>CM057006.1:30697055-33514555 GCA_029891345.1 Dryococelus australis
GGTAATTGGTGATGGTGTTCAGATGTTGGTAGCAGTGTTTAGATGTTTGAGAGCATAGACAAAAGATGAGGTAGACCACTTACGCGTCTTCTGCGCATGTCCCCAACATTGACCTACCCCAAAGGAACACAACTGTCAAAGTCACATGGTCAACAGTGATGAACGTGTTTGTTTATATCTTAATTTTTATGTGACAACCACTATTGTATTAAGAAAATACTTTTACCAGTTGAAACTTAATCGAACCGCATTACGAATTGGCTAAAGCAAGTATCTTGTTTGCTAAACAGTGTTCTAACCTCAAACCCAATCCACGCCATTTTTGCTAGTCCTGTAGGCAGAAAAGCATGTTGGGACATGGAGATTGGTTGTGTGCAGCCAGCGAGATCGGTCTACCTCATATTTAGTCTGTCTGAGAGTCGACTTGTACGACATCTACACAGATATGGTCGAACTCGGTGGTCAGGTATTGGTGACGATGGCTCTTGTGAGAATGAGATCATCATTCATCATTTGTGTTCTGCTCAGATGCAGGTTTTCACGTGGCATCTCTCCATGCTCTCCGGTCTTCTGCCAACCTCTTCAGGTCCATATACTTTCCGCTTCACTTGATGTCATATCACCTTGTATCTCCTCATTTCTTTCAATCTTTTTCTACAAACTATTCCTTCCATAGAGTCTGTTAGCAAGCACTCCCGTCTCAACGAGTGTCCCGTCCAGTTCTTCTTCCTTTTTCTTATGACATTCAGCAGTTTTCTCCTCTCATCAACTCTTTCCAGCACTTCTTCATTACTCACTCTTTCCACCGAGCTTATCCTCTCCATTCTCCTCCCAGATTTTGGCGCAAATCCTTGGGGCTGCAGTTGGTATTGTCAGTGATGCCAATCGTAGCGGAATTCCGCTACGCACAGCGAAATTTAAGGGGAGCGGAAATGTTCCCATATGGAAAATAATAGTAATAGTTTTGCCTACGAAAACAGAATGCAGATAGTGCTATTTGCGACTATTTTGGTTTCGTGCAGCTACTTGTAAAAAAAAAGTCTTTTTCGCGTGTTTTTGTCAATCCGAATGAAAACATTATTTTTTTAACCTTGCGATTTTCGCTTAATTGCATCTCAAATCACAATTTGACTGCTTTTGAAACTTACAAATAAATTAAGCCAAGACTGCAACAAAAAAAAAATGAACCGGTGATGACAGAACTTAACTCATGAAAGATTCGCAAATGTTAATTTTCCAATAATTTTTCACAGCCAAAAATTAAAATACGGCGGAATTTCCTTAAGTTTATAAATTCTCATGGCATCTTATTTCAACGTGTATTATCTAATTTTTCTGTAAGCAAGTTGGTTTTTATTATTTGTACATTATAAAAAAAGCAAAATTTTGATTTGGGGAAATCATGATGTGAAAACTATAGGACCTAAGACATTTTTATTCAAGGATGAAGTAATTGCTGTTAAAGTTGAACAGTTTTTGGTAAAAATAACAAATAATTTTTTTTTGTACCTTCGTACACCTATATGGACCCCGCCTACCCGCAGGAGAATTTTTCCGCGTTTGAGAAAGTGAAGCGCAGGGGCGATAAGGGCGAGACTGCCACGCACATCAAGTGCGCCATCGCCGCTAAGCGGAAGGCTCTGTGAGCTGGCATCGCACTGCGTGTACTTATGGGACTTTCAGCGGTGATCGTATTATTTTATTCGTGGAAAGTGTACAGGACTGTTCAGTGCAGGGCTCTTGAGTAGTTTTGTATGTATTTGATGGCTATATTTCGAACTGCAGTAGTATTTAAAAAAAAAAAAAAAAAAAAAAAAAAAGTGGTTTTAGCCATTTTGGAGTACTGCTCTTAAATGTTGTTTCTAAAGGCTGTTCACGATAAAGTGAGCACTTTTGAAATCAACTTTAGAAAAAAGTCACTGCCCCTACCAGCATATATTTTAACGGACGCACTGGGTGACATGCGCCCAGTAAAGTTGGTAACGATGGAGGGAAATTAGTTTCATTTCTTAGCTGGCGTAACCATTTTTGCGTTAACTTAGATTTTTTCTTTCGCTTTCTGTCTTTTTTAATGCATCGAAGTATAAAAATAAACAGATTTGTAAAATATTTACTTTTCTAATAACTTCACATTTTCACCTCACCGGTGGATGAATAAAGTGACGAGGCTCATGCAAATATTAATATCACATAAGGCGGAAGATTACACAACGTGCATACAGGGAGATCTTAAGTAGGGCTTTCAAAGTGCTTATTTTACCGCGAATAGCCTATAATGAGGGTGGCGTCTTGAAAGCACTCAACCGCCATCGTCTGAAGAGTGTGTTCATTTTGTAGAACAGCACATTGGACACATGTTTAATAGGTTTGGTTGAAAAAGGTCTATTTCAAAAACGATACAACATAGTCCAATCGACAGGTAGGCGTGAGCCTCCGTACCTACTCACAAAGCCACCTTCAATTAAATATCTTGTCAACAAAAATGCGGGAACGATTAGGTCAGTAAAATTGCTAACATATTTTTTTCATTTGTGTTTTAACATGCATGACTTTGGCAATGCTAAATATATGTGACCAAATTACCTCATATTATTTTTGGGGAAGAAAAATGCATATATACTCATATAACAAAACCAATATAAAAAAATGACTCGCATTTTTTAAAAGTAAGTTGGTGACATACTGATATCATTTTTACTCATGAGTAGCATCGGCACAACGCCACGCTAATATAAACGAACGAGCTAATGATACACCTAGGGGCCGAGGTGATGTCCATGTATGTATTTATTAATATAAAAATTGCATGAGTAATATTAATTTCAGGCCATGTCAAATTGAGACAACCACTCTCTCGGTCCTTTCCGACGTCATGTAGACAGCTGATGCCAAAAGACGGGAAATCATTTTAAGCCAAAATCGCCATCATAGCTATTGTAAATAATTCATATTTTGTTCAAAATAATTCGCAAACAATTATAGTAGGCCTACTACCAGAATGTGCATAGAAAACAATTATTTTCTTTTATACTACCGTCATGTCGCAGCTAAGTGACAAAATTACGAGGCTTTGCCAAACACCCTTATTTATATTTTTATAAATATGCGTTACATAAGCTGTAGTCAACTAAAACAGTTGAAATCATTAATTTACAGTTAAAATACAACTTGGTTCTGGCCTTATTCAAAGACGGAAATAAAGTCAACAAATATGGCGCGTGATCAGAATGCGACAAAGTGCCAGCGAGTATAAAACTTGGTGATCTCTCGGAGCTCTCGTTCCTTCGCGCTCTCTCCGACGAATTGAGAGCGTTCTCCATGACGTCATAATGACGTGGTTGCCAGAGTGAGAGCACGAGAGAGCGTTCTCTCGGCTAATGCTGCCTCAGTGACAACGCATCTCTTGTGGACAGCCCGTAACTTGTTAAGCCATTTTAGCTATCACGTTTCTGTTGGAAGGGTTTGCACCGATGCTACCCACGAGTTCAAACGAGATCAATATTTCACCAGTTTACTTTGAGAAAATGCGAGTCACCTTTTTTTTTTTATATACATCAGTTTTTCCATGTGGGTTCTGTACATTTCTCGTTTTCCGCCAGAATAATCACGGCACAGTGGTGTCTGAAGCAGTGCATCTCCGCTCCTGGTTCTAAGTCTTATATATTGTTCGCTGATGGAAGCACATTCACATGCGAGGGTATTCAAAACTTCCACAACGTACACATATGTGTAGAGCTAGTGATTTTTCGCGAAAAAAATTATGAGTATACGGTAGACTTCAATACTATAAGCCTCCAACAGTAGCTGGTCTATTACCATTGGTCGCTGTCTACTTGAGAACGCGTTTTCATATTAGACCGGGCCACTCAGAATTCGGCAACATCGGCACGGCTGCTACGTGATTCGTGTGCAGACAGTTATCACGTGTCAAAAAGAAGTTCAGCCAATCAAGATAGGTAAACGACCCTACAGTGTTTTGAATTATAACTTGTCTTGAAATCTTTTCGCTAAATTTCACTGCCCCTACATATGGGCCAGCGAGTATCCACATGCCACCCACATTTCTGGTCATCAAATTAAGTTTGGTGTCAATGTAGACCACACGTCTTGCCCCAACGACTGACTGGAGAAATTTCCCTTTGTGTTTCTCACTTTACCCGATCTGTTAGAAGATGTTCTCCTTAATATTCGTCATGGTATGTGGTACCAATATCACGGTGCACCTGCCAACTTTGCAAGAGTCGTGCGTGCATATCTGTCACATACATTTGGTGCTCGCTGGATTGGCCGTGGAGGTCCTGTGTCTTGGGCTGCAAAATCACCGGATATATCATCACTGGATTTTTACGCGTGGGGGACTCTTGAAATCTGTTGTGTATGCTTCGCCAATAGATTCACGGGACGATCTGGTCCAGCAGATACAAAGAGCTGTCGACAGCATACGAGCGATGCCCGGTGTTTTCGAACGCATGCGTCGGGTCACTATGACGACGACGACGCAATGCTGGTCTTGACGCCCGTAGGACACTTGAGCAGTTTCTGTAAACAGCGTGATCAGTGCTTTTACATTTGTAAACATAAATTATTTGTGCTATTTCAATACAAGTATCTGCGTTGTTATCATTGTGCTACTTTACTTTTGTAAATGCAACCCACCTGGAATCGCACCCACCACACGGCCATTAATTACTCATGGCACGTTAGAAGTACGACGAGTGCTGTCAAGTTTTCAGTAGCGTATTATGCTGTTAAATTACAAGTGAAGTTCCACCTTCGCATGTACTGTATGTTGCATGTCTCGGTGGCCACTCGCCTCCCGTTTTGCATACGTACTTCCTGGAAGGATTTCTCGAAAACGGTTCACCGGAGAGTATTTCGACAAGAAGACCTTTTTTTGTTCGTTACGATGTGCTTATTTTTATGCCATGTCAACAAATCGCTTACAGTTTACTGTTCACATTTTTCGTGCAACAACAGGGTGGCAACCCCTATTTACCAACCGCATTTTCACGAGTGTAAGATCTCAGTTCTACAAAACACTATTCACAGATTTTTTTTTGCTTAATCGTGAGTAGTTATTGACATTTTTATCTCAATAACGTTCAAAACCGTTGTTTTCAGGGAAAAAAGTGTTACAGATATATTCGTCTTATTTTTTCTTCAGGGATAACCTGCCGGAGTTTTAGATCTGAAATAATTAGAAATTTTAGTACCACCTCTTTACCAACTGCATGAAAAGAGTAATAATATGAATTTATCTGAAGGGAAAAAAAACTTTAAACATTTTAAGGACACACTTTAAAAATCATTTGTTTTAAACATTCTATAATATTATACAAAAAGCCAAACACTGTTTAGTGTTTACGAACTAAAGAATGAAGAACTAAGGAACATCCCATATCTGTCCACTGTCTCTGGAGCACTAAGGATGTAAATGGAAAATCCTAGGGAGCCTCTTCAAGGAAGAACCAGGGTATCCCAGATTTGTCCATGAGGATGTGTCTGGAACAACGAGGTAACGGGGCCATGGTGGCTGAGCGGTTAGCCTGCTCGCCTCCCACCAAAGCAATCCGGGTTTAATCCCGACCGGGTCACTCCGGATTTTCGCATGTGGGAATCGTGCCGGATGATGCCGTTGGTCAGCGGGTTTTCTCGGGGATCTCCCGTTTCTCCCTCCCCTTTATTCCGGCGCTGCTCCAATTTCACTTCAACCACCCTAATTGACTCTCAAAACCTCGATGTTAAGAGCCTCCCAAATCTCTTCACTCACTCTCTAACAAAGAGGTAAATTGGACATCCTAGGGAGCACTTTAAAGGACGAAATAAAGGTATCCCAATGGGACATCCTAGGGAGATCCTTTGAGGATGTACTAGATGTATCCCGAATTCGTTCACTGAGGATTTTTCTGGGACACCAAGGAGGTAAATGGGGCATCCTAGGAAGGAACTTGAAAGACGAATTAGGGATATCCGAAATTCGTCCACTGAGGATCTCTCTGGGACATCAAAGATGTAAATGGACATCATAGGGATCATCTCCTTTAAGGACGAACTAGGACTATACCAATGGGACATCCTTGGGGGCTCCTTAGAATATCTGTGACTGAGATATCGCACATTGACAGGTTCACAGCTTGTAAAACGAACTGTGTCACGCGAAGCAGCTTCTTTTGTCACAGTTTATTTCAGCTGCCTGTGATATGTCGCAACATCACAGCTAGCCTTGCATGTTTAGCAAGAGATGATGGCTGAGTGCTTTTAAGTAAATTATTCAATGATTATCCATAGCTTTAGTTTAAAACTGTAATAAATCTCTTCGCATTAATTCCTTTAGTTTTACTTTTAGTAGTTTTCTCCAACCTACTGTATTTCTACAAAACATCGGATGCTAATAAAAACAATACGGTTTTTTCTTATATATAGTTTTATTTTATTTTGATCCTCTCCTTTTTAATAATTGATTATTATATTTTAATTAGTAGGATCTAACAATTTGTATGGATCGTAAAATATTTCAGTGACGAAAAAATTACTTCGGGATATGAACCTCTATTATAAATTTCACGTAAATACAGCTATTTTCATATCGACGCTGATAATGCACTCGCCTCGCCACCACTGTCACATTTGTGCATTTTAAGATTTATAATCTTTTTTTGTTATTGTGACAAAATCGCAGATATATGTCACAAATGTGTTTGTGTCGCAGTAACAGTTGTCTCAGATAATTGAAAATATCGGTTGAGTTCATCACTACTCGTGGGGTAGAAGAGTGAATTTGGGGGGGGGGGGGGGGGGGGAGTTTAGGTGAGCAACTGTCCAGAAGGGTGCAAAACTTGATACATGGAAAAGCGAACAGGCGGCGACCAAAAATCACAACAAACTGCCCGTGTAAGCCAGACGCCTTGTTGTCTCGACTAAAGGAATGTTGGGACCTATGGGAGTGATCAATTTTATTTTCTGACGAGCCGCCAAATCCCGCTACGCCAGCGTGAGCTCCTTCATAGTTCTGTGAGCCCTCCAGCATACATGTTATTAGCTAAGACGGCTGAAGGATGGGGTGCGTCTTAGGTCGGGTTCATTATTTTTAAAAGAGACGCATGCATCGTGGCTATAGCAGGGTTGCCTGGTGCAATGGCCGCAATTGTAGCCATGGACACGCCCTGAAGGAAGAAAGGTCTAGATGGAAGGGCACAGCAAACCAGGCAAAGCGGAGAGGGCCTGGGAAAATCTGTGCGAGAGCGAGGAGAATAGATGTAATTTCCTTTGACTGGAATGGTGCTGGAGAAAGTAGGGTATGTTGTTAGTTAGCGAAGAGAGATATTTGTGGGTTTGGTGCAGGGTGATATGAAATGAGTGCAGTACTGCTGCTGGGATGTGACCAGGTTCGTGCTATGCGGCCCTGGTGGTGTGGGGGGGGGGGGGGGTGGTAGAACTGAGCCACCCACCTGACATATGTCAGTCATCTAAACACGGAGAAAAGATGGTAGTGTGTTACAGACAAATTAGAAAAATACCCATTATAGTTCGTGGTAATGTTTCTTATCACCTTGCTCATGACCTTACTTGTAGCTGTGTGTGATGGCGTATGTGTATAATTGTGTGCTTGTAAGTGCAGGAGTGCCACACAACCCTCAACCTGTCGCCTTGGAATTGGCAGAGGCGAATAATCTTAACCATATATACAAATAGCTGTGTGATGAGGGAAGTATTTCGGCACGTGTGCAGATAGCAGTGTTTATATGGAGGTGATCGATTTTTTCCTAAACTACCCTATATCTAAGTGTTAAGCGTAAGCCCGAGTTAGGAACGGGGGCTAATTGCATCTCAGGGCGAACGCCAAACACCTTATACAAGGGAAGGAATTCATGCAAGGAGACTTGCATCGCGGCAGAGAGGGGTTGGGCAGCCATGACCAGCGAGTGGGGTCATGATTGTCTCCCTAAGTGCGGGATGCTATCGTAACAGAACGTCACGCGCGTCGCGTACTCTACCATTATTAAGGAAGGCCAGAGCGGATTGGGCTGTCAGCCCCTAACTCAGACCTAACTAATGATTATACCGCCTGGAAAGACTAGGAGCCTTCACAGGCCTGTAACCCCCCCCCCCCCCCCCCGGATCACCGCGCTGAGGGGCCAATCCGCAGTGATGATAAGCGGCGTTGGACCCTATCATTCTACGCTCTTACTACGCCTGTATCACGTGTGAAGTGGGTACGAGCATCGCCTGCTGCATCAGAGTCGAACGCCACAACGTGACTTAAATTGTCAGTTTAAATGTCCTTGCGACGATTGTATAATGAAGTGTAATTTTTTAATTCATACTATTGCTTGAGCGGCCGAGCCTGGACTTAACTAAAATGGTGAGTCGTGGTCACAGCAATTTGTTTTAGGGGTTTGATTAACATTTTTTATTATTTTTTTTAATTCTGTGGCATAGTTTTGTCTCGTTTATGGGCATGCAGTAGGTCAGTAGTTTTTCTCAATTGTGGTTTGGTTACCTGCCTAAATATATTTTTCGGTGTTGGTTTTCATGAGGCGGAGGAATATCCTGGAAGCAGAACATTAGCAGGTCTTCAGAAAAGTTGCAAGTAATCGTGGATGGACTATATAACGATTTTATATTCATTTGACGTACGCACGAATAGAGTGATCAGGCAGGTGGAAACATTGTTTTTTTTCCACTTGGTGGAATAATACACAACGTGCTTACACAGAAAGACTGTTCGCGGTAAAATTAACACTTTTGAAGTCCTAGTTAATTTTTCCTTTCAGCGATTTTTTATCCTTTGACCAGTGGCGGCTGGTGACTTTTGAAACTGGGAGGGTTGTGGCGATCCTAACTCAGATAATTACAAATAGCCTTTTTAAAATAGACACAGTGATAAAGAGTTTGCGTGCGCAGGCTTATGTAAGTGTAGTTTGTGCAGCTAAATATAAAAATAAAGTGCTGTTGTTTGAAGAAAAACGTATCATCAATCGATTTGTAATTGTCAACACGCTGTGGCCAACGGTTCAGATATATTCACTAATACAGGTATTTGTTTGTTTAAAGTTTATGTAGGTTATATACCTTCCAACCAGTACCCATGCGGTGTGGTATATTACAGGAGACGATGAGAAATTAGATAATAATACTAATTATACTATACTAATGAAGATGATAACTTAATTATACTAAAATAAATATTTTTAGAACCCAATACTAATTTACATACAACACATACAAAATGCATATCAAATTTCAATTAGAGAATGAAAGTGGCATATCTTAATTAATGTATTTGTAAATAAAATCCATTCGTCAACCTGTACGCGCTATCTAACTAGCAATGAATATTCACCTTACCAATCACTGGAAATTTTATGGCATTATTTAAATGCTGTGAATATGATGTATGTATTTTTGTCTCCCAAATGCTTCAAATCTTTTAACCAATTGACAGTCCACGCAGGATCATTAGGTTTCACTAGCAAAAATAATGAAACAAAACAACGCATTTCTAACTTCACACCTTCATAGCCAGTCCGAGAAATTATATGAACTTAACACATAGAATTTTCGCATATACGAACCGCTACATTCACCATCGTGGCTTTGTTGTTTTGTTGTATATACCTGTGGCCTTTCTGGTCCAAAATTTATAAGCTCTAGTTTATTCCCGTAATTCAAAATCTTTGTCGTAATAAGGTTTTAAATGATACTCACTGAATGATCCATTATTTACAAGTTTACATAGCACGACATGAACAACTCTTCAACCCTGCTTCTGACCGATGCTCATGGCTCACTATTAACAACAAACTTGTTAAGAATATTACACACTATGTTTGAAGCTCACGCGACTTTTAATGATATATATAATTAAAAGCTATTTGAAATAAATACAAGCATTGTTAATAAATGTGCTGGACAACTGCAAAAGAGCGGAGCGCGAAAGTGCGCCTATAAAACATGTAGTATATAACTGTAGAACACATTCTGTTTACAGTGGAATTCGAAATTCCAGTTTTGGTAGCCCTGTCAAGTTCCAGGATGCCGTTTTTGTGTGATAGCAGGGGTGCTCCCAGCTCTCTCTGATTTACAGCATGTGATTGGCTGAAAAGTGGCGAGCCCCTGAAGTCTTCCCTCCCTCCCGTAGCACCCCTAGTCAATTGTTACGGTCATCTCTCTCTCTCTCTACTAGCTCTACCCGCTTCGGGGTGAAGAATCTGCCGCCCCACCATTCGTCATTTCCAAAAACATTTATCTCGTGACAAGAGTCTCGTCCATCTCAATCAAAACCATTGGCTGCGAAATAGCATCCTTTGACCACTATTTGAAGAAAAAAAAAATACTGCCATGTAAGTGATAAACACAGTGTGTAATTTTTCCACCGCACTCGGAAGTTAACATATAATGCTGAAGTAAATATATATTTATTTAGTATTAATCCAAATGTGAAAAAAAAGGGGGGGGACAGTAGCTGAGCGATTAACACGCTCACCCCCCACCAAGGCGAACTGGGTTCAATCCCCGGCCGGTCACTGGATTTTTCGTAAGAGGGAATCGTACCGGACGATGCCGTTGATCCGCGAGTTGTCTCGGGGATCTCCTGGTTCCCCCGCCCCATCATTATAGCGCCACTCCATATTCACTTCAATCGCCCTCGTCGGCTCTCAAGACCTTGCAGTTAAGAGACGCCCAAATATTTTCACACTCCAAATGAGAGGGCTTTCAAAAGTGCTCACTTTACAGTAAATAGCCCATAGATATCAAGCAGGGTTTTTAAAATTGCTCAGTTTACTGTAAACGGCGCGTACCTCATGTATGGTGTGTGTCGGGCAGGCACGATGATCCCCAGGTCCGGCGGAGACTACGCTTACATGCAGGAAGCGTTCGGCTCGCTGCCCGCATTCCTCTACTTGTGGGTGGCGCTGTTCGTGATCGTACCCACGGGCAACGCCATCACGGCCATCACGTTCGCGCAGTACATCCTGCAGCCTGGCTGGCCCACCTGCCAGCCGCCTCATGCTGCAGTGAGGCTGATCGCCGCCCTCATCACCTGTGAGTGCTCTCTCCAGTGCATGCATTCTGTTCTCTTATAACGACACTTGTGAGTGCGCTGTCCAATTAAATCTTTCTCCTCTTGTAACGTCACCTGTAAGTGGGCTCTCCATTGCATGCTCCTTTCCTCTTATTACGACACCTGTGAGTGCGCTCTTCAATGCACGCTTCTATCCTCTTGTAATGTCACCTGTGAGTGCGCTCTTCACTGCATGCTTCTCTCCTCTTGTAACTTCAACTCTGAGTGCGCTCTTCAGTGCATGCATTCTCTCCTCTTATTACGACATCTGTGAGTGCGTTCTCCAATGCATGCTTCTCTCCTCTTGTAACGTCACCTGTAAGTGCGCTCTCCATTGCATGCATTCTCTCCTCTTATTACGACACCTGTGAGTGCGTTCTCCAATGCATGCTTCTCTCCTCTTGTAACGTCACCTGTAAGTGCGCTCTCCATTGCATGCTTCTCTCCTCTTATTACGACACCTGTGAGTGCGTTCTCCAATGCATGCTTCTCTCCTCTTGTAACGTCACCTGTAAGTGCGCTCTCCATTGCATGCTTCTCTCCTCTTATTACGACACCTGTGAGTGCGTTCTCCAATGCATGCTTCTCTCCTCTTGTAACGTCGCCTTTGACTGCACTCTCCAGTGCATGCGTCCCCCCTCTTATAACAACACATGTGAATGCGCACTCCAGTGCATGTATTCTCTCCTCTTATAACGACACCTGTGAGCGCGTTCTCTAGAGAATACTTCTCTCCTCTTATAATATCTATTAGTGCGCTCCTCAGTGCCTGCTTCTCTTCTACTATAGGAACACCTGTGAGTATACTCCCCAGTTCATGATTCTCTTCTCCTATAATTTCACCTGTGAGACTGCTCCCCAGGGCCTGCTTCTCGTCTATTTAAGCAACACCTGTAAGTGCGCTCCCCAGTTCATGACTTTCTTCTCTTATAACGTCTCTTGTGAGACCGTTCACTA
Source organism: Dryococelus australis (assembly GCA_029891345.1). NCBI lineage: Eukaryota > Metazoa > Arthropoda > Insecta > Phasmatodea > Phasmatidae > Dryococelus > Dryococelus australis. Next base: position 30,709,078 of record CM057006.1, read on the forward strand.
GTGCATGCATGTCTTTTTTTTTTTTTTTTTGCAACACTTATGAGTGCATCTCCCCAGTTCATGAATCCCTTCTCTTTTAACGTCGCCTGTGAGACCGCTCCCCAGTGCCTGATTGTCTTCTATTTTAGCTACACCTGTGAAAGCGCTAGCCAGTTAATGAATTTCTTATCTTATAACTTCACCTGTGAGACTGCTCCCCAGTGCATACTTGTCTTCTATTATAGCTACAGCTGCGAATTCGCTCCCCAGTTCATGATTCTCTTCTCTTATAACGTCACCTGTGAGACCGCTCCCCCGTGCAGGCCTGTCTTCTATTTTAGCTACACCTGTGAGACCGCTCCCCAGTGCAGGCCTGTCTTCTATTTTAGCTACACCTGTGAGACCGCTCCCCAGTGCATGCTTGTCTTCTATTTTAGCTACACCTGTGAGACCGCTCCCCAGTGCATTATTGTCTTCTACATTAGTAATCCTTTGAGTGCGCTCCCCATTTCATGATTCTCTTCTCTTATAACGTCACCTGTGAGACCGCTCCCCCGTGCAGGCCTGTCTTCTATTTTAGCTACACCTGTGAGACCGCTCCCCAGTGCAGGCCTGTCTTCTATTTTAGCTACACCTGTGAGTGCGCTCCCCAGTTCGTGATTCTCTTCTCTTATAGCGTCACCTGTGAGACCGCTCCACTGAGCATGATAGTTTTCTATTTTAGCTACACCTGTGAGTGCGCTCCCTAGTTCATTCTACTCTTCTCTTATAGTGACACCTGTGAGTGCGCTTTCCAGTATATCCTTCTCTTATGTTATAACGACACTACTGAATGTGCTCTCTAGTGCATGCTTCTCTTATCTTTCAGTGACACCTGTGAGTGCGCTTTCCAGTCTATTCTTCTCTTATGTTATAACGACACCTCGGAGTGTGCTCTCCCATGCAAGCTTGTCTTCTATTTTAGCAACACCTGTGAGTTCGCTTTCCTTTCTGTTCTTCTCTTATGTTATAACGACACTTCGGAGTGTGCTCTCCAGTCCATGCTTCTCGACTTGTGTAGTCTCACCTGTGGTTCACGCCTCTTGTAATGTTACCTGCGAGTGTGCTTTCTGATGCATGCTTCACACATCGTGTAGGCCGCGTTCCATTCGTACTACTTGACAAAATGTTTTAAACAGTGTTATACAGTTTCTACCAAAATTTTAAGACCACCAACCATTTATTTATTTTCTATTTTCAAAATAAGGGAAATTGGAAAAGATAATCTTTGAATATCCCCATTCTCCATTATCTTATGTTACTTTAAAATAAGTCATAAAAATTATGTTTTTCTCCATAGAGATCTCTCCAAAGAAGCGTCATGCTGTGCATACTTAGGCCCGTTCTAGTATACACAGTTGCGTAAGAAAACGGAGACTGAACACGCTAAAGTAACGAGCAAACAAAAACTTAGAGCTTCTTTAAAATACACAGAAACGTAACTACCGTAACTACCTGCGACCACCATATGCTTACAAGAATAAATACATCTTTTAAAGCCGCAGAAGCTGCCCCCGATCATTGAAAACATTTGTAAACCACATGCTAATAAATTTTAAATAGTTTATTCAGCGTTACATAATTGTAACAATTCTTTGTAATATAAAATTCATGTTCCTGACTGGGCGGTCTTAAACTTTTGGTAGAAACTGTAGTCATTTTTATACATAGTAAAAAACCCACATAACAGAAGTACTATATTTTCTGGTTATCACTTTTTATAAAGAGCAGATTTAAATAACCAAACTTGCAAGATAATTAACACGTTCCATGAATTCACGGAGGTTTATGTGAAATTTACGGAGATAACGTTATTAGGAAAAACCAAGAGTACGTAATTTAATGCTGATGTCTGGATAATTGGCAATCCTTACTTTCAGTAATTTTACTGACATTTTTCTACCAGTGTAGTTATGTCTCTCTGATGCTATGACAACCGTCTGAACATTCGTCATCTCATCAATTCGTTTTGTTCTCTGTTAATTTATTTATAATCACATTTCTTATATAACGTACGATTAAAAAGAAACATTTCATTGTTTTTTATTTAATGATACACTCCAGGTTCGAATTTCGGTCAAACTTCCGTTTTACGTACGTAGAGCTAAACAATTCTTTATTCGCACAAATTAAATCCAAAATCTGTGTTAGGCGCAACGAAATAGGAACAAGAAAATAATTTTGTTTCAACATCAAAATGTCTCATTGTCCCTATGGACAAACAATAATTAATCTGGCTGTGCCAGTTCATTGAAACCTCTTTCTCGGTGCATCCCTCAGGGGAACTCTCGCCCACTATATTTGATTCCTTGTTTTTATAACTTCTTCGTGATTTGTACGATGTTCACGGTAAAGTGAACAGGTTTGAAATCAGCATCTGCCGAATGACACTGCCCTGCTCTGCACATATGTTAACGGGCACGCCATATGGCATACGTGCAGTAAGGTTGGCCACGACGGAAGGGAGGCAGATCTATGTCTTAACGTTGAATTAAAGGTGTTTTGTAAATGTAAATTAATCCTGAAATTATTTCTTGTCTTTCTGTTTTAATGCACGCGATTGTGATAGTTAGGAAATTCGTAAAAGATTTACATTTATAATAAGTTAAAAGCTTTACTTGACTACGTATGAACAAAGTGATCACGCCCGTGGCAATGATAGCTTTACATACGGTGAAAGAATGTGTAAAGCGCATACAAGCACATCTTAAGAAGAGCTTTCAAAAGTTCTACTTTTACCGTGAACGGCCTATAAAGAGAAAATTCCTTAAGTGGTGGGTGAGGCCAGGCACACCTTAATGACGAGCATATTTATTAATTTAAAATTGTTGTGTTTGAGATTTGTTTATTATTCTGGGATTTCAGCATCGCTGAGAACACGCTGGTGTGTATGATGCATTCTGAGGAATAGAACTCAATTTTAATTTGAGTTGTTATATTAATTTATTTATTCAATACGCTTGTGAAATGTATACAAATTATAGTCTATTCGCATTTCCTACGCACTTTTTTTAAAATCAAACCACTTTTATGATGTGTTTGGTTGCGTCCTAAATATGTTATATATTACAAGCGTTTTATGCTTGTGTTAACGTAAAATTAGCTTATTTCTTGTTAAATTTATAGAATAAAGTTGAAGTAGAACGCTTATTCTTCTGCGCAAGTACCCAATATTGACCTACCCCAAAGGAACACAGCTGTGAAAGTCACATGGTCAATAGTGAGGAACGTGTTTGTTTACAGCTGAATTTTTAAATGACAAGCGCTATTATATGAGTAAAATACTTTTACCAGTTTCGATTTAATCAAACTACATTACAAATTGATTAGACGAAGTAGACATACATCTCAAACCATTTGTTTAAAAGCAGTTTCCAACCTAACATCCAAACCATGCTAATTTCGCTAGATGTGTTGGCAGAAAAGCAGCTCAATGTTGGGACACGGAGATTGGTTGCGCGCAGCCAGCGAGATCTGTCTACCCCATCCTTAGTCTATGGTTAAATTAAACCCATAGTCTATGTAGTAATATTGTCTATGAAATACAATATTTCATCTAAACATACAAATAAAGACAGAGATAAATATATGTTTTGGCAATGCCTAGTAATAGATAGTTCTTTGTGCATAATGTTATTACACTGAGTGCACACGAATGGGGTGCGTTGACGTTCAGTTGTAGTTTACTAATCTTTGTTTGCACGAGGCGGAGGAGATACATTTATGTTAACAGAAGAACAAAACGCTTGCGATACAGAGCAAATATCCAAACACGTTAGACATAGGGTGATTTTTCAAAGCTTCGATTAAAAAAGTTTGAAAAAAAAATTGGGTTTACCTGTGTTTGGGAACACGGCCGTTTGTTTTGCGTGAATGCGTCCACGTTGACGCGCTCGGACGGCTTGGTGTATATTTTACGCTCACGGCACCGTTTCACTCTATCATATGGGGTTTTATGGGTATCACTGAATTGCTTTTGAGATGCTCTTTCCAACCGTATACTACTTTTGTATTTGGCCTTGACTTTTTGACGATTATAGGTCGAAATTATGTTAAGATTTCCTAATTTTTGTACATTAAACGCATACAATTTCACCATAATAAAACCACACAAATGTTTTTATACACGCAATCGATTGCTCTTGACGAGAGCTGTCGATGGAAACTTAAACGCGCGTCGTAGCTTCTCCTAGTCAAAAGTTATACTACGCGGAAGTTTTGAGTCGCGGCGAAACGAACTCAAAATCGCGTCCCCTCCCCCTCCTCCTCCTCCTAGCCCGGCACTCGCGATGCTTCGCAGTCCTCACTCAACGTTACACATTCTTTGATCCTTTGGCAATCGAGTGGTGTAATTGAATTTCGAATGTACACGATAGATGCGGAGCTGCAATGGCAAACTGTATCCCCAGATTTTGTTATCGTCGGATTTTCTGGATTGCCTCCCGCTGGGGTTGCAAATTTATAGACGTTGTTCACGTCAAAAACCGCGAATGGACTATAACACATTTGCGATGCAGATTGATCAAATTCAACTGGTGAAAATATTATATTCGTATAGAATTGCTTGGCTTTTGGAAACTAAGCTGTAAACAAACACGTTATTTACTGTTGGCTATGAAAGTAGTGTTGGTTTGGGATGGGCCAATGTTGGTTACATGTGCAAAAGACGAATAAGCGGTTTACCTCGTCTTTGGCCTGTGCCCTGGAGCGTTGGCCCGGCGAAATGTGAGTGGTGTCAGCAGAGAGAGAGAGAGAGAGCGGGTAGGGTTCATGGATCAGGCAGTAGTAACATGACAGAGTCCTTGATTGTGTCTGACAGGATAATGACACTCACTTCCCTCTACCAAGCTACGTGACAGCGTTGAGCGATGGCTGGTGCCGCCCGCGCCCAAAACGCTGTATAGACGAGCACTGTTAGAAATTTTTCCTTCGTTTTGGGATGGAGCCCCGGGGTGGTGCAAAAAAGTCAGACAACGGACCTCCCCCCCCCCCTTTTTTTTCCCATCCTAGACTAACAGTGTTCGGTTCCCGGAAGGTTCGCTCCCGGATTTTTCGCACGTGGGAATCGTGCCGGACGACGCCACTGGTGGGCGGGGTTTTCTCGGGGTACTCCAGTTTCTCCCGCCCTTGCGTTCCGGCGCTGCTCCATTCTCACGTCACTTCGCCCTCGTCGGGTATAAAGGCCACGATGTTAGGGCCGCCCAAATGGTTCCACTCCGCTTCATTTTAAAAGAAAACGCCGGGAAAAACATTTTCTGTAATTCTCAATAAAATTACGAACACTTTAAGTTTATGCGTAACGGACATTCCACAAACATCACAGAAATTTCTGTGAGTTCACGTAACCTCACCGTAAATTATCTGTACTTCCGGTTAAAAAAAAAATAGATTGCGGTAATTTTTTTTCCCTTCATTTGGGCGTGTAAAAATTCTAAAATTTTAAAATATTGTATTTTGAGTCATGGCATCAACACGAATCGAAAGTTTTAGAAAATGTGACACTTGACTACATACCAATCGCCTTCTTGATATGCTGGGATCATAAATACGATATTTCTAGTAACGTGACTTACGCAAAGCAAGGCTTGTGCGTTTAACGTGTTGACCAGTTGCATTTGCCTGGCGCTACTTTTTTATGTTTGAAGAAATAGGTGTAAGTTACGCAGGTACCCGAATTGCCGCAGAAACTATAGTTTTGTGTTTAAATTGCGGAGCAGAAAACGTCGTGTGACCTCGGTGTTGTTTATTCCCGAAACTCGAGGCTGCATGAAATACAGAGACATTCTATAGTCTGTATTCACGGAGTTCAACGTCGTTTTTTTTGTCACTGCGGATCGCGTTTCCGTTTGTTAACTACTTTCCCCGTGAACGTGTGCGTACACAGATGATGATGATAATAATAATAATGTTTGCGTGTTTTACGCACGACCTTGTTAGTAGAGACGTGCAAAATTCGTGTTATTATTTGGCGACAGATTGAACTCCAAGGCGTTTCGTGTTCTTTTGGCTGTTGTCATTGGTAGACAGATTATGTTACGCGTTCTAGGGATGCTTTTAGCCAATAGTAAAGGCTTAGAGGTTGAACAAAAAAAACTACAGTAAAATGGTCATAGGGGTGTATAACACCGTGCAAATACCAGTAGCCAATGAAATATCGAATTGTCTAGAGTAGATACAGGGAAGTGAAGTTGTATTTTTACTGCTTGCTCTTGTAAACACCATTGGAGGGTGTGAGTAATATTTATCACAATCAAATAGTATATATATTTATATAATTTTATATATAATTTTTATATAATTTATATAATTATATAATATATATCACAATTCGAGCAAAACACGGACTTTTACTAAAAATAAATAAAACTTCCCTACCAGATGATTAGAAAATTGTGGACATGATAGCAGGAATGAATTCCTCATAGACCTGTAAAATTCGCATTATTATTTAATAACAGATGAATTCCACGTTACTGTGCGTTTGATCAAATTTGGCCATTGGCCAAAAACTTGTTTGGCCCACCTCGGAGAACTCTTGAGCCTAATAATATAAGTTCAGCGTTGGAGTGGCCAATCTCTTTTGAGGAGATCAGGCGTTGATACTTGACGTTGATTACAGCGCAGAGGCCAAGGAAACCACGAACTGGGGACACTTGTTTACAAGGCAGCGGAGTCTTATCATGTCACCGGAAGATAACGCGAATTTTGCAAGTCTCTAGGAATCACTTCCTCTCACTTGTTACCAACTGTACTTGGCTCATGCGGTCAGCATGCCAGTTAAAAACACGTGCGGGTAGGGGCAGTGACAATTTTCAAAGGTTGTTTTCGAAAGTTATCACCTAACCCTTTCGGGAGCATGCACGTATATACATACTCGGGGCTATGTTTATGTGGAAAATTTCTTTGTTCTTGAAGAGAAAATTCACATATTTTATAATTTTAACCCTTCTCTCGACTCCATCGGAATCTAAATCAAAACTTACAACTAGGCGATGTTTTAGTTCGTAAGAACAAAACGGTTGGTAAGTTCTCAAATGAACTCCATGGACAGTATAACTTTTTTCATCTATCGCAACACGTTAATTGGTGCACTGTCAACGCACGACCTCATTGGCTACAGTAAGCATGTCTGGTGCAGCCAGGAGTAATAGGGCGATGCTAAGTGCAAATACATGGGATATTGCCGTAGCGGAGAATATTGGAAACTCAAATCAACTTAGCCTTCAATGCCAGCAAATATGTGCCGTCCTTTGAGGGTAATGCCCGAGTCGAGCTCGGGCAATGGTAGTATGAAGATTTCTCTGCCCTTGAAGACTTAAACTCAAACGGGTATGCTGTCATTGCTTGGCGAGATTTGACGTCGATCACACATGAATACTACATCAGATCAACTGCAATTTTCGAGAACATAAAATTAGTTCATGTTTTGGATATAGGTTGTTCACGATAAAATTAGCACTTTTGATAGTCCTGCTTAAAATCTACTTGCATGCCCGTTATGTATTATTCCGCCTTATGTAAAATTAACATTGCCATTGGCCTCATCACTTTATCCGTGCGTCGGTCAAGTAAAACTGTGAAATTATTAGAAATGTAAATATTTTACTAATCTAGTGATTTTTACTTTTCGTCGCATTAAAAAAAAAACATAAAATGAAACAAATAAATTAATTTATCACAAATGGGCACCTAACACTTTTTATTTGACGTTAATATACGGTACTACTTTCCATCCATCGTTGCCAAATTTACTCGGCACATGTCACTCAGTGCGCCCGTTAGAATATATGCAGCAGGGGAAGTGACTTTTTTAAGGTTGATTTCAAATGTGCTTACTTTATCGTAAACAGCCTTTAACGAAATTAATAGGATGTGCTCTATATTGTGTAACGCCTGATACTGCACTGTAATTAGGACACAGTTACCCTTACATTGTGTAATGGGGATTTAGACACATCCTGTATATTTGTCCCTATATAAACATATATTTTGATCGATTTTCTCCCAGTGATGGATAGACTGTGCCGAAGAGTGTTGTTTGCGCAGGCCTGCTGACGCTGATCAACTGCTACAACGTGAGGTGGGCGACGCGTGTGCAGGACGTGTTCATGGGCACCAAGCTACTCGCGCTCCTGATCATCATCTTGGCCGGCGCCTGGGCGTTGTTGTCGGGGAGAACTGGCAGCCTGGAGAACCCCGCGGAGGGCACCACCTCCGACCCTGGCTTCATAGCGCTCGCCTTCTACTCGGGACTCTTCTCCTACTCTGGCTGGTAAACTCGCAGAACATTTATCCCAGCAGTGTATATGTACAGCGAGAAAACAGACGTGAATAAATTTACTCAGGAAATAGTCAAATGCATTCGGGGTGGAGTTCTTTTGGGTGGCTCTTAACATCGAGGTCTTGAGAACTGATGAGGGTGAAATCAGGTGAGAACGGAGCAGCATCAAAATTCAAGTGCGGGTTTAGATGGGAGACCCCCGAGGAAACCCGTCAACCAGCTGAATCGTCCGGGGGAAACCCCTGCCTGGAATCGAACCCGGTGCCTCGTGGTGAGGGCGAGTAATCTATCCTCTACACCACCGCGGCCCCATTAAATGCGCATGGAGTTAATTGGGTTAGATGGGAAAGGGCTTATTAACGTCTCTCGGTGTTATGCCTGAGGCCTTATCAGTGGACGGCTTACAAACTAATTTATGACCTAACTTATACTAACACCCGTGCCTTACGTGGGATTCGAACCCGTGACCTCCCGCACCCCAGACCGGCGGTACTGTGCTACAGGATGGTCGGCGTTTGGAATTAATTTTGTATAGTGACGCTGATCGTTCGTATATTTACAGTACGATATGTGGTAGTATTCTCGTATTATCAGAGACCTGCAAAATTCGCGTTATTATTTAAGGACAGATTAAACTCCAAGTTACTGTGCGTTCGACCAATGTTAGTCACTGGCCCAAAATATTTTTGACACGCCTCGGAGACTCTTGAGCCAGTAATATAAGTTCAGCGGTGGAGTTGACAATATCTTTTGAGGAGAGCAGACAGATTCATGACGTTGATTACAGTGCAAAGGCCAATGAAACCGGGGCCACGGTGGCTGAGCAGTTAGCCTGCTCGCCTCCCACGCAAGGCGATCCGGGTTGAATCCCGGCCGGATTAATCCGGATTTTCGCATGTTGGAATCGCGCCGTTGGTCGGCGGGTTTTTTCGGGGATTTCCTGTTTTCCCCGACCTTTCATTCCGGCGCTGCTCCATACTCACCTCGGTCAGCCTCGTCGGCTCTCAAGACCTCGATGTTAAGAGCCGTCCGTATCTCTCCACTCTCTCACGTCAATGAAACGACGAACTGTGGTCACTTGTTTATAACGCAGTGGAGTCTATCGTGTCACCGGAAGATAACACGGTTTTTGCACGTCTCTAGTTATGTTATTTCACTTTTTTCATGTAATATTGTATGCCGTAAATTTTGTTTTAGACAGGATTAGCCCGTCGCGTCCGTCCGTCGTCCGTCCGTCGTCCGTCCGTCGTATGCCTGTCCGTCTCCTAGCCGAGCGATTTGCAACCAGTCTTCGTACTCCAGTCGTCAGTTCATTGCTGCAAACTTACACGTTCAAACTAAAACTTTTTGGAAATAAGAAAAAAATCTCTATTAAAATGTAATATTGTTGTCGGTATTGTGTGTTTATAAATATTGTTGTCGGTATTGTGTGTTTATCAATATTGTTGTCGGTATTGTGTGTTTATCAATATTGTTGTCGGTATTGTGTGTTTATCAATATTGTTGTCGGTATTGTGTGTTTATCAATATTGTTGTCGGTATTGTGTGTTTATCAATATTGTTGTCGGTATTGTGTGTTTATCAATATTGTTGTCGGTATTGTGTGTTTATAAATATATAAAACGCAAGTACATGCAAGTAACGGAAATTAGTTAACATTTTTTTATCATGTAATACGTAACACACTTACCCAATAATAATATAGAGGACCCTGGAGGGCAACGATAACCAAAATATTCAAAGAAATAATATCTGCAGTTAGCTAGTGGTCGTTCCTACCAGACGTAGTAATCTGCATTACGTTATACACACGAATAAATATGTTTGTGACTTTGAACTCGGCTTAAAGTGAATAGTTCCCAACTAAACAGTAGTTCCCAACTAAACATTTAATGGCTTAAGACTTTAAAAACTTGCTTTACTGGCTTTCTCTTACTCGGCGAAACACTGGAATTCTTTGTAGGGCATCTGTGGTTAAAGTGCTGGAGTTTATGCTTAGGACGCGTTTCCAACATGGTGTCTGTTCGAAAGTTCACCCTAAATCTGAATAAGTGAGAGTTTCACTGTTGCAGTCAGTCAAGCGTATCTGACTGATTCAACAGTCACTTCAGTGAATTTGACTGATGAATAAGTGAAAAAATGCCAGACATCTCGCACTCATTGATTCAGTGACCTTTGATTCATCGGTAATTTTTTTCACTGTTTACTGGGTGGTTTATTTTTGACTGATTGATCAGTTGAACAGCGTGTAAAAATGGCTATCAAGCAACGTTTAAAAATGGAGAATAAACAAAGTGTATCAAATGAAATAACAACCAATAGATTAATAAAACCAATAGAAAAAACTTTCTAAAATGTGTTTCGCCTTTCAAAACGTCATTTTATGAGGTAATAGGAATACGCAACCTTTCATTCCGTATTTGCGTATTTCATTTCGTTTTCGTGTAATCGTCACAGCGCTCTGTTTGAAGGTTTAAACTACAAATAATCTGATGAAGAGAGCGCACTCATATATACTGTTCGTTTTAAAAACCCTAACGGTACCCATTAAACCAAAAATGAAATGTAGGTAAGAGCATACTATTTAAAATCTTCACGCTTTTGCGGCGATACTATAAGTGATATATTTTCCTCTTGTAATATCAAGTAGGCTAGGTGTGGTAGCGCTGGCGGCAGGGTAACGGCCTGGAAACGAGTGATGAGTGAGTTCAATCCCGCGTTTCTCCGGAATATTTTTTTACTTTTTAAATTACGGTAAATTGCGCAATATAAATAGTAAACTATCGTAAACATGTTTATCTAGCGTAATTATTTACCACTGTAATCGGTAGTCACTTTTTCAAACAGTGAAATAATTTCACAACACTAATTCAATAAGTGAATTTTTTTCACTGAAAAAATCAGTGTTTTTTTTTTTTTCACTGATTATAAGTGGAGCCATTTTCACTGATTCGAGTAGTTGAATTTCACTGCGAATCAGTGGTTTCCCACCGATTCAAATGTAGAGAGTAGAATGAATTCCATCACGGGCTGCACAATAATAATGAAAATGTAGAATACTAATACTTTCAGGTGTAGCGGGGCCTTGATCTCGAAGGAAATTCAATTTATTTGGTAGGAAGCAGGAAAGGACGCTGTCTTCAACTCCCACAGGTTCCACTATAGTGTCGGGTGTAAAAATCTATCTCCTACAGCTGCAACACGGGAGGGGATGTCTAGCACTATATTCTTCGCGGAAACATATTAAAATCCTTGTGCTAGGTGGATAAAACGAACACCTTAACAAAGTATGTAAAAATACCTGCGCTACGTCTAATCCGGACGAGCGTCCTAACTTATGTCTACACGCTATAAAAGATGGTGGTGTTAGTTAGCCCTTCAGGTAAGTGTAGGCCGTTCACGGTAAAGTGAGCACTTTTTGAAGCTGTTTCATCAGCCATAATAACCAATAAATACGTTTCATTACGGCATCGGAGTTTTAGTTTTGGGTATGGTGAATGTATACGCTGTGTTTATTACTCACATGGCAGGGTATACATTAACAAATGGCGGAATGATATAAATTGGTTGAAATAAAAAAGTAACTAGGGCGTCAAAAGTGCTCACTTTACCGTGAACGGCCTATAGCAAGCAAGGACACTTTCTGCAAAGACAAACCAACGACCAAGTTGATATGCAACAGAATATAAATATTCCCTAAGGGCTTAGAAAGGTGAAACAGGCTAACTACCAGGTAAACACATGTGGGCAGGCCAGTAGATACACTGGCGACTAGCGCCGGCGATTTGCCATTCCTACTTTGGTACGCGTACCGAGTGTTCGCAATATGTCTGCGAGTGTCACTGCAGCAACGACCATCGTTCTCGTTCGGCGTCTCAGCACACATCATTTCTTCAAAAGGCAGAGTGTCTTCGAGTGTAATTAAGCAACAAATATGCGATGTTAGGGAGTGTTAAAGTGTAGAAAATTGCGCAATATTGATTAGCAAAAACTGGGCAGGCAATCAGCCGACAAGACAGGCAACCTTGTAGCGTGCGGTTTGAGTTGACGGTAGAATTGGAGTGGTACGCAGGCGAAAATTCTCCAAGCCATGAGACTCATTGTCTCACCAGTCTCTCCGGCCAATGGAAGCGTAGGGTTTGAATCTACCAGCCAACCGGAAGGCTTGCTATTTAAATTACCTGAAAACGACTCACACCAACGGCCTAACTTAAAAATACCATAGAGTGTAAGGTCTCGAAACGGAGATAAAATGCATAAAATTCCCTGAAGCATTAACGAAAATGTGGGTCCAAAAATAAAAATTGAATAAATATTAATTAAAACCGTACATCTAAGATTAAAATTCCTATCACTAGAAAAAACAAATAAACATAAAAAATAATATGCAAATTAGCAACAATTACTAGAAACTTGAAGAATTCCCGGATTCATTTCGGGACAAGTTAGAATTCAAAACTCGTGCATTTATATAACCTCAGCAATTGGTCCACACTGTGTTTAAGACCTCCTGGAGAACGCTGGCCCAATAGTCGCCTTCCACTGTGACAGCAGGCAACCAATGTGCAGTTGCTATCGGCATATTTGTACATAAGAATGTAGAGTCTAGCCTGCAGGTCATTGAACTCGCGAATTCGTCAGGCCTCTAACAATTACATACATGAAAACGTTACGAGACAAACATGGAAAATAGTGCATAAATTAGGCATATATTTATTAAGACGTGCAAATGACGATGCTGCATTAACATAAGAATAATTATATTACATTTGCTATCGTGCAGAAGGAACTCGTGTGTACCCGACGTGATTATCAACATCTCTTCAGGAAAAATGTATCCTCATTGCATTTTACAGCTACGTAAACAAACATTTGAAAACAAAAAACCGAGCAGAACAAAACAGTGCACGCTCTACACAGCCTTCCAATAAACTCGGAATGAACAGGTTACAAAATAGAAAAGTTTATAAAGCTGTAATTACATCCGTCTGTCCGCAAAAAAATTTAAATCTTGCCAAGGTTTTGACGGACGGACGGATAGAATTAATGGACACCTCTGATTAGCTGTTGGTCACGTGATTGACGAACGGATGACAGACGGGTGTGACTGGTTGTTGTAAATCCTGCCTAACTTTGTCAGAGTAATTTGTGTTTTACTTTTACGTTCTAGGAGTAACTTTATTTGTGGTTTTTCGTGTTTGTTATGATGTTAAATATAATATGAAATCTTATTTTCAGGAACTACCTCAATTACGTTACAGAAGAGCTGCAAGATCCATACACGTAAGAAAATTGTCTAGTATTTCCTGCACAGTATACTTATTACGTATTTTAAGTCATAAAATATCTTTGTTAAGCGAGCATCAATTAATTTGACAAGTATTAGTTAACGTTTGAATAATGCAACACATCAAATTAATAAATCATCATTTGAAAGTGTACATATTTTATTTCCAGCATATTTATACACGTAAAACTACATAACTTATCTGCTTATGTAAAATAATACAACGGGAAGATTGTATTTAGGCATATAATGCGGTATTTGACAACGTTGAAATAAACCAGACTTGATTTCTAAAAAGTTAAAATTTTAATATAAATATATGTTTTAAAAATTTGTAAATATCATGAGAAAGTTAGAGATTTTCGTGATAAAAAAAAAGTTACATACTTGCGTAAAGAGAATTGTGATGTTTCAGAGGTTAACAAATCAAGAACATAAATTAGTTCCCAGTCAACATTGCAGGCTATTGAGAAAACTTTGGCAGCCAAAAAAAAATTTCTCACGGGTTACGGGTTTAAATCCTCCGGTCCAGTAAACTGTTGTTATCAGAATAGCCTGAGTTGTCGCAGATTGCACGTGAGGTATAGGTAGAGACGTGCAAAATTCCCTTTTTTATTTGGTAACATGCTAAACTTCACTGTTCTGTATTTACTTAAGCGCAGTTCGTGATTTCGTTGGTTACTGACAATCATACGCCGTCATTTACCTGTGTGACCGCTTCATTGGAGATTGGTTGCTCAGCCTTTGAACCTCTACTATTGGCTCTGGGTGTCCTTGGGACGAGCCACACAAGTCGTTCGCCAATGACAACAGTCGGAAGAACATATGACATATTGGCGTTTAGTTTGCCGACAAATAATAACAAGAATTTTGCAGGTCTCTAGGTATAGTCTGCTCGCAGTAAAGTGTGCCCTTTTGAGGCCCTAGTTACTTTTTCCTTTCGGCCATTTCTCAACCTTTAACCACCTTTTAAAATATATATTGACCATGTAAGTAATAAACACAGTAGGCTATGTATATTCCACCGCATTCGGAAGTTAGCCCTTTTAGTCCCGAAATAATTTCCAAGCTCAAGTGTTGCAATCGTTTAATTTTATGGTGCATGCTGTACTTGTGTCAGGCGTACTTCTTGCAACCAACTAAGAACGTGTTGTGTATCAATGCCAACCATTCACAGATGATAACTGCAGAAACTTCAACAAACTATATATCTATCGAGAAAGACGCTCAAAACACTGAGCAATGATTCCTTGTTGTGTACAGCGACGACCATATATATCCTTCATGCGCAACATGCCCTCCCATTATGGACACGAGGACTGGACGGCTTAGCGTCCAAGCCTAAAATAAAATGTATTTATCGTCTATTGTCCCGCATGATAAGGCTTTCTAAAGTGCTCGCGTTACTGTGCAATAGCCTGTAGTTGTATTTCGTTTTGTTGTGTTTTCGCAGGAACCTCCCGAGGGCCATCTCTATTTCAATGCCAACGGTAACAGTGGTGTACGTGCTGACGAACGTCGCATACTTCACAGTGCTGACCAAGGACGAACTTCTATCTTCGAACGCCGTCGCTGTGGTGCGAATTTTAATGCGTAACACCTTGTTGTAATACATTCGCGTTTACTCCACGCTTTTCTGAAGCCCTGCTTAACCCTTTGAGGCGCATGCACGTTTGCATGTACCGGGGTTGCGTTTATGAGGAAATTTCTTTTGCTCTTGAAAACCAAACTCTCACTCTTAAAATGTTATTGTTTCGCTGGACTATATCGAAATCCAGGTAAACATATTTTGTTGACTGTCTTAATTTATTTGGCCAACACGAATGTTTTGTTCGCCCAAGCGTGCTTTGTTAGGGCAACTATATATATTTTTGGCCCTGTAAAAACAATTATTTCGTTGGATGGAACCAGTGGCGTGTGGTGAAGTGTTGCGAGGTAAGCTGGTGCTTGCTCAATGCTGTACACACTCAGCGTACGTAGCAGGGACCAGTGACCAGAGTGGAGCCGGGAGAAACGGAATGTATTGCGGCCACCCACTAGAGAGCGACCAGGCACACATTAGACACGTGAACGCGTTTAAGTGGCCTATGTGTAAACTAGCGAACTTTTAGGTGTAGAACGTAGCAAAACACATCTTACCTTGCAAACAGTTCACTACACGCCGCTGGAGAGAGTTGAGTTGAGAGATTTTGGCGGCTCTCAACAACGGGGTCTTGAGAGCCGATATGGGTGAAATGAGGTGATAATGGAGCAGCGCCGGAATGCAAGGGCAGGGGGAAACGGGAGATCCCCGAGAAAACCCGCCGACCAGCGGCATCGTCCGGCACGATTCCCACTTACGGAAATCCCCGGTGGCGACCCGGCCGGGGGACAGAACCCGGTTCGCCATGGTGGTAGGCGAGAAGTCTAATTCACCTTCCTCTCAGTATCGCTGAGTTGCGAGTGTTGACTCTCGCGTGGTGCTTGCTTGTTCCAGACGTTCGGCGACAAGCTGCTGGGCACCATGTCGTGGATCATGCCCTTCTTCGTGGCTTGCTCGACGTTCGGCGCGCTCAACGGGGCGATCTTCGCCTCCTCGCGGCTGTTCTTCGTGGGCGCTCGCCAGGGACACCTGCCGGCGGCCATCGCGCTCATCAGCGTCGACAGGTTCACCCCCGTGCCGTCCCTCGTATTCCTCGTCAGTGCACAAGCCTCTCTTTCTCTTCCCTAAGCCTTGTTCCACTTGCTACTGTCAGCGCTGACCAGTATCATACCGAAAGGAACGCCGTCAGTATTTTAGTGATGTGGCAAATCGATTATTTTGTAACATCGATTAATCGATTCTTCATATTTACCTTAATTGATTAATCTATGAATAATCGATTATCAATTGATTTTTCGACGAAATTATTCAGTATATTATATTTGTAGAGTGTTAGATACAAAGTTCAACTAGAACGAATATCCAGTACGCACATTCGCACATCTGTTGTCGAATGTTTACTGTTATACAAAAATAATAAATAATCGTCATGGAAAACTTACGAACGTAATCTACATATTAATAACAAATTTTTACATTCGCTGGATCAGCGCCAAGACACTTTTCTGTACATATCATAATGTCAAAAACATTACACATTTAAAAAATGTAAATTTAACATGCATATGTAAAAAAATGAATTAAGTTACTGTTTTAAATGCACAAGAAATATCAGAACGCGCAAGTATAAGTCTCATTCAAATATTATTTTTCAAAAAATTAACTTTGTAGTGACAATTATTTCTTATAATCGAGTATGGTTTCGATAATCAAAATCAACAGTGATTAGTTACGATTTTGTAAATATAATCGATTGGTCGATTATCATCATCGATCATCCCCATCACTAGACTCAAAGTCTGCAATCAGTAACGGAATCAGGTGGAACAATCGTCAGCAGAGTTTTCAGCAGGAATAATGGCGTCTGCTATGCGTGGTGAAGCAACGGTAGGCCTAGACATGCTGTCAACAGGGATGGACATTTTTTGCTATTCATCTTCGTCCGATTCAGACACGTCAGTTGAAGACGAGATCGAAGAATGCGAGAACACACTTTCCACGCGCGTCTTCCTCAGGCGACAACAACGTAACTCGCCAGTTATCCGTCGCCGCCATGTTGCGTCGTCTGCTTACGCCGAGACCGCCTGACATCCTGCACGTCAGTAGCTTCAGCCGGGAGTATTAAGCCTCCAACCCAGACGCCACAACGCCATTTGTCAGTTACCGTTCAGCAGAATCAGTACGTGAAGAAACGCTGGTTAGTAATTCCAGCTGCTGTCAGTATCGAGTGGAACGCGGCCCTAGTCCGCTCTTGCTGTAAAGCTGGGTTTACAATGACAAATCAATTGTGCATTAAGGGCAGTGCCTACCGGCTGGCAACTGCGAAATTTCAACATAGGAAATCCTGTGCAACGGGAATAACCCTCTAGTACGTTAATTTTAAAGATAGGCTTTTCAAACAAGATGTATTATTCACGAAGTTTTTTAGACGTTCTCTACAGTATAGCCTGTTTGCAAGGAATTTTTAAAATTTATGTTTTACAAAAAAAAAAAAAAACAATTCTGCCTGTGTGTATTGAAAATATACGCTCGTAGGAATCTTTTTCTTAATACAATTCGTGAAGAATACATTTTGTTTGAAACGCTTAACGCACTGAGACTAAATTCCCGTAACATCGGATTTCCTATTGGAATTTCCTACTAGAATTTCGCAGCTACCAGCTGGTAGGCAGTGCCCTTAAGAATAACGTGGTGTGCGCTTATCTAACATACGGAAACATGTCTTCTGTTTTTGCAGTTTCCAATTAAAGTTCTAATTCTGCATTCCAGCCAATGGGAACAGGCGACAAGCCTGTCGTGTTTACTCTTGCTCCTGGCCTATCCTCGTATATCACAACCACACTTATGCAGATCATATGTACTTCAAAGCCGACATTTTCTCTCAGAGAATCTTATTTTTGTGAACAAATATAATCGTAATCATGTGCATACACAAACTTTTTTTTTTATACTACTAATGGTAGGACTGTAAATAACAGTTTCCCGCAAACAAAACTGATTGCTCTGTTCTGATTGGTTGCTACCTCACAAGTTTCACACAAGTCTGTTCAGGTCCCAAAAATTACTTTCGATATTTTAAGTAAATTCTATCCATTATTCTGTTTTATTACATCAATTAGTACATTTATAGAGGGAGTGATTTTTTTGCGCAAAAATAGGAGGACACATTTGACTTCAATACTACAAGCACCCAACAGCAGTTTGTCTATTGCCATTGGTTGCTGTCTGCTTGAGAAGGCGTTTTCATATTTGGCAGGGCCACTCAGAACTCGGCACATCGACACGGCTGCTACGTGATTCGTGTGCAGACGGTTAACACGTGTAAAAAAAGTAATTCAGCCAATCAAGATTGGTAAACTACCCTACAGTGTTTTGAAATATAACTTGCCCCACCGAAAATTAATTTCCAAAAACTAATAATGCAAAATACAGGAATTCGTAATTTATAAGTAATACCACCAAACCTAATATTTTTGCATAATTATCATCTTTGGCTAGTGTTCAAATTAGTTCTTAATGTCATTAAAATAAGATGAAGAAATTGCATGGAATTTCTTCCAGTGATTCGGCCATACTTTATTTTAGGTTTTACAATAACTTTGAAATCCAAATTAGCCAGAAGTTAAACCCTAATCGCAGGCGAATAAAATAATACACTTAAAATAAATTTGTTCGCGACGTTCCTAAATCTTCAAAAAATAACGCTTTATTTGAAATCAACCATTATGTTCACATAACATTATTAAATTAGTTCGAAATACATTTTAAGCTTAAAATGCGGTTAATTCTACTTAAAAAAAAAGGCAGAGGAGTTATTTTCAAACTGATTTGGCATTTTTAAAAATAGTTATTGCTATTGTAGCGTGAAACCGCAAACTATCTTAAAAAATGCAGAAAAAATTTTAGGCACTTGAAGACCCTTAAGGTACCCGTCTACCTGCAGTTTTTTTCTGCGTCTGAGACTGAGAAACGCGGAAGCAATAAGGACGACACTGCCACGCACATCAAGAGCTCCATCGCCGCTAAAAGCAAGGTTATGAACTGGCTTACAGTGTTCTCGTCGCACTGCGAGCACCTATGGGACTTTCAGTGATGATCCTATTATTTTATTGGTGGAAAGTCTGCAGGAAGGTTCAATGCGGGACCCCTGAGTAGTTTCGCATGTATCTGGAGCGTATGTTTTGAGTTACAGCACTTTGGAAAAGTTATTTTTGGCCGTTTTGGAGTACTCTGAAATGTCTAACGTACAATATGTGGGATTTCGAAAGTACTCAATAGCACCCGGGTGAAGTGTGTGTTCTTTTCGTGCAACAGCGTATTGAATGCATGTTTGATAGTTTCGTAGGAAAACGTTTATTTCAAAAACTCTACGATGCAGTTTCAGGCTCCAGTTAGACGGGAACCTTATAATACAGGATTATTAAGCTAAGATGTTCTCTCGAAATAACTTCCGAACCGCTGAAGGTATCGAAATTTTTATTTAAAATTCGTTAATGGCTCTATACGGGGCTCATAAGACACCATCTATGCCTGTTCCGAGATGTAATTAAGCACTGAGACGTTGATATCAACTTTGGTTTTTAAATGGGAATATAGTCATTTCTCCCAACAGTATAGAATGTTATTAAGTGGCGAGTTCAGCGATGTGACTATTTTCAAAATCCGACCAGCAATTTTTTATATATATGGGGGGGGGGGAGCGGCTGAACTAAGTAAAGTAGAGGCCAGGGCTCATTCAGCAGCTTATATCTTTAACGTGGCGCATCGTGGAGATGGTGCGATGGTGGGATGCAATGTTGGGGGAAGTGGATGTACCTTTATAAAACCCACCGTCTAACAGCAACGTCCGCCTAGGTTCCCGCGTGAGGAAATTATGAATTGGTCCCGCCGTAACCGAACCCGATGCGCCGTGGTGAGAGGCATGTCGTCTGACCGCAACACCAACGCTGCTCTCGGGGTAATCAACCAGAACTGATGCGGATCTCCGCGTGAAAAACAGGATGTGCTTAAAGGACCCAACCACGAACGCCAAACACTCTACGTAGGGTAAATGTCTCCACCGCTCTTTCATTCCCTCGAGGTTATATTCTCTACTGTGACTTGCAAGAACCTACAGCCTCTAATCCTATGCACATGTGAGCTCATTGCCCATTTCTCGTCAGATTGCAATGTGTCGACCCGGGTATTCTGGCTGAGCTTTCAAAAAGGAGCCTGGATACGTCATATTTTCGAAAAGTTTCTTGAGCGTACTTCATTAACTGCTTACTTCTTGACCACAAATGGAGTCCAAAACTCTTAATCGTCCAATCCTAGCCAGTCAGAAATTTAACTGATAGTTCAAATTGAAACCAGAGTCATATTGTGCAGTAGCATGTGGTGAAGTGCTGCAAGGTAAGCGGATGTTTGCTCATTACTGTACATTCTCGGTGCACGCAGCAGGGAAACTGAATTACATTCTGACCATTCTCAAGCGAGCATCAAGAGACCCGTCACAAGCGTCCTGTGGCGTCAGCTGCCGAGCTGCGTTCTAGTGGCAGAAGTGTAAACTAGCAAGCAACAGGGTAAAGCACAGAGCTAACGCCAGCTCACCTTGCAACAGTTCACCACACGCCACTCGTACCTAGACCATCTCCCCAGAAAATGATGCCCTCGTACTCGAGTGAAACACTTGGACTGTGTGCTGGATGGTTTACAGTGTCTCATCACCCTGATACTGCTGAGCATAGAGGGACTGTGTGCTGGATGGTTTACAGTGTCTCATCACCCTGATACTGCTGAGCATAGAGGGACTGTGTGCTGGATGGTTTACAGTGTCTCATCACCCTGATACTGCTGAGCATAGAGGACGTGTACGTGCTCATCAACTACCTGAGCTTCGTCGAGGCCTTGTTCACAACCCTCTCAGTGTGCGGTCTACTGTGGCTGCGGTACAAGAGGCCGGATGCCCACAGGCCAATAAAGGTGAGGTCACAGAATACACAAGCATACAGAAGTAAAATGGCGTGCTCGTTCGATATTAGCCGCGCGTAGCTCTGGGAACGAACCTTGTGTCTAGGGGCGAATCCGAGGAAAATAATTGGTTGGAGGCTAAGCAGCCTTGTGACCCTTCATTGGATCTTGATTGTGCATTTGATGAAATGTCATTCTTGAATAAAGTATTTCGTTAATAATACATAGAGACCTGAAGAATTCGCGAGTTCAATGACTTGCAGGCTAGACTCAAAAGTCTTATGTACAAATATGCCGATGTCAGCTGTGTGCATTGGTTGTCTGCTGTCACAGTGGAAGGCGACGATTGGGCCAGCCTTCTCCAGGAGGTGTCAAACACGGCGTGGACCAATTGTTAATGTTATTTAAACACGCATGTTTTGAATTCTAGCTTGTCCCGAAAAGAATCCGCGAGTTCTTAAGGTCTCTAATAATAAAGTATTAATACATACAACATGTTTCGAAAACATGTGATCAAACCGTGCCAGGGGGATTGTTGACGTAAAAAGAATAAATCTGAAATATGACACCCATGGCCCATTTCAAATAATTACTGTAGAAACCCTTAAAGGTGGCGTCTGAAAAGCACATTATTTGAGATATCGTGAAAAGTATTTGCGTTACAAGAACAAAATTTGGTATACGAATTAATTACACCAAAATATTGGATAAAATGAAGGTTTGGTACGTCGTACTAACCCCCATCATGTAACAAATAGCAGTATGCACCCTGTTATTGCATACAACTGTGTTATCTTGAGGTAAAATTAATGTTTGGTGCCATAGTATTAAGCAGTACGTCATAATTAGCCAAAAAAAAAGCACTGCTACTGCGACTCTAGGACCCACCGTTTTCGTGTAAAACGTACGCAAATGTTTCACCTGTAGCAGTACTATAGCCTGGGGGGCAGGCAACACGTCCAACACCCGGTAGTAAACACATGCTGGCTGTAATACGGAGTCGCAGGCTGAATGATTATATCCAAGAACAAACAGGCAACAAACTAATTACAGTTAGTAAATGCACTACGCCGACGTTTAGTAGTGTTTGAAAACATTATGAGCAGGAAAGAGTATTGTGCATGTAGCTACACCAGATATGGTTTACAGAAAAGCCACATACAGTTTCTTATTTACTTTTAGTTAAATTTAACTTTCGAACGTCTTTTATTTCTAAATTTTATTTCCAGGTCGGGAAAAGGAAGAAATCTATGAAAATATATTCTTTGATCAATATGGACACTCTATAATTTTAAATTTCAATTCTATGGTTTCAAAGCACTTTGAAAATTGTGTTTCAAGAGTATATTATCTATAAAAAGAACCAAACATTTTACTGAGCAGTTCTTCAATATTTTCTTGTAGCAATTGTTACACCAACCCAACACGTATGTACATCATCTTACGCAATTCTGTGAACTGAGCGGGAAACAGAGCCACGTGTCACTTGTCTTAACTCTCCGGTGTGTAAGCGCCATGTCACGTGCCACTTGTCACTTTGACGTGAAAGCCCTCTTAAACTGCACCTTTCGTTATTAACCGTATTAAAAATGGAATTGGTTTGATAAAAAAAAACTGGTTTTGCAAACCGAATTGATATTTTCTGTGGTAAAGAAATAAAACTTTGCATATTTCATTATTGGCATTCGAAAGCTTGGTCATCTTTTCCTTTTTTCATTTATTATAAAATCAGCTGTATTTTTTTTTTTAATTATTCCAGTCATGTAAGCTGACGTTTTACCAATCAAGGGTACCTTCGTACCCGGATATTTTAACTTTAAATGAAAGATTCGCAGCTACCCACCTGGCTGTTTGTATACATATATAAAATTAATTTAGGTAAGTTGTCACTTCACATTACTGTACTTACAGTAGTATTAAATTTAGACAATTGTTTAAACATTTTTTTAGCTAAATAACTCATTAAGTAATATAATTACCTGCACGATTGTTTGAATTAACTCGCACGACCTTTTATTCACAGATAAATTGTGTGTGTGTTACGGACTTTGTGTAAGAGATATTTACTAACGACGGTCTCGATTGAACAAGGTTGTGACATCGACTTTGGTTTACAGGTGAACATAATATTTCCCATCATCTTTTTTGTCATCTGCCTGTTCCTCGTCATTCTGCCTTGCCACGTAAGCCCTGTCGAAGTCAGCGTCGGCATAGGATTCATCATTTCTGGCGTCCCCGTCTACCTCGTCTTCATCTACTGGGAGAAGAAGCCCATGTGGATAACTAGAATCTCAAGTAAGAATTCTCAGTCCTCCCCAGTCTTTCTTCCTATGCATTGTTCTAAATTTCTTCAGTGTTATTTGTGTTCAATAAATGAATTTATTTAATTTAAAAGTTTTCTAATAATTACACTTTCTCTCGTTGCAATTAAACACATTTTGTAGTCGATTATCATGTGTCACAAATTAATGTTTACACTCTTTGAACAGCAATAACAGAGAAACTGTTAACCCTTTGAGGATTACGCACGTATATAACCGGGGCTACGCTCATAAGGACATTTCTTTGCTCCCGAAGACAAAACTCACACCCTTACAATGTTATTGCTCCGCTGGACCATATCAAAATCCAAGTAAACAATTACAACTAGTCAATATTTCAGTTCGTAAGAATAAAACTGCTGTTTTCAATAAATTCTCAAATGTACACGATGAATTGTATATCCTGTTACATATGTTGCGACGTATTAACTGGCACATAGTTAACACGTGGCCTCATTCGCCGACGGCCAGCCAATAATAAACGTTACAGAGTACAGTAGGTGTTCCCGGTGTAGCCACGACCAATAGGACGATGGTTAGTGGAAATACAGAGACCAACATACCTGAGATTTCTGTAGTGGAGAATACAGGCAGTTCACTTCAACCTTGCCCCTTCAGTGTGCAGGAAATTTGTGAAGTCCTCAAAGGGTTAATAACATAGATACAAAAAATTAGAATATCAGTCATCAACAGCAAGTCATCGTCTGCAACGCTGTAGAACAGAATGACAAAAGGCAGCGCATGTTTTCACTGTAGTGGGTCTACATGCGGTCTAAATCGCGCCTCTCTCATGGCGTCTATTCTCCTTGGCTTTGTGACGTACACGGTTTTCTTCTACCCCCCACCCCCCCCCCCCCCCCCCCTCGCCAAAGATAATTATCTAACGAAGTTAAATCTGTACGTCTGGGTGGATACTCAACGCTTCATCGCCGGCCTTTCCCACCTCCCAACGTAGCCTATGTTTCATCTAGGAGTCGGTGAAATTTCCGTTGTTGTTGCACATGTTCACAGCCAATCACAAAATTCGACATGCGACGCGCCTATCTGGGTCGTCTTTATTCATAGAGGCTTTGTTCACGATAAAGTGAACATTTTTGAAATCAAACTTTGAACATTTCCACTGCCCCTGCCTGCATATATTTTAACGGGCGTACTGAGTGACATGCGCCCCGTAAAGTTCGTAACAAAGGAATAAAAGCAGTCGCATACCTTAACGTCGAATAACAAGTGTTAAATAACCATTTGTGATAACTCAAATCATTTCTTTCACTTTTTGTTTTTTTTTTCAAAGCATCGAAATGCAAAAATTAGCAGACTTAAAAATATTTACTCGTCTAATAATTTTACAGTTTCGCCTGGCCGACGCATGAATAAATAGATAAGGCCCGTGGGAATGTTAATTTTATATAAGGTGGAAGAAGACAGAACGTGCATACAAGTAGGTCGTAAACAAGGCTTTCTAAAGTGCTCATTTTACCGTGAACAGCTTATAGCATGAAGTAACGTGGGAATATAAGGCCTTCAATTGACTCGCCTTAAAGCGCTGTGGACGCTTGGTTTACTCACATCCGACTCACGCGCAGTTTTCCATACGGACTCAACTTCCCCGGGGTAACGTGTGCATGTGCACGCCACCGTCCGCACTCTTCCTTCGTCCTTCGCATCGCACACAATTCCGCCCCGCTCAAACTTGTCGCGTAACTGCGTCATTGTTACACTTGAAGTGTGCGCTGTATCCTATCTCTGCACACACACCTCCCCCCACCCCGGGGCCAACGTCTCTGCACTCCAGTTGTGTGCCCATATCTTCAGTAATAAAATCCACTTGTCTTGCTCCTAAGTAAACCTCTTCACCTCCGCCATTTCCCCTGCGATTATAGTGCTGCCACTCGTGCCTGCAGACTGTTATGAGCTATGCCCACTCACAAACTAGCATATTAATGAAGGATAGTATGAGGTAGAAGGGTTAGCTGACAAGAATATGAGTTATATAAAGAGTAACCTAAAGTATTTACTGACCATCTCAAACAGTTACACATTGTTTCAAGCATAAAGACAATGGGGCCAAGGTAAGAGAAGGATGACGGGGAAGGTAAAATCATCTAGAGAGATAGAGAGAGAGAGAGAGAGAGAGAGAGAGAGAGAGATATGAAGAGAGCATGACAGAAACGGAACTCACTGGCGTCGCCGCACCTAGTCCACCAGCTGACCTCGCCCTTTGACAATCGCCGACTATGCCGCTGGCTGTCCTCGCAGCCCAGTCCACTCTTCGCGCCCCTCCACGTGCGTGGACCGACGTGGTGCATTGTGATTGGCTCCCGTTGTGCTCTAGAGGCGGAGTCTGCTCATGGTTCGTTGTAGTTGTGCAGGAATGTACTGGTGTCTGCTGGATCCAGATTTTCTTCCGTTCTTTGCGCATTGCAAATGACGGTTTAGACATTCCACTCCGGCTCGCCGTCATGGTTTCATAGTTAACCAAGCTCTCCTGTGGCCTCCTTCGCAGGTATTGTTTCGTCAGGAGGTGGTGCACAACGGGGCCGTGTATAACAAGATGCAGCTGACAACAACAGAATGACCACATCCACTCGCACACACCCAACGTCGACCTCGTAGCATCAAATACACGCAATCCCATTAGATTGCATTCAATATATTCCCTGTTATTAACTTACAAAGAGGGGAAGATTAATTTGGGACATCCGGTATTTTTTAATTTCTTTATATTTATTCATATGGAGTAAGTAAAAATGAAAGAAAAAAAACTCATTTTTATTTGTTTTGCAGGATCATTCAACTTGATGTGCGCGAAAATGTTCAAATGCCTGCTGGAAGATGAAAAGACCTGGTGAAACATGGCGCATTTGAGAAGAATGCGAAATATCAAATTGAAGATGTATTCACTTACATTCTGATACTTTTGTATATTTTTGTAATCAAATATGATTGGTAGGCAAACTTAAGGCTTTAAAAATGTAATTTTTTTTTTCATAAAGACAGTATATTGATGTTTTTATAATTTTAATTTTACACCTCCAAAGCAGTCGACTGAGAATTTGTGCATTTCCGTTATTATGATTGTGCAGTATACCTAAAAAAAAAACTCAAACACTGACAAGCTTAGTGATATGAAACATAAAACTCCACACAGTAACATAGTGATTATAAAACAATGTTTTACAAAAATCAACTTCTCTTAATAGACATACGGATTTAAAAATGTATTACCTCGTGATATATTTAAAATTAAAATTTTGATGTCTTTAATCCATACTATCTTCTCAAATATTTCTGAGGGTTCTGCTAGATATTTTAAGTTTTTCTTGAATAACTCCTGAAAGATTTTTTTTTTTTTGTAGTTTGTGAAAATTAAAAATAACTTCGTAACATTATTTTACTTGATTTTTGTGACTTTGTTTCACAAATTCATTTTGTATTAAATATAATGAAATAAGATGGTACGGATCACACATTGCACTCTAAGAAATTATTTGTAAATCTATTAAATTAGTGTATATGTACAATGACAAAGCGTGATTGGTAAATTATTTTCCCACTCGCGCATGGTAACTTTCCTACAGTTGCTCGGGAAAGAGCGAAGTGCGTAGGGTAGTTCCCAACTTTGTATGGTAGCGATGCTAAACATTCCCAATTTTTCATCCTGATTTGTAGTATTATTTCCACAGACTGCATAGGGTAAAAACTTTCATTACAGTTTAAGAAGTCTACCAGAAAAAATTTTTTACAGTGTGCCTGCAGAACTCGAAAATAAACATATGCATCATGTCGTAAAACAAATCATTTAAAAAATGCCAGAGAAAGAAGTTATGGCAAGGCGCTCGACTGTCGTGCAGTGCTTACGTCGGCCACCCCGCTGAACGTGACTTGAAGCGACGACTCTATAATTTCATTGGACGCCACTCCGGAGCAAAGTCCTCTCTCGTAGTTTCGCATGTATCCGCTTCTCATGTTTCGAAATACAGCAGTTTCAAGATAGAAAGAAAGAAAGAAGCAGGTTCTAGCTATGTTCGAGGGCACACAAATAACGTTTCCAAAGTGTGTGGAATCGTGAAGGTACCATTCCGTCACCGTCTGGAGTGTGCTTTCCTCTTCGTAGGTATAGCCTGTCCACGGTAAACTGAGCACCATTCCGTCACCGTCTGGAATGTGCTTTCTCTTCGTAGGTATAGTCTGTCCACGGTTAACTGAGCACCATTCCGTCACCGTCTGGAATGTGCTTTCTCTTCGTAGGTATAGCCTGTCCACGGTAAACTGAGCACCATTCCGTCACCGTCTGGAATGTGCTTTCTCTTCGTAGGTATAGTCTGTCCACGGTAAACTGAGCACCATTCCGTCACCGTCTGGAATGTGCTTTCTCTTCGTAGGTATAGTCTGTCCACGGTTAACTGAGCACCATTCCGTCACCGTCTGGAATGTGCTTTCTCTTCGTAGGTATAGCCTGTCCACGGTAAACTGAGCACCATTCCGTCACCGTCTGGAATGTGCTTTCTCTTCGTAGGTATAGTCTGTCCACGGTAAACTGAGCACCATTCCGTCACCGTCTGGAATGTGCTTTCTCTTCGTAGGTATAGCCTGTCCACGGTAAACTGAGCACCATTCCGTCACCGTCTGGAATGTGCTTTCTCTTTGTAGGTATAGTATGTCCACGGTAAACTGAGCACTTTTGAAAGTCCTGCTTAGTATCTACTTGTATGCACGTTGTGTATTCTAACGCCTTATGTAGAAATAACATTGCCATAGTCCTCGTCACTTCATCCAAGCGACGGTTAGGTGAAACTGTGAAAGTATTAAAAAATAAGATATTTTACAAATATGGTTATTATTACACCGCGGCGCACAAAAGAAGGCAGAAAACGAATGAAATACGTTAAGTTATTACAAATAGTTACCTAACACTTTTTATTCGAAGTTATAATGTGGAACTACTTTCCATCCATCGTTGCCAACTTTACTGGGCACTTGTCACTCAGTGCGCCCGTTAAAATATATACAGGTAGGAGCAAAAACTTTTTTCTAATGTTGGTTTCAAAAGTGCTCACTTTATCGTGAATAGCCTTTAATTAGACCTCTCGTTCTCCCACCAGGGGATTTTTATGTTTCATAGGAGAATGCATTCATGCTGGGCTTGTGTGATGAGCGTTATACTCACCAAAAATAAATGTAGAAACGGTCAATATCCTGGTACTACATTCTAGGGATTTATTGATAGCCATTTGGTCATATATTTATCGGAAATAAATTACCTATTTCAAATTAATAACCTACAATATTAACTTATATTTGGGAGCTTTAACAACTCATTAAAGGAATATTACTTCAAGTATTTTACAGTTTTCTATTTCTTTCGATATTCAGTGGAGAAGTTAACTGGCCTGCAGTGTATTATAGTTGTAGTTTTTTGCGTATTAGCCAGTCAAAACCAGGCCTGAAAAAAAAAATTACGGATTACGTAAACAGCGTACATGTTGGTCTGAAACTCGCGGAGTTAATGCTGCAGTTATTGATTGACTTGAATAGCACGGAAATTTATTTTTTATTTCACTTCTTAAATCGTTTACTATGTTTAGTTTATTTTATGTCTAAATGCATTCCCCGGTGATTGTTTTGTTATTTTAAGCAGCTTGATGAAGGTTTTAACTGGATGTGCTACTTCTGTGTCATAGAGTTTTCATTCATGCCCCGTGCAGAACATCGTTCATTACAGTGGCGTGTGGTGAAGTGTTGCAAGGTAATCTGGTGCTCGCTCGCTGCTCTACACACTCGGCGCACGCAGCAGAAACAGTAACCCGAGTGGAGCCGGGAGAAACTGGATATACTGCGGCCACTTACGAGAGAGCGGGGAGCCACCCATTACACACGTGCCGTCACGCCAAATGTGCTACTACGTTTAAGTGGCCTATGTGTACCGTAGGAAAGGATTAAGTGTAGCACAGAGCAAACACAGCTTACCTTGCGACAGTTCACCACACGCCACTGGTTCCTCACATAGAGTAGAGTAAACTTAAGTGTTTTCATTGACACTGTTTTAAAGTCAACCGAAAATGGTGGATGCCTTTATAATGCAAAATTCTTGCGTGGTTATGGTTTATCAGTACGTTGGCGGCATTTTTTTTAACTGCGGCTACTTTCTTATGTAAACCGTTTGGAATGGGTGGATATTGCTGTGCGTTTATTTTTTATAAACTTCATCAAAAATGCCAGCTGAATGAGGTCATTTGTTTGCTGTGTAAAATATATTTAGAAGTAATGAAATACTCATGAGTAGGGACATGCGAAATTCGCGTTATTATTTGGCATCAGGCTGAACTTCACAGTACTGCATGCACTATAACCGGCCTCGTTTATCAATTGTCTGCTACATAGCTGAGAAGCCGCACCCTTTCTGATTGAACTGCACGTGATTGGGGCTCACAATTGCGAAGTGTTCATTTATTGGCGCAGAGTTATCCGGGGCGTGTCACATAAAGCATGGTCCAAATACAGACGCATTGCAAAGGTACCCGTTTTCGAAAATAACGCGAATTTTGCACGTCTCTACTCATGAGATATACATCTTAAAATTTATCTCTGATGTATATTTTCTTGTGCCGGAAAGTTTTTAAAAGTGACAGTTTCTCTGTTTTCAAATACATTCCTCCAAACCGCTTGCAGCCACTTGCTGTGAAGTTCTTCGACTGAAGGCAACCTGAAACAGTAAGATAAGTCAAGGCTTGCGGAAAATGCTCGTGAATTATATATATATATATATATATATATATATTCTAATTTCCGTATAACTTTCAGCTCTGGATCATGATCTGCTTTTCATTTTACGAACCTGCGAACACAGTATTCTCATTGAAGGTGCTGCCTGCCTAGTCAATCAGCGAGAAATTAAAAGATAATTTATTTTAAACATTTCTATATACGCATTAGTTTCCAGTTCTGTAATCGCAGAGGATTCATCATCACAACCAGGAAATTTTTATCTGCGATCGGCATTGGGTCGCGAAAAACTTGTTGTCCAAAGCGTATGTTACGTTCAAAGTCAGGCACTACAGGACAACCCCCCCCCCCCCCAACCCTGACGTTTGGTTCAGAGGCCTATATCTTGTTCCTCCCACATCAATGACGCTATAGGTCGTTCACGGTTAAGTCAGCACTTTTTGAAGCTTTTTCATTAGGCATAATAACCAATAAATTAATTTCATTGTGGTCTCGGACTTTCAATTTTGGGTATGGCGAGACTATACACTGCGTTTATTACTCACATTGCAGGGTTTACATTAACAAGTGGCGGAAGGATATAAATTGGTTGCAAGAAAAAAAGTAACTAGGACTTCAAAAGTGCTCACTTTATCGTGAACGGCCTAAACTACATTGCTCGTTTAGAATAGAGAGATTTGGGTTGATCTTAAAAATTCGAGGTCTTGATAGCCGATGATGGCGGAGCGAGGTGTGTATGATGGCGCAGCGCCCGGAATGAAGGGGCGGGGATAAACGTGATATCCC
The DNA here is from genome assembly GCA_029891345.1 of Dryococelus australis. Taxonomy (NCBI): domain Eukaryota; kingdom Metazoa; phylum Arthropoda; class Insecta; order Phasmatodea; family Phasmatidae; genus Dryococelus; species Dryococelus australis. The sequence goes on from CM057006.1 coordinate 30,740,025, forward strand.
CGAGAAAACCCGCCGACCAACGGCATCGTCCGGCATGATTCCCACGCGCGAAAATCCGGGAGCGACCCCGCCAGGAATCGAACCCGGTTGGCCTTGGTGAGAGTTCAAGCAAGGCGTGCAGCGCTTTCGCAACAGTCGTACTCGAAAATTTCAGCGACGACCACGGGAGATGAAGCGATAGTGATTTTCAATTAAATTATACATATGCTTCTGAAAAACTAAATTCAAGATATATCGAACCATTAATTGGAAGAATATTTACAATATGCCCAAAAATATGTTTTTTTTTTCTGTTATGAACAAAAAGTATTTAAACTATAGGATATTCACGGTAAAGTGAGCACTTTTTGACATCCTCTCATTTCGAGTCCGGTGAAATATATACACTGTCTATATTACTTATATAAACATATTTAATTTTAAAAAATGGTGGAGGATAAAATGGCTGACGGGAAAAAAGTAACTATAGGCTGTTCACGGTAGACTGAGCACTTTTGAAAGCCCTGCTTGAGATCTACTTGTATGCACCATGCGTATTCTTTCGCGTTACGTAAAATTAACTCAGGCATGGTCCTCGCCACTTTATTCATGCGGTAATCAAGTGAAATTGTGAAATTATTAGGAGGGTAAATTTTTTTACAAATTTTTTAGATGTTACGCTCGTATGCATCAAAAAAAGAGAAAACGAAATAAATAATTTTCATTTATCCTAGTTGGTTGCCTGACACTTTTAATTCGACTTTAAAACATGGAACTACTTTACCTCCATCGTTACCAACTTTACTGGGCGCATGTCACTCAGTGCGCCTGTTAAAATATATGCAGGTAGGACCAGTGAATTTTTAAGGTTGATTTCAAAAGTGCTCACTTTATCGTGAACAGCCTTTAGGTCCTCAAAAATACCCACTTTACCGTGAACAGCCTATAAAAAGATATTTTCTACTTATCGGCTGCCGCAAATTTTTCATTCGGGAAATATCATGCACGCCAATGCACGAATTGAGAGGTTCTCCAGAGCACATTTCCAGCAGTTGTTATGAATACCCTTAAGAAACTATCCGCACACGACAGCGCTCTCCCGTGTTTCCATGCCTCAGAGAAGCTAATACTACATAATAGGTGACGTCCTTATGGCTATGGCCTGCTTTGAAAGCAATGGAAATTTGGTATAGGGAAATACATGTCAAAGAAATTCGGATTTTGAAGCCAATTATGAAGATATAAATTTTGAAAAGAAAAAAAACCTAAGTTGGAGATATGATACTCTCAAGCTGTGTATGGAGACAAATATAACAATTAGTTTTTTCAGTATATTTCTATTTAATTATTAATTTTTTGGTTATTTTCCAGGAGACCGGCTATAAATTAATAGAAAAAATGTAATATATAAAAAAAAAAACAAAACAAAGAGTAATTTTCTGCTCAAAAAATTCCTGGTCTTATATATATATATATATATATATTTATATATATATATTTATGACGAGCTGTTTTCTGGAGTTTGAGGCTGAGAAACGTGAGAACCATAAGGGCGAAACTGCCACGTGCATCAAGTGCGCCATAGCCGCTAAGAGCAAGGCTCTCAACTGGCATGCAAGTGGTCGGGCCTGGGTACCAACTGTCGGCCCAAGCCATCATGGCAGGCAACCCTTAAAACAAGTCAGGAGGAAACTGGTTCCAATAGGGATGCGGGCGGCTGAGCCCAATCTGCGTTGCCCAGGGTTGGCACGAGGAGCGTTGGGCCACCATGGGTGGGGAGAGAGGGTATAAAAGACGCATCGTCCACTCTTTGGACTCCTTCCGTTACTCACGGATATCTTTGGTCAGCAATTTAAGTGACGTCAGCTATTGTTCCGATACTGCTGAAGGCACTGCTGGTCGCATCTGAGAGGCACCCTGTGCGAGGCTACAACCGTTACTGAGATGGCGGATTTCACTGGCGTGCGAAACGTCAGCGTTGTCAGGTAGACGCTAGGTTTGGCGGGAAGTACAAGTCATGTTCGAGGAAATTATACTAACGGACGGTACAGGTGCTGAGGCAATCACTTAGAATATTGTGGTGACGTCGAAAGACACCCCAAAAGCAGTATAAGTTGAGTAACATTTTTACCGTTTTATTCCAAATGCTGTATGGAAATTAGTGAGGTTAGTGTGTCCGCCATACTTGTTTATATTTTCCTGCAGGCGGGAATACTACTGCCACACTAAAGTGACGGTAGAAATTTATCCAGAAGTGTCCGTAAACTCTCCGTAAAATACTGACTCATTGATTTTCAGAAACGGACTTTCCGTAAATTTCATGGAAACTCTCCGTTGATTTCCAAGTTAGTTTTCTGTACTTTCTGTTTAAAATCAAAAGAGATAGTGAAAATGTCTTTAATTTTCGTTATGTGGGTGTTCTACCGTGTATAAAAAATTATATTAAAAAAGTTAGAATATTTTGTATTATGTGAGGTTTGGACCCGAGTAAAAAAAAATTACCAGTCCACAACCTTAATCATTCCCCTACAACTCTCACCTGAGAATTTTAGTATAACTTTTATATTATATTTATATTCAAAAGACAAAAGCAAAAATTATGTTTCTATTAAATTTAGTGTATTTTTAGTGTTGCCAAATGTTACAGACTCCTGGTGCTATTTTTTAATGTTTGAAAGAATATGTCACAGTCGCGTGGATAACTTTAACTGCCGCAGAAACGATAATTTTCTTGTTACAGTGGTGAAGAAAGCTTCGTGTGGAATCGGCGTTGTTCGTCCCCGTAACTCCAAGCCAAAGGGAACATGGAGACTTTTCCGTATTTTGTATTTACGGACTTAACTCCGTTTTTCGTCATTACGGATTGCCTTTCGGGTATATATATATATATATATATATATATATATATATATATATATATATATATATATATATATATACACGCGGTATGTTTCCGTGAAACATTCCGTAAACGTACGGAAATTTTTAACAGTGGAGACGCTCCGAAACAAACAGTTTACTTACAAAGAGGCTTCTTACAGACGACTGTTCCCTTATTGCTGGCGAACACTGATAAATCATCAGTGGTTTCAGTCCTCGTCAATAGTACCGGAGGGCTGTCTATCTAGGGTCAAGACGGTATTTGTGCTCAGCTACTATAACAAGGTGCACCCACACCACCTCATACGCCCGGGAGACATCCCTCCTGAGTGAGTCACTGACTCATATCCCCCAGGTTTTTGTAACAAATAGAAACTACGAAGCGAAATTTAAAGAAAAAAAAATACTATTACTATATATCAGTAAACTTCCTGGAAGAAAAAAATCCTTATAAATGACGCTGCATTATAATAACAACGAAAACCAACAATTATTATCTAATTCCTTTTCCCTTTTCTTTGGATTCATTCCATACTTAACGTACAGGATATTTGCGCATAGAATAAAATGAGGGCAAAGACGTATACCAGGAATTTCATATTTTTGTAATTTTTTTTTACTAATCTTTTGTCCTAAAATGTTATTTCCACTTAAGCTTTACACATATATCAAAGCAAGTATGCATAATTCAATTCTTCCAAGGCATGTACCAAAATGATTCTACAGAAAAATAATTTACAATTAGGTATAGCTTCATAGAGGCGAACATGAAATCAAACGCACAGAACAATAAAGTGAGAGGTACCTATATACGAATATGTTTTCCTTTTATTAAAGTAAAAATTATCTCATACAAAAATGTGTCGGCTTCAAACAACAAATATTTTCTTGACATCACGTTTGCATAGTGCACTTTGAGTCATATTTTCTTCCGCCTCCTTATACATCCAGCTTCCATATCATCCACTGGAAAACCCCAAGCACCGAGAATGAGAAGGCGAGTGGCACGGTAGAAGCTTTGATCCACGCCATAACACTGGAAAAACAGGGTACATTGGAAATTTCAATAGAAGTAAGATGTCCGCTTCGCTATCCACTCGATAGATGCTATATTTTAATTCACTTTTGACAGCCTACAGATGATCTCAAAAATTCTACAGAACCGTTTATCACGAAAAGTTTTGAACTAGGCCATATCTGGATTGATCAGTAATTTTTTAAGCCTAGTTGGAAGCGGAAATAAAACATTAAATAACGAGATACTTATTAACTTTTATGTGCAAAGTTCTGAACCATTTATCAACGAAATATATCAATCCAAATACGACTTTAGACATTTATAAAGTGACTTGTATACTTACTTTCTATCAGCTATACGTTATATTTCTAGTGTAAGTACCTCCTGGAATTCTGGATATCACCATAAGAGAAATCAGTGTCATTACTAAAGCTTAAAAAATATTTGAAATATTATTAAAATATATAGTATTTTTTTACGTTCCAGACGTATGGAATTCCGCAAATATCCTATTCAATTATAATTGTATTTACAAGCTACTTAAATGCAATTAACACTGCCTTAAATGACCAAGAATACATACTTTTCAGTCGTACGTTAAATCTCGTTAATATTTCAAACATATTCAGTTTTCCTATTTGATACCTACTGAACACTGGTAAAAAATAAAAAAAAATAAAAAATCACTCGAAAATGCCTTTGCAGTGAAAAAACTTTCAAAGTGTAATTACAATGGTCTGAAGTTGTTACACCCAAAGACTGAAACTGTAGCAGAAACGATCATTTTCTTGTTACAGTGGCGAAGAAATCTTCGCCTAGAATCGCCTTTGTTCGTCCCCGTAACTCGAAGCCAAAGGGAATACGGAGACTTTCCGTATTTTGTATTTACGGACTTAACTCCGTTTTTCGTCATTACGGATTGCCTTTCCGTATATACACTGTACATTTCAGTAAAACATTCCGCAAATTTTTAACAGTGCATAGACACCCCAGGAATATAAACATTGCTACAGTCATGATAAAAGGAAAAGTAGGACATCATTCTACGAGTAGAATTTCACATTCACCACTGTTAAAAAATAATCGCAGAATTCCGCAAAAGTACTGGTGAAATTTTCTAAAAACTAAGGTTGGTTCGTTTTTACGCGATGAACTTCCGTACTTATCGTACGTCCAAGTACTTATCGTAAATTTTGTATCATTTGTATTCATTGTTTTGTTGTGTATTTTACGGCAGGAATGGGAAGAATAAGCTAAAGCGTCAAAAGAATTGTAATTATAAAGGGTGTTTTAACGTCCCCCGGTTTTATGCTTGGAGGATTGCCAGGTAATGGCTTTCAGACTAACCTACAACCTAACTTAAATTAACACCAAGGCCTTGCTCGGGATTCGAACCCAAAGCCTCCCGCACCCCAGGTCGGGCGCACCAACCGACTGCGCCACGGGACGTCGGCTTGAAAAAAAAAACAAACGTTTTGGTTTTTACCGCGAGATCGACAACCACACAAAAAAAAAAAATTCAGAACAACGAACCTACAGGATTTGCACAACAAAAAGGTGCGGACATTAAAAATTACATTGAAGTGACTCACCAATGTTTCAGTTTTCAATATGCTGAGCATTTGATATGTTGTCGTTTGTTAGAATTGGTGTCTGCTACCTTATGACATTGTTTAAGTGGTTTGAATAACTTAGCAATGCAGCGGGAACTATGGAGTTTATTTTTTGTTACAGCGTAAAACAACTCATTGTGTAAGTTCGATATAGTTTGTTTCCGACACCCGAAGATACAAGAACTACAGAGAAGTTCATTACTTTACAAGCTAGGTTCTACTTATCGCTCGTATTGTTCTCACTTATAAATAAAACGTTATGATAAGTGCAAGCCAAAGTGTGGTACAGGTATGTTGACGATATCTTTGTAAGATGGAACAATGGCAAAGATCAAATTAAACACATATTCAAGGGCCTGAACAACATCCGTCTTAACGCTCAGTTCACAATGGAAATATGAACGGATGGAAGGTGACCTTCCAGGAGCTAATGGTGACTCAGCTGCATATACAAACCCAGTAACTAAACAGTTTTCTCTGGCATCGCAGTGCAAAACAAGACCTCGGCAGGAAACCCGGCCGGGGTTCGTACGATCTCCTGTTCATGTAGCAAGGTAAACACAGATCAAACTTGCAGAAGAATCATCATCAGAATTAGAGAACCCGCCAGCGACTGCAAACATAAAAAATCGCGTTCATCGATAGCAGAAACCTGTATTATAAACACTGACGCCATTGAATTTGACAAATTAAATATACAATAGCCAACATCTCAATTTACAAAGAAAGGCCTATCCGAAATCCCATCGAAATATTAAAGCAGCTTTAGAACATAAGCGGGGAAGATAGTTATGAAATGAGCAACATTTTTCACACGCACGCGCACACAACACACACACACACACACACACACACACACACACACACACACACACACACACATATATATATATATATATATATATATATATATATATATATATAGAACATAAGCGGGGAAGATAGTTATGAAATGAGCAACATTTTTCGCACGCACACACACACACACACACACACACACACACACACACACACACACACACACATATATATATATATATATATATATATATATATATATATATATATATATATATATATATATATATATATGTGTGTGTGTGTGTGTGTGTGTGTGTGTGTGTGTGTGCGTGCGAAAAATGTTGCTCATTTCATAACTATCTTCCCCGCTTATGTTCTATATATATATATATATATATATATATATAACAACAAATAAATAGTAACTGAGACTGTCTTAAAGACGCAAAGGATTTTAAAATGTATCTATACGCAGGTCCCACACAACTGCCGGACAGCTTTTTTTTTTTTTTTTAATAAAAGTTATACTTCTTGTTACTTAACTTGATTAAAATGAACAGGATGGCGTAAAGAATAATATTTATTTGCTTTCATCTTTCCTTCGTCTTGCTAAAAATAAAATAAGTATTTAAAAATAATACCGAGGCCAGTCACATAAGCAAATAAAGGCTGTCCACGATAAAGTGAGCACTTTAGAAACAAACCTTAGAAAAAATTCACTGCCCTTGCATGCATGTAGTTTAATGGATGCACTGAGTGACATTCGCCCAGTAAAGTTGGCAACGATGGATGGAAAGTAGGTCCATATCTTAACGTCGAATAAAAAGTGTTAGGTAACAATTTGCGATAGCTTAAAATTATTTTCCTTCACTTTTTACTTTCTTCATAATTTCGCAGTTTCACTTGTCCGACGCATGAATAAAGTGACGAGTGTTGAGTCCCATGGCAATGTTAATTTTACATAAGACGGAAGAATACACAACGTGTATACAAGCAGATCTTAAGCAGGGCTTTCAAAAGTGCTCATTTTACCGCGAACAGCCTATATCAATAGTACTACACGGATATATAAACAAAACATTTACAAACTTCTGCGCGCCTTCCGACAATGAAGGCGGTGAACAGCACAATTGCTCGTGTTTTACTCGCTTTCTTCTAGAATTTCTCTTTTACTTCGAAGATTCCATTTTTGGCGAGGAATAAGATATTCTTGTTCGGAGGCGAAAGTCGTCTACATTGGGCCAATTTCCAGGTGAGCCAAGGATACCGGCGATGACTGATGTAAAGTCTCTGTTGGTTCTGTAAATGGTTCTTGCTTCGTTGAGATAAACTGTTAATGAAGTATACCCACGTAGCCTGTGGTTTTACTGATAGCGCTGCTGGATTACTGCTGGCATAGAAAACTTATGGGCCTACACAACTGACCCTGCTATGGTTAACTTCTGGCACCAGGACATTTGGCATGCCATTTATGGCATACTGATGGAATGTTGACGGAAATGGAAAAGATGGTTGAGAGTAGGTGAACTACTAATGGCCCATAAATGGCTTACCGACTGTATTCCAACAATGTCCTCACATAATCCTATGCTTATTGCTGGTGGATTATAGATACCATCTGTAGGCCATTTGATGGCGTCGTATATCGATGGACTATTGCTGGGGGCAATTTGGCTTATGGGAATTTTTATGGCGCCCACTCTTCGCAGATAGCTTCTTCAAAAAACACGCACGCGCAAGCGCGCTTATATGTACATGTATATATTGTGTTAAATTAAATTATAGATCACATGATACAATGAGTAGGTTATTTGTAAATATATAGCGATGGAAATATCCATGGCAAAATGCTGTAAATACAGTATTGGGTGTGTCTTCTTGACTGGCATTAAATAATTTGACATAATTAATGTTTTACGTCTACTCATGTATATAATTAAAATGACAAGTTAAAAGAAACTATATATAACTACCTCAGGAAAATTAGCATTGAAAATCTTTTGTTGTTTCACATCACTAAAATATTCATATATACATACTGCATTTCAAAACAGCATCCATGTGACATATACACTGCGAAAAATTACATTAAAGGCAAGTTTTTGGTTTAATATCGCGATTCAGGTAGAAAATTTTCTTTCAGCGACAGTATTTATTGTTTATATGCGCCTTTTTAAAAACTTATTTATTCGCATGGTAAATTTTAAGTGTATGGAATAACTGATGTAATTTATATTATATTAGTGTGTGCTAACAATTCTAAATTAGTTCATCTGAACATAAGAATACGCGGTGGAACAATGGTAAGCATGCAGGGTTATCACTGCGAGGAGTGTTGTTCGCCCCCCCCCCCCTCCTCACTGGTAAGCATAATGTGTTTAGTAGTGAAGTAAATAAAAGTTAGAATGACGTTAAAAATAATTATTTCTAAGAGATAGTGTTTGAAGCATGGTAGAAGCATGGCTGGCCATCAGCAGGCCATCTGGTGGCTATGAAGTGGTACATCGGTGGGCCATTGCTGTTGTAAGCACATGGGCCATACTTGGGCCGTTTTGTTTTCACCACATCTGGGCCAGTTATGGACAGAGTATGGCTAGTTGGTGGTGCCACTTTAGGACCAGCGATGGTTTCGGGTGCATTCCAGCTGTTGGCCAACTTTTTGTCGGTTTGACACCCGACTGTAAACCTTAAATGGGCCATATTTGGTTTGCTGCATGGGTAGTCAGGGTCACCCGTTTTTCGCGAAAAGATTTCACGACAAGTTGTACTCAGAAACTCCTTAGTTCAATCAATTGTTGTGATTGGAGGATTTTAATTGCTACGAACCTTGGCTGTCTGCCCACCAGGGTTTCTACCCACAGGAAAAAAAAAGTGAAATAGGGAAAAGTCTGGGAATTTCATGTGACACGGAAAAGGGGAATGTCAGGGAATTTTCACCTCTGTCAGGGAAGATTTAAATAATTCCTACTCTGTAAAAGTTGTTAGTTGTGTGAATACAGGATAATGTAATTATGTGCATATGTGTTTAAAAATTTCAATTAATAAATTTGTGAACTGGCAATAATACTTTTCACCAAGTGACAGAGTGCCTATATACACAAAATAAAGTATTTGTGTGTTTCTAACAGGTAGTCGTGTGAAGTCAATCGTGTGTATCGTGAGAAATGTTGATGGTCTGAATAAAATGTTGGCCCTGCTTGCTTGGTCTGTAGCAGTGTAATTTGATTCAACTTCACTAGTAGCATATTTTCAAATTAGTTCTGTCAGTGGTAGTAAAATATGGCATTGGAAGGTTTCCGTCCTGAATATAGGTCGGGGATAGTGATATTATTCTGCCTGGAAAACAAGGAAAAGTAAGGGAATTCCAAAATGGAATTTCAGTGGACACCCTACCCACGAATCACCGACATTCACTGTCGGAGAGGCTTAAATCTGATTTGTCCAGTCAGATAAGAAAGTGTCGCCCAGCTAAGTTGGTAACGATGGATGGAAAGTAGTTCCATAGCTTAACGTAGAATAAAAAGTGTTATGTAACCATTTGTAATTATTTCTTTCGCGTTCTGTTTTTTTTTTAATGCATCGAAGTGTAAAAATGAGCAGATGTGTAAAGTATTTTCCTTCTTAATAATTTCACAGTTTTATTTGACCGACGCATGAATAAACTCATGAGGCACATGGCAATGATAATTTTATATAGGACGGAAGAATACGCAAGGTGTATACAAGTAGATCTTAAGCAGGGTTTCAATAGTATTAATTTACCGTGAACAGCCTATAGCTTGCTCGCAGATCTTTTCGCAAAAGAGAGGTGGTCCTCAATTGTACTGTACAAAAATTTATAACAATAAATATTTTTTTAAATATCTATAAGTTACATTTAAAAGTACAATGCAATAAGTCAAACGATATGGAGCATTACTCTGTTGTCTACGAACTGTACTATCAAGCAGATGAAGCAAACCTGGCTTTGAGATCAGTGAATAAATATTTTCTCAAAGAATTTTCATATCTATTTCTACGCTTACTCTAGTTACTCTGCAACTAAACACTCTTGTGGGTAAACACACACACATAACCAAACTATATGTTGATGAGGCCATTGAACTTGTATCTTTGTTTGAGAGGAACAAATGATACGGGGTTTTTCTTATTTTAGCAGTACTATTTTTAACTTAAATACATGCAAGTCTACAGAAGCAATGATGGACTATCCTGCTACACTAAGGAATGAGGAACTAATAACACAAACTAACTAGGGAAATCTGTATACAAATTTTATTGAAGTAAATTACTACAAAAACAATCTTCATTATAAGACTTGTACAAAATATATCTTAAGAGCAAAATAATATTTTTTTATAAATAAAAAAAAAAAAAATTCACAAAGGTAACACTGGCAAATTATCATTAATGAACTTCTGTCCTGAGCAAGAATGAGGATAATTATTAAGGTTTGCTTGTTGCTTGTTTTCATGTAATTTATTGCTTTCACGAAAAAGCCAACTTACAAAAAAAAATTGTCATTTATTAATAAGTACCCTATAAAAACGTTGATTTCATGGAAAAAAACAGATGGCCACCAATTTTGCCAAATAAGAATGTACCAACACAAAATAAATCATTTAAGTTCTGTTTATTTTGTGAAGTGCATAAAAATTATTCAATATAATGACTCTTACCTATTTTTCTTTTAAGGAATGTTCATAAACTGCTCTACATCAAAATGATACAAAAATTTAAAAGTAGGTACTTCAGTACATTACATGGAATTTATGATAATTTCTTCATAACATAAATAAATGCATCATCTTTATAAATTACTGGCGAGGGAAACATATAAATGAAGAATGGGGAAGGAAAGCATGGTACGGTTAGTATAACAAAATAGACAGTAGCTTACAATAGCAAGATGTAATGTAAAAGCTGCTCACAATCTGAAACAGTCAAATCAAATTGGAAATATTCTACAAATATAGTGCGCCGGGAAATTAAAAATTTTGTGCGTACTTATAAGGCACAATTTAGCTCCAAAACTACACAAATTGCACATCAAGGAGACTGTAGCAGCCCACACAGCACATTGATATTCGTAGGATATTCAGAGTACATCTCTTTGTGATTTTGATATCTGCCTCGGCCATCCTCTTTCTGTCTGAGTAATGTCCCACGGATATTTTCTCTAGTCCGAAATTCCCGCTTTCAGGATATCCCACGGGCATTCTCGTGGTACATCTGTAATAACTCTATGGATAGTACGGACATTACCAAGATATCCCTAGGATATCTATGATGTGAAAGCAAATATCCTGTGGTTGCATCGACGGTATGTTCTGAGGATATTTACCAAGGCACACGAAGGTTATTCAGGAATCGTTCTAATATACAAAATTCCTCCAGTACATTACATGGACAGTAAAGCATCACAGACGTATCTGTAACAATGAAGCTATACAATTATTTCTATATATATTCAGAGGATTTTTACCAAGATGAATTGAGGAAATAAAGACATTGCTATATGTCTGTATGTTCCATAGAAAGTAGGATATCGCGTAAGTAAATGGGGGGGGGGGGGGGGGAGAATACACAATATCTCCCGGGCACAATGGAACCATGTTTTCAACACAGGAGAGTTTACGTGTTTAGGCACCCCCCCCCCCCCCCAAAGGGAGAGAGACAAGCTTATAGGTACCCTTATTTCTCTTATAAATTCAATTTTATGTGATCAGAACCTAAATTACATGTTTCCTAAAATACAGAGAAATGTCTGCCCCCAAGAGGCGAGGATGTTATCCACCAGAACATCAGTTATTGTAAGCATTTAATAACAAATAAGGATTCTAGACGAGTGAGTTAGCAATCCGGACAAGTTTCCTGCAGATTCGCTGTTTGTGCGTTTACGTTCATCTCGGCAGATAAACATCCTGACTAACGATGAGGTAGACCGCTTATTCGCCTTCTGCGCACGTGACCAACACTGACCTACCCCAATCATACACAACTGTTCAAAGTCACACGGCCAACAGTGATGAAAGTGCCTGTTTGCATCTCAATTTTTAAATGACAAGCACTACTGTGTGAACAAAATACTTTTACCAGTTTTAATTCAATCTAACTGAATTACAAATTGGTTAGAGGAAGTACACATCCATGTCGAAGCATTTGTTTACACATCAGTTTCCTAACCTAACATCCAAACCCCGCCGTGTTGGCAGAAAAAACAACAGTTCAATGTCGGGACACGGAGACTGGCTGTGCGCAGCCAGCGAGATCGGTCTACCTCATATTTAGTATATAGTAAAAACCAATTATCTATGCCGGTACATTTTTTTTTTTGTAATACGCGTACTATAAGAGAAGAAAAATCATGGAAATGGTAAAAAATAAAAAAAAATATTAAAAAATAGCATTTTAGAGCACGCCTGGGCTGTTTCCTGAAGAGGTAGGAGAAAAGCCAAATGGTATAGTCGTAGTTCAATCTGTGGGCTTTCATCGCGTGTAATAAAATCTGACTGTTGCAGAACTAATTAGCACAGGAAAGCGTAACAGCGGAAGCGCGGCACGTCGGTTCAGCATCTTGCGCGCATGGGCCGTTGTCACAAGAGGCCGCGTCGTGCACCTGTCTAAACAACGAGCCGGGGATCGAGGCCACACAACACGAGTTTACTGAACAGCAAACCAAAACACAGGGCCGAATTGGAATTCGTTAACCATCGGAGATAACGCGCCGAAGGACGACGGGAACTGCGGGCTCCCCGCGCAACCCAAGGGAACTTCCGAGGAGACTCGCGCCTCCGGTGCGCGACGTCGGATCGCACAACAGGTGGTGGGGGGCGAGAAGTGTGGTCGGATCGCACAACAGGTGGTGGGGGGCGAGAAGTGTGGTCGGATCGCACAACAGGTGGTGGGGGCGAGAAGTGTGGTCGGATCGCACAACAGGTGGTGGGGGGCGAGAAGTGTGGTCGGATCGCACAACAGGTGGTGGGGGGGCGAGAAGTGTGGGCTGGTCCACGAGGGCTGTCGGCGACTTGTCATCGGACCCAGTGACGGGGTAGTTCGGGCGCGGCAGCCGAGGTCAGGGTGCGAGACCTCGTCGAGTCCGCTCGAACGTGATTTCCCTTCGCCACTGTCTATCTCATACAAGATGGCAAGATTTTCGACAGTCGGTGAGAGGCAACTTGACGTATACGAAACCAACAAAGTGCCGTTTACAAAATCGTGTATCGTCTGATGCACGAACGAACCAAAGTTAAATTAAGTTGGCTATTCTGAGTGCGCTGGCGACGCACATCAGACCGAGTGCAAAATGCGCGATAACAAAGAGCTCCTAGATTAATTAATACATTTTATTTAACGTAGTCATAAAACAGAGGTTGTTAAGTGTTACAAACTAATCTTCATGCTAAAGTAGTACTGTATAGGTGTTCAAAATGAGCTGCACAATAAGATGATTCATAGCCGAATGAAACGCGACTTCAAACCTTAGATCTTTTCATGTATTCCCACTGCCCATCTACGCTTTCCATATGTGCCTGACGTGTGGTATTATTACCATATAGTGTATAGGTTAAATATTTCCATTACAGTTTAGGAAGTTTACCAGAAAAATTTTTTACATTGCAATTACTAATAGTTTATGATTCCGAGTTGAGATCACGACAGCGTATATTATTGCCGCCCGTATCGCTGTCTCTCGAACGTGGCGGAAAAAAACAAAATCTCGGGTCAGTGTACTGTTAAGTCAGAAACATTACCGCGAAGGCAAGCTTTAGAGACCTTATACAATATATCAACGCGTCTTGGTGAACAAAACCAGTTAGGGTGGTCATTTTCTCTCTTTCTGGAGCTCTTCCTTGAGAGGGTGTGTTACATACTTAGATTAATGGTAAACACGTTAGTTGAAGTTCACAGAATTCTGGAAGCCGATATAGAAAAATCAAGAAAGCGCAATACTAAATAACAGTTTCAGCCTACTGTATGAGCAAGTAGCTCGGCGGAATAAAAATGCCTGTAGCACCGCATCTTACCCAGACAGTAAAGCATCACGCTTGCAAAATATTTGCTCACACAGTTAGCGAAAAGTATAACCTATAATTAGGCTACCGTTTCTCAGTTTTTTTTTTGTGTTCGTTTCCAAAAGCCTTTAGAATTTTGTTTGTATACCATGCTATATTAAATTTTAAGGAAGGGCACACTGAGAAAAAGGTTTCGTTGAAGCAAACAAGATTTGTTTGGTACAATTAAATTATTTCGTTGTTCTCATTTGGTTGCCTCAAACTGTAAGATTTGGTTGGTGCAACTGAAGATTTGTTTGGCTACACGCACATTAAACTGCTTGCGCCGATAAGAAAGAATTTTACGAATTCGGCCGAGTTTCAAACCTAGATCACCTGCGTCCGAGCGCTACGCCTTAGTAATCTCAGCTAACGAGACAACTGATAACGGCAGAGAGCTTTTAAATAGATATGCAGTGCAAAATTGGGCAAAGTGTGCAAACAAAAATTTCAAATTTTACAGCTTTATTTGTCAGTTTCTTGTTGCATTGTTTCATTAATGTATTTATACGATTGTAAGCATCAACAGATATACTAACAAACACGGTCACTATCCTAATTGTCACAAAAAATACAAACAAGCTCTCGAGCTGTATTTTCGAACGAAAGCAAAATGAGTGACCAAACAAATATATACATTTGAGTCAACGAAATATTTAGTTCTTGGCTCAACACAGAGATTTTGTTTATTCAAACATATATTTTGTTAGACGAACAAAAGTAATTTTGTTGCCTTTCAAATTTTGTTTGCTCAACAATATATTTTGTTAGGGCAACTAAATATATATTTGGCCCTATAAAAACAAATTATTTGTTCGATTTTCTCGCAGTGTGCACTGTACACCCGACGACCCCCCTCCCTCTCCCCTATTTGTCCACGCCATTGCTTGGCCATCTTTTTCTTCTTTTAGCGCGGCGCAAAAACGCCTGGCCTGAGGTATAGCGACCTGTACAGCCAACGAGTATCACAAAATTCGAATAGAACCCAAGAGCTCAGTAAACGTCAAAAAGCGAAGCGTCCAAAATCGAAAGTCCGTTGGACTCGCCAAACGACCAGACGCCACAGACATAAAGTGTAACGTCTAGTTCCCGACGCCGATGGTGAAGAACGCGAACCGTGCATGGCGGCGGATACTACACTACTAATCTTGCTCGGACATCCAAGTGCTGTGTGGGAGGGAAGGTGTGGAGGCTGCTGACGGGTTGTGGTCGACAACAGCTGCAGTAGTTACTCGTAAGGCTCGTCGGCGGAGAAGTAGGGCTTGGTGACGGGCTCCGTGCCGGACTTGGCGATGACTACAGGCTTGACCGGCCGGTCCTCCGGGTCCGTCGGCGTCTGCTCGATCTTGTGGACCACGTCCTGGCCTCGGATCACCTGCGCAAGCACACACACACACAACACCTTCACATACTCCGTTCACGGTAACTCGAGCACTTTTGAGAGCCCTGCTTAAGGCTCGGCCTCACCCGACATGTTGAATTTTCCATTTGTATGTAATAACTTCGTTCTCAGTGGAATGACCAAATATGTGTTACTATAGCATTATCACGACTGACAATCCTCTTCGAATTTAGTCGTCAAACTTCATCCACGTGTGATATGGTGATTGTAAAATGGCATTAATCTGTTCATAATTCTCGAATAAAACACGGCATGACTACTTAACGAATTTTCAGAATTTTTTTTTCTACTTCATCGTAACGTTTATTGTCATGATTGTATAGTAGCAGGTTCGTAATAAGTGTCGGTAAACAACTGAAATAAGCTAAAACCAATAATTCAACATGGCGTGTGAGGCCGAGCCTTAAGGGTCTTATGTACCTGCGCGTTCAAGGTCAAGAAGCGAGGAAGCGATACGGGCGACACCTTCACGCTCGCCTAGTGCCTCATCGCTCCTACGCGCAAAGCGTGCATTGTTTCCGTCCTGACGCTTTACAGTGTAAACTAGATCTGTAACGGTGAGGTTTTATTACACGCGATGAAAGTACACAGATCAAACTACCTGCGTATAAACCTACTTTTCTCTTACCGCTTAAAGAAACTTCATAAGCAAGCTTTAAAAATGCGATATTTGAACACTTTCACGATGTCATTCTCCATTAATACACTTAATATGATAAAAGTAAGACGATATCGATATAGACAATAGTTTTTTTTTTTTTTTAAATCTTATCTGGCAAAACTTCCGTCTTTCCAAAATATGTATTTACAGACACGCGTTTAGGCGCAAACAACGATTTCACAGAAAACTTTTTTCAGTACATAGGACCCTTAACATCTTTTGCAGTGCCGTATAGTGAGTTTTCGTACAGGGTAAGCAATATAATAGCCGGGCTGTGGTTCCATTTTAAATTTATACTAACAAACGCAACTTCTAACTTTGTTTACCCTCCACATGTGTTTACAGTTTTATAATACATAACATTAGTTATAAAAACGGAAACGAAATGAATGTAATAATAATCAAACTGAATATTATTTGGAGCGCAAATTACAAATTATAAGAAAAATCTCGTTTTCCCGAACACTCTCAGCCACTTTCCAAGGGAAAATGTAGGACTGGAGGACGCAAACAGAACGACTGCTTATCCTGCCGAAGGAATGCGGGAGTTCGATTCATCGCTAGTCGCTCTTGTTTCAGGAAATAACACTAGATAGCAGCACTATGCGTGTACAGTACGGGAGTTACGAAAACGCTGTTTCTCGAATCGGAAACGAGAAACTCATAATTAAATGTGTTCAAAGTTAAGGCGACAACTATAAAGTGTCAAACAGTTTCGATACGTGCGGGGTAAGCATTGCTTACCTTGCGTCTATGGAATAAACGCCACGGATCTTTTGCCATGTGTAAAATTAACCCACGCAGACCGACTACATCACGCACGTGTAGGTAATTTCTGGTCTGTGCTGCACACTGTGGAGCCCAGTGACCAATGATCTTACTTGCATGCATATTATTCGCGAACCGTCTTACTTGTCTATGTCAAATAACTGTAGACGAACAGACGGCTTACAGATCATTTGGCAGCGACAACGAAACAAGTGTTACGCCGACTAAAGTACCCCATGAATCATACAATCTTAAATGTTCGTAACACCTGAAACCGTTAATTAAAGTGGGTCTGAAAAGGTTATGGCCTGTACACTTCGTTCTTTCGCCATCAAAGTGAACACTGCGGAATTGTTAGGAATTTAAACGTATTACTAATATGTAAAAGAATACTCCAACATGTACGAAACAAGAACAACTAACTCAAGTGGTCATTTATTTAAACACAAAGACGGGTTTTAAGAACTACTTTTATTAATTCGTTGCCAACCTAATTCGGGGCCTGCAAACCAGTGTGTACACTAGCATGTACACATTTATAGGAAGCTTATTTTTTTTCAAAGGTTTGTTTTAAAAAATGTTTGCATTACCATGAACAGACATTAGAAGGAATACATATTATAAAGCACATGATTACCCTCATAGGAAAACCTAGTAACTTAATTTTTAAAAAGTGCTTTACGTCATTCTACCAAAGAAAGATATATACGGCTCATCTCTCCCGGAATGTTTTAAAACTAATCTACAATCGCCAAAAACACAAACCCCGTGTCTCTAGTATGAGATTTCTAACACAAAAAAAAAAAACCGTACATCCACTACTTATTTTTAACGTAAATTTTTCTTCAAATAAGGGTTTAAATAGCATACGTGTATAAATTATTAATAACAATTTTGTTTCAAAAAGCATAAAATTGCTTCAGAAATCAATTGTATCGTTTTTGTCTCTCCCACAAATACCAGGTTTTTTTTTTTTTTTTTTTTTTTCCCAAGGTTTTCTCCTAAGGATAGCGAAATGCCTGTACGGTAGTCAGTCCGTGCATTCTAGCATTGCCACCCGAAGTGTCGAAAATAAGTGGCTTCGACACAGATCACCACACTGTTTACTTAAATACTTTTAAACTAAGTGGCTTCGACACAGATTATCACACTGTTTACTTAAATACTTTTAAACTAAGTGGCTTCCACAGATTATCACACTGTTTACTTAAATACTTTTAAACTAAGTGGCTTCGACACAGATTATCACACTGTTTACTTAAATACTTTTAAACTAAGTGGCTTCCACACATTATCACACTGTTTACTTAAATACTTTTAAACTAAGTGGCTTCGACACAGATTATCACACCGTTTACTTAAATACTTTTAAACTAAGTGGCTTTCACACATTATCACACTGTTTACTTAAATACTTTTAAACTAAGTGGCTTCGACACAGATTATCACACTGTTTACTTAAATACTTTTAAACTAAGTGGCTTCCACAGATTATCACACTGTTTACTTAAATACTTTTAAACTAAGTGGCTTTGACACAGATTATCACACTGTTTACTTAAATACTTTTAAACTAAGTGGCTTCGGCACAGATTATCACACTGTTTACTTAAATACTTTTAAACTAAGTGGCTTCGGCACAGATTATCACACTGTTTACTTAAATACTTTTAAACTAAGTGGCTTCGACACAGATTATCACACTGTTTACTTAAATACTTTTAAACTAAGTGGCTTCGACACAGATTATCACACTGTTTACTTAAATACTTTTAAACTAAGTGGCTTCCACACATTATCACACTGTTTACTTAAATAATTTTAAACTAAGTGGCTTCGACACAGATTATCACACTGTTTACTTGAATACTTTTAAACTAAGTGGCTTCGACACAGATTATCACACTGTTTACTTAAATACTTTTAAACTAAGTGGCTTTGACACAGATTATCACACTGTTTACTTAAATACTTTAAAACTAAGTGGCTTCGACACAGATTATCACACTGTTTACTTAAATACTTTTAAACTAAGTGGCTTCGACACAGATTATCACACTGTTTACTTAAATACTTTTAAACTAAGTGGCTTCGACACAGATTATCACACTGTTTACTTAAATACGCAAAAAACGGTATAATTTTAACTAATTATTAAATAAACAAAATTTTTGTTAATCGATTAATTATATAAAAGTGTACCCTTTTTTGTGCTGGAAAAATTAGACTACATAATAAAAACAATTAGGAACAAAATTGTAGGAGGTTTTTACAATATCGGCTCCTGTATGGATACAAAAAAATTAATTCTCGCAAAAGCTGTAGAAATGAAGGATCGTGGCGTTAACAATCGCCCACATCTCCCCACTCCTCTCCAGAGATATTGTCTGCGTTGTGATGAATAGAGATCCTATCAATTCGCGTTATGATTTGGTAACGTGCTAGGGTGCTTGTCAGTTTCACATCTGCCACTCGACCTCCACTCATCAGAAACGCCATGGAGAAGTCCGAACCAGTATAGGCTGTTCGTGGTGAAGTGAGCACTTTTTAAGGCCCTCCTTAAGTTTTACCTTTCATCCTTTTAACCATCTTTCTGCTGATTTTTAATATAAATATTGCTTTGTGACGAATAAACACAGTGTATGCATTTAACCACCCTCAAAATTTAATGCCTGATACTGCAGTAAGATATATTTATTAACGATTAAAGCCTGTTGGGGGGGGGGGCCTTAAAAAGTGATCACTTTACCGTGAACTGCCTATAGTAAACCTTCAGCACTCGGGTGGCTGGGTGGCTTGACTCCGCGTGGGTGGACAGGACAGGTTTTACGGGCCCGAAGGCTGGCACACCCCCCGACCTCCCGCACTGCAACTGTACTCAGTTGAGTATAGGCTGTTCACGATAAAGTGAACACTTTTTAAGGCCCTCCCAAAAGGCATTAACCGGTAATAATATATGTTATTGCAGTCTCAGGCATTAAATTTTGATGGTGGTGAAACGTTTGCACTGTGTTTATTAGTCACATTGCAAGGTTTATATGAAAAAGAAGCAGGAAGATGGAAATATGATGAAGGGAAAAATTTATAAGGGTCTTAAAAAGTGCTCAGTTTACCGTGAACAGCCTATAAGACAGTGCACGGCACTTTCTCCTCTTCTCTCTTCAGGCCGTTCACTTTTCTTGGCGCCTTATACGGTATTCTCATGATAAAACCTGTCCTCCTAACCAATCAGGAGTATGCCAACTTCTTGTATTGAAACCTCTATAATCCATCCACGGTTACTTCAGCCAAGCCCTGCTAAAATTCTACTTCCAGGATATTCCTCCGCCTTGCGCAAACTGAACATAACTAAGCCTGGAAAAGGACACCAGAGGACAGCGCACCACACTCGTGCGCACTCGGTGTAACAGTATTTTGCATAAGAACTTTTTCTCACTAGGCGCTACCAACATACACATTTTCTCCCTGTTTTTTATTCACATTATTTATAAATGAAGCATTATGATTTATACATAATATATGAATAACATATCAATTTATGAGAAAAAAAATAACTTTTTATGTACACAAGTAAAAAACACTTGTGATATATGGCATATGTTGTAAATAACTAAACACGTCATAAATGAGGAAATTTTTCAAAGACTTGATTTAAAAAGGACGAAGAAACCGTGAATTTACTATAGTCGAATGCCCCTTCACGGGTCATCGAAAGCTTTTCTCGCCATTCGTCGTATTATTCTAGCCTTTTCCCAATTTTGGTGGCGAACTCTATCCAGATCTTATGAAGGGCTTGATCTCTTAATACACTTGCCAGATGTAAGTGAATGCCCTTTCTGTCCGTGATTCCTTGCAGCCATCGCCTGATGTCATCTGTTTTCACAGATTCTATGATGACAAGCTGCGTCGTGTGATCGACTCCACAAACATCACACAGCGGCGACACAACCAACCGCAGACTGGGCCTTGATTGGGCGAGTGAAGAGATCTGGGCGGCTCTTAACAGCGAGGTCTCTTGAGAGACGATGAGGGTGACCGAAGTGAGTATGGAGCAACGCCGGAATGAAGGGGCAGAGGGTAAACGGGAGGACCCCCCCCCCCCCGAGAAAACCCCCCGAACCAACGGCTGGGCCTTGAACTTTCCGTGGCCTGTGTGTATAGCTGGTGTGTGTCTGCTCTGAGCCGGACAGACTACTTACGGTAATCGCCCGACGTGGGCCCCTCCTTCCCCTCCTCCTGCGACTGTACCCGATACGGATAAAGAAAGTTCCTCCTGCGACTGTACCCGATACGGATAAAGAAAGTTTCACACGATGCAAGACGAGTGCCAAACTTGCGCGAGAATTTCTTGCACAAGTTTGTGTGCGAGGCACATCTTGCACGAAATGAGAAGATAGAGCAGGTCCTACTTATCTCGTGCAAGGCGATGCAAGTTGCGATCCTATTGGTCCTTGTATGCTGTTCATGTGACCTGTTGTAAACGCGACCATAGAGAAAAAGAAAATCATAATCTGAGGTGTACGAAGAGGAATATACGGTAATAAAACATTGCTGGGAAATAACTTTAGAGTGTTAATTGAAGTTTAGACAGTTCGCTGAGAATAAAATAAAAAAAATTATATTTCGGAGGGATAGCTTTGAAAAAAAAATACCTTGTAGGAGTAAGCAACTTCATATTTTGTATTATAACAACTTGTCTGTTTGGTACTCACCAGGGCTGTCAACTAATTTTGATGCGATACACTAATGTGCGCGGGAACTCGTTTCGCACGCAATTTAGTTGGCATTCTTGCGCGAATTGCATCTTGCATCGTGTGATCCCTGTTTTAGGCTTGAGACAAACTCCTGCTGTGTATCTTTCTCTTCCGTTCTTCTCCACAGATCTCTGCGAGGGAGAGAAAGGGTGGAAAGGGGTAAGGGGGGGGGGGGCTGGCTCTCTCACACTGAGTCGTCGTTCGAGGTTCTTTCTTTCTTGTGGCTCCTTTTCCAGCCAGTCTGCCCTTGGTTCTGTGTTATCTCATCTTATATCTTCTCCAAGTAATTTCAGACGACATCTTCTTCAGCTCCGCCACTAGTTCTGAACCCGACGTTTGGGGGGGGGGGGGGAGGAAGGCAATGTTGACCATCACTGAGCCGGACAGCACGATGAGCTCCGACTGTTGGCATCGACCAATGAACAAATGAACTCTGCTCGAGTGCATGAAAGTACTGTGTAGTCCAATACGGCGTCCTTTTGCAACGTGAAGTAGAAAGGTCGACAGGTGACAAGAGTCCTCTTCAAATTCATGTCGCTGCATTGATTTTTGTGGGCTTAGTGGACAGGGGGTGGGCGGGGCATAGAAGTAGAAATGTCGACGCACTTGTAGGGGTGCACGGCTCCCTCAGCGGGGCTCGTTCCTGAAGGAAGCCGTATCATGTGACGCGGCGAGTATTAGATCATACGCTGACGCGTGTAGTCCATTCGAGGTTTCTTCATACTTTGTGAATCGAACCTTTGAAAAAATCATCCCGTATATAACGTGTTTAGTTGTTTCGTGTATATGTCGTGTATCACAAGCGTTTTGTACTTGGTTATCATAAATGTGCCTTATTTTTATAAAACTTTCACGTATGTTTTATTCATAAATTATAATATTAAATTTGCAATAAATATGAATAAAATACCGAGACAAATAAGTGTGTTGGTAATGCCTATAGCCTGTTCACGGTAAAATGAGCACTTTTGAAAGCCCTGCTTAAGATCTACTTACACGCACGTTGTATATTCTTCCGCCTAATGTAAAATTAACATTGCGATGGGCCTCACCACTTTATTCATGCGTCGGTCATGTGAAACTGTGAAATTATTAGAAAGGTAAACATTTTATAAATCTGCTAATTTTTACACACTGATGCATTAAAAAAAACAGAAAGCGAAATACATAATTTAAATTATCACAAATGGTTACCTAACACTTTTTATACGACGTTAAGATGTGGAACTACTTTTCATCCATCGTTACCAACTTTGCTGGGCGCATGTCACTTGGTGCGCCCGTTAAAATATGTGCAGGTAGGGGCAGTGACTTTTTCTGAGGTTGATTTCAAAAGTGCGCACTTTATCGTGAACAGCCTTTAAAAAGAAATAGTTCTTATGCAGAACTGTATTACACCGAGTGCGCACGAATTAGGTGCTATGTCCCTTTGGTGCGTGGTTTTCCAGACTAGGTTAAGCTTTGGTTGCACGAGGCGAAGGAATACACTGGAAATAGAACTTCAGCAGGGGCTTCAGAAGAGCTTGAGGGAACCGTGAATGGCCTATACCTGCGGCCGTGGATATCCTCTACAAATCCGCAGTCGATAAGGCGCAGTGAAGGAAACGTTCACGTGACTGACAGGAAAACTGAGTGACGTTAGGACCTGTGAGCTGCAAGGATAAATCTTCCGTAGAATTACTGAAAATAAGTAATTAAAAACCATCCAGAAATCTCCGTAAAACCACGGATCCTTTACTTTATCAATAAGGGGCTTACCGTAGATTTCACCGTAAATGGATTTAGATCCACGTGTCTCTGAAGTAAAACTTCTCAAATGAATAGAATGAATTTTCCTGTTCTCTTCAATAATTTATGGAGGAGGCGGGGGTACTGGAGGAGCGCAACAACTAAAATTTTTATTTGGGGGGGGGGGGGGGTAAACAGTAATTTCACTATAATCCTTTCCTTCGTTACGGACAGACACGCCAATATGAAACTCGTTCTCGTTTAGAATGGTTTCCATCCAATAACAAGGCTTAATAGTTTTTTTTTTTTTTAGGTATTAATATTATGTAAATTTTAAATTTATTTGCAAAATAAATTGCATGTAAAGTGTGACAAAAAAAATATATTAAGTATAAATATCAGTCTACTGAAATACTTCTTTGTTCACGAACCATTAACACAGCTTTCATAGCTGTCTATGGCCTGAGATGTTCATCGTTGAAAAATAGACGCCGACTACTTAGGTGACACCTTTCATTTAAACTGTACACACCGTTTACAAAATGTTTAATATAGTAATGGTACGATTTATCAAATTAGTGGCACACGCCAAGTAAACTGTGAATATTCCAATGTACCGAGGAAACCCACTAGATCATTCGTTATTTAATTAGTGGGTGAAATTGTGTCAGATCAGTCTCAAATGAGAATTGTACATCTCATTTATTTTCATTGCAACTACTTGGCACAGCTATGATATAGGAATGCGCCTACTGACATTTAGATACTAGTTTAATTTTACTCGACTTTGCTAAACGGTTGCACGCGATAATTATTAATGTTCACAAACTCGACTTCATCCACTGTTTGCTCGTAGCAATATAATAAGAACAAATGATTCGGAAGCTTTTAACACATTATGATTCACAAATAATTACTCGGTTTCCGAAATACAAAAAAAAAAAGGACTGTTTAGTAGTTGCTTTTGTGAGACGTGAATAACCAGGAGTAAGTGAATTAAATCTTACGTAAATGTAAACAAACAAAGAATTTCATGTTGCGTTCCTTTAAACTTTGGCGCTACGGCAGCTGCAGTGTTTCTCAAATCCTGGTTGTTTGAAAATCTTCTCAGCTTTTTCCCATCACACAATCCAGAACTTTATTTCTTTCTACACAAGTTTTTTTGCTGCAGCAAACTAATCGGCTCCTGCAGGACTTGCATGCTGGTCGGTTTTAGGCGCGTGCTTGTGTCAACGAAGTGAAGAAGAATGAGGGTAAATACTCTAATTTCTTACTCTATATTGGTTCATAATTCATAGAATCTTTCTTTGGTACACTTTGCTGTCAGATATTCCAGTATTGCAAGTACCTCGATACAATACTCAGTTTTTTCTGTCTCATCAAAAACTGATAAACGCACAAGTGGCATGGAATATGTTTCTGGTTTTCAAATCTGGGTGAGATTTAGTAAACACTTCTCAGCTCTCTGCAATTTCTCAGCGGAACTGTAAACAGGACTGGATACGACTCGTCATGCTACGGTATATCTGTAGCTCTTACGAAAACTTTTTTCCGATACACTATTTTCTTTGCCCCATCTTGCCTCTCCTCCAAATATTCAGAGGGGAGGCAACGTACCCTTTCCCCCCTTCTATTGTTGAGCTCCCCGCGAAGGAAAAAAGGAGAGAGGGGGGGGGGGGAGTCGTGAAATCTGCCTCTGAAGTATTCCCACTTAGAGGACATTATATCCGGCTAGTTAACAGTGCTTATTTTTCCGTATCTATGCAACCCGCAACTCCAAACCACACAGTTAACAGGACATCGATCGTTGCAGAACACCGCGTGCACGTTGATTCGTTGTCATCAGCACAGTTAGCGGTGAACGGGTGGTGATACGTTGGCAATGCGTTGACAATCAGTCACTTCCCGAAGAATGCACGTTCGTTTACTGTGCCGAAACAAGATTATCGCGATGTTTGCCGAATACGTTGGCACGTGACAATTACGTCCTTAGTAAGACACGTCTGCCTCGCTTCGAGCTGCGCGTTTCTTCGTGTGACATAAAATATAGCTAGGGATAGGAAAATTGCGCGAGTTCAATGACCAGTAGGCTAGACTCCACAGTCCCGTGTACACTCGAGACTCACATGTTGTTTGTTCACTGGCTGCTGACCCACACAGTAGCAAGTGTTACTACACACCTGACAGTATGGCACTCGCTACTTCTTTTCCTTGCAAGTCTGCTATTGGCTCAGAGTACTCGAGGGCGTGTATCATGAACTGTGATCCGATTGAAAAGGCTTGTCTTCAGTGTACACGTGTTTGACGTCTAGCTTGTCCTGGGGTGAATTCGAGAAATTTCCCTATCCCTAAACACAGTCACCACTTAACTGTATTGACGGGAATAAATCAACGCGCACGAGCTGTTTTGTAGCGATTCTCTATTTTCGCGCCGCTGATTGCTGCAGGCTGACAACAGCGTCGAATGTTCAGCTTCAGCTGACATACGAGTGCGTACACGGCACGGAACTCTGCTACACAAGAGAACTTTATTTTAGGGTGGAGGAGATGTTGTGTTAGATGGGTAGTATCGTATGCAGGTTGCATAGATACGGACAAGTAGGCGCTGGCGACTCACCCTGTATAATAAGCAAACACATCCGCGCAGTAATCAAAACCGCGTATCTTAAATTCGAGTGGCTTTATTTTGGCTACTAGCGCTGTCACGATCACATGGCTCAGGCTAAATATCAGGACAATAGCACCCAACGTTCTATCCGAAACGACTAAGGCGTCCTTCAAAATGTATGATCACGTGACGTTAAAAGAGTTCAGCTGAGCGATTATATCGAACTACCAGTAAAACGCTCGAGAGCAAAATAAAAAAAATAACAACGATCGAGAGAATCTAAATCACGAAAATGCGACATCTCAAACGACACCAAAATTCGAGAACTTTCCGTACAGCGGACGAACACAAAGATGGCGTCGGGCTTAGGACACCGAGCACAAAGATCAGAACCGTATAGGTACTACGGCGACTACCTGAGAACTTAATTCAGCTGGAAATCAGTACGTCACCTCTGGTTTTCAGCTAAACTCCATAGACTAAATGAAAGGTGGATTGACGATCATTTTTTGCGCAGGTCCCCGACATCGGCTAAAAAAGATGTTTCGTTGAAACGAACTGAATTTTCTTCAAACAACGCAGAAAGTACATTCTATAACTCGTTTGTCGAAATGGCACAGTCCTTAGATACAAATTATTATTAACGTCACCCAGATAGGAGGAGGGAGAAAGCACTTCATTTGATGCACGTTCGATTCTAACGTTATGCAATAACTAAATACCTGAACAATCCGCGGATTCATTTTGGCACAAGCTGGAATTCAAAACACGTGTGTTCATATAACTTTAGCCATTGGTCCACACGGTGTTTTGACACCTCCTGAAGAACGCTAGCCCAATAGTCGCCTTACACTGTGAGAGCAGACAACCAATGTGCATTTGATACTGACAAATTTGTACATAGGACTATAGAGTCTAGCCTGCAGGTCATTGAACTCGCGAATTTTTTTACGTCTTTAGCAATAACAAGAGATCTTTATATTTTAATAAATGTTATATATACTTATGAAAAAACTACACCTGACGTGTACAAGAAAACACGCTAAAATCCACCAATTACATACTCCATAAGGTGTTCAAGTGATGGAGCAGAAGTTCCAATAAACTCCCAGCAAACTCTGCCAATAGAATTTTTTTTTTGAACTGAGGTGCCTGGACTTGCGGAAATTGCAACGAATCAAACAAAAACTCCGTTACACTTTTTTTTTTTTTGTTTGTTACACGGCGGAAATTACGAGGACGAGCTAGAAGGGGATGAAACAGTTGACAGTAATAAAAGGCTAGGCTAACGTTTTCCTTCAAACTTGCAAATAGTAATCAGTGGGGAAAAAAAAATAAAAAAAAAAAATCACCAGATTCCTTCACGGGGCAGAATGTCCGACAGAAGTAGTGAATATGAATGGCAGAGATAATGTCCGTAATATTAGTTCCGCAATATTTCCTTCAAAAACTGTGCCTATACCAAATACATACAGGAAACATTGTACCTACACAAAGGTAACATGTACAACAAAAGTCCGTAATATTAGTTCCGCAATATTCCCTTCAAAAACTGAGCCTATACCAAAGACATACAGGAAACATTGTACCTACACAAAGGTAGCATTCACAATAAAGTCCGTAATATTAGTTCCACAATATTCCCTTCAAAAACTGAGCCTATACCAAATACATACAGGAAACATTGTACCTACACAAAGGTAGCATGCACATACTGAAACAATGAACAAAAATATATGGTTTTAAATATGCACGCTTATACAGATAAATGCAGCAGAAGTCGAAGACGCTAGCAGAAATGTGGAAGGGCCAATTTTGAAAGCTTTGGAGATTAACGTTTTTAATATCACTAATCTTAGTACAATGATGAGCAAATCAGTGTAGAGAAACCATAATTGCGTCCGTGGTGGAATAGTTTAATCTACTGGCTTTCATCACGTGTAATATTATCATTTTTTTTACAGATCACTACATTTTTTATCTTTCGATATTTTCAATAGGATAAAAGTACAAAAAGCGGACGTAGATAGCAGTTTTTTTTTTTTTTTTTTTTTTTTTTTTTTTTTAGAAGAAGAAGAAGAAAATTGTATTGCCAAAGCACTTGCGCAAACACTCATTTTACAGAAAAGATTTTGCCAGGGAATTATACAAACATCCTCGGTCTAGCGCATGTAAGATGCGTATGTGTAAAGTTGCTGCTTCGCGGTTGATTGATCAATTTTTAAATCAAACTTAAAAAAGAAAACAAAAATCGCTGCCCCTTACTGCGCGTTTTGTAAATTCCCTGTCACACTGTCGAATTTTCGCCTTAAACTGTATTTGACAATAAAACAGGAAGACAAAATACTGCCATCTAATTTTTCCTTCCGCCAAATTTTATCAAATAATCTTGAATGTGTTTGAAAATGTGTCACACTGTCAAATTTTTTTACTGGGAGAATCTTAATTCGTATTATTATTTAAAAATAATTCTCATATTGTGATATTGCTCTTGTTTTTCCATGCTGTCGATTACAGGGTGATACGTAAGGAATGTTGTAATTTATTTTCGCTTCTTGACTAAATACAAATTTTATTTATCAGGTAAGTTTCCTGCACAATGGTATTAAATGCCTCCGAGTTCGTAATATTATGCGCAATATTCACATAAAATAGCATTCATTCCAAGACAGCTTCTACGTAAATTAATTATCTACATTACCTACTTCGTATCCAGTAATTGTTGGTTGGTTTAAAGTTTGTTGATTTTAATTTTTGTCGTGCACGATTCTGATCGGCTGAAACCGTTAAACGTCAAAGAAAATTTAGAACCGGTCCAATTCTAAAATATTTGATGGAAACTGAAGCCGCCCAACTCTTTCAGATAAATATGGCGGCGTTTATGACGTTTCGATGATGTCATAACTATCCAACTTTATTTAACCAAACTTATTGGAAGCAGTTTGACGGAAAAATTTGACAGTGTGACAGAGGCTTAAAGGACGCACTTACTGGCATGCCCGCAGTGAAGTTGGCAACGATGTAGGACAATCAACTCAACTTCTTGACGTAGTATTGAGCTGGAGTCACAATACCCCGACGAACACGACACAACCCCGACACGACGAAATCTGAGTAGGAGTCATTGAAAAGCAAGGTCACTGCAACGCCAGCCCGACAAAATTGCAACCCCCGACACCCCGACAAAAGGAGATTCTATTTCTACTTTCCGTCGTGCCGGACTCGTCCGGGCGCGCAAGAAAAAAAATGTAAATAAAACATTAGAAAACAAAATTTCGTGCGTATTTCCCTACTGTAGTAAGCAATAATTAACTTGTCATGAAAACAACGCTTCAGGTTTTTAAAATACTTTTATATCTCGTATAAATTGAAGTATTGCCAAAAGCAAAATAATCATTCACTTTATCACGAGTTAAATAACGTAAATATGGGATATCATAAGGATAACTTGCCTTTTTAGAATTTTTCAACAGCCAACTAACACGCTTGTCGGGCAGATTGCATTGGGGTACTAAGATATAATTAGGGACATGCAATATTCGCGTTATTATTTGGCATCACGATGAACTTCGCAGTATTGCATGCACTACGGGCCGGCGTCGTTTCCCCATTGGGTGCTGCGTAGACGTGAAGACACTCCCTCTCTGACTGAACTACACGTGATTGGAACCCACAATTCCGAGGTTTTCCTTCATTGGCGCAGAGTCACCCAGGGCGCGTCACATAACGTATGGTCCAGCGGCACACGTATTGCAAAATTAAATGTGTTTCAAGTTTAACACGTCCCCAAATAATGACGCGAATTTTGCAGTTCTCGAAACATGACACGAAACTCCGTCGGGCCCGGACGTCATGTCGGTCTGTCGTGTCGTGTTCATCGGGATATTTAATCTGTTCCGTTTCGAATTTTAAATTACGAGAACACAATTGCTGCCGCGGACCAATGGACGCGGTGATGTGCTCAGCGTTGACCATTCACAGACGAGAGGCGCAGGTAGAATCTTTCCCCAAGCAGGTCGGAAGACGCTCAGAAAAAAAAAAAAAAACATGGGCAGTGATTCCTTTATCGTGTACAGCGCCAACCATAAGCACCTTTCAAATGCAACGCGTCCTCGATTGTAGACACGGGCGACTGAACGGGTTTGAAGTGTGACTTTTTTAAACCCGAAGCGCCTTATTTATTTTATTTCCTTTCTTTTAATTTAAAATACTCGAGAATAGGAATTGGCACTTCGGTAACGTATTTAAGTATCTAACAACAACGTAGTTAACGCTCGGTCGACGAACGAGTGAAGTGATTAACGTCCGTGGCACCGTTAAATTTAAATAATAATATCCAAGAAAATGGCTTTCAGAAGGGCTCGGCCAACCACTATCAGCCTATACACATCTGTGCATCGGAAAATTTTTTAGAGTCCGGCAATTACGCATTCACTAATGTGGATACGGTCGAAAAGTCTCGTCTCTGAAGTAAACATTTAATCTAAATTAAAAAAAAAAAAGTGCAGAATTTTATGCTGGTTTTACTTACGTGGCATATCCCCCCTCCCCGCCCACACACACACGCAAGATTCTCGTGATTTTCTGAGGTTATAAAACGTTTATACCATTAAACTCTGTAAGCGCACGCCTGGCCAGTTTTCAGACAAAATATCAAGCAGATATAAAATTTACACAAACGAATTGTAGTGCTTAGTTTTAAAAGGCTATGCGTGTACGCAGTATGTATGGCTTCAAAGCTGTGCGATTTTTCGATATGTAGCTGAATATACGATACTGGAAATATCGATTTTTTTTTTCGGTACGGTTTTAAAATGTCTTAGCATTAGTATCGGCTCCAGAGACCTCGTTACTTAAGAGCATTACAAATCTCTCCCCTCCACTCTAGCGTTGTTTTTCATATCGCGATATTTACGATATAAAAAAAATTATCGATAATATTTGCTATACATGCTCTTCTAGCAGTATCCTAGTACGGGCGGTATTACCGATGTTGACAGTGTTTTCAATCGATCGCGATCGAATTTCAATACTCTACGAGGGCGGCATATCGAATTCATTGGATCGATGTTGACATGAATTAACGCTCATCGAAACGATATCGAAAAAGCAGACACTGACGCCCAAGCAGTGAAAGCCGCGAAGCTTCAGCACAAGATGCGAAGCACAGATTGACACCAGATGTGACAGGGCAGGATGCTATCAATTGGCACGGTCCTTGAATGAAATTTCACTAGCAGCGCCGTTTCCCCGGCCCAGTTGTCAGGCACCAAGCGTGCTCGTCGGCTCGGTGAACTTAACGCTCACGTACCTACGTAACTTAACACGTTAACTCTCGAGGCCGCGGTGGCCGAGCAGTTAGACCGCTCGCCTCCCACCGAGGCGAACCGGGCTCAATCCCCGGCCGGTTCACTCCGGATTTTCGCAAGTGGGAATCGTGCCGGACGGTGCCGCTTGTCGGCGGGTTTTCTCGGGGATCTCCAGTCCCCCCTCGGCCATTCACTCCGGCGCTGCTCCATTCTCAACTCACTTCACCTTCGTCGGCTCTCAGGACCACGATGTGTAAAAATCTTGTGATTTAGCTGCGGACCTTCATGGCGAAGATTGATAAGGCTATTCCAAACCACGAGTTTTGGTTATCCCTTGCGTTAACCCGTGGATATAGACGTTAGTTAGCGTCTCCCCCCCCCCCGTTTACCGTTAAACCTACGGCAGGGATATTACAACCAACTCCCTTAAAAGTGCATGGGTTTGAGATTTTCTTCCGCTTATTCAAGGCACAGCAACACCCGTCTACAATAACGCGCGCGCCCAGCGTCCCATCGCTCATATAGAATATTCACGGTTAACTGAGCACTTTTTAAAGGCCCTGCCTAAGATATACTTAATATGCATGTTGTGTATCGACGTGTGCGCTTCATCACTTTATTCACGCGTCGGTCAACTGAAACTTCGAAATTATTAGAAAAGTAAATATTGTAGAAATCTCTCCATAGTTACACTTCGATGCAGTAAAACGACACAAAACTAAAGGAATGATTTAAGTTATCACAAATGGGCCCCTAAACACTTTTTATTGGACGTTAAAATATGGAACTACTTTCCCTGCACTGTTACCAACTCTACTGGGCGCATGCCACTCCGAGCGCCTGCTAAAATATATGCAGGTAAGGGCAGTGATTTTTTCCAAAAGTGATTTCAAAAGTGCTCACTTTATTTTGGAAAAAAAAAAAAAAAAAAACAGCCTTTAGGAAAATATCTGTAAGATCTGTGACCTAGATGGAGTCTTAAGTCTTAACGGAGGTACACCCGCGTCAGACTGTAACTGAGAATTTGTAAATTTTCACAGGCGTTTTATCTATAGACATTTTCTTTCGTCCAATTTCCATCTTCCTACTGCTTTTTAATATAAACATTGCAATGTGGCCAATAAACACAGTGTATACATTTCACCACCATCAAAATGTAATGCCTGAGGCTACAATAATGTATGTTTATTAGCGGTTAAAGCCTGTTGGGAGGGCCTTAAAAAGTGCTCACGGCATAGTGAACAGCCTATAATTGTGTTCCCTTTTCATGCAAGAACACAAGTGAGTGCTGAACAGATGTTTCTTATCAACTATGCCTCTGGAAAAACACTGTTAACATTAATTTGAACTGCAAATGTGTTGTTTCTATAGAATTATTGAGAAATGCAATACAACACTCATCCCGAGATTACAGTTAAAAATCACTGTGGAGTCGTCCAACTTTTTGATTGGCTGAAACATGTTCTGGTCCGTGTTCACTCTTAGCACATTAATTAGAAGGTTCAGCGGCGAAGTTGAGGAAATGGAAATGTGAGTGGCTCGGTCAAATGTGGAAACGACACCAGCAGCCAATGGAGGTATCACGACATCCGAGGTGTATTTATAGTATTGAAGTCTACTGAGAGCTCCGATTTTCCCGCGAAAAATCACGAGCTCTACACATTAGAAAACCTCAGTCACACCAAATGAAGGGCGAAAGAACATTTTCACATTCACCTGATCTAAAATGCTCAGGTGTATCTGTTTACTACAAAAAAAAAGAGGGCATATAAATCATTAAATAAATGGTTAGCAGAGTACCGACTGTACAAATAAAATTATATAGTGTAAAATTAATGTTACACCGAAGTTTACAATATGTAATGAATTTCTGAGTAACATTTAAATTTATTACAGTATGATTTTCCAGGGTAAACTTAAATAATTTTTTCAACTTACCTACTTTGTATGATTCACTGCCACATTTACAAAAATATTGTAAGAAAATGGTATATTATTTTATGATTCTTTGAATAAAATTCCTGGCTCAAATACGCTAATGTCTAAATCATTCTGACTTGTACCCAATTTTAATACTGTTTCCCCTGCTGCTAATTCATATGGTCGTAAAGATTGGGTGAAATGTGTTTAACAAATGGTTGTCAGTGGTACAGTCCATTCCAATATTAAATAAACCGTTAAGAAGGCTGCATTATTTTTTGTAATGTAAAACTTTCTTTACAAATTATTTGCATTTTCGCAGATAGTATTAATTTCTTTTCTTTTTTCAGATCATACTCACACACTTTGGTCACTGAACACAAACTTACTACCCATCCAAAAAATTAGTACTAAACTGTGTTTTTTCAAATGATCACTACACCCTTCGCCTATTTTAGAATCAAGGTTGCAGTCTAGCTGAAGGTAGTTTGTGTGGACGACTCCTAAAGCGACAGGAGCGCTAAGGACGATCCAGGCATTTAAGGATGAATGCCTCAACGTCTCAACAAGCAAAGCTCGTATTAAGCATTTCCACAATCAACTAGACCACGTAAATATGAACGTGCGCTACATGTCGACATGACGTTTTAGATAACCTGCACCGGAATTTGCATGTGTAAGAACATTCGTGAAAAAGAACGACTCCCATTATTTCCGCTTTAGAGATTGAAACGGAAAACGGAAATTATACTTCGGTCGTGGAAAGTTCATTAGAGTCTATTCGCACGAGAATCGCTGAGTAAAAAAATACGATAACGAGTTGTTTATTGAATAAATAATTTTCTTTACCGAGTGCTCACTCAACCCAAGGTAAATAATACGTAGGGCACCTGTTTTCCGCGAAAAGATTTCAGGACAAGTTGTGTTCCAAAACACTTCAGTTCACAACCACTTCCGTGATTGAATAATTTTAAATTGCTAGGCGTCTTATATGTATGACCGCGAATACGGACGGTCGGTGCTGGAGAAACTTAATTCTGATTGGCTCATTCATATAACACACGTTCCTAACGCAAAGACAAGCAGCCAATAACCAAATGAAGACAGCAGGTGTGCACATAGGAGATTGAAGTCTAGCCTTTGCGTAAATCTTTTCGCGAAAAACGGCTGACCCTGACAATACGCAACAGCTTACCTTGCCAAACACTGTATGGTGACCATCAAGCCACGGGGTAGCGATTGTCGTGATGAAGAACTGGCAGCCGTTTGTGTCTTTACCTGTCGAACAAACAGCACGTGTCTTAACATTTGTCATTACACTGCAATTTGTATTATGAGTAGAGACAGGGAAATTTTGTTGGTTTAACACTTTAATAATAAATAACTGCAATAATAATAAATGCGTATTGGGGGTGGACCCAGGGCGAAGCAACACCCTTCGAGTGACGGGCTTTCCAGCTGGGACCCGTAGGTGCCCGTCGTCCCTGAACATGACATGAAATGAGACCCTAGGATGGAGCGGCGTTGGAATGCAAGGGCGGGGAAACGGGAGTACCCCGAGAAATCCCCCCGACAAGCGGCATCGTCCAGCACGATTCCCTCATGCAAAAATCCGGGAGCGAACCCGCCGGGGATCGAACCCGGATCGCCTTGAGCTCGTGATACAGTAATATTAAAAAAAGATTTTGATTTAGAAGGCAAAATGTGCACTGTTAAAAGAGTTTCAATATTACAGTAATATTTATTAGTATAGACTACTCATGAAAACGTGAGCAACTTTTGAAGCCCTCTCATTTGGAATAAATGTCAGTAAATATATTTTTTGTCGCCTGGGGCATTAACTTTCGAGTCCAATGAAATAAATACACAATGTTTGTTACTTATATGGCAATATTTATTTTAAAAAGTGATGGAAGAATAAAATATGGCTGATAGGAAAAAGAAACTAGGACCTCAAAAGTGCTTACTTTACTGCGATCAGCCTATACCTTCCGATAAGAGGGCAGACCAATAAAGAGTACATTTATTAAGTAGAAAAATGTCATCGACAATAACCGACTTCGGCAATAAACTAACACCAAGTTTACATCTAAAAATTTCATACACAACCAAGTTTTATGCAGTATCTTGGTTGTGTGTGCAATTTTCATATGTAAACTTGGTGTTAGTTTAGTGTGGAGATCGGTTCTTGATCAGCTTTCTGGCATAAAGACTGGGGTTTAAAGATAAACAAATAGCAATAATAAATTAAATTTCCCTTATGACTGAGGCAATTTTTTTGGAAGGGGGGGGGGGGGGTTAGTTGTTCACTTCCGTGAATTACCCATATATATGCTGTTCATAGTTGATTGTGAAATTTTGAAAGCCCTGCTTGAGAATTATTTTATCCCACATTTGTATCCTTCAGGTTTCTGTAAAATTCACTATTGCCATCGACTGTATCACTTTATTCATGCATCGATACGTAAAATTGAAAAATCGTTTGGGACATAAATATCTTTGCAATTTGCACGTTATTACTCTCGTATGCATTAAAAAAAAAAGGACAAATTAAACCATAGGCTGTTCACGGTAAACTGGCTCTGTTTACAATCTACTTCTCTGATTACATTGTATCATTCCGCCATAAATAAATTTAACATTGCCATTGGACTCATCCCGTTATTCGTGATCCAACCGATTGAAATCGTAAAATACTTATGCATGTAAATAAGTTACTTATAGTCCATTCACGCTTTCTTCGGCCGTTTTGAATCAAACCTTTGAAAAATCTCCCCATGTATGACGTGGTTAGTTATTTCCTAAATACGCCCTGTATCACAAGCGTCTTATACTTGTTTTCATAAAAAGTAACTTCTTTTTTCTGTTAAATTGAAATGTTATTCATATTTTATATATAAATTATAATGCTTCATTTAGAAATAATTTGAATAAAAACAGTGAGAAAAAATGTGTGTTGGTAGCGCCTAGTAAGAAATAGTTCTTATGCAAAATACTGTTACAACTGAGTGCGTACGAATCCGGTGCTTTGTCCCTCTGGTGAAATTCTCCAGACTTGTTAAGCTTAGTTTGCACGAGGCGGAGGAATATCCTGGAAGAAGAACTTTAGCAGGGCTTCAGAAAAGGCCGAAGATACCGTGAATCAACTAGAAATGCAAATTCTTATAATGTTGTATACAAAACAAGAAACACTATTTTTTAATATTTCGCTGCGGACAGCGTGCTCGTTCGGTTACCTGCGTTGGCCATGCTGACGTAGCCAGGACCAGTGTGCTTTATGTCGAAGTTCTCGTCGGGGAAGTATTTGCCGTAGATGCTGACTGAACCAACGCCGAGCTTGTCGCCTTTCTCCACCACATCCCCTCCTGCCGACAGAACAAAACATCACAGTTAACTGGCATTTCTTACAGATTATAGGACACAGGCAGAAAGCTAATGCTCTCACCTTTCTGCATCACGTCCTCTCCTGCCGACGGAACAAACCTCACCGGTATTCGCTCCATAGGACACAGACGTAACACAATACTATTAACTCTTAAGCACATATAAAAAGGATATTCCGCTCGCCATCAGCCCCTGATCTTAACTCGTAAATATTAAATAATTGGTCATGATGTAAAGAAACATTAATGATGTCATTCTGTAAACTGTAGCACTCGGTAAAAAGCAGTAAATTCTACCACTTTTAAACTCACTTGAATTCACTGATTGCGTAAATAAAACAAAAGGACAAAGAAATGGATGATCCAGTGTTAGAAATTTTATAAGACTTTGTCATCCACTAGCATAAGCAGACCACTGTCGCAGGCGTGCCTCGCTACTGATTGCTGAAGTTAGTTAAGTAACCACTATTGTGTTTACATACCACCCACGTTTCCCCCCCCCCCATCAAATCCTTTATAACCTATTTCAGGACATTAGGTAGAAAAAATCAAGGAATTCTTAGCTGTGCACTCCATTAGACTTGTTTGGGAGTGTATCTGATGTGCAGTGTAAAACGGTCCAAGAAATGTCTACAGAATCGGTACCACATAGAGACCTGCAACGTTCGCGTTATTATTTGTCGGCAAACTTAAACGCCAACGTGTCATATGTTCTTACGACTGTTGTCATTGGCAGACGACTTGTGTGGCTCGTCCCAAGGACACGCGGAGCCAATAGCAGAGGCTCAACGGTTGAGCAACCAATCTCCAGTGAAGCGGTCGCACAGGTAAAGGACGGCGTATGATTGCCAGTAACCAATGAAATCACGAACTGCGCGCGTCTCTACACATAATTACTAATCGTTCAACAGTGATGATGATCGGTAAGAGATGTGAAATGCCGACGTGTTGTCGAACAAATGCGAGGTAGCGCTGTGAAAGTTAGTTTCCAAACTTCGCCGCACCAAATAGTCAATTGGCAAGTGCGATTATTTTTCTGCTTTTTGAATCTTCTTTGACTCTGGACTGTTCGCATCCGAATGACTATGCAGAATATATTACACCCTTTAGCGATGTCTGGAAAGACACTCCCTACCTGGGTTGGATAGTGTCAGTGAAGTCAACATCAGCTTAAATGCGATATCAAGTCAAAGCACGTCCTCCTTTCCTATTGT
Organism: Dryococelus australis; assembly: GCA_029891345.1. NCBI lineage: Eukaryota > Metazoa > Arthropoda > Insecta > Phasmatodea > Phasmatidae > Dryococelus > Dryococelus australis. The sequence goes on from CM057006.1 coordinate 30,778,117, forward strand.
GCGCCGTTCATGGCCGCACACAGGAAACGCATGTTTTAAGAACAGCATACGGCAAAGTATTCTCGTCAGTACGGCATACTAATAGCTGTATAACACGGTATTATATTCCGTCCTAGCTTGTGTGAGTTCCGCTCTAGCAGTTGTCTTATCAGCTGATGCGGTTGCCATCATATAGCGCCTGAAACGGCCACTATGCATCATCCTAGAATAAATTATTTTCTTATAGGTGGCGTCTTCCCCCCCCCCCCCATATCGAGTGGCATCTTACCCGCACTATTGGGAGAACATGCCAGTAAAGCACGATTTAATATTTCACGTAATTTTATTCTATCACTTTAATTTATTAGTCACATTGACCATTGTTGGAATAAATGAATGTCCTTCGATCATAATAGAATAATGTGAGATTTTTTTTCTGTCGAAGTATTTAACCCTTTGAGGACGGCACAAATTTCCTGCCAATGAAAAGGTTAACATGAACTGCTTATATCCTCCACTACAGAAATCTCAGTTGTGTTGGTGTCTATTTCCACCGTCCTATTGGTCCTGGCTACACAGGGAACGCCTACTGTACACTGCACCGTGTATTATTGGCTGGCCGTCGGCGAATGAGGCCGCGAGTTAACTATGTGCCAGTTAATATGTCGCAACACATGTAACAGGTTATACACTCCATCGTGTACATTTGAGAATTTATTGAAAACAGCAGTTTTATTCTTACGAACTGAAATACTGACTAGTTGTAATTGTTTGCTTGCATTTCGATACGGTCCAGCGAAACAATAACATTTTAAGAGTGTGAGTTTTGTCTTCAATAGCAAAGAAATGGCCTTATAAATGTGGCCCCGGTTATATCATAGACTAGAGATGAGGTAGACCGCTTATTCGTCTTCTGCGCATGTACCCAACATTGACCTGCCCCAATCCTACACAACTGTCAAAGTCAAATGGTCAAGAGTGATGAATGTGTTTGTTTACATCTTAATTTTTAAATGACAAGCACTATCATATAAACGATATACTTTTACAAGTTTGAAGAATAAAAACAACTCAAAAACACTTGTTTACTAAACCAACCTCAAACCCAATCCACGCCATTTTTCCTAGACGTGTAGGCAGAAAAGCGGTTCAATGTCTGGACACGGAGATTGGTTGTACGCAGCCAGCGAGATCGGTCTACCTGATAGTCTATGGCACAGACCATGGCCCATTAACCCGCACTTAATATCCCGGCAGCGACTTCCGTCTCTCATGAACCCCCTGACGATAAGACGGTAAGGTGGCCGCCTAGCTGCGCAGCTCTTCCCCATGTTTGATTCCGAGAAGCGCGGACGCGATAAGGCTGACGCTGCCACGAGCATCAAGTTCCCGGTCGCCTCTAGAGTGCAAGACTCTGAACTTGTATGTAGTATTCTCGTCGTGTTGCGTGTTCGTGTGAGGCTAAACGCGGCAAATCTACCATTTTATTAATGTAGACTATTCGCTGTAAAGTGAACACTTTTTGTAGCCCTCTCATTTGGAATAATATTCATTAAAAATATATCTGATTGTATTCTTAGGCATCAACTTTCGAGTCCGGTTAAATATATACACTGTGTTTATTACTTAAATAGTAATATTTATTTTAAAAAGTGGTGGACGGATTAAAAAAAAAAAGATAGCTTATAGGAAAATCGTAACTAGGGCCTCAAAAGTGCCCACTTTACCGTGAATAGCCTATACATGTGTATAAAGTAGAACTTGCCCTTAAATGAACTCGTGGAATTTCCGGGTCTCTAGTTATTTGTACGAATTATGACCTGGATCGATAAGACGGTTTGCGAATCATTTAACTACAGTTAAGATCACTCACTGGTCATGGAGCTTTCCGCAGTGTGCAGTACGCACAAAAAATTACCTAAACGTGCGGGGCCGCGGTAGCTGAGCGGTTAGCCTGCTTGCCCCACACCAAGACGAACCGAGTTCACTCCCCGGCCGGGTCACTCCCGGTTTTTTTCGCGCGTTGGAATCGCGCCGGTTGATGCGCTGGCCCACGGGTTTCCTCGGGGTGCTCTCTTTTATTCCAGGGCTGCTCCGTACTCGCCCCACTCACCCTCATCGACTCTCAAGAACTCGCTGTTAAGGGTTGAAGTAAAGCAACTGCCTACGGAGCACTGCACCCGACTGTTCAATGTGAAGAACTCGTAAAAAAAGTAGTACAGACACCATGGAAATTGTCAGGAAAGTGCGATCTATGCTTTACATGAAAGAAGAATTTATATATTTCGCAACATTATGAAATATTTTACTAAAATATACTTTTTAAATGTAAAAAATAAATAAACGATCGATAGAGTCCAGAATTTTAACAAAATTTAAGTGCATTTCCGTTTTGGGTACGTAGGAAAGCAAAATTTACAAGAAAATCGTCTTCAAGAAAGTTCGTCACAATATTTAACTGTAATAATTTTTTATATAATCATAGTATTAATGTATCATATCAATTTTATAACTAACTTTATTTACGTCAGTTTCAGCCATAAATGTTTGTGCAAATGGACGCACATAAAATCTTTTATAAAAATCATTTCCTGTATTATTATTACATACAATCATTGTAAACATTACGACGATATTCCATGACGAAGATTTTCTTGCAAATTCTGCTTTCTGAAGCATTCAGAATGGAGATTGGCTTAAATTCTGTTAGAAAATACAGACTTTTTAAATAGATATTTTTTTTACATTTAAAAAGTAGTATACGTTAGTAAAATATTTTATAATATTGCAAAATATAAACATTCCTTATTTATATACAGCATAAATCGCACTTCCAAACAATTTTCATGGTGTCTGTACTACTTTTTTTGCGAGTTCTTCGCATTGTACAGTCGGGTGCAGAACTTCATACGCAGTTGTTTTACTTCAACCTTAAAAGCTACCCAATATATTTTTACACATCACTTTTCACTCACACGTGCGTAACGAAGGGAAGAGATTTGGGCGGCTCTTAACAGCGAGGTCTTGAGAGCCGATGAGGGTAATTGAAGTGAATATGGAGCGGCGCCGGAATGAGAAGGGGGAGGGTAACGGGAGATCCCCGAGGAAACCCGCCGACCAACGGCATCGTCCGGCACGATTCCCACTTGCGAAAATCCGGAGTGAACCGGCCGGGGATTGAACCCCGGTTCGCCTTGGTGGGAGGCGAGCGTGCTAATCGCTCGGCCACCGTGACCCTCTACACGTGCGTAGTGTACGGCCGTTGTGTACGCTGGGACTGAGACCGTGTTCCAAATAGTAAGAATTGCGCACTCTCATGCACTCTGTAGCGTCACATGGCGGCGCTGCACCACCTTAGGTAGAGCGCACTATGGATTATAGCCGGGCGGGTTTGTTTTACAAACATGCCCTAGATCGCCCGGCTATATAAGAGGCCTGGATACTGGCGCCCGGAGTGAGAGAGATCGAGGCTGGAGAGGAGAGAACTTGCCTACTCCTGGGCAGAGGAGTTCCGAGGCCAACTGAAGCGTTAGCGGTAGGAAAAAATGCTGGTATCGAGACATCGTCCCCATTCCCCCTTTTGTAATAATTAATATTACTGGCAAGGGCAGGTATTAGCCGCGTCGTGGTTATCAGAGTTACTATATTGTAATTGTGTCATAACGTAGTCTGCTATTCTGTAATAAGTAAAAGTCTCGTGAGTTGTAGGAATTGATATCCCGTTGTGTTCTTGTAATTGTTACTTGTTGTTCATTGTGAATAGTTGTTGTTCATTAAATATATACTTTTATAATTCTCTCTATCATTCAGCTACCTATGAGCTATCCCTCTAGACACCCCTTACCACCACTTACGGTGAAGAGAGTAACTGTGAAGGAAGGAGAAAGTGCATTTGATAAACAGGAGGCAGGGAGTTGTTTCAACTTGCACTCGGCAATGACGTCAGAGAGTGCTGTTCCAAATGTCCATCGAGAGCGAGAGCGAGTGCGAGTGCGCGTGTTTGTTTACGAGTGTGTGCACATGCATGCTCTCTATCCGTGCTGGCTTCAACCGCAATTATATTGTTTGTTTTCTAACATCAGGAAAAAAAAAAAAAAATTACTGCCTTAATTCCACTCCCCTTAGTGTAACTTTCGTAAACAAATATATCATAGGCCTATTTTGGGTTACGCATCACTAGAGACATGCAAAATTCGCGATGAGCGAGGAACCGCAATCCGTTTTGGCTAGGCGGGGCGTGATTGTGCTAACTTGTCGTTACTAACTTCCGATTGGTTCAAGGCAGCCCAGAGCGTGTCAAAACAGTTGTAGTCCAATGACAAGAGCAATACAAATCATATGTGTTTGAAGCATATTCTGCCTTCAAATGATAACGCGAATTTTGCAGGTGTCTACGCATTACAATTTACGAATTTATAAAGCAACATTACATTACTGAAAACAGTGGAATGGCACAGGAACTATAGTATTCTTTCACTGTAAAGTATTTTCAGTAAATATTTAATACATGTATAAAATCGGAAATTATTAATTCATACTTTTAGAATAAACGGTGCTAAAATTCCAAGCTCAATGTTGATTTCAAATAAAATTTATACCTGACTCTCTTCATGCATTACTATCATACCCATCATCATCCATACTAATCAATCCATTGCTAATTTTAATGTAAATATTAATGAATAAATTGATATTTTAAGTAAATATTATTTTGTTTATATAAAATAGCAATCGATAGCTGCCGTATCGATTATTTTGAAGAGCGCGAGTGGCGATAGTTCCATAAGGAGGGAGTGCGGGAGCGACTGCTGGCTATTTGGAACACGACCTGGGCGGGGTGAGCGCCCTACTCGGTGTCCCCGAGCACGCACCTTGTATCATGAACTTCTTGATGACGCGGTGGAAGGAGGTGCCTTCGTACTTCCTGCCGTCGACGCCCTCCGTGGCCAGCGCGACGAAGTTCTTCACCGTCTTGGGAGCCACGTCGCCGAACAGGCCGATGACGATCCTCCCGGCTTCCTCGTCGCCGATACTCACGTCGAAGTACACCTGATCCGTCACTTTGATCTTCTCCGCCTGCGGAGAAAAAGGAACAACCTTTTCAACCTTCTGAGGAGCATGCACGTATATAACCGGGTCTGCGTTTACGAGGACAAAACCTCACACTCTTATAATGATATTGTTTCGCTGGACTGTACCAAAGTCCTAGTAAAAATCACAAGTAGTTATCATTAGGGACCTGCAAAATTTGCGTTAATTTTTTCTTACCTCAAGATAAAATTTACGGTACTGTATATACTCGAGCAAGCGTCGTTTCTCCATTGGCTGCTGCCTTGACGTTAAGACACTCCCTTTCTGAGTGAACTGCACGTGATTGGTGCACACGATTGTGGAGCGTCCATTTACTGGAGCAGATGTACCAGGGGCGTGGTCAAATAAAGACTGGTCCAATGACAAACGTATTGAACTGTTCTTACAGTACTGAAGTCTAACATGTGCTCAAATTTTTTTCAGGGAAAATCACTGACTCTAGCTATTGGTCGTGTGTCTGTATGAGAAGACATCTTCTAATGAGCTGGGCTAATCAGATTTAAGTTACCCTGACAGTGAACGTCCGCGATTGGCTGGCAGATACCTAACACGCTTGAGATTCGAAATTATCCAACCACGAAATAGGTTCTCAACTAACGTGTTTTGGAGTGCAACTACTCGTGGAATCTTTCTCGCGAAAATCAGATAGCCCTTACAAAAGGATAATTGAGATGTGTGGGCTTCAAGTAGTAAGGTTCTCATAAAGATCAAAGAGGATAGGGATATAGCTCCGGTACTTATACATGGATTGAAGTGAAGATATGTGGGTGGCTCATAACTTCGAGGTCTTGAGAGCCGATGCGGGGTGGAGTGAGGTGAGTATTGAGCAACGCCGGAATGAATGGGCGGGGAAAACGGGAGATCCCCGAGAAAACCCACCGACCAACGGCATCGTCCGGCACGATTGCCACATGCGAAAATCCGGAGTGAAACGGCCGGGGATTGAACCCGGTTCGCCTTTGTGGGAGACGAGCATTCTAACCGCTCAGTCACCATGGCCTCACTTATAAATGAACATTTGATCACAATTAAACGTAGACCACCATTGATCGGGCCTCATCGTGATATTATATATTAATATCAGCGTACACAAGATACAGAGGACCCGAAATAACGTTACATAAACTTGAGCTTATTTGGAGAAGATCAATGGCAATTTATTTCGCCATAGGGGTATTCTTGCTAATGACCGTCTACTACCAAAACTTCTAACGAATAACCCCCCAGTACGTCTGTAGTTTTGTTCGCATTACTTAAAAAAAAGACTATTTGTTGGCTGTAGTTACATATATAAAACAGGTGAAGGTTGTTCACGGTAAACTGAGAACTTTTGAAAGCCCTGCTTGAGATCTACTTGTATGCAGATTGTGTATTCTTCCGCAATATTAAAAAATTAACGTTGTCATGGGCCCGATTGCTTTATTCATGCGTCGGTCCAGTGAAACTGTTAAATTATAAGAAAAGTAAATATAAAAAAAAAATCTGCAATTTGCACTTTTATATATATTAAACACAGGAATCAAAATAAATTACTTTAGTATTCACATGAGCTTACCTAACCGTCGTTAATTCAATGTTAAGACATGGAATTACTTGCCCCTCGTCGATACCAATTTCGCTGGGCGCATACCACTTAGTACGCCCATTAAGCCGTATGCACGTAAGGGCAGCGACGTATTTCAAGGGCTGTATTTCAAAAGTTCTCAGATGACCTTGAACAGCCTATATCGCTGGGTAGTACTTATATAATCCATTCGCAGTTACTTCCCGCTTTTCTGAAGCCCTGCTAAAGTTCTACTTCCAGGATATTCCTCCGCTTCCCGTAAGCAGAGCTTTAAGTCTAGAAAATTACACCGAAGAACGTCGCATTGAATTCGTGCGCACTCAAATTATAATATTATTCTACGTGAGAACTATTTCTTACTAGGCGCTACCAACCCACATATTTTCTCACTGTGCATATTCATATTTATTATAAATTATATTATAATTTATGGCTAAAATGTTGTTATAGTTTCGATTTGACGAAAAATAAGATACTTTCTTGTTAACGGATGTGTAAAACGGCTGTTTTGCATGGCGTATCTAGGAAATAACTAAACACGTCGATTGTGGGGTGAGTTTTCGAAGGTTTTATTTTAAAAGTGTGAAGAAACCGCGAATATATATATATATATATTTATATATATATATATATATATATATATATATATATATATATATATATATGGCGTAGTCTAGGAACTCTCTACAGACGTCGTTCTTAAACAACAGTATTCTGTTTGGAGATACTGGAGGTAAACAGTGAATAGAAGACAATATCAACAGAGCGTCGATAAGGGCGATGATGCAGAAACAGTACACGCCGTGAGAGATTAAGCAATACGTATTGTCTCCGTGCGTAGACTGCATACAATATTTGCTTAGAATAAAAAAAAAAAACAGACGCACTACGTGGATGTCATGAGTTTCAGCATGAAGCTTAGCTCTCTTCTGGTTTTGAAAAGACAGCAGAAAAAAATCGTGTTGAGTGTTTGCTAATTCGTCGTCTGCTATGCCATATATCAGTGCAAACATATCCAGTTCAGCATTAAACATAAATGAAAAAATATTTTTTTTTTTACTAGCTTATTAGTTATGTTTTATTCGCCTCTGAAACTATTATACTACAAATAATAAAACTAATTATTTTGAGAACACTTCATTACTGAATGTAAAAACTTAAAAATAACAGTGACAATATATTTGAAGGAAGTTAAAAATAACCTACAAACTCAACTTACCCAGTTTCAAAATAATAAAATTTAATATAATTTTTTTTTAAGAAATCAAACCCAAGGTATTGATATTGCAAAGTGTTTGATAAATTCGTTTACATACAGTGACCTTATTCAATATGTTATGGGTGAACATCCAGTACATAAAGCAGAGAGAATTTTACTTAATGGCATTAAATAATCTTTCTTAGATTGTTACATGTATGTAGATTAAACCAGAACGTGGGTGGGGAACTTATTATCTGATCAATTCAATGGCGATGTGGACAAGATTATGTAATTCAAAAAATTTTTATTTAATGTTATCAATTTGCAAGCAGATGAATTCAGCTCATTCCATTTCAAAATATTAAAAAATTGCATTGTTTGAATATCATACACAGTATTGTATTTTTGTTTGTAATAAAATAATTGAAAACGAGAAAATAGTTTTAACTGCAATACAAAACTATTTTTTTTTTATTTACGTTGGTTGCTTGATTAGGACATTTTGGAAAACTCTGCATGCTATATACAGTATGCTTATTCCAAAACCACTCTAGATCTTACTTTACTCGGCATTTATTCTACATTACTTTACTGTACTCTCGGAAAAGCGTTCTAGAACACCGCCCTGGTGGAATGCGTTTAAAATAAATATCACGTCATGGAGTGAAAGGGGTAATTTTCTCGAATTCGTTTCACAACAAGATAGACGTTAAACACTCGTATATTCAAGTTCTCCTTTGCAACTGGAACACGAGATTATTAGACACGCCCTGGACGACTGTGAGCCAACAGCAGACTTGAAAGAAAAAAAAAACACGTAGGTAATCCAATAATGTCAGCTGTGCGGTAACACTGGCTATAATCAATTCACGGTTATACTTCACACTTTTCTGAAGCCCCGCTAAAGTTCTACTCCCAGTGCGTTCCTCCGCTTTATGAAAACGAAGCTTACCTAATGCTAGAAAATTACGCCGATGGACAACACACCGAAATTCGTGCGCACTCAGTTGTAATGATATTTTGCATGAGAACTATTTCTTGCTATAGGCCGTCCCATTCTTAGATTGCAGTGTACGGTGTAATGGACATTCACTCTCTATACATGGTTTCTGTCGTTAACTCTGTTCTTGTTCATGCGTGCGCTGTTGCCTCTGATAGGTGGAGCCACGAGTATTTCGAGATATCATTCGGAAACGAGGCAGACTCCAAACACTTGTTGTTTTCTCCCACTGTTGTGATTGGACGGCAGTTCTTCAGACACGCCCCGTTTATCAGCGAGCAGGAAGCAGTAGTGTGGGTGAGTGTTTGACAGTCCTGTCCAGAGACCTCACTTGATCACGGCTACCAATAAGCAAACGATAATGTCTCGAGTGTATAGAGGGCTGTCCAGCCTAGCTTGCTACCCTCTCAATCCGCGAAATAATCGTGGCTCTACTGATAAGTTATTTTTTTTTGCAACTTCGAAATAGAAAACTATCTACGTTGCTTGCTTACTGTCCAATCACAATGATAAGATTTCTCACAGGCTTCAGTTTCAAAGGAGCCGCTTAGCTTTGCGTCGCAGGATTGGATTCCTTTACGAGTTGGCAGGGAGGTAAATAGATAAAAATTATCCTAATCATGCCGTTTCCTTCACCGCCCAGTTGTTTCTTAGCTTACAAGTTACGTCACGAAGCTGAAGCAATCTGGCAACAGTGAGCGCCATAAGCCCTGTACTGCAATATAAGCGTGAGACGAACTGTAGGCGCTATCAAAACACACAAGTTTTCTCACTGTTTTGTTCACATTTATTACAAATGAAATAATATAATTTGTAAATAAAATATTGGTAAAACTTTAACTTAAAGAAAAATAAGATACTTTTATGTTAATCGAGGCATAAAACGCTTGCCATACATGATATATATATATATATATATATGAAATAACTAAACACGTCATACATAGTGTGATTTTTCAAAGGTTTGGTTCAATAAGTGTGAAGAAACAGCGGATAGTCTATTCTCTACGGCGGCAGCCAATGAACAAACATCTCCCAAGTAACTAAAGCCACTTGGCTAACTCGTGAAAATCTGTTTGTACGCGAGCAGTCCACAAACGGTTCCCATATAATCAGTCAGCTATCGCAAAGCCACCCGCAGATTCATGTGGCACACGTGATCGCCGCTTGACTGTCGTGTGCGGCCGGCCACATCTCGTTGGGCCACTGTTCGGGATATTTCCACGTATCGGCTGTTCACGGTAAAATGAGCACTTTTGAAAGCGCTGCTTAAGATACGTTGTGTATTCATCCGCCTTATGTAAAATTAACATTGCCATGGGCCTCACCACTTTATTCATGCGTCGGTCAAGTGAAACCGTGAGTTTATTGGAAAAGTAAATATGTACAGTTCTGCTCATTTTTACACTTCGATGCATTAAAAAAAAAAAAAAAAAAAAAAAAAAACCGATAGAAATAATTCAAGTTATCACAAATGGTTGCCTAACACTTTTTATTCGACGTTAATATGGAACTCCTTTCCCTTCCATCGTTACCAACTTTACTGGGCACATGTCACTCATTGCGCCAGTTTAAATATATGTAGGTAGTGGCAGTGACATTTTTCTAAGGTTGATTTCAAAAGTGCTCACATTATCGTGAACCAAATGTCATCACAGTAGCCACGGCGCAGAAAGCGCGAACAGCGAGACTGACAAAGGAATCTAAGGAAGAGATCATGGGTGGAAATTTTCCATAAAGGGCAAGAGTATTGGGATTTTTCTGAACGCAGAAGAATTACTTATGAGCTGCTGCCGAACATCAAGGCAAGAACGGGCTGTAAATGGATTACTACCAGTCATTATAACACGGAGCTATATACAGGCCATGGAAACTTCAAGGCGACGCTTCACAGTCTGCGGATCAGTGTAATCTCCTTTATGTGATGTGTGTGGAGTGGACGATACTGTGCAACATGTGATCCACGTGACGTCTCAATACCGAAGACAGAAGACAATGGTTGGAAGAGTTTACTGAAGCTAAGGGCATTCACTTAATACCAGGAAACGTAATGATGGTGAAAGCTCTTCACGTGATCTCGAGTGAGTTTGCCACCAAAATTGGTAGAAGATTGGAGGAACACGATGAGTGGTAAGGAGAGCCGATTTCTGATGACCCATGAGGGGGTATTCGGGCAAAGGCTTCTTAATTAGGAGTCGGGAAGAGTTTACTGAAGCTAAGGGCATTCACTTAATACCAGGAAACGTAATGATGGTGAAAGCTCTTCACGTGATCTCGAGTGAGTTTGCCACCAAAATTGGTAGAAGATTGGAGGAACACGATTTCTGATGACACATGAGGGGGTATTCGGGCAAAGGCTTCTTAATTAGGAGTCGGGAAGAGTTTACTGAAGCTAAGGGCATTCACTTAATACCAGGAAACGTAATGATGGTGAAAGCTCTTAACGTGATCTCGAGTGAGTTTGCCACCAAAATTGGTAGAAGATTGGAGGAACACGATTTCTGATGACCCATGAGGGGGTATTCGGGCAAAGGCTTCTTAATTAGGAGTCGGGAAGAGTTTACTGAAGCTAAGGGCATTCACTTAATACCAGGAAACGTAATGATGGTGAAAGCTCTTCACGTGATCTCGAGTGAGTTTGCCACCAAAATTGGTAGAAGATTGGAGGAACACGATTTCTGATGACCCATGAGGGGGTATTCGGGCAAAGGCTTCTTAATTCGGAGTCGGGACCTTTCTGATCGGTGAAGAGGCAGGCTTTATCGAGGAAGCCGGTAGAGTACCATGTGAAGGCACCAAGAGAAGTGAATGGCGCTATGAGAGAAGAGGAGAAAGTGCCGTACGCTATCTTACTCATCAGGATACAGTTGCAGTGAGGGAGGATGGGTGGCGGGCATGCCGGCCTTTGGCAAGTAAAACCTGTCGCCAGCCAACTATTGCGCAAACCACTTGTAGCCTATCTATTTTCCACTTACGACCCAGCTATTGTCCACTTGACGCCCTCTTATAAAAGCGGCTTTGCCATGCAATTTCAAAACTACAACATAATCATGGTTTGTCCAAATGAGAATCATTTATCACCCATCTCCATATACATTAACTTTGGGGGAATCGAACTCGAAGCCATCAGTCGAATTCATAGTTTAGGATTCTACCAACTGTTCTACCGTGTATATTCATGTAGTACCTTGTTAAGTAAATCTGAATACTTTTCAAAAATAATAGTTGGATTTTCAACTTTTCTACAGACACAATTTATGCTGGGATCGTAAGTCAATACTGGGATTTATGAAATTTGTTTAAAATTTTAGTATTTTAGTTTTAGACTATTTTCAGGTGGTATTGCAGGTTTCCAGTACGGAAAATATTTTATTCATATTACTAATAATGTCACGTTATAATATTACTTCACGTATGCACGAAATAAAAAAAATTAATGGATTCACATACACTGCTTGCTATTTCACAACAACATACAGTTGGAATTTTATGAATGGCTTATGAAATTGTCGCTAATATGTCCCCATAAATTAGCTGCTAATATTTGCCCAGCAATAAGTAACACCATTTTGTTTATCGTCTGCTTGTAGGGCTTTTATTGATTGTAAATCATTGCGAAAGCATTGAACCACAGTACGATTATTGAAATAAGACAGGTAAAACCGCTTTATTTGATTTATATGACCTGATTGGCAACATTATAAGAAATGCCGACAGTCATAAATGCGAACGTTGGCCACCACTGCCAACAGATGGCCAACTTGTCTTTTTTTACTGCTTCGAGTGGAGTGGAGTGTAGTGGCGATATTTAAGCGGCTGTTGAGAGTTACTTGGAGATGCGCGTCCAAGATCGAGAAGCGAGGGGGCAATACGGGCGACACTAACACGCACGCCTAGTGTCTCATCGCTCCTACTAGCAAGGCGTACAGTTTTTCCGTCGTGATGCTGTACTGTGTAAATTACATCTGTAACAGTGGAGTTTTATTACACGCTATGAAAGCCCACAGATTAAACTGCGTCCGTATATTTGTACTTTTATTTTGCTGGTTAAGGAAACTGCACAGGTAAGCTTTAAAAATGCGATATCTGACCATCTTCACGAAATTTTTTTCTCCAAGAATATACTGAATGTGACAAAAGCAAAATAATAGGGACATAGATAATTGTTTTTTTATTTTTTTTCTGACAAAAAGTCGTATTGGCAGAACATTTATTTACCGAGATACGCGTATTCGCGCACACAACTATTTCACAAAAAATGTGCAGGTCCATATAACTCTTAAAATCGAGGTTTTTGACATCCGATGAGGGTGAAACGAGGTGAGTATGGAGCAGAGCCTGAATGGAAGGGCAGTGGGAGACGGGAGATACCCGAGAAAACCCGCCAAACGGCATCGTCCGGCACGATTTCCACGTGCGAGAATTCGGAAGCGTACTCCACCGGGAACCGAAACTGGTACGCCTAGGTGGGAGGCGAGTTGTCTAACCACCATACCACCGCGGCCTCCTGTATGCTACTTGGGCTGAGGCTCCAGAATACAAGGGACTGTAGAAGTATAGCCTACAGCTGGTTCCACAATAGTGCGATGCGATGCGATGCGTTGCGATGAGCGGTAGCCAATCAGGAAGAAGCATATTCCGTCGCAGTGCAACGGCGTCGAGTGCGTTGTGCGAAATTCTTGAGTTGCGATAGGCGGCGTCAGCCTGCGACGGAGATGAAGAAGAATAAATATTTGTTTACAAGACGAATAAAATTTTTTTTTTTTTTTTTTTTTACAATTTGAAAACGACTATCGCGTTTACGCCGACGATTTCGTATTTGTATTTTTATCATTGCTGCGTGGGTGTGCAAAATAGAAGACAAGGCTTCTTATAGATATGGACAGTGAAATAAAATTCTTTTGTTAACATCAAAATAATTTTCCTTCGCCTTATTATGTCTCGTTCCCGCTAGTTTTCGTCACACATCGCCTTTATAATACCCTGTTTTTATCTTCTACCACTAAAACATAGAGTTTCAACTTTTTATGCGTATCTTTTGTTACATTCGTGAGGCGTGAAAATGTAATTTCCACCCTTAAACTAGATAGCAGCACCATCTCAGACGGCCGACAGATCATCGCATAGTTGCGAAACAGCAAGTATAGCTCGTCGCAGCCCATAGCAACGCAAGGCATCGCACTACAGTGGAGTTAGCTTGCAGGTTACTGAAATCGCGAATGTTTTCTCTCAATCTCGCGCTCTCGCAGATTGCATGCAGGCTCGCGCGTGGCAAACCATCTATCGCAGCCGGGCGCCGTCGGGAGGTCAGAGGGCAAGAAAAGAGAGAGCGAGCGAAAAGCCGCAGAACATTTCCAGTTCTGCACAGCGCCTCGCAAGAGCCGCGGCGCTCCCTTTCAGATCGTGATGTGAGAGGTTATACTTTCTAACTAACCTTACATATGCAGGTTGTGTCTAAATACCCATTACACATTGTAAGGGCTTGTGGTGGCGACCAAGACAGTTGCGTTTTGCATAGGAACTTATGTGCGACAGAATAACCACCACATCACATGTTGATCTCTTCTACGTCTTCAACACCCTGTGCGTTGTTTTTCTTCTGCGTCCACTTACAAGAAGGGCTCGATGCGACGACCAGCGACGTCTTACACAAACACGGTACCTACGTACCATGTTCTGGTACACACGATCACCAATACCTGGAAGTCCAAGATCCGTCGCAGCCATAATCCAAGACAGCAGATCCTCCTCTGATTCCACAGGGGTCTCGTAAATCACGCCCTTCACGTGGCCCCACAGAAAGTATATGTATGTATGTATGTATGTATATATATATATATATATATATATATATATATATACACACACATATTTATATATACACACACACACACGAAGAATTAGCGGATGAATTGTGGGACAAGCTGGAGTCCAAAACATGTGTGTTTATATAGCATTAGCCATTAGTCCACACGGTGTTTCACACTGTGTTATATGAATTGAGAAATACATTTAACTTTCTGATCATTTTTTGTTCATGTAAGTGTAGGAATGATCAAATTTGTGATATATTTACTTTTTCGATAAATACACAGTTTCTCCTGACACGGGCGTGAATAAAGTAAGTAAATCTTTGGCAATGCTAATTTTACGTATGGTGGAAGAATACACAATGTACATACATACAAGTAGATCTTGAGCACAATTTTCAAGAATGCTCACTTTAGCATGAATAGCCTACTGTATATATATATATATATATATATATATATATATATATATATATATATATATATATATATAGGATCTTAAACTCCGTCGTGCATCATATGTACTGATCTACGAAAAGAAAATACACTTGAGGCGAGGTATAAGATGTTCACAGTAAAGTGAGAACTTTTGAGGCTGTAGTTACTTCTTCCTTTCAGTCATTTGTTTGTCCTTTAACCACCTATTCAAATATATATTGCTATGTGAGTAATAAACACAGTGTGTATATTCCACTGCACTCGGATGTAAAGCTCTAAGGCTAAAATAAAATATATTTGTAAACTATTATTCCAAATGAAAGAGCTTTCAAAAGTGCTCACTTTGAAGTGAACAGCCTATACGAAGACTTCTTTCAAGGCACCGCGCACTCTACAAACACCATTTCCGAGCGCTCATTAATATAGCTACAAACTGCCTTTTCACACAGCCTTATCGCATTGATCGGATACGCTCAAAACTAGTATGTGATGATGTACTGAACTTTGCTAGAGACTTCACACTGACAAAAGGATAGGATCCCAGCTTAAGGTAGAAGTAAAGTGGATCTCCTTATAGTGATACAACCAGAATCACAGTAAGTACTGTAGAAACTTCCAAAATCGTCAGAAAAATATGGCTTGGCTTTCATATGAAAGATAAGTGTTTATATTTTATTCAATGTAAAATATGTCATCGCAGTAAGTTTCTTTGGTGGATTAATTAATTAATTAATAACGAAAATGTCCCTTTCTAGCCCAAGAACGTGCGTTTTTCTTCTCTGGGTGAATTACAAAGTAGTTCTATTTTAAAAAAATACTCATATGACACGGTTAGCAGTTTTTTTCTATGCTTGTATGTGAAAAAATATTCCCATGACATTTTATATATGTGCTAAAAAGTTAAGTTTATAAAAATCAGTTACGATACAATAATACAACTGTCGACTGGATTATTTATTTTAAAATTAAAAGTAATGTTTGGGGAGGTAGAACGGGAACACTGCACGCCATTTCATAACCTCGCGTGTAAGGGTACCGGGACTATAGGTTACAAGGGGTGCTGTCACCCTTATTGCTCCCTCGCCTGTGTGCCTCAGATGGCCAAACAGATTCAAACACGTAGGAATCTCAAGGAGGCGGGTTGAACGCAATTTAGAATTAAATATTTCCTGCCTCTACTTATTTTTGAGATTAATTTTTGAAAATGTAACATCGTTAATGTATATTAAGGGGGTAGTATCCCTTATATCTGTGTTTATTTATTACAAATACTGGTATCTAAATTTAATAGCCGGACGTAAAAAATGAAAGCTGGACATGACATAAAAAATTACGTGTGTTTTCAGATCGATTACTATCTTCCCACGTGAGATCAGCAGTTATTACAAAATTCTTAAAATAGTTTAAAGTACATAAATATACGAATTATGTAATTTTGGTTGTGACAAACCTAACACGTAAACCATCACTAGGACAATGAAAATATAAGCACATACCATACGTCATGATGTAGGTAATGCCAATAATTTATATATAATAGTTACAGAAGTATGCTAAACTAATTCACCAGTTCACCACATACACATTTTAAACTATTTACTTGGGCACTCAATCATGTATAGTTCATGTTCCAGAACACTTGTTCACCACATTCGACAGAAAGTTTTTTTTTAACTGCTTCAGACTTTCCACCGACCACTAGTTAACCATTTCCCCCCACTGGCTATAGGCTGTTCCAGGTAAAGTTAGCACTTTTAAAGCCCTGGTTACTTTTTTCTTTCAGTCAATTTATATACTTCCGCCATGCTTAAATGTAAACCCTGCCGTGTGAGTAATAACACAGTTTATACATTCCACTGTACCTACTCGAAACATGAAGTCCGAGGCCACAATGAAATGTATTTATTGGTCATTATGTCTGATGAGACTGATTCGAAAAGTTCTCACTTTACCGTGAACAGCCTATAGTTAAGACCGCCGACTATTTCGTGGACTGACGTGGCAGCAGGTACTTCACAGTCCGCTATACACTCGACACACTATCGTTTGCTTATTGGTAGCTGCGATCAAGAGAGACCTTTATACAGCAGCACTGTTCAGCGCTAACGCACGCTACTGCCTCTGGCTTATTGCTGGCTCATAGTTACAACGGGGCGTGTCTAAACATCTGCCGGCCAATCACGATGAAAAGAGAAAAGACCCAAGTCTTTGAAGTCGAAATGCTCGGGGGCTCTCTACCTATTGGAAATAAAAATCCAACTAATCTGGTGGAAAATTAGCCGAGTCGGCAACACTGTAAGGATTCCTGCAGCCGTCGCTGCGCCGTACCCTGATAACCAACTCCAGCCCGACGTCCGTTGGGAAAGAATGACGTCATGCCCCTGCCACGTCGCAGGCTTCTAGCTCTTCGCTCTTTTTAGAGCGACCTTTGTCGTGGAGGCGGATGACCTCGCCATTGCAGCAACAGACGGCACAACACGCAGCTTCTGACTGACTCGCATCTCTTCGAGTATAGTCCATTCACTGTTTCTTCGGCCTTCTTGAATCAAACCTTTGAAAAATTTCCCCACGTATGACGTGTTTAGTTATTTCCTAAATAGGCCCTGTATCACACGCGTTTTATACTTGTGTTCTTACGAGCTACTATTTTCCATGTTAAATTGAAATGTTATTAATATCTTAACTATAACACTGCTTCATTGATAAATAATTAGAATAAAAACAGGGAGAAAATAGGTATGTTGGGAACGTCTAGTGAGAAACAGTTCTTATACAAAATATCATTACAACTGAGTGCGCACGGATGCGGTGCGTTGTCCCTCTGGTGTAATTCTCCAGACTTGTAAAGCTTAGTTTGCACGAGGCGGAGGAATATCCTGGAAGTAGAACGTTAGCAGGTCTTCATAAAAGGCTGAAGTAACCGCGAATCGACTATACACGTGCCTCGCTTTTACCTTCCTTCAGGGAACAGAGGGGCCCGCGGTGGTGCAGTGGTTAAACTTCGGGCTCGCCATCGGAGAGAACCAGGTTTCGAATCCCGGTCCGGGCATCCCGATTTCGGGTCTGCCATGGTTTCCCGAAATCACTTCAGGCGAATGCTGGGATGGGTCCCTAACAAAGGCCGTGGCCGATTCCTTCCCCAATCCCTCTTCCCTTTGCAACTTGCACCGTCTCTAATGACCTCCTGTCGACGAGACGTTAAGCTCAACTACCTGTTCATGGCAAAATGAGCAATTTTAAAAGCCCTGCTCAAGATCTACTTGTCTGCACATTGTGTATTCCTCCGTGTCGTACAAAATTAACATTGCCATGGGCCTCATCGTTTTATTTATACGTCGGTCAAGTAAAACTGAGAAATTATTAGGAAAGTAAATATTGTACAAATCTGCTCATTTTCACACTTCGTTCGACGCATTAAAAAAAAAAAAAAAAATCTGAACGCGAAATAAATAATTTTCGTTGTCACAAATGGTTACCTAACACTTTATATTGGACTTTCAGATGTGGAACTATTTTCTATTCATCGTTAACAAATTTACTGGTCACGTGTCACTCAGTGCGCTCATTAAAATATATAAAATGTTCACGATAAAGTCAGCACTTTTGAAATCAACATTAGAAAAAAGTCACTAATCCTACCTGCATATACATCAACGGGCGCTCAGAGTGACATGGGCCCCGTCAAGTTGGCAACGATGAAGATAAAGTAGTTCCACATCTTAACGTCAAATTGAAAGTGGGTGCAATTTACAGATATGGCGTTGTTAAAAATGGTTACTGTGGGTCTTCCTTAAAAGATATGCTGTCGCGGACTTTTTTGTAGACCATTTTAAGATCTACAATTCTGTAGTACATTAATTTGGCGTATCTCTTATGGTCAGCGTAAGCCACGTAAGCGCCCGAAAAAACGGCTTTTCTCGACTTGATTAGAAAACGTCGACATTTATCTACTATCCTTACATTAAATATTAATGAATTATATCACTGAACCTTCCTAAAGATATTCTCTAAATAGCGCAGGAACCCGAATCAAAATCCATCGAGTGGTTTAGAAGCCTTAGCCGAATGCACAGTCACACGCGGGCGACTTAATTTTATTCTATGTATAGATATCGCAAATATTTTATACTTCTCTTAACATAAAAGTAACTTATTGGTTAAATTGTTCTTTTACTTATCTATAGATTATATTTAATTTATAATTGATGTGAATATAAACAGAGATAAAATGTGTGTTGGTGATGGCTGGTAATAAATTGTTCTGACGCGAAATATTATTACACTGAGTGTGCAAGAAAGTGGTGCCCTGTCCCATTGGTGTAATTTTCTAAAGGCTGTTCGCGGTAAACTGAGCATTTTTGAAAGCCCTGCTTGAGATCTATTTGTATACACATTAAGTATTCTTCGACCGTGTGTAGAATTAAAATTGCCATGGGCCACTAAACTGTATTCACGCGTCGGTCAAGTAAAATTAGGCCTATTAGAAAAAAAAATATTCTAGCAGTTTCCTTATTCGTACACGTATACGCATTTCAAAAACAGAAAGCAAAATATATAATTTCATGTAAAAACAAATGTTTACCTAACTCTTTTAATTCAACGCTAGACCATGTAACTATTTTATTCACATCGTTGCCAACTAAAGAGGGCGCATAACAGTCAGTGTGCCCGCTAAAATATACACAGGTGGGGGAGCAGTGACATTTTTTAAAGGTTGATTTCAAAAGTGCTCACTTTACCGCGAACAGCCTATAGACTGTTAAGCCAAGGTACATTGGTGTAAAGGCTGTTCGCGATAAAGTCAGAACTTTAAAAATGACCCTTAGAAAAAAGTCGCTGCTTCTTACCTGCACATATTTTAACGGGCGCATTGGGTGACGTGCGCACAGTTAAGTTGGTAACGACGGACGGAAAGTAGTTCCATCATTATAACGTCGAATAAAAATCGTCACGTGGCCATTTGGGATAACTTAAAATATTTCTTTCTGTTTTTGTGTTTCTTAATGCATCGAATTATAAACTACCAGATTAATAAAATATTTACTTTACAAATGATAATTTTACATATGACGGAAGAATACACATTGTGCATGCAAGTAGATCTTAAGCGGGGCTTTCAAAAATGTTTTTTTTTTTTTTTACTGTGAATAGCGTATAAAAAAGGTTGAGGCATTTTTCGAACATCAAGTTTAATTTTAACGGTATTTGTAAAACTCGTCGTCCGAATTATTTTTTAATGTTTTGGAACGCTTGAAAATTACGAGTTGTGGATGAGTTAACTTTTATTTCTCAGAGAAAGCGTTCGAAAATTTATCGGCTGGATGTTTTGAAGCATGTCCACCAGATCCACCGGATTTCCATGCCCGTTGAACTGGTGGGCCAATCGGTTCGACCGGACTCAACCGAAACAGTAATTTTCGAACGTCCAGTGTATGTACATCAGTTGACGCACCGGGTGAATTTTCGAATACGTGACTTTGTTCGCCTGAGGCGGAGGAAAATCGCGGAAGTAATAACTTGAGCTGAGCTTCAGAGAAGTTGAAAATAAACCCTGGGCTCACAACCATCCGTCGCGCCCGTCAGTCAGTCATCCGTCTGTTTTTACATCCGTCAGTTGTAAGCGAATCACAACAATCCGTCCGTCAATCCTTCCGTACGGCAGAATAGGGTGTGACAATATGTAAGCTGTTCACGGTAAAATGAGCACTTTCGAAAGCCCTGCTTAAGATCTACTTGTATGCAAGTTTTGTATTCTTTCGCGTTATGTAAAATTAACATTACCATGGGCCTCGTCACTTTAATCATGCGTCAGTAAAGTGAAACTGTGAAATTTTTAATATAGTACATGTTTTACAAAATGTGCTAATTTTTGCATTTCGATGCAATAAAAAATAGAAAGCGAAAAAAATAATTTAAATTATCGTAAATGGTTACCTAACAGTTTTTTATTCGACGTTGAGATTCGGAACTACTTCCTCTTCATAGTTACCAACTTTACTGGGCGCATGTCACACAGTGCGCCCGTTAAAATATATGCAGGAAGGAGCAGTGACTTTTTTCTAAGGTTGAGTACAAAAGTACCCACTTTATCGTGAACAGCCTTTAACATCGTGATCTTTCTTTAGTTGGAGGTATATTTTGGTTAGAAATACACTTTCCCGAGAGAAAAATTTATACTGAATTATTTATTACATTTTAAATTCCTGAATTTACCGCCAAAGATAATATACACAAATCCACGGCCTTGCGTTTTATTTCAAAGTGCGTATTCGCGTCTACGGAATGTCGTCAGAAGGCGGTGGCCCATCCATCGGACCTTCGAAATATGAACTGTGAGATATATTTGACGGATAGAAAAAAAAAAAAAGTTGCCCTGCGATTGGTTGAATATCACGTGACCGACGGGCAAGCTTTACCCTGAGCGGGCTACACGCACCCGTGCCCGCTCAGCAGCACACTGACCTGTATTACGCACGACGCCGCCGCTAGCAGCAGCACCGTCGCCGCAGCCTTGTATCCGGGAGCCATTCCGCTTTCCTCTGACGATCGCGGCCGACGACGAAGGTGCAAGCTCGACACACGCTCGACTGGGCGGCGAACTTGAGTGTGTTCCACAGCAGCTGCTGTCGACCAGCGTGGAATCAAGCAACCCAGCAGCCTGCCCCTCCCAAACAGATGACTTGCGACGAGCGAAGGAGGGGTACACGGAAGAGCGATATGATGGCGACTGTCCTAGGTAGGGGGGGGGGGGGGACGAAAAGGCGAAGAAAGGGAGAAAAAAAAAAGCCCTCCGCAGTGTTGCCGACTGTACGAAGATTATCAGTTTTGTACGACGCGCGATAAAGCTTTGATGCCGCGAGCAGTAGCAGGAAGCACGCCTGAATATATTTCTATTCAGAAACCCAACGGTGTTTGTCAACCTGAAATGTTAATAGAATTTTATGACTTCGTTTAAGTGTAATTTATTATATTTAACTAAAGACATAATCCGGCTTCACAAAGACTAGTGTTGCCCACAGTGGTTCTCTTTGAACCCATTTGCCATAAAAACGTTAACAATTTTTATTTGTTTTTTAATTTTGTGTACAGAAATTGACCCAAAAACAGGGAAATTTCATGCACCTTGCAGGGAAATTCTTTTATCATATTCTGGCAACATTGTTTCAGGGCCT
Organism: Dryococelus australis; assembly: GCA_029891345.1. Lineage (NCBI taxonomy): Eukaryota > Metazoa > Arthropoda > Insecta > Phasmatodea > Phasmatidae > Dryococelus > Dryococelus australis. The sequence continues at coordinate 30,800,372 of CM057006.1, forward strand.
TTCGAATCTCTTCGTGCTTTGTGAGAGAGATGCAGGTCATGCTGAACACGTCTTATGTTAAGCCCTTGTCACATTGTCAAATTTTTCCGTCAAACTGCTTCTAATAAGTTTGGTCAAATAAAGTTGGGCAGTTATGACGTTATCGAAACGTCATAAATACCGCCATATTAGCCAGAGAAAGTTGGTTGGCTTAAGTTTCCATCAAACATTAAAAAATTGGACCGGTTCTAAAATTTTTTTGATGTTTGACGACCTCAGCCAATCAGAATCGTGCATGACAAAAATTGACGTTAAGAAACTTTAAGATAACGAACAATTGCTGAAAATGAAGTCGGTTATGAAGATAAGTTAACTAATTTATGTAGAAGCTGTCTGGGCATGAATGCTAATTTCAGTGAATATTGCACATAATATAATGAATTCAGAGGCATTAAATTTCATTGTGCAGGAAACCTCTTATAAATGAAATTTGAATTTAGTATACACGCGAAAATAAATTTCAACATTCCTTACTGTAATTGACTGTATAGAAAAAAAAAAAAAAAAATGACAGCGTGACACATTTTCAAACACATTCAAGATTATTTGATAAAACTTGCTGGAAGGAAAAATTTGATGGCTGTATTTTATCTTTAAATTTTAGTGTCAAATATACCTAGTATTAGTTTTCAAAATAATATTTTTTATATTTATATTACGAAATCGTCTAAATCCGTGTTGTATATTCTATTTAAATGACACAGTTTTACTCAAATGAGCAAAAATAGAAATAGACCAAATGGAAATGGAAAAAGTAGAGATTTTTGCTTGCAAACAAAGTATATCCGAATAGCCGTTACTTCCTTCCCTTGTGGGACAAATATAACGCATTATAGTTTTCATGTATTAAATAATGTTTCACATATATTACGTTTTAATATAAACTAGGGTCGCAGAAAAATTTCGGAAAATTCTGGTTTTCGCCGGGAACTGTAACTCGTTTCCACGGCCATGCTTTTCTTTCGATGCAAACTGGAACCACGTCTGTGTAGCGGCTAGACTACTCGCCTCCCGCCTAACGAACCGGGTTCGATTCCCGGTGTGATCGCTCCCGGATTTTCGCATTTGGGGATCGTGACGGACAATGCCGCTAGTCGGTGGGCTTTCTCGTCGGGGATCTCCCGTTTCCCCCGCCCTTGCATTCCGGCGCTGCTCCGTTCTCACTTCATTTCACCCTCATCGGCTCTCAAGAAGACCTCACTGTTAAGAGCCGCCCAAATCTCTCAACTGCCAATCGATTCAATCCAACACTTTTGATACACACACACAACACACAACACACACACATATATGTGTGTATGTATACTTATACATATATATATGTATACTTGTACATATATAAGTGTGTATCCATATATATGTAAGTGTGTGTATATATACTTATACATACATATACTTGTACATATATAAGTGTGTATCCATATATATACTTATACATATATATACTTGTACATATATAAGTGTGTATCCATATAAAAGAGTGTTTGTGCATATATATATATATATATATATATATATATACACACACACACACACACACACACACACAACCGATTTTGAGAAACAAATTTCTGAGGTTTTGCATAATGCATTATTGAACAACGAAGTGTAAACCATAAAAAATTGGGTGCTGTTATCCACACCACTCCATGAAAAAGGATGTGTTCTGATCCAATTTCTGCATGTAAACTTTAACTGTCCGATATTTTTTTGTTTCTTCCTGCGGCTTAGGCTCAGTTGCACCATTCGATTTCAAGCTTCCAACCAAAGATGTTAGAAGAGAGTGCAACAGTTTTCTGTGAAAGTCTTACATCCTATCTAGGATCGAGTTTCGAACCACTATGGTGTAACTGGGCATTAGTAATCTACCGTCCACTATGAATGAAAAAACTGTCTTAATTCTCGCGTTAAACACCACCGTTTTCTAGAAATGAATGCATAATGAACTGCATAACATTTGCAGTATTAGATCATAATGCAATAATTTATATGTTTTAGTGTGTGTATATTTTCAGCTTTTTTTCCTTCTTTTCTTTCTTTCTCTTCGGCAATCCTCTCTTTCCTACACATGTTTCGGTCGTTGTCTTGTTGAAATACCCATTCATCACCCTTGCTAATTTGTTAGCACAATCTTCCAGATTGTTATTTAATATTGTTACAAAATATCTCAGGGGCACATCAGAGTTCGTGTGGGGTGGAGGTCTTAATACAAATAAATGAACTAAATATGATTTTTGTTTATTCGCAGAGAAATTATTTACCGCATTTACACATCTATCTACACTATATACTCTTTATATTTCTCAGTGAGCGCAATATTAAATGTCTATCTTAACTCTAATTATAAAGTCCTTCTCTATGTTTCTGCTTGGTCACACTCGTTATTATCACATGTTCAGCCTGTCTGTTGCCATCATTTGAAATGTCTTTCACTCACTCATCCAGTCCAATAGTCCAGCCTGCCAGTCGCACACTCTACTGCACCGATACTTGCATTCTGTTATACTTCCTTAAGGGGAGTACAGCTCTAGCATTTATGAAAGGAAATCGGGGGCATCGATGCTGTATCTAGTTTACATTCTACTTGTTGATAAGGTAGGGGTGATCTCATGATGACAGAGCAAGTGGGGTAAATAAATATACAGAGCTATAGGTTACTATCTGGTTATACAGCGTGTTTTGGAAACATGTGTACAAACTCGGGCACGTGATTCGTGACCGGAAAAGAGGAAGATTGATATAGGACACCAATTTCCAATCTCAAATGATAAGGGCTGTAGAAGCATCTAATCCCGGATGGCGACAAGTACATTGCATGAAATACTAAGCAAAGTTATAAGAACAAAAATTGGTATACGGATTAATTAGACCAATATCTTGGCTAAAAGGAAAGCATGGTCTGTCGTACACACCCCCATACCATTGGATGAAGCAGGACATTGTAATTAGCAAATAAACTCCCCTAGTTACAACTCCCTAGGACCCATCGTTTCCGGTGAAATCGCAAACGAAGGGTACAGTAGAAGCAATGACCTAGTGAGTAGGCAACCCTCCGTGCAGGGTACAGTAGAAGCAATGATCTGGCAACCCTTCGTGCACCTGGAGGAATTCAGGTCGAATGAGTGTAGAGATTTTGGCGGCTCGAGACAGCGATGTCGTGAGAGCCGATGAGGGTGATTGAGGTCAAACGGGAGATCCCCCAGAAAAACCTGCCGACCAGCGGCATCGTCCGGCACGACGTGTATAGGCTGTTCACGGTAAAGTGAGCACTTTTCAGACCCTAGTTACTTTTTTTTCTTTTGGTCATCTTTTTTCCTTTAACCATCTTTCTAAATATATTTTGCCATGTAAGTATTATTACTTACATTGCGAAATATACAGTATGTCTATATTCCACCGCACTTGGAAGTTGAGGTTTAAGGCTAAAATAAAACATATTTATCGACTATTATTCCAAACGAGAGGGCTTTCAAAAGTACTCACTTTACCGTGAACAGCGTATAACATCATGCATCATACCACCAACATGTGTTTAAGCCTGGTGCATCACGTGCGGCCTACTCACCAGGCCATGGCCTTGCTACCACTGTACCCTTCGACGGAATGAAACGGAACACTAAGGGCTCCGAATTACTCCTGGGGCCTATTTCATAAAAGTTACAATTCGACAGGTTACAGGTGACAGGAAATTGCCAGACAGGTTTACAATCCAACAAATGTGTGTTTCATAAAAACTGACAAGTTTACAAGTTTGTCATGACAAATTTGTAGAATTGTATGACAATTTGACAAATAGTTGTTTCACAAAAGTTTTGAGCTGACAGGTAAAAATCCGACAAATATGTTAAATATTACACTACAGACTGTTTTATGAAACAGCTAAGTATAATCACCCGGGGACATATCTACAAATTTGTAGAATTGTCTCTGCAGAAGTAACAGGCAAAATTTCCTATGTAACCAGTAACATAGTAACTTAATATTATACACATTACTCGAAATTCTGCTGCTAGAGTGAACGAAGTTATGAGGGTGTAATTATTATTTTCCGCTTAATTATTTGTGGTAGGAATAGAATGTTCATGAATCGCAAATAAGGCTGCGATCGATTATCGTAAGCGCACGTGAAAGCTATCTAGCGTGTAATAATTGAAACTTAATGTTTGACATATAACTGTCGTGTTTATGAAACTGTAATTTTAAGACTGACAATTTACACATTTTTGTTTTGTCAAATAAGGGCAATTTGTATTATTTATGTAACATAACATTGACATATTGACGAAGAATTTGTCAGATCTCACATAATTGCATTTGTCACACCTGTCACGTTTTATGAAATAGGGCCCGTACTAGTAAATAAAGATTAATAAGATTTGATAAAGTGTACCTTGGAAGAAAAATAATAAGCCCGAAAAATATGGTTACGTCAATGAAGTTCGGCAAGGATTGCAGAATGATGACGCGACTCGAGTGACGGCTCCTAGAAGCACCAGCTCCAATACCAGCGGACGTCCTCAGCACGAACCCAGGGAAAAGTACGTCAGCCAGGAGGCCCAGTTGGCAGATCGAAATCGGCACCTCTACCATTTGCTGATTTTCGACTCCTGGAGGACCGCACACGGTGGAACTGCAGAGATACAATATAGTGTCATCAGATAAGTTTGGCATGCACGAGCAATTAAGCAGTTGTTGACACAATTTTCTTTCAATGCATGTTTAGTCCTGGCATACTGGCAAGTGTACAACGGCAGTACTATCGGCTGGTGTATGAAGGGTTTAAACATCTAATATTAATTTATGTTAGATTCATAAAGTCTAGCAGGTTAGAGGTGAATAGATTAATTTAATTTATGATATAATTTTGAAATTTGGTTTCATAGTGATACTAATTGATTTGTTAATTGATTCCGAATTGTACTAAATATATATTTAACTTAACACTAATTGATTACAGAGGTTATTAATAGCCTGTTCTTTAGTATTAGTTGACATATGGAATTTTAAGGTGTTCTTCACATGACTTCATAATTGCAGTTTTCTCTTTTAGTATAACTTGAACAGAAATTCTATTTCTCATAGCCAAGGCATATATCTGTTTCATCCAACTCATTTCTCAGATTTGCATGCCTGTTCTTTTCTCATCGACTATACTCTATAATACATGACTGCGCTTATCAATTGCACCCAGGGGTTGACTACATAAACTATCCCATAATCTTTCAGCTAACTCAAACTTTTTAGTAATTGTGTAGCAGTTGCTCTGTAAAAATGGTCACACCACCATTCGCGTAATGCTTACATTATTTGCTGTTATGTAATTGCAGCATGAATATCGCTTATACATATTCACTGCTACTGTTGGGAATATAATGATGGTTATTAAAATGGCATCCCTGTACCTCTAACTACACTGTTCTATATTTTACCATTATAAACTGGCCAACTTTCAGGGGCGGATTCAGCAGTTGGGAGGGGGGGAGGGGGCATAGGGGCCATGGCCTCTTCCCGGACTGCTTAAAAAAAAAAAATGCCAAGTAAAAAATCGAAAAATAGTACCTACTTTAAATTCACACTTTACCAAGTGCGTTAGAAAAGGTAACGTACACACACGGTTACTCCTTTTTGTGTTGCAACAATATATTTAGCTCTGATGGTCAAATTCGCATGGCACAGAAGGTTAAACCCTCCTCTCCTCATTCTTTCCATTTCCAGCATCACACAGTTGCACTTGTGTACCTGTCCACTGCCCTCCTTCAACCTTAATCCCTACCACCTTATCTTCTTTCCCTTTCTCATTTCGACGTTACCTAGTTACGCCAAATACAGCAGAGAACTTTACTGTAGTTGGTTAAACTTAGCACCTGTTCAACGCCCTTCTCCTTATGACCTTCATCGATATTGTTTACAACAATCCTTCAAGAGTATCAGTAACAGCGATTAGTTATTTCGAAAGTGTCGGTAGCTAGAGGTATTTGTGTTTCAAGTGTCCAATCTTTCAGCTAGAAATTCAGAAGCATTTCTACAGTCTTTAAACTTAATACTTCTGATGCCAAGTAGTATTTTAAAACAAAATACATCATTAATTCAGGGCACGACTTGGCTATGCACTGTGGGGGTTAACAAGCCTTGCAGAGTGTGACCGTCCGATGGCTCTGTGTACTATTTCGGACAGTGTGTTGCTACAGCCAAGAATTATTTATTTGTATTTACACAATGAACATTATGATGTAATTAATAGTATGAAAGCATTATAGGTAGCGTGAAAAAATTTGAGATTCCAATGATACCAACAATGTATACAAGAGTAAAACAATAGAAATACACTTTTGTATGTGTAACAAATTGTGTTGATGTACTGATGCTGAATCTTGCCTTCCACCCACTATCCTTCTATCATAGCGCCATTCACTTCTCTTAGTGCCTTTACACGGTATTCTACTGGTTTCCTTGATATTTATTGTTATACTATTAATTCGATGGCAAAATAATTCAGTTACGTTACAGATACTGCATCAACAGTATCTAAGAGTTATCTTCTTGGGGAATTTGAACTCGAGAGATTCCGACTCCTAATTTAGAAGCTACAAGAACACCGGCATGCATCATGACACTTACGACCCAGCTATTGGCCACTTGACGCCTTATGTAATATTAACATTGCCATGGGCCTCACCACTTTATTCATGCTTCGGTCAAGGGTGCCGATCGCCGGTATGTATATTTATTGACGAATCCAAACGTGTAATTTTCCATACACGAGAAGGTATAAAAAATAATTTTAAAGCAACTTTGAATTCTTCCGATTTAAATAATTCTTCACGAAACTAAACATACGCAGTAGGCCAGATCCCCTGAAATAACACTTTCAACTGTATGTGGAGTGGACGATACTGTGCAACATGTGGTCATGGAATGGTGGTTGGCGTGGACTAGGTGCAATTGTTGGAAGAGTTTACTGAAGCTAAGTAAATAAGTACAATTTTGCTCACTTTTATACTTTGATGCATACAGTTGGTTTACTTAGGGCAGGGCGCTTATGGACATATTATATTTAACAAATTGTGGCCAGATGATAAACCACCAAGCAACTTTTTTTGCTTTAGGTGATTTTTGACAAAAATTTACACATTATGTGATTTCTTTTGATGAATTTCTTTGAAACTGAACCACTTAACTGTCTCACCTTGAACTGATTTTTTCCAGGTTTGTGATAGATCCTTCTCGGTCATATGTTCCTTCAAAGTCTTCTCTCTCCATTTTGCAGACTTGAAGAGGGTTCTGCTTCCTACAACACTTCATGACTTTTATGTAATCTTCTGGAACATACAGTCATTGTTGCAGCTTCAATGTCGATTCTATGTTTGAAAAGTCTGAATTGTTTCTTAAAAAACTGTTATCAGAGACCAAGAAGTATTGGGTTATTATTTTTAAGCCAGAATTCTCCTCAATAATTGTTTTAAGTAACAAAACTATTTTTATAATGTTGTTCCGGCCTCTGCACAAGTCTGGCCATCGAATAACGTGTTCTGTTTCTGATGGTATATGATGAAGAATATGTTTTCATATGTACGAACCAATCTATCGAGCCCCTCTCCCTGCTTCATCTTCAATCCAAGTGTAATAAAATCCTTTATATTTTGAATCATGGATGCCACAGTTATTATCAGTACATACTATATTAACAGAATGTTGTCTTGCAAACAAAATAGTTTCAGCAAGTCCATTTGTTGAGGTGCTGTCTTCATCATGAATGGAAATATTCAAAGATAAACAATCATTTTGATTATTTGATAGCGACATATTACGAGGCCATGGTGGTGTAGCGTTTAGACTACTCACCTGCCACCTAGACGAACCGAGATTGATTTCTGGTGCGGTCGCTCCCAGATTTTCGCATGTGAGAATCATCCTGGACAATGCTGCTGGTCGGGTGGTTTTCTCTGGGAGTCTCCTGTTTCCCCCATCCTTTCAATCCGGCACTGCTCCACACTTACCTCGCTTCAATCCTCGTTGGCTCTCAAGACCACGATGTTAAGAGCTGCCCAAATCTCGTCGTCACTCACTAAGAGCATATTAAAACTTCCTTGATTATTACATAGGGTATTACCTTGATTATGCTGGCCATCTGAATCAACAATCTGCATCAGACAATGAAACACTTTCTTGAGAGGATTTTGCATGACAAGGTACAGAATCCAATCGTCAGCAGTTTCAATGGTATGTATGGTCAGCTAAACAATCGTGAAGTACAACTAGATGATGAGCTTCTGAAACACCTATATTGTTTACCAGTATGTCATACTCAAAATCTCAAGGAAATGAAAATTCTCTTGGTGAATCTGCCTGCAAAAGAAACGAACTGACTTTGTATTTATACGTCAGTTTAGTTACATTAATTTGGTTTATACCGGCAAACAATTTTTAAGCCATGAGAAACTATTATATAATGTGTATTTATTTTGGGCTAAGATTCGTCTCTTCAGTAATATTAACCATTAAATTTGTGCAATATTATTATTTACCAATGCTACATAACAACAATACATTTAAATATTTTGAATACAGAATACAATAGTGTATTGGCGACTATAGACTGGTTTGTTCATTTTGAAAATATTAAAAGTTTTAACCTTTTTATAAGGTTCAATGTTTGCCATCATGTTCTATCCTCTTGATGATATATCTTGCAATATCATTATTACACCATCCAACAATGATGTTTACCAGTCTAAGGTGTCAAGCAGACTGACTAATAATTAAGAAACAAATTACTATTAATTATTTTTAATTAATAAACAAAACGACACCCTTGTCAAACCCATGTCGCTTAGTCTCTTAATGCAAAATAGTGTGACAGTTACACTGAATGACGCTTAGCTTTATTGGCTGTATAGAAGTGTTTCTTGGAAATTTCTGCTTGCCAATTTTTTATAATATAGTTTGCATATTTGCCACCAACGTGCAGTAAAACTCAATAAAGGCCATTATGTCACTTGGTCTACCATTGCATATCTATGTCCATTTCACACATCAGACTGCTTCGTAAAATATGTAGAGAGAAAAATAAAACTTAATTGTGAACTGCCCCTGCACATTCACAAATTCAGTGCAATTTTGTCCTCTTTGTAACCAAACAGGTTGGATTTCACATTACGTTTATGTCTTTATTATAAGGGCTCGGGTCTCATATTCACTTGTGCTATCAATATACTTTCATATGAGTTCATGGAAACTTAAGTTAAAGTGTAAACACACTATAATGAAAATATTACTATTCGGGTCCGCAAAGTTTAAGTCGGCGGACAGCAGTCCATGGCCGTGCAGGTTGACACATGGCCTCCACCACTCGTCTCTATTGGCCAGTCTTTGGTTTGTTATGTGGTCTATGGAATTTGAACAAAGATATCTCTGGCACCTTCCGAACAACAATCATGGGGATATAATATCATTGAATAAAATACATTTAAAAAAATCCTTCTAATCATTATGAAAAATATTAGGTGATGTCTCTTATGGAAACAAGGCATTTTTATGCCTTTAGAAACAAACTTATACATTTTTGCAATAATAACATTACAACTGTCAATATGGAAAATTCACAACTCTTAATAAACAAGATTTCTAATATGTGGCTCTGTACACACTTGGTGTACACGTCACTTACCCTGTTGACACAAAAACTTTATTATACCCTTTTGGTAACAACACAGCAGAACACAACATAACATTTGGAAAAAAATTATACTACACAATTTTCAACAAGAAACAGACAAAATATTTTCCTTTTACAAAATATAAACAAAATAAAGTATAGCAATTGGTCGCTGTGGTGCACACGTGGCGAACGCACTGCTTCTCTTTAAAAACACAACAAAAAAATATTTGCCTTTATTTCACTGTACTTGTGCATTTACACTGACACACAGAATACAGGTAGATACACTGATGTCGTTCGGGGTTGTAAATACCTGTGGCGAAGATGCTGACAGCAGGCAAAACAGGCTGTTGCTAGTGGTTCGTATCAGTACAGTGTTACACTAAGTATCACCAAGAATGCCTCAGTGACACGGAACACAAATCAGCTGTGGGAGTTACATTTTTTTGTTTGTCGTGTTGTGAAACTTCAACAAAATTTAGGCAGGGCATAAACCGAATGCAAAACGTAACCGCAGACATGCCATGTAACTAGGTGTTGAACTTGTTAGGACAGTGAGATAATGATGTGGCAGTATACGCAAACAGTAACCTCTCACAAGTGATAGCGGCACGGGATGGTAACAATGTGACAGGTGGAATGGAACAGAGCATTGGAGGGGAGTGGCAGCAGGGTAGGGGGAGGAGAGCAGTGCGAATCAGGGATACAGTGCGCTCCTGCCACACACGTGGCTATTGTTAACATACTCCCACCACCCTAACCTACCTCAACACCCGCACCACATGCATTCCAACCCTCCACACAATTTTCCCTGCCACTACCACACATGTTTTCCACTCCTGTTTACCCATTAATCATGCCAACCTACCTGCAAAACTATCCAAATTTCCCACTCATCAATCCATATGTGACAAACTGCACAGGGTCAATGATACTGCAAACAGCGGAAACAGAAAATGAGACACAAAGCGGAACTGCCGAATCCAACCTACCTCAACATTCGCCAGGACCTGCCACAGCAAAAACACTGCCAAAATTTCAGACCTTGCCATGTTCGCCGGGACACCAACAGAAGATCCTACTGCATTTTTGGAGTATTGTGCACGCTGCCTCACCAGGAACAGGGTAAGCACAGACGAATGAGCCAGCCGTGTCGGAGCGAAACTCCACGAAGATGCACGCTCTTGGTATACATCTCTCAATCATTATGGACTTCAGTGGGAGGAGTTTCGGCGCTCATTCCAATGCAGATTTAGAAGGGTCTTCACCTCTGTACAGGCCCAGAGCAGACTGATTCTGGTGGGTCAACAATCGGTTGAGTCATTGACAGCTTTTATTACACATAAGAATCACCTTATTAAACGGTTTCACTCACATTTACCAGAGCAAGAAGTACTCGAAGTAATAACAGGAACTGTCGGACCTGAGTTAAGAGCAGCCTTGAGTCCTTTGCTTAATGGCACGTTAGAGGTCTTAATGCATGCTGCAATAATTTAGGAGAGATTGCATGAATCACCATGCAGTGACACAAGTACAGTAAAATAGCAGCACGAGCAGAGGGAAGATAATATAAACAAGCACCATTCTGGCATGTCACAAAATTTTCCACAACAATCCCGTAGCTATAGCAGACAGATGCATGAGAGCATGTATAGTGGGACACCACATGAAAAAGTGTATAGTGTGCAATCGCATGGAAATGTGTACGATCAGAAGTGGAGTGGAGCCTTGGGGTAGAGTGGTCAGAAACCATAATACCGGAATTCAACAGGTAATGTCAACAATCAACAGCAAGGATGGAATCCTGATTATCCACCCGACATCCATGCAGGTACTGCCCAAACCAACAATATCATTGGCACAATAAATGTCCGAACAATCAGCACATGAGGCAGATTAAAGAAGTGGATGAACATAAGCAACAGGGAAACGGGTTGCAGAGGCGAAGGGGCCGGCTACTTCCGACACCCGCCCACCAGAATTCGGACAAGAAACACAAAATTAACCCCACAGATAATTTTAGTACAGCAGATTAGTAGCAGTCACACACCATTTATACACATTTTGGTTTCCATCAATGGTCAGTTGTATCACACTTTAATTGATACTGCAGCCTCACATAACTTTGTACGACCTCACTTTGTACACAAGTAAGACATGATGCCTACAGACCACGTTATTTGGTTGGCCACTAATGAGCATTGTAGTATGGCCATAGGATAGGCAGTAGTAACGGTTCAAATCTGCGACATCGAGACAAAAACAGCAGTCATTGTTATGTCGGACATCCGCGAGGAAGCTATTTTGGAGATTCCATGGCTGATGTAGCAAAATACAATCGCGGAGCCCGCCGCAAGATGAATACATTTTGGCGCGAAAGAGAGACGCATGGTGTATTACCTGGACCGCTGCCCGACGGGTAGCCTACACGAAGTGAAATTGGGGAATTCGACAATCAGGTCCCACTCGAACACCTGGCCTCATTTCATTGTGTCCTTGACGAACACCATGACGTATTTGGGAGAAATGCTGCACTAAAACTAACTACTGTAGGCGAGCATACGATTCCACTTGTAGATGAAAAACCGGGACACAGCAGTCGGCGAGGTTACTTACCACATTAGACACGAATAATAAAGATACAAATTCAAGAAATGCTTGATGACGGAGTGATAGAGCCCACAAATCGCCAATTAAATTCCGCTATCACACTAGTTTCGAAAAAAAAATGGAACATGGCGATTCATGGACTTTCGGCCATTGAACCAAGTAACGTGCAGTGCATTCCAACCATACATTATTGTAAAAGACACATTAAGTGCATTGGAACAAGCGAAAGTTTGGACATCCCTGGATATGAAAAGTGGCTATTGACAGGTGGCGGTAAAACTCGAGGATAAGCCGAAAACTGCATTCATGGCCCCAGATGGCCGACATTTTCAATTCTGTGTGATGCCATTTGGTTTTCAATGTAAATCCACTAGATACCAGGCAATGATGGTACTTGTACTGAATGTCATTATTGGAGAATATATGCTGGTGTATCTAGCTGACATAATTATGTGGTTAAAAAGTTGGGAGAAACACGTGCATCATTTGGCAGTAATCCTGGAGAGGCTGGCAATCAAAGGCGCCAAGTGCTCGGTTGAAAAATGCCATGTGGGTAAAACAAGCATAGATTTCTTAGGTCATGTGATTGAACAGGAAGGAAACCGACCAAATCTGGGTCAGGTAAGGTTCATTGACAGCTATCCACAGACTAATAAGACACGCAAGCTACTATGGAAGTTTTTTAGGCTTATTAATTGGCTACGAGAGCATATCCCAAGGTTCGTAGCAATTACTGTTTCCTTGACAGAACTGTTCTCACTGCAGAAAAGGTTTCAGTAGACAAGCGAGGCGGAGAAATCATTCTTATATATCAGAGTTCAGGCCATGCGAGATATTAGCACACTACAATGCGAACAGATATTGGCACATTCAAACTGACGGAAGCCAGGAAGGAAAAGGTGCAGTATTGTACCAGGTTAGCGAAAGTGGGGAGAAACACGTTATTGACTTTGCGAGCTCGAAGCTAGGGCAAGCTGAGAGGCAATATGACATGAATGAAAGATAATGCCTGGCAGTTATTTGGGCGGAAAAAATTGAGTGCGTACCTCGAATATCAAAGGACTAAAGACTGACAACCGGTGTCTAGTGAGGTTGCATAGTACATGAGAAGAAAGGAGTAAGTTGAAGCGATGTGCGCTATACTTGCAAGCCTACGATTTTGTAGTAGAACACGTGCCCGGTAAGGAGAACTAACTGGCAAATGCACTGTCACGTAATTCCAACAATGAAGTGATCATCAGGGACGAAGCAGAATGGGAGGACATTTTACCTCCAAGTTCACCGGATCTAGTATCGGAAGTATACGCACAGGAGATAACAGCCGGCAACAATGAGATCTTAATCAGCTATTTGCACAGGGAAGTCGTTGAGGCACAAAAAAAAGTTGTAAATTAGCGCAGCAAAAAGCCAGATAATGTCCGCAGCAGGATGTAGGGGGATGGCGGATCATAGATGGCAGACTGGAGAACTGTTATGCTCAACAGCCGGAGGAGTGGAAAGTGTATGTCCCCACATGCACGAGAGATCAAGTTTTCGACTATCCCCATTGTGGCAGCATGGCCGGACACCCAGACATTGAACAGGCAGTCAGGAATGTGCGTGACAATTTTTTTTGGCCAAGCCTTAGCAGTGACACGAGGCGATTTGTGCAACAATGTCATGAGTGCAATGAATACAAGACACGTCATGCAGACGGAAGGCAACAGGAAAAGCCATGCATGCTAAGAAAACCATTCGAAATGGTTTGCCTGGATCTGATAGGTTCATATCCGAGGACGAGAAGGGAAAGCGATTTCTGATTGTAATAACCGACAAATGTTCACGCTGGACAGAGGTGTACCCTACCAGCAGGGTGAGAGCTGTAAATGTAGCAAGAGTATTGGAGGAGCAGTTTTCCCAACATTGGGGATTCCCGCAGAACCTGTTGATGGATAACAGTACGTAGTTTACCGGTAGGAAATGGAGGGAACTGTGCACAAAATGGGGTATTATTCACTTCACGACAGCTGTGTATCACCCAAGGGCCAACCCAATGGAGTGTAGAAATCAAGAAATAAAATCTCAACCCAGATTCTGTGTGGGCGAACAACATACCACCTGGGCAGATCACATTCCTGTCATCCTCTATCTGCTTAGGAGGCTATGGGGAGATCACGTGCTACAAATGCATGGACCCACTACATACACTATCCAGATGGAATGAGGAAGGTAAGGGTGCATCGGGACGACATCTGGCTAACCCTGGGTGCCATCGACGACGAAGTCGGTCTCGGTGTGTCCCGAACCCATGACGGAGAAGGCCGCGACGAGCTGGTAGAAGTGCAAGTTGGGATGCGAAGTATGGCAGCACTTCAGGGTGGTGAGCGCATAGAGGATACGTGTATGCACACCAGCGAAAGATTATCACCAGAGGTGGTGCAGGGCAGAAACACTGTCGTCATGCTCCAGGAGGAGAGGAGCATGCCGGAAGGTGCGTCAGCACTTCGAGAATGTGCAGGAAGAGAGGAGGATAACACACAGGAGATACCTGGCATCGGTAGGCCCCACAGGGAACCTGTGACAATTCTTGGACAAGTGCAAGAGCAAGTCGAGCAAGGGGGCAGGTGCAAGTGAATAAGCAAGGTGAGCAGGTGCAAGTACAATTGCAGGAGCAAAGTGTTACTGCAGGTGAAAATATATTTACAGGAGCGATTCAGCTGAGTCGCACCTGGACACGGCGAAATCAGAAGGTGGTCAGCGGGAGTAAGGAAATGGACAGTGAGGTCAGTGAGTCAGGGAGCTCACTTTGCCTTCAGCGGTCATGTCGACGAGCACGCCCGTGAAGCACTGTCATCAGTGCCAGCACCCGGAATTGCCTAGCAGGAAGGGGCAACCACTGACAGGTCCAGGAGGTCCAGGTCACAGGAGCGGTGATACCGCCTGCGGTCACACAGGCCGGCCCACACCGGCAGCTGCTGCCAGTGACATCGAACGGCCTACAAACTGTTTCAAAATTGGGGGGGGGGAGGGATGGGGTTTGAATTTATGTCATCCAAGGACACCCACCTCACCTCTAAAAGAGTTGATCCGGCCGTGACCTGCAATGTCACTGCAGCAGGACTGTGCACTCTACCGACTGGTGTAGCATGCGCCCTGTCGCAGGAGCGATAAGGAGCAGTGCAGTGCAAGTGCATGGCCCCCGAGGGCAGAGTTGTCGGTGGTTGACATGGCGACCAATGATGCCATGAGGCATAGGGAGACAAACCAAGCCCAATAATAACTAAACTTATGAGTCCAGGGCTCATGTTAGACATTCTTTGTTATACTTATTAAAAGATTTATTGAATGTTTTGTTTCTCTTGTTTTTATAGTGTATTGTTAACATATCATAACATCGGCGAGGAGATTGGGTCTGGGTGGACGGCCCGCAACCCTGAGGTTAAGAGAGTCATCGATCACATTGACACCGCCTTGATGGCATCTGGCGCCAACTGCTGATAATTACATCCTAGACCTTGCCTTAACCCCCCCCCGAAAACCCTTTCTACCCTTTTCCAACAACGTCCCACAGGCGTCAAATTGGCTGGCCCAAGTGGGGCTATTGTTCATTACACCAAATTTGACCACGTCATGTTGCACTTGTTGGCACTCACTTTGCTCTGCTCTGCACTGCACAGTTACTTCACCTAATAGTCACAATAGTGGGAGGAGTTTCAAATAAACTCCTTCCGGTGCACTACTTGCCCCGGTGCACATAAGTGCTCGTAGAGTGCTGATGCCTGTTGTGAAGTATTTTTGGTTGCCAAATGAGCTTGGGGCACGGACTGCATCAAAATAATTACAAATAACCGGGCGATTTATGTTGCATGGGAATTTTACCGGGACGTCTCGCAAGTTCCCTGACATTGATTAATTGTTTCGGGAGCCTCTTGGCTTCTTGTGGAAAGCTTATGACGAGCAAATATTTTATTAATAGGCTGCAATAAACACCTAAAATTGATATAACATCAAAAATAATTTTTACAGCAGCTGATGTGATCATATACCATTGATAATACAAAATTAATAAGTACCTTTAGCATATACACTAGGCTTTTTTTTTCGCACACTCGCCTCTGCTGCTTTTCTATAGAGCTATCCTGTATTGGTCTAATGTGTATTGTGCTGTAACTGGGTGCATTTTCCTAAACAATCAGGAGAGTTATTACCACAAGTGGTAGCATAAAGCTTGTTTTCTAATAGTTTTCTTGCTACAAATTGGTCATGAAGATAATTAATTTTTGCAGAAATTGTCTGGGTAGGAATGATATTTCGAAACACATTTAAGATAATTTTATGAAATTTGTAGTTCGTATCAATTTAATTACCGTTTTGTTTTATTGTAAAATATAAAATTTGACTTTGTGATAGAGGCATGGAAACGGAATGTAGCCAATAGTTTAGTGGCAGTATTGACGCTCTTTTGTTATTATATTATTGTGAATGTGGTTATGTTAAAATGGCGACTGACACAGTTAGAGAAAAGTCTCTTCATGATTACCGAAAGAAGTTACTTGAACACAAGGAGGTTGAAAGTCGCTTAAAGGAAAGTATGTAAACCCATTTTCTAACAAATTATAACGTTTCTGCGGTAGTGACATCGTAATATTTGTATTTTCTTTGTTGTTTACAAAACTGTTGATTCATGGTTCTTTCTTTGGTGTATTTGAGCCCTATATTTATGTTATAGAAATATGCCGTAAGTGGGATCCATTTATTGTAAAGTTGTTCAAATTGAATCGTAGCTTTTTAAAAAGAATTCTTTAGCGTAAGTGTGGTAGGTCCTAACATAACCTATAATCAGAGTTGCATTTAAATGAAACTAAAAGGGCTGTGTAAGACTGTTTCCTAATATTTTTTTAATACATACATGTACGTACCTGTCCCCGGGAATGACATCACTATGTATATGCTAGTGCTGTCCAAATTCCCAGTATCCTAAAAACAGTCTCTATACTTGGCAAGTACAGAAAGTGCTTACTTGCTGGGCATACTACAGGCTACTCCCATTACTGTGATTTCATTATACAGACCCCCATATTGGGTAAAATTCCAGTGTAGAGGCTTCTCTAAAAAGATATATATATTTGAGAGTAGTATAATTTAATTTGACTTATTACACTGAACACGAATTTACTAGGGGCATCAATATCGGACCAATAGAAACCCCATAAACCATACTGGGAGGGCTATGATCAGGGAAATTGTGGAGTAAAACGAGTGAAAAATATGTACATAGGCTAATCATAATATTTATTAGCGAAAATACATTAAATTGCAAAAGACTTAACCAAACAATATCTAAATCGACAATATTACCAACACAAGCTACTAATACGATAGTGGGAAGGGCTGTGAACGTCGGAAAATTTTACCTCGCAATTTCCATACAGTCCGTAGCCCTCCCCAGTATCGTTTTTCTAAGTTGAATTGGTAACATTGTCAATCTAGGTAATGTTCAATTCTATCTTTTCGCAATTAAAGATGTTTTCATTATACAATCTTTTAAATTAAAATGAAGTGTATGTTAAATTGCAAAACACACCCACATTTGTTTATTGTAAATGGACTACACATGAAAACCATTTCGGGTAGAACTCCAAGCTTCGCTGATGCGTGACACTTCTCGTCACCGATGCTTGATGCTTTTCGTCACCAACTAAAGAAAATTGCTGGAGTACCTTCAATCACTGTTTTGGGAATTTTTTCCTCTGGTGACACTGGGGCTCTGGCTCAGTGCATAATGTTTGGCTACGCTGATACAATATTTTACCTCGCGAGGGGGTTACATTTGAAAATCATTTCTGGGGAAACTCCAAGCTTCGCTGATGCATGACACTTTGCGTCACCACCCAAAAAAATTTCTGTCGCGCCTTGAATCAATGTTTGGGGGATTCACTTCCCTGCTAGCACTGGGTCTCTGGCTTGGTGCATAATATTTTGCTACACTTTTACAGTATTTTTCCCTGTGAAGGGGCTACGCTTGAATATCATTTATTATCACAGTAACATTTGTTTGTTTGTGTGTGTATATTGATAATATTGTGAATTTAGGTATTGTTAGATTAGGTCATTTTGCAATTAAAATTTTCTCATGATATTCCTAAAATAAATGTAATATTTAATCATGAAACCACATTCAATTGCACAAAGATGTAACTGTACAGTACCTAAATTGATAATAGTACAAATACAAGTTACAAATTCAATAGTGGGGAGGACTATGAACTGGAGATAATTTGTGGGGTACAATTTTATCTCAAACGTAGACGTACATATTTTACACTCATTGTACCCTGCAATTTCCCTGATGTACATAGTCCTCGCCACTGTCGTATTTGTAAGGTGTATTGGTAAAATTGTCAATTTAGGTATTGTTCAGTTAGGTCTATGTGCAAATTTAACACATTGACATCATTAAATGTTATGATAACGTACATATTTTTCACTCTTTTTACCACGCGATTAACATAACCACACACAATACTTCACACTTCATTTCACTATATAATTACTTTGCCATCAAAAATACAAAATGTATTACATTACTCACCCAATCAATACGTCGTACATGATTAAGAATATCACAACGTCGATCCATTTGACAACACGCCTCATACACACTAATCACCGCACAAATATCATAATTTAACTTTTTCCTTGGTATAACAGCATAGAAACACTCATAATTTCACACAATCATTAGATTTAACACATCAAACAAAATGAATTGCAATAAAATATACATTTGAACATTCATAACTCGCAAACCTCCGACAGCACAAAAATCGAACAGTAGCTTACGTCCGGCAATTTCCTACAATCCACCTGACGTCAACCAACTTTAACGCACATTGTTTTCCTGTTATAGACCCGGTACGCACTTTAGTAATGCACCATAATTACATAATGTCCCGACAGTACTCGAGACCTGCGTTGTTTACCTGTATGACCTCAGCGCGGTTGTACAAGTATACCCTGTAAATTTAATTTTATACATTAAAGATTCGTTCCAAAAGGTATTCTCACATTTAATACAATTATTCGACCCAATATAAATATATTTTATGTAAATTATACATGTTTTATTGCATAAACACAGCAATCTTTCTTGATAACCCTCTTCCCTGTCATTTTTATTTATTTTTTTTTTTTATTTTTTACGGAAAACTACTTAAAGCCACTCCAAAACTCCTAGTAATTATGATTACTAATAATCATATCCAAAATATCCAGGTATAATTTTTCCGATTTTCAAAAGCCCCTATTCTGGAATTTTACCCCAAATGGTAATATAGGTATTTTTAAAAATTAACTTGAGGCTCTATTAACTCAGGCTCTTTGTGGTGATTTAAATATTGATTTCCGTATAAATAGCAGATATATACAGATTACAAATATTTTAAAATCAATTAATTTAGAAAATAAACTTATGGAGTGCACACATTATACATCCAAATCTGCCATTGCCATAGATTATGTTATTAGAAAAATTTAAATGAACCTAATGTTAAAGGATCCCAATAAACCATTAACTTTAAAAAGTCAGGAAAATTTTGATTATTTTAATTTCAAATTACCTACTCTCAAATGAGAGGAAATAAATTAAGTTAATGATGTAAACACAAAATGTAAAGCAAGACTATAATTTACTTACGTATATTGGTAGCATTATAGAATGCTGTAATAAATAAATAAATATGCTGTAGATATTGTTTTATTTAACATGCTGTTTTAGGTATCAAAATGGACAAAACATGAAAATTTTGTTTCTCTCACCACAATCGCCAAAATTCAGTTGTATGCAACAAACTGCTGTATATCTTCAGCCAGTATTTCCAATCCTAGTCACATTCATTAATTTTTCAACCATTTTATTCTTCACGTCTACTAGGTTGTATCCACGTTATTGGCCACACAGACGGCAGAGAATGTTGCCTATGATTGAATGCTTAATTTATAGTAGCCCACTCTGTAGAATTTTATTTTTGTAGATGTGTTGACCCAGTGCAGATTTGTAATAAACAGATGGGTAGAGAGTAGACCTATGTCAAGTATCAATACAACTACGGCGGGGTGCGGAACTACGTCCAGTGTTTGCAGTTGTAGATTTTGAGGTCTGCGATTGCATCTCCCTCGATTTCTTAGGCACGGGGTTGAGGTGCGGGGGGTGCAGAACGATTTCCCTCGCGCGCTACCATGCGGTAGACTGACTATATACGTCGAGCTCCGTAGCTGGAAACTTTCCCTGCGCGAAATGGACAAATTGCGCGATCAGAAATATGTTGGATATTTACAGACTTCGCACTTCCATTGACGCTTATAAATTGCGCCTGTATGTTGCGACGATGAGGTAACACCGCAGTCAGACTTGATTCCAGAGAAAAGTTCAATGTTTGTGAGGTTTGAGTTTACATCTCCTCTAATTTCACGTGCGAGGGGGCGAGGAGGTGCAGGGGAAAATTTTTAAAAATTCTGAAATGGCCGTAACTCTTCTTTATGTTCAGTGCCCGATGCTGGGAGAGTGTTCTGTATGTGCCTCGTCACCACATAAGCAGAATTGGTGATGGTGGAGCGAGCAAGTTTAAAATATTCCCAACATTGCCCGCCAAGTAGGGATCCACGAGGTGAGCATGTAGAGCTGGGATGTTCTTAGCTAGGCGGCAGGGTTTGTAGACTCAAGCCGTCCACAACGTGACGCAACACATATATAGGAAAATGTTTTCTCCCATTTCTCAGCATTGTATTGGTACTATCTTAACAATTTCATCCAAACTAACCTAAGCTACATTCTTATCTTAATGAGTGTTCCTAAACTAACGAAAATAGTTTTTTAGTTTATACAAATCTATAGTACTCCAAGATTCAAAGTAACAGGCAATTTTAGGTAAATCATTTTTTTTTAGAAAAGAAATTAAAATACCTGTTAAATTTTTATAGTGGCTAAGCAAAAACTAACATAATTAGCCCCTACCAAAAGATATAAGTTGTAAACTGTAAGATCCCTTGTGTTCAAATAATCTGACTTATCCTGCAAATTAAGTTAATTGTTAATTGGAAATTAATCATTCTTTTCAGCATAGTTAAATATGTAAAGGCTGTTCACGATAATGAGAGCACTTTTGAAATCAACCTTGGAAAAAAGTCACTGCCCCTACCTGCATATGTTGTAAGGGGTGCACTGAAAGGTTGGTAACGATGGATGGGAAGTAGTTCCGTATTTTATGTTGAATCAAAAGGGTAAGGCAACCATTTCTGTTATCTGAAATTATTTATTTCGCTTTCTGTTTTTTTTTAATTGCATTGAAGTGTAAAAATGAGCAGATTTGTTCAATATTTTCTTTTGTTATAATTTCACAGATTCAGTTGACAGACGCATGAACAAAGTGATGAGGCCCGTGACAATGTTAATCTTACATAAGGCAGAAGAATACACAATGTGCATGCAAATAGGGCTTTCAAAAGTGCTCATTTTACCGTGAATTGCCTATAACAAGTTTTTATACATTATCATGTCCAAATCTATATAGGTTCAGTAAAATTATGGACCTATGAAGTATAACATTCAAAACATAGCATTACAAATATGAGGTGGGCCAGTGTAATAGAAAGATATGGTGGGGCGTTGAGAGTTTGTATGAAGAGGATGTCACCATCCCCTCGCAATCTACTCACCTTACCATTTACTAACAATGGAGTGTTGGACCAGGGAACAGCGCAGCTATGCAGTTAAAGCCTATTATCATAATGGCACGAGTTTGGTGCGAACCTGATGAGCTTTCCATCGTCATTTTAACTTACCACGCAACCAGCCTATGCCATCAAATAAAGCAATTTGAAGAATGTGGGTCAATAACTTGATCAACTTTGGGGAAAAAAATGGGTAAGGGGTGCGAAAACAGTTTGAATCCCAGAGAAGAATCAAAACAGTTTGACAGGCGGTTGTCGGAAGTCCACGCAGATTGACCAGATGCCGTGCGTTGAGTGTTGGAATAAGTCTTACATCTGTGAGAAGGGTTCCCCATCACGATCTCCAATATCACCCTTAAAAAATTTAATCTTAATTCAGGTGATAACCAACAGCAAAACAGCAATCTAATATTGTGTTGAGGCTTTACTTAACAGAGACCTTGCGAATAACTTATTTTATGTGTGATAAGCCACACATCCACCTCAGTGGTTTTGTGAATTAACAAAATTTCTGGTATTGGTTGGACGCAAACCCTCGTTTACTTCATGAAATATGTCTCCATTCTGATATGATAATTGGGGCCGCGGTGGCTCACTGACTAGCCTGCCACCAAGGCGAACAGAGTCCGATCCCCGGCGGTGGTTCATTCCTTGATTTTCGTATGTGGGGATCGTGTCGAACGATGCCGCTGGTCAGCGGATTTTCTCGGGGATCTACCGTTTCCTCCACCCTTTCATTTTGGCATTCCTCCATATTCGCTTCAATCACCCTCATTGGCTCTCAAAACTTCACTGTTAAGTGCCGCCGAAATCTCTTCACCCTAAAGATAATTGTATGGTGTGCAGTTTCACCATGTGGAATAATTTTCCCATATTGTTTTTGAGGATGAACATGAAACTGCAGCGACTGTTAATTGAGTGCAGTATGTTGAAATGGTAGGTAGTTGGGCTTCACGTCACGTCGACAATGAGGTCATTAGAGACAGGATGAGTGGCTCAGAGCAGAGGGATTGGGAAGGAATCTGCCATGGCCTTTGTTAAGGACCCATCCCAGTATTCACCTTGAGTGATTTTGGAAAAGCATGGAAACCTAAATCAGGATGGCTGCACCTATAGTTGAACCTTGTCCTCCCGATTGGGAGTCCAGTGAGTTACTGCACCAGCCCGCTCAGTACTTTGAAATGATACAAGAATTTTTCATACCACAACTTGCTCATTATTCACACAATGGAAAAACAGTTTCAACAGGACGGGGCACCAAGCCACAATGTAAGAATTTCGATGAATGTTGTGAATGCTTTGTTCCCAGGCCGCAATATTTCTCAGGATGGAGATATTGCTTGGCATCCTAGATCACGCCATTTAACGGCATGTGATTTCTTGTGGGGACACACAAAGACAGAGATGTTTCGGGCTAATCCACTCAGGACAATTTCACCCTAAAAGCAACTTATTCAGGATGAGGTCACTGCGATACATGGCAATATACTGAAAGTGGTCGTACAAAACTTATGGCCCGACTCGGCGAATGTGTGCATTTGGTAATTTATAATGCGTGATAGTGTGATACGTTAGTGAGATATTTTTAAAATTTTGCAGTTGTAGCTTTATTTAATTAAATTTATCGGTGTAAAGAAATGAAATACTAAACTTCTATGTAAGAACAGATCATAAGCCTGAACTTGTTGGTGGTGGTGTTGCATAGCCACCAAAACAAGATAAATGTAATGACAGTAGTTCGGAGTGTTTTAGTAGTTATTTAATTTGTGCCCATCATGATTTGCTGAAATATGTTGCAGAAACATATTTTATCATTGTATAATTATCTTTTAAAATGTTGTGCCTAATTGCTAGAATATTAAAAGTCTCATTTTAGGAAAAGGTATTTGATTAGTTTTGGACCTACTATGTTGTATTGTGTTTGATATTAAACTTTATAATACGTATACAGCAAGGCTATTCAATTAATATTCCGTGGACCACGTGCAGCCCATCAGGCTCAAAATATTTTATCAGCAGTTTTTTTTTTTATGCAGTAAGCCTATATACATTTTAATGCAAATGCCCAATTTAACATCTACTGTAACATCGCTAGCATTATATTTGTAATAAAAATATATCTCATTTTGTTTATTGTAGCTTACATTAATAAAATGACTGTATAAGTAAGCCACAGCCTTGTAGTACACGAATGTGGCATGTCCAACATTTTAATTTCATATTTATGTAGCTAAATGGGAAATCCAATATGATAGCCGTGGAATTTGTGTGCGGATTACAGTGCGAGAGCAGCTTAAGGAACTTACGAAGCAGTACGACAAGTCTGAGAATGATCTAAAGGCCCTGCAGAGCGTGGGACAGGTATGTATTTTCAGACCACAGTAGGTTGATTCGAAATTTTTTTTTGTACCATTATCTTGTGTGTCAAGTGTTGCAAATTTGAATGAAATGGTCACTATTATTGCCGGTTACATGGTTGATCGCTATGCTGTTTAATAAAAAATCTTTATTCCTTTGCCCATAAAATTGAAAAAGAATGAACAAAATATTAACTGGGTATACTACATTTATATAGGGATATGAGGGTTAATGTACAAGTGGGAAGAACAAAATTTTTCCACAGGGTAACGCTAAAAAATTATAACCCCAAATGCAACAGTGTCTGAAGAATAAGGCATATTTTTCCATACCCACCAACCAACATACACTGCAAAAAGGGCTTGGCAAATAATATCCATCCTTACAACAAAAACAGCACACAAGAACATTCGCCAGAGCCCCACCATAGTCTTGAAACTGTTGTGGCAGAAATCTGCGGAGAACCGCTGAGACACTTTGGTGTACCCCAGTAAGATCTTCAACTTGAGCCAAGAGCTCCATGTATTTGGCATAATAATCACGTTGCCATTATAGAAGGCCTAAATGCCTGAGGACTTGTTGCTGTAAGACGTTTCTGTTCTCCCCCCCCCCCCCCCCCCCCCATCTTGTTCAGTTATTAGTTGCAGTAACACTCCAGCTCATGTGGGCAAGTGAATAATACTTACTCAACCAGTCCATCAACAGGAACCAAACACCAGTTATCTTACATGCAGATAATGATGCAGGGTAGTCAATGAAGAATTTGTTGCCTTCAGTAATGTGTCTGTGACGTTTTCATGATTGAGAATTTCTAAAATGAACGAATTTTCAGTGTTAACGCTGCCTCTGTTTGTTTGTCATGTAAAGAAGTTGGTACATTACATGACTAGAGGGAGCAACCCCTCAATGTGGAATATATGGGGTTTTGGTGGGACAGGCCAGTGTCAGTGAAACCTGGGGTGGCATGCAGTTGTTACTCTTAAGGCCGGGCTACAATTACTATAAGCACATCACTAACACAACAGTGATATACACAAGAGTTAAAACTGTTTATTTTCAGTTAGAGAGGCTAAGCAGTTACCTAAGCACAGTTATGGTAACAAGGCTAGTTCGACTTGATTTAACTTCCCTTATTACTATCACTGTGCGGCAATATTCAGCCAATCAGAAGCCCCTGCACTTATACTACGTTATCAAATGAAAAACTTTTTTACTAATCTAAAAAGTGCGTATTTTGGCTTCATGGTGTGTGTTGTTTAAAGTTTGGCACTTTCAAGGTAAAGGAATTTCTTGGTTGTTCTCATCAGTCAGAAACAGTAGTGATGTAGGAAATTTATAACAGTGATGGTCTTAAATGATATATCATATACTGACATATTAGGATGCTTTCCTCCAGCTGCAGAGGTTCCAAACTGCAGCATGGCTGCGGTGCTGTAGTGGTCCGACTTCTTGCTTCCCACGTAGGTGAACCTGTTTCAAGTCCTGACCGGGTTCCTCCTGAAATTTTGCTTGTGGGAATAGAGCCAAATTATGTTGCTAGTCAGCGGGTTATCTCGGGGGGATCTCCCGTTTCCCCCACCCTTGCATTCCGGTGTTGCTCCATACATACCTTGCTTCATCCTCATCGCTTCTCAAGACCACTCTACTCCAAACTGCAGCTCACTACTAACAAAAGAGAAGTTTTTTTAAGTTTCTCCCTCCTCATTTGACCCATACTTCTTTCCCACTTACCGTCCAAGCTTACACAGTACCTTTTCCCAACTAGCCAGTATTGAACCAGGTGGCGTAGTGGTAAGACAGTAAGGTAGCATGTGAGAGGACGCTGGTTTAATTCCCTGTACCACAATCCTGACGGATTTTGGTGATTCATGGTTTTGCCGTCGTGGAGTGAATGCCAGGATGGTTCATAGTATATATATGTAAGTAGAACCCTGTTATAACATTTTCCTGCATATAACACCATTATTTCATGGTCCTACCATTTCTCCCTAAAACTTAATGGTTACATTTCCAGCATATAATAATGTTCATGTTTTTCATTTCCTGCTTATAATTTGTTCAATTCTTTGAAGCATCTCAAATGCAATTTCTCTCTTAGGTAAAATTTCAAACATAACAATGCATTAGCCTACAAACAGATACAGAACAGTTTATACTTGAAATATTAAGGATTTTAGAGGTGATGGTCCTGAAAATTACTAAGATAACCTAGAGTAGATGAGTGAGCAAGCCTCCAGAATGCACGTCATTGTGCATTAATTGTTGATGCTATCGCTCATGGAGTTCGGAGCACCGATTTTTCACATAAAATGATTCAGAATAAAATACTGAAGAGCTTGACTGGCTATTTATAAACAATAATTATTACATTAGAATTTTGTTTTGCTTCATGTGTCCCTGCAGGTGTAATACTGTTTCCTGCTTATAGCATTTTCCTGCATATATATAACTTTTCATTTTACTGACCTCTTGAAAAATGTTATAACAGGGTTCTACTGTGAATGTGTGTGTACTACTTTTCACGTGCCCACTGAATAGATTCCTCGCATTGGAAAACTTCAGATGCTGCATTAATTAACACGTTTACTTATGAATTGTACTGCCTGCCTGGAATCCGGTATGTGATCACCACCCCTTTTAGTCGAGATTGTTTTACCTGATGGACCACTACCTTGAGATTATCTGAGAAGGGTGTTCAACCAACACCACGGGATTCGCAGCACCTCTGCTACTCTGTGACATCACATCCCGCCAGCCTCGGGCCGAGGTTAAATTTGTCGTCGCCTCCACGCAGGGAGATAAGAAATGAGCGGTGGCGCTGCAACCCAGATAGACCAACCCCTATGTTGAAAGGCTTTGCTACCCCGCACTCCCAGAAGATTGCTGATCCAGGAATTTAAAACTATATGAGGCACGAGCATGTCTCTCGTCAGAGATGCCGGGCTCGCCGGCCGCATAGGTCAACGAGCATTCTCTGGATCTGACCAAGACCTCTCTCCCCTCTCCACGGCCTGCGATGGCTCCAGCCTCTCCAACAGCTTGTGATGGCTGCACCAACCTACAACTTGAAAGGGTTCAACGCTCCAGCAGCTTGTGAAGGCTCGTCCACATCTGCACCAGCCGACCGCAAGGACGGCTCATCTCTCCAGAGGTAACTCACAATGTCCACGTCATTCACCCCTTTAACCCTGTCACTTCCTTGACTCCACAGTAGCAGGTTGTCGCGACACTTTACTCTTTTGGACAAATTTCACTTGAGAGGAAACTCTGTAAAGAGCGTCAATTTCAAAGTCTTTAATTGGGATAATTGATTACTCTACAGGCTTACCTTTGCCTGATTTAATTATGTAAATAATTGTTCTCTTAGCCTGTATGGTCAAACCAGGATTCCCAATTTCTAAATTGTAATACTAAGTATTATATTAATGTGGAATCGTTGTTTACCTTCCTATTAATTATAGTTCCTTGTTTACTTGGGTTAATACAATTTTAACAGTGAAAGTTGTTGCATCGAAACCCCACTGAGAATTAGTCATGAGGCAGGCCAAACTCCACAGGAGATGGGGCTTGAAGAAGACTTTGAGTCCAAAAAGATATACCTCTGCTCGTGGGTTTCCGGCGCTCCTTCACCTAACCTCAGTGATGTCCTGATTCCGGATTGCATATCTGTCCGTCAGTGCCTCGGGTGTATTTAAATATGACGAACCCCCAGGACTATGTGTGCAGAAAGGACAGAAGGCAGGTCTAGATGGGGGGGGGATAAGAAGGGTAGTATCCAGAGCCGTAACCGGCCCAAAGAGAGACGAGCATTACAGAGGTTAACCAATTACACAGGTAGATGCAGAAATTAAGTGTGAGGACACGCCCCCATCTGCGGACTCAGACTTTTAACCTTGACCCATTTAGCCGTTCATTCCCCTTGCCCACGAGTCGGAGCTCGTTGCCTATTTAAGTACTTGTTGGCCAGAGTCAGAACAGGAACTTACACGCCCCCTCCAGCCGGAGACTCAATCACCTGCCGTAACCATAACCCCACCCTGAATAGCTCAGAGGAAAAACATGCAGAATACGTGTACTATACATTTAGCTTCCGGGAAGATTATCTGGGTTCGATTACCACCGAAGGTCATCCCAAAACCTTGCAAATTTCCTTCCCCCATAAACTAAATCCCCGTACTCCGGCCTATGCGACCATTACGGATAACACTAATCCCTCCGGCAGGATCATTCATCCCCACTAAGGGGCTCCTCATTGAACCTACCACAACCCACCGGGCTAGAGTAGTAGAAAACACGCCGCGGTTGGATCACCTGCTGAACCAGGGAGAGCAGTCAGCTCTCTAACCACTTACTGCAGAGTAAATTTTATTAAACAATCATGACAAAACCAATGTGAACTTGTCGGTTTTGACTAATTTAAATATTGTGCTATTAATAAGGTACTAACTTCTGAAATATGCT
The DNA here is from genome assembly GCA_029891345.1 of Dryococelus australis. NCBI lineage: Eukaryota > Metazoa > Arthropoda > Insecta > Phasmatodea > Phasmatidae > Dryococelus > Dryococelus australis. The sequence continues at coordinate 30,829,206 of CM057006.1, forward strand.
GCTGTAAAACAGGAAAACTGTGTATAATACAAACAAGCAGCTCTTTTCTTTTAGGAGTAAACATTTTTCTGCACTTAGTGGTTCAGACTTATATACTTAATTCATTAATTTTTTTTACAGATTGTTGGAGAAGTTTTGAAACAGCTAACAGAAGAAAAGTGTAAGTTCTACAATTTTTGTGCATTAATATTTGTTTTGAAAAGTAATAATAAAACTTAGTTTATAAAAACCTCCTCATTACAATGTTCTCATTGGATAATACAAAGTTGTCGTTTTTACCCTCGGAGTGAGAGTGACATATTGAATTAAAGTTCAGTTGTTTGATTTATAAAAGTGTTGGTTAATTTTGTTGTAATGTAATGTCAAGTTCACTGGTAAAAAGGTCACACTGGTGATGTTAATGTCGTGTTTTCTAATATGCTGAATCACAGAGTCAAATTTTAATTTTTTGAGATTTACAATTATCGCAAACACACATTAATACAAACTTCATTACAAAAATCCAAAAATTCAGGTCCCTTTATGTTTATGTCAAAGAGGTTTCAATGTTTATATTTTTAGTGCATGTGATACCACGTAATATTTTGGAGATTAGTTTTGATGTTGGTCAGTGTTTGATTTCAGTTATTGTAAAGGCGACAAATGGTCCCCGCTACGTCGTCGGCTGCCGGCGCCAGCTGGACAAAGCCAAGCTGAAGTCTGGGACACGTGTGGCGCTGGACATGACCACCCTCACGATAATGCGGTACCTGCCCCGTGAGGTTGACCCCTTGGTTTACAACATGTCCCATGAGGATCCCGGTGATGTCACGTACTCTGCCATCGGTGGTCTTAGCGAGCAGATCAGAGGTTGCGTGAGGTATAACATGTATTCATCTCTTCCTTTCTCTTTAAAAAAAATCTTTCGCAATTATCAGACAGCATTTTTAACGATGTGTGTGTGTGGTTTTTTTTTCTGAAGAGGTAGGAGTTCACCCAAAATATAAAGTAATTCATAACTATTTACTTCAGAACTGAACATGGAAATTAGGGCATCTGTACCGACGTAAAACGCGTTTCTGCGCATTGGGCATGCACACTGTAATGTATAACTTCGCTTCATCTCCAAGCAGTAGCACTTATTTGAGCAAGTCATTTATAAATAGTACAATAATCACATGCCTACAGGGTCCAGGAGTGCAATCACAGACACATGGTTAATAAATAAATTGAACTGTTCACTCAAAGCAGTCATGTGGTTGCCTTTTACCCAAACACTGGAATTGTACTGTTGGAAGAGCCGTCTACCTCCTGCCTGAAGATCAGCAAGTTCCATGAGTCGCTACAAGGGAGCAACACTGCTGCCAGTGGAACATCGCAGCCTCCAGAGCTTCCTGCGATAGAACTGTCAACGCCTTCACCGCAGGCAATAAGAAAAGGACCACACTGGCCTGGCAATCGAAATTTCATCACCCTCGGGGAGATGTTAGCCAACCCCGCACTCCTCTGAATTCCTCCAAGCTGAGATTTTCAGTACCTATATAAATAAGTACACTTCCTGATTTCAAGAGAGTCTTCAGCCCTCTAGCTTGCGTAAGGCTAAGGGCGAAGGTAGGGGTAAGTGGCAGTCACCCTGACTCAGTATGTAAAGACAGGAGGTCTGCTCTAGAAGGGTTCTGGCCACTAGGCCTTTAATTTCAAACGGAGAGCACCGTTAAGGAGGTGAGTGAACCTCCAATCGTACCCACGGTCAAGGATAAAAGGCCACAGAATCCATTTGTTTTACCCTTTGCCGCACTCCTGGCTGAAAACACTAGGATACACACGAGACAAACTCGCAGACTGGCAAAACAGTCTCCACAGCCTTTGGTCCCATACAGGAGGAAGCGCTACCCCAGGAACTTGAACTGGATGAGGCGATGTATCCGTTTCCCCAAGCTCGGTTCCATCCACGCCACCCCCAGAGGGCGTGGAAATTTCAAAGCATAGGGACATGCGGATATACACTCTGCTACCTCTCCCATCCTTTCCACTTAAATAATAGCAGTGCATAGCAGAAGTAAGGCAGTTATGATGACAGGCCTAAAGCTGATATTACACAATATATATTACATGCCATCATCATCAGTGTCACTTTTGTTATAAGACATTTACTTTTGACTATAATGTAAGGCAGTATGAGGGCTTCAATTGTACCAAGACTCCCCGTCATGTCATATTTGTTTGACAGGTGCAGTAAGCAGTTCAGCCGTAGCAACAGTTTACTTAGACATGTAAAGACCTGTAAAGGTGAAGTACATTTCTTATCAGTACCATGTTACCAGGTTTACAGCAAGCAGTTCTCTTGTGACTTCGGTATATGTCCTCAAAAGTGTAGTTACCCACATAACCTGCCCTGCACAGTGTGTCTGTGTAATAATGTTACAGTACTTTTGCACAGGGGCAACACAAGTGTGAATAGTTAGATCCATAAAAGACTATAACCTTCAACAAAGTTTCATGTATTGAGAAATATACACTTAGGTATTTTTTGAATTTTTTTTTTTTTTATTGTCAAGGGGGCAAGGTTACCTACAGCCGATATGGTGGTAGTAGTCAGTAATGTAATATGCTTGCTGACATATTAATTTTTCTCGGGTTTTTGTTTTCAAGGTTACCTGCATCCAATATGGTGATAGTAATGTGATTGATTGCTAACTTGTGGATTTTTCTCGAGTTTTGATTTTCAAGGTCATCTGCATCCAATTTGGTGATATGTCAGTAATGTAACATACTTGCTCCCTTTTAGTATAATGTTTTTCTCTAGTTTTTATTTTCAAGGTCGTTCAAAGTCATGGGATGAAGGTGACCTGCACCCATTATGTGGTGGTAGTAGCAGCCAGTAACGTGATATGCTTGCTGGCTTTTTTGGAATTTATTATCAATTTTGGTTTTCAAGGTCATGTGAATCCAATATTGTGGTGGTAATCAGTAACACAAAATGCTTGCTGACTTTTATGCATATTTTCTCGATTTTTTATTTTTTAGGTCTCCCAAGGTTACTGGGTCAAGGTCATCTGCATCCAATATGGTGTTAGTCTGTAATGGAATATGCTTGCTGATTTACGTATTTTTCCTTTTTTTCAAGGTCTTGAGGTTAAGGTTAAGTTCACCAGCTTCCAAGATGGTGGTAGTTGTCAATTTCATAATATGCTTCCTGACTTTTTAATTTTTCTCAATTTTTCGTGTTTTTAAGGTCAGGGGGTCAAGACTTTTAAGATAACATAATATGCCCATTGACTTTTATGTCTTTATTTTTGAGTTTTTGGAATTTTTAAGGAAAAGGGTACATTTAAGGGGAAAAACAAATTTTAAAGGAAAACCCAAAATATTTAGAGGAAAAAAGGGAAAGTGTTAGGGAAAATGGTTGACGGGGGACTGGAGTATTAAAAATATATTTAAAATAATTTTTTAATAATACTTTTTTGTAATGTTTATTTTTTAATAATACATTTTTTGGAATATTTTTATTTTTGGGGTCAATGATTAAAGGTCATGAGTCCTGCTCTCCTGGCTCAGAGTCACAAGTCTTGGTCTCCTGCTCTGGGAAAAATAAATAATTTTTTAAGGAAAAAAAGGAAAACTTGTAGGGAAAAAGGAAGATTTTTACAGGGTTTTAGTCAATTTTGATTGAAAGAAGGGAAAAGTTTAAAGGAAAAGAAGGGAATTCCATCATGGCAGCCGGCCAGTGCCTAGCTCCTATCCCAGATCCTGTTGGCTCTGAACATACCTTCTGCTACTCATAGGGTTGTAGAAATGACTTTTTTCTCACAAAATGAAAATGAAAAATACGTAAGAACTTTCGTGAAACTGGAATTAAAATGAAAAATTATAACATAACAGATCATTCTTAACAGAAGTTTAACGACTTTCAGAAAGCTATTCATTATAACAAATTTGTTGCAAAACCAAACTAAAAATGTAGAATATGCAGACTTTATCACAGGTGTTCTGATTTAAGTTTCAATTTCTGTTTTATGTTCTTATTTTAGTTATAAAATAATATACACAAACAACATGATTTACAGACAAAAATTTTACTTGCTAGTACATTAAATGATTATTCATTAAACACCTCTACATTTTAGAAAAATGCTGAAAAATGTGTGCTTCTTAAGCAGGAAAATTTTTTAAAATGGTAAAATTATGTATTTGTAGTAGACAAAGTGCAAACTCTTTACAGCCTATTAAGTAGGAAAACTTCTTAAAGAGGGTTTTACTGTAGTAGTAGGGTAAAGGGAAGTTGAGCGCAAGGGCATCGGGCATAGAAGCGAAGGAGCCGACTACCGAAAAAAAATTTCCCTTTTTTTCCTAAAAAAATTCCATTTTTCCTGGAGCAGGCAAGAAGGATCAGGGACTCTAGGGTCAGGGATCAGCGACTCCGGTCACAGGGATCAGCGATTTCGAGCCAGACCGTGATCAGTGACTCAGGGGTCAGGAGAGCAGGACCTTGACCCCAGTGACCTCTGACACACAAAACCCAAAAAAAAATCTTTAAAAAAATCACAAAAAATTTAAAATCTGTTTCAAAATTCATTTTTATGAAATCTTATTTTAAAAATGTCTTAGTTAAATATTGTTTAAAAATTTAAAAATTGTTTTCAAAATTTAAAAAGTCTTTAACTCTGGTGACTATTTTTCCTTTCTTCCGCCCTTGAAATTTCCCTTTTTCCGTAAAAAATTTTCCTTAAAAAATTTACAAAATATCTAATTTAAAAAACCTACATTTCTCAGCACTGCCATTAGTCACATTAGTTCCATCCCCAGCAGACTACCTGCTCCCTCGCATCCACTCCCCTCTCCTAAACTCATTCTGCCATCTTGATTTTTTTGTTCATTTGTTTATGTTTCTGGAAACTGCCATCTTTATTTATGTTACTGGAGGCTGCCATATTTGTTTTGGTTTTTTGTTCGTCATTTGTTTATACCTTATTGAAGACACCATCTTGGTAGGCATCACCCATCTGCCATATTGGAAACCATTGACCCCATAACCTTGGAAAAAACACAATACATAAAAATTAACAAGCATAGTACATTAAAGACTACCACTGCCATATTAGATGCAGACTACCACGACCTTGACCCCATGACTTTATTATATGTATAATTATTATTACTACAACTTTCTGTACCTGATCAAATTTCTTACCGAGAAGAGAATGAAAATAGTAATTTTTCGTATTTGTTTCTGTATACCAAATATTCGCACACCCCTAGTACACTTCAAATGGGTTCAAGTTTTGGGTTAGTGAGTGAGTGACTCTTAACGAGGTCTTGAGCACCAATGGGGATGATTGAGGTGAATATGGAGCAGCACTGGAACAAAAGGGCCGGGGAAACAGGAGATCCTCTAGAAAACCTGCCAACCAATGGCAACATCCGGCATGATTCCCACTAGCGGAAAACTGGTAACCTGGTCGGGGATTGAACCCGGTTCGCCTTGGTGGGAGGTGAGCAGGCTAACCCCTCAGTCATCGTGGCCCCTTTGGCCTGGTGGTCTTACACTAATCTCTGTTAGTTAAGTTCCCTAGAAAGTGATGATTTTCATGGGGAGAAAGACGAACACTTAAGGCAGTGAGTTTTTCTTTTGGCTTTCTGGTTTCACATCCATCTTCATGCTCTGCTCTCTTCTCATCTCCCTTTATCCGTATCTTCAGCTAGCCAGTGTCGGTCTCCCCCTTATTTCTCTAGCCAGTACCATTTTTTTTCTTGTTCATATTCCCTGAAAGCAGTAAGAATATGCAGGTTCTTTCAGTTCGTTAACCAATTGTTCCTTCTTACTTGATTACTGCAAAATATTGGTATAAATTAATGCTTTACTTGCACAAATTTTCTATAGCCTTAAACAGAAATTTATAAGCTTAATTTAATATCTTCTAGCATTTTGTAGATACTTGGAGTAAGGCATATAGTAGACCTTTCTCACAAAGTTTATGAAGGGACTTAAAAACAATTTTTTTAACCAGGTAATAGAGTCTTATTGTATGACACTATTTTTGATTGGTTATTTGGCTACATTTACCTTAGCCTTTTGCTGTGTTTAATTTCTTCCTTAACACCTCTGCATAAGAAGTCAGTCCAGTAGGAGGGTGTTTGTGACAGGTGATAGAGCTGCCGTTGTTGAACCCAGAGCTGTTCCAGCGGGTGGGCATCACACCTCCCAAGGGCTGCCTGCTGTACGGTCCCCCAGGGACTGGCAAGACCTTGCTGGCAAGGGCGGTTGCCAGCCAGCTGGATGCCAACTTCCTCAAGGTTTTTACATTTATTAAAGTTGGTTCAGAGAGTGAGTGAAAAGATTTGGGCAGCTTTTAAAGGGGACTATATAGCTGCACGTCCAAGGTTAAGGAGCGATACGGGTGACCGTAACACGCATGCCTAGTGCCTCATTGCTCCTACGCGCAAGGTGTGCAGTGTTATTGTCGTAATGCTGTACTGTGCAAATTATATCTGTAACAGTGGGGCTTTATTACACGCGATGAAAGACCACAGGTTGAACTATGCCTGAATTGTATTTCCCTTGCCGCTTATGGCGATATTACATGATACCACATTCCGTAAAAGCTTGTGCAAGGTCTGCATTTGCGGCCAGTATACGGACTAGTGTGCCACCTATAATAGCATTTCGCACCTTGTATGGCCAGATTTTGTACCAGGTTTGGTAATTGGACTCCTATTTTTCGTGGCAGGTTCCACACCGGCTTTCGTACCTGGCCAATCACATCGCAGTTTCAGAATGTAGGGCACACTCCGTGGCTACTACTTGAAACGAGTTGATGAAGAAACTGAAAATGACGCCTCCATCTTGATTATACAAATACGATAGCAACGAATAATACCAGCTATGACAGCTTTTAATTACAGTTTAAAACCGTTCTAAATACATAAAACATTACCTACTCTATGAAAATATTAATTCTAACAGTTTCTTGTATATACTGCATGTAAACATACAGTTTTATGTGTGAACTGAGAGTTGCTGCGTCTGGTAGCACAATTTTTTTATCATTCAATTGTAAATGTGGATAATATCCCGGTATGTAAAAAAAACTGTATTTTGCAACCGGTCACTAATTTTCATCAAAATTAAAAATAACACACTCTTACTGCAGTGACTTAACATCCTTTTCTAGAAAATGGATGAAACTATACTAATAAGCAATCAATTTATCAAAAATGTGAACAATAATATAGCAATATTAAGATATGCTAGCTAGTTTTTCATAGGCCTATGCAAGTTACTAACAGGTAGCAATTCTACGAATGGGGTACATTTTACACTACGCACCCACCGAGGGTGCCAAATGCTAGTACGCAAACTGCTGTCGTGTAATATGAATCTTCCATAGCGGCTGGTATACCGGCTTGTGCACCAGGGCTTGTTGAAGCTTGTACGAGAACATAATATGGCTGCAGGTATCGTGTAATATTGTCTTTAAGAAAACTGCATAGACAAACTTTAAAAATGCTTTATTTGACCACTTTCATGAATATTTTTCTCCATTAATATATTTAGTATGATAAAAGTAAAGATATGGACATCCTTTATGGCAAAAATTTGTATTTCCAGAACTTCTATTTACAGAGATACACGTTTACGCACAAACAACGATTTCACAGAAAATGTTTCTGTACATAGTCCCCTTAACAGTGAGGTCTTGGGAGCAGATGAGTTACTGAAGTGAGTATGGAGCAGCACCTGAATGCAAGGATGGGGGTAACGGGAGATCCCTGAAAAAACCCACCTCTTTGCTGCATCATTTGGTACGATTCCCACATGCGAAAATCCGGGAATTGAGCCTGGTTCGTCTAGCCGAGAGGTGGGTAGTCTGACAACTACGACTACATCACAACGACCTCTTGGTCCACAGAGAATGACTTGGTGTCACAAGGGTTGGTACATGTGTGGAATGTCAAGAAAAGTCAGTTAATTTGAAATAAAACATAGCACAAACTATAGGGGCCCCAGAAAATGGTAAAATATTATGCTTGATTTCTGTGCAAAAAAAATATTGAAAATCGGTGATAAATTTCAGTGTTTAAACACGAAAGCGGTGTTAAATTTCGGTATTTATAAATTAAAGCTATGTTAAATTTCAATATTTAAAAATGAAAGCTGTGTCAATTTTGTGGTTTAAAAAGAAACTGTAACTTGTTTGAAAATAAAATCAATAATGAATTTCTTTGTATTCGTATTAAAAAATTAACTTTCAGTGTCTGAGTAAGAAATAGAAAAGTAATTATTAAATACAAGAAACAGTAGTAGTACAATTTATTACTTTATGAAAAATAAACATTAATTTAAGAAATGTGGAGTAAATTTAGACAGTTCTAGAAAAGTAGCACTGCCACAGTGTATCCTTCCACCACAGCTGTTTTGTCACTGAAGAAAAAGACGTTTGTAAGCAAATGTTAAAGTCCAGTTCACACTTGCATTTTCCTCTTTCCTCGTGTTCCCTGTCATGGCAGGCACTGAAAGTCTGAGATTAGCTAACTTCCATCCAGTAATTAATGTAGGATATTATAGCTAGGTAGGCATTCCAACCTGTTAATTTTTTTATAATTTGTTGGGGTTCTTTTTAATTTTATTTCGAGGGAAAGAAGGAAATTTGTGAGGGAGTGGGGGACATTAGTTTGTCTTTCGTGAGACAGCACTGTTTTGAGGTTCTTGCGGGTGTGTTGCCTTTTTGGTTTGATTGTTGTTTTGATGGAACGGTGGAAAATATTGCTCATATGGAAATAACATTTAAATGATGTAACTATAGAAAATTACAACAAAACGCAATATATACATTGCTGTTCGTATTCGTACAGATACAGCAATACACACACACACACACACACACACAGTTTGACCTAAATTAACTTACACTCGAATTTGCTATGTATATATATGTGTGTCCAACTAAAATAAATAAATAAAATTGTAGTATGCTGTACAGTAAGAGAATTTCAGAAAGCTTTGGCATAAAATTGCCATTTTTTACATCCATCAATGGTATTTCACGTAAATAAGTTGGGTGTATGACATGTCATTGTTGTGGTTAAAAATAGTATTGTGTATTTGCAGGTTTGAACATAGATGAATATAATTTATCAAAGCAAATGAGCAAAATTTTTTACAGATCATCCTCTTGCCTCATTGCAGGTTGTGTCCAGTGCTATAGTGGACAAGTACATAGGAGAAAGCGCCAGACTTATACGAGAGATGTTCAACTATGCTCGAGATCACCAGCCATGCATAATATTTATGGATGAAATAGATGCTATTGGTTAGTGCTCACATTTAATGCTTAACTTTTTAAGTCTGTGTGATAACATACACGACAGAGTTCAGTTCGCAATGTAGAATGGAAAATAACTGGTGTACTAAATTTGTACTTCAGAAAATTTTACTATCATGCTGTAAATATTTTGTGATCAAGTTTTAAAGACTTGTGTAGATATATCATACATGAAGTGTCCATTGTTTGTTGACTTTCTTGTTGATGTTAGGTGGGCGCCGTTTTTCTGAGGGAACTTCAGCAGATAGAGAAATTCAACGTACCCTTATGGAGCTGCTGAACCAAATGGATGGATTCGATTCACTGGGCCAGGTATGGTGATAATCGACTCTCGTACCGAAAACACATGTACTGATAAACCATATCCACAGTTAATTTTTAGTGGTTCCGGCCAAACTCCTACATAAATAAAAATAAAGCTAACCGCTTATTTATTTTTCATATCTTCCGTCAATTAAAGTACATTTTTATCCCGTCGCCTAAGATTTCCTGAAACTGTCTGTTTTAAGCTGGTTGTTTATGCAAACATCTAATAACTGGATGTAAAATTCGTCACGCACACTGCCGTTTATCACTGATTTGTGGTGTGTTGTCTGCCTTCCCAACTTGTCTGCGGCGTGGTTCGACGTGCAAGTCTGGCATGTACTACCTCTGCTTAAACACATGACGAGAGAGGAAGCGGTTACCTAGCAACCAGAGTGGTGACCTAGCATCCTCTCTCTCACCACTCTTTCTGTCTCTCTCAGCCACGTACCTACCTTCCTCCCCTTACATGCCGTTGGAGAGGAGAAGCTGTTGTCTAGCAAAAGAAAAAGCACGTCCTCTCGGCCGCGCGCGCTTGCCTTCACGCACTGGCCGCAGAGCAAATAGTTTGCTACTGGCGAACATAAAAATTTTATCAATATTATCCGTCACTTTACCTGGTTTGTAAATAACACTATACCTAATCATTCCACCTTTATAAAATAGGATAGTCAAACACCCCTGCTGGAGCAGCAATGGAAAGTGTTTGGTAACTATAATAGGCCAAATTGCACTGACATAATACAGAACAACTCAAGAACTCGCAAACTAGTAGGGAACACGCCTGAATACTGTATTTACCAGAAAGGAAGATGAGGTTTTTGACAGAAAAGGAACAGAAAAAATGAGAGGTCATCTACAATTCGAGAATCGTCTTCAATTTAAAACGTAGGTGATTTTGACAAATGCTTTACATGCTTAAATTCCCTGTGTCCTATGGTTGTACATATTTTTGTATTGCTGAGACTGTACCTGTCAACTTTGACAAGGGTCCTGCCCAGCCCTGCAAAAGAGGAAGTGCTTTGCTGGGAAGCAAAATGGCTTGTGTCACGACCAGTGTAAGAAAGATGCTGCTACCATACAGCCAGGTTAGACACTTCTATTTCATTGTGATTAGCTTTTCTTTAAAAGTAAATAAAATATATCACATTACAGTAGGGCTTCACTATAACAAACCAAAAATATGGCTAGTTTGTTATAGTGAAATTCTTTATAGTGAAGCGCACAAAAAAATTTCTTCAGGTAAAATTAGATGCGGAGAAATGTTACTGAAGTGAAGTTAGCTTTGAATCTTTATTGCCAACCTATGGCCAAGAAAGTAACTGTGACTCACGCCGCATACAAGAGGATAACAGGTCGCGCTCAGCGTAGGAACCGCAGATGTGCACTGGATGGTACTCTACAGGAAAAAAAAAGAGGAAGGGGGAGTGGTAGCCATAAATTGTCCAGGGGTGTTGAGGAAAGTGGCAGGACCGTTTGTTGTCTCATCTCACCCTCTTACATCACATCTCACCCTTCTCTCTCTGCTCAGGGACCTTTCAGTTATGTGTAAAAAAAACACAGCCCCTCCCCCCTTCAAAACAACCTTGTAACTGTAATAACACCCAGATGTTGCGGTTGGCCATCCCTCTTTGTTTCCATGGCAGATGCTAGCCAGCCATGTTTCCGTTTGCGGTGGGGGGGGGGATGAGGAGGCCTTTTTTTTGTGATATGGGTAGTGAGCAAAAAAGAGAGCCGGTACTGCTCAAAGAATAAAGGAGAAAAAAGAAAAACTAAGCTGGAAACGAGTAGTAGGAGCAAGGCGGTTCCAGAGTTATTTTTATTTTGGCATTTTTCTCTCCAAGTTATTTAAGTATTTTCCAAATATATCACAATCACCTCACATAAGTGTAAAAAAGAATAATTTGTTCCATACTTACCAATAGGGTGCCGCAAATTTTTGGTGCAATTTTATTTAAATAAAATCTTTTACTTGGAACTTGTTGCAAAAATCATGGTGGGCGCTATGCACGAGTGCGTGCTATACACTAGTAAATGCGGTATGTTTTCGGTATAGTGAGAGTCAACTATAATTACTATTTTAGAAGTCTATGTGGTGTATGCACATGGTAAGATTAATAACACTTGCAAGAGCTTGCATCCAAATAGCAAAAATGTAATTTTTAAAATTATATTGCCTGCATTTCATTTACATGTAAAAAAAATCTACTATGTGTTACCATATGTAGTACTCGTGGATACTAGTTAGTAAACGTGTGCGATTAACTGTGTGTTTCTTTCTTAGGCATGAATAAAAGTAATTTTTATTCATTTTGCATTTTGACTGTACTGTTGTATTTCTCATAGAAAGTAGAGCCACTTAGTACGAAAGTAAAACTTGAAGTTGTTACAATATGTTACCGGACATTTATGTGTATAGTAGTTCAAAAGAGACAAATTAATAATTATTTGACAACTGAAAACAGATTTTTAAGAACCGGTACTAAAGTGAGAACTAGGAAAATGGATATACTGACCCATCCCTGGTTATTGCATGTATGTTTGTGGCAGGTGAAAATGATAATGGCGACCAACCGGCCTGACACGTTGGACCCAGCACTGCTGCGCCCAGGACGTCTGGACCGCAAGATTGAAATCCCTCTTCCTAATGAACAGGCTCGGTTGGAGATCCTCAAGATACATGCCGGACCTATTGCCAAGCATGGGGAAATGGGTTGGTTTTTTCATATATTGATGCAATAATTGTAATTGCTAAGGAATTTTTGTGGGAAAATATTTAATCAACATTTATGCTATAATCTGGGGAATTTCTGCTGAAGTAGTGTATAAAAATTTTAACAAGTTGTGAGTATTGTTTTTTAAGGTTGAAAGTAGCCTGCTAGGCTACCAAAATATATGTTAAAGGACATGAATTCAAGTACTCACAGTGTAGTACTTGTCGACAGGCATACACACACACAAAGGACGACACATTTACCATGTGGTTGCGTTTTGCGACGTTTCGCTGGCTAAGCCAGCTTCATCAGGCTGGGAGTTGTAGGACACTGCTGTATGGTGCTGTTAGTAAACCTAGCAGCCAGGTGGCGAACTACGGTGGGGTGGGAAAATTGAAAAATTGCTGCTATAGGTGATGGTATTTCTTAGTTCTGTGCTAGACCAGTCGCACAGGTGCAGGGGTATAGACCTTACAGTAACGGGGTCTGTAAAATCTGGCGCTTGGCGTTACGGGTGCCTTTGTATAAAGTCAGGCGGGTAGGCCGCCAGCTCGGCACAAAGTTGAGCTGCGCTAGTATTGGTTTGCGAGTGCATGTTGTTGGCGCAGAGGCTGGTTTACCTCCCACTGCCAGGCGACATGCTCGTCAGTGTAGGTCCGGCCTCGGGTCTCCTGACACGGCCGGTTGGTGGCGACTGTGTCTGGTGGAGAGGCAAACTCGGCTGCGCCTGGCTGGTTTCCGGCCCACTGTTGTTTGTTGGTGGTGCAGGTTTTACGTCGTAAGCTGACTTAATGTCTAGTTCTAGTAGACCTAGGTGGAAGAACTGTGAGGTGACGCCTCCACTGTGGACAGATAGTGTGAGCTCATTCGGGGGGGGGGGGGGGGGGGGGTGTCTGGTTGCTGAAGGCTGGGGCAGGTTGTTTAAGCAATGCTTGCTTGCCAGCTAGGATGGCAGCTGTTTTACTGTCACTCCACTTACTACCCATTCTGTGGGTGAACTGCATTTAACAGGGATGATATGCTACGGTTCTCTTCCGCAACAGGGTGGTGGGCAACAATAACCCTAGCTAGAGTGTATATCAGAAGAGGTAGATACATTGAAAGTCTGATGTAATGAGTATGCTGTATAACAAAAAGTCCGCTATAACGATAACCTTTTATCGCCACCGTCACTTGCCCATACACTCAGTGGGAAAAGAAGTCTGTAATAATGAATGCAGTGTGGGCATATTTTTGCTATAACCATAGCTTAAATAGCCGCACTAAGCAGTTTCCTTCAAAAACAATGCCAGAAGAAATGATTGTGTAACAAAAAAAAAAAACAAAAGTTTTAGTTTCCGTGCGTAAACTTCATGAAACATGGCAACATTGCTGCTGCTGGCTGGCCACACGCAGACTTAGCAACGCCGCACAGCTTGCCTGTCGCGGTTTCATGGCGCCGTGCTGTCCAGTCCAGAACCGGCACTCGACTTTGTTGCATTGCGTGCTGCGTGTGCGCTCACCGCTGTGTATTTGTGTAGACGCAAAGCAGAAAGTATCAATATCGCCCGAAGCTAATAGTGAATGTGTGTCCCTAAAATTAAATTGAATGTAAATTTACCTATGGATTAGTGTTCTTACTTGAACTTCTTTGAATCAATCATTGGAAATTACCGTATTTTTTCACGTAAAATATAGGGTGCTGCTATGCACGAGGCTTTGGGGGGGGGGGGGGATGGGTAAATTGTAAAAACGTTTCTGGTCATAACATGACAGCTAAGGTCCTCCACTGCATCGTCAGGGAACAGACCTGAGAGTTCAAGTAAATTATTTATACGTGCTATTATTGCACTGAACAGTTGCTGAGAATTGGGTAATCTGATCATCGGCATGTTGTGCAATCGAGTCACCAGCGAACGACCGGATTATATTTTGTTACTGGAATGTTTTTATTAGTTGCAGTTTCCCCGACTTCAAACGGAAGCATTTCTGTGGTGACTGAAAATCTATTATTCCTAGTGGAGCAGTGCGCATGTGATGAAGCAGCTATTATTCCAGTTCCGGGTATTTACACATTTTGCCTCGCGAAGCACTTTTTTTGGGACAGTTTTACAGCGTGTATTTTTCCCCCTCACCAGCACCATACATTTTTGTCGTCGACCAGATGACCTTTTTCCATGTTCAAATGCATATTCCACAACCATCAATTTAAATTTCGCATAATTACTTGCTCGTCCCTTTTCCATTATCATGAGGCTGTGTTCCAATTGGCACTTTTTTTTGTAACAAAATGGTCATGTGGCCTGTTTGTCTACAAAATATACTGTGTATTTTTGTAATTTGCGTTTCGACAACTTCGGAGTTGACAAATTATCAAATTGCTGCGATATCAGTTTTTATATTTGAAATAATACAACATTGCATACTATGCAGTAAACATTGTATTGTTTCAGCTAAACCTTACAAAATGCTAGACACAAATTAAGAAAAATTAAACTAGAAACGAATTGGAACATGGCCTCACGTTTGTTTATTGTGAAGCGGGAAGCACACACGACGAGAGAGACGGAGAGAAAATGAACTGAAACGATGGATACTGGCGGCACAGCTGTGAACTGCCTCGCCTGCTGGCAAGGTCACATGTAGGGTCACGTGCATCGCAGTTGTGCTGTTAACGAAGGATGCCTGCAATCGCTTTATGGGAGCGTGTAGTTGACAAATGTCAGTTGTTCCCGTATGTGAACAAACTTCACAAACCTCAATCTTTTAAAAAAAGTCTCATGCAGCCTGTACATGTCAAAATACATTGTATGTGTTAGGTGTACTACAAGTAGCAATTGTTTGGGCTACATTATTTATGAAAGATGCCATTTTATAGTACGGATTATGCATGTGCGGAAATTTTTGTTCCGCGATGTTCGGGAAATATGTCACTGTTTTTATACTAATATTAACATTACGTAAATTAGAATAGCAACCTGTCAGGCGATTTTAAGATTGTTGAATATTTTAAAACCATTATACAGTATAAGACTAGTATGTATAGAAATTTTAAGGGCCTAAATGACGTAAATGCCTTGCACACCTGCAAATACCGCGTATAAATTTGGAGAATTGCTAGCTTTCCAAGACAAGAGGTCCTGTCGTTTGTCATAATGGCAAGCTGCTAAAGCGAAACAAACAAAAATTGATTCTTATTTCAAGAAAGAGTGATTGCGTGAGGTTTTTTTTATTTTAAGTGCATTTTTGTCCTAAACTATCACACATAATGCTAATTAATGTTTATCTCGTGAATCAATCTACATTTTTATAGTCGCTAACAAGACAAGATTTTTTGTTAATTTTTAATAGTGTAGTAATATTTCTTCACTCAATTCTAGCAAAAAAATGTGCAAAGTGACAGTTGTACATATAACTTTACGTGCACGCGTCTGTCTCCGTGTTCCCAGCCACAGCCACTGCCGTGGCGACAGGAAGCACCATGGCCTTGGGCGACCTGGAATTTAGCTACATGCATTGAGCGTTGCCACCCTCCCCGCTCTAAACCTTACGATGCGTCACGTCTGTTCTACGCTAGTGATTGAATTTTACGCCATATAAATTTTATTTTAATCAGTTTTAAAATTTGTAAATATGGGATTTTTTATAACGATAGTTTGTTGTAGCGACAATTCTTTGTGCTGTTATAAACTATTGTTACAACTGACTTTCACTGTACTTCCCTGTCAGACGTTGCACTCCCTCCGGCGAGTTTATACACAGTGGAGGTAGTGGATTAGCTGACAAGGGGAATATAACCTCTTCATCATGTGTCTTGCTAGTAGTCCTGTCTGGTCCGCAGTATGGGTGGCCATCTAATATGTTGTGTGTTGGTCCGCGGTTCCCTGCGCCTCTGTTGTCTGGCGATGCTTACAGGGGATTACCTACAATGCACAAATCACACAAGAAAGAGGCAGACGGCAGTCAAACAGGATACGTGCTGTATTCTAATCAGTATAAAACATGGTGACCCATACTCTCCTATTGAATCCAAGGTACTGATTAACTCTCGGAAGGTAAGCAGAGACAGGTGAAGGGGCCTGTTGGCCTGAAGAGTCTTGCCTGAAGGGCGAGTTAGAGGAGCACATGAGCAATGTATTAGGTAGCCATGATAACCGCTATACTCTGACCTGGTGGTGTCTTAATGAGACTGATGGGGAAGTATGGGACGTGGGTTTGATGGCAAGTGTAAAGTGTAAGGAGGAGGGGGTGGCGACACTTTTGGGGCTGCAGCGCATGGTTGAAGATGTCCGGTGTTGGTAGCTGGTGGTCTCTCGTGAGGAGACTGAGCAGAGAGTTCCAGCACACTAGGTGGTGGAGCTAGCTGCTGGACTTCAACTGCCATTTTGCGGTGGTGCAGACACATAAATTCTCAATTGCTGGGGGTGACTCAGGTGTCTTCAACAGCTGTTTGGGTGGGAGTGCTCCTCCCTTGTAGGGCGGAGCTGTCTTGCTGCCATCTCCCGTCGGGGTTTAAGAAGATGAAAAACTTCTCTTTCTATTCTTTTTATGTTATTAGTGATACATGCAGAATAGTTAGGCCCTTGCATTTGGGCACCAAATCATTAAAAAAACTTTCTTAGTGTGTGTGAAGTCACAAATAATAAAATTTGTAATATGAAAAGAAAGAGAATATTTAAATGAATAATCATGTAGGTTTTGTCAGGTGTGCGTGTGATGCTTGGCAGAATTCCTACAGCACCGCTAGTGGCATCTAGCTGGAATTTAATGATGCCAGGCGAATCTGCTTCCCTTTGTTTAACAATAAACGTGGGAAAAATGTGGTTACCTTAAAAATGCAATGAAAGTATGACTGATTCTTTGTATCAAAACCAGGTAGGGAATTAATGTAATACTTTTGACACATTAGCAGTGATCATTAATGAATTCTAAATTACGTGAAGAGACATTACTCCACAAACATATAGACAACACACAAATTTTCATACAATTTATATGAACCGATACATTCAGACATAAAATTACCCTTGAGAATATAATTTTATAACTACTTACAAATAGTACATAAAACATCAACCATTTATTTAGTGCGTAAGTGAGATGTAGTTTTATTGCTGAAATTGTACGTGCAGAATTGGGGATTGATTGAAAAAATAAAATCAGTCAGGGCAGAAAATCCATAAATATTAATTCAATCAGTAAAAATAGGTGTTTTTCATTTGGAAAATCAGCAGTGATAGATCTGAATTCTAAATCACTTCTCAAAAATTAGTAATTGAAATTGGTAATTTATGTGAGAAATTAAAGTTCATCTGGCTCATAAAATGTTAAGAAATTGATCTTGATAAAATGTCAGAGTTTCACACGGCTATAGAGCAAGGAGTCTTATCTGCTGGCTTCTGGTTAATGTCCGACCAAATAGTTACGTCCTTCATTTAATTTCAGAAAATAATTTAAAAATCCAAAAATCATTCTTGAAATTCAAGTTAATTTCATAATCAAAACTGTTCAAAATGATTGCAGCACTCATACGTAACAGTTTGTTAAAATTGCAGTACCATACCCGAAGTAGGTCATACTTAATCAACATATGTGGAAATGGCAGCTCATGTAGTTTTTAGCACTTCAAAATATATGTGTATATAATCCCCTGCATGTACAAATTATGTGAAAAAGTTTCGCTTCTGCTTTTGCCTACTTTTTAATCAAAATGTCCTACTTTTTGGATTGGGAAAGTTGCTGGAAGCTCTAACTTAATTCTTACCTTGCTATCCCTTGGTTGATTAATCTCTTCAATTAATTATACATAAAGCATTGGGTTCACTCATGGATACTAATTTTACATTATTTGCAGCTGATTGCGCTGACATATTTACATAGTAAAAGTCAGTTCTGGCCACGTGGGCATTTAAGGCTGCGTCTCTGTTTGCCGTCTGGCAACGTTGTTCAATTTCATGTTAAATCACAAAGAAACATGCTGACAAATAATTAAATGACATGCAATACATATTGACCCTTGATTGACTCGTAACAATTACGCAAGTTAGTACAGCAATGCGATACATTATAAGGTTATTGCTTAGGCAGTGACTTCGTCATACATCAATTTGCTCTGTCAGTGGTTGAGAAATACGGTATCGAAAGCTTTCGGTCCTGGAAATAGGCCAGGGATAATAGTAAGATTCTGTCTGGAAAACAGGGAAATGTCAGGGAATTCCAAAATGCTATTTCAAAGGACATCCTGTGAAAGTCATTATCAAACTGCTTATGACGTGTTGTTCTCAGACTACGAAGCAGTGGTGAAGCTATCCGATGGCTTCAACGGTGCGGACCTGCGCAACGTGTGCACCGAAGCAGGGTTGTTCGCCATCAGGGCAGAGAGGGAGTATGTGATTCAGGAAGATTTCATGAAAGCAGTGCGCAAGGTTGCAGACAACAAGAAGCTTGAGTCCAAACTCGATTACAAACCTGTGTAATGATCACTTCTGTTTGTAGAGTATATTTGTGCTGTTTGTATTGATTATCTGTCCTAACTTTGTGCAAGAAAAATACATTTTTTGTTTAAATAATCCTATATATTTCTTGTGTTTTCTGGTGCAACTGGTTTTATTTTTGGCCTTTGAATTTTTCCATGTATCTAATTACTTAGTTTATATGTTTACACAGCATCATTTCTTTTTCATGTGTAGATTTTTGCAAAATTTTAAATAGGTTTTTATAATATTTGTTTAAATTTAGTTTTCTCACAAACCAGTGATTTAAAAAAAATCATGAATCATTTTACATGGTTAAATATATCTTCTTTACATTGAAACATCGTCAGAGAAAGTTTAATAAAATATGTAATGTTGCAGTGAATACTGATTTGAACCCTGCGATGCTGTTTTTGTAATCCGTCTGGCTCATTGTAACACGAATTGTTTTGTGTGTGTGCTGCATGGAGTATGTGTAGACATATGTTTTCTTGATTTCGTCAGTTTTGATTAGATGATTTCAATATATTTTTGTCACTTTTTTTTTTATTTTGTCAAAAACTTTGTCAATTTTAAAAAATAGTGCTAGTATTAAAAAAAATGTACTTATATTAATCACACTTGTTCACTGTGAAAAAAATTTTTTTTTTTTTTTTAAGCTTGATTTTGGTACATTTTTCTTCATTTTTGTAAGTGCAACACAAAACACGCACACACCTTGTTCTTTAAAAAAAAATTGTAAAAAATGTTTTCAAGCTAAGGTTGAACCGGTTCCCCTATTTACTTTCACTAGCACAGCTCTCTTCACGCGCAATGATAATCTTAACTATGTAGCAAGATGTATAGCCTTGCATTTTACACTTAACATTGTGAGTTGCGACTTAGAAAAGAAATTACATATGATAATTAATTGTTTGCGAAACTACCGCGGATTTGGTTTTAAAATTCATGTTAATTTTAAACTCCACAGCAATGTTAACGGTACATGGAATGTAGAGCGGTTGACCAGCTGACAAAGCAAAGAATGTCGAACACTGTTGCCAGATATGCGGAACTTTCCACGGCTGCCACATCTACTTTTTCAGTTACGATCACGTGTGTTTATACTGTTTACAAATATTAGCAGCTTTGCATGTCGCCGATGGAGAACTTAATATTTTTAAGATAATTTTATACGGCAGTTGCTTTTGCGAGCGGTGTTAAATGCCTTGATGCAAGTTTCCTCTAGGAAGCATGGAGTTGAATTTAAGCCTACTCTTCAAATGAGGAAGAAAGCAAGTAATTTAAAAAGTGATTTTTTTTTTTAATGGCCCAGTGATATAGAAACAAACTTTGTTAGAATCCATTTTATTTTTAATTACCTAGTCTTGTGTACCAAATATTTTTACTCAAGAACAATCTTGCTAAAATTTTTGCTTGAACAGTATTTTTTTTGTAATCAGAATTTAACTTGCAAATGCTATTTGCTGTTAGAAGTGTCTTGGGTCTGTTTGTTTTGAGTGTACTTTTTCTTGTTTTATCTGATTTATAAATAAGTAGATTTTTGGTGCATTTGTATTTTTTAATTTGCTAAATATGAACATGTTTTTATTTGCGTAATCAGGATTTTTCAGGATATTGACATTGCATTGTTCAGGATTTTTGAGTGTTTTGTTTAGGATTTAGATTTTAAGATCAGTGGCAACCCTGAGTTAAAATAAACATTCAAGTATTTTTGAACAAACATGAATTACGCTAAGTCCGGGCAGTTTATCCTGCCGAGTGCAGGCAGCCAATGCCGGGTAACAGTTGTCCAAGTGTTGCGCCTCCCAGCCACCCAGCACTGCCAACGCTGAGGTTCAGTGCCAGTCGCCACAGTGTCTTCTGACATGCTGTGATGGACAGTGTATTCTGATATGTTGTGATGGACAGTATCACTGGCACCGGATTTGCCGTAACAGAGCATAATTGGCTACGGAAAATCACAGATGGTGTAGGACCACACCAGGGGCCTCTCTACTCTGCCAGCATACCAATCACAGTGCCCCTACCAGAGGTAAACAACCAGCCAAATGCCTTTTTGGGACAAGTGAATACAACCATTGACAATTTATTGAGAGTGCCTGTATATGTGTACGATGTTTCAACTATTGCCTTGATTGACACCACAGCCTCGCACAACTTTGTACGTGAAGAGTTTGTCAGGTATTCAGACATACAGGGTATTAGCTTAACTCTACAGCCTGCCACACTGTACGACACAAGCAATATATTTGGTTTTACTCAGCTTAACATAAAGATCAGGGGCATTGATGTGTGTGTTCCCTAACTAGTTTCAAGATAAATTTGCGAAGATGTTATCTTTGGAGTACCTTGGCTAATCGATCAGGATGTTATTGTAGAGGTTCTATGGGATAGGATCCATTTCGGCAAACAGGTCAGGCGTACTGTTTATAATCTAGGCAGACGTATAGAGTAACTTGCAGCCAGTAACCCTAGATGACGTTTATCATGATGATGTAGAGTATCACAATGCCTTTGAAAACATCTTAAATGAGAAAAAAGACTTTTTGCACCATCAGATACGCTAAAACGTACTACAGTTGCCGAATATGAAATAAAAACCATCCACTACGATCCACTTTGGACATCCCCTACAGATTACAATGTACACCACCAAAACGTTATCAGCTGCCAAATAGTGGAAATTATATGTGATGGAGTAATCAAACCGATAGAGAGCAGGTACAATTCAGCTGTAACTTTAGCGCCAAAGAAAAATTGAAGGTGGCGGTTTTGTTTTGATTTCAGGCCCATAAATCAAATAACTGAGAGCACCCCACCTGCATTCATTAGTATGAACAGAGGAGTTTCCTTGGAAAGTGAAAATTTTGTCATTTAATCTGAAAAGTGGATATTGGCAAATTCCAGTAAAGCAGGAAGACTGGCACAAAACCGGTTTTACGGAACCAGGACCACCGATACCAGTTTTGTGCCATGATGTTTGGGCTTAAATGTGCTCCTACTTTTCAAAGCATAATGGTAAAAGTCCTTAATGGAATTATAGGAGTGTTCACAATGGCCTAGCTAGACGATGTGGTCGTGTGCGTGTGGTCAGAAACATGGGAAGACCACTTTTGCCACCTGGCTATGGTTTTGGAATGACTTCCAATCAATGGTCTAATCTGTGCCAACCATAAGTGTAGCATAGGCAAAACCAGCATCAAGTATCTTGGTCATCATGTTGACGGTGAAGGAAATTGCCCCATGGCAGAACAGTTAGCCATCATACTACGCCAACCATGCGGACATGATTACGAAAATTCTTCGGCCTAATAACCTGGCTTAGGCAGTATGTGCAAGGTCACAGCCCCGCTGCCTGAAATGCTATCGCCCTCTCAATAGTATGAGTGGGATACCAACATGCAAAATGCATTCGAGGAAGTAAAATACAGTTTCTCCCAGTGTCAGGCCCTCGCACGTATTGACACAACCGTCCACCTGTATCTGCAAACAGACGCCAGTCAGGAAGCCATCGGTGCGGTGGTGTTCCAGTATGACGATGGTCAAAAGCGTTGCACATGGCGTAAATCATCTTACGTCTTATTGTTTTGGTACATACAGGGACATGGGATAGGTTATGTAGGTACGGAGTTGCCCAGTCGGGTGTCAGTGCTCGGTCTGCAGAGCACAAAAATGATGAGAGGGTCGTGGCCATCCCGGATGTCCAGCATCCAAGTTGCATGTTTGATGATCTATAATTCATGGGGAAATGCCTGGTCTAGTGGAAGATGTTAAGTCTCTCCCAAACGTTTATCTCACTTCCGAGGTAGTTGTTAATGGTTATTTCCACACCTTTATTACATCACAAGTAATTTATAAAAATATTATGATGGTTGAAACTGTCGTTAAGTGGCTATTGATGCTACGTTATTTATTTACTTACACTCTTCCCCAGCGGGGCACTGAAATAAATTGTTCGCCACTTTAGCTCGGCAAGCTTTTATACAGAAAAATTGGCACTAAGCCTTCATGATTAAGTAGAACACGTACGGCCTGAGCATGTAGCAGACGGACCAGGGTTGTGGGGTGGCACTCCCTCCAGATGTTAAAAGTTGCTACTGTCTCACTGTTTTGTGCGGAGCTTGCTGGTTGGCCGAGACATCCCGTGTGTGTCACGTGACTGATTAATTTGACGGATTATGATAATTAATTAAATGATATGAACAGGTGCAGTGCTGATAAGATGGGAAGAGACATAAATCCTTACACTTAAATCAGATAATTCAATTAACAAAAATATAAAAACTGTAAATAACTTATGGCTTGTACTTAGATCTAACCTCAAATGGCACGTACTTTCAATGAGAGCTGTGGATGCTCTTAGTTCATTCATAGCGGTTATTATGCCCAGACCCTGAAAAATATATGACGTTTCATTTACACATACTTTACACTAATAAAAACACTGGCTAAATACTAACAGAAAAAAGTGAGATTTGTTGACCATGTGGTCAGTGCGTCAACGTCATACGGCAACTTGCATAAGTTATTACCAGCCAGAATACTAGACCCGATCCTTGCTTATACCAACTTTACTGGAATGGGTGCTCCTTAAATTAATTGCATTATACGTGCAAACATAGTGGTTTATGAATCTTACATAAAATATTATAATAATTATAGTGCTGCAATATTACTGAAAGCACCTGATGCACTGTAAATAGGTGATTGCGCATGGCATGCCAACATGTCTCTTTATTAAAACAAAATTAGGCCCTCGTACATTACC
Source organism: Dryococelus australis (assembly GCA_029891345.1). Classification (NCBI taxonomy): domain Eukaryota; kingdom Metazoa; phylum Arthropoda; class Insecta; order Phasmatodea; family Phasmatidae; genus Dryococelus; species Dryococelus australis. The sequence goes on from CM057006.1 coordinate 30,852,748, forward strand.
TGCACGTGGCATGTTACCCACTTACACATAAAAATAACGCAGCACTGGACTTTATTATAAATACACACAAAACTCTTGCAGTAAGAAAACAAACAAATAATTAATTGAAATCTACATGCAGACTTCACTCGTTGCACTAATGCCCTTGTGCACACATACGGAACACAACACCGTAACACTGTTTGATTGTTTTGTTTAATTGCATCCATAAGAGCTTCTTTCAATACATAGCTGTACAAAGATATTGTACAAGTCAAATTACAGAATACAAAGTTTATACACTGGACATAGTATGTCAGGTTGCATGTACACATATCATATCTTTTATTCATAATGTGACTAATATTTTTACAACGTGCTGTGGGGAGTCGTCGTTTTACTGAAACAGAAGAAAAAGGTATTGAGAAAAACCGGAACAAGAAATACGTACAATGATATGCAATACAGTTATTTCTTAATTTTTGTAGTTTAGATTTTCATGTACACTATAAAGAAAATTTGAATTTTTTTGGGTTCAAGTTAATTCAAGAATATGAGCATGGGGTCAATGTCAGGGGCGTGAGGTCAAGGTCAACATCAACCAGATCCCTTATGGTGGCCAGGTGACCAGAATGACAGAGCAGAATAGTACCTCCACCTTGTCTAGCAGCCGGTGTGCCCGGAGCCCCATTCCTATACTACTAAGACAGTTTAGCTGTGCATTAGCTTAACTTATAAATAGTTAGTTACAATTTGAAACAAAAAACTGGCGATAACTATGGAAACATTAATTTCCTCGAAAATATTTACAGGCAAGCTAGTTTTCAATATCCTATATGCACACTTTCAAGTTTCCTTTCTTTTTGACCACACAGCTTTGTGAGAAGACATTTTCTTACATGATTGGACCAATCATAATTATGTTACTCCGACGCTGAACGTCTGTGATTCAAGGTTATATAGATGCCTAAGGCACGTTAATATAAAAGTCATCAAATCACGGAGTGTGTGCCCCCAAGTGTTTTATAATACAAAGAGGTGTGGACGCTTTCCACTAAAAACATGTTTCCCCTAACGATAACTGATATTATAGGCTGTCATAGTGTACTGAGCGCTTTTGAAAGTCTTGCTTAAGAGTAGTATAAGGGTAGGTATATCACAAATCAATTTTTGCCTTAAATTCCATGAATTTGCAATGTTTCTTCCCTAATTTACAATGATTTTTCCTTAATTTCAAGGGGTTTTTTTCCTCTTTTTTCAAGCAATTTCTTGCTTATAATGATTTTAGAAATTCAAAATTTTAACTAAATACTATATAGAAATGATTAACTATATTATTTTACATCAAAATGTTTCGGTAGTTTAATACAAAATTTTATACGTATTGTTAAATTGTTTAATTTTTAAACAATTACAGATTTTTAGAAGTATATTTGAGTTGTTTTATCGAATAAAAAATCATTTTGTTAAATTTAAATTAGTTTTTTAGCCTAAAGTTTACTTGATTTAGCTTGCAGATTTGGCTTAAATTTGCTTACTTTATATAAAATTAAGATTAATTAATTTTTGGAATTATCTTTGCGTTTCCCTTTTTCATGTATGAGAAAATCAGCCTTGAAAAACAACGTTTTAGAGGTATTTTTGAAACCTTTTTTGGGGGTTTTTTAGGCTTGAAAAAAGAGGAATAAACCTTGAAATTAAGGGGAAAAGTATTGAAAACTAAGGATAAAGCATTGGAAATTCATGAAATTTAAGACAAAAATTGGATTTTGCTATATTCACCCATATACTACTCCTAAGATCTACTTGTATACACACTGTGTATTCATCCCCAAAATGTAAAATATTGAAGCTGGACCCACAACCATCCGTCTCATCCGCCCGTCAGGTCAGTCAGTCATTTGTCTGTGTTCTACTCTGTCAGTTCAAAGCGATTCACACTCCTTCCGCACGTCAGAATTTCAGTAAGACAAATTAAAAGCGCGACCTTTCTTTAGGTGGAGATATATTTTGATTGAAAATACATTTTCAAGAGAGAAATATCCCGGTGGAAATAATTTTTTCGTGTGATAATTTTTTTTTTTTTTTTCCCCCCCCCCCCTGAATTTACCACCAAATATAAATCAACGTAGATCCACCGCCTTGCATTTTATTTCAGAGCGAGTGTTCACGTCCAAGGAATGTCGTCAAAAGGCGATTTTCCATCCGTCCGTCCGTCCAAAGCTACAATTTGGTAAATATTTTACGGATGGACGTATAGAAAAAACGGGGCGGGGCTGTGTTGGGGGGACGGCCGTGTGTTTTGCGTGAGTACGTCTACATTGACGCGCTCGGACGCTGATGTTTATTTTACGTTCCTGGCGCCGCTTCACTCGATTATATGGGGTTTTATGGGTATCACTGGATTGCATTTGAGATGCTCTTTCCAACCATATACGATTTCTGTATTTTGATTTCGCTTTTTGACGAGTATAGGCCGCCATAGTGTCAAGTTTTCATAACTTCTGACATTAAAATCATACAATTTCACAATAACCACGCCACACAAATGTTTTTATACGCGCAATCGATTGATCTTGACGAGAGCTGTCGATTGAAACTTAAACGAGGGTCGTAGCTTCTCCCAGTCAAAAGTTATAGGGCCTACTACGCGGAAGTTATGAGACGGGGCGAAACGAATTCAGAATTCGCGCCCCCCCCCCCTTTTTTTTTTTCGTCTTGCGAGATGCTTCGCAGTCCTCACTCAACGTATCATATTCTTTGATCCTTTGGTGGTGATCGCGTGGTGTAATTGAATTTCGAATGCAGATTATAGATTCGGAGCTGCAGTGCCAAATTGAATCTTCCGATTTTGTTATCATCGGATTTTCTGGATTGTCTCCCACTATGGTTGCAAATTTAAAGACTTATTAACGTCAAAAGAAAGTAATTGCCCTGCGATTGGTCGAAGATCACGTGACCGCCGGACGGACGACTGACGCATGCAGCGGATGGTTGTGAGTCCAGCTTAACATTGGTTTTATAAAAGCGTCGGTCAAGTGGAAAATAAAAAAATTACCTTAAAGGAAGTGAATGGTTTACAGATCTCATTCTAACACAGGTAATTAACAAATAAGCAGAAAGCAAAGATAACATCTCAGTAATCGTAATTTATTACCCAACACTTTAATTCAAAGTTAATACGTGGAACTACTTTCCGTCGTGTCGTTACCAACATAACTGCGAGCACGCCATACAGTATGTCCGTTACAGGTATATGATATTCACGGGTGAAATGAACTTTTGAAAGCCCTGCTTAAGATCTACTTGTATGCACGTTGTGTATTCTTCCGCCTTATGTAAGATTAACATTGTCACGGGTCTCGTCACTTTATTCATGCGTCGGTCAAGTGAAAGTATAAAATAATTTGAAAAATAAATATCTAACAAATCTGCTTATTTTTACATACGGATGAATTAAAAAAAGAAATAAACAGAAAGCGAAAGAAATATTTTGAGTTATCAGAAATTGTTACCTAACACTAGTTATTCGACATTAAGATACTGAACTACTTCCCATCCATCGTTACCACCTTTACTGAGCGCATGTAACTCAAGGCGCCCGTTGTAATATATGCAGGAATAGGCTGTTCACGGTAAAGTAAGCACTTTTTAAGGCCCTTATAAATTTTTCCTTTCATCCAATTTCCATCTTCCTGCAGCTTTTTTTTTATATAAACATTGCAATGTGACCAATAAACACAGTGCATACATTTCGTCACCCTTTAAATTTAATGCTTAAGGCTGCAATAAGATATAGTTATTAGTGGTTAATGCCTTTTGTAAAGGCCTTAGAATGTGCCCACGTTACCGTGAACAGCCTATAGGGACAGCGACTGTTTTCTAAGGTTGATTTCGAAAATACTGAATTAATCGCGAACAGCTCGTAATTGTGCACGTGTTTGCTAGCAGCAATTTCCTACAACCTTCGTTGGAGAATTTTTGGCATATTCTCGATACTCGTGTGTGTAGGAGAAACGGACCGAAAGAGGGAGGGCCCCAGAGAAAGACCCCCGCGGCAGAGAACGCGAAAGCTCTCTCTCTTTTTTTTATTGTCTTTATTTTGTCAGGCGAGAGTGCGATAGCCAATCAGGCATGCGAAAATTCCGTTCCCGGACCCTCGTATCAGCCAACGGGCGGCCCGAGTTCGCTTGACGTCAGAGGAACGGTGAGGCCGTTTGTGGTCCGGTAGCCTGCGTCACGAGGCCCAAAGTTGTGGCGCGACTTCGGGAATTCGGTGCACGTGTCGGTCCCTTGGGGCGGGGAGAGGGGAGGGGTGTACCGGTTCCTAGGTGGAACCAGTTGTTCCTTTATGTTCATCCGTGTAAATGTTGAGGTAATCAGGGACATTGCTGACGTCAATGTTCGGCGGTTGAACGTGGACGAACTTCTCTACAGGAGGAGAGGAAATGGGGGGAAAAAAAAAAAAAAAAAGGAGAGTCCACCTCGCTAAATGGTTTTTGCAACTGCCAATCAGACATGCGAAAAATCCCGTTCCCGGGTCCTCGGATCTGCCAACGGGCGGCCCGAGTTCGCTTGACGTGAGAGGAACAATCAGGCCGTTTCTCCTTCTGGTTGTTTTCTCCTGCGCGCAGGTAGCCTGCGTCACGAGGCGCGAAGTTGGGTCGCGACATCGGGAAGTTGGTACACATGTCGGTCTTGGATGTTGGAAAAGGGGGGGGGGGGGGGGGGAGTAACTGTTGAAGTAGTCAGGGACACTGCTGGCGTCAGTGTTCGGGCTTTGCAACGTGGGCGAACCTCTCTTCAAGGAAAGAGGAAATTGGGAGAGTTTACCTCACAAAATGGTTTTATAGTAGTATAGTTGGCCCAGCTGAGAAAGAAAATTCAGGAGAATTCTTGCCGACTTGGCCATGCGAATACTCTTTTATTTTCCGTGTGGCACTTGTAGAGTTTCGTACAGAATGATCTATAAGAGTATAATTCATGGATGTGGAGATATGGGCGCCTTTTCACATGTGTATTTGAGAACATCTACATGCAGTTATTCAAGAAAAAGTATCACCTTAAATCATCGTGCTTTCTAGGATCACAACAGTAGTAACTTGTACTAGTAATTATTAATAGTGCAACTTTAAGATAGGCTCTACCTACAAAAAGTACATGCAAAATCAAGTTTATATTTTTAATAAATAGTCAGTTCTAACACTACACATGACAATGTTACAACTACCCTTCAATCTCACAATTAAAAATCAACAGAACGAAATACCGTCTGCTGGAAACATGAAAATGTTATAATATAAATATGATGACTGTCTAGAAAATAAATTAAGTATGTTCCCTAAATAACATATGACATCACAACAACGAAACATGTAAATGAATATGTAGCTTAATTAAATTATCCGTGAAGGTAAATATGTAGGCCTATATTAATATTTGCTTTCAACTACCAACAGTCTTGTGGACAAAGAAAACTCTGTAAGTGTGAGATTTTGAATCTACTACCAAACAATATTCAGGACCTCTGAGCATGTGCTTTTTTTTTTTTTTTTTTTTGTTTTGATAAAGCACTGTCTGTAGAAGTTTGAAAAACGAGTTCATTACGTAAGTTCGGCCCATGTTTAACTTGAATGGTAATATACGCCTTACTTGACGTTATGCAGACACGAAGTCATGAAGATCTGGCTGCCAACTAAGTCAAAGGCTCACCAAACCATAATTTATGAAAATTGGACAGCAACATCGGCCCAACTAGTCGCCATCGTAGATGTAGCCGTCATCAGTTGTGGGCAGTATCGTCCAGGACTGCAGGACATCCTCCTCGTCCTCAAATCATTTGGCTCGGCATGGCTTTAATAGAAACTGCATAACTTTCTCGTCGAGCCTTGTTACAGAAGAACAGTCTCCATTTCGTGGCTTTACTAAATTGTTCCTCAAAACATTCCAACCTGTGCCTGATTACCTTCACGATATCTGCATTTTTCCATGTAGTAAAAATGGCACAGATTAACTGTAAAATTTATAAATAGTTTTCAAGTGCTCATACTGTAGCTTTATTACAACTATTTAACGAAATTAAAAGACATTAAACATAGATATTAAAGCAGGGGATCAAAATATGACGAACACGTGAACTATTTTATGATAAAATGAATATTGAGCGAAATGATAAGCGAGAACCAACTGTAAGGGAACTCTTTACACTCTATCTTATTGCATATATAGTTATTATTTTGTATTTCTTCTTTCTAATTTAAATTAACTTAGCGGCAAGTAGACAAAATGTCCATTGAAATAAAATTGACTTAAAATGTAAAACACAGTTATCCAACCAAGAACATCCTAAGAATCTGCCTCTTCTTCCTAACATTTCATTTCATTATCTGGAAGATACTTATATAAACACTGCATAAGTATAAATATTTATAGTCAAATGATTATAGTTCAGAAAATATCGCACCGAAATTCGAAAATTTCGGAATATTTGAGCCCAAGTTTCTATGCTCCTAATTAACTTTCCCAACTAAATCACATGTCATGTGATTTATATCATATACACAACATATTAACTAAGTATCGAGGATATATAACAATTGGTAGCCTACTAGGATACTGGCATCTTGAATCTATTTTTAAAAAGGTACTGATGTTTTTACCAACACATTTTTATTTGTCCGATAGAAAATAATATTGAGAGATATTAGTTCCTATTGGACGAATAAAAATATCAGTACCCGAGCACCCATTGTTAAATATCCTTCACACCTAAAGCTGGTTCCACAGCAGTGCGATGCGATGCGATGCGTTGCGACGAGCGGTGGCCAATCAGGAAGAAGCATGTTCCGTCGCAGCGCGTCGGCGTCGAGTGCGATGCGCGAAATTCTTGAGTTGCGATTGTCGGCGTCAGCCTGCGACGGGGAAGAAGAAGTACAAGTGTTTGTTTACAAGGATAATAAAAACATCTTTTTTTAAAATTACAATTTGAAAACGACGATCGCGTTTGCGCTGACAATTTCGTATTTGTATTTTCATCATTGCTGCGTGGGAGTGCAAAATAGAAGACAAGGCTTCTTATAGATATGGACAGTGAAATAAAATTCTTTTATTAACATTAAATAATTTTCCTTCGTCTTATTATGTCTCGTTCCCACTAGTTTTCGTCACACATCGCCTTTATAATACCCTGTTTTTATATTCTACCACTAAAACATAGAGTTTCAACTTTTTATGCGTATCGTTTGTTACATTCGTGAGGTCTGGAAATGTAATTTCCACCCTTAAACTAGATAGCAGCACCATCTCAGACGGCAGATCATCGCATAGTTGTGAAACAGCAAGTATAGCTCGTCGCGACCTATCGCATCACAGCGCACCATTGTGGAGCCAGCTTAAATAACGTGTTGTGTATATGACATAGTTCTCATGATATGAGATTATTTATTTGGCAAAGTTAATGAGGAGCGTAGGAACTTGGGCCTACATATTGCTCAATTTTCTACTTTTCGGTGCTAAATTTTGAAAACTATAAACATTTGACAAAAAAAATTGCATTTATGTTGTCCTTGCATAAATCTTTTTCAGATAATAAAATAAACGATCGTGAAATATGGCCGTGAAGCTGGTTGAAGCATCCTTTAATTATCAGTTTCTTTAAAAGTAATGAGTAACGAGAATTTCTCGCGAGAAGAACTACAGTTTCTGTGGTTCGTACATTTTCCTTCCACCGCTGTGTTAAGCACACCGAGATGAGATGACGCTATCTTGTCGGAGCGTGCAGCTGGATTTCGCTGTAGAAGCGGTTGTGTTCGAACAACCATTACTTCGCCTCCCGCCGGGGCGAACCGGGTTCGAATCCCGGCGGGGTCGCTCCCGCGGATTCTCGTACGTGGGAATCTTGCCGGACAATGCCGCTGGTCAGCGGGTTTTCCAGGGGATCCCCCCCCCCCCCCACCAATTATCTCCTTTACATTCCGTCGGTGCTCCGTACTTACCTCACTTCTCAACTCGGCCATCAAGAAACCATGAACAAGCGCTCGTTAGTTTGGCTTTACTAACGAGGACTTCCAACCTACCCTTACCATCTCTACCCCCCTCATCACATTTCTTAATGGACCGACGGGCGTGACCTAAGGGTTTTCCCTATATAGCCCAAACACAGCCAGAGGCGGGAGAGTGGATGTTTTCGGCGACAACTGGGCGTGTCCTGTCTCTTCAACTTTACAACCGGTTTGCTCTGAGTGGGAGAAGCCGCGTGGCGTGAGAGAGGAAGATGCGCGCGTCTGTGCGCTCATTGGCATTTGATGCCTGAGTGGCAGATGGTACGTTTGGCCACAACACCCCCAGCCACAAGGTCATCGCCGTCGTCCTTTATCGCGTGGTACAAACCCCGGGGATATTCTTCTCCGCACGACACAGCGCAAGCGGTCCGAAGCTTTCGCTAGGCGGAATCGCTCAGTGGCGGCTGCTGAGGGAGGGCCGCGGGGCGCAGCCCTCATAATAAAATCTCAGAACGCATGCCTCTACTTATCTACTACTCAGTAAATAATACTGCGTACGAATACGGAGGTTACTTCGCAGTCAAGGTTTTTGAGATGGACGAGACTCTTGTCACGAGAGTAATGTTTTTGGAAATGTCGAGTGGTGGGGCGGCAGATTCTTCGCCCCGAAGTGGGTAGAGCTAGTAGAGAGAGACGACCGTAACATAGGTCTAGGGGTGCTACGGGAGGGAGGGAAGACTTCAGGGGCTCGGCCCTTTTCAGCCAATCGCATGCTGTAAATCGGAGAGAGCTGGGCGCGCCCCTGCTCAAACAAAAAATTGGTTTCCTGGAACTTGACACGGCTACCAAAACTACATGTTTTGTAAGCACACTTTCGCGCTCCACTCTTTTGCAGCTGTTAAACACATTTCTTAACAACGCTTGTATTTATTTCCAATAGTTTTTAATTATAGATATCGTTCAAACTCACGTGAGCTTCAAATATAGTCTGTAATACTCTGAATAAGTTTGTTGTTAATTAATTATGAGCCATGGGCATCGGTCAGAAGCAGGGTTGAATTGTTGTTAATGTCGTGTTGTGTAAACTTGTAAATAATTGTTAATTCGGCGAATAACATTTTAAACCTTATTACGACAAAGATTTTCAATTACGAGAATAAACTAGAGCTACAGAATCTGGGACCAGCAAGGCCACAGTTAAATATAATTCAACAACAAAGCCAATGTAGTAAATGGTTCGTATACGAGAAAATCCGATTCAAGTACATACAATTTCGCGGACTGGCTATGCGGGTGTGAAGTTGGAAATGTGTGTGTTTTGCTAAATTTTTTTTTTTTTTTTGCTAATGAAACCTGATGATGTCGCTGATATCCGGCGGAGAGAGCTGTAGTTGCGGATCTGGAGTGCTTGTCTCGGCTGACGCGCTATCTCCGCGTGGCGTTGCCAACTCGTCAGTCCTGGTCAGAGCCGGGATGGTGGTGGGGAAAAGTGCGCCCCCTGCCGGCAGTCAGCCAGCCAGCCAGTTGTTCATTTCCGGTCTGTGTGCTGTTCCAAAATTCACCACTAACTGTGCCAGATGTTAGTGTGCAAATTATATTTCGTGCATTTCTTATAGTTTTAATGTTCAAACAGTTGGCAAAGACAATCAGGCATTTAGGTGGTTTTCCTTGTAGCGCAGCAAGCATAACTGGCCAAGCCACTTTTCCAATATAAGTTAGTATCGTGAAGTAACTTTAAATATTCATTCGCGTGTGGCCACCATCGTGTTTGCAGCTCTTCTGCTTTAGTTCGTTTCTATCAGTATGTTCGATTGTCCAAGCTTTAGCATACAGTAGTTGTACTAAAAATGTATTTTGAAGGTATTTCTCTGCTCGAATGAATATGAGCTAATTGAAATTACGAGCTATTAATATGTTAGAAAATGGTGTAGTGTGGTTAATAAATCCAATATAAATCTCTTTCTATTTGGATAGAAACCCCCATAAAAAGTTAACGATTATGAAAAAGTGTTGTTATTGGTTATTTACACGAAGTTTACACTGACAAGCACAGCATTTTCACAGTAATTTCTAAGGAACATTACATTTATTATTGAAAAATTAAATAGTGACAGTTTTATAAGAATAAAAAGCGAAACGAAAATGCTATATGGACTGGCGCCGTTTATAAATACAAAACAACATCCTAATCACAGAATTGAATATTTATACTACCGTATAGAGTACAGATCCCTAGACTATAATACAGTACATTTCCCAATGTTATCACAGCAATATTAATGAAAACAATCACCAATAAAATACACAGTACTAATTTTCTGTTTACCCATTATTTACATAGCAATCCGAGATTAATTTTTAATTAACATAAATTTACACTATATTCATTTTTCTTTTGGCTATTCAAAATTGTTGGGTATATAGTTATAAAAAAATATACACATGCTGCAAACAAACACAGGCGTACACTGTCTTGACAAGTAATTCTTAACCTAGCAAAACTAATAAAATGACATTCAGAAAAACAAGACCATACATTTGTATAACATATGACATTTACTCGCTAATCAATTACGTACTTTTAATCAATATGTACCTATACTGTATATTTCCTCTTGTGAGCGTTAGGACATATTAGTTGTGATCAAAATAACACAAGTACAGATAAACATTTTACCCAAACATGACTTAGTTAATGTTAATTTTTGTCTGTTTTTATTCGTTTTTCTTGAGATTCTTTTATGTTGCTGGGTTCGCGTGCCTTCGAACCCCGTGAAATGAGGGGATATGCTATTTCTGGAAGCATGCATTCCTCAAAAAATTGTTGTAGTTTTGGAAGCATGCAGTTCTTCCACATTTCTGTGTCCAGCCAAATCCGTTGTCTAATTATAATAAATGCAAATTAAATAACTATTATTTACTTAATGCATGTGCTCACTATTTTTATCTTCACCTTGTAATTTTTAATATTTTATTCCAGTGTTCACTAGAGTTAATTGATCGTAGATTTATCTTGAATTACTACTGGTCCAAATTAATTTCATTTCACCACGTCTAGTTATTAAGATAATCTCAGGACCTCTGGAGTGGAACTCCACGGACCCAGCGAATCACAAACGAACCAAAACTATTAAGTTTTCTTCTGACACAAAAATGTGTACATAATAGTTCAGCCAGAGACTGCAATAAAAAAAAATGTTACTCACTGATGTAATTTCGAATCAATTGTCCTCTTGCCTCAAATAAACTACATGGAAAAGAAACGAATATATTATATTCTCATACCACATAATTATTACCACTTGATTAGAAAAGACAACGTACTTCCCCAAAGCAAGCGAAAAACTCTGTTAATGCAATTTATCTACTATTTTCCGTAGAATCTGTTTCCCCGGTGGGGAGTGAAGCCTAGCCTTGTTCGACTTACAACAGGCTCTCTGCCGTGGACAAAATAATTACCTGGACGTTCTAAAGATTAATTGAACACTCTCTAAATGCTATTAAAAACAACTCCGATATGTGCGGAAGAAAAGACGCCGTTACATATTTTAGAACGTAATTTAATATTGTAGCAGTTTAAAAATTTTGTATTAACTACAAATAGCACAAACCAATAAAGTGAAAAGTGAATCAATTTTTGTTTATTATTTGCTTGCTGTTTTTTATAATTTCGTATTTTTAATAGTGGCTTCTTAAATTTTATTTTTATTCGCATTATTTTTCTTGTAGTCTAGACCAGGAAGAGCTCAGTTAGCATTAACTTTCTATATAACTAATTTACAAAAACCTTCACATACACTATACTCACACAGTGTCTTCGCTCCTATATGGTTCCTGGCGTTCCCAGCATACCTGCTAATAGGTTGGTTGTACCCAGCATTCCGTACATAAAGTATTAGGGAGTTCTGTCTGCGACGGCAGGCAGTTATATGCTGTTCAAGGTAAAATGAGCACTTTCGATAACCCTGCTTAGGATCTATTTGTATGCACGTTGTGTATTCTTCCACCTTATGTATATTTGACATTGCCGTGGGCCTCATCACTTTATTCATGCGTCAGTCAAGTGAAACTATGGAATTATCAGAACATTGAATATTGTACAAATCAGCTCGTTTTTCACTTCGACGCATTTAAAAAAAAAAAAAAAAAAAAAGAAAGCGAGAGAAATAATTTAAGTTATCACATATGGTTACCTAACACTTTTTATTCGATGTTAATATGTGGAACTACTTTCCCCTCCATCGTTAACAACTTTACTCTCATTGTGGCCATTAAAATATACGCATGCAGGGGCAGTGACATTTTTCTAAGGTTGACTTCAAAAGTGCTTACGTTATCGTGAACAGCCTATAGCAAATGACGCCTGACTGAGCAGGCATGTAAATGAATGTAGAGCCTAGATTGGCGCCAGTCTTTCAACGCCAAATGGGCAGCGGTGCCGCAGTGGCTAGGGCGCTCGCCTCCTAGCACGGCGATCCAGGTTCGATCGTAGGCGGGTTCGATCCCGGATTTTCGCATGTGGGAATCGTGCTCGGCGATGCCGCTTGCCGGCGGGTTTTCTCGGGGTACTCCCGTTTCCCCCCGCTCTTGCATTCCAGCACCACTCCATTCCAGGGTCTCACTTCATGTCGTGTCCGGGGATGACGGGCACCTACGGGTCCCAACACACGGAGGGTGTTGCCTCGCCCTGGGTTCACTCACCACTCGAGTTTTTTTTTTTTTTTTAACGTCTAATGATAGGGTCTCTAGAAGGCCGTATCAAAAGACTTGGGAAGTATATTGGAGCAAGTCGAACTCCCGTGGCGCAGTCGGTTGGTGCGCCACCGATCTGGGGTGCGGGATATTATGGGTTCGAATCCCAGGTAAGCCATGGGTGTTGATTTAAGTTCGATTATAAGTTAGTTTGTGAGCCGTCCCCTGATAAGCCTTCAGGCATAGCACCCAGAGACGTCAATTTAGTGGGAAGATTTGGACGGCTCTTAACATCGAAGTCTTGAGAGCCGATGAGGGTGAAGAGAGTCGAGTATGGTTCAGCGCCGGAATGCAAGGACAGGGTTAACGGGAGATCCCGGAGAAAACCTGCCGACCAACGACATCGTCCAATCCGATTCGCACGTGCGAAAAATCCGGGAGCGACCTTCCCGGGAAACGCCTGGGCGAGAACCGAGTAATCTGACCACTACACGACCGCGGTTTCTTGGTAAGTGTAAAAATATTAGGTATAGACTGTTCACAGTAAAGTGAGCATTTTTTAAAGGCCCTTCTAAATCTTTCCTTTCGTCCAATCTCCAACTTCTTGCTGATTTTTAATATAAACATTGCAATGCGACCAATAAACGCAGTGTATATGTTTCACCACCATCAAAATTTAATGCGTGGGGCTGCAAATAAAATTTATTTATTAGCGGTTAATGCCTGTTGGGAGGGCCTTAAAAAATGCTCACTTTATCGTGAACAGCCTATTATCACTTAACTGAGTGAAAGCTGGTGGAGACAGTTTCGTAGTAGTAGTGGTAGTAATAGTAGTATAACAGTAATAATTTCACGCAGGAAAGCCTATAGTGTTCTCAGTAGTTTATATTCCGTTGCCCCGGCGTCCACTCTGTTGACCTGGTTTTGATATTAGCCCGCGACACCAGGAATTTTTTTGGACGGGGATCCTCGGGTAGGTGACGTGGCGGACATTGCCGTGACGTTGGAGTTTCCTCAAGTTTTTCCGGTTTACTCCTCTTCTCGTCCATAAACAGGTAATGCCCGGGTGTGTATCTCGGGTAGGGCAGCGTCTTTCATGTTGCTGAGATTTTCAGTAGTTTCCGAAAACAGTGCGGGGTTCCATTTTAATTCTTGGCTTCTTGCTTTTTGCAGAAATTCTTCGTTTTCGTGTCATCCTTTTAGTTTCAGCGGTATTACTGGAAATGTTTGATTACAGAGAATTTACAATTAACTAGTTATTGTAATAATTTACAATTAACTAGTTATTGTGATAATTTACAATTAACTAGTTATTGTAATAATTTTGTATCTAATTTTCACTGTGTGTTATTTCCTGTTTGCAAAAAAAAAAAAAAAAAAGGCTGGAACTTACTGATAAAATATGAATACGTAGGCCTACTCGACTTTTTACAACTAGCAGATAATACGGAACTAGAATTCAGCACGAAACTATTAAACAACTCGTAAAATGCACATTTTCTATTATCGCGCATTGTCAGCGATTGCTATGAATTCGAAATGATGATGCAAAAACGGAGGATTCCTGCCCAAAGAGGCGAGGACTTGCCTTGAAGCATAACGTAAACAAACGTTGTGCATCGCTGTTGCGCGAATTCGAGAGTTGTTTTAACCGTTCTTGAGCAAATGGGGCCGCGGTGGCTGAGCGAACCGGGTTCACTACCCGCCCGGGTCACTCCCCGATTTCTACATGTAGGAATAGTGCCGTACGATGCCGCTTGTCGGCGAGTTTTCTCGGGGATATCCCCCCCCCCCCCCGCCTTTTCATTCCGGCTGCTCCCTCACCTCAATCCACCCTCATCGGCTCTCAAGACTCACTCACTCACTCACTCACTCACTCTTGAGCAAATGTTCGGGGACATCGCAGGAAGTTAAAATCGGTCCACTTCATCTTTGGGCAGTGGTCGAGGCAGGTTCCCGCCTTACGTAACGGGACGTAAATCATGCACGCGCAGTCTTTCCGTGAACGCGTGCCCCTTAAGGTCAGACAGCGAGCCGGGTGAACTGCTGAACTGGATATACACCGGTTCCTTGCAATCTCAGCGATAAGTCGCGACCTCCTCTCGACTGGGCAATGACTTCCAGATGCGTACTTCATGCGACTCCCACCATCGCACAGGTCGATCATGAACTCCAGCCACGATCTTTGTGAGAACATTTGTAATGGAAATTGAGATAAAAAAAAAACAGCCTCTGACTTGACGTGATTATTAACGGTGCCGCCTGTCGGGCGGTTGAACTGCGTAGCAGAGAGTTTGGAATCCTGTATATCGACGGGATAATCGTTTGTAAAATAATCGATTATTCCATCATTGAATTATAATTGATTTATTGATTACTTTAAAACAATTCGATTATTTAAGATTTTCAGTTGTCGATACTTTCTCCAACGAAAACATTGCAGATGCCGACATGTTTCACCTTTATTAAACTATAAAATATAATTTTAGAACAAAATTTCAAATTTCAAAGTGCGTACTGTAAATACAAATACATATTTTCTGTACCTATTATCTGAATAATATGTAACTACTAACCAATTAAACAATTTAAATAGTAGTTTATCACAAATACACGCAACTCTTTAAAACTACATACAAGATATGTTTTTGAAACAACGGTTTGAATCCGTTTTTTTTTTTTGTAAAAACCCTCAGTCACTTTTTAAAATAGCATAAATTATTATAAATATACAGAAAAATATTTGTCGAGAATAGTTTTAAACAAATATATAGAAATATACAGTATCTGCTGTTACTTTGTATTTATGGATTAGAACAAGACAATCGATTATTCATACCGATTATTTTAATCGATTAAAAAATTAATCGTAATCGATTCATTCGAATAACAAAATTATTCGGTCATCCCATCACTGCGGTTTACCTACGGCAAGACGTCACACCCCAGGCGAGGAATGAATGGTACTTTAAAGTTGCCACGGATGCCGTAAATACTATTTCGCAGCCGACCAATATAGATACAAACAGATTTTTCCAGACTGCCGTATCCGGATACGAACTTTGCCACAGACTTTCCATCAATAAAATGATAGGGTCGCCTCTGAAAGTCCCTTAGGTACACGCAGCACCACGAGAACACCACACGCCAGTTCAGAGCCCTGCGCGTAGGGGCGATGACGCTCTTGTAGCACGTGCCAGTGTAGCCCTTATAGCTCCCGCGCGCTTTTCGGCAAAAAAAAAAAGGAGGAAAACGATGCAGGCAGGCGGGGCCCTCAGGGGAGAGACAAAAACTTGAAAATTGCGAATTTGAATTTAGTTATTTGCAAAATGCCAGCAACTATGTGAGATAAAACAACAAATTCGTACATAGTGCTATAAGCTGTTTGCGATTAATTGAACACTTTTGAAAGCCTTGCTTAAGATCTACTTATATGCACGTTGTGTATTATTTCACCTTATGTAAAACCTCATTACATTATTCATGCGTTTCTCAAGTGAAACTGTAAAATTATTATAAAATTTAATATTTTGCAAATTTACTCATTTTTACATTTTCATGCATTAAAAAAAATCGGAAGCGAAATAAATAATTTAATTGTTACCTAACACTTTTTATTCGACGTTAAGATATTGAACTACTTTCCCTCCATCGTTACCAACTTTACTGGGCGAATGTCACTCAGTGCGCCCGTTAAAATATATGCACGCAGGAGCAGTGCAGGAGCAGTAACGTTTTTCTAAGGTTGATTTCAAAAGTGCTCACTTTATCGTAAACAGCCTGTACTTGCCAAATGTTCACAGAGAGCAGATCCGAAACGAAGCTAACACTATTCACGACTTGTTGTTTCATCTCAAGTATTTGGGCATTTTGCAAATAGCTATTTTTAATACCCAATATTTAAAGTGCGTGCTCTCCCTTAATAATGTTTACCCAATTAGACTATTCATAGTCAATCATATTGTCTCAAAATTTGTACCCAAAGTTAAATATAAATCCGTTCACTTAAGTACATTACTTCTACCTGTACGACAACGAAATAATTTCATTTACATTCTCACATTTTAAAATTTTAGCCTACTTATGTGGCCATTAAAATTTTTTTTCACAATTGTAGTTTTTATTTATTTATAGTTTTAAAAGTCAAGGTGCCAGGAGTATAATGTAAATACAGCGAAAAAAAAATTATGTTTTCCCTGATACCTGATTCCTACTGAAGTAACAAAACCTTGGCAAACTAATCTCATTTAATTAAGAAAATGAATTAAAAAAGATTGCCATTCTCTCACAGTGGTTGCAGTTGGTGCTAGCTTAACCATGAATATAAAACCCCTATAAAGGACAATTGGTTACTAAAACAAAATTAATTCCACGTTTCAATGTTTGTATTTATGTATGTATGATGCACGAGCGTACGTAAATGCGTATGCACTTATGTATGTTCCTTATACGATTTTATACCGTCCGACGGACTTGGACCAAATATGGCAGGGATACCCTTCAGTTCTCAACTTAAATTGAGTCCGAAAACTTAAAATCCCCTATAGTGACTTAGTGCATCTCATTTCTACACCGGTCGATGGACCTCGACTGAATTCTGCAGGTATATCCTTCAGTAACCAAAATGAAAATACTTTGTTGACCGGAACGGGCTGTGCTCAGATCAACAGCGTCCATATTACAAGTAACATTTATCGCGCAGAAGTCGTAAACATAGGCTGTTCTATTAAAATATTAATATAGTCAGGTACCGCTACGAATGGAACCTTTCTCCTATCTTTCGGAAAGCACATTCTTTACAAATTTTAAAAATATTACAGTTTCTTTCTGAACTCTACGCCTTTTGAAAATTATATGGCGCAGACATTCTCTACGAGGAAAAAACCAATATTGAACTCAATTACGCTTGCATATATTTTAACGGGCACACTGGGTGACATTCGCCCTGTAAAGTTGGTAACGCTGGATGGAAAATAGTTCCATATCTTAACGTCAGATTAAATGTGTTAGATAACCATTTGTAATAACTAAAAATATTTATTTTTCTTTGTACTTTTTTTGATGTATCGAAGTGTAAAAAAAGAGCATATTTGTGATATATTTACTTTACTAATAATTTCAAAGTTTAACTTGACCGACGCACGCGTAAAGTGACGTGGTCCATGGCAGTGGTAATTTTACATAAGGCGGGATAATACACAACGTGCATACAAGTTGATCTTAAGCAGAGCTTTCAAAAGTGCTCGTTTGACCGTGAACAGCTGTTAACAAGTGCACATATTGCACTTAACCATATTATATGCAATTATTCCTTCGAATTCACTTCACCTAGTTTTTCTTCTTTCAAGAGGCCATTTGATTGGATACTAGCGTATTAAAAAAATTGCTAATCTAGACAATTCAGACAAGTCCGCACAGAAAGCGGACGGACGCGGACGCTCGCTACATACCCGTTGCTCAACCCTCCAGTAGTCGCGTCATGTGCTCTCACACAAGTCGCGTGTGTCGCCCATTTTTATTTTTATCTAATACCCAATATAACCATGTCATCAGTAAAGTAATAATTTTTGTAAATGTTAGGGTGTATATAAAGAGAACAAGCCACAGACTAAATGGTTTTTTTTTTTGTTTAAAGTATATTTAAGAAAAGTAATTAAATTTGCAGTAATAAATTTACAAACATTCTGCACGTACATTTTTTTAAATGTCTGTTGCACATACAATTTTCTCCATATTTCATGCCATTTTAGTGTTTCCCTGTCCCTACGGTGTCCATAAGCATAACAACACCGTCTAGAACCTTCACATCTTGTTACATATTTACACATTTTACATACATTCTGCACATGCGTTAGTGCCGTCCTGTCCCTATGGCATCCACAACAAAAACAACGCAGTCTAGTTCCTTCATGGCCTCAGTTACGTATTTACACATTTTACACATTTTGAATTTGCATATGTGAATGTTCATTGCACATACATTATCTGTATTTTTCCACACCTTTTTCATGTTGTCCTTTCCACTTGCAAAACAATGCTGTCTAGAATCTTAAAAATCCATTTATGTAGTTTACTAACGTCCTGTTAATACATTTTTTAAATGTTCGTTGCACATCCATTTTCCACATTTTGCACACCATTTTCCTGTGGCGTCCACCTTCACGTCCTCTTGAGCTATTTGGATCAGCTACTCATTTTCCGAGTAGAATGTGCGCCCGCCGCCTCAATTCAACAGGAATTTACGGTAATGTTGAGCTATGCTGGATCTGCGGCTTTATCAATTCCCAAGCTAAATCTTCTAGGAATTCACTTCGGGTTATTTGATTACCCAAATTATGCCTCACAATTACCAATACATTGAGAGCCGAAATGTTCAATAGGTCGCAAAAAACGGCCATTGGCCACCTATGTGTAGTTCTTGCCACGTCATATTCTTCAATAAGTTGATCGAGCAAATCACCTCCGATTTTCGTCTTGTAGAATGTAATTATTTCCTATTTTCGGAGCTCTCCGGTTTCCTCATCAATTTTTGTTGTCATGATGTAAAGTTGATAAAACCAAAACTGCTTGATTTTTCTCAGAGCAATATGAGACCAATGAAACATCTTCTTGGGATCCAAAAATTAGTGAATTAGGTTGACGCTTTTAATATGGTAAAAATTCTTTCGGGACTTCTTTCTTGTTTTTTTTCGGAGAGTGCCGACAAATGTAAGTCCTTTTGGTAAAAGGTTTTTAGCCAAAGGATATCTGCTAAACCAATTATCGGTGGTTACATTTCGATGCGAACCGCTGATAGGCTCGCTCAGCTTCATAACAACATCTGTTGGCGAGTTATTTTTCCTGAAAGGCCCTCCGGGTTGAATGCCTAGGTAACATTCATTGTGTATGCCATTTTTGCATCAACTAGAGTAAACATCTTTATTCCATATTTTGCCGGTTTCTTTGGTAAATACTTTCGGAACGGGCATTTGCCACTAAAAGCAAGCAGTTGTTCGTCCATAGTGAGATATTCACTAGGAATAAAAAATATTTTGAAAAAAATTGTTGTTTGCAACTTCAAATATATTTATCATGGAGAAAACTTGTCAAATTCTCTTAGTCGCCCTATCTAGAATGCCATTGAAACGAAGGCACCTGAGAAGAAAGAAAAACCTCCGTTTACTCGTTGTCAGGTAGCAAGATTCTAAGCCGATACCCTAAGTGTTGTCCCATAATTTAGCAATATTTGTCGTTGAGCATTTATAAGTACCTACTAAAAGAAGAAGTCCAAATAAGGCCTTAATTTACACTTTGTTTGTGTTCCTTGCATCGTGTTCCCTTTCATATTTACATTTTACAAAATCAATGTAAATATTTGTAGGGAACTGCACGCACTTAACTTTGACACATCATATTTCTGTAAGTAAGTTAAAAACAACAATGAAATTAGGTTGTAGCCATGCGACATTTAGTCAGTTTTAATATATCAGAGTTTCACTGCGTTGCATAAAAAGTGCTATGGTTCATTTATTATATTATTAAAATATGCGTTGCGTACGATTGCCCGACTTGAGGGGGTAATCATACGCACTGCATTTGTGTTGCGTACCGTTATCCCTCTGAGCAATTTCTGGTAGGCTACTCAGATATTTTCCTGAGCTTTCCCTGAAAAGTAATATATTTTTTAGGTGAAAATTTACCTAAATCTCAAAATACTAGGGATTCAAAACAAACGAATTTATTATCATATTTAATACATGTATAGATTCTTATCAGCTATTTTTAATTTTTCGTAGCCTGTAAAGCAAGAAGGAGCTAACGCGAACACAGGCATATTTGGATGAAATTGTATTTCTTTTAGAATCTATCTCGCTTATTGTTTACGTTGTGAATGTATAAATATAAGGATAGCACAAAATAACATAACATAATTGAAAATAAAGGAGAAAAAATTACAATTTTTCATCAAAAGAAACGGTCAAAATACTTTCAGAAAATGTGTAAAAACTACATGACATAGAAGTGTTTCAATACCAAAGTTTATCTATTTGCTTGACAAAAATCACAAACAAAATGATGGTGACTTTGCGCAGCACTGCAGTCTGAATGGACCCATCTCGTACCATCTCGTACCACAACGGTACCACAGTTCTCTGTCTTTACCAAACTCTCCACAAAACAAACAATTCTCATTAGTGCCATTCTTTACTAGCAAAGACGAAGCTATCATATCCACATATTCCACGCCTTCATCTTGACAAAGATCTGTTGTGTTTCCTTCGTCTTCGCTCGAAGAAATTGACCTAGACCTACCGCCGGAAAGATTTTTTGCCTTCTTTTTTAAGTTTTGTGGTTTTTTTTTTTCCTTTACAGCTTCTTTAACTTGAGCTTCTGATTTCTTTTTCCTCTTTCTTTTCCAGTTATTCTAGGGTAGTTTTTCTTGGAGTGGCTGTTAGAATTTCTGAACGTTGTTTGCTTCTCTGCGCCTTTCTGGACTCTGTAGGCCTAGGATGGTTTATGGAACTGGGGAAATTTCTGTGACAGGAACATGTGATGGTTTAATTGCAACGATTGCCTCTTTACCTGTACCAGAAGGTAAATTTTCCTGGGAATTGTGGGAAATGAAGTTTCACAATCGCCATTGGGTCCTGTTTCCTCAATTGTTGGAGCTGTATCTAAGGACACGGGTAGGAAATCTACTTCTTCAAAAACTCCATCATCGAAATGATAGTTTTTCAAAACGAGACACATCTTTGCTGACTCCTGCTACTTTTTCGTAAGCAGTCTTTAACATCCGAGAGACATCTTCTTTGTTTATTCTCTGAAGCTTTGTTAAGATTCTCTATTGCACGCAGTTTTGAGAGGGCCAAAATATGTTAGGTCCAGTGGTTGCATTCGGTGACTCGTGTGAGGCGGGAAGTCAAGAACTATGATGTCATTGTCCCTACAAAAATTATAAGCTGAAAGTGAGTTATGACTTGAATGATTGTCGATGAGGAGAAGTGTAGGATGCTCTTTTGAAGACTAGGTATTGGTTGCAAAGTGCTTCAACCATTCTAAAAAAAAAAAGGTCTTCATTCATCCATCCTGACTCTAACATTTCGTAGATGCTTCCAGCTGGACCCCCCATGTTTTATCCCCGATGAAGCCCGCTTGCCAGGAAAAATAAACATTGGTAGTACAAAAGCACCAGTAGCACTCATTGCACGACAAAAGGTTATGTTTTTGTCACGCTCTAGGCTAGTAGCGCTTCCTACCTGATTCCGACCCTTTGGACCTATTATAGAAGGAGGATTATGAACGGCTGTAATGCCCGTCTCGTCAACGTTGAAGATTCGCGATGGTAGAAAGTGGTACTTTTCCGTGACAGTTCTTAGATTGACAAAGAAGTGATTTACCTCAGCCTTGTTAAAAGCTAACATTATATTTACTGACGTTGTTTCAGGCTTATCCTTTCCGGAAAGTTAGGTTGTTTCATTGAAGTTGTGTTTGATGTTATTTATCTCCGCGTATTCATAAGCCATTCTTCAAAGCTCAGTCAAGGTGATGCCATAAAAATAAGTTTTGCAAGAGAGTATGTGGAAACTAATTTCCGCTTCTTGAATTCTGTTGAAAACTGTTTTCCTTCCCACGCATGGCCCTCCAACTAAAATAATTTTAGTCTTTTCCTTAAAGCGACTTCGTGACTGCAATACCTGCGACCAAAAGCTCTTATCTTTTCCCCATTTCTAATGCAGTCAAGAGCTGATGTTAGTCATTACTCTGTCCAAGAAGCTTTCGCAGCCACGCGTTTTGGGTTTCGTGGCATCTGTACAAAAGAAAAAAAAATGGTTAAAGAACTTAAATTGGTCTAATATTTTAGTCGAAACTGTTAACTATTTCTAAAGAACATTATAGAGTTTTACATGTATATGCACTAAAACTTAAAATTTTACTTAAAACGTTACTTTTACATGACTTTAATGAGCTGAAATAATTAATAATTATTCAATCATAATAAATTGTGAGCAAATAGGAAATCAATTTTAAAAATCAGCATCAAGAAATCTTAAATTTTTATTCGAAAATGGAGTATCTACGTATTATGCGTATATGCAATTTTTTCTGTTATTTTGACCATTTATTAAAACAATGGTATGATAAATTTTAAAAACAATTATTATTGAATAACAAACGGGGTTATGGAACGCAGAGCGGGTATTCGTACGCATGTCTGTATGATAAATTACAGCATTAAGTTATATCTAAAGCATCACTAATCTTTTACATACTACTAAAGTTCTACAAAAGTAAACAATTATTTCCTTACCTCAAATGTAATGAACGCATTAACTTATATTAAATATCTCCAAAAAAAAAAAAAAAACTAAAATCCGACACAGTCGTACGGCGTCACCACTGGACTAGAACGAAGTTGTGCTCCTCACCGCCGAGCGGCGCTAGTTAACACTGTTGCGCGTGCTCGTCTTTATCCATATGTTGACGTACGTACTAATATCCGCTGCGTCCCGTTATAGGGCGTTCACGGTAAAGTGAGCCCTGTTTAAGGCTCTGCTAAAACTAAAATCCGACACAGTCGTACGGCGTTACCACTGGACTAGGACGAAGTTGTGCTCCTCACCGCCGAGCGGCGCTAGAAGACACTGTTGCGCGTGCTCGTCTTTAGCCATATGTTGACGTACGTACTAATATCCGCTGCGTCCCGTTATAGGGCGTTCACGGTAAAGTAAGCACTTTTTAAGGCTCTGCTAAAACTAAAATCCGACACAGTCGTACGGCGTTACCACTGGACTAGGACGAAGTTGTGCTCCTCACCGCCGAGCGGCGCTAGAAGACACTGTTGCGCGTGCTCGTCTTTAGCCATATGTTGACGTACGTACTAATATCCGCTGCGTCCCGTTATAGGGCGTTCACGGTAAAGTGAGCCCTGTTTAAGGCTCTGCTAAAACTAAAATCCGACACAGTCGTACGGCGTTACCACTGGACTAGAACGAAGTTGTGCTCCTCACCGCCGAGCGGCGCTAGTTAACACTGCTGCGCGTGCTCGTCTTTAGCCATATGTTGACGTACGTACTAATATCCGCTGCGTCCCGTTATAAGGCGTTCACGGTAAAGTGAGCACTTTTTAAGGCTCTGCTAAAACTAAAATCCGACACAGTCGTACGGCGTTACCACTGGACTAGGACGAAGTTGTGCTCCTCACCGCCGAGCGGCGCTAGATGACACTGTTGCGCGTGCTCGTCTTTAGCCATATGTTGACGTACGTACTAATATCCGCTGCGTCCCGATATAGGGCGTTCACGGTAAAGTGAGCACTTTTTAAGGCTCTGCTAAAACTAAAATCCGACACAGTCGTACGGCGTCTCCATTGGACTAGAACGAAGTTGTGCTCCTCACCGCCGAGCGGCGCTAGTTGACACTGTTGCGCGTGCTCGTCTTTAGCCATATGTTGACGTACGTACTAATATCCGCTGCGTCCCGATATAGGGCGTTCACGGTAAAGTGAGCACTTTTTAAGTCTCTGCTAAAACTAAAATCCGTCACAGTCGTACGGCGTTACCACTGGACTAGGACGAAGTTGTGCTCCTCACCGCCGAGCGGCGCTAGATGACACTGTTGCGCGTGCTCGTCTTTAGCCATATGTTGACGTACGTACTAATATCCGCTGCGTCCCGATATAGGGCGTTCACGGTAAAGTGAGCACTTTTTAAGGCTCTGCTAAAACTAAAATCCGGCACAGTCGTTCGGCGTCTCCACTGGACTAGAACGAAGTTGTGCTCCTCGCCGCCGAGCGGCGCTAGTTGACACTGTTGCGCGTGCTCGTCTTTAGCCATATGTTGACGTACGTACTAATATCCGCTGCGTCCCGTTATAGGGCGTTCACGGTAAAGCGAGCACTTTTGAAAGCTCTGCTAAAACTTTCCTTCCGAATAATTTCTAACTTGCCACCACTTTTTAATATAAGCATTGCAATGTGTCTAATAAACACAATGTATACATTTCGCCACTCTTAAAAGTTAAGGTCTGAGGCTGCAATAAAAAAATATATATTAAGGGTTAATGCATTTTAATATAAACATTGCAATGTGTCTATTAAACACAATGTATACATTTCGCCACTCTTAAAAGTTAAGGTCTGAGGCTGCAATAAAAAAATATATATCAGGGGTTAATGCATTTTGAAAGGGCCTTAAAAAGTGCTCACTTTACCGTGAACGGCCAATACCCTACCTTCCCCTACATTCAACAATGATTCTATAAATGTGCTCGTACATAAAAAGATCTAATACTTTTTCTGGAGAAACAAGCTGTGATGCTGTATCTTGTGGTCCCGGCAGGTGCGTAATTATATTTTCTCTACGTGTTCCGACATTTTTTTAATGGTAAATTACTGACCCATCAGCATCGCTGTCCTCATCACCAGACTGTTCGGTATCAGAGCTGTGATCACTCTCACACACACGATCACATTCATCCGAATCTGATTCACCGACGATCTCATCTCCATCAACTTCATTCAGCCACTTCATCCACACATCAGGATCAGAGGAAACTTCCGTCCTTCTTTTTGGTTCCGTCATACCGACCTGAAAAAACTGTAGTTGTAATAACAATAATTGACAGTAAGAGAAGGCACTACATTAAGAATAAATGAATTCGATTGCCTTGAAAAATTTCCAGAAAAAAAATAGTAAGCTAACAAGTAAAAATTTTGCACAGCAGAATAAAAATTCATCCATATTTAAAATCATATTATTATTCTAATATTAATATTATTATCAATATATTATTGCTGACAATACCTGGTTTAAAACAGAGGTTTTTTAAAAAAAATATCTCACCTTAGAAGAGTTACATGGATGGTCGCATGGGGGACATCCGTCAACCACACCACTTACAAAGGAAACTCCACGACTGACTGTATCAGAGAAAACCAAGAGACTTAACTGCAAGGGCCATTACCGGCAAGACCCATAGAGATGTACTGAGAGGCTCGGAGCTCAAACCCGGGTCATTAACAAGTTCTTGGAAACGTAGAGGAAGTGGGTGACAAATGTCAACCACGCGACTGCTGGAGAGGAGTGTGTGAACCTGCGCGTCCAAGGTCAAGAAGCGAGGGGGAGCGATACGGGCGACACTAACACGCACGCCCAGCGCCTCGTCGCCCCTACGCGCAAGGCGTGCAAGTGTTTCCGTCGTGGTCTTGTCCTGTGCAATTCAGAGTTCCAAGTTCTTGGAAACGTAGAGGACGTGGGTGACAAATGTCAACAACGCGACTGCTGGAGAGGAGAGTGTGAACCTGCGCGTCCAAGGTCAAGAAGCGAGGGGGAGCGATACGGGCGACACTAACACGCACGCCCAGCGCCTCGTCGCCCCTACGCGCAAGGCGTGAAAGTGTTTCCGTCGTGGTCTTGTCCTGTGCAATTCAGAGGGCCAAGTTCTTGGAAACGTAGAGGACGTGGGTGACAAATGTCAACAACGCGACTGCTGGAGAGGAGTGTGTGAACCTGCGCGTCCAAGGTCAAGAAGCGAGGGGGGCGACACTAACACGCACGCCCAGCGCCTCGTCGCCCCTACGCGCAAGGCGTGCTGTGTTTCTGTCGTGGTCTTGTCCTGTGCAATTCAGATCTGTAACAGTGGGATTTTATTACATTCAATGAAAGTCCACAGATTAAAACTACGTCATTATGTTTGTACTTTTCTCTTGCCGTTTAAGGAAACTGCATAGGCAAGCTTCAAAAATGCGATATTTAACAATTTTCAAGAAATTTTTTTTTCTGCGAATGTACTTAATATGTTAAAAGTAATAACATAGAGTCATAGATAATATTTTTTTTTTTTTACCTTTTCTCGCAAAAGGCCGTGTTTACAGAACATATATTTACCGAGATTCGCGAATACGCGCACACAACGATTTCACAAAAAAATGTTTCACTTCACACTTCTCTTAAGGCGGATCAGTCTCCGCCATCTTGGATTTTCGGAATTTCCACCGTAAACTGCATTACAGATTTTGTATTTTATTCTGGGTTTCGCCAAAGCGCAGGACATTACATTGCACATGTTCTACAACATGTATTCCTAAATTACTGTTCCAGGACCATTTCTGTAAACGAAAGCAAGAAATAATTATTTATTTCTTGCCTTCATTCACTAGTCCAACAACAATCAATTCATGTGATGCGAGAAATCTCATTAAACGTTTTTAAATGGAATTTATGTCAAAAATAGTAACAATCCAATATGGCGGGGACAGATATCCCTTAAGGTGATGAGTCACATAGCCCCGACAAATACTACATGATACGACACAAATCGCAAACCGCGACACGACAGTTATATTTTCACTGTGCCTGCTTGAAGTTACAACCCGACAGTTTACTCACGCGAGTCGAAGAGCAGAAATTTTTCGGAACCATTTAGATGGCGCTGATCGACTAAGCTAGTTTCAAAGGCGGTGGGCAGACGGGAAATTTGTAATGCACGACAATGACAAAGATGTCTTGCTAGTGCACGCGAAGGTAAGGTTGCAAAGTTGTGCCGCACAACGCGACGAAAATAGAAATAATTCCTATTCCAGAACTGCTGGTGAGCCAACAGAATTTTCTGGACCAATGTAAGAACTATCTTGTATTTGATTGGCTGTTTGATTTTAAGTGTCATGTCGGAGCGATGCGATTCCGGAAAAGAGTGGAGCTACACATTATACTATCACGCCATTGGCTGAGGACAATAAAAGAGGACGATCAACTTCTCGGAAACTACGTCAAGCGGATGAAAATTAACACTGAGAGTTTAGTTTCTGAAACAAAAAATAAATAAATTTTTAAATTACAAAACTTAACTACAAAAACGCCCGTAAGAATTTCAGGTCGCTCGCAAACTATAAGGAAAATAATTGATCCGCCTTTGTACGTTAAAAGAAAAGAGGCATGTTCAATAAAATCTTAACACCTAAGGAATGATGAACGTAGTATCAGTGACTATAGTCCATTCACGGTTACTTCGCACTTTCCTGAAGCCCTGCTAAAGTTCTACTTCCAGGATATTCCTCCGCCTCGTGCAAGCTAAGCTTAAATAAGTCTGGAAAATTACATTAAAGGACAATGCACCGCTTTCCTGCGCGCTCAGTTGTAATAATGTTTAGCATGAGAACTATTTCTCACTAGGCGCTACCGACACATGTTTTCTCACAGTTTTGAATTCATATTAGTTATAAATGAAATATTATAGTTTATAGAGAGAATTCAAATAACATTTCAATTTAACCAAAAATAAATGCTGCTCCTGTGATTCATTGTATACTTAGGAAATAACTGAAAACGTCATACATGGGGTGATTTTTCAAGGGTTTCATTTTAAAAATGTGAAGAAACCGCAATATACTATATGCGTCAATTTTTTTTTTTTTTTTATTTGTCACTTGGCTAGTACGACGCTTATTTCTTTGGTATTAAAATTTACTATACACTCCAAACTTGAATTAGCGAGGATTGAGCCAAATAAGTGAAAACAGTGGAAATTGAGCAACTGATAGTCAATGCCAGATAACCAATTAATAGGGTGGCTGCATTTCGCTGGTTTATCTGGGATTCCCACTGAATGTCAAGAATTCCACTGCTGTAAGTCTCTTGTCCCCAGTTCATCTGCTCGAATCGCCAGTCCACAGTAGCTTATGAACTGACTGATTTATGCCACTGATTCGGGCTTAAGCTATACGCATTTTTATAGCGTAATATCCTATCTCATCTATATGTTGCAATCTTTACAACCTTTCTGGATTTGTAAATATTTCTGCTTTAGGTTTATTTCCTTGCTACAGGTCTGCCTTATGTTTCTTATATTTTAAATTCCCATTCTTTCAAATTACTTTTTCGCTACTTTACTTGTATGTTTCTATGTATGTCCGGAGTATTTATAGATTGCAATTACATATAACATTTCTGATCGTTTGTTTTGGTTCTGCTGTTTCTATTGATTTCCCCATCTGACTTAACATGCTTCCGTATCTGATTGCTTTGCTATATATATATATATATATATATATATATATATATATATATATATATATATATATATATATATATGCTTTTATTTTCTATCTTATTTGACCTCATTTGCTTTTTTCTGTCTATTCCTACTTCTGTCTTATCAATATTTCTCTGCCTTTGCCTGACTCAGGGTTATGTAGGCCATTGAACTTTTCAGTGAAAATAAACAAGCGAGCTCTCGGGTGATTACGTTGGGTCGCTTTCAGTTGTTCGCCTTAAAAGCTCTCGCAAGACATTCGTGCACTCCTACTCTGGTGAGTCGGTGGGCGTGGCAAATACCAACATCCACAGCTTAGTCATACAGTTGAATAGCCCTCCATATATGACACGTTTGGTTGTTTCCTAAATATGTCACGTACCACAAACGTTTTATACTTGTACTAACATAGAAGTACCGTATTTTTTGTTAAACTATCTATACATTTTGATAGTTCATTTATAATTAATATGAATAAAGACAGCGATAAAGTAGGTGTGTTTAGAGGCTGTTCACAATTAAGTGAGGACTTTTGAAAACCCTCTCATTTGGTATAATATTCAGTAAATATATTTTATTTTAGCGTTAGACGTTATCTTCAGAGTGCAGTGGACTACACACACTGTATTTATTACTTACATGGCAAATTTATTTGAAAAGTTGATTAAAGGAACAAATATGGCTGGAATAAATAAGTAACTAGGGCATCAAAAGTGCTCGCTTTACCGAGAACAGCTTTTACCAGCAAAATTTTTCCCTGAGGGCATATATCAAATCAGGCTAACACTTTTTACGACTTCGCGGTTTCATCTCGTGCAGTTTCTGACATTTTGCAAATAACCAGCTATAATTCCCAGTTCTCAAGGACACGCCTTTCCGTGAGTAATTTTAGGTTTTTACTGGGCCGATTTTGTATATCACTTCGTTCTTCGCCCAGCATCCGTGTGCCGCCCGTGTAGCTGTAGATAGGGCCACCCGTTTTCCGCGACAAAAATGCATGCTCGAGCTAGACTCGAACCTGTTACGCGCGGGCTTGCAAATTTCCTTCGGCTACTGGCTGCGCATCTACGCGGGAAGACATTTTATACCCGGCTGGGCCAATCAGAACAACTCCACCCTGACACTGAACGTCCGTTATTGGCTGGCAGAAACCTAAGACGCGAGCGAGTTAAAAATCATCGAACCGCGATGTTGGTTCTGAACAAACGAGTTTCGGAGTGCAATTATTGTCAGGGAATATATTTCTAGAAAAAAAAAAAAACCAGGCAAGCATAGCTGTAGTTAATGTTCCACGTATCGTATTTTACTTTTATGGTCCTAATTTTAAAATAAAAGAATTTAAGTAACCTTATATCCATACGGAATCAGTAGAGAGTTTGACCCAGTGTCTTGTAGCCTGACCCGACAATTGGTTATACGATTTCTCACGAGGTTATCACTACTGACTGATTCAAAGTCCTGAGGTTACCAACCGGCAGCAACTGTGTGTGCTTACAAATGTTAAATCAAACAGCTAACACGCGTTCGGATCGTCCGATTCACAACGAATGGCCCCGCAACGAAGCAGGCGTCCGTTCTCACCTATCCTCTCGAATTTCACGTGTCGGCCTCCTTTCAGCTCGCACCAGCCAGCAGCACAAGGGAAGCTGGAACTACCAATCACAGGTGACGTATCCGTGTGAGACTCTCTCTCTCTCTCTTCCGATTCCGCACACCAACAGTTTATTCGATTTTTCATAAGACTTACACTGTTCTAAAGGCTGTTCACGATAAGGTGAACACTTTTGAAATCAACCTTAGGAAACAAATGACTGTTCCTTGTTGCGCTCCACTTGGCATTCCCTCGTGGCAGGGTATGCTAATGTAATATGACTAGATATGATGGAAAATAGAGAAAATTATTTGAGTCAACATATCTTCTATAACACTCTAACTAGTTTATTCTTTCATGATTTGAGGACGAACAAGGTTTTAACTGCTTGCAGACCAACCACGAACGTTCAGCCTTGTAGTATCAGCATCCTCATTGGCCCAGTGAACTGGGTTAGTAACTTCACACACGCATGGCAGCCAATAACGTAAGAAAACTGTCGGGCCTGTGTACAGCAGGTTGAATCCTAGCAAACCGTCAACTTTCCCCGCGATAAACCATCGTCTCCAGCCATGCGATGTCGTGGGTCAGCGCTCTGGTGGGCGCACACCGATGCATATTGATCTCGGGGTTCTCTGACCCTTGGTTATGACGTGGGTAACCACGTGACTTGTCTAGAGGTATACGCACTTTGCGACGCTGAGAAGGAGATGATTGTATGAACGTGTGGCGGGCGGATGCCCGAGTGCACGATAGCATGCTGTAATAAAATCTTTCTCCAGTTGAAGTCCTGGGCTGTGTTCAAATTCGCCAACTAAGGGGCCCTTATCCGGCTTCGTACCCTTGAAGAGTGCATCCCGGATGTGACGTCGCTCTGCCGCTGTCCGAACTCACAGCAAGGGGTCCATTATGCACCCTAGAATAACCCCATCAGCCAAGGGCGCGAGCGACCTGCCCTTCTCGAGCCCTAGGTAGTTTTCGATTCGCAATTGTTTGAAATATTTAATTTTTTTGCGCTTGTTTCGTGTTTACAACTCTGCACGATACTCGCGCACGCCACAAAAGACAAATGTAACTTTCATGGAGCGAAATTCGACAGAATAAAACTCGAGGTGGAAACGAATACACACCGTCTGAATTCACTTAACGAATATATTATCTATGGGAGGTAGCAAGGGCTCGTGAAACGGGAAGGGATCAAGGGTAAGTGATAAGGGCACACTGCACCGAAATCGAACACAGCCTTGGACCACCAGGCTTTTACCGTCGAACGACCCTACTCGCTGAATTATCCAAGCACTGCAACAGTTTCTTGGCTTGAGATGTCAAATTCATCTGCAACAAGAGTTCTCACTCCGAGACCTGCTCTCGAGTACGCAAGCGCCACCGGCATGTATTTTAACGGGCGCACTGAGTGACATGCACCCAGTCAGGTTAGTAAAGACGGATGGAATGTAGTTCCATAACTTAAAGTCATATAAAAAGTGTTAGGTAACCATTTGTGATAATTTAAATTATTTCTCTAGCTTTCTGTTTTTTTTTTTTTGTATAAACGAGAGCAGATTTGTAAAATACTTACTTTTATAATAATTTCACAGTTTCACTTGACCAGTGCATGAATAAAGCGATGAGGCCCATGGGAATGTTAATTTTACATAAGCCGGAAGAATACGCAACATGCATAGAAGTAGATCTTAAGCAGGGCTTTCAAAAGTGCTCATTATATCGTTAACAGCCTGTACTTTGGCGTATAATTGTCTCGTACTATGTGAAACTACTCTCTAAGAAAGTATTCGCAAATTTACCACACCTGTCTATTTGTATATCGTGAAAGTGCGAATGGGGAAGATTTTCCCCACACATCCACGGTGATGTTCCTACATCTGTTGAGGAAACAGTCGAACGAGTTTCCAATTTTTTACATAGTCCATTCACTGTTACTTCCAAATTTTCTGAAGCGCTGCTAAAGTGCCACTTCCAGATTATTCCTCCGCCTCATGCAAACAAAGCTTAACCGTGTCTAGAAAATCACACCAAATAAGGAACGATGCACCGCACTCGTGCTCACTCAGTATACAATAATATCTTGCATAATAACTATTTTTTACTAGTTATTACCAACACACCTATTTCTTCCCTGGTTTTATTCTTTTACGCTATAAATTAAATATTACAATGCATACATAAAATACACGTTACAGTTATATTTATACAAAAATAAGATAACTTTATGTTAAAAGAAGGATAAAACGCTTGTCATACATGACGTGTTTTAGAAATAAGCAATTACGTCATATAGGGGAAGATTTTTCAAAGGTTTGTTTAAAAAAATGCGAAGGAACCACAAATATACTATAGTAGTCATTCTTGTATTTGCAGCCAGACGTTTAGTAATTTTCCATACTATGCATAGGTGAAAAACTTCCATTAACATTTAAGAAGTTTACTATAAATAATTTGTACAGTGTACGTACCCCTAAGATTATTATTAGCGAAGTTAATTTTTAATAATATCAGTAGGAAAGCCTCCCCTTGTAGCGCACTGGAGGTTTGGCTAGCTCGTTCCTTCAACCTTGAGTTGAGAAGCCTTCCCTCGGCTGATACAGTAAGAAAGGGCTTGACTTCCTCTCCTAATTCGGCGTGAACACATTTCACTTTCAATTTATCCCTACTTCAAATTGCCACATCAAAATTGATTTACATGTGATCACTTATCCCATTGAGGAGTATGCAAGTATATAACCGGGGCTACGTTTATAAGGACATTTCTTTGCTCTTGGAGACAATACTCACACTCTTACAGTGTTATTGTTTCGCTGGACCGTATCAAAATCCTATTAAACAATTACAACTAGTCGACACTTCAGTTCATAAGAATAAAACTGCTGTTGGCAATAAATTATCAAATGTACACGATGGATTGTACAGCATGTTACATCTGCTGCGACATATTAACTGACACATGCTTCATGCTTCATTCGCCGACGGCCAGCCAATAATAAACGTTGCAGAGTACAGTAGGCTCTCCCGGTGTAGCCACGGCCAATAGCACGATGGTAAGTGGAAATACAGAGACCAACACAACTGAGATTTCTGTGGTGGAGAATATAGGCAGTTCGCTTCAACCTTGTCTTCAGTACCAGGAGATTTGTGCCGTCCTCAAAGGGTTAAATTACGTTTTATAATCTCATAACATTGTGTGAATTACATACGAATTCGAATCACACTCCTTTCTACCATCAGAGCTCTTAACTCACAAATTGCTTGATACGGGCTATAATAGTGTTTCCAACCTCATTTCACATAACGAATTATCTCACAAAGTACTGTACCCGGAGTTCAGGATCATTCGTGTATAGTAGAGACTGCAGGGAATGCACCTCTGCATATTATGGAGTGTAGTGAAGTGAAGTGAAGAGATTTGGGCGGCGCTTAACTATTGAGATCGAGGTGAATAAGGGGCGGAGCCGGAATGAAGGGGGCGGGGGAAACGGGAGATCCCCCGAGAAAACCCGCCGACCAATGGCATCGTCCGGCACGATTCCCACTCGTGAGAATCCGGTAGACCCGGCCGGGGGATCCAACCCTGTGCGTCTTGGCGGGAGGCGAGCGTGCCGATCGCTCAGCCGTCGCGGCCTACTGAATGTTATGGAAGAAAGTGGGCCGCGGGCTCTTGGGAAACAGTTTTGTTTTTATTATCTGCCCGAGAGGTCGCCGTGCCTATCTCGATGTTCGCGGCGAGACACGACTCCCGGGTGCCAGAGGCGGCAACTCGGCGAGACGGACTTCAACTGTGAGTCGTCGTGCTCTAAGTAACAGCTTAGCTGCCGCTCTGCGACGTCGCGAAAATATTTCCAATAAGTGGAACGTTGACTAGCGTATGTTGGATCTTCCTGCTCGAGGTTCTACAACTTCCCACAACTTTACACTCCCCATATATATCTCGAGAGGTCGTGATATGAAAAACTTAAGTATTTTCATAGTTGTGCCAAAAAAAAAAATCCGGTTTTTTTTATTTAATTTCCATCAAAGGAAAATACTTAAAGTGATTTCTGACCAAAGTATCGAATTCATGATCTTCTCTCTTTGGAACATAGAAATAATAAAACCATTTAGAGAAGCGAAATTATTTACGGTAAAAAAAAAGTGATCATACATAAGGACTATAAAGAAATATTTTGTGCAGGGGCCTATTTTTTTACCTGGGGCAGTTGCCAAGCATGATTTAGACTGTATAATGATGACGCGTTTTATCTCCCAGTGCTTTAATTTTTTTTTTGCCAATCGTGTGCTTTATTTGGTTTACTTTTTTTTTAAATGTAATATTGTGACTTTATTACAAACTATTTAAAAAACTTTAGAACCCATTTTTTTATACTCGCATAAGGCAAGTTACATCACAATTTACAAATAAGATTCAAACGTGCATAAATTAATAATGTTTAGAATTTTATTAAATTACGTCTGTCTACAACACGTTTTAAATGTGTTGCAAAGTGTTTGGAATACTATTACGCGCGTTTCGATTGTATTTGCGAGAAGAACACACACTTTAAACGATCAATAACGGGAAATTACAAGATATCATGAAAACTACAAACACAAACTCTTCGGGATCCTCTAACGTTTCTAACAGTTGTCAATGTTACACTACTACATCTCAAAACTTTCTAACGGGACACCTGTAGAATTTGTTTGAGGGCTTGTATTGTAATTTAGCTACGAAAATCCCACCAATAAAATTGTAAGTTCACCGCTTCCATAGGCTATTCACGGTAAAATGAGCACTTTTGAAAGCCCTGCTTAAGATCTAGTTGTTTGCACGTTGTGTATTCTTCCGCCTTATGTAAAATTAACATTGCCATGGACCTCATCACTTTATTCATGCGTCGGTCAAGTGAAGCTGTGAAATTATTCGAAAATCAGTTACTTTACATATCTGTTAATTCTCACAGTAGGTGCATTAAAATAAAATAGGAAGCAAAACAAATAATTTTAAGTTATCACAAATTGTTACCTAACACTTTCCATTAGACGTTCATATATGGAACTACTTCCCATCCATCGTTACCAACTTTACTGGGCGCATGTCTACAAGTGCACACATTAAAGTATATGCAGGCAGGGGCAGAAACTTTTTTTTAATGTTGATTTCAAAAGTGCTCACTTTATCGTGAACGGCCTATAGTCGCATTGTTACACGCAACACTAGGGAAAGCCTGCGCTTTAGTTGAGTATTTCGAAGGTAGAGGCAACGGGGCGGTTAATGAACACACCATTATCACCCATATCGCTCCCTCGGTTCTGTGCCTCAGATGCTTAAAATAGCTGCAGGTTGGCGGGCGCCTTAAGAATTAATCACGTGGCACTTGTACGGCCTTAATAAATTTCCAGGGTTTCAAGAAAGAGTGCCTAGCCCGTTATGTTTTGTTCCCAGCGGCTTGAAATGTAAATCGAAATTTGTAACACGTAAAAAAATGTAAATTAATTTAAGCAATCAAAATCTAATTTCTATTATGAAAGGCACATTACATTCTTATTAATGAGGTACTGAAGTCACTTAACAGTTCAAACAATTATTATTTAAATCCTCCACCCGGAAATATGTATGTATAAAAATCACAACACAGAAAAAAAAAAAGGGGTATGATGTCGCGGCAACCTATGAGTACACTGTTATGAACGAAACAACGTTTGGCGGATAAATGAGAATACTCTGGTGAAATTCCCTAATGGCGGACTCCGAAACGAATCGAATTACTCCAGGAGTAAGAGGCTAAACGAAATCAAGAGTCTACCATTTCCAACGAAATTTTGCACAAATACTTACATGCCGGACAAAAACTTCAACATTTTTATTTGACTGTACTTAATTCTTACAGTATCATAATATAATTTTTGTTTAATATTCTTTCTTGAAGATGTCGAAAACAAGTATAGTATTGGTAAATACGTATTTAAAAAACTTAATTTGAAAGCACTGCGGAGAATAAAATTTTCTTTTGAGAAAAAACTATGGGTTTGGTGCCGTCATATAGTTGTATATTCTGTAATAATATGCGCTTCAACTAACGATGAAAAAAAAAAAAAAACTTATTGTTAGCATTTTTGCGTGGAAGTTTCAACCAGCGCAGTTCGTGAAATTGTATTACTTTCTGTTTTTTTACGTACGTTTCTGGCGTATGTGATGGCCTACAGAGCGCCCAGAAAGGAACTGTGTACAACGTTCCCGTGGTAGCATGCGGTAGCGAGAGGTTTTTATTTTAAACAGAAACTGCTAGATGCCGAAAATGTTAGCAGGAGCGCCTGATGGTGAGGCAGCCACTCCGACACCATGGTTTAAGGGGTGGAGGATAACAGGGCGTATTCGAATTATAGACCTATGATGAGGTAGACAGATCTCTCTGCGGCTGCGCGCAACCAGTCTCCGTGTCACAACATTGAACTGCTTTTCTGCCAACACGACTAGCAAAAATGGCGTCGATTAGGTTTTGAGGTTACAATACTGTTTAGTAAACAAGTGCTTTTGTAATGTATTTATACTTGTCCTAATCGATTTGGAATTCCTTTTTGAATAAATTCAAGCAGGTTAAACTATTTTATTATTATAACAGTGCTTGTCATTTTAAAATTAAGATACAAACAAACTCGTTCATCACTGTTGACCATGTGACTTTGACAGTTGTGTAGGATTGGGGTAGGTCAATGTTGGGTACGCGCGAAGAAGACGAATAAGCGGTCTACCTCATCTTTAGGCTATAGTTTGAATACTCGAGATGTGCCTAGTGCTTATCGATCAAACATTTGAAAAATAACCAAGTTTTATTGATTTTTTCTTAAATAAATAATATGTCACAACGATTTCATACTTACAAAAACGTTAAAGTACCTTCTTTTACTGGCGAAGCTAAAAAATTCTCACTTATATATTGTCTACAGCGTGTAACATTTATTTAAGAGTCAATGTGAATCGAAAACATAATAAAATGAGCTATTTTGGTAACGACTAAAGGCTGTTCACGATAAAGTGAGCACTTTTGAAATCATCCTTAGAAAAAAGTCACAGCCCCTGCCTGAATAAACTTTAATGGGTGCACTCGATGACATGCGCCCAATAAAATTGGTAACGATGGATGGAAAGTAGTTCCATTAATTAAAGTCGAATAAAAAGTACTAGGTATCCATTTGTTATAACAAACTATTTCCTTCGCTTCCTGTTTTTCAATGCATCGAAGTTTAAAATTGAGCATATTTGTAGAATATTTACTTTTTTAATCATTCCGCAGTTTCACTTCACCTGGGCATAAATAAATTGGATATTCGCCATCACCAGTAGTCATTATCCTCGCCATCATTACGTTAGGAATGATATTGCAACATCACCGTTGCCTCAAATAAAAAAAAAAAAATCGAAACAAAGAAGAATACATTCTCAGCCAATATCACAATGCAGACCAGACAACAAATTCATATGATCAATATACACAACAGGAAAGAGGATAAAACCATCGTCATGATCTGCTTTTGAAAAAAAAAAAAACCCACACGTTTGTTCACATATGTTGCTCTGACAAATAATTTTCTGGGTCGGCTGACTATCATTCCTTTTGTTTGGCTCATCTATTCATTGTCAGCACCGAATTACAACCGTCTTTAATTTTCTTCTTGTATCTACTCGGATGATTTTTGTGATCCCGATTAAATACGTGCCGTTCTTTCTCTGCATGTCACGTCTTTTTCTACCTCATTATCTAACCGAACTTCATCCCAATACTTTTTTTCCCCCCGCTTTCTATTTAGTCAACGTGCATGCTCCTCTTTAAATCAGTAACGTTGGCAATTCCAGCAGTGCGTCTCGCCTAACGTTATCGGTCGTTCTATCATTCCAACAAAATATTAAAATTTCGCATGCTCGTGTCGGCGTAGTTCATAGCGTAGCTGAAGTCACGTCCTGAGTACACAAATTTGTTAAATTACTCTAGCTGGTGTTCCGCTTGCCGTGACTCAAGCCAGGGCCAAGAAAAATCTCGCTAACACGACTGGCAGTTCAGTCGCAAGTTATGTCTCGTTATGCGACTCTCGAGATAACGTGCGCGGAGGGGGGGAATTGAAAATAAAAGAACGGCGTTCTTTGTAGCAATGGATGGCGCACTCTGGACCTCCGAGCTACATCATGACCTTCCCCGCTTGACACGGAGTCGCAACTGATCAGGGCGTGATTGTGACGACAGTGGGAGGCTGATGAAACAGGCCAATGGGCTGGCGGCTGTACAAGTGGGTGCGCGCGCGCGCTCGCAGATAAGCGACATCGTCCGCTCTGCTGGCGGAAATTCTTCATTGCTAGATATAACACATCTCTTTCTAGTCTGAATTCTTTGTTTTTGAAGTAACTTGAAAATATTTTGATTACCTTGCCTTTTTGGTGAAAAATATATACAATGAATATTAATCCTTGGTTTAAATCTAATCAAATTAATCCATGCAGTATATGATTTATAAAGAAAAATTTATGCAGTGGTAACAGTATTTAAAATAAAATTCTGCCTAGTGTCATGCATTTCTTAGAACAGTTTTTTTTATGTTTTCTCGCAAGAAACGTGCACGAATTATTGCTGCAAATTGCAGCTGAAGATTCCCGTCTTTTCGTAAAACTAGGATACCCTCGATAATTTCTCGAATTTTCATGCGAAAGTAACGTTCTTGAGTTATGACAGTTATATGTGGCAACGTAGCTAGACGTAAACTAAAAAAAAAAACTATGAAGTATGCTGATTAATTGTTACAAAGTAGATAGAATAGATTTGAGATAAATAGTGAACGTGAAATTAGTTCAGTAATTAAAACCGGGCTGCGAATACGGCATCACTCATTCCGAAAGCCCAGTCACTTTCTGCTGCTGATATGCGAGTTTCAGAGTAAGTACACTCAGTATTAGCCTTGACGTATCGTTAAACCTTGATCATGAGATGTCCGTGACAGTTATCATCTCAGAAAGCTCGATAGCTTTAACGAAGCAGATGCTTCCTCTACGGTACATCTCTGTTCGGTACATACGAATCACGGGGAGATGAAAAAAAAAAAAACGATGGCTTTATTAAATACATGCGAGCTTCGAAAATTTTTCCTGCTGAACTTTTGTCATTCTAACAGATTTGTCCCAACTAATAAGAAACGAACATAGTCTTTTAACTTAATTTAGGCACTTCATGTCCAGTCTGAATGTACAGGATGAATACGGGTTAGATCGGAAAACTTTAGCTGCGGGTTAGTCACGGAAAAATGAGAAAACACACATACGACTTGTGGTCTATAAGGAACCATAAGTGCGGTGCATTTGAAGTTGGTATTGAAACACTAGTTTATTGCAGATATTGGAAACCATTTTTAAGATGGAACATTATGTCTCGATAATGTATAGGGAACAAAGATCTATGAACACCACAACACCGTAAAATTGTTTCATGGAAATAATCATGGTTAGTACCCTTGTTTCGACTTAATCTTCGTGAAGCCGTGGCATACTTGGTATTGAAAAGATGTATTATTAAAACGCATGTCAAAATAAACTAAACATATTACTCAGGCACTGAGTGTTCCATCTCCAGTAGTAGTAATGAAATAGCGATTCAGAACCAACTTTAAAGATATTTACCCCTCTTAGGAATTACTTTAGGCCATAGGTAGTATGTATGTTTTGCCCTTTTTTTCGTGATTTACCTGTAGCCTAAGTTCGTCGGTATAATTTAGAAACACGCTGTACAAGAACTATATTTTCAGAATTATTTTACGGGAGGTAGAAAATGGAAGGGGTGGCCCCTTAGCAACAAAAAAAAAAAAAAAAAGTGCGTATTACAAAATTCTTGGGGGGGAAAAAAAATTGGTAAACCGTTTTATTACTTACGATGAAGAACCAAAATGAGTATTTTAGATAATTACTGTCAGCAGTCTTTCAACTGCCACAGAACCGCGAAAAAAGACGAGCGAGGTGGTGCAGTGGTAACGACATTCTCGACCCGTGTTTGGGAAAACCCAGATGCATTTACCGGTCCGGCCATCCTGGTATTGCAGACGTAAATTATTTACACACGCATATATATATATATATAAATTTATACGCGACTACGGACTTGCGGCTCATACTGAAATTCTTTCAATTGTAATACCGTTTGTTATTTAGGTTTCAAATAATTGCTTTTGAAATTTTAGATATTAGACTGTAAAGTAAATTATTATTTAAACCTAATAAATTTTAGAAGTAGATATTATGAAATTTTGTTAATTATACTGCTACTTAAAATATAGGAGTTTTAAATTTAAAAGTGGACGTGGCTGAAATTGTGTAATTATTACTACGGAAATTAGCGAGGTTGGGTTGGGAATTGATTGAAATCGTGCTGGATGGTAAAGGATCTGATGCAAGGTAGCGAGAGGGTAGGAAGGTACCAAGCCTCCACCAATGTTATGAATTAGCTTTATACTAATTCATACTTGAAAGAGGCTATGGGTGTAGCTAAATAATGAGTCATGATTAGGTACAGCACAACTGTATAAGATGGGAGTTTATCTAACATAAGGATTATACAATAACTATTTACATGACTATTGATCGGGGGAGCTTAAATGGAATACCAAGATGTTAATTAATTATAATATATTTTTTTACCGCACGTCACTACTATTACAATCTAATTGTAAAGTCTCCATCTTGTTCATGTTGCAGGAGGCTGATTCCAGGAGGCGGTTAACGACGGCCGGACATACCCATCTCCATGTGTTCTTGGTCCGCTGCCCCGATGACAAAAGACGCCGCTCCCAGTGTTACGTTGGCCTATATCGGGCGCGTTGTTTAATATTTTCGGTCCCGTTTACTGGCCGGTGGAGGGGGTCTCGGCAACTGTCTTATGCAAGGTGTTATTGCAATCGCGCTCCTGCCCTGGTTCATTGTATGAAGGTGTGATCAGGCAGTGCCTGATCACTTCATAACATCGTGAATTCCCGGATAGTTCCTGGACACAGCTATAACTAAATCAGCTACCATTTCCTTACTTTCTCAACCACTGGTTTGATATGTATGTATGAAGTCGTTGTTGACAATAAAGTCTCACGTGAATACCGAAAAATGTTTAGTGTAACAACTGAAAAAAAAGCACGAACGTAGTTTTTGTTCCAGAGGGCACGGCGTAGATTCAAGAGAAATTTATTTAGAAAAAAAAAAATGAAAGACATGGTGGTCGTCTCGTTGGCCGAGTGATTACACTGTCGGGAAACGTTCCCGTGAAATTACGTGGAATTAATGGTAGAAAATTGTCCAGAAATATTTTTTAAAAAATTACGTCCACTTTACGTATGTTTCTACAATGGGCTTTTCTGTTAATTCACAGAACATCTCCACAGATTCGCTTCTGCATCTCCGGTTTATAAACATAAAAATTGATTTTTTTTTTTTTTTCGTTTTGGAGGATGTACTGTGTATAAAATATAAATAAAAATCCTTATAATATTTTGTCCTGGAGATAGATATGCGTCAACACGACAGAAAAAAACATCAGAGGTCATGACTCTTACCACATTTGCATATCGCTGTTTTGTAATAGCGCTGGGTAAAAACATGTTATTGTCATGAAACTGAAGCACGTAACTTATTTCAGTTTTTAGCAACACGGTTGTTGCTAACTGTTACAGGTGACTTGTGAAATTTAAT
This sequence comes from Dryococelus australis, assembly GCA_029891345.1. Lineage (NCBI taxonomy): Eukaryota > Metazoa > Arthropoda > Insecta > Phasmatodea > Phasmatidae > Dryococelus > Dryococelus australis. The sequence goes on from CM057006.1 coordinate 30,894,719, forward strand.
TTTCTTGTTGAGCTACTTTTAGCTTCTGCTCTGTTCGTTCCTGAAACACGAAGCTGTAGGAATTACGAAGGGTTTAAGTAATTTTTAATGTACGAAGCCCGGTTCCCTTTCTCGTCATTTAATAAGCGTATTTCCGTGTATGTTTACTGCAGGATTTCCGTAAAAAAAATACAATTTATGTATACATGTAACAGTGAAGCACATCCGCCTTTCTTATTTCAATAACCCAAACTGTAAATTCACCTAATCAATTATTCACACCGATTTACTTGTACCTCGGATAGGGAAGGCCCGGCCTTGGAAAGACTTAGCCTCGTCTCGTAAGTTAAATAACGTGCGGGTGTTACTTTTATTTACGTAAAAACGTGACAATCAGATTGGCCTGGTGAGTAGTGTAGAAAAGTTTCTTCTGGGCCAGGAGAGTGGTCGGGTACTCCGTTGGGCAAAAGAAAAATTAATCTGAATGCTATTATTCCCCGATTAGTTCACTAATATTATTTTTGGACATATGTTAGTATGTACTCGTGCACAGTGATTCGTTTAGACATAGCTAATTGGAAACTGGTTACCAAGATTACTTTTTTAACATCGAAAGTTGATGAGCGAAAATTTGACAGCACGCTGCTTTAGAAAGTGTAAAAATAATGTTGAACTTAACAAGGAAGTACTGTAGACTTTAAGTTTACACCGACTTGCTAAAATTCAAGTGATGGATGTACGTAAAGGTAGCAGTCGGTGAAACCACTGTACCGTTACGTCATGGAAGCGCCCAGACATGGATTAGTTGTGCTGTCACATAACGTGAGTGAGTGTGTGCTATTCATGGCATTGCATCACAACCCTTCGTGGACGTCATGTAACACCACGACTATGAGACATTCCAGCAGGGCAATGCACCGTGTCATCAGCCGATTGTCCAGAATTGGTTCGAGGAGCATTCTGGATAGTTTCAACGAATGCTGTGTCCACATCGATCTCCAGATATGAACCCCATCGAGCATTTGTGGTACGCGGTGGGGAGGACCATTCGCACCCAAGATCCTGCACCTACAAATAGCAGGGAGCTGTGGGTAGCTACTCAGACGGTATGGGTTAAACCAACATCTCTCCGCACAGGTGTTTCATCCACTTGCGGGATCGGTGCCACAACGAGTTGATGCCCTTCTCCGAACTAGAGGAGGGCCTACATGATACTAGACCCCTGTCTCATGACTTTTCTCATGTCGTGTATTATACATAGAAACAGGTGGGTTTCGTGAAAATATTTAAGACCGTGCTATACCTCAATATCCTACGTCCACAACCACAACTTCCTTTGGTTATTGGCCGCGTGTCTACGTGAGAAGACATGTTCTTATTTGACTGGGCCAATCGTAATAAAGTACTCTGGTACTGAACGTCCATGATTCGCCGACAGACACTTGAGGCACTACGAAAGACAGACACTACGAAAGTGCATATGAACAGAAGTGTTTTGGAATGCAGCTGGCCTCGAAAACTTTTCGCGAAAAACTCCTGTCCCTAATTATACACATAAAGATACATAGATAATTTTGAACGTTTCATAAAACTATGCATTGTAAATATAAAGTATTTCACTTGCAGTGTCACAAACTGAATTCATATAACTAGTTTCCAATAAAGCAGTGACAGTAAACTGTGCAAAAACTTATTACTGTGTGAGGTTTATGATAAGTAGGGACACTCGTTTTTCGCGAAAGTGTTCCGTGCAGGTTTTACTTCATTATAATGCGTACACAAGAGGCAGTTTTCCTTCACGTACGTCCTGCGTTTATATGCGAGAAGACAATGAGGTACTATTTGTCTGGGCCAATGAGAACTAGGCTATTTAGGTGCCCAACGTCTGTAATTTGCGTTTAGGTACCTAGAACGAGTAGGGGTAGATCTGAGTTAAAATTTCCTGAAATACTGCTAGACAGGAAAATATTTTGCCGAATGTCGGTTGCCCCTGACCATCGGTGGTACAAAGATCTTGACTTGGGTCTAAGAAGGTTTGGTAAATCCTAGAAACTTCTGCTAGAATACGCCAGGAGATATAGGAACAACAGAATTCTTCTGGGGGGCACTTGATGTTCAGGTGGCCAAGCTGGCAAACTCAGAACCAAGTCGGAGTCCGTAGTAAGGATTGGTAAGCGAGAGATATTTGGGCGACGCGTAGAAAGCTGGCGTCAACATCACCGATGGGGATGAAACGAGGTGCAGATGGAACAGTAACGGAATGTACTGGTAGGGGAAACGGGAGCACCCAGAGAAAACCCGCCGGCCTAAGACGACGTCCAATCACCTTATCCACTTGCGAACATCCGAATGTAATCCCACCTGTTATTGAGCCTGAAAAGTGGTTCTTGAAAATCCGGAGTTGAGTTGACTCCTATTGACATATTCCCGGTACGATTCTCGTGTAGAAAATGGGGTACCTTAAAATCCGGATTTGAGTCAATTCCGGGTTGGCTTAATTCCTGTATAGGTAGTACAATATCTGGAATTGACTCAATTCCGAGTTGACTTAATTCTGCGTCCCCCCTTACACTCAGAGCCAATGGCCATACCGCCCTGGTAACCTAACCTGGCGGTCTTCTGATCACCAAGGACCATGGTGGCTGAGCGGTTAGCATGCTCGCCTCCCACCAAGGCGAACCGGGTTCAATCCTCGGCCGAGTCACCGGATTTTCGCAAGTGGGAATCGTGCCGGACGATGCCATTGGTCGGCGGGTTTCCTCGGGTATCTCCGATTTCCCCCGCCCTTTCACTCCGGCACAGCTCCATACTCAACTCAATCACCCTCATCGGCTCTCAAGACCTTACTGTTAAGAGCCGCCCCCAAATCTCTTCACTCATTCTGATCAATGGTTGGGCGTGATCAATAATTGGATGGGCGAACGTCCAAGGTACGCCCCGTTTCCGAAGGCGCACATACGATCCTAGGTAGACCCACTAAGGGTCAACACATGAATTGGCCGGAGGTTGAGGTCGCGTCAACTAGGTACTCTATCCAACCTCTGTGCCAGACTGGGACACCAGGCGACACTTAGAACTCTATATTCAGAGTATACTACATGTCCAAGGGAGGTCAGATGCTCTGGTTAGGATGTTCCTCAAATGGGAGCTGTGACTCTCAGTGTGACAGCTCGATCTTGTTATTTATCATATTCCCGCTTCTCCTAATTTTAAGAGCGACCGATACGTCAGTGCAGTTACATCACGGATTTTGAAAGCTGGTATTTTAAACTAAGAATGCGCGGTTTCGTAAAAGACTATAACATTTAAAATCAATAATTTAATGAGTCAGCTGAAATACTCTGCTATTATTTTTAAGCCGTGAAATTGTACGCTTTAGTACGTTTGCGGTAATGTGCGTTAGGAATACGTCTAACTAAAGTACTATTCCAACATGCACTTGTATTAAAGTATTATATAATATTTCCCTGTGCTGTGGCCGGTTGTTAAGTGTGTATGCCACGATGTAAGATTCCTTGCACGAGTCCTTGTAAGCGTGCATTATCGCTTGTATGGATGGTTCTGTAGAAGATTTAGCCGACTGTTGGCTCTTTTCATGGACTTTTTCGTAATTGGTCGCGATCAATGTCCAATGGAAGATTCCTTATATAGTTGAAATTTTAGCTTATCAGAGAGAGGGTGGTACAATCATTTTGTTTATTTTATTTTGAGAAATAGCGTGAAACTATTAAACACCAATGAATAGTAAATAAACCAGATTATATCGTGTGCAAAATAAAGTTAGACATTCGCGTTTATTTAACATAAAAATCCCAGCTATAACAACAAAACCATGTGCGTAAATTCATGATACTGAAGTCGTGAGTGGAAATTGTCTCCGAATCACACTTGCAGAAGTAAAATCATAAGGAAAATGCACTCGTCTCTACTTGTGAGGCAACAAGAATCGGCGGATAGGTTATTCCATAGAACCCTCCACAGCAACTCAGTGTAAAATGTCTTCCAGTAAACTTCCTAAGCTGCAATGGAAATTTGTTTAACCAATACAACGTATTGAAATACTACCATACATCAGGATGCGTTGAAAAGGAATGTTTAGCGCCGCTACGATACATTATTGGTAACTTTCGTACGCATTTGACTGTTTCCTGATCGACTGTAGGAACACTAAGGAATTATTCGGAAATTTACTACATGAGTGAGTACGTAGGGTGGCCAAGCGCGAATGGTAAAGATATTTCCCGCACATTCACGCTAGCGTTCCTACATTTCCTCAGAAAACAATCAAATGCGCACGAAGCTTCCCAACTTTGTGTAGTAGCGACGCTAAGCATTCCACATTTGTAGTCAGATGTGTGATAATATTTCCGCACGATATTTGGGATAAAAAAATTACCATTTCAGCTAGGAAGTTTACCAGATATTTATATTTTATTTTCTTAAAGTGAACGCTACCATGGATGTATGGGGAAAAAAAATTACCATCCGCTCTTTCTCACTATAGGCTGTTCACGATAAAGTGAGCACTTTTTAAGGGCATCCCAATAGGCACTAACCGCTTATAAATATATCTTATTGCAGTCTCAGGAATTAAATTTTGAGGGCGGGGAAACGTATACACTGTGTTTATGGGCCACATTGCAATGTTTATAATAAATGCAGCAGGAAGATGGACATTGGACGAAAGGAAAAATTTAGAAGGACCTTAGTAAGTGCTCACTTTACCGTGAACAGCCTATATACGTATACACTGGTGCGGTATATTTGCGAACGATTTCTTAGATTGCAGGCTCGGGTCGCAGGTCTTGTGGAAGTTTCAGCCCGGACTTGTAGGGAAAGATTTTTATCTCGGCAAATGGGATTTAGGCAAATCCACGTGCTAGTTCTGTCCCATACACTCAATACTCGCTTCCCGCTCTGTTCCATACACTCAATACTCGCTTCCCGCTCTGTTCCATACACTCAATACTCGCTTCCCGCTCTGTTCCATACACTCAACACTCGCTTCCCGCTCTGTTCCATACACTCAATACTCGCTTCCCGCTCTGTTCCATACACTCAATACTCGCTTCCCGCTCTGTTCCATACACTCAATACTCGCTTCCCGCTCTGTTCCATACACTCAATACTCGCTTCCCGTTCTGAACGCAAGTGCCGTAAACCTAACAAAACTATATGTATTTGTATGTATAGGCTTTTCACGTAAATTGAGCACTTTAGAAAGCCCTCTCATTTGAAACAACAGTCAATAAATATATTTTATTTTAGCCTTAGACGCTGATATCAAGTCTGGAAAATAGAACAATAAAATGAAATTGTTCTGTCGTTCTCTAAGAAGTGCAATTTTTATTTTGCAACATAATTCCGAAATGAATATCATAGAGATAAATTCATTTTCCAAGGAATTTTTTGAGAGGCAAATGAGATGACATAATACCTTATTAAATGCAAGGTTTTAATTTTTGCAGTACAAAAATACAAAATAAATCTACGTTGATTTAAATGGGTTTTAAATACTATAAGGCATTGAACTAGTTTTTCAAAAACTCCTGAATAATTCTATAATTCAATGTTTTCCTTCCCGCGCTTAAAATAGAGTGCAAATGCCTTAAACGATTGATTTCCTTTCCAAGTGCAGCTTACTGCTGATTGAACATAATTCTAAATGTTTCTGATTAATAAAAAAAACTCTGTATCATTCAAAATAAAATATTAAGAAAGCTGGATACGGAACTTTCATAGCTAATTTTTTTTTCGGTTCTGAGATCATGCATTTTCTAAATTGGTTTTTAAGGGAAAATTAACACTCGGTGCAAGAAAGCTGCGTTTTTATGGATAGATATTAGGAGCAGAACCAGTTCCACGGGGCAGTTTCAGCAGAGATATAGATAGCTTCATAAACAGCCACTGTGTACACAGCCGCTTAGCAGGACGGGTTAGCAGTTTGGAGAAATATTATGTTGTTGGCATTCACAATTATCCACACTGGTGGCATTTGGCTGAGTGACTTTTTTTTTGCAATAAATACCAGATACGATTTAAAGACTTCTCGTGTTTCCTCAAGAAAACAGTATAAAAATATCTTAGTGTTCAGAAACGGATTTCATTCACAAGTTCGGGTGTCTTACTAGGTGTGATTTTAAGTGCCCTGGCTTTATAAATTTAGTGAAAGAGGTATTATTTTCGTAAAAGTAAAGATATATTAAAATTGAGTTAGCCACCAGGATTTTTTTTTTTGGTATTATTCTATCTTGTCAGAAAAAATTTATACCACGAATTTACCACACTAAAAAAAAAAAAAAAAATTATAGAAATAACAATACATTTGAGAACATTTCATTTTATATTTGGATGTATAAATAAGTACAGAGAATAAATATAACATTAAAAATAAAAAAGTAAAGCATATTTAGGAAACATTTAACACTTAAATCAAAAACTAATAAATAATGACAACATCATCACTAGACTTAAATTTTTAAGTACGTAAACATAAACATTTCGCAAAAATTTCTTTTCATTGCGATGCACTGAATGAAACTACTTATAGAACAATTCAATTTCATATAATGTTACAAAAACATAAGGTCAATAATTGTGGATCGATAATTTTATAAGATGGAACTTGAAAATACAAAAAACAGTAATCCCACAAAGAGAGCAATGCTGTAACTAAAACATTGCAATAACTAAACTCTTATACATAATGTAAAATTTTATTATGTTCAGTGGAACCTTTGATGACATAAGCCGACTGCCAAAATCTGCACCGCTGGCATTCTGTGTTTTATACATATATTATATTAATAAATACGTTTGAAAGTGTATATTTTGTATTGCTTGTATTAAATACGTAATTCGGCAGAATTACAATTCTCATTCATCTATTGCATGGTTAAAAGGGTACATTATCTTGTAATCTTACATTTCAGCAGTCATGGGCAAACAGACACTAAGTTAACATTTCAAAGTGTTGGTAACCGAACATTCAATATTTATAATACGTAATTAGAAGACTCTAAATGCTATATCTGAATCTTTTGGGGTAACAGCCTGAATACTGAACGAAATTGTGACCCTTAACGACCAATGCCTTTCTAGAGAAACTTAAACATGGGCATTCATTTTTTTTTTGCAGAATTTCTTGATATACCAGTTTTTTTTATAACTTTTGCATTTGTACGTATACTTAACGTTCAGTGAAATAATTTATCTTTTTTAATGGACCATCTAGAAGTATACAGATATCTTGACAGTCAATATTTTATCAGAGTACGACTGCAATAACAAAAACCTAGTAAAATAACTTTCAAGATATTAGCAAAAAAAAAAAAAAACTATGCCCCTTAATTCATAACCCACTCTTTAGACGCTAATTAGTCTTTATGTACATTCAAACATCATTACATATGATAATAATTACCAATATCATTCTATGTTTCAAAATACGCGGCAGAATTAGGTAGAGCTATATTCTAAATGGTAGAGCTATATTCTAAATGGTAGAGCTATATTCTAAATGGTTTAGTCTGCTGACATCAGATTACTAATGTTCAAGAGTACATTCGTAAGAAGTAAATACACCTGTTCCATTTTTCTAACTCTATTGCAGTTCCTATAATTAAAATACTGATTATTTCACCCTCATGATTCCATATTTATATCCTATTACCATTAAATGCATCAAATGCTCTAGGCCTGAAGTTACGTATTTTAAACGTATTGCCACCACCCATATTAATACGAATACACGACCTGCGCGATGAGATTTTCTTCTTCGCTGCAGACATGTCAGTGAACAGAAGAGGGTCGGCAGGTGTAGGAACTCTCATACTTAAGCAAATAGCGGCTAGAGGGCGCGAACATGATCGAAAAGCGCGCAGTAAAGTGCGTTAAAAATCAACCCCGTCACTTTATGACTGAAATGCACAGGCGCTGAATTTCACCTCGTTAAACTGCGTGTCTGTCTGTGTGTATGTATATATATACATATAAAACACACACACATTACCTAACTCCGTCGGAAGAAACAATGACAATAACAAACTGTAAAAATATGGCAGCCCTTGTGCACTCGTTTCTACAGCGAGGAAGATTTCTTTACCACCTGCAAGCAAGTTTATGCGTGGTTTAACTTTAGGAGCTAACTGTCTAAGAATACTTAAAATCACACTATGGCCTAGAAGGACGATGCCGAATTCCAAAAATTTTGACGTCACGCGCCCTCTGTTCGAATATTTGCTCTAAAGACCGATTCACACTGAAGCTGACATGTGGTACGTTATGTTAAATTTGCGGTTAACTCTATGCGAATTTTTTAAAATAAAATCGTGGCTGTGTTTACATTGGATTCAAGAACGGTTCGTTTTTGATAAGTAGCAATGCAGTGCTACCAAATACGATGTATCTGAGATCAGGAAAAGGCTCTTGTATGTATGTATATATATATATATACATTAGACATTTATGTTTTTGCCTATATAAAAATATGGTAGTATACGCAGATATGAAAAATTGCTTTAATAATATTCCAAACATTTGATCACTGAGTCAATAATTATCTTGTCTCTCATGTAAATTGGCGCCTATTAAAGCTTTCAGATTTCCGTTACAATGGAGTTTTTGACATCGTTAATTTGTTTGTCACTGCAACACGTTCAAACTGAATTATAACCTAACCTTCAATTGCAATCGTATGCGATTTAGAAAATGTACAAGTCCAAACGGAAGCGGGAAGGAATAAAAGTGAATACAGTATAACAAAACAAATCTTTTTAAAATCTGATTGGCTGATACTACGTTAGCATTACGTTATTTTGGAGTTGGCGCACCTCCTTGCATGGAAACATTAACTTCTCGTCGTTCTTAACGCATAGTAGATACATCGCTACGATCAGTAGAAGTGAACATAACGGCAAAGCAAAGTTAACGTAACGATATACAAGTCAACTTCATTGTGAAACTGCCTTAAAGGTGTTCAAGAGTAAAAAATTATTTTCGACATTTATAACTTATTGCTTTTTTTTTCGTGACACATAATAATAGTCTGGTAAAAGTTTGAAAATTGTAGATCATTACTGTAATGAAACAAATAAAAGGAACTATATTCATTTTAAATTAATATCATTTTTAGGAAATTAAATTAAAATTAGTGTTCACGTCATCAGAATTTGATAATTTTATACGCTGTTCACCTGTATTTCAATTCTAACTTTTGAGATAAAGTCGAAAACAACCAAAAGCTATATAATTATTTTAGGTAAACTAAGCGTCGTATTTCAAAGACACGACACTCCTGCGTCTTCAAAAATCACTTTCACTGAAACCGAACTTTTTGTCGAAATAATTTTTTCTAACTCAACACTAATTTATTTTATAAAGTCTCATATTTACGCTAAAAACGCGATGAATGTAAAGGCTATTCATGATAAAGTGAGCGCGTTTGTAATCAACCTTAGAAAAAAGTCACTGCCTCTGCGTGCACATATTTTAATGGGCGCACTTAGTGACATGCGCCCAGTAAGGTTGGTAACGATGGAGGGAAAGTAGTTCCATAGCTTATCAGTGAACAAAAAGTGTTAGATAAACATTTGCGATAAGTTAAATTAGTTATTTCGCTTTCTATTTTTTTTTTAAAGCATCGAAGTGTAAAAAATGAACAGAATTTAAAATATTTAGTTTTCCAATAATTTCACAGTGTCACTTGACCGACGCATGAATAAAGTGATGAGACACATGGCAATGTTAATTTTACATAAGGTGGAAGAATACACAACGTGCATACAAGTAGATCCTAAGCAGGTGTTCCAAAAGTGCTCATTTTACCGTGAACAGCTTATACGTTTTTTTTATCAAGTTATAATTTATACCATGTCACGAAGCTATCAAAATATAGAAAAAAAAAAAGAATGTTTGAGTCTTGAACGACGCTGAAGCTGTGAAACCCCTGCGGTGCCTCCCTCGCTAGAGCAGTCCTGCCAACTTGCCGCCGGGGCAGCTGTAGATTCGCTCGCACTGCGGCAGGATGCCCATGAAGTAGGGTTCCAAGGCCTTCAACATAGTGGCGTCGTGCCCTATGCTGCGGAAGGCCATGGTGGCGTCCCTGCCCGCGTACTCCAGAAGGATCTCTTCGCCTCCCGGATGCTGCAAGGAAACAGTCCGTGTTCACACAATCATCCTGTCGTAAGCTATAGTGTAATCGCGGTTTCTCCGCACTTTTTGAATCAAACCTTCGAAAAATCACCCCGTGTATGGCGCGTGTACTTGTTACCTAAATATGCCACGTTTCGCTAGCGTTCTAGCATCTTATTTATCATTAAATTGAAGTTCCGTTTTTTTTTTAATCTACAGATTATATAATTTTATTTCTAAAGAATATGAATAAAAAAGTGAGAAAACATGTGTGTTGGTAGCGCCTAGTAAGAAATAGTTCTCATGCAAAACGTCATTACTACTGAGTGCGCACGAATTCGGTGCGTTGTCCTCTGGTGTAATTTCACAGACTTGTTTGAGCTTAGTTTGCACGGGGCGGAGGAATATCCTGGAAGTAGAACTTAAGCAGGGGGGGTTCAGAAAAGTTGGAAGTAACCGTGAATGGATTATACAGCGCTGGTGACCAGAACCATTCATGCATGCAATATTCTTATGTTCTAAAATTTATTAAACATTACACGTCGTATTTATAAATATATTTCAAGCAGTGTATTGGGTGTTTTGTTTATTCTAAAATGTATTATTTTGGCTTATCCTAGGAGCCGCGGTGATGTAATTGTCAGACTACTCGCTTCTCACATAGGCGAACCGGGCTGGAATCTCGTGTCGGGGGGGGGGGGGGGTTGCTTCCGCAATTGTGGGAATCGTGCCAGACGAAGCCGTTGCACAGTGGGACATAAACCAAACCTAGCGCGAAAAAAAGTAATTTTCGTTTGGAACGTGTACTGTTAAACTTGATATAGGCTGTTCACGGTAAAATGAGCACTTTTGAAAGCCCTGCTTAAAATCTACTTGCCTACACAGTGTGTATTCTTCTGCCTTATGCAAAATTAACATTGCCATGGGCCTCATCACTTTATTCATGCATCGGTCTGGTCAAAACTGAAATTATTACAAAAAATATATGTTTTGCTAATCTGCTCATTTCTACACTTCGATGGGTCAAAAAAAAATACAGAAAGTGAAAGAAATTATTTGTCATCACAAATGGTTACCCGACACTTTTTATTCGACGTTAAGTAATGGAACTACCTTCCATTCATCGTTACAAACATTACTGGGAGCATGCCACTCAGTGAGCTCATTAAAATACATGCCGGTAGGGTCAGTGACATTTTTCTAAGGTACATTTCAAAAGTGCTCACATTATCGTGAACAGCCTTTACCCTTGAAACACGACGAAAAAAAAAAAAAAAATCTCGAGAAGATATTTTGCAAATTAAAAAAAAAAAAATATTCCGATGTTAGCCATAGTTCATTGCAATAGCCACAGTTTAATTAATTTATGTAGATGTCGTTAAAAACTGAAAGAAGATGTGTTTTCTAGAGATCTGTGAATCGGGGCGAGTGAGTTCGAGGATCATAACATTTTGCTGGGAAATTCATTTCACTTTGAAGTTTTTTTTTTTTTTTTTGTCGGCTTGAGAAAAAAAAAATTGCATTTCGGCGTTTACGCTCATTTGACAAGGAGGCTGAGCAGACGACAGTGCGACTTAGTATTTGGACACCGAAACCAGGTTCACCCGAAATTTGGAAACTACCATAAACCGTACCCTTCGACAACTCTGTCTACAAAACTGAAGAAAGTATTCATGATGATCCAGTTTAGTAGAATGTACGTCTCTCTGAGCAAATACAACACGACGCTACATGAAAGCTACTCCACAGCGATAAACACTTTTATTCTTAGAGAAAGGTGCGTCCCAGTCCAAGTATTATTACGCAGAAAAAAATATTTCATTTAATTTTGTTTCAGGATGGAGTAAAATCCAGGAATAAAAACAATCGGCATTTAAGACTGACCAACACTTGTCTACTGTGTTACGCTTACGTGGGATGAAAATACTTCACGAGATATGATAGACGGGGCTTACTAATGACAGAGAAAGGTGGACGAGTGATTACCAAATGGACCTGCAAACCTAATGGATTTACTGGGGAAATCCATACAAGCTTCTGTCAGGCTGTCGAAATGTATCGTCAAACCACTGCAAAGTTGGTGGAAGAGAGTTTTACTGTTGTATCGCCACCAAAATGCCATTATTCAGCGCTGCTGCACACTAGCCCCAGAGAAACCAAATGGCTTCAGTTTTCATCAAGCATTTCGTTTACAGGCATATTTTAGGATTTTAATAAATGCCAAACGAATTTAGGCAATGGAATCGCATGTAACTAACAACGATCGGCCCGACTTCTCAAATGTTTAACATGGCGAAAAACGCATTCAAACTAATTCAAAGTGCAAAACACAAATAAAATATATAATTATAAAATTACGTGGCTTAGAAATATACCTAATAAGCTAAATTAAAGATTTATTTTTTTCCGGAAGCGCAGAAATTATTTGTTACTTCCGTTTCTTTGCTGCATTGTAACGTAAGACAGCAGCTTCGAATAAACTTGGGCATAGAATTTCAACCAAAATTGAATCAACTCAGTGAAATAAAAATAACACGAAAATGAGAAATATTTTCAAGCATACGTGAAATTATATATTAGCATCTGCGAGGGGATTTGTCGAGTAAACGGAATTTTAAAAGCAACACAACCTAACTGGTTCATCTAACAAATGTTTCACCACCTGTGGGAACCGGGTTCTATTCCCGGCGGGGTCGCCTCCGGATCTTCACACGTGGGTTGTAGTGTCCGACGAAGCCACTGATCGGCGGCTTTTCTCGGGGATCTCCCGTCGTTCCCCCCCCCCCCCCGCCGCCCTTGCATTCCGACGCTCGTCGGCCCTCAAGACCACGATGTTAAGAGCTGCTCAGGTCTCTTCACTCACCCACTACACGTTTCGATAACCAAATCCTTCGTGAAGTTAGACTGCCAGCAAAATATTTCACTGAATCAACTGCATACATTTGATTGGCCACTCATTTGATCGGCTTCGTTCGCAAATACAGCTCGAGTGAGTGATTGAAGATATCTGGTTGGCTCTTAACATCGAGGTCTTGAGAGACGGTGAGGGTGAAGCGAGGTGAGTATGGAGCAGCGCCGGAATGAAAAAGCGGTGGAGGGGGAAGGAAACGGGAGGTACCCGAGAAAACCCGCCGACCAGCGGCATCGTCCGGCCACGATTCCCACGGCGTTGTTTGATTCAACAGAACCTCTTTCTCGGTGTAGTAAGTCAAGAGGAGGTAATAGGAGGTGGGGTAGGGGGGCACGCACCTTGTTAAGAAAGCGGGTGACGTCATAGACGCGGTCGTAGACGACGATCCAGCAGTCGTGGGAGTGGTCGTGCCACGACACCTGGTCAAGGGCGATCTCTCGCTCAGCGGCGACAGGAGGTGGTGATAGCCTCAGCGCTGTCACTGCCATACACAGGGCGTCCCCGGCCATCGACAGCAAGCTCGCCTGCGAACACACACACACACCATTTCCCACGTCACACCGTGCCGGCAGCTACAGTCTATTACCACTTTTTATATCACACCTTTGAAAAATCCCCCCCCCCCTTCCCCAATGTTTGGAGTGTTACGTTGTTTCCTAAATATGCCATGCATCACAAGCGTTACCGTAAGTTGGCGTGACTTTGGCCCTCCATTGTAGTAGCTATTTTTTTAGTCTATAAAGGCTGTTCACGATAAAGTGAGCACTTTTGAAATGAACCGTAGAAAAATGTCACTGCCCCTGCCTGCATATATTTCAACAGGCGCACTGCGTGACATGCACCGAGTAAAGTTGGTAATCATGGATGGGAAGTAGTTCCATATTTTAACGTTGACTAAAACGTGATAGGTGTGAATTTGTAATAACCTAATTTTTTTTTGTTAGCTTTCTGCTTTTTCAATCCACCAGAGTGTAAAAATTACCAAATTTGCAAAATATTTACTTTTCTAATAAGTTCACAGTTTCACCTGACCGACGCATGGATAAAGCGATGAGATCCATGGCAATGCTAATTTTACATAAGGCGGAAGACTATAACGAGCATACAAGTAGATCTTAAGCAGGGCTTCCAAAAGTGCTCATTTTACCGTGAACAGCCTATAATTGCACATCACAACGTATAAAATGCGTAATACGCTAAAACGTAGAAAATTACTTCCTATTCTTAAATGCTTATCGTTCGCCTGGAGTAACTTCAGTAAACCCTGGAAAAATAATCGAATTCAGGATTTTCGAAACGGGAATGAAACGATAATTATAATAGTTTACCCACATAACCTACAATGAATTTTCTCATTACCACCTTATCCCCCCCCCCCTTCCCAAATAATACAGATAATCAGTTGACGAAAAAGAAAATATGGATTATGATACGGTGCAAGATGAATCTGATGAAGTGACCACATTAAAAGACAGCGTCAATGGGGATGTTGCCAGCATACGGCCATTACGTAAGGTACTGCAAACTCTGCACACACCACACGGCAAGTCCAGTCTTAACACCGAGGACAGCGACGAGTGTTAGCAAACTCAGGATACAGTCGGAAGCTGGAAGAATACGACACAGACAAATCGTTATTACTGCCCCTTCTTCCTGACTCCGAACAACTCAACGAAGACGAAAAATTAGAATTTTAAACAATGACGATCAAATTCTTTCAAAACGTTCGACAGAAGAAAAAAAATGCCAACCTACCGCCTAACCCACCAACAGTGTCTCATAGTCAGTTATGCCGTTCGTCCTATCCCACCTATGAATCCCGATATGCACCTCTGCCTATGCAGGAACCATTTCATTCTGTCCACCAAAGTACAGCAGCTGGACAGACCGCATTTGCATGGGACTCTCTCTATTCGGTCCGATCTGTTTATTCTGAGACCGGCTCCTACGAAACTATTGGCAAACTAATGATTATCTGAATATCAGTAGTCAATAGATACTATTTCTTTATGCACAGTTGTAAACTGTCAGGACTCTTAGTTTAATGATATTTTAGTTGTGTTACCTGCGTATTTAAGCTTACTACATTAGTATGTAACTTACGAATGTTTATTTACGATTTTAAGACACACTGCAATGCCGTCTAACTGTAAATTTGTTCTTGATATTGTGAGAATGGAAATGTTACTTTTTTTTAAATTGCAGTCCAAATGCTGAATTTTGACTGCGGTAAGCGGGGGTTACTTTGTGACACAAAAAAAAATCACATTTAAATGTCCCTCTATTTCAGTGGGATGTTTCAGATACTCAGCAGTGCCAATTGAAGCACTGAACATTACATATAGTCTCTTAGAAATGGAAGGAAAATGTAAATAATAGGGGAAATTTCTGTGTCACAAAGTCACCCCTGTTTGTTTACGTCCTGCAATTACCTCAGTGTTGCTGTTAGTCTTCCTTCTGCACATATTGCGTTCCTAACCGTTGTGTGTTTTTTTTTTTTTTGTGATATGTTGTATCAGTATTTCGAGGTGTTTATCGAACGTGTTTTTTTTTTTTTTTTTACATCCGGTAATACCGAAAAAATTAACAGTCGTGATTTCGAATATCAAGAAGCAAAACTGCTAAAAACACTCACCGCACTATAAGGATGCACCCAGCGTCTGCGACGTACTGGCTCTCGCAATGAACCCTCCGCTTCCAGCGCAGATAACATCGCCAATCTCGACAACATCACTATGTGCGACACCGCACGGCTGGCCGGGCAACTCACCACGCTCACCGGCCGAAGCACACTGCCGGGTACTCGCCCCCCGCTGCGCGTTCTGACGTGAGCGGCGCGACATCCACGAGGCCCGTCCTCCAGTCGAACCGCGTCCCCGTCAGGGCCGCGGCGGCACGGACGCATAGCGCGACAGCGACCTCCCGTGCGTCCAGCGTGCTACACTCGCCGCCTCGCCTTCGTGACACGCGATGCCAGCCTCGGTTGGCACTGCTAGCTCATCTCTGTTCGCGTTATTAAAAACAAATCTATATAAACCAGTAAGTACTCACTCTCTCTCTCTCTCTCTCTCTCTCTCTCTCTCTAACGCAGGATAGCACGGCGACTAGAACCACGGCTCGTAGAATGCTTCTAACGACGCAGGTACCAGGATGGAGAAAGATGGCAAACTGCAGAAAAATTGGTCTTATATACTGTTCAGTCATCCCCTTCCCAATGTTTCCAGCATCCAGCTATTTTTTTGGAGCATTGACGCAAATCTAACACGCGCGATCAACGTCTGGTACCCCTTGCCGCTTTCCCCCCCCCCCCGCCTCCCTTTTTCTTTCCTTTCCAATGCAGTTGCGTAATATCGGCGCCTGCAATATTCACCTGGCATAACACGTGCATCTTTCTCGATTGTGGGTCGGTGCACGCTTGCGTGGTTACAAGGCTGGACGGCTTAATTTTAAATTAATTTTTTTTCCCGTACAACAGTAAAAACAAATTTAATATAGTAAATATTAAAAAAAAAAAAAATCGATTGAATTGATGTTTAAGAAATAAAATATTAAAATTCGAACTTTTTTTTGCAAAGTCCTGCCTGGAATGCACTTTACAATAATTTTTCACATACCTTCTCGTGTACGGGAAATTACACCTTTAAATTCGTAAATAAATATACACACTGGCGATTCGCGCGCTGTCTAGCAGTGCGATGAAGGAACTACGTAGACGGTGGGCGAAGAAGGCGACAAGAGAGGAAGAGACGGAATGAGAGAGAAAGGTAAGAGAGAAAGAGATGGAACGACAGAGGCAAAAGATAAATGTCTAAGATCCTGGGTCCCGCTTCTGAAGTGATTTTTGGGCAGTAAAAACAAGTGATTTAGTTTTTGTGCCACTTATGAACGGTACTAGCCTATTAAGTTTATGCAGCGTAAAACGCAGTTATCGCCTCTGAAGGTAATTTTTAGCAGTTGTAGCAAGGAAAAGTAAGATTTGGCATTTCATAGCGTTCATTTCGTAATCGTCAAAAATTCCCGCCTAAAATAATAAATGGTTTCGAATATTGGAGGAGAATATGCGAGGAGAAACAGATATGTCGTTACTAAAAGCTTCTTTATAATGTTTGAGGAAATGCGAATACATTAATACTGACACAAAAAAGAACGTTAATCGGTCAACTCGCCGAATGAAAAACCACTATCAGATGTTCACAGTAAAATGAGCACCTTTGAAAGCCTAGCTTAGTATCTAATTGAATGCGCGTTGTGTATTCTTCCGCCTTATGTAAGATTAACATTGCCATGGGCCTCATCACTTTATTCATGCGTCGGTCAAGTGAAGCTGTAAAATTATTAGAAAAGTAAATATTTTAAAATTTGTGCATTTTTATACTTCGATGCTTTCAAAAAAAAAAAAAATGAAATAAAATGTTTGCCAACACTTTCATTATTCGACTTTAAGATATGGAACTACTTTCCGCCCATCGTTACCAACTTTTCTAAGATCATGTCACTCAGTGCGCTGCTCAGGTTAAAATGTATGCAAGCAAGGGCGGTGATATTTTCTAAGGTTGATTTCAAAAGTGTTTACTTTACAGTGAGCAGCCTTTACTGTGGCAATTTCTAAGTCTGGACTCTCGGCGCTTCGAAAAGTTACCGACCTCTGACTCATTTGCAAAGCCACTTTTTCGCACACGTGCTCCGGACCGATCCACGACTTTTTTTTTTCTCTTCCGCTTATGGACGGCTTACGACGTCACGGCGGTAGGTCAGTGACGAGATATTGCAACTGTAGAGCAGAGGTTCCCAACTTTTGGTTTATCACGCTCCCCTTCAGAAAAAAAAAAAAAAAACTACGCCGCCCCCCCCCCCCCCCTTGTCATAACTTCATTATTGTGAGGGTAAAACAAAAATGAATAAAAGTCTCGAAAGTTTTATTTATAATCATAAAATTTTAATGCTTATTGAACACAAATGATGGTGAACAAATCAGTCATTGAGACGGATGAGCTTGCATATTTTTAACAAGATTCCCAATTATTGGTTGAGTAGAAGAAATTGCACAACGTAAAATCACTGGCAATATCGAGTTTGCTTCTATACTTCGTTTTTAATTTTACTACTGCTGAAAACACCCTTTCACACAAATAGGTGCTTGAAAAAGGCAAATGCAATCGCAGCGCTTGCTCTGCTATGTCGGGATAAACTTCGAGGTACTTGACCCAAAAAAAATGTTTTGTCAATCTTCTCGAAATCGTATTTCGCAGCAGAATAATTTTTTATTTTATTTCCGACGCCTGCTCTTGAAGTGTTCCTGACAGCGAGCGTATGTCAACATGGAAAGGGTCAGTCGCTAATCTATAAATGTTATAATCCCACGAGCTATGAAAGCAACGCCTGAACTCGCCACTGAGGTGCTGCAAATGGTTTGATATTTTTGTCTAAGCGCCGGTTACACCATCGTGGTTCGAAACGCGATCTGAGATAGGATCTAAGATCGACACACAGAAAACTGTCGCACCATTCGAGTTCACAGCTAGACTGGAGATCGAGATTAAGTTCATTTCGAACCGGCGAAATTGGCGGTTCGAAATCGCGATCCGAGATCAGCAGCCATCGTCGACAAATGTAGTTTGAAAATACGCCAACAGATAGAACTACGTTCGATTGTTTTCGTGGGAATTTAAAACAACATTATACGCACTTGAATATTATCCAGTAAAAGTCGCACGACAATAATTCACTTCAAACAGATAAAACATCGCACATCTAGTTCTATCTATAGTGAAAAATACGTTTCTTCCATGACGTCATATATTACTAACAAATAGGAAAATTTGTCTCATACTTAATATCGATCTCTCACTTTGGAACCAAGGATATAGAATCGGAGATCCAGACTCATGATATTTCGTTGGTGCAACACTTTTACATTGGAACCAAGATCAAAGTGGATCCTATTTCGGAACTAGGATCATTCGATCTCGGATCGGGGCGGTGTTGGTGCAACCGGCCCTTAATGACAGTATCGTCAAAAACATCTTTGAAGCCTCTTTAAGCCAAAAAAATAATTGTACGCCTGCGCTCTTCCAATCTACACCCGGGGCTACACTTGGTTTTGTCGTTTTGCTGTAGCTCTAGCTACCTACACTACAGTCCGATTAAAAAAAGTTCGAATTATATTTACTAACTGTACAAGTGAATAGCTCCCCCCCCCCCCCCCCGGGCCATTAGCATGTCGTCAAGCCTCCCTTGGGGGGCGCGCTTCCCACTTTGAAAATCAATGCCGTAGAGGCAATATGAGCTAGAGTAGTGGAATGAAGTGGAGAGATTCGGGCGGCTCTTAACATCGAGGTATCGAGAGCCGACGTGGGTGAAGCGAGGTGAGTATGGAGCAGTGCCGGAATGAAATGGCGGGGGGAAACGGGAGATCCCCGAGAAATCCCGCCGACCAGCGGCATCGCACGGCACGTTTCCCACGTGCGGGAGGCGAGTAGTCTAACCACTGCACCAAGTGAACACGATCGCATTGTTATACTTCTGTAACTAATTGCAAACAATGCGAAATCCTTACCTCAAAAAAACGCATCCGTTATCCTATATGAGACGGAGACGGTCTCTGTCTGTCTGTCTTTAATACTTCTAAGTTCCTTGAAACTCAACAGAAGTTCTTCAAATTTTGCAGAGCGAATCCTCAGGGTGTAATACAGGCCAAGTTCGAATTTCAGCGAGATCAGATTACGCAATCATTACATTTTACCCTAAAAACTCACCTTTAAATTTTTTTTTCCTATATGAAAGTTTTGTATTAATGCATATAGATTATTGCATAGAGATATGAATGTAATGGAATATCATTTTTGTTTACTTTAAATCTCTCGCTTCAATGTTGAGTTAATTTCCAAGTGGGGCCACAGTGGCTCAGTGGATAGAGCGATTCCAAGTGGGGCCTTAGTGGCTCAGTGGATAGAGCGATCCCAAGTGGGGCCGCAGTGGCTCAGTGGATAGAACTATATCAAGTGGGGCCACAGTGGCCAAGTGGATAGAGAAATATCAAATGGGGCAGCAGTCGCTAACTGTTGTAGGCACGTGACAATACTAAAATAAAGGTCACGGGCTGGGCACCCAGTTATTTATAATCGCTTCCAATGTTGAGTTTTTTAAATTTCAATTCAATTTACCTTTCTCGTACTGTAGTAGTTAAAAGTATACTCTTTAGCCCATTTATTTTCAATTGGAGGGGGGAGCACCCCCCCCCCCCCCAAAGGGGGCGTGACGACCTGCTACTGCTAAAGGGGGCGCGGGCGCCAAATTATAGCAGCTAACTCGATATTGCCAGTGATTTACGTTGTGCAATTTCTATATTCAACCAAGAATTGGGAATCTTGTTGAAAATATGCAAGCTCGTCCGTCTCATTGACTGATTTGTTCACCAGCATTTGTATTCAAAAAGAATTAAAATTTAATGATTAAATAATATATTTGAGAATTTTATTGGTTTTTGTTTTACAGTTATAATAATGAAGTTGCGTCACACCGCGGGGGGGGGGGGGGGGGTAGGGTTGCAGGAGGAAGACGTGATAAACTAAAGTAAACTAAAGTTTGGGAACCCCTGGTTTAGCCTGACTTTTTAAATATTTCAAAGAATGCAAAAAAACACCGTCAAATTCAGCTGTGGCCGTTTTAAGGTTCCACCTTCCTCGAGTTTCTTCCGCTTTTGAGGCCGAGTAGCGCGGGAGCAATAAGGGCGACATTGCCACGCGCATCAAGTGCGTCATCACCACTAAGCGCAAGGCTCTGAACTGATGTGCAGTGTTTCACGTCGCACTGCGTCTACCTATGAGACTTTCAGCTGTGAACCTGTCGTTTTATTGGTGAAAGTCTGTAGCAAAATTCAATGCAGGTCCCTTGAGTAGTTTAGTATGTGTCTGACGCGTATATTTTGAGATACTTTACCAAATAAATAATCTCAAAACAAGGAGCAGTTTAAGCTATATATTTCCCTCCCTATTAAAATCACAGCCCCTCTGTACATTAACGATGTTTGATAACTAAAACAACGTCTTCAATTGTATTTGAGAGCAGTTCTTTCTTAGAAATCATCAACACAAAGTTAAAAAGGGATATTACAAAATTGCTTCATACACAAATTGCTTCAGGTACATCGAACTACATACAGTGTCAATGCACTTTAAAGAGATTGCCACAAAGTAAGAGTTTATAGCCAGAAATCACACCACTAAAGCCATTGGTGCATGAAAGCAGTATATTTATATAATTTTTGTCATAACTTTTTCACCTTCTTACGTTGTTAGATATTCACTGCCGTCATTATTCTCGGAGCTCTGATTGCAGATAGGAAATCAAAATTTCTTCTTTTTCTTCCATCAGTGTGAGCGCTTTTTGTAGATCAGCACATGAGACGCACGTTTAATAGCTTCGTGAAAAAACGAGTGTTTTAAACACTCTGCAACGAACTTCAAGTGGGCCCCTTAATAATACTGTTTATGTACTTCACAGGAGTCAATTGTAGCGCAGTGCAAAAGACAAGTCGTTCTGGTGTAAGTTAACTGCACGACCAGTTTTCTTCGAACAACAAGTGATTACGGCCATAATGAATTCGGAGCCAATATAACCTTGTAAACAGTTGAACATGTTTAAACTGAAATGATTCCTTGTCCTCTGTGATGGCAACCCAATAGGGTATTGTGTACCTTTGCCCGATCATACTGAGAAGCCCCCGTATTCGTGTTGACAAAGCGCTGAGCGCAACTTAATGTCTAGTAATTTATCTAAGAAGGCATTCTTTCCCCGTTTCTATGTACGCTTTGAGTGGTGGGCGTTATATTAACTCGTCAATAATTGCTGATGTTTCACGCAGGGAAACGCCCTTATAGACAGTTTACTCTCTGGGTACTTCTGAAATTCCTTGCTATTGCCCATTTCGTGTAAGTGGGGTAAAATCTGCCAGACTATGTGACCAACCTACACAATATGTAAACAGTAAACGCTCTCGTTCGTAAGGTATTGTATCAGCTTATGAACGTCTACGGGATCCGTGTTGTTAAGTTGGCTATTTTGATGTTGGCTTTGGAAGAAAATAGTACTCGGAACTAAAAGTTGCAATTTAAAATTTCAATTATACGTACAGCATTTGTGGTTTAAATTATGTTTTTAAAGCAATATTAAATTTTCTTGACTATTACTGACTGGACTTTAAAAAACATTTTTAGCATTTGTGACAGAGTATGTGGACACATACGAACAGTAAACGTTTCCAGCTAATGACTATCCATGTTTATGTTTTCAGTTTCCAGCTCGGTGAAAGCCGTTGCGTGTGTGCATTTTCCTGATCGTGTTTATTATACGAATATCTTGGTGTTGTCGGAATATTTAATCGGTAGTTAAACATTTTTTATTTGCTGTTTTCAAACATAGTTGGTTGTAGATACCGCCTGCAATGAAGTGACACGAATATAATTTACGTATGTAAGTTTAAGTTTGTTGGTTTCAGGAAACGTGCGCAGTGTTGATTTTACTGAATGATTCTGCAAATGAATTATTTAGGCGCTAGTGACGAACAAACGTGATTTTAGTGTAAACTTGCAAGGATTGCCATAGGAAAACACGTTTTCAAGAGGTTGCAAATTTTACAGACAGTAAGTTTGCGTGTTTTGTAAATGTATTTTTTAACCGTTAATATAATTATTTAAATGCACGTGGCCTGAAAAAGCCGCACTTTCCACACTTTTGTAGTGAGTGAATAAAATTTTTTTTTGTCTATATTGTAAATTCAATGAGTGCAAAGTTAACTTCGGTCAAAGTGTGTATGTGTGTGTGTGTGTGTGTGTGTGTGTGTGTGTGTTTCTGCATCTGTACGAATACGAACAGCGACTTATGTACCGCGTTTTGTTTTTTCATTAAAGTAAAAATTTTCGAAATTAAATGATTTGTTATTTCCATACGAGAAAATATTTTCACTGCTCCATCGAAAAAAATATGCAACTCAAAATGCCACACACTCGTAAGAACATCGAAATAATACCTTCTTACGAAAGACGTCAAACTAAAGACCACCCTTTCTTTTTCACTTTTTCCTTTTTCCCCTCAAAATAAAATAAACAGAACCAACAAATTTAACTCCGTAATGAAAAAATTTAACAGGTTGGAATGCCAACCTAGCTATAATATCCTACATTAATTACTGAACGGAAGTTAGTTAACGTCAGACATTCGATGCCTGCCATGACAGGGAACACGAGGAAGGAGGTAAATGCAAGTGTGCATTGGACTCAAAACATTTGTGTACAAACGTCTTTTTAGTTAAGTGGCAAAACAGCTGTGGCGGAAGTATACATTGTGGCCGTGCGACTCTTCTAGAACTGTCAAAATTTATCCCACTTACATGAAATGGACAATAACACCTTCTACAATAACATTGTCACAGGACAAATTACTATTTTATCATGCTTTGTAACATGACACAAAAAATTGTTGGAAATATAAATATATTGCCTATACGCCAAATTTAATATAAGAGAATCTAAGCCGTTTTTAATTGGTTATATTGTAAACAAATTACGTTTTCAATAAGGCATGGCAATGAATTTTAGTTCCCTGAATATGTTTACTAGAAGCAAGCCAGGCAATATTTAATGTGTTCAATATTGTTTTCCATCGTTGGTTTCGAAAACTTCTTACTTAAATGCGAACTAAATACAGGCATACCTCTCACTTTTTGGGTCATTTACCACGGTAAAAACCCACATCTACAAATCGTTAACCCTTACAGACCCACTTTATATTATGGTTGCAGGTTTTACAAACAAAAAAATTATAATGCATGCTGTACTCAAATCAACACAACAGTTGTTTCGTTGTCACAGCCAATGAGCTGTAGGCTAGGTGATCGGCTACAGTAATAGGAGCCAATCATGACCTAGACTTTAAGACTGTTTGCGAATCATTTACCCACACATAAGATAATTGGTCATTGAACTTCGCAGTGTGCCGCACTGACCAAAAATTACCTGCACGTGCGTAATGTACACAATTGTGAACACTGGGTCTGAATTGGTTAAGTTACAGCAAAGAAGTAAGACGATTCGCCATCGTCGTAAAATACAATAAAGTACGAAACTATTTTGTTAGCGAAATGTTAAACTTGCATATAGGCTGTTCACGATCAAGCGATCACTTTTGAGGATCTAGTTTTTTTTTTTTCCTATCAGCCATTTTTTATCCTTCCTCCACTTTTTAAAATAAATATTTCCATGTAAGTAATGAACACAGTGTAGATGATTCACAGGAATTGAGAGTTAACATCTAGAGTTACAGTAAAACATGTTTACTGACTATTATTCCAAGTGAGAGCAGCCTATAGCTGCTCAAGGGGTTATAAACTTGGAACACTTCAAACGGAAAGTTACAAAAGCTGTCTCTCGCTAGAAATGTCAACGAACACATGAGAAATATTTCGAAATCTGTGTGGTTTATTCGCGGAGGGAGGTAACTCCGACAGTCAACGTAGACACAAACAGACTGTGTCGAAACAGTGGCTTTAACTGCATCCTTACCTTTCTCTTGATATTTACTGCAGCAGACATTTTTCCGGATGAGTCTTCGCTCGGTAATGTCTTAATCATGTTTGATGCTCCTAAACAAAAAAAAAAAAAAAAAGCAAATTATTTTTAGATTTTAACATACTGGCGCTGGAAAGAAACACACTTAATTTTTTGTTTCTTTATTAAACACAATTTAACTTTTACACATTTTATGATATGCCACTTGTATTGCAATCCATGATTTTTGCATAGTTATATTCTAAAAGTTGATTTTGTTGGTTTTGAAACACTCTAATAATGAAAACAACCACGTATAGAAACCAAAATAATTTTTTTTTGGTGAGGCAGAGGGGTTTTTTTTTATTGTGGAGGGGGGGGGGGATACTGCATATTTTGTTGTGTTATAACACAAAGGAAAGGTTTTGCATATTTTTGAACTGTTTAATATAAGGACATTTTTTAATATGCATTTTGTGATTTGTAGAAATTCCTTGATTTTTTAAAAGCACAACCTAAATAAAATTGGTTTATGACAAAGCATGCCAGCTACAGTTATTTTGTGTAAATGATGATCTACTTTATTCTCGGGTCCAGGAATATGTAAAATAATGAATGTAAAAATATTTAAAAATAATAGCATTGTTAAGTTTTGAAAGCGTACATAGAAAAGATTTTACTTAAAATCTTAAGTCGTATCATTTTCTACAAGTTATTTTAACACCAAAATTTGATTTCAACTGAAGTGTGTTTTGAAGTATCAGGAGTGGAACACTGCAAATTCTTTCACATCCATTGGTACACCTGTGAAAAGAAAATAATATGGTGGCTCTTAACATGGAGGCCATGAGAGCCGATGAGGGTGAAGCTAGGTACGGAACAGCCCCGAAAATCAAGGGCGGGGGAAAATGGTAGTTCCCCGAGAAACATGCCGATCAGCACCATCGTCCGGTACGATTCCCACATACAAAAATCCAGGAGCAACCCCTCCAGGAATAGAGCTAAGTTCACCTAAGCGGGAAGCGCGTAGTCTAACCACTACATAACCACTACGTTATTTGGAATTTCTTAATTCATTAAATGTCTCTTGTATTTACTTTTCTGAAATCGGTAACTGTTTGACTAGTATTTCTGTTGTCACCTGTGTTTTTACCCGCACACTATTCTTTTTTATCGGCAGTCACCACTTAGAAAATAATTGGGGTAGTAAATGAGTAATGTAGTAAGAGTGGAGTGGAGTGATACAAGCGCCCCATCAAAATCTAGGTCCTGAGAGACGAAATATTTTAAGAAATTTTTCGAGGCTATTGCCAGTGTTCCATCCTGCTACAAGTTACAATATGCGACGCATGAAGTACAAATTATTGCGATAAGATGATATAACTCAGAAAACAGCTGAAGTCTTCAACTCTGGTGGAGAATGACATTAGTTGGCGGCGAAGTAGTCGCTGGATGAGGTGGCGGAGCACACGGAGGAAACCCACGTGGCAGCGGCAACGTCCGAGGTCGGCTCTTCAGGGAATCTACCCCGAGTGTTATGATCGCTGCACCGTCGCGGTCCCCTGCAAACCGAGGGCGTCGCGTAGTCCTCATGTGGTTGGACATGCTCCCCTTTGAGTCCTGATACAAATGCGTATTATTATTTCTTAAAATATTCTGCATCTGCTAAACTCGCGCAGGTGACTTTGTCCGGAGTTCTCTGAACTTGCAGAGCCGCATTTTTTTTTTTAAGAGGAGCACTTCGCGCGCGTGAAAATTCCGACCTTATGACGGACACTCGAACACGCGAAAGAGCAATTCAATAAAAATAAGCTCACGGTATTTTCTCACGCCCACATCATTATTGTCGCTTTCCTGATGACGGGGAAGTGAAAATGGAAACTTAAAAAACCAACAGTGTAAGTGAAGAGGAAGTGTGGGAGGAAAATGAATGAAAGTCCCACGGTGCGGTGCATAAAGGTTACTGTCCAGTACAAATGTTGTTACCGGTGGCGTGTGAGTGGAGTGTTGCAAGGTAAGCTGGTGCTTGCTCACTCCTGTACATTCTCGGTGCACGCAGCAGGATCCATTTTACCACCGTGCAGCCTAGGGGAAACTGAATACATTCCGACCACTCACAAGCGAGCAGCAAAGGGGCCCATTACACGTGTCCTGCGGCGTCAGCTGCCGAGCTACGCTCTAGTGGCGGAAGTCTAAACTAGCAAGCAACATGGTACAGCACGGAGCTGACACCAGCTTACCTTGCAACAGTACACCACCCGCCACTGATCTCGACCTTATCACCAGAGACCTGCAGAATTAGCGTTATTATTCAAGGACAGGCTGTGCGTTTGACTAACTTCAGCCGTCGGCCAAAAATATGTTTATCACGCCTCGGAGAACTCTTGGACCAATAATATAAGCTCATCTTTTGAGTGGCCAATCTCTTTGAGGGGATCAAGCAGATACGTGACGTTGATTACAGCGCAGCGGCCAATGAAACCACGAACTGTGGTCACTTGTTTATAAGGCAGTGGAGTCCATCGTGTCACCGGAAGATAGCGCGAGTTTTGCACGTCTCTACCACTCACTAGCGGCAGCCTGCAGGTAGTCGCGCCTTCGTGAACTGCGTGCAGGGAATAAGTCGCAGCCAGGGTCCCCATTAGCTGCTGTGAAACCGAAGCCATACGCCGTCACAGGTATTGGGTAACGTTTATGTAACAGCGCCGGTGGGGGAAGCCACACAGCCTGCTTGGAGTCACGTGCTTCTCAGACACGTACAACGTAATTACGTAGCGCTCAGGTCAAAATCCTCTGAGGTGATTCCCCTCCCCATAACAAGGAAGCAAACACATTATGACAAGACCTGCAATGGCTATTAACGGAAGTTATAAACGCCCTTGATAATCAACTTTATTTTTACCTATCTCTTAAAATGTCACAAACTACTTGAAATAGAACAACAAAATTATCGACAGTATTAACGGTGCCGCGGTGGTGTAGTGGCTAGACTACTAGCAGGGGAAGCTACGGAATGCCGCGGTGCGGGAAAATGAAGCACTCCGAGAAAACCCAACGCACATCGACAACGACCACCGCGTTTTCCGCCTGCGAAAAATTTCGACTTGATTTCCGCCGGGAATCGAACGACCACGCCGCAAGGGAAATTTTTATCTTACATAATCTGTATTCAACACGTGTCAAACTCTCGAAAGTAATAAAACCTCGATAACCTGTTGTCCACCTCGTTCGTTTGTTCGTTTTTTTCGTATGCAAGACACCTGCAAAGTACTACGATTTCAAGGCAGCTGTGATCACGGTGATTTAATGGTTAGATTTCGTCTCAGTGACCACAATACCTCGCAAACCGGTTTCACTTCCTCTTCTTGATGCAGATAATTGCAACGAATGCCGAGAATAAACCCCTGAATGACTTACTGCATTATAATCTATCGCCTTTGGAAACCTGTTGCAAGACCTAATCCCAGCACGAGCGAGCTGTCACTAGCTCCAGGAAAACGTTTTCATTTGATGAATACGCGAAGGCGCAGTAAAAAAACCATACTTTTTCACAGATTTACTACAGCTGTGTACAATGCATATAACTTTTTCACGGTTTATTGAGCACTTTTGAAATCAACTTTTCAAAAATGTCACTGCCCCTACCTGAACATATTTTAACGGGCGCGCTGAGTGGCATGCGCCCAGCAAAGTTGGTAACGACGAAATAAAGTAGTTCCATTTTCTAACGTTGAGTCAAAAGTGTTAGGTAGAACATTTATGAATACCGAGATGATTTTTTTTTTTTTTTTTTTTTTATGCATGCAAGTGTAAGAATGAGCAGATATTTTATCATTTCAAACTTTCTCTTGTCCGACGTATGAAGTAGAGTGATTAGGCCAATGGCAATGTTAATGTTACACATGGCGGAGTAATAAATAATGCGCGTACAAGTAGATCTCAAGCAGGGCTTTCAAAAGTGCTCAAATTTACCGACCGTTGACAGCGTATAATGAGAAAGCATCAAGGGTTAAGTTTTTTTGTTCAGGAAAGAGCCAATTGGATAACAAAGTCCCTCCCCATATAATATCACATCTATATTTGAACATATATACTCTCCATACCAAGCATACGTTAAACATTTCCATCAGAATTCAGGAAGTTTACTGAAAAGTTTTTTTTTTTTTGCATTGACACATGCAAAGTAGTCAGGGCAGTGGTAGGTTTATAAAAACGCACACCTAAACCCAACTAAAAATATTTTTAAAAATTATATAAAAAAATATATGCTCGCATTGAAACAAAAATATTTTTGTTTATATCACCCATAACATGAGCCTTTCCCGTGGTGTAAATGATTTGAACTGCAGATTACGCTGCGAAAGGTCGTAGGTTCGAATCCCAGCCAACATGATTAGACACGTGATCTGGTTTTATTCGTATTTTTTATGCATAAGTACAGCAGTAAGTTATGCCACCACCTCCTGATATCTCACATGCATAAACATGGGCTGTCGATAACCTTTAAAGAAAATAATTAGCTCAGGCTTGTTCAGAGTAGGAAATCACTGCAATGATTTCAGTGGACTTAACGTTTATTTCCCTTAAGTGTTTCCAATGCGCAATTCATGGCTCGCGACGGAAGCCAGGAAGCAATTTTTGAAACGCTGTTGAGTTTTTATTTTTCTCTTGCGTTCTGTTGCGACATTGACACACTCAGAGCACACGAGAGTACGGTTTAGACCGCACGCAAGCCCAACTACCATAGAGAGAACGATTCTCTCAGAGTTTGGCGTGGAATACGCGATAGTTGCATCATCATGGAATGATTTCTGATTGGCCAGTGGAACCTGATGTCTGTCGGCTGCTCAACTTGTATACATGATGACGCACGAGAAGTTACTTTCACTCGCAGTGCCTATTTCCGCAGTCATTTGGAGCAAAATATGTAATATATCTGGATCCTATTCCTAGGGATAGTGAAATTTTGCGGAAAGATTTCAAAACAGGTTATATTTCAAAATACTGTCTTGATTGACTGAATTACTTTTTTTTTTTTTTCCACACGCGTTAGCCGTCTGCACGCGAATCACGTAGAAGTCGTGCCGACGTTGTGGAATTCTGATTGGCCCGGTCAAATATGAAAACGCCTTGTTATGAAGTTAGCTATCTGAAATATATAGTGAAGTCACCTTCGCAATTGGATCACAGTTTATTAGGCCCACCCTGCACGCCTCTGAGCCAATAGAAGACTTGCAAGGAAACATCTTGCGAATCCCATAACTGCCAGGTGTGGTGGCAACAGCCAAGGAGCACGCAGCTGAGGCCCCAGTGTGCAGAGGACTGAGGAGTCTAGCCTACAGGTCATTGAACTCGCGGAATTTTTCTATCCCTAATGATAGGTGTTGGGGGCTTAGCTGAATGACACGATGAGATGATAGAGCTTTTGCTGTTACTAAGGGCGGCAACCAATGTCAATAGAGAAACTGCTGTTGGGTGCTTACATTATTGAAGTCTGCCGTGTACTCGTATTTTTCCGCGGAAAATCACCAGCTCTACCTATTCCCAATATTTACAGAGCAATTCGAAAAATCTGAAAGGTGCGAAAAATAATTCCCGGGAGTAAAAATAATCAGTATTATGAGACTTTATTGTTTAGCGTTGAGCGTTAAACGCCGTATCGGGGTATTCTTTCTTCCGTGGATAACGTACGTGGATTGTAACACAATCACTACATCTCACAACTAAAGGCTACAACCATGATAAATGCAATGCACAGTGACACAGTCACACTTCACGATGGTCAAGCACACGCTTCACATCAATAGTCAAACTGCCAACGACAGTCACTAGCTGTTCATTGTGAAGTGTTTCCAGGTTTTACAATTACTCTGTAAATACTGCCAATAGGACCCGACGCTTATCTGGCACGAATTGCTCTAAATGACAAAATGAGTAAGCCTGGTAAGTGCCGGTAACTTCTCGTGAATCATCGTGTGTGAGAATAGGGAAAACCAAGGGTTGGGGGAGGGGGAGGGAGGCCGCGGAGAGATTAACGTGAAACGCCCGGGAAGACTGAAAACAGGTGAAAGTCGGTCCACGCCAGTTGACACCAGAACGTCGTGAATCCGGCTGTATGATTTATCCTGACTAACAATTCACAGTGCAGTTTTTACGGCAATGTAAGAGGTTATTTCGTTGTTGAATAAATCCGCACTGTTCCGAAGACTGGCCTCTTTTCAAACTCGTACGCTGTCGTCCACAAGTGCAGGAACTACGTCTGCACAAAATAACTTCAGTTCTACGTTACTGTAGCTGGTTCAAAAACCAACCTTTGAAGAAAAAAAAAAACATGTCTGCTGGTAACTACAAGTGGTTCAATGAAGAAGCTGAATTATACGCCAGTGACATGATTATGTCCCTTCTTGGCCAATGTGTTTTAAATGGGAGCTGTGTGGCTGTGGCTGTAGCTATCGGACTTCGGCTCGACTCGGACGAGCTCGGCTATCTTCGGCTCGTCTCAGGGGTGCTCGGTAGCGGCCCACTCGGGTTTGTCGAACGTACCCGAAGGTGCTCGGTAGTTACGCCCACTAATTATTCAAGAATATGTTTGTTTATGGTAGCCATATTGGTTTTATAGTCATAGGGTATGTCGAATCGAAATCTGTATTTATCATACGATTAAAAAATTTAGTTTTAATTAAAAATAATTATTTTTTATATTGCGCTGACATTATACAAATGGTATTGCGGAAACATACAAAAGTTTCTTTCACTCAATTTCTACATTTCCAGTCCCCTCTCTAGAAAATTGATTATCACACGATGCCATAATTTGCAAATTATTCACCTTTGTCTGTTTTGTACGTATAAGTACGATACTCAAATGTTTTTAAATGTATGACTAAACCAAACCCATCATACTAATAGTGACCACATGCACGAGTATGTTATAATCATGGCATGGATCAGCGTCTACCAACACTGTTATAGGCTTAATTGGCGTTAATTCAAGTGCCAATACTGCCAGGTCCTGGAGACTTGGAATGTACGAGGGTGATAAACAGTATTAACTTTCGTGCTCTTCTTGACCACCAATCCGTCAATCGTCCAATCATTACATCGATATTTGAATCAATCCATTAATCTTCCAATCTTTCCATCAAAATTTTGCAATCTTTCCATCAGTCAGCACCACAATCAGCACTGCACGCACCGCAATCAGCACCACACTCACCGCAATCTTTCTATCAATCTTTCAATCTTCTCATCAATCTTTCGCAATTTTTCCATCGATCTTCCATTAGTTCCATTCCCTGTGTGGGGGAGGGGGCAGAAGGACGAACAACTCACAACCGACAAATGTCGACACCTACAGTTTTATACTTTGACTCCTTAAGGCAGTTTTTTGCCTGGTTTGAAAACAACGGCAATTTGGTATAGGGAAATACATGTTAATGAAATTTGGTTTTCTGGCGTTCCTGTTAAAGATAGATGTATACAACTACGGATTTTTTTAAGCATAAAAATTCGCGCTTTTTTACTATCGAAGTCTTTTCTTACATTAATGTGTATATATATATATATATATATATATATATATATATATATATATATATATATATATATATATATATATATATATATATATGTATATATATAAACTGTTTCCTGGAAAGATCAGGAAACTTAATATTTAAATAAAGAATTACTGAAACACAAAAAGTTATATTTTTGTCTGTATGCAGAGTGTAGCGGGTCACGGTAAACAACAAATACAGTGGTGGCTGCGCGGCGAGAGTTCGGCCGTCCGTCGTAATTACTAAACATAGAGTATTGACCCAGTCTGGAATCCGCGACGCGCTAACCCCCCCCCCCCCCCTCCCCCCAGACGACCAGTAAGGTACTTTGTATAGTTTTCGGCACCGACCACGTAAAGGGAGAAGCAGAAGGCATCACTTCCATCCAGGCCTAGAGGAACACTACACCAACCGCAGAGGATTCGTTTATGGCAAGCATAATACCGTATAGGGACCCCGTTACTTAGAATTTATCAGCACTTGATTATTCGTTGGCAAGGAAAGGCAGGAGTAATTTCACTCACCCCAAAAGCAAGTTATCAAGTAAGGCTAGAGTAATTCGTATTTTTTTTTAAATATTTTATTAAATCCATAACAATTTGTATTAATATAAAGGTGTTTTGTAGTTAAATAATTCTATGGCTGCTTGAAATTATTCTTCAGCGAGCCACACTTCTCATGAGTGCTCTCCCTTCCAGCCATATTGTCTTAAACAGCCTTGTAACACTTAATTACAGAGTTGCGGGATCAGAGAATATATATGAGAGAGTAGGCGAGGCTGAAGGGGGGCGCTACAAGAGCTTGAAAGTATCATTTCCACACTTAGGTTTTGTTTCAAGTTTATATATTTGAAATTGGCTTTTAAAAAACCGAATTTCACTAACATTTATTTCCCCATTTCAAACTCTCACTTTTTTCGAACCAGGCAACAGCCTTAACCTGCAAGAGAATGCACGAGTCAAGCCTCCACGTAGAGCCAGCTGCACGCGGACTAATTTCTAATCACTGTCGAAGCTCAGAGCGGGGGGTGTGCTCGGGCCCTTATACCACCCAGACGGTTGCAGCATTTGTATCTCTCTGCGGGCTGAGGAAGTTTCCCTCACCAGACCGCAAAGAACACATAGCCCAGAGGTCAGGACGCCCTGCACGTCCCGGCGCAACACAGACAGCCCGCCAGTCAGACCAGCAAAGCCGCAGTGCACGGATTTGTGGCTTTAAGATGCTGGCAAACCACAACGAGTGGAATTTCTTTCCCTCTCTCTCTCTCTCTCTCTCTCTCTCTCTCTCTCTCTCTCTCTTCCTCTCTCTCTCCATCTCTGTCTTATTCTCGGAGACCTTGACCTTCTGCACGTTGCATTACAAAAACAAGCCTGCAACTTCGCCTGCATCCACACGACACTTGGTTTACCGCGCTGGCCTAACGCGTGTGACGATTCATAGATCGTCACCTAGTAAAATGTATGGGTTTTAGTAATTTTGCACCACTTTTGGTAGCGCTGCGTATTTACTGTTTTTATGTGTATTTATATTCGGTTACATACCCGGCCGGTACATTTGTTAATCCAGTATGTATTTTATTGCACGTAGTTTATACGTAAAATTGTTCTTATTGCTTAGTGTTAATCTATTATGAATTGTTGCACTATTTTATATGGTTGTTTCGTATGATATTTGTAATCGATATTATTTGTGCGAATTGATTTGTAAAGCGCCACGCTTGGGGTGGCGGGATACCGCGACGTGGCCTGGCTATGACAGCGCGCCCTAGCCAGAGTGTGAGTGTCCGCCGCGGTGTTTAGACGGCAGGTGGTGTGCGCTCGACCGCGGGGCTGGACAATATAGGAAAGTCGGGCGGAAGTTTAGCAGTATGGGACTGCTGTGGAATTTCTCCCCGGTCGCGACGTGCAGTGTGTTGCGCGAGCAAGTGAACGTCGCTGTAACGTTTTCGGGAGCAAACAAATTAACTGTTTAAAGAATATTATGAGAACGTGCCCGACGTGAGCGTAGATACGATGTTGCTATGTTTGCCTGTAGCGCGTAGCTCCAGCTAGCGAAATGTGGGCCAAGTATCGCAGAGACGTAAACTTGATGCGGACGTACTATGTGTGAAAAAGCTGTGTGTATGAGTAATATTCACGTTAATACGAGCGTTACTGAAAAGCACGGAAATAACTGTGAGCTCGAGGGCGAGCATATTAAAGTGTACGCGGAGTAACAGTGACGTACGCCAGCGGCCCCTGTTTTTTTTTGCAATATTTCCTCGGAGCCTAGAAAAGTGCATTTAAGCAGTTCTCTGCAACTTGTCATACGCAGGCTTTATTGCGTTCAGTGTTTCATGTTGTTAGAGTGCCAGAAGCATGCCCGTACTTTTGCGTAACGACTAAACACGCAGAATATTCCCGAGTGTGCCAGTGCGATTCTACATGCCAGCGAGTGCTAGAAATCCGCGCATGCTTGTGTGGAGGCCTCGACGTGAACGACCCGTCAGTTGCTCTCCTTTTGGCTGCGTCAAGTGGGCCGGAGTCTGCGTCAAGTAGGCCGGAGTATACAGCGAGCTGACACTGGGCAGCAAGGACGTTCCCCGGCATGGCTTGGATGATCAGCTCTACGCTATTCTGAATGAATACCAAATTCAAGGTATGAGTTATGCATAAGCGCCGTCGTCAGCTTGTACCTACAGAGTCCGTCGTCCCTCTTTTGAAACACTTTTCAAGCACGTCAAGCGCCGTGGAAACGATTCTCGTTCGTAGCTTTAATATTAAATTTTATGAGCACCAGTTATTGAAAGTTACCATGTGGGGCAAAATACGCTGGACTTAATTAAGGGGTCTGCCCACGAAATATGTAAATTGAATGCGAAACATTTTAATATTTTTTATTGTATGCATTTATGAGCAAACTCAGTGCCTGTAGAAAGTCGTTTTGGTGCAAAATAAATAGTGAGTCAAATACTTTGGAACTTAAATATTATTTGTAAATGATCCCCCGATTTACGAACGGCCTGTATCGCTGTTACATGAATAATAGTATTTCGATTGTAGATATTTATAAGGGAAAGAGCTTGGGCCGCAGAACTTGGGTTTTCCAAGTCGAGATCGCTTTCTGCCCCGTAGGGGTGGTTTAGGTAATATTAGTGTGTCGTGGAGAGAGGTAGAGATTGACACACCTGACACACCTACGGGGTAGAATGGCGTCTCACGCGCGAGAATTCGTCAGTTCGAGACCCGCGTGAGGCATAGTTGTAACATTTGTTTATCTAACGGGTCGTCATTTCGTCAGCTGAACCTGTCGCTTACTTCTCAGATGAGTCGCGTAGCTCAGTTAGCCAAGTATAGGCTGTTCACGGAAAAATGAGCACTTTTGAAAGCCCTGCTTAAGATCTACTTGTATTCACTTTCTGTATTCCTCCGCCTTATGTGAAATTAACATTGCTGTGGGCCTCGTTAATTTATTCATGCGTCAGTCAAGTGTTAAAATTTATTAATCACTATTAATTCCGCATTACATCGTTAAAAATAAAAAGGTAAATATTTTAACTAACAAAAATTTTCCTCTGTAAGGATTACTGTGGAAATGCAGTTCCTTGTTTATATCAGAATAAATTCACTTGCCTGAAAGGACATTTTTAATACGATTAATAATTTTTAAGTCCTCATTAACGCATGTCAATCCACATCACTCTGTAAGTATTTAAATAGACTATCCAATGCCGAAAAATAGAGGAATATCCTAATAGAGAAACCGTAAAACGAAACTAAAGGACGAAATTAGATTTTTACCAACTGCTGCTAATTTATACTAATTTTTGAGAAGGAATTATATTATAGCATAGAATATTAAATTATTATGTTTAGAGACCACTGTTTGTGTACTCATTCTCAAAAAGTACAGTAGTCAAAAATCAATTACTGTTTAGTCCACTTGGTAAACAAATAAAAGGCAGCTCATTAGTATTACATTCAGGAAAATTACCCTGTTATATATTGCGCAATGTAAAAAAAATTTTTTTGAAAAATGTATGGTGTATCAATTTTACTGATAAAGATGGACTAACGGGAAATTAATTTATATATTTCCTCCTTAAATGTTATAGAAATAGTACAGTAACATTGGCGTTAAAACGCGAAGAGAAAGTCCCCACGAATCATTGGTTTAGTTTATTTTCGCAATAGCAGCGCTTTTCACATTTATCTTTGTCATAAGTGCGTGGCCTTGAGTCTGCTATCACATAGTCTAAATGTGAGGTGGACCGCTTATTCGTCTTCTGCGCGTGTACCCAACACTGACCTACCCCAATACTACACAACTGTCAACGTGACACCGTCAACAGTGAAGAACGTGTTTGCTTGTATCTTGATTTTCGAAAGACAATCACTTTTATATGGATAAAATACTTTCACCAATTTGAATTTGATATAAATGTATTCCAAAATGGTACAAACATCTCAAAGCACTTGTTTGCTAATCAGTGTTCTAACTTAAAACCCAGTCCATGCTGTTTTTGTTAGTCATGTTGGCAGGAAAGCAGGTAAATATTTGAACTCGGAGATTGGTTGTGCGCAGCCAGCGAGATCGGTCTACCTCATCTTCAGTCTATGCGCTGCCAAACTGCAGACACGTGTGGGGGGGGGGGGGACGGTGACTGAGCGGTTCGCACGCTCGCCTCCCACCGAGGCGAACCGGGCTCAATACCAGGTCGGTTCACTCCGGATTTTCGCAAGCGGGAATCGTGCCGGACGATGCCGTTGGTCGGCGGGTTTTCTCGGGGCTCTCCCGTTTCTCCCCGCCACATAATTCGGGCGCCGCTCCATATTCACTTCAATCACCCTCATTAGCTGTCAAGACCTCGCTGTTAAGAGCCGCCCAAATCTCTTCACTTCACCTCACTGCAGACACTTGTACGCCGCCTGGGGAGACTGAGGCCTGCAACCCGCAAC
This sequence comes from Dryococelus australis, assembly GCA_029891345.1. Classification (NCBI taxonomy): domain Eukaryota; kingdom Metazoa; phylum Arthropoda; class Insecta; order Phasmatodea; family Phasmatidae; genus Dryococelus; species Dryococelus australis. The sequence goes on from CM057006.1 coordinate 30,931,779, forward strand.
GCACCCGACTAGCTGGTTCACCAGTGGGCAGTTTCGACGAGTCCTGCCCAGTTTTTTTCCTAATTTTCCTTACGTATCCTTCCACGTTCGCGCGTAAGAACAAGCGTTAATACAAACCTGGCGACTAGTATTCATGCTTCCATCAGAACTACGCTAACGTTTAAAGAAACGGCGAATTACAATACTGAGCGCAATGAAAATATGGAAAACGGACACTCTGCATGGTTGCCAACTAAAACATTGACGTTATTAAAATACCTCAAGACGTGAACTTATTTTTCCCCATTCGCTGTCAGGATTACATTTACTTTCGTACGGTTGGAAGGTGTGTGTGTGTGTGTGTTTGTATGTGTGCGCGCGTACAATGTATATTACAAAAATGAATTAAAAAATAGTTTGATAACCATTGAATCATCTGTAAGTCATGTACATTACACTTTCCTCGATGACAGTGCACTTCCTAATCTTCCGCGCAAATAATGAGAAAAAAAAATTGTCCACGTCGATAAACTGAAGAATAGTGCTTGTGTCTAACGTATTTCCTTTACGAGTTATCTGATGTAACTTATCAAAGCAGGCGGTGATTTATACATACATACACATGTTCTAAATAAGAGGGCTGGAGGTATGTTCTGAAACGGAACTGTATTTTCGAAGGTCCTTAAAACGAAAGTGAACTCTTGGACTGTCGTTGCAAGCCCAGTGGGTGTGTACGCTGAGACTTGAACACTCGTGCGACGTCCCTTACACTGTCAATAGCTTCTTCTTCAACATCGTGTCGGTGGCCAAGTTGTTCGTAGTCCATGTCCGCAGCATGGACGCACTTTATAATCTTTATCCCCGCTGCGTGCTAGCCGTGCTACTAAGCGTCCGCATTTTCCCTCCACGACCACTGTCGCCCGTTGCATTCGCAAGCTTTCCATTGCAGCCGCGCGACAAAGCGTGCGGTCTCGACGGATGCCGGTCGAAATACAAGCAGCTGTCATGTCCGGCGACGAGCATTTGAAAGCCGAATTGGAGGACGTGGACGGTAAAAGCTGTTCGCGGGTAAAGCTGAGCGCTTTCGAAGCCAACCTCTGAAAAAAAAATATGTCACTGCCACTACCTGCGTGTATATCAACGGACACGCCGACTGGCGACAGCCCAGTGAAGTTGGTAACGATGAAGGGAAAGTAGCATGTTTTAAGGTCGAACTAAAATGTGTTAGGTGAACATTTGTGAAAACTGAAATGAATTATTGTGACGTTCGTTTTTTTTTTTTTTTTTTATGCATACACGGTGTAAAACATTTTCTTGGTAAACTTCCTAAACTGTAATGGAAGTTTTTAATGTGTACGTTGTATGGTAATAATACCATATGCCAGACTGTGCATATAGGAATGTTGAGTGTAGTTACTATACAAGGTTGGGTATTTCCCTACGCATTTGACCATTTCGTGAGCGAATATAGGAACGGTACCACGGATGTATGGAGATTTAGCTTAACCATTCACACTTACTCGCTATTCGTATACGTTGTTATGATAATTTTGTGAATAATTCCTTAGCGTGCACGTGTAAAGAGTTGGCAAATTCATAAAATACTTTAGCCTTACTTTACCAGCATTTCGCAGCTCCTTTTGACCGACGCGTGAATAAAGTGATGTGGCGGTAGAATACACAATTTGCATGCAAGTAGAACTTAAAGTATGGCTTCCTAAATGTCTCAGTTGATCGTGGATAGCCTATAGCAATGTTGCAACACACTTGTAACGATCCATAAGGAACGGGTCTCGAGAAAATAATAATACCGACAAAACATAATCACATGCAGCAATGAGAGTTTTTTTTTCTTCCAAATGGTAACGCATACAAACCACAAAATTAGTACGTATGCAATAAAAAAAATTGTCAACGTATTAAGAGGTTCGAACTCTGTTCTTGATTTTTATTTTCCGAGAATTGGAGAATTGCAGAGTTTTTCCATAGTCCTTGGCATGCTCACGATTTATTTGATGACTCGGGCGAACCTACGCGTTCGTTATGGTGTTGATGGTGGACGAAAGGGTGTGTTTTGGTCACGACGAAAAGTCCACGTCACAGGCGAACTTACCTTGGTCAACGCTTCCGGTATAAGTCGGCAGGGCGATGCGGGTTATGTCCGAGCTGAAGAGCTCTCTGTGATGTCCTGACTGATCCGGCCTATCGACAGGCCGATATATGCCACTTGGCCGGCCTCCCTGACGCAATAGAGAATGAGCATAGCGTTAGGCGTCCACTCGCAAGGGGAGCAAACAACGCCAACCGGAGAGGGGGGAGAAGACGAGGGGGTTGAGGGAGGGGCACACACGGCCTGCCGTTGGGCTGCGTCTACCACGTGACGTCCGGTAGGCGTTCCCCGCCGACCGCTGTTGCCAAACGTCCGAGCATTCTCGCGCGCCGATTTACGTCGGGCGCGCTCGTGCGATAATTTCGTACCGCGTCGACGTGAACACAGAGGTTTTTTTTTTTTTTCTCGTTTGTGGCAGAGAAGTGCCGGAGCAATAAGGGCGACGCTGGCACGCGCATCGAGTGCGACGTCGCCGCTACGCGTAAGCGCATTGGCGGAAAGCGTGTTTAGGCTGTTCACGGTAAAACAAGCACTTCTGAAAACCCTCCTTAGTATCTATTTAAATGCACATTGTGCATTCTTCCGCGTTATGGAAGGTCATGGGCCTCGTCACTTTATTCATTCATGCGTTGGTCAAGTGCAACTGTGAAACTATTACAAAAGGAAATGTTTTGCAAATCTGCTCGTTTTTACAAATCGTTGCATAAAAAAAAAACAGAAAGTGAAAGAAATAATCATGCTATCACAAATGTCTACCTGATACTTTATATTAGACGTTAAGATATGGGACTACTTTCCATCCATCGTTACCAACTTTATTGGGTGCATGCCATACAGGGCGCTCTTTAAAATATATGCAGGTAGGGATAGTAACTTTGTTCTAAGGTTGATTTCAAAATTGCTCACTTTATCGTGAACAGCCTTAACCATACTTTTGTTCATGTCCGGTTAGTATTTTATTTAAAAAAAATTGTCGAAAAAAGTTTTTCTTTTTGTCATTTAACGGCTTTGGAGGGATCCAAATTAATATTTATGGCATACTGTACATGCTTTCTTAAAAGTACCATTCGGTCCTCATCTAGGATATGTTTTATTTTTGCACACGTTTCGTACTTTCGTTTGAAAAATAATCGTGTTTATAACATGCTGCGAGGTCGTTTAAGTGACAGGTAGTGACCATCGCCTTCTTGTTTCTTTGAAAAGGGGGGGGGGGGAGAAAGCTAGGGGGAGGGGCAAACCTCAAACGTTATGTGAGTGACCATGCCAACATTAGTTATAATCTCCTCTCTCTTAATGTGTGTTAGTAGTATGAACTGGGGGAAAGGGCGATGGGGGGCGGGGGGTTTGTTCTACCCTTAAGGGGATGCCGCCTTTTTTGACTGACCTAATTAATTTGATGTTAAAGGGTTAATTAAATTGATTGAAAGGGTAAATCAAAAAGGGATAATTAAAAGGGTTAAATTGACTGAGAGGGTTGAATTTAGCGAAAGGGTTACATTTATTGAAGGGGTTAAATGTATTGAAAGGGTTGATTTAATTTATTTTTTTGAATTTTGTAATTCTTTCATTCTTTCTTTTTGGGAGGGGGTAGCAGGAGCTCTGTACGATGTTGACGCTGTGGTGGTCTCAAGGCGATTGACCAGAGTGGTGGGTTGCAATGTGTTATATAGGTATTGAGTTGAGTGCAAGGGTGTGCAAGTGTCACTTTTCTTATTTTTCTAATTCTGATGTGTTTGTAGGGATGTTGGTGGTAGATAGGCGATTTTTGCGAATATATTTGACACACGAGAGAATTTCAGACTGTTTAAACGATTTCTAAGAGTGACCTTAATGTAAATTTGATGTTTTTTTTTGGGGGATATTGCTCGTAGACGTTGGTGGGAGATAGGCGACTTTGAAAGATGCGATATACGTGTTAGTAATGACAAATTATTAACGACTGTTTCCGAGTGCAATTAAATGTCAAACAATTTCAGAGTGTTCTACTTACGAATAAATCACATGCATCGAATCGCAAATTGGAAACGACTATGTAAATAATAAGTGCAATTATTTGAGTCTCGATCTTAGAAATATAATTTCCACGAGAGAGAATTTTAACTACGTGAATAACATCTGGTGTCGACAAGTACAAAATGACTAAATGATGACAGTTGCATAAGTGTGGAATTAACGATCTACAACAAAATGCCCCTATAAATTAAACGAACAAGACATATATGACACCTCTCCCACATGCCTTACACATTTGTCTGCCTGTGAGACTGACGAAGAGGAATATAATCCACATGTAAAAAGAAATTGATTGATTAACACGGATAATAAAATTGCACCTCTCCCAAAACACATCTGTAAGACTGCAAGTTTGCTGAAGAAATGACATTAGTATATGATTTGTGGAGACTTATAAGCACAATTAGATATGTGGAGATCAGCCAACGTCGGTCCACCTCAGAGGTCACTCGATGAATGAGTTTATTGTATGATGTGCGCCTGCTTATATATGTGTTTATGACTGACAGAAAATCTACCAAACCGCTATTAACGACTTGATTAGTCCTACAAGTACGTGAATGTATAAAAGTGAAATTTTTTAAAATAACGTACGTACTACAACTTTTTTCCGTAAAGGGTGGTAAATAGAGTGTAGTTGTTAACACAAGCACAAGTCGAAAATCATACCAAGTTTTGTCTACCAAACACAGAAACGAGGTTTACACGATAAATGCACTATCACACGAAAATTTATATTTTTCTTGCGATCAAATAGTTTTATATTAAAATGCATATATTATAAAATGTTAATCGCGGCTACCACACTCTGGTGAAGTCGAGAGATCCAGTGTTGCGTCTATGCAGCATGAGGATTGGTGAATTACTAAGATGGTGGAAGCCCTCAAGAAACCTCTGCATTGCTCTGCCCAAGCTCAACCGCTCCAGACCTCCCTACACTCCTTCCTCCACATTTCGCCAGAGCGACATGTCCTGGGGTTACTCACTCCTCTGCCCTAGATTGTCAATGTTTTGGCACTGAGGCAGGATGGCGGCGACTGGATACAGGACTGCAGATGGCTCCCGAGGTCCCTGCACCCCCATTCCCATATCCCACCTTCACCCCTCACAAGAGTGACGTGTCCTGGGGTCATTCACTGCCCATATTCCCCAATTGTCAAATTTTCGCCATTGAGGCAAGATGGTGACAACTGGAAAGAAAGCTTTACATCTCCCCCGCTCTCCTGTAGACATCCCCTACTCTCCAACCCCTTGTCCAGAGGGACGTGGCCCAAGGTCAAGAACTCAGACTATCCCTCTCACCCTTACTCCAGAAGCTGTCTTCCCCGAAAGTCAGTTCTTCTCCAAGGCCACACATCCCCAGCTCGGAGCGCGTTTTTTCGGATATCTCGAGAGGTGGCCTGTCCACACAGGCTGCCCTCACTGCCGATCCAAGGTTACTGAAGAGCCTGGCGTATGCCAGCGAATTAAAATTTCAAAACTCCGCCAATTAAATTTTATATCCCTGAAATAAAGTTTCTTTAATCCCCGAGATAACCGCCAGATTTAACATTCCAACAAGTATATATTTGAATCAAGCCAACTATGATTTGAAAAATCATGCAGAAATAAAAGACACATTTGATTCACTCATAAAAAATAGGTTTTTTTTTTGCTAGTATTGAAACAAGACATATTTTCATCTAGCAGAGAAAAATACATATTTCACGTATTATTTATCCTAGCCCAACATTTTTAGACACTGCTATCATATAGGAAAATATAATATAATCTCACTAAAGTTTAATATTCTACGTTAAGTATAAAACAGTTCCAAATTTATTTGGGAAAGGCAGTCGACAACAGCGATGTGTTTTTACAAAAGATACGGGAACGAGTCATTCTAAAACCTCGTGGACAATACCTGGTAATGGATAGCGCAGAGTCGAGTATGATTGGGGAGCAAGCGAAATTTATGTCTCGAGAGTCGATAAGTGTGAAGCGAGCTGAGTATGAAGCAGCGCCAGACCGGGTCGTACGCGACTAGGGAAACGAGGGAGATCTCCGATAAAATCCTTGTATCAGCGGCAATGTTTAACACAACTTCCACACATTGTGAATTTTGTTATGGTGTGACACATAAGGGAGGAGAGTGTGCTAACCGCTCAACCAACATGATCCCTCTATTTATGTCTAACCAAAAACTTTCCAACAGCAAAATGTATTCCATCCAACATGAAATGTATATATCTGGATTTATTTTATATTTTAACAGTTTCCGACATACGTTTAACGAAACAGTGCGTAGAAAGGCGGAAATCATGTTTTTCGAATTCGGATTATAGCGATTTCCAATGTTATTCTTACTTTTTACTAAAAGGTCCGAATTCTTGTAAATATATGGGGAAATGGCGGCCATTTTGATACCTTACAGTATATAAGGAATGATAAATTAATTTTTTCTCAGTCTTAACTCTGCATCTGCAAAGGTCAATTTGTGTACGTATGCGCACGTGTGCATTTCAGTAGCACAGATAATGATGCCAGGCGTCCATTGCAACAGCAGGCATCTACACCAATGGCAAATGTCGACATTATGAACGACGCCAGTCGTCCACTACAACAACAGGCGCCCATCACGTCGATTACAACGCCAGACATGCATCATATTTACTACAGCTCCAGACGTACACACCGAGAACGATGCAAGATGTCTACAATGTCTACTACAACTTCGATACATCTAGATCATCATCATCAATGCAGAATCTAAAGGGCATTCAATATCTGAATCAGCTCGCAGCAGGTACAATGCAGCAAGGTCACTGCTGTGACACATGTGACTCTGAATGCATTGAAATTATCAATGCCATTTTAGCTAATAGGCAGGCGAAAACCCTAATTGAGTTTAGACTGCTCCCAACTGCGAGTGTTGTCGAAATAATTTATAATTTGTTTTGTGGGCCATGAAATAAAATTAATGTATCTGTTCCTGGCTGAACATTTACAAACTGATGAGGATATCGTATCCTATTTACCTTGCAATGACTGTCCTTAGAGCATGCCTGCCTTTGCTAATGATGGGAACTTGTAACATATGCGAAGGGATTTTATGTCTCTCAGGCTGGAACAGCTACTTGATGCTAGAATAATTCCAGACATAGCAATGGACTCATCTGGGTCGATTAAGTAGATTCCGAGGTGAGTACTGTTATATTATAAAATTTTATATCAGAGAGAGACTTTTTCGTAAATAGTGTATAAAGAAATAATGTAGACATGATGTGCTATGCTCAGGGTTTCGAAAACTTACCAAGACAACCACTTTGTAATTAAGGAGCTTGCTATTTCTTATGCAATCAACACTAATGACTCTAAATTATTATGCTTTAAATCTCCCAGACCTTGGTACAGTTTAAAATCTGAAGTTAAAATGATGTTTCGGGAACAGACGTACGAGATACATAACATGAAATGGGACTCTGGTGACATAGCTTACGAAAACTTTATCAATATATAAATGATGTGTTACTCGAAGACTATCCCATATACGTGCTTGGAAAAACCACGACTGTTAGAGTATTAATTCAATAGTCAAATGCTATAATACAAATCACTGTGAGGAAAAAACATTCTGCTCACAATGTAAAAGCAAAGCTTTAAGATAATATTTATACAAAAATTCTACCTATGTGTGTAGAGATAGATAGATAGATAGAGAGAGAGAGAGAGAGAGAGAGAGAGAGAGAGAGAGAGAGAGAGAGCATGAGAGATATTCAATTTTCGAATAAACGGTTTTTTCCAGGCAGCGTAAGATTTCGAAAAAAGGACGAATTCGACCCAGAGAAGACGTACTCCACTATTTTTCGAGGACACAAGAAAGTATGGTTCCAGTCTCTAGGCAACCTATACTTTCAAACACAGATGTGTAACGGAGATGAACATTGGAATTTCGAAAAAAATTTCAGAGAAAGCCTGTATACAGAATGAGTGCTGTATGATGAAGAAGAAGACTGTCCTGTTTTAATATAAAACCTGACAGCGAACTGCCCTGTTCTTCTTGGGAACTCTGATTTAAAAATCGCAGTACAGAAATTACCAAAGAACCAGGTTTTCATCAAATAAAATATAGTTTGATTAGAGAATTTTATGATACCACCACAACCTTATGGACTGAAACATACAATAATAAGGAACACGCCACACAAATACAAGGTAGTAGCACACTTCTACGAGAGCCATGTGGAATGTGGGACTGTGAGGTTTGGAACACCATTTTGTGTCTGTAAATTTGATCTAAAAAAGTTATCGTTGAAGAACTAATTTCACCACCAACTGGAAGAACATCTGTCTATAAAAAAAGAGAGAGGATCGCACACCAGTGCTTCAGTTACGATGGAGAGGTTCGAATAATCACTTCAGTATGCTAGTGTTACTCCAGAATATAGGCGAGTGTAGTTTAGAATTGAAGATGAAGATAGTCCACTACAGATACAGATGTGCAATGGAAATGAACATTGGCATTTCTTGTTAATCAGTCCAACAGAAACTTTTAAAGTTTTCGATGTATGTTATGGGCGAAATTATTGTCCTTTATATAATTTACGCCCTGATAGCAAACTGCCTTGTAAAGAAGGTAAACTAGAATTTGAAGCTCAAAGTGTTTACATCACCAAACACAAGTCCTACAAGCAAATCAAATACACTATGCAGAAGGAGTATAGTTGCTGTTCTCTTTCTACAGTTTGGACAGAAGAATGCAACAACAACCAACATTATACTTACATCGATGACCAAGAATTAACTCATCCCTGTGGTTTGCTGAAATGTAATGTTTTTCAAAGTAAGAACATCTGGCAGACTATATAAAGGAGAGTATTTGCTTTGGTGAAGGAATAGCATGCAACGAATGTGCTGCGAGATATCTTCGCCCTAATGGTGACTTACCTACAATGTTAGAAGATTTGATGATTGCCAATCTTAGCAAGGAGATTGAAGAGGAACGGGGCTACGGGGTAATAGCCTACAAGCTAACCAGACCTCATCAGGGAATCACCTTTCGTTGGAAGGAGACCTGCAACGGGGACATCCACAACTTTATTTTCGAACGAGGATTAGTTGTTCCATCGATGTGTAATTTATATGCATGTGACATGGCTAATTCAGAATAATGGTCCCAATGTTCCCACTGTTCCCAATGCAATACAAGTATGCATCCAATATAACTTATGTCCTATGGTGCAATGGACTTTTGCAAGAATTTATGGAGATGTGCAACAATATTTTTCATTTTAAAGTAATTTATTTTCCTCTAGGAGACGAAAAGAGTCACAAACTCATACAGTGCAGTGACAATAAGAAATGTCCAGTGTTTTATATGACTGCAAAAACAGCTCTTCCATTTGGTATTGGATATGTATACTCTCATTATGTTGAATCGTATGATGATTTGGTTGAAATCGTTGTTTTACATGCCTCTACTTGTAAAGACGCTTGTGTGCAAATAGACAGATTAAAACCAGGGCACAATAAACGCTCATTCTTTGAAAGCAGTGGTCAAGAAGGGGATCTGGAGCCAATATAAGAAAATGCACGAAAACTTTGTTCATAGAAGTTGCTAACAGTTTATAAAAAAATAATTGTTTTAAAGAAAAATGATGTATATATTTTTAATTATTGTTTTTTATTACCCTGCAGTTGTTTCGGAGCAAGGTTGAATTGTTGTACATAAATTTTTGGATTTATCTGTATTTTTTTTAATAATTGTGTGAGATCCTGTATTTGCTAGTGTTAAAAAAAAATGTTGTAAGTACATTGTGAATCCACTTGTGTTTGTTTAGTATGGAAATGTTTGGAGCAAATTCGACTCGCTAGTGTTAAAATGTTTTGTTTTAACCTGTAGTTGTTTGATTCTGTGTGTTAAAATTATTTTTTGAAACAAGTGTGTAATTTGTATACGTTTTGTAAATAAATATGATGTAAAACGAATCCCTTTCATACATTTATTTCTTAACCTATTCCTTACTAAAAGTGAACTTGTTTTGGTAAAAAAAATATTTTCTCGACAGAGAGAGGGAAAAGTATTTAATTTATCTCCAACAGAGAGAGTGAGAAGGAGGGGGGGGGGAGAGCGATAGAGACTCTTAAGTTTCTATTTTAAAAAAGTATGTCACATTAACAAGAAATCAGACTATTAGTTCACAAAAAAATACTATTCAACTAAAGATATATTTGAATGTGCGAAAAATCTGGAAAAATCATAAATACATAAAATGACTTGTTAAGTGTCGCCTGCCTCTGTACAGTAATTAGATTATACAAAGAGGCTCTGGGTTCGAATCCCAGATAAGCATGGTAAATTGTAATATATACTTTGCGGGTTCGATTCTCGGCTAAGACATGGTTGATATAAGCTAGGTTCAAGTCCTGCTTAGATCTTGTACAATTGTAATCTAGTTTCTCACATCCAGTGCCAGGTAGATATGATTGTAATATATAGATTCTGGGTTCGATTCGCGGCTAGGTCTTGTATGATATGAGTTTCTTTATAAGTCAGTAATCCTTAACCATATTAACTAAAAGGACTAATCAATAAAATTTAAAATTACTAATAAATGATAGTATAAACAGGAATTTGTTCGTAAAAGTGTGTTGAATCATAGCATTAAATTGATTATACCTCATAATGCAAAAAGTTCGTATTCAAATGAAAATTGTTCGTGAAAGAAATTGTTAAATATGGACATAATTTAAACCTAATGGCTTAAAACAGAACAATTACACATTCAATACAAATATAAACGTTAGAATTCAGCATATCCATGCTAAAAATCGTAAAATAAATTAAATGCATTTAATTTGCATTGAAATAGTTTAAAGTTTAATTAAAATGTTTTAAAATGTGTTATTCGTCTATTTGATATTCATTTCAGGCGAATAGCATTTATTTTAATTTTTGCCACAAGGGAGGCTGGTGAGGGGTACATGCCCACTGGAGCTCATTTGCTGATCTGAGTTCATGGAGGTAGCATCTCCCACCCTCTTGTGCTCGGACAGCCTGTGAACCGGTCCATGGTGCTAGGGTGTCTAGTTCAAGGACACCAGTCACTCGTTTCAACAATCCACTAACAGGACCTGACACGATGGGGTTGTGAGGTGAATGAACTTCTTGCTTCCAGTTCTACCACCCACCGCCTGCTGGGGAATTCACCCGCTTTCTCCGGAATTCGGTCAGCCGCACTTCTGCTGGAACAAACCCCTAGGACTTTCGCTTGCCTGGACAGGGTAGCACCTATAGAACTTGACTTTGAGTTCAGGTTTCGTTCAAAGCCTACCAGCTTGGCTACCAGAGTTATAGTAAGTGCTTAATTTCAGGCTTTTTTTAGTTCGTTTGCAGTTTCTTGTCAAAACTTTTCGTAAAATTGATTTTAAATTTTCTTTTTGACAGTGTTTTTCAGAAACTTTCCTTGCAATTGAATAACAGGTCTTTAAAATCATAAAACTTTTTATCGATTTGAATAGTGGTTCTTTAAAATATTAAGACAATTCTTTAAAACAGTAAAACTTTTTATTAAATTGTATGATTTGTGTTTGAAATCGAATGATTGGTCTCTTAAATCGATGATTGGTCTTTAAAAACCACACACAAACTCTTTGGAATCGTGACATTTTTTGTCAATTTGAACTATAGGTCTTTGAAATTGTAAAACAAGTCTTTAGAATTGTAAAAACTTTTATCCATATGAATGATTAGTCTTTGAAATCGATTGATTGGTCTTTAAGACCGTAAACAAGTCTTTGGAATCGTAAGACTTTTTATCGATTTGAATGATAAGTCTTTTAAATTGAATGATTGATATTTGAAATCGAATGATTGGTCTTTAAAACCCCAAAACAAGTCTTTAGAATTGTAAAACTTTTTATCGATTCGAATGATGGGTCTATGAAATCCAATGATTGGTCTTTAGAATCATTAATTCAATATGTGGATGACTGTGTGAGCATGACTGCGAGTGTGAGTGCAGGGAAATGTGATAAAATTAAATTCCAGATGAAATTTTTATGTACTTTTCAGTTTATTTAGCAGAGTTGAGAGGGATTTACAGGTAAACAAGCATTAGTAGCTACTGCACTATATGGAATAAGACCGTGTAAATGACACATAGCCTGGCCCTCTTTTCACTGTTTAAATATTTGCAAAGTATGTGAAAAACATCTAGAATCTATCATCGATTTCTCTGAAAAATTTTGGTTAGGTAGGTGTGAGTTTGAGTTCATGTCTGCGAGTATGAGTGCAGTGGAAAAGTCATGTCACTTTTAGTTAGTTTTACATAGTTTTTAAGAAAATATGCTTAAGGGAGGGATGTTGTGTGTATGACGTATGAACTATGGAACTTCTAAAAAAGGGGAGAACTACGTCCTCATGCCAAGGGTGATGGGGGAGATGCATAATCTCAGCTCCCAAACTGGTTTTCAGAATGAGTTGATTGGAGAAGAATGTGTGAGATAATGGTTATATGAGCCTTGAGTATTTCTAATGAATGAAATGTTTTTTGATGTGTATGCGACAGGGTGCATTGGGTATTTAAGTTAATTTAAAGACATTTCATTTTAAGATATTTCATTTAAAAGTTGTTGTGTAACTGCAAGTATGACATAGAGAGAGAGAGAGAAGAGAGAGAGAGAGAGAGAGAGAGAGAGAGAGTGTGTGTGTGTGTGTGTGTTTAATAGTATTATTTAAAATATTTAGCTTTAGGATTGTTTAGTTGTTAATATTAATATACTGTGTAATGCTCGCTCACTCAAAAACATTTAGACAACATTAATTGCAAAATTTATGAAAATCAGTAATTAACAGTGTAAACTAATTTTACATGAAAATGATTTGTATGGTGGTACCCTAGGATATATATATTTGACAGTATACCCTAGAACATATTTTTTGATGATGTAATATTCATTAATGTTTTTGACAGTGTAATGTTCATAAAAAAATTTATGGTGTAAATGATTTTTATGCTGTATACTTCTTTGATGGTGTAAGATTCAAAGATTTTAAAAAAGCCAATTTCAAAATGTAAATTTGTTTTCTAACAAAAATGATGTTTAAATTAGGCTTAAACTGAAATACAAAAGCATGAGTTCAAATTTCACTGTTATATTCTGAACGAAAGCTGTGTGCCTGGACCAAAAAATGAAATCTTGTGAAAGACGAGGGCGAGACAGGTCGCAAGCGCTGTCACTTCTATACTGGAGACAGGCTGCAGACTGATAATTGTCGGAGGGGTGGGGCTGGAGGAGAAATACCAACTTCCTCTATTCCTCTCCCCTGGCTCAAAGCATAGACAGCTGCAGCATCTATGTGATGAGTCATTGGAGGGGGAAAGGGAGAATGTTGAGTGGGTGGGAGTTGTCGAGCAGGCACGGGAGCGGGAGAGTGGCCAGACTGTGGTGCACGCAGGTGCTAGCAGTAGGTTGGTGAACTACTGTTCCCATTCTCTCTTCTAGTAGCTCCACATGGACCGGCCTGGCTTGTTCCAAGCTTGCGCCTTACACTGCTCACGCTCATGGTGTGCATGGTCCATTGGGCGGGCTAGACCTTGCCCCGTCTATTCCCTATTGTGTTTCATTTCTCCTCGCCTGCTACCTGCTTCTCATCCACTTTTAAAGTATTTTGAACTCGCTACATTTATAGTCAAATCTCTCACTACTGTCTTTCCCCAACAAACACAAAACTTAAAATTAAGAAAAATATTTTGTCCTTTTGTCTAGGATATTAGTAATAAAAAAATGTTTTCAGTTATATTATGTGTGTGCATGTTAGTTATTAAGAGTGTTTTCTTTTTTTCAGAAGCACGAGACACCTACAAATATTTTTTTAATTTTATTGTAGTGTTTTAACTTTTATATCAGGGAAACTAAAGAAAAATTTACTTATTTTAAATGAGTGAGGGTAAGAGATCCTTTATTGACATCTTGCTTGAAGATCTTTACCTAAGCGATTCCGATTCGTAATCACAGACTAACAAGCTGTCGGGACAGCGTCACTTCGCCTAAGCAGACAATCGCTTAGTGGATAATCTCTATTTAAGCGAATCGAGCACGGATTTGCTTACGGAGAGACTGTTCACAGCCTAAGGTCAAAACATGTCCGCATCCCTCAAACATAAGAAGGTTGATCTTTTGAATGACGACTTATCCCTATCAGACTCAGAAGATTCTTGTGATTCGGAGAGTGCTCCAACCATTTCACAACCGACTATCGAGTCGATTAGAAATATATCGCTAAGGGAGTCGGAAAATAATTCCTTTTCCTATTCCCAAACCTCAGTGGAAGCTTTGCCAGACCTGATGTACCAGCTATTGACTACAGCATTCGCAGTAAGACTAAATGACATGAGGATATGTAATGATCAATTAGAGTATGATGCAAATTTTTCTCTTTTTTCCAGAGGTGTAAAGTTCTTCTATTAAGCTTAATAATGGCATCACTCCAGCCAATTAGAATTTATTGCCATAGTGGGTAAGTACTTGAAATCCCTCACAGCAGGGGAAGGTGTTACGGAAACCTTTTATTTTCGAAGTAAAGCACTCCCTATCCTCCATTCAATGTGGGTTTAACCTATGATGATGATATTGTTCCTTATCTCACAAACAAACATGAAGAGTTCAGTGCACGTGGTTCTGGCTGGAGTCTCCAAATATTGACATACATGGACGTCCATGTGAGTCAATATCAGCCATTCACTGTCGGTGTTGCGCACATTAAACTGCCAAAGTTTACTGCTGATTGGAAAGCTTGCGCCAATGTACACTGTCCGGAGGGAATGTGTTTTCACCACGACATTGTAGCAGCTTTGTTTCCTGCCACACGACATGCTGAGAGAATTATTTCACATCCAAAACCTCACGAGGTTTTGAATATCGAAGGTCTGTCGACACCTGTAGTCATACAGGATATTTGTAAGTTCGAGGAGACCAATTCTATTTCTATCAATGTCTACTGCGTGGTGGACAAAGATAGCAATATAATTGACGAAACTTGCAAAAATGGCAGGGTTGTAGTACCCAATGTGTATTTCTCCTGTATGCCATGACAAACATGTGAATATGTTGGCGATTTGTGCCAGTGGAAATGCCACATGTTGATTATTTTGGAACAAATCATTTGGTGTGAGATTTTCTATCCTTAATTACTTTCTTGTAGATTGTTATATATTTAACTTATCATAATAGATGTATGCTATTATGTTAGTTTAAAGCTATTGGAAAACTGGAATCAAGTATAAAATGTCTTGTAAGATAGTTGGAAAGAGTTATAAATATTGCTGGAAATGGGGAAAAAAGTTTGGTGCAAAATGGTTTATATTTTATAAATCGAATTTATTGCATGCTGAAAAAAATTTTGAACGTTTTTCTTAGTGATGAGGAAAACAACCTTTTATCAGTGGTATTTGTACAATTTTATTTAGCTGCGAATATGTCAAACTCTTGCATCTCGAAAAATAGGAGGAAGACTTATTGTTCGAGCGAAAATAACAGTTTGTAGGGAGGAGGGGAAATAGCCCAGGCAAGTTCAAAATCTGCTTCTGCCTCCCTAGGAAAACTGTCGCGCTCTGTGGACAGGAGCAATCAACAGAAAAAACATTTTCTGACCTTGAGGAGGGCGGGTTTAAGCGCTGTGTTGGAAGGGACAGTTCTTGGGTGGTGTGGGCAGAGGGGGTGTTTGCCATTAAAAATGTTCTTGCAGTGTTGGATCGACACCTGGGTGTAGTGCCCTCTGAAAACGAATACTGCATTGGAAGGTGTGGGGAGGGGAAAGATCGACGAAGATGCGAACATTGACAATGGTTGGGGTGCGTGGACTGAATATTTCTTCACAAATGTGCTCTGGCGAGGGGTGGAGGTGGGTTTATAGGGAGGCAGGAGCAGTTGACCTTGGGCAGAGCAATGTGGAGGTTTTTCGAGGGCTTCCACCATCTTAATACTTCGCCAATCCTCACACTACATAGATGCAACACTAGATATCTCGACTTCACCGGAGTGTGGTAGCCGCGATTAATGTTTTATAATATACACAATTCAATATAAAACTATTTTATAGCAAAAAAAATTCATGAGACAGTGCATTTATCGTGTAAACCTCATTTCTGTGTTCAGTATACAAAACTTGGTATGATATTCAACTTGTGTTTGTATTAACAAGTTTACAGAAAAAAATTGTAGTACATACATTATTTAAAAAAAATTCACTTTTATACATTCACGTACTTGTAGGACGAATCAAGTCGTTAATAGTAGTTTGGTAGATTTTCTGTCAGTCATAAATTTCTACCCAGTTGCCTTTAATATGTGCTACACGTATATAAGCAGGCGCACATCATACGATAAACTCATTCATCGAGTGACCTCTGTGGTGGACCGACGTTGGCTGCTCTCCACATATCTAATTGTGCTTATAAGTCTCCGCAAATCATATACTAATGTCATTTCTTCAGCAAGCTCGCAGTCGGACAGATGTGTTTTGGGAGAGGTGCAATTTTATTACACGTGTTAATCAATTAATTTCTATTACGTGTGGATTATGTTCCTCCTCATCAGTCTCACAGGCAGACAAATGTGTAAGGTATGTGGGAGAGGTGTCCTATATGTCTTGTTCGTTTAATTTATAGGGGCATTTTGTTGTAGATCGTTAATTCCACACTTATGCAACTGTCATCATTTAGTCATTTTGTACTTGTCGACACCAGATGTTATTCACGTAGTTAAAATTCTCTCTCATGGAAATTATATTTCTAAGATCGGGACTCACACAGTCGTTTCAAATTTGCGATTCGATTCATGTGATTTATTCGTACGTAGAACACTCTGAAATTGTCTGACATTTAATTGCACTCGGAAACAGTCGTTAATAATTTGTCATTACTAACACGTATATCGCATCTTTCAAAGTCGCCTATCTCCCACCAACGTCTACGAGCAATATCCCAAAAAAAAAACATCAAATTTACATTAAGGTCACTCTTAGAAATCGTTTAAACAGTCTGAAATTCTCTCGTGTGTCAAATATATTCGCAAAAATCGCCTATCTACCACCAACATCCCTACAAACACATCAGAATTAGAAAAATAAGAAAAGTGACACTTGCACACCCTTGCACTCAACTCAATACCTATATAACACATTGCAACCCACCACTCTGGTCAGTCACCTTGAGAACACCACAGCGTCAACATCGTACAGAGCTCCTGCTACCCCCTTCCAAAAAGAAAGAATGAAAGAATTACAAAATTCAAAAAAATAAATTAAATTAACCCTTTCAATACATTTAACCCCTTCAATAAATGTAACCCGTTCAGTCCATCTAACCCCTTTAGATTTAAACATTTTGATTAACCCTTTTGATTTTCCCTTTCAATAAATTTAATTAACCCTTTGATATCAAATTAATTAGGTCAATCAAAACAGGTGGCATCCTTTGGGGTAGAACCCCTCCCCCCTCCCGGGTTTACTACTTGCGTTGTATGTTTGTGCGTGAGGTTATGCATGTACGTAACACATAGTTTCAACATAAGCAGTTTTTAAACGCGAGTTACATATATTTCAGAAACCACAATATTAGAAGTTTGCTTGCAAAGACAATGTTATCTACAAAAGTGTCCTTAAAATTCAACATTTTATAATACAAATTTTAAATTTCACAAAATAAAATAAAATGTCAAATATCATGTAGCTCAGGTGCGTACAAACTTGATACGAAGTGCACTTTTGAAATTAACTTTTAAAAAACATCACTGCCGATATCTGCATGTATGCTACAGTACACACTGACATTAAGGTTTCTAATTTGGTTGTAAATTAGTTAAAATAGTCCAAGGATCGACTTTGTTTTAGAGTGTAACATGTAATTTTTGACCATCGAATTTAGTGTTTCTTATTTTATTTACATTGCAGTTTGAATTTTAATATCAGTAATTCCATGGTTTCTACCTTGATTACGAATGAATAAAGTGAAACTATCTATTGCAGTGATAATCTTAGCTAAAGTAGAAGGATACAAAAATGAGAATAAACGTAAATCCTAAGCATGTCTTTCAAAAGTGACCAATAAACCGTGAACAATCTATAGCCGGTGACATTTAATATAAATAAATACTTAAACAAAAATAAAACAAAATATTACATAATTTGAGCCAACGAGACTACTGGCACAAGCACCACAAATACGGTACGGCGTACAAGAATTCAGGCTGCCGTACCGGGACTGCTGTACTTTGCATGGCAGGGCCAAGATTGTTTGTTAAGTGTTGCAACGCTGGGAGGGGTTCCCGGAGGGAAACAGACGTAGGAATGGAGTAGGGTGCCTTCTCCCCCTTCCCTACTCCCAACGTAGAGCTTCTAGCGCGACTACAGGGAAAGATGCACCAGCAGCTGCCAAGGCCGGCGCCAGAAGTCGCGTCTATCCCAGACCACAAGTTCATGATGTAACGCGCGCGTGATCAAGTTCAGCGATGGCTCACGAACTCTTGTGGATAGTTTTCTAACCTATCTTAAAGCTAAATTGAGAATCGGAGGTCCTAAATGCGGATGGGACCTGAGTGCGTTTGGGGACTGAGCCCCATACGCCTAGGCATGCAGGGAAGTTTCTGACTATAGATTTTCACGGTAAAATGAGCACTTTTGAAAGCTCTATTTAAGATCTACTTGTACGAACGTTGCGTATTCTTCCGCCTTATCTGAAATTAACATTGCCATGGGCCTCATCACTTTGTTCTTGCGTCGGTCAAGTGAAACTGCAGTTATTAGAAAAGTAAAGATTTTACAAATTTGCTAATTTTTACACTTCGATAAAAAAAAAAAAAAAAAAAAAAACCAGAAAGCGAAATAAATCCTTCAACTATTCTCAAATGGTAAGCCAACACTTTCTATTTGACGTTAATAAATGGAACTACTTTCCATCCATGGTTACCAACTTTGCCGGTCGCACGTCACTCAGTGCGTCCGTTAAGTATATGCAGGCAGGGTCAGTGTAATTTTTCTAGGGTTTATTTCAAAAGTGCTCACTTTTTCGTGGATAGCCTTTGTGTGATGTAACGCCACGGAGAGATTTTGGACAGTTCTTAAGGCCCCCGCCTATAACCTGCAGCTGTTTCTCGCGTTTGAGGCCGAGACCTGCGGGAGCTATAAGAGCCCTACTGCCACGCGCATCAAGTGCACCATCGCAGCTAAGCACAACATTAACCACGAGAAACGAATTACCACGTAAGATATCGCAACTATTTCCTAATTAAACTTACAAACCCTCGAAACATTAAATAAAACTAAATAAATATTAACCACGAGATATCACTTACAAATCAAGTACGCGAAAATAATTAAACAACTATCCCAACTAATTACAACGCAGCACCCCCGACTGGAGAGTGCGTGCAGCCAAACACGTATTTGAATGTTTAGTATAAGTAAAATTTACTTTATAAAGTCTCGTAGAATATGTGACGGTCTGTATAGTGGGTTCGAAATATTTCCGAAACGCAAGTTTGAATGAAACTCATTAAAATTACGCGCGAACGAATATGTTTCTATAAACGCAACTCAAATCAAAAACTATCATGACTAATTACAAAAGTTAGAATTTAAGTACAACGTACCACTCCCGACTACAGACTGCGTGTATCAAAACGCGCATTTGAGTGATTAATATAATTTGCTTTATTAAGTTTCGTAGAAAATATCCAAAAGCAATTTTGAATAAAACTATTATGTTACTGTCAACGCGATTTTGAATAAAGCTTATATGTTACTATAAATGCAATTCAAAACAAGAACTCTCGTATGCATACCTTGAACTGTAGGATCCCCGTATTGTATCTGCCGTTCGTGCATCGTGCGGCATCATCTCTCTCAAACACTCATTACATCACCACACGCCTTTCATATTAAAGGTTTAAAAAAAAAAGTAATATTCACTGTCATAAATAATAATTATGGTGGTGTAAATGTTATAACGCTCAATCGCGAAAGCATTTCACGCTTGCCTACCATGCTCGCTGCATTGAGCTCTGCTCCTTGTGGCCACAGGCCAAACTATTTTCACTTTCACAGCGGCCACACACGTTCGCTGTATGCAACCTGACGTCTCTATTATATATAATATATATATATATATATAAAAAATAACGAAGAACATTAATTAGCCAATCTTAATTCATTGGTGTGCGGTCGTTTTTGGAGAAAAAATTTGTAATATATTCATATGTAAATATTTGCAAATTTATACCGACTTCGTTTCCCGGCCGGGATAGTAAGTTTTATTCTGAAAAAGAAAAAGTACTTTAGTAAACTCTGACTTCCGTATACGTCATTTATTACTATTCTCGCATACTTGTTGGAGCTAACGTTAGTTTGGTACAATAGGTTTCGCTTCCCAAGCGGAATATGCCTGAAATTCGGTGCTTGATTCCTAGTATTTGTGCAAGTGTTTGGAAATACCAGCTTCGATTCCAGGACAACGCATTAATGTTAATTTTGGAAAAGTTTGAAAGGTTTTTGGAAATATCTGCTTCGATTCCCGGCAGAGGCATAGATGTTGTGTTTGGAAATGCCGGGTTCGATTCCCAGGCGGGATACTTGATTATTTTGAAAGGAATTTTTGGAAATTCCAGGAAATTGCACGAACAGTCACGAGAGCTGCTCCATCGATGTGACCTCGCCAACAGCCAGGGCTCGACTAACGTTGATACAGCTCGATTGATGACGTGTAAGTGCGCCGGTATGCTAAAGCATGTACGTCACAACGCAAAAGTAAGCGAAAGTGTATTAGTGTAACGAATGCATGGTCTTGAGCAACCAACGACTGTAATAAGTTACTCATAAATTAAAATAAAAAATATATATATTGAGGTTTGGCATATACACTTCTGGTGCACCCGGGTTCGAGGCTCAGTCAGGTTATGTAATATTATCTTATTTCCGAATTTAAAAAAAATATATATATTTGTGACTTGGAATGTCGGACCTGGCTTCGGGTCCCGGTTGGCTTATTTGGGAAACAGACTACTTACAGATGCGAGATCGCTAACATCCCTCGGCCAACTGATGTGATACTGCTACGCCTGTACGCAGGTACGTCGTACGCCCCTACGTTAAAGCGTAAGTGTAAGCATAAACATAAGCGTAATGCTTGTACATCAGTACACTAATGCGTAAAAGTAAGCGTAACTACCCAATCGTCGACTAAGCTCTAACAAAGAAGATATTTAATTATTTATTTATTATTTCAATACACAACTACGCACCTACAGAAACACATTACCTTACCAACTGACATAACCCCAAACACAACAGACATATGACAAATATATGTTTATTATTATTACTATTATTATTATTATTTGGTACATTATTAACACTCAGTATATGAGAAACAAATGCTTGTGAATCCCCCATTACAAATTGTAACCCACCCTGTTATGACAAGGGGGAAAAAAAATGAAAAACATACAATGGTTTTAAATAATATTTATTACCCATCAACCATATTTAGCTGATAACAGTCCGAACAGGTAGACTGGCGCGCTGGGCTGGCAGGTGCTCTAGCAGGTAGAGAAGTGACTTCGCAGCAAAACAGGTCCTCGGTTCGATTCCACTACCATGTTGTTGTTATGGATGATGTAGTAGAACGACGATACGCTGTCGCAGCACCAGTTACAGTAGAATGCTGCACTCTCGGAACAGTCGAAGAGGGTGATTGTAGCAGTTATGGTGAAGAAGGTGATGATGTTGAAGTTGAGGATGTTGAAGTCCAAATGTTGGAGACCAGATGTTTTTGTTACTGTTGCAGTGAGTAAGGGCTAGGGAAAAATTTAGTTTTTGATGCGATAGTGGCCCCAAGGTAATGTAAACACGCCGTCTGGCCCAACAAAGTGTTTATCATTCGTACTTCATAGAGTCACCTTTGTCGCACATTCAGTGTAGACGTTGTGACCATGCGAACGGAACTGAAATTGGGTTCCCAGTACCCTTGAATTATGGCCAAGACATTCCCGATAATCTTTATAATGGAGTGACTGCAACACGTTAGGCTTTATCCCCTTCGCCTTGTATATACACTGTTTATTCTCAACAATGTATGCGCAAAGTTTAGGGCGTAGGCCTGCGAAATGTGTGATGATGAGGCCAGTACATTCATCCTTAATCACTCCAGTACGTACTCTGTTCTCGCGTGAGAATCCTTGCGGATTATCGAGCACATAGTTTGAAGTATCAAACTGTGCCTTTAAATCTGGGGTTATATCTTTATACACATCATGAGTGGCTATTTCATAAATGAGGGAGTCGGTATCACAGTATAAGAGATGTAAAGCAGGCTGAGGAAATTTAGGCACCATGTAGTTGTAGTGAAATTCGTGTAATGTCAATTTGGAGAGGTAGAGAATGGCAACACCGGTGTACAAAGGGTTGTTAAAAGTAACACAGCTAATTGACATCTCGATCAGGATAAGATTTTCATCGATAATTTGCTGTGCTTTAAATGATGGACACCCAATCAATTTTGCCATCCTGTATATCGTGTCATACTGGGAAACGACTTTAATGTCTTGTTCCTGCGGAAATTTCGCAAGGCCTTCCCATGTGCGGAATTATTCACTAATTAAAAAAAAATATTAATTTTCAAAGTTGTTTGCAGCTGTAGCATGTTTCTCCCCGTTAAATTCGATGTATGGAGCCACACACACAGCTGAACAGCATCGAGTGTGGCACCATACTTCAAATAGTGCCTCAGTATTTCCCCATGAATAATTAAATTTTTTCGTGGCACGAGTGACAAAAGTAATTTTTCATGCAAGCCATTCGGAGGTATGTCAGACACTGGGGCAAGAGGCAGATCTGATAGTGCATCGTGGAATTTGTCTTGAAACGACAAATCTACTTCCGCGAAAAAGCAAGTGTCTCCATCATTGACCATGTTCCCGAAAACCCATAATGAAAACACGTCTGGCCCAACCCACTCAAAGTTGCCAATCGGAAGCTTGCATTTCATTGTGTGACTGTACAGGCTGTTTACATCGAAATAGCTCATGTATTTCTCACCCACACTGGGTTCGTACTCTTCGCCCATGTAAATATTGTTGGCTTCTGCGCGCCTTTTGGAAACCTGGGTAATACCACCCCTAGCCCCACATTCCACCAAAAGATAAATTTCAGGATCGGTCAACAGCTCTAGTCTCGCACCTGTCTTTGCAAACAAAGTGTCCCATGAAAGGGACGGAGTCGTGATATACATCGCAGGGTCGAGACCATAATCTGTCAAACATACGGTCCTAAAATTCTCGAAAATATCTTGCAAATTTCTTCTATATTCTCATAATCCATACACCCACTCTCCCATGTTGACCATGATGATTTTCGATAACCCATCTATTTATTTTCTTGTACTTTGGACACAGATATTTCCAGTCGAATGGCAGTTTCATGCTGAAGACCATTATGTGTTCTTCCATATCCACAATAGCCAATTCTTTAATAATAAACCTTTCAGGAGTTTGAATCCTTGCACATTGCAGAACATCTTGCCGCAAGTGTGGTTCGTTGTCTACTGACTCAAGTCATTATCTTCACCAACTTATAATGTACACAATAGCTTGCCAATCTATCATGGATGATCAATGCATAAGCTTGTGTATTTGCCAGAATGGGTGTATTTCGAATTATTTCAATTCATGAATCAATAAGATTGTTGCTAGTGGTGTTGTTTTATTTGCTTATTTCAAATACAAATAACGTTCTTCTGTTCTTAAATAATTCTGGTTCTAGGATCGGTGCAGTGCCTTTGTTATAATATGTTTCTCGGAACATCCTGTACATACTGTAACAAATAAGGAATCCCCCATTTCCGAAGTTTGAATCGAAATTCACATAAGGATATGCTTGACTGTTTAGGCTTACTTTAATATTTTTCATAGCACAATGATCGAATAGTGACCTATCTGATTATAAATTGTTTTGTCGGTTTATCTGAAAACAAACGACAACATATCATGGTTTTTTGGATGAAAAACTTGATTTCACATTCCACATGACTTTTTGTGATGACTTATGACATTCCATATGACTTAGTGTCGGAAAAGTATCCAAACTGCATTTTTTCCACATTTGGAGTTTTTCATCCTTGTCCAACTTTACATGGTTTAAGATACATTCCATTGCCACTTGACTTAACTGCTTTACTGATTGCCGAAGCTCGACCTAGGGGTGACTGAGAGCTGTAAATTCTGGAATTATGAATAGCAATATCCCACCTTTCTTGGTTTTTCATTTTGGTTTGCATTTTATGCCCATTCCTCTTTTCACTTTTACTCGCATTACTATGTATATGACCCTAGCGCTGAACTTTTCACCTGTTAATGTAGATGGATTCATCTTTATATTTGCTGCTTTATCAGCTAGAATTGTATCTGATTTGTGCCTTTCTTTCAAATCATTTGTTTGAGTGTAAACTATGTCATGCTCTTTACAAGCATAATCCAAAGAGTTTATTCCTTGATCATTGTGTGCCAGATGTTTTGCAAGCTTAATACCAGACCCACAATAATTGAATTTCAGTAAATGTAATTCAAATGGTAATTTGTTAATCAGTGTATTCAATACTCAGTGACCTTTTTGATGCAATTAGTACTAGTCATTGTTTTCAACTGATTGCGAACCTATATATATAGGCCTGCATTTATAGTTTTATGTCAGTACGTTACATTATGTTACACGTTGTGTACAAATTAAGGCAGTAAAACAAAATGTGCATCTTCTGGCAATTGTATCAACAAAAGAAAAAGTACTTAAATAGAAACATGGCATTCTTTTACCATCAAATGTATATTGTATAATAGGCTGTCCTTCATGTGGCAAAACTTGTGTTATAATATCACTTTTAGAACATCCGAATAGACTTAAGTTTGAAAAATTCATGTGTTTTCTAAAGCTATACAAAAAGATAAATATCAACGATTATCGAACATTTAGTCGTCAGTTGATATTTCCCTTTTACTAATGAAGACGAAATTGTACCTCCGAACGAAGCATTACCCAATCCCGTATTTATATTCGACGATGTTTGGAGCAAACCGCAAGGAGTAATACAGCAACATTTTAGTTTTGGTAGACGTTCGAACATTGATTGTTTTTATTTGTCTTATTGTTATGCACATATTCCAAAACTTAGTTTGCGCGATAATGCAAATATGTTAATGTTTAAAATTGACGATTTATATCTACAACATATTTACAATGATCGTATTATAGGCGATATGTCGTTTACAAAATTCAAAGATATGTGTTTTTACTGTTGGAAAGACAAGTATGGGTTTCTGGTAATTATGCATGCACTTCCCCTGTATTAAGACAGATATGAGTATTTCAAAGTTTGGACATAGCTGTATAAAACAATAATTACAATAACTGTTTGAACAAAAATCGCGATGGGGATTGTGAATTGAATGTACATATTGTAGCATAACATTTTTCACTATCTGCACCGATTTGTCATAATTAATGTTTGTTTCACACATTGGACACTGTCATGCATAATAC
This sequence comes from Dryococelus australis, assembly GCA_029891345.1. Taxonomy (NCBI): domain Eukaryota; kingdom Metazoa; phylum Arthropoda; class Insecta; order Phasmatodea; family Phasmatidae; genus Dryococelus; species Dryococelus australis. The sequence goes on from CM057006.1 coordinate 30,957,446, forward strand.
TTGTAATTTGTCTATGTTTCATATGTTTTATTTTTTGTAATATTTATTATTTTTATTTCTCATTTTTCATATGGTTAGGATATTTAAACTTAGATGTACGAATGGCAATAAGTAATGTTTAAATGAAATAGGTATCTAGATTTTCTTTTGTTAATATTTTTATTAGTAACTAATATTTTTGCACTTTTGGTCACTCCTTTATTGTGAATGTTTCAGGATATTTCTTTTGTATTTTTTATTAACTTCTAAGAGACCTGTAAATCTAGGGAACATGGATTTATGCTGTTTGGAGTGTGTCATTTTAGTTCGTTAGTCAAGAAGCCTTGTGATTGGCTAACAGGTTCAAATCCTGTACTCCGATTGTCTGGAGAGTTCAGCATAGGGTTAGGCCACGTTGGCCATTTAAAAGTTCGCTTTCTCTGCCACCAACCTTCAACTGCGCTAGACATAGGGCTAGGATGCTTGTCCTACAGTTGGACGTAGTGGAAGCATTTACATTAGAAGATAGGGTGTTTTAGCTCTAATGGCTTGCTGCAGTTTTATTTGTGTTTTGCGTCGAGTTGAGAGAGTAAGCACTCTGCATAGTTTTATTTAAGCAGCTGTTCAGGAGTTTAAGGTAGCTAGCTAGACATGTAACATCTGTGAGCCATGAGCCACATCAGGTAGCGCCACACCCAGACCTGCAATTCATACTGTTGTGAATGTTTCATTTCTATTTATTGGTTACTTATTATTGTCTAGTCATAGAGATATTTTATATTATCATATTGGTATTGTATGTTATGTATTTGTAATGTTGTTTAAAATATAACACTTTCCATGTAACGTCCAACGAAAGCAGATGTATTTTACTGCAGCAATCCTCGGATATATCATATGGCGACGAGAAAATTTCGAAAGTATCAAAAACTTGAATGGTGTTTGTGTATCCATATGTACTGTTTTTAAAACTACTTATTGGTCTAGTGTTTGTTATTTCGTAGAACCTGGTTCTCGAAGACGAAAGTTTGTGTATCCATATGTACACTTTTTAAAACTACTTATTGGTCTAGTGTTTGTTATTTCGTAGAACCTGGTTCTCGAAGACGAAAGTGAGCAGAAGTCATCGTCAATGTCTGGTATGTCGAGAATGCTCCATAACAACTTTGACGCATTTAACCCAAATGAAGAATCCATCGAATTTTTTTTGGATCGTTTGGAATAATATTTTAGTATCAATGACATTCAGTCGTCAAAAGGTAAAGTGGATCACTTCATTATTTTGTAAGGCGCTGAACATTTCAACATCTTAAAAAATAAAATTGTGCCAAGAAAAGTAAAAGGTTGTTCGTTCGAGGTATGTAAAAAAATAATTGCTGTCATGTTATGCTCCAACATCGCGCATTATTGCTGAAACATTTAATTTTCATAGTCGACGTCAACACAATAATGAACATATATCGGATTTTATCTCTGATTTAAGCAACTTTCAATCAAGTTCGAATTTGACACTTTTCTTGACAGAGAATTTGACATTGTCTCATCTAACCAGCAACGTCCTGATGAAATTTTTGCAGTAAATGCTCCAAATAAAGCAATAAAGTCAGAGTTTAAACCATTGTCTTCAGTTAATAAAGATAATGAAATTGTGAGTTATCACGGTAGATAACGTATAAGAAACAATCAAAAACAACATCGCTCGAATTCAAGATCAAGTTCTAATAAGAGGAAATGTTGTGCATATTGTTTTGTTAAACATCAGCCAAATAATTGTAATTCTTTGCAGTGGACTTGTTACAAATGTAATAACAAAGGACATAATTCTAAATTTCGTTTTAATAAAATTGCACGCAGTAATTTTATAACTTATCTTTGTAATAATACAAAGGAATCTGTCATAGCAAACCCAGTACAGTTAAATATTGAAGTCAATTCTAAATTTATAACGTTTGATGTCGATACTGGATCAACTTGTACCTTGTTTCCTTTAAACATTTTTGAACAGTGTTTTTCTGATGATAAACTAGAAAATTTTAATGGTAAATTGCTGGCTGCTAATGATCAACTATTACATGTCTTAGGCAGATGCATTGTCAATGTAAGATTTAATAAGTACTTTGGCAACTTGAGTCTTATAGTAAACTTAAAGAAATATCACAGAGCCTTAATTGGTAGAGATTGGTTATATATGTTAGTACCATCTTGGAGGCATGTGTTTTCAGAGTCTGCAGGTCATATATATAATGACAATATGACTGATGAGGTTATGTCAATTTGTAGCATCAAGACATAAATGGTAAAATATTTGGAATTGAAATTTCCTGTTGCATTTAATAAAGAAAATAATGAGGAACCAATCAAACAAATTAAGGTAAATATTAATATAAAGGACAATTGTGTTCCTATATTTTGTAAAGTATACGATGTTCCTTATGCATTGCCTGATAGTGTCAAAAAAAGTTATCATTGGAAAACAAAGGTATTTTATCCTAAATTAAGTACAGTCAACGAGCATCTCCAATTATTTGTGTCCCTAAAGAGAATGGTGAAATTAGATTGTGTGTGTATCTAAAAGTAACATTGAACAAATATGTATCAGTAGATCAGTATCCTTCTCAAAAACTAAGGATTTATTTTCAAAAGTTTCACGAGTGTAATGTTTTTTGACGAATAGATTTGTCAAATGCTTATAGGTGTGTGGGACAAATAATCTCACTAAAGTTAACCAAAAAATATTACAGACCTGATGTAGTGGCCACGATCACCTGAAATGGCCAGTAGGAAAAAACCTATGTCTGGTGTTAATGATGTTTTTAATGCGATCTTTTAATTTGTGAAATTGAAGTAATGGTCGCAAGGATAGGCAGAGGTTTTATTGGTGGTAAAATCGTGGTAATTGAAATATGTGTTTTTATGGAGCTGCAATAAAATTTGGATTCGTGCACATAATTTTAGAAATGTTTGTATATGTGCAAATGGCTCAAAACTCTACCTGATGTCCAAGTGTATCCTATATTGTGGTTAAAAGATAAAAAAATGCTTGAGGAGGTGCAGAGATACTAGACATGAGTAAATTTATGGTGCTCACGAAATCAATTTTTCATAAACGGGTATTAGAGTTGGTGCCAGATGGCAGACACCAATATATGATTGAATTCAGATAGTCGTGTGTCATAAGATTATGTAAAGGGGTAAAGTGGCTTGGGAGTATCAGGCATTGAGTACATTTAGGATGCCACATATGCTCATATTATCCTCAAAAGGTAGAGGGTATGATAATTGTTGTGGATGCCACGTGCATTTAAGATTTTATGTAAGTTCAGAGTTATCTATATATAATTTTTAACTGTTTATATTTTGTGTGATATGAGAAAAGAAAGAAGCAGTATTGAATAAAATGCAATCATTTAAAGTTGGTCTTTCATCTGTGTACAGTAGTGATAACCTTGTTTATTTTCAGGTGATTTTCACTGTGCTTGTTATGAATGACTACAATCTTTTTGCTTCCTTTGATTTCTCCTTATCTTTATTATGCAAAAAGAACTGGTTGTTAGTATTGTTTTGAAATTTATGTCCTTGAGGTGTCCTGGGCGATTACGCGGGGCCTCAACTTAAACGCTATTACACTACAAGTATTTAAGTTGCAATCGACCGGTATACAAGAGCAATTAGTAAAATTAATCGAAAGTATTACATATGTCTACGAATATTAGTTACATTTTGAAAATATTGGAGAATGTGATGACTGCATTGCAGAATATCGAAACTAGAGCACACGAAATTTTGAAACGTTTATAAAAGTGTAATTAATGAATTGGTAACCGCTACTGTCACAAAACAAGTTGAAACATGAATGGAAAAGATGTCTCAATATATGACTGTTGAACAAATTAATAAAACATCGGTGTTCATTATGCAAACACAATTGAAAAAGCAAATTTGTTGATTTGCAAACATGAATAATTCTTCTTGTTAATGAGTTGAGAGCTCTAACACTAAGTAAATCAGGTGTAGTTTTAAATAAAGTTTATAAGATTGAAGAAGCCCAAACTTCTCGACCTAGTGTAACAGCTAATCGACCTAGTGTATCAGCTAGTTGGCCTAGTGTAACAGCTATTCGGTCTAGCATACCAGCTAGAAAATCAAATACTTAATCCATATAAATACTGGAATGTTACTGTAAACAAATAAAAAATGTATTACTCTGCTTCGGAATTACATAATGTTATTTCTCCTGTAAGGGAGAAATATTTACAATCTAAACGACCACGAATGGTATGGGATGATTTAAACACAGTAATGTTTAAACCTGTTACAAGTAGAATGGACATACTACATAATGTATTAACTACTTCTAATGAAACACTGCTGGAAATTAAATCGGAAGACCCTTTAAAGAAGAAGAAAAGACAACTTCTTTCTCAATTAACACTATGTTATTTAGCTGTAAAACAATCTTCGAATGCACGCGTTACGATATTTGGTTTATATCGACATGGTAACATATAGTTCCTGGGAGATTCAGTAATTACGTTTTTTGGCTGACAATAGAATTCAAATAGGTGATTTCATAACTGATGCAAGTGAAGGATTTTTTGAAAAGTTTCCAAATGGATACTCCGACACCGATCTGGAGAAATATAAGGAACTTATCCATCGTACAAACGCAAATAATTGTTCAGGAGACGAAGATCACCCATGGAAGTAGAATGTAGAAAGATGAAGTTGGCAATCGGTTTTCTCCTGTATACTGGAACAATCTTAATTAATTATTGAAAAGATTAAAATTTCTCACCACTTCGAAACAGTCTGGGAATACTTCACATACAAATGAAATTGTGTCTATTATTGAAGAGCTGACTGAAGAAGGATATATTAGTAATGAAGTTTAGTAAGATCGCTCAAGAACTGCATGCTCCTGCAAGAATAAGGTTTCCCAGAAGAAGAGTTATTACCCATGTTTTAAGTGATTTGTTTAAAGCCAATTTGTGTGAAATGGCATTGCTTTCGAAATACAATAATGGCTACAAGTATACTTTAACCATAATAGACGTCTATTCAAAATACGCATGGGGTGTACCTGTGAAGAACAAGACTGGAAAACAAGTTGCAGCTGCAATGAAAGAAATTTTAGAAGAAACAATATCAAAACTGCTTCACACTGATAAAGGAACAGAATTTTTTAATAGTTCATACCACAAATTAATGACAGAGTATGGGATTAATCATTAACTAACATATTCTGAAATAAAAGCAGCTGTAGTCGAGAGGTTCAACAAAAGCTTAAAACTGCTTATATATATATCACTTTGCATGCGACTTATAAATGGGTGGATGTTTTGCCTGAAATACTGAAATTTTATAATTCAAAATATCACCGAACAATCAAGATGGTACCTGAAAAAGTTATGGACAATAGATTGATGAAAACTGTATATAATATTCCTAAAGTATTCTACAAGAGAAAACAAGAGTTCAAAAGTTCGAGATTATGTATACATTTCCAAGGTGAAATGCGATTTTGAGAATAAATAGACTGTTACTTTTCTCAAGAAATATTAGGCTATGATGGTAATTCCATAAAAGGTGGTATTCATGAATTTAATTTGCAAAATGTTGATTCTCCAAATGAATATTTAGTCGATAAAGTTATTAGAAGGGAAAATGATAGGTCCTTGGTTCGACGGAAAGGGTTCACAGTAGCTCACAATTCGTGGCTGAAAAATCGAGATCTTAAAAGATTGTAAGACGATGAGTGTAAATTATGTTATGCAATAAAGCATTTAGTTGTAATCGATGTGTTTAATAAACCTAGCAGTAGTGGGTAGGTTTCGGAAGTATACTTACTGTGTATTAATTACTTATGTTTGTATTTGTGTCAGTAATTGAGACTGATTTGTTTAATTGTCTCTTGATTAGTAATTTGTCGTAATTCGTGTTTAGTTGATAATTAATTTCGCATAATTTTAATTGATTAGGTATTTCTAATTGATTTGTTTAACTATGACATATTTCGCATTTAGGAGTTAATTCATTACATTTGGTTAGTAGTTGTGTCATAATTTGTGTTTAGGTGCTAATTCGTTATGTTTGGTTAGTAATTGTGTCGTAATTCTTGTTTAGGTGCTAATTCGTTACGTTTGGTTAGTAATTGTGTCGTAATTCGTGTTTATATGCTGATTCGTTACAATTGATTAGTAATTCATAACTGTAATTCGTGTTTAGGTTCTAATTCATTGTGTTTGATTTGTAATTCATATTTGTAAATGGTAATTCTGATCGATTTGTTTAATTGCATTGTAATTTGTGTTTAGGTGCTAATTCATTTCTCATAATTGTAAATGAATGGTATTTGTAATTTATTGTTTTTAGACAGTAATTCGACATACTTTTTATTCAATTGGTATTTGTTATTGATTGGTTTTAAACGATAATTCATTGCGATATGGTAAGTGGTAATTCGTTTATTGTGGTTAATGTTGCATTTTGACATTTGTTTAGTGATTCGTAATTTCATTTGAGAAATCATTGCGATATGGTAAGTGGTAATTCGTTGTGTGTGTAGATGTTTTGTTAGTAAGTTATATCGGCGTTTTTCCTGGAATTAGGTATTTAAACAATGGATTATTATATTTCCGAATTGAGTCAATTTAAGGCCACACATGATCTCTCCCCGACACAGCTCAGTAGCGCACCAGCCGTCGATCGGGACGGACATTACTCTGGGGGCTTATTCTAAGTTTCGTCGGTAACTGGCCACAACAGCCCACACCATCATGAACCTACTGTCTCGCAGCCGCCAAAATTATTGTCGGACCCAAAATGGTATTCAAAGTTATCAGTCGTTTAGCATGGGGCCGCAATCGGGCATCTTCGACTTATGGACTTTCCCCACTCCAAGCTAGACGAGCGTTTCTGTCTCTGTGCATGGTCGACAACGTACCAACAAAATATTACTAGAATTGATTGTTTTAAAATTTCACAAATCTGTTGAAAAAACATTACTTTAAGACACGAATAGAAAGCATTATATTTTTTAGCTAGTAAACAATAGTATACGATTAGAAATACGTGTTTTATAAGAAAATAATAGTGTAAAGTTTTCGTTGATTTTGCGAGGAGTTTGAGAAACTGGTTGGTGGCCATGTTGAACAGTATTTTTTTTCCCCCTTTGTGAGATATAGATGTATACGTGTTACAAACGAGGCCCATGTGTTTAGTAAACTATCTGTGCACGTGGAAAAGAAAATATTTGGCCAAGGTTAAGTGGAGGAATATTAGCAAATGTTAATTATAGATTTCTCATAAATCTATCCTGAATAACAAAGAAATGTACATGTCTTAAATCGATTATATTAATTTTCCTAACTTTGGTGTCCGCCGAAGTGTACTGCAGAGCCATAGAAAACCTCGTGTTCAAATGATTGTGAATTTTACAAACAGTAATTTTGCATGTTTTGTAAATGAATTTGTAAACCGTTAGTATGATTATTTAAATGCACGTGGCCTGAAAAGGCCGCACTTTCCATATTTTTGTAGTGAGTAAATAACATTTGTTTATTTGTCTGTATCGTAAATTCAATGAGTGTAAGGTTAATTTCGGTTAAGTGTATGTGTATTGCGACATCTATACGAATACAAACATTGATGTATATGAATCGCATTTTGTTTTTCATTAAAGTTAAAATTTTCAAAGTTAAATAATTTGAATGTTATTTCCATATGAGCAAAATTTTCCACTGCTCCACCAAAATACCTAATATGTAAAACAAAATGCAGCACACTCGTAAGAACATCAAAATAATGTCGTCTCACAAAAGACGCGAATCTAAAGCCCCTGCCCCACCGGAAAACATCAATGTTTCCTTTTTCCCTCGAACCAAAATTAACAGAACCCCAACATATATAACTTGGTAATCACAAAAAAAATTAATTTGGAATGCTTAGCTAGCTATAATATCCTACATTAATTACTGGACGGAAGTTAGATAACGTTAGTCTTTCAGTGCCCATTACGACAAGAAACATGAGGAAAGAGGAAATATAACTATGCATTGTACTCAAATTTCTTTACAAACGTCTTTCTTCACTGACAAAACAGCTGTGGTGGAAGGATAAATTGTGGCCGTGCTACTTTTCTAGAAATGTCAAAATTGATACCACTTACATGAAATAGACTATAACAGAGCCAGCACCAAAATATTCCAAACTGTAAGCTATTAGGGGCCAAAATACAAATGTACACAGCTTATAAGCTTTCTATTAAAAATAATATTTTTACAGCATAACATCACATAACTGTATTTCACATATTTAAACAAAGTTAAAGTTATACAGGAGGGAAGTTTCGACCACATACCATGAATACACTTGTGTTACGAAGCATGCAACTTAACTGCTAGACTACCAAACACATGCTGTTGGGGGGGGGGGGGTGAATAAATGTTTATTTAAGATAAGGTAATAGTAATTTATTGAATAAATATTTACAATGGAATATTTGTACATTTACTCACTTGTAATAACATCCCATGTGTAAAATAGTCTGTATAACGTTGTGCACAATGTTTAATAAGGACAGATGTGTGTGATGCATGTTTGTAATAGTTATAACCAATCTTTTCATTTTTATACGTATCGTAAACGTACGTGTAGGAAAATTATAACTCCATACAACAGAAACACATGCTGCACAATATTTATTTCCGTATCATTGAATACACAGCCACATTTAATACCGACGCCCACCAAATTAGTTTACCTACAGAATTCTAGCCTGCCAACTGCTCGTGAGCAGTTGAGAAGTTCCAACTCCACTCGTGACGTCACTCGACCTTCGTTTCAAGCTTAGAATACCGAACGGTGGTCTGAGCCGATAGCTGTAAAGAATCTGTCGTTTTTCATCGGAATGAGAGACTTAGAATAACTAACCCCTCTGGTCGCCCCCGACACACTCCCCTTACCAATAATTTCATACATTCTCAGTTCGGGAATCGAACCCTAGTACACCACACATGCATATACCAAAAATTACATTATCTTAATTACCGTTACCAGGAAACTAAGTCAAAAATAATAATGAATAACTTGCACGAGAATCGAAGTTGGTAGTTTACAAATTAAATATTTACATTCGTCGGTTATGTTAATAGCCTATTATATCATACATTTATCCCATCCCTATCGAGTTAAGTGTTTACACCAGTGACGGTGTTATGTCAGTCGAGTATGGGGCGTCGTGGCGGTAATACATCAGTCGGAGAGCTGCTCTTGTAAGTGACTGCACAATTTTTTTATTTTAAATATTGTGTGAGTCGCTTGGGATTCGAACCCAGTCTTTCCAAACATAATAGACATGCATTTCCCTGGAATCGAAGTGGAATTTAAACTTTCAAAATTTTTCCAAAATTAACATACATGCATTGCCCGGGAATCGAATCGGCAGTTCAACTTTCAATTTTTTTTTCCGAAATTAACATTTGAACCAGAAGTTCAAATTTCACATTCGGTCCTCAGACACTGAGCTGTAAGGGTCTCCTCCATTCCTTCCATTAGTCACATACGTTCCACCCCGCTTCCTTCCCTCATCCACCAATTAGTTGCGAGTGCTCCACCACCTCAGTCGTAGTCTAGACTCAGAAGAGTGAACACCTATGCCGCTCCAGAGCTCAGTCGTAGTCTGGACTCCGACGGGTGAAGATCTTTGTCGCTCCCCACAAATGACAGAACCTAACCTCACTTTTCCCTCACCAAACAGTCGCGAGTGCTCCACCACCTCAGGAGTAAGTTGGGGTAACACCAGCCAACCACAGCACACCTCAAGGGAGGGGGTACAACTAATCACAACACAACTGTGGTAGATGAGGGGGGAGGGGGACAACCAATCACAACATACATCTGGAAGGGTTTAGGGGGGAAGGTGATGGGAGGGGGAGAAATCCCACCGAACCTAACCTCACTTTTGTGACATGGCAGTCAGGCTACTCTTGCACGAGTGGCCTCGGAAATCTATGCGCCCACTACTGTGTGGTGGTGGGAGATAGATGGTGATTGGTTAGGCATCCACAATAAATAGCCTGAGGAGGAGAGAGCTTGTCGCCTCGCTCCTCGATACACTCTTGCGCGCTCCACATTACTTCACCCGTCCCTGTGTCGTTTAGAGGACCTGTAGCCTCGATTAGTGATCTGAATAATTAGGGTTATCATTGCAAGATTGTCAAGGAAATCGTCCCTCGCTTCTTAGTCCAAAACCTCTAAGCTCCCACTACGTAAGACCTTTCAGTCACCCCTGTGACTGATTTTTTTTAAAAAGTCTTCGTTTATTTCATTTGCATGTCCCAAAAACACTTAAAATTGTGTTTTTGACACGCCTTGAAGCAGAAACATGTGATCTAAAATGTTTTCACGCGCGGAAAGAGTCCTAGCCAAGTTGAACGGTTTTTCGTACACTTACAACATCAAACAATTTTTTTTGCTGAACAGTACCGTTAACGTTGACATTAAAGTGCAGGATAAACATTAGTGAATACTGAAATTATTAGTTTTGCTTTCTGTTATTTTGATGCATATGAGTGTAAGAATTAGCTACTTATACAATATTTTCTTTACTACTAATGCCACAATTTCACTTGACTGGCACGTGAATTAAGTGCCGAGGCCCATGGCTGTGTTAATGTTCCACATGATGGAAGAATACACAATGTGCGTACAAGTGGGCCTAGATCTTAAGCAGGGCTTTCAATGAGGGCAAATTATATCTGTAAGAGTAGAATATTATTTCACGCGAATTAAGCCAGTGCTTTCGGATGCTGGTTTGTAATTCTCTCTTTTCTTGCAAGAGGGGCCGCGGTCGCGTGGTGGTCAGAGTACTCGCCTGCCATCCAGGCGAACCGGGTTCGACAGCCGGCGGTGTCGCTCCCGGATTTTGGCACGTGGGAATCGTGCTGAAAGATGCCGCTTGTTGGCGTGTTTTCTCGGGGATCTCCCGTTTCCCCACGCCCTTGCGTTTCAGCGCTGCTCCATACTCGCCGTACTTCACCCTCATCGGCTCTCAAGACTTTGATGTTAAGAGCCACCCAAATCTACGTGCACTCCGCTCTTTTCTTTTAAGGAAATTCGGTAGGAAATCCCAAATGATTTTATTTTTAACTATATTCAACATTATTTTTTCTTCCTATATATTTAATAGGATAAATGTAAGTTTGGTGACTGTACATATTTGTTATAGGGTTTTCATGGTTAAAGTGAGCACTTTGTAAGCTTTCTCATTTGAAAAAAAAAAAGCCAATAAATATAGTTTACATTGTCCTTAGACGTTCACTCCCGAGTGCAGTGGAATATGTACACCGTGTTTATTACTTACATGGCAATATTTGTTTAAAAAGGTGGTTAGAGGATAAAAAATCGCAGACAAGAAAAAGTAACTAGAGCCTCAAAAGTGACCACTTTACCGTGAAGAGTCTTTAGGTAGAATATCCTTTTGAAATGTGTACGAATCGAAATTTTTAAGTCAAAATTCTCCTATATACGCTAAAAAATGTATTAAAATATTTTTTATGAAGTTATCATCGATATAATATACCAACACCTTAAGTTATCCTCAACACGCAGAAAAAAAATGGGTCGTGAACAGCCTTAACCCACTTGCCCCGTATCTTTCTGTTTCGTCTGGTCGTTAATCACTGATAACCGCTTCAGTTATAACATTCGTGTAAAGGCTGTTCACGGTAAAGTGAACTCTTTTTAGAACAACGTTTGGGGGGGGGGGGGGTCATTGAAATTACATATTCACGACAGTACACACTCTGGAAAACAGGCTCTCAGTTAACCCCACTAGCATAATCGGCTTGAGCCAAGCTTGAATCAAACTCGTTTTAACAAGCCTGTAAGCTTGAACGAAGATGGCTATGCAAGCCAAAATGTTTGAGTCGAGATTGAATCTAAATTTCATGACAGGTCTGTGAACTAGAATCAAGATTGCAGTGCAAGCCAATATGTTTGAATCGAGCTTTAAACAAGCTAACTAGTCTCCACGGGTCAAGCTTGTAACTAGCGTAGTTAGTTACACTTGTCGCAAGCTTGCCTGGAAACTTGCCATTAGCAAGTATGCGCCAGTCATGATAAATTTGGTTTCAATCAAGCTTACTCGGCAAGGCCAATTCAAGTCAAATGGCAGGCTTGCCGCAAGCTTGAATTCTATCTGGGAAGTTGGCAGAGAGTTACGTACTTACAATACTTCCAGGACTTGACGAGCTGCGATTATAACGTTTAAATTTATGCAAAAAAAATTGGCGATACATTTTTTTCCCCTTTATACGTATCAGAGAATTAACGAACAGGGTCACGAGTAGATTTGATTGGTCTTCGGCAGATTAATCTGGGAAGGGTTTCAAACAGGAAGATACTAAACTGATGCTGTGTGGGGTGTTTCTTTAGGACGCGGTGTCAAATGCGGTGCGATGATTGCTCGTTGGTTGTGGCAGAACATCAATTATGAGTTTAAGCCCTTTTGTTAATATACTCATAATTTCCGAACCATTGATTCCATGCTCATTAAATTCATAACATAGACACCGTACCCGACATTCAACATTATGCTAAGGTCATTTAGACCCTAAACACTTTCTGGCAAAAGTTTAATTTGAGTTAAGTCCTTTTGTAAAATGTAGTCATAATTTCCGAACCGTTGAATATATAGTAATCTAATTCATAACATAAGCACGAACCCGATATCCATCACGCTGTTAACGTCATTTAGACCCTAAGACCTTCCTGACAATAACAATTATGAATTTTAAGACCTTTTGTATAATGAAGTCATAATTTCTGAACCATTGAAGATATAGTGATCAAATTCATAACGTAGGCATCATACCCAACATCCACAAAGATGCTAAGGTCATTTAAGCCCTAACATCATTCTGACAACGTCAATTATGCATTTAAGCCCTTTCATGATCACACATAATTTCCGAACTGTTGAATATACAGTTATAAAATTCATAACGTAGGCATCGTATCATATATCCAACACAATGCTAAGGTCATTTAGGCTCCAAGACCGTCCTGACAAGGTCAATTATGCCTTAATTCCTTTTATAAGCATACTAACTCATAGTACTCATCTACCAAAGCTACAAACGTCAAATTCATAACATCCACATAAACCCCAACAACAAATAAGACTACAAGGTCAAACACACATGAAGTCCTTTTATAAGCATATTAACTCATAATTTCCCATCTACCAAAGCTACAAACATCAAATTCATAACATACACATCAATTCCAACAACAAACAAGGCTACAAAGACAAACACACCTAAAATCCTTTTATAAGCATAGTAACTCATAATTTCCCAATTACCAAAGCTATAGTCATTAAACTCGGACGACTGGTGAGCAGATTGCTACTGAACTCGATTCCCATTCAGGATACTTACATTATATTCAGTTTTATTAGTTTGTACTTTAAACAATGAATGACGAGCGAAACCCATCAAGCTAAATAGATTGGTGTAATAAGCAATGGATAACTATACAAATTAGAATTTTCACATTGGTTCGAGACTCATACCTTACAACCCGACACAAAATGCATAACAAGTAATCACACCTCGCGAACATGGCTCAAGGAACATCTTCGCTTCTGAGGCGAGTTCACACTTATCCAAATACTCCACAGACTCCACATTCTCCACATCCCAAGATAGCACCACGAGCAGCACCACATCCTATGCCAGCACCACACACACACACACACACACAAATACAATCACACAACTCAACTACACTTACCAGCCAACTGGAAAATAACTTTACAAATATATCAACATACCATACATCTCAAATGAACCAAAACAAACACGATCATTTTATGAGACCATTTCAGCTTATAATACTAACATCAAACTAACAGACTTAGTTCCCAAAACTTTCCAACCAGCTAAGCTAACATCACCTGTAATTCGCATACCTTCTCCATCACATCGTGGAAGTCATTTCATCCGCTTTATACTCAACAACATACATTACTAAACGATTTACAATAAAAACACCGATATTTTTGCCATCTAATGTTAGGATATTCGAATAATTTTCGCATATAGAAATGCACTCAATACTCAATTTCACAACATCAGAGAGACATACTTCATTTCAAAAAAACATACGACCTCCCACCCCCCATCTTTTGTCAATGCGAATGCTACTGGAAGGTGGATAACATTTGAGAACTTACTGAAGTCATGCAATTATCTCTATATTCAAAACATTTTTATAATACGCAGGAGGAAAAAAATTCTCACTGTAAATATTTAATTAACACAAGTTTTCCTTTCTTTTCTTTGCTTACTGAAAAAAAAAAAAAACTTTCATCGTGAAGTCGCGTATATCTCTTCTAAATACCATTTAAATTGCCAGAGAACTCCATCTCAATAGATATATCAATCTTAGCTTACAATTAATTTAAATGTATCATAACACTCTGTACAACCACCAGAAACAATATTTTAATTGATGATAACATCTTCAATTCACCTTTAACTCAGATTATACTTAATATGTTTCTCCCAATCAATTAATAAAAGGAGGGAATGAATAATAACTATGGTATTCCATACACATCTAATTTTACTTCACACAATAGTCAAAATTACATACATATATATACACTCAATCATATTCTCCACTCAACAAAACATTTGTGTAAACAATCCAAACATAAATATTACAACCTTAAAACCATTTCATAAGGCTTACATTACCTACAAATATATACAGTTTCCCTGAAAAACAAAAAATATCATTACTGCATTGCACTGTGTTTACATTTAACTGTATGTTTGTCTAATATAGACTTCCTGGTAAATATTCGCGCACACATCATTCGCCGATGTATTATACATTCAGGATTTTTTAAACAATTGCTCGTCATGTGACGCTACATATTATTACGGAACGTGAATAACTTCAGACAAAAGCAACACTGATTTCCAGAAACCATTAAGTTATCCACCACAACACTTCCATCGCAAGTTAACAAATGTTTTTCCAGTTGGGTATGATCACTAAACATAGAATGATATTTACTACATGGATAATTCTTTCTAAGTGTGTTTTTTAAACTATTTTTTTTGTATGTCTTCTCACATTGCGATGTGAAGTAAATTCCTCACATGTTTTAGACTGGAAACGAGCTTGTGTACTCTCTTCCGAAGCAGTTGCCAATGATGTAATCAATGCAATTAATTGTAAGGAAATTTTACATTTTTTCTCATGCTTCTTTAATGCATTTTCTTCTTTAAACAAACGTAGACATATTCCACATCGGTATACTTTCAAAGTAGGATTCTTGGAACAGGCTCTTTTTCATTATGTTGAACATAATGATATGTGCTGAATGTTTCTACACAAAAACGATATACGTGTTGTATTCCCATTGATGTATTACCTTTATATACCGATACATGCCTTGCTAATGCATATTGTCTCGTAAATATACGTCCACAGATTGCACAGCAATACCTAACACACTCAGGATTCATTACACAATTACTTATTTCATGGCGCCACATACTGCGAATATGCTTAAAGTTTTAATTGCAGTGCTGACAGTGTAATACAAGAGATGGTTCACTCCTTGCAGGAGTAACACCACAGCAGCTCATAACACGTAGATCCCAGTTTATCACTAGTACCAAACAAATATTGAAATTTCAAACGTCTATGTAGATAGAGAGTAGGTTTACTATGGCAGTATTGTTCATGAGAACATAACTTTCCCTCATCGAAATACTCCTTGGCACAATAACAACACTTAGGCCTCGTATCTACTGCTTGTGCTTGATGCGAGGTTTCTTCAGAAGAATGCAGAGCCGATGTGTCCACCTCTATCATCCAAAACAGACTGAGCTACATACCTTAATACAACTAGCTATTATACCTTTCGTAAATGTAGTAATATACTAGGAAAAAAAAAGCAACCACTCGTTAGAGATGCAATATACCGGTGAACCATTTAATGAAACAATGACAAACACAGTTTATCAATCACAATGCCATTACTGTTCGGAGCCTTGTTAAATTACTGGTGTATAGTTCGTAAATGCCAGAATAGTGAATTTCTACGATCACTATTAAATTTTCCCCGGGAAGATGGAGATAGTAAAATATTTAAATACGTATTTATGCTCTTTATTTATGATTCAATGCATAAATGTAGACATAAATTAATTGTACAAGCAAATAATATAATAAGTGAAAATCATATCCTTCTGTACGGGATGTAAAATACAAGGCAATTTTCCAATCGATCACTGCTAATCTTGAAGGCGCAAAACGCAAACAAAATCGCAAGAAGTTGAAAGATTACCAACTTCTGCGTTGCGTTCTTGCGTCCTGCGCTGTTTATAAATTGTATCTTGGAAATACGTGCTTTCAACTGTTCGAGTCTTCTGCGTTGCGTTCTTGCGTCCTGCGCTGTTTATAAATTGTATCTTGGAAATACGTGCTTTCGACTGTTCGAGTCTTCTGCGTTGCGTTCTTGCGTCCTGCGCTGTTTATAAATTGTATCTTGGAAATACGTGCTTTCGACTGTTCGAGTCTTCTGCGTTTCTTCCGTGCTTGCCTTTCTTGTGTATAGCCTGTTCACGGTAAAATGGCCACTTTTGAGAGCCCTGTTTAGAATCTACTTGTATGCGAGTTGCATATTCTTCCGCCATGTGTAAAATTAACTTTGCCAAGGGCCTCATCATATAATTTATGTAACTGTGAAGTTATTAGGAAAGTAAATATTTTGTAAATCTGATAACATTTACGCTCGCTGCATTAGGCAAAAACTGAAAGCTAAACATATAATTAAAGATATCACCAGTAGTTACATGCCACTTTTTATTGGACGTTTAGATATGGAACTACTTTAATCCATCATTACCAACTTTACTGGGCGAATGACACTCAATGCGCCAGTTAAATTATATGCAGGTAGGAGCAGTGACTTTTTTCTAAGGTTAATTTCAAAAGTGCTCACTTTATCGTGAGCAGACTTTACTTTATAAACCCTGCCTAAGTATAGTCCGGAGAATGGCGGAGCAATTTTCCTGGTTAACCCGGGCCTGGAATCTCCTCAATGCTTCCAGGTACCGGACATGGTTTGGATGTCCTGGAGAAATCCTTACGTACCGTTTGTTACTTAAAGCAAAGCCTTACGTAACGTAACAAAAAGCAAAGCTCAGGAGCAGTTCACAGAATTGCCCCAAGATGCTGGGGCTCAGTATAGAAATTCGCAAATTTTGCTAGAGTCCATTCACGGTTACTTCCTACTTTTCTGAAGCCCTGCTGAAGTTCTACTTACAAGATATTCCTCCGTCTAGCGCAAACAAAGCTTAACCAAGTATAGAAAATTACAAAGGGACTGCGCACCGCATTCAGGCGCGCTCAGTGCAATAATAATCTGGATAATAACTATTTATGACAAGGCATTACCTGTTGAGACTCATCACTTGTTGGTATTTGTGTTTGTGGTCTGGGAGGCGAAGACCTCAAGAACGAGTTTTTTTTCAATAGCAAGAGGTCGCTCATGGCCTGTAGTGACGAGAGTTTGGAGGAAGACAGGCGTGTTGTATACTCGCTAATAAAGTGCTGAAAACATGTGCAAATTCAGTGATTTAATCGCGCCTATAAATCAGAATATAGTTTATGTAATTATTCGATGCAGCAGTTAAAACATTTCCAACCCGCTTATTTTCTCCATATTTTTAATGGTATTAATTATCAATGAAATATTGTAATTTATAGATAAAATAAAAGCAAATTTTCAATTAAAATATGAAACGCTTACAATAAGTTGAATGTTTAGGAATTAATTCAACTAATGTACTATATTGCCATAGTAACCGAAAAATACTTTAAAACACAGAATACAAAATAAACTAAAAGTACTGTCAATTGGTCAAACACATTTAATTTAAATTATAAAATATACAACCTATGCGTTCGCGCCTAAAAACATTATTTCGTTCAACGAATAACAGCCAACGCAGTACTCTCAACGTCTCCGACACAATGGCGCAGAATGGTTGACAAAAGTGGTGGAGGAAACGGGAGTTAACTGAGAAAACACACCGACCATCGGACACGTTCACCATGTCCCACACAAGCAAGGAGTACCGACTTGCATCCTCTATGATCGAACGTGTATCGCCGTGGTGGGAAAGAAGAGGCGGCGTTCTAATCTGAACGCCTCTATGGACCCTTGTTAAAGATGAATTCGACGAAACAAATGCTTGCAAAACTGGGTTCGTTCGAAGCTGCGCATTTTATGCGAGTAGAGCGAGCGGTGAGTTACTGGGACACTTGTAGAATGACATTGACTTGGAGTGGATAATCTATTGTTCGATGATTCGATTAATCTAAAAGGCATCCATATCGATTAACCGAAATATACATGTATATCGATAAATCGAAATTTGCATGCATACTGATTAATCGAAATATGCGTGTATATTGATTAATCGAAATGTGTTTTGTTACAGGATTCGATAGCTCTACATAACCTGCCACATTGTGTAATGCAATGCGCTGAACAGTGATCATGCCCTGTACAGTTTTCTCTCATGTGTTCGGATGATTATTCGGTTTATTTAATTGATGTGTTTTTATTATTATTAATTTACAGAAAATGAATGCGACAGGCTTTCACATTAGGCGAACGATTGTGTTGGTCGTATGAGCTAGCAAAATACACATTTGTGAAATGATTATACTTATAGGTTAATTGACGTTTGGGTGATAATTTTGATGTGTGTTTTCAGAGCTGATGAAGGTGAGGTATGTGTGACTTCATGTATGTGTATGTCAGTCTTGGAGGGGATTTTTGTCAGGGGGAATTTTTTTATGATACCTGGAGATTTGGGCTGCGTGGATCAGTGTGGGAAGTCAGTAAATTAGAGGGGAGATTTTTAACTTGTTTGGGCTTATAGTTTTGATTTTGATTGTAAACCATGTGTTTTTATTGATTCGTGAATTTATTACACCTGGCTAAGTGGGCGATAAGTGAGTAATTTAGTATACAACGGTTATTTTGTTACTGGATGAGTGTAAAATATATTTTTTTCATGTGTTCATATTTAAATAGTTTGTGGTAGGATTTTGTGTGTTCAATATAATCGTTAACAATTTTGCATATTTTGAACATGTGAAATTTTTTTGGTGTGATTAACTTTGTTTAGTGTCATTTATTCAGATTCTTAAAATATTATTAAGTGATTTCTTTACTATATTAATATATATTATTGCAGTGTACTCAGGGTAAGTCATTTTAATGAATTTGTCTCATGGTTATCACAAGTAATTTTTTAATATCTTGTGTCTATATTAATTTGATTTTATGTTGTGTGTGGTAATCCCGTGATAAAATAAATTTTTTTATGACCTGTACTTATTTCAGTTGGCCAATTGAACGTAAATTGTAGTGGTCCAGAAGTGACAAGAATGACCTCGCTCATAATCGATTAATCGATTATCTGCTCCACTCACTAAGTGTCCCTGAAGTGACACTAACGCTCCTGCTCCATCTATGCCTCACTCGCCTAGTGTCCCAAGAACCTGCTGCATGTTCTTGATCCATCCACACCTCACTCACCTAGTGACCAGAAATCTGCCACGTGTTATCCGCAAACAAAAAAATTTAAATATTACTTATACCACTCTTACAACAACATTAACACATCAATAAACAATTACAATCCATACCTCTGGTCAGTCGACTGCAGGATGTCACACGGAACACATCGATGCTGCTCCGCCAATATTGCCCTTATTACACGAATAAATTAAAAAATATTCTTTGACATCAAAGAATTCCATAAAATTAAAATTTTTTGATATCAAAACTTTTTTAATTAATTTGCTTAATTACAATGAATAATTAATCCAATTAAATAATCAGTTACTAATCGACTAGTCGATTAGCAACAAATTGACTATTCGATTGTTCGATATGCATTTGCATTTCGATGACTCGAATAATCCAACAGTCGATTATCTACTCCATCGACATGTCATTCTAAAAGTGTCCCAGGAACCCGCCTCTTGCTCTACTTATGCGCAACCGTTTAGCGTTTAGTTACAGTGTCTTCTAAGCATATATATATATATATATATACACACACAAACAGATGAATTGTTCTTACTTACTTATAGAACTCACCAGCGTATTGAGCCTTCGAGGTGTAGTAACCATTTGCGGTAACTTAAATGATCTCTTTTGCTTTCTGTTCTAATGCATCGAAGTGTAAAAATAAGCAGATATGTAAAATGTTTTCTTTTGTAATCATTTCACCGTATTCAAGTCAAAAATATCAGGCTATGGAACGGTTTTTCACAAGCTCCTCTAGTTGTCGCATGTCTCTCATCGTAAACAGTCGTGTACTGTATATTCTAATTTAAAAAAACAACAGTAGAATATTTAAATGTGAATTTTTTTTTCACAGCATTTTGTTGCCAGTTCATAAATTTGCTTAAATGCTTTCATGATAAAGTGAGCACTTTTTAAATCAACCTTATAAAAAAAGTTAACTCCCCCTTCCTGCATATATTTTAACAGGGGAATTTGAGTGACGTGCACCCAGTAAAGTTGGTAACGTCGGAACAAAAAGTGTTTAGTAACCATTTGTGATAACTTAAAGGTTTTTTTTTTTTTTTTTTTTTGCAGATTTGTTCATTATTTTACCGTGAATAGCCTATACTGAAACGTAAACTGTGGTTTTTGAAAAGGGCCAGTCAACGAAAATTACTGCAAGTAACCCTCTTTTCGTAATTTTCATTCTTTTTAAATCAGTGTTTTAAATTATAGCTACAATGCTGTATCTTTTGTGAACAGATTGCCAAATCAATAACCCATATAGTCACCGCTCGAAATTCTGAGTAGATGGAACACACGTGAAGCTTGCGTGCACTTTTTTTTCCCATCGCCGGATATGTAAAGGCGATATTATACGATACCAGATTCTGCAAAAGCTTGTGCAAGGTCCGCCATAGCGGCCGGTATACGGGCTAGTGTGGCACCCGCCGTGGCATTTCCCGCCTTGTACGGCCAGATTCCGTACCAGATTTGGTAATTGGACACGTCCTATTTTTCGTGGCAGGTTCCACACCGGCTTTCGCACCTGGCCAATCACGTGGCAGTTTCAGAACGTAGGGCGCTCCCCGTGGCTACTACTTGAAACGAGTTGATGAATGAACCGAAAATGACGCCTACATCTTGATTATACATCCGTGAGGTTGAAACTCATTCAAATAGATTTTAAATGCGATAACGACGAATAATATTGGCAATGACAACTTTAAATTACTTGTTTAAAACCGTTCTAAATACTTAAAACGTTATTTACTCTATGAAAATATTAATTCTGATTGTGTAACATATCTATTGTATATAAACTCATTATCTAGTGTGTAAACTAGTTGTATAGTGTTAGAGTCGCTGTGCCCCCCCCCCCCCAATTAATGCGTTAGTTTTGAGCGTGAGTTCAAAACTCCGCTGGACCCCAAAAAAAATTTTGTCATTAAATTTTACGTGCGGATAATATCCCGATACGTAAAGAAAACAACTACATTTTGCAACCGGTCAATAATTTCAGTCAAAATTAAAAATAACACATTCATAATCTAGTGACTTCGCGTAATTTTCAATAAAATAAATGAAACTATACTAGTAAGCAATCAATTTGTGTATTAGGCATACAGTAATTTAGCAATATTACGATGTGCTAGCTAGTTTTTTCATAGGCCTACGCAGGTTACTAACTGGTAGCAGTTTCTACGAATGGGGTTCATATTTACTACAAACCACACACTGTGCACCCACCGAGGGTGCTAAATGCTAGTACGAGAACTGCTGTCGTGTAACATGGATCTTCCATGGTGACTCATATAGCGGCTGGTATACCGGCTCGTGCACCAGGGCTTGCAGACGGAGTTGTCCGTTCTGGCGCGTTCCTGATGTAGGGGGACTTGTTACGTAAGGCGCCTGAGGGTATAGAGTCGTGGGGGAATAGTGTGTGATTACCGCATTCCCTTCTCCAGTCCATTATTCCAACCATCATCTTCTGGTACAGTGGAGGACAGGTCTTCCCCGAAGTCATCCCACACTTCTGGCAGAGAACACAAGGCTGAAGCGGCCGTGCTACGCAATGATTGTGCCAACCGACCACAAGTGCCCGTCTGTGAAGGGGTCTATTCGTAGTGACTTCACCCCTTTTCTGAAATAAACCTCGGAGAACCCATCCCTCGTGTAGCATGTTAAATAAACCTTGCCACCGACCTTCTCGCTTTATTCGCGTTTAGAGATCAGAAAAATTCGCGGATTTATTTTGGGACAAGCTATAACTAAACAAACTTGTGTTTACATAATTTTAGCCATTGGTGCACACGGAGTTCAACACCACCTGTAGAACGCTGGCCCAATCGTCTTCTTCCACTGTGCCAGCAGACAACCAATGCACAGTCGACATCGGCATATTTGTAGGTACATAAGACTAGAGTATAGCCTACAGGTCATTGAACTCGCGAATTTTTCAGGTCTCTATTCATGCATCATCCAAGTGAATCTGCGGGTGCTTTTAATATATAGTCTACTCACGGTTTCTTCACACATTTTGAATAAACGTTTGAAAAATCATCCTATATATGAAGCGCGTGTTTCTTCCCTAAATATGTCATAGATGACAATTGTTATGCACTTTTGTTAACTTTAAAGTATCTTATTGTTGGTTGACTAGAACTTTTTCTTTCAATATATCTATAGTAGAAAGATACAGCCGAGTCGAGGGCAATGGCGTCTGGAGCGGAGCGTCGGAGCTGTTTATGTTCTGTCATTCCGGTCGGCCGGTGGCCATCTTGTCCACCTTGTTTGATGTCGATGGCCTTGACCTTCACCTCTGATCTTAAACCGCTGACCTTTTTATTTAGAACCCCAAAAAAAAGTCCCAAAAATTTCCAAATTTATTTATTTTTTAATATTTTAAAAATTTATTAAAATTTTTCAGAAATTTATAAAAACTTATTAAAAATCTTCTAAATTATTTGAAGATTATTAAAAAATTGAAATTTCAAATGTTTCGGCATAGAGGGGATTCGGGAAAGAATCTGAGCTGCCAACCAGTCGCTATATTATTACGTCACTCAATCGCCATGTTGGATTTTGATAACCCTGGCCGGGTGACCCAGGCCTTGACCCATGACCTTGTCTTTGAACCTACGACTTTGATCTTGAACGACCTTGAACCAAAAAATCAAATAATTGCAGAAAAATTATAAAATCCCCCCCCCCCCCAATGTACAAACAATTTTTGAAACATTGAAAAAATTAAAAAAATATTTTAAAAATTGTTTAATTGAGTATATGTAGGAGGTCCCGGTTCAATGGCGGGTGGATAGACTAAGCTATCGATACTACGGTCTTTGCCAGGTCGGCCAGTTTCATCTAGTCAGCTATGTTAGAAGATGTTGAACTCAATATTTGCCTTCGACCTCGACCTAGGAAGAACTTGAAGGCAAAAAATATATAGAAATCCCTAAAAAATTCCAGAACATTCCCCAAAACACCTTGGCACTTGACTCAAGACCCTTGACCCAAGACTAAAGAAACAAGAATCTTGACCCTTGACCCAAACTAAAGACTCAAGACGCTTGACACTTGACCCAAACTAAAGACTCAAGACTCAGACCTTGACCCAAACTCAAGACTCTTGACCAAAGACTCAAAACTCAAGACTGAAGACCAAGGTGCAAGACTCAAGACTCAAGACCCAAGGTACAAGACTCAAGACACAAGACCCTTTACCCAAAACCCTCGACCAAAAATTAAAACATTAAAAAAAAATTAAAATTCCGAATATTTGAACATAACGGGGCCCGGAGCCATAGCCAGCATCATGATATGTCATTCCGGTCTTCTGGCTACCATGTTATGATATCACCCAACCACCATGTTGTATACAAGTGACCTTGGAATTGACCTTTGACCTTGACACCATGACCTTGTTTGACTGTCAACCCAAAAATTATAAAATACTCAAAAAATTAAAATCTTCCATAAAATTACGACAATTTATTAAAAAATATATTCTAAACTGATTAAATAATTATTTCACCATTTATTAATAACCCTAAATTTCCAAAAGTCCCTTACAGCACCATGCCCAGCAGACGACTGACTCCCTCCTACCAATTACACTACACATGAAGACTGTGGTAGTGCTAAAAAAGATAACGATTTTCTCGCTGCACTGAGACACCCCTTAAACACATTTACTGCAACAAACGACATGCATAAGGTAGAATACGCCGATAATACTGGCTATGTATTTCCCGAAGACCCGAATGAACTTGTTGGTAGACTCAAATATTTGATTAACCTTCAGAAATGTGGAGATCTCACACATAAAAGAGATATCTTTAATCATTAGAAAACTGAAGAATCGGGGATATACCACATGAGGTTAAGAACAGGTTTAATCTGAATTTGTTGTTATAAAATAATAATAAATAATTATTATAAAACAATTTGTTTTTCTTTATTTTTGTGTTTCGTATACTTTTCTCCCTCGCAACTTTAAAGTGACGCTATGAGTAGTCGACTATTAACAGACATATATGCGTACAGAATGATAAAAAAGACTTAAGTATATAAATGCATGGATAGTTAGGTGCATACAAAACATTTAATTCTGTCGACATGTACAAATTTGGAGACAGCTGGAGAACGAATGTGATGTCTATACATATGGGTGGTGGACAAAACGAAAGATTGGTCGAAGGAATGGTATTGATTGAAGGATTGGGATTGATCGAAGGATTGACATAGGTTGCTGTGGATTATGGAGAAGGATTGCGAAGGATTTTCGTGGATTGCGGAGTCGGATTACGAAGGACTAGTATGGATTGTGAAGGATTGGTGTGAGTTGGTGCATGGATTGGTGTGTGGATTATGTAGGAGGATTGCTGAGGAATGCTGAAGATTGGCGAGGAAGATTGTTGAGGATTGCTGAGGAATGGTGAGGATTGGAAAGGAGGATTGCTGAGGATTGCAAAGAAGTATCAGTGAGGAGGAATCCTGAGGAGTGCATAGTAGAATTTCAAGGATTGCTGAATAAGATGATTTGTGAGGATTTCTGAGTAGGAGAATTGGTGTGTGGATTGCTGTGTGGATTGCCATGTTGTGCTGATTGTGGTGCATGTAGTGCTGATTGTGACATGTATGTTGGCAAAGTGTCGTGCTAAGCATGTTGCTGATGTTGTGCCGATTGATAGAAAGATTGATGAAAAAACAATTCTTTAACTAAGATTTTAGTTTTTTTTAATTAGTTTTGGGATTTTATAAAATAAGTTAGAATTTCCTTTTGGGTTAAAGTCTATCCAAGGTCATGGGCATGGGGTCAAGGTACTATATGTGAGGTTAAGGTGAACATTTTGGCCAGAGTCATCAGTTGCACCAAGGTGTTGAAAACGTAAACAATTGACAAACGAAAAAACCAATATGGCGTGTGGAGTGCTTTCGACGAAATGAGCATATGTGAGGGAGTGGGAGGAAAATGTTAAAACAAAGTGATTGATTGGAGGGAGGTCAGTCATCTACTTGACGGTGCTGTGGAGGACCTTCGGAAATGAAAGATTATTAAAAAATTCGAAATATTATTTTTAATTTTAGAATAATTTTTAACATAAATGTATATAAATGTTTGGATGTTTTTAATTTTTGAATTTTTTGGAGTATTTTGTGATTTTTTGGGTTCATGGGCATACAAGGTTATAGGGTCAAGGTCAAAGGCAAAATTCAAGGAGCCGAAGCCGATATCACGGTTATTTACTGTTAACGTAATAGTTTTCGGATATAAATACTTTTCTAGCTAATTTACTGTATATACCTACTCAAGATTATTGGAAAAGAATAACAAACTTTTGTAAAACATTTTTTCCCCCAGAGTTACTTTTAAAAATGGCTACTTTTTATACAAATTCTTACACTTTTATATGTACATATTTCACCCCCTCCCTTTTTTCTTTAATTAATAAAATTACTGTTTGGTTGTTTCCTAAATATGTCATATAACACGATT
The DNA here is from genome assembly GCA_029891345.1 of Dryococelus australis. Classification (NCBI taxonomy): domain Eukaryota; kingdom Metazoa; phylum Arthropoda; class Insecta; order Phasmatodea; family Phasmatidae; genus Dryococelus; species Dryococelus australis. The sequence continues at coordinate 30,983,545 of CM057006.1, forward strand.
GCTTTCCAAGTGCGTTAAAATAAAGGAAATTTTTTTGTTAAATTGAACTTTCACATATAATTGATCTAAAAACAGAAAATGTCGTATATATTTGATATGATTATAAATCGAGAGAATATAGTGTGTGTTGAGAAATAGCAGGAAATAGTTTTTATTCAAAGTGTTATTAAATTCAGTGCGCACAAATCATCCTTTTCGTGTAATTTCCTAGACTTGCAGTAGTGAGTTTGCTGGAGGCAGAGGAATATCCTGAAAGGCCAACTTTAGTAGGGGTTCAGAACAATTAAAAGCAGGCTAAAAATGAATGGACTACAGCATATACGATTTATATTAATAAAAATTCGTGCTAATAAAGCTGCATTGTAGAGCAGCTCTGGCTGATATGACACCCTTGGCTAAATTAATAAGATTCTAGATGTTTTCCCTAACAAAATGTTATTCTTCCATTTTAATTAGTTGAACTTAAATGGCAGATTTTCGTTTCATACCCCACTAAAACATGAATTAGGCTTATTGTAGTAGATATAAAATGAGAGACCTGGCGCAGCACACAAATAATTAGGGTAATATTTCTCCAAAACTTGCAAGAAATTAAATTTATGCCAATAGGGATATTTTTAAGAAAATTAAAGAGAAACTATATAAAAAATATAAACCTGAAATTCGATGAAAAACAGCAAAAATCAAGCAAATTCAAGTCAAAGGCAAACAAAATTTATAATAAAATCAAGAAAAGGTAAACCAAAATCAAGCAAATTTAAGCCAAAATCAAGCAAAATATTATGTGATTCATGACAAATAAAGAGGCCTCACATGAGAACCACAAAAATATAAATAAAAAAATACAATTCTACATTATTCAAATCACATAAATTATTGATTGTAAGAGAATTCTATTTCATGCATAGATTTTCCATTTTTAATTTATTTTAAAACTTTATATGTTATAAAAACTTGTTTCTCTTTTATTAATTTTAAAGTATATTTATCAAACATATTTACATAGCGATCTGGTAATGTAATTTTATATTTACACTGAAGAATACAACTATTTTTTTTCCCAATTTTATATTCATAAATTGAAAATTGGTAGCAACATATTTTTCATTTTTTTCTAAGTCCTGTAGCTTAGTCAATTCAAATGAATTGTGTAACTTGTTGGACAGCGATTACATTTTATTATTTATAAAGAAGGAAATTTATTATGAGAATGAGAAAAATTAATTTTTCTTTTTTATTTTTTTTTTTGCATAAGGCTGGAATTATATTTTTTATCTTTTAGTATCATGCAAATAAAATAAAAATATTAAAATTAAAAACTGAAAAATAAACATAAATATAAATATAAGAATAAACACAAAATAAAAAACCAAAAAGTATTTTTTATTTCATTACTAAATTTCGTTCTTTATAAATAACAAAATGGAATCACTCCTCAACAATGAAATGGTAAATAATATAATATGTAAGCAATGTAAAAAAATATTTTTACTCACATAAACACACAAAAGATATACATACCTGTAAAATGTTCTGTGGAATATAAGATAATTTATTATGAGTAAATAAAGAGGAAGTACTATGTAAATGTGGAAAATATGTTTATAATGTACTCAAAAATTCTGAAAAAAGTAAATTACACAGTACAAAAAGTAAATTTGGGGTGTTGTTATTTTAAATAAAAATGTGTAGTATTTAATGAGAACAAATCTAACGATTCTTTTTATTCACATAAAGACACATAAATAAGCATATTAACATGCGTAAAAATTATTTCATTGAATATATCAAAAATCATTATGGGTTAAATAAATAGAAAGTACCATGTGAAAGTGGAAAATACACATAAGGTATTACTAAAAAGGCATAACAACACTTAAACACACAATACAATACTATATATTATAAATTAAATCCAAAATGTTAATTATCCAACAAAGACATGTACAGTATGTAATGAAAATATAACTATAAAATTATTTTCTTATCATAAAAATACTAAGGACAAAAATACATCTATATGTCAAAATATTTTTATAAGAAATATTATCACAACAGGATGTTATATAATTAAAACAAATACCGTAAAATAAAAAATCAAGATACCAAATTGCACTAAAATAAAAAAAATATTACTTTTTTAATATATAAATATGGACTTGAAAAACCAATTGAATAAACAGTTGAAAAACTCTGAAGAACATCTAGATGCTTTGAAAGTGGTTGAGTTAAGATCTGTAGCTAAAATATTAAAAATGCAAATTATACACAGTCTATGAAAATATGATTTAATTAGAAGTATTTTAACACAACATAATGTTTTTAAAGAACGTAAAGAATTTTGGAATAGAAGAAGGAACTTTGAAAATATAATTTTTTATGGTGTTGACATCAAAAAATTATATAAAATAGATAAAAATTGATTAAGAGAAATATTTCCATATTCTAAATATAAGTGATATTAAAGAAATGTCTACATATTTTATTTATTTATTTTGGCTTATAATTACATCACTAATTTTATTTCTCGGTCTTACTAATACATCAGGAATAAACAAATCTTCAAAAGTTTACCTTTTGCAAAAGATAGTGATAGACAAATGTTCAAAAGTTTGCCTTTTTCAGATGTCGTTATAAAAGAAATATAAGAAGAAGACAAAAATGAATTAAAAGAAATATTCCCATTTTCGAGTAATGTATGTGTAAACAAAAGAAATAGAAGACCAATAAAACTTATAGAGTTATTAAAGCAGTTAAATTTAAATGATTAACATAAAATATTGAACATAGCATTAAAATAGTAAAGCCTGAACTTTTTAGGTGCAGAAAAACAAAATTATTTAAAAGAATACTTGATCAACTTATGAAACTTAGAGCAGTGAAATCTAACAAGAGATTTGATACATATTTTCGAAGTCTAAAACTGGTGAAATACAGCCATGAGATGATATTCAATCACACACATTTACAATATTGAAGAAAGGAGAAATTACAAAGATTTACAAACAAATAAATTAATACTTGCACAAATAGAAAATATTGAAAAAAGTAAATCAGATTGGGCTTTATATAGTATATTTAGGATGCAATTAGCTATAAATAAGTATAGTCCATTAAATTGAGCATCATATATTGAATTACCAGAGTTTATTAAGAATAAAAAAACATGCATAAATGTGAAAAAGGAAGAACAAAAAGTTTTTCATTGAGCAATAAAATTTGCATTGTTTCCAGCAGAAAAAGATCCTCAAAGAGTTACTAAATATATAAATGTGGGGCTTAATTTTAATAAAGTAATAGGTAAATATAAATACCCAATTAAAATTGACGATATTCCAAAAATAGAAAGTCAAAATGATACATTTATAAATGTATACTCTACTGAAGATGAATCCACAGTATATCCACTAAAAATTACAAAACATAAAAATTAAAAAAATAAATTATCTTTATTTCAAAAATGATAAAAACTCACATTACTGTTGGATAAAAGATTTATCTAAATGGCTTTCAGAACAAAAGAAATAATTATAATGATAAATCTCATATATGTGATATGTGTCCCCAATTTTTTATTCTCAAGAAAAATAAAATAAACATAGAGAAGACTGCTCTAAAAATGAACCAGTAAAATCAGTTTGTCATCGGAAGGTGGAAATTTTTTTTCAAAAATTACAAATATACATAGAAAGTTCCATTTACAATAGTAGCAGATTTCGAATCAATACTAAAGAAAATATCAACAAATAAACCAAATCCAAGAAAAGTAATAAAATTTAAATTAATTAAAAAATATCCAACTTTAACAGAAGACGACATCGATAATGATTTTTATGAGGCAATACTTAAAGAAAGATATAAACTTACTAATGAACAAATAAATATCATTGATTTAAATTTGAATGATAAATCATAAACTATGAAATATCAGCTACATGAAGCTTTTGGTCTTAGTTAATTTATTTTATGTAAATATAGTGATTAAAAACCACCCATTGTATATCAAGGTTCAAATGCACATAAGATGTTTATTCAATCAATAAAAAAATTAGTTGAAAAATTGGACAAGTATATCCTCAAATAGAAACAATGCACCCACTACATAAAAGATGAAAATGCAATATATAATAAATCTAGAAAATGTGTTGTATGCGAATATGAATATACGATACAAAATAAAACAAGTACATCACCATGATCATTATAACTGGAAAATTATTCAACCCAGTATGTAATAATCGTAACCTACAATTAAAATACCATTTTTTTTTTCGCGATTTATTTTCATAACTTAACTGGATATGATGCTCATTTATTTTCTAAACAGTAAGGATATAATAATATATATATATAGATTTAATTGCAAATAATGAGGAAAAGTATATTACTTTTGGGAAAGCAACAGAAATTTTAAAATGAGATTTATAGACACATTTAAATTTATGGCCAGCAGTTTAGATAAACTACCATCTAATTTATCAAAAGAACAAATGAAACATACTCAAAAACATTTTCCAAAAGATAAAGTAGATTTAGTTATTAGAAAAGGTGTTTATCGATTTGGTTATATTAACAGGTGGAAAAAATTTGAAGAAACTTAACTTCACCCAAAAAATGAATTTTACAAAAAATTAAATTAATCTGACATAATTGTTGATGATTGTGAACATGCAAAAATATATGGAATCAATTTAATATGAAAAAATCTAGGAGAATATCATTATTTATTTGAAAACTTTAGAAATACATGTTTAAATGCATATGGTTTAGATCAACCATGGTATTTTACAGCACCTGGTTTATCGTTGGATGCACTGTTAAAAATTACTAAACAATAATTAGATTTATTACACAATTATGATATGAATTCAATGATAGAAAAGGAAATTTCAAGCGGAATATCAAAATGTTGTTATAATTACGTTAAAGCAAATAATAAATATTTAGAATATTTTTATCATAACCAAGAGTCCAATTATTTAGTTTATCTCGATGCAAATAATCTTTATCGAGGGGCAATGTCACAAGATTTACCATACGGAGGTTTGAAGAGGTTTATTAATCCAGAATTTAAAATAGATTATTGGAGGAAATGTTTATTAAATATGAAGGATAATTCGCATCATGGATACATATTAGAATTCGATTTGTAATATCCTCGAGAACTTTACAAATTACATAAAGATATTCCATTTTGTGAAGAAAATACATCAATTCCAGGAACAAATGAATCTTAATTATTAACAATTTTACATAACAAACAAAAGTATGTAATACACTATCGTAATTTAAAACAGTGCCTAAATAATGGATTACAACATACTAAAATACATAGAAAGTTGAAATTTAATTAGTCTGATTGGTTGAATAAGTATATATATTTGACTACAGAGATGAGAACTAATGCTAAAAACAACTCTGAAAAAGATTTTATAAACTTTGAATAATTCTCTGTTTGGTAAAACAATGGAAAGTATCAGGTACAAAGTGGATTTAAGAATGGTTTCAAATGAAAAAGTTTGTGAAAAATTAATAGCAAAACCAATCTTCAAAAGAAGTACTATATTTAATGAGAATCTTGCAGCTATACATATGAATAAAACAAACAAAATTTAATAAAAGAGTATTTATGTGGGTATGTCAATTTTAGACATATCAAAAGAATGAATGTATGCTTTTCATTATAAAGTTATGAAACCAAAATATGGAGATAAGATTGAATTATGCTATCAATATACTGATTCATACATTTATAACATGAAAACCGAAGATTTTTTTACAAAGATATGAAGACAATGTTAGAAAAAATTGATAACAAGTGATTATCCAAATGATAATATCTATAACATGCCACAAATTAATAAGAAGGTTTTAGGAAAAATTAAAATTGAATGCAATGGCAAAATAATGGAAAATTTGTTGGTTTAAGAGCAAAAATTTATTCATATAGAGTTGATGATAAAGAAGATTAAAAATCGAAAGGTGTAAATAAATTTATAGTTAAGAATGGAATTACATTTGATGAGTATAAGAAATGTGTGTTTGATGAGAAAATACAATATAGAACAGTGAATTAATAAGGAGTGAAGAACATAAAATATACACAGTAGAAGTTAATAAAATATCATTATGTCCTCGTGATAACAAAATGTTTATATTAGAATATAAAATATATACATTGCCATATGTATATCAATATGTGTAATTTAAATACATTTTATAATATACAATTATATTCTATATTATTTATAGTCTATATTGATTACATTCTATATTAACTATATTCCATATTATTATATTCTAAATATACATTTTACAGATTCCAAAAGTTGTAATATTGTATTTAGTTTTCAAAATAAAATCAATATCAGCACCATCAAATTCAATTAGATTTCCATTTTCATCTCTGATCTACAAAACAATATAGTTCAACCGGTCATTATTAGTTACATAAAAAATTTGACATGTAGGTTTATAGATAATATAATCTCTAAAACCAAACAACATTTTTAGTGGAAAACTTACAATTATAATTGTTTCTCTATGATTAGATTCATCACACATTAAAAAAACTTTCCATATGCCAAGTTACAATGGACAATTATTGTTTTAAGTGGATTAAAATAAGGTAATTTATTACTTATAACAGTTTTTTTCTTTTTCAATATTCTATTTTTCACAAAGTCTGATTTTATTTCAATGCTACATATTAGTTGAAAGTGGTTCACTTGAATTTATAGTGTCTTCTAAAGATACAATATTATATTGACCTCTACGTATACTAATAACTTTATTATTGTCTATCAATGTTATAGTATTGTTGTATGGTTATATTAGATTATACAAATTTTGTACGAAAACTAATTAAACCAATCGATTTATGTTTATGAATGATATTATGAACTTTCTTCTTTAATACAGAATTATTACTTGTTAACTTAAATAACACAATTTTTAAAAAATGAAAATGTTGACTGAGTGTTGGTATTTTAATTTTCAAAGAAAATTCTAAAAATGAAAAGAAAGGAGAATTATCGCTGGACAATATAAGAACTATAACAGCAGGTCCCAGTAGACATGCAAAAACAAATTTGATGATAAATTTTATTTATAAGAACAGGTGGTTACATTTTAATAAATTGTATGCTTGCTCAAAAAGTTTAAATCAACCCAAATATATTCAGCTACAAAATGATATTGATATTTTTTCCCCAAAAAGTTAAAAATTAAAGAAAAATGGGGCACTTTTTAATAATAATGATGAAATTATACCTTTAGATATCTGTGAAAATGATTCTTTGGTTATATTTGCTTATGTTTTTTATATGATCAAGGTATAATTCACGAATATTTCACTAGAGGAAGACAAAAAATTGAGATGTTTGATTTGGTTCAATCTTATTCGAAAGTTGCTAAGCAATTGGTAAGAGGTTATACAAACTTTCTATGTATATTTTAAAAAAGATTATAATAATTTAAAACACATTTATAATGATTTTGTTGGTGAAAATATATCTTATGAAAAATTTAAAGAGATTTGTGCAAAATGTTGGGATTAGGATTATGGTTTTATTACATTGGATTTTAGTAGAAAAATGAAAGAAGGAAAGTATAGAAATATAATCAAAAACTTTATTACTTTTTTTAACATTTTGCAAATATGCAGGTTAAATGATCAACCTATTTGAATCAAGATTTATGAACATAAAAATGTGTTTATGAACGTAAAACATATGGTGAACATGTTTTATAATGGTTAAATGTGTTTTATGAGCATCAACAGGTATTTTGAACACAACATTGAACAAGTTTTATGATCACTAAACATGTTTAATTAATGTTAAAAGATGTTGCATTTGAAATAAATAATTACACTAAAATATTTTAATTCACAAGATGTTAAACTTTACAAAACCACTGTTTTATTAATCCAAGATTTATGAGAACTATCAAAACAAAACCATTTAATATAGATTTTATCACCTTTGGATTTTAAAACTTTTTCAATCAAATATTCACCAGGATAGTTAGTTTTCATCAAAACAGTAAACAACATTATTTTCTTTAAAATAACAAATCCAGTGAGTGCCAGCATTTGATGGGCTGTCAAAATTAACCACAGCACATTCATTTTTGTGCATTCTATTTGGTAATTCATCAATCATAGAAACATTTCTGAAATTTTTAATAATTAGTATTTTTACATGTTTTTCAATATCAAAATTAGATAATTTAAATAAACTAAATTTTTTTGTCTCCCCTTTTTTGCAACTAAACCACTTCCTGATTTATTTTCCATTGCTAAATTATGTCTTAGTTGTTCGTATTTTTTTTTTTTTTTTTTTTTTTTTTAACAGAATTATAAATTGCACTATCTCCTCCAGCTAAAGCTCCAAGTTCAGCTAAAACTAGAATTACAAATGGTGAAAAACATCCATGATGTAAACTATTTCCTGATTTCTATATTAATATTTATTTGATTATTAATATTGGTAAAGTAAATTTGAAACCTTTTTCTTCTTTCAATTTTTTATTTTTCCTCTCACATTGATATTTTGTTAAAAATTGATTTATACCCAAATCTCTTAATTTATCAATGGGTATATCGAAAGTTATGTTTGTTATCTTCATTTATAAAGAAAAAAATATTTTTAATTAATAAATTTTAATACCCTAACCTAATTTTCTTTTTGTAAACATAGTTGAAGCAACAGCTGCAAAAGCAATTTTTTCACCAATTGGGGTAGTTTTATCTAACTGAATTTCTTTTGCTTCTTTTTATAAAGTTTTTTCAGCAGCCTGTCTAGATTCTAAATCTTTATTATATCTGTAAGCAATATCATGATATTTATATGCTTCATCTAATTTATTTATTCCAGTGTCTCCTTTTTCCAATCTTTCGTTTTATTTTTTAAATGGTCCAGAATAATTATAGCCTGGCAAATGCATTTCAGGCAAATTTAAGCTGTTTAATGCCCAATTTATTATTCCTCTGCCATGATATTCAGAATTCCGAAATGAAAGTGGAATTACATTAAAACACTAAAAAGATATGAAATTCCTTTTGAATTATTAATAACAAAATCGGAAAACTTATTGTTCAACATATTCATCATGTTTACTATTTGATTGCAAAAAATGTTATTTCCAAAGTATTCTTCACAATGAATAATCTATCAATTATTTTTCCAACTTCATCCATCCAGATGTGTTCATTTGGTTTAACTATTGTATTTTTTATACCGTCTCCAGATCTAGAATTTTTTGGAGAATCATTATTTGTGCTGTGTTTGGCTCTTATTTTGACTGTGATTCTTTCGAAATTTGATCTTAAAATGGTTTAATTACATTATTGTATTTCCAACTTTTATTTCTGTTTATTTTCTTTTTTTGGATCAAATTTTTGGAATGCAACATCGTTTGATATAACAATGTGTCTATAATTTTATCCTCTAGATCTTCTTCTTTTTCTTTTGTTAACAAATTAGAAATGCCTTCTGTTAATTTAAATTGTATTGATACATTTTTTAATTCTAAACAAATATTGTATATTTAATTTCCAATGAAATAATTATTCTCATCTCGTAAACCATATTGTGTATCAATAACATTAATTCTTTTTGAAATTTCTTTTCCGAGATTTATTGTAGAATTTGCTGCGTAATGTGTCAATTTTTTATGGGTACAATTCCTATTTTATCTTCCAAATTAGGAGATTTTGGTTCTGAAAATAATTCTCTTTCTTATTATGTTTCTTCTAATGTTTTCGGATAACCTATATATATTTTTTTTGTTGTTACTGGAACTAGCATCATTATTAAATTTTACCAATATTTCATAATTCGTCATTTAAAGGTAGCCTTTCTTATTATTTTTTTATATTTTGCTTCGTGATTCTTTTTATAATTTTTGTATTTTTCATGGAGTAATTTAACTCGAGAAACTTCTTATGACGAGTCACTCATTTATAGTTTAGTTTTTTTTTTTTTTATATACTTATAAATGAGTTATAAAAGTATTGAGCTTATTCAAAGACAAACTTTTCCTCCAACTAATCCAACTGGAGAAAATTTTAATGAATACAGTAGTAGAATTGAATATGATATTCCTATAGGTGATGGATTTTCTTTTCCAAATTGTTCTTATGTTTATGAACAATGTAGATTACTAAAGAGAGGCAAAAAAGAAATGAAGCAAAATAAAAAATTAGATAATATTGATGTTTGTTCTAACTTTTTTCCTTTTCAATTTTCTAGAGTTTAAATCTCAAAACATGGGAATATTATTGAAGCTGTTGATAATCCGGGAATAACATAAAAAATGATGAATATTTTGTTAAGATCCCCAAGTTAACAAAATTATTTAGAATTTACTGGTGTTGATAGTAAATATCGAGTAAAATCTGTTCATAGTAATAAAACAAATGAAATCATCTATCCGCTGAGATATCTGTTTGGATTTATTCATGATAACAATGAAATTTCCTGGAAAGATGGTTATAAAATTACTTTTATTCGTATTTCAACTGATGACAATTGTTTATTTGTTTATGAAACAAAAAATGCATATGGTACAGTTCAGAAAAGTTATACCGATTCAGGTAAAAGTGTTATTCAAAAATTAGAAATTATGTAGCCTATTGTTGAATACGAATCTAACACAGCAATTGCAATTAAAGAAAAAATATACAAAAATCCTACATTCCATATTATTTTTTGTTATTGGCAATTTTTAGAAAAAGAAATTCCTATTGGATCAACGGTTTTTTACGTTGATATGAAAGATCAATTTAATAATTTACAATTTGACATGTCCGATTTTGTAATCGTAGGTTTTCAAAATAATAGAAAAGGTCGTGCTGAACAGCATGTTCACGCTTCTATGTTTAATCGATGTAATGTACGAAATATTTGTTAGAAATGGGAGAAATGAAATTTTTCCAAGAGAAAATTTGAATATAGGTATTGAAAATGGTCTTTGCGATAAAATGTTTCTTGCTTATAATGATTTTAGAATTTCAAAATCAAAACTAGATACTATATGTAGAAATAATGAACTTTGTTATAAACCAACTGTAAACTTTCATGGTGATATCAATTACTATTCATTTTGGGAGCGAAGACCATTATAAATGTTATTGATGGTTTATGTAGAAAAACAACTGTAGTTAAATAAAAAACAAATATAAAAATTAGTATGGATTTTAATAAAGCTACTGAAGCAAAAAAAAATGATGTTGTTCTAATTAGCTAAAGGAATCTAACTTATGTTTATTTGGAAGAAAGAATTACTGAATATATTAAAATTTTTTAATCAATAAATGGAGGAAACGAAAAATTGTCTGAGACGTATAATTAGGTTGTTTAAACTTTTAAAACTTTTTCAAATTTTTAAATGAATAGTTAACTTGTTTTATCGAATAAAAGTTATTTTCTTAAATCTATATGAGATTTTTAATAATTCGTGCATGAAATAGAATTATCTTAAAATCGATCATTTATATGATTTGAATTTTGTAAAATTGGTTTTCAATCTTTTTTTGATGTTTTCGTGGTTCTCGCGTGGGGCCCCTTATTGCTGTAATGACTTACGTAATATTTTTCTTGATTTTGGCTCAAATTTGCTTGATTTTAGTTTAAATTTTCTTGATTTTGTTTTCAATTTTCTTGATTTCACCTTATATTTTGCTTCCATTTGGCTTCAATTTGCTCGATTTTATCTGTTTTAAATCAAATTTCAGGTTTAGATTTTTATATTGTTTCTTGTTAATTTACTTAAAAATACCCCTATAGACATAAATGGCTTTTCGTGAGATTTTCGGAGAAACATCGCCCTGTTTATTTGTGCGCAGCGTCAGGTCTCTCATTTTATATCAACTTATCGTACGCACAGCTGAAAATTTACTGCGTCACTTTCGGTCCATTTCCGCATTATTAGCTATTTAAATAAAGTAACAAAAATACGTAATTTAAAAAAAATATATATATATGATTTTTGCTAAAGTCGCTATTAAAAGAGATCTTCGGAATCCGCGTTTCTGCGAGAGTTTATCTGAAGATGCGATATCAGTTGCGTTCGCAAGCGACTAACACCTCTCGCGACCTTCGAATATTTGCACGTGGAAGACAAAATGACCAATGTTATTCACGTGCGTCATCGGTTTCGGAAAGTTGCTGCCCGACTGCTGTCCCCCCCCCCTCCCTCCTTTTTTTATGCCGACGGGCACAAAAAGGGCACCGGCATGCATACGCTTTCCTTCCAGAGGACGTGTTCAAGGAGCCGGGCTTAGCGCAGGCAACAGGTTAGACTGGTCCCTTCGTGCGTCACGGCGCTGACGTCCGCGACGCAAAAAGGAGAGCGTAGGAACTGAAGGTAGACACTGTGCCAGGGCAACAAAGGCTTAAGGGTGGAGTCGAACCACTTAATGCGTCTACAGACTATTAGCTGTTTCTTCGCAATTTTTGGAATCAAGCACGTGTTTGGTTGTTTCTTAAATACGCTCTGTATGCTCAAGTACTTTTTTTTTTTTTTTTTTTTTTACTTAATTGTGAATTTGTGTATTTTTATCAAATAATTATAATATTTTAATTTGTAGTTAACGTAAATAAAACAGCGATAATATGCGTGTGTTGGTAACGCCTGAAAAGCTGTTCACGATAAAGTTGGCACTTTCGACATCAACCTTAGATGAACGATCACTGCTCCTACCTGCACATATTTTGATCGGGCGCACTGAGTGACATGCGCCCAGTAAAGTTAGTAACGATGGAGGGAAAGTAGTGTCACGTCTTAACGCCGAATTAAAATTGTTAGGTACGGATGTGTGATAACTGAAGTTATTAATTTCACTTTCAGTTTTTTTTTTTTTTTTTTTATGCACCGAAGTGCAAAAATGAACAGATTTGTAACGTATTTACTTTTCTAATAATTTCACAATTTCACTTGACCGACGTACGAATGAAGTGATGAGGCCAATGGTAATGTCAAGTTCACATAGGGAGTGTAATAAATAGTGTAATAAAATCGTAGTAATAATGTATCACATCAATTTTATATTTAACTTTATTTGCCTCAGTTTCAGCCATAAATGTTTGTGACAAACGGACGCACAAAAAAATAATATTGTAAAAATTGTTTCCTAAATTATTATTATTATTTTCTTACGCACTATCGTAGTAAACATTATGACGATATTCCATTACGAAGATTTTCATGCAAATTTTTCTTTCTGAAGCATCCAGAATGGAAATGAGCTTAAAATGCGTAAAAAAAAAAATACAGAGTATTTTAATCGATTATTTTTTTACATTTAAAAAGTATATTTTAAAAAATATTTTATAATGTTGCAAAATATATACATTCTCCTTTCATATACAGTACAAATCGCAATTTTTTTTTGACAATTATTATGGTGTCTGTACTACTTTTTTTTTTTAATGAGTTCTTCACGTTGTGTAGTCGGGTGCAGTTCTCCATAAGCAGTTGCTTTACTTCAACCTTAAGCTAACTGAGAATCACTGACTGCCTCCAAACCGCCGCGCCGCTTCTCACACGCACGACGGTATTGCACTCACCACCTTGTGAAAGTCTGGACGATGTTTCTCTTACCGGGACTCCCGCTTGGGACGCCCTCGACCCGCCGCGTCCTGCGGTTACTGGCTCCGGCAGCCGAGTGAAGCAAGAAGTCCCCCGCCCTCGTGGGTTCGTTCGCCTGGTAGGCATTTCCCGCGATCTGAGAGCGAGCGATATCTTTCACGGGATAGTCAGCATTATTCAGCAATACAGAGTGTCCCGGCGTTCACCTGCCACTGTGAAACACGTGCAGTATATTCAAATAGGAGACAATATTTATGTTCACGTGTGTCCCGCACAGATTTCTCACGAAACTTCCTCGCCCAGTTCGTGATGGTGTGACGTTCGGGTACCCTCTCTCCCGTGTCTTCCAGTATTGAAATGTTGCCTAAACAATCGCTGCGTGATGACAGCAGAATGACCGTTATTTTTTTTTTAAATACGCTTCCACTGCGAAGGCGCGGAGTGTAGGTGACCACCGCCGCTCCATTTTGACTGACAATGACATCACCCGCCGTGACAGGTCTGGCCGTGTCACGCCATCCCCACCCTAGGGACGCACGGGCACAACAGGCGAGTCAACGTGGTAGGCGAACTCTTGGGACACACTCTGTATAAACTACGCCAAGCTGTCTAGCGATCTCACATCTCACGAATGACTGCGCGTGCGAGGTGATGCAGTGTTATGCCGGAATCACGCAGCCCCGACCAACACGGCACGACACGACCGAAAACGTAACCACTACACATTTCAACGTGACTACTTGAATTTACTTCACGACCGACACCACACTCTCGGCATTTAATCTAACTATTTAGAAGGCGCTGACAGGCTACGTTTATTTCAAAGACGGCAAACAAGAGGGAAATTTGCAATACATAATGGTACCAATTGGTATCGCTAATGCATACAAAGGTAAAATCATTATTTTTAAGAGTTCGATACAGTAATTTTCAATTAATTTTTCTTTTAAGCTGCGTATTTGCCGTTGTAGGGAAATCTTGCAATACAATTTCGTTTTGCAAGGTTGTACATTCTGTGCGTCGTGTCGCACGACACGACGAAGAATAGAAATAATTTCTAATCCAAAATTTCTGCTCGGACGACAAAATCGGTCGGACTTACGACGATCTATCTCGTATTCCGTTGGCTGTTGGCCGTCGTGTCGTGCTCGTCGGGGTTATGTGATTGCGGCATTATGCGGCGTCGCAGTGCGGAGGTCGCAGAGATGGCACTCGAACAAGCTGTGTTCTGGGAGACACGGGTCAACCAGAAAAAAAAAAAACAGATCCGTCGAGGGGGGGGGGGGGCGGGGGGAGGATCCAGGTGAGTAGCGCGAACGTAAGACGCGGACTCACTAGGCGTGTTCGCGTCGTTTGCTATTCTGCTAGTTTAGTGCTACTTAATTAGTTATCGTTCGTGTCACCGGAAGCACTTTTTTTTTTGCACGCTGTTCGGGTGGCGGGAGAAGTTGCTATTTGTGCTATTAAAAGCAGCTATTTCTGCTCTTGCTCGCCGAGGTACAGCGGAAATATCAAAACGAGCAAGGTGGGAAAAAATGGGGCTGCCAAAATTAAATTGCAAACATCGAACAGTCGTAAGAGTGACGATTGCAAATAGTAATGTGTTTTTACGCAGAATTGATGATGAAGCGAATATGTTTGGGCATCCTGTAAGAAGTGCAGAGATAAATAAAAATAACTAAGAGACACTTATTCTCGAAAGTAAATTACCTCGAGCAGCCAACATTTTTAATACACGTACAATACTTACTTTTTTTTTTATAATTTCACAGTTTCACTTGACCGACGAACGAATAAAGTGATGAGGCCCATGGTAATGTTAATTTTATGTAGGTCGGAAGAAGATACAACGTGCATACAAGGATATTTTAAGCAGGGCTTTCAAAAGAGCTCAGTTTACCGTGAACAGCCTATAGGTAGGTAGGACTCAACGTCTCGTCGACAGCGAGGTCATTGGCTCAGAGCAAGTTGCTCAGAGAAGCAAGAACATAACAGGAACAGGTCATGGCCATGCAGTACAGAGACAACGATGATTATAATTTTTTTTTTTTAAATAACGTTTTGTTTAGATAATATTTTTCTGCTGTTCGTCGTTCGTGTTGTCTTGCCGATAGTAACTGCTGTTTTTGCTGCTACTTTGCCGCTAAGGGGGGGGGGGGCAATCTGATCGATTTGCTGCGCTACTTGATGGAACACTTTCAAATGCCCTGGATTAATCCATTGCGCCTCCTTCACAGCACACGTCAAAGTCGACATTGCGGCGAATTGGATTGCACGTGTCCAAGCGTTGAAAGGGACTGATCCCTAACATGTTTCACTTATCGACATTATTTTGCTACATATTCTGTCTTGGAAAGCGTATAAAAATTTGCAGCATGGCAGAGCACAAATAACACTCCATAGTATTACTTATTCACCGACCACACTGTCACTTCGTTATTTTCACGAACATATAATTGCCGAGAACATTCGAGAATTCCTGCGCGGGAAAATGCAAAGACTATAACATGGAAAAAAAATCCAAACAAGCATTGTAAAGGTTGTTCACGATAAAGTGAGCACTTTTGAAATCAACCTCAGAAAAAAGTCACTGCCCCTGCCTGCACATATTTTAACGCACGCACCAAGTGACATGCGCCCAGCAAAGTTGGTAGCTATGGATGGATAGTAGTCCCATGTCTTAACGCAGAATAAAAATTGTCAGGTGACCATGTGCGTTAACTTAAATAATTTTTTTCGCTTTGTTTTTTTTTTAAGCATCAAAGTGTCCAATTAAGTTCATCTGTAAAATGTTTTCTTTTATAATAATTCTACTACATTTTCTCTTGACCAAAGTCAAAATAAAGGGACGAGGCTCAAGAAAATGTTAATTTTATATAAGGTGGAAGATTACACAACGTGCATACAAGTAGATCTTAAGCAGGGTTTTCAAAAGTGCTCATTTTATCGTGAAGAGTCAATAGGTTAATTGAATAGGCAAGGCTTAACGTCTTGTCATTAGAGAAGGAGCAAGTAGAGTGCGGAGTGGAGAAATTTTAGCGGCTCTTGGCATCGGGGTCTTGAGAGCCGTTGGTGGTGAAGCGAGGTAAGGAGCAGCGACGGAATGCAAGGGTGGGGAGAAACGGGAGACCCTCGAGAAAACTCGCCGACCAGCGCCATCGTCCGGGTAAATCCTGGCGAGACCCCGCCGGGAATCAAACCCGGTTCACCCAGGAGGGAGGCAGGCGAGCAGTCTACTAGCCACTAGACAGCCGCGGCCCCTTGAGAATCTCGAGAAGCGAGCTGCCGATGCAGTGCCTTGCTCATAGAGGCGATAGTTCATCCAATATATCGTTAAAATGGAATGCAGCGCGCCGCGTTGCGACGTGAAGAAGGGTCTAGTTTCGAGGACGTATTTTTGTCCCCCGGCGTCAGTAAGAACAGCTGAAGCCCACGGGAGTGTCTGCGGTTGAGATGGCGATAGTGATTACACTGGTGATGATATGGTGGCAGTGATGCTGATGATAAAGATCACGACGATGATAACGACCGTGACGACGAGGATGACAAAACGATCACCACTCATGATGACGATAACAATGACGATGACTGACGATGATGGCGATATTTATGGTGATTATGATGATGATGAACATTATAATGATGAGTTGCAGGTCCGCAGGCCCATGAGAAAAGGCTACCGAAGTAACGTTACAATAACGGAGGCAGTGCCGCGTCCGGGGCGAGAAGAGTGGGCGATCACGCAGTGGTCCCCCGTTGCCTTCCGCAGTATGGAACCGCCACGCACTTGAACTTTTCCAAGTGTTCGGGTACCCCGGGTGAAAGGTAATTTCGTTACGCGCTACCTGTAGGCGAGCTCCACGAATTAAGTGAGTCATAACACAAAACTGCTCAGGAAAAAAAAACTCCGTGATAAAAAATTAAGGCACAAAGGTGGTTGTGCATGTACCATCTCCAATCAGGGCAGTTTTCTGGGGAAATTACTGAATCGCCTAACTGATCCACTCCCATTACACCACTAAGTACTGCCCTTGAAGCCAGTGATATAGTGCTAATTAAATAACAATGTATTAGTTCTGATATTTAGGTATCTGAACTATACGGCCTTAATTCATAAATAAAGGCACAGAAGAAAATGTTTTATTTCTGTAAGGTAGGCCTATCAGACCCGAAGCCATTTCGCTGTAGATCAAGTGGAGTAAATGCCCTTAAAGGCCGTTCACGGTAAAGTGAGCACTTTTGAGGCCCTGGTTACTTTTTTCTTTCGGTTATGTTTTATTATTTAACAACCTTTATAAATACATACTTTTATGTAAGTAATAAACATAGTGTGTATTTTCCACCGCAATCTGAATTTAACCTCCAAGGCTACAATAAAATATATTTATCGATTATTCCGAACGAGAGATCTTTCAAAAGTGCTCACTTTACCGTGACCGGCCTTTAAGTCCAAAACGTTACCTGGAATATGTATTCTTCGGTAGTTATTGCAAAGTCAAATCATTAAAATATTTCTGTTTTGTTAGGGCGTGTCCAGATCTGCTTGTTATATGTTGGCGGTGTACGAATGATCTCGGAAAGGCAACAGGTGTCATGTGCCAGTTGTGTTGGCACTTGTTTCATGTCACTATGTAATCCTGTTAATTATTTTATTATTAATTTGGTGTTTCGCTAAAATATATATTGTTTGCTACTGGACCGTGCTCTAGTTCTGCTTAATATATATTGTTTGCTACTGGACCGTGCTCTAGTTCTGCTTAATATATATTGTTTGCTACTGGACCGTGCTCTAGTTCTGCTTAATATATATTGTTTACTACTGGACCGTGCTCTAGTTCTGCTTAATATATATTGTTTGCTACTGGACCGTGCTCTAGTTCTGCTTAATATTTTTTTGTTTATTCACTTTGAAGTTGTATTACAATCTTTATAATCTGGGTTTTTTTTTTTTTTTATGTTCATTGTTCAAAAAATATTTTTCTTTATGTCTACTAATTTTATTTACATACGTAATATTGTGTGAACTCTTTAATACCCAATTATCACAACGAGCAACTATATTCGTGAATTATTATTTACCTTTCTTGACTTTCGATTTATGTATCGATCAATCGCGCGATTGCACGAAGTCCGGAGCATACCTCGACGTATACAGGTTTCCTCTCAGGTAACTTACAGCTTCTTCGTCTTCTCCCCCTGCAGAATGTAGTCTACTTACTATTCCTTACTTTATTTGGAACAGTTCATCATCTCGAGATGAGTCAGTTTTCATCTGCTCGTCTTTGGGGGTAAGTTTGTGCGCGGATATTTGATTTTGCGACGCGGTCGTGTCAGTTTCGTGATGACGGTCATTTTGAAGCTTTATTTCTGCTCTTGTTCAGCGGTTCGCGGCGCGGTGGCTTAGTATTCCGGCCATCCGTTCCATCCGCGATGTGATGCGAGCCGCACGTCCAATCGAGTCATGGCCGTTTTGACCAAGGTTCCGCTTCTTCCGGCCGGCACCGCAGTAACGTCTGAATTTCTGAATCTTGGAATCAAAAGTAACATGTAAGATCATTTTTGGCCTGCTGCGCGTGCTCGAGAGGGCCCCGAGCTTTCGGTCCTCTGACGTCACATCAGTTAATTAATAATAAAATAATATTATTTTGGACTGTTCGACTACGGAATTATTTTTTTCAACTTAATTAAAAGCAAGCATAAAGCAATCTAAATCTTCAAATGGAGCGATGGCGGGCACCCGACGATATAGTAATGGCCATTAAAAATAAAAGAAAGTTTATAGTTTGTCAATAAGAAAATTGTATAATACTCATAGTTATTTTAAAAAAAAATGCAAAATACTTATGTAATACTATTATATGTATGTATGTATGTATGTATGTGTGTGTGTGTGTGTGTGTGTGTGTGTGTGTGTGTGTGTGTGTGTGTGTTTTTTGAGACAAAACATGTTTTAATAGAAGAGTTGTTCAAAAGAAAGAAAAAATGTTATTTCCTTGTTAATTGCTCCCTCGATAATCGCCCATGGATAATATTTAGTTCTATAACTATAATATGTTGAGATTGGTAAAAATTTGAGCTACACCATGAGTGCACCTATTACTTGTTTATTAATTTTACGTAATAAGTAAAACAAGAGCACGCCTATCATTGTTGCTTTCAGTACTAAACCCTAGTCTTCACCTTCTATTTATGTGGCCATCCTTGTGTTATAAAAGAGACCCGAGAATTGAGCGGAATCATCGCTAGACAAGTTGGAATTCATATACTTGTACGTTCATGGTACTTTTGTAATCGGTCGCCGTGTTGTTTGACACCTCCTGGAGATAAATGAGATAATAACAAAAAAAAAAATGCAATAAACTGTGCGCCCAACCACCGCCTCTTACTACCACAACAATCAACCAATAAACAGTTGATGTCTGTATGAGAGTATTTGTAAGTCTGCCGAGTCTAGCGTACAGGTCGTTGCACTCGCGAATTTCTCGGGTCTCTAGTTATAACGACGGTACCTACGGGTGCTCAAGTTTGTGTCACGAAGATGCTACGTAACAGTCAGCAGGACTGTGGCTGTGGTTGGGAACTATAGAGTGTCCCACTCTTAGATTGCAGCGTGTGGTGTAATGGACGTTCACCCTCTCTTTCCAAGACATGGTTTCTGTCGTTAACTCTGTCCTTGTTCATGCGTGCACTGTTGCCTGATGTTTTATCTTTATCGAGCCTTTAAAAAAATGCAATTTTCGTTGCATGCGCACAATGATAGGGTTTCTCACAGGCTTTAGTTTCAAAGGAGCCGCTTAGCATTGCGTAGCAGGATTGGATTCCTTTACGAGATGGCAGGGAGGTAAAGAGATAAAAATTCTCTCAATCAGGCCGTTTCCTTCACCGCCTAGCTGTTTCTCAGCTTGCCAGTTACGTCACAGAACTGAAGCAATCTGGCAACAGTGAGCGTCATAATCCCTGTACTGCGATCTAAGCCTGAGACGGACTACAACTTGGTTCCTCTGTTGGTGCAGGTTATTCAGTCATATTTCACGTTCGATGACCCGCGTCCGGCTCAGTGTACGGTAGCCAGCTTCCTGGACTCGTTCTTGCGCTAGCCAGACGGCTCGCCTCTCACCAAGGAGAACCGGGTGACAAAATAAATTCGCATATGGGATACGTGGCCGATGTTGGCGTCGGGGATCTCCCGTTTCCCCCATCCCTTGCGCAATTTACCGCTGCTCCATCTTCGCTTCGTTTCACCCTCAACGGCTCTCGAAACCTACCTGGAGCTTGAAGTGCGTACCAGAGGGTTTGAAATACTCGTGTATCCACGTAACTATTGTTACGAGTAGCCAGTCGCCACCGCGCGGGCAGGCGAGATCATAGACTAAAGATGAGGTGAACCGATCTCGCTGGCTGCGCACAACCAATTTCCGTGTCCCATCCCTGAACTGCTTTTCTGCCTACACGTCTAGCAAAAATGGCGTGGTTTGGATTTTAGGTTAGAAAACTGATTTGTAAACAAATGCTTTATTATATTAAAACTGGTAAAACTATTGTATTAATATAATAGTGCTTGTCATCTAAAAATTAAGATATAAACAAACAAGTGCATCACTGTTGACCATGTAGGATTGGGGTAGGTCAATGTTGGGTACATGCGCAGATCACGAATAAGCGGTCTACCTCATCTTTAGTCTATGGGCGAGATAAGAGGCAGACGACCGAGCGACGGCGGCATATCATTTATAATCCATTCATGGTTACTTCAGCCTTTTCTGAAGCCCTGCTAAAGTTCTACTTCCAGGATATTCCTCCGCCTCGTGCAAGCTTAGCTTAACTAATCCTGGAGAATTACACCCGGAGGACAACACACCACATTCGGACACACTAAGTGTAACAGTATTTTGTACAAGGACTATTTCTCACTAGGCGTCAACAAAATACCTATTTTCTCCCTGATTTTTATTAAAATAATTTATAAATGAAGCATTATGATTTATGAATAAAACAGTAATAACATTTCAATTTAACAGAAAAAAAAAGTAACCTTTATGAACACAAGACTAAAACGCTTGTGATACAGGGCGTATTTAGGAAATACCTAAACACGTCATACATGGTTTGATTCAAAATGACCGAAGAAACCGTGAACGGACTATACCTCAAAGCGTGCCGCATTTTTAATCTCTTATTTTCACGTACGCGCTGGCGGTATTGTTTTTTCGGCCATTGACTTAGCTTTCTCGGCTACTGTCAATGATTTCATTGGAACACTTACGCTGTGTATAGTTGCAACCCACTTTGTTAATTCAACTAATCAATTTGTCAACCATCTTACACACGCAGTCTTCACCCAAAAACTCGTGGTACTGTGTTAAGCTAGTATTATGCGAACACACGAGCAGAATGCTACAGGCATATGCTACATGCTGGCCAATGGTTGTCCTGCTACTCTCAGTGTGTAGAAAACAAATGGACATGGGTTTCAAATAAGCGAAGCTTATTTGAAATATGCTACAATTGAAAACATGTACATTTTAGGAGCGAACTAGCGAAGTGAAACTTCCCAAGTGTAAAAAAGACGACAGAGAGAGAGAGAGAGAGAGAGAGAGAGAGAGAGAGAGAGAGCGACAAATTCTCGCTCAGCAGACAGTTGCTTCAAAGTTGCTCTAGCTCGATAAAACAACACAGTACCATTACGGCCTACTCACGATATTTTCCGCTGTTATTTTAAACTGTAAAAAAAGAGTTATGTTGCCATCGGGGCTGCCTAAATATTTAAATAGTTCAATAGGCACAGCTTAATTTGCAAATAGTATTCTTAAAAACGAGATTAAAATAATATTTTAACTGTGAACTATTTCTTACCGGCCGCTGCCAACACGTTGCGACTCTCGCTGTTGTTAATTCATATTTGAAAAGAAATAAATATTACAAGTTATGTAAGATATTAAGGTAAAGTTTCACTTATTCAATAATACAGTACTCTGTTAACCATAGTGTTATATATTTGTGGAATACAGGTTATTGAAAAAAAAAAAAAAAAAACAGGTTGACATGTTTTGCCTAGAGTATTTTTTCAAAGTTTGATTTTCATAAGTCGCTTCCAATCGGGAATGGACAATAATTTTATTTACGCTACCTTCTTCAATAACATTGGTATTGAAAATAACGAAAAACGTGTATGCTAAGGTTTTCCAATCAAACAAAAAAAATTAAAATAGAAATGTTGCAGTGCGTTTAACTAAATTATGAAGTAAAAAATCTACTAGTCTTCCATTCCTTATTTTTTTGTTTCGAATAAAACTGATCCGTTTTTTTTTTTTTTTTTTTGTAATTATTTCTTTTCGACCCACTTGCAGCTTCTTCCATATTTTGTCTCTATAAAATTAACTAATTAGCAATTGTGGAGACGACAGAATGTTAGGTAAACCACAGATAAGAACCAAAACAAGAATTCAGAACTTCTATGGTGAAAATTACGCCTACATTCATAACGTCATATATTAAGAACCAATAGCAAAATTTGTCTGATACTTAATCTCGAACTCTTAACTTTAGAACGAAGATCGACAAATTCGAGATAAAGAATCGTGCGATCTCGTTGCGATGGAACTAAGATCAAACCGAACCGTAGCTCATGAACTAGGATCATTCGATCTCGGATCGGGCAATTTCGTCGGTGCAACACTTGTACAATGGCACCAAGATCAAACCGAACCGTAGTTCGGAACTAGGATCGTTCGATCCCGGATGGGGCAAGATGTTGGTGCAACACTTTTACAATGGAACTAAGATCAAACCGAACCGTAGTTCATGAACTAGGATCATTCGATCTCGGATCGGGCAATTTCGTCGGTGCAACACTTGTACAATGGAACCAAGATCAAACCGAACCGTAGTTCGGAACTAGGATCGTTCGATCCCGGATGGGGCAAGATGTTGGTGCAACTGGGGCTCGAGACGTCAAAGAGGAACGGCGATAAGTTGGTTGAAACTCGCGGTCAGCTGCAGCAGATGATGTTGCCTGTTTCCCCACCATCAGCCCCGTGCCGTTGCCTGTTTCCCCACCATCAGCCCCGTGTCTAGTGTCGGCTGTTTCGTCAGATAGGTAGCAAGGCAGCCGGGAAGCGAGGGGAAAGTTGAATGGGATACGAGTTCGAGTTCCACATCGCGAAGTGAGCTTGGAAGTAGCGGCCGTAGGCTGCTCACGGTAACTTGAGATTTTTTTAAGACCAACCTCTGCAAAAGTCACTGCCCCTACCTGACGTGTATTATAGCAGGATTGGGGACGCGCGCGCGCGCCCGGTAATGTTTGTAAAGGCTGTTCACAATAAAGTGAGCACTTTGGAAATCAACCGTAGAAGAAAGTCGCTGCCCCTGCCTGCATACATTTTAACTTGCGTACTGAGTGAAATGCGTCCAGTAAAGTTGCTAACGATGAAGGGAAAGCAGTTCCATATCTCAACGTCGAATAAAAAATGTAAGGTAACAATTTCTGATAACTTAAATTATTTCTTTTGCATTCCGTTTTTTTAATATATCCAATTGTAAAAACGAGCAGATTTGTAATATATATACATATATACATATTTATTTATTTATTTATAATTTCACAGTTTCACTTACCGACCCATGAACAAAGTGATGAGGCCCGTGACAATTTCAACTTCACACAAGGCGGAAGAACACACAACGTGCATACAAGTAGATCTTAAGTAGGGCTTTCGAAAGTGCTAATTTTACCGTGAACAGCCGTTAACAATTTGGGGTCGGCACACTTAACCAGCTTTAAAGTCAAGCTAGACGTTAGTCGAATACATCCATATCGCTGCAGGGACACCGTGTTCTGTTGGTCCCTGTTGTCACTTAACGCCATTCTACTGGTCAAAACGACACCAGTATTTCGGTATTGGTCGACTGCCAACCAATGGAGTGCCGAGTTTACCGTTTTCCAACCAAATGTTCTTTCGTATGTAACAGAATGTACATCCCATCGTGTTGATTTCCGCAACTGTACAAAAATTTGTCGTTCGTTTACGGAGTTCGTTTTTAATGTTGTATTGGTTCCTGTTTAAAATCCTTATGAAATAAGGAATTTATTTAAGTTAACCCGGCCCAGTTTAGTTTTTTAATGAAATATTCAAACAAGTTTTGCCCGAACTACAGTCGAGTATAGTCCTCAAAGTGTTAACGACGGAGCAGCGGCAAGTAGTAAGCTGTTTCAAGGAATGCTGTTTTTTTACTCTCTGCTATAACTTAATTTTTTTCTAGAATACACGCTGGCCTCTGAAACGTAGTAATCCGACTGACGTCACAGCACGTGTGTAACCTCGCGAGTGGCCGCAGCACGTACAGTTTATCACAGCGCCACTCAGGTCGCTGGTTCCTGCTGCGTGCGCCGCCGATTGTGTACAGCACCGAACAAGCACCAGCTTACCTCGCAACACTTCACCACACGCCACTGGGGCAGAAGGAAAGAAGTTCCTCGTCTTGACGTTGAAGGGGCCGCGGTGTTGTGGTGGTCAGACTACTCGCCTCCCACCAAGACGAACCCCCCCCCCCCCCCCCGTCGTATTTTCCCACGTGGGAATCGTGCAGCACGGAATGCCGTTGGCCGGCGCGTTTCCTCGCGGGGATGTCCACACCCCCTCCCCCTGGCTCATTCATTCCGGCGCTGCTCCACACTCGCCATCATCGGCTCTCAAGACCTCCACGTTAAGAGCTGGCCAAAGTCTCTTCATTCACTGGATCCTCCGCCTGGAATCCGAAAATAGTTCCAGGTAGAACGGCCGCCCAAACCGCGAACCGACCGCTTATGTAGATGACTGCGGTAGTGGCGTGTATTCCATAGACGCAAGGTGAGCAGTGCCTACCCTATACATATTGGAAATGTTTTTATCATTTTTAGTTTTCCCCGGAACTTTAAACACATTTAATTCTGAGTTTTCCGATTCGAGAAACAGAGTTTTCCGATTCGAGAAACAGAGTTTTCGTAACTCCCGTACTATACACGCGTAGTGCTGCTATCTAGTATTCATTCCCACAAACGGGAGCTACTAGTGATAAATTGATGAATAGAACTCGCGAGCAACAACACGCCACTGCATTTCTTCAGCAAGGTAATCAGGCGTTCTGTTCGCGTCCTCCAGTCCGACATTTTACCTTGGAAAGTGGATGAAAAGTGTTCCGAAAAACGGGAGTTTTCTTATAATCTGCAATATCCTCTCTAAATAATATTCAGTTGAATTATTATTACATTCATTTTGGTTTTATAGCTAATGCTAGGTATTATAAAACGGTAAAAACACGTGGAGGAGGTAAGCAAAGTCGGAAGTTGCATTTTTTAGTAGGAATTGCTTACCCTGTAAAAAAACTCACTATAGTCCATTCACGGTTTCTTCGGCCTTTTAGAATCAAACTTTGAAAGATCTCCCCATGTATGACGTACTTGGTTGTTTCCTAAATATGCCTGCATGTACCAACAGCGTTTTATACTTGTCGTCATTAAAGTTACTTTTTTTTTCCCCTGTAAAATTGAAATGATGTTCATATTTTATCTATAAATTATAATGCTTAATTAAAAAATAATTTGAATAAAAACAGTGAGGAAACATGCGTGTTGGTGGCGCTTAGTAAGAAGTAGTTCTTATAAAAATGTCCATAAATTTACGGAATGTTTTACGGAAATCTACAGTGTATATACGGAAAGGTAATCCGTAATGACGAAAAACGGAGTTAAGTCCGTAAATGCAAAATACGGAGAGTCTCCGTATTCCCTTTGGCTTCGAGTTACGGGGACGAACATTGCCGATTCTACACGAAGCTTTCTTCGCCGCTGTAACAAGAAAATGATCGTTTCTGCGACAGTTAAGGTTATCCACGCGAGTATGGCCTATTCTTTCAAACATTTAAAAATAGCATCAGGTGTCTGTAACATTTGGCAACACTATAAATACACTAAATTTAATAGAAACTGAATTTTCGCTTTCGTTAGAGTTGTAGGTGAATGGTTAGGGTTGAGGACTGGTAATTTTTTGATTCGGGTTTAAACCTCGCTTAAGTACAAAATATTTTAACTTATTTAGTATCATTTTTATACACGGTAGAACACCAACATAACCAAAATTAAAGACGTTTTCATTATCTCTTTTTATTTTAAACGGAAAGTACAGTAAACTAACTTGGAAATTAACGGAGAGGTTCGGTGAAATTTACGGAAAGTCCGTTTCTGAAAATCAATGTGTCCGTAATTTGACGGAGAATTTACGGACACTTCTGGATAAATTTTTATCGTCACTTTTCCACAAAATGAAGGATTTTTTTTTTTTTTAAGTAGTGTATACAAAATATTGTTACAGCAACAGAGTGCGCACGAATCCGGAATGTTGTCTCTCTGGTGTAATCTTCCAGGCTTGGTTAAGCTTAGTTTGCACGGGGCGGAGGAATATCCTGGAAGTAGAACTCTTAGCAGGGCTTCAGAAACGTCCGGAGATACCGTGAATCAACTATGCACGCCACTGGACTGCGGGCTTCATGGCCGGGCACGCGAGCAAATCGACGTCGGTTACACGAGAGACAGCTTACACCGCAGACGCCCGGTCGGCTGGCCTACCGCGGCGGTGTCTCCTTTCGCCCGTGTTACTCAGCTTCCCACGGGACGCGATACTACACACCAGGAAGTACTACACACCATGGTGATACCACATCCAGGAAGTATAGGCTGTTCACGGTAAAATGAGAACTTTTAAACGCCCTTACTTAAAACCTACTTGTTTGCACGTTGTGTATTCTTCCGGCTCACGTAAATTTAACATTTTCCAAAGATCTCATCACTTTATTCATGCGTCGGTCAAGCCGAAACTGTTAAATGATTAGGAAAGTAAATATTTTACAAATAAGGGTAGTTTTACACTTCGATGCATTAAACGTAAACCGAAAGGGAAATAATTAATTTAAGTTATCACAAATGGTTGCGCAACACTCTCTACTCGACGTCAAGAAATGGAACTACTTTCCATCCATCGTTATTAATTTTACTGGGCGCATGTCACTCAGTGCGCCCGTTGAAATATATGCAGGCAGGGGCAGCGACTTTTTTTCTAGAGTTGATTTCAAAAGTGCTCACTTTATCGCGAACAGCCTTGAGCAGGTTACATGCAGAGGGGAAACAAACGCAGGTGCAGGAAAGGCTGAAGTAAAGGGGTGCTCAAACTTCGAAACCAAGGCTATCACAGCGGGGGAGAAACGGCAGCGAACCATCGAACAAACGAAGGAGAACAAAGCTTCTTGGCCGCGGTTACACGGGAACTACTTCACTTTGAACAAGTCCAGCTGTTGAAGAGGTCACATACATCACCTTCGAACGAGCTCCGATCGCAGTTGTTTCTCGTTCGAAGTGAACAGCTTTCACAAGTCGTTTCGGAACGACTTCTCTTCTCTGTTGCGCTCCTATTGGCTGACTCCAAGTAAACAAGCAGTGTGTTAAATATTACTGGATTTGGCGGGAATTCCTGCACTTGTTGAATTAACTTAAGTTCACGGTTGAATGCACAAATACCTACCCATTATGCCATTACTGTAAAATTGCAGGTTTCATAAGAATTAAAAAGTTCAATAGTGATAAATGTTGGAGGCTATTATAATTAAATATCATAAATTTTAAGTTCCACGTTTGTTGAGGTTAGAATTTCCATAGATTTCATTCTGCTTCGGGTGTGTAACCGCGAAAACACGTTCTGTTTTTAAACTTGTTCAGACATGGCTACCGAATGTATTTAGCTGGATGTATTGGACAGCACTCGTGTAACCGCGACCTTGCACAATAGAAAACTTTAGCATTTGACTTTACGTTTCCTAGTCAGAGTTCAGACAATTGAACATCGGGTCTGCGAGCTTCGTAAAGATGCGTATCTTGTTATTTAAATACGTATATTATCCAGGAATGCATTTTACGAACCTTTCTAAAAAGTATGCTTAAAATTTATATTAAAAGCTTATTTCATTTGTTTGCTTTATTAGAATATGTCAATTCATATATTTCCTCTTCATATTATATTTGTTTGCCATTTAAGACGAGCATTGTTTAATATACAGAGATTAAAATCGCCCTACAGTAAAATAACGCACTTTCCACATTACCTCTCTTGAGTTCTCGGCTAAATGGCTGCTTGACTCTGACTTTAAATTTCACCTTTTCGAAATCGTAAAGTCAAGAGTGTTTGACTTTACCTTTGGCAGTTCCGTTGTGTCGAACTCCATAAGAAACAACATGTCGGAAAACAAACGTGAAGTGAAATAGTAAAGTTAAAATGTTAAAAGTTTTCAATTGGCTAAGTGGCTTGAGTTGACTCACGGCAATGGCGGTCTGCGGGACGCGGGAAACTAGGCTGCAGCGAACAGTTTTTCGGTTCGCGTCGTGCTGGATTTTTCCCGCGTCCTGTCTCAGTCAATCGCCTGTCGGCAACAACCAGCGTTGTTTGTTTGTCGTGTGTAGTATGTGTGTGTGTGTGTGTTGTTTGTCGTGTGTAGTATGTGTGTGTGTTGTTTGTCGTGTGTAGTATGTGTGTGTGTTGTTTGTCGTGTGTAGTATGTGTGTATTGTTTGTCGTGTGTAGTATGTGTGTGTGTGTGTGTTGTTTGTCGTGTGTAGTATGGGTGTGTGTTGTTTGTCGTGTGTAGTATGTGTGTATTGTTTGTCGTGTGTAGTATGTGTGTGTGTGTGTGTTGTTTGTCGTGTGTAGTATGTGTGTGTGTGTTTGTTTGTCGTGTGTAGTATGTGTGTGTGTTGTTTGTCGTGTGTAGTATGTGTGTGTGTTGTTTGTCGTGTGTAGTATATGTGTGTGTGTTGTTTGTCGTGTGTAGTATGTGTGTGTGTTGTTTGTCGTGTGTAGTATGTGTGTGTGTTGTTTGTCGTGTGTAGTATGTGTGTGTGTGTTGTTTGTCGTGTGTAGTATGTGTGTGTGTTGTTTGTCGTGTGTAGTATGTGTGTATTGTTTGTCGTGTGTAGTATGTGTGTGTGTGTGTGTTGTTTATCGTGTGTAGTATGGGTGTGTGTTGTTTGTCGTGTGTTGTTTGTCGTGTGTAGTATGTGTGTGTGTTGTTTGTCGTGTGTAGTATGTGTGTATTGTTTGTCGTGTGTAGTATGTGTGTGTGTGTGTGTTGTTTGTCGTGTGTAGTATGTGTGTGTGTGTTGTTTGTCGTGTGTAGTATGTGTGTGTGTTGTTTGTCGTGTGTAGTATGTGTGTGTGTTGTTTGTCGTGTGTAGTATGTGTGTGTGTTGTTTGTCGTGTGTAGTATGTGTGTGTGTGTTGTTTGTCGTGTGTAGTATGTGTGTGTGTTGTTTGTCGTGTGTAGTATGTGTGTGTGTTGTTTGTCGTGTGTAGTATGGGTGTGTGTTGTTTGTCGTGTGTAGTATGTGTGTGTGTGTTGTTTGTCGTGCGTAAAGGGGCCTTTCCACCGACTCGTGTTCGAGGAACACGACGTCCCTCCCGACGTCACGTTTGGGATGCGTGCAGGACACCGGCCTGTGGAAAAGCTTTTTTCACAAAGCGAGTAATATAAAGAGACGAGGCTCAATGCTATTTTGGTGGGTCGTTGTTTCCCTCTATTTTTGGAATATTATGTAGAGTTTGCTGCCAACCCCACAACTCTTAAACATAATTATTTCAGTTTCCAGACAGACGTTTTACTCACTGCTAATAACAATTTGGTAAAAATATTATAATAAAATCCTGTATTTACAAACAGTAAGACTGAACTAAATGTGTGTTCAACAATTGATGGTAGAGAATACATATTGTTACGTTCTGTAGCTGGCGCCGAATCAGCTGCCCCGCGCCGTAATCGGAGACCCACCTCGTGGCTGTCTGCCCCCTTCTGGGAATCCTGTGAATGCCGACAGCGGCGAGACTTCCTGACGTCACAGACCTCCTCTTGACTGCTAGAGTTTCCGATACGACTGGATGGACGTGTAATACGGATTTTATTGTAAATATTCGAACTGTCAATTTGGACACCTATTTTATATAATAATATAATATATAATATAACAATTTTATTTCAGTGCCACCTCACTGCTCCCCTCCCGTCCCCCTCCCCAAAAAAAATCATTCCTGGCAACGCCCATGAACACGCTTTCTCGTGTTCGTAAAATACTGCCCAACGATTGCATATATCGTGTATAGTTCTCTAAATGCTTCTCTAAATTACACATATATCACTTACGTAATGTTATTGCAAGCCGTGTTTCTGGTAAAATTGGTTCCCTGTAGTTGGTGTGCATCTTTCGTATACCTACCACCACTTTCAATGAGCAGAAGTATCTCGTAGAAACATTCTGATGTCATTCGAAAATGCACGTAGAACCGATCTTGATCTGCAATCAACTGTGGCATCAACGTCTGGAATTCACCATATATTTGACTATTTACATTTATTTCATGCATCCGCTTTCGTCGTTTTCCTTTCTTTGCATCTTCGTCTTCTGCTAAACCTGACAGCAGCAATTGCTTCGTCTGAAGGTACATCCATGGCGTGTCCTTGTGTACTGTCACGTTGATGTCACCAGGCAGTCCCGCTTTCCGCGTTGGTTTGGACGAGCCTTGAGAGTTAGTTGGAGCTGCGCGTCCAAGGTCAACAAGCGAGGGAGCGATACGGGCGACAGTAACACGCACGCCGAGTTCCTCATCGCTCCTGCGCGCATGGCGTGCAGTGTTTCCGCCGTGACGTTGTACTGTGCAGTTCAGATCTGTAACAGTAGGGGTTTTGTTTGCACGCGATGAAAGCCCACAGATTAAACTACGTCCGTATGTTTGTATTTTTCTCTTGCCGTTTAAGGAAACTGCACAGGCAAGATTTAAAACTGCGATATTTGACAATTTTCACGATTTGTTTTTCTCCAAGAATATATTTAATATGACAAAAGCAAAATAATAGGGACATAGATAATTGTTGTTTTATCTTTTATGAGAAAAATTCGTATTTGCAGAAAATTTATTTGCCGAGATACGCGTATTCGCGTAAATAACTATTTCACCAAAAAACGTGCAGGTCAATCTCTCTCTTAAAAGGTATGGTTGAGAATGGTATGTATGTATGACCTCGAAGCCAGTGACGTAGCCAACATTTTTTTTGTGAGGGTGGGGTGGAGATATTTGGGCTGCTCATTACATCGAGCTCTTGAGAGCCGATAATGAAACGAAGTGAGTATGGAGCTACGCCGAAATGGAAGGGGGTCGGCGAACCGGGAGGGGGGATATCCCCGAGAAAACAGTGTGACACGATTCCCTAGTGCGAAAATCCGGTGGTAACCCCGCCGGGAATCGAACTAGTTTCGTCTTGCTGGGAGGCGAGCAGTCTAGCCACTACTCCACCGCGGCTCCAGGGTTAGGTGGCGGGAAGGAGCAGGGTTTCCTTCATTCATAAAACAGCTCCATTAAAAATGTTTTGAGCTGAAGAACAACAGTAGATGTAGACACACATGCTGTTTATTTTACTTATTTTTACTGTTTTAATTAGGCCTAACAATTTTTTCTTCAGTTAACTAATAAATAACTATATTTTTTCTTTCTTTTTTATTTTGTTCTTCATATTTTCAAGTGTGATGAGGGGGTTTTGAACCCGATCCCCATCGCCCCCTCTTTTTTTTTTAAACCGCTGCTCAAATCTTTACCAGATTGTCGGGTAAGTCTTGGCGGAGTGAGTATGTGAGGTCCTCAAGGACAAATCAAGACATGTTTTTGCTACATGTGCATATATGTTTTCGTGCCCCTACCCTGCAAATACTCATCACAAATCCTCGTATTTCTAAGGATATCTCTCATTCTTGCGATTATTTTGTGACAGCAATTTTGAAAGCAGATTATAAGTTATTTAATTATTTTTAAATACTCAGAATAACATCAGATTCAGGTTTAATGCGCTAATATAAGAATAAACTATAATCCGCTTTAATTTATGTAATATTTATAATTTAATACAAATTAATTGTCTAATGCCCATAAAAATAATGCTTGTTACAAGAAAACCTGCGTGGCGTATCTGAGTAAGTGAGGGATGGAGGTCTTAATAAAAATAAAATAACAAAATTTGATTTTTAATTTATCCACACATTATTATTTACAACATTAAATTATCTGTCTCCACTGTTACTCTTTTTATTTCACAGTGAGCGCAATTTTTAATGTATATTTCAACTCTAATTAACGCCCTTTTTAATGTCTGTGTTTGGTTATTGTCAATTAACTCGTACTCGTCACACGTTCAGTCTATCTGTTGCCATTTCTTTTCGCTCACGCATCCTAGCCAATAGTCCAGGCGTCAGGATGTCGCTTCGCATGAGGGCATGTAGCATGTCTTAAATTACCACTGCATGCATCATAAACCAAGTGCATGCTATCTGCCAGAGAATGCCTTTTGTTCCGTCCTCTGTAGGGGCCTGGTTTAAAGTCTTCGCTAACTTATCGCGACAATAGTTTTCTAAAAGTGCACAGGATATCAAAGTACGATTTAAGTAGGAGTGGATACTTTTGAGGATTGTTGGGTTCAACCACTTCAACCCACAAGGAAATATTAGTTTACGCAATCGTCAAGATGTTTAAATACCACTAGCCATCTACGTTTTCAGAACTTTTATCGTATTATGAAATAATAGTTCACTTTGCTGAATAAAGACGTGTTAAGACACTCATATCGGGCCAAACGTATTTTATCGTATTATGAAATAATAGTTCACTTTGCTGAATAAAGACGTGTTAAGACACTCATATCGGGCCAAACGTATTTTATCGTATTATGAAATAATAGTTCACTTTGCTGAATAAAGACGTGTTAAGACACTCATATCGGGCCAAACGTATTTTATCCCTATGTTAAATTTTTTTGAAGAAAAATATTTTAAGAAATTTTGCAGAGATTAAAAAGGGATATGAAGTCATCAACCAAGTTCGTACTTTTATTTCATGCATGCAAAATAGGATTATTAAGATGTCTATCGTTGAGGTGAAGTTAGCTGTTTTACGGTATACAGGCCTACATGCAGGTCGTTAAAGCTTCTGAAGTAACTGAACAGGAAATCGTCAATTTGACTAGCACACAGGAGCAAACTAACATAGCAAATTCTGTAACTTTCTATTTTGTGTTTTGACTTTAAATAACTTTTCCCTTTAGCATTTATTACGTTAAATAATTTCTTGTAGAAAGCTACACTTTCCTTATTTCTTTATTTTCTTTATTTACATTTTATCGCCTATAACGACAGCTATGTTGTAAAATTGTTATTAATCTTTATTATTAGCAATATTATCTCTTGTGGGGATCGTGCCGGACCATGCCGTTGGTCGGCGGGTTTTTCTCGGGGATCTCCCGTTTCCACCGTCCTTTCATTCCGGTGCTTCTCCATACTCGCCTCTAATCACCCCTCGTTGGCTCTCAAGACCTCGTTGATAAGAGCCGCCGAAACCTCTCCAAAGTTATCCCCTGAAAAATAAAACCCTTCTCTCTCTCTCTCTCTCTCTCTCTCTCTCTCTCTCTCTCTCTCCCTCTCTCTCTCCCTCTCTCTCTCCCTCTCTCTCTCCCTCTCTCTCTCTCCCTCTCCCTCTCTCCCTCTCCCTCTCCCTCTCTCCCTCTCCCTCTCTCCCTCTCCCTCTCTCCCTCTCTCTCTCGTCCATGCAGTCCTTTGAGATTCAAACAGCCACTTGTGAACCCTCATGATATTCCTCTGGGCGGAGTCGGGTTAAATGCGTTCCAAGGCAGTTTTCCTAGTAGTGCTTCTACACGTTTTGGGTCACAGGTTTTCTCAGAAACATATTTCATATAATGAGGTTGAGCGTCTTCTCCTGTTTTTTCGAAGAGCCGCCTGATGCAGACGTATCTTGTAAAAAAACCATTCTTAATTTTTTTTCTTCAAAGTTCTTTCGCAGAGACGAAACGTGTTACGAAGAACCCCTAAGAATTATACATAAAATAAAATGAGGCATTGTGGTTATTTTATTGAAGATGAAGAAAATTCAATAAAAGTAACGGATGAAAAATTTTACAGAACTGTAAAAAAAAATTGTAAGTATTACTCATTTCTTCGGAAATGTACAGTATTTCCATCCACGTTAATGGCATATTTTCATTTATTTCGTAACGGAGAGTTACAAACTAGGAGGCTTGCCCCACTATAATTGACAAAGTGAGGGCAATCGTCAGACTATGTAAGTTGTGATACCAGGCGGATGAAAAACAGGAATATTTATTGGATACAAAAGATAATCTGTAAATGTGGCAAAGAATACAATGACTAGGCGGAATTTCCTTATCTTATTTAGGCCTTTGGCTTTCATTTATTATTTATTTTTGGCTGATTTCCGAAAGAAAGTGAAGCTTACGAGATATCAAATGTGCTTCTGTGTTGTCTCTAAAAACTTCCCGCGCACTGATTTCGACCGAACAGTTACAGAACTTGCAAGTATACCTATTTATTATGCTTTTCAATATAGCCGTATCTTTATTTTCTAAATAATTTTACATTTTTTGGTTGGCAAATCTTAACCAAAGAACTATTCCAACAATCTGAACACTGGAAAGAACTGTGCTGTGGGGAAGACTGTACGATAATTGGGTGAGAAATAATATTTAAGCCCCGTGTATGGGTATTAGCCACTGGTGTATGTGAAGGTAAATAGATATATATTTATATGTGTAATTATTACGCAACATGTAGGCAGGGTTTGCAGATAAACAACTGAATGTGTAGGTGACAGAACACACACTGCAAAATACTACAAATCACCACAAAAACATCAACAGACTTACATCTTACCAGCATGTTTCCTTGTATCCAGGCTTATCTCCGCCTCCACACAGCTGTACACATGTCAAAATTTTAATATTTTCTGGGGGAAATAAGGAAACTAACTACTAGCATATCCATCAAAGAAGTCCAACGGTGAAGTGGAGTATAATGCAAACAAAATTTTTTCTCGATTTAAATAATGTTTCCAACTTTATATTGTAACTACAGAATATATAAAAAATACCACCCAGCAGTTAAACTAAAATATTAAATTTAAAACTCTGTATGTCTGTCAAAAATAGCAATTATGTGTGTGTGCTTGGCAACCATAATTAAAGTCTTTGCAGCGTTTTAAAAGTTCGCACCAAAATTGAAATGTTTTAGTGTGCAGAAAGTTTGGCTAATGTTCAAATAGTAATCACACTCACACGTTAGATTTTACAAGAAATCTGCCTATGTGTCTACACTAAATAAAATTCTCCTGGCTAGCAATGTTAAAATTAGGTAGAGTAAAATACGAGTTCTTATTTTCAGGCACTTTGTGATCAGCAAGAAAGTGTTGTAGTAAATGTGTAGTCAACAGGAAACGTCTTTAGCACTCCACCGCTGGACCAGCGGTCACTTAGTATGGCGGTGATAAGATACCTTATATTTCTGCGTTATGCTTGAAGTTGCATAGCTCCTAAGCCCTCTTCAGACAGTTTTAAAACACTCTGTTGGCTATTTACGTAAAACGGACCATATTTGCTGTAGTCAATCTCACTTTAAATTATAGTTTTTCACTGTTCAGACGGAGCTCAGGTACCTGACCTGTTACGTTAGTGACCCATTTCAAACAAGATGGAGACCAGAACATTCTTTCAACAACTCAATTTGGCGTCGGTTAACTGATTCGATTTTACCTGTGTGACGTAGGGCTTAGATCAGGGTGCATACCTTATGAATATAGTCAACACGTTGTTATAAACCATTACCAACTTACACAAATTAACATGTAGCTCAAAACTTAACAATATGAAAATATAAATTCGTAATATGGAATATATGAATAATAACCTCTCAACTGCTGCATGTACGATAGTAAATGTGTAAAATAAAATAAAGGAATAAATAAAATTACTGAATAATAAACTTATATGTAGAGCACGTCACAACAATAGCATTTGTATAAAATAAACATGTGTGTACTCGTATGCTAGATTTCCATAACACTGCAAAGTTTAACAATACTGTTACAATTTATTTCTCTAGAAATTAAGTAGGCTATACCAAGTTCGTTAAGGGATGGAGGTCTTAATGAAATAAAATAATTAATTATAATTTGCTTATTTTATTTACAATAGCTACAGCTAAATTCTCTGAACTCAAATTCTCACAATAAATTGAAATCACTTACTGCTCATAATTGATCCCAATTAATAAAATTTATAATTACGACAGAGAAATAAATGAAATTAAATAATTAAAGTTCAGTCCCAATAGACAGTGTATCAACTTATTCAATTATTTCATAATTAATGCGTCCATATTTGACAGTTCGAATATTTGCAATAAAATCAGTATTACTCTTCCATTCAGTCCCACCTCAGTTCAGTCCATGTCCCGCCAGTCGTAATGTTCTAGAGTCCTTCAAGCGCCCTCACGCACAGTAGGCTTCACTCGTCGGTTTCACACCCTCTCGTCCATTCACGCCACTAACACCTCGCTCGCCGTCGTCCCGCAATCTCCAGTCGTCCTCCACACATCACTTCGCTCGCGCACACCCGGCGAGGTGGCCTCCGTCACAGACTGCCGGCCGCTGGATTGCGGCGGTATATATAGGTCTTAGGCCGCCAACTAGAATCTTCCCCAACTGGCGTGATGCGTCACGGAGGGCTGAGGTGCCAGCCAGTCTCACCAGAACATTCTTGCATCGTCGCTAAATGTATCGGAAACTCTAGCAGGCGAGAGGAGGTCTGTGACGCCAGCAAGTCTCGCCGCTGTCGGTACTCACGGGATTCCCAGAAGGGGCATTCACGGGATTCCCAGAAGGGATCAGGAGGCCGCGAGCGCATAGTTCCAGGTAGAGGGGAGGGCGAGGTGGGTCTCCGATTATGGCGCCAGCTGCAGCATGTAACAATACTAATTAGATGTTTTACATAATGAGACGTTACATAAGTCTCCCCATACTTTGCTCCCGGTGAATATGAGAGAATAATGAGCAAGGAAGGACAAGTTTTATATAGGCTGTTCACAATAAAATGAGCACTTTTGAAAGCCCTGCTTAAGATCTACTTGTATGTACGTTGTGTATTCCTCCGCCTTATGTAATATTAACATTGCTATGGGCCTCATCACTTTATTCATGCATCGATCAAGTAAAACAGTGATATTATTAGGAAAGTAAATATTATATAAAAATGCTATTTTTTGCATCTCAATGCAATAAAAAATCAGAAAGGTAAAGAAATAATTTAATTTATCACAAATGGTTACCAAACTATTTTTATTTGAAGTTAAGATATGGTACTACTTTCCATCCTTCGTTACCAACTTTACTGGGCGCATGTCACAGTGCGCCCATTAAAATATGTGCAAGCAGGACTAGTGACTTTTTTCCAAGATTCATTTCAAAAGTGCCCACTTTATCATGAACAGCCTTTATCAAAGTAACGTCTACAAAAGAAACTGGATCTACACTTAGTTTACATGTTATGTGCACTGTATAACTCATATGATAAGAGATATTAACATGTGGGACAAATCATATACACTGAAATAAATAAGCATAAAACAAACTGTTTAAATGTACATGCAAAACAGTACATGCAAAGAATAGTTTATAGTTGAGTGACGATAACTTCGGCCTTTTCTGAAGCCCTGCCAAATTTCTACTTTTGGTTACTGATTACGCATCCTTCGCTACACGTAAACATAAACACTGCCACGTGACTTCTACTTTTATAACTGTCAAATGCGTTGGTTACTGTTTACAGCTGTTCAAAGAATTATATCATATTGCAGAAACCATTTCCTACGAATATTCACTATTTAGGCCTATAAAAATATTTAGGTCAGCTTTAAAACTACTTGTTACTCACTATGTAGCACGTTACACATAATACACATTCATATTTTGCCACGACGGTGTTTGTTACAACTGTGGCGTATACAACAGTAGTATTAAACCTGTTGTTATTAATACGTGTTTGGAATAGAAATTAAAACGAAGGGACAACCAGTCCAACGAAACGAAGCAGTAAATTCAAGTACGCAACTCGTGTTGCTTATTTATTGTACATCGACAAACATAAAAGATAGTGGTGAACATGCAAACACATAGGCCTACCGTAACATTTATTCCGCTAATATTTACATGCATTGGTACCGTACTTACTGGTTTGTAAGTTTATTTTATTATTTATTTAATCTGGGCGGGCTTAGGTACAACGTTGTGATAAACAGACGTGAATGTAAATAATCAACTTCGTCATAACATCAGTTCATGGTTAAAACGTATAAATTTTGCATATACTTGAAATCAACACACACACACCCACACACACACACACACACACACACACACACACACACACACACACACACACATGGCCTGCGTAACGATTACAACGCAGCCACAACGCCCTTTCATACGCAACGATCACAACACATTTCACTCTGCCGTGGAAATACATATTTATCACAACATTGTAACTTGCCTAGGATGTTTCAAAAACACGAGTACGAACTTGACGCTTCATTGAGAAACACGCTTGCCGCCGCCATATTGGGAAAGCTTTCCACACCACGTCTGCCAACTTGCTGCGACATTTTGAGATGCGGTCGCGTAACGAGCTGTGTCGCGCCATCGCATCTAAAATATGTCGTTGCATCTAAATAACATGTAATAGGTATTTAAACAATAAAATCTTGTATCAGTTGTAAATTACAATTGCAGAGATCATTACTGTTACTGTAATTAGTATGAGATGTACTGAAATTAGAAATAACAAAATTTATACCTTTCCTACATAGGTGGTACGATCTTCCCGAGAGAGAGAAAGAGAGAGAGAGAGAGGCAGAGAGAACGAGAGAGAGACGCTCTGCTTCGCTTATTGAACCTTTATTCCGGACGGAAAAAAAAAAACACCAGCCTACATACAGGAATTTGCGCGGATATTTTTAACTGCAGCAATGAAATGTGTTTCCGTCAGTGCTACCTAACAATACGAATATATCAATTGGCAACGTCTGACTGACAAATAGTATACGTAAAACGAGGTTATAAAATATTGTAACTGTGAACTATTTCTTACCGGCCATTGCCAACACGTCGCTGCTCTCGCTGTTGTTAATTCATATTTAATACGAAATAAATATCACAAGTTATATAAGATACTAAGGTAAAGTTTCATTTATCCAATAATAACTCTAAAGTTAATCACAGTGTTAAATATTTGTGCAATACAAGTTATTGGAAAAACAGGTTGACATAATACGCCTAGGGTGATTTTTCAAAGGTTCGATTCCAAAAGTCCGAAGAAAGAGTGAATGGACTATACTGAAAACTGAAAACAATAGGATTATTTCTTCCAGCGCCAGGCTGGTTAGCAAGGGGTCTGCTCTTCTTTATTCCCTTTTTTTACGAAAGACAAATAACAGCTGCATCAATAGCACTTCTTATCGTTTTTCTTTCCCCAAGTTTCCTTCGTGCGTGTCAAGTGACACGCTCCGACGAAGGGCGATGGCCTGCCATAGAGGTAATCGCTGCACCAGCTGACTTCTCTCAGCCACCAGGGTAGCCCCGATGTCACGCAGAAACGGTTCTCTTAACGCGAGAATGTAAATCAGTGTTCTGAGAAGCGTGTTCACGGCCGGGTCTGTGTCTCCAGCAGCCGTGTAGGGCCGGGGAAAGTCTTCACAAGCCGCCTCAAGATGTAGTTCTAACCATGCTGATACCTTATATTTCTGCTTTATACTTGAAGTTGCATAGCTCCTAAGCCCTCTTCAGACAGTTTTAAAACACCCTGTCGGCTATTTACTTAAAACGGAGCATATTTGTCGGGGTCAAACTCACTTTAAATTATAGTTTTTCACTGTTCAGACGGAGCTCAGGTACCTGACCTGTTACGTTAGTGACCCATTTCAAACAAGATGGAGACCAGAACATTCTTTCTACAACTCAATTTGGCGTCGGTTAACTGATTTGATTTCACCTGTGTGACGCAGGGCTTACATCAGGGTGCATACCTTATGATTATAGTCAACACGTTGTTATAAACCATTACCAACTTACACAAATTAACATGTAGCTCAAAACTTAACAATATGAAAATAAATTCGCAATATTGGATATATGAATAATAACCTCTCAACTGCTGCATGTACGATAGTAAATGTGTAAAATAAAATAAAGAAATAAATAAAATTACTGAATAATAAACTTATATGTAGAGCACGTCACAACAATAGCATTTGTATAAAATAAACAAGTGTGTACTCGTATGCTAGATTTCCATACCGCTGTAAGGCTTAACGATACTAAGTAGATGTTTTACGTAATGAGACGTTACAATACTGTTGGCTTTAAATTCTTTAACTTTCGATTTCTTTTTTTCTAAAATTTTTATTAAAATATCTCCTGAAATAAAACATAAAGTTGTTACGTCGTATCTCGACAACAAGTCATCTTATTCATGTGAAAATTGCGCGTACAGGTTAGTACAATATATATCCCATCTCGGAGATGTATTATTTTAATATGTCAGATACTTATCCTCGAAATGAGAAATTTTTGTATTTATAGGTTATAATTAGTGTCATGCATATCAAACCACTTCGCCAATTTCAACCAAACACATGTGGAAAAGTGTTAAGGGTGTCTTTAAGAAAAAATTTATGATCGCAAAACCATATAAAAATTGAAGTTAGTTAAATAATAAGTTTTAAAAACATCAAGCAAATATCTTGCACAACAAAAACTAATCTCTTCTTTTTTTTTGTTCGGTGTTGTTATTCGTCTTTATTTTTATCTTGATAAATGTAAGTCGTTATAAGTTATAAGTTTCTGGGAGAGGTCCCCCCTAACCCCTAAAATTTCATTATGCTAGACCCGTATTCAATACGGGTTGTATTTTTTTCCCCCATAAATAACAATGGTTTTTATTTGTAATAAATAAAACTTATATTAATATATTAAGCAGCAAAAACCAATCTTCTTTGTGTTTCGAACGTTTTAAAATAACTCGAAAATTAAAAATGTATAAAGATGGCTTTCTTATAAAAACGATGACGATGATTAGCTGTAGCAGTAGAATGAACTGAAAAAAAAGTTATTATATTTTATTTCTTTTTATATACTTTTTTCATTTTTCTGTTTATTGTATACAAATTGATCATGAGTAGGTAATTTTAAATCACATAACTCCAGTTTTTTTTTATTTGTCAGAGTAATTTCTATGATCTATTTATTACTATTCAAGAGTTGTCATAAGGTCCATTCAAGATATTCATTTACCTCAGCTTCTAAACCAACATCTTTCATTAAATGACATATATTTATATTTTAAACCAATATCTTTCATTAACTGATATATATTTTTATTTTAACCAGTAAATCTGACATCAAGATGACTTATGTTAATCAGAATTTTTTTTTAGTATATTTAATAAAAAGTTGAATTTTTTTATGATGGTGTGGCGCTCCACATAAAATTTAATTAAAAAATGCAATTATTTAATATTCCAATTTTTATTAATATTGTTGGTTCTAATTTCCTTGGTGTTTTTGTTCAATTACCAAGAAATATGAGTTTGGCCAGATCACTCATATTTGTTTTAAATATTTTCGCAAAAGAAATCACGAAATTATATATGTATCAGCTCTGTCATGAATAATATATATATATTTTTTTATTTTCGCAAAAATTATTAAGACCCGATATAGGTGTCGGATATCTCAAAAATACTATTTTTTCTAGATCTTTTGGCAAAAAAAATGTCAAAAGCGTTAGCTGTCACATAAGGTCTCCCATGTACAATTACGTAAGTTTTGATCGTTTTTCGATGTAAAATGAATTTTTTCAAAAAAGGTTGTCCAGAACCTCCCTTTACAAATAATTGATTTTGATGGATGTTTTATGTAAAATGATTACATCTGATAAACATACTGCTTCCGTGTTGACGATTAATCAGCGGAAACTTCTTTAGCTATCAGTTTTAAAGATAATTCCAGAACTGGAACGTATCTGTTTGTAAAATGGGCTGCCTTTTCAGTTTAGTCACGTGTTCTGCTGGACGTTGGTGCATCGGCCAAGAAATTCGCAAAGAAAAATACACCCTACAATTACTGTTGGAAGAATATAAGCTGGTGGCGGCAGTGGTTCAGCGTATGGGGAATGTCTTACAGGTAGGGATAGGACAAAATT
This sequence comes from Dryococelus australis, assembly GCA_029891345.1. Classification (NCBI taxonomy): domain Eukaryota; kingdom Metazoa; phylum Arthropoda; class Insecta; order Phasmatodea; family Phasmatidae; genus Dryococelus; species Dryococelus australis. The sequence continues at coordinate 31,026,312 of CM057006.1, forward strand.
CGCGAATTCATTTCAGGACAAGATAGATTTCAAACGTGTGTACACTGAAATCGCGTGTGCAATTGGATCGGAGTTTATTATACACACCCTAGACGATTCCGCGCCAATTCCCGACTTGCAAAGTGACAAGAAGAGAATCCCGTACTGTCAATTGTGGGATAGTACTGGGGCAACAGCCGATGAACAAGCATCTGAGGTTCGACTACACAGAGGATTGTGGAGTCTAGCATGCAGATAATTGAACTTGCGGCATTTTCCTATCCCTACTTATGGGCATGTTTTTGGATCCACTCCAAACTCCGGAATGCGCTCTCGCCCGATTTAGTAATCTAGCAATCCCTGGAGAGAGAGTGAATGAAGAGATTTGGGCGGCTCTTTAACAGCGAGCTCTTGAGAGCCGATGAGGGTGATTAAAGTGAATATGGAGCGGCATCGGAATGAAGATCCCCGAGAAAACCCGTCGACCCGGCACGATTCCCGCCTGCGAAAATCCGGTGACCCGGCCGGGGATTGGAACCGATGGGTCTTGGCGGGAGGCGAGCGTGCTAATCGCTCAGCCACCGTGTCCCCGGGCAATCCCTGGAGATCACGTGACTATGTTGACTTTCTTTCCTGAGGTGTATGGCTTCTTCCATCAGGACAGTTCGACATGCCACGTCGTCGAGTGATTGGAAGAGCAGAAACAAGAACTCCAAACACTTCCCTGGCCACCTAATTCACCCGACTTGAATCTAATCGAGCAACTTCGCGACCAGCTCGATCCTTATGTTCGCTGTATGTAGGCTGTCATACACCATGCACCCTTCAGCTGCTTTCGGATGTACTTATAGTCTGCGTGGCTCCAGATGCCATTGGTAACCTTCCAGTATACGTATGACTGATTATAGGCTGTTCACAATAAAATGAGCACTTTTGAAAGACCTGCTTAAGATCTACTTGTACGCACGTTGTGTATGTCTCCGCCTTATGTAAAATTAACATTGCTATGGGTCTCATCACTTTATTCATGCATCGATCAAGTGAAACAGTAATATTATTAGGAAAGTAAATATTTTACAAAAATGCTATTTTTTGCAATTCAATGCATTGAAAAATCAGAAAGGTAAAGAAATAATTTAAGTTATCACAAATGGTTACCTAACAATTGTTATTTGAAGTTAAGATATAGCACTACTTTCCATTCTACGTTACCAACTATACTGGGCGCATGTCACTCAGTGCGCACGTTAAAATCAGTGCAGGCAGGGCCAGTGACTTTTTCTAAGGTTAATTTCAAAAGTGCTCACTTCATCATGAACAGCCTTTAACTACTTCGCCGCCAGGCTGCTGTCAGTGCTACACAGGCGGTCGCTTGGGATATTAGTTGATGATGAAAATAATGTGACTCATTTGAGTATATTTTTAAAAGTTTTGCCAACCAGGCGTGACGAAATCCCTATAGACCCTAGCTAAAATCACATTGAGTGCCATGAAAATCCCTTGAGTAAAAAATAAAACTTTCAGGAATTCAGTTTTACGATTTAATTTAATACGTGTCTAAAATGCAGAATAAATGTTAATTTATAACATTGTGCATTGATTTGCATATAACGTAATTAAAGTGCACGTAATTATTGTTAACAGAATAAAATATAATTAATTCTACTATTTATTTCCTTTAGAGGCTACTTGCACATCTGCACCTTAAGAACAGCGGATCCTTCGTCAGTGCTAAGTTCGGAATATTTTTTGTCATACTTAAAAACATTCAAATTCCTCGTTTTTTTCCGGAGAGGTAAAACTCATGGTATGACTTATTTTTTTTGTGAAGGAGTATATAGATATGAAAAAACTATATATATTTAAGTTCTGGTGATAATTTGTTCCGTAGTTTGGTTCTTATGGCAAAAAGAAAATGCAAGGATGATCAATAGAGCAGTATTTGAGACCAGTGTTCTTGGTAAAGTTACTGCAATTTTAACACAACTTATTAATATAAAAAAAAAAACCTAATCCCCTCTTACTCCTAAAAATCCCAGAACTTTTCATGCACCCAAATATTTTCCGCGGCGAGCGATCTCCCCGCAAATGTAGGACGACCCCCCCCCCCCCAAGCAGGCAACATTGGCCCTTATATTGAGACACAGCTGACAGTCAGCACGCGTCTGGCTAACTGAAGAAGCCGAGGTGGGCTCAGGGTACAATATGGCGCCCTGCTGAAAGTTATCTCCCACCCAATATTCACACCAAATTTGCACAAATATAGACTACATCGTGCGTCATGCTATAGTCTATTCACGGTTAATTCCAACTTTTGTGAAGCACTGCTAAAGTTAAGCTTCCGGGATATTCCTCCGCCTCGTGCAAACAAAGCTTAACCGAGTCTAGAAAAGTGCATCGAAGTGACACCCCACCGCATTTTTGCGCACTCAGTATAATAATATTTTGCATAAGAACTATTTCTGTCGAGATATTAACAACCCCATATTATCACTGTTTGTTTGTACTTATTATAATTTAAATACTACAATTTATAGATAAAATCTAAATACACAAAATAAGGTACTTTAATGTTCTTTTGTGATAACAAGTATTTAAACGCTTGTGATAAATAACATAATCAGGAAACAACGAAAGATGTCATATTCATGGGATGATTTTTTATTAGAGGTTTGGTTCAAAAAGTGTGAAGATACTGCGAATAGAGACTATATATATATATAGGCATACTGCCAGTCCGCGATATTCCGTCCGAAGTCGCCCGAAGTTGAGCGTTTGCAACAGCCTTTAGAATGTACTGTACTGTACATAAGACCGTCATAGACACGTAGTAAGATGCTAGGGCAAGATCTCGCTTTGCAGAAGATCCTGAAACATAAAGAACAAAATTAACCATCTTAATAGATTTACATTGGGGTAGATTTATTGACAAGATATTTGGACGCTGGCTACTATCATGCACAGCAAAAGTTGATACAAATAATATATATATAAAACCACAAAATCAGTAAAAAAAATATATAAATAAATAAAACAATCATCTCAGAACGAACAAAATAATATTATCTATATCTCTATAATATCAAAGTATTTCTATAATTTGAAAGAAGACGCCATTTTAAACAACATTTTCTAAAAAAAAAAAAAAAAAAAAAAAAAAAAAAAAAAAAAAAAAACTGTTAAAATTAAGATTATTAAAATTGTGCTGCCATAAAGTTATACATAATAAAATTTTGTAAGATTTAAAACTATTAGTTTTAAATATGCGTTTATTTGGCGGTTTATATACGTTGTCATTCGAAAAAACAGTCAACATTTTTTTATTAAAAAATTATTCATTGTATCAACTATTACTGTATGTGACGGTTTTTGTTAATTCGAATATATACGCAATTAAAAGCGTCCGCATCGAAATATACTAAAGTTAAAATTCTGCTCCTGATTTTATGTTTCGAGACTGATCCCACTGCAAGACCTTTCAAAAGCCCAGTTACCTAGTTCTTTATAAGGAGAAGTAATATGGTTTTTGTATAGACGGCATTCACTTTTTTTTAAAATCATAACTGGATATACACACTAGGTGCAATTTTAGTAGCGCGAAAATAATTAATTTATTTATTTTTCTAATTTCTGATCATGTCCCGAGAAAATATGCAGTAAGTCACTACGCAAGAAATAAAAATAAATAATTCATACAACGAAATATAGTTTTTTTTAATTATGTGGGAATGAAGTGGTAGAATTAAAGCCAGGAATTTGCTGAACTTTCGAGTACAAGGACAACAATTAAGGGTGAAAATTGCACATGTCTCGAATCAAAACAAAATTAAAAACACGGAATAACAAAAAATGCGATAGTTACACGGAAATCGGAGGGAGACACCGAAAAATCGGCGCTCGAATAGATGTGTCAAATAAAAAACGGCGTTCACGCGAGAAATGTCGCAGCAGCGCGTCAGCGTTTGGCGGGCTGGGTGATCTTTGAGATGTGGCCCACTTGGAGGCCAACGAACGTACTTACCTGCAGACACCTGACACGCAGGGCGCGTTTATTGGCTGGGAGAAAACGGCAGTGGCTTTAAGTGACACCGAGTGTCCGGAACTTCGACCTTGGCTTTGTTTTTAAGCCTCAAGGTCGATTAATGTTTATCGACGTGCCGGTTTCACGCTGTTAACGCGAACACCAGACGTCTGGGAAAGATCAGTTAAAGAAACCAGACTTTGCATCATTATCCATCCAAGGTCGTGGGTTTTTATAGATTCTCTTATACATAGTGTGTGTGTGTGTGTGTTCGCTCGCATAGCTGTATTACAGACCACAGGCGGTTTTCTCGCTATGTCCGATATTTAGAGCTGGTGAATTTTTCGCGAAAAAATACGAGTACACGGTAGACTTCAACACCAAACCTTAGAAAAAAGTTACTGCCCCTACCTGCATATATTTTAAGTTGGCGACGATGAGAGAGAGAGAGAAAAGAAAAAAAAAAAGGGGGGGGGGGGTTAGTTCCATATCTTAACGTCGAACAAAAAGTGTTACCATTTGAGGTAACTTAAATTATTTCTTTAGCTTCCTGTTTTTCCAACGCATCGAAGCGTAAAAATTAACTGATTTGTAACACATTTATTTCTCTAATAATTCTACAGCTTCGCCTGACCGGCGCATGAATAAAGAGATGAGGTTTATTGCAAATGTTAATTTCACATGAGGCGGATGAATACGCAACGTGCGTACAAGTAGATCTTGAGCAGGACTTTCAAAAGTGCTCATTTGACCGTGAACAGCCTGTATAAGCACCCAACAGCAGTTTGTCTATTGCCATTGGTTGCTGTCTGCTTGAGGAGGCGTTTTCGTATTTGACCGGGCCACTCAGAATTCGGCAACATTGGCACGCATCCTACGTTCCTCGAGTGCAGACAATTAACCAGTGTCGGAAAGTAATCCAGCCAATCAAAATAGTTTAACGACTCTGCCGTGTTTTTAAATGTAACTTGTCCCGAAATCTTTTCGCGAAATTTCCCTACCCCTACCGATATTCAGTAGATCGAGCATATGAACTCCAATTACGACATGTGATATTCCACGCTGCACTCGCCTATCGGACTCCTGAACCGCGTACAAAGTGTCTGAAACAAGTTTCTTTTTCTAACGAAAATATTAAACGTGTACTCGATATGTTCACTTCACGAAAATAAAACAGAGGCGCAGCCCAACCCCCAAAAGCCCAAACAAAGACATGATGCTATTTGCAAGATGTCACGCATGCTATAAAGATTACTTTGGAGCCCTCCAATCCAGTAGCATCGTTGAAAACTGCTTTTCCACACTGCTGTCTCTTGTGAGCATTGGGGCCTTGGTGACGTCGTGGCTAGAGGGCCCAGCCACACAAAGGCGAACCGGGGATCGATACCCGGCGGGGGTCCCTCCCTGAATTCTCGCACACGGTAATCGTGCCTGACGATATCGCTGGTCGGCGGGTTTTCTCGGGTATCTCCCCCCTCAACCCCTTCCATCCTTTCATTCCGGCGCTGCTCCATACTCACTTTCCGTCTCACCCTCGTCGGCTCACACCTCTCAAGTCCCATAGGTACGCGTAGTGCGACGAGAGCACTGCACGCCAGTTCAGAGACTTCGACGGGTTAGGTAAGACAATAGCCTTAAGAACGGGATGGACCCCCCCCCCCCCCAGCGTTTTCTGTGAAATAGTTGTTTGCGCGAATACGCGTATCTCGGTAAATATAGGCTGTTCACGATAATGTCAGCACTTCTTAAGGCCCTCCCAACAGGTATTAACCACTAGTAAATATGTTTTATTGCATCCTCAGACGTTAATTTTTGAGAATTGTGTGTATACACCGTATTTATTAATCATGTGACAATGTTGATATTAAAAATTGGCTTAAATATAATAATTCTCTTAAAAGAAAAATTTGGAAGGGCCTTAAAAAGTACTCATTTTACCGTGAATTCTGCAAATAATATTTTTGTTAAGATAAGATACAAAAAAAAAACAATTATCAATGCCCCTATTTTTTTTACTTTAGTCATATTAAGTGTATTCTAAGAGAAAAAATTCGTGAAAATGGTCAAATATATCATTTTTAAAGCTTGCCTGTGCAGTTTCCTTAAGCGGCAAGAGAAAAGTACAGAGATACGGGGGTAGTTTTATCTATAGTCTTTCATCGCGTGTAATAAAAACCCACTGTTACATATCTAATTTGCACAGTACAGCGTCACGACGGAAACACTGCACGCCTTGCGCGTAGGAGCGATGCGGCACTAGGCTTGCGCGTAACTGTCGCCCGTATCTCTCCCTCGCCTCTTGACCCTAGACGCGGGGTTCCCACGAGGGCACATCCTGCTCTTCGTAAATAATGTTCGTAAAATCAGTGTTGTCGTATTTACGTGCATCTCAGTAAATAAATGCTCTGCTAATACGATTTTCTTCCCAGGGGGGAAAAAAAATCTACAGCTACCATTTTTTTTTGTTTCTATTCAGCAAAAAATATTCAAAAGAAAAAATAGTGAAAATGGTTAAAAACAGCATGTGGAAGGATTTCCTGATCAGTTTCATTAAGGGCAAGGGAAAAATTACAAAGTGGTATCTGCAGTTTAATCCACTGGCTATCATCCAGTGTAATGACACCATACTGTTACAGGTATAATTTGCGAGAAATTCAGCTACAGGCTGTTCACGGTAATGCGAGCACTTTTTAAGGCCCTCCCAACACTCATTAACCACTAATAAATATATCTTATTGCAGCCTCAGGCGTTAAGTTTTGAGGGTGGTGAAATGTATACACTGTGTTTATTGGCCACACTGCAATGTTTAACTAAAAAGCAGCTGGAAGATGGACATTGAATGAAAAGAAAAATTTAGAAAGGGCCTTAAAAAGTGCTCAATTTACTGTGAACAGCATGTACCGGGAAATGCAAAACGTAGCCCTGGCAGGGCCCCTTGCAATACTTCCTCGTATACGCTGTTCACGATAAAGTGTGCACTTGCGAGAGCCCTGCTAAAAACGTATTTGTATCCAAGTCGTGTGTGCATCCACCTTACGTAAAATTAAAATTTCAATGGGCCTCATCTCTTTGCACGTGCGTCGGTCGAGTAAAGCTGTGAAATAGTCAGAAACGTAAACATCTTACATATCTGCTTATCGTCACGTTTTTATGCATTAGAAAACAGCAAACGAAATAAATAATTTCAGTTTTCACAAATGTTAACCTGACACTTTTAATTGGAGCTACTTTCCCTCTGACAATACCAACCCCCACTAGCCGCATTTCCCTCAGTGTGATAGTTAAAATATACGCAGGTAGAGGCAGTGACGTTTTTCAGAGGTTGATTTAAAAAGTGCTCACTTTATCGAGAACAGCCTTTTAGCCATATGTAAACTTGAGGCGTCTAAAAAAAAAATTTCGTAGTCGGGATTCCCCTTAGACATGATGTGCTGGCTGTGAGCTTCCTCAAGGGGGTGTAGATATTCTTAAATTCCGTAGGTTTTGTAGTAAAGGCTGTCCACAATAAACTGAGCATTTTTGAAAGCCCTGCTTAAGATCTACAGTATGTTCGCGGTAAAATGAGCACTTTCGAAATCAACCTTGGAAAAATGCCATTCGCCCCTACCTGTGCGCATGTCGTAACGGGCAAATTGACAAACGTTCGGGCAGTGAAGTTCGTCACGACGGATAATAAAGTAGTTCTACGTTTTAACGCTGAATTTAAAAAGTTCGGTTAAATATCTGTGAACGCTGAAACGATTTATTTTGCTTTCAGGTTTTTTAATGCATAATACGTGTAAAAGTTAGCATGTTTGTACAATATTTTCTTTATTAATAAATTTTCAGTTTCACTTGGACGACGCATGACTAAAGTTAGCAGACTCGTGGAAATGCTGCGTCGACGTATGGTGGAAGAATACAAAACGCGCGTACAAGTAGATCATGAGCAGGGCTTTCAAAAATGCTCCGTTTATCGTGAACAGCCTTGACTTGTATGCGCATTGTGTGTTCTTCGTCCATACGTACAATTAACATTACCGTTGGCCGGCGAACTTTATTCATCCGTCGGTCAAAGGGAACTGTCACTTTATTAAGGAGGTGTATTTTTACAAAGTACCCCATGCTTACACTTATTTGCAGTGAAAAACGGCAAGCGAAATAAATAATATTAGTAATATCAAATATTAACTTTACACCAATTCAGCGTTGAAACACGGAATTACTTTCTCTTCATCGCTACTATATTTACTTAATGTCTGCCAATCAGTTAGCCTGTTAAAATTATGTGTAGTTGGCGCAGTGACATTTTTCTAAAGCCGATTTTAAAAAGTGCTCAATTTATCATGAATAGCATATACTTAAATTTAAATTATGAAATAAAGAAAGCTGTTTCGTGTGTTGAATTATTTAGTTTAAATTATTAAAGCGATCATTCGTTCTAGCGATCCATTATAACTACGCAAACCTCAGTATAGGCTGTTCACGGTAAAGCGAGTACTTTTAAAAGCCCTCTCATTTGGAACAATAGTCAATGAATATTTTGTATTTTAGCCTTAGACGTCAACTTCCCAGTGCGGTGGAATACACATACTGTACTTATTAATTACATGGCAATATTTATATAAACAGGTGGTCAAAGGATAAAAAAAAATGGGCGAATGGAAAAAGTAACCAGGGCCTCGAAAGTGCTCACTTTACAGCTCCGTTTACTTCGAGTAGTTCTTCTACGCGTTCAAGGCACAGAAGCACATGCGGGAGCGTTACGGGCGACACTAACATGCACGCCTAGCGGTTCTTCGCCCCTACGCGCAAGACCTGTAGTCCTTTCGTCAGTGCACTGCACCATGCAAATTAGATCTGTAACAGCGGGACTTTTATCACACGCTTACAGATTAAACTACGTCCGCATAGTTGTACTTTTCTTCTTAATCTTAAGGAAAAGCTCAAACTGTAAAAAAAAAAAATCTGGCAAACTTCCTAAACAGTAACGGAAGTTTTTAACCTGTGCGCTGTACGGTAATAATACCACACATCAAGCTGCAGATATAGGAATGTTTAGCATCGCTATTATTCAAAGTTGGGAATTTCCCTACGCATTTTACTGTTTCCTGAGGAAATGTAAGAACGTTGCAATGAACGTATAGGGGAAAATATTAGCATTCCCGCTTTTCCACTAAGCATATACAGTGGTATGGTAAATGTTCGAATAATTTCTTAGAGCACAGGCAAGTTATAAAAAAATGCGATTTTTTGCATCATTATCGCGATTTTTTTATTTCTGAATAAAAGTAGAAAATAATACGGGCTCAGATAATTTACTTTTACCTATTCTGGGAGAAATTCGTACTTCCATAATATTCATCGCGCAAACAAGAAACGAAAAAAATTTCCGGACTACCAACTCTTAAGAGGAGCGGAGAGAGTTTGGCGGTTCTTAACAACGGGGTCTTGAGAGTCGATGAGGGTATTTGGGGTGAGCGTGGAGCAGCGCCGGAATGAAGGGGCTGGGAAACGGGAGATCCCCGATAAGACCCGCCGACCAACGGCATCGTCCGGCACGATTCCCAGATGAGAAGATCCGAAGTGACCCGGCCTGGGATGGAGCCCGGATCGCCTTGGTGGAAGGCTAGCAGGCTAATCGCTCAGCCACAGTTGCCCCCACGATTCAGATGATGTAATTTATTTTTCACAGACGTAAAAAAATATATGTTTTTCAAGATCAATCAATTAAAGAGTTCCTAGCATACACACATGTCGATAGTCAGTGTGTACATATATGGTCATAAATAAAACTAAAAAGCTCATAAAAGCAAAAAAAAAAAAAAAAAAAAAAAAAAAAATCGAAAGTGTAAATGTTAACTAGTAACATTTTTACCTGCTGTCGTAACTTTGCCTCGTCAAACTTTAAGTAGTTATCAAATTTTTCAAAACTATATTGATTACTGTTCTAAACATCCCGTGCAGCTAATTTTGACGAGGAAAACTGCTCATTCATGCAAATTATAGAGGTGCAGCAAATTGATTTTACAGCAACACCAAATGCGGGTTGAAAACGAAACCACCTTTCAACTGGTCCGGCCAGTTTGAATGTCTTAAGCTGCGCAGCGGCCTAACTTTGCTGGCTCAGGTTACGACACACTCAACGTCATTGACAAAGCGAACACTTCATAAAAAAAAAGATCAATGACCGTAAGAAATGGAATTTTCACCAGAACGCAACTAAACGTTTTCGGGAGAAGAGTTCGTTTCGATAGCACAGAGTAAACGAGTATACAGATAAGAAATTATGTGTTGGTTCCTCTGATATGGGCGTGCCCGTTCTCTGATTGGCTGCACGAAGCTTTGGGGGGGACGGGCTTCGTGTCTGATTGGCCGCTGTATGCTGCGAGATTCTTCCTATTGGCTGTCGAGCAGGTCACCAGGCACTGATTGGCGAACGACGTACCAGATATGTCGCTGGCTGGCGACGCCATTTTGGCGGGGCGTGCAGACGGAGTTCGCGGTGTAAGGAATTGTTTCCACTTCTATAGTCTCACTCCCTCCGCACTGACGGTTTGTGCTAGCGTATAACACCTATAGGCTGTTCACGGTAAAATGAGCATTTTTGAAAGCCCTGCTTAAGATCTACCTGTATGCACATTGTGTATTCTTCCGCCTTATGTCAACTCAACACAGTCATAGGCCTCGTCACTTTATTCACGCATCGGTACAGTGAAACTGTGAAATTATTAGAAAAGTAAATATTAAACAAATCTGCTCAATTTTTACACTTCGATGTATAAAAAAAAAAAAAAAACAAACGGAAAACGAAAGAAAAAATCTAAGTTATCAGAAATGGTTACCTAAAACTTTTTTATTCTACGTTAAGATATGGAACTACTTCCCATCCATCGTTACCAACTTTACTGGGCGCATGCAACTCAGGACGCCCGTTAAAACGTATACAGATAGGAACAGTGACTTTTTTCTACGGTTGATTTCAAAAGTGCCTACTTTATCGTGAACCGTCTTTAATACAATTACATGATGAAGAATTGCCTGTCCGAGTTTAAGTGCAGAGGGCTGTTGTATTACAATCTGTCCAAAGAAACGATGTCTGGAGTTCGGGCACTCATATTTTCCTCCAAAACCAGGTAGATGTCCTCACACATGTTGGTAAAGGCTGTTCACGATCAAGTGAGCACTTTCCAAATGGTCCTTAGAAAAAAGTGCCTGTCCTTGCCTGCATACACTTTAACGGGCGTACTAAGTGACATGCGTCCAGTAAAGTTGGTAACATGGGATGGAAAGTAGTTCCATGTCTTAGCGCCGAATAAAAAATATTAGGTAACCATTTTTTTTAATGCATCAAAGTGTAAAAAATAGCAGATTTGTGTAGTATTTACTTTCCTAATAATTTCAAGTTTTACTTGACCGACGCATGAATAAAGTGATGAGGCCCATGGCTATGTTAAGTTTACATAAGGCGGAAGAATACACAACGTGTAAACAAATAGATCTTAAGCGCGTACAATGCCTGGAGTACGAATCTTGGCTACCATGCGTAGAGACATCACAAGTTGCATACGTCGTAGGGGCGCGACACTAAGGCAGTGTCTCAATTGGCTCAGAGAGCGCTTTCTCGTGCTCCCTCGCTCTCGCGGCCACGCCCTTATGACGTCAGAGAGAACGCCCTCTGGTCTTCTTAGTTCGTTGGTGAGAGTGCGGAATCTCGAGTTGTGTCCTCGTTGACGCTCTCTCGCACTCTCTGACCACGTGCCGTATATTTTTTTTTAACACGATTTCTGTGTGTGATTAAGGTTATAGCAGCTTTCCGGGCCAAAACCAAGTCGCAATTTAACTGTAAGATAATAAATTCAACTTTTTGGGTTAACGAAATAACTTACGTCACACGTATTTATAAAAATATAAAAATGAATTTCTAAGTCACTTATTTTTTGCCACTTCGCTACAACATGACGGTAATGCATAAAACAAACATGGGGTGTGGCTGTGTTGGGGACAGGGCCGTTTTTTTTTGCCTGAATACGTCTACGTTGACGCGCTCGGACGCCTTTATTTATTTTTTTGACGTTCCGGGCACCGCTTCACTCCATCAGATAGGGATTTATGGGTATCACTGGATTGCTTTTGAGATGCTCTTTCCAGCCGTATACGATGTCTGTATTTAGACTTGGCTTTGTGACGCGTATAGGCCGACATTGTGTTAAGTTTTCTTAATTTTTTACACTAGACACATTCAATTTCACCATAACCACGCCACTTAAATGTCCTTATACGCGCAATCGATTGGGCTTGATGCGAGCTGTCGATCGAAACTGAAACGAGCGTCGTAGCTTCTTGTAGTCAAATGTTATACTACGCGGAAGTTATGAGACGCGGCGAAACGAACTCACAAAATTGCGACCCCCGTCCCCCTTGCCGTGCGCGATGCTTCGCAGTGCTCACTCAACACAACATACTATTTGATCCTTTGGCAATCGAGTGGCGTAATTGAATTTTGGATGTAGGCGATAGATTCGGAGCTGCAATGCCGAACTGTATCCCCCGAATTTATCATCATCATCGGATTTTCTGGATTGCCTCCCACCATGGGCGCAGATGTAAAGACGTATTCACGTCAAAAGAATAGTTCATGGGCTTATAATTGCTATACGGTAGTGCTATTGTGAATTATTTTCAACACATACAAGTTATTTACAATGACTATGACCGCGATTTAAGCTTAATATGATTTCCCGCCTTTTGGCATCACATGTTTGCGTGACGTCGGCGAGAAACGAGAGAGCGGTTGTCTGGATTTTACAGAGCGAGGGTGTGAGAGAGCGCGAAGCAGTACGTAAGAGTCCTCTCTCTCGAAAGAGTATTCTTTAAATTGAGAAACGGCCTAAACTATGACACACGCAGCTCCACACGCCTAATTCGCATGCAACGTATCCTGCCCGCAAGGGTGCGGCCATAACTCTGTGCACAATTAAACTATATCAAAATAATATTCCGGGTGTAAGAGTATAGGGAATTTTGCGTTCAGTGGGTCCAAAGAAACAATGTCTGGAGTTCGGGCACTTAAGTTTCCATACAATTTGTATTACAATATCCTGTGTGCGAACCGATACCTTCTTGCCGGAATCACATATCTCTGACATGCAAGGCACATGTGCGACACGACAATGTACAGCGTTGTTACGTCCCGCGTTTTTTTTTTTTAGTTTATAATAACGTACAAGTTGGGCCTAGGCGTAACTAAATGGAGAACACCTTTTATCTCTTTATCGTCCCTATATTGAAACCATATAAATTATATCTCGCTTACGAACTTTTTAGTCATTCTTTAACTCGGAGGAGCTGTTATTATATTAATTGGTTACATTGTGTAAATGATTACCATTATTATTTAATGAACGTTGCCACCGTATTCATGATGCCGTGGGCTGATGACTAGACGAATGTCGGTGGACGGCACGCCTCCATCTCTGGACGTCTCCCTGGAGCAGTGTCTCGACGACAAAGACCTCGTTCGCCGTATTTTTAAGCCATAACGTGTGGCCCGTATTCAGTAACAACCGGCCCTGCCTGTAGGGGGTATCTTTTGAGCGCTCAAGGCTTCGTTCCACTTACTCGAGGTATGTTTGTGTGTTCTCTGTTACGAGAGCTCCGTCGTGCACCCTGTTACTAAAAGCTCCTGTTTACACCACGAGCAGGCAACCAAAACACAGGTCAGTTTATACAACACAAAATCCAAACACAGAGCCAGAATTGAATCAGTAAACAATCAAAGAAATGAACCGAGGACGACGGAATATGTGGGTCCGGCAAACCAAATACACTTTGAAGTAAGCACGACAATCCTTCAGCAAACTCCACCCACAGGGCACGACGGGGACCAATCACAAATAGTTACGTCATTAACACACGTGGTGGGGGCGAGAAGTGTGTACGGAGCCACGAGGACCAGGGAAGACGCAGTCGGTGGTGTGGCAGCGAGCAGCGAGGCCAAGGGTCCAGGCAGAGGCGGCGCAGCCTGAGTGTCCAGGGTGCGAGAACCTGTGAGTCCTTCCAACATGAATTGACTTATTTACTCTGAACTCCTATTCCCATTTTCCCTTCACTTTATTGGTCTCTTACCAATCATAACCGCTCATAAACTGTAAGATGATAACATCTAGTAAACTTGGCTCTAGCCAATCTCTAATTTAAGTAATTCTTCTCATTTGCATCAACTTCTTCCACTTCCCATCCTTTTATCCTCCGCACTTATGGTCTTCAAACTATGGATCATAAGAATGGTGGAGGCGCCTTAAGAGCCCCACCTCTCTGTAATAAGTAATTTACCATCACACCTCCAGCCCAACCCCACATTCCCTCCCCTCAGCAGATACTAACATTCTTATAACCAATTTATTTAGTATACCTGCTTAACTAAGAAAGTATCATTTAAAATTTGTGTGTGGTTTTTAGGGATATTTTGCTTAGCCTCCTACTGTAGAATAGAAATAAAGTGTTTTGTCATGTAAACATATGCCAGCTTGTCAAACTATATATAAAATTAGCTCAATCACAACCACACCCACACAAATTATCCTATCACAATAGCACAAAGACCACAGTAGATTAATATAATAGTACAACAGCCTCTAAATATTGACAAGTTTCATGGAACTCAGAATGAGGACATAGTAGAATATATCAAACAGTGTGAAAACGTTGCAACAATAAATCAATGGAACGATGACACAAAAAAAAATGGCTACACATACATTTAAGGGGGATCAGCTCAGAGAACATATGAAAATATATTTAACAAAAATGAACCACACGTTCTTACATGGAACACAATCACACAGGAATTAATAAAAATATTTTCTACTGAGTAAAATATTTTAAAATACAAAAACCAGCTTTACACAAAAACACAACAACTACTTAAATCAGCCACCATACATACACAAGAGATAATTTTCCTGGCACACAAAGCAAAATCAAACATGACTGAAGATGAAATTCAAGAAATTCTCTGGACTTCATTACCACTTTCTATAGTAAACAAACTAGTAGTAATGAGAAATACCACTCTTACAGGGATGCTGAACAACATTCAACAAGTAGAAGCAGGGCTATATAAATACAAACAGAATATACACAGACACATAGAACAATCAAAACCTCACATGCAAACAGAAATTAAAGATTTAAAGGCTGAAATTAATAAACTCACATTCCAAACACAAAATATACAAACAGCTGGGATAAATCAAAACGATAGTAAAACAAACCCAACAAAGAGAGCAGAATAAAGAAAAGAATATACACAGAAAAGGAATTTCAACTTGTGCAGAATACCCAGAAGACCACAACATCCCTTGTTTCAAGTCCCACCATTTCAATTTTATCACTCTCTAATACCTTATCCATATTACTTCCCCCATCACCCATTTCATGGACATCATACTACTCCACAAAATCAAAATTTTATAAACACACAACAAAGGACAGGTCCGATTGTTAATGTTTCCAACCCATTCTGTAATACACAACCTAACATGGGGGACATTCAAGGTCACACATACACTCAAATGGCGAGTAGACATTGTCAACCAAACCCACAGCATTTCTCAATCACACCACAATACTCGGATAATGAATAAACATGTTCACAACATATTCACATTCAGAAAAATCAGCACAGAACCAGAGCAACATACACTTTTCAAATAGGAAATTTTCAAAGCAAAACAATACATACAGACAAGAAAAACTATGCCAAAATAGTCAAAGCTCAGTTAGAGCACTCAAAACAGATAATGAGAATAAATCTGCAAAACATGACACTAATCACAATTTACAGAAAAATTACAGCCAAAAAAGGATAGATAAAATGGAATTTAAAAGGAAGAGACAAAGAAAATGCAAACACAGACACAAATAAAATATGGACCTCACAAAGAGTTTGCAAAAACATACGCACTGTGCTTTTACGAGGGTCACCATCTCCAAAATTGTTCTTTGTTTCCCAATGAAAATATTCATTGCCACAACAACATTTCTGGAAGATTCAAAAGTTTTCAAAAGAACACATGGTTAGCAAACCAGACAGATCCTCTTACAGAAATCAATATGAAATGAATAAATCATACAGACAACATAAAGACGAGAGCGTTAAAACTAAGATCTCAAAACCTAACCACACAAAACAAAACAAAGGTTCTAAGGAACAGGAACAAAAACTAGTAGAAGTCATGAAAATTTCAGAGGACATCCCAACCACCACAAAGATCATTATCCACACATCAGATACACTGCTTTACTAACATTAATTGACACAGGGTGTTCCAAATCATGTATAGCTGCCACCATGACAGGAAATAATAAATTAAAAACAATCCAACAACATCTCAAAATCGTAGCAGCTACAGAAGAATTACCTCCCCCACAACACAATATAAGTTTTGAGTTTCAAATTGAAGGTCATACCTACATACATTACTTTTTTGATTATTAAAAATCTCAAAGTAGATGTTATGATTGGCTGTGATTTTACTAGGCAACATTGGCTAATACCAGACTTGTACGCCAAGATAGCTACACTACAGCATAAACACGACAATATTATTACAGTGCCATTTTTTGATCTAGATGCAGAAAACAGTATTTTCTTTTTGCATACAATCCAGCTAATGCATAATTTAGAACCGGAAGAAGATAGACTGTCTTTTCATAATATCAATCCTGCCTTACACCCAGCCAAAAAGGGAAAAATTCAAAATTTGCTAGAAACATATAAAGATAGATTTGCATTTAAGATAACCAAATTAATAGAAACAAAACAATATAAAATTAAAATTGATCTAACAGCAGAAAAACCTTCTCACTGTAAACCATACACAATATTATCCATAAGAAGAGACACCCTTAACCAACAAATTCAAGATATGTTAAATGCCCAAATCATAGAAAAATCCACTAGCCCTTACTCAGCACCATGTTTAGTAGTACCGAAAAGAGACGGAACAATAAAAATGATTACAGATTTCAGACATCTTAATAATTTTATTGCAGACCAAAATTACTCCTTACTAAGAACTGAAGATATTTTACAAATACTACAGAACACTAAATATATTGCTAGTTTAGACATGTTCTCTGACTTTTATGCAATACCTATCCAACCAGTAGACAGACACAAAGTAGCTTTAGCAATAGATCAGATTGGTTTATTTCAATATCGCAGGTTAACCAAAGGAATTGAAAAGTAGTCCAAAAATTTTTCCACGAATTTGTAGACACTGTATTGGGCGAATGTGAACATTATGGTGTATAAAAGATCTGTTTTATTTCATCGTGTATACTACTATAACTACTACTTGTTTGTCATATTATATATATATACACAGGTACATAAACGTCACAGGCTTGCTATATCACCAATTGTTGATGTGCAGTTCATTCCATATCTTTTATCGAAGTTAACTTGAACACCAAACTTGAATACGTCTATATTATAAGTTATCACATACAAAGGGTAGTTACACCCAAGGGAAACAAAGAAATCAGTGTCTGGAAATTCAATGCGGACGGAGAATTAAACTCTATGGTTGACCGACAACTTACAGCATGTAATGATGGCATCATTAAAAAGGACACACGGACAAGGAACGATAGCTTTCCAAACAGTTCATAATATGGGTAATAAGTGTTTTGATAAACACCTTAAACATTGTGAATTAACGCTATGTTGTAAATATTACATATTGTATATACCTTGTGTTTTATACCAGTTTCTATAAATATTACATCATTGTTTACAGTTACAACATATCACTTTAGATATATAGCACAATGCTATTTTTCTTAAGGGAAAGTTTGTAACAGGACAGTAGTAAACTGGAAACAAACACTAAGCATGTAATAACAATGTATTCAATACGAAGCCATGGAGAAAGTTGAAAAAGAACTACAGTATCGGTAAATATTTCACGTATGTATGCACATACTTTCGACTCTTGAGTCAGTATTTATGTACATAAATGTATCATACAAATCTACCAGTAGGTTAATAACCTTCACTATGTACTAGGAATTATAAACTTTCAAACAAGGCATTTGTGATCAAATCTCTGTAAATATTTGTAAGCTATTTTCAAGTATTAGTTTCCGATGTATGGAGTTCACACAATTGTTAGCGCATAGTTATATTTCTTTATTTGAAGGTCGAAATTACATATTTTCAGCAACTACCAGGGCCAAATGAACTCAACATATTGTTTAGTAGTGATAAATAGTACTCTCATTGTGTATTTCTTTTATTAATAATTGTAGGTATGGACTACCATTTGGTTAAATTTGATCTTGCAAATTACGCATGATAATCATTCTCCAGCTAGAGCGTTTGTATCACAAATAAATAACCTACTACCTGGTTGTTGTGAGTTCGATATTTGTAATCTAACGGTTGGTAGCGGCCAATATCCGCACACCCACCCCTCTACCCCCTTATAAGCTTGCCATTGGCTCGCACCGACGCCAACCAGCCAACGGCCTCCGGGTGCAGCACATTCCACAGCCCCGCGTGTTAGTTCACCGACCCAACAGCATATGCAGTGGGGCGAAAACACGTTTGCCGTGATTAGGCACAAAGATTTCCACCTACACTCAACTACAAAAAAATTGCGGACCCACTCTTCATGCTACAGCCTACTCTACAACTCCCATATTTTTCTATACAAACTGACATTCTCTTTCACCCTCCCCCCCTCTGCCAGTTTTCTTCTACATTCTCTACTATATACTGTTTCTTCAGCATCGTTCCAGAGCTAAGGACAGCTCTTTTCATCACCTTGGAGGGGAAGTTACGAGAGCCCCGTCGTGCTCCTTGTTACCAAAAGCTCCTGTTTACACCACGGGCAGGCAACCAGGACACAGATCAGTTTATAAAACACAGAATCCAAACACAGAGCCAGAATTGCAATCAGTAAACAATCAAAGAAATTCACCGAGGACGACGAAACATGTGGGTCCGGCAAACCAAGTAAACCTTGAAGTAATCCCGACAATCCTTCGCACAAACTCCAACCACGGGGAACGACGGGGACCAATCACAAATAGTTACGTCACTAACACACGTGGTGGGGGCGAGAAGTGTGTACGGAGCCACGAGGTCCAGGAAAGACACAGTCGGTGGTGTGGCAGAGAGCAGTGTCCAAGAGTCCAGGCAGCGGCGGCGAAGCCAGAGTGTCCAGGATGCGATACCCTGTGAGTCCTTCTAATATGAAATAACTTATCTATAAACTTTTCACGATAAAGTGAGCCCTTTTTAAGGCCCTCCCAACAGGCATTAACCACTAATAAATATGCTTTATTGCAGCCTCAGACATTAACTTTTGAGAATGGTGAAAGTATACACCGTATTTATTAGTCACGTGACAGTGCTTATATAAAAAAATGGCTTAAGTATAAAAATTCTCTGAAAAGAAAAATTTGGAAGGGCCTTAAAAAGTGCTCACTTTACCGTGAACGACCTATACTCTGAACTCTTATTCCCATTTTCCCTTCAATACATTGGCCTCTTACTAATAAGAACCGCTCATAAACTGCAAGATGATAACATCTAGTAAACTTGGCTCTAGCCAATCTCTAATTTAAGTAATTCTTCTCATTAAAACCACTTCCTATCCTTTCAGCCTCCTCGCTTATGGTCTTCAAACCACGGATCATAACATCTCGCAATCAGGCTAGCACGCCTATTGCTTCACATAACATCTCGCAATCAGGCTAGCACGCCTGTTGCTGCACATAAGAGCGTGCATCACATGCCAGTAAAACCAGTGATGCAGTCCGTCAGGGCTCGGAGGATTACATAAGCAGTATGGCCTGTGGATCATATCTGATCGCACAGTAAAGGAGTTAAAGTGTTAATGAAGGGTCCTAGTGTTCAAAGTTTTTGAAAATTATTTGATAAATCTAAAAAAAAAAACTGCATTAAAAATGCCGTTTTCCGACCATTTAGAAAGGGCCATTCTGAATGGACGGCACTGGACATAGTAGTGTATAGATATATCGTTATAGCAACAGAATTCTCGATAGAAAAAAAAAACAAGAACAACAAATTATCCCAGCCTTGGTGTCGATTCCCTGTCGGAAGGCGACTGCAGTTGTAAGCAAGCAATCCTGATGTTATTTGTATGAGGTTTATTTTCACGTGATAATATCTGCATAGTCTATTCGTGGTTTTTCCACAATTTCCTAATCAAACATTTGAAAAATCACCCCATGTATGATGTGGTTCATTGTTTCCTAAGTATGACATGTATCACGACCGTGTTGTACTTATTTCAAAATAAAATTTACCGTATTTTTAAAAAAATGAAAATTTAACTATATTTTATCTATAAACCATAACATTTCCTATATATAAAATTAATATGAATAAATAACAGGGGGAAATAAGTGTGCCCGTAATCCCTAGTAAGAAATAGTTCTTATAGGCTGTTCACGACAAAATGAGCTCTTTTGAAAGCCCTGCTTAAGATCTACTTGTAAACCAGTTGTGTATTCCTCCGCCCTGTGTAAAATTAACATTGCAATGAGCCTCGTCACTTTATTCATGCGTCGATTAAATGAAACTGTGAAATTATTTAGAAAGTAAATACTTCCCAAATCTGCTCACTTTAACACTTCGATGCATAACAACATAAAGCGAAAGAAATAATTTTAAGTTATCACACATGATTACCTAACACTTTTTATTCGACGTTAAGATGTGGAACTACTTTATGTCCATTGCTACCAAATTTACTGGGCGAATGTCACTCAGTGGGCCAATTAAAATACATGGATGCAGGGCCAGTGACTTTTTTTATAACATACATTTCTAAAGTGCTCACTTTATCGTGAACAGCCTTCACCCGAAAAGTCATTACACTGAGTGCGCACGAATGTGGCGTTGTTGTCCCTCCGGTGTAATTTTCCAGACTCGGTTAAGGTTTGTTTGCGCGAGGCGGAGGGACATCCTGGAAAAGTACAACTTTGGCAGGGCTTCAGGCGGCAGGACTGTATACTCTTGACGTGCGCCGCCTCGCATTCCAGGACTGGTGCCAGTTCGAGACAGGACTATTCCCGCGGCTGGCATGTTGTTGTGCAGGAATTTGCCTGTCACTCGCGTGTAGTTACGAAACGGCATGTACGTAAATCGCGACCTCGCTGGATGTCTTGGGGATCCGGCAGTGCACCATCAAGCCCGAGTACTTCATCTCTTACGTCTGGGTTCCTCCCTCCAGTGATGTGTTAAGAGAGGGATGGAGCGCCCGTGTTTTTTTTATTTTTTGTTGTGAAACTGTCGTTTGCGCGAATACGCGTATCTCGGCAAATAAAACGTTCTGCAAATACGACTTTTTATCAGAAAAGATATTTAAAAAAAAATTATCTATGCACCTATTTTCTCACTTTTGTCATATTAAGTGTATTCTTGGAGGAAAAAAAATCGTGAAAATTGTAAAATGTCGCATTTTTAAAGCTTACCTATGCAGTTTCCTTACGCGGCAAGATCAAAATACAAACATAAGGGAGTAGTTTAATCTGTGGGCTTTCATTGCGTGTAGTAACGTCCTAATGTTATACGCCGTTCACGATAAAGTGAGCACTTTTTAAAGCTATTTCATCGGAAATAATAACCAATAAATACATTTCATTGTGGCCTCGGACTTTTGGTTTTGGGCATCGTGAATGTATACACTGTGTTTATCACTCACATAGTAGGGTTTACACAAACAAGTGGTGGAAGGATATAAATTGCTTGAAAGAAAAAGGAACTAGGGCTTCAAATGTGCTCACTTTACCGTGAACGACCTATACATATCTAATTTGCACAGTACAGCGTCACGACGGAAGCATTGCACGCCTTGCGCGTAGGGGCGATGAGGCGCTACTAGTGCGTGTTAGTGTCGCCCGTATCGCTCCCTCGCTTCTTGACCTTGGACGCGAAGCTTCATTTCTCTCTTAAAGGAATTGATAAATTTTAATTCTTGGTAAATGATGTTCTTTTTGTCGACATGACATGTAAATTACTGAAATCGAATCATATAGAGGCTACAGTTTTTTTTTTGCATACTTAAAGTCAAATCCCCTTTTCATACTTTTGGGCGACATAAAAATATACCACCAGCTAAAACGAAAGTTAAAGCAACATCCTGACATACCTTAAAACCTATATTTTGTGAAAAATTCAACTACCCAGGACTACATATCGCAGCTTAGGAAAAGTCCTTACAATGCTTCCTTATCGATACACGAGACCTTGAAGCGTTTTCATAGGGATTCCCTTTAACTAACTAACGTATGTCAGTGCATGTTTTTATCGATTGTTATAACGTCACAATCTTGTTTACGCTAGAATAACACCGAGTATCGCCATGAAGTAACATTCTAAAGCGAACGGACCTTGAGAAACTATGCGAAGTTTGTAAGAGTGCCGTACGTTGGCTAAATTACGTTCACAATAAAGTGAACACTTTATGAAGCATTCCCAGAAACGAGTCACTGCCCCTTTTCGCGTATATTTGAACGGAACACAGAGTGACATGAACACAGTAAAGTTGGTAGCGATGGAGGGAAAGTAGTTCCATGTTTTAACGTCGAATAAAAAGTGCTAGGTAAATGTTTGTGATAATTTAACTTATTTCTTTCGCGTTTTTTTTTTTTTAAAGCATCGAAGTGTAAAAACGAGCATATTTTCTCATAATTTCGCATTTTCACTTGACCGACGCTTGAATAAAGTGATGAGGCCAATGGCAATGTTAAGTTTGCATAAGGCGGAAGAATACACAACGTGCGCACAAGTAGAACTCCAGCAGGGCTTGTCAAAAGGGCTCGTTTTACCGTGAACAGCGTATACCAGGTATGCGACCCGCCCTGCCAGGCATTGTTTTTAACTTCGCGCGTTCGCAGCTGCTTGCGAAGACATGTAAACGTCGGCGAAACTGCATGCACAGTACAGTCGACTGAGGTAGGTCGCAAAGGGAATGGAAGTGGGAGGCAACTTATAAGAGAAATCGCGCCACCACAGGGCTTTAAAAATGTTTACTTTTACCACGAAACAGCCTATGAAACTAATCATATATTGCTGGCGTGGTTCTATATATTAAAACATTGGCAATACTTTGAAAAAAAAAAAAAAAAACAACAGGGTACTGAACAAATCCGACAAAACAACTTGCGCGTGTGTAAAAATGAGGAGATTTGTAAAATATTTACTTTTCTAACAATCCCACAGTTTCACTTGATCGACGCATGAATACAGTGATGAGGCCCGTAACAATGTTAATCTTACATAAGGCGGAAGAATACACAACGTGCATACAAGGAAATCTTAAGCAGGGCTTTCAATTTTCTCTAATTGGTCTACCGTTAGGTATTGCGTTTTCTACCTTGTTTTCCATTTTTTAAAAAAGTCTCCCACAGTTTGTACCTGTAATTCAGGTTATTAAAGATAATAACTTAGTAGAAGAAGGGGGGGGGGGGGGGACGAGTAAAGAGATTTGGGCGGCTCTTAACATCGAGGTCTTGAGAGCCGATGAGGGTGATTGAGACGAGTATGGACCAGCGCCGGAATGAGCGAGCAGGGGAAACGGGAGATCCCCGGGAAAACCCGCCGACCAACGGCATCGTCGGGTACGATTCCCACTTGCGAAAATCCGGAGTGGCCCGGCCGGGGATTGAACCCGGATCGCCTTGTTGGGAGGGCGAGCGGGCTAACCCTCCGGGGCCCCCGGAGGGCAGGGGTGGTGGGGGGGTTATAGGAGGAAGTTCAGCCCTGAAAAACGTGGTTTATTCTCCTTGACAGATTGCAACCTCGCGTAAGGCCGAAGGCAAAGCCAGATGTAGCATGATGAAAAGTAGACGCTGTATGCATCAGTGAATATTCCCGACTTCTCTGATGAAAACTGCCAGTGTCGTTGCCTCGCCGCACAATCTCGCAACCATTTAATAACAACGTGGCGTCACTGTAAACACACACACACACGCACAAACATCGAGTGTTGCAACTTCGGAACGAGCGCGAGTACGCGCAAGTTGTTTTGCCGCATTTGTTCAGTGCCCTGTTGTTTTTCTCAAAGTATTGCCAATGTTTTAACATATAGAACCACGCCAGCAATATACGATTAGTTCCATAGGCTGTTTCACGGTAAAAGTAAACATTTTTAAAGCCCTGCTGAAGATCTACCTGTATGCGTGTTGTGAATTATTCCGCCTTAACTAGAATCAACATAGCCATGAGCCTCGCCACTTTATTCATTCGCCGGTCAAGTGAAACTGTGAATTCATTACAAAAGTAAATATCTTACTAATAATATACTTTTTACACTTAAATGCATCTAAAAAACCAGAAAGCGAAATTCGAAATTTTAAGCTAACCCATATGAGACATGGAACTACTTTCACTCCATCGTTATCAGGCTTACTGGGCCCATACCACTCAGAGCGCCCGTTAAAATTTAAGCAAGCAGGGCACTGACTTTTTCCTGAGACTGATTTCAAAAAAATGCTCAATTTACCGTGAACAGCCTTTACCTGCATATATTTTAACAGGCGCCCTGAGTGACATGCGCCCATTAAAGTTGGTAACGATGGATGGGAAGTAGTTCCGTATCTTAACGTCGAATGAAAAGTGTTAGGTAACGAGTTCTGATAATTTAAGTTATTTCTTTCGATTTGTGTGTGTTTTTTTTTTTTATGCAACGAAGTGTAAAAATGAGGAGATTTGTAAAATATTTACTTTTCTAACAATCCCACAGTTTCACTTGATCGACGCATGAATACAGCGATGAGGCCCGTAACAATGTTAATCTTACATAAGGCGGAAGAATACACAACGTGCATACAAGGAAATCTTAAGCAGGGCTTTCAAAAGTGCCCATTTTACTGGGAATATCCTGTACCTACATGGCAGCATTTATTGAAATAGGTGGTTAAAGGATAAGAAATTGCTGAAAGCATAAAATAACTAGGGCCACAAATGTGCTCACTTTACCGTGAACAGCCTATATGTGGTTTTATAGAGTCAAATAAGTTGATTATTGACTTTGGCAAAGTAAAAATCTGATAAGCAAAAAAAGGCATGAACTTTTTCTGCGAGCAAAAATTTATTATTGCATCGATTGAATCAGTTTACGAGCTAACGTAATTAAGGTTTTAGAAGAAAAAAAAAACATTTATTTGTTTGACATTAATGTTATCAAAAGAGCGTTCTTTCAGTAAATAAATAATAACACGCAGAGCTTCCCGCCTGCCTCGAATGCGTGGACTGTAAGGCAGACTCTTGCTTTCTCGCCGCTTACCTCATCGCCTTTACGCGCAAAGCGCCCAACTGTCTGTGCAGTGTTCCCGTCGGCGACTGGCCTCAACGCGACTTGGGTGTTCAAGTGTTCAAAATTACTTTCTATATTTTTAGTGTATTTTATAATTCTGTTTTATTAAAACAAATATTAGATCGATTAAATTAGGAAGGAAAAAAAACCGCGGAGAAAATAATTCAGAAAAATTAATTGCGGCAGTAGCGGGAATTTCTGATTATCAAATTTTGACCAAAGAATTTCTAAATTTTGCAAAATTATATAATTTGGCTGCAGCTCTAATTGATTGCTGATGTCACTGGGATTATATAAACAAGTTTCATGAAAATTCTTCAACCACTTTGGCTATAATTTTATTTTAAGTTTTACAGTAAAATTTATATTCAGAATTGTTAGAAGTTTAGCACTAATCGCAGGCGAACGATATGCCAGACTTCAAAGCAATTTCTTCCTGGTGCTCCTAAGACTTCAAGAAACACTTCAGCCGAAATAAAATATTGTTCCCGTATAACTTTTTAAAATTTCTTTTGCAAAATACTTAAGTTTAAAAATGCTTATATTTATTCCAAAATAGTGTGCTAAAGTTATTTTTAGAATGGTGTGGCATTTTTTTTAAAATTGTTATTTAAATTGTAGCATAAATTCGTGAAATATCTTGAAAACACGAAACAATTTTTAGCCACTTGAACAGCCTTAAGCGGTGACCGTATATTATTTTTATAGCACACTATTAAAGATAAAAGTATGATACGTGTATAAAGACAACTCAGAAGTTTTTATTCAATACATCGAGTAGATAAAACAGCCTATGTAAAAAAAAAATACGGTTTCGCAATTTTCACGCCCAAAAAAGAAATATATCCTTGCAGTTGAAATGGGAACTTGTATGTTGTCTTTGGGGGCAAAACATATTTTAAACGCTTTTCGTATTTAAACACTACTACAAACTATCCGAACGTTCTTATGTAATGCATTTCGTACCAAACGTCTACAACGCAGTTCATAATACAACCAGACGAAACCCTTAACAGCCGCCATAAACCGGATTCCAAGGTCAAACAGAAGAGATTAGCACCAGACAGAAGTTCAATAAGATATGAGAAAAACCTAACATTTACAGGAAATTTATATAACAGATTTGCTGGAATAATTCACTGGATCCATTTTCACACGAGGAATATTTCAGATTCATTTTTGTGGAATTACTTAACGTTACACTTCCGGTGTACAAACAAGGACTAAATGAAACGAACCCACAACTCCGTCGTTATTTTTTTTTATGACTGAGTAATTTATGAAAAGGATAGGATGGGTGTGCATCGATCGTTATACCAAATGTTACGGAATGTGGCTGTGGTACAGAGAAGATGATTTGTTACAACTATAAAAACAGGAGCTATTTTCTTTAATACAGAGGCACTTTTAGGCTCTCGAGATGTTAATCGTAAACATTACGGAGGCTAATGTAGCGTATTTTAAAAGTACTATCATGTGAACACAAATATGTGTGTGGTTGTTAAACATATTGTTGATTTTTATCCTGCATCGTGTATTACTTAACGGCTGTTCTGCGTGGATATGACTATTATGGTTACACTTTCGGTCGGAAAATATGTTAATCACACCAGAATTGTTTTTAACAATACTTGTTTAATAATACGGCGAAAGGAAGAAAATGGCGAATAAATGCACGTAGCATGGCCGAGGAATTTAATAAGCGACTTGAAGATGGAAGAGTTTGCAGAGAAAAGCAGTTGACCGTAATTATGCGACGTAGTAAAAGATTGTAGTCGTCTTGTATGTTTCGTCTTAGAGCTTAGCTCCACCTCCGCGCTGCGTGTAGAACCTGCACTTCAACAATATAGGCGATGTGAGCTGGTTCCGAACTCGTAAACACTTACGGGGGATATATATATATATATATATATATATATATATATATATATATATATATAAGGATTTCCGCAAGATCCTATCACTATATATATATATATATATATATATATATATATATATATATATATATATATATAAGGATTTCCGCAAGATCCTATCACAATATATATATATATATATATATATATATATATATATATATATATATATATATATATATATATATATATATATATATAAGGATTTCCGCAAGATCCTATCACAAAAACAGCAGCCTGAAGACCCGAATTCCACAACGCCCTTCGCTGGAATCGTGAATCGAACGCTGCCATCATATACGATGAATTTATCGCGCTGCAAGTCAAGTCCGCGTCTGCGCGTTTCGTCGCTAGTCAAGGACAGCGCGATGGAAACGACAAAAAGAAAGTTGCAAAGGACTGCTTGGCTTACTATTATTATACCTGCAGCATACCTACGAGCTGCGTGCAAAACAGGTACACGGAGCAATTTTCACCGACATTTCGTCGCTCCGCCGTTAAGTTACGAAGAAGACCTACACCCATGCCATTATAGTTGGCCCAAGGACACGTGCGGATCTGAAGAGGGATGGGAAGGGGTCTGTCACCTTTCATATATATATATATATATATATATATATATATATATATATATATATATATATATATGTATATATAAATAAAAAATAGTACCACGCGGTCTTTTTGCTCATTTCGAACAATATTGCATGGGCCGTTTGGTTTTAGTTATAGTGAAGTAATTATAGATCATACATAGGAAATAAAGTATCTTAAGTTAAATGGCTCCTACGTTCAGACTCGCGAAGGGTGATGGTGACCCGTAAATGAATAATTATTGTATACTTGTATGAAGTTCATTTCACAGCAGATATCAGGTGGTATAGTTTTTTTTTTTAACTATGGCATGCCAAAATCACGATTTCAGTGTTTTTAGAACGGAAAAGAAAAATAAACGAAAACATAAAAAAAAAAAAATGTAATTAGCAAGCGCGACTGATAGTCGTTTTCGTAATTCATTCTAAGGTTTGCTGGGCGAAATTTATTTTGCAGGAAATCATAGGTTGTTACAAATAAAAATAAACCAAAAAATTTCCTTATTTTGAGGAATTATTAAAATGTGCAAAAGTTATTAATTTTTGTGATTTTAAAGAATTCTTGAAGTAATTTATAAAAACCTTGTTTTAATGATAAGTATCTCGTTTCGGTAAATAAGTTAGTTCATATTATTTTTACGTTCCAAACTAAGTATATTTGTAATTTTCACATGCAATTGTGCAAAAAAAAAAACGCGGTCTTAATTTTTTATATCAAAGGAATAGCACTAGGAAAAAAAAAGTCTACAAATATAAAATAATGTCATTTTTGGTGACATCTATGACTTAGCTAAATATTCACAAAGTTATTATGAAGTAGAATTTACATTTATGATTTTTTTTTACTGTTTCAAAACACTTCCTAGGTCAATTAACCCGAATGCTACATCATTCGAAACAGAGAGACTAATCGAGAATTCTACAAATACTGTAAAATAATAAGAAATTTGTGCGCAATAATTGTTTACAGCGCATGTAAGACGAAATTTACTGCGTTTAATTAAAGTGATAGTGCCCATATTTACTTCTCTGTCTGTCCCAGTGTTACAGGTGAGTGCTGGAAATTAGTATGGAGAATTAATGTTGTCTAAATAACATTTTACGAATGCTTAGACCGAAATTTACGCGCTCATTTTCTCTGATCTCTGATTCTTGTCTGGAATCATTACTGATAAAGTTTAAATAACTAAATGTTATTTCAAAAGATTTTAACTTTAGTTTTATAGCAGTCATGACGTTTCACGGGCTGTTTTTATTCCTTTATTCCAACTCTCTTGGTTATAAATTATTTCTTCGCTGTAAAATACGCCAAGGGCTGTTCGCGGCAAAGTGAGCACTTTTGAAATCAACCTTTGGAAAATGTCACTTACCTCTGCCTGCGTACACTTCAACCGGCGCACTGACTGTCACGAGCCCAGTCAAGTTCGCAACGATGGAGAGAAAGTAGTTCCACGTGTTAACGTCAAATTACAAGTGTTAAGTTAACATTTTTGTCAATACTGAAATATTTAATTAATTTATCGGTTTTTTTAATGCATGTAAATGTAAGAATGTGAAACATTCGTGAAGTATTTGCGTTTTGTAAAAAAAAAAAAAAATGTACAGTTGCTCTTGACCTTCGCACGAATAAAGGTTGTGTTCCAAATAGCCAGCACTCACCCCCCCCCCCCCCTTATGGAACTATCGTCACTCACACTTTTCAAATGAATCGATAGTGCCTGCGATCGATTGTTTCCCGCATGAACAAAAAAATGTACAGTTGCTCTTGACCTTCGCACGAATAAAGGTTGTGTTCCAAATAGCCAGTACTCACTCTCGCACTCACCCCCCCCCCCCTCCTCCTTATGGAACTATCGTCACTCACACTTTTCGAATGAATCGATAGTGCCTGCGATCGATTGTTTCCCGCATGAACAAAAAATACTTACAAAAAAAAAACAATATATTCATTAATATTTTTCATTTCAATTAACAATGGATTGATTAGTACACATGATAGTAATGTATGAAAAGAGTCAGGTATAAATTTTATCTTAAATCAACAGTTTTAGCTTGGAATTTCAACACCGTTTATTCTAAAATTATGAATTAATAACTTCCCAATCCATACATATAATAAATATTTACTGAAAATACTTTACATTGAAAGAATTCTTGTTCCTGTGCCATTCCACTGTTGACAGTACTTTAGAAAACAAACAAAAGAATGGCGGTTTGTTGCGAGCACGGATAGCGAGCATGCATGTGCACGCACTCGTAAACCAACACTCGCACTCGCTCTCGATGGATGTTTGGAAGAGCACTCTCTGACGCCATCGCCGAGTGCGAGTGCGCGAGAGTGCGCATTTCTTTCTATTCGGAACACGGCCAAAGTGACCAAGCACTTGGCGATGTTAACTGTATACATGGCGGAATGATGCACAATGTGTATACAAGTAGCTCTCAATATAGGCTTTCAAAAGTGCTCATTTTACCGTGAACAGCCTATAAACATCTGAACACCGTGTACAAGCTTATGACCCAGTGCAGACAAACATTACATGCGAATGTCAGGGCGCTTTCCTTGATAAAGTCCATGGTCAATACACTCCCAGCTCGAGATAACCGAATCTGCTTTTTTTTTTTTCCTTTCCACTGAAGTTGCTGCAGACAATAACCCAAACAGCACACAGAAATAAACTGCTGTTCAAATGGTCACAACGACTGGATGGAATCAGCAGACAAATTGCAGTTTCCTAGTTTCCGATATTATAACCCCCGTCCCGCGAAACGAATTCTTAAATATCCCACTGCCTACGTTTATGAGTATACGTACGTAACAGAAATGTACACAAAATATGTGCATTGCATTGTACACGCACCTGGAAGAAAAAAAAAATGTTATGAATGACAAATGGTATAAAACACTTTTCACTATCTTTATAGTAGTGGTGGTGTAGTTTCACTATCTTTATAGTAGTGGTGGTGTAGTTTCACTATCTTTATAGTAGTGGTGGTGTAGTAGTTAGCCTGCTCGTCTCCCACCAATGCGAACTGGGTTCGATTGCCGGTAGGGTTGCCGCCCTGATTTCCGCACGTAGGAATCGTGCCGCCGGTCGGCGGGTTTTCTCGGGTATATCCCGTTCCCCCCCGGCCCCTGTGCATTCCGGCGCTGCTCCGTACTCACCTCGCTTCACCCCGTCGGCTCTCAAGACCTCGCTGTCAAGAGCCACCTAAGTCTCTTCGCTCACTCACCACCTTCCTAAGCAAATAAACGCAAACAATAAAACTGTTCTAATATCTGTGTATTTTTACATCGCTGCTTTTCTTTTAAGTGATTGTTACTGTTGATTAGAACATTTTTTTAAATATTTTGCCTGTTTCTACGCCTGTGTGTTTCAGCACCACGAAAAAACTACTAGACAGATTTTGATGCCATATTCTAAGTCAGGTCTTAAACCGTGTCAATAAGGAGTCGAGCATTATACATTAAACAATATTTAGTCCTTTGAAAAGTTCTCTATCCAGGACAGTCTTTCATCCAAATATCATCGTCGCTATAACTCCCCCTGTTTCGTGAATAATACAAGTTATAAAAAATGTCGAATATTCAAATAAAGTAGAAAAATATCTATACTATGAGCGAATGGAGAAAAATTATTTAGCGGTATTAATGAGAGAGCATTGAAAATAACATATTCCGCGAATTTCCACATTATTTTCTTGGAGAATGTTGTTTTGTTGTATTATAGTATTCCAGTATATGTTAAAGGATATTATTAAAATAAAATTGGTATATAGCCACGATAAAACAATATAATGCAACTAGGCATACCTAAAACATCAATACAACAATGCTCTATAGCTAGAAGTTTACTAATTGGTGTTCGATAACTTTTTGATTTTGTGCGCAAAATTTTGAAAGTGTTTTCAAGGAAAAGGCTATAAAAAGTTCATTGTGAATGCGCTGAGTATTGTATGTGTCCTTAGCTTTAAATGAAATAATAGTAGCGAGAATGCGATGATACTTGAGCTAAGAAACGATGGGTTGTTACACAAAACAAATTTGCGCATATCTACAATTTTGCAGTTACTTTCAAAATGTGACTTCATAATTAGGAGGGAAGTTAAGAACCGAATGTAAAAGATCATAATTAGGAGGGAAGTTAAGAACCGAATGTAAAAGATCATAATTAGGAGGGAAGTTAAGAACCGAATGTAAAAGATCATAATTAGGAGGGAAGTTAAGAACCGAATGTAAAAGATCATAATTAGGAGGGAAGTTAAGAACCGAATGTAAAAGATTTCAGGCGCTTTTTTAAAATACTGAAATTGACTGGCATAGGTATACGTTTCTGAGATAAAATGTTTAACATTTGTAAATGTGCGTACCGTCGTACATGTGTGTGTGTGTGTGTGTGCGTTCAAGCGCAAGTGTGCACGTCTAGCATATGTATGTATACCAACAGCCAGTACAGGAGAAAGTGATTACTCATTAAAATACAAGCCGTACTTCACGAGGACCGTATAAGTCAAGACAGAGGTCAGAAAAGCGCATATTCTACAGCTAAAAAAACTCTTTGCAGGCTGTTCACGGTAAACTGAGCACTTTGGAAGCTCTATTTAAGATCTACTTGTGTGCACATTGTGCATTTTTCGCGTTATGTAAAATTAACATTGCCGTGGGCATCATCACTTTATTCAAGCCTCGGTCAGTTATTAGAAAAATTAATATTTTATAAATCTGCCCATTTTTACACTTAGCTGCATTAAAAAAAAAACAGAAAGCGGAAGAAATAATTTAATTTTACCACAAATGGTTACCTGACACTTTTTTTTTTCGTCATTAATTTAAAGAACTACTTTCCCTCCAGCGTTACCAACTTTACTAGGCTCATGTAACTCAGTACGCCCGTTAAAATATATGCAGGTAGCAGCAGTGACTTTTTTCTAAGGTTGATTTTAAAAATGCTCACTTTATCGTAAACAGCCTTTGTACTTATGTTTTGAATGATTGTGGCTGGTCGTTGAGCTTTTTTTAACATATGTAGAAATATATTTCTACATACATTAAAAAAAACTCTTCGACCAGCCACAGTCATTTACAAATTATATTTACAAAATTTAAATATGACGAATCTTTACAACCAATGCAAATAATTGCACTAAAAAATTGTATGTTTTTATTGTGCCATACTGGGTAGCAATCTAAATACACATAAGTTATAATCAGTGTATGTAGGACGTTGGAATAATCAAATGAAACCGAATTCAGTGCAATACCCAGAGAGAAATCCTGGGGCAGGTTAAAAAACTTTTCCTGTGATTTAAGAGATAACATAACATGTTAACCTTGTTAGGAATGCCGGTAATAACATTCGTTAGCTAAAACATCCGTCCGTAGTACTGGTAGGTATAGGCTGTTCACGGTAAAGTGAGCACTTTTGAAAGCCCCCTCATTTGGGATAGTAGTCAACTAATACATTTCATTTTAGCGTTATACCTTAACTTCGCAGTACGGTGGAATATACAAACTGTGCTTATTACTGACATGGCAACATTTATTTGAAAACGGTGTTTAAAGGATCAAAATATGGCTGAAAGATTAAAGTAAAGTAACTAGGCCTCGAAAGTGTTAACTTTACCGTGAACAGCCTGTAGCAGACACTAAAATTTATCAACCAGTTTATCAGGAACGGGCCAAGCTATTCAACGAAAATTTTCGGGCACGCTGCAGACATTAACAGTTTTAATTGAATTGTGACCGTCACTTTAAATTACAATGGGGTATACAAATCGTCGTTAAAATTTACAAAGTAATAAATTAATTACGGATGTGGCATAGTTTCGTGTTCAAATCACTAGTATTCGTGGATTATAAACGCCTAATTTGGAATAAAATTTTATCTTTTTTGCCTATTCAGATTTATTTATCACATAATAGAGAAAATCTATAAATATCATGTTTTCCTTTAAAGAAAATAGGTAAAAAAAATTTTTTTGTTGCCTTACCTTGTGATATAATGCCAGTGTTAAAAGGGGGACGACAAACTTGTGCTATGTTCATTCTAATTTCTAAGACGTTAATTTATGGAAACCCAGGGTAAGGGGAGAGCGAGGGCAAGAGATAGAGAGATCGAGAGAGAGACTATGCAGAGATACGACTAGAACGCTTAGCTAGTCGCTTCAGAGTAACAACTAACGACAAGTGTCAACCAAAGTGTCACTTTGAAACATGGCGTACTGGTTGGCGCAACTTTCTATGGAGAAACTAATCTTCGGCCACCGTGTCAGATATCTCCAACAGCATACGAAATGTTACGTTGACTTTCAAATATCATGTAGCAGCTGCTCGACAGTCTGCGGCTCGTAGGGTCCTCGGTTCAGTCCGTCGTCTTCCCCCAATTCAGGCTAGCGAGCCTTGGTACTCGTGATTGAAGTCTATGTTGTGCCACACGTCACTCGCGGGTGGCGAACCATCTAATTAAATCGCGTATGATTCGCGAGCAGACAAGACTCGTTATATTAAAACCGAGATATCGTCTTCGCCTGCTGGCTGTCTGCTATATTAAAAGTCGTACTCGACTATATCCCTAAAATAAATTAAAAACCCTACTGGGCCTGCGACGATTAGTCGCAGCCCGCCTATTGGCAGAACCAAGATGGAAACCCTAAATTAATGCTTAAGGGGTAACGATGACCTCGGCC
Source organism: Dryococelus australis (assembly GCA_029891345.1). NCBI lineage: Eukaryota > Metazoa > Arthropoda > Insecta > Phasmatodea > Phasmatidae > Dryococelus > Dryococelus australis. The sequence goes on from CM057006.1 coordinate 31,060,853, forward strand.
AATCACGGCATGGCAATTCCAGCGAGGATGACCACGTCATCGCGTTGTCATGGTAACCAACAGCAAAGTTAACCTGACTTACGGCTACGTGACTGATAATAAAAAAAAATCACATAATCTGAAACACTTTAAACTCATAAGAACAGACAAGAATTATTGTACCCAACAATATCACTTGAAAAATAAATTATTATTAAATTAAATGTTAAACTGAGACCCGATCAACGGTCTCAAAGGCGGAAGAGGAATGTCAGATTCCCAACGGCGGGCAGAGTGAAAGAGCCTGGTGGAGTAAACCAAGAATAAAAATCAAAATTTCGCGATCTTATCTTGGAATTTATTTCCTACCCTCTAAAATGTACAATTTCAATTGCAGAATGGAAAGTCCGCTGAAAGAAAGCACTACCCCAGGTGGTAACTCGGAAGAGGAATCCAAAATTGCATTATGCAATGCATCGGGACTTGGGGTTCTGGGGAGTCCCGAAACCTGCAATAAGCATCCTTGGTATCCTTCCAAACTCAGGTTCAAGAAAAAATTCTTTGCGGGCACTTGAGTATAAATTCCTTACTACAAACTGGTAAACAGAAAGAACTTCAAATTCTCATAAATGAACATGGACTACAAATCCTAGCAGTACGGTACGAGAAACAAGATTTTTGGACGAAAGTGTTACAGACACCAGAAACCATAGACTATTTAAGGGTAAACCAGCAATCAAAATTATGAAAGGAATGCCACTACTTGGTACTGCCTTCTATGTTCATAAAAATTTAATAGCTAATGTAACAGAATTCAAATCTAGTTTAGAAAGCATATCTCTCCTCACAATTAAATACAAAAATAAGATGCATACCTTTGTTAATTGCCATGCACCAATAAACGAAGACAACAAGAAAAATCCGAGTAAAGTAAAAGAATTCTGGGAACTTCTGGAAGAGGAAAAATCCAGAATCCCAAAGTTAAATGTTGTAATACTAATGGGGAATTTTAATGCACTAACAGGGAGAGAAAAGACTTTTCGAAAAATAGTAGGTGACTACCAGCACATAAAAGAACAAACAAAAATGGCATGAGGCTTATTAATCTTCGTAAAATCTTTCATTTGAGATGAATGTCGACTTTCTTCAGGAAATTACCAAGGAGAGCTAAACCATGGATATCTCCTAATCCAATGTTAGGGGAATTCCAGCTGGATCATGTGGCTGTTTCTCAAAGCAATATTAAAGAAATTATTAATGTTAAAGTAATAAGAAATAGAAAATTAGACTCTGATCACTATCTCTCTAAAATTAAGCTCAAACTTCTCCCTAAAAAAAATAATTAAAAAAAGACAACAAAAATGAATTTAATAATACATAGACAGACTCAACATCACACAAGAAACAATAGAACATTTTCAGGAAGAGATTCAAATAACTAAATCAAATAAATGACAGGAATTATCCAAAGAAATCGACAGTGCAGCAAATAATGTATTTGGTCTGCGAAAATATAACAGGAAGTCTCGTAAAATGAAACTTGTAAAATAAAAAAAATAAATAAAATAAAAACTGTGGAAAGAATGAACACCATAAACAAGGCCGATATAGAATCTAACATAATTTTTCTAGCAGAGTGATCAACACCCCAACCGAAGGAGGGTGTGTGTATTTTAACATGATAAAATGTGATATACACACTCATTATATATTAATCTTAAGCAAATAATTGCTGCAAATACGTTTTAAATGTGAATAATTAATGATTGAATAGTAATAATATTGTGTTATTGTGTTTGAAAAAGTAGAATTATTTATTTGTCAATCTGTTTGAAAGGAAGAATGAGTGTGATAAAAGTTGAGAAGTTTTCAATTGCGACTGCTCATTCTACGGAAATGTAACAACCTGCTCCCAAAGTGGTAATTGTATTGTTATTATACTGAAATGTAACAAGATGGTATGCCATTAAATGAAGATATGTACTTAAAAAACACTGTTTTTGTCCTAAAAGTATGTTGTGGAAAAAATGGTGCTTGCCACCCGGTTTCCGCTGGGATATTTCACTATTCGAAATGACAAAAATGTATTCATGACGTATAATAAATAAGAATACTATAATTAACTAAACATGTCGTGTGGTGCGACTATATAATGCATCATTTTTCTAGATGAAGAAAACTATTGTGTAAATGTCTGGGAAATGCAGCAATCAAGCGTAGCAACACAAGAAGACATTTGTTTATTAGTTTCAGCATGATTTTTGTAGAACGGAGTTAGTGGATAAAGTAGTAGCCTCATAACCTGCGACAAAAGACCGAGACCTTACTATAATTTATTCGCGGTTACTTACAACCTTTCTGTCATACTTCCAGGATATTCCTCCACCTCATGCAAACAAAGCTTAACCGAGTCTAGGAATTACACCAGAGAGACAGTGCAGCGCATTCGTGCGCTCTCGCTTTAATAATAGTTTGCATAAGAACTATTTCTTACTAGGTATTACCAACACACCTATTTACCCCTGTTTTTATTCGTGTTAATTATAAATTATATATTATAATTTTTACATCAATATACGCGAAAGTTCAATTTATTAAAAAAAATAAGACACTTTAAATTAATACAAATATAAAATGATTCTGAAGCATTAACCTACCTAGGAAACAACCAAGAATCTATACCATGCATGGAGTGATTTTTCGAATGTTTGATTCAAAACTTGCGAAGAAACCGCGAATAGACTATAGAGTATAACGTCAACAGCTTGGCCGGTTGTAGATCCCAGAGTATTATCTTCACAACTGAACCTATTGACGCGGAAATTGCTTGGGGAACATCAAGAGTTAATAGTGTACTCTTTGATAAACAGGCGCTCAGAACAAGTTCTATTTTGTAGGTTGACCTCCGCCTCGAAGCATGACAGGCGTAATGTTTAGCTGTCCAATACAAATGCCAATTGATAACGAATAAAACGCCCCCCCTGAGACGGCTCTGGAAAGAAGAAGATGGCTATCATTAATTCATGAAATATCTCATCGTGAATACAGCGTAGGTATACCACATCTAGGGTCAAGGTTTGTCACGCAATCGGCACAGTAATACATATTGTGTAGACGCAGCTGATGAAAGCATTACGGCAAGTTTTTATTGTAAACACAATAAGAGAAATATATTCCAAATGGAGCTGAATTTTTGCTGTATTAACACAGAAATTTGTGGAGGGGGAAAAAAAAAACATGAAAAAATATCACGTTTGCATATTCACTCTAGTAGCACCAACACCGCTACAGGAAAATAATTAGATTAATTATGTCATGCACTTATTTCTTTTTTGGCTCTTACTGCAAGATTATCAGAACTGGTTGAAGTCTTATTTATCTCTATCTTAATCTCTATCTTGTTGCTTTAGTTTCTTATTTTTTAGTGAGATTTTTCTACTGTGCACGTTTAGTTGTGGAAATTTTATTGATTAGCACTCAAATATAAAATAAATTATAAGTTTATAAGTTGTTCCAAATTAAATGTTTCCGATAATGCTACAAAAAGTATTAACAAATAATATTGCTAAAAAATTCGAGTAAAATTTAAAGGTATTCTTTATTGCATTTAATAATATTTATGCAGCCAACATGTCAGAAAAAATCATATGTGGTGGCAACTGGAAAAACATTGATTGGACATCCCTGAACTATACATGTTTGATTAACACCCTACGCTCACGCTAAACACTCATATCATATTTTAAGGTTTGTAATATTTTATTGGTGGCCAAGTAGATGATCTTAAAAAAAAAAGTAAATTTTTGAGTTACGTAGTTTTAAAACTAACATTTTTGATCACCGCCGTTCTTATTTAATGAGTTTACAATCGTCATGCTCATTTTTATGCCGTTTGCCAACGCAATTAAGCTTTTCATTTTGTGAGCGTCACTAAACTAGTGTTCTCGAGTTTGATTAGGGGCCACGGTGGCTAAGTGGTTAGTCTACCCGCCTCCCACCAAGGCTAACAGGGTTCCATTTCGGGGCAAGATCACCCCCAGATTTTCGCATGTAGGAATTAAGAGATCTCCCGTTTCCTCCCGAACCTGCATTCCGGTGCTGCTCCATACTTACCTCACTTCACCATGATCGGCTCTCAAGAGCTCAATGTTAAGAGCCACCCAAATCTGTTCACTCTTTCGCTCGAGTATGATTAGTTGTAGCCTACATTCGGGAACTGTGTTAATTTTTTTTATAAATTCCTCGAAAGCGGTTGGTAAGTAACACAAAGCGTCCACTTGTTTTACACTGAAAAAAAAAAAAAAAACGGTTCTGCGGTGACCAAACATTTTTTGTTTATGGCCACAAAATTTGATCAAAATGATTTCAAAAAAATTTACGACAGTAAAATATTTTGTTATTTCCCTATTTAGTGGCAACCAGAAAAGGACTTTTGTCATCACCAATACGGGCTTACTGAGTGACATGCACCCAGTAAAGTTGGTAACGATGGAAGGAACGTAGTTCCATAACTTAACGTCGAATAAAAAGTGTTAGGCGAGCATTTGTGATAACTTAAATTATTTCTTTTACTTTCTGTTTTTGTTAATGCATCGAAGTGTAAAAATTAACAGATTTGAACAACATTTACTTCTCTAATAATTTCACAGTTTCATTTGACCAACGCATGAATAAAGTGATGAGGCGCATGGCAATGTTAATTTTACATAAGGCGGAAGAACACACAACTTGTATACAAGTATATCTTAAGCAGGACTTTCAGAAGTGCTCATTATACCATTAACAGCCTATGTACACATATATACATACACGAGATGTTTTTGAGTAACATGCAGAAATTCAAACCACGACATCAACAGACTAATATAAACGAAAATTCCTTGTAACAAAATTTTTGGGATGGTCATCTAGTATTTTTAAAATTAAGTTGAAGTTAGGCAAAACAACGCAGGATGTCTGCAGCGATACGTACGTGCCTACGCTGCAAGTTGCATATCACGAAGGCGAACGAAACTGGCGTGCCATACAGGAAATAAAATGCGACCACTTCTGGCAGCCTTTACTACTCAACTGATAATCCCCCATTGCTCATGTGGTTTGACATACGTGTGCTAACAAGCAACCACTAGCGGCGCCCACGCACCTCGAGTTTATGGTGACTTGTGTGCAGGCGCGCTCAGCATGGTGCGTAAGTTTCGTTCGCCCGAGTGGTATGCAACTTGTCTCGCACGCAGGTTCCTTAAGTTGCGAACGCCCGGCGCTGTTCTGCAAACTTGGACTTAAAATTTAAAATAGTAGATGACCTTCCCAAAAAATTTTGTTACAAGGATTTTTTGTTTATATTTGTCTATAGATGGCGTGGTTTGAATTTCAACAGGTTATTTAAAAACGCATTGATTGTGTATGCAGGCTGTTCCGAAATTAAACGCCCAAATTATGGGAGGAGTTTCCTTATAAAAAATAAAGTCAACAACATACACGATGTTTCAGGAGTGATGGTCAAGTATGTAGTGATGAAACGAAAAAATGAAGAAAAACAAATAAAGTCCAGTAAACATGGGTCCGGAAACTAACTGTTTACGAGATGTCAGTTCTGTGTTGGTTTGGGGCCCGCCAAATACCAAGTTCGAATGACAACAAAACCAGTGACACTTTGATTTAATGTATCAATCACGACACAGTGCAAGTCATAATTGTAGCTTCAGCATCACAGAAATGGGGCAGCAGTGACGCAGTTGCTAGGGCGCTAGCCCCCCCCCCCTTCCCACAATCTCTGCGATCCGGGTTCGATACCCGGCGGGTTCGCTTCCGGATTTTCGCATGTGGGAATTGCGCTGGACGATGCCGCTTGCCGACGGGTTTTCTCGGGGTACTCCCGTTTCCCCGGGACTTGCATTTCAACGCCGCTCCATCCCAGGCTCTCATTTCGTGTCATGTCCGGGGATGACGGGCACCTAGGGGCCCCTGCTAAAAAAAACCCGTCACTCGCTGAGTGCTGCCTCGACCTGGGTTCACTCCCCACTCGAGTTTTAAAACCACAGAAATGTGTTTGGACGTACACAAAAGCAGCGGTTTGCGTTGAACAACAGACTGATAATGTTGTATCAAGATAAAGAGGGTTAAATCGAATCAACAAATAAATACCAGCTTTATTTATTGTAGATGAATGAACTAAGGATAACACAGGAATAAGAGCAGCTATAGTAGCTGGTAATCACGGCGAAAATGGGATTTGAGCTCTTTAGTGTTATACCTGCAACAACAATTAATAAACTGATTAATTTACCATCACAATCAAAAGAAAAAATCAATATATATAATAATTTCGTCTACCATACATAAATATCCAAGCAATAGGTACACAAGGTACAGTACAGTATGAACATGTTTACTGCAAACGTTCACAGTAGGTGGTCAAAAAACATAGACTTGAATGCATCTTTCTAATCGTCTCCACAAATATCCGCTAATGCGCTCGAGCAATTCTTCAGGTGTGGCAATGTACGCTGTATTGTAAACGAGGTATGTCCGTTGCCACCGTTAACACAACATTGTCGCATCACATTATCCAGGCGCTCCTAGTTCACTGGTGGCCTAACTAGTACATAAATACCATTATCTCGTAAACGAGGTATGTCCGTTGCCACCGTTAACACGACATTGTCGCAGCACATTATCCAGGCGCTCCTAGTTCACTTGTGGCCCAACTAGTACACAAATACCATTATCTCGTAAACGAGGTATGTCCGTTGCCACCGTTAACACGACATTGTCGCATCACATTATCCAGGCGCTCCTAGTTCACTTGTGGCCCAACTAGTACACAAATACCATTATCTCGTAAACGAGGTATGTCCGTTGCCACCGTTAACACAACATTGTCGCATCACATTATCCAGGCTCTCCTAGTTCACTGGTGGCCTAACTAGTACACAAATAACATTATCTCGTAAACGAGGTATGTCCGTTGCCACCGTTAACACGACATTGTCGCAGCACATTATCCAGGCGCTCCTAGTTCACTTGTGGCCCAACTAGTACACAAATACCATTATCTTGTAAACGAGGTATGTCCGTTGCCACCGCTAACACAACATTGTCGCATCACATTATCCAGGCGCTCCTAGTTCACTTGTGTCCCAACTAGTACACAAATACCATTATCTTGTAAACGAGGCATGTCCGTTGCCACCGTTAACACGACATTGTAGCATCACATTATCCAGGCGCTCCTAGTTGACTTGTGGCCCAACTAGTACACAAATACCATTATCTTGTAAACGAGGTATGTCCGTTGCCACCGCTAACACGACATTGTCGCATCACATTATCCAGGCGCTCCAAGTTCAATGGTGGCCTAACTAGTACACAAATATTCTTGTCTCGAAAACGAGGTATGTCCGTTGCCACCGTTAACACGACATTGTCGCATCACATTATCCAGGCGCTCCTAGTTCACTGGTAGCCTAACTAGTACACAAATACCATTATCTCGTAAACGAGGTATGTCCGTTGCCACCGTTAACACAACATTGTCGCATCACATTTTCCAGGCGCTCCTAGTTCACTGGTGGCCTAACAAGGTACACAAATACCATTATCTCGTAAACGAGGTATGTCCGTTGCCACCGTTAACACGACATTGTCGCATCACATTATCCAGGCGCTCCTAGTTCACTTGTGGCCCAACTAGTACACAAATACTATTATCTCGTAAACGAGGTATGTCCGTTGCCACCGTTAACACAACATTGTCGCATCACATTATCCAGGCGCTCCTAGTTCACTTGTGGCCCAACTAGTACACAAATACCATTATCTCGTAAACGAGGTATGTCCGTTGCCACCGTTAACACGACATAGTCGCATCACATTATCCAGGCGCTCCTAGTTCACTTGTGGCCCAACTAGTACACAAATACCATTATCTCGTAAAAAAAAAAAAAAAAAAAAAAAAAAAAAAAAAAAAAAAAAAAAAAAAAAAAAAAAAAAAAAAAAAAACGACATTGTCGCATCACATTATCCAGGCGCTCCTAGTTCACTTGTGGCCCAACTAGTACACAAATACCATTATCTCGTAAACGAGGTATGTCCGTTGCCACCGTTAAACACAACATTGTCGCAATCACATTATCCAGGCGCTCCTAGTTCATTGTGGCCCAACTAGTACACAAATACCATTATCTCGTAAACGAGGTATGTCCGTTGCCACCGTTAACACAACATTGTCGCATCACATTATCCAGGCGCTCCTAGTTCACTTGTGGCCCAACTAGTACACAAATACCATTATCTCGTAAACGAGGTATGTCCGTTGCCACCGTTAACACGACATTGTCGCATCACATTATCCAGGCGCTCCTAGTTCACTTGGTGGCCCAACTAGTACACAAATACCATTATCTCGTAAACGAGGTATGTCCGTTGCCACCGTTAACACGACATTGTCGCATCACATTATCCAGGCGCTCCTAGTTCACTGGTGGCCCAACTAGTACACAAATACCATTATCTCGTAAACGAGGTATGTCCGTTGCCACCGTTAACACGACATTGTCGCATCACATTATCCAGGCGCTCCTAGTTCACTTGTGGCCCAACTAGTACACAAATACCATTATCTCGTAAACGAGGTATGTCCGTTGCCACCGTTAACACGACATTGTCGCATCACATTATCCAGGGCGCTCCTAGTTCACTTGTGGCCCAACTAGTACACAAATACCATTATCTCGTAAACGAGGTATGTCCGTTGCCACCGTTAACACGACATTGTCGCATCACATTATCCAGGCGCTCCTAGTTCACTTGTGGCCCAACTAGTACACAAATACCATTATCTCGTAAACGAGGTATGTCCGTTGCCACCGTTAACACGACATTGTCGCATCACATTATCCAGGCGCTCCTAGTTCACTTGTGGCCCAACTAGTACACAAATACCATTATCTCGTAAACGAGGTATGTCCGTTGCCACCGTTAACACAACATTGTCGCATCACATTATCCAGGCGCTCCTAGTTCACTTGTGGCCCAACTAGTACACAAATACCATTATCTCGTAAACGAGGTATGTCCGTTGCCACCGTTAACACGACATTGTCGCATCACATTATCCAGGCGCTCCTAGTTCACTGGTGGCCCAACTAGTACACAAATACCATTATCTCGTAAACGAGGTATGTCCGTTGCCACCGTTAACACACATTGTCGCATCACATTATCCAGGCGCTCCTAGTTCACTTGTGGCCCAACTAGTACACAAATACCATTATCTCGTAAACGAGGTATGTCCGTTGCCACCGTTAACACGACATTGTCGCATCACATTATCCAGGCGCTCCTAGTTCACTTGTGGCCCAACTAGTACACAAATACCATTATCTCGTAAACGAGGTATGTCCGTTGCCACCGTTAACAACATTGTCGCATCACATTATCCAGGCGCTCCTAGTTCACATGGTGGCCAACTAGTACACAAATACCATTATCTCGTAAACGAGGTATGTCCGTTGCCACCGTTAACACGACATTGTCGCATCACATTATCCAGGCGCTCCTAGTTCACTTGTGGCCCAACTAGTACACAAATACCATTATCTCGTAAACGAGGTATGTCCGTTGCCACCGTTAACACACATTGTCGCATCACATTATCCAGGCGCTCCTAGTTCAATGGTGGCCCAACTAGTACACAAATACCATTATCTCGTAAACGAGGTATGTCCGTTGCCACCGTTATACACACATTGTCGCATCACATTATCCAGGCGCTCCTAGTTCATGGTGGCCCAACTAGTACACAAATACCATTATCTCGTAAACGAGGTATGTCCGTTGCCTCGTTAACACACATTGTCGCATCACATTATCCAGGCGCTCCTAGTTCACTTGTGGCCCAACTAGTACACAAATACCATTATCTCGTAAACGAGGTATGTCCGTTGCCACCGTTAACACGACATTGTCGCATCACATTATCCAGGCGCTCCTAGTTCACTGTGGCCTAACTAGTACACAAATACCATTATCTCGTAAACGAGGTATGTCCGTTGCCACGTTAACACGACATTGTCGCATCAATTATCCAGGCATCCTAGTTCACTGTGGCCTAACTAGTACACAAATGCCATTATCTCGTAAACGAGGTATGTCCGTTGCCACCGTTAACACGACATTGTCGCATCACATTATCCAGGCGCTCCTAGTTCACTTGTGGCCCAACTAGTACACAAATACCATTATCTCGTAAACGAGGTATGTCCGTTGCCACTGTTAACACGACATTGTCGCATCACATTATCCAGGCGCTCCTAGTTCACTGGTGGCCTAACTAGTACACAAATACCATTATCTCGTAAACGAGGTATGTCCGTTGCCACTGTTAACACGACATTGTCGCATCACATTATCCAGGCGCTCCTAGTTCACTTGTGGCCCAACTAGTACTCACAAATACCATTATCTTGTAAACGAGGTATGTCCGTTGCCTCCGCTAACACAACATTGTCGCATCACATTATCCAGGCGCTCCTAGTTCACTTGTGGCCCAACTAGTACACAAATACCATTATCTGTAAACGAGGCATGTCCGTTGCCACCGTTAACACGACATTGTCGCATCACATTATCAGGCGCTCCTAGTTCACTTGTGGCCCAACTAGTACACAAATACCATTATCTCGTAAACGAGGTATGTCAGTTGCCACGTTAACACGACATTGTCGCATCACATTATCCAGGCGAAACCTAGTTCACTGGTGGCCTAACTAGAACACAAATGACCATTATCTCGTAAACGAGGTATGTCCGTTGCCACCGCTAACACTACATTGTCGCATCACATTATCGAGGCGCTCCTAGTTCACTTGTGGCCTAACTAGTACACAAATACCATTATCTCGTAAACGAGGTATGTCCGTTGCCACTGTTAACACGACATTGTCGCATCACATTATCCAGGCGCTCCTAGTTGACTTGTGGCCCAACTAGTACACAAATACCATTATCTTGTAAACGAGGTATGTCCGTTGCCACCGTTAACACAACATTGTCGCATCACATTATCCAGGCGCTCCTAGTTCAATGGTGGCCCAACTAGTACACAAATACCATTATCTCGTAAACGAGGTATGTCCGTTGCCACCGCTAATACAACATTGTCGCATCACATTATCGAGGCGCTCCTAGTTCACTTGTGGCCCAACTAGTACACAAATACCATTATCTCGTAAACGAGGTATGTCCGTTGCCACTGTTAACACGACATTGTCGCATCACATTATCCAGGCGCTCCAAGTTCAATGTGGCCCAACTAGTACACAAATACCATTATCTCGTAAACGAGGTATGTCCGTTGCCACTGTTAACACGACATTGTCGCATCACATTATCCAGGCGCTCCTAGTTCACTGGTGGCCTAACTAGTACACAAATACCATTATCTCGTAAACGAGGTATGTCCGTTGCCACTGTTAACACGACATTGTCGCATCACATTATCCAGGCGTTCCTAGTTCACTTGTGGCCCAACTAGTACACAAATACCATTATCTTGTAAACGAGGTATGTCCGTTGCCTCCGCTAATACAACATTGTCGCATCACATTATCCAGGCGCTCCTAGTTCACTTGTGGCCCAACTAGTACACAAATACCATTATCTTGTAAACGAGGCATGTCCGTTGCCACCGTTAACACGACATTGTCGCATCACATTATCCAGGCGCTCCTAGTTCACTTGTGGCCCAACTAGTACACAAATACCATTATCTCGTAAACGAGGTATGTCAGTTGCCACCGTTAACACGACATTGTCGCATCAAATTATCCAGGCACTCCTAGTTCACTGGTGGCCTAACTAGTACACAAATACCATTATCTCGTAAACGAGGTATGTCCATTACCACTGTTAACACGACATTGTAGCATCACATTATCCAGGCGCTCCTAGTTGACTTGTGGCCCAACTAGTACACAAATACCATTATCTTGTAAACGAGGTATGTCCGTTGCCACCGTTAACACAACATTGTCGCATCACATTATCCAGGCGCTCCTAGTTCACTGGTGGCCTAACAAGGTACACAAATACCATTATCTCGTAAACGAGGTATGTCCGTTGCCACCGTTAACACGACATTGTCGCATCACATTATCCAGGCGCTCCTAGTTCACTTGTGGCCCAACTAGTACACAAATACTTTTATCTCGTAAAACGAGGTATGTCCGTTGCCACCGTTAACACAACATTGTCGCATCACATTATCCAGGCGCTCCTAGTTCACTGGTGGCCTAACTAGTACATAAATACCATTATCTCGTAAACGAGGTATGTCCGTTGCCACCGTTAACACGACATTGTCGCAGCACATTATCCAGGCGCTCCTAGTTCACTTGTGGCCCAACTAGTACACAAATACCATTATCTCGTAAACGAGGTATGTCCGTTGCCACCGTTAACACGACATTGTCGCATCACATTATCCAGGCGCTCCTAGTTCACTTGTGGCCCAACTAGTACACAAATACCATTATCTCGTAAACGAGGTATGTCCGTTGCCACCGTTAACACAACATTGTCGCATCACATTATCCAGGCTCTCCTAGTTCACTGGTAGCCTAACTAGTACACAAATACCATTATCTCGTAAACGAGGTATGTCCGTTGCCACCGTTAACACGACATTGTCGCAGCACATTATCCAGGCGCTCCTAGTTCACTTGTGGCCCAACTAGTACACAAATACCATTATCTTGTAAACGAGGTATGTCCGTTGCCACGCTAACACAACATTGTCGCATCACATTATCCAGGCGCTCCTAGTTCACTTGTGTCCCAACTAGTACACAAATACCATTATCTTGTAAACGAGGCATGTCCGTTGCCACCGTTAACACGACATTGTCGCATCACATTATCCAGGCGCTCCTAGTTCACTTGTGGCCCAACTAGTACACAAATACCATTATCTCGTAAACGAGGTATGTCCGTTGCCACTGTTAACACACATTGTCGCATCACATTATCCAGGCGCTCCTAGTTCACTTGTGGCCCAACTAGTACACAAATACCATTATCTCGTAAACGAGGTATGTCCGTTGCCACCGTTAACACAACATTGTCGCATCACATTATCCAGGCGCTCCTAGTTCACTTGTGGCCAACTAGTACACAAATACCATTATATCTCGTAAACGAGGTATGTCCGTTGCCACCGTTAACACGACATTGTCGCATCACATTATCCAGGCGCTCCTAGTTCACTTGTGGCCAACTAGTACACAAATACCATTATCTCGTAAACGAGGTATGTCCGTTGCCACCGTTAACACGACATTGTCGCATCACATTATCCAGGCGCTCCTAGTTCACTGTGGCCTAACTAGTACACAAATACCATTATCTCGTAAACGAGGTATGTCCGTTGCCACCGTTAACACGACATTGTCGCATCACATTATCCAGGCGCTCCTAGTTCACTGGTGGCCAACTAGTACACAAATACCATTATCTCGTAAACGAGGTATGTCCGTTGCCACCGTTAACACAACATTGTCGCATCACATTATCCAGGCGCTCCTAGTTCACTGGTGGCCTAACTAGTACACAAATACCATTATCTCGTAAACGAGGTATGTCCGTTGCCACCGTTAACACGACATTGTCGCATCACATTATCCAGGCGCTCCTAGTTCACTTGTGGCCCAACTAGTACACAAATACCATTATCTCGTAAACGAGGTATGTCCGTTGCCACCGTTAACACAACATTGTCGCATCACATTATCCAGGCGCTCCTAGTTCACATTGGGGCCAACTAGTACACAAATACCATTATCTCGTAAACGAGGTATGTCCGTTGCCACCGTTAACACGACATTGTCGCATCACATTATCCAGGCGCTCCTAGTTCACTTGTGGCCAACTAGTACACAAATACCATTATCTCGTAAACGAGGTATGTCCGTTGCCACCGTTAACACAACATTGTCGCATCACATTATCCAGGCGCTCCTAGTTCATGGTGGCCCTAACTAGTACACAAATACCATTATCTCGTAAACGAGGTATGTCCGTTGCCACCGTTTAACACAACATTGTCGCATCACATTATCAGGCGCTCCTAGTTCACTGTGGCCCAACTAGTACACAAATACCATTATCTCGTAAACGAGGTATGTCCGTTGCCACCGTTAACACGACATTGTCGCATCACATTATCCAGGCGCTCCTAGTTCACTGTGGCCCAACTAGTACACAAATACCATTATCTCGTAAACGAGGTATGTCCGTTGCCACCGTTAACACGAACATTGTCGCATCACATTATCCAGGCGCTCCTAGTTCACTGGTGGCCTAACTAGTACACAAATACCATTATCTCGTAAACGAGGTATGTCCGTTGCCACCGTTAACACGGACATTGTCGCATCACATTATCCAGGCGCTCAGGCGCTCCTAGTTCACTTGTGGCCCAACTAGTACACAAATACCATTATCTTGTAAACGAGGTATGTCCCTTGCCACCGTTAACACAACATTGTCGCATCACATTATCCAGGCGCTCCTAGTTCATTGTGGCCCCAACTAGTACACAAATACCATTATCTCGTAAACGAGGTATGTCCGTTGCCACCGTAACACACATTGTCGCATCACATTATCAGGCGCTCCTAGTTCACTTGTGGCCCAACTAGTACACAAATACCATTATCTCGTAAACGAGGTATGTCCGTTGCCACCGTTAACACGACATTGTCGCATCACATTATCCAGGCGCTCCTAGTTCACTGTGGCCCAACTAGTACACAAATACCATTATCTCGTAAACGAGGTATGTCCGTTGCCACGTTAACACGACATTGTCGCATCACATTATCCAGGCGCTCCTAGTTCACTGTGGCCAACTAGTACACAAATACCATTATCTCGTAAACGAGGTATGTCCGTTGCCACGTTAACACGACATTGTCGCATCACATTATCCAGGCGCTCCTAGTTCACTTGTGGCCAACTAGTACACAAATACCATTATCTTGTAAACGAGGTATGTCCGTTGCCCCGTTAACACAACATTGTCGCATCACATTATCCAGGCGCTCTAGTTCACTTGTGGCCCAACTAGTACACAAATACCATTATCTGTAAACGAGGTATGTCCGTTGCCACCGTTAACACGACATTGTCGCATCACATTATCCAGGCGCTCCTAGTTCACTTGTGGCCCAACTAGTACACAAATACCATTATCTCGTAAACGAGGTATGTCGTTGCCACCGTTAACACACATTGTCGCATCACATTATCCAGGCGCTCCTAGTTCACTGTGGCCAACTAGTACACAAATACCATTATCTCGTAAACGAGGTATGTCCGTTGCCACCGTTAACACGACATTGTCGCATCACATTATCAGGCGCTCCTAGTTCACTTGTGGCCCAACTAGTACACAAATACCATTATCTCGTAAACGAGGTATGTCCGTTGCCACGTTAACACGACATTGTCGCATCACATTATCCAGGCGCTCCTAGTTCACTTGTGGCCCAACTAGTACACAAATACCATTATCTCGTAAACGAGGTATGTCCGTTGCCACCGTTAACACAACATTGTCGCATCACATTATCCAGGCGCTCCTAGTTCACTGGTGGCCAACTAGTACACAAATACCATTATCTCGTAAACGAGGTATGTCCGTTGCCACCGTTAAACACATTGTCGCATCACATTATCCAGGCGCTCCTAGTTCACTTGTGGCCCAACTAGTACACAAATACCATTATCTCGTAAACGAGGTATGTCCGTTGCCACCGTTAACACAACATTGTCGCATCACATTATCCAGGCGCTCCTAGTTCACTTGTGGCCCAACTAGTACACAAATACCATTATCTCGTAAACGAGGTATGTCCGTTGCCACGTTAACACGACATTGTCGCATCACATTATCCAGGCGCTCCTAGTTCACTGGTGGCCTAACTAGTACACAAATACCATTATCTCGTAAACGAGGTATGTCCGTTGCCACCGTTAACACGACATTGTCGCATCACATTATCCAGGCGCTCCTAGTTCACTGGTGGCCCAACTAGTACACAAATACCATTATCTCGTAAACGAGGTATGTCCGTTGCCACCGTTAACACAACATTGTCGCATCACATTATCCAGGCGCTCCTAGTTTGACTTGTGGCCCAACTAGTACACAATACCATTATCTTGTAAACGAGGTATGTCCGTTGCCACCGTTAACACAACATTGTCGCATCACATTATCCAGGCGCTCCTAGTTCACTGGTGGCCTAACAGGTACACAAATACCATTATCTCGTAAACGAGGTATGTCCGTTGCCACCGTTAACACGTCATTGTCGCATCACATTATCCAGGCGCTCCTAGTTCACTTGTGGCCCAACTAGTACACAAATACTATTATCTCGTAAACGAGGTATGTCCGTTGCCACCGTTAACACAACATTGTCGCATCACATTATCCAGGCGCTCCTAGTTCACTTGTGGCCCAACTAGTACACAAATACCATTATCTCGTAAACGAGGTATGTCCGTTGCCACCGTTAACACGACATTGTCGCATCACATTATCCAGGCGCTCCTAGTTCACTTGTGGCCCAACTAGTACACAAATACCATTATCTCGTAAACGAGGTATGTCCGTTGCCACCGTTAACACGACATTTTCGCATCACATTATCCAGGCGCTCCTAGTTCACTTGTGGCCCAACTAGTACACAAATACCATTATCTCGTAAACGAGGTATGTCCGTTGCCATTGTTAACACGACATTGTCGCATCACATTATCCAGGCGCTCCTAGTTCAATGGTGTACCAACTAGTACACAAATACCATTATCTCGTAAACGAGGTATGTCCGTTGCCACCGTTAACACAACATTGTCGCATCACATTATCCAGGCGCTCCTAGTTCAATGGTGGCCCAACTAGTACACAAATACCATTATCTCGTAAACGAGGTATGTCCGTTGCCACCGCTAATACAACATTGTCGCATCACATTATCGAGGCGCTCCTAGTTCACTTGTGCCCAACTAGTACACAAATACCATTATCTCGTAAACGAGGTATGTCCGTTGCCACTGTTAACACGACATTGTCGCATCACATTATCCAGGCGCTCCAAGTTCAATGGTGGCCCAACTAGTACACAAATACCATTATCTCGTAAACGAGGTATGTCCGTTGCCACTGTTAACACGACATTGTCGCATCACATTATCCAGGCGCTCCTAGTTCACTGGTGGCCTAACTAGTACACAAATACCATTATCTCGTAAACGAGGTATGTCCGTTGCCACTGTTAACACGACATTGTCGCATCACATTATCCAGGCGTTCCTAGTTCACTTGTGGCCCAACTAGTACACAAATACCATTATCTTGTAAACGAGGTATGTCCGTTGCTTCCGCTAATACAACATTGTCGCATCACATTATCCAGGCGCTCCTAGTTCACTTGTGGCCCAACTAGTACACAAATACCATTATCTTGTAAACGAGGCATGTCCGTTGCCACCGTTAACACGACATTGTCGCATCACATTATCCAGGCGCTCCTAGTTCACTTGTGGCCCAACTAGTACACAAATACCATTATCTCGTAAACGAGGTATGTCAGTTGCCACCGTTAACACGACATTGTCGCATCAAATTATCCAGGCACTCCTAGTTCACTGGTGGCCTAACTAGTACACAAATACCATTATCTCGTAAACGAGGTATGTCCATTCCACTGTTAACACGACATTGTAGCATCACATTATCCAGGCGCTCCTAGTTGACTTGTGGCCCAACTAGTACACAAATACCATTACTTGTAAACGAGGTATGTCCGTTGCCACCCGTTAACACAACATTGTCGCATCACATTATCCAGGCGCTCCTAGTTCACTGTGGCCAAACTAGTACACAAATACCATTATCTCGTAAACGAGGTATGTCCGTTGCCACCGTTAACACACATTGTCGCATCACATTATCCAGGCGCTCCTAGTTCACTTGTGGCCCAACTAGTACACAAATACTATTATCTCGTAAACGAGGTATGTCCGTTGCCACCGTTAACACACATTGTCGCATCACATTATCCAGGCGCTCCTAGTTCACTTGTGGCCCAACTAGTACACAAATACATTATCTCGTAAACGAGGTATGTCCGTTGCCACCGTTAACACGACATTGTCGCATCACATTATCCAGGCGCTCCTAGTTCACTTGTGGCCCAACTAGTACACAAATACCATTATCTTGTAAACGAGATATGTCCGTTGCCACCGTTAACACGACATTGTCGCATCACATTATCCAGGCGCTCCTAGTTCACTTGTGGCCCAACTAGTACACAAATACCATTATCTCGTAAACGAGGTATGTCCGTTGCCATGTTAACACGACATTGTCGCATCACATTATCCAGGCGCTCCTAGTTCAATTGTGGCCCAACTAGTACACAAATACCATTATCTCGTAAACGAGGTATGTCCGTTGCCACCGCTAACACGACATTGTCGCATCACATTATCCAGGCGCTCCTAGTTCATGTGGCCAACTAGTTCACAAATACCATTATCTCGTAAACGAGGTATGTCCGTTGCCACCGTTAACACAACATTGTCGCATCACATTATCCAGGCGCTCCTAGTTCAATGGTGGCCCAACTAGTACACAAATACCATTATCTCGTAAACGAGGTATGTCCGTTGCCACCGCTAATACAACATTGTCGCATCACATTATCGAGGCGCTCCTAGTTCTCTTGTGGCCCAACTAGTACACAAATACCATTATCTCGTAAACGAGGTATGTCCGTTGCCACGTTAACACGACATTGTCGCATCACATTATCCAGGCGCTCCTAGTTCAACTGGTGGCCCAACTAGTACACAAATACCATTATCTCGTAAACGAGGTATGTCCGTTGCCACTGTTAACACGACATTGTCGCATCACATTATCCAGGCGCTCCTAGTTCACTGGTGGCCTAACTAGTACACAAATACTATTATCTCGTAAACGAGGTATGTCCGTTGCCACTGTTAACACGACATTGTCGCATCACATTATCCAGGCGCTCCTAGTTCACTGGTGGCCTAACTAGTACACAAATACCATTATCTCGTAAACGAGGTATGTCTGTTTCCACTGTTAACACGACATTGTCGCATCACATTATCCAGGCGCTCCTAGTTCACTGGTGGCCTAACTAGTACACAAATGCCATTATCTCGTAAAGGAGGTATGTCCGTTGCCACCGCTAACACACAATTGTCGCATCACATTATCCAGGCGCTCCTAGTTCACTTGTGGCCCAACTAGTACACAAATACCATTATCTTGTAAACGAGGTATGTCCGTTGCCACCGCTAACACAACATTGTCGCATCACATTATCCAGGCGCACCTAGTTCACTTGTGGCCCAACTAGTACACAATAACCATTATCTCGTAAACGAGGTATGTCCGTTGCCACTGTTAACACGACATTCTCGCATCACATTATCCAGGCGCTCCTAGTTCACTTGTGGCCCAACTAGTACACAAATACCATTATCTTGTAAACGAGGTATGTCCGTTGCCTCCGCTAACACAACATTGTCGCATCACATTATCCAGGCGCTCCTAGTTCACTTGTGGCCCAACTAGTACACAAATACCATTATCTTGTAAACGAGGCATGTCCGTTGCCACCGTTAACACGACATTGTCGCATCACATTATCCAGGCGCTCCTAGTTCACTTGTGGCCCAACTAGTACACAAATACCATTATCTCCTAAACGAGGTATGTCAGTTGCCACCGTTAACACGACATTGTCGCATCAAATTATCCAGGCGCTCCTAGTTCACTGGTGGCCTAACTAGTACACAAATGCCATTATCTCGTAAACGAGGTATGTCCGTTGCCACCGCTAACACAACATTGTCGCATCACATTATCGAGGCGCTCCTAGTTCACTTGTGGCCCAACTAGTACACAAATACCATTATCTCGTAAACGAGGTATGTCCGTTGCCACTGTTAACACTACATTGTCGCATCACATTATCCAGGCGATCCTAGTTCACTGGTGGCCTAACTAGTACACAAATGCCATTATCTCGTAAACGAGGTATGTCCGTTGCCACCGCTAACACAACATTGTCGCATCACATTATCGAGGCGCTCCTAGTTCACTTGTGGCCCAACTAGTACACAAATACCATTATCTCGTAAACGAGGTATGTCCGTTGCCACTGTTAACACGACATTGTAGCATCACATTATCCAGGCGCTCCTAGTTCACTTGTGGCCCAACAAGTACACAAATACCATTATCTTGTAAACGAGGTATGTCCGTTGCCACCGCTAACACAACATTGTCGCATCACATTATCCAGGCGCTCCTAGTTCACTTGTGTCCCAACTAGTACACAAATACCATTATCTTGTAAACGAGGCATGTCCGTTGCCACCGTTAACACGACATTGTCGCATCACATTATCCAGGCGCTCCTAGTTCACTTGTGGCCCAACTAGTACACAAATACCATTATCTCGTAAACGAGGTATGTCCGTTGCCACTGTTAACACGACATTGTCGCATCACATTATCCAGGCGCTCCTAGTTCACTGGTGGCCTAACTAGTACACAAATGCCATTATCTCGTAAACGAGGTATGTCCGTTGCCACCGCTAACACAACATTGTCGCATCACATTATCGAGGCGCTCCTAGTTCACTTGTGGCCCAACTAGTACACAAATACCATTATCTCGTAAACGAGGTATGTCCGTTGCCACTGTTAACACGACATTGTAGCATCACATTATCCAGGCGCTCCTAGTTGACTTGTGGCCCAACTAGTACATAAATACCATTATCTTGTAAACGAGGTATGTCCGTTGCCACCGCTAACACGACATTGTCGCATCACATTATCCAGGCGCTCCAAGTTCAATGGTGGCCTAACTAGTACACAAATACCATTATCTCGTAAACGAGGTATGTCCGTTGCCATTGTTAACACGACATTGTCGCATCACATTATCCAGGCCTCCTAGTTCAATGGTGGCCCAAATAGTACACAAATACCATTATCTCGTAAACGAGGTATGTCTGTTGCCACCGCTAACACGACATTGTCGCATCACATTATCCAGGCGCTCCTAGTTCACTTGTGGCCCAACTAGTACACAAATACAATTATCTCGTAAACGAGGTATGTCCGTTGCCACCGTTAACACAACATTTTCGCATCATATTATCCAGGCGCTCCTAGTTCAATGGTGGCCCAACTAGTACACAAATACCATTATCTCGTAAACGAGGTATGTCCGTTGCCACCGCTAATACAACATTGTCGCATCACATTATCGAGGCGCTCCTAGTTCACTTGTGGCCCAACTAGTACACAAATACCATTATCTTGTAAAGGAGGTATGTCCGTTGCCACCGCTAACACAACATTGTCGCATCACATTATCCAGGCGCACCTAGTTCACTTGTGGCCCAACTAGTACACAATAACCATTATCTCGTAAACGAGGTATGTCCGTTGCCACTGTTAACACGACATTGTCGCATCACATTATCCAGGCGCTACTAGTTCACTTGTGGCCCAACTAGTACACAAATACCATTATCTTGTAAACGAGGTATGTCCGTTGCCTCCGCTTACACAACATTGTCGCATCACATTATCCAGGCGCTCCTAGTTCACTTGTGGCCCAACTAGTACACAAATACCATTATCTTGTAAACGAGGCATGTCCGTTGCCACCGTTAACACGACATTGTCGCATCACATTATCCAGGCGCTCCTAGTTCACTTGTGGCCCAACTAGTACACAAATACCATTATCTCCTAAACGAGGTATGTCAGTTTCCACCGTTAACACGACATTGTCGCATCAAATTATCCAGGCGCTCCTAGTTCACTGGTGGCCTAACTAGTACACAAATGCCATTATCTCGTAAACGAGGTATGTCCGTTGCCACCGCTAACACAACATTGTCGCATCACATTATCGAGGCGCTCCTAGTTCACTTGTGGCCCAACTAGTACACAAATACCATTATCTCGTAAACGAGGTATGTCTGTTGCCACTGTTAACACGACATTGTCGCATCACATTATCCAGGCGATCCTAGTTCACTGGTGGCCTAACTAGTACACAAATGCCATTATCTCGTAAACGAGGTATGTCCGTTGCCACCGTTAACACGACATTGTCGCATCACATTATCCAGGCGCTCTTAGTTCACTTGTGGCCCAACTAGTACACAAAAACCATTATCTTGTAAAAGAGGTATGTCCGTTGCCACCGTTAACACAACATTGTCGCATCACATTATCCAGGCGCTCCAAGTTCAATGGTGGCCTAACTAGTACACAAATACCATTGTCTCGAAAACGAGGTATGTCCGTTGCCATTGTTAACACGACATTGTCCCATCACATTATCCAGGCGCTCCTAGTTCAATGGTGGCCCAACTAGTACACAAATACCATTATCTCGTAAACGAGGTATGTCCGTTGCCACCGCTAACACGACATTGTCGCATCACATTATCCAGGCGCTCCTAGTTCACTTGTGGCCCAACTAGTACACAAATACCATTATCTCGTAAACGAGGTATGTCCGTTGCCACCGTTAACACAACATTGTCGCATCACATTATCCAGGCGCTCCTAGTTCAATGGTGGCCCAACTAGTACACAAATACCATTATCTCGTAAACGAGGTATGTCCGTTGCCACCGCTAATACAACATTGTCGCATCACATTATCGAGGCGCTCCTAGTTCACTTGTGGCCCAACTAGTACACAAATACCATTATCTCGTAAACGAGGTATGTCCGTTGCCACCGTTAACACGACATTGTCGCATCACATTATCCAGGCGCTCCTAGTTCACTTGTGGCCCAACTAGTACACAAATACCATTATCTCGTAAACGAGGTATGTCCGTTGCCACTGTTAACACGACATTGTCGCATCACATTATCCAGGCGCTCCTAGTTCACTGGTGGCCTAACTAGTACACAAATACCATTATCTCGTAAACGAGGTATGTCCGTTGCCACTGTTAACACGACATTGTCGCATCACATTATCCAGGCGCTCCTAGTTCACTGGTGGCCTAACTAGTACACAAATACCATTATCTCGTAAAGGAGGTATGTCCGTTGCCACCGCTAACACACAATTGTCGCATCACATTATCCAGGCGCTCCTAGTTCACTTGTGGCCCAACTAGTACACAAATACCATTATCTTGTAAACGAGGTATGTCCGTTGCCACCGCTAACACAACATTGTCGCATCACATTATCCAGGCGCACCTAGTTCACTTGTGGCCCAACTAGTACACAATAACCATTATCTCGTAAACGAGGTATGTCCGTTGCCACTGTTAACACGACATTGTCGCATCACATTATCCAGGCGCTCCTAGTTGACTTGTGGCCCAACTAGTACACAAATACCATTATCTTGTAAACGAGGTATGTCCGTTGCCACCGCTAACACAACATTGTCGCATCACATTATCCAGGCGCTCCTAGTTCACTTGTGGCCCAACTAGTACACAAATACCATTATCTTGTAAACGAGGCATGTCCGTTGCCACCGTTAACACGACATTGTCGCATCACATTATCCAGGCGCTCCTAGTTCACTTGTGGCCCAACTAGTACACAAATACCATTATCTCGTAAACGAGGTATGTCAGTTGCCACCGTTAACACGACATTGTCGCATCAAATTATCCAGGCGCTCCTAGTTCACTGGTGGCCTAACTAGTACACAAATACCATTATCTCGTAAACGAGGTATGTCCGTTGCCACTGTTAACACGACATTGTCGCATCACATTATCCAGGCGCTCCTAGTTCACTTGTGGCCCAACTAGTACACAAATACCATTATCTTGTAAATGAGGTATGTCCGTTGCAACCGCTAACACAACATTGTCGCATCACATTATCGAGGCGCTCCTAGTTCACTTGTGGCCCAACTAGTACACAGATACCATTATCTTGTAAATGAGGTATGTCCGTTGCAACCGCTAACACAACATTGTCGCATCACATTATCGAGGCGCTCCTAGTTCACTTGTGGCCCAACTAGTACACAAATACCATTATCTTGTAAACGAGGCATGTCCGTTGCCACCGTTAACACGACATTGTCGCATCAAATTATCCAGGCGCTCCTAGTTCACTGGTGGCCTAACTAGTACACAAATACCATTATCTCGTAAACGAGGTATGTCCGTTGCCACCGTTAACACGACATTGTCGCATCACATTATCGAGGCGCTCCTAGTTCACTTGTGGCCCAACTAGTACACAAATACCATTATCTTGTAAACGAGGCATGTCCGTTGCCACCGTTAACACGACATTGTCGCATCAAATTATCCAGGCGCTCCTAGTTCACTGGTGGCCTAACTAGTACACAAATACCATTATCTCGTAAACGAGGTATGTCCGTTGCCACCGTTAACACGACATTGTCGCATCACATTATCGAGGCGCTCCTAGTTCACTTGTGGCCCAACTAGTACACAAATACCATTATCTTGTAAACGAGGTATGTCCGTTGCCACCGCTAACACAACATTGTCGCATCACATTATCCAGGCGCTCCTAGTTCACTTGTGGCCCAACTAGTACACAAATACCATTATCTTGTAAACGAGGCATGTCCGTTGCCACCGTTAACACGACATTGTCGCATCACATTATCCAGGCGCTCCTAGTTCACTTGTGGCCCAACTAGTACACAAATACCATTATCTCGTAAACGAGGTATGTCAGTTGCCACCGTTAACACGACATTGTCGCATCAAATTATCCAGGCGCTCCTAGTTCACTGGTGGCCTAACTAGTACACAAATACCATTATCTCGTAAACGAGGTATGTCCGTTGCCACTGTTAACACGACATTGTCGCATCACATTATCCAGGCGCTCCTAGTTCACTTGTGGCCCAACTAGTACACAAATACCATTATCTCGTAAACGAGGTATGTCCGTTGCCACCGTTAACACAACATTGTCGCATCACATTATCCAGGCGCTCCTAGTTCACTTGTGGCCCAACTAGTACACAAATACCATTATCTCGTAAACGAGGTATGTCCGTTGCCACCGTTAACACAACATTGTCGCATCACATTATCCAGGCGCTCCTAGTTCACTTGTGGCCCAACTAGTACACAAATACCATTATCTCGTAAACGAGGTATGTCCGTTGCCACCGTTAACACAACATTGTCGCATCACATTATCCAGGCGCTCCTTGTTCACTTGTGGCCCAACTAGTACACAAATACCATTATCTCGTAAACGGTTAATTTTTGCACCTATGTTCTAATTTAGATAAATCCTGTATAGATGTCAGTATATTTTTATATGCTGTATAAATCATTCTAATATTTCCTCTTATTATATTCAGTGCATGCAATGAAACTGCGTTATTAACAGCGCATTTTTTTTTTCAAAGGCACTCTTTATGTTATCCAGTAGCGTAAAATCAACTTCCAAGGGAGGGGATCAATTCCCCCCAGGCCCCTTCTCTCCCTGGATCAACCCATACCTTCCTATAGGCTATTTATGGTAATGTGAGCACTTTTGAAAGCCCTCTCACTTGGAATAGTAGTCAATAAATATACTTTATTTTAGCCTTAGACGTTCACTTCCGAGTGCGATGGAATATACACGCTGTGTTTATTACACACAAGGAAACATTTATTTCAAAAGGTGGCTAAAGGCTAGAAAATGGTTGAAAGGGAAAAGTAACTAGGGGCTAAAAAGTGCTCACTGTACTGTGAACACCCTATACATGTTTGTCCACATATTCTCCTTAATGTATTACCACCGCACTGCGCGCATCTCTTCACAGGCTGATCACGAATAATTCAGCACTTTTAGAAATAAACTATAAAAAATGCCACTGTCCCTACCTTTAATGGTTACACTGAGTGACAGTGAAGTTAGTAACGATGGAGGGAAAGCCAATGCCCTACATTCGAATTATAAATGTAAGGTAAACATTTTTTTTAAACTAAAGTAGTTTCTTTTTATTTTACGGTTTTCAATTAATACAAGAGTAAGAATTTGCAAATGAAATATTTACTTTTTTTTTTTTTAAACAGTAATTTCACAGTTTCACTTGACTGACGCATGAGTAACGTGATCAGGCCCATGACAATGTTAGTTTTACATAAGGCGGAAGAATACACGCTGTGCATACAAGTAGATCTTAAGCAGGGCTTCCAAAAGTGCTCACTTTACCGTGATCCGCTTTCGCCCCGCGAGTACGTGACTGCGCATTTACCAAGGATTCGTAAAACGAGCCGTTAGATTTCAATATTTTAAACTGTGTATATATATATTTTTTTTTTTTGGGTGAGCATTTTTTATTTTAATTAGTTTGGGATTCGTAGCAGCTCTGGTAGGAGCTGGTGCTATGGAATGCAATTAATAAACTACTTTCCAGAGGAGTTGTCACGTAAAATACTAGCTGCATAGGGAGGAGCAGGCAAACTTACGGCAAACGCAGTTTGCACAAGTCTTTCTTAATGGAATGACTTGCAAGATCCCAGAGGTCACGCGAGGTTGCAGATAGCGTTGCGTGGCGTAAGCACGCTTCCGGACAATGGTGCGAAGTTCCTTACGCCCGCAACATGGGGTAATCATTTTGACATCCCGCAGCGATAAAAACCAACAAACAATCATCAAAAAATTAAGAGAGAACAACAAGGAAAATATCGTGCGTTCACGTTACGCTCGCAGATATTTATTATTTGGCTAACACGACATACGCACACTGCGTCGTGCTTTGACCTTCAGACCTATGAAATTATTTTCCGAAAGGCTTGTTATAGGCGTAAACGCAATACGGTCTAGAGTGCGCACGCAAACTGGTGTTCGAACACTGAACTGTTTTTCTTCCGATACAGCTGTCAGAAACTCCATGGCTTCCACTAATTTTAGCATAATGTTTCCTATAATATGTTCTTTGATATGGCTAGCACACTGCTTTCGAATACTTTCAATTTACGTAAAACGTATTTTTTTTTATCCGTAAAAAATTTGTATTTTTTTGTGGAACCCAAATGTAGACAAGCTGCACGTAATTATTAATGAGACACTAGAATTTAATAGTTATTTAGGCCATTCTTGAGTCAATCTCGAAAGAGAAATCAGTCTACCTCATCTTTACACCATGCTTATGGGCCCACGTACTGACATCGTGATATCCTTGCTCACGTAACTCAGTTCTATTTATTAAATTATTTATTCTTTATGGTATTTTTAACGCCACTGCGTTTACACCAAAAAATCTAGCTGTCGAACGGGCAAAGTGGCGACTCTCAACAATTATTAATTGCAGAGTAAATATTTCTGCGTTCGCAAAAATTACAGCGTATACAGTAGGTAGGCGATTCACTTTAGTAGAAATAACTGGAACTGGAATCTTACAGCTGGAGTCACAACAGCCTGACGAACACGACACGACAAACCGACATGACGTCAGAGCTCGACGGAGTTTCATGTTATATTTTATTCAGTGTTCACAATGCCCCGACGAAATCTGCCGGACGAGTGCGTTAGTTGGCTGTTGGGAAATTCTAAAACGGTAAGTTATCCTTATAATATCGAATATTTACTCTTGAAACTTGCGATAAAGTGAATCATTATTTTGCTTTTGACAATACTTGAATTTATACGAGAGAGAAAAAAGTATTTTTAAAACCTGGAAGGTTATTTTGGTGGCAAGTTAATTTACTATTTACTACAGTACTGAAATACGCGTGAAATTTTGTTTACTAATGTTCTATTTACATTTTTATCTCGCCCGGACGAGTCCGACAAGACGGAAAGTAGAAATAGAATCTACTTTTGTCGGGCTGTCGGCGCTACGATTTTGTCTGACTGATGTCACAGTGACCTTGCTTTTTCATTGGCTGCTACTCAGATTTCACCGTGCCGGGGTTGTCGTGTCGGGTTCGTCGGGGAGTGATGTGATTCCAGCTTAAGAGAGCGGAAACTATCAGCAGCCCAGCTTCATTCGAGTAAGCAGGGGCTGTCTTTGTGCCAAGTTCGCGTGTGATATAGCATTCGAAGTGGAACGGAATGCTCAACTGTGATAAATACGGACAGCTTAGTCAACACAATAACTTAACGAACATTGTAAGTAGATCGTTACGTGCAGCAACAGGCGTGGTAGCCTGATTGCGGGAGCACAAACATGGCACGAAGAAGTGGAACGAAGCCCTGAGCGCTTATAAACAAAGCCCTCCAGGCAGGGCCGATTGTTACTAAACACATGGGCCAATATTACGGCTGAAAAGACGGCGAACGAGGTATTTGTCGTCCAGACACTGCGCCAGGGAGACGTCCAGAGATGGGGACGTGCCGTCTGCTGATATACGTCTAGCCATCAGCCTACGGCATCATGAATAACGTGACGACGCTCCTTATATACTATCCAGAGTGGCTTCAATGTAATTAAGTAATTGGATAATATATAGAGATAATCAGTAACACAATGTAACCAATTTAAATAATAACAGCTCTTCCGAGTTAAAGACTAACTGAAAGGAGACGCCGGCCAACAGCCAGCGGCGCTAGAGCCCATGACGGCGCTCACGTGTCACGTGTCCCGCACGTGCGCAAAAGGGCCGAATATTTTGAACTTTCATGTAAATTTTATTTTCAGTGTAAAATGTGTTATATTGTCTTTGCAGTGTTTAATATATCTTAAAATGTTTTAAAGTGTTTGTACTAATTTTAATTTTTTTTGGTTATAAAATTCAAAGAGTCCGCGGCACCGAGATTAAGAACACTTAATATTCCGGCATGAACGCCATCATAAAGAAGCAATAAAATAATATTGAAATCCATAAGAAAATTATAGAAATGTAAAACAATATTTAATTTAATTTCTGCCATTTTATTTTCAATATAAAATATTTCACTTGGCGTGCATAGCATTTCCTCCGCTTATGTGAACCCCGTAGGCGGCCATGGTAGGTCAGTGCGCAGCTTGTATCTGCCCAGTCTGTCGAGGAGAGCTGGCGAGGTAAGACACTCACGTACACTCTACAGCTTTAGTTCACTGATTCAGGTTTCCGTAGTCAACGTAGTTTACCGGTTAACCTTTGCTTGAGTACGTTTTTGCCAGACATTTTCCCCAGCAGTATGCTTCCGCTTTATTAATTTCTTGCGCCCTTGTTGCATTTCTAACTTAATCGAGGAGGATGAGGAGGAGAAAGACGTCGGAGAGGTCACTCGACCCGCGCAACATGAATCAGGCGCCGTCCGCCTACGTTTATGGCGTTTCATTGTAACTTCCGCATTATTGCTACACGCAATTTTAAGAGCTTTGTTTTTATGTATGTATTTGAGGGCAATTTCCGTGTCTGAATATTTTACGCCAACATCAAGTATAACCACGTGGCCGACCGAAGCCAAGTCTTTGTGTACGCCATCATTGCGTTTCAAGAGCTTATTTATGTAACATCGTATGTGCAATCATTTATTTTAGGGTTCTACGTCAATTTTACTCAGGGTTCAATGTATTTTTTCACGCAAATTGGTGCTTTTTGTACTTCACCACGCGATCACGTTAAAGTTTGATTCTACCGCTATTGGACATGTTACAAACCTGTAACCACTCTAATCGTAAAGAGAATCACTTTCTCAACAAGGATAATATTTTATCTGAATTTAGTTTGCCATTTCCAAGCTGAAATATTGCAATTTCACCTTCACCGCGTGGTCCGCTACGAACTTCATCCAGAGGCATCCGCGCCATCTAAGCTTGTTTTCACACAGGTGTGCGTTTATTGTGAATATTCTTCTAGTGCCCCATCTTGTTTCATGTATCATTCAAGGGTCTATGTAATTTTGTAATTAGTGTACGGTGCAATTATTCCCGTCCTAGCCGGCTCTGTCGTCACCACACTAACCACGTGATGGAGGGTGAGCCCCGACGAGTTTGCGACACGTGTTAATTATGTATTAAGAGTTTTCATTTGTAATTCAACGTGTCTTGTCTTCAGGGAAAAACCGTCAGTCCACCCTGGCGGCTGTCAGCCCTCTTCCCTTATGAAGGCTGTGTTTTTCACGTACCTCGGTGAGATCATCCATCTAGGCGTGCGCTAGATTAATTACGAGCTGGGGAACACCCAAGCGGAATTGGCTAGTCATGACTGAGATAATCATTTCATTGGCACGTTGATGTGTATGAATAATGTCAATAAAAACAAGTCTACAGTGAACTTAAGTATTTTATTCAATAGTGACAGTGTCCTAGTCACATATATTTTATTAAGTGTTTATTTCAAGTGATGTTTATTAAAAGTTTAGTATTGCCTACATGTTTGTAAGTACGCACAGGTGAGACGGGCACACAGAACCCACAGCATCCCTGAGAACCCTGAGTCTCAATAGTGCGGTGATTGGGAAGCACCGCTGGCGCCCATGTTACCAGTAAGTATTCGTGTCATCGTTCGTCTCGTGTCTCACCCGACGGCGTTAAAGGTTTGTAAACTAATTGTAATTTATATGATTTCAATACAGGACTATAAAGAGGTAAATACTGTTCACTTTTGAGTTACGCCTATCCCCAAACTCGTACGTTCAATATAAACTATAAAATACTACACCCATTTTTATAAAACGTAACAAAACACAGAACCCGTCGACTACAATTCCGTAGTGAGAGTTACAACAGAAGTGTAAATAACGGCAGGAGTGAAAAATCGTGTTAATCTGTCTGAGAGGGGGAGAGGCAAGACCCATAGACCTTCAGTCCCTGTCGTCGTTTTATGTAAAACATTTGTTACAGACTATTGTCTTTTTTTTGCTTCCATTATCAATCTAATATTGGAAATTTATTCTATCACATTACAGTTTATGGGGATGTGGAAATTTTATGGAA
This sequence comes from Dryococelus australis, assembly GCA_029891345.1. Classification (NCBI taxonomy): domain Eukaryota; kingdom Metazoa; phylum Arthropoda; class Insecta; order Phasmatodea; family Phasmatidae; genus Dryococelus; species Dryococelus australis. Next base: position 31,091,812 of record CM057006.1, read on the forward strand.
ATATCACAATCAGGGCGCTGACACAGTCATCAGCATGAGAATATAAGCAATGCTATTTTTTATATAAATAGTCGTAGTTTGTCTGTGATGAACTTAGAGTCAAAAACCACTGCATCGCCTGGTAGACGCAGTCCTTCGTGGAATGTGAGATCGATAGAAATATTTTCTATTAGCTTCGGTTAACAAAGAATAGGTACTCGTTCATTCTCAATCAAGGTGCGGTCAAAATATTTGTAGAAAACAATCTCTGATTTTCTCATAAGCTCATGGGAAACGTTTTCAAAGTTATACAGTCCTACAAATAAACTTATACTTATTTCTAATGGAAATCTAAGTATCTTTAAAACAACTGTTCTGATGTTTTCAATCGACGCCGCCGCTGCCAAACCCTCATACGCCACCCTCTTGAGACCGGGAACCTTGGCTCCCATAACTCACAGGGTGTTTGTAAAGACAAAATGCACACCGACACGTACTCAAATCATTGGGCAAGGCGGCGGGGCGTCGTGTAGCTGTGGTTTCTTGGGACCGGACCCGTATTAAGGCTGTTCAATTTGTTGTCTATTTTTAAGTTAAGTTACGTGTGGTTGTATTCGGCGGGGGAGTGAGGCTCATATCCAGCCTCCCGGCTGGAGTGAATGTTAGTGTCATGATGTCTGTCTAATATGTTGGCGTGTTGTTTGCAAGTGTGCTAATTAAACTCGCAATTTTTGTATAGGTGCGTCCCTAGTCTCCCGGGGGCAGCCCACAGGGTACGTTTCATCGTTTCAATGTGTAGTGTAGGAGAAAAATTAAAAAACTGAAAATTTCCTTTTTTTAATTAATTAATTACTAAAATTGATATAGATACAGTTATGAATATCAATTTTAGTAATTAATTAACTAAAATAAATAAATTTTCTGTATTATATATATATACATATATTTGCGTTGATGGCGATTAGTCAATGATATGATATACTTTCAGTATTTACATTTACTTTTACGTATGGCGCACTTCTGTTTTTTGGTGCTGAGGGCGCTTGAATTTTTTTCAGTTATTTATCGGGAGGAAGTGGGATTAAATATTATTCAAATTGGTTATCTTATTACTCTATTATCATAAATTGATTGCGATGTTAAGTGTGTGCCATATTTTTCTCATTGTGCAAACTTGACATTTTTTTCCCTTGAGGAGGGGGGAGGGAGAATTGAAAAAAAAAAGAACAAATTTTATTTTGTTGAGCACTGAGTGTGCAATCCTGAAAGAAAGTGAACATTATTAGTGTATATGTTAGGGGGGCCCTTGGTACCATAGTCCAGTCGGATTTCTGGTAAAAGTAGGGCTCCCCCTTTGTGCCTTCTTGGTAATCAGCGTAGTCACCTGAAACAGAGACTCAAGTCGGTGCGTCATTATGGGTACACGTTTTTATGAGAGTTTTGTAGTGTTTTTTTATTTTTTTTTACTTTTTTTAATTTAAATTTTTTATTAGTATTTTTATATGGATTTTAATTTTTAATTCTTAATTTTTTATTTGTTTTTTTTTAAATATGATTTTCTATAATTTAAATAATTGATTACCTATCCCGGTATGTCCAGTATTGAAAACTAGCTAAGTTATATATACAGTGATGGTAGTGATTATTGCGAAGTTACCCCATATTAACACTATTCCCTGGGCCAGTGCGAGTGCCACTAGGCCTGATTCCCGAGTGGAGATGGGGCAGGTCTCCTTGCCCGAGAATCCATGCAGTTGACCCCTGAAACAGCGCACCTCTACTTCCTTTCTGTTGCGTTTGTGTGTGTAAGAAGTTGTGGTGCGTGTGCTTCGGTGAGTGAAGTGGATATATCGCGATATATCGTGCACAGCATGGGTGGTGCGGTCGGCATGCGCGCTCTACCATCGCATGCTTCCCGACGGACTGCGGGGTAGCTCTAACAAGCACTAAACACACTCGTACACCTTTCATTTGCACGAGCAGCTCTGAGAAGAACCACTCGGCCGTGTGTACTTAGCTTGGTCCTTGTGTGTGCGCTACGCAGCTGTCACCTCTCGGCTCACTGCTCTCCGACTGCCGGATTTTTTGGTAGCGCGGTCATGTTTATAACCTCGCGGGGCCGTGCGCTGTGATTGGCCGGGCCCATTCCTTCTTTCACAGTGCTCATATCAATTTAGGTTTTCTGAATTTTCTTACGCCTGCGGGATCATCGTTACCTAGGATTTTAATATTTTTATTGTCGTATCCTTGGTCAGATATTACTCTCAGATATTTATTTTGTACAGTTTGCAAATCCTTTAATCTGAATTCTGCGGTATGTCTCCGTCTCCATACCTCACATCCATATAGCATAACTGGGAATATTACTTGTTTCAATATTAAAAGTTTTTTGTTTAATGGGAAGTTATCTGCCTTTAAAATGGGGTATATGAGTTTAAGTTTTCCTAGTCCTGCACTTCTTGGCGTCATTTATGTGTAGCTACCAAATTAACCTATAGTCTAATTTTATGCCTAAATATTTTGCTGTTTTAACAAACGGGATGTTTTGGTTAAACAGTATTAGTTCTTTAGGTAATTTCGGTAACATCTTAGTAATTATTATTGTTTCAGATTTTCCAGGGTATATTTTAATTCTCCATTTGGTGTGCCATTTTTCTAGAGTTGCTAATTGTCTCTGTAGGGCTGCTAAGGCATATTTTACATTATAATGTTGTTTTATTAGTGCAGTGTCATCTGCGTACATGTGAATATTAGCGTTAGTTCTGGCGTCTGCTATAGGGATGTCAGCCGTGTAAATACTGTATGGGGAAGGGGAGAGTGCTGTGGAACTCCTGCTGTTGCAAATTTAGTATTAGAGTCTTCTCCGTCTAGTGTTACGTAAAAGCATCTGTAATTTATGTAGTGTGCTAATAAAGTTACGTATGTGGCTGGAAAATTATAATTTACTAATTGATATATTACTCCCGGTAGCTAGACTTTATGTTTTTAACCGTTGGCCCCATTCGCCTATTATAACTGATAGCAAAGCGGAAGGGGGGGCAATGCCCCCCTGACCCCCTCCTAATCACTATAAATCTGCATCCCTGCGTATTTGTGAATTATTCAGTGTGTAATAAAAGACACTAGATAACGTAATCTTCCACAGTTTTTTTTTTAAATCGATGTTTCAAAACAGTGATTTTCGGGCAAGTTAATTGGACAGGCAGGGCTCAATATCTCGTTGACACCTACCTCATCGGAGAAGGTTCCATCTGCTCCGGAACGCAAAGAAGGGATAAGGAATGTACCGTTTCCTGAATAAAGGAGCTATCTCAGCACTCGTCCTGAGCGACTGCGGAGGAATCAACTTAAGAACGTCCTTTTGGTATTACAATGTGAATAAATTAGCATTCCTATTGACATTAATTTGGAGGGGGATGAGGGGAATGATTGGAAGGGGCTTGAGAGTCGATGAGGTTAAAGCGAGGTGGGTATGGAGAGGCGTTGGAATGCAAGCATGGGGGAAACCGGAGATTCCCGAGAGGACCCACCGGGAATCGAACTCGGTTCGTCTTGGTGGGAGGCGAGTGGTCTGACAGCTACACCACCGTGGCTCCTGGGGACGAAACACATTTTTTCGTGGTATTTTGTATATTTTTTTCTTACATTGAGACATCCCAATAAATCTATATTTACAAAAGTGAGGTCTTAAAACCTGAAGCGTAAACAGTGCAAAAATTACCATACTGCTCACAAAAAGTTTACCATATTCCCCGCTAAAACCAGAAGAATTAAAAATTTTTTTTTCCACTTTATGTGCTATTAAGAGTATTACATGAAATTTAAACTTATTTTATTCAATATAACATCATAGATTCTGATAATTGGTAAACATTTTGTGATCAGTATAGAAAAGTTATTACTTAACGAGAGGAATAATATAATTTACGTCAAATCCCGCCGTTAAGAGCCCTCCCAAATCTCTCTACTCCACTATGCCAGCCGCCCAGTACCACTGTGGAATAGCGACTGAAAATTCTACGCGAAGAGAAACAACGACCGAGCTAGTGCTTCAAGGAACAGAAGTCTTAGTAGCTGCACATTTTCGTAAAGTGAGTGAGTGAAGAGATCTGGGCGGCTCTTAACAGCGGGGTTCTTGAGAGCCAATGACGGTGATTGAAATGCATATTGAGCGGCGCCGGAATGAAGGGCATCATCCGGCACGATTCCCACTTGCGTAAAGCCTGTGACCCGGCCGGGGATCGAACCCGGTTCGCCATGGTTGGGGGGGGGGGGAGCGTGATAATGGCTCAGCCACCGTGGCCCCACTTTCGTAAAGAGTTCACAAGCGAGATGCATCTTTGAGAATCCCTGGGAGTGGGACACCTTTCAAAGGGAACGTGTCCTAAATGTTTTTGGTCGGCTGACAGACTAGGATAAAATGTGAATCCCTAACGTGTGTGTAAGTTATTTTTGCGAAACGTAACGTCTTGATGTCACAGAATCTGTGGTGGAAAGATACCAAATTGACAGAAAAAGTATATCCTATGCCGGGATTAAAAAAAAAAAAAAGTCAATTGGCTACGAAGTCTTTGCAGACGTTGCCCCGGCACAATTGGGTCATTGCATGTGAAGTCCCATACTTCGATATTACACGCCAATTCAGTTCCTTGCCCACAAAGACGACACTCCGTTAGATACGTTGGCCAGCTTCGCCCTTAAGGCCATGATCCTTCATTTCTACAGCTTTTGCGAGAGTAAATTTTTTGTACCCAAACGGGAGCCGATATTGTAAAATCCTCTTACCATTATGTTACAAATTGTTTTTATTATGTAGTCTAATTTTTTCAACACAAAAACTGTATATTTTGAACTAATTACTATATGAATAAAATATCCGTTAGTTAATTAATTGGATAAAAATATAAATTTTTTTGTGTTGGAGAAATTAGACTACATAATAAAAACAATTTGTAACAAAATTGTAAGAGGATTTTACAATATCGGCTCCCGTTTGGGCACAAAAAATAATTCTCGCAAAAAGCTGTGGAAATGAAGGATCGTGGCGTTAATGCTTAGGCCTTATATGGATTTTGTGCATGGCTCACAAAAACAAAGATCCCACTACGCAAATTTCTAAACGAAGATCAGTATCAGCCATCTTGAATACACGAACTATTTTTATTCCTTGACAGAACGGATGTAATACACTACTCAGAAATAGTATTGTTCCCTGACAGAACGGGTGTAATACTCTACTCAGAAATAGTTTTGCACCACCTGTTGATTCGCTGCAAATAAATAATGTTCGCTGGGACACGTTTTATAATAAATACACTACCTTATTCTAAGTGTTAAGTGTAAGACCGAAGCTAGGTTAGGGTTCTATTTGCGTCTTAGGACTGAGCCCCTTTCACCTAAAGGAGAGGGAACTGAATACCAAGGAGTCGGGCATCGCGGCCCAAGAGGGAATAGGTAGGCATGTCCATCTTCGCTGGGACAGTAGCCTCTTTACAACATATTTGTCAAGTCTGGCAGGGTATTCTCTATAGGCAGTGTGAATTTCATCCCGTACTTTCTCTTGGGCTACGAGTAGAACCACCTGTTTTACGCGCCGACCTCCCGTGGCGCAGTCGGTCACTGCGCCACCGATCTGGGGTGCAGGAGGCTTTGTGTTCGAATCCCGGGCAAAGCATGGGTGTTAATTTAAATTAGATTACAAATTAGTCTGTAAGCCGTCCCGTGCTAAGCTTTCAAGCATAAAACGGTGGGGGGGGGGGGAGGCGTTAAAAAGCCCCATACAATACCTGGTTTACGCGAAAATATTTATGCACAGACTAGATTCTTCTACTCAACTGGGCCAATCGGAATTAAGTTACCCAATCACTGAACGTCCACGACTGTCTGGTAGACACTTAGACGTGTGCGAGATGAAATCATCTAACCGCTAAAGCGTTGACGTAGAGACACCATAAGCGCATGCGCACTGTTAGAGGGCAGTACATGCATTGATTAACAGTGATGTGCTGTGAATAGAGGAGGAACCGCGTGCCAGGCATAACACAGCTGAGCCCAACACAACTATGGTGCACTCGGTGAAATAGTATCTGTTGTTTCAAGTAGCAAGAGTTGCAGACATGCAATGATGGCATAACGACCACACTTCGTGCAATTAACGGACTTTGAACGAGGTCGTACTGTGGGCCTAAGGGAGGCTGGATGGACCTTCGGAAGGATTACCCAATGCGTAGAACGTGAGGTGTCTGCTGTGCATCATTGGTGGTGCCGGTGGTCCAGCGATGGTGCACATGCTCGCCGACCTGGTTCCGGACGGCAGCGGCATACGGATTCTCGCCTGGACCGTCGTATCAGACGAGCAGCCACTGCTGATCTCACGTCGGCCGCCCCATGGATGAAGGCCACCGTCGCACCCAGGGTGTCAGCTAGGACCATCACCAACCGTTTGCTGGATGCTGGGCTACGATCAAGGGTGCCGCTCGCCAGGCTTCCTCTCAAGCCTCATCACCGTGCAGCTCGCCTCGGATGGTGTCGCGAACGACGCAACTGGAGGGATGAATGGAGCAGAGTTGTGTTTAGTGATGAGAGCAGATTCTGCCTTGGCACCAGTGACGGTCGTTCGCAAGTGCGACGTCAACCAGGAAAGTGGCAACGACCAGAGTGTATACAGCATCGACATACAGGACCAACTCCTGGCATCATGGTCTGGGAGGCAATAGCCTACAATGATAGTACGCCTCTGATGTTTGTTGAGGGAAACCTGAACGGTGAACACTACATCCAGAACATCATCCAGCCCATTTTGTTGCCGTTCCTACAACGCCAAGGAGGTGTCCTCTTCCAGCAGGAAAATGCCCGTGCACACACGTCTCGTGCTCCCCAACGCGCTCTCGAAGGTGTTCGTCAACTCCCCTGGCCAGCACGATCACCCGACCTCTCCACTGAATATGCGTGGGACATGGCGGGACGGCGTTTGGCGCGGTCCGCAATACCGGCAACAAACCTCCATCAATTGCAACAACAGGTGGAATCAGTGTGAAACACTATCCCCCAAGATAACATCAGACACTTTTATGATCGTCTCAACACACGAATGCAGAACTTCATCGTCGCTAAAGGAGGCCATACTAGACACTTACACTGTTGTTCAAGACACTATGTAGCCTCAGTCCATAGGTGTACGGCCTTGTGATCATTATCATATACATATCTGTATAATTATTCCATACAACCATCAGTCATATGGGCAATTGTTACTGGGTGTTCATTCTCCATTTTCCACCAACGTATGTTTTGGAGTACAGGTAGTCGTGGAATATTTTCGCGGAAAACAGGTTGGCCTAGCTACGAGTAATCTATAGTAGTTTAGAAATTCCGGTGGTACAAAACATTTTCTGAGTGGTGTACTAGGTTTTATTGATCAACCGTGCATGGGTACATATTATAAAACCTGTATTGCTCGACTACGATTCCGCCGTCTTCTCTGTCATCATCACCGAGCGAAGTATCGCAGTGGTAACTCACTGGACTCGCATTAGGGAGGACCCGGGTTCGATTCCCGGTCCGGCCATCCTGACTTCGGTTTCCCATGGTTTTCCGAAACCACTCCAGGCGAATGCTGGAATGGGTCCCAAACAAAGGCAATGGTCGATTCCTCCCCAATCCTTCCCCTCTGCGCACCGTCCCTAATGACCTCGTTGTCGACGAGACGTTAAGCCCAATTACCTACCTACCTTCCTCTATCATCACCCGTAATAAAATAATATCGTTTTTATTCTCGTCAGTTACCACTTATGCTACCTGAAGATATAACGTTCTGATTATTTTTGGGAAATTATAATTTTTGTCCCGTCCTCCGAAAATTTCAACACCGCCTGAATTGGGAATTCAGAATTAAAATATGAATAAGTCAAGACGTGAGGTTTTTGTCCTTCGCTGCAAAGATGCTAGTAGTCCCACCCCCAGATTACTAGCCAAAGCAAACAGACAGAAATCTATCTCACTGACCCGATTTTCGACTTCTGCCGGAAAGCTGGATAATTTGGGTCGACGTCAATTTCGTCGTCGAGTTCATTTAAAGACTGGATATTATCCGTCCCCAAACCTGATAAGTACCAGCTGTTCTTCCCTGGATTGTGTTTTTAGTGGCCACAAGATAACATGTCTAAAAGGTCTGCAGTATTATTGATTTATCCCACGTGGTTCTGTGCCTGCGTTCTAGACGAATGATGATGCAGTTTTCAATATGAAGATTCCCAATCCTTACTATTAGGTGAATGTCCTTTGTAATCCTGTTGCTTAAAGTCACACGAAGATTATCATTGTTGTTTCAGGCAAAACATTAAAATACTATACAACGCTTGCAATAGGTGTAAAAGTTACAATCCGCATTTATTAGTACACCTCACACCTGTTTACACATTTTTAGTGCAATTCAAAACAACATAATCTCATTTTGCACTATTTTAGAGTGACTAAATCTTGATTTGTAGATGCCTTTTTCCTCTCAATTAGGCCTCTTGCTATTTTTGTAGAATTTTCATATTTAGAGTATACATCCAACTGTGAACTGTCAGCAGCTTATTTATTTTTCTTCAACGTAAACCAATCTATCTGCGAATATTATTATGCGTCCTTCATGTAGCTGTATATTTGCTGTCCGTCTCTACACTTTACGTTGGTTTTAATTTTTAGGTTTTTTTTTAAAGGCAGCACAGTTCTGGCCTTATGGCTCTCAGATCACCAAATTGATATTAATAACCAATGTTAGTCACGTGATACACGGAGAATTTCCACCGGGTGGCCCGACGTTTGTAAGCTGACCCCGAATTCCGCACTGTTTGGTTCGCCAAGTTTCTCGCATTTCCGGTTTTGCAGATCCCGAAGTTGGCGGGCCTCGTTGGTATCAACAACTCTCCCCCCCCCCCCCCCCCTTTTCCAACCCTCCTCATCTCTTCTATTGGGAATCGGTCCTGTGCCTTTACGCACGCAATCTCGAAACACTCGCTGCAGCGTTGTCATTCTTTTAGAATTTGCATTCCGTTCCGGTTCTCTGGTCGACCCCGCACAGGCGCCTTTCTCTCCGTAACACTGTTCCTTAAGACTAAGTAGCTGTTCGTCCAAGGTCAAGAGGCGAGGGAGCGATACGGGCGACAGTTACACGCATGCCTAGTGCCTCGTCGCTCCTACGCGCAAGGCGTGCAGTGTTTCCGTCGTGACGCTGTACTGTGCAAATTTGATCTGTGACGGTGGAGTTTTATTGCACGCGATGAAAGCCCACAGATTAAGCTACGTCCGTATCTTTGTACTTTTCTCTTGCCGCTTAAGGAAACTGCATAGGCAAGCTTTACAAATGCGATGGCGTTGTTCACCAAAAAGTGCATGCTCTATATGTACGAAATGCCGTTCTATATTATAGACATTAAGAACTGTTTCCTCATATATAAATTATACAGCATAGTTTTTGCGTGATAGCATGTCAGTATCACAATTTTAGTGTTTTTGGAACGTACAAATTCAAGGTTGCCTGGAAAATGATGTCATAACTGATTTTAAGGCATGATTTGTAAAATATATTTTACACGAAATCTTAGACTTCTACAAATGAAAATATGCTCGAATCCCTTAATTTTAGCAATTTTTAAGAATCCTGAAAACATTAAAGCGTGATTTCAAATATTTCTTAAAGTAACAGATGGTTAGTTATTTCAACGTGATTTTCCCTATTTCGGCGAGTTAGTTTTTATTATTTCTACGTTCTAAAACCATGAGAATTTTGATTTTGGTATGCCATTATGCAGAAAAATATGAGGTCTAATTTTTTTGTGCGGGAAATAGTGCTTGTAAATATAGGTCATTCATGATAAAGTGAGCACTTTTGTAAGCCCTGCGTAAGATCTACTTGCATCTGCATGCACGTTGTGTATTCTTCCGTATTATTGTCATGGGCCTCCTAACCTTATTCATGCGTCGGTCAAGTGATACTGTTAAATCATTAGAAAAGTAAATATTCTACAAATTTACTCATTTTTACACATCGATGCATTAAAAAAAAACAGAAAGCGAAAGAATTAATTTAAATTATCAGAAGTGGTTAACTAACATTTTTTTATTCGATGTTAAGATACGGAACTACTTCCCATCCATCGTTACCAACTTTACTGGGCGCATGTCACCCAGGGCGCCCGTTGAAATATACGCAGGTAGGGGCAGTGACTTCTTCCTAAGGTTGATTTCATAAGTGCTCACTTTATCGTGAACAGCCTTTGATGTATACGAGTTGGAAGTATTTTGAACAAATATGAAATGAACATATTCGTGATCATCAGCCGTAAGCCGAATATTTTACACCCAGCACGAAGGGAAGGATGCACGTATAGAGGCAATCAGGTACTCTATGTCCATGGCCAGGTCGTTGTTCCTGTGCGTCGAACGCGCAACGGGCAAAGGACGCCATTGGTGCACGAAAGCATTATATTTATATAATTTATGTCATAACTTTATTTGCAGCGGATTTTTCCAAATTTCCGGCATCTCAAGACGTAAATAACAAATCTTAGCGCCTGCTTACGTGGCTAGATATTCACTGCCGTTATTATTCTCAGAGCACTGATTGCAGACAAGAAAACAAAAATATTTTCTTTTCTTCTATTAGTGCTCCGAGAATAATGACGGCAGTGAATATCTAACAAATTTGAGAAGGTGTTAAAAGTTGTTATTTACGTGTTGAGATGCCAGAAATTTTGAAAAATCCCCCGTGAAACAAGTTACGACATAAACTATATAAATATACTACTTTCATGCACCAATGGCCTTAATTTGTCATCCTTGACAGGCAGGCCAGTCAATTTCGCAGTAGGGAAACCATCAAAACGTCCGCCTGTGAAGGATGTGGTTGGCTGACTGGTGGCTTCATTTGTACCTACTGCGCGAAATATGTGTATTATGACGCAGGTAATAAAATAATAGTAAGTGTTTTCCTGAAAATGCATGACATTAATATGTTTTTTGACGTTAACACTGTAAAAATTTTTTTTGTGGATGACCTTCAAACGGGTACTAATATATTTTATTCTAGGCTTTTATTTTAATTCTCATATGTATCTACAGTTTCTACCAATAGTTTAAGACCGCCAACCCATTTTCACAAAATGTTCATTGGTCTTAAACTTTTTACGTTATGTGCTTCAACTAATTGTTTATTGTTCTATCTTCAAAATAAGACAATGTTATAAAAATCATTTAAAAATATCCCCATGTTTCATTAACATACGTTACTTTAAAAGAAGTCATAAAAATTATGTTTTTCTCTATAGAGATCTCTCCAAAGAAGCGTCATGCTGTGCATACTTAGGCCCGTTCTAGTATACACAGTTGCATAAGGAAACGGAGACGGAACACGTTAAAGGAACGAGCCAACAAAAACTTAATTGTAACAATCCTTTGTAATATAAAATTCACGTTCCTGACTGGGAGGTCTTACACTTCTGGCGGAAACTGTACCCCCCTAAGAAATTATTCGTAAAATTACCATACGGATGTATACGAATAGTGAGAAGTTCGAATGGTAAAGTATTTTCCCATACATCGATGGTGCCGTTCCTATATTTACTCACGAAACAGACAAATGTGTAGGGAAGCTCCGAAACCTTGTATAGCAACGACGTTCAGCATTCCTGTGTATTCAGTCTGACATGTGGTATTATTTTCATACGATGTATAGGTTAAATCTTCCACTACAGTTTAGGAAATTTACCAGGAAATGTTTTACAGTGTACGAATACTAATACACCCGCGTTAAGTATTCTGATTGGATTAGAAAGGGCTTATTAACGTCCTCCGGTGTTATGCCTGGAGGAGGATTATCAGGCGGCGGCTTACAAACTTACTTACGACCTGAGGCCGCGGCTGTTGCAGAACTACTTCACTTTGAACAAGTCCAGCTACTGAAGAGGTCACATTACCTTCGAACGAGCTCCGATCGCAGTTGTTTCTCGTTCGAAGTGAACAGCTTTCACAAGTCGTTTCGGAACGACTTCTCTTCTCTGCTGCGCTCCTATTGGCTGACTCCAAGTAAACAAGCAGTGTGTTAGATATTACTGGATTTGGCGGGAATTCCTGCACTTGTTGAACCAACTTAAGTTTAAGGTTGAATGCACAAATACCCACCCATTATGCCATTGCAGTAAAATTGTAGTGTTCATAATAATTAAAAAGTTCAATGGTGATAAATGTTGGAGGCTATTATAATTAAATATCATACATTCTAAGTTCCACGTTTGTTGAGGTTAGAATTTCCATAGATTTCATTCTGCTTTGGGCGTGTAACAGCGGAAACAGGTTCTGTTTTTAAACTTGTTCAGGCATGGCTGCCGAATCTATTTACCTGAATGCGTGTGCGCAACGGTAGGTCAGATACGTTAAGTTGTTTGTGCATATACTATATATGAAGTTTGTAGGACAAGTAGGAATCCAGTTTCGTTACAGAGCCCTTGTATATGAAAATTCACTTCTTTTTTTTTTCCTCCTTCCCCACTGTATCAAGATGCCGGAAGTTATGACGGCAAGGTCGTTTTTAAGCTTTACGCCTATCCGACGTGTTTGATGCGTCACCAACGGACAACCTAGCCTGTTCTTATTGAATACAGAAAGGGTTCACGCGAACTTAAGCATATCGAATTCAATAGAAATTGAAATATTACTCAAAGTTTTGAAAGGCTTTTCACATATGCAGCTGTATTCAATAAATATTAAAGCGGCAACTGAAGAATTTTCCGCTAATATTTCATTTTAAAAATAAAATAATTTTTTTTTCACTAATTATTTCCTTTCATATTTATACAAACTATTTACTATGCGATAATAATTGGCATTTTTAGGAAACAACCAAACACATCAGAGGTTTGATTCAAAAGATGTGAAGAAACTACGAACAGACTTATAGTTTAAGAGTTTCCGATCAACACATTTCGCGATGAGGCGGTGTGAAAAGACAGTTTTCATCCACGCGTGAGAGCTCAGAACTAGTATTTGTTATGTACGTGGCGTCTTGTAAGCAGTCTTCATACTTTGTCTCAAGTGTATGTTTTTTTTTTTTTCTCATAGGTCGGCACGTTGGGCGCACATTTAAAAGTTTCGCGGGGAAACTTATATTGCAAACACACTACAACGCAGTTCACGTCCGAACACGATACGACAGACCGACACGACGTCAGAGACCGACGGAATATCGCGTTATATTTTATTCAGTATTCACAATACTACGACGAGATCTCCCCGACAAGTGTGTTAGCTGGCTGTTAGGAAATACTAAAACAAGTTATCCTAATAATATCCAATGTCGACTTTCTAAAACTCACGATAAAGCGAGCGATTACTTGTTGTTGGCAGTATTTAAATTTGAACAAAAGAAATAAGTATTTTAAAATAAACCGAAAGTTATTTTGGCGGCAAGTTAATTTATTATTTACTACAGTCTGAAAATATGGGCGAAGTTTAGTTTTATAATGTCGTATTTAGAGTTTTAGCGCGCTTCGAGTTCTGTATTTCAACACGGCTTTTTGACGAGTGTAGATCGAAATTGTGTTTTTCTTAATTTTTTTTTGCATCAAACGCATACAATTTCACCATGACCACGCCACACAAATGTTTTTACACGCGCGATCGATTGATCGTGACGAGAGCTGTCGATTGAAACCCAAACGAGCGTCGTAGCTTCAAGTCGAAAGTTATACTACGCGGAATTTATGAGACGCGGCGAAACGAACTCAATATTGCGACGTCCCCCCCTTCCGCCCCCCCCCCCCACAACCAATGCGCTATGCTTGGAAATCCTCATTCAGCGTAACATATTCTTTGATCCTTTGGCAATCGAATGGTATAATTGCATTTTGAATGTAGACGATAGATTCGTAGCTGCAATGCCAAACTATATCCCCCGATTTTGTTATTATCGGATTTTCTGGATTGCCTCCCACTAGGGTTGCAAATTTAAATACGTAGCCACGTCAAAACTGTTTAAGTTTATTAACAAGTATTTTACAACCAAGTATGCAGTATCATTTTTTTTTTTTTACTCCACACATACTGAAGATTACTTCCAGTGCTCTCTCATCAGCACCGACGATATATTTGCACGATCTTCTTGTTGTATCGATTCATGCTCCACAATACCTCGCTGCAGATTGCATTTTGTATAAGCGCCAGGGTCATAACTTTCTATTGCCCACTTACCGGTGATGAAAACAAAATTTCGATTTATTAATAGCGTGATTTCATGAAGGAAAATGGCCATTCTAAATCAAGCAACTGGCCGAAACACAGATTTAAGAGAAAAAAAAATCAGCCATGTTTACAGGTTCCATCGTTAAATATACAACATTCTTTTACAGACTAAAAATCAAGGGAGAAAAGACGCAAATAATAGATTTATGCAGTAGTTTACACGTCAAATCCATGTAGCAATTTAAAGTCATAAATATGAAATAACGTTTTTTACTCTTAAAAATATGTTATTTTAAAAATAATATTCCGTTTTCAAGGCTTCTTCCCGTGTTATGATTATAATTTCATGGACGGCAAAGAATGCTGGCATCCACAGCGTTACCATCATATTCAAAGTTTCACTCGATAAAGTACATTACAAGCACATATATTTCAGCCACGGCGGCTACCATTTTCGTAACGCTCATTCGTTGATCATATATAGTAATATTTTTTTGGCGGAAATCACCTGAAAGTAAGAGCATATATTTTAATGTAAATTTTCTTTAAACGTAGTAATAACGTTTGCAAATATCTACATATAAATAAAATGCAGGTAAATTTTCAATTTAACGAAGACAAAGTGAGAAGAAACCGCATAATAGACTCTAGTGTTAAGTATGGAATATGGATCAAATGGATGCGATAAAACAAACAAAGGTTCTCAATTGTTCGTGAACAGTCAGTAGCTACATGTAGCCGATCACAGCTACGGTCCACAACCCTGCGGCCTGATGTATAAGCTGGGTTTACAAAACAAAATAAGCGTTAAATATTATGCAGTAAATGCGTATCTGGCCTACTCGAGTACGTCTTCTGTATTGGCACTTAAGCCAATGGAAACAGGCGACAAGCCTCCAAAAGTCCTCATTTTACCGCGAACAGTCTATAGAAATGGCGTTAATCTCATAATAATATAGTCGAGTCCACATATTTGAAGTTTTTACAAAATAAGTATGCGTATGTTTAAAAAAAATAAAATGTGCAGTAAATTGAAGAGAGTTTGTTGTGATTTATTATTTTCGTGTCGTGCATGAGTCGTAAATACTTCTAGAAATTTACTTTTGAAACATATTTCATGCACTTGAAAACTTACTGAATGCAATTAACTGAGAGGCAAAAATGAAGTGAGTTTCTAGTTCGACAAACTGAATGCAAGTAATTGAATTCAACACGTATCTTATTGTGTGAAAATGGCCTTTAAGCAGGGTTTACAATAGAAAAATTAAGCGTTAAATTATGCGTTATGACATGTTCAAGGGAACTGAAAGTGTGCAGTCTTGTGAATTGGTTTACAATGGAACTTAGCAGGTCGTGTGCGTTGTTGGGGTTACACAAATAGTGCACAACAAGCCTCTCCAAGTTTACTTTTGTTCCTAACTTCGCCTGATATATAACTACCATGTTTAAGCAGGCCGTAATTCCAAGCCGACATTTTCTATCAGAGAAGGTTATTTTTGTGAACAGAGGTATAAAACGCTTATGAGAAGTGGCATATTTAAGAAATAACTTAACACGCTTGGTTCACAACTCATATAAATCTCACAAGCTCTTGAAACACCTGCTTAAGATCTATTTTTAAAACCATTCTGCATCCTTTCGCGGCGTGTAAAATTGACAAGGGTTTGATGAATATTCACCACTGTTTATGTCGTGGTTTCCTTCAATACAACAATACAGAAGGAATGGCGAGGGGGAAAATGCAGCAGCCAAACCCAGTGAACAGTTGAGCGGTGCAAAAACGAAATTGGTAAAAACTGATAAATATGAATAAAAACGACGAGAAAACATTTATATTGGTAGCACGTAGTAAGAAATAGTTCCCATGCAAATGCTATTTTAGGCTGTTCACGGTAAAGTGAGCACTTCAGGGGCCGTAGTTATTTTTCTCTTTCAGCTATATTTTATTCTCTAACCACCTTTTAAAATAAATACTGTCATGTAAGCAATAAATACGGTGTTAATATTCCATACCACTGGGAAGTTAACGTCTAACGCTAAAATGAAATATATTTATTGGCTATTATTCCAAGTGAGAGGGCTTTCAAAAGTGCTCACTTTACGGTGACTGAACTATACAACTGAGTGCGTACGAATTCGGTGCGTTGTCCTTTGGTGTATTTTTGTAGACTTCGCCGAGCTTGATTTGCAACGAGGCGGAGGAATATGCTGGAAGTAGAACGTTAGCAGGGCTTCAGAAAAGTGTGAAGTAATCGTGAATGGATTATACGCTCCATGTAAGACGCGTAACAAATATAATCGTAAACATGTGCACATAAACGCCTTTTAGTATTGTCTATACTTACATTACTGGAAATAACAATTTTCCGCCGACAACATCGACTTCTCTGTTTTGATTGGACGTCGCCTCACAAGTTTCACTTTAAGATATTAAATACAGCTATTTCCTTTAACGCTTAAGATATACTTGTATGCACGTTGTGTATTCTTCCGCTTTATGGAAAATAACACTGACGTGGGCCTCATCACTTTATTCATGCGTCGGTCAGCTGAAACCGTAAAATTATTAGAAAAGTAAATATTTTACATATATGGTAATTTTTACACTCCAATGCATTAAAAAAAAAAAAACAGAAAGTGAAAGAAATAATTTAAGTTATCACAAATGTTTACCTAATACTTTTTATTCGATGTTGAGATATGGAACTACTTTCCATCCACCATTACCAACTTTACTGGGCGCATGCCACTCAGTGCGGCCGTTAAAATAAATGCAGGCGGGCGCAGTGACTTTTTTCCAAGGTTGCTTTCAAAAGTGCTTACTTTATCTTGAACAGCATTTACTGCCAGAAAAGCTGCAATAAAGCGACTGAAATTCTGGATTCAAGAAAATATAGAACATTTATCTAAACGATAATCGTGAAGGAAAACGAAGCATGCAAGAAATTGGAAGGGAAAGAGGCCGCGATCATGATGTTTCAATGACGTCATATAACATTCCATGAATTGAATTCAATGAAAATTGAAGGTGATTCGAAGATAATTTGAATGTGTTGAAAGGGTCTTAAGACTGAAGTTGTTCTAGATCTTCTCAACAGATGGGGCTCTCAAGATATCTCCCGCAGTCGAGGATCTACGTCGGCCGACGGTCCCGCCGTCTAGGGTGTGGGAAACGATAACTAACGCCGTCCGCCTAGCTCCTACGCGCGGAACTAGCAGACGACCGGCGCGACATCTAGCCGCGGACGGTCCAACCTCGAGCGACGCCCGAGCGTTGCCGGTTAAAAAAAGGGCTTAAGAAGGGGGAGGGGAGGACAGGCGCGGACGATCCTACTCGTGGTCGTTTAGAAGGGGGGCGGGGTTGAGAGACATCGGCGCCCGTCCCATACACGACGGGGGAGCGTTTCTGTGTCGTCTTGTAGGGCAGTGCGCGGGTTTGCGTCTCGGCCGGGAGCTCCACGCTCGAGGGCGATAAAAAAAAAGAACATGGCAAGCTGATACTTGCTGCAGAGGGCCAAGTTTCCCTTGCCGAGTGCTCCCACGGGGGAGAAAGAGAAAAAAAAAAAAATATTTGTAAAGGGAAGAAGCCTTGTGACATGTGTTTGTGATATACGTATGTTTTTGTTATTCTTCTCGCGGGGGCATAAACCGGATCACCGTCGCGGATATGGGGATCCATACGTGCTCAAACCGGTGATGGGTTCGGTCGGGACACGTGAAGACGCGGTCTTGTGAAGTTCCAGAAAAAAGGGGGGGGGAGGTTTTAAAAAATGCAGCAGCCGAACCAACTGAACAGTGGAGGGGTGGCGAGCGCCTCCCCGGCGTCCACGGGCGCCACAGGGACCGCCACCACGACGAAAACCCTGGTGAACGGGGGCCGATTCGACTTCGACGACGGGGGGACGTACTGCGGCGGCTGGGAGGACGGCAAGGCGCACGGACATGGAGTGTGCACGGGGCCCAAAGGCCAGGGTGCGTACTCGGGCTCCTGGCACTACGGCTTCGAGGTGTCCGGAGTGTATACTTGGCCAAGGTAAGCACAGCCCCGCCACGACGTTACACCCCACCCCGACCATCTTAGCCACCGTTGTTAACAAAAAAAAAATTTTTTTTATTTATTTTTTTTTAAAGGAATTTTGGGTTGGCCAAAAGCAAATACTCCCACGGCCGAAATCAACGATTTGAAACGAACAACATAGCAGTCGATCAAGCGATCGATTGATCGAAACGCGTTATAGAAATCACGAAAAATCGCGACGAAAAATCGCGAACATTCTACGACGACGCGAACGCAAAAAGACTTCGCATCCCCCCCGACTGCGGCTACAGAAGAACTATCAATGTTTACAACACCCCCGACAGTTTTTCCTTCCGACAAGTGTTGCGTGGCTTTCCGCAAATTTTAGAACGGCCAGTAACTTTCTTCTATAAAGTGAGAATAAATCATTATACACAATTTTGTTTTGATAAAATTTGTAAGCAGAATATTTTTGGATCAGTTGATTGCCCACGAATATTTATGTTCGTAAGTTTAACAGCTTTCGGTTAAAAGATAACAAGGATGTACACACAAACAAAATATTTTTAGTGTGAAATTTACCATAGTAGTGAAATCCGCACGAAATTTTGCGTTGTAAGGTTATGTTTGATTTTCTGCTGCCCAGCGAGTCCGACCGGTCCGAAAGTATAAATAGAATCTAATTTTGTCGGGTTGTCGGGGTGACCGTGCTCCTGATTGGCTGATGAAAAATTCTCGTCGGTGTCCGGGCTGTTTTGTCGTATTGTCGGGTTATTTTTAATCCAGCTTTTAGGCCCCGTCTACAATCGCCATGGCGTGCGTAACAAAAGTTAAAACTTTTATTTGAGATTGCAACATCCACAACTAGTATTTGGTGTGATTTCACTTGCGTGACCTGGCGTGAATATGGTCATCCCAAGAGTACCTTACGCCAAGTTTCTAACGCCGGCCAATGAGAACGCGAAACTTCCAAAATACTGGTGTCGCCAACTTACGTGTGTAAAAATGACTGTGCTGGAAAAATTGTTTCCTATTTTTTTTTTGCTTTTTCTAATCATTGAGAAAAGTGTTTTGTTCTTTCTCGTTGACGCTGATTGGATTGTAGACGGACAGTTTCGCTTGTTATGCGTTATAAGTAATGTTGTTTAAGCCTAGTCGATTGTGGACGGGGCGTTGGACGCTTAAACTATGTCGTAACTGACCATTTAGTTTATTAGTAAATATTATAGTAGTGTTCATATCGAAATTCGCTGCGAGTCACTTGTTTAGAGATGGTTGTGATCTGGTAGTTTAATATTTTAGCAAGTTTATATACATACTAAGTGCCAAAATGCCGAAGACTAATAATTTTCTTTACGCGTTCTTCTGTTGAAATTCCGGGCTTGATCGAACTCGGATTGGAATCAACTTGTAGCGAACTCGTACCGACAATAAGTGTTCAAGATAGTTTCGAACGTGTAAACAAGACTGAATGAGGATTGAAACGGGATAGAAGCACTCTATTGGCGACCGGTAGAACTATAAAACAAACATAATATAAAATGAATTTCGCATATTTCTCCGTCCAAATATTTCTCAGTTCCTTCGCAGCCATTTATTTTTCGCTTCGCTTTTTTTTTTTGCTAGTCTCAGAATGATTCTAACCTCTTACAAAACCAAAATAACGAGCCAATATGGCGGCCACCTCTTCTTTGTTCTAATCTCAGTCCGAGCAGTGTTTAAAGTGAAATTTCAATCCGGATTCTACATTCCAGTCCGCCTCGACAACTGGACTGGATTATCTCACTCCACTCCACTCCTACTCCAGTCCAGTCCGGATGTGTTTATACTAACATTTCAATCTGGATTCTTCAGTCCATTCCAGGTTCAATCCGGATTGAAATGTTACCGTAAACGCACTGTCAGTTCGAACACATCCTTACTTGATACCACGCCTCCAGGTTGCACAGAGATGGTAGGCGGGAATCCTCCTTGGGAGGAAAAGGATGCATAGGCTGTTCACTGTAAAGTGGGAACTCGTAAGGTCCTAGTAACTTTTTCCTTTGCTATCAGCCATTCTTTATCCTTCCACCACTTAAAAAAAAAATATTGCCATGTAGGTAATAAACACAAGCGTATATATTTCACCGGACTCTGAAGTTAACGTCTAAACATAAAGTAAAATATAAGACTAGTATTCCAAAGTAGAGAACTTCAAAAAGTGCTCATTTTACCGTGAATAGCTTATAGTAGCGTTAGTCGAAAACCGTTGGATATTAATTTGTTCAACGATGGTTGTGGTTTGGTAGTTTAGTATTTTTAGCAAGTTTATTTACGTACTGAAGTACCAAATACCTGCTATAGGCCGTTCACGGTAAAATGAGCACTTTTGGAACCACTGCTTACGATCTAGTTGCATGCACGTTATGTATTCTTACATCTTATGTTTAATTAACATTGCCATGGATCTCGTCACATTATGTATGCGCCGGTCAGGTGAAACTGTGAAATTATTAGAAAAGTTAATATTTTAAATATCTGGTAATTTTTACACTCCGGTGCATTAAAAAACAGAAAGCGAAGAAGAGTCGCCACAAATGGACACCTGAAACTTTTTATTCTACTTTAAAATATGGAACTACTTTCCTTCCACCGTTGCCAACTTTACTGGGCACGTGTGTCCGTCAGTGCGCTCGTTGAAATATATGCAGGCAAGAGCCGTGATTTTTTTCTCTCAGATTGATTTCGAAAGTGCTCACTTTATCGTGAGCAACCTTTACTAATTTCGGTCACGTGATCTTGGGGTAGACTAAAAGAGCTGCTTCGTGCTCAACTTTGGTCGGAACCATGCCGACAGATTGAGCAGAGAAGCTAGTCGGGAATCTTTGTTGGGAGGAATTTTTGTTCCTTCAGGAAGTATTTACGCTTCAGGCAGTCTATATTTGGTACTAACTAATATTGTGTTGTTTCATTGATACGTGTTAATTGGAAAAATGAATCAAAGTTATTACGTATTTTGTTTTTCTTATTAATTTTTTTTTTCCGTGCTTTGAGCGAGCTGTTATTAAGCCCATTTTAAAATACTTCATGGAATAATAAATGCGCACAGTAATACAGGATCTCGTGCCGAAAATGGATATCCTAAATTTCACTCCAGGAAGGGACTGTTGCTTGCACAGGCATGTAGAGAGGATATATACTTAGGCCGTGTCTCGAATTGGCCCAGAGAGCGTGCTCTCGCGACCACGTCATTATGACGTCAGATAGAACGCCCTCTGGTCGTCTCAATTAATCGGAGAGTGTGCGAAAGAGCGAGAGCACGAAGTTGTGCACTCGCTGGGGCTCTCTCGCCACGCGCCATATTTGTTTACATCATTTCCGTGTTTGAATAAGGTTATAGAAGCTTTTTGAGCCGAAACCTCGACGCATTTTACATGAAAGTGAATAATTTCAGCTGTTTTAAACGAAGAAATAAATTTCGTAAGAAGTATTTATGAAAAAATATAAATAACATGTATCTGACGGTCCCGTTTTCTAGTCTCTTTGCTGCAACATGAGGGTAATATGTAATACAAAGATAATAGTATTTTGTCTGCGAATAATTATTCTAGTAGTATTATAATTATTTGTGAATTTTTTGAACACGTATATGTTATTTACGGTAGCCATGATTACGATTTCAGCTTAACATGATTCCTCGCATTTCGGCATCTGCTGTCTGCATGACGTCGGTGAGAAACGAGAGAGAGGTTGTCTCAATACCACAGAGCGAGGGCGTGAGAGGGCGCGAATCAGTGCTCTCGCCAGGTTGAGCGAAAGAGTACGCTCTCGAAAGAGTACTCTTTAAATTGATACTCGGCCTTTAAGGACCTGTGGTTACAAAACTGCTTGTCTGGAAATTTAAGTTTCGGTACAACTCTGGAAAATTTTATCGGTAAATATATTATGGTACTGTTTGAACGGCATGTGTGCTTCATACTTTACGATTTTTGTTTTACTATAAGCAAGCTGAACCGTATTATATTTTCGAAATTTTTCTCGCAAGAGGAAACATAATCTCGTACAGTGTATGAAACATGATTTTCCTCGCACTGTGAAGTACTGTACATGTGAGTCTATTGCCAACCCCTGCAGACTGCGCCAATGAAAATAATCTCGATACCAAAAACACAAGTGTTCGTAAACTAACCCAAGGTCAAAATTTTTTACCTTAATTACGCCGAGAAATATAATAACAAATGCAGTCAATTATAGGTTATTTAATCGTACGTCGTTGGGAAATAAGTCGTCTAATAATTGCTAATCAAGTGATTTTCGTAAATATTTCAGTGGTGTGCCAACATTGTAAACATACGAACTGGTTCTGATAATCTGTCTTTACACTGCAGAGTTTTTCGTGCCTACGAGTACTAACCAACCTTTATTTTTTCTGGTAGTTGACCCATTTAACCTCGCGCAGGAATCTCTTCAAGAGGCAGATTACAAAACCCCAAGGGCCCGTTTACACGTTTATAGTAGCTACCACGAAAATGTCTGATAGTAACTGCCGCGATAGGTTTTATTTACACACACGATCGTGATAAGCGGTGATAGTTAACCTCAAAAGGGACATAACCGATAACACTTGTATAAATACATTGATAGACCCTACACGTGTATCCTTTTGTCAAGAGGTTGATATTTGTTGGGGTAGTTAAATATCGTGACAGGGTATTAATGACATGTAAACATATATTGTTCCCGTGGTTTATTAAATGAGAATAAATAATGCTATCAATACTGTCGTGTCTTACATATATGATAATATATATGGCCTGTCGCACCACCACATACCGTAGTGTAAGAACCGCGACAGATATTAACAGAATCAAAATAATTAATAATGTTACTGTCAAAGTGAATACACACGATCACCAATACCTGGACGCCCAATATCCGCCGCAGACATAACCCGCGCCAGCAGTTCTTCCTTTGACTCCACAGAGGCCTGGTAAATTAAGCCTTTCATGCGGCCCCACATGAAGTAGTCTAGCGGAGTCGTTTTGGCCAACAGTGGTTAGGTCGAGGTGGCCTGATTGTTTGGCCTGCACGTTCACCCGACTTGACTCCGTTAAACTAGGGCTACTTCCTGTAGGGCCACATAAAGGGCGTGATTTTACGAGACCCCTGTGGAATCAGAGGAGCACCTGCTGGCGAGGATCATGGCTGCGGCGGATCTTGGACTTCCAGGTATTGGTGATCATGTGTACCGGAACATGGTACGTAGGTACCGGGTTTGTGTAGACGTCGCTGGTCGTCACATCGAGCCCTTCTTGTATGTGGACTCAGAAGATAAACAACGTACAGTGTGTTGCAGACGTGGGAGAGGTCAACATGTGATGTGGTGGTGGTATGTTTGTCGCGGGGAGAACGGTACGTTTCCGCACATACAGACGCCGACCCTGTTTGGTTTCTGCCTTTACTCAAACTAGGCTGGTTGTGATCATCTTGTTAATGTGGTTGTCACGTTTGACTGCTAACCGCCTTTTTTTTTCTCTCGGGCGTGTTAACTGCCGTGCTTATGAAAGGTGGCAGAGTGAGATAGGAAAAGTTCCGGTTGCTAAGCAGCCAAACTAATCGCATGGACGACTTCTTGTTTTAAAATGCCTTTGTTACCAAGATAGAGTATGTAAGCAATCTGAAGGCCATTTCACACGATCACATATTCATTAAATTCAATTTATTGAACTAAAAAAAATCACTTAATATGCCTTTCAATGAATTAGCTTTCATTTCTCCACGTGAAAGTTTATCATAAACTTTTTAATGCACCCAGTTAAAAAAATAAAAGGAATTTTTTGATGTATCTATGTACAATGCCAGACACGAAAATATACAAAAAATTTCTTCATAATATAGGATTAGCATTATTTTCATTTTTTTTTAATTGTATCCTTATTTTGTAACCTCTTTAAATATTTGCACACAACTCTATTTTTTTTATTACTTTCATTAATATTGTCAGAAAAGATATGATCAGTGATTTAAGTTTTATGTTAAAGAAAATACAGAACATGTTCGAAGCGAAAATCTTAAGGAAAACGAAAAATTAAATAAATTAAAAGAGAAAAGGGTCGCGATTGTGTCGTGTTCATCATTCCACGAATTCAGTTCAATAAAAATTGAAGGTATTTTAAGACGCATTTGGTCGTGGGAAAGAGCTTTTAGGCTGAGTTCACAATGGAAAACGTGTACATAGTAGATGTGTACATATCAGAATGAAAGAAGGTATTTTCGCAGAATTGTTCTTCGTCGTGTGTTTGTGTCGTGTAGAAAGCATTCTCAATGTCCACGTTTGTACATCAATCTGTCAACATTGTTTGCTGAAGCCTGACAGAACAGAATCCAAAGCCGTGTCTCAATTGGCCCAGAGAGCGTGCTCTCGCGACCACGTCATGACGTCGTCATAGAGAACGCTCTCCTGGTTGTCTCAATTAGTCTGAGAGAGTGCGAAATAGCGAGAGCACAGAGAGAGAGAGAGAGAGAGAGCACGAAGTTGTGTACTCGCTGGCGCTCTTTCGCACTCTTTGACCACGCGCCATATCTGTTAACATTATTTCCGTGTTTGAATAAGTTTATAGTATTATTATGGGCTAAAACCTCATTGTATTTTAACTGTACGTGTATAATTTCGACGGTTTTAAACAACGAAATAACATGCGTAACACATTTGAAGGGCACAAGGGAAAAAGGACGATTGTTCATTTTTACGGAAATTGAGATTATGGTGTCATATAATAGAGAATTGTCAGTAGTGTTGGCATGTCAAAGCATAAAGGTCAAAGGAGTTGAGAGTTCGGAATAACAAGCTTCGAAAGTAATAATTCCAGGGGAGGAGTTTATAGCTTCGAATGCAGTTTACTCAAAACTAGCAGATGTGGGCATTCGCCCTTTTCCCCCGTGTAATCTTAATTTATAAAAATATAAATACAGATTCCTGACTACGTCTCGTTTATTTTTGTCATCTTGCTGTAACATGACTGTAAAATATAAAACAAAAATAATAGTATTTTATGCGCTAATAATTATTCTGGTAGTAATATAATTATTTGAATACACAAATTACTTAGAATAGTCATGACCGCGATTTTAGCTTAACATGGTTTCCCGCTTTTTAGCATCAGCTGTTCGCCTGACGTCGGAGAAACGAGAGAGTGGTTGTCTCATTTCCACAGAGCGAGAGTACGAGAGAGCGCGAAGCAGTACTCTCGCCAGTTAGTGCAAAAGAGTGCTCTATGAGTTGAGACGCGGTCCAAGCTTCGTGTTGTTTTTGACGCCTCAGTAAGGATACTCGTATTATAAGGGAGAAATCAAAGCGTGACATACACCTGCATGCAGTTTTAATTTATGACCGACACTTGAGGAATGCAAACCAAGTGGATCAAGGCGCTTCGGAGCGCTGAAGACCAAATGAAGTCGTGAGATGTCCTTTAGCCAAGTGTTGTAGCGTGTGAACTGGGGTGTGAACAGATTAAAAATATTATTTAAGTAAAGTTGCTGTGATGGTGTTGTGGTGTTCAATCTGCCTTCCACACACTCACATACATGCGCCAAGCTAGCTTAGAGTAGATAATTTCGAGATGTCTCTTTCCAGAAATGGTTACACCAGTGAGCATAAACCGCAACTTTTATACTAAATACCAAATTCTTACCACGACGACAGTCGTACATCAACTTAGTAGAAGACTAGAATACCATACGGACATAGAACTTTAGTCAAACGCAATAGCTTAGCATGTACAGATTCGGGAGTAACTAACTTCAAGGATGGAGTCCAGAAGAAGATTAAAATATTTAATCTTTAATAAAAACTGCTTCGATCTGGCCAGTATTAGACATTGAGTTGTTTGAAAAAAAAAATAGTTAAACTAGTTAGCAGTATTATTAATAATCTTCTGGTGGCATGCATGTATCTTAAGTGGCGTAACGAAAGCAAGACGCCCTGTGAGTTGGAACGAAACATAATTTAATAAGTTATTATCTCTTTTTAAAAACAAATAAATAAAATCTTCTTTAAAAGTATACATATATATATATATATATATACATATAAAAGCTCACACCAAATAAACTAGGAGCAGGGCTAGTAATTTTGGGTATTGGTTAGTAAAATAAAGTTCAAAGACCGGCATTTTATGGCAAGAAAAATGGCATCTGCCTTAAGCTACTTTCCAAAACTAAAATCGGCGACCATCTTGTTTTAATTTCCTACTGACTTTATACTTGTAGATCGGGATGTATCACGTGAGGAATCTGCGTCAGGCAGGTCGGGTACAGTCATGGGATGCAGTGATTCTCTTCCGGACGAACATTTGCCCCTAATATTCTAGCCAACTGGCTGTGGCACAGCGAGATACAGTCCAACATGGTACCACTCGGATTGTCGCGGAAGGTTATCTAAACTAAATTAAATCGAGCACTACTAACGCCTCAGGCCCTCTTCTTCTCTTGCCGGCACCCTGACAATCTTCTCTTGGTCTGGCTAAATATACAAAATCACTCGCGGACTGCCCTAATATCTACATTTAAAATCCTCTCGGGGCCGTAACACTCGTTACGCCCTGCCTTACATCGCAGTTGAACTCCCTCTCCTCTCTAGCAATACCTTAGCTTAAAAGTACCGCTACGTAACGACCAATCACAAGGCGGCTGCTTCCTCGTGCAATCAACAGATTGCGTTGCCCCCGGCAACGGGCCTCAGTCTCCAACAATTATGGCTGTCAACCAAATGCTACATTACAGTAAACAATTGAAACTCTTAATATATAAAACATTTAAGTACAATATACTTAATGGAAAAAAAAAAGTAATTATTTTGAGACGTGTAGAAATTAGCATGTCATAACAATAAATAAAAAATAAAATAGCTGCAGTAATAAATTATAATGCGTTTGAATAAAAACACCTTGATTTGCATGTGATCATTGAACGTCTCATTTGCATACTGATAGTGCAAAACGCAGTCGTTACAGTGTCCAGCAAACGTCGTACTTTTAACACGTACAAAACAACTGCAATTTTTATATTATTTACACACGAAGTGAGCTCTATGAACTAAGTTTATAAAATAACACTTTGTTGCGTGCCATTCATCCAAATGAAAAATATATTCCAAAGAAGTATAAAACTTTTCTAGTGTCCGTCGACTTGCATTTAAGAATTTGATTTGTTTGCCAATATTTATTCGGTGTACTCCCTTCAGTTTATAGAGTGCATTCGCTTGTATTTATAGTACTGCCATGCCTGGAAGTTAATCATGTTCCTTTTATTTTAAATCGTGTACCTTATGACAAGTATCTTAATTCATACCTGGTCACCCTAACCTTTGTGATTGGTTCCCTATCAGAAAACGTAGGCTCGGAGCATAGGACATAATGGTAGAACCTCCACACGACTAGAAACCGCGTGAGAGATTTATTCAAAATGGAATGCTTAGTATGCATAATTTTTAGCCAACGAGATTTTGCGACGGGTCATTACGTCAGTTGACATGTTTGTTTCGGTTTTTTTTTTTTTCACACACAATATGAATTATAGTAACAGATGTGGTATTATGTTTAAAATTGACAGTGATGCAAAATAATTGGCATTATTTCTTTCCTATATAATATTTGCTCTTGCGATTACAAATACGTGAATGAACTTAAGAATTTCTACTGGCACACTGTTACGCGTGAGCGTTCAGCCTGCTCGCCTTCCATCAAGGCGATCCGGATTCAATCCCCGGCCGGGTCACTCCGGATTTTCGCACGTGCCGTTGGTCGGGCGGGTTATTATTATTATTTTTTTCAGGGATCTCCCGTTTCCCCCGCCCTTTCATTCCGGCGCTGCTCCGTACCCGCCTCGCTTCACCCTCATCGGCTCTCAAGACCCCGGTGTTAAGAGCCGTCGAAATCTCTTCACTCGCTCACGACCTCGTTTTCTATTGGTCGTTGTTACGCTTTCAATTGTGGCCCAAGCTTTGGTGGAGTGCTCTGGCCGCAAGGGCGTGTTTACGCGAACAAGCCACATGTGTTCGTCGATCAATACCGGTTATACGTCCCCCGTAGCTCCTCGCCCTCCCCCCATCAAGACACATTTTTCATCGTGTGCGTGCGTCCATGAGAACAAAACTCCCGTTTACTCAGCGTGAATAGGATTCCAGGTGTGTTGTTGCAAGCAGACAAAAGCCTTTCAAAAGCCTCCTCTGCCGCTATGGCTTCGCCAGTGTTGCGATTCTCCGGCGGCTATTAAATTAGTGTAGGTCAGCGATCGACAACAGGCGGGCTGTGGTCCGAACTGGAAACCTGGAGAGTGTAGTACATTCGTGGTTTATTCACACTTTTCGAATCTAACCTTTGAGAAATCACCCCACGTATGACGTGTTTGGTTGTTTTCTAAATATGCCGTATATCGCAAACGTTTAGTAGCACTCTTAGCATAAAAGTGTCTTATTTGGCCGTGGACACGTCTTTAAATTTGCGACCATAGTGGGAGGCAATCCAGCAAATACGACGATAACAAAATCAGGGGATAGAGTTTGGCATTGAAGCTCCGAATCTATCGTCTACATTCAAAATTCAATTACACCACTCGATTGCCAAAGGATAAAAGAATAGGTTACGTTGCGTGTGGAACCGAATAGCTGGGGGGGGGGGGAGGGGAGGGAGGTGCGCCGCAATTTAGAGTTCGTATCGCCGCATCTCATAACTTCCGCGTAGTATAACTTTTGACTAGGAGAATCTACAACGCTCGTTTGAATTTCAATCGACAGCTCTCGTCGAGACCAATCGATTACATGCGAAAAAAACATTTGTGGGGCGTGGTTATGGTGAAATTGTATGAGTTAAATGTAAAAAAAATTAAGAAAACTTAACACAGTTTCGGCCTATACTCGTCAAAAAGTCAAGTCGAAAAATACAGAAATCATATACGGTTGGAAAGAGCATCTCAAAAGCAATCCAGTGATACCCATAAAACCCCATATGATCGAGTGAAGCGGTGCCGGGAACGTAAAAAATACACCAAGGTGTCCGAGAGCCTCAAGTAGACGTATTCACGCAAAACAAACGGCCGTCCCCTCAACAAAGCCAAACCCAAATTTTTTAGTGTATGTCGAACTTTTACTCACATTTTATTTATAAATTATAATTTTTAATTAATAATCAACAAGAATGAAAACGGTGAGAAGATAAGCGTGTTGGTAATGCCTAGTAAGAAATGGTTCTTATGCAGCGGCGACGTTGGTTGTCATTAAGGGTCAGAATTTCTATAAACAAAACACCATTTTTCCTTAGTTTACATGTGTTTTAAGTGAAAATTAACACTAGCAAATATCACGACCGCAGAAAATTCTTTTGTGTTTTATATTAAGGCTTACTCAAAACTTGCATAACGCACTCTAAATCTGAATCGGTGAGAACTTCACTGTTTCAATCAGTCAACAGTATCTGTGATTCATGAGTTACTTCAGTGAATTGAACAGATGAATCAGTGAAAAAATGCCAGATTTCCATCACTTATTGATTCATCAACATTTTCCAATGATCCATCAGTCATTTTTTTTTTCATTGTTTTTGTCTGATGGATTTGTCAAGCTGCGTGTAAAAATGGCCGTTAAAATGTTAATAAGTGAAGGAACAACGAATAAACTAATAAAACCAATACAAAGTACTTTCTTAAATGTATTTCGCCTTTCAAAATACCATCTTACAAGATAATATGAGCGGTCAAAATTTCATTTGGTTTTTAAGTCCTTCATTTAGATTCCATGTAATCATCACAGCGTTCGGTTTGAACGCTGCGTACAATGTCGTGAAGAGAGTGCACCCATATATAAACTATTCGTCTTAGCAATCCTAACGGTATTAATTAAACCAAATACGAACTAATCCCTTGAGTTTTTTTTTTTTAGAAATTAATTTGTTGGCAATATCCTAGTAGGAAAATTTTTTATTGCCAGATCTCGATTTGGAACCAACAGAACTATGTGATTAAGACGTTCTTGCGTCGTTGTAGGATGAAGTTGTGTTTTCAGACAAGGAAGAAAACATAACAAGAATAAAGAGAGAGAGAGAGAGAGAGATGTAGAGGTAGAGAGAGATGTAGAGGTAGAGAGAGATGTAGAGGTGGAGAGAGATGTAGAGGTGGAGAGAGATGTAGAGGTGGAGAGAGATGTAGAGGTGGAGAGAGATGTAGAGGTGGAGAGAGATGTAGATATATATATAGATATATATAGATATAGATAGATATAGAGATAGATAGATACAGAGATAGATAGATAGATACAGAGATAGATAGATGTATAGAGATAGATAGATGTATAGAGATAGAGAGAGAGTCAAACTTTGTGGGTGATACGGACTCACGGCGCAGTGTTGCCATCACTCTAAAAATAATTCTAGTAAACTTCCTAAACCGAATTGGAAGTTTGAAACCTAATGTGTATAGTGTATGGGACTAATACCACACTTCTGGCTGGAATGTTTAGCGTCGCTGCTTTACAAATTGGGGAAGTTTCCTGGGCAAATGTAGGAACGCTAGGATGACCGCGTGGGAAATAACTTATACATTCGCGTCTTCCCACTCTACGTACACACTCACACGAAGGCTGTTCACGATAAACTGGACACTTTTGAAAGCCCTGCCTAGGCCGGGTGCACACGTGCGGTCCCACGAGGGCTTGGCTCGCATGTGTCGGCGCACACGTTTCTGTGGTGCCGCTGCGGCCTATGTCCGCACGTGTGCGCCGGGCCTTAAGATCTACTTGTGTGTGAATTGCGAATTCTTCCACCACATGTAAAGTTAACGTTGCCATGAACCTGAACCGTAAAACTGTTTAGAAAGTAAATATCTTACAAATGTGGCAATTCTTACGGGTGTCGTGCGCTAAAAACGGAAAGCAAAATAGATATTCATTATTTAAAAATACTTACCCTAACACTTTTACATCGGCCTTAAGACGTGGAACTACTTTCCCCTCCGTCGTTACCAACTTTACTGGGCGTGTGCTGCTTAATGTACCTGTTAAAAAAAAAAAAACCCACGCAGGTAGGGGCAGTGACATTTTTCTAAGGTTGATTTCGAAAGTGCTCATTTTACCGTGAACAGCCGATAATAACTTTGCAAATAATTTCTTAGTGCAGTTACAGGTTGCCAGCTGCTGCAGACTGCGGGTTTATTATTCCTTCTGAACATCTGACCCTTACAGTAGATTATTAAGGGGTCATGAGACTTCCTTGGCCCTCTGATGCCGCCGCCAATGTTGTGCAAAATATCTCTGAACCGCGTGTGCACGAATGCGGTACGTTGTCACTTCACCGTAGTATTTTTGTATTTAGTTAAGCTTTATTTTGCATGAAGTGGAGGAATATCGTCGAAGTAGAACGTCAGCAGGGCTTCAGAGAAAGTTGGAACTATAGAAAACTGCACTGTCAAAACACGTAACATCTAACTTTAAGGTGGGGTTGCCAACTGTCCCTTGTTGTGCGGGATTTCCCCGTATCCCGGTGTCAACAGAAATATACCGCATGTACATGGTACGGGACGTTATATATTTCCGTATCTCGGACTTCTCCGGAAATTAAACTGGATATTAATAAACGCAGTGCCAAGTCGTTTGTCATTAAGTACGTTCGTTAGAGTAGCGTTTTCCCAAAATGTGCACAGTATCGTTTCTTCCGGTGAGTGTTTATATCGCCTTTTTAAAGCCGGTTGGTTCAGAAGTCGAAATCACAGAGAGTTATGGCTTTGGTTGGAAATACGTTATGTTAACGGAAAACGTTGACATATGTATAATGCTGACTTTTGCACATTGCAGATAGGCCTAGTATCTTTATCTGTTTTTCTTGTAACAATTTTCCTTGATCATTTCTTTGGGGTGAGAGTGTTGAGTTGTCGGAAGGTGGCAGATCTGAAAAAGTTGGCAACCCTACCTTACCAAATAACGCATTATTTTACACTTGTAAGAGAGTTCTTCTATAAGCGCCGTCGAGCTCGGTTCAGATTTTTTGGCCTGGGCGTTGGGTGTGTGTGTGTGCGCGCATGCGCACGCGATCTCTCTCTAGAATGTTGGAGAGTTTTCTTGCCTTTCGATTCTTGTATTTTTTTCGACGTTTTTAAGATCTCGCTGCTGTATTTGTTCGCGGTTTCTATAATTTTTTTTATAGATTAATTCTATTTCTGGTTGTACATATTTAGTCCCCAAGGCTAGGCGCATTTAGCGCCACTTTAAATTAGAACAATTTACTTGTACGAGAAACCATTCAATTTGTATACATTATTTACATACAAATTTTCTTTCCTCGTATGGTTTTTGCATCATGGCATCTCAATCACAAATTTAGTGTTTTTGGGACACACAAATAATATAAATGAAATCATTTAAAATTTAAGAATGGCTACTGAAAGGTAATATCTTAATTAATTTTTAGGTAGGCTTAACGAAACTTATAAAAAAAAACAGACAGGCGTAAATAAAAATTGCATTAGTTCCCTTATTTTAAGCAATTTTTAAAAATTGCGAAAACATAGCGCGATTTTTAAGATTTCTTTAAGTAGTTCATGATATCTTATTTCGATGTAAATAGTTCTGTTTTGGTAAGTTAGTTT
The DNA here is from genome assembly GCA_029891345.1 of Dryococelus australis. Taxonomy (NCBI): domain Eukaryota; kingdom Metazoa; phylum Arthropoda; class Insecta; order Phasmatodea; family Phasmatidae; genus Dryococelus; species Dryococelus australis. The sequence continues at coordinate 31,124,636 of CM057006.1, forward strand.
ATTATTTGTACGTCCCAAAAATACTAAAATTGCGAGTATATCTAGTTAGTGCGTTCCGAAAAATCCGACAGTTGCTTCTTTTTAGAAATTTTGTTAGAAATATTAGCTATAAAGACATGTTAATATTGGTTATAACTGAATTTATTACCACGAGTTTGACTCCATTTGAAATGACACAGGCTCTATGTGCGTAGATTTCTCGTGGTCACTGTGTGAAGTTTTTTCTCTCTTCAGATTGTGTGGATTTTAATGATTTTTTGGGACTTCGTATTCGCTTTTGGAATTTATCTTTCTGGCTTTATGGGATTGTTCCCAAAGCCGTGTTTAAACAGAAATTGATCAGTCGATCCGGCTGGACGGGAAGGATTGTAATTGCTTCTTTCGTGGGAAGGATTTTTTGGTGATTTCAATTTTGACTGTCTCTAAGATGAAATAAAAATATTTTGAGTTTTACTGTGCACATTTGTTCAAAGAAATAGTAAATTTAAAAAAATATATTTTCTGTGATTTTAATTTTTAAAGTGACCTGTTACGTCTCTTCACAGGAGCATACGTGAACCGCCAAAGACTGGTTTCGCTGAGGACATAATATCAGGGCTCTTATAGGTTATTTGCGGTAAAGTGAGCGGTTTCGAAAGCCCTCTCATTTGGAATAATAGTCGATAAATATATTCTATTGTTGCCTAAGACATTAACTTCCGACTGCGCTGGAATATACACACTGTTTACTACATACTTGACAATATTTATTTTAAAAAAAGATGGTTTAAGGATGAAAAATAACTGAAAGGAAAAATTAACTAGGTTCTCAAAAGTGCTCATTTTACCGTGAATAGCCTATAGTAAGCATCAGTTAGGGGGGGGGGAATAACTGGCGTGTTTTCAAAGTTATATGGCATACATAAGCATCTGACTTTTGGCTGTATCCATATTCCTGCGAAATTCCTACATCAAAGACCTCTATACAAATCCCCTAGTTTTTCTCCCTGCACGAACTTTTTGTTTTAACGTATCACACATTGGAATGTGGGGAGTGCTAACATATCGTTTATTAGTGTCGCACGTTTTATCCGCTCGCAGTGTTTCCAGCCAGCTCACAACGTGTGTGTGTTTTTTTTACATTGCACGCTAGAACCTACCTGTTTTTATTGTAACAAATATGCATACGTCAACTACCATGAAATCTATTGAGAGCGTCCCATCGAATTTTTTAAATAATTTTTTCAGAGGGCTAAGTAGCGACAATAAATAAAAATCAAAAAATAAATATTTGTTGTTCGAATTTATATGTACCTTATCTTCAAATGTTTTTGTTTGTTTACAGACTGTCCTTGCTTGTGCATCGCAAATTAAATGAATCACAACGCGAACGTGCCAAATGTTGATTTTTAAATAGATCGACTTTAAAAAAAAATACAAAATAAAATTTAAAAAAGCGCGTGTTTATCTAGCATTGGCGACATCGAAAAAAAAAAAAAATTCCGTAGGGCGAACCTTTCCTTTCCAAGGTCACGAGGCTGTTCCATTTTGTGGGAAAATAATTACGGCCAGCCGAATATTACGGGACTACGCAGATAATTTCACGGTTCATATGCCGCCTAACGCATTGCTCGCCAGTGGAAGTCGATTTGGAGAGCCGCTTGGTAGCACCCTGTGCGAGGCTACAGTAATAACTTGGAAAACTGAGTTTACTGGAGTTCTTAGTGGACGCGCGGCACCAGTGGAATATTAAATAGGCGGGGCGGGTTTACAAATTTCTTCAAATTTGGCCGCACGGCGCACCTCTCGTAACTCGTCACACGCGGCATCTGACCCCAATGAAACGATAAAGAAAAAAAAAAAAATAGGGTGGGCTGTGTCATCTGCACGGCCGCAGGTATGCTCACGTGACAACGTCTGTGGGTGGCGAGAGGAAATAAAATGATGGACTGTGTGATGACGCAATCGCCAAGGTCCGAACTTCGCTGCTGCGTAGAACTGTCAACTTCTTCGTCATATAACTCCGGAATGGATTGAGGTAGCCCGAGTCGTCCTTTCAGTATTAGATTTGTATTGTCGAGCACTAGTCATGTTGTTAATATCTGTAATGTTCTTTTCGCCCAACTCGTAATTTTTAACTATTGTAGTTGGTAACCTGGAAAGAACGTGATTATTGGTTAGGAAGTCAGTGTCGGTGATTATTATTTATGATTCTTGGTTACGTTTCTAGTTTCTCTTTTTTCTTTACGCACGAACTGACCCCCAGAATTTCTCAGATCGGATGAGCCGGCTCGGTCGCTACAGCGGTCTGAATCATACTAAACCGCTCGAAATCGGAGGTTCGCAGCTTGTGGCTGCCATCGCGACCTGATGACGTCAGAACGATACGTCTGCGTGTGAAGCATGAAGCCAAAGGACCGACCTGTACTATCGTACATTTACGTTTAACGTGCTGCTCATTCTCAAAGAGTAATTGCCACGGACCCTAGAGCGACATATCGTGACGCTCACGTTCTGAACACAAGGGACTGAGTTGCAAGAAGTCGGGTCAAAAAATTCTTTTATAAGAAAGAACAGTTGATCAACTACTAAATGCGAATTGCTAAACTCAATGTTATATATCGGTTGACACGTTCTCTGAACACAACGAAACTTTAAAGGCTGTTCACGATAAAGTGAGCAGTTTCGAAATGAACATTAGGTAAGTCACTGCCCCTGAATGCATATATTTTAATGGGCGCACTGGGTGACATTCGCCCAGTAAAGTTGGTAACTATGGATGGAAAGTAGTTACATATCTTAACGTCGAATAAAAAGTATTAGGGGACCATTTGTGGTAACTTAAAATCTTTTCTTTCGCCTTCTGGTTTTTTTTAATGCACCGTAATGTAAAAATGAGCAGATCAGTAAAGTATTTACTGTGTTAATAATTTCACAGTTTCATTTGACTGACGCATGAATAAAATGATGAGGTCCACAGTAATGTTAATTTTACACAAGGCGGAATAATACACAACGTGCATACAAGTAGATCTGAAGAAGGGCTTTCAAACGTGCTCATTTTACCGTGAACAGCCTATAGTAGGAAGGATTTAATTCCACAACTTAAGCTTAACGACGTTAAAGTGTCTGCGCTATTTTCCTGTCTCATGAGAATATTTACTACTGGTGACATTAAATAAATAGCTTTGAAACGAAAATGCCGAACAAATGGAAAATCAATTAACACTTCATAGCGCAGTCCTAATTATTTTTGCTAAAATTTTTCGTGCTCTTAAAAGAATACTCTGAAATTTTTCTATTGACAACAGTGCTCTTGAATCTGCAAATAATTTCCTCGACTGTTTTAAAATTGAAATTTCTTGCGAAGCTCAAAATCAATTTTTGATGTACTTCTTTTTGCTATTCCGATGTCTTCAAAATGTCAAATCATTTGTTTAATATTTTTAAAAAAATTTTTCACAAAGTTGATTAATTTTATTTTTTTAACTAAATACAACGTAATTTTTTTTTCCACGCATATCAGGCTTCAGTTTACATAATGAAATTTGGAAATAAAACTGTCATTACAGAATTTTTATACTATATAATATATTTACTGTAACGATAGTAACTTATACGTATGTGGATTGCACATTCGTTGCTAACCTGCAGTGCCTTTTAAAACCCTGTGTGCTGCAATAAACATGAAAGCGAGCATTACGTATCATACACGACTAAGATTACAGTAAATCGTAGTTGTTCTGGCTCTGTATTTACATCGTTACTGTCTTGGAGAAGCGCCGTCCATTTCCCTTATGACGTTGAATATGGAATTCAATCTCTCTATAAGCAGACGAACACAGTCGTTTGTGTCCCAGAATGCGGTTTACAGTATTTGCCTCCGACTGCCGAGTCTGAAACGTCGCGGGCAACATGCCCTGGTATTAACAATGTGCGCCCGAAATAGCCTCTAACCGCTCTGATGTAAGTGCCCGGTCGAGAGGAAACTACCACACTGCTTCAGGGGGACAGCGACACTGGGTTCCGGTTAACCACTTTTGAAAATCAAACTTTGAAAGTCCCTGCCCCACTTGCATGGAGGATGCACACTGGCTTACATAGGTGTGCACACTGGCTTACATAGGTGTGCACACTTGATTCTAGGTTGGAAGGAGTAAGAGGATGGAACACCTTCCCAACATTTAATGCCCAGATTAAATATTTTTATGTATCTCCGTCTGTCTCTCTCTCACGGTCTCTCACCCGGCCTCTCACCTCTCTCTCTCTCTCTCTCTCTCTCTCTCTCTCTCTCCCGGTCTCTCACCTCTCTCTCTCTACCGGTTTCTCTCACCTCCCCCGCTCTCTCTACCGGTTTCTCTCACCTCCCCCTCTCTCTCTACCGGTGTCTCTCACCTCCCCCTCTCTCTCTACCGGTGTCTCTAACCTCCCCCTCTCTCTCTACCGGTGTCTCTAACCTCCCCCTCTCTCTCTACCGTTGTCTCTAACCTCCCTCTCTCTCTCTACCGTTGTCTCTCGCCTCTCTCTACCGTTGTCTCTCGCCTCCCTCCTACGGTGTCTCGCCTCCCTCTCACGGTGTCTCTCACCTCCTTCTCACGGTCTCTCACCTCCCTCACCTCCCTCTCTCAAGGTCTCTCACCTTCCTCACCTCCCTCTCTCAAGGTCTCTCACCTCTCTCTCTCAGACGGTCAGTTTTATTCCACATAAGATCTCTAAGACACTGATCGTTTAAGTCTAAATATTTCTAACCAGTTGAGACTAGTTTTAGCATAGCACTCTCATCAGAGGTACAATAGATGAATAACATAAGTTGTCACTTTAGAGTTCTTTTGAAATGTAGTATTTAACTGTCAGTAGTTTTGAGTTCCGACTAACAAGAATTTGCTACGATTACAAGACTAGTTTCACGGTTAGTTGCTCTATCAGTGGAGGATGTACTGGATTTGGAGCGTGACACACGACGACTCTCCACATTGGCAATTACTCGAGTGTTTAAATTGCACACCGTATCGGTCTACAGTGGCTGAAAATGGCACTGGCATTGCGCACGATTTTTTTTATGCAAACTAATTTTTAGGACACTTTAATGAATCCGTGCTTAATTATTTGACCACGAAACCATTAATCGTGCAGAAGATCGGTTACAGAACTGTTAAACGTGCCAAGTCAGTGTCTGTTAAAGATATAGACAGTGTATATCGCTAGACATTGACCCACTATTGTGAGCAGCAGTGCTAAAGGCTGTTTACGTTCAAGTGAGCACTTAAGAAATGAACCTTAGAAAAAATTTACTGCCACTGTATGCACATATTTTAATGAGCTCACCGAGTGACATTCGCCCTGTAAAGTTGGTAACGATGGATGGAAAGTAGTTCCATATCATAACGTCAAATAAACAGGATTAGGTAACCATTTGTGATAACTTAAAATGATTTCTTTTCGCTTTCTGCTTTTTTAATGCATAAAAGAGTAAAAATGAGCAGATATGTAAAGTATTGACTTTCTTAATAATTTCGCAATTTCATTTGACCGATACATGAATAAAGTGATGAGGGTATAGCAATGTTAATTTTACGTGAGGCGGAGGAGTACACAACGTGCATTCAAGCAGATAATAAGCAGGGCTTTCAAAAGTGCTCATTTTACCGCGAACAGTCTATAGCCTGTTGTGTCTCAGAATTTGCATCAAACATTTATTTATTTAATTTTCACAAACTCGCAGTTTAAAATTTTATTTTTGGTTACATCCAATTTTAAATGTGCATAGACCTAATTGTAGAGCGATTTTGTCGATACATTTGCTTATAATTATTGCTACAGAAATTCAAATTTAATTTTTATGCCGGACTTCAATTTGGGGCACGATTTGATGTTTATAGAATTTTTTACCGATTTTATTGTTTCTTGCAGGAATCGTAGCAGAAATTCTTACTTTCCCATTTCCCAGATAAATAATATGAGGCTGGGAAACAAGTTGAATGACTTGATAGTATTTTTCACATCTCTTGAATGAATATATTATGAAAATACGGTTTTACAATCCAAAATTAAAACTTTAGGCCCGTTAATTTTTTCATTGATCATCTAGAAGAAACACATGTGAATTTAGATAATGCTGCAGTTCTAACATACTAACGTTAAAATAAACATTCCTGTTATCAAATTCATGTAGCAGTTCTATAAGATACCTGCTGAGACTTGTTTAGTAACTATTTCTTTTTTAAACTTTTATCTGCACAGGCTCCTTGCCCCTAATAAGAATCTGATTCAAGCTATTTCCACTCCTTGTGCATCGAGCAGGTTACTTAGATGTTAATACTTTACATCGAATTATGCTTAGAAGCTGTAATTTGGTGATCGATGACAAAATGCGTAGTGTTGAAACTATGAATTCCTAGATTATGTTTCCAAGTTTATAAAAATATTGTATCGAATAAAAGCAATTTTTAATTGTGTACTTTGAACGTGGAAACATTTGGCAACATATTCCATATCTTGAATATCGAGTGCTTTAGGTTGACTTTGATCAGAAAAGCCGCCTTGCGAGATGGCTGAATTGCTTCTAAGTGTGTAGGCATGAATGGCCCAGGCTTAAATTGATGGAATTCATCCAAACAATTTAAAAAAAAACTTTACACACACTGACACGACAAATTTCTTGAACCCTGGCCGAAACAAGTTGAGAAGTGTGTGTGTGTGTGTGTGTGTGTGTGTTGGGGGGGGGGGGGTATTAAACTGCTTATTCATTTCGTGTGTACTTCGGGTATTCCACTAAACTTAACTCCGTGTACGGCCATTTTTCTTGTTCAGTAATCTCTGTATTCTGGAAGAGCACTCAAGTTTCAGACCCTGGGTGAATGTTAGCACGAATCGGTTTTAAAAAGTTGCTGCATTCTCTACCAGCGTGTGCCATGGCCTGTTTAATACACCTCGCGGCAAAATCACTGGAGGCCCTGTGTTCCCATCCAAATTGAACAGTGGAATAGTATTTAAGCGAAGAGAGAATCGCTTGAACACGAAACGTGCATTTACTGTCATGAGTCAAAACAGTTGTACGATTCGAAAAGGGCGTGACAGCAATGGTCCATTAATTCAGACAGATGTGTCTGTAGTTGAACGACCCTCTGTCAACTGGTAGCGACATCAGTGTCAATTTAAAAAAAACCATTAAAGCTCTAGCCTCGAGCTTCGTTTATTTCCCCTAAACGACCTTATTCTAAGTGTAATGTGAAGTTAAAACCCGAAGGTAGGGCGGGATTTTATTGCGTCTCAGGGCTAACCCCTTACGCCTACAAGGAAGGAAAATCATGTAAGGAGACCTGCATCGCGGCAAAGAGGGATTGGGCATCCATGGCCTGCACTTTGGGGCCATGACTACCTCCCTAAGTGTACTTAGAGTTAGTCTTAACTATGAAGAGCAAGGGAAAAACAGGCACGAGAGACGTAAAAAACCCTTGCGACAGAGAAGTAAAATTTTCAAAAATTATTGCATATATTAAATGAAATGAAATAGAATGCTACAGGATACAGAGTGTTTGGAAAACATGCTGTTAGTTAATAGAGTTGGAAAGACTAGAAGAGAGGAGGCGGGTGCTTTGTCGATCTTCATTCTTGTAGTCGTAACAAACTACTCTGGATTGGCGAACTCTGACGAATAGTCAGTACAACAAACTACAGACAGCCATGTCAAATATTGCAGAATACTCTTGTCACAAGCTACTGTTAAGTATTATTTTAGATGCGCTGTTTAGTTAAAAGGTGACGCACTCTACATTGACGTACAAATTGGGTTAGGCATAGCTCAGATGATGAACACTCAAAATAAGTTTGATCGTCAATATATTAAGTGAATGTCAGTTACAGCTCGATTACAAAGTCTGTTAGTAAATATTTAGCTCTGAGGAGATCTAAGTAGAATAACTGGATACATCGTCGTAGTTATTATTATCAATTATTCAATTAAAGCCACGCCACTCTAAATATTCCGTAAGGAACGTCGTCACATTAAACATGATGCCGAAGGCTGATGACTAGACGTATCTCTGCGGACGGCAGGCCGTCCCCCATCGCTGGACGTCTTCCTAGTGCAGTGTCGCGATGACAAAAGACCTCTTTCGCCGTGTTTCCAGCCGTAATATTGGCCCGTGTTGAATAACAACCGGTCCTGCTTTCGACTCGTTGGACGGGAGTTTGTTTCCTTCGCTCAAGACTTCGTCCCCATTCCTCGCGATGTGATCGGAATAGGACTAGCAAGCCCGTGTTGCTGCACATGACACTAAAGGCTGTTCACGATAAAGTGAGCACTTTTTAAATGTACCTTAGAAAAAAATCACTGCCTCTGCCTGCATATATTTTTCGGACGCACCGAATAAAATTCGCCCAGTAAAGTTGGTAACGATGAATGGAAAGTAGTTCCATTTCTTAACGTCGAATAAAAAGGTGTTAGGTAATCATTTGCGATAACTTAAATTTTCTTTGGCTTTCGGTTTTTTTTAATGAATCGAAGCGTAAAAATGAGCATTCTGGTAAAATATTTCCTTTTCTAATAACTTCACAGTTTCACTTGACTGATGCGTGAATAAAGTGAAGAGGCCCGTGGCAGTGTTAATTTTTCATGAGGCGGAAGAATGCACAACGTGCATACAAGTAGATCTTGTGCAGGGTTTTTGAAAAGTGCTCATTTTACCGTGAACAGCCTATACATAGGCAAGGGGCAGGACGTTCAGCTGGCAGGTAACATCACTTGACTTTATTTCTATTCCATTGATGCACGCGCGAATGCCGGAGGTCGTTGGGAGTACATGTACAACCTTGTAATTTTATATCTTCCGTGTGTAATTTGTAAAAACAAGTAAAGTACGTCAAAATTTACAGCAATATACAACTTTATTCATAACATAGTACAGTGATATTATAAAAAACACAAATGTATTGGTATATTAACAATAAGAGGAGTGTAAATTTACAAATTTGAAAGTACGTGTAAAAAATCCACGCACATTAAATATTAAAACCCAAATGTTGTATTGAAACACGTACACCGGTGTAAAAGTACATATTGTTCTATTTCATTCAAAAGGTAGTACAATCGTACTGCAAAAAAAAAAAAACACAAATGTATTGGTATATTGACATACACAGTGGTGAAATTACAATTGCGATATTTGTGTAAATTTACAGCATGTTGCAGGAAATCTATCATTTATATAGTCACATTGCATGCACGGAGTGCATGTTATATAACACCATAATAAGTTAAAATTACAAACTGGTATGGTAATATTACACCTACAGTGTACAAGTAATTAGGTATGATGAACATTAAACAGTAACAGACTGGTGTAGTAACATTGTCATAACAATGATTGTGTTAATTTACAATGTGTGGTAGAAGATTAATAGCAAGTATAGTAAAATAACTTGTACATAGTACATGTGATTTAATGTGATGATTAGTGATAGAAACTGACAGATATGATAAAATTACACCAACAAAGTTTTGTGTAAATTTTCATTATGTGGATTGATGTTGGTAGCAAAAAAAGTAAAATGACACGTACAGAGTACGTGTTATTGAACATAATGGTTAGTAAAAAGAATAACAAGAATAGTAAAATTACACTGGCATTGTATTTGTAAATATACACGGGACACAGAGTAAAAGTATGCGTACACTTTTACGTGTAAAAATACACGAACATGTGCGGAGATCGTGCTGCCACGTACATTCGTGAAAATTACACTATTTTTTTTTTTACAGTGTGGGCTGTGCGACAGAAGGAGGCGTTACTACGGAGCGATGAATTCGGATACATAATCGGTACTTAGATAAATAATTTGTGGACCTGGAAGATGCTTTACGATCTGTTTTGCCCGCGTCTCTGGCGGCGGCAGTGTGATGGTCTGAAAGTATTTCTCTTGTTTTGAGCCTGAGTAATCAATTTGAACTGATGTCCGTGAACTCTGGCATTCACTTACGACAAAGGAAAGATAACTTGCTTCCCACGCTACGGCGACAGTGTTGAATACGACCTCTCGCATATTGGCACGATTCTCCTTTCTATAAAAGCAAGTTGAAATGTGTCTAGAATAATATCGGTATCATATTTTGCACCTGCAACCGAGGAAATCCCTGCAAGGCAAAAAGGAAATCTGCGGGCAAATTGTTACACTAAAACTTAATTTGCTAAGGTGTGAACACTATTTAAATATTTACCATTCGCTTGATGATGGCACAGTAAATATCCATCAGCTGAACACTCCACAGTAGTTCGCAAAGAAAACTTTCTATAATCTTTCAGTCGGCACACACTGCCCTAGCTGTTTATGTCGTGAAGTTGGCAAACTTTCTGTCGCTGCGAGTGTTGTTGATCCTGTTTCCCACTTTTATTTTGTTCGTACTATACGCTCCAATCTCGAGCGGTGCCTGTGATGAATACTAATTTAAACGTGCTGACATATCTGCTACTACATGTTGGATGATGGATTGGGAGGAGGGGGGAGGTATTAGAAGGGCCAAAAGAGTGGGAAGAGGTGGCGTTTTTTTTCTTCTCTTGAACTACGTGAAGAGAAAAATGCAAAACTTGCGATGTTTTGTTTTTCCATGTGTGCATTGAAGAGAATTGCACGAGGTCATTTATTTAGTACCAACATTTGAATACGTACACCTCTGTTTCAAACACAAGTGTTTCATTAAGCTAATAACCAACCCGTTGAACTGTCAATAGAGATCAAAGTTCCTTGCATTATATCTTGAATACAGTTTAAGTATTGGAAGAACTGTAGAACAGACTCGTACATAAAGTATGAGGAACTGAGGACCAAGAACAAAGTAGCGATAAGAGGATTTCAGTGATATCAGATTCGTCGGGGGAAAAAAAAAAGAATTATTGAACAGAATGCGAGGATTCGAGAAGAAAATTTCCTGGGAAGAAAGAAGTTTAGAAACGGGCTGAAAGGAAAGTTTTATTTTATTAATATGCCAGTGAATGGTACGGTGAAGTAGACTTAACAACGAACTTTACATCCCAGTGTACTACTGTTATTTACACTAATTCTATTCTTCTACAAATTAAATTTGTCTCGACTCTCTTTCTTATATATTGGGGTAACAACTTTCAAGTCATTATTTCTAAATATTTCGGTGTTGGATACAAAAACTATAATGTATGTTATTTTATAATTGCAATAGTTGATTGGTATATCAATAATATTTACATGGAGATATATAGTTTCCAATATTTAAAAATTAGAAATATTACTGCAATCGTTACATTTTTAATCAAAGCAGGATATATTAAGACATAATCAAAAAGGAAAATGTATGCAATTATATTAAATAAAACAAATATGTTTCAAAGATGTGTATATTCTGTATGGGGACATGGTGTGAGAATAGAAAGCTGAAATATAAAATATTGAAATACATAAACAAGTTCTCAATATGTAAATCGCTGAAAATATACACCACAGAACTTAAGTTCACTCGACAATATAATAATTTCGTTTGACACCCATTACTCGTGATGATGCCGGAGCTTTTAATTGATTCGCGTCTCCTCATTTATAAGTTTATCATACAATTATTTTCAATAAAAACCCCCATAAAACTGCATTGGTCTACTTTGATAACTGATTCCCAAATATATTAGGCCTACTTCATAGATCAGCTTACACACAAATGAGTACCTTTACAGGGACAAAAACTCGATAATTTAGCATTAGCGCAGTTGCAGTAGTGATTTAAGGACTCTAACTATACCCATTAAAACCATCATGGTACATGTAATGTGGCTCACATTATCTTGTCCCCTTCACGAAAGGGTTCTACCTACCCCCGCGCCTGTAGGTGGTTCTCCCCAAACTCCCTGCATTGGTAGGTGGTTCTGCCCCATAAAACTGCATTGGTAAGTGGTTCTGCCCCAGCTCCCCCACATCGGTAGGTGGTTCTGCCCAAACTCCCCACATCAGAAGGTGGTTCTGCCCCAGCTCCCCCACATCGGTAGGTGGTTCTGCCCAAACTCCCCACATCGGTAGGTGGTTCTGCCCAAACTCCCCACATCAGAAGGTGGTTCTGCCCCAGCTCCCCGCATCTGTTTGTGGTTCTGCCCAAATTCCGCGCATTGGTGGGTGGTTCTGCCCAAACTCCCCACATCAGAAGGTGGTTCTGTCCCAGCTCCCCTCATCTGTTGGTGGTTCTGCCCAAATTCCGCGCATTGGTGGGTGGTTCTGCCCCAGCTCCCCGCATTGGTAAGTGGTTCTGCCCCAGCTCCCCCACATCGGTAGGTGGTTCTGCCCCCTTATCAGATTCAGGTCAGACTATTTTATTGCTGCGGCCACAGGCCAAGTGCTCTCGACCATCCATGTTGCAGAACTCCCCAATGCCATGACCAGTGCGTTGCAGGCGAGAGCAGTGTCGCTGTGGGGTTGGGAGCTGCTACAGCGAGGCGAACCCTGCGGGCCCAGCGGTCAGGAAAAAACGTGGCCTTGTCGAGCCGCCAGACACGCGACCTGACGACCTGACTGGTGAGGGTGACGGGCTTTGTCGGTGATGCATGTGTGAACGCTGTCCGACACGTCACTGAACCATGGTATGTGCGGGTAACCCCCCCCCCCCCCAAACCCCCACCACTAAATCCACAGTCACGCCAGGTCCTCGCTGACACAGGCAGACGCCGCAGGAGTCACTGATGCAGTGGCGAAGCCCGATTTTTAATGGGAACCCCTAGGAAAAAAAATAACGCCCCAAGGTTACGTCTGGGGCCGCGACGGTTTAGTGGTTAGACTACTCGCCTCCCACCTAGGTGAACCGGCTTCGATTCCTGCCGGGGTCACCCCCGGATTTTCGTATATGCGAATCGTGTCGGACGATGCCGCTGGTCGGTGTGTTTTCACGGGGATGTCCCTTTCCCCCAGTTATTCCATTCCGGCGCTGCCCAATACTCACCTCGCTTCACCCACATCAGCTCTCAAGACCTCGATGTCAAGGTCTGGCTTCACCCATTTTGCAGAAATCTCATGGTTTTCGCGTCACAATTTCGGATTCACAGTAATTGCTAACAATGTACGGTTTTTAGAAAATGTACATTTTATGAATTGTTTAATTTTTTTTTTGTGCGTAAATTTGTGTGTTACTTGCTTGTTGTAAAAAGTCGAGAACATATTTATATTTTATTAATAAATTTCGACTTTTTACAACAATTGGCACATAATATAAAATTACGAGCAATAATATTAAACAACTTGTGCATGTACATATACAAAAAGTAATAATCTCAAATTGTGCTACATGGAATTTTTTTCTTCCGCCCTCTTAAACGAAATGTCTACGCACACCTATGAAAAATTTACGATAAACATGTTTTCCAGCTCCATCTTGAAGGGTGCGCGCAACCGTTACGAAGTAATGTGGACCACAAGCCGCATATGTGTTTCCGGCGTAATTTTTCATAAATACACATTCTGTATTTAGCGGTGAGGAATCGTGTAATATAAATGTTATTTCTGTTGACAATTTTATGTTTATTCTGTCGGTGGCTCTTTCAATATTTACACATGGCGCAAGGATACGCAATGGACTGAAATTAGAGACCTAGCAGGATTTAAAAAAAATAAAGTCTGTTTGTACGGAAAGTGCTGTAGGTAGGCATGCGTCGGTACCCCCATTTCAAACACAATATAGGCTATTCACGGTAAAATGAGAACTTTTGAAAGCCCTGCTTAGGATCTACTTCTATGCAAGTTGTGAAATTATTAGAGAAGTCAATATTTTTTTTAATTAGCTCGTTTACACACTTCGATGCATTTAATAAACATAAAGCGAAATAAATAAAATTAGTTATCACAGTTGGTTACCTAAAACTTTTTAATCGACGTTAAGATATGGAACTACTGCCCATCCATCGTTACCAACTTCACTGGGCGCATGCCACTCAGTGCGCCCGTTAAAATGCATGCTTGTAGGGGCAGTGACAAATTTGTAAGGTTTATTTCAAAAGTGTTCACTTTATTGTGAATAGTCTTTAATTATATTACGATATGTTGTCTACTGGGATGATAATTTTATTGCATATTTCAGTATCCACCCTCATTTACGGTTAGATTTTGTGGGACCTTGTGTATTTGAAGCACCATTACTGCTCTCGAATTTGAATGTCTTAAGATTTTCTAAATTTTGCGATTGTTTGTGCAGAGTTCAGTATTCCGATAATTATCGTTCTGATATTACTTCTTCGTGAAGATTTTATTTCTGGCCATACATTCAAAGCGTGGAGAGTAGAGATTTGGGCGGTGCTTAACATCGAGGACTTGAGAGCCGATGGGAGTGAAACGAGGTGAGTATGGAGCAGCGTCGGAATGCAAGAGCGGGGGAAGCGGGAGATCCCCAAGGAATCCTGCCGACCAGCGGCATTGTCCGGCACGATACTCGCACGCGAAAATCCGGGTTTGCCTAGGCGGGAGGCGAGTAGTCAGACCACTACACCACCGCGGCCCCCCGCTTTCAAGTCCAGGAGGGCACATTAAGGTTCCCGCCTACCTGCCGAAAAGCGCGGGAGCGATAAGGGCGACAATGCTATCGTCGCTAAGCGCAAGCCTTTCAACTGGGCGTGTTCAGTGTTCTCGTCGCTGTGCGGCACATACGAGACTTTTAGCGCTGACACCATCATTTAATTGGTGGGAAGTCTGTAAGAAAGTTCAATGCAGGATCCTTGTGTAGTTTTGTATGTATCTTAAACGTATATATTTTGTGATGCAGCAGAATAATATAGCCGACTTTGGCACAAGGGAATGGGGAGGCAGAGCTCAGATCTGTTTATGCTCTGTCATTCCGGTTGCCCGGCGGCCATATTGGAAGCCGGTAACCGTTGACCTTTGACTCCCAAAATAAAAAAAAAGATGATTAAAAAATTAGTAAGGTCAAAGGTCACAGGTCACCGACTTCCAAGGTGGCCGCCGGACGACCGGAATGACAGAGAATGAACAGCTCGGAGCTCTACCTCCCCATTCCCTTGTACTAAAGTCAGCTATATCATTATACTTTCAGCGTTTTTAAACTGTTTTTTTTTTTAAATAGCCGTTTTGGAGTGTTCTGAAATTTTATTTATAATATGTGTGACATCTTGAAAGTATTAAACAGCCGTCGTCTGAAGAGTGTTTTTTTTTTTTCCGTAGATGGGGACGTTGGACACACGCTTAATAGTTTCGTAGAAAAACGTGTATTTCAAATACGCTGCAACGCAGCTCAAGCCTCGTGTAGGCGGGATCTCTGATGTTCGCCTTCCCAGTGAAGTGCAGTGAACAGTTATGGCCTTCAAGCTGTTGTTGCGAACTTTTTATTTTTCTCTACATTCCTGAGGTACTTAGTGCACGAATGAGCAAGGAGCTATTCAGAAATTACATGTCTGAATAGGTGAAACGTTCTATGGTGTAATCAACGACAAGTTTCAAAGATGTAACCAAAGCAAGAATAACTGAAAATGATTAACAAAAATAACAGCTCCAGTGTAGTAACCCTGAAGTCTTCCACAAGTTATCTTTTGGATATTATATTTTCCTTGATAGTCTTAACGTGAGTAGAGTGAAGTGATGACTTCTGGGACAGGGGTTTGGGGATGCGGACTAGCCTCCATCTTGGATTACGTCAACGACTGCCTCCTTCTCTGTCATTCCTTTACGACGGCAGCCATCTTGGGAGTCTGTACGCCGGCGGCCATTTTGGTAGTCAGTGGCGGTGGGTCGGTCCGCCAGTCCGCATCCCCAATCACCTATCCCAGAAGGCATCAATTCAATTTATAGGCTGTTCACGGTAAAGTGAGCACTTTTGAAGCTCTATTTACTTTATTATTTCTGCTCTTTTTTAACCTTTAAATGCTTTTTTTTTTTTTTTTTTTTTTTTATAAATATTGCTGTGTAAGTAATGAATACAGTGTGTAGGTTCCACTTTTCGTGGAAGTCAAGATCTAAGGATAAAATAAAATATATTTATTGATTATTATTTTTAATGAGAGGGTTTTCGAAAGTGCGCATATTACCGTGAATAGCCTATAATAACGTGTATTCTGTACTTAATAACATTGCCATAGACCTCATCACTTTATTTAGAGTGAAACTGTGAAATTACTAAAAAAGTAAATATTTTACAAATCTGCTTATTTTACACCTCGATGAATTAAAAAAGCAGAAAGTGAAAGTTATCATAAACGGTTACCTAATACTTTTTATTCGACGTTAAGATCTGGAACTACTTTTCATCCTTCGTTACCAACTTTACTGGACACATGTCACTCAATGCACCCGTTAAAATATATACTGGCAAGGGCAGTGAATTTTCCCTAATGTTGATTTCAAAAGCGCTCACTTTATCGTGGACAGCCTTTATCTTATTATGGACAACGATGCCCATGGACGTTTCATGGAACTGGTACTGTGTACAGTAATAAAGAACCCACTGCTTGAGATCTTTCCTTGTGCTTAAGGGAATCCATAAATCCTCAAGGTGACATCCGGCCATGAGGGCGCATCGAGGCAGCGATAGAAAATAGCAGTCGTGTGTGTTGTTTCCTCAAAATTTTACGCTGTGTCTATAGAGTTTTAATAACGGCAATCTGCTCGTAAAAGACAACACCATTGTCGCTATAGTTTAGAACACTGTTTTACCCAAGAATGAATACCGTATACAGGGGGTCACTTACAGCAATCATTACTTTACTTTGACACTTTTCGGGGCCATGGGGCTGAGCGGTTAGCCTGCCCGCCTTCCACCCAGGCGAGCCGGGTTCAATCCTCGGCCGGTTCACTCCGGATTTTCGCAAGTGGGGATCGTGCCGGACGATGCCGTTGGTTGGCGGGTTTACTCGGGGATCTCCCGTTCCCCCCGCCCTTTCATTCCGGCGCTGCTTAATACTCGCCTAACTTCACCCCCATTGGCTTTCAAGACCTCGCTGTTTAGTAAGAGCCGACCAATATATAAGAATGCAAGACAATATAAAGGGACGATTCGCTGTTAAGGATACTAAAAATAAGTATCGAACTGTTATAAAGCTCATCGTATAAATACGGCGATCATTGTCAGTTAACTGTATAATTTATTCACGGTAGAGTGAGCACTTTTGAAAGCCCTCTCATTTGGAATATTATTCATATAATATATTTTATTTTAGCCGTAGGCCTTAACTTCTTAGTACGGTGGAATATACACACTGTGTTTATTACTGAAGTATCAATGTTTATATTAAAAAGATGGTTAAAGGATAAAAAGTGGCTGAAAGAAAAAAAGTAACTAGGGCTTCGCAAGTGTTCACTTTACTGTGAACAGCCTATAAGTTACAAGAATTCGTTTTAGGAAAAAAAAAAGTGGACCGTATCAGTAGGCCCCGAGAAAGACATTTAGAATTAATTTGTAGAAGCAAACAGCACCCATTTTATTACAGTTAAATATTTGCAATATGACGTCTACGCAGGTTTCTTTGCTAGCATAATTTGAAGAAAGGGGGAAGCATAGAGGAAGTCTGCAGAGTACTACACCGTACAGGTGAGACCAGAAACAGCCTCGGCGAAAATCTGGCAGTAGAATTGGTACCAGAAATACTTATCTTGGCTTGATTTCAAACAGTGAAATATTACCCGAACCTTGTGTCTTGGTCTCCCATGGCTGGTATAGCACAACACACATAGCTAAGTTAGTTTTTTTTTTTGTGTTGATACACACATACTGTCGTGGATTTTCCGTCACTGAGCGCTTGCTGAATGTCAGCACACACTAAAATATCATTCGGCAAATTTACAATATGAGCGTGTACGTAGAATGAGAGAGCGCGAATTGTAAACATATTTCCGATACGTTCATGGTAGCGTTGCTACATCTGCACAGGGAACAGTGAAATGCTTAGGAATCTTCCCAACTTTGTATAGAGGATGTTGCAAAATTGCATGTCAATACTCCGGGAAAACATTCCTCGCAGCTGGAGGATGAAAAAATGTTACATGAACATAGGTACGCAAACGCTTTGTTTCTTTACTACAGATCGTAATACATAACGTACAGTGTATGGCCCGCGGGCTGGATCATCTTGCTGTGGAATGCCATCGCTGCTGTAATTGTCAGCCCCCATACCAGCCCCCGAGGAGACCTGATTTGAATCTACTAGACTTTGATTTGTGGGGGCGTTTAAAGGCGCTTGTGTATGCAACTCCGAGGGGACGATGTGGGCACCTTTCCTTAACGTATTGAGGCGGGCTGCGTAATAATCAGAAATACACTAGGGATTCATCGACACATCCGGGATTACATGCAACGGCGGGTCGATGCATGTGTTCGTGCTGATGGAGGGCATTTTGAACATTTCCTTTAGTGCCGACGATAAGCTTTTCACACATGTGTAGTTAATTCCTGTGCAGTTCCTATACTGTTCTAGGTGCAGTGTCGTAATGTGAGGTGTCGTGCATCGCGCAAACGGACGCTGCGATGGCATTCCTTAGTGACATGGTCCAGCCCGCTGGCCATACGCTGTATGTTATGTATTACGGGCTGTGGCGAAGAGACGAAGCGTTTGCGGACCTATGTTCATATGACATATCTGTAGCCTCCAGATGTGACAAATGTTCCCCCGGAGTATTGTCGTGCAATTTAGAAATATTCTGAATTAGCGTCGCTAAACTTTCCGTATTTGTAGCCGGATGCGTGGTAATATTTCCATACGATATTTGGGTTAAAAACTTCCAGCAGAGTTTAGGAAGTTTACCAGAAAATTTTTTTAGTGTGTACGATTTTCATCAGAACCATCCATCAGGTCTTAAACACATTATAATCGTGGGTCAAAGGTTTGAGGTACTATTCACGAAGGAAAGGACATTCTCCATTAATCGATACCAATTTAGTCCCTAGCATTATGTGATTTTCTGTCATTTCTGTTACGCTTATATAAGTAAGAGCCTAACATTTTACACAGTAAAGACTACTTATTAAAACAAGAAAATAATTTATTGCGGAATTTTAGGTTTTGATACATTGGTTATATGCTTAAGTATTTAATCTAAAATTCGTACATGTACATAACTCCGGGGCCATGACAGAAACTTTGTTATGAGTAAATCTATATATGCATGATGGCCTTGTAAAAAAAATAATTCTCATGAATATTTGCAGTTATGAAAATTACTAAATTGTTTCAAAACAGAAAAAAAAATCCTTTAGATGAATAATAATTGAGCCACGAGTTTGGCGCCAGTTAATTAGCCGGGGACCCGTTAGTTTCGACATGAGATGTCGCTGATTTATTGAGCTTAATTTGGTTACATGCCATTGCAATACTCTACTAAGTCTCAGAATATCCACAATATGATATAGAAACTTTGAAAAAGACATATAAAACTAAACTAAAAAGGAGTCGGTGTTGGTTGTTGTCGGAAAGTGTGCAAGTGACATACAGATAATTCCGTGGATAAAATATAATCTGCTATCACAATGGTAGAGGAGAAAAAGGGTGGGAGGGGAGGGGGGAGCATAGCTGTATTTTCGCTGGAAGAAAGGTGCAGGAACAACAATATGAGTAACCAACAAATCGATGTAAATATAATATAGCAAAATAATAGGAGGAATCAACGAAGACAACTCATAACGAACATAATGGCTATTCGTAAGCAGACGACGCAAAGGTGCGACATAGACGAACGAAACAGACGATAGGCTGTTCACGGTAAAATTAGCACTTTCGAAAGCCCTGCTTAAGATCTAGTTGTATGCACGCTGTGTATTCCTCCGCCTTATGCAAAATTGACATCGCAATGGGCCTCGTCACTTCATTCATGCGTGGGCCAAGTGAAACGGTGAAGTTATGAGAAAATTGAATAATTTTCAAGTTTAGTCATTTATATACTTCGATGCATTAACAATAAACAGAAAGTGAAATAAATAATTTAAGTTATAATTGGTTACCCAGGACTTTTTATTCGACATTAGCATATGGAACTACTTTCCATGATTGCCAACTTAACTGGGCGCATGTCACTCGGTGCGACAAAAGATATGCAGGTAGGAGCAGTGACTTGTTTCTGAGGTCGATTTCAAAAGTGCTCACTTTATCGTGAACAGCCTTTATTCTGCTGAACAGCAGAACGAACCGCTATACATGTGTAAAATGTGATCGGCGACGGTCAGATGGGCTGTAAACAGCCCGCAGCGCTCGTTAACGCAAGCCAATAGTTGCTGCAGGAGCGCGGTAGCTTTTTGGGTCAGGAGGTTCATTATATCGTCGCGGCGGTGGAGCCATCATTAAGGTTTTTATGTCCCCCGGGATAGGATCTACCCCCCCCCCCCTTTTTTTCTTCTTCAACCCTTCCGCAACCCCATTGTTACGCCCCCTAAAGCCGTAGTTCTTCTTTCCCGCATCATCGAGAACTGGGCGAGTGAAGAGATTTGAGCGGCTTTTAACCTCGAGGTCTTGAGAGCCGATGAGTGCGAAGCGAGGCGAGTACGGAGCAGTGCCGGAACGCAAAGGTTTAAGGGAGGGGGGGGGGAACTATAAATCCACCGAGAAAACCCGGTTCGCCGTAGGTGGGTGACGAGTAGTCTAACCACCACACCACCCCGGTACATCGAGAACTGGGCGCTACAGGGGCTGCTTATTTTAAATGTGCCCCATTAAAGGCTGTTCGCGATAAAGTGAGCACTTTTGAAATGAACCTCAAAAAAAAAATCACTGGTCTTGCCTGCACGTATTTTAACGCGCGCACTGATTGACATGCGTCCAGTAAAGTTGGTAGTGATGGATGGAAAATAGTTTCATATCAAACGTCGAATATAAAGTTCGAGGTAACTATTTGTGATAACTTAAATTATTTCTTTCGGTTTCTGTTGGTTTATTTTACATCTGTAAAATATATAATTTCTAATAATTTCACAGTTTCGCATGACCGACGCATGAATAAACTGAGCCCATGGCTATGCTAAGTTTACATAAGGCGGATTAATAGACAACGTGCATACAAGTAGATCTTAAGCAAGGTTTTCAAAAGTGCTCATTTTACCGTGAACAGCCTATACGTTATCTACCTCTGCCTGTTGGCATATAGGCAAATCGCAGTATCTTAAACTTCTTGTATCTGACCTTTTCCTCACTAAATACAAGCGTTTTATACTTCCGTTAACATAAAAGTATTTTTTTTATTTCAATTTCTCTTTTACTTATATTTATATACCAAATATATTTCATTTATGAATAATGTTACTATAAACAGGGAGGAAATGTGTTTTGGTAATGGCTAGTTAGAAATTGTTCTGGTGCAAAATATTACTAAACAGAGTGCTCACGAATGCATTTAGTTTATCTTAGGTGTAATTTTATAGCCTTAGATAGGCTTTGTTTCCACGAGGCAGAATAATAGCTTAGAAGTAGAACTTAGCAGGGCTTCATAAACGTTCGAAGTTACCATGAATAGGCTATATAGTAAGTTCAGTTTTGTCCTTGGATGCACGCAATTTAAGGCGTTCAAGAAACTAAAATTTTATACATTTCTAGCATGATACATAGCTTTCCATTGTCGTACGAAATAAGAGACTTAAAATAACGTGATTGTGTATGATTACTTTCCAGATACTACTGAAATGATTAATAAAATATTTTAATTCGTTACTTTTTTTACAAATCTCAACAATAGAAATAAATAATAAGCCTACGTTAAGCTGCAGCTCAAAATAATTATCCATGACATAAGACAGTCACGAGAATATTTTCTTGGCAATTAGTTGGTTGGCCCGTTTCAGATTTTAAACATTTTGCGCCATTCAACTCTTGCGGCATAGAGCAAAATTTAAGCTGAAACCGATATTCGTGTTAAAATAACTTTAAAAAAATTCGTGAGCTTCAAAATCCAAATGATTTGGTATTTTTATGAAGTTAATCATTGATAGTGTGTCAAGAAACATTACAATATTCTTTGTGCGTGGAAAAAGAAAAACATTTTACTGATTTAACAGCCTTAACACAAATGACAAAGGGGCCGCGGTGGGGGAGTGTGTAACGCCACGTAGATCCGGATTAGATTCCCGGCGATGCTAAATCCAGTTCTTTTACTGCGGGACCAAAACAATCTCGCGGATTACTGCATAACGAACACGTGGCGGAAGTTGCTTCTGGCTGTTAGAGTTTGCTTGGACACTTCAGTTTGCTGCCGATGGATTAATCGGTACAGAAAAAAAAATTGCCGTCACGTTACCTATCTCCAAAGAAAATACGCCGGTTCTTGGGCTTAGCACCTCGATATTTTATTTATAAATCTATGCTACTAAATAAAATAGAAGTGTCTTTCTGTGATTTTGGAATTTTTTACTTTTAATTATTTTTTCATATATAGTATAATTGATAACTGAGCCATACCTAATGTTGATTTTTTTCGTGTCTATCTGGCTGTCTGTCCGAACGGATTTAACTCAGAAACCACTTAACGTATTGACATCAAATTTACACAGTTTATAGATAATAGCCCCAGGAACAACTTAGTCTTTGTTTCATCGAGATATCTCAAACGGTTCCAGAAAAATGATGGTCAGGGATGTAAATAGGTACTGGATTAAGATTTTCTTAGGATTACTGCGTAAAAAAAAAGTACTGTAAAAATCAGTCATTTCTCCTTTCTTTTTGGTTTATGGGCTGTTCTCCTTTCCTTTCGAAAAGCCGTAGTGGCTAGAATTAGTCGAAGTGGGTCCGCAGTGACCCAGTGGATCTGTATATATCAAGTGGAGCCGCAGTAGTTCAGTGGCTAGAGAACCCAATAGTGTGGCCGCAATTGGTCAGGGGCTAGAGAACTCAATAAGGGTGCCGCAGAAGCTCAGTGGGTAGAGAACCCAATAGTGGGGTCACAGTAGCTCAGGGGCTAGAGCACCCAACAGTGAGTTCGCAGCTGGTCAGTGGCTAGAGAACCCAATAGTGGGGCCGTAGCTGGTCAGTGGCTAGAGAACCCAATAGTGGGTCCGCAGTATCTCGGTGGCTAGAGAACCCAATTAAAATGGCTAGATGAATTCAAAGTCCTAAATATCATGCTAAAATAAAACATGTGCGAAGCGATGGCAGGGTGTAATTTAATAACTTCATTAAACCTGAAAGAAGAAATATTAGTATTTTAAACATAAAATCTTTATTAAACTATGGTGGGCTTACTTTTAATAACTTTACAAAAATATGCGAACGAAGTAGCACGGGTCAGCTAGTGCTGTAAATAAATGTACACGATATTAGAGCTATGAACGTATACTGAATAGATCTCTTGTATTCATTTATATAGGCTCTTCATGGTAAAGTGAGCACTTTTGAAAGACCTCTCGCTTGGAATTATAACGAATAAATGTAATTTATTTTAGCCTTAAAAATTAACTTCCCAATGCGGTGGAATATACGCACCGTGTTTATTACTTACATGGCAATATTTATTTAAAAAGGTGACTAAAGGATGGACATGGCTGGATGTAAAGAAACTAAGGTCTCAAAAGTGCTCACTTTACCGTGAACAGCCTATACACATGGGATGACCTAATGTCGGTTACAGCTTCTGTAAATGCGTCTTGGTGTATTTTATCACTGTGGGCCGTAGCCATCCATTAATAAAACTGTTGCATGTCATCGTTTCTAGTATGGCATATTCGCGTTAGTTTGAATATTTTAATAATCAATTATTGGCATTTATGGAGTAGTTGATGTTTCTTCCTCACTGTAAACCGACCGAGTGAAAATTCCTAGAGCACAAAAGGTTTATACACGTGTTAAAATGGGGCAACCGAACATTTTCCCGCCAAGCTTAGTTGATAAATAATGAACATTCATATCGACAGGTTGAACTAAATAGTCACGTTTAATTGTGATAAATGTAAAAATCAGTTTTTTTTAAATCCTCTCAGTTGTGTATTAGGCATCTTCCTACACAAATTGTGTCAAGGCCAAACTTGAAAAAATGCGTTCAGTGTTAGAATATTTAGCGCGATGGATAAGACTTCAGGAATAATACATATATATATATATATTATAGTTCATTTGATATTAAACTCTAATACTAACCTTTAAAAAATCACTACACAAGCGCTTAAAATTTTTTTATTGATAATTACTAGAGTACGGTGGTGTCGGAACCTATTTGAAAATAATATTTTCCAGTTTTACCGTTTTATTATACACCTAACTTTTTAAGTATGTATCACATTTGTTACAATTTAATAATCTTCATTAATGACCTTCTCATTTTTGTAATAAATCCTACGAAAAATCACCCATTGTAAGATACCTGTGTCTTTTTTTTTTCTAAATTAATATCATAAGTATTATGTGTGTAAACAGTAACTTATCTTCTTTTGGTTAAGTAATATTACTTACATTTCATGTATAAATTATTTACTACGTAGCAGGAATTAAAAATCGGCGGAAGGGGGGGGGGAGGGGAAAGTCATGTTAATGGCTAGTTGGAAATTATTCTTACGTCAAATATAATTGAGTTCCTTGTTTATATTTATTATAAACTAAATGGTTCTTAGTGTTACGTATTTTTTTCTTCAAGGAATCGAGTGTTCGAGGCGATTTCATTGTGTTAAAAAAGTTTACTTTGGATTCCCTCTCCAGTAGAGTTTTATTCCAGACTTCGGTAACGTTTTGTATACATGCTACGGAAGAATACGAAGTGAGTAGCCCAAAAGTATAACTTAATCAGGGCTTCCGAAAAGCTGGAAATAACCCCGAATCCTAATAATATTATAAATTTGAAAGTTTGTATATTTGTTTGTTACTCAATCGCGTCGTAACGGTTCGACAGATTTAGATGAAATTTGCCACAGGGGTAAATCGTAATCTGGATTAGCATATAGGGTACTTTTCGTCCCGGAAAAAACTAACAATTTCTTACGGAATACGTATGAAATATGCAACCAACTATTATGATAGAGCACTTGGTGATTATAATTAAAGTTTGATTTTTGCACGCGAGTGAAACCGCGTATAACAGCTATAGGCTGTTCACGGTAAAGTGAGCACCTTTTAAGGCCCTTCTAAATTTTTGCTTTCCTCTAATCTCCATCTTCCTGCTGCTTTTTAATATAAACACTGCCATGTGGCCAATAAACACAGCGTATATATTTTACCACCCTCAAAATGTAATGCCCGAGGCTGCCATAAGTTATATCTATTAGTGGTTAATGCCTTTTTTGAAGGGCCTTAAAAAGTGTTCACTTTACCGTGAACAGCCTATAGTATACTGTATGCCGTATGGATCTCAGTAAAGCTGGGTTCACAACCATCCGTAGCACCCGTCAGTCGCCCAGCTGTCGGTCAGTCATCCATCTGTGTTTTCGTCCGTCATTTGAAACCAACTCACAACAATCCTTCGTCCGTCAAACCTTCTGTCCGGCTAAATTTCAGTGTGACAACTTAACATCGTCATATTTCTTCTGTAGAAGGTATATTTTGGTTGGAAATACATTTTCAAGAGGGAAAAATTTCGGGGAAATAATTTTTTTACGATGATGAATTTTATGCTGAGTTATTGTTTACATTTAAAATTCCTGAATTTACCACCAAGATAAATGCACATCTCCACCGCCTTGCATTTTATTTCAAAGTGCGTATTTGCGTCTGCGGAATGTCGTCAGAAGGCGGTGGCCCGTCCGCCAGTCCGTCGAAAGTTAAAGTTTGAGATATATTTCACGGATTGGCGGATAGAAAAAAAGTTGCCATGCGATTGGTCGAAGATCACGTGACTGACTAATGCGACGGATGGTTGAGAGTCCACCTTTTCGGTGTGTATGAAAATGTTTCTTAGTACACGTGCCAAGTTGCTTGCGCACGATTTTATTTCGGAAGGGTTAGACCTGAATATCTGACTTTTACACAAAAATGGGGTATGGCTGTGCTGGGGACACGGTCGTTTGTTTTGCGTGAATACGTCTACGTTGACAGACTCGAACGGCTTTGATTTCTTTTTTTTTACGTTCCCGGCACCACATCACTCGGATCATATGGGGTTTTATGGGTAGCACTGGATTGCTTTTTGAGATGCTCTTTCCAACCGTATACGATTTTCTGTATTTCGACTTGGAATTTTAACGCGTAATTTTGTGTCAAGTCTTCTCAATTTCTTGCATTAAACTCGTACAATTTCACCACAATAACGCCACACAAATGTCTTTATACGCACAATCGGTTGATCTTGGCGAGAGCTGTTGACTGGAACTTAAACGAGCGTCGTAGCTTATCCTATTCAAAAGTTATCATACGAGGAATTTATACGAGGGGGCGAAACGAACTCAACAATTTGCCCTCCCCCTTCCCCTTTTTTTTTTACCACGCGCACGATGCTTCGCATGTCCTCACTCGACGTAACATATTCTTTGATGCTTTGGCAATCGAGTGGTGTAGTTGAATTTTGAACGTAGACGATAGATTCGGAGCTGCAATGCCAAACTGTATCCTCCGATTTTGTCATCGGATTTTCTGGATTGCCTCGCACTGTGGTTTGCAAATTTAAGGACGTACTCACGTCAAAAGAAAAACAAATTTTCCTAATGTAAGGAAAAATTTTTGGAGTGCGCACTCAAGAGGAACTTAATGCGATGTTTATTCCAAATTTTCAGTACATAATGTCGGTTTGTTTTCCAAAATTTGCTTATATATATATATACACAGTTTGAATTTTTTGGGAGGGATTGCAGTTCCGCAATTTCCCTCTTGTGCACGTCCTTGCAGGCGGGGAAAAAATATAAACTGGATTTAAAAATAAACTCTTCCGGCCTCGGGGGACATCAGGTCTCGTAGGGAAGAAATATAAGCTTGTCGCGTAGAAACGAATGTAAATCCTGGAGTAGAAAGATCATCTTGGAGGTCGAAGCGAGGCATTTAGCGCTGGGCATTTCGCTCCGCCCAGTGATAGGCGTGACTAATAATCTGGCGCCCTAGACGTCACGGCGATCACAGCCTCGCTTCTCTTGCCAAGCGGATGACAACACTGGCGGGACTACTTTTACCAGACCTACTTGTTACTCATGCTGCGATTGCGTCCTCTCGGGTTTCGGTGGCGGGTTTCGAACTTGCCGTTCAGGCAACCACTCATCTGTGTTTGCGCATCCGATCACTGAATCTCACGTGGTGTTTGAATTTTTTGATTGGACATGTGTAATTAACCGTGTCGTGCCTCGTTTAATTTGTTTTCGGTGACGCGAATAAGACATTTTATAATGCGGGCTGTACTTTAAACGTACAGAGCACTTGTTTCGTTGTCACAAGCAATACGTTGTAGACTTTGTGCTCGGGTGTTGACGTAACGTGGTTTACGAATCAGGTATCCGTAGGGATGAGAATTGGGTGTTGAGCCTCTGCCTGCAGAGTAGAGACTAGAGAATAATTTCTCTTCGTGTTTTTACACAAATGCGCACATTTGGTCTGAAAGGGTAAAATAAATCTTCTGCTGAATTATGCCATTGCAGACGTACGAAGACGGCAAAAAAAAAAGAACCCCCGAGTAAGACATGGTACACACTGCAATGTAACCAAACAAAGATATTCGGTATAGGCTATTCACGGTAAAGTGAGCACTTTTGAAATGGACCTTAGACAAAAGTCACTGCCCCTGCCTGCACACATTTTAATGGGCTTGCTGAGTGGCATACGCCCAGAAAAGTTGGTAACGATGGATGGAAAGTAGTCCTATACCTTAATAACGAATAAGAAGTGTTAGGTAATCATATGTGACAACTTAAATTATTTATTTTACTTTCGGGTTTTTTTAATGCACCGAAGTGTAAAATTGAGCAGTTTATGTAAAATATGTACTTTACTTATATTTTCACGATTTCTCTTGACCGACGCATGAATAAAGTGACGAGACCCATGATAATGTTATTTAGAAATAAGACGGAATAATACACAACGTGCATACAAGTAGATTTTAAGAAGGGCTTTCAAAAGTGCTCATTTTACCGTGAACAGACTATAACTCGCAAGTAATAAATTTTAAGACCTAAGTTAATGCGGACATTTCGAGTAGTTTTGGGGTGTACATACTCTCCACTTTGATTTCTTCGCACATATTTGGGGACTTATTGTAGGCCTATATTGTCTTCGATGTTGGCTCCGATGGTTACATATCGTGTTTTTTCTGCTGCCTCGTATGTTTGTAAAACAGTCAGACTAATATTTGCGCGTACTTCGAAAAGCGGTTAACATCTAATCTTGGCTTGCATTCTGTCTAAGTTGCTTGTCATCCCTGTGCGTTTTCTGTAGCGACGCGAGCCTACATAATAATGTGTGTCCGCGGTAAATGTTCGTAATATTGTCCGTCATTATGGAATTAGCGGACGTCAAGCGAATTAGGAAAAATAGTTCAATTACTTTACGTCGTACGGAAAGAGCGACGTCTAATTTTTTGAAACGCAATTGATTTATTTTCCGATTGATATACGCACACGAGTAAGAATTTTCATATTAGTCTGTTCACGGAACCTTCGCTTATTTTGGTTTCAGTCAAACCTTTGAAAAATCACTCCAGGTAATACCTGTTCGGTTGTTTCCTAAAATTGTCATAGTATCACTTCCGTTTTGTATTAAAAGTAATTTTTTTTTTTTTCGGTGAGATTGAACTTTTACTCATATTTTGTGTATAAATTATGATATTTAATTTATAATGAATGTGAGTAGATTTGAGAAAATAGGTGTGTTGGTAACATGCACTAAGAAAAATATTTATCATACGAGAGTAATTATTGTGATGGTCTTGCCTGATTTTTTTATTGCAAAATGTGGTTGTTGTAGCATCTGGAATGGAAATACGCTTATGTTGAGAGTAGCATATATACTTAAACACACACACACGCATATATATATATGAGAGAGAGAGAGAGAGAGAGAGAGAGAGAGAGAGAGAGAGCAACGGCAACTTCATATTTAATTTAAATTATTGTGCAATAATTCAAATTAAGATGTTTTAATAGTTATAGTAGTATGATTTATTTTAAACTTAAAAATTTAATTTACATGATAAATTTCAAAATGAATATTTACTGCCTAAATTCGGTAGGCCTATATCATTGCCAAGATTTTAAAATGAAGTTAAAATATTAAATTAATTTAATTAATTTTGAAAATAAAATTTTTACAGCTTGCGTTAAGAACTAATTAGAATTATTAAGTTATTGAACATATTTAAATTTAAATTAATGAATAGTAAACTTAAATATAATAAAATATAATTAAAAATTATCTAATTAAAAAAATCTCTTTTAAATTATCCGATAATGATTTTATTTATATTAAAGTGCTCTTAACTTCTCTTTACGTATAGACCCTTCTACTATCGTAATTAAAAATACTTTATTATTGGTATCTTTCTTACATTTAACTATGTATATCATAGCAAAATATTTTAGTGCTTCAATGAATACATTAAATATATTTCTATATGATATATTCATATGCAACACAAACAGTGCTTTTACGACAGTTTCGTTAGTTTGTAGTTATATTTTAACAAGTTGTTTGTGTAAAACAGTTTGGTGCAGTCGGAAGTCACTTTACTGCCTTAGGTAAGCGCTGAACGTACGACGACTTAAGTTACGTGTTCAGGAACTTCACTACGCGTCTTCTGCGTTGATAGGGTGAGGCAGGACCGTGGTCACGCACTGGGCTTTGCACTCGGGAAAAGGCGCGGATTTGATTCCCGATCCGGCCATTCTGATTTCGGTTTTTTTTTTTTCCGAAATCGCCTTAAGTGAACGTTTGCAGTGGTTCTGTACTACGGGACTTACTCGTTCCTACTTCCCGGAGAAACTTGCTCCGTCTTTAATGAACTCGCGGGGCCGCGGTGGCTGAGCGGTTAGCCTGCTCGCCTCCCACCAAGGCGAACCGGCTTCAATCCCAGACTCCCGGATCTTCACATGTGGGAATCTTGCTGGACGATGCCGCTGGTCGGCGGGTTTTTTTCGGGGGTCTCTCCAGTTTCCCTCGCCCCCTTGCGTTCCGGCGCTTCTCCATTCTCGCCCCGCTTCACCCTCATCGGCTCTCAAGACTTCGATGTTGAGAGCCGCCCAAATATCTTCACCATGACCTCGCTGTCAACGGGACGTTAAACTCGTGTTGGTTCCTCGGCAAAGTGAGCATTTTTGAAAGACCTGCTTAAGTTATACTTTCATCCTCATGTGGCATCCCTCCGCAATATGTAAGATTTACATGGCAACTAGCATAATCACTTTATTAGTGCGTCAGTCAATCGAAAACGTGCATTTTTCAGGAACCTAAACATGCTCCTAATAAGTTAATTCATACTGTAATGTGTATAAATGGATAAAAGGCCTTAGCGCGATACGCCGTAAATTTAAACATTATGTTAGCAATAAAAAATTAGAACAATTTAACTTCATTCGCTGCGACATTAATAGAACCCTGTGTATAGCCTGTTCACGGTAAAATGAGCAGTTATGAGAGCCCTGCTTGCAATCTACTTGTATGCACGTTGTGTATACGTCCGCATTATGTAAAATTAACATTGCGATGGGCATCGTCACTTTATTCATACGTCGTTAAATTGAAACTGAAATTATTAGGAAAGAAAATATTTTACAAATCTGCTCATTCTTACACTTCACTGCATTAAAAAAAAGGGGGGAATAATTAAAGTTATCAATAATGGTTGATTAACCCTTGTTATCTGACGTTAAGGTAAGGAATTGCTTTCCCTCCATCGTTACCAACTTTACTGGGCAAGCGTCACTTAGTGCGCCCGTTATAATATATGCAGGCAGGGGCAGTGACTGTTTTCTACGGTTCATTTCAAAAGTGCTTACTTTACCTAGAACATCCTATACCTACCTATAGGATATTCACCGTAAAGTTAGCATTTTTTAAAGCCCCTTCCAGGAGAAATAATGATCAAATTATATTTTATTGCCATCTCAGACATTAAATTCGTAGGGCTATAAAATATATACGCTGTCCTTACTAGTCACACGACAAATTTTATAATAATTGGCTAAATGATACGAGGAAGCTGAAAGGAACTTTAAGAACGCCCTTAAGGCTCCTGCCCACCTGGATATTTTTCCGAGTTTGAGGCCGATAAGGACGACACTGCCACGCGCATCAAGCGCTCCATCGCCTCTAAGCGCTAGGCTTTGAACTGGCGTGTAGTGTTCTCGTCGCATTGCATGCGCCTATGGGACCCTATTATGTTATTGGGTGGGGAGTCTGTAATAAGTTTCAGTGCAGGCCCCTCGAGTAGTTTTGTATAGTTGACTCACGCCACCTTCGGCCTTTCCTGAAGCCCTGCTAAGAGTTCTACTTCTAGGATATTCCTCCGCCTCGTGCAAACTAAGCTTAACTAAGTATGGAAGATTACACCAGAGGGACAACGCACCGGATTCGTGCGCACTCGTTGCAACAGTTTTTTTTTGTATAAGAACTACTTCTTTCTAGGCGCTACCAACACACATGTCTTCTCACGGTTTTTATTCAAATTATTTATAAATGAGGCGTTATAATTTATAGATAAAATGTGAATAATATTTCAGTTTAACGAAAAAAAAATTAACTTTAATGAATGCAAGTATAAAACGCTTACGATACAGCGTATTTAGGGAACAACCAAGCACGTCCTACATGGGGAGATTTTTTTAAACGTTTGATTCTGAAAGGCCGAAGAAACCGTGAATGGACTACGTGAAACTGATGCGTATATCTTTGAGATGCAGCGCTTTGGAAAGGCCGTTTTGCAGCACTCTGGAACTGTGTTTCTAATGTGCGTGACGTGTTGAAAGCACTCTTAACAGCCCTCGAATGGAGTGTGCGTGTTCCTTTCGTGGACAGCACATTGGACGCGCGTTTAACAGTTTCGTTTGAAAAAAAAAAACGTGTATTTGAAATACTCCGCAACGCAGTTCGAACGCCAGTTAGGAAGGAGCCTTAAAAAGTGCTGACTTTATGTCGTGAACATTCTACGCTGTACGCTGAATGTCATTCATGTAATTAAATTTGTAAATCAGAACATAGGTAGTGTTTCCAAAAACGAAAAAGTTTATAATGCCATACTAGGACTATAAGCTGAGTTATGTAGCATACGAGCTCTTTATTCGAAAAAGGTCTTTACAATACAGGTCTTAGAATATTTAACATGCTACCAAAAGAAGTAACTCCTGAAAAGGGCATATACGAGTTTATAAAAAAATACACATAATTTTTAAGCATTAGTTACTATAATATAAAGGAAATTGAAGACTTCTTACATAGTTTTAGATGCGAATGTAATGTTTTTTATACCTTTAAGACATATATTATTTTTAATTTAATTTTTATATATAATTGTTAAAAATTGTGTATATAACATATTTATGGTATATATATATAGTGTGTAACGTTTAGTTTGTTGGGCATAAAATTTGCCTCCCTTAACATGTTAATTGGTATGCTAACACTTTAGTGGTGATATAATGCTCATGTTACATGTTACACATAACATAAATGATTAATAATTATATTTTATTTTAAATGTCTATTACGATACACGCAGCAGCTAAGCTGTTGTTATCCTAATATTTTACTATATTTATTTTATGTTGTTAAGTTTTTGAGCAATGTGTTAGTTCACCTAAGTCGGCAAACGTCGTGTAACGTCACTACTCCCTCATAAGGAAGGCACCTTACAGGTGTAGGCTGTTCACGGTTAAGTGAACACTTTTGAGGCCCTAGTTACTTTTTCCTTTCAGTTATTTTTTATACTTAATCCACTTTTTAAAATAAATATTGCCATGTAATAAACACAGTGCGTGTATTCCACCGCACTCGGAAGTTAACGTGTGAGGCTAAAATAAAATAAATTTATTGACTACTATTCCAAATGAGAGGGATTTCAAAAGTGCTCATTTTACCGTGAACTGTCTATACTTAGGTTATATTTAGTTAAATGTGCCATAGTGAACTGTGTGCATATTTCTATTATTCGTCCAAAAATTGACTTTCTTTTATGTTTTTGTAAAACCTGTTTTTATCTATTGTCGGATTTTGTGACAAACCTTATGAACATATGTTGAAGTCATCCACTATATGTTCCTTCGGATAAATAAATAAAATTAATTACTTAACTAATACCTGGGCAAATTATTCCGTCTGCAAGCACCCCAACGTCGAGGTCTTACTGTATTTCCGGTTGGCGAGGGGTTTGTGGTGGGGGGAAGTAAGGTTGGCTGTTGCGTGGGAGGTCGCGCGGGGCTCCGAACCAAGGGGTTTGACTGTTCAGCGGGCTGTGGCAATGTCTAAGGGAAGATGGGAGGAGGGCGGGGGATGCCTGGTTGGCGGCCTCCCCGCCAGATGGCGGTCGTGCTTCTATAATTTTAGCCGCTCGCCCGAGCAGCGCACTTGTAACCTATTTCCGGAGCGGCCCCTGTCCCGGGCATTCTTCTGGTCTCTCTCTCTCACCCCCTCCCCTCCCCCTGGCGGGCAGCCACCCACAGGAGCTAGAGAGCGCTCGCACAATGCTAAGAGTCCCCTGCCGATTGTCACGTGACTCCGATATCCGAACGCTAGTCTTGCCCTTCCCACCTTACAAGGCAGATTTTCAAGTACTGCCCAACAAACTTGAGGTGGTTCAGCCCCCGCCATCTTGGATTTTCACTATTTTTGTTACAAGTTCCATTCAAGAACATTTAATGAAATTTTTCGCACGACATGACACAGATAATACCTCCTTAAGCTTAATCAACATATTATATCTCTATATAATTATTTCTTTTACTAGTGATTGCAGGCAAGAAACGAATAATTTTTTTTCTTGGTTTCGGTAGCAGAAATGGACCTGGCCACAATAGTCTAGCAATACATATTTCAGAACATGTGCAATGGCGGGGACTGATCCATCTTAAGGGAAATGGTGCATGAAAGCTGCATATTTACCCGATTTTCGATATAAGTCATTTTCCAAAGGGTTTATCGAAATTTTTGACTCGTTAAGACCTGAATAATAATTTTCAGCATTTTTTTTTTTTTACGTTGTCAAATATTCACTGCCTTTATAACTCTCGGAGCACTGATGGAAGAAAAGAAAGAATTTTTGTTTTATTTTTTTCAATCTGTGCTCCGAGAATAACGAACGCAGTGAATTTGTAACAACGGAAGATGAGGTTCAAAATTGTTACGTCTTGTCGACGAAATATTCTCTGTAAAACAAGATTTGACAAAAATTATATAAATATACGGTTTTCGTGCACAGTTCCCCTTAAGTGAAGCCTTCCCCCGCCATATTAGATTAACTTTTGTAGCTGTTTTTTTTTAAATTCTGAAAGTAACTCTCTATCCAATCAGTTATTGACCATACACTGCAGAAATGCATAACGACAACTATAGGCCGTTAAGGTTTGAGCATTGTAGAAATCAACTCTTGAAAAAAAAAAAAAATCACTGGTCCTACCTGCGTGCACATTAACGGGCACACTGAGTGGATGCGCCCTGTAAAGTTGGCAACTACGCGAAGAAAGTAGTTTTCCGAGTTTTAACGTCGAATTAAAAGCCTCAGGCAAACATTTCTTAATTGAGTAATTATTTATTTTGCTTTACGGGTGTGCTTCAGTGTATCGATCAGCATAAATTTAAAAATTTAGTTTTTTTTATAATGATTTCAGTTACACTTGACCGACGCACGATTGGAGTGATTAGGCGCACGGCAATGTTAATTTTACGTATGGTGGAGGAATACACTACGTGCATACAAGTAGATCTTAAGCAGGGCTTTCGAATTAAAATTGTGACGTTATTACGTTAAGTTTCGCGTAAGTATTTTTCGTGAGATTCCTTAAGGAAAACGGGCACGTTAAGAAATTAAAAAAAAAAAAAAAAAATTATATTCAATCATTAATTTTGGTGACCTTAAAGAAAATCTATCTCAAAGAGTAAATTATAAAGATAAAAATTTCAAACGAGAAGGTAATTTATAATGTATTGTCCTGAAATTTAACAATAAAATTTACATTTCACAAAAATTGATGAATGAATATATATTTCTTTAAATTTCATAATGGTCGAGTTTTTCTTAAGAAATGCCAAGTAGAATTCTAAACGTGAAACTTTTATCATAATTTCGTAAAAATTTAAATTCTTCCAAAATTTGGCAAAATCAATATTGCAACAAATACGAGTTCGTAAAAGTTGTTCGCGATAAACTGAGCACTTTCGAAATCCCTGCTGTTTATCTTGTATCATTTTATATCCTTCCGATAAACTACTCAAAATAAAAAAGATTGTCATGATTTTGCACGGATATACTTTTATCTATTCGGCAACTCTCTGCAGAAACTAAAGTTTCAAAAACTTCTCAAATTTTCCGAAAACTGTCAACAATACAGCATTTGTAAAGGAACACTTATTGCGCCTATCATCGATAAATTGAGGTAATGTGATGTGCAAAACAGAAATGGCTCACGATCAAACTGCAAACAAAATGCGCCCATTGGGCACGCCTGTGGACTGTTGACCTGTGGTGCCACATCTTGCATGCATCTCTGCAGCGCAGCGGCTTGGCATACTCGTTAATTTTTGTAATGGTA
This sequence comes from Dryococelus australis, assembly GCA_029891345.1. NCBI lineage: Eukaryota > Metazoa > Arthropoda > Insecta > Phasmatodea > Phasmatidae > Dryococelus > Dryococelus australis. Next base: position 31,160,160 of record CM057006.1, read on the forward strand.
AATGCTTGAGTGCTTCGGTTATCGCAAATTCAAGATTCTTACATGATTCGGCGTTTGCACGCATCGCACGCAGAGAGTTCAGCTTTTTTTACAGAAAACCGTTTTTCTTAATAGGGCCGTACCCACTTTGTTTTACTTGAACAGTTATCACACTACACACTGTCGCACAACAAATATTTTACAAGTATGTGATAACACACACAGGCAAGGTAAGATACTGCGTTGGCTTTGCTCCAACTTGACGCTAACAAAGTCATCCAACCCCACTCGACTCAACTAACTAGATAACTACGAGAGGTATTTATTTATTCATGAAGAAGATTTCAGGCTAAGTCACTCAGGAAAGTGTGAGATATTTCGTAGAAAATACCGTTCGTTCTAGGTCAGTGACGCACTGGGACGGGTACAGTATTTTGCTGTCACAATCCGTTCTCTGTAATAAACAGTGTTACCAACAAAATAATTTTACTTAGCCACAAGTAAAAACCCCAGTATGAACACCTACATACTTATCTTTCGAATGAAATCCTAGCTGATAATTATATTCCAACGTAAAATAATAGCTGAACATAAGTTACATTTTTGGCTTAACTGTCTTTAACACGATAATATTTACGTAAATGTGCATCTAATGCTATTTTATTAGTGACAAAGCTAACAAACAGCAATGTCAATGTGCAAAATAAGCACAGTTTTGAAGCATAAGCATAATTCTGAAAAAATTACTCTAGAATTAATCTCGCAATAAAATCTGGATACTCCATATAGTGATACATATTTTACCGTGATGAAGACTCTACACATTCCGCCGCAAAGTTTGAAAAAGTCCAATAAATTATCCACCGACTACTAGGTAATAATTTTTGTCTACCAAATATGGCGGAAAATCCACTGCGTTGGCGACATTTTTACACACTGAAGTACTTAAACGTTGGCAGCTGATCGGGAAAGATTATCTCCTTATCAGAACGCTGTACTAAATGTACATTGCGTAATTTTGTGATAACTGGAAACACGACTTTCTGCACACGTGAAAGTAATGATTGGTTTGACGGTAACACGTTAGCTTTCAGGTACGCTTGTCTGCAAACACGTGGCTTTAGCATAATGTGGCGTATTTTCAAAGGAATGGTGGCAACTCCCAAATTGAGCAATCATCGCCGCTGGAATCTTTGGAAAGGCAGCTAGCGACAGCTTAAGTACGGAGAGTTGAGTTAGAAGATTATGTACGCATAGCGGGATTCCGGAATGAATCGCTTAACTCGCGCGGGATGCGGGGAAATCCGCTCCAGCTCGCCAGTATGCGCACATATTCCGGAATGAATCGCTTAACTCGCGCGGGATGCGGGAAAATCCGGCTCCAGCTCGCCAGTATGCGCACATATTCCGGAATGAATCGCTTAACTCGCGCGGGATGCGGGAAATCGGCTCCAGCTCGCCAGTATTAGCACATATTCCGGAATGAATCGCTTAACTCGCACGGGATGCGGGGAAATCCGCTCCAGCTCGCCAGTATGCGCACATATTCCGGAATGAATCGCTTAACTCGCACGGGATGCGGGGAAATCGGCTCCAGCTCGCCAGTATGCGCACATATTCCGGAATGAATCGCTTAACTCGCGCGGGATGCGGGAAAATCTGCTCCAGCTCGCCAGTATGCGCACATATTTCGAACCACAAGCGTGTAATTTTAACTTGCGGCCTTGGATTGAACCTCTGGTTAACTGTCGCTGCTGCTTGGCCGGAGGCCAGAGCATCCTACGGTTAACTAACATACGCCTGCAATAACTTTAGAGGTTGCGTGAAGCCTAAAGGACTATTCGCATTGAAGATAATGTGGAGCTCTCCGCGTTAATTTTGTGTTGTCGTTATGTTCAGGTATAGGTCGCACATCAATGTATTCACACTGAATTAAGAGAGACAAAGGTAAATTTTCCACGCAAGAGATTGGCCCAACTTCAGCATAACGTAAAGGTAACGTAATTAAGGTAATAAGATTTAAGAACTATTTTTTTTTAAATTAAAGTTTTATTCCTACTAACTCCCAACTGGATTCTTTACTGTGTATTATGCTAGGACTGTGACAGACATTAAAATTGTTGTTTTGGTGTATTTGAATTATTAACGAATTTATGATCTGGAAACTGTGCAAATTGGGCTTTTGACTTCAATTTGTGTCTGATATTGTGTCGGAGCGTAGAGGAGAATGTTTTAAAAGTAACATCTGCACATATGTACTTTAAATTGCAAATATACAGAGTATACAATAGTTTTATTTCCTTCAAAACACACTACTGCATATTTGGTAGTGTTAAATTACAACTTATCAAAGACAAGCCTTTTTAAAGCTAGCTTTTTTTTTTTTCCTGGGCTTGCAGTTTGTCGACTGGCAAGTTATTGATAAATGAACGTTATTTGCGAAAATCTCGGTTTATTAACACTAGCATGCGTGTTTACACTTAAATTAATTTTTGGCGTTGCGAATAAAACAGCTGAAAGTGGCATCGGGAACTAATGAATCACCAGAAACTTGCAGTGCAGTTGCTGAGCGGACGTAAAATTTTCGAACCGGGATCATCTTGCGAGGCGTGGATGAGAACTGCCGTGGTTTGTGTTGGTGGTTTTCTCCGGGTGCTCCAGTCTGTTCCTGTCTTTACTCTTCAAGCTTGCCAGAACGTGCTGGTTCTTTCGGCAAGGTAGTAAACACGCTCTCCCCTCAATTACACCAAATGTGGCGCTATACTGAGTCCACCTGATCCTACCCGGAGCCGTGAGCCATCTGATATTTTAATTATTTTGAATTAAGCGTTTTAAGATCATAACTGATGGGGATAGCTCTACTTACTAGTCATTATTGTCACTGATTTATGTTTGTATACGCTGTTCACGGTAAAATGAGCACTTTTGAAAGCCCTGCTCAAGATCTACTTGTATGCACGTTATGTAACTTTCCACTTTATGTAAAATTAGTATTTAGTATTTTTATGAGCCACGTCACTTTATTCATGCGTCGGTCAAGATAAAATGAAAATTATTATAAAAGTAAATATTTTACAAATATACATTTCGACGTATTAAAAAATACAAAGCGAAATAAATATATTACGTTAGTGAAAATGATTACCGAACACTTTTTATACGACGTTAAGATATAGAACTACTTTCCATTCATCGCTACCAACTTTGCTGGGCGCATGTCACTCGGTGCGCCCGTTAAAATACGTGCAGGTATGGCCAGTGACTTTTTTCTGAGGTTGTTTTCAAAAGTGTTCACTTCATCGTGAACAGCCTTTAAGCTGATTTAGTAGCTTATTACCGATTAACGCATTTGCTGCTGGATATTAGAGGCGAGACTGCACTTGATTTTAAAATCGAAATTAGTGTTCCACGGTTGCTTATTGCAGAATTATGATTTCTGGATACTAAAGCTTACAAGTTAGCCGCGCTGATTTCAAGTGATAAAGCCTGCATGCTATCCAACTCTTACATGCGTGACCAGGGTGAATGTTAAACCAATATGTACACAAATAAGCTAGTTTGCTATACGATTTACCTGGGATTCGAATGCAGGACCTCTCGCACACTGAGCAGTAGCCACTGCAATCTATCTCACTGCAGTAGAATTATTTCTTGAAGTTAATTGGGGTTGCCACACACTCTCATTTTTATTTTTATTTTCGTAGGGGCCGCGGTGGTGTAGTGGTCAGACTTATTTTTTTCATTAACCCTACTTAGCAGTACAGCCATCCAGGGTGTTCAATTCTATAATGACTACTACAATTTAACAAATAGTATATAAATTATATAGATTCGCAATTTTTTTCTTTTTTGAGGTTGGGGGGGGGGGTGTTTTTTTTCGTCTGAGTGCCTGTAATTTAAGCTACAAACTATATTTATATTCGAAAGCATCATTCACACTTCCTAGGAAGGTGGTGAGCTATTCTGCCCCGACCGAGACAGCTCCCCGACGGGTATCCTTTCGGCCGCCCCCGCCGGAACAGACCAGGGACCGGGATTCCCACTAATCCGCCCGCGCGACCAGACGCCGTCGCGCCCGCACACAGCTAACTAGCCTTTCGGCCGGTCCGCCATGGCACCCAACGTCGAATGGCCCCGCCCACGAACCCGACGGCCCCCAGCCCCCTCCCTATCTGTACTATTTTATTTTGTCGTTTTTACTATTCCCCCCCCTCGCCCACCGTTCTGCTCCAATCCAAGCATCGTCCAGGGCATCGAAGTACTCCTTCTGGACACCCAGGCCTTCGTTTCCAGGCGGACGAGGGAATGGAGCTCCGCTCCTACGGGCGCCCCCCTTTTTTTTACACGGAGACATACACAGACATCAACTAACATATTATCACATCACATATTTCCCTAATTTAGATTTTCTTCTCCGCAGTTCCTTCCGTTCTTCTTTCATCCGTTTCGGATCTTGTCTTTCTTCTCTTTATTGCTGCCTCTATTTTCCTCTGTTCTGTTGTTCTACTCGCCTCCCACCAAGGCGAACCGAATTCTATTCCCGGTAGAGTCGCTCCAGGTTTTTTGCATGTGAGAAATCGTGCCGGACGATGCCGCTGGTCGTGTCGGGTGTTCTCGGGTATCTCTCGTTTACCCCGCCCTTGCATTCCGGCGGTGCTCCATACTCGTCTCACTTCACTTTCATCGGCTCTCAAGACCTCGTTGTTAAGAGTGTCTCAAATCTCTCCACCCCACTTTTAATTTTCGTACGTGACGGCATTGCATTTAACGATAAAGAGATAAGAGATACATTCATGATTCTCCAGGGACAGCATTCAAAGCATTTGCATCATTCAGTGTAGTTGCTGAAATTGTTTTCAAACCATAGGTTCACAACACTGACTCGCCAATTGCCTTAAGGATCTGTCACACTATCAAATTTTTCCGTCAAAACTACTTCCAATAGGTTTGATCAACTATAGATGGACAATTATGATGTCATCAAAACATCATAAGCACCTCCACATTAGGCCGAGAAAGTTGGATGGCTTCAGTTTCCATTAAACATTAGAAGAGTGGACCGGTTATTAAAATTTCTCTGAAGTTTGACGGTCTCAGTCAATCAGTATCGTTTATTATATTTTGACCACGTCATAGTTGTCCATCTATAGTTGATCAAACTTAGTAGAAGCAGTTTGACCGAAAAAAAAAATTTGACAGTTACAGAGCCTTTAGAAATGTCAATCACGTGGTCAGTCAGCGACGAAGATTTTGTTAACATTTAAATGTCACGGGATTTGTGTTATCGTTCGGATAAATCGCAGAAACTTATCATGCTGAATCCGCGTTAATGTTGTAGCAGATTTACTTGAAAAAAAAAAAATGAAAAAAATGCATATGTACAATAAAGGTTGAACTTGTCAACAAGCTCTACAAAATTTTCAAAATAATGCCAGAAAAATAAAATTTCTTATATTTGAGAGAGAGTACGTGTGTGCGTGTGTGTATATATATACTCTACGAAATTATTTGTAAGTTTACCATATCAGTGCATACGTACAGTGACAAATTGCGAACGTTGAATTATTTCCCCATAAATGTGTGGTAACGTTCCTACATTTGCTTCGGAAAGAGCCAGATGGGTAAGGGAAGTACCCAGCTGTGTACAGCAGCAATGCTAAACATTCCCATATTCAGCCTGACATGTAGTATCATTTCCATACACTGTGTAGGCTAAAAACTTCCATTACTTTTTAGGAAGTGTACCAGATTTTTTTTCTCCAGTGTATAAAATATAAATACTAAAGACAATACCTCGATTGTCTAAGGTTACGTTAACAGAAATAAATTTCTCATAACCGCGGGGATGTTTCCCTTTTGTATGCTTTTGAAAGGGATTTGTGCATAAGGAAGTGCCTTTAAGCACGACAAGAAGACTAATTAATTTGCTTATATGTAGGAAAAATATATTAAGTTTTATTAATGCACGTACCTTAATAAAATAGTAATGACATGGGATGTTCAGAAAATGATGCACAGTTCTAAATGTACACATAGAGCTATCTATACGTGCACATAGCTCTATCGTATGCATAGCTCTATCTATACGTGCACATTTTTCTATTCATACGTGCATATATACCTATGTGAACATATAAATAGCTATGCGCACATATAGATAAAGCTCTGTTCACATAGCTATATCTATACGTGTGCATTGATGTGTATATATATATATATATATATATATATATATATATACACACACACACGTGCTCCTATTTATATGTGCATTTAGATCATTGTACAATTAGATATATTTATACTCGCATGCAGATCTATATATACGTGCGATTAGATCTATCTATAGGTGCGCCTAGATCTTTCTTTACGTGCACTTATATCTATCTATACGTGCATCTAGATCTATCTGTGCGTACGTGCATGTATGCATGTATACTAGTCCTTTGTGCTCTCTGCGACAGCCGCGTGGCAGGTAACATCCAACGTGTTCTACAGGAACACGGTCGAGTTCCGGCCAGTTATATGTCGACAACACCGCGGGAAAACAGTGCCGGATCTATTCTAGTCGCAGTAACATATCATTCCTGTCCCGGCGGCCGGCAAATATTTACGTTGGGGTGGGGAACTATTTTTTTTTTCTCGCGGGCGGAGGAAGTTTCGGCGGCGATACCAGAACCTGCTTCAACGTCCGTAGTTACACGTTCAACAAGTCCTACCTCCCGTGCCTGTGTCAGTTGGAGACGCTGCTGGGTCTGAAGCACAAAACAATTCCGTAACGAATTATTTGAAATGGAAGCAAATTTATTTGACGCATTGTGTTTAAGCCAAAATTAGTTAGAAGTTGGAAAACCTGTGAAGTGCGTGCACTCGTCAGTCGATACAAGCACTAACATGTATTACTACATAGTGTGCAAAACTACGCTTCAGTCCATTTAATCTCCTTAGGCTTTTAAAACCCAAAGCGAAAAAAAATGTACAGCGTACAAACTGTCCTAAACAGACAAACATTAAAAACACGGGATTATAAACCGGAACATTGTTTTAAACAGCCTTGGTGACATCCATATTTTAGTCGATCATCACGAAACTAATTACAACTAGTGTAAAGGTAGAGTGTAATACCAACCATTCCTGTTTTTACTTCGTATTTGAAGGGACTGTACACAGTGTACACATTCATCATACCCAAACCCAAAAATTCGAGTACTCAAATGAAATGTATTTATTGGTTATTATGTCTAATGAAACAGCTTCAAAAAGTGCTCACTTTACCGTGAACGGCCTATAATAATATTTTTCATGACTACTATTTCTTACTAGGCATTACCAACACACATTTACTACCCCTGTTTTTATTCATACTAATTATAAACGGAATATTATAATTTATATATGAAATATTAACACAAGTATAAAATGCTTATAGTGCATGGTATATTTACGAAACACCTAAGTCCTCCTTGTTTGTGATACATGACATATTAAGGAACAACGAAACGAATCATAAGTTGAGTGATTTTTCAAAGGTTTGATTCAAATGTGTGAAGAAGCCTTAATAGAATGTGTACGAGAATGTTATTTAGAAATGCAAAAATGTATTATGTACAAATAATAAGATTCAAGAAATAGGTGACGCACAGTTGTTCTGGTAACACTGATTATTCTTCTCAATGCCCAGTTACCAGTAACTGCCTTGCTTAACTATCCCACTTGTAATGGTCATCAATCATTCCGCAGTACATCTGGTTCAAAGTGCGCGCTAAATCCACAGACGGTTCTAGAATTTCGGCACTCGTTAAGCAAGATGGATTGGGTATAGTCTATTCGCAGTTTCTCCGCACTTTCTGAATCAAACCATGTATGACGTGTTTAGTTATTTCCTGAATATGCCGGTTATCACAAGCATTTTATACGTCTGTTAACACGAAGGGATTTTTTTTTCGATTAATTTAATTTATACCTTTATTTGATTAATAAATTATAATATTTCATTTATAATGTGAATAAAACCAGTGTTGGTAGCGCTTCGTAAGAAATAGTTCTTATGCCAAACATCATTACCACACGAGGCGGAGGAATATCCTGGAAGTAGAACTTTCGCAGGGCTTCAGAAAAGTGTCGAATAACCGTAAATGGATTATACAGAGGGTACTTGCTGTCACTTCAACTCGGGGAGAATAAGTATTACGTCGTTAACGTTTTTCCAGCCGTGTATTCACACGGAACAGAAACTGGAACATACTTAAGACCCACATACAAAATTCGTATAAAAGATTCCCTCACAGCAGTGGAATTGCATATTATATATTCTTAGCATATTCTCAATTTTTGAATCACACCTTTGAAAAATCAGCTTCCGTATGCCTTGTTTGGTTTTCTCCTAAATTTCTAGTTTCAAATGCGTTTTATACTTGATATAAAATAATTTAATTTTTGGTTAAATTGGACTTGTATTATATTTTATGAAAAAAATATAATATTTAAATTGTAATTAATGTGAATAAAATACGAAGAAAGTAATGCAATGCCTTCTAAATAAGTTCTCATGTAAAAATTTGATCGAGCATAAATACGGTGCGTTGTCATTTTGGTGTAATTTTGTAGATTTGCTTAAACTTTGTTTGCATAAGGCGGAGGAATATCCTGAAAGTAGAACTTTAGTACAACTTTGTTGGAAGTAATCATTAATGGACTGTCGTGAATGTTTTATGCAAAAATAAGCTTGGATTATAAAATACTATTGTGAGTTTCTTTATTATTAAATAAATAATGGATAGTTTATGTGAAGTATCGAATCATCTATAATTTTCGCTGATATTTGGGAGTACAGAATCGGTTTGAGGTAGCTTTAAGACCAAGGTATGTCATAATATGTACCTTTAACGTGTGGCATCTTGCGACATGAATGTTAACATAACACTGTTCAAGAAGCAATCGAAATTACAGCGTTGGTAGTAGAATTATATAACTTTTATAATCTGGTCGTGGTGCTGGATGAAAGGCGGTGCATTTTTGAGAATATATTACTTGAGAACTTGTGAAATATGCAAATTCATATAACCGTAAAGTAAAGCTTGTGTATGAAGGATTACCCGATGTTATACAACCTGTCACTTTGTGCAACTTACCGAAGTCAACTTATGGTTACTTCAGGGACATCACAGTGCCGTGGTGATTTTCAATGCTGTATTTGCAAATAACAAAGCTCAATCCTAAAACTTAAAATTCATTTTTCCCTATTGAAATATTTTCTGTGTTCCGTTTAAGGGAATATATTGTTGGCTGGTATGCAAAATAAGTGCAAGTACATATGAAGTCTGCTTCAGTGAGACTAGGAGCTGAAACCACTGACGATATATATATATATATATATATATATATATATATATATATATATTACATGAAACCACTGACGATATATATATACACACACACATACATAATCTCCAATGGGGTGTAAGACAAGGCTGTATAATGTCTCCATTATTATTTAACATATATTCAGAATACATCTCCAAGGACATTAAAGGATGTGGAGAAGTGAATCCTGTTGAATGGGCAATGGATAAATAACATTCGCTATGCAGATGATACTGTAATGTTTGCAGATAACCTGGAAAGTTTACAACACCTTATGGATAGTGTGACGCAGAGTAGTTATGAATATGGTCTTGATATAAATATAAATAAAACAAAACTAATGGTCATTAGCAAAAAATGTATACCCACGTCTCATATCAGTATAAATCAGAGACCTGTTGAACATGTATACAAATCTAACTACGGCCATAAATTACCAGTGGGATTGCTCTGAGGAAGTGAAATCTCGTATTGGAAAAGCAAAGGCTGTCTTCAACAAAATGAGTAAACTTTTTAAAAGTTATGAGATAACAATGACCACAAAAATGAGACTTCTGCGCTGTTGTGTGTTCTCTCTTCTATAGTATGGCGTTGAAACTTGGACTCTGACGGAGTCACTTAGTAGAATATTGGAAGCCTTTGTGATGTGGTTATTACGGAGAATGCTAAGAGTGCCATATTACACATGTTGAAATCCTTCTGAGGATGAAAAAGTGCAAAGTAGTATTGACCAGGGTGAAAACAAGGAAGCTTCAGTACCTCGGCCATATCATGAGGAACGAAATCAGATATCAGCTACTGCAGTTGCAGTCAATTCTACAAGGAAAGATAACCCGGGAAGAGGACCGTTGGTAGGGGAAGAAGCTCCTGGTCGTGAAACCTCAAAACATGGACCTCTAAGACATCTACAGAGTTATTCCGAGCAGTGCTTAATAGAGATAGCACAGTTGAGATGGTTGTCAACATCCGGAACGGATAGGAACTACAAGAAGACATATAAAATCGCAAGAATGAAATCATAAAACTGCAAACACAATTGAGACTGGTTTGACTTCCCATCCATGAAATTTTTTTTTGCAAATAAATAAGAATTGGAAAAGTTAAAAGTGAAATTTATTAGTTTCTCAGAGATCACTTTATTACAATGCCATGTAATCACTACTACACAGATACCTACCGCAGAAAAGTATTCCAAAAGTAACATTAAAATGCACTGCCTATTTTATCCCGCGAAGGTCGAGTGGGTGGTGTTAGCCCGAGAATGGGTAAGTTACTAAACAGACGGGACCATCGACGGATCATAAAAACCTTATTAGTGGGAAATCTGGCCCAAATAACACATTCCGTTGTCTGTACACCTGCCACCCGGCATTCATCGGCATTTTCCTGTTTGATATTCGTAACATATCCTTTTTGAATGTGGAGGTCATTAAGGGCACTTCCTACCTGCTGGCAGCTGCGAAATTTAAATCGGAAATCGCACGTTAAGGAAATTTCTCCTCGGTACGTTAATAAGATAAGCGTTTCAAACGAAATACATTCTTCGCAAAATATTTAGAAGTTCGCTACAGCGGAGATGTTTCAATAATATTTATATCCTGTTGGCAAGGAATCTTTAAAAATGTATGTTATACAAGAAGTACATACTGCTTATGTACACTATCTACCAAAAAGTAATTGGACGCCCGTGAAATTAGGTAATTCAGTACGTCAGTTGACTTGTGTTTCACGGCCTTCGGCGTAGGACCGCTGGTGTTTGTCCGTGGTAGCATGAACACAGAGCCCTATTGTAACATTCTGAATAATGAAATGCTTCCAACATTGTGGCGTTTTTACGGAATGGACCCATGTTACTTCCAGGATGACAGTACCAGGTGCCATGTTTCAAGGGCTACTATGCAGTGGTACGCCGACAACAATGTTCGCCGATTGGACTGGCCCGCCCAGAGCCCCGACCTCAACCCTATAGAACATCTTTGGGACGAATTGGATCACCGGGTGAGGGCTCGTCAGGCGCAGCCAAAATCCATTGCTCAACTCATGGAATGGTTGCAAGAGGAATGGCGACGAATCCTCGTGGATGTCCTGCAAACACTCGTAGAGAGCATGCCAGACAGGGTGGCTGCTTTTATAGCCGCAAGAGGTGGCCCTACGAGATTATAACGGGGTGACAACCACCGAGCAAATATTGTGGGCAGGTGCCCAATTACTTTTTGGTAGATAGTGTATATTAAAATATACGTCCGTAGGGATGTTCTTCTAGAAATATTCGTGAATAATACATTTAGTTGGAAACGCCTTATTTTAAAATTAAAGCACCGAGGCAAAATTTCGTTAATCAGGGATTTTCTACTAAATTTTTGCAGCTTCCAGCCGGCAAGCAGTGCTATGAAGGATAGTGTAAAGCTTAAAAATAATTTAAAAAATTTTCAGCAGAAAAATATTTTAACCAAAAGTCAGTAATTTACGCTGTGCAATTGTTTTTGGTGTCGGGAAATTTCTGTGTGTCACGAATATGGCCGTAAAGCGCAATTGTAGAGCGATTGTATTGTAAAATACTGAAAATGAAAATTACCCTTCGTTTTCGTTTGTATTATCGTAGAGAAAATTTTGTATAATTCATACAAATTAACGATGAAATTTTAAGCACTGTAGGAATGGGCATTTTAAAGAGATTTTTTTTTATTTGTATGACAACCTAGTCGTACATAGGTTAGCAAGACTCCAACGTTACTGTCCCCTACGTATATAGGAAAATGTATATAAACCCATGTAATGTGAAATTCACGTGTTTTAAACATCATCAGAGCAGTTGAGTGTAGTTTCCTGCAGCCCCTGCAAGTAGGCAACCATTATTCGCGTACAGTTTGTGCTGGTTGCTGCGTATGCAGGCGCTAATACAAACACAATAAATACTGTTTTTGTTTTACATGGTTTTACAGCCATAGGTGGTCGAACCACGCATGTGCGACTTACCACCCCAACAACTGTACCGTTCCTGGAAAATGCAGGGATATAAGTGTTCCTTTGTTTTAACTGATTTCCCTTATTTATTTTTTGGCCTGTGGCTTCCTGTTGTCGGACTACATATACATATATATATATATATATATATATATATATATATATATATAGTTTTTTCCTTTTATTTTATTACATGCACATCTCACCACGTAAGTGGCTTGTCATTTCTATCTGTTTTTACTGTTGGGGCTCGGAGTATGAAAGTGGCCCGGTATACCATAACTAATAATTAGGGACCGGAAAATGTCGCGTTTTCAACGACGTGTATTCTAGACTCCACTGTCCTTTGCATTTTTGAGCCTCTCGCATTCTTTTATTTGGAGACTGCCTCAGTGTGTAGTCAGTTTTACCTCCGTCCAGGTGGCAGGGTATTAGTTGCTTCTTTCCTTGTAAGTCTGTTATTGGCTCAGAGTTCACCTGGGCGTGTCTAATAAACTGTGGTCCAATTGTAAACATAAAAGAGATACACGTGTAAATGAGGTATAGCTTGTCCTGAAATGGATTCGCCAAATTTTCTTGTTCCTACTAATAATCCATGCAATTACATGCTTAAGGCGTCTTCCCACAAAATTTTTAAACCCAAGACGTGTTTAAACCAGGCCGTCGAGAAGCAGGCTTAAATATGTTTTGACTATCGTCATTTCTTGCATATAACATATGTGATATTGGATGTGCATATCTCGCGTGTAGCATCCGAGACGACTTAAATGATAGAAAAATTTCCCGTAAAATTACAAAATAGTGGGCTGGTAAAGAATTCTCCACGAATCATCGTGAAATTATATACACTTTTTAAATAATGAACCTCTCTTGAATTTGAGAGCTTTCCATCAATTAGCTACTTTATTTTTGAATTCCCTTGAAAATAAATTGACCGGAAATTTACACACTATTAAGGGGGTCCCCCCCTATATTTTGTTTCCTTTGTTTTTCCAACTTGTTTATGCTGTAAAATTAAATTCCGAAAATATCTCTATAGGAAAGTTACATATTCCACAGGTTGGGAAGATCAATATTAAAAGTTTGGTAAAGGGGAAGTTTTCGCCACTGAGCAAGCGCTAGTTTCGGCAAGAAACCATATTTTCTCTACTTTCTATATTGAAAAAAAAAAAAACAGGGTAGTTGCAATAGACCACAAATCAAAAATGAAATAACTTCGTAACCAAGTCGAATCTTTCTCTTTTATTATTGACGTAGCTTAAAATTTTAATTAAGTTACCTTTCGGAACACTGCGCACTTAGTGGCGAAAATTGTTGGTTGTCAAACTTTTGGCATTGATCTTGCCTACCTGAGTACTATGGCCGGCAAATATCTGGGCGCGTAAGCTCCCTAAGCCGTGTCCGGGACGGCTACGAGAAAATTGTTTAGGTTACTAAATCAACCACGTGACCCTAAATATTTGGGGATTTAGGCATTAAATTTTTTGAGGTGAAGTAGCACACTAGATCCCCAAATAGGTCCGTCAAATTGTGTGCTGCTACGTTTTATTTCCCGCGTTATGTTGGGAACGGCGGAATTTACTGTTCTTGAAACGCTGCACGTGAAAAATGTAGAATCAGGGATCTACATGAAGCTATTTTAAAATAAGTTTCTTTATGCTGTATTAAAATTGTAAAAATAAAAGGGCGATCGGTTGTTATTTGAAGTGGAATGTTAATTGCAGGGAGCGAAAAACGAGAAGATTAATATCGGCTAGAAAGATATATGATCAGTTGTTCTCAAGAAAACGAGGTTACGTGAAAAACGTTTGGGAGTAGGTTATTTATTAATGGGGTGAAAAACAAAATAACGTCGAAATTCCACATGCCTGTGGTTTCCAACTTTGTCGCATGCAGCGCTGTTACGAGCCGTTCGAAACCATCCACGCTAATTTCCTAAACCCTAATTCCCCAAATTGGCCGTTTCGGACACGGCCATAGTCTTGAGATGTGTCCCCTTTCCACCAAGTGTTTCCCCCTTTCTCCGGCGACCCCGATTTCCCGCGCTGAGACGCGCCCAGAAAACTGCCGGGCACAGTAGAAGTAACCTTGTCGCGGCTAAGCGCCGCGCTGTTGGCGCCATGCGCCTGCGGACCACAGCTGTTGGTTGCCATGCGATGTGAAGAGCACTCGAGTGCTACTGTGCACGAGAGTGGAGCATGTACTTAAGAGAGTGATTGATGCACAAAAAAAACGGAAACTGCAGAGCTCTCTCACCCCCGCCAGCAGGCGCTCTCTAAATCCGAAGCAGCGATTTGTCAGTAGTATTATTACACTGGATCTTCAATTAATGAGCTCTTATATCTACTGGCGAATCAGTGGAATGCACCGAGGTTATACCGTCAAGCCTCATAATTTTAATCTGTTCACAGTTACGTCACACTTTTCAAAAACTCTGCTTAATTTCTACTTTTATGATATTCCTCCGCCCCGCCCCGTACATACTAACGTTAAATAAGTCTTATCAAATTATACCAAAGGGCAGTGCACCGAATTGGTGCGCACTTAGTTGTAATAATGTTTTAATAATGTCTTGTATGAGAACTATTTCTTACTAGGTGCTACCAACACACATGTTTTCTCACTGTTTTTGCTTGTATTTGTTATAAATGATAATATTATAATTTATAAATGACATACTATAATTTATAAAAATCTAAAGGTAAAACTTCTAAGTTAACTAAAAATAAAATAATTTGATGTTAATAGAGATAAAAATTCTTGTGATACATGGCATATTTAGAAAATAACTAAACACGTCCTACATGGGGTGATTTTTTTCGAAAGGTTCGATTCGAAATGTGTGAAGAAACCGCGATAGACTATAATTATTAATCAGTATAAATCGCTGTTTAGTCGGTGAATACCATCAACCGAATGAATCGGTATAATTTTACTGATCCAAGCAGAGCAGTTTAAACAGAGCTGCAATCGAATAAGGTTCTTTGGAATAGTTTTAACCGTTTTGATTTTAGAGTGCATACAAGCACCAAGTACTTTCCGTTTATGTACAGGACACTAGTCAAGACGTATTTTAGAGTGCATACAAGCACCAAGTATTTTCCGTTTATGTACAGGACACTAGCCAAGACGTATTTTAGAGTGCATACAAGCACCAAGTACTTTCCGTTTATGTACAGGACACTAGCCAAGACGTATTTTAGAGAGCATACAAGCACCAAGTACTTTCCGTTTATGTACAGGACACTAGCCAAGACGTATTTTAGAGTGCATACAAGCACCAAGTACTTTCCGTTTATGTACAGGACACTAGCCAAGACGTATTTTAAACCGCTTACTAAGACCGTGTCTCAATTTAAATATACTCTTTCCAGAGAGCACTGCTTCGCGCTCTCACGCTCTCGCTCTATAAGATTGAGACAACCGCTCTCTCGTTTCTCTCCGACGTTATACAGACAGCCGATGCCGAAAGATGGAAAATAATGTTAAGCTAAGATCGTAACCATAGCTATTGTAATCAACATATGTGTTCATAATAGTTCTCGCATAATTATAACTCTACCAGAATAATTATTAGCTCATAAAATTCTATTATTTTTGTATTACATATTACCGTCATGTTGCATCAAAGTGCCAAAAAAAACGAGACTTTGTCAGATATGCGTATTTATATTTTTATAAATACATTTTTCATAAGTTATTTCTTTGACTAAAACAGTTGAGAAATTATCCACTGCCAGGTAAAATGCGACGAGGTTTCAGCGCAGATAGCTGCTATAACCTTATTCAAACACGTAAATAATGTAAACAAATATTACGCGTGGTCAGAGTGTGCTAGAAAGCGCCAGCGAGAGCAAAACTGCGTTCTCTCTCTCTCTCTCTCTCTCTCTCTCTCTCTCTCTCTCTCGCTCTCTCTCTCGCTCTCTCTCTCTCGCTCTCTCTCTCGCTCTCTCTCTCGCTCTCTCTCTCGCTCTCTCTCTCTCTCGCTCTCTCTCTCTCTCTCTCGCTCTCGCTCTCGCTCTCGCTCTCGCTCTCGCTCTCGCTCTCGCTCTCGCTCGCTCTCGCTCTCTCTCTCTCTCTCTCTCTCTCTCTCTCTCTCTCTCTCTCTCTCTCTCTCTCTCTCTCTCTCTCTCTCCTCTCTCCTCTCTCTCTCTCTCTTCTCTCTCTCTGACGCCATAATGAAGTGGTCGCGAGAGCAAGAGCACGAGAAAGCGCTCTATGGGCCAATTGAGACACGGCCTAAATCACCCTCTCACCAGGAATTGTTTTCCGCATTTGAGTCAGATAAGCGCGGTAGCTATAAGGGTATATGGTGTTCACGGTAAAATGAGCACTTTTGAAAGCCGTCTCGTTTGGAATAACAGTCAATGAATATTCTTTATATTAGCATAAGGCGCAAACTTCCTAGTAGGGTAAAATATGCACACACGTTACGTTATTTACACTTTACCGTGAACAGCCTATATCAGTATATGACCTGAATCATCGCCGCTATGCGCAAGGCTCTCAACTGGCGTGAAGTGTCCTCATCGTGGGGCCGCGTTGGCCTAGCGGTTAGCCTGCTCGCCTCCACACCAAGGCGAACTGGGTTCAGTCCCCGGCCGGGTCACTCCCGGATTTTCGCATGTGGGATTCGTGCCGCACGATGCCGGCTGGTTGGCGGGTTTTCTCAAGGATCTCTCGTTTTCCTCGCCTTTTCATTCCGCCACTGTTCCGTACTCACCCTCATCGGCTCTCAAGACATCGATGTTAGGAGCCTCCCAAACCTCTTCACTCTCTCACTGTGCTGCCTGTACCCGTGGGAACGTTAAGCGATAACAATTATAATTTTATTGATGGATAGTCTGTAGGAAGATGATTCAGAGAAGGTCCTGTCGATTAATTTTGTATTCGTCTGGTCCACATATAAAAAAAAAAAATTGGGTATGTCGGAGTGCTCCGAAATTGTGTTTGTGACATGCGTTATGTCGTGATTGTAATCGGTAGGCATCATCTGAACTGTGTGATCTTCGTACACTGTCGCATTAAACTCACATTAAATTTTTTTGAATACCTGAATTTCAATCACACACATATACACACTGCAATGCAGTTAAAGCGCATTTATGTGAACCGATTTCTCTGTGAAGATTACTAAACTATTTATTTAGGACGTGCGCTATTGCAACGCTTTAACGTAAGTCGCAACAAACCCATTATGTGGCATGAAAACTGTGTCAGCTGTGAGTTTTCTGCCATTTAAAAACGAACTGTTGCGGAACAGGCCTGATTAAATTATTAATTTAATCGTTTATCCTTTGCAAGAATCACAGATCACTTTCATTTGCTTGTACTGTATGCCTACGAAGAAATTTCCGTAATACTAGTACCATATGATTAACAATATTTGATCAGGCGGATGCACATAAAGAACAGGCAAAGAATAATAACATATTGCCTACACACACTTACCCGGGAATGCGCTAGTGAACACGGTATCCAAGCATAGCCATTTTAAATAAGCTAAGATATGATTTGATTTGCCTTTTCCAATAAAACCTTTTAAAAACCATCCGATAAATTATGTGTTTGCTTATCATGTATAACAAGCTTTTTATATTTCTGTTATCACGAAGGTATCATTTTTCGTTAAATTGCAATTCTACTTATATTTTATTCATTAATTAAAATATTTCATTTTTTATTAACATGAATAAAAACAGAGATGAAATAGCTGGGTTGGTAATGCCAAGTAATAAATAGTTCCCATGCCAAAATACTATTCAGGTGAGTGCACACGAATGTGGTGCTTTGTCCCTTCGGTGGAGTCGAGAGATTTGGACCGCTCTTTAACCTCGAGGTCTTGAGAAGTTAGGTGACGTGAGGTGAGCATTGAGCAGCGCCGGAATGCAAGGGTGGGGGAAACGGGAGATCCACGAGAAAACCTGCCGATCAGTGGCGTCGTCTGTACCACGTGCGAAAACCCGGAAGTGGCCCTGCCGGGATTCAAACCCGGGTCCCCCCCAGATGAGAGGCGAGTAGCCTGACTGCTACACCACCGCGGCCTCTGCGCCTTCGGTGTAACTTTCTGGAAGCCTTGGTTAAGCTTTATCACGTGGCGGAGGAATATATTGAAAGTATGAGTTGGAATAAAACACGCCAGGATCAAGATGCGTATAGTGAAGTGTTTCAAGGTAAGCTGGTGCTCACTCACGCTGTACATTCTCGAATCACGCAGCATGAGCTAGCAATCACCGCACAGGCCTAGACACTCTACGTATTCCGAAGTAATAGGAGCGTAGGCACTCGTGCCACTCTTGCACCAAGTGAGCCAGGAAGCCTACGCTCCTACTACTTCCCGACCATCCACAAGCGAGCAGCAAGGGACCCCATTACACACGCCCTGTGGCGTCAGCTGCCGAGATACGTTTTACTGGCTGAAGTGTGAACTAGCAATCACACGGCTAAACACAAAGCTAACGCCAGCAACACTTCGCCACACGTCACTGGAATGGACTGTAGCCAAGTGACGGCGTGAACAACTCGGGTTGGCCGTGGGTCCGGTGCGAAGCAGTTCAAAGCCGGATCGATGCGGTATCAACAGGTTTCGTAGCTGCGAGCGTCGCGTGACCTGTAGACACTGCTGTCCCCGGAAAAAGGAAGGCTGTGAGGCGGAAGGGACGGTAAAGGGGGCGGTGGGTTTAGAAGCGAGATGATCCTCGATTTCTCCTCCCTGGTCCTCCGAACACGCGACTGCACCCACCAGACACCTCGAGCAATTCTGGCCCCGCGCCTCTTGAAGAAAAACATGTTCGCTGCCCTTGTTTGTGTGTAGCTCTGACCCTTAAGGACTCGCACGACGAGGTGACTTTGGCCCAAATTCCAGGATTTAAGCTGTTCACGGTAAACTGAGCACTTTTGAATGCCCTCTCATTTGGAGTAATAGGCCGCCATTACACGGGATGCAGAACTACTTCACTAAAACAAGTTCAGCTATTGAAGAGGTTACATTACCTTCGAACGAGTTCCGATCCCAGTTGTTTCTCGTTCAATGTGAACAGCTTTCACAAGTCGTTTCGAGCGGCTTCTCTTCTCTATTGCGCTCCTATTAGCTGCCTGCAAGTAAACAAGCAGTGTATTAAATACTGCTGTATTTTGCGGGAATTCCTGCACTTGTTGAATTAACTTAAGTCTAATGTTGAATGTATTAAAACCCACCCATTATGACATTAGAGTAAAAGTATGGGTTTCATAGAAATTAATAAGATGAATAGTGATACATTTTGGAAGCTATTATAATTAAATATAATACGTTTTAAGGTCCATGTTTGTTGTTAGAATTTCCACAGATTTCATTCTGATTTGGGTGTGTGACCGCGAAAACACGTTCTGTTTTTAAAATTTTTCAGACATTTAACTGAATGTGTTTAACAGCACTCGTGTAACCACGACCATAGTCAATAAATGCATTGTATCTTAATTTTAAGCGTTAACTTTCAAGTGCGATGGAGTGAGTAGTTAGGCTTAACGTCTAGTCGACAGCGAGGTCATTAGAGACGTTGTAAGTTGCACAGGGAAGAGGGATTGGGAAGGAATCGGGCATGGCGTTTGTTAGGGACCCATCCCAGCATTCGCCTGGAGTGATTTCGGAAAACCGTGGAAAGTCGAAATCGGGGTGGCCGGACCGGGAATCGAACCCGGGTCCTCCCCGAATCCGAGTCCAGTGAGTTACCGCTGCGTCACCTCGCTCGGTCCAAGTGCTGTGGAATATACACACACTCCTTTTCTATTATAGGCCGTTCGCGGTAAAGTGAGCACTTTTGAATCCCTAGTTACTTTTTTCTTTCAACCATTTTATATCCTTCCATCACTTGTTAATGCAAACCCTGCCATGTGAGTAATAAACACAATGTATACACTCACCATACCCAAAACCAAAAGTCCGAGGCCACAATGAAATGTATTTATTGGTTATTATGTCTGATGTAACAGCTTCAAAAAGTACTCACTTTACCGTGAACAACCTTTAATAATGTTAATTGTACATGTGGTAAAGAATGTGCAATGTGAATACAAGTCAATCTTATTGTGTGATGTGTAAAACTACGGTACGTTTAATTTACACCAATGTTGTTAATAATTCAGAGAGTACTACATGTATTTGGTAAAAAATACATGAATGCACAACTTAATACACACAATGTTGGTGTTAATTTACACATTTTGAAGTATGTATAAAAATACACACACTCATTGCATACAAATTTTCGGTTATTTTACGTTTTTATGTGTAATTTGCTAAAACGAGTACAGTATTTGTAATTCTATACTAATATTCCCGTGAATTCAATTGCAACCACAGATAATTGTTTAAAACATGATCTCTAACTGGAAAGGAGTAACTCCTTCGAACTCCTTTTGTGTGTTCAAAAGGAAATTTTAACTCCCGCTGAGGGAATATGCTGGCTTTTGTATATAACTAACCATTCTGTAGCTGAAGCCAGTTATTGCCCTCATTTCGGAGATAACTTTTTATAACACTTTTAACCAATCAAGTTACAAAAGAGAGTCGGTAAAATAACATGGAATTATAAAAATATACATACAAATAATGTGAATTAACATGACGCAGTTGTAAAAAAAACATGCTGATGGTAAAATTGCTTAATAAAACAGTGAGAAACGTATGGAAATTGTGTAATTACAGTTAAAGTAAATCTGCGATGTTACTTTTTGTTAGTGAGAAAATACACATAGGCCTACACAGTGGCGAAATTACGATTGCGATGTCTGTGTAAATTTACTTGCCGCGAAGAGAAAATACACAAATGGTGCAGTTTATTTTCTGCTTCGTAGTAATAATAATAATAATTTTACACCGTTCTATGTAATGTTAGTTCTACAAAGTATATGTTATTTTACAAATTTGTATGATAAATCTACATGACGTAGAGGGAAAAAGCATTGGCATATGTAGGTATAAAATTACACAGATGTCAGTGGAGACACTACTGCCAGATACATTTAGAGTAAAATTACAGTTTTTTTTTAAGTGTTCGCTGTAACAAAATCTTCGAATTCTAGCGTTAAATGCTAATTTTTGCCACTGTAAGTGTAAAAATCACGTGTTACGTAGGCCTGGTAATGGTTTGAGACTAACAGGCGTGCCTTTTTTTTTTTTTAGTGTTAGTGCATCTAACTCTGGCGGTTTGACTGCAGGTGTGATAAAATATGGGGTCCGCCTAACTGGAGATATTTTACGTTTTCGAGGAATAGAAACACAGGAGCGATTAGGGACACACGACCATGCGCTTCAAGTGCGCCATCGCCACTAAGCGCAAGACCCGGGACTGGCTTGCAGTGTTCTCGTAGTGCTGCGTCTACCGATGGGACTTGATGCAATTTTACTGGTGGAAAGTCTTTCGATGTTCAGTGCAGTGCCCTCGATTGTTTATGTATATTTCTTAAGTGTGTGTTTTAAGATACGGTCCTTTGTAGAAGCTGTTTTTAGCTGTGTCGGAGTGCCCTGAAACTGCTTTTCTAATGTGCGCGAAGTCCTTAAAAGTACTAAATATGCTCGTCCGAGGTGGTGCTCTTTTCTTAGATCAGCACATTGAACACACGTTCAATAGTTTAGTGGTAAACGTGTACTTCAGACACTCCGTACATCGTACTTGAATCGTCATGTATACGGTAGCCTTAAATAATTTCACGAAAGCATGTGGTGTTTTGCAGTGTTGGCGCAGTTTTTTTTCTACTGTGTGGAAAATACTGGTAAATTCCGGGTTAAAACCATACTGAACTTAATTACCTGAAATCTTTAAATGTTCAATATATTTCAATGCAATTCTGCTATAAGCACCACAACGTCTGATATTTTTAATTTGTCTTAAATCGAGCCTATTTTTTACTATAGCGACTCGGATTTATGGATGATACTAGCACATTATATTTCCCAAGTAGTACATGGTATGACATTCTGTGTAAAAGAATCAGGAGGTAAAGCTTCCTTTCACTCGGATCTCCGAGAAGGGAATACATTGAGAGGAAATATCAATGAAAGAAAGAAGAGAAGGAAAAAGGAAGCCAAGATAAGGACCGGAACATGGAATGTAAGCATGATATTGCAGGCAGGAAAGCTAGAAAATGAAAAACAGGAGATGAGAAAGAGCATATTAGATGCACTTGGCATGTGTGAAATGAGATGGGGAGGGAACGGGGAGATAGAAAGTGTAGATTATAATATTTTCTACTCAGAAGAAGATAAGAGTGGTGGAAATGGTGTGGGAATTCTGATAGGAGAAAAACTGAAAAATAAGGTAATGAAGGTGCAATATATTGATGGAAGATTGACAATGATACGGCTGCAGGGTAGTTCGAAAGACGTGATATTAATACAGGTATATATATGCCAACTAGCCAGCATAGAGATGAAGAGGTGGAAGAATACTATGTAAAGACTGAAGAACTTAGAGAAAGAGAATAAAAATGCCTGTATCATTATTATGGGGGACTGGAATGTAGTGGTGAGTGAAGGAAAAGAAGATATAGTAGGAAAATTTGGGTTAGGGGTAAGAAATGTGAGGGGTGAACGACTAATTAAGTTCTGCAAAGAAAACTCGCTAGTGGTGGGCAACACCCTATTTGAAAATCACAAAAGGAGACGTGATACATGGGTCTCTAGTTTGAATAGAGAAAGGCACCAGCTGGACTACATCCTGATACAAAAAAAAGTATAGGAACTGCCTGAAGAATGTCAAAGCTTACCCAGGAGCAGACATAAATTCAGATCACAATCTCGTAGTGCGAGAAATACAAGTAAAATTGAACAAAGTGGAGAGAGGTAAGGCAAGGGAAAGATTAAACTTAGACACACTCAAGGATGTAAGTAAGGCTTCGGAGCTGGAATACAGGTTTATGAAAAAATGCCAAAGAGGCAGAGATGAATAATGTATAAATGAAAAATGGATAAAAATGAGGGAACTACTCATTATATCTGCCAAAGAAGTTCTAGGAATTAGAGAGTCCTAAAGTATCAGGAAAGAGTGGATAACGGAAACCATGTTGAAAAAGATGGAAGAACGGAGAAAGTGGAAGAATACGGGAAATGAAGAAGGAAGATAGAGGTATAGGAAACTGAATAATTAATTAAGAAGAGAAACTGAACAAGCAAGATAAAGATGGATGAAAGAGAAATGTGGAGGAAATAGAGAAAATGGTGAAAGAGAGAAAGTACGAAATGATGTACAGAATGGCTAGGGAGATAGCCTTTGAAGGCAAAAGAAAGAAGTATAACATGGAAATAGAAAAAGTGGATGGCACATTAGCCAAAGAACCACATGAGGTGTTGACTAGACGGCAAGAATACATCGAATGTGTGTATAAGGCGGATGAAAGACCAAGTGAAAGTATGATTGAAAAGGAGGCACAGGTGCCAAAGGATAGAAAGGGGTAGGGCATCTTGAAAGCAGAAGTACAAAAGGCACTGATGGAGATGAAGAATCGAAAGGCGTGTGGAATCGATCATTTGCCAGCAGAAGTGTTGAGTTCAGGAAACAGGGGAAGGAGGGAGATAGTATACCTATGTAATGAGCTATATGACAAAGGGGAATGGCCGGATGACTTTCTCGCAATGGTAATTATACCAATTGAAAAAAAAGAATACTAATAACGGTAAAGAGCATAGGACTATTAGTCTAATTTCTCGTGCAGCTAAAATATTGTTAAGAGTGTTGAATAGAAGGCCATATGGGAAGTTAGATGGATGGATTGGAGAGTAACAGTTTGGCTTTAGAAGTGGAAAAGGAACAAGAGATGCTATAGACCTGTTAAGAATCATAGGAGAAAGATATATTGAGAAAGGCAGAAAAATTTATGCTGTCTTTATTGACTTGGAAAAAACTTTCGACAGAGTACAATGGAACAAGCTGATGGACATCTTGGAGAGGAAAGGAGTATATTGGAAGGAGAGAAGACTAGTACAGAATCTATATTTACAACAGAAAATAAGAATAAAGATTGGAACTAAATGTCGGAAGAAAGCAGCATTGGGAGGGGCGTTAGACAAGTCTGTTGCCTTTCTCCCTTGTTGTTCAATTTATACTTGGAGGAGATTATTGGGAAATGCTTAGATGGAAGAAGAAGAGTACGTATTGGCGGGAAGAGAATAGAATGTATAAGATTTGCCGATGATATGGTTTTATTAGAAGAAAGTGAAAGAACTGTAATTAAAATGCTGAAAAATCTGAATGAAACTTCTGAGGAGTATGGAATGAGAGTCAATACATCAAAAACAAAGAGTATGGTATTCAGTAAAGGAAGGAAACCGGCAAATATTAAGATAGGACAAGTTAATATCAGCCAAGTAAGACCATTCAAATATCTAGGAAGTACGATAACTGAGGACTTGAAATATCATCAGGAGGTGAAGACTCGTATTGCGGTAGCGAAGGAAGCGCTCAATATGAAGAGGAGATTGCTATGCGGAAAACTAGATAAAGCACTGAGGAAAAGACTTGGCAAGTGTTTAGTATGGAGTGTGGCACTCTGTGGGGCAGACACGTGAACGTTGAGACGTGAGGACGAAAAAAGGCTAAACGCGTTTGAAATGTGGATGTGAAGGAGAATGGAGAGGATAAACTAGATGGAAAGTGAGAAATGAAGAAGTGGTGGAAGAGTCGATGAGAGGAGAAAACTGCTGAAAGTCATAAGAGAAAGAAAGAACTGGATGGGACACTCGTTGAGACGGGAGTGCTTGCTAACAGACGCTATGGAAGGAATAGTTTGTGGGAAAAGATTGAAAGGAAAAGAGAAGATAAAAGCTGATAGATGACATCAAGGGAAGCGGAAAGTATATGGACCTGAAGAGGTTGGCAGAAGACAGGAGGGCATGGAGAGATACCATGTGAAAACGTGCCTCTGGGCAGAATACGATGGTGATGATAGAATATGATAGTTTAGAATTTGTGTCTATGCCAAATCCACCTAATTACAGTATATATAACAGTAACACAGACTACATACAAGTGAAAAAAACATAAAATAATTTTTATAGAGTACAAATCACATTTAGTCACTAAATTAAGGCCATCCATAAACTTTGATTTCCTTAGTTATGGAAAAATTCATCTCAAGTTGCAAATAAAAATTTGTACTTTTAGTCTCCTAGTGTATCGCTTTTGGTACTTATAATTCATTCCTTGCAGCTACCTTCATTATTACCTAAATCAGCTGGAATAATTTTCTTGGAATCACTTTCTGAAAATGTAGATTTATCGTTTGGGAACACTTCTGCATACGTACAACTAACAGATATAAGAATAAACAATGGCATTCTTATTTATTTAATTTGTATTAATAAGTAAAACCAAATTTTGCACTAAAAACCAATAACTTATGTTATAATATAATTATGTAGGCGTGTAAAAAAAATTATATTTTCAGGTAAAATAACAAAGTTTTTGCCAGTGGCATGGAATTCGCCGAAAATCTTTGGCATTTTGCCAACCCTGGTGTGTTGAAACCGTAGACGTAAACGTACGCTTTACAGTTTTTCTGGAAATTACTGAGTCAATGTTGATTACGTATACAACACGAAAATCTCATTCCTTCGTCTCAAGTCTGTCGCAGAACAAACTCTCGATGTCTCCGTACACGATGCATGCGGGGTGCACTGTTACAAAAACAATACTGTTTGAAAATTGACACAAAAATGTTTTCAATACAGTACGAATCTCATATTCTTGAATTTCCTCTCTATTGCAATTAAAAAGGCAATACCTCGCATGCAAATAAATAACCTGTTTAAGTGCTTCAATTGCACAGACGACGATGTATTTAAAATTTTTAGTTTTTGTATAATGTGCACTGTACACTGCCACTATGTCGTTTACCATTTGTTGAAATTGGTTCTCTTGATTGTCGTAATACGACTGTGTAGTGTGTGGTCATACAGATGTGGACCTTCTCGCGGAGGCAAATCTGTTGCCTACGTTTGTGTTCCCGCGTTCTGCGCGATGAGCATAGGCTGCAGAACTTATCCAATAGATAATTTTGTGTTTTATCGCATCGATTTGATTTATTTTCCGTACGTGATAGTACGTAGATAGTGGAAAAGGAATATAATGATACACAATGTTTTACAATGAACATGTCTGGTTACGCATATAAATAAATAATGTAAACTTTTTTTCCCCTCTGTGGTAGGCTACCAGCAAAAAAAAGGAGCAAGTTTTCAATACACTGAAACATAATAAAATGAGACAAAATATAAGTACAGAATGTAATAAAATAGTTCTTAATGTTTTTGAATTAATTATACTTCTACGGAATAGAGCAACCATGATATATCTGAGAGACCTAAAGAATTCGCGGATAAATTTTGAGAATAGCTAGAATTCAAAACACGTGTGTTCATATAATTCTAGCCACTGGTCCACACGGTGTTTGACACCTTCTGGAGAACGCTGGCTCAATCTTCGCCTTTCACTTCGACAGCAGACAAACAATATGCAGCTGATATCGCCATATTTGTACATAAGACTATAGTGTCGAGCCTGCAGGTCATTGAACTCGCGAATTTTTCAGGTTTCTAGTTATATCGTCACGCGACAGATGGAAGCTGAATCTTCCACTAAACTTGAAAAATGTCTGTGATGAACAGCGAGAAATTTTGAGCTCTACTTCAATCTTAAACTTAGTGAATTTTCGATTTTCTATTTGCGTTCTTTTGATGACTTAAGGGTGTTACAGAGCACAGTTTTGTTTCCAAATGTTTAGAGTATTTTATGGTTTTTTGATATGTCTTTGATGACTTCAATAAAATACCAAGTAATTTGAAAAATAACATTCATAAAGTTTTGGGATGAATATGTGCACTTTAACCTAAAATATTTTACAGAAAATTACATAAGGACATTTGAACACAGTTTGGTTACAAATAAATTGTTAATTGAAGTTAATGGAATAGCATGTTGAGATTTCTTTGAAATACAACAGTATGTTCTTCTGCGGAAACACCTATTTCGGCTGAATATTATGGATTTTGGCTGTATTCATGTCTGTAGTTAATGGCAATTTTAATACATTCCAGTGGGCATTGTCTTAACGTCTGGCAGGAGCTAGGTGAAGTTCTTACGGCAGGTTGGTCCAATTTTTGTAGGGAATCGCAGCACTCTGAGTAAACCCCCCAGGTTACTGCACTTCCAGCGATGAACAGCAGCACGATCGAGCGGCTTTGGTCATGGGCACACCACTAATTCCGGAGGTCGTGTTTGTTCAATGCCATGCGGTCGCACTGCGCTGGTTTCTTCTCCTTTCGAAAAAATAATGCCGATGCATTCCAAGATATGAACATTAAAGTCTGTTTACGATAAAGTGAGCACTTTTTAAATTAACCTTAGAAAAAAGTCACTGCCCTCGCATGCATATATTTAAAGTGCGCTGAGTGACATTTGGCCAGTAAAGTTGGCAATGATGGATGAAAAATAGTTCCATATCTTACCGTCGAATAAAAAGTGTTAGGTAACCATTTGTGATAACTTAAAATGAATTTATTTCGCTTTTTTTTTTATGCATCGAAGTGTAAAAATGAACAGATTTGTACAGCATTGACTGTGTTAATAATTTCACAGTTTCATTTGGCCGACGCATGAATAAAGTGATGAGGTCTATGTCTTTGTTAATATTTTGTAAGGCGGATGAGTATGCAACGTGTATACAAGTAGATCTTAAGCAGGGCTTTCAAAAGTGCTCATTTTACGTGAACCACTTATACCAGTTCCTTATCCATTAGCTTCTGCACCAACTTACCAAACGTGCATAAAAGGGGAATCATGTTTACAATCAATAATAAAGATCATCTTAAAGAGGACTAAACCAGGATGCCACTTTATATATATATATATATATTATATATATATGTTCATCGTGAAGAAGTAGTCAATAGAATCTCAGCGCTCACTATCCAACGTCTGTCTAAAAAGTTATATTCCGGTAC
Organism: Dryococelus australis; assembly: GCA_029891345.1. Classification (NCBI taxonomy): domain Eukaryota; kingdom Metazoa; phylum Arthropoda; class Insecta; order Phasmatodea; family Phasmatidae; genus Dryococelus; species Dryococelus australis. Next base: position 31,188,442 of record CM057006.1, read on the forward strand.
TAAGACTATAGTCCCGACTTGCAACTTAATTTCTCCGCGAGTTAACCTGAAATTTTGCAGTTGCTTTCATTCTGCATTTCTCAAGTTAAAGAAGTCTAAAAGGTAAATCACTCAGAACAGTTTAATCCGGGTAGCCTGGTTGGATGCGATCTCGCATCTATCTTCGGTTTAAAATGATTCCTGAATAATAATGAGCGTGTGGATGGACTGTTTTGCAGTAGGAAAACTTGAGAATTTAATTTATATATCGGTAAAGTGTGTTCAAGGAGAAAGCTCTTCATATGAGAGAGAGAGAGAGAGAGAGAGATAGATAGATAGATAGATAGATAGATAGATAGATAGAGAGAGAGATTGCGCCAAGAATTTAAAAAACTGGTTTATACTGTAGGAGGTATGGTCAAAACTTTCACGTAAATTGCATTTAAGACGAAACCGCGCGAAGAGAAATTCTCTTTAACGATACCAACACAACCATGTTATTTACACACACACAGAGCTTTTGAGAAAATAATGAACTACTTCCTTGTTTACTAGTGACTTTTTCAGCAAGTTTAATTTGCACTAAGCTCAAACAGTTGTGCAGACGAGTCACACACACACACACACACACACACGATACGATAACACACTAGGGAATGAAAAGAGTTAGACTATTTCCAGTGTTAAACTTTCTTCAGTGTTATACTTTCTCCAGAGTTCGTTCCGTGTGTCAGAACAAACGCCCTGTCTGATCACATCGCTGTTTTTCCAGAAATTCGTGACCGGAAGTTACAGATAGTCAAGTCTTGTGCAAAAATTCCGCACTACGAAATTTACATGGAACAGCTTGCTGTTGAAGGGAGATATTACATTACGGTTTCGAAATTAAAGCAGTGGGGCTTGTGAATTTTAGAAATCATCGTGGAACAGCTAGGTAATCAATCGCCAGAATTCAAAACGGGGATCTCCATAGAAAATGGCGTATACAATATCTCCACGACTGTAATAGGCTCGGAAACCTCATAAAAATAACCCGGTGTTCATAAACTTTTTCCATACCTAGTGGTACACATCACTGTCAATGTGTTCTCGTTTTGTTAGAAAAGTAAATTTTTTAAAAACTTGCTAGTTCCTATATTTAATTGTGTGATGTGTAGTATTCAATATTGCCATAGAGAAACTAGCACGCGTGCATGGCGTGAGTATGCTAAATATATATTAAACTGAGAATTTTTATTTTAACTTGGGGGTTATAATAAACATGTCGAAGAATAGTGTATGTAAAACTGAACAGAAGGATGCGCATATAAATCAAGTAATAATAAGTTTTCCATGTATTGAGATATTGTGTATGGGTATTTTATATGCCATGACAGAATATATTATTGTAATTTTTTTTTTCTCAATTTCCAGCGGTGAAATCTGAAAGAAAATTCTGTAGTGTTTCACTATTAATGAAAAATATAAAATTCAATTCATTCACAAATTATTGATAAAGCTCGGACCAGCGTTAAACTGATATCAATAAGCATTTTCTGGACCTCTAATATTGATGGTTGCAGTTTAGATGTGTAGATATTCATTATTTTTAATTATATTGATCTTCCTGAAACAGCTAACAAAATATATATATTAAACATTCTTTTTTTAAGCAGTAACATACATAGCACAAACAAAAAGGATGTCGAAGATAAACATACGGCTTTTTCATTAAAATAATTCCAAATTAGAGATTTGAACGTGAACATTCATACTATTAAATCCAATTAGAATATAATAAATATTTTGTGTTTGTAATAAGTAGTAATTTTTAAGTTAAATTAACATTAAAACATACACCTGGAGCGATTTTCCAATAGTTACAACTATGTTAAAATAAACAGAAATCAAAATAAATCATTATAGTATTCACAGACCTACTTAACCGCTATAAATTCAACTTTGAGACGTGGATCTACTTTTCCCTATCTTTTTACCAACTTTACTGGGTGAATGCCAGTCAGTGAGTCCGTTAACATCTATGTAGGCACGGGCAGTGACATGTTTGAAAGCTGGATTTCAGAAGTGCTCAATAAAACTTGAATGACTTCTACATGCTGTTTACGGTAAAGTGAGCACTTTTGAGGCCCGAGTTACTTTTTTCCTATCAACCATTCTCGTCTTCCACCACTTTAAAAATAAATATTGCCATGTAGGTAATAACACAGTCTATACGCATATTTCACCGAACTCGAAAGTTAGTGGGGCCGCAGTATCTGAGTGGTTAGCCGGCTCGCCTCACACCAACGCGAAACGGGTTCAATCCCCGGTCAGCTCAACGGATTTTCGCAAGTGGGAATCGTGCTGGACGATGCGGTTGGTCTGTGGGTTTTCTCGGGGATCTCCCGTTTCCCCCGCCCTTTCATTCCGCTGCTGCTCCATACTCGCCTCAATCACCCTCATCGGCTCTCAAGACCTCGCTGTTAGAGCCGCCCAAATATGTTCACTCGAAAGTTAGTCTAAGGTTACAAAAAGGGCTCACTTTAACGTGAATTGCCTACAATCTAAATCTGGATCAGTGAGAATTTCACTGTTTCAATCATTCAAACGTATCTGACTGATTCAAGTCACGTCAGTGAATTTAAGTGATCAATCAGTGAAAAAGGCCAGATTTCCTTCACTTGTTGATTCGGTGACATTTCTCAGTGGTTTATTATTGAATGATGGATCAGTTAAACAGCGTGTAAAAATGGCCGTCAAATAACGTTTAAAAATGCAGTTATGCAATATTTACCAAGTGAAATAACAACGAATAAACTAATAAAACCAATAAAAATTACTTTCCAAACTGTATTTCGTCTTTCAAACACCTTTCCACGAGGTAATATGGACATTAAGCCTTTCATTCCGTTTCTACGTCTTTCGTTTTCATGTAATCAATGAAGAGATGGCGCTCATATAGGCTATACTAACGCTTTAATAATCCTTACGGCACCAACCAAACAAACAAAAAACGAAAAGTAAGAGCATACAATTTAAATCTTTACGATTTCGCGGCAAAACTGTCATATATATATATTCCTGTCATTATTTCAACTTGGCTGGGCACCGCATATAGTGAGGTAACGTCGTACAGTTGAAAGGTGTGCGAGTTCAATGCCGGCCGCCGCCAAAAATGTTTTGACTTTTTTAAATTCCGGGAAATTATGCGATATAAATAGTCAACCATCGTAAATGTTAATTTCACGTGATTATTTGGCTGCATTAATTGCATAACAGTTTTTAATTCGCCACTGTAGTCGGCCGTCACTTATTCAATCAATGAAATCATTTCAGTTCACTAATCCAATCAGTGTAATTTTTCCACTGAAACAATCGGTGGTTTTCCACTGATTCCTAAGTGATCACTTCCACTGATTCGAGTAGTCGTATCTCACTGCGAATCAGTGGATTCTAATTTAGTGTGTACATGCTTGTATGGTATGCTGCAGCTACCACCGGACAGACGATGGCGGAGGGAGTTTCTAACACCAAAGCGGATATACCACAATGGAAGATTTCTTGGGCGATTTCATGTAAGCTTTCATGGCCGCTTGTATGGATGGTTGTATGGAAGATTTGGTCGACTGCCGGCCGTTATCTAGGACATTTTCGTAATTGGTCGTGTGCAGTGTTCGATGGAAGGTTTCCTACAAGGCTGAAATTTTAGCCAGTTTTCAGTAAGAACACTAGACTTTTTATATTTAACACGATCGAATAGTAAATAAAATTAAGTTAAACATTCGTGTTCATTGAACATAAAAGTAACAGAACTCTGTGCATGAACACGTAATACTGAAGTCGTGAGAGAAAATTGTTACAGAACTACAGTTGCAGAAGTAGGTTATAAAAAATTCGCTCATCTTTACTTGCGCGGGACCAAGTATCGTTGGCTAAGTTATTCCAAAAAAAAAAAAAAAACCTCCATAATTGCGTGTATGCAGGCTCGGGTAAATGCTGTTCACGATAAAATGAGAACTTTTGAAATCAACCTTATAAAAAAGTCACTGCTCCTTCCTGCATATATTTCAACGGGCACACCGAGTGACATGCGCCCAATAAAGTTGGTCACGATGGAGGGAAAGTAGTTCCATATAAATACGTAGAATAAATAGTGTTTAGGTAACCATTTATGGCGTCTTAAATTATTTATTTAGCTTTATTTTTAATGTATTAAAGTATAAAAATTTGCAGATTTTTAAATGTTTATTTTTATAATAATTTCACAATTTCACTGGATCGATGCATGAATAAAATTATGAGGCCAATGACAATGTAAATTTTACATAAAGCGTAAGACTACACAACGTGCATGCAAGTAGATCTTAATATTCAAAAGTGCACATTTTACCTAGAACAGTCTACAGCAGGTCTCGTGGAAGCGTCTACCCGAGCCTGTGCGGAAAATTTTGTCATGTCATACAGGCTTTACTGTAAACAGCACGTACTATATTAATGCAATTCTGCTCAATAAGCGGGCACCAAACACTCATTATTACTGAACTTGCAGGTTGTCTACAATAAGTGGGAGCCCATCCCTGTTATTTTCATCACAGGGAGTGGAGTTTTCTCTTAGGTTTAATATCACGTTAACATAAACAGTGTTCGGGGAATTGCACCTGATTTAAGATATATTGCAGAAATGCAGCTTTAAAGTCTCGAATTTCAAGGACTCGTATCTCCTTTAGTATTTAATTCACGCAGGAGGTGTCCCGTGTATTTTCAATCTGATTTTGCATTTTGTATATGGACTCACATTACGAAGTTTGTCAGTCGAATTCTTCCCCATTCTGTGCATAAAATAAATAAATGTGGCGAACGTAACGTTTCGAGTTTATAGATATACATAAGTGTTTAAAGTGTACCTACACCGTAAAACAATTCCTGGTTAACTTCCTAAAAAAATATCACGGGAATTTTTTAACCTATACAGGATGTGGAAATACCACTGCGTATCAGGCTGAAGATATGTGAATGTTGAGCATTGCTACTTTACAAGGTTGGGAACTTCCCTATGCATTCACCGAGCGAGGTGGCGCAGTGGTAACACACTGGACTCGCATCCGGAAGGACCCGGGTTCGATTCCCGGCCGGCCATCCTGATTTCGGCCTTCCGTGGTTTCCCAGGCGAATGCTGGGATGGGTTCCAAACAAAGGCCATGGCCGATTCCTTTCCAATCATTACCCCAATCCCTCCCTCCTGCGCAACTTGCAACGTCTCTAGTGACCCACCTTCGATGAGACGTTAAGCCCACCTGCCTACCTACCTACCTTACGCATTCGACTCCCTCCTGAGAAATTGTAGAAATATTGCCATGGATGTATGGGAAAATATTTTAACCATTCGCGCTTTGTCACTGTAAATGCGCACTGATAAGATAAATTGTAACTGTTAGTTGGCTAATGCTACGGTTTGAAGTTTGATGAAATATATCTAAGTGGCGTGGATATCGTAAATGCCGTAAGAACATTAATACTACTCTAATAGTGACACAGAAACATTCGTTTAGACTCGGCATTGTACGTTCCCGAAGCTTTGCTCCATTTTTCGTCAATTTCCGTACAATAACTATACATAAAAGATTTCCGTACATCCACAAAAATCAACTTTATCGATCAAGTGTATTGCGAAATATCTCATGTCTGTAAACGTTAATTTGAGCGCGTGAAGAGATTTGGGCGGCTATTAACTTCGAGGTCTTGAGAGCCGATGAGGTTGAAGTGAGGTGAGTACGGAACAGCGCCGGAATGAAAGCGCGGGGCAAACATGATATCCCCGAGAAAACCCACCGACCAGCGGCATCTTCCGGCACGATTCCCACTAGCGAAAATCCGGGGAGTGACACGGCCGGGGATTGAACCTGGTTCGCCCAGACTGCTCAGCCACCGTGGCCCCTGTGTAAATGTTTGTTCGACATCCGTGATGCATTAGTGTGTTTCTCCAGGGACCTGTGCTGTGATTCGACAGCCAGCCAGCTGGCTATCTTCTCGGCGTTATGAGGTGAGGTGGCGTGCTCCAGTGGCGTGACGTAAGACTTATTGTTTACACGACTCGGGTGGCGAGACTGCTGGCTTGGGCACTCGCGATAAACCAGTCGACTTCCTGTCGCTAAGCAGCACGTTTCCCGCCAGTCGTTACACGGGGAGGACTTAGGTTGGTGTATAATACCGATTCTAGCGCAGTGCAATAATTCGACTAGAAATCGAGTAAACTTGTCATTTCGCAAGTAACTTTTTCAAGTGTGCTGAAGGCATCATTTATCTCTTCAATTCGATTCGTAAATTCAAGCAAATTTAAGCCAAACCTGCAAGCCCAATCAAGAAAATTTTGTTTTCAAAAATTAGCGAACAGTGTATTTTCCCCTAGCAAATTTAAGCTAAATTCAAGCTAGTATTGGTAGAAAGTAAATGAGAGAGCTGTCGTAGCCCACTAATTCAACTAAAAATCAAGCAAATTAAAGCCAAATCTGCAAGCCATAAAAAAAAAGTATCACACAGTGACAAAAAATTAGATAACAAAAATCAAGAAAATTCTATATCATGCATAAATTTTTCATTTTTCATTTCTTTTAAATCTTTATATACTATAAACTTGTTTCTCATTTATTAATTTCGAACTATTTTTATCAAACATTCTTCCATATCGATCTGGTAATGTAATTTTATATTTACCGTCTAGAATACAATTAATTTTTTTTTTCTCCAAAATTAGTCATAAATTTGAAAATCTATAGCAGCAAACCATTAATTTTGTTCGAGGTCTTGCAGTTTAGTGAATTCAGATGAATTGTTTAACTCGTCGAGCAGGGATTCTATTTTGATTTATAAAGAGAGGAATCTATTAAGAGGAAGAAAAAAATGGTGCTGAAATCTTATCAAGATATGATCATTTAGCTTGCAGATTTGGATTAAACAAAACCCTGCTCGCAAATTTTCTGAGGAGTGTTGAAATTTGATTGATTTTGGAAATTTAATTGACTTTTGCTTGAAAACAAGAAATTTACTCGATTTTGGCTTTAATTTGCTTGATTTTTAGTTTAATTAGTGGGCTGTGCTAGGGTCGGTATTATACATATAGTCCAGGAATATTAGTCAAATGAGGGCAAGAATCTCGGAATGAGAGATAGTCAGCTATAAATCTTGCATAAACCTTTATTTTGACACCCTAAAACTTGTCTCAAAACCTACCTATCGTAGGGTGTCCGCGACCACAGATATTTCAAGGTCAAAGGTCAAAAAAACGATATTTTTTTTTTTTTTACACATTTATTGCAAATATCTCGTTTCCTATGGGTTTTATGCAATTTGTATTTATTATACATATTGTAGAGGATTAAATTCTCTACAACTTTTGTTTAAACATTTTTTTTATATCTTGAACCATTTTCGAGATAGAGGGCAGAGCGCGCGCAGTGTTTAACTATTTAGAGTATCATTCGAGGTCAACCTGTAGTCCCGATTAAAAACACGCCGTATAAAGTTTATAAATTATTGATAAATATATAATTCTAAATAATTTGCATTTTTATTAACTATTACGTTATAATTAATAATTTTTTTCAATAATTCAGTATCTATTCATTTAATAATACTTACCTACTCGTATACTTATAAAGTTATTAAGGGAAATACTTTAATTACATTTTAAGTAGAAAATAATTAAGTACATCTATATTGAAATCCGTAAACTTATAGATTCTTTTAAAACGTTAAAAATTATACCTGGGACAACGGACCTCTATTGTATAGTACGAACCTTTCTATTTATAGCCAGAAAGGACAGAGGTTCAATTGCTTACTCACGACCGGTTTCTTTTTCAAGGAACCACTGTTATTCGTTAGTTTTGAATCGTATCTTGGTAACTACGGACGTACAATTTTAAGAGTGATGGATAATTTGTGTTTTATATGTAAAAAGTCAGATTCGGAAGGTGAATCATTAGTGAATCTAGTGCGTGGTATAAAAACTCTGAGAACTGCAAGTATCGAACGAAACGACGGTCTTATTGATTATTTAAAAACCGTAACCTCTGTACAAGTGCATGAAAAGTGCCGAACTGTTTACATTAGCAAAAATTGTATATTAGCAGCCATAGGAAACGAGATATTTGCAATAAATGTGTAAAAAAATCGCTTTTTTGACCTTTGACCTTGAAATATCTGTGGTCGCGGACACCCTACGATAGGTAGGTTTTGAGACAAGTTTTAGGGTGTCAAAATAAAGGTTTATGCAAGTTTATAGCTGACTATCTCTCATTCCGAGGTGAAACCCCTAATATTCCTGGACTAATATACTGAATTCAGGGACTAACAGTCCTAACGTCACATACTATACAAAAAAAAAGCGAAAGACGACATAATTAGTCTCTTGGTTTCCGAACCACCGAGATGACTGGGGTTTGTGGTACACGATCTATCATCGGCCAGGTCTTCTCGTGAACTGAGAGCTACGCTTTAGCCGTCATGGTGAAGGAAGAAGACACTGCCGTTTCTTGGCAGTCAGAAGCGGCAGGGCTCTCTGCCCATCCACAGTTCCGATTCGTTTCTGCCTTCGAAAGTCCGAGGTTTCATGCTAGAAGGCTACCCAGAAGATGGGTCAAGCGGTATTCAAACCTGCAACCTCGTGTTTAGAAGATGACGTAGCGATCACGACCGTGGGCATATTTTGGATATTTTAAAAAGAGTTAAGTTTTTTATTAATTTTTTATATCATTTAAAACCCTCGTGGTGACAGACCCGAAAACACACACAGAAACGAAATTGTCATACGTCTATTATGCTTTTTCAATTTTTCGGCAGTTCTTTATTATTTATAGACGCGAATAATTAATATTTACAAAGGTAAATCAACGTCCGTTGTTTAAAAACGACGCCGTTTCTTGTTGCGAGTCGAGGCTGGTAGACTGCGCAGCTTCAACACGCACGCTACCTCTTATTCCCTCTACGGTTTCAAATTCCTAGAGTTCAATTACAGTTTAACTTATCTTTCACGAAGTTGTCATTTACAGCGGAGGTGTTGGAGAGTCTGAGCTGCCATGACTTGCATTATTCAATTACTGACTTAGCTCTCATTCCGTTTTGCTTTCATTAGAACCTGAAACTATCTGTTGCATTATGTTCGCGCTTTAACCCTTCCAGTGAGCGTCATAAAATAGAGAAGACTTAACAGGAAGCGACTCGACTATCAACTGTAGACACGTTACAGATATTGTCTTGTAGATATATTCTTAAGCTACTGTGCGTACTGTTAACAAGCCCAGATGTGAATATCCTGTTTTTTTTTTATATTTAGATTCGGCAGTACTTGTGAGCTAGCTGCAGTGTCGATTGCGATAAAGCGAGATGATATAGTAGTAAAGGAATACAATGTTAAAAAAAAAGCTAAGAGCACTCTGGATACTCTGGAAAAAGCTAAGAGCACTCTGTATACTCTGGAAAGAGCTAAGATCACTCTGGATACTCTGGAAAAAGAAATCCCAAGGCGCCAACTGCGTTCATCGCTTTCCTAACAGACGTAAATCCGGGTCTGACCGTTCCGGTTACCGAACCCGGTTCTTCGTGGTGAAAGACGTGTAGTTTGACCAGACCACCACGCGAGAGCGGTACATAGTTCCGGACAAAAATGTATTAGACGCACAGACCTAAATTGTATCTTTGTTGCTATCTTAACGCCTCGGCACTTTAATGTTAGATACACACATTGTACTGTACTTGTGCCAGACATTGCCTAGCTTGTAAACACTTGCATTGCAGGTGGTAAAATTTCCGGAAGACAGAAAAATAAAATATATTGTGTATTTTACAAGCTTTCATTTAACTTCACTTGCTTGCATGTACGGTAGGTGTCTGTGAGGCGCGCGCCGAACCACTAGCGATCACGATGTATTCGGTGGAAAGTCGTCGATTACTGGTGGCGTGTAGAGTTTCAGTGCCGGAGAAGTACCCATTTACACATGGTTGCGTGGGTACAAGACCATCCAAATTTCGAAACACAAGAGCGAATTCTAATGATCGACTGCGTGTGTTTATGTGTAATATCGTTTGAAGATTCTGATCTGCGTGAGCTCGTATTGAAATGTCAAACACATCGACATACACACGCTTGTAAGATGAATAATGAATATTCAGCATGCCGGTTCAACTTCCCGCGGAAAGAGTGCGCTGAAATTCGCCTGATTACAGCGATATCGATGACGGACGAGTCTGTGAATGTATAAAAATATTATACCTATATAATAAAAATAGGCGAGAATGTTTGTTCGTCTTCTGCGCATGTACCAAACATTGACTGATACCGCAGGAACACAACTGTCAAGTCACGTGGTTAACGATAATGAACGTGTTTTTTTAAATATCTTAATCTTCAAAAGAGAAGCACTTAGACGGACGCGACGGTTTGTTGTAAATCCTGCCTGTCGTCGATCCGTCCGTCATTACGTTCGTCCGTCTCTCAGCCGAGCGATTTACAACCAAACTTCGTACATCCATGATAAGTTCATTGCTGCAAACTAATAAAAACAAAACTGTTTACAAACTGGAAAAAATTCTTCATAAAAAGTGAAAATTTTTTGCGGTATTGTAAGTACCCAAAACAACCACACATATAAAGCATGATTTTATTATTTTTACTATTGCACAAAAGGAGCTCGTGTTTCGAAACGTAATTATAAATTAATCTTCAGGAAAAATTTAACTTAATTTCATTATACAGTTACATAAGCAAGCATATGAAAACAAAAGACAGCAAAACAAAAACAGCTGCTCGCACTACACAGTCTTGTAAAGAACTCTGGATGAACGAGTAACAAAAGTGCAAATTTAGAAGGCTTTACTTTCATTCGATCGGCCGTCAAAAGATAAAGCTTGCCAAGGTTTTGACGAACGGACGGATATAATTAAAGGGCGACCTCTGATTGGCTGTTGGTCACGTGATTGACGGACGGATGTCGGACAGACGGACGCGACGGGTCGTTGTAAATCCTGCCTTGCATATAAATAAACTAAATTTACCAATTTGAATGTAATCTAACTGCATTCCAAATGGGTTAGAGGAAGTATACATACAACTCAAAGCTGTTCTTTTAATTAACAGTGTTCTGCCTCGAATTTCAATCCACGCGGTTTTTGCTATCCGTATTGGCAGAAAAGCAGTTCAATGTTGGGACACGGAGATTGGTTGTGCGCAGCGAGCGAGATCGTCTATCTCATCTTTAGTCTATGGTCTGTTCGTCCCAAACATCTGTGATCTAAGCCGCATTAATCTCTGGCGTTGCAGATTGTTTCGTATGCAAGTTTCTCAACGAAACTATGAAACGTGCGTCCATTGTACTGATCTACGAAAAGAACACACACTTCATATGAGAGGAGCTGTTGAGTGCTTTCAAGATGTCACACATGCTGGAAACACAATTTCAGAGCACCCCATAATGGCTATAAAAAAATGGTATTTTCAAAACGCCGTGTCTCAAAATATATGCGTCAGATCCACACAAAGCTACTCAAGGGTCCCGAATTGAAACTTCTACAGACTTTCCACTAATATAATTTTAGGCTCACAGCTGAAAGTCCCATAGGTACACGCAGTGGAACGAGAACGCTAAACGCCAGTTCAGAGCCTTGCGCTTTGGGGGCGATGGCGCACTTGTTGCACGTGGCACTCTCACCCTTATCGCTCCCTCGCTTCTCGGTCTCAAACGCGGGAAAAAAGCTGAAGGTAGGCTCGTCTCTATGGCTGCAGCTGCCATCCCAACTCCGCACGTGTTCTGTAGACACTTCTGTCAACAGGGCTTTCGCCTGTGAAGTGTGCCTGTAGCCCGGAGTATTTCATAAACAAATACCCGTGCGGTATGTGGATGGGCTTAAATCCTATTGGAAAATTGTCGATTCGAGTGAGTGAAGAGATTACGACCGTTCGTAATAGCGAGGTCTTAAGCACCGACTGGGGTGATTGATACAGACACCCTAATTTCGCGAAAATATTTCCACGCATGCTAGGTTTCAATACCTTACGTTTGTATCAGCAATATCCTTTCGCTTATTGGTCGCGTGTCTATGCGAGAAAACGTTATCTCACCTAGCTGGCCAATCAGAATTAAGGTCACACCTGTAGTGTGCGTCTGTGATTCGCGAGCAGGCACTAAAAACAAATGACACGTGAATCATCCAATCACGAAAGTAGATCTGGGCTAAAGTGCTGTGAGATACAACGGGTCGTGAGATCTTTTCGCGAAATTCGGGTGTCCCTAATGATTGATATATGGAGCGGCGGGGGAAAAGGGAGATTCCCGAGAGAGAACTCGCCCGGCACGATTTCCATTTGCTGGAATCCGGTGACCCGGCCGGGGAGGATCGAACCCGGTTCGCCTTGGTGGGAGGCGAGCAGGCTAACCGCCGTCGGGGATCTGTCTCGGTCGGGGCAGAATATCTTACCACCTTCCTAGGAAGTGTGAATGATGCTTTCGAATAGAAATAGAATTTGTAGAATAAACTACGGGCGCCCAGACGAATAGCCCCCCCCCCCCCACCCCCTCCAAAAAATAGTGAATCTATATACTAATAGACTGTTTGTTAAATTGTAGTAGTCGTGATAGAATTGAACATCCTGGATGGCTGTACTGCTAAGTAGGGTCAATGAAATAAATAATTTAAAAAAATGCTGTCCGTCCAGCCATCGCGGCCCCTTGTCTAGTTAGTCTCGCCATGGTCGGAATCACGTGAAGTCACGTGCCGTCCCGAATGTATCGCTTTTATTACCTGATCGCTAAGAAAAGGTCGAGAATTACGAGAGATCGCTACCAACACAACATTACCGTTTTTGGCGGTGTGTCGCTCTACAACAAATACCGGATTGGTTTCGTCGAGAAAAATATTGTCTGGTAAAAACAAAGTCTGTCCGGCTCAACGAAATTGTTTGTAAAGGGGCAACAAAATATTTGGCAGATGAAACGAAACTGTGTTCTTAACTGGTTGCCGCTAATTGTATTATTTCGTTTATGCAACTATGGGCTATTCACGGCACAATGAGCACTTTTGAGAGCCCTGCTTAGGATCTACTTGTAGACACGTTGTGTATTCTTCCGCCTTATGTGCGATCAACATTGCCGTGGGCCTCATTACTTAATTCATGCGTCGGTCAAGCGTAACAGTGAAATTATTAGAAAAGTAAACATTAAGAAACAAATATGCTCATGTCTACATTTCCACGTACAAAAAAAAAAAAAAAACAGAAATCGAAAGAAATAATTTTAAGTTATGACAAATGGTTTCATAACATTATTTGACGTGAAGATATGGAACTACTTTCCATCTATCGTTACCAACTTTACTGGGCTAATGCCACTCGGTGCGCCCATAAAAATATATACATGCAGGGGAAGTAATTTTTTTTCTAAGGTTCATTTATAAAGTGCTCACTTTATCGTGAACAGCCTTTAAGGTTTATTTGGTTTTATGTACATTAAACAGTTTCTGTTATTATAAAAAAATTAAAGCATGGCCGAAGATTCGAACCGGATCACTTACGCCCGAGAAAACTTTGCTATAGAGACAAGACTATTTGCGAAATGGGGATTTTTAAATACATACGATTAAATACTGGATAATAACTTACGTGATTGAATATTTCAGGTTGTACAGGTTTAATTTTTAGTTTCCTCTGAACTTGTTTTTATTGGGATTCTTATACCATTATCAATCATCAATGAATGCACGAAAAACGCCGTTATTATCCTAATCGTTACAAAAATTACACACTCTCGAGCTGTATTTCCTAACAAAGGCAATCAAGAATAGCCTATTAAAAAGCTACCGTTGATTAACTAAATACTTTGTATAATTTTTTGGCCCAACACAGATATTTTTTTTCATTTATGCGTGTAGTTTGTTGTATGATGAAAATCAATTTTGTTGCTTTCAAGTTTTGTTTACTCGACAAAATATTTTGTTTAGCCATATACAAGCGTGCATTTTGTAGGCTGTAACTAACCTTTGTCACAGCGTTACTGGATAAAAAGTCTGTACACTTGGATACGTTAGGTAATTGCAGTTTGAAAAAGATTAATCTTCAAGCATTTATAAAATTTGGAATTCTGTGTAATGTATGACTGCTTAGAAGTAATTGAAATTCATACACAAAACTTAATGTAAACTGCTAATATTTCAAGTATAAAAAATTCAAAATGGAACTCACGATGTTATGGAACGTAACTCGTGCATATGGAAGGTAATTCGGCAGTAAAAACACATGCTGCAATTCGACGTCGGAAGAGTGCATTTAATACCTACCGTAGTTCATTTTCCGTTAATGGAACTCTTTCGAAAAAAAAATAACTAAGGTTTATCCTGTGATCCATTAAGAATAATACCGCGTGCAGTAATTACCTTCACCAGCCCCATAATGACTAGTGCAAATGGCGTCGATTTACTGACACTGTAATATTGAAGTGTTTGAAAATTTTAATTTAACGCCCATTTCCAACTTTAAATGCTTAAAAGTCAAAATGAACATGGTGACAGCCAATTGATACTTCACTTTTAATAGGATATTAAGTACGTGGCTACTCTGAAGGACGAACTTCTTAATGCGAAATTGTTACGGCAGCACATATTTATAAAAGTGCTATTAGATGGTTACCAAAGCGAACATTTTCCCCACGGTTACGGGTTACACCTCTGCAACTAAATGCATACAATAGGGAAAGCTATTGCCAATTAACGCTCCTATAAATATTTATGATACCTTCCAAAATGTGTTAATGTGCAGTTTTTATTTCAGTGCAAATAAACCTAACTTAGTAATATTTCATCAGAGTATAGCAATTTGACCCGGATTTCAATTATTTCAACTACTTAATTTATTTCGATGGGGTTATGTATACTGACAAGATATTAGAATGCTGGTAACTCGCGTACAGAAATATTTGAAGGTTTCTAACTTTTTGTGATAAATTAGTGATAAATACCACAGAATCTGATATTACGTCAAAATTACTACCTTCAAAATGATTATCTTAAAGTTAACAGTATGATATTGTTCACAACTATGCGATACTGAGATGCACGTTTCTTGTAGAAAGCAGTTTACCAGCAAAATTTTATAACAATATGTTTCAATAAAATATCATTTGGTTGAAATTAAATTTATTCTTGATTTATATTATAAATTTTAAATCCACTATTTTCATATGTGCTGCGATTTGGTTTCTATACGTTTTTTTGATAGTAGCACTTTTGAAATGAACCTTAGAGAAATGACAGTGGCCCTGAACATTTTAATGGGTGCACTTTGTTACATTTTGCCAGTAAAGTTGGTAACAATGTATAGAAAATAGTTTCATATCTTAATGTCGAATAAAAGTGTTAGGTAACCATTTGTGTTAACATAGAACTATTTCTTTCACTTACGTGTAAAAAGTATCAGATTTGAGGTGAATTTCCTTTCGTAATAATGTTGCAGTTTCACTTGACACACGAATAAAGTGACGAGGCCCATGGCAATGTTAATTTTACATAAGGCGGAATAATACACAGTGCAACAAGTAGATCCTAAGCAGAGCTTTCAAAAGTGCTCATTTGACCGTGAACAGCCTTATCGACTATTGCTATACGCGAGGGTCCTATTAATTCAAATATTTAGTAAATTAAAGAAATTGCACAGAAATATACTCCGTTAGAATTCTGTTCTTGATTTTGTGTTTCGGAGATTGTCGCGATGCGAGATCTTCAATAGCCCGTAAACGAAATGTTCACATAGTTTTATAAATCACATCGTAATAAGTATTCATTAAACCGGAGATAACACTCAAATTGTTAATTCTAGCGAATGCTGTTCACGTTTAACAGCGCTTTATTTTAAACTAACTTTTGAAAAATCTCGCTGCCCCTACCTGCATATATTTCGACAGGCCCAGTGGCTAGCATGCACCCAGAAAAGTTGGTAATGTCATAAGTAAAATAGTTCCACGTGTATTAACTTTTAATGGAATGTGCTCTGTAAACATTTGTAAATACTGGAACTATTTATTTCGTCTACTGGTTTTTTTTTTTTTCAATGCACGTATGTATAACAAATTTGTAACACTACTAAAACAAAATACGATTTCGCATGAATAAATTAACGAGGTTAATGGCAGTGTTACTTCCTGCCCACTACCCCCCCCCCCCCCCGCAAAAAAAATTGGTCAGCCCGTCAAATATTTCTCAAACTGTAATTTTCGACGGACTGACGGATGGGCCACCGCCTTCTGACGACATTCCTTAGACGCGAATACGCACTTGGAAATAAAAGGCAAGGCAGTGGATATGTGTTTATTTATCTTGGTGATAAACTGAGAGATTCAAAACGTGAACAATAATTCAGTATAAACTTTTATCGCGAAAAAAAAATATTTCCCCAAAATGTTTGGTTCCAACCTAAACAATACCTTCTACGAAAGAAAGATCACGATGTTAAGTTATCATGCTGGAATTGCCGTACTAAAGGATTGACGGTCGACGGATTGTTGCGAGACGCTGTCAACTGACGGATGGAAAAACAGACGGATGACTGACGGACGGGCGACTGACGGATGCGACGGATGGTTGTGAGCCCAGCTTTAATTTTACGTGTGGTGGATGAATGCGTAGCGTGCATACACGCAGATATAAGGCTGTTCACGATAAAGTGGGCACATTTTAAGGCCCTCCCAACAGGCACTAACCCTTAATAAATGTATTCAATTGCAGCCTCGGGCATTAATTTTCTAGAGGTGAAATGTATACACTCTGTTTATCAGTCACGTGGCAATGTTTATGTTGGAAAGTGGCGGAAAGATAGAAAATTGACTAAGATGAAACATTTAGCCGGGCCTTAAAAAGTGCTCACTTTACCGTGAACACACGCCTTTATCGAGCAGGGGGCTCGAGTAAGTGGTCAGTTGATCGTGAACGGCGTGTAACATGGCAACTGGCATTTCGGCGGGTGGCTTTAGGTTGAAGGTTGGCAGGTCACGTGACGAGACAGTGTGGCATCGTGTCTGCGTGCCGCGGGAATGGTAATCGATAGCGCCGCTACGCGTCCGGGCACGTGCCTTCCCCTCCCCCCACACCCCTGGACGGTTCTAGCAGCTGGAACGAGAGGGGTAGGGAGTGTGGCCCACCTTTTCCCCTCCGAACACCATGTTTTTCAGTTTTTGTGGGTGTTTTTTTTTTTTTGCCGTTAGACGTTAACAACTTAAAATTTATCGTATTTTTTTCACAGATAAATATTTTGGAAGCTAATTGAACTAACCGCGAAGATAATTTTTGTAATTCAACTGAAATAAAACAGATGATATATTTTATTATAAAACTAAAGTTGAAATTTAAAAATATTATACTTCGTTAATTATGAACATTGGGTTATGTACAGCTGTGTGTTTTTTTAAATAATATTGCTACAATATTAATTATTATTAATATTAAATGCAGTATTAATAAAAATCATAAAAACGAATTAGATTTCATTAATTCACACAAATATTATTTACGATATCAAACAACCTGTTTTCACTATCACACTTATCCTCGGCGAGCGAAATATTGAATGTCAATTTCGATTTTAATGCAATTCTAGTTCCTATCGACGTCTCTATTATGGTTACTGTCGCTTAGTTCGCTCCCATTTCTTTGCACGTCTTCAAACTGTCTATTACCGTAATTCAAAATGTCTGCCACTCGCTCGTCCATATCAATAGTCCCTCCCGTCGGTCCGTTCGCCACTGTACCGATGCTCGCAATTTGCAGACTTCTCTGTTGCTGGTACGTCGCGGCTTAAACACTCTGGAGACTAAGCTCGAGTGTAGCTCGAGCAACGCTTATTTGAAATTTTCTTATTGCTCAGAACAGAGCTCGCGTGGACGCGCAGTCTTTGTCCTGCTTGTGTTTAACATTACCTCAAAATATCACGACAGCTCAGTAACGATGATATTTCTAACGAGAGAATTTGTATTTTGTATAGTCACTCAAATGGACAAGATTGATTGGAAATCCTTTTATACGATAAATGATATTTGATTGGGTCAATATAAGCTCTGCTCTCCATTGGTTGATGACCGGCCAATAATGAACGCAGTGACTACAGGGCAGTGTCCAGTGTGGTATGGACCAATAGGACAATGGTGTGTTCTAACACAGGCACCAACAGAACCGGTGTTCTTGCAGTAATAGATATATTTGACTCACTTCTAATTTGTGTCAAGTGCCAGCAAATGTGTGCAGACGTATACGTGTCAAGTAGTGTCTTGCCGAAAGGTTAGGATGATGAACAAAATATTCTTGTAACGATAACCCGAAAAATTCTGTCTGCTCAAGGACGGGAGCGCACGTTTCCCGGCAGGCTTATCGCAACGGAGCGGCAAGCCTTTGTAAATCTCCACGTTACTCTTTAAGAGTTATCGCTCGCCCTTGATACAACGATGATTCGCTTGCTCAAGTGGGGGATGGAGCACAGGGAACCGATGCAGAGCGGTATGCATGTATAGGCTGTTCACGGTACACCGAGCATTTTTGAAAGCGCTGCTGAAGATCACGTTGTGTATTCTTCCGCCTCCTTTAAAATTAACATTTTCATGGGCCTCGTCGCTTCATTCATGCGTCGGTCAAGTGAAACTGTGTAAATATTTGGCAAATTTGCACATTTTTTCACTCCGATGTATTAAAAGAAAACAGAAAGCGAAAGAAATCATTTAAGTTATCACAAATTGTTACCTGGGACTTTTCGTTCGAAGTTAGGATACATAACTACTTTCCCTCCATCGTTACCAACTTTACTACATGTGACTCAATGCACCCCTAAAAATATATGCAGGTAGGAGCAGTGACATTTTTCTAAGGTTGATTTCAAAAAGTGCTCATTTTAACATGAGCAGTTTTTAACAATAGGTTTTGTTAATGGTGTCAAAATAATTTAATTTGTTTTACGAATTGGTTGTAAAACATTTCTTTCTACATTCTTCGTAAGCACGTAATCTTATACTGTTGTAAAAAGGTAAAAACTTTGGGTATTTTGTTTATTTTATCGCGTCCGTATGATCTTTCCATTAATACAAGGTTCTAATATACGATGAAGATACTTGGTTGTCCATATACATAATGAAGTTAATTTTCCCCTTTTTCTCCCTCTTCGTGTCCTAGATAAGCTGCCAGTGATCAGAAACATGTCTTCATTACACTGAAGTAAAATAAGAAAGAGAAGGAAGAAGAGACAAATGTGCAGTGTGTAATAATATAATTGTTTATAATGTTTATGGTTTGAGTATTCTTCCATAGAATAGAAAGTATACTCTGCAAAATTTTCTCTGGGTGGTTTTTAAAGCGTTTTGTGTTTGAGAAACAAATTTCCTGCAGATGTTCAGATCTGTTGAAAAGCTGACGACCAGAATAGAAAACAGTTTTTGTACCAATTTTTAATTGATAGGGAATGTGAATGGTCATTTTTTTTATCTTGCTGTCAAGTGTGTAATGAGATTTTTTTTTCTGAAATTGATTATTGTTAAATAAATGAAAGAAATGAATACGTGTGCCGACAAGCAAATAATTAAATCTTCGCGCTCTTTTAAAAATAAGTGGTATTTTTTCACCATTAATTCCTCTAACTATATTTTGCATGCAGAACGCTATCCTACAGTTAGTGGAATTGCCGTGAAACAGTAGACCATTTGGCTGGAGTGAAATACGCGATATAAATGATTGTATCTTTAAGATTTAAGCAGCACTGCGTAGAGTTTTTGCTACAGGCAATCTTGAATACTTTTAATATTTACATTTACCCGGCCACTTTTTTGTTCCTGATCTTATACTTTTAGCATGGTATTTCGAGCTGCTACAACATCTAAATGTATTACTTTACACAGAGCTAATTAATAAAGCACCACATTGGCTAAACATTTGCTCAAAACTTTTCAAAGTGTGTACAGGCATTCCATTTTGTATTTTCCTTTCGTAATACTGGCATTCGAAATCTGCACGTTCCAGTTAACGGTTTCTATGCTCACGTCCCGCACTGTAATGCACATGCATGTGCACAACACATGCCAATGGAGTCATACGCACATTCGAAAACAATGCTATCAATGCAACGAGGAATAATATGGCCATGGTAAAAAGAAAACGTTAATCTTCACAAGCCTTAGATAATTGTTAACGTCCTGAAATTGTAATTTTAAGAACCGCAAAGAAAAATATCGGAAAGGAATGTATGTGAGCAACAAAAGATGCCAATATGCGTGTGTGTGATCATCTTGAAAATTGCTTCTTTGGTAGAATTAAAAAAAAAAAAAATTATCTCGGTTTGCAGCGATGCAAACTTCGGAGCCGTGGCACATGATTTGATGTAAATTACCTGTACGCATAGACGCGGCTAAAAGACAATAGTTGAAATTTACAAATTCCTTCGGCTTCGTAAAAGTAAGTAACTCCACAGCATTGGAAATTACAAGTTTTTAACCATTACACTTGGGTATTTATTTTCATGGTTTGGTTTTGAAATACACGTAGAATGCGATGCATGTTTCGGGAGCACTTTGGTGCCATATTATTTAGTGGTCGTTTTTTGCGGAACAGCTGAAATTGAAGGCTGTTCGCGATAAAGTGAGCACTTTTGAAATCAGCCTTACCAAAAGTCTTTGTTCCTACCTGCATATATTTTAACGGATGCACTGTGTGACATGCGCCCAGTAATGTTGGTAACGATGGAGGGAAAGCAGTTCCATATCTTAACGCCGAATAAAGACTATAAGATAACTATTTATGATAACTTAAATTATTTCTTTCGCTTCTGGTTATTTTTAAATGTACCGAAGTAAAAAATGAGCAGATTTGTAAAATATGTACTTTTCTAATTTCACAGTTTCACATGGCCGAAGTAGGAACAAAGTTATGGGGCCCATGACAAATTTAATGTTACATTAGACTGATTAATGCACAACGTGCATACAATTAAATCTTAAGCAGGGCTTTCCAAACTGTTCATTTTACTGCGAACAACCTATAACTTTGTGTAAGCGAGCCAGTTGCGCCTGTATCATGCAGTACGCAGCACACTCGGCTGCAGTGTCTTGCGGATTGCATAACGCGGGGGAAAATGTCACGTTTCTGTCAGCCTGTCTCTGCCAGTGTTGGTTCTTTTTTTTTTCTGTTGAGAACTTCATGTCTGTACAGGCGAATTTGGTAATGCGGTAGCTTACGTAATTCTCAGTAGGTTGGTCGTTGGTTAGAATCTTGCTGGCTACACTGGGAATGGTTTTATTGCCTGCTTAACGTGCACTTCGATAATTTTGTGTCGTAACACCACGCCTACCGAGGCTTCGGACCCGATTATTACGCCATATGTAGGCTTAGTGTAACTGAAATATGTTTGACAAAATATGTTGCTGAATTATTATTGCCCTGTGCATAAACAAATTAAAATGAACTGTCCATAAATGTAAGCGTGGCACTTCTATGCGACGTTGTGTCATTAGTTCCCGCACGATACTGCAAACTTCACTCGGGACCTTGACGTAACCTTTGAAATATATTAATTTAGGGACAAGTATTGTCAAAGATTTATAAAGGCCATATTTTATGGCGAAACAGATATAGTGGTTTAAAGCATCGTCTATGAGAATACGTGGTCTTGAAACACAACTCCCCGGTTTCTCAGTCATTGCTTCTGTTCGGCGCTTATATACAAAATAAATAACCCCGTTGTATTAAGGCTAGTCCTCCCCCCCCCCCCCAATGTTAGAATTTCCATTTATACGTCATAACTTCCTTTCCAGTGAAATAACCAAACATTTGTTACTATAGTATTATCACAATTGACAATCCCCTTCGAATTTAGTCGTCAAACTTCATCCACATGTGATATGGTGATTGTAAAATGGCATTAATTTGTTCATAATTCTCGAAAACAAATACGGCATAATTACTTAACGAATTTTCAGAATTTATGCTTATACTTCAGCGTAACGCATATTGTCATTATATAGTAGTAGTTTCGTAATAAGTGTCGTTATACAACTGAAAAAAGCTAAAACCAATAATTGTACATGGCGTGTGAGACCGAGCCTTAAGGAATATTTAATTTATTTATATCGACATTATTTATACTGGCGAAGTTAAGGCTTCAATGCCTTGGTTTAGTTTTCGTGCAAGGCTTGTTTGTACACGTAATGCTTATTAACACCGTTAGCACAATGCCGGGATTAGAAGATATATATTTATCATCTCGCTGTTTAAAAGCGGTGGGTAACTTGAAAATGCGGCACGTGTTTGATTCATGGGCGCACAGTTGTTACTTGTCGCGACAATATTAGAGGATTTCTTTGTTTCATATTCTACGGCGGTTGTTCACAAATTCTAATTAATTATTACAACATTTAGTATTCATAATAGTTGGAATGCAAAGTATCCATTAAGTAGTCTGTCATGTCAGCTCACGTTGAAGCGAACGTGCCAATTTTTGGGAAGGTTCGGAATGAACTCGTCTGTGTCAGTTCCAGTGCTTGGCGATGCTTCGGTTAATCAATTCAAAAAGCTGACATTATGTGCTAATTATTGCAGGATCAAGCATTTACATATTTCACTCTGATGAATGATTTGTCAACTTGATGATCGTAAGTGAGAAATGGTGCTTCGCGCTATTGACAAATTGCGTATTTTTACAACGCGAAGAGCAAATCCGTAATGTTTTATTAAAAAAAAAAGCAAGTAGCAATTTTAGTTCTCACGCAGACAGAAAAAGAAAAAGGAAAACAATAATTACCGCGAATTTGAAGAACAAACTATAACCCCAAAGTAAGTACACTAATTTCCAAAGAAGAACAAACTATAACCCCAAAGTAAGTACACTAATTTCCAAAGAAGTACAAACTATAACCCCAAAGTAAGTACACTAATTTCCAAAGAAGTACAAAAAGATTGATAAAAATAAAAAGGGTTTAATATGCAAACAAAAATAAATTGAAATATAGAAAGCAGGAATTCTGAACTGAATTAAAGATAACTAGTATCATAGTAAAAACTACGATCAACACGAATATAATGAAAGTTAAAAAAACATTAACAGAAGATTTCGGAATTTAAATACCTTAGGTACCTTAAATGAAACATTGCTCTTAAATCGAATGATAAAAACCAGGCAGTAATATTTTTAAAATATTTAGTTGTAAGTACCTTTTGTAAACGACAGAAATAAATGCTAGTATTTCCAATATAATATTCAGTGACACTGGGTAAATCTGTAACCTCATATTTAACTATAGGGCTAAAAGGGAAAACGTCGCAAGACTTACGCGAAAGTGAAGGTCGAACCCATAACCTCGCGGTCGGCAGCGCACAGCGTTCTTCGCCCTCACGCAGTTGTGACTGGCTTTTCTTTCCGCGTTAACAGCGGATGCCGGGCGTAATAACAATGTCACGCGCTCACGACTTCGCATCCCGCGCGAGCGAAGAGGACAGAGTTGTCATATGATAGCGACGGCGGCGGGTCAGCGACGTGTTTCGAATCACGGGCGTGCGCTGAACCAAGAGGCGAGTATCTGTTACAAAAAGCAAGCCGACGCGATAATCTCCTGTGCGTACACTCTGCCGATCCTGGTGGTTGTTGATTTCTGGATTACCGACCTCGTTCTCTCAAGTGTGACTCGGGTTGCGTTTAACCTTCCAGATGGTCAGGGCGAACGCTATAAATATTGCGACAGGCTTCCGGGCCGCGAGTTGTTGGAGCTGATGAGTGAATGAGTGGCTGAGTTCCGAGCGATAGAAGACGAGCAGCGAGAGAAGTGGCCAGCGGAAGTGAAGTCTGCGACTGCGAGTATCAAGCAGTGAAGGACGCGGCTGGCAGGCTGGACTATTGAACTAGATGCGTGAGTGACAATACATTAAAAATGATGGAAGCGAATGGACTGAGCACATGTTACTAATACGCATGAGTTTGACTTTAACAGAGACAGTTAAGGAGGACGTTAATTTGGATTGAAATAGACGTTAAATATCGCGGTCACTGTTAAATAAAAAGAGTAAAAGAAGAGACTGATAATTTAATGCTGGAAATAATAGCTAAGTGAATAAATTAAAAATCACATTTAATTTAATTGCTTTTATGTATTTATTAACACCTGCAGCCCTCACGCACTCAGATACGCCCCTCAGGCGTCACATGTAACAATAAGTTTGCCGAACCACAATGACTCTGCCGCGATACAGTGCCTAGTATGTAGGCAATACGCCGTACCTGCGTGTATTGGACGCATTGTTTACAGTAGGTGATAACCTTGTCCGCCACAATCGGCCGTGCTGTGTGCCTGCGTAGTAGGCGCTGTATCGCTGCAGAGGAATCTAGCGTTATCTTTGTGTCCATTTTAAACGAAAACGGTGGGTCCTAGGCAGTTTCAACGAGGGGACCATTCTTGTTTCTTATGTTATACTGCTCAATAAACCAGCATAAAACGTTCGTAATTCCGGACGGTAACGAAGTTGCCGGAAATAAGAGGAAGGCCACTTCCGTTATTTTCGAAACGGGGTGTGTTATTACTGTAATTTTGCTCCGAGGTTGAAGATCCCGATAACAAAAACAACGTTCCGCTAATTGTACTTTCATCTCACCTGGTTTCCAGTATTTCGAAAAAAAAACACATTTCGAAATCTCAATTTTCGGGAACTTATTACGCCTTCAATATCTAGTTTAGGTACAAAGTGTCCCATATATTTTCCTCTTGATTTTTGCATAATGAATCTCCTCACGAAGTTTGTCGGTCGAATTGAACCCCACCCAGTAGAGAGTTCTTTAATGATATACAGTATGATGCAGTGCGTCATGAAGCAACCCTGCCTTTACTAACATTGAAGCTGTTTAGGGGCCAAAACATTTTTCTAGATTTCATGGATATTGTAGTATTTTGACAGGCGATATCAATAACTTAATAACTATACCAAATAATCTGAAAAATAATATTCCTCCTCTACGTAAATAGGGATAATGTTAACTTAGTCTTTATTCGTACAAATTGCAAAAATTTATCTTAATGCTCGGCTTCATGTTTATTTGCATTCATTTTTCGTTTTATTGTCATTTTGGATTCGTGGTAATTACTGATAATGTGCGATTATATAAAATTTACATTTTACGAGTTCTTTAATATTTTTGTGCTTGATTTCAATCGTTATCTGCTAGTTGCAGTCAGTCAGGAAATATTCATATCTTATAAATAAGTTTCTTCCTTTTTCAAGCAGGAAATAACACACACTGAAAATTAGGTATCAAGCAACTAGTAAGGTGTAGGTTTTCTATTAGCAAAAATCTATTATGGTTCCTCTAAAATCGAAATTATGATACGAAAACGAAGTATTTCGGCATAGTGAAGTCTAGCTTTAACACACAGTTTTGCTTCAGGTAAAGTTTTTCTTGACGTTACAGGAGTTTAGTGTTGTGTAATTTCTTTGAAATACCGAAACTTAGTTCTCCTACGGCAAGAGTTCATCTCCTCGCTATTATTATTATTATTTTTAACTTTATCGCTTATAGAGTCAAAATTGGAATACTCTCTAACCACCTAAAGCTGGGCTCACCCATCAGTCGTCTGTCCGTCAGTCTGTCATCCGTCTGTTTTTTTAATCAGTCAGTTGAAAGCAAATCACAACAATCCGTCGTCCGTCGATCCTTCTGTACGGTAAAAATTCAGTGTGACAACTTAACATCGTGATATTTCTTTAGTCGGAGGTATATTTCGGTTGGAAATAGATTTTAAAGAAAGAAAAATTCCGGGGAAATTATTTTTTTTTACGCGATAAGAATTTATACTTCATTGTCGTTTACATTTTAAATTCCTGAATTCACCACCAAAGATGATATACATAAATCCACCTCCTTACATTTTATTTCAAAGTGCGTATTCACATCTACGAAATGTCGTTAGAAAAGGAGGGGGGCAGGGTGGTTGAGCAGTTAGCCTGCTCGCCTCCCACCAAGGCGATCCTGGTTCAACCCCCGGCCGGGTCACTCCGAATTCTCGCACGTGTGGAATCGTGCCAGACGATGCCGTTTTCCCCCACCCTTTCATTCCGGCGCTGCTCCATCCTCACCTCAATCACCCTCATCGGCTCTCAAGACCTCGAT
Source organism: Dryococelus australis (assembly GCA_029891345.1). Taxonomy (NCBI): domain Eukaryota; kingdom Metazoa; phylum Arthropoda; class Insecta; order Phasmatodea; family Phasmatidae; genus Dryococelus; species Dryococelus australis. The sequence continues at coordinate 31,214,552 of CM057006.1, forward strand.
GTTAAGAGCCTTCCAAATCTTTTCACTCACTCGTTAGAAGTTGGTGGGATGTCTGTCGGTCCGTCGAGAGTTAAAGTTTGAGATATATCTGACAGAATGTGGGATGGAAATAAAGTTTTGCTCTGCGATTGGTTGAAGATGACGTGACCGCCTGACGGATGGGCGACTGACGGATGCGACGGATGTTTGCGAGTCTAGCTTGAGAAATATATTTGACCCGTTCAGTTCCTGTGTTAACTACGACGAGCCTGTCGCCGGGGAATGAAATGTGAAAAGAACCGTACGGAGCAAAGTTCGTGGCCTAACACACACAGTTTCTTCCCTATGGCTAACATGCCTTGTGTAGATTCCTACAGCTCTGGTTTGCGAGTGGTCTTTCCCCAATGTCTCAAAAGCACCAAGCACATATTTCGTCGGTTGCTTGAATGAAGCAAGTGTTGAATCAGGGGAAGTATAGTGCAGATTAAAATATTACTTGATTCCAACAATTAGAACCATAAATTAATGTGGCGCTGTAAGGGTTAATTAATTAATTATATTATAGTAATATGTAAGCCCAAATAATTGTGATTTGTATTCTAACATACATACTCCCATCACACAGTATTTGCCGTAGATCATATTCATTTTATTCAATTTTCAGACTTTTACAAAAAAAAAAAAGTGTATTATAATTGTTATGTATTGTTTCAATTTTTAAAATCGTTTTCCCATATATGATATATATATATAATATTATGGTTCGTGACAATATGGCCTAATTGAAGTGGCTGATTATTTGGGCCAGTAGGAGTACAAATTATGATAGTAACGACCTATAATTAGTAGTTTAAGTTGTTCACGGTAGTATGAGCATTTTCGAGACCCTCGATACTTTGTTTCTATCAGTCATTTTTTATCCTTTCACTACATTTCAAAAGAAGTATTTCCATGTAAGTAATAAACACATTGTGTATATTCCACCGCACTTGGGAGTTAACGTCTAAGGCTAAAATAAAATATATTTATTGACTATTATTCCAAATGAGATGGTTTTCAAAAGTGCTCATTTTACCGTGAATACCATATAGGTTAGTGCCACCAGTTTTTCGCGAAAAGATTTACGTGGAGGCTGGATTTCATTATTATATGTGCACACTTCAAGTCTTCATTTGGCTATTGGCCGCTCGTCTTCATTTGAAGACTGCCTGCTACACGAGTGAGCCAATTAGAATTTAGTATCTGCGCTACTTCTCGTCCGTGATTCGCGGGTAGACAGTACGGGCGGGAAACAATTCAAATGATCCAATCACGAGAGTGGTTCTGAACTAAAGTGTTTTTAGAACACAGCTTGTTCTGAAATCTTTTCACAAAAAAACAGACGATCCTGCCCATAGGTAGTGGCTCGTGTTTTCCGCGAAAATATTTCAAGACCAGTTGTACTCAAGTACTGAAGTTCATATGCACTTTCGTGGTTGGATGATATTAAATGTCACTTGTCGCAAGTGTGTGTCCGCGAATCATGGACGTTCAGTATCGGAGAACTTTATTCTGATAGGCCCAGTCATATGAGACCAAGTCTTCTCACGTAGACACGCGGCCAATAACCAGAGGAAGACGTGGTTGTGGACGTAGGATATTTAAGTCTAGCATAGCCATGAATATTTTCGCGAGAAACACCTGTCCCTACCTATAGGTGTCTTATTGCACTGCGTGCGACGTTAAGGGGGCCGCCTACCTGACGCGACATGGCACAGGAGCGAGCGAACGCCAAGGGCGACACTGGCACGCACATCAAATGCCGCATCGCCACTATGCGTGAAGCACTTTAAAGCGGTGGCCATATTATTTTACTGCTGGGAAATCTGATTTAAAGTTCAATGCAGGATTGTATCTGAGTTTCACGTAGTTCCAGTCAGCACATTGTGACATACGGCTGTCTCAATATATTAGCTATGTTTGAGGACTTGGAAATAGTGGTTCTAACGTGCGCAGTGTTTTGAAAGCGACATTCCGTCATCGCCTGGAGTTTTTCTTTTCATAAATTACCACATTGGGCGCACGTGGAATAGTTTCGTCAAAAAAAACTGCTCTCCCAACAGCAGCACATTTCAAGCTCCTAGTAGACGGCCCCCTTAAATTTTGCACGGTACCGTGGCGAGGCCTGTGTGTGATGCAGAATTTCTTTGGCCGTGGGACGGTGGATGTTCTTGGGGCTCAGGACGGCCTGTCGGTGCCAAGAAGGTCGGGAGGGGGAGGGTTTTTGAGGTAGACGAAGAAGGGGGTGGAGGGAGCTGGCAGACTATTTCTGGCCTGCTCATCGGCCAGACTCTCTCTCTGCGATGCTTGGCCATTATCTCCCGCGCTCTCGCGGCTTTGTCCGCCGTGCCGCGCCGAGAGCTCAAGAATTGGCGTTCCTACTGTCGCATCTCTCGAGGCTCACTGCTCCGTCGATCACTGATATCCCTCCGCCTCGAGCAAACAAAGCCTAACCCTCTGTCGCAGAAGAGACCACGGTGGTGTAGTGGTTAGACTACTTGCCTCCCACCATTGCGCGCCGTGTTCGATTCCCCGGCGGTCACCCCGGATTCTCGCATGTGGAAATCGTGCCGGACGATGCTGCTGGTCGGCGGGTTTTCTCGGGGGTTTCACGTTTTCCTCGCCCTTGCATTCCGGCGTCGCTCCATACTCTTCTCGCTTCACCCTCATCGGCTCTCAAGACCTCGTTGTTGAGAGACGCCCAAATCTCGTCACTCACTACACTCTGTCAGTGTCCTATATCTGGGACGTTGCATGTGAAGTGACTTCAATGGTCTGCACTGTACACAGCAGAACATACCGTCTAACGAGAAAGCGTCCCTACGTACAGGGAACATCATTCATTGTCGAAACTATATTCCATTGCCCCATGAACCACTGCTGCCAGTAAGAAGGAACGAACAGATTTTTATTGGTTTAGATGTATGATAAAGCGTCCTATCGATGAGTACAGTTCCGAACAAATATTTGTCTTGTTGAGACCCTTAAAATTATATATTTATCTGTGACTAGCAGGGTTAAGAAAGTCTATATAATTACACCGAAAGGACAATGTACGGCATTCGTGAGCAATTTTTTTAAGCCTCCTAGTAACACTCAACAAATGTGATGGGAGTTGTCTTGATCAGTACATTACACTGGCCTGATGCTGAATCCGTACTATATTCCAAAAGCGCCGGATATGCGTGAGCCACGGCGACTCGCGGCAATTTTTGGCATGGGCAAAAATTTCCGGGTATAGGCTATAAACGGCAACGTCAGTACCTTTTCAAGGCCCTGCTAAGTTTTTATTTTTAATTTATTTCTTCTTTTATCGCCAATTTTTAATGTAATCATTGCAATATGACTAATAAACACTGTGTATACATTTCATCACTCTCAAAAGTGGACGTCTGAGACTGCAATAAAATATATTTATTAGGGGTTAATGCCTTTTGGGAGGGCCTTAAAAAGTGCTCACTTTCCCGTGAGCAGCCTGTAGTAGTCTATATCCCGCGAATACGATGTGCCAGCGCGCTGATTTCGGTGCCAAACGAAACATCCCGTATATACAGGATGTCCCTATATAATGCATTCGCCTGTGGAATGGAAATAAACGCTGTGTTTATTAACAAAGGAAATGTGTAAGAAAGGAAATAAACGATATTAACGCGGAGTACAATAACGTGGATTAAATGAAAGTACACGAGTCACGGTATGGCATCAGAAGCAATTAACATAATGAATTATGACCACTCTATGGGCGAGTGCATTTTATTGGGACACCCTGAATCTATCTATCTGACCCGTTGAATCGAAGTGTCCATGATCGAGGACATATTGCACGTGAATTTTATTTATTACAAGTGGTCCACACAGCGAGGAATCAGTACCCAACTCCTTGAGTTTTCCCGACGGGTAATCTGATTGGTGAACGTTATCACACCTCTCGTTTACGAATGGCTAAACTTCCGGTTTGAGAATGGATGGTGGTAACATCTTTAAGCACGCAGCACGTTTTCAGGCCTTAACCGAAATTGCATTTTTCGTCGACAAAATGATCACGTGATCCGATTTTGTATACAATAATGGTGACTTATTTGGTAATTTGGTTTTTCGTATTTTGTATCTAGGGGATGTTAGCAAAAATACGAAATGACAAAATCTGCGCCATGGTGGTTTTGACCTTCAAAACACATACGTGAATACGTAATTAAAAAGTTTTTAAAAATAACTGTTCATAAAATATACTAGGCATGTTTTAAAAAGCAAGTAAATGTTGGGCTTTGTTTATATATTTTGCCACAAACAATTTGAAGTTGTTATTGCATTACTTATTATTTTCTTATTTATCAATATATTCGCAACATTCCAGTGATACTTCTAGAAATATTACGTCCGTTTTAAGCATTAAATTTAGATTAACAGTGAATGTAAAAATTCGTTTCTGCGAGTGCTAAACAAGTGACTGGCGACAACGTCCGAATTTGAACTTACGAAATGACAAATGACAAAATAACGAATTTTTCGTTTCGGACACGGCCTCATTGGCCGCTAAAAGAAATCCAGACACACGGACAGTGTACATCAAATTATTTCACGATTGCAACATTTCAGCTCAGAAGTAAATACATGGCCGAGCGGACTAAGCCATAAAAGCAACATTTCAGTCCGACGTTCCAAAGGAAACATAACCTAAACGTAGACAAATTCACGCAAAACCCGTCGGCTGTAAAACCAACACCCTGATTTTTTTTATATAGCCCATTCACGGTTTCTTCGGCCTTTTTTGAAACCAACCTTTTAAAAATCTCCCCACGTATGACATGTTTAGTTATTTCCCAAATGCGCCCTGTATCACAAGCGTTTTATACTTGTGTTCATAAAAGATACTTTTTCCCTGTTAAAATTAAAGTGTTATTCATATTTTATCAATAAATTATAATGCTTCATTCATAAATAGTTTTAATAAAAACGGGGAGAAAATAGGTATGTTGGTAGCGCCTAGTGAGAAATAGTCCTGTTACATTTAGTGAGCGCGAAGGTGATGAGCAGTCACCCTGGTTTAATCATTCAGACTTATTTAAGCTTAGTTTGTACGAGGCGGAGGAATATCCTGGAAGCAGAACTTTAGCAGGGCTTTATTAAAGGCTGAAGTAACCGTGAACGGATTATATCACGAGTATGGAACCTATCTTTTGGCCGAGAAGTAATTTGTTGGAATTTTAGGCCAAGCGTCTCGCCCCAGGCGAGTCTACGATCTTAAACAAGGAAAGAACAAGGAAGGTTCGTATAAAAACTTTCTCGTATTCTAGAACATGGGCAAAAAATATTCAAGGGCAGTTATAAGTGATAAGAAATGTTTTACACCTTTTAAGTAGTGGTATAAAGGATTCTTCTACTGCGTGTTTTAACTCGTGGAAATATATTTTTAATTACGATGAGTACTTCTCTCGTTACTAGTAACTACGTCGTCATACGCTTGAAATGGGAATGAAAAACACTGCAGTCCTGCCCCCAGTTAAGTTTTACTCAACTCGGGTCGGGAATAAAATGTGATTTCTTATGGGAGAGCTTGGCATTGGGAAATTTTCCGCCGCTAGGTGCGCAATGTTCCAAAAGGAATATTTTAATTAAAGTTTTAAGCTACGTGAATAATAAGAGAACGATTTTACTTAGTTACGAAGATTTTATACTTGATTTATGATTATTACAATTATCCTGTTATTTAACGCAGTAAATATAGCTGATGTGATATTTTTCTCACGGTTTTTATTCATATTAATTTAGATGGAATATAATAATGCATAGATGAAATATAAGTAAACGTTTTGTTTAACAAAAAAAAGGTACTTTTACGTTTACTTAATTACAATTGATTACATGATTTAGACTATATAATTTTTTAACCTAAAAATAGCTATATGACCGCCATTTTGAAAATAAGTGTCTGACATGCTTAAAAACTACCATTTAACATTTGCCTCAGTACTGCTAGTTTGCCAAATTTGATAGATATCGATCAATTGCTTCCATATTGCCGACACAAGCGCTTACCTAGTGGCGAACATCTTTGGTTGCCAAACTTCCAACGTTGATCTACCCGACCTGTAGCAGATGAAGTGGCCCAGTGTAAGCCAGCCTCTCACGACCTGCCGAGTTGAAGGTAGGCGTGTTACCGCACGGCGTTAGGGAGTGTAATATTCGTGGTGTCCATCTTCCACACAGTCATGGTGGCGAGGTCGCGAAACAGGCTTCTAAATATATGCCTCGCATTGTACAGCACCGTGGGCGTCGTTTTATATCCGTCCCAGTCGGCGGCGCCCTGCTTATGAAGCGCCCTGGCTAAACTGGGCCTCGCCGTAGCGCCATGTCGATTAGTTGGCGTGTGGTGAAGTGTTCTGGCGCTTACTGGCGTCTTCTCGGAACTATGGCGTCAGGCAGCACGCCTGCATCTCACCCAAAACCGTGTATGAGTCAGTTCTGCGTCGGTGTGTGCCGGGGTTAACGGGTAACATGCCGAGAAACTGGATGGTGTGTTTGATGGCAAAGGGGAAGAGACAGAGTTGAGTTTGAGCAATTCGCAATGATACAAAGTTACATAAACTATACAACATTCATATAGCATGTATATCTATTTAAGATACAAGGAACACATAACAAGTGTGCAGTACGAATAATATACAACATATGTAAAATACGGATAATACAACACACGTATAATACGGATAGTATCATACACCTACAATACGGAGGATGCAACACATTTGTACGATACGGATAATTTTTAGCGCACGTAATACATAATGTGTACAATGCATATAATTTATGCTAGAAATAAGCCCAGCATCCAAACAGAATCTGATCCCACTTATTTATATCCGTTCTGAGTTATTACAGTAGAAAAAAAATTCCTTTGCCGCTACATCCATATTGTTTGAACACATTTTATGTTTAACAGACTTTCATGTTTGTTTTTGCAAGAAGTGCTAGTGACTTCATAATGCTGTTCTCACACTTGAGGCGGGGCGCATGAAATAAATAACACTTTAATAGGGCCAGTGGGGTTAAACATGCAACAAGAGTGCAAGGTGTGGCTATTGAGTTGTAAACTTGGTGGGGAGCGAAGCAGACGTAGGGGCATGAGTCCTCGATTCAGGAAAAAAAAAAACCCATCATCGACGAGTCTGCAGCGTTTTATTTGTATTCGGGCTTTGGTGATCTTGCTGGGATCCTTGGTTTGGTTAGCGTAAAAAAGAAAAAAAAAATGTGAACACGCAATTTCGTGTGAAAATTTTTGACTGAGCTGAGAGATCGAGTGAGGAAGAAACGACTGGATGTTTTGGAAGAACAACTTGTAAAGAACGACTCAAGTATTCAGCGTCATCACAATGCGCTCTCTTGCGAAGTCCTATCTATGAAGCAGTTTCAGCAGACAGACGCGTCCTTATGCTTGAGGTCTACCCATATTCACCAGATCTGGCACATAGAATCCTACCCAATCCCCAAAGTGAAAAGTGTATTGAAAGGAGCGCGTTTACCGTCTGTTCAGAAGGGAAACGGAATTACTGTTGAAGATGTCAGCGGATGGACAGCAACCCTACTTAGAACATTGGGGTATACGTACGCAGTGGTTTATAGAGAAGGGGAGGGAGTTTGTTGATGGATATCAAAGGCACGTTTCAATATTTTGGCACTTGAGCACATTTTTCTCACCAGTCCCGTTACTTAATAGCGACACCTCGTATTTTGCGACAGGGATTTATAACTGCTTGAGACGTAATCTCGAGCGCGCCGTGCAAAGTGATTTACAACTGGTAGTTGCTGCATTACATAAAACTGTTACTGCAGCTTTCGGAGAGGCATGAGTTGAGAAAGAAGCTAGACCAGAATGGCCTTTCGTGACGCACGATTTCAGTGTTTTACGAAACAGTCCTTGCCATGGACACGAAACTACAGGACTCGAATATCTTCACAGGAAACGTTTATATTAGAGTCCTGTGGCGAGCATTAGAGTAGTAGTTGGTGTGATGATTCAGTTTGTGTATTGTATACCTCGAGCGATTTGCTCTGGAGCAGTCACACATTGAGAGATCGCTTACTGCAAGGACAGGCATATCTCAATAGCTGAAAATTGCATAAAAGCATTCTCTCCTTCAACATTTGCGTACTGTCTATATCATTTTGAACTTCTAAATCAAACTTTAGAAATAGGCCTATCCGTTGCTACAATAACATTTAGTGTACTGGGGGCCGCGGTGGCTGGGCGATTAGCACGCTCGCCTCCCACCAAGGCGAACCGGGCTCAATTCCCGGCCGGGTCACCGAATTTTCGCAAGTGTGAATCGTGCCGGACGATGCCGTTGGTCGGCGGGTCCTCTCGGGTATCTCCCGTTCCCCACGGCCCCCCATTCCGGAGCCGCTCCATATTCACTTCAACCACCCTCATCGGCTCTCAAGACCTCGCTGTTAAGAGCCGCCCAAATCTCTTCACTCATTAAGTGTACTGCTTACCAGCTGGCAGCTGTGAAATGTAAATAATCCCATTTTAAGGATATGCGTTTCAAACAAAATGTATTCTTCGCGAATCTTTTAGAAGTAGTTTCCATAAAATTTATAGTCTGTTTGCAAGGAATTCTTAAAAATTATTTTTTTTTACAAAAACGTACATACTACCTATTTATATTGAAATTATACGCTCATAGAGATCTTCTCCTAAATAATTCGGGATGAATAAATTCTATTTGAAACGCCTATCTTTAAAATTAACGCACCGAAGCAAAATTTCCTTAACATGGGATTTCCTATTTAAACTTCGCATCTGCCAGCCGACAATCATTACCCTTAAGTTTGATGTAAATGATGACGTTCGTATCTAAAGGCTGTTCACGATAAAGTGAGCACTTTAGAAATTAACCTAGGAAAAATTTCTCTGTCCCTGCAAGCATAGCGTATATTTTCATGGGAGCACTGAGTGACATTCGCCCAGTTAAGTTGGTAACGGTGAGTGGGAAGTAGATCCATACCTTAGCGTAGAATAAAAAGTGCTGGGTAACAATTTATGATAACTTAAAATTATTTATTTCACTCTCTGTTGTTTTTTTTTAAGTGTAAAAATGAGCATTTTAGTAAAGTAGTAAATAATTTCCCAGTTTCATTTGACCGGCGCATGAATAACGTGATGAGGTCCATGGCAATGTTAATTTCACATAACGCGTAAGAATACACAGCGTGTATACAAGTAGATCTTAAGCAGGACATTCAAAAAATGCTCATTCTACCCTGTGAACAGCCTGTACGGTAATTTACGGCAGCTAGTTATGGAAATGAATTGTTTTGACATTGTGGTCTTTGAAATATTTATGATAACATTCTCAACGTAATACCAGGTGTAGTGGAAACTTAAGGTTCTAATAATTTCACGAAGTCGCTTGATAAAGCATTTATTACATGGGTATATCTAAATTCGACTGACAAACCTCGGCTGTAGGTTAGTCACGAAATAATAAGTTGAAAACATATATCCAACCTATGTTCTAACGCGAATACTAAGAGTGGTACACATCTTTGAAGTTGGACCTGTGTGTTTTTTTGTTGCAAATATTGGAGATAATATTTCAAATGAAACATCGATTGTCTGGTTAATGATTAACTGAACAAATATCTTCAAACACCGCAACACTTGTCGCTGTCATCAAATTATTTTATGTAAATATAAATTGTTACTGCCGTTATTTCGAGCTAACATCCATGTCGCGGTAGCATATTCCAGATTTAAAGGATGGATTATTAATCCTCATGTCACAATTAACAAAAATGTTACCTTGTGCAGATACCCTAAACCTCGCCGGTTTCGAATAATTCTTGTTTCACTTTGAAAATAATATTTACCAATACCTGACAGGCGCGACACGTACAATACCCAATAACACACTTTTCTCGGCTATTAAATGGAGGAGAGAATTCCAGAGAGAGGTACGTTGCAGTGGTATTGTAATATACATTTTCTTCTACAACTTCAGGAATGTGTACCTCCCTTAAAATTAATCATATGCCGTACATATGTTTTCAACTTCTTTTTTTTTTTGTGATTAACCTACACTTGAAGTTTGTCGTTCGAATTTAGATGCATCAGGTGTAAATTCACAACGAACGGAAAATGAAACGTTATCTGACGAATACAGACCTGAAAAATTTTCGGATTCAATTTGGGTCAAACTAGAAATCAAAAACCTTGTACGTTTGTATTGCTTATGTTATTGGCACACCTTTGTTTTACACCTCCTGCTATTGGCACACCTTTGTGTTACACCTCCTGGATAACTCTGGGTCAGCATTTTATTATGTGTATTATTTGCTCAATCATCACCTTCCGCTGAAACAAGAAGCAACCAGTAAGCAGTAATAGTTGCATGATTTTACATAAGACTGTGGAGTCTAGCCTACAGGTCATTGAACTCGCGAATTTTCTCTGCCTCTACTAATGAGTTGCAAATACCATCCATATATTACCCTCGGGGACGTGCAAAATTCGCGTTATTATTTAAAGACAGGCTAGACTTTAAACACTTGTGATTTTGTATTGCTTTTGTCATTGGACTACAGTTTTTTTTTTTTTTCGGACACGCCCAAATCGGCTTTGTGCCAATAGGAAACCACTAACTTAAGAGACTGGCCCAGTCACGTCCATCCAAGTCGAAATTGAAAACGTGTCTTCATTGCTGCAGTAGCCAATAAACAAGTGGAAGTGACTCGAGTACGTATAGGACGGTGAATTTTTTAGAGTGGCCAGAAAATATCGCCAATTTTGCAAGTCGTTAATTATCATAGATAGTAATACCAACAAAACTGCCGTATTCCTGTCCGTGACTGTGTTTGCTACTGTACATATGGTTGCTACAGAATTTTTTCTACTATAAAACAGAAAGTACCTCGACCAGAATAATTTTCAATAATATTTGGATCGTTTCAACAGCCATCAGCATTTTAGTAACTTAACATAATGTTCTCTTGGTAAGTATCAAACAGTTCTGTAATCGGGTTTGAGGGCAGCAGCAACATAATTGGGATAATCGTATAAGTTTGTAATTCGAATGTATCGATGAAGATTATTTTATTAATCGAATAAATAATCGGCAAGAATAATCAAATATCTGGTTCAAACCATACATAAAAATTGACCACAAATACTGTGTATTTCTATAGATTATTTTAAAACTATTCTCGCCAACTTTTTTTCGGTTTATTTTTTATAATTTCTGCAATTTTGAAAATTTGTTGTTTCAAAATTATATTTTATATTTTTAATAAATGTGAACCATGTGTGTGTAATGTTTTTTTTTCTGTATATGTATAAACAGCTGAAAATCGTGAATAATCGAAATGTTTTAAAATAGTCTGTAAATCGATTATAATTAATCGACTAACCGATTATTTTACTAACGATTATCCCATCACTACGATGTTAGGTTATTACAATACTGATTGTTGTGGGAACAATCCACATATTGTTGAAGTGGTTATGTTGGAGGTATTATCTGTTTGTAGTAGGAACGCAGTGCTCAGCTGTGGCAACCATATCGTAGCAGTCATGTCTCCTAATGTCCTTGCCACTGGTCTACACTTCTCTCTATATTCTAACTCAATCACTGTATGACATGACCTTCATGCTAACAGGGTCACTACTCAGGGGTGCGTAACTCTAGACGGATTGGTAGACCAGAATTCATTAACACAACACCTTTTATCATAGCAAAGATTACACATTTGTGACAACCGTTAATTACACAATATCGAATTACACAAACGTTAATTCTCATAAATTACAAGACGTACAAGTTATTCCACTTGCAAGACTCTACGTGGACTGTCTAACCTCGCCAGAGTTATTGCGTTAGGATGAATGGGTAACGGGGACTCGAGAAGTACTATTACACCTAACTGCCACGCGGATCTATGCTCACCAATATAGCAGACTGCAGTATGGCCTAGAGCTCCTCTAGGCCTGGTCTACAGTGATGCTCTCAACTTCGTAGTCGACTCCGCCGAGTATTATGCTGACTGTACTCTTGCGCTGCGGTGATCGTTCGCTTACATACATACACACCATCTCGTCGGCTATATGGAGCATGTTTTACAAACGATATCCTCTCTCCGCAAGCTGTACTCCGTCGAACCTTAGGAGGTTTATGTGCGGCGTCTTGGTTGCCTCTGGAATATGTGCAAGAAAAAATAAAATCTCGGACCGGAATAGAACCAAGAGTTATGCGGGTATCGCTATCTTCATTAACAATATTTAGGTGGTACCTGAAACCCATAAAATGGCTGTTCCTATGTTAACAGCCTCGAGGCTTACTGCGAGCATGTTTTTTCATTGGTGCCGGTTTTTGCTCGCATTTCGCCTACAGAACAGTAACTTCCTGTTGTTTTCATCTAGCAGTACTGCCCCAAGGGCAGCGACCACAGTTAAAGCCTGTTGGAAGAGCCTGTAAGGTGACTCGAAAAATCTAAAGGCTGTCATTTTCGTTGACCACAATTCCCCCGGCAGATCGGATTATTGCTTTTTCTAATTTGTTTATATGTTTAAAAAGTATAATTCCGAAAGTACCCCTGTAGCAAACTAGCTATTAACCTTGCACTGCATTGCAGACAAGATAAGGGAACTACGATCTTATGCCCATTCATATGACAACACTGGTTATTCGTGATTAAATTGTGAAAGTAAAAAATGTCATTAAGACGATATGAGGGAGGAGGGGGTGGGGTTAAACCCCAGAACCCCCTCCCCCCGCAACCCTTCCACTTTATACGGCCTGGGAAGACACCCTCGTAATTAAGACATTTGCACACTACGTTTCATAGTTTAACGCTACGATAATATTGCCACGCGTACTCTTGTGTAATCCATAGAGTTCGATGTTTCAGTTCAGGTGCAAATTATTTCGCGTACATATATCAAACTTTGTTTTAACTGTATTTATCGCCTCTAAATCTGATACTTAAACTACGTGAATAAGAAAATGCGACAGTTTTTATGTAGCAAACAATTTAAACACAGAAGTGGTCTGGTATTTGTTTGCATTACTTACATGTGCATTTGTAGCGATACTTGCGGATTTGAAAAATGGCAAAGAAGCGTTTAAGAGAGAATACAAAGATAAATACCTACAGAACGTAGGTAGTGATGATAGAGTTCTTAAAACGTGAAATGTAATGCTTGTCAATTGTGCAGCTTCTGTGAAGAGCTCGTAAATAATTATATGACGTACATCCCTGAAGAAAGTTCTCACATTATCGTTAAGCTCAGCCATTTTTTAACAGGTTTAGTAACATGCGTTTCAATATACACCATACTCGGCAGGTGTTAAATTACAAGGGGAAAAAACTTGACCTGATTCGAAGTTAAACAATAAATCGGTCAATTAATCCAATGCGAATAAACATAGGCGAAATAATTAAGCAATCTCATTTGATTGCTATTTACGTAGTATAAAAGCTCACCGGAGAGAATCGTTAATTCTAGCACCGAATAACACACAACGGCTATTACGTAATTATTCAAAAGAAAATACTAAATTATTTAAGGAAATCGTTTTATGCTTTAAAACATTAATGCAGTAATTGTGTCATACGCGGTAACTTAAATCCCTCTCCCATATTTTTCAAACTGAAATCCTAGGAATCAGTATGTAGCTGGTTACTCCTAATCCATACAATTTGGTATACGCTACCACGTCAATGCTTTTCCGCCATCGAATATAGGCTTTCCGCATAAGCAATTTTACATTGGAAAATAAACATTGAAAATACTATCAAAATCGTCGTCGAAATTGTGCTTCGAGCTAATTGGCGCACCTGACGTTTTGGAGTAACAGAAATTGTTACAAACTTTAAACTCGATTACAGTCACGAAATTTGGCTCCATCAAACTAAAGCCACTGTGTGAAGTCACGTATTATATATATATCATCTTTTTAAGATTTTACTCAATACGAGTCTAAAACTGGGCACTTCTCGAACGAACACACTGTTGTGTTTTTCCTTTTAAGGTCGGTAGGCTAAGTAAGAAGACATTGAGATAAGAATTGGGGAAATTGCGAAAGATACTAGCGCCTCCATCAATGTTATTTATAAATAGATTCCAACTCCTCACATGAAGATTTATAACTTACGGGGTCTGTTATTGCATACATGGGCTATAGTTTAAATGGGCTATAGGGGCGTAGCAAGTTACTGACGAGTTCTGTAACTAACGCTATATAAAATGGGCTTATATAAAATCAAGGCAGTACAATATTATTTCAATATAAACATTATGAAGTATGCGGGGTTGGGGGGGGGGGGGGTGGGTTATACAAATATGCTGAAATATTAAATTATAAAGTTTTAACCCGCCACATTCTGAGTAATCTCTAATTGTAGAGTCCCCACCTTGTTCGTGATTGCGGAGGCTGACTAAGATGGCGGAAGTCGACGTACGGACATACCCATCTTCAGTGTTCTTCTCGTCCCAATGGCCGGATGACTAAATACTCCGCCGACGTGTTACACTACCCTATATCGGCTGCATTGTCCCAGTTTACTGGGCGGTGGAGGCGGTTTCTGTGGTTTACGATTTCATAACTAATTTCAGGAATCGCGGGCCGTGTCCTGGATAAATATGTGAAGGTGAGATCAGGCAGGCAGCTCAGCTAAGACCTGATCATAACTAGTAACATCCTGTAGCCGTAAATTAGAAAGTAAAATGTTCAAAAAAATCTTCTGATATTTACATGAAAAAAACAGAACAAAAATAAAAACAACTATTTTGAGAGTTGGTTTTTTTTTTTTTTTTTTGCATAACGATTTTGCAGTCGCGGAGTTCCCGATAGTACGTACATTGCTCGGTATGGCTACATTTGGCCGGGTAATTCTACAAAGCAAGGGTCTGTACCTAATAGACTTTCTGCCTATGCCCTTGTTGACAACTGATTGTTAATGCTAGGTTAATGCTCTACATTGAGTCAATATAACACAGCACTAAGCTCACCGATCATCGGCGAGAGGACATACGGAAAAACAACATAGCAAAACCAAAATTTTTCGTGCCTATTTCCTAACTGTGTTTAATAATAAACAAACTTTGCACCAAACTCACGTTTCCGTTTGATTTCAGGAAAGGTATTTCCCCGTATGAATTCAAATATTGTCAAAAGCAAAGAATCTTTCCCTTTATCGTGAGTTTTATATCGTATGATGTTATATCGATAACTTTTAATTTTATGATTTTCCCAACAGCTAGGTACAACACTTGTCGGACAGACATAATCGGGTTATTGTTAAAACGGAATACAATACACACACACACACCTACATATATATTTTTTTTTTTCGGAGCCCTGACGTCATGTCAGGCTGTCATGTCGTGTGCGTCCGGCTGCTGCGATTCCAGCTGTATCAAGCCCGAATGTGAGAGAGTGAAGAGATTTGGGTGGCTCTTAACAACGAGGTCTTGAGAGCCGATGAGGGTGAAGTGAGGTGAGCATGGAGCAGTGCCGGAATGAAAGGGCGGGGGGAAACGGGCTTTCATTCCAGTGCCCGAATGTGCTGGAGTCGTACTAAAACTAGGATCTCTTTGCGGCCAGCTAACTATTTATTTTCGCTCAGAAAATATTTTTTCTTATCCGCTTAATGAGCTTAGTGGGCTGCAAGTTTATGTTTGTGTTTCAAGAGGACTTTTTGTATCGCTATAGACTGTTCACGGTAAACTGAGCACTTTTGAAAGCCCTACTAAAAATCAACTTGTATGCACGTTGTGTATTCTTCCTCCTTATGTAAAATTGACATTGACATGGGCCTCATCACTTTATTCATGCGTCGCCACAGTGTAGCTTTCAAATTTGTAGTAAAATAAATACTCGACAAATTAGCTCATTATTTCATTTCGACACATTAAAAAAAGCAAACAGCGAAAGAAATAAATTACGCTATCGCAGATGATTACCTAACACTTTTTATTCGACGGTAATATACGGAACTATTTTCCCTCCATCGTTACGAACTTTACTGGGCGCATGTCACTCGGTGCGCCCATTAAAATATGTGCAGAAAGGGGCACTGACCTTTTTCCAAGGTTGATGTCAAAAGTGTTCACTTTATCGTGAAGAGCCTGCGAATGCAAAATTTTTTATGCATGTTTCCTGGGCGAATATTTAGTTCTCTCCTTAGAGGTCCTAATAATTTTCTATTTTAAAAATTAAATACTGTACTGAATGCATTGCCACATTTGAAGAGCAGCCAGATTTCGTTTGATTATTGTGTGTGAACTTAAGGCTATACAATTAAATCAATCGTATCCCGTTATACAAATGTCTTTCCGTCAGCGGTCGTGATAATAAACAAGAAGTGTTAGGTGTAAGTACAGTAGGGGCCAAGATGCCATATTTACAACCACCTGAAGACGGGGAAGGAACGCTGCTTCCCGAAATACGTACTTTCGTTATCGTTTCGTCTGCGAATCTGTATGTATTTTCGTTATCGTTTTGTCTGCGAATCTCTGCGTACTTTGCATGCTTGATTATATCGTAGTCGCGATACGACGTCACAAGCCGGCATATCAAGGTACTATTCATGGTCCGCTCACAGTTACGTCCGATTTCTCCGAAGCCTTTTTCTAAAGTTATCCTTTCATTATATTCCTCCGCCTCATGCAAACAGAACTTAACCGAGTCTAGAAAATTACAACAAAATGACAACGCACCGTATTCATGCTTTAATGTTTTTAATATTCCATACGAGGGAGTAGAGTGGATTTGTGCTGTTATGAGTACGGGCAGTGAAATTTCGCGAAAATATTTCGAGACAAGTTATATTTCAACACACTGTAGGGTCGTTCACCTATCTTGATTGGCTTGATTACTCTTTGACACGTGTTAACTGTCTGCACACGAATCACGTAGGAGCCTTGCCGATGTTGCCGAATTCCGAGTGGCCTGGTGAAATACGCAAACTCCTTCTCAAGCAGACAACAACCAATGGCAATAGACAAACTGCTGAATAGATGCATACAGTATTGAAGTCTACCGTGTACTCATATTTTTCCGCGAGATTTCACTAGCTCTAGTCATAACAGTGCCCACTCAGCTTTAAATAACCTTTTTCACCAGAAAAATTGTTTGCTCGCCACTACCAAAACATCCATTTTCTCTCTGCTCTCATTCAAATCAATTACAAATGAAATATTATAATAATTAGGTAAAATATTAGTAAAAGTACAATTTAATCAGAAATAATATACACTACTTCAATGTTCGCAGAAGTATAACACGCTTGTGATATATGGCGTATTAAGGAAACAACCAAACACGTTGTAAATGGGTGATTTTAAAAGGTTTGATTTTTAAAAAAAAGTGTGAGTAAACCGCGAACAGAATATAATTAAGCAGCGTAGAACCCACTCGGTTTTTAAAGTTGTATATGCATAAAATCAGTTCCGTGTTGGAATACCGAGATCTGCGGTGTTTGTCGTTTCGTTTTCACGTGTGGTGTTTATTCCAGACGAACTTGAAGCGCCATCTTCGACGCAGTGTTATTTATAATTGCACACGTATTGGCGAGAATTTGGAGGTACTCGACGCGCTACGGATCTTCAAGAGCGATAAACTATGCAGTTCATATTCCGCTTTTAAACGTGACAGCTCGGCAGCATTTTAATTTACAATGTTCCCTGAACCAGATAAGAACAAATTGCACTGTCACTCTTAATTATCTACCAAGATTGGTAAGAGAAAACTCGCTATCAGTGAAAGCTAATGGGAGTCCGTGAAAATTGCAAGTCTCCTGCGCATGTACACAATATTGACCCTCCCACACCAATACAGTCACATGGTCAACGCCGATGAATATATTTGTTTATAGGTTAATTTTAAATAAAATACTTTTACCAGTTTTAATTCTATAAAACTAAATTAAATATTGGTTAGATTAATTATACAAACATCTCGGAACACTTCCATACATAGTATAAAACAGTCACCCGGCCGCGTGTGTCTGTGTATTCGGATAAGGCTTCTAAACTACTTGATGGATTTTTATGCGGTTTTTACCATCATCCAGAGCATTTCTTGAGGAAACTTTAGGTATATAATACATTAATATTTTATTTTAGGACAGTGCAGAAATGTCGACGTTTTCTAATCAAGTCGGAAAAAGCCGTTTTTTTTTTTCGGGCTCTCGCATAGTTTGCGCTGACTAAACCATTAGAGATGTACCACAATAATGTACTCCAGAAAGGTGTCTCTCAGAAAGGTCTACGAGGAAGTCCGCGGCAGCATATGTTTATCTTTTACGGATGGCCCAAAGTAACCATTTTCGTCTTTTTAAAAATGGGGGTTCGCTTACGAAGACTTTGTATGATTCCTATGTTAGTTACCTTAAGCATTTAGTGTATATACTTGCTGTACAACAAAACAACGCCATATTTGTAAATCGCACCCGAGCGAGGCCGGGGCTGGTCGCTGTACATCAACAATTTCCTAATCTCAAATCTTACCCGTGTTGTTAATGGCAGAGAAGCAGTTCAATGCTGGGACACGGATGCTGGTTAGACTGATAACTCTAGCACATATTCACTCTGCGGTTTCAAAGAATAACCACAAATCACTACAGATTTTTTTTTAGTGAATGATGCTGTTCCTGAACCCTGATTACAAAGTGATCGCCAAAGGTTGACGTAAGAAGCAGGCGGTTTCCTTCAGCGTACACAAGGCAATTATATAGTCTATTTGCGGTTTCTCCACACTTTTTTTATCAGACCTTTGAAAAACCACCCCATGTAAAACGTCTTAAATATTTCCGAAATATGGTATGTATCACAAGCGTTTTTATACCCCTGTTAACACATGAGTCTCTTATTTTTCTTAAAATTGTAACTTTACCTGTATTTATGTACAAATTATATAATATATATATAAATAAAAACAGTGAGAAAATATGCGTGTTGGTAATGCCTAATAAGAAAAAGTTCTTATATAAAATAATATTACAACTGAGTGAAATTTTCTAGACTTAGTTAAGGTTAGTTTGCTCGGGGCGGAGGAATATCCTGGAAATAGAAAAGTTCGAAGTAACCGTGAATTGATCCTACATAGAGATAGCACACGGAAGTCACGAGTGAGTGAGGTGAGGAGTGAGTATGGAGCAGCGCCGGAATGTAGGGGCGGGGAGACCCCCGAGAAAACCCGCCGATCACCGGCATCGTCCCACACGATTCCCAAACGCGAGAATCTACCCGCCGGGAATCGAGCGTGATTCGCCCCGCCTGGCAGGCGAGTAGTCTACCTACTACACCACCGCGGCCCCTACGGAAGTGTTGGCAGTTGACAAGCTTTCTTAAGCCCTCTTCACAATAACGCGACGCGATGACGTGAAAGGCAGCGATAACATAGACTAAAGATGAGGTAGACCGCTTATTCGTCTTCTGCGCGTGTACCCAACATTGACCTACCCCAATGCTACACAACTGTCAAAGTCACATGGTCAACAGTCATAAATGTGTTTGTTTACATCTTAATCTTTAAATTATAAGGACTATTATATAAATAAAATACTTTTATCAGTTTGAATTTAATAAAAAAAGCATTGCAGATTGGTCAGAGGAAGTATAAAACGTCTCAAAAACACTTGTTTACTAAACAGTGTTCTAACCTCAAACCCAATCCACGCCATTTTTGCTAGACGTATTGGCAGAGAAGCAGTTCAACGTTGGGACACGGAGATTGGCTGTGCGCAGCCAGCGAGATCGATCTACCTCATATGTAGTCTGAGTGACGACACAAAATATTGCCGGCAGTGCCCTTCATAATAGCGCGACGCGACGCGATACAGCTGGCTGAAAGAAAAAAAAATTGAACTGGCCTGCCACCTGTCGAGTGATATTTGGTAGTGTTTTTAGGAACTGTATTGTGTCGTAAAACAAACCTTAGACGCCGGAAACTGTTAGAGACCTGCAGCCAGGAATCGTATTTTTGAATAGTGGAAATCTCGCCTATTCTTTACCTCTTGAATCAGAAGTTTCTCAAGACTCGTCTTAAGGTAAACACTATTCCACGAGTTTTTAAAACAAAATTGTCAATGTTTACTTTCCTTCTTTTTCACATTCTTGCTCCTGATCGGCTGTTTTCTCCAGCGTCATCGGCGATGTCGCCTCCCGCGACAAGTCGGGCGCGAGCGAAATGAACTACGATTGGCTGGTCCGGTGTGACGTCACATTTTTTCGCGTCGCATCGCGCTGTCGTGAAGAGGGCCTTTATCCGTATTCTATCCGCACCCGCGTGCGTGTCATGGTATAAAGGGCCTTGGAGATGGCACACGTACTGGCTTAGGTGGCGGGAGAGGGGGGATGCTAGTCAACTACTTTCCGCGCAGATCGATGAGGTACGCGGAGCTGTCGCTGGAACGATGGTGGAAGAAGGGGGAGGGGCCGGAGAGCGAGTTGAACTCGTCGCTGCTAACTTTTCCAGGCGACAACGCCACGGGGCCAACTGGGCGAAGAGGACAGTCGACAAACGTCGACCAAGGCAAAATCCATACTTGCGTGCGCGGGCATGGAGACAGACAACACATTTGGGGGACCTGCCCCATGACTTTTTTTTTTTTTTTTAACACATTGAGGTCTGCACACATTTACTGGCACTTAAGACAAATTACAAGTGAGTCACCTGTATCCACTACTGCAAGAACACCGGTTCTGTCGGTGCCTGTGTTAGAACTCACCATCGTCCTGTTGGTTCGTAGTGTTAAAAATTTCCGCATATTTACGGAACGTTTTACGGGAATGTACGGAAATACGATCCGTAATGACGAGAAACGGAGCTAAGTCCGTAAATACAAAATACGGAAAGTCTCCATGTTCTCTTTGACTTAGAGTTACGGGGACGAACAATGCCGATTCTACACGAAGCTTTCTTCGCCACTGTAACAAGAAATTATCGCTTCTGCGGCAGTTAAGGTTATCCACGCGACTATGACCTATTCTTTCAAACATTTAAAAATAGCATCAGGCGTCTGTAACATTTATCAACACTAAAAATACAATAAATTTAATAGAAACTGAATATTTGGGTTCAAACCTCACTTAAGTACAAAATATTTTAACTTGTTTAATGTAATTTTTTATAGACCGTAGAACACCCACATAATGAAAATGTCTAATTTTCATTATCTCTTTTTATTTTAAACTGAAAGTACAGAAAACTAACTTGGAAATTAACGGAGAGGATCCTTGCAATTTACGGAAAGTCCTTTTCTGAAAATTAACGTGTCCGTGATTTTACGGAGAACTTACGGACACTTCTAGATAAATTTTTATCAGCACTTTTCCGTATAATAAAGGCAATTTTTTTTTAACAGTGTACCACACCGGACACTACCCTGCACTTTACAACGTTCTTTACTGGCCGGTCATCAACCAATGGGGAGCCAAACTGATATTGACCCAGTCAAATGTCCTTTATCGTATAAAATAATTTACAATCAATCACGTCCCTTTGTGTGGCTCTAAAAAAAATTATCGTTAGCAATATCATTATTACTGCGCTGTGGTGTTCTTGTGGAGGTCGTGTTAAACACCATCCGAACATACATGCGAGAAATTTGAAAATTAGCGTTTCTCGAGCTTCACTCGAGCATATTCTACAAAGTGTTAAAGGCTGTTCACGATAAAGCGAGCACTGTTGAAATCAACTATTGAGAAATGTCACTGGCCGTACCTGCGTATGTTTTAACGTGTGCACCAAGTGGCATGCGCCTGGTCAAGTTGGTAGCTGACGGAGTGCAAGTAGTTCCATGTGTTAACGTCGAATTAAAAGTGTTAGGCGAAACATTTGTGAAAACTAATTTTTGTTTTTTTTAATGCATTGTAGTGTAAGAATTAGCAGGTATGAAATATATTTTCTTTAATTGTAATTTCACAGTTTCACTGGACCGACGCTTGAATAAAGTGAAGAAGCCCCGCGAAATTGTTAATTTTACATTTGGCGGAAGAATGCACAACGTGCGTACAAGTAGATCTTGAGCAGGGTTTCTAGAAGTGATCAGTTTACCGTGTACAGCTAACTGTCTTTTAAGGGTGGGTTCTCAATTGACTTGACATAATTAGTGTGCCGTGTGCGTAGAATATGAATCAATGTGTTCAAGGGCATTGGTTCACGACTGTCGTGTGCGGACCTTGTACGTGGTCATGTGCGATCTTGGTTTAAGCTATCGTTATATTGCATATCTTAAGTACTTAAAAGTCAAGACCAATCGGAGCACAGTGACAGTTTTTGATGGTGGGGAAACTATATTTACATTTTGGATTCAGGTTATGCCGTATCGTGAAATCGTATGCAGTGAATTATTTTGAGACAGTGTCCTCTTTATTTAAAGAACATTTCATGATCATGTTTTATTTCATGGAAGAGGTTATGGGATTCCCTTTGATCTTTTCGCATATTTCTTGGCGTAAATGCCCAATGTGGCAGGCATTACCTTCTCTAATATTTCGCGAATTTTGCAAAACGACTACAAAACCAGTAGCCACAAATAATAATTATAACATTCGCCATTGTCCATTTTTTTTCCATGTTACGTCAGCTGCAGTCGTCTGCTACGAATCTGATTGGCTAGACTTGGCAGTTGTTCGGCCAATCATAAACTGCAAAGCTTACATCCCCGTGTACTTAACGAGTCATAAATACATTTCTTGATTATTCGGTGTTTAATCGTAAACCCACGCTAACACTTTCGACACTGGGGAAAATTATGTAAGTGAATCACCACTTCAAACAATATTTACGCAGAATGTTCACAGTACTGGTCAAATATTTAATATCACAGCGTAATGTCAATAAATATCACACTGTACCTTAACTTTTGCCCTAATTGTTATGTGAATTTTTTAGTACAATCTCCCTATACTTCACTATCTTAAGTTGTGTACTGCAGAAGTTACAAACTTCTGTTTTTTTTTTTTTTTTGGGAGACCCGCTTTTAGATACATGATGTACCAAGTATTCCACGTCTTTGCGAAAATCACCACCGAACTGTTCCTTGGAAAAAGTGTGCAAAAAAAAAGTTCCAAAAATAATATCTTTTATACATGTCCTTTCTGAATCTGTACTTAAAAACAGGCTTTTGTTCCTTGTTTTCTAACATTTAATTACGAGAATGTTGAGAAATCTAGAGGATCTGCTTCTGCTTTTTCTCGTAGTTATCTTTTAACTGTACAACGACGTACAACAGTAGTTTACTTTTGAATTTGTTTTTCACGTTAGCTTCAATTGTGGTTGGCAGTCCACGGTAACGCGGCAGTTATTTGGTTCGCTGCGTAAACAACGGGGAAAATGTGTCCATTGGCGTGAATTGGTAAACTATTAGAATGTGGAACTGCCACAGATCACGCAGAGAAACCATCAGTCAAATCAGGGTGTCCACCCACAGGGGAAAACTGAGAAAAGTCAGGGAAATATCGAGGAATTTTCACCTGGGCCAGGGAAAATTTAAATGATTGCTACCCTGCAAATGTTGTTAGTTGTGCGAGTACAGAATAATGTAATAATGGAAATATGCATTTCAAAAATTTCAATTTCTAAGTTGGTGAACTGTTAATAATAGATCTTCGCCAAGTGACATAGGGCCCACACGTACTCTCCGAGAAACTATTTCTAAATTTACCATATCAGTGTATACGTACAGTGACAAAGCGCAAATGATAAAATATTTTCCCATGCATTCTTGGTAACATTACTACAGTTACTCGGGAACGAGTCAAATGCGCAGGGAAGTTCTCAACTTTGTATAGTAGCGATGACAATCATTCCCATATTTTCAGCCTGATATGTAGTACCATTGCCATACACTGTTTAGGTGAAAAATTTTCCTTTGCGGTTTAGAAAGTTTTCCAGAAATTATTTTACAGTGAATGGTGTGTTTGTAATGGGCACTCCAGTGAAATAAATACCCCGTATCGCGAGAAATATTGATGGGCTGAATAAAATTTTGGCCCTGCTTGCTTAGCAAACTGCAGTGTAATTTAATCAAACTTCACTGATATCATATTTCTTCTGTCAGTGGTGGAAAAATAATATGGTATTGGTAGGTTATGGTCCTATAAAAGGCCAGGGAAAATTGTAAGATTCTTCCTGGAAAACAGAGAAAAGCCACGGAAATCCAAAATGGGATTCCAGTGACATCCTGCAAATGTGCGTAAAACGTGTTTACGAATGCAGTAACCAAATATCAATTAAAGGGAGAGAGCGTAGTGTGCAAATGTGATTATTTTTTTTCACATCACTCAAAGAGTTGGAATAAACTGTGTGTCATTTTAGCTAGTGATCTATTCACGGTTACTTCACACTTTTCTGAAGCCCTGCTGAAGTTCTACTTTTAAGATATTCCTCCGCCTCGTGCAAACTGGGCTTAACTAAGTCTAGAATATTACACCAAAGGATAACGCACCGAATTCGTGCGTACTCAGTAGTAATGATGTCTTGCATGAGAACCATTTCTTACTAAGAGCTACCAACACATAAGTTTTATTGCTGTTTTTATTCGTATTTATTATAAGTGATATATTATAATTTGTAAGTAAAATATTGGTAAAACTTCAATTCAACGAAAAATAAGATAATTTTATGCTAATATAGATGTAAAACGCTTGTGATAAATATAATATTTAGGAAATAACTAAACACGTCATTCATGGAGTGATTTTATATAAGGTATGATTCGAAACGTGTAAATAAATCGGGAATAGACTATAGCGATGTTAACTTTTGACTGGTGCAGCATATGTGCCTGTGAATAGGTCCATTGACAGTTTACACTTTGCTTATCACGTTTTCATTTTCTCGCCCGCTCGGAACTCGCCAGCTATGCCGACGGGTGCCCATTGATGGCCTGCTGTGTTGGAGTGTATGGCCAGCTCCACATGCACACTTTACATAACCATACTTGCGACTTGTGGTTACGAGCTCATCACGCTCAGTAACGTACTCTATGAACGAGTGGTTCTGTTCGGTCGATAAATGTCTTCTGAAGAACATCTATTTTATTGTGTGCCTTTTGCTTACTAAAATAAAGAATGAAATAGAATGTAGGCCGTCACGGTAAATTGAGCACTTTTGAGGTGATACTTACTTTTTCCTTTCAGCCATTATTTTATCCTTTAACCCCATTTTTAACAAATACTGCCCTGTGTGTAATGAACACAGGGAGTTATATCCCAACGCTCCCGGAAGTTAAAGCCTGAGGCTAAAATAAAATACAATTGTTGACTATTATTCCAAATGAGGGGGCTTCCAAAAGGTCTCACTTTGCCGTGAATAGACTATATACCGTTGCGCCATATTTTTAAACTGAGGTAATAGTAAGCGATCGTTGCCCTTGTGGTATAAGGTGCATCGTGTTGAAATTGTGAACAGTAATGACTGCAGGTACGTGAATTCAGCGACTCCATTTGGCAGCAGGCGCGGGCGCGATGAGACACACGAACAGAAAATGTTTTCTAATTGAATATAGGCTGTTCACGGTGAAGTGAGCAGTTTTCAAACGGACTACACACGGGCCGATTAGATGATCGGATATCGTGTCCACGTCGCGTCGGGAGCCGAAATTGGGTCGTGTGTAGGCCAATCGGCCTGACGAATTGGTCGGGTACGATGGCCTGGAGCTAGGGCGGCCTGGACGTTCCAATTTTTAAAATCGACCTTACTTCCCGCCTTTCCTCCCTATCGATTGGCTCGTGTGTAGCGCCATCGGCATGATTCCCCGACCGCGAGTGCAACCTTGTTCTTGATTTATTAATTTATCTTCGTTTTGAGAGTGCGAAGTCAGGTTATGTTTTTTTTTTGTGCTGTTAGCAGGCGTTACATAAGGACAGGCAATTTTCGCGAAAATATTTACGGCCATGCTAGACTTCAATATCCTACGTCCACAACCGAAACTTCCTTCGATTATTGGCTGCGCGTCTACATGAGAAGACATGTTCTTATTTGACTGCGCCAATAGTAATAAAGTACTCCGATACTGAACGTCCGTAATTCGTGGACAGACACTTGGGACACGTGACATTTAAAATCATCCAACCACGAAAATGCGTATGAACAAAAGTGTTTTGCAGTACAACTGGTCTTGAAATCTTTTCGCGAAAAAACACTTTGTCCCTAGAAATCACCCATCTTTAGTAAATTCTTTTGATTGATAATTTCGGATGGGTTCTCAATACGAAAAGGAGGGGAACGAGGTTAGTTTTAAAGTTACGGGATGCTGCAAGAGCTACGTGTGTCTTTCGGACGTCTCCAATGCTTTATAACTCAAGGACTGCCGGAACGAAGGCTACAAGTCACGGTTGGAGATATGTAAACAATTCGAACCAAATGCGAGTGCAAATGATTTAAAAAAAGAACTCGGTGAACTGGAGGACGGGCAGTTGGATCGGGTCGTCTGTGGAAGTCGCCCACTGCGGTTGGCTGATAGGATCGGCCAGTGTGTAGCCCGCTTTAAGGCCATGCTTCAAAGTTCCTGTGAGTTTATTTGTACCCTCTATCCCACTGTTAATATAAAAATACCCGAGAGTCTAATAAAGACAATGTACTTAATCATTTTACAACTTTCAAAAGTTAACTTCCGAGGTCACAGTAAAGTGTAATCTCTGGTTATTATGCCTGCAGGGAGGACCTAGCCCTTTCAGGCCCACTTTTGTTTAAAACGCCTGGAACCGTAAATCAAACATTTTATGATGGGTGCTGTACTTAAGTCAAAAAAATACAAGTTGTTTCGTTGTCACAGCAAATTAGCTGTAGAGTACATGTTCGGCCACAGTCATATGAAACGATTATGGCCTAGACCAGTAAGACGGTTAGCGATTCATCTACCCACGTGTGAGATCATTGGTCATTGCGCTTCTGTGTGTGCAATACAGACCAAAAATTACCTACACGTGCGTAATGTACACAACTGTGTGCACTGGGTCTGAATGGGTTAAGGGAGTGCTCGCGTTAACGTGAATATCATGTATTCAGTAATTCCTTTCAATGCCCACTGGTACTCGACATGTGAAAATATGGTCGTAATTACACTCGGGCATAAAACGCGTTGATTTTCTTATTTTTGTGGAGGATAGTCGTGCAGGAGAGTATTTAGAGATCAAGATGGTGGGCTGGACACAGGTATACTAATAGACCTTCGAAAAGACTGTTATTATCACTACCTAGGAGTTGAACTATATATTTTTTTATCAAAACTGTGATAATATAGTATGTCGGGCACTTAAAAAACTGCTTTAAATTGTAACAAATATTTCGTTGACTCATAACACTCAATATTTTGTAAATTCGGCACGGCAACTTCCAAAATTCTGGGTTTGCGGGAATTGCGGTTTGAGTGTTTTCAGTTTTAAAAATTGATATAACTCAAACTGCTAATTGGTACAGTGATGAAAGTTTTACCATTCATTATTATCTGAACTAAATACACTCATTTGGAAAAAAAATCTGATTAACATGAACGAATCGCGCGAATACAACCAAGGTTGCCACGCATTATCGGCACAGCCCGATGTGTGTCCAATTTCTGTTAAATGCAGATGTGTCAACAGGGGGCATACATGTCCCTCCATCACTCATAGCTGCAATACACCGAATAAAGCTGGACTCGCAACCATTCGTTTCATTTGTCAGTCACCCGTCCGTCCGTTCGTCGGTCACGTGATCTTCGGCCAATCGCAGGGCAACTTTTTTTTTTCTAGCCGTCAATCCGTCAAATATATCTCAAACTTTAACTTACGACGCCTTGTAATATCGTACCTTGAACATGGCTGTTGGGAAACAGTCACTTGTTGATTGTCTGAATATTTTTCTTTTTAAATACACAAGGCAGTGAAGTTGTTTACTTTTTTGCGTTGCACTTTTGAATTGAACCGAAGATGACGTGCAGATTTTCGGAGGAAACGCTGATAAATTGCGCTATGAAAGTGAAATGTTTATTGCATTCATTAAAAACATTTATCTGTGTGCGAGAAAGTTAGTATTGTTGGGTGGTACAACTGGTAATTTTCTGGCTTGACGGATCGAAGGACGACGGACTGTTGTGAGTCGCTTTCAGTTGGACGAAAATATCGACGGATGGCTGACTGATGGAGGCGTCGGATGGTTGTGAGCCAAGCTTAAGACCTTAGTAGTAGTTTGAGCACTCTACAAGCCTTTGCCCAGATGGACGAGTTTGAGAGAGACAGGTTTGACGTTCCAGTGCATTTATCGCCACTTGAACCGTTCTGCCTACACTGTGCGTCGGTTTTGGACGCAGTGGAAACAGGAAGGCACACACACCCGCCGAGAAGGCTATCCCGTCTGCACTTATTGCGTATTTGACGTGTGAAGGAACGGACGCGTTAGCCTGGCAGCACATCCTTCAGAGATTGAACGGGGAAGCAGAACGACCTCCATTGATGGGCAAAGTGCCTTGGCCTGGAAGCACCTTGTTAGCGAGTGGAGAGATTTGGGTGGCTTTTAACAGCCGATGAAGGTGATCGAAGCGAACAGCGCCGGAATGAATGGGCGGGGGAGATCGCCGAGAAAATCCGCTGGCCAGAGGCATCGTCCGGCACGATTCCCACATGCGAAAACATGGGAGTGACCCGGCCAGGGATTGAACCCGGTTCGCATTGGTGGGAGGCGGGAGGGCTAACCACTCAACCACCGCGGCCCCCAAACACCTGTTAGTGGAGAAAGAATTGGACGTCTTCGCAGACTTTCTGCGCGAGACAAGCAGTGCATTATTAATATCACGAAAAATCCAAAGTAGTACGAGCACAATTAAGACAGTTCTGTGGGCATCGGCGTGTGGTGAACTGTTGCAAGGTAAGCTATGTCTCTTGCTCTGTGCTATACCCAATAATTTGCTAGTTTACGCATAGGCTACTTAAACGCAGTAGCGCGTTTGTCACAGCACACGTGTAATGGTGCCTCGCCCGCTCTCTCGTGAGTGGCCGCAGTACATTCAGTTTCTCCCGGCTCTCACTTCACCACAAGCCACTGTCTGTGGTATTTATGCCTCTTCTGTGTAGAACAGTAAAAAGTGTCCTCAATGAACCAAGGTGCCGAGCTAGAGTCTCGCGAAGAAAACCCTACATAAGTCAGCGAAACCAAACCAAAAGAATGGCATTTTAGAAGGGCCTTTATAGGCGAGGATATTGCGTTCTGGGTAATGAAAATTGTGCTGTTGAAAAGGAGGAACAAGTCTTATTGTAAAGAGCGATTGAAGTCGGCAGTGCCTGGGATTATGATAGAATGACATGAGAGCTACATGCTACCCATTTCCACCCTTCCCTCCAACCGCATGCACCAGCAAAATTGCAGAAATGCGTTACACCAATCAGCGCCTGGTATATCTTACTTGCCAGCAAATAGGAAATATTCCGTAACACGCGGTAGCCAGTGAGTAGAGGCCTGCAAATTTCGCGTTGTTATTCAGCATCACGCTAGACTTCGCAGTCCTATGTATACCCCAACCTGGGTAAATGTTGATTGACCAGAGCCTTGGTAATAAGCCACTTTGCTTGTGACTGAACTGCACACGATTCGCTCACACCTACATGAAATGTTTAATCATTGGCGCAGAGTTAATCAGGGCGTGTCAAGTATGATATGATCCAATGACTAACTTGTGCAAAAATACACGGGTTTGAAGTCTACCTTGTTCACACTAAATAACGGGAATGAGTAGGGATAGGAAAATTTCGCGAGTTCAGTGACCTGTATGCTAGACTCCACAATCTTTTATACAGTTGGGCCTCAAATGTTTAATTGGCTGCTTCCCCAGTGTTACCTCACACCTGGCGGTATGGGATTCGCTTCTTGTTTCCTTGCTATTGGCTCAGAGGCAACCAGGGCGTCTCTAACAAACTCTGAGCCAACTGCAAACGTGACTTCAGCGTACACGTGTTTGAAATCTATCTTGTCCTTTAATTGTAATTCGTAATGGTAAAGCGCTTTTTAACGTTCCCCAGTTCAGTTTTATGCTGGAAAGCTTAGCAGAGGACGGCTTACAGGCTAACTTAAAATAACACCCATGCCTTACCTGGGACTCGAACCTAGAGCCTCCCACACCCCAGATCGGTGGCGCACCAACCGACTGCGCCACGGGAGATCGGCTTGTCCTGAAATTAATTCGTGAAATTTTCCTATCCCTACCGATGAGACGAGGCCCGTGCCAGAGCCTTGCGCGTCCAATCAGCGAACGGGCACGGCCCACAACAGAGTGAGTGACCACGGTATTCCACTTCTGTAGACTTAACGCACTCTGTCTCGCGTTTATAAATCGGGGCCCTCCGCCGAGCAGGCAATGGCGGCTGGTGGGGATGTAACATCGGCGGAAGTTTAAACACGCGGCTGGGCCCTCGGAAATAGTCCTGTCACCGTAGAGGACTGCATTCGCCTTTACTGTGTTCTATGATGTGGCCCGCCAGGGCAATAAACACCGCGATGAACGGCGCGGCCGGCCAATGGGGAGGCGTTGTGGCGCGTGACGTCATACTACGAGGAGGGACGGGCCGCAGCTGGTGCCAGGGAGCTTTGATGAACACGGCGGCTGCGAGCACGTAATCAGTCGCGGTTAGCGAATCTTTTCTGTGCAGTGCGTGCTCTCGACTGTGATTGGTCGCCTGCAGGTTTACGCAACAGCCGCTGAAACTACGTGGCAATTCCCACTCTATAGTCGATTCAAGGCTTCTTCGGACGTTTAAAAACAAACCTTCGAAAAATCACCCCACGTATTACGTATTTAGTTAATTCCTAAATATGCCACGTATCAAGCGTTTTATACCTCTGTAAACACAGACTTATCTTATTTTTCGTCAGATTGAAGTTTTACGTATATTTTTTTCATGCATTATCATTAGATATGATGGTTTAACCGCGGAAAAAGATGACTGTTATCTAGGATTCAACGTACTGTACACATGTCACAGTTTTCTTTCCTTATTGGCTGTCACGCATGTGTGAAGTTACTACCCCATTTCACTGGACCAATGAGAATTCTGATACTATAAGGCAGAACGTTCGTGGTTGGTTCGCAAAGAACTTAGCCGAGTCCAAACCTTGTTCGCTCAAGCATTGAAGAATAAACTGGTTAGTGTGTTATAGAAAATGTTTTGGTTCATAAAATTTTCGCGATTTTCCATCATCTCTAATTACTATATTTCTTTTATAATAAGCATGAATAAAACCAGTGAGAAAAATTTTGTGCCGGTAGCGCCTCGTAACAAATAGTTCTCGTGCAAAATAATATTATAGGCTGTGCACGGTAAAGTGAGCACTTTTCAGATCTTAATTACTTTTTCCTATAAGCTATTGTTGTCTTTCTGCCCCTTTTTAAAATAAAGGTTGCCTCGTAAGTAATAAACACAGTGTATATGTTTCACTGGACTCGAAAGTTAACGTCTAAGGCTGCAATAAAATGTATTTATTGACTATCATTCCAAATGAGAGGGCTTTCAAAAGTGCTCACTTTACCGGGAATAGCCCATAGTTACTTGTTAATAAAATGGGCAAAGGTAAGGACCTTGGTTCTAAGGTGAAAGAGAGATTTATAATTTAGCTCTTAGACGAGTCATCTTAAGGCTTAGTTTCACTTTTTTTTTTCCAGAAATTCTTCGTTATCAGGCCATAATTTTGGATTCATAGTAATTACTGATAGATACCTGCAAAATTCGTGTCATCTTCCGGTGACAGGACGAACTTCACTGCCTTGTACATGAGTGAGTAGTCGGCGTTTTTATTGACCACTGAACTCTAAGCGAAGTCACCACCCGTGTGACTTGGTTAAAGAAGGTTGGCCAGTAAGCCGCTAAAGAGACGTCATTGGCTCTAGATTCTTGCGGGGCATGTCAGACATAGGCCTACTGTCGACCCGTGGCAGAAGCCGTTCAAATGCACAGTAACTTGTAGTTCAGTCTGCAGCTGAATTACGGCGCGAATTTTGCACGTGATTCTAACGATCGTGTTTAGCGATATCTCGCGGTGTAGGTGAATCGTGTACACTGGCGAATTTAAAAGTTCAATTTCTCATCGACACAAGATCCTGTCCTAGCTGGTACAATGTTCTTGGAAGTTCTTCTGATTGGGCAAACCAAGTATGAGGATTATTCTACAGTAAAAACACCTATAGATGTTCATCCACAACACATAATGGCTTTCAAAACTTTTGATGTTGGAGTGACAGTAGTTGATAAACATCCAATTATAAGTATTTCTTCTTACGCAGTTCTATTCGTTAGACAATACATACGAATGGAAGATGGGGAAAAAATACTTTTTTTTTGCATGTGAGTTGTTTAATAATTTTGTGCTTGATTTTGTTTTTTTTTTTGTCTGCTTGTTGTAAAAAGTAAAAATCATATTTATTATATGTTATCAATAAGTCCTTGCCTTCT
The DNA here is from genome assembly GCA_029891345.1 of Dryococelus australis. Taxonomy (NCBI): domain Eukaryota; kingdom Metazoa; phylum Arthropoda; class Insecta; order Phasmatodea; family Phasmatidae; genus Dryococelus; species Dryococelus australis. The sequence continues at coordinate 31,246,995 of CM057006.1, forward strand.
TTCAAGCAAGAAATAACACAGTGAAAAGTAGATACAAAAGTATTAAACAACTCTAAATTTTCAATAATCAAGCATTTCCAATACTACCTCCGAAACTGAAATTATGAAACGAGAACGAAGAAGTTCTGCACAATAGATGAAGCGAAGCATTAAGGAAAATGAGACAAATCGTGAATAAGTCGCGCAACAATTCAGTGTGTTGTGAATAGATGTAGGTATCAAGTAACAGCTAGAAACATACCAAGAAAAAACAATACAGAAATGTCAATGTCCCCAGGAAGAATGTTTAGTTTTGTGGCGAATAAAATCCAGTCCCCTTACAAACGCCTCTAAACCACACACCGAATTGGAAATTGCTACCTGTAAGAAAAGTATTCCGAGGCAGTTCGCAGGGTGTTATAGCCATGGTACACTATAAAAATGTTCCTGGTAAACTTCCTAAATTGTAATAGAAGTTTTAAGCCTATACACTGCATGGTAATAATACCACACATCAAGCTGCAGATATGGGAATGTTTAGCAGCGCTACTATACAAAGTTGGGAACTTCCCTACGCATCTGACTGTTTCCTGAGCTAATGTAGGAACGCGACAACTTAAGTACATTGCCATTCCGGCCATTGATAAGGTTTTGGTTATTCTCCTTATTTCAACATCTCTCATTATTGTTCTTTTTTCAGTTTTCCTGTTACTCAACACTCCACTTGTGCCGAAGAGTGAATCTAGCAACTGCATGGCCTCATTGTAACGGTGTCTTGTATCTATGTAATTGCCTATTCATGTCAGTAAACGAAATTATAAATCAAATCAAAATCAGTCATTACCATTCCCGCTTTCTCACTAAACGTACACACTGGTACGGTAAATTTCCGAATAATTTCTTAGTGTATTAATGGCAGGGTTGCAAGGTAAAGACTTTGCTTCAGTAGGAAGAACCGTGCTGCAAAGCTGCTCTTAGCTAAAGAGCGCCTTAAAAAAGGTAGTAGTTTTGGAACAGCTTCATATGGTCACGAGTCTCAAATCAACCTTGAGTGCTAAGGTGATGTCTACAGGCCACCGACAAAAGGTTAAACGGTCGATTATATCAATGCACTACCCGCAGCTAACTACACGGAAGGTCCAGTTGTGGTCTGGGGGTGTATGTCTGCAAAAGTATTTCGGGAATATTCAATGTGTTGATGGTACAGTGGATAAGTTTGTGTATAACGGAGTTGTGTAGAAGGATGCCAAAGTGTAGAAAAATGAGGAATTATATCTCCCCACATGTCTCGACACGACAGTGGCTCAAAGCAAACAGGCCGGTCGGAAAAATTACTAAAACTATTGAAAAACCCTTCCCCTGCATTGGACATGTGCGAGAGAATTTCTGAAGTCTGGAGTATACGACAGAAACGTTTCTTCCAGAGGAGAGCTGGAGAAATTAGCGCGTGAACAATCGCGCATCAGTCGCGGAAGTGGTGAGAGACTAGCCGACTCTACGCAGAACATACGCCAAGCTGTTATCAAAACCACATATTAAGCTACACGACAGGATGTTAAAACTTCTTCTTTTGTGGGTTTCGTTGATAGCGAGTCAACTGTGTGAATAAAAATGTGACATAGAAAAGTGTAACGTAGTTAGTTTTCTTTAGTGGTTTGTGTTATATTATTGTAGAAACTAGTTATTTGTTTATAATAAATAAATTAAATCACCCAGAGTTCCTGTTAAACAAAAGACACGCATAAATTACTAGAAACAAGTATAAAAAAAAAAGGCAAAGTTATTTCCATGAAATCGAAATATGTGGATACGAAAGTTACAAACTGTATGTCAGCCGGCCGAATAAAACTGCTCAGCTATAAAATATTTCACTGAACGTGACGAGACTTAACGAGCTCCACGCACGAGTATGGCTGGTGCGTGTGAGGCTGGCCACGCCCTTCAAACGCGACGGGCCACTAGGACACGTTTGTCGGTACAGAGGGCGCGTTCTGAATGGCCAGTTAAAATTTCGAGACGTCGCTTTAAAGTAAAGAGCAACAGCCAACATAATGTTCCCCTCTTCACGGGTAAATATATGCGTTTCTTTTCAAGCCTGTTGGAAGTGGTGATTTGATTACAAAATTTCGCCCGGTGTCGAAGATACTACTAGCTTTTGAAATCAACCTTCGAAAAAATGCCGCCACCCGTACCTGCGAACATTTTAGCAGGCAAACGTGCACCTAGTAAAGTTGGTAACGACGGAGTCTTAACGTTGGATTAAAAAAAAAAAAAAAAAGTGTTACGTTAACTTTCGTGAATACTGAACCAACTTATTTCGCTTCCTTTTTGTTTGAAAGCATATAAGTGTAAGAACAAGAAAAGTTACTTTTCGGGCAATCAGATTCACTTGCCCAGAGGGACGAATAAAGTGATCAGGTCATTAAAAAGTTAATTTTACATACGATGTTGCAAAGGCTGTTCAAGATAAAGTGAACACTTTTGAAATCAACCTTAGAAAAATGCCGCTGCTTAGCTTGCATATATTTTAACGGGCGAGGCTTAGTGACATGCGCCCAGTGAAGTTGGTAACAACGGAGGGAAAGTAGTTCCATATTTCAACATCGAATAAAAAGTGTTGGGTAAAAATTTGTGATCAGTTAAAAAAAAAAAAAAATTTTTTTTTTTTTTCGCTTTCTATTTATTTTCAAAGAATCGAAGTGTAAACATGAAAAGATTAAAAGATATTTAGCTTTCTAATAATTTCACAGTTTCACTTTACCGACGCAAGAATAAAATGATGATGACCATGGCAATGTTAATTTTTCATTAAACGGAAGAATACTCAAATTGTATACAAGTAGATCTTGAGCAGGGCGTTCAAAAGTGCTCATTTTACCGTGAACAGCCTTTATACAATATCAAACTGAACTATAGGAATGCATCCTCCTCAGAAATAAATATTTCTGACCAACAATCGCCAGTAACACTCGAAATGTAATGCACGTGAAGTGAATTTCTCCAACACAAACGTTATACACACAATATGTAGATTTACTAGATATGAACATGCAAATCTACATAATTCTGAAGGTACAAAAATTGTTTTATTGTGTGCATAGCATTTGATTGGCGCACACGGCCTGTGACGTAATATAGTGTTTGTGCAGTCAGATGGCGCATAGCCAAATAACACGAGCTGTGTCAAATGCGGCTGACTTCACAAGTAACAATTCAACGAAAAACCGGTATGTATACAAAAAAATGTCGTGAAAAGCTTTTGTGCGTGTTGATGAGCATGAAAACTACAATAAATTTCGTAAAACATTTTAATACGTTTTTAAGCCTTGAATGCAGTTTTAGGCAGTATGAAGTTTTCGCCCCCTAACCACAGATCACATTTGAAGAAAAAACAGTTCTATAAAGAGCCCAAATACAGATGATTATAACGGCGATACCTAGTGTACGTATCATGTGAATGAATAACTTCGTACTATGCAAAAGGTTTATAACTAAAAAAATTACTCCTCGACTTTAACTTTACGACAATTTTGACAGAATAATTAAATATGTTGTTCACTGTGCCTGTTTGCAATGTATTTGTTTGTGTATTTATGTACATATCACCCAGCATTTCCATCCGCAATTAAAATTCATTCGTAATAATACCATCAGAGAAAACATATTGTGTCAAATGAACTACGTAATAAAGACTGATAATTTTCATGGCTGTAACGTATGAACATAAAATCAGTCATTAAAATTATTTGTAAACATCAAGACCAGTAGTATTTTCCTTGCATACAACAGTTGTTTTAATGACTGCCCTGATTGACAAAGGATTTTTTAAGAAACGTGCTTTGTGAAGCATCCACAGTAAAAACATTTTTAAATATCGATTTAAATATATATATGTAATACATACATACATACATACATATATATATATATATATATATATATATATATATATATATATATATATATAATGAATTCTTTCAGCGTGTTGCACTGTTGGTGTGAAGTGTTCAAAAGGAAGTCACTTTACTTGTATAGACTAGCGATTGAAAGTGTGCCGATTTTCAAGAACACTTCCAAAACGTTCCAGTTACTAAAGAAAAAAAAAAGCAGTTCTTTTTAACGGTTCGTTTCGGAACGGTTCCCGACACAATTAAGTATTCTGTGTGTGTTCGTGTTTTTTTTTTTTTTAATTTAAATTGGAGAGGATGATGATCTACGTAGTACACAAGCAGTTCCCGATTTAAGGGATGTATTACCGCTGCGAAGAAACTGCAACCACATCACTGTCAGAGAATGTATTTTGAAATTTTAATGATAGTTTTGTACATATGTAATGTTATCTGGGGTAAAATATTCCGAGGAAACTCGAGAGAGAATCATTTTCCTCGTTTCCTTATATTGGAAACTTATACAACAAAATTATGCCCATAAACACACACATGTAGTGTGCGTGTGCCGGTAAAAGTATTTTTATTAAAAAAGTTATTCACATTTCCACTTCGTTATGGGTTTGATATTATGTTTGACATTTTCTTAACAGTTCAACAAAGTTCAGAGATTCAGTTCATTTGCCTGAACCGTTCACGAGTTCACATTAGTTCAGAGATTCAGTACATTCGTCGGGACCGTTCACAAGTTCACATTAGTTCAGAGATTCAGTACATTCGTCGGGACCGTTCACAAGTTCACAACAGTTCCGAGATCGGGAGCAATACCATCTCCGGGATCGTTCCACCAATTGGTGATAGTTCGTGGACTACGAACAGTTCCCTCCAATCGCCGGAATATTTCAAAGACCGCTGACATTGCGATGCCTTTCCGGCAACAGTTCAGGGCCGGAACCGTCCACACCAAGATGATTTTGAAATTTTTTCCCAACGTTTTTTATTAAAGACAAATGAAAAAACCGGAAATAACTTGACGCTGAGCATCCTAGTGTAGTTCAATAATGCTAGGGCTACGCACTTTTTTAAAAGTGGTGTTACAATTTTTCCACACGCACGCGCGCACACACACATATATAATTACACATTACACAGTTCGTGTATTTTCTGTAAGGAAGTTGGTGGTTCGTGTTTTAAAGAGTTGGAATACTCTGAACTTGTACCACCAACCGCCAGATCAGAGATCATTTTCTAACGTTTGAACGACTGACAGTGGAAAAATTGTGAAATGGCGGAAGATAACCGTGAAAATAAATATATTTATATCAAACTGTGATAAGATGTTATTCAGCAATCAAGTAATAATTAATATTTAAAATCCGCTGTGTAATAACATAAAAGCTAAAAAAAAGAAAAAAAAATTACTTGCAGGCTTTAATGAAGCGATTGCATGTTTTCAGACTAATTTGAGTTAGCAATATAAGTAATTTTTAAATTGCAGCGTGTTTGTAATTCTTTGCATAAGGAAATAACTTAATATTTTTAATATGACTTACTTTAGTTGTTTTTAATTATTAAAAAAAAAAAGTCAAAATCTCAGTAACAAGCCTTTTCTGTTTCATTACAAAAATTCAAACTCCAACAACAGCAAAATTAATATAATAGCTCATTATAGGAAGAAATGTAAGAAATGTTCTAATTTATTTTCTCATCTTTACTGAATTCAAATTGTGTGTATCCGATATGTATCCTGCACAGTAAAATGGAATAACTCTGAGTTCGTAACATTATGTACGATATTCGGTTAAAGTAGCACTCGTCCTCAGGCAGCTTCTACATAAATAACCATATTAATTACCTATATCGTCTCCAGCTATTGTAAGTTGTTTTAAAGTTTACTAATGTCCATTTTTGTCGTGCACGATTCCAATTAACTGAGCCTCTCAAACTTAAATAATTTATAGAACCGGTCCAATCTTCAAATGTTTGATGGAAATTGAAGCAATCCAACTTTTCCAGATAAATATGGCGGCCTTTATGACGCATAGATGACGTCATCATTGTCCAACTTTATTTGGCCAAACTTATTGGGAGCAGTTTGACGGGAAAATCTGACTGTATGACAGGGACTTTAGAGCTGCGGGGAATGAAAGGAAGAAGGGGCGAAGGCTGAGACGCTGACGATGATCTTAAGGGTACTTTGTACCTGAGCGTACTTGGCCAAGAAGCGAGGGAGCGATACGGGCGACACTAACACGCACGCCCAGCGCCTCATCACTCCTACGCTCAAGGCGTGCAGTGTTTCCGTCCTTACGCTTAACTGTGTAAACTAGATCTGTGACTGGGGTTTTATTACACGCAATGAAAGTACACAGATCAAACTACCTGCGTATAATCGTACTTAACTGTGTAAACTAGATCTGTGACTGTGGGGTTTTATTACACGCAATGAAAGTACACAGATCAAACTACCTGCGTATAATCGTACTTAACTGTGTAAACTAGATCTGTGACTGTGGGGTTTTATTACACGCAATTAAAGTGCACAGATCAAACTACCTGCGTATAATCGTACTTTTCTCTTACCGCTTAAAGAAACTTCATAGCCAAGCATTTAAAAATGCGATATTTGACCACTTTCGCGATTTTCTTCTCCATTAATACACTTAATATGATAAAAGTAAAAATATAGCGATACAGACAATAGTTTTTTTTAAATCCTTTCTGGCGAAACTTCGTATTTCCAGTACATTTATACACCGATACACACGTTTAGGCGCAAACAACGATTTCACAGAAAATTTTACAGTATATAGGACCCTCAAGAGGAGTGTGAAGTGAAACATTTCTTTTTAAATCGTTGTTTGCGCGTATTCGCGTATCTCTGTAAATATATGTTCTGTAAACACGGCCTTTTGCTATAAAAGATAAAAAACTATTATCTATGACTCTATGATTTTACTTTTAACATATTAAGTATATTCATGGAGAAAAAAATTCGTGAAAATGATTACATATCGCATTTTTGAAGCTTGCCTATGCAGTTTCCTTAAGCGGCAAGAGAAAAGTACAAACGTAAGGACGTAATTTTATCTGCGGGCTTACATTACATGTAATAAAATCCCACTGTTGTAGATCTGATTTGCACAGTACAGCGTCACGACAGGGAAACACCTGTACGCGTAGGGGCGACGAGGCACTAGGCGTGCGTGTTAATGTCGCCCGTATCGCTCCCTCGCCTCTTGACCTCGGACGCGCAGGTTCACACACCTCTTATCGAAGGGCGTTCCCGGCGGAGTATTGAAGAGTCCGGCCTGAGGGCGGAAACAAGGAGGCCAGTCTGCCGCGCTGAAGGAATGCGCGCACGTGCTGCTGGCTGCCTCGTAAGAGACGGGAGATCTGCCCGAGAGGGGGGGGGGGAAGGGGCTGCCTGCTCCACCGTCGCCCCGCGCTGAAATTAGACGAAGCGGTCCATTCGCTGCCGGCCCGAGGGGTGTGCATCGCCCATCAGCCACACTGTACAAGACCGAACATGACATCCGAGATATGCAAACCACTGTTGATAATTGCGGCGGTGGAGTTACTATAATATGAGGTTGTATGGCTGCGTGTGAAGTAGAGTAACTTGTTGTCATGCACAGAAATATTGACAGATACTCAAACATAACCTAACAAAGAGCACTGGGAAACTGGGTTTCGGAACCGAATACTACAGTTGAATATCGAACGTTATACTTTTGACAGTAAAATATCTACACGTGCGTGTGATATACTACATTTATATCTGCGAAGTGCAATTATAATTGTTTGTTCGCAGAGTATACAAAATATTCTCCCATTCACGTTGTCACGGAAGTAGGAGCACCCGGAGGAGACTCGAACTCCGGGGGGATTTCTCCCGTACTCCTACCTCACACATCGACGCTGGAGTCCATTCCTGCCTGCTTCCAACTTTGCTGGAGCCCTGCTGGAGTTCGGACTTCCTTTATATTCCTCCGCCTCGTGCAAGCAAAGCTTAACCGAGTCGAGAGAGAATTACACCAGAGGGACAACGCACCGTATTCGTCTGCACTCAGCGTCATAATATTCGATTAAAACCTAATTTCTTGCTAAGCATTACCAGCACGCCTTATTTTCTCATGTTTTTAGTCATATTATTTATAAACGAAATATTAGCACTAATAGATAAAATAAAAATTTTATTTCATAAAAAATTAAGTATTGCAAAACGCTTGAGATACGCGGTATAATTAGGAAACAATGAACACATCAAACATGGGGTGATATTTTCATAAGTTCAATTCGGAAAGTGTGAAGACTTCATAATCTATTTGCGGTTTTCTTCGCGCTGTTTGAATCAAACCTTTGAAAAATCACCCTCTATTTCTTAATTACGCAAGTTTCACAAGCATTTTATACTTGTTAACATAAAAGTACCATCTAGCATTGCAATATATCGGGGTTATATCTACAATTTGCCAGGGACATTATTGTTATATCTACAATTGGTCAGGGACATTATTGTTATATGTAATTGAAAAGTGCTTACTTATGTTGTCATTTATTCTTATATCTTTCCAAATTACATTTAATATACGAGTTGACAGTATAATATTTGGTTTATTTTAATAGTTATTTACATAGATATTCATTTGTTTATAGACGACATTCAGTATTAATGTTTGTTATTTTTCATTTCTTCCTAGGGGTATAAAGCAATTAAAATGTGTATTAGACATAAGACTATCATGGTTGTCTCTCGTCTCGCCATTGCTGATTGGCGGAGAGATGCCACAGTCAGGCGACAGCCGATTAGAGGACATGAGACAACATAAGTAAGGCTGATATAAAACAGAACAAAAGTTTTCTTTAGAAGGAATTCTCCAACAGCCGAAGATCGTTGTGTGTTTTTAAATATAATAATGAGGCGAAAGTTTTAATTATGAATATTGCTGACATTGCTGAAATATGTTTTAACTTGAAATTGTTGACGAAGAAGAAAAATACATTATTATTTAATTATGTTATGAAGAAAGAGAGAAAATAGTATTTAAATGTTTGAGAAGATTGAGTCAGTAAAATGTTATAACCCAAAAAGTACGACTTGCTAATTTCTATTTATATGCTATTAGGTTTATAATTGTACTGAAATGTAACAACCTTAGCTGTGGTTGAATTTAGTTTGACTTATATTTTATTTATAAATTATAACATTTCATTTATGATTAATATGAATAACGACGGGTAGAAAATCGGTGTGTCGGTAATGCCTATAGGCTGTTCACGGTAAAGTGAGCACTTTTGAGGGCCTAGTTAGTTTTGCTTTCAGTCATTTTTCTTCTTTAACCACATTTTAAAATAAATATTGCAATTTAAGTAATAAACGCATTGTGTATCACACGGCACTCGGAAGTTAACCTCTGAGGTTAAAATAAAATTTATTTAGTGAATACTATTCCTAATGAGAGGGCTTTCAAAAGTGCTTACTTTACTGTGAATAGCCTATAGTAAGAAATAGTTCTTGTGCAAAATGTTATTACATCGAGAGCGCACGAATACGGTGCGCAGTCTCTCTAGTGTAATTTTGCTGTTGAACTTTGTTTGCATGAAGCGAAGAAATTTGCTGGAAGTAGATCGGTAGCAGGGTCTTCATAAAAGTTGGAAGTGTCAGGGAATGGACCGTATACCCTATACAGGCGCTTCACGGTAAACTGGGATCTTTTGAAAGCATTAAGGGGCCGGTCTGGTTGTCGTACGGGAGGGGACGTGCGAAACTCGCGCTATCGTGTGGCTCCAAAGTAAACTCCAAAGACGCTGCATGCTCGCTCGACTTGCGGCGTCGGCCGAGAACGTGAACAGGACGTCCCGGAAACGATTTCAACCGACAGTTAAGTCTCGGCGGTTCAGCGACCAATCTCCGGTGAAGGATCACACCTGCAGATAATTGCGTGCAGTTGCCAGTAGCCAATTGAATCACGGACAGCTCTCAAGTAGATAACAGGACAGTGAATTGATACACTTTACCAGATAATAACACGAATTTTGCACGTCTCAACACTGTTAAAAAAAATATTCCCTTCATTTCACAGAAAATGGCTGGTAAAAATTTATCCGGAAGTGTCCGTAAACTCTCCGTAAAATTACGGACACATCGATTGTCAGAAAAGGACTTTCCGTGAATTTCACGGAACCCCTCTGTAAATTTCCAGTTTAGTTTTCTGTACTTTCCGTTTAAAATAATAAGAGATGATTAAAATGTCTTTAATTTTTGTTATGTGGGTGTTCTATCGTGTATAAAAAATAATACAAAAAAAAAGTTAAAATATTTTCTACTTAAGCGAGGTTTGAACCCGAGTCAAAAAATTACTTCAACTACTACTCTCACTTGTAAATTATAGTATAACTTTTGTATTTGTATTCGAAAGACAAAAGCAGAAAATTAGTTTCTATTAAATTTAGTCTAATTTTTAGTGTTGCCAAATGTTACAGACGCCTGATGCTATTTCCTGATGTTTGAAATACTAGGTCAAAGTCGCGTGGATAACAGTAACTGCCGCAGAAACTTTAATTTTCTTGTTACAGTGGCGTAGAAAGCTTCGTGTATAATCGGCATTGTTCGTCCCCGTAACTCGAAGCCAGAGGAAATACGGAGACTTTCCGTATTTTGTATTCACGGACTTCACTGCGTTTTCCGTCATTACGGATTGCCTTTCCGCCGTATATAAACTGTACATATCCGTAAAACATTCCGTAAATATACGGAAAATTTTAACAGTGCACGCATGAGTCTCATTGTCGACAGTTGTGTCTATTGTGATTAGAAAAAATTTAACTATGGAATATTTCATTGTAGTCTTTAAGCTGGTCAGAAGTCGAAGTGTAGAGTGGTTCAAATGTCTTGTCCCCCCCCCCCCTTACTACTCCTTGAGGTCGTGTATGACATTTCATTCTCTGTCAGATGGCCAGCACGAAGTACTGCAATATTGAAGAGCGTCTTGGTAGTGTCTGGGCATACGAACGTCCACATACTGGATAGAGCCTACGTGATGTGTGATGGGTCTTCACAAGACTATTCAACAAAGAAGACAGTCCTAAAAGGACAACACTGAGTTAGGAACACAAGTTGTACCTGACGGGATCAATTAAAGACAGACAACAGAAGACAGAACGACCTCGCGACAGGACCCATGTGCGGCGGTGGAGGCATCTGTGCTCCGATCACCCAAGAAGTCGCTGCGGAAACGATCATCCGTGCTTGCAATCCCAAAAAAAAAAAACCACAATGGTGAGACGCACGAAGAAGAATCTGGGATTGAATTCCTTTAGGTCGACAGCTGTCGATGAGCTAAGCGATACTGACATGAACGACACTCAGCATGCTCAAGATTGCTTCAGGTGTTTTCGACACTCCGACTTCGTCTGATTATTGGAATACCTTATGATGCATTGAATTATATTTAGTTTTTACTGTTTATGTGTAGGCGACAAGACATGTGGACCACCATGCAGATATTTCGTCGTCCATTCATAGATTTGGTTATCGAAACATAAATGTGAACATTGTAACGCGCCAAACTCTGCAAACATAGCTGTAAGTATCCCTCTGTTCAGTATTTATTTCCTTGCGCAAAAGAGCGTTTTTTAACGGTTGCAGGAATGCTGCACCTTACCTGAACAGACTGTTGTATTGAAAGCCTATAGTCGCCGCTTAAAATTATGAGGGGGAAAAAGAACCGTGAAGCTTGTTTGTGCTGATGCGACATTGAGGAATTTGATAATTTCATAAGTTATCCTCGGTAAAATGAACACTTTTGAAGGCCCTGCTTAAGATCTACTTGTAAGCACATTGTGTATCCTTCCGCCATATGTAAAATCATTTCCGTGGACCTGATCACTTTATTCATACGTCAATAAGGGGAAATTGTAAAATTATTATTAATGTAAATATTTTCCAGATTTTTTAATCCATACACTTACACGCATTAAATAAAATTTAAAAGAACCTGATTCTCTGTAGTATTGATGCATTTTTTACCGAACACTTTTAATTCAACGTTGAGACATGGAACTACTTTCCATCTATCGTTACCAACTTTACTGGGCGCATGTTAAAATATATGCAGGCAGGGACAGTGACGTTTTTATATATTTGATTTCACAAGTGCTCACTTTATCGTGAACAGCCTTCACTAGGGGTTGTCCTTAAAAGTACCGCCTGCCGGCAGCTATCTTGCTCTTTCAAGGGCTCGAAATGCTTGGGGTCAATGGCCGACAACTTTTTTACTCTCAGTTTTGTACTATTTGCATATTTTTGCGCGTTTTCCTTTCTTATCCCAAAGTTATCCTACGCTTGGTCCTATTTCTTTTTATTTTCTGTAGGCGATGGAAAGATTCTACGAAAAATTCTCAGTAAAATTGAGCGAGGCCATTACAACGAAGCACTGAAAACCACCATTGCCGTTGTAATGGCATGAAGATATAGAAATACTTTCCATTATTTCCTGCCTGAACTATATCCTTCTGTCAGTGTTTACGTTAAATTGCACGCACCAACGGACTGAGAATTTTATTTCAAAGGTTGAGCACTGGGAAAATGACTGCTGGAATATGGGAGCTCAATTTTTTCGTACGCATGTAATTGAATTTACAAGAATAAATTGAAAGAAGCCAGTCGTTGTCTTCTAGATCCCCTTTTCAAAACTTGTAAAATTCTACACGTCTGGCTATTAATATATTCACCCATTACTCATGTTCATATATAAAATCTTTATTTGTTCCAGGAATATTAAACTTTTCATAAGCAGAGTACGAGGGAAATATTTGATACATGCAGTTTGTAAACCTACTCTGTTACGAAGGTCCCTCATGCTCGGATTACAAGCTTTTCGACTAAATACTGGGACACAAAACATTTCTTTTTCAAACAGCGAACTTCGTTCAAGAAAATTTAATCTGTCTTTGCATTCATTTTATTTTGTCTACGAATATGTGTACATTCATTTTATTTTGTCTACGAATACGTGTGCAATCAATTTTGAAGTTATGTGTACACATAATCTTTTTTTGTTTGGTTATTCTGTTCTTTCTTTATCACTTGGAAATTGCAGAGACGGCTGACATGAGCCGGCATAAAAAAGTACGGGCCTCAACGAACCAGAAGAATTTGCCTTCATTTTTATTAATTTGTTTTTTTTTTCTTGTCACTTATGTGTATTTCGTAAACTCGGACATTTGCCAGACATATTTGTACAGACATTTAGATAAAAATATCTGTCGGGCGCCATAAACTTAACTGAATTATTCACGTGACGACCATATCTTCCCTGCGTCTACTTTTTGGAGTTTTTGTTTTTAGGACTGTGGTATGAACACACAAAGACAGAGTGATTAACAGAGCGCCTTGATCTCGTCCTATGCTATCGTAATAATGTTGACTGCCCCTTTTTACGTTCTGGATAATCGGGACTTGAATTGTTACGGGCATGAGTAGAGCCTGCTCTACAGACGGGAAACCACATGACTGAATCCTCCTCACATAACAGATTTTCGTAATTGACCATATAACCTGCTGCCTAAAAGTGCAGCATGATAGCTAACTATTCTAAAGAATGTTCACGATAAAGTGAGCACTTTAGAAATTAACCTTAGAAAAAAGTCTATGCCACTGCATGCATATATTTTAATTGGCGCGCTGAGATACATTCGCCCAATAAAGTTGGTAATGTGCCATGTAACCATTTGTGAGAACTTAAATTATTTCTTTCCTTTTCTGTTTTTTTAATGAAACGAAGTGTAAAAATGACCAGATTAGTAAAGTATTTCCTTTCTTAATAATTCCGCACTTGCACTTGAGCGACGAGGTCCATGGCAATGTTAATTTCGCTTAAGGCGGGAGAATACACAATGTGCGTACGAGTAGATCTTATGCAGGGCTTTCAAAAGCGCTCAGTTTACTTGTGAACAGCCTATAGCTACATATGACCCTTGGTTCATACAGCATTGCGTGCCAAGGGCTACATTTACTGCAATGTGTGAGTGGAAACACCATTTTGTTTCTGATTGGAGATATTTACAGTTATAGTTTCAGATGTCGATGATTTTTAGTCTCCTAATGAAATGGTGCGAATTTATATTCTTTAATTTATAATAGTTTCCGGTATTTTAAACGAAATGCTTAATATCCATTTTCGAGAGGTGAATAGATCTTTAAATCACTCCTGGACACAAGTCATACATAACTTTTCTACCCGTATTTTCATATGGAATCACAAAATGGTACTGTAAAATTAACGTTTGTTACAGACTAGTTACTAAACGATTTAACTTTTTCAATTTGGCCGTCGAAGAAATTAATTTATTGCACAAACAGTTTTTAATACGGCGCAATCGATGTTGCATTAGTGGCGTTATTTAGCGGTTGCATATCGCGTAGGCGTATAATAAAGAGCGACTTACATATACGCAAATTCATGGTTTAAAATGTTTTCAGCCTCCAGAGGTACAAGAAGCAGTTCTGCACGCTATGTTAGCGGCTTTTGAAATATAAATTAATGTGTGATATTTAAGACTCACTTGGTCAAACACAAATACAAAGTATGCCATTTGCATGATCGCATGCAGTACAGCAAAGAAAACGTTTAAATGGTGCAATCTTTTTTTGACGGAGGACTGTTTTCAGAACAGGCACTTAACAATTCAAAACACTTAAAATTCAAATAGTCTGTTCGCGGTAAACTGAGCACTTTTGAAAGTCCTGCTTAAGATCTACTGGCACGCACTTTGTGTATTCTTCCGCGGTTTGTAAAATCAGTACTCCCGTGGGCCTCATAATTTTATTCATGCGTTGGTCGAGTAAAACTGTGAAATTATTAGAAAAGTAATTATTTTACAAATATGTTCATTTTAACACTCACGTGGCGTGTTAAAAAAAAAAAACACTGAAATAAATAATTTAAGTCACCACAAATGTTTACTTAACATTTTTAATTCGGCATTAAGGCATGGAACTTCTTTCCCGCCATGTTTACCAGCCTTACTGGGCGCATGTAACTCTGTGCGCCCGTTAAAATATTCGTAAGTAGGAGCAGTTACTTTTTCTTAGGGTTTATTTCAAAAGTTTATGGTAAACAGCCTTTAACAAACAATATTTTCATCAATATTTTACACTTTTCAAAACCGAATTGTAATCCATGATAGAAGCCCACCTGAAACAAATTAATTTTCTTCAATACAGCAAACTGTGTAATAAAATATTTCTCTGCCACTGTGTTCCCTGCAGTGACACACAGATACTTTTAATATTTCGTTAGTATAATATCTACAAATGCATGTCGCAGCTAACTCGGCGAACTTCTCTTGTCAGCACAAATAACTGAATCTGTTACCAACAAAGTTTATTATTTTTCCGGAGGAAAATTTTTCTTTTCGTGCTCCGTGGGCGTGTTCAAATACCCAGTTCCTGGACAAACACTTTAATACGTTCGGTCGCAGTTAACAGGCAGGCACGTATTTTCTCGTACGTGTACGCGGTTATTTATGATTTTAACAGAACCACTCCCGTTCATAACGGGATCGGAGTCGCTCAGCAGTAAACACGGTGTTCAGAATTTTCGATACGTACACTTCTTACTTATTAGGTAAACTCAACGAGAGTAAAAAAGAAAACTGCCCGCAAACGGATCTGACGCGATTTAATACCCGCCGCACTGATATCTGCGGAACTCGAGGTCGAGAAGCGAGGGAGCAATACGGGCGACACTAACACGCGCGCCTAGTCTCTCATCGCTCCTACGAGCAAGGCGTGCAGTGTTTCCGTGTGATCCTGCACTGTGCAAATTTAGATATGTAACAGTGAGATTTTATTACACGCAATGAACGCCCACAGGTTAAAACTACGCCCGCATTGTTGTACTTTTCTCTTGCTGCTTAAGGAAACTGCACATAACCTTTAAAAATGCGATATTTGGCCATTTTCACAATATCTGTATCCATGATTGTACTTAATGTGTTAAAAGTAAAAACATAAGGGCATAGTTTTTTTTTTTTTTTTTTTTTTGGGCAAAAACTCTAAATTTCAGAACATTATATTTACTGAGATACGCGCAAACTAAGAGTGCCACGACGAGCTGGTCCCGACAGTCCGACACGACATCTCAGTCCGACAATTTCCGCTACCAAAATTAGTTCAGTGTTTACAATACCCCGACAGTTTTCATCGGACAAGTGTTAACGTGACTTTCGAAAAATTCTACAATGGCCAGTAACTTGCTATGAAATGCAAAGAAATCTCAAATCATAGTACACGATTTTCTTTTGATAACTTCGTAAATAAAGGATTTTTGGATTCTAGATTAGCTGTTTTTCCGCGAATATTTATTTTCGTAAATTCAACAGCTTTTTGTTGCATGATAACAAGGATGTATACATAAATAAAATATTTTTAGTGAGAAATATACCACTGTAGTGAAATCCGCACGGAAATTTTGTTTTGCAAGGTTTTTATTTTTTTTTTCACTTCTGCCAAGCGGGTACGACCGGTCCGATGCCCGACGAAAGTGGAAATGGAATCTACATATGTCGGGCTGCCGGGGCTGCGATTTTGTCGGGGTGAAATTGCTCCTGATCGGCTGATAAAAAAAGTTTTCGTCGGCGTCGTGGCTGTTTTGTCAGCCTGCCGGGTTATTGTAAACCCCGCTCGAAGATGTTGACTCCTCCGAAGTTCAGAAAGTCTACGCTTGTTTATCACGTGGCTGGTCTCTCGCCCAGGAAAAGTTTCCGAGATCAGAAGGGGAAAACCGACCGACGTCCCTTCTGGTTCAAAGACTTCAGTCGTCGGCCGGCTGTGTACCTTACGTTGGAAAACATGTAGGCTTCTGAACGTTTCATCCATGATAAACTCGTTGAAACTAATTCCCCTTGCGAGACTTCATCGCTACAGTTAGTGATATAGCTCTACTATATCACCGTTATCGTTCATTCGCGATTACTTACAGCATTTTCAAAGCCGTGTAGAAGATCCACTTTCAGGATATTCCTCCGCCTAGTGCAAACTACGATTATCTGAGTCTAGAAAATTACACCAAAGGGACAACGCATCGCATTAGTGAGCTCTCAGTTTCATAATATTTTATATAAAAACAATTTTTTTTTACTAGGCGTTACAAACACGCACATTTTTTCATTGCTCTAATCCGTATTCATTATTAACGAAATATTATAATTTACAGATAAAATTTAAATAAAAGTTTAATCCAACCAAAAATGTGGTCAAGACTGTTCACGATAAAGTGAACACTTTTGAAATCCACCTTTAAAAAAAAGTCACTGCTCCTACCTGCATATATTTTAACGAGCGCGCCGAGTGACATGCGTCCAGTAAAGTTTGTAATTATGGAGGGAAAGTAGTTCCATACCTTAACGTCGAATAAGAAGTGTTAGGTAACAATTTGTGATAACTTCAAAATTGTTTCTTTCGCTTTCTATTTTTTTTTTTTACGTCATCGAAGTGTGAAAATGGACAGATTTGTAAAATAACTACTTTTCTAATTATTTCAGTTTCACTTAAACGACTCACGAATGAAGTGATGAGGCCCGTGGCAATGTTAATTTTACATAACGCGGCAGAATACACACCGTGCATACAAGTAGATCTTAAGCAGGGCTTTCAAAACTGCTCAGTGACGAGTGTAAAATGCTTGACACACACAACAAAATACACGTCATACATGGTGTAGTTTTTCAAAGGGATGATTTAAAAGTATGATGAAACAGCGAATAGACTAGAACAGCTAGTCATGGCGTTTGTGTTTTAGTTGTCTTAAGTATTCCTTGGCGATACAGCTCTCAAAATGGCATATGTCGGAAGTGATTTTCCATTCAATCGTGTACCCCCTATTACAAGTAAAGATCTAACTAGAAAATAATCTTGTCGCAGCTTGGAGGGAGGGAAAGTAGGGGAGGCAGCTCTCCCGACCACGCCCGCCGTGGGAGGGAGGGTCACCACATGACACTGCCGGCGCTATACACACCAAACTGATAACATCGCTCTCTAATACCGCACCGTTAATTACCGCACTGCGCGACCTACATTTCTTTAACAGGTGACATGCACGTTGTCAAGAATTAGCTTTCAACTCAATTCACACCTGTAAGGCGCTATGAACTTAGCTAAGTAATGCGCCATTGTTAGGTAGAGCACAACAGTATGAGATGGGGTTTACTGAATTATACGATAACTATTTACATGACTATTGATCGGAGGAGCTTAAATGGAATACCAAGATGCTAATTAATGATATTAAATTATTACCGCACGCCACCACTATTACAATCTAATTGGAAAGTCGCCACCTTCTTCATGTTGCCGGATGCTGATTATAGTAGGGGGTTAACGACGGCCGGACATACCCATCTCCATGAATTCTTGGTCCGCTGCCCCGATGACAATAAGGAATAACAGCGCGGGCTGGATTGCCAGATGCAATCAGAAATGTAGTTAATCAAATTAGTAAAAACATACAACAAATATAACGTATTGTATTTTTAACTTTTAGCTTTCCTTATTTGCGGTTAGGCAGCCCGCCTCCCATTAAAGGCGAACTGGGTTCAATCCCCGGCCGGGTCACCGGATTTTCGAATGTGGGAATCGTGCCGTACGATTCTGTTAGCTGGCGGGTTTTCTTGGAACCTCGTAACCCCCCTCCCCGCCCTTTCAAACCGACGCCACTCCATACTCGCCTCAATCACCCTCACCGGCTCCCAAGACCTCGTTATCGAGAGCCGCCCAGATATCTTCACTCGCTCGCTTTCCTTATTCGTTAAAATACATTTTTTAAATTGTTTTTTTTTTTAAATTTATTAGTTTCTGAGATATTTCAAAGTACATGCTCATCTCGCATCAGTTGTATTTCACGTCTTTCAAGGTAACTAATGTGCATGAGTAAATGTAGGAAAAAACACGGGTTTAATTTTCCCATGCAAAATTTCAATGAAATAAAATAAGTAAAACAGGTTCCATTGCTAACGACTATGCTGTCGACGAGACGTTGTTGCATAAACCAAACGAACAAGCAGAAATAAACTAGTTCACGAGTAATAGTAACAACAGTAAAAGCCCCGCACGCACTCTAGCTAAAAACAAAGGAAACAAAAGAGCGACGAGCCACTATTTCGGACAACCGAAGAAGTACACACTGCTGCTTGGCATGTCATTAATCACTTTGTATTTGGTGTCAGTTTGGCTAATTTTCCATGCACATACGAAACAAGGCTCGATTGCGTGTACGGAGATTGACTCTCGTGGTAATAATAGCATCACGAATGAAGAAAGCAATTCTTAACTCCACCTCTTTAACCAATTTTCAATGAGCATGGCTTCATTTTTATAAGTTCGCCCTCAGGAAGTGTGTGTCTGAATTCTATTGCTTTCTTGTAAGTTATTTCATGAAATTTTATTTATTAATTTAATATTTGTTCCGTTTAGTCTAATAAACATAATTAAAGCCTTAAGACAATGAAACACGTCATATTTACAATAACATATGACAACCATATCGTCCAATACTAAATTGTTGTAATTGAAAGACATGCTTAAACAATAATACCATACAGAATAAATAAATAAATAAATACACGTTACGTAGACTAGCAAATTTTACTACCTTCACACCTCCCTGTATTCTTCGACAGAATAAAGAGAACCTTGCAAGAAAACATTTTTCTATAATCTTTAATACTTAAGGGTCTTTGACATTCGGGATATCAATGGACAATTTGTTGAGAAATGTTGACGTGCTATTTTTGTGGTGGAGAGGCACATTTTTCAGCCACAATCTTGGTCTCTTTTTAAAGGTCGTACACAACTTATTGAAAGCCAGACTTTGCTATGCGCGTGAATGACGAACCAATGAAATCGTACTAGTTTCACAGAATGGGAATGAGGTACTGAATAAAAACGAAAACATGGTTGCAATGGGTTTCATTAAGATTAAACTGTATCTTAACAATTACTCTTTTAAATGGCTTAAATGACATTTTTGTAACAGGAACCAAGAAAAAACCATGACTTGACTCAAGTAATTAAAATGCTCAACTGATTTGCTGTTTGAACATTTTGTTAACGCCTTGGGTTGACGTTACAGAAAACCTACTATAGTCGGGGGCCGCGGTGGCTGAGCGACTAGTACGCTGGCCCACCACCAAGGCGAACCGGGCTCGATCCCCGGCCGGTTCACAGGATTTTCCCAAGTGGGAATCGTCACGGATGATGCCGTTGGTCGGCGGGTTTTCTCGGAGATCTCCCGCTTTCCCCCGTCCCTTCATTCCGGCGCCGCTCCACATTCACTTCAATCACCCTCATCGGCTCTCAAGATCTCGCTGTTAAGAGCCGCCCAAATCTCTTCACTCACTCTAATATAATCGGAGGCTTGTGGTTATCCAGTAAGATTACCATCCATTATAAATACCACACCCTTATTTCTCTTAGAACTCTGCTACACGACAGGTAATGTTCTTTACATTTACCAACACTGTTTGATACACGATTCTAAACAGTTAAACTCGTTACAATCACTATCTTGAACTCTACTGGTTTAATACAGAACTAATTCCCGTCAGATGGCGCCCGAGACGAGGGGCCGACCTCTCTGTTTAACCCTTCATTTCTACAGCTTTTGCTAGAATTAATTTCTTGTACTCAAACGGGAGTAAATACTGTAAAATCCTCTTACAATTTTGTTACAAATGGATTTTATTATGTAGTCTAATTTTTTCAACACAAAAACCCGTATGATTTTAACTAATTATCAAATAAACAAAATTGTCGTTAATTACTTAATTGGACAAACGTATACACTTTTTTGTGTTGGAAAAATTATACTACATAACGAAAACAATTTCTAACAAAATTCTGAGAGGATTTTACAATATCGGCTCCCGTTTGGGTACAAAAAAATTAATTCTCGCAAAAGGTGTAGAAATGAACAAATGGTGTCCTTAACATCAGACTCCCAGACATTGCACCTCGGTTACTTCCTCGAGGCCTCCGCGCTGCTTCGGTGCCATTCCCGTTACAACTCGGATCATCTGCCTCAGCATCTATTTAAAAAAACCTACAAAATAGTCGGTCGCCTTTACATGAGAGGGCAGGGAGCGTTTCGATGTGTCTTTGACGTTCAGACATTCCCCCGGAAATTAAACTGTGAAAGTGCTAGTGTTACCTCTTGCATTGCGCGTCAGTAAGAGTAGCTCCAGGGCTGTCCACTGTAAAATGAGAATTTTCGAAAGCCCTGCTTAATATCTACTTGTATTCACGTTGTGTATTCTCCCGCCTTGTGTTGTATCAACGTTGCCTTGGGTCTCATCACTTTATTCATTCGTCGGTCAAGTAAAACTGTAAATTTACTGAAAAATAAATATTTGATGAACTTTATAATTCCGAAACTTGTATTCCTTAACTCAAACACACAGCACGGTTGATAATTTCAGTATGCATAAATGTTGACCTATCACTTTTGATTCAACGTTAACACACACAACCGCTTTCCCTCCATAGTTACCAACTTTATTGGGCGCATGTCGCTCGGTGCGCCCGTTAAAATATATGTAGGCAGTTTTTTTCCAAGGTTCATTTCAAAAGTGCTCGCTTTATCGCGAACGGCCTTTACAAATGATGGCAACAGAGAGACAAAGTGTGTGAATGACGAGTATGTGTTGATTGAGTGTAATCTGAAACATTAAATATTGTACTCACTGAGAAATGAAAAGAATAATATTAGAGATAGATTAACGCTGTAAATAATATTATGTGAATAAATTAAAATCAAATTTAGTGATTTTATTTATACTAAGAACTCTATCCGTTACGAACACAGATACATCCCTCAGGCATCTTGTAACAATATTTATAATATACACTATCTACCAAAAAGTAATTGGGCACCTGTCCGCAATGTTTGCTCGTTGATTGTCACTCCATTAGAATCTCGTAGGGCCACCTCTTGCGGCTATAACAGCGGCCACCCTGTCTGGCATGCTCTCTACGAGTGTTTGCAGGACATCCACGGGGATTCGTCGCCATTCCTCTTGCAACCATTCCATGAGTTGAGCAATGGATTTTGGCCGCTCCTGACGAGCCCTCACCCGGCGATCCAATTCGTCCCAAAGATGTTCTATAGGGTTGAGGTCGGGGCTCTGGGCGGGCCAGTCCAATCGGCGAACATTGTTGTCGGCGTACCACTGCATAGTAGCCCTTGAAACATGGCACCTGTCATTGTCATCCTGGAAGAAACACGGGTCCATTCCGTAAAAACGCCACAATGTTGAGAGTATTTCATTATCCAGAATGTTACAATAGGCCTCTGTGTTCACGCTACCACGGACAAACACCAGCGCTCCTACACCGAAGGCCGTGAAACACAAGTCAACTGACGTACTGAATTACCTATCTTCACGGATGCCCAGTTACTTTTTGGTACATAGTGTAGAATTCAATTTTGTCATACATGTAATTCATAACTTTAGTTTACTTAGCACTGTTATTTTTTCTTGACTTGATTTCGTTACATGTAGAATAGTAGTGAATTATAAATAAAATACCAAATCAGAATTTTATATTGTCTGTAATTCCCCTATACACAGTAGAATGTAATGCTTTGTAGTTGAAATAAAAACACAATACAAAATAGATTTTCTGAGCACCTCGAATCAGTTTTCAACAATTTTAAACTACTTTTGTACCGGCCGAGCAGGTTTAACGATTAAGAAATAATGTGAAATTATTCTGGATTTAAAAAAAAAAAACCGTGTTATGGGGAAAAATAGTGTGAAAAACTTTGGTAATACATTGAACGGTATTATTTTCTGAACTACAGTTCCATAGTATTTTAATCTATTAAATAATCGCTTTATACTACGTGTAGCCTATCATTGTAGATACATGGTCTGAAATACTGGTAGTAGTTAATTTATTTATGATAAACTTACAGAAAGGGGAGGTTCTCATTGTGATATTGTTACCCGTTTATTAAAATGATTTTTCACGACACAAGGCATACGAAAAATGTCATTCTGTAAATCGTGGACTAAAAATCAACAAAGGTTAGAGTGCATACGTATATGAATGTGTTTCTCAACACTTTTGTGCTGCCTACATGTTTACACTTTGCGCAAATCAAAATGCATCTGAGCAGCGATGAAAACTACATCATTTACAAATGTTTTTCGTATGGTTTGTTGTCAGTATTGGAGCATTCTGTATCCCGAGTTTGAGGAAAGCATGCGAATTTTCCAGCTATAGTCTATAGCAGTATTTTTATCCATTGAAAATATCGGTTTCAACGACAGATTCATTTCTGCACCGAGTAACACACATTTTCTCCAGTTACCGTAAATAGAATGACTTTTTGGAATGCTGAAATAAAGTTATAAAACTGTAGAAAATTTGTTTAATTTTAATTTTTTTTTTAATTATAACATGAAATAATTATTAGTCCTCCGGATGAAACTAAGTTTATTAAAATATATATATTTTCATAATGTGAGCTTCTAAAGAAAAATGAAAAAAATTAAATCAGAATTTTTTTTTTTCAGGTAATGTAAATATGATACCACTATTTTTATAGAAATAAGTGGGGATAATGTGTGTTGCAGACAACCCCACAAAAGTTGGAATGACCTCACGATGTCTAGTGATGTGCTGCAAGTTTCGGAAACTGTAGTTGTGACGTTGGTAATTGTCTTGTCAAAGAGTTAACGTTAGTATGTACTCTTTGTTTCAAGCGTAACGAAGGACGGACGCATCACGTAAGTGTTAGCATACAGCATGCTCTCCTTGAGAATGGACGCTGTATTTAAATGATTCCAGAATCTAGCATGCCGCCCCCCCTTCCCCGTAGTAGTTAATGCCCGTGGTACTTATTGCTATATAGTTATTAATATCGTAGTAAGATACCTTCTTTCAGTAAAGTTTTGTTATGGTTTTCCATTAGACTGTTGATGTAGATAAAAAAATTCACAAATGGCAAATAGTTAAGAAGTTAAAATTATTTTTACTAGTGAAAAATTTGCAGGGATATTTGTCGCTATTGAAAAACCATATTCCTTATTAAACGGTTTTGTTTCAATATGCCTCCAGATAAATGTAAGCTTGATTGCCATTTTCCTTTCCTTCAAGTAAGGCTCATGCGATCATCGATCCGCTTGTATTTATGCCTATACTTCCTTGTAGAATAAGTAAAATATTTACTTTTACTTTACGTCGTTCCTTATAAAACTTTTTGGGAATAGAATAACTCAAAACTTTTATCTATCCCTTTATAAACACGCGTTAAATAAAAATAAAATAATGTTCTCTCGTAGATGTATGTGAGTATTCCTACCGAGGCTTTCTTTATTAACACCCACGATTGTATCAAGCCTATAACGCCAACAAACGATTCCTGACAATTCCAGGGGAGTTTCCCACGAAATAATTATATTGCAGAGATTAGTTGTAATAAAATAAAGGCTTCCAGAAGTTTCGAAGTGCCTGCTAAAATTAAAACAATTGAAGGCATGAAGTCATAAAGTTCTTTAATGATTTCGTTAAAAATTAACTCCATTATGGAAAAAACTTATACGACTCGTTAAATTACAAATAATTTAACTGTGCGTGAATTTTCTGTGTGATCTCTTTAGTTACTGCCGTGTTCAATATGTGGAGAATTACCACTGAATAATCTCATTTGTTCGACGTGGCCATTTTTGCAGTCTGTGCCGTCTTTCAATAAATCGAAGTATGGATCATCTTCCTACATTCTGTACATTACTGCAAAAGTTGGCGGAATACCCAGAGCTTAACTCGGTCTTTATCAGCTCTTAAAATTGAGTTCAACTTTTTATTTTTTTTATATTTTTTTTTGTTCAAAACTCGTTGCAGTGAAGTTAGCAACAATTGATTGTGCATCCACCGAAAGATCACATATTTCAATTCTGCGCTCACATCATGTTGATTACATGATAAAAGGTATTTCATGCATTTCTTTTTAAATTGCTTTATTATTTACGTCACGTCACTTAGTGAAGTGTATATTTATTAAGGCCAAACAATCCCTTTTGTTTACCACTATTTGCCAAGAGTCGTGCTGTTGATAACTCGCACAGGGGAATACAATAACTTCTAGGGGGTCGTCGTACATAAACCATATAGAGCATGGTTGCATGTTTAGGTTTTAATTACGATATGTTATTATGCACACATTTTTAGTTTAACTGTTCTACTAAATCTTTAAAAATTTCTCTCTGTAACATTTACAGTAGCACTGGCACCTAATTTTTAATGTAGGATCGAAACGTATAAGTTTTGTGTAAAAGCTAGTTTGAAAATATCCACCATTACGGGTAAAATACTGTAAGCGCCACGTTTTCTGCCGTCTCGGCTTCCTAGCTGCCTTCGCTTGGGCTCATATTAGCGACGGCCCGGCTGTGTTACCAACTGTTACAAAAACATTCGGCTCATATCGGCAAACTCGCAACTGGTTATGCGGAAACTAATATTTTTAGCACGGCATCAAGCTGTGGCAGGCTGCGCGCGCAGCTCTTCCCTCACTGGCCGCACTAAGCTCTTCATGAATTCGCCCGCCTGCGCTTGTGGCGCTAACAGCATAAAGACTGTTCACGATAACGTGAGTACTTTTTGAAATCAACCTTAAAAAAAAAAGTCACTACCTCTACCTGTGTATATTTTAACTGGCGCGCTGAGTGACATTCACCCTTCAAGTTGGTAACGATGGATGGAAATGAGTTCCATACATATCTGAACGTCTAATAAAAAGTGTTTGGTAACCGTGTGTCAACTCAGATTATTTATTTCGATTTTTTATTTAATTCTCGAAGTGTGAAAATGAGCAGATCAGTAGAATATTAACGTTTTAATAATTTCACAGTTTAACTTGACCGACGTGTGAATAAAGTGATGAGGCACATGGAATTGTTGATTTTACATAAGGTGGAAGAATAACCAACGTGCATGTACAGGGCTTTCAAAAATGCTCATTTTACCGTGAATAGCCTATACATGTCTGCACATGTTTATATGAGCATGGTGACGTCACGCGCTCGTGGGTACTCCGACGATGCCCATCTTCTCACGATTCGGTATTCTCCACTACACGTGAAAATACTCATGACTTACTTGCCCTGAGAGGTTCGCTCGTAATCGTGGTGTACGGACATCTCAGTCGTCTACCGTTGTCCGAAGTACCGTTGCAAAAATGCCCAGCCTTCCTGGGGAATATGCCCCCCCCCCCTTTCTCTCTCTCTCTCGTCTCTCTCTCTCTCGTCTCTCTCTCTCTCGTCTCTCTCTCTCTCGTCTCTCTCTCGTCTCTCTCTCTCTCGTCTCTCTCTCTCGTCTCTCTCTCTCTCTCTCTCTCTCTCTCTCTCTCTCTCTCTCTCTCTCTCTCTCTCTCTCTCTCTCTCTCTCTCTCTCTCGTCTCTCTCTCTCTCTCTCTCTCTCTCGTCTCTCGTGTCTCGTCTCTCTCGTCTCTCGTCTCTCGTGTCTCGTCTCTCTCGTCTCTCTCGTCTCTCTGTCTCTCTCGTCTCTCTCTCTCTGTCTCTCTCTCTCTC
Organism: Dryococelus australis; assembly: GCA_029891345.1. Lineage (NCBI taxonomy): Eukaryota > Metazoa > Arthropoda > Insecta > Phasmatodea > Phasmatidae > Dryococelus > Dryococelus australis. The sequence continues at coordinate 31,273,457 of CM057006.1, forward strand.
TGTCTCTCTCTCGTCTCTCTCTCTTGCAGTTAGTTGTTTCCACCGTCCGTCCGTCCGTCCGTTCCCACTCAGAATACCGGATGCTGGGTCGGCCTCTTTGATCTCCACGTACACAGGTGAGGAGAATCGTCTTACGGTCGTTCAAGAACCAACCCCTTTTTTTGAGTATATTTAATGGCTACGTGACACACGTTATAAACAATAACTTCATTAAAGTACCAAATAATTTTGAACATGTTTCTACCATCGTGTCTTTTAAGGTAAATAGGAGACTTTTAACTCCAAATATTGATTCGTAAAAGTTAAAAAAAATTACTTTGACACTAAATTTGGTTTTATTTTGTATGTTTCTTGAAGTTACAAGAGTGCCATGATTGTAATTTCTTCTCAACCCTACACTTGGTTCACCTGAGATGATGGTTTTAACTTTTAAAACATTTTTTACTGAAAATCTTTTCTCAAAAGTTAAATTTTAAATACAGGTGAACAGCATAAAATATCAACAAAAAATAAGCAATATGTTAAATATAGAAAATATTTTCAGACCTTCGAACACCCTTACGATGAATCGCCCCTGACATGCCTGATACAGACACCAGAGAATGGTTTTGCACAGACCGCTGTACTTTTTTTCTAAACGACCTTATTCTAAGTGTAATGTGAAGTTAAAACCCGAAGATAGGGCGGGATTTTATTGCGTCTCAGGGCTAACCCCTTACGCCTACAAGGAAGGAAGATCATGTAAGGAGACCTGCATCGCGGCAAAGAGGGATTGGGCATCCATGGCCTGCACTTTTGGGCCATGACTACCTCCCTAAGTGTACTTAGAGATAGTCTTAACTATGAAGAGCAAGGGAAAAACCGTCAAGAGACGTAAAAACCCTTGCGACAGAAAAGTAAAATTTTCAAAAATTATTGCATACATTAAATTAAATGAAATAGAATGCTACAGGATACAGAGTGTTTGGAAAACATGCTGTTAGTTAAGAGAGTTGGAAAGACTAGAAGAGAGGAGGCGGGTGCTTTGTCGATCTTCATTCTTGTAGTCGTAACAAACTACTCTGGATTGGCGAACTCTGACGAATAGTCAGTACAACAAACTACAGACAGCCATGTCAAATATTGCAGAATACTCTTGTCACAAGCTACTGCTGAGTATTATTTTAGATGCGCGGTTTAGTTAAAATGTGACGCACTCTACATTGACGTACAAATTGGGTTAGGCATAGCTCAGATGTAAGATTGATCGTCAATATATTAAGTGAATGTCAGTTACAGCTCGATTACAAAATCTGTTAGTTAATATTTAACTAGGAGGAGAACTAAGTAGAATAACTGGATACATCGTCGTAGTTATTTTTATCAATTATTCAATTAAAGCCACGCCACTCTAAATATTCCGTAAGGAACGTCGTCACATTAAACACGATGCCGAAGGCTGATGACTAGACGTATCATCGCTGGACGTCTTCCTAGTGCAGTGTCGCGATGACAAAAGACCTCTTTCGCCGTGTTTCCAGCCGTAATATTGGCCCGTGTTGAATAACAACCGGTCCTGCTTTCGACGCTTCCAAAGCTTTTTTCGACAGCGTTTTGAAGTGAAAGTTGTCTTGCATCTTCAGTATGGCAAGGATTGTCAATATCACCCATAATATTTGATAAAGTAAACAAAGTAATTCTGTACGCGATTTTCTCCTCTTCTCAAGATGTACTTTTTTTTTGCACTATACGAAGGACGACTCTTTACCGTCGTGTGCAATTTGTCTTCAACAACTTCTGCGTGACGCTTCATTTTTTTTTTTCCCCCAAATTATTTCAGAGTACAATAGGCAAGCTTGCGTTACGCAAGTACAAAATTGAATTCTGGCAAAAGATTCTGTTTTTTTTTTTTTTTCGATGTATTTTCATCATGATATTTTGTATTCAAGGAAAAATAATTTAATGTTAGTAAATGATAGAAAGCCAGTTTCACTTGAGGGTTTCAAAGTGATAAAAATATTCTCTAAATCTCTAGCTCATCTTGTGTATCCTGAACTACGGGATGAAGATCGTGAACCACGGCTACAAACGCTGTGAGGCGATTACCTGTGCAAAATTAGATATAAATAATTATGCGTCCTCTGCCATACAGTAATTCGTAAGGGGCGCAGGTGTCCTAGAAAGTCGATATTTCAAATGGTTTCAATTCGAAATGATAAAGACCTACTTGAGATGATAGAACAATTCCGTGAATACTGCTGGTCTTGAATTGAGATCCGAAATCTGCCAACGGTTGTTGGGTGATGTCATCCCCCCTTCATTGAGAAAATAACGGGTACGATGTTACTATCCAAGGAACGCGTGTAACTCAAAGCGTTTATCGATTTTAATGACGCCATGACCATGTGTACATCAATGTCAAAAAAAAAAAGTTGTCTTGTATATCTCAAGCGAACAGTTGAAGGGAAAACAGTTCGTGAGGGGACGGCTGGTTACCTGTCTGGGTACACCGAGCCCGTTCTTGTCCTTTGACATCAACGCAAAACAGAACTACAAAAAAAAAAAAAAATGCATTCAACATTTGCGTCGTCAGGTTGAATTTATTTCGGTGCGAGGACATCGTCCCTCGAATGTACCAATTAAACTAGACCGAATTAATTAGAAGGATCGGTAGACACGACATACCGTGACCTCTTGGAAACATTCACCCCGTTTGACTTCTCTCTCTGCTTACCACATTTATTCGTGGCAACTTTCGCGTCTCTCTTGGTGCCTTCGCCCTACGCACACGCACGCACACGCGCACACGCACAAAATTCTTATACAGGGAAGACGTCGACGATCTGTGATAAACATTTGGTCCGGTTTCGCCGAGATGTAATTCCTCTCATTTGATGACGGCTAGATGTTATAAGACCACCACCACATAGCAGAGGCTGACGAAGGCCCTGGAAAATAAATTCAGTGTATAGTCCATTCACGATTACTCAAAACTTTTCTGAAGCCCTGCTGAAGTTTCACTTCCAGTATATTCCTTTGCCTCATGAAAAAAAAAAAAATTAACCAAATCTGGAAAATTACACTAAAGGGTCAATGCCCCGAATTCGTGCGCAAACCAAATTCATTAATATTGTGCACAAGAACTATTTCTTACTAGGCATTACCAACTCGCCTATTATAATACTTTTTTATTCATGCTGATTATAAATTAAATTTTATGTTTTATACATAATAGTATAAGTTAAAATTAATGAAATTGGGATATTTTTATATTAGCAGATTTATGAAACCCCTGAGATACAAGATATATTGAAAAAAAAAATATGTCGCGTATGGGTTGATTTTTTTCAAAGGTTTGATACAAGAAGTGAGAATAAACCGCAAACAGACTGTAACACAATATTGCTGATTCACAGCTTGAATTGAAATGACGCATGATATATTAAAAAAAATTATTATTTCGTCACGTACAGAAACTTGGAAGGGGTTAAGGAATGCTAGATGGCCTGGCTATATTATGAATACATGTACTGCCACTCACTCGTACGAACGTGTAGCGCAATTAAATTTTTTAAAGATTCAATTAATTCCGTTTTTGATAACGTATGATTTTGTGACCAACCTACAAAGCAATGGCCATGATAGAATAGAGAAATAATGCCTGCCAACTTTCCCCAAGTGCGGAAAACTAAATATTACGGTTGCACGCCCTGCCATCAAATATCCACCACGTAATGACACATCTTCTGCTGTAATAGTTACTCTACTGCCCTACAGTTCGGAGCACACACTTGACGAAATAAGACTGTATTCCATAGCCACCTTCTTTCCGATATCTTGTGGCAGATAAATTTCAGGATGATTCACCGTATATATCGTTGGGTACGGCTATGAGTTATACTGAAGGTAAATCACCAGACTACTGGGAATATATATTTTGTTGACATTCATATTGTGGCTTATCCGAAGCTCTATACAAAGTTTTACGATGAAATTAAAGTACAAAAAAACTAAGAGTTAAATGCTAATCGCAAGCGAGCAGTGTCATATATCATAAAACTTGGTTGTTTGTATTTTTACTAGTTCTTTTCCAAGAAACATTTTAGGTTCCTACAAGTTCTGTAGTTTCAATACTAACTGTTCTAAACGATTGTGGCGTGGTATTTTCCATTGTTTTGGCGTTTTGAGTTACAGCTTATGCCATGTTGAGCACATGGTTTATATCCTCAGAATATCTCAAAATAATCGTCACTCGGACACTCTTAAAATATCATTTATAATCTTTACACCATTCCATCACACTTTTCTGAAGCCCTGCTAAAGTCCTACTTCCAATATATTCCTCCGCGTTATACACCAGAGGAAAACACACGATTTTCCTGCGCACCCAGTTGTAATATTATTTTGAATGAGAACTAGGTCTATTACTAGGCGCTACCAACACAGATTTTTCTCACTGGTTTTATTAGTATTTATTATTAAATAAATATTATAATATATAAAAAATATATAGGTTAAACTTCGATTTAACGAAAAATAAGATAATCCTGTTTTTACATAGGTATAAAACACTTGATACATGGCATATTTAGGAAATAACTAAATACGTAATACAGGGGCTGATTTTTCAAAGGTTTGTTTTTAAACGTCCAAAGAAACCGTGAATGGACCATATGCAAACACACGTACGACTCCGGGCTGTTCAAACCTACCGTTGCAAGCTTATGCGGCCGCTAGTTGCACAGAGCTCGGTATGCAAACCTGTGATGTTATTGTTCCACGTCTGTTGGTGATCCGGGTCTTACAACCTCGGACGCCACAGTCAACCGTGTGCTTTGAGCGGCGTGATTTATGTCGGTAGTACAGCGGACAAACGGGCAGTTGTCGTATATTGCGATGTTTATGTTCGCACCTTGTTTTGGTCTGTATTCCGCGCAGAGAGAGAGAGAGAGAGAGAGAGAGAGAGAGAGAGAGAGAGAGAGAGAGAGAGAGAGTGAGTGAGTGTGTTAAACTGGAGTAAGACTACAACCAACTACTCACGATAAGAAACTTATACTCAGGTTAACGTAATCACGAGATTTATTAAACCAGTTCTTTCCACATTTGCTTTTATTCAGTATGACAGGACTCTAATACAACAGTAGATATTTTCAAGAGCTTGATCATATTTAAAAAATATTAAAAAGGCAACTCAGGCGCTCAATATAGAGCCAATCAAAGCTGGGCGCGTAATAAAAATTAAAATAATGACATTTCTTAAATCAAGCGTACATTCCCTCCGATGACCGAAGCCTGTAAATTACCATTACGTGCCTTTCTGTGGCTAACACCTGAACTTATTTCATAAAATTTAAAAAGGCTTCGCTAAAAACAAGTTGAAGGACTTTGCTTGAATTAAAATAATTTAAAATATTACAATTTTAAAACTCAAAACACTGGTCGGAGCGCCAAAAGGCCTATCACAGCCCAACCTGCATAAAATATATTTCTCATACAAATACATTTAAAATTCTAATGAAAACTCCACATGAGTGTTTTTTTTTATTATTGCAAGAGAGTAACGACGTAAATAAAATTGACTAGAATTAAATAAGGTGGGTTACCATGTTGCAGACCAAGAACGCGAGTTGATGCGGGTCCCTTTGGCTGGCCATCACTTTTCCAGGCAACTCGGTATTCAAATTAAAACTACCTTTAATCAGCAAAGCAAACTTCCTCGAAATCATCAGGCAAGAACTACGTTATATGGCTCCACAGCTAGTAAGTTACGCCAAAAGGAATTTTACCAGTACAAGAACCACAATTATGGCCAAACCAAAACTTAGAATACTCAACCATGAAAACTCTACACGAAATCTACCAGCACTCAACACATTCAAGTTAGATCACGTGAAAGGCGAACCCACCTTAAAACGCAACGTCTCTGCTACATTCATAAACATCAGCTCAACACGCTGAAGTCAATGTCAGAGTCCCGAGGTGACCTCAAAGTAGCAGAATACCGGAAGGGTATTCTCAACCAGGCGACCAAGTAGAAGTGACAGAGCCTTGCTAAGGCTGTTCAGTTCGATCTGCAAATTGACCAATAAGGATTCAGAAGGCCGCGCATGCGCTAGAGGGTGGGGGAATTCCAAAAATGTTGGGTAAGAGAAGGGGTGTGGTGTAACCAAAGCATTCGGGAGGCGAGGTGGCAGTTCAGACACTTTAAATTAAACGGTACTATCTATAAAATTCGGAGCAGTTCAACGAAACTGCGCAATAAATATTATAAATTATAATGTAAGTCAGAACACACACACACACACACAACTATATATATATCACCTCATTTTCATCATTTTTAAAATAATCGAGTTGAATTTGAAACGCCATATTTTTCATTATAGTGAACGTTTAACACTAAGTTTGTAGCAAATTTGAAGACGAAATCAAACGAGGTGTTGATCTCTGAAATCGGTTAAATGATTAATGAGAAATGGAGTGTCTAAAATTGAGTATTCCTGCCGAGGCACCATTAATTACAATTTTGTACATCTGACGTGCTAACATGCCGAATTGTGAATGTAATAAGAATGGAGTGGAGAGGATAAGTGTGGTCTTTAACATCGAGGTCTTGAGAGCCGATGAGGGTGGAGCGAGGTGAGTATGGAGCAGCTGCTGAACACAAGGGCGGGGAAACGGGAGATTCCCAAGGAAAACATGTCAACTAGTGGCATCTTCCGGTATGATTCCCATGTACGAAAATCAGGGAGCGACCCCGCCGGGGATCGAACCCGGCTCGCCTAGTTGGAAGCCGAGTAGTCTGGCCGCTGCATCACCGCGGCTCCAATAAAAATGGGGAAGGTGACGAAATCCAACGGTAAGTGAAACAGAGATGCACCCCGACAAAAACCCGTAGTGATATCAGGGAATGTGCCCCGGTGAGCCGTGATGGAAGACAGGCAGTCTACGTAGACTGGATTAGTATGGTTCACACACAGTTTCGTTGCAAACAACCATTAAGTTTACCGTACGCACCAGTTAGGAAAGAGGAAACACAGTAGACCGAAACCTACGGATACCAGGATAGAAATTACGACCGTAGTGAAAACATCTATATCTTCTCGCCCTAAGGTGGATCAGTCCCCGCCAACGTGGATTTTCGCTATTTTTGATATTTTTGTTCCATTTAAAAACATTTAATGAGAATTTTCGCAACGACATGGCATAAATAATAGCTCCTTAAGCTTAATCAACATATTACATTTCTATATCGTTTATTATTTTTTTCACTAGTGATTGAAGGCAAGAAATGAATTTTTTTTTTTTACAGAAATAGACCTTGCTACAATAGTTTAGCAATACATGTTTTAGAACATGTGCAATGCAATGTTTTAGAACATGCAAAATCTGTGACGCAATTTACGACGAATATTCCGAAAATCCAAGATGGCGGGGACTGATCCACCCCTAACTATTACCCTTAGAGACTCGAGTGCGGTGTCGTTTTGTACCATATATGATCAGCTCGCTAATACGACCTCGAGTTTGTGTCGCTGGCGAGCCAGGAAGTGGAAAAAAAGGGGGGGGGGGGGGGGGGCGCAGCGCTAACAGATCAAAACCGGCGCTCTCGTTTCTTTCCGTTCAGTGTAACTCACGACCCAAACGTAGTAGCGCGGTGATTCGGATGTTTGTGTATAGAATTTCTCGAGATCTGTAGATTAAGTAATAAAAAGTGTATCTGGCATATTTCTATATAAAAAAAATAAAATAAGTGTGCAAGAACCTATAAAAATTAAAATATGTTGGCCTCGGCCCACGCAAGAGCCAGCCGAAAATCTAGATCACGCATATCGTTGGCAAGAGGAGGCTCTGGGCTACGCACGGCGCCGAGCGGGTGAGATGGTTTCTCGGGAGCGTCCCAAAGCTGACGCGGCGCGCTCGGTGAACGACGGATGGGCATAGCGAGTGAAGATGACTCCCATACATCCTTTCGAAGACGTCTCCGAGCGGATGGGATAACATCATCAGTCGCATCGATGCGATGCAGGACCATTGGGCGCGCAGCAGACGACTTCATATAGCCTAGGACGCGTTCCGGATCTAGACGAACCAGACACCTCATTTGTTGAAATCGTTTCAGTAGTTTAGGCTGTCCGAAGTAACAAACTAACTCGCATGTACGCATACATACATACATACATACATATAAAGGCCGTTCACGATTAAGTGAGCACTTTTGAAGCCCTAGTTACTTTTTTATTTCAACCAGTTTACATCCTTCAACCATTTGTTAATGTAAACCCTACCATGTGAGTAATAATCACAGTGCATACTACATTCACCATACCCAAAACCAATAGTTCGAGGCCACAATGAAATGTATTTATTGTTTATTATGTCTGATGAAACGTCTTCAAAAAGTGCTCACTTTACCGTGAACGGCCTATATACATACATACATACATACATACATACATACATACATAGACTGTGAGATTCATAACCTTTCCTTTTGACTTTGCCGTATGCCCGGTTGCACCATTGAGGTTCAGCAATGATCTAGGTTCAAATTCAGGTTTGATCCCGGTTCAGCGCATTTGGCTGTTGCACCATTGCGATCTGTGCGCCGAACTAAGATCAATTTTAACGTTGCATTGACCCGTGCCTTTTGGCGGTTCAGGAGAATGATCTTGGATCAAGTAAATACGAATGCTTTGTTTTAAAATGTCAAAGTTGTATTGCAAAGCAATTTTGTTTTAAAATGACATAAATATTCAAATATTCCGTATTTAAGCTTTATTTGGCACTTAAACATGCAGTTTATTAAGTATTTATAAAATGAACAGAGAAGAATAAAAGTTTGTGTTGAATGTAGTTTATGTGAAGATAAAAGTACTGTAAAATATTTTTATTTACTGGAAATAAACTTGGAAATAATTAAATCGTTTAAAAACGTATTCGGTTTCTGCTGTTGTAGAATGTAAATTGAGAAATTTTACAAAGACGTAAGATGCAATACATTTATTGAATTGAAGATGGTATTAATGTTTTAAATGAGAAAACGAAATTTGTGCTTTCCTTCCGATCAAACAAAACAGAAAACTGGAAAATTCATTCACAATATCAGAAACTGCCCAAATTTTCCGCACGAGCTAAATCTCACGTCGAATTTATTGGCCACGAAAAAGCAGCCGTAGCTGACAGATATAGTTTGAAAATATGCGAACAGATAGCGCTAAGTACAATTTTATTTTTGGAAATTCAAAACAACATTATACACACTTGAATATTATTCAGTACATTTCGTACAGCAATTATTTTACTTAAAACATCGTACCATCTAGTTCTATGTACACTACCTTCTTCAATAATATTGATATTAAAAATATCGATAAAAATGTGTGCAAAGGGTTTCCAATCAAACTAAACAACTGAAACAGAGTTTTTTTCAGTGCATTCAAATAAATTATATAGTAAAAAAATCATACTCTTAAGATATAATGCCCACAAAGACTTGGTGTCTCCGAACTTCAAAATAAACAGTTGCATCATGACGTCACGAAATGGGAGCCAATCACAAACAGTGTCTCATCTCAAACCTAGTTTTGTACCGAGATCAGGTGATCTACAATCAGAACTCGGCCCCGTTCGCGTTGGTGCAACACCCGTACATTGAACTCTGATCAAACTGGCGATCGTGTTTGGTCAAAGATCTTATGATCTTTGTTAAGGGCTGTTAATGGTGCAACAGGTCAGTAGTTGGGTAAGAATTGACTCGCTGCCATAGACGTTTCACGTTAAACCGACGGCCGTGCGCCCAGACACAGCCACCCCTGATTTTTGATTTTTTTTCACTGATTGTAGTATAGGTTCTTCCAGCATGACTTCATGTTGGTTTGCATACAGCGTTTAGTTTACATATAACCTGTACAGTTCTCGATTTACCTTCGTTAGATTGCACGTCTACTACTTGTTATCATTCCGTTATAATCCTGATGTTGCCCTTTGATCTAATTGGCCCAGTTAGTATTCCAGTGTCGGCGCTCGTGCACGCGCTTTGCATCGATCTGTTTGCTACTTCTTTTCCGTCAACCGATCGAAACTTCAGCGTTCGTAAATTGCCAATGATATGGGCACACTCGCCGTGCATCGAGCCAGCAGCACGCAGTTTCCAACGGGGAATAGCGCAGTTTAATTTAATAGAAGTCGTGTCGTGCCGCGACGTAATTAAAGTTGATGAACCTGCGGCCGCGTGTAGGTCACGCGATGTGACGTGTCCGCACTGCAGCACCGCCTAGCAATAGTGCCACGCTGGTGACAACCGGCATCTCGTCAAGGACCGCCATTCTCTTAGTTCTGAGTCGCAACTTTCTTAGATCTTTCCTTCCGAGAGTCGAACCTTTCTCCGACATCCTTTCCGTCTGGGAGTCGTGCCTTTGTTGGGCATTTCCTTTCTTTCTGGGAGTCGTGCCTTTGTTGGGCATTTACTTTCATTCGGGGAGTCGTGCCTTTCTCCAACATCCTTTCCGTCTGGGAGTCGTGAACTTTGTTGGACATTTCCTTTCTTTCTGGAAGTCGTGCCTTTGTCGGACATTTTCCTTTCACTCTGGGAGTAGTGCCTTTCTCGCTCCCCCTTTTTTTTTCCTCTTCTGATGAACAATGCCTTTCTCAGTCTCCCCCCCCCCCCCCATCTTATTCAGAAGTGCTGGTTATGCTACAATTTTCATTGCACTGGCATGCGAAGCACCCGCTTCGATATTGGGAGACTGGGCTATGTACCTAACTCAAATGACACACGCAGGTATTTAACATACCATTGGCCCTGGAGGTCACCATTTTACCCAAGAAGGTTCCTTTCCCTTCGTCCCAGTTTTCACTCTTGATACCCATAGCACTGAGTAAGTCATCAGATCATAATGACTATGTTTTAATAAGGCGTTTTTTTATATTCTTTATGTATTTTCCTGATAACGCATTAAACAAGAAACAGCAATTGAAAACATGCTGGGCGCTTTTGACTATACTTTCTATCCCGCCACGAGTTATAGTGGGACAAGAGACGAAACAACCTGCGCAGGCCTCAGTGTCAGCGGGCAGTCACGTGACGAGCATTTGAGGTAGTGGAAGGGATTAGTCAGTAAGCAGCTTGCGGCACTGCGGGATCGGTCCGGCACAGTTGTTGGGCGAACCGAGTTACACGGTACAACTTACCTTCACGGCATCTACGTCGCGTATCAAGTTCGCTGCACCACTGCGGAGCAATGGTAGAGAGTCCATGGAGGAAGTACGGTTCCAACCCCCACTAGGGTTGTAGGGATCACCACTGGAATCATGGTGAACCCCACGGATCCCCGAATCATATTTATGTCAGAATTATTTATTTACTGTTACTTTTGGACCGTCTCGTAAATTAACAGTTCCGTTCATTTTATTGTTTTACTTCTCTATCGGACATATTTTAAGCCATGCGTTTAGGGTGTGGCAAGCGTCACAAGAAATTGGAAGGTACGTGTATACTATGGGAATTTAAAAATATTTTCCTGTCTATCAATGCGATCACAAAAAAAAAAAAAAGGTGGTAGCATACAACACAAGTTTATTATTTCTAGTTAAAAGTTAACGCCCCTTAAATTTTATTTGGCAAGAACAATATAATACTTCGTTAAATTTATAGGTTCACTTAAAAGTAACAGTTTGATTAAAAGTGGTTAACTAGCTCAGATGTTTTTGTACTAAAACATTTTCAAAACAACTTTATAAATTGTAACTCTATAACAATGTGTTATAAGGCGGTCATACACATGGTGCTTGATATCCGTTGTAACGCATTAAAAAATATATTAAACGTGCCCCCAGTAGGTTTACCTAGAAAAAGAAAGTACATTCCATAAGGTGACGGAATGATCCTATCAAGAGATCACGCACATTGGAAATATTATTTTCATGCACTCCAAAATAGCTAACAACTGCTTATTCAGGCTGCGGTATCTCACAATATGCAAACCGGATACATGGGAAGCTATGACTGAGGCATGCATTGAACTTTGCTACAGAGGGAGGTACAGTAAAATTAAAGGGTCCCAGCTTAAATATCTGAGGTTTACGATTACGACGAAACGACTCTGCGCTAGTTCCGGGGCGTACGCGTGGATGCGATAACGTTTAACTTACTCAGCATTTATAGGTTTTATGGAAATACAGTGGTCTAACGTTATTATTTCGTAATCAGTAACATTATATTGTGTCCCGAAAAATAAATTTAATACACCTGAAATGAAAGCTCGACCATTAAGCCTTGTCTTTCTAATGGCCGTGGGCATAAACACAGATTTGATGTGGTGACAAACGCTTTTTAAAGACGAACCCTGCACCCTTATTGCAGAGACAGGCACGGGAGGTAGTATGCAATGCTGCAGGACAAGTCGGAAAACAAAAAATATAACTAGTTTAAATTTACGTGCGTCATTGGAGCAACAGGAAATTCAGAATCAATTGTCAAACGAATTTGGCAGAGGGTAAGTAGGAAAACTAGTCTGACTTTTCACTACCTAAATATTATAAAATGACACAAGAAATTAATTGCAGCTGTGTGGAAGAAAATGCACAAGTCTTACATGGTGAGGAAATCGTTCCATGTTTAACGGTGTATGTTCATATTCGTCTATTATTTGCTGCGGCAAAAATTTTATGAGCGGCGTGAATCTTTCATTTTTACAAATTTTTTATTTTACTTCCCGGTTTTGCTACTTTAGTGGGTTCGTAAGGCGTAGGGCATCCCCTCGACGCTTTCTTACTTTTTTTTTAGCTTCATATAGACTTGGCTAGAACAAATCACTAGTAAGTTACATAAACTTGCAGGTGCTTATACATTTTTATGCTCGCCTGAAGGACGTTTATATACCGATTTGTGGCACAGGCAGCGAATCAAGACATTAACGTTTAACGTCACTCGTTCAGTCTTCTATTACCACTATAATTATAGGAAACCCCGTTTTAGATATACTGGCTACGTGTTTGAAAAAAAAAATAATAACGTGTTTCGAGATGTGGTGATGAACGCGCAGTGAAACAAAATTCGCGAGTTCCGTTTTTGCTCGTGTAAGGGTCCGTCCACACCGGGCAAGCACGGAGGTTCGCGAACTTTCGGCGATTGCTTTGTTTTAGATTCGCCGCGTTACTGTTCGTGTGGCGTGGGCGGTGAGCCGAGCACGCACAGATGCGACGAGCACGACGAGCACGACGAACACGACGAGCACGACGAACACGACGAACGCTATCCGCTCGAAGTCGGTACATCAAAGGGATTCGTGTGCTCGGACAGCCTCGGCGCGGACGCTTTCGCGAGTATTCGGCGAAACAACAGTCCAGTAGGACAGTGGCCAGGTCTCGTGCTGGGTACAGAACTATGGAAGTGCCCAGCGCAAGTGCGACCGGAAAATTTTTGCGTTAACTGGTCGCAGGATAATATTATTGGGTTAATAGAACGTTGCCAGGGAAAAGAGGAATTTTGAAACCCAAGATGTGCCGGGTATCGCATGGAAATCGGGATTGCGAGAAAATATGATTGTGAAGTGGATGAAGAAAACACGCAGGCACAAAATTTATTCCTATCTTATATAAATACACATATATATATATTTATATACATTATGTATATTCCTATATTATACATACTTCTATAGATAATTATACATATATAAATGATAGTACCCGAGTGTTTTCTTCTGAGACGAACGAGTATTTGGATTTTCTCAGTGCTCCCATATTTTTTTACGTATAAATTTTATGCTAGAAGGCCTTTTTTTTGGGGCACAAGCTAGGCTCTTTACTGCTAAAAGAATCCCTTTTATATATAAAAATGACAGTTGACGTTCTGACACCGCGAGATGTAGATCGATTTGGAAGTGCTCGCTCGTCATACCACAGAAAGAAATTGAGAATACAAAGGCCTACCTTTGACCTCGATGATCGTGGAGCCGCGACCTGCAGCACTGCTACCTGGTTGTTGTCAATGCCAATTATTATGCGATCGAGTTTTCACCCATGTTCAAAATTCTCTTCGGCATAAGAGGGCTGCCTGTACGAAGAATCCTTTTCGCGCAATGACCGACTGGGAAGCATGGTGGTGGCCTGTCGTGGTGCTGCATTGTCCAGTAAAAAGTCCATGTTGTGCATCGAATAACTGCGAAGCGTGGTGGGAGATTGCTGTAGTTCCAGGCACTTTTATTGCAAATTGCAAATACAGTTTACCCAGGAATTGGTTGAAATATACAGAGGGACCGGGACGTGTACTTTTTAAACTGAAATTATTAAATAAAATATTCACCTTTCGGCTTTCGGAGGTAGGACTATGTAATTTTATTTTAAAATAGCAGGAATTTATTTTAACTTGCTACCTACACACACCAACACAAAGAGCCCGAAATATTCCATTTTACCGACTTATTCCTGCCAATAGACTCCAAAATGACTCAAAAAATACTCAATGTCTCATGACTCCAAAATGACTCATAATGACTCAGTCCACCCAAAATTCGCTCCACTCTCCAAAATGACTCATAATGACTTCAAAATTACTCCTAATGGCTCTAAAATGACTCATAATTACTCCAAAGGGACTCCAAAGTGACTCTTCCTCCACCTCACGTGATTGGCCAGCTGCAATCACGTGTCAACTCGGTGATTGGCTGGTCTGTGTCCGCACAATGTATAAATGGTGTATTACGATTGGTTCAACGTCCATATGATATCATAGGGCTTGCATACGCGTATATTACAAGGAGCAGGGAGATCAGCTTAGAGGCTTAGTTTGACGACTGACAGGAAAGTTGGATCGTCTTGGCTAGCTTCTACGCCAGGTAATTTCATGGCTTGTTACGTTCAATTGGAGTGGAAATTGTCCGCCAATGGTTTCTCGCCATCGATTTCTTCTTCGAGTGAGATGTCCCCTGTTTTACCAGCATCTACGTCAACCAGTGCAGTGCCATTGTTTCAGACGAAATCTTCAATGGATCCATCGAACATTTCGGCTGAGAGATACCTAGAGCGCAATTGCCGAGGTTACCTGCTTCTTTAACTCCAGCGCCTACATCTCCAACAGGTCCGTCCCGAGTCTTTGCCTGAAGCACTACGTTGTCATCAGCGTCACTTTCGTAATAAAACATTTACTTTCGACCATAATTTACGACGGCACGAGTGCTTTAGTTGTGAGTTAACCACTTCAGCCGTAGCGACAGTTTACAGGCATAGAAAGACCTGTAAAGGTGAAGTGCATTTCTCATCAGTACCTCGGTAACAGGTTTACTGCAAGCAGGTCTCTCGTGACTTCGGTACATTTCCTCAAAAGTGTAGTTACGTGCGTAACCCTCCCTGCACAGTGCGCCGGTGTAATTAATGTTACAATATTTCTGTACAAGGACAACACGAGTGTGAATAGCGAAATACATAAAATACTATAACCTTCAACAAGTTGCATGTATTGAAACACATATATATTGGAATTTTTTCTGCGATTTTTTTGGGTTTAAGGTCAAGGGTTAAGGTCAAACGTTTCAGACATTCAAGATGGTAGTAATAGTCAGGAACATAATATGCTAGCCGAATCTTATGGATTTTTCTCTAGTTTTGTCAAGGTCTTTCAAGGTCACGGGATCAATGTCAAAGTTACCTGGTAGTAGTCAGTAACGTAATATGCTTTGTGATTTTCATGAATTTTCCCCGAGTTTTGGTTTTCAAGGTCACGGGGCCAAGGTCAACGTCATCTGAATCCAATATTGCGGACGGGTGACGTCGGAATATGGCGGCCGGCTCGCTCCTGCTCCTATCCAGGATCCCGTTGCCTCCGAACATACATAATCCTTCTATTGACAGGCCCAACTAACTGTACTCGGTACTCGAAGTCTTCACTTATCATACGACAAAAATTTCCAGATCTTCCTGTATCTTCAATTTACAATTCAGTTAATTAGTCAGCCTCCATACGTGTCCCTTCTTTTCAGGAATTCAGAAACCCAAAATCAACGTTGTTTATGTTTACATTTCTCCTTCATTTTAAGACGACTGCTGCTGCAGCCTACATATGCATAAGTAATCAGATCGTCGCCCATGACCGCGGGAACACTGACGAGCGTTTGCCGAACTCAAAAGTACACGAACATTCGTAGAATGCTCCCGAACATTCGTCGACCGTTCGCGAGTATTCTGTTCGGCTGCTCGCCCGGTGTGGATGGATCTTAAGGGTTTTATGCGCGCTCAAGGTCAAGAAGTGAGGGAGCGATAGGGGCGACACTAACACGCACGCGTAGCGCCTCATCGCTCCTACGCGCAAGGCGTGTAGTGTTTACGTCCTAATGCTTTACTGTATAAACTAGATCTGTAACCGTGGGGTTTTATTACCGCTTAAAGAAACTTTATAGGCAAGCTTAAAAAATGCATTATTTGACCACTTTCACGATTTTTTTCTCCATTAATACACTTAATATTATAAAAGTAAAAAGATAGCGATATAATCAATAGTTTTTTTTTTTTTTTAATCCTTTCTCGCAAAACTTCGTATTTCCAGAACATTTATTTGCCTAGACACGCGTTTAGGCGCAAACAGCGATTTCACAGAAAACTTTTCAGTAGATAGGGCCCTTAATACGGAATAGAATGCCGAGAAGCAGTTTTCTTCCTCCCCAGCCATGCCGATATAGAGGAAGGCCACCGCTGCGCGGAAGGGAAACTGAGAAGGATCTTGTGTTTCTTGTCCAACTACAGCTCTGCTCATTTACACGTGTGCGCTCGTAGCGCAGTTTAGTGGTGACAGTATCAAGTCGTCGCTCCTTGCAAGAAAATAGAACACACATGCTACAATTGTCTGCATACCATGGAAACAGTGGCGTCACGTTAGAGCAAGCAAGACTGACAATGTTATATTTTTAATAAATATTAAATTCGATCTTATACTTAGACTACTTTAAGGTAACTTTTGACCCATGCGTTACACATTCTACCCAGGAAACAATATTGTATATTATAAGGAAACAACTAGTTGGATAGCAAATCCTAGATGTTTGGGAGCGCTGTAAGTAATGCTTTCAGCATGTAGGCGGTCGGAATGGTTTCCCGGCCGACGGAGGGGCGGCAGGGTAGGTAGACCGCCCGGGGAAGGGCGGGGGCTTATGGCTGTGTCAACCTGTGTTAGAAGCTACGATGGTAGTGCTTTCTTCGCCGGGCTGAAGCGAACATAGCCGAAGCTGGCCTAGCCGCAGGCAGTTGGCGTCGTGTAGTTTGCAGTAACTAGATCGATGCGTGGGCAAGTTCGCGCGCACAACACGAATCGTATTGTTTTTATTTAATTTTTAACTCGGGAAAATTTTATGTTAAAAAAATATTAATGTTTTTACAAGCAGTGTAGTTTATATTTACGTACGAAAAAATGTTTAAATGGCACCATTTTGCACCTTTAGATCCTAATTTTTCCGGGAGAGGGTACCCGGACCCCTCTCCCCCTTTTCTGGGGTGGGTCCCCGGGGGCCCCCTCCCCCTTTTCTGGGGTGACCAACGTCGCTACTGTCCCCTGCACACAGTAGCTTGGCCATGAAATTATAGCACGCATCGCCACTGCATGGAATGGAAGGGAATTGTCTCTTTCGCAGACGGATCTCTTCACTTTTTCCATCCATAGAGTACTCAGTGTTTGTAACTACCGAACAATCGCCAGGGGGAGGGTAGGCTTGACTGTATTTCTATTTAACACACTAAAGTTGTACAAAATAATTAATTCGTAATATCTGAGCTACTTACACAGCGAAATTTCTGCGGATTTGTTCAGCGACCGCTTTACAAACTTGCATCCTTGATTAAAAACGAGTTTTACGGA
This sequence comes from Dryococelus australis, assembly GCA_029891345.1. NCBI lineage: Eukaryota > Metazoa > Arthropoda > Insecta > Phasmatodea > Phasmatidae > Dryococelus > Dryococelus australis. The sequence goes on from CM057006.1 coordinate 31,291,281, forward strand.
AATACTAACTTTAACGCAGCAGCAGTTCCAGCCCGAACTAGGATTTTTAGATAATCCAAAAACACGCGAAGTTCATGGCTACTTTCGTGCACTAGTGGACTCATGCTTAAGTTCAAAATATACATTTACACACCATATCCGGTTGTTTCACGTTAGATTCACCTCTAAGGATCTTACCCAATTATTTCCCTATGTTAAAGGCCTACTCAACTTCAAGAACACTTTAACTGCTATGCTAAATTGGCGTGGTGATAGTGTTAAATAGGATTATCTCATTTTATATTATTCATGGATGGACTATTGAGATTCTTTTCAAGTATAAAAGAATGCTGAAAAACCAGGTGGTGTTATAAGAGCAGGCACAAATTACATATGTACCATCCCTTTCCTTAAATTAAAATATCTTTACCCAGCCACGTAGGCCACATTCGGGTGAGTTAGACATATTGGTTCGGTTCGTGGTGCCACTTCTAAGCGACACATAGGATTCCCAACTTACATTGCTCGAAGTCTGTTTCACAGATCTTCCCGTAATAATGTCAAAGAAGTGAATATGTGGCGTTTTCTCAGAAAAAGTACGTTAGGCTGAAAACGCACTTTTCCAGGAGGCCAAAAAAAAAAAAAGGTCGAATAAGAAACTTGCCGTTTTCGAGATATGAACGGAACATGCTGAGAGTATAAACACTACAAGGGTGAGACGTGTTTCATTGAATTCCTCGTAGAGTTGTCTACAAAAACATCGCAAAACCCGAAAATGGTTTTTCACTCTAAGGTATTTTTTCTGAGAAAGCATCACATATAAAGAGACGCAGATTGAAATCCTGCGTACATATTTAAAGTGCTAGTAAATTCATTTTTAAAAAATGTGATGTTATATTGTAAACGAAAGCCTGAGTTGGTGTGAACGTCAATGACTCCAATGGGAGAGGGTTAACAGCGTCCTTGGTGAGACAGATTAATATTTCATCATGGAGGCTCGAGGTGGAAGAGGTGAGACATGAGGATACTGTTGGGTTTGAAACGTTCTCTCAATCATTCACGGCTGTGAATAGTTAATGCGCAACTCTCGGCTGGAGTAGTCAACTACTTGGCGTTCGCGTTTGGATTCAGGTTAAGATTAAACTTTCGATGCGACAGTACTTGAACAGCTTTCGATGCTGAATGACGGTGTACTTGCTCAAACATTTTAAAAGTACCGTGGAACTGGACGCAGGTAAGAGGAAACAAATGCGCGTATCTGTCGTCGATCACTTTGGTTGCAGTAAATACTGGCTAGCTCATTATTGATTAATTAAAAACACGTGTAGTGATTCGCAGTACGAGAGTAATCCGATTCTTTTGGAGAAAAAGTGAATATATGGAGCAACGCCGTAATGTAAGAGAGAGGGAAACGTAGGATTCCCGAGAAAATCGCCCACGACACTGTTGAAAATTTCCGTATATTTACGGAATGTTTTACGGAAAGGTACAGTGTATATACGGAGAGGCAACCCGTAATGACGAAAAACGGAGCTAAGTCCGTAAATACAAAATACGGAAAGTCTCCGTATTCCCTTCGGCTTCGAGTTACGGGGACGAACAATGCCGATTATACACGAAGCTTTCTGCGCCACTGTAACAAGAAAATTATCGTTTCTGCGGCAGTTAAGGTTTTTCATGGGACTATGACCTATTCTTTCAAACATTAAACAATAGCGTTAGGTGCCTGTAACATTTGGCAACACTAAAAATACATTAATAGCCAATAAAAATTGAATTTTCACTTTTGTCTTTCGAATACAAGTACGAAAGTTATACCCACAGTTTTCAAGTGAGAGTTGTAGGTGTCATGCTCAAGGTCCTTGGTTGTGCTGTGTAGTGGATTGTGAGCTGACTGCAAAACTGGCGCAGTTTTCAACACCAGAGGACACCAAAACAATAATATTCCATTATTGTCAGAAAACAATGAAGTTCGTTTCTTCGAATTTGTCGGAAAAAACCAGTTCACCAAATGTTCATATCGTTTTGTGCCCCCATGTAATAATTGTGTAGATATTTTATTGAGTTTTTTTTTATTATTTCTATCGTGTGTTTCAATGTGTATTGTATAATATGATAAGGGTAAACACCTCTATATTGCTTGTGACAATAAATTTATTAATTTATAAAAAAAATGGTTAGATTCGTGGACTGGTAATTTTTTGACTCTGGTTCAAACCTCGCTTAAGTACAAAATATTTTTAACTTTTTTTAATATCATTTTTATACACGGTAGAACACCCACATAACTAAAATTAAAGGCATGTTCATTATCTCTTCTTATTTTAAACGGAAAGTACAGAAAACTAACTTGGAAATTAACGGTGAGGTTCCTTGAAATTTACGGAAAGTCCGTTTCTGAAAATAAATGTGGCCGTAATTTTACGGAGAGTTTACGGACACTTCTGGATAAATTTTTACCACCACTTTTCCGTAAAATGAAGGAGAAGTTTTTTTTAACAGTGCAGCGGCATCGCCGTGCACGATTACCACATGCGAACATCCCGGAGCGACCCCGCCGGGAATCGAATCCGGTTCGCCCAGGTGGGAGGCGAGTAGTCTGACCGCTAAACTACCGCGGCTCCGCGCAACACCGAAATAAATTTCCTCCTGATGTATTCTTACACGACCAGTTTACTTTGAACCAGAAGTGTCTCTCATGAGAGAACGTTCGGAGTTCAGTGGCGTTTTATTCCACAGACCCCGAGGTAAGCGATGCTTACCCTTGTATGCATATTGGAAATGTTTGATCCTTCAAAGTTTTCGCGGTAACTTTAAATTTAAACACAATTAAATCTGAGTTTCTCCCGTTTCCGATTAGAGAAACACGAGTTTTCGGAACTCCCGTACTGTACACGCGCAGTGCTGCTATCTAGTATTTATTTCCGCAAACGGGCGCAACTGGCGATGAATCGAACTCCCACCGAGTTGCCCTGCCGCATTACTTCGGCAGGGTAATCAGTCGTTCTGTTTACGTCTTCCAGTCCTCATTTCCTGGGAAAGTGGATGAAAGTGTTCGGGAAAACGGGAGTTTTCCTATAATTTGTTATATGCTCTCCAAATAATATTCAGTTGAATTATTATAACATTCATTTCGTTTCCGTTTTTATTACTAATGTTAGGTATTATAAAACGGTAAATACATGTGGAGGGTAAGCATAATTGTAAGTTGCATTTGTTAGTAGAAATTGAAAATGGAACCACAGCCCGGCACTAGCAAATGTTATTTAAAACACTCAAATATGCGGAGATATTCGATGCTTACCCTGTAAAAATACTCACTACACGCCACTGTCAGAGCTAGTTAAAAGACTACGAAGCTGAACATGTTTGAAGTGAATAAGATGTTCACGGTGAAGTGAGCACTTTTGACACCCTGGTTAATTTTTCCTTTCAGCCATGTTTTATACTTTAACTATTTTTTAAAATAAATATCCTGTAAGTAATAAACACAATGTGAATATCCCACCACACTCGGAAGTTATCGTCTAAGGCTACAATATAATATATTTATTGACTATTATTCCAAATAAGAGGACTTTCAAAAGTGCTCACTTTACCGTGAATAGTCTATAGTAGTTCTGTGACCGCAGGAATTCGTCACACGATGCGTACAACGTTCATTCATCATCGTCGCATTACTTCCTTAACAATGGCTCTTTACTTATGTATTTGTAGATAGAAAATGAAGTAGGTAAATAGTGTTTACATTATTGTAGGCAACGTGACCTTCAAGCCTAACAAGTTTCTTTTTTCCACCTGTCTGCAGTTTCGCGAAACCTATGGCGGAGATAGACTTACGGAATGCTCTGACGTCTATAAAGAAGATTTACTGCTACATAAACACCAGGTACAGAACTGTTCTGTTGTTTATTCTGTTTTTCCCCAGGTGTCGTGGTGGCTCAGTGGCTAGAGCGTTCGTCTCCCACTAAGGTGATCCGGGTCCGATTCCGAATTTTCGCGCGTGAGAATCGTGCCGGACGATGCCGCTAGTCGGCGGGTTTTCTCGGGGATCTCCCGTTTCCCGTGCCATTGTATTCCGGTACTGCTTCAAAATCTCCTCGCTATACCTTCATCGGCTCTCAAGACCTCTGTTTTAGAACCCGCTATTTTTCCCCGTGTAAAATTTGAGGCTTTGGGTAAGACGATTATAGCAGGGGCAGGTATGCAGGATTCCTGTGTTTTATACAGTTGTTAGTGAAGAGATTTGGGCGGCTCTTAACAACGAGGTCTTAAGAGCCGATGGGGGTGATTGAAGTGAGTATGGATCAGTACCGAAATGAAAGAGGTCGGGAAATTGGGGGGGGGGGGGGAGATCCCCGAGAAATCCCGCCGACCAGCGGCATCGTCCGGCACGATTCCCACGTGCGAAAATCTGGGAGTGAATTGGCCGGGGATTAAACCCGGTTCGCCTTGGTGGAAGGCGGCCAGCCTAACCGCTCAGCCACCGCGGCCCCTGGCGGGTGCGCACGCCAGAGAGGGTGGCCCCGGGTGTAAACATGGCGGTTCAGCGGTGAACCTCGGTACCCCTCAGTTGTAACCTCAAAGTGCTCGAGGGAGCAAGGGCGAGTATGCGAGTGTCGGCCAGGGCAAACAGGGAGAGAACTGCACAGTCTGACGAAACCGCCCCTAGTCTGTGTTGTCAGCGAGTACGATATTACTTCTCCTGAACTGTCGCGGGCACTCTCTCACCTGGTAGTTCCAAAACTTATGACTGGAATTGTGTATATATATATATATATATATATATATATATATATATATATATATATATATATATCTAATTAGTAGTAGTTCAGTGCCCCAATATAGGCATAAGATAATCATCAAAAGAATAGAATGTCAAGAAATTGACCCCCAAGCTACTAGGGGAATACAGGAAAACTGCGCCACTCTCACCTTCCAGGCAACTTGGTGTAGATAATTTGCAATATTATATTACAACGTAAGCCATAAAGGCTGTAATGGGATAATAAAGTATTAAATAAAAGAAAACACAAATAAAAAAGGAACATTATACACTTCTGTATTACCCAGAAAGGGTACAGTTGCGGGGGTGATAAGAAAAATGAGTGACCGGCTTTGGCTGGCCACGAAATAAAAAAAAAAAAAAACTACCGCGAGCCCACGGTATTGTAGAGTGACCAAACACTCGCCTCGCACCTAGGACGAACCGGGTTCGATTACCGAGAGGAATCGTGCTGGACGATGCCGCTGGTCGGCGGGTTTTCTCGGGGGTCTCCCGTTTCTCCTCGCCCTTCCCGGCGCTGCTCCACACTCGCCTCGCTTCACCCTCATCGATTCTGCAATCTCCGGTCCACCCTACTAGCGCATCACTGCACTACTCCAGGTGAGGGGGGGGGGGGGAATTTTAATCGTTGAGAAATCGGAATGATCGTCATCTTGAGCGCCGGTGAGGGTTAAATGAAATGGAAACGGAGCGGCGGTGAAATTGAACGGCAGGGAGAAACTAGAATGCCCTCGAGAAAACCCGTCGGACAATGGCAACATCCGTCACGTTCCGCGTGTGGCCACGTGTTAAAAATAAACAGATTGACCACGCTGGGAATCGAACCCAGTTTACCTTGGCGTGGAGCGAGTTTGTAGTCTAGCTGCTAAAACACCGCAAGCCCCTTTCAAAACAAGAGGGCGAAATTAAGACAGACTGTAAAGGTATAAAAGTAATAGAGAGCATTAATTTTACTAGAACAAGCGAAAAACATGACATAGTTACTACCAAACCAGGCATGAAAACCGGTAGTACTACAAAGTAACGAATGCCATGACGGGTGCCTTTCTAGGCAGTACCGGGTGTTCACAAACAAATAATAATAAACCCATAGTCTAATGTTCATAGTTAACCCGATAATGGCAGTGGCAATATGCAGGGGTGGGTATGCAACCTTGTATACGTGGCATTGCAAACCAGCCTGTGCGCAGGTCCTGAGTGCCTGACAACACCGCTACACATCGGAGGTGCTACGTATCTGCAGTTCCTGCAGGACGTGTTACCGGGATACTTGGAGGAAGTACCTTTAGATGCTCGTGAGGCGATGTGTTTTCAGCAGGACGGGGTCCCGCCTCATTTCGTCATCGCGGTTCGCCGGCACCTCGACATGCCCTTCCCGAACCGGTGGACAGTTAAGGGAAGCCCCATAGTATGGCCACCGCGCTCACCTGACACCACACCACCTGACTTCTGGCCGTTGAGAGCCGCAACATATCGATGGTGTTTGCCGTGTCACTTGACGCGAGGGATGAGCTCACTACGCCGGAAACATTTGCACATGTTCTTCGCTACATGCTTCAGCGCTGCACGGCCTGTGTGGCCTACGATGGCGGTCAGTTTGCACAGACACACAGTCCCCATGCCTTCAGTCCAAATGTGTAAATAAGGTGTTACTTCATTGCACTGCCTGTAGCCTAGTTATTGTGATTACCTACCCGCCTCTGCACGTCGCCACTGCCATTAGCGGGTCAACTATGGATGTTAGACTATTGGTGCCTGGATGAGATATGCTCCATCTGTACTTGTGTACCACACTCCGGTGTTTATTATCATTCGCTCGTCAACAACCTGTATAACTGCAGCTACGGCAAACCATGCACAAGTTGTTACGGGATCTGGTATTGTCTGATATGGCCTTAACTGTAGTATCTGTAAACTGTTAGTGCATCAGGATGGCCAGATCCTGAGTATCAAACGGAGTCGAAACGCGCGATGCCTGCTTTTATTTCAGGCGTCCAGTATCTAGACAGTACCTCTTGAATAAACAAGTGCAGCACATTATGAGAATAAGGTTTTAAGGTTTGGGCTTTAAGCCGATATTACACGATACCTGCAGCCATGCTTGGTTCTCGTACAAGCTTCTACAAGGCCTGGTGCACGTGCCGGTATACCAGCCGCTATATGAGCCGCCATGGAAGATTCATATTACACGACAGCAGTTCGCGTACTAACCCGTGGCACCCTCGGTGTGTGCACAGTGTGTGGTTTGTAGTAAACATGAACCCCATTCGTAGAAACTGCTACCAGTTAGTAACTTGCGTAGGCCTGTGAAATAAACTAGCTAGAACATCTTAATACTGCTATATTATCGTTCGCCTTTTATATAAATTGATTGTTCACTAGTTTAGTTTAATTCATTTTCTTAAATGACGCGAAGTCACTTGAGTACGAGTGTGTTACTTTTTATTTTGACGAAAATTACTAACCGGTTCCAAACACACTTTTTTCCTTTACGTACTGGGATATTATCCGCATGTAAAATTTTATGACAAAAAATTTGTGTCCGACGGAGTTTTAAACTCACGCTCAAAGGTACGCTGTAGTAGCAGATACCGCAATTGTACCACTGTACTACACTATGTACCAAAAAGTAATTGGGCACCCGTGAAGATAGGTAATTCAGTACGTCAGTTGACTTGTGTTTCACGGCCTTCGGCGTAGGACCGCTGGTGTTTGTCCGTGGTAGCATGAACACAGAGGCCTATTGTGACATTCTGGATAATGAAATGCTCCCAGCATTGTGGTGTTTTTATGGAATGGACCCGTGTTACTTCCAGGATGACAACACCAGGTGCCATGTTTCAAGGGCTACTATGCAGTGGTACGCCGACAACAATGTTCGCCGACTGGACTGGCCCGCCCAGAACCCCGACCTCAAACCTATAGAACATCTTTGGGACGAATTGGATCGCCGGGTGAGGGCTCGTCAGGCGCGACCAAAATCCATTGTTCAACTCATGGAATGGTTGCAAGAGGAATGGCGACGAATCCCCGTGGATGTCCTGCAAACACTCGTAGAGAGCATGCCAATACAGGGTGGCTGCTGCTATATCCGCAAGAGGTGGCCCTACGAGATTCTAACGGGGTGACAACCACCGAGCAAACATTGTGGACAAGTGCCCAATTACTTTTTGGTAGATAGTGTACTACGAATTGATATTATCATAGTGTAGGTAGTGTTTTAAGTATTTAGTACGGTTTTAAACAGTAATTAAAAGTTATTCGTCGTTGTCCTATTTTAAATCTATTTGAAAGAGTTTCAACCTCACGGATGTATAATCAAGATGGAGGCGTCCTTTTCACTTTCATCATCAGCTCGCTTCAAATAGTAGCCACGGGGAGCGCCCTACGCTCTGAAACTGCGACGTGATTGGCCAGGTACGAGGGCCGGTATGGAACCTGCCACGAAAAGTAGGACGTGTCCAATTACCAAACGTGGTACGAAATCTGGCCGTACGAGACGGGAAACGCCATGACGAGTACCGCACCAGCCCGCATACCGGCCGCTATGGCGGGCCTTGCACAAGCTTTTGCGGAATATGGTATCGCGTAATATCGCCGTTAGACGTGCTTCGGTAAGCAATCTCCTCAGTTCCCACAAACCTTCGAAGGGGCATGACAAATAGCGTACGCTTTGAACTCCTTCAGGAGACGGGCGCTGGCAACGGGAAGTAATGGACGTCATCACACTGTTCTAATAGTGAGGCGAGAGCCAGAAGTTTTGATGAGGACTAATCCGAATACTCTAGCAGAGAAGCTACCACGTTCGGGGACGGCGCTTATAACAAAGGGACGCGCATTCTCAGGTGCCAACTTGGCACTTTACAGTCGCGAGTGGCAGCTCGAGAATGGGGCCAACGCCAAATACGGTCACCAAACGTAAATTAAAAAGCTCAGTGCTCTGTATTGCAACGTTGGTGTAGTTTAGGCTGGTAGTAGTTTGTATTTTTTTTTATCTAGTATTACTTATGAGGTTGCGTTGTATTTTTTTTTTTTTAAATTACAAACACTGCTTACAAACGGGGTAACATTTTTGGTGATCGCAAACTACACGTTGGGAAATTGCGTGTAAATAATAAAACCAAAATTCAACACGCTGAAGAAATTGCGACTTGCGTGCCGTTGTTCAGATTTTAGGGAATGGGTAGGGCAGTGTCAATTTTTGTAAACACAAATTCATTGTTTTTGTAATCTTGGGTTTCATTTTTAATCACCTTCTTACTCTTTCCCTCGAAGCTTGTTACTTCTTCCCTTAATCGAATTTGATAGAATACAAACGAATTTCGTGTCGCTTTACAACTGAACCCCGTGTCTTTGTGACGGTACCATTTTTGTTTGTGCATTTGTGTTGTGAGCGAATGTTTGTCCGCCAGTGTAGTTTTGGAGCAACGTGCCATCCCCATACACCCTGCGTCGTGCTGATTCTGAGAGCTTCAAGGGAGAATGTTTGTCCGTGGAAGGGTGGGTACTAAAAGGGAGGTGGGGAGGTGGCGTTAAGACGCATTGTGCTGTATTGCGTCTACTGCAAACAAGTCAATGTTCTACTGGCAGTAGACGGGAGTCGGGAGCCATGATCCTTACTACCTACTATCACTTCAAAAAGCATAACAGGAAATATGTGATGAAATTCTGATATTGAAAGATTTTCTAACAATGTAATATATATATATATAGTGTAGTGAGTTTATTCAGGTTACGCTAAGGGGTTTTACATTTTCCAGGTTACATCGTCCTACTCCCCCGCCTCCATCCTGAATTGTACACTCTTCCCTTAAGAAATTCCTACTTACTGCGTCGAGCATGGCGATGTCAAATGTCTGTGTGTTTTAACCATGAAAGCTGAAGGAAATAAGGCGTAGAAAGAGCAAAAAAAAAGTTGAGAGTTTGGTACATAAACAGACTCTGAACGTCACACCAGATTGCAGTTTTAAAAATGCTCGTATCTCTGTGAAAAAGTGCACGGGGGGGGGGGGGGGAGAGACAGAGAGAAAAAGATACCATACACACACACTCAGAATATAATTCCAGAATTCGTGTCACCAGTTTACTAGAGTAGAGTTCTAAATAATATTTAGTTAGAACGTGCAATGGTAAATTGTGTCGGATATTAAACTATTGTCACAACAGCGATAAAACCAGATACGATATTATGGGCATTTTAATTTATAACTACTGGAAAATTTACAGCATGCTAAGATTCGTTTCTGTTTATAGTATATTATATGACCACACACTTTTTTATACAGTAAACAAAACCTTTCACCGAGTATAGGCTGTAATGTTTTCCTTATAACCTGAAAATTAAAGTAAAGAAACAGGTGATTGTTTTTTTTTTATTATTATTGTTTAGACATATATGGACGAGATATTTCGTTTGGCACCAAAATCTGCGAACTAGCACATCAGGATCGCGAGATAAACTGTCTGTAAATTTTCGTGCATGTCCAAAATTGATGCCAGTCGCTGCGGGCCCCCACCTAGTGATGGGATAATCGCATAATTTTGTAATTCGAATGAGTCGGTTAAGGTTATTTTTTTAATCGAATAAATAATAGTTAAAAATAATAGATTGTCTTGTTCTAATACATATATAAAAATTACCCGCAAATATTGTATATTTGTATAAATTTGTTTGAAATTATTCTCATCAAAAAATTGTTTGGTTTATTTCTATTAATTTCTGCTATTATGAAAATTTTTTTTTTTTTTTTTTTTCAAAATTATATTTTATTATTTTAATAAAATATGAAACATGCAGGTTTCTGCATTGTTTTGTTGAAGTAGGAATAGCTGAAAATCGTGAATGACCGAATTGTTTACAAATAATCTATGAATCGATTATAATTTTAAAAATCGAATAATCGATTATTTTACCAGCGATTATCTCCACTACCCCACCCATGCCTTGCGCATGTGTGGTGCCAACTAAGGTTTTTTTTAAGCGTCGTCGAATACCCTATAGAAAGAGACCACGTCTATTTAAATATATTATTATTAGTTACGCAGTTTTAGTGACTGGATCAACCGTCAAAACTTTACATCGCCTTTTTCGTCCCGTTACTCCATGTGTCGGTATAATTTTAATAATGTATTCGCGTGAGAAATCCTTGAGCACGTCAAGTAAGGGATCATTATACTATCCTTGAATCAACTAAACTGTTTTTAATGCTCTTTCGTTGCGTGGAATTTATTTATAAAATAATGACAAACATTGTTAAATAATAAAAATGAAATTAATTCTTAGTATTTAATTTTTAAATATACCAACGCTAGTGGATTTCTTTAAAGCTCTCTCTCTCTCTCTCTCTTGCATGTAGTTTTGTAAATTACGTTCGTCAACGATTGTTTTATAAATAAAATAATTTATAGCGTATTCAAATATAACTGAGAACGATTTCTCTAATATACTCGGAATTATTTTATTCAATTTTTGTATTGTATTTCACAATTTACGAGGAATATGTGTTTTTTAAGGTTATAGTGTGTAATTATCTAAAATTAAAGTAGCTATCCACTGCAGAAATACTCTGTCGTTATTTTAGATAGTAACTCTAATGTAATTTACCGGATATGCTATCAGTAGCAAAAGCGTGTTAAAATATTTCAAAGTTCAGTTTTAGATACCGCTAGTGGGTATATTGTATCACTTTTGAAGGATACAGTATTTATAGTACTTGTTTGTTCTCGACTTTGTGAAACTAACCCGTTTCTCAGCTTTATCGCAGGGTTGTTTTTTTTTTTCGCTATCGACTTGGCTGAAGAATGCTTACGAATGAGACATCTAACTACTGAGGGAAGATGTTGGTATTCTCTCGAAAATATTAAGGCGAATCCACTGCTTGCGTCCACAACAGCCAGCAACATATCGATGGAAGTAAATATAATAATATTGCTAAGTTTCAAGAACATTAAGTCGCAAACTTAATGGTGATATTGGGAGATTACAAAAGAAGTTGGAGAAAATATATCTTTACCAGTCTCTTCAATTTCTATTCTCCTGAGACTAAATAAATTCACGAAAATGGGTAACTTCTGTAATTGGCTTGCGGAAGAATTTTTTTTCTCATGGGGTAACTAAACATCCAGAACTGTTAATTTAAATAACTAGTACCCAAATCGGGATAAACTTCTAATTATTTGATTCCCCCCTCCTCATTTTTTTCTTGATAATTCTCGTTTTAAACTAATTTATGTTCCATGCTCATTAGCCTAAGTGTTTATCTGAAAAATGATTTGGGCAGGTTGGCTGAAAATTAAGCGATTATTTCTCCAAGTTGTTGCCTGTGAACCAATAAAAATGTATGTCTCTTTAAGGATTCTGTTCTAGTAATCAGAGATAGTTGCTGTTATTGACCTTTAGATACTTAAGCATTTGCGAAATCCAGATGCCCGTTTCATTCCACCTGATAATTTCCTTTACAAAGCTATGTTTGGTTTCAAGCTTCAGAGCTACTTAACCCAATTTGTAAAATGTTATGCAAATAATTTTATGTTGAATGTTTTCTGTTGTGTTAATTTACGTCTGTTTGCGGTAAAAAAATATTTCTATCCCCTTCAGTTGCAATATGTTGTATGTTGTGTTATGGTTGCCTATACCTTGCAGCTTATTTATTTTAAAGAATAAATATACAACGGGCATTTTAAGCTGGATAAAGTAACTAAGACTCGCGTGAGAATACCTCGGAGTATATATAAAGTGCCGCTATTTAAGTAAAATGCATAATACTTCACAACGCTTAAAACCTCTCTTTGAGTCTCGGTAAGTCATCCCTCAAGAAGCCGCATATTTAGTCATATATCGGTGGATTTAACCCAGCTGGTTAAGGTATTCTTCGAACACCAGGCTGATTTTTCAGCTGCGGGTGAGTCTACTTCTCAAACGCAAATTAATGCTATTGCACACAATTTCTATAGTTTCTATCGCCTGTTTGTTAAACTCAACGTTAAATTTACCTTGTATATTTTGGAATGCCTGAAAATTACGAAAAGAGGGTGTAAGCACTTCGTTTTTTTGTTTTCCAAAAGGCGACGTTCGAAAATTGATTGATTGATGTTGCGGTGCGTATCGACCAGATGCACCCGAATTATCAGTCCGGTTGAACTGGCGGATCAGTAGTTCGTTTCAAACGGACTCGAACGAATTGTAGTTTCAATTTAACCGGACTCAATCGAAACAGTAGTGTATCAGACAGGCAAGGATTCAGAGCAGGTTTTGAATAGGGAACTCTTTGCGTTTTCATTCATATTTATGCCAGCTAATAACGAGAAAGAAATTCAAAAGTAATTTTTATATTGTAGCTATGCGATGGACTAAGAGCCATTTGAAGATAAAGGTATAAGATTTTCAGCACCAATAAAAATTTTTGTGAATCTAAGATGCACACTTTCGTAAGTTCACACTCTTTTGTGGAGAAAGGGGGGAAGGGAGGAGCTACTCTCTTTTTTTTCCTGCTCTTGTATCAGCCACTGGTTTCAGAACATCATTTATATGCATATCGGTGGATGCGCTGGTGAATTATTCGAAAACGCGGAAGGACCCGTATGTTCGTGAGGACTATCGAAAAGGTAAGTGAAGAAGGGACTAGCCCTGCATTGAACCCGCGACAGCCTGTGTCAACTAAGAAGCCGCTTGCTCAGTGGAAGACACGCCGCCCAGAGGCTTGTGATTTGCAGGCTGAAACCTCCATTTGGTTCGGAGTCCTGTGCACTCTTCTCGCCCCACCTATCGCCTGTTACCACAAATGGATGGTCATTGGCTCCTGTAATGGGAGGCGGGGATTGGCTTTGCGATGCTGCGGTTTTCGCGAAATTTAAGCTGGATCCACTTTCCTAGGTCATCCGACGAATTACCAGGCTGGTAATCGATTACCTCATCGATTGATATTTCCCTTTCAATTTATAACTACGTCTGTGGCCTCTTTCACAAGTACGTAGAGTTGTGGTGATGTGATATTTCCTGAAAGTATCAGCAAGGGTTGTAATATAACAAAACCATTTCTAATAACTCGTTTATTACATTTAAATTCTTCTATACAAATGATTGTGTACGCCAAACGTTAGTCTTGGGTCTGGTGCCATCAAGCAGTAACGTCCAGTATACCGTGAAACTAAAATATTTTTCTTAGGAGCTCTGAGTTAAAGCAGACGACGGCGTGAAAATATCCAGTTGTCACTCATATGAAGCTAGAGCCCTGTAGAAGGTAATTCATTAAATTACATTAAATTACCTTACATTAAATCGGACTATAAAAATACGTCCTGGCGCAAATGCAAATATTAATAGACTGGCTGAATAGACAAACTGCACTTAAAGTATAAATATACCCGTGGGCGGTAGGAAATTGGGACTCTTCGCTACTTTCTTTCACAGAGGGGAAAAAAACATATGCTTGTAGTTACCATATAAATACTAGACATAGATAGTAATGCTAACAGAACTGTTTGTTGTATGTAATTGTTACTGTACGTATGGTTGCTACAGCGGAGCAATGCGTCCCAACTACAAAACATACATTACCTCAAACAGAATAGCTTCAACGATATATGATGTTATTCCAAAAACTACTAGGATTGTAATAACCTAACGAGAATATTTTGCTGCTGCTATCCTCAAACCCGATTAAATAACTGTTCAGTATGGGCAACAGCACATTTAGTTAAGTTATTACAATTCTGATTGCTATGGAAACAATCCAAATATTATTAAGTGGTTTTGTTGGATGTACTGTGCGTTTTGAAGTAGAATCGCAGTGCTCTGCTATAGTTACCATATGCATAGTTCTAAATACAGTCAGACAGGAAAACAACAAACAATGCTGTTGGTATTGATATACTGGCTGTCCACGAATAAAAACAAAACACCAGAGTGAGGTATAAAAGTACAGAGGAGCATATTTCATCATGGAACCAATAGTCTAACGTCCATAGTTGACCCGCTATTGGCAGTGGCGATGTGCAGAGGCGGGTAGGTAATCACAATAACTAGGCTACAGGCAGTGCAATGAAATTACACTTTACTTACACATTTGGACTGAAGGCATGGGACAGCGTGTGTGTCCAAACTGACCGCCATCGTAGGCCACACAGGCCGTGCAGCGCTGAAGCATGTAGCGAAGAACATGTGCAAATGTTTCCGGCGTAGTGAGCTCATCCCTTGCGTCAAGTGACGTGGCAAACACCATCGATTTGTTTTGTCCCCACAGCCAGAGGTCAGATGATGTGACGTCAGGTGAGCGTGGTGGGCCCCACCTATCCACCAGTTCTGGAAATGCATGTCGAGGTGCCGGCGAACTGCAGTGGCGAAATGAGGTGAGATCCCGCCCTGCTGAAAACACATTGCCTCACGAGCATCTGAAGGAACTTCCTCCAAGTATCCCGGTAACACTTTCTGAAGGAACACCTCCCTTCTGAGACTGCGCGACCGTACGGTACTGAGCGCTGTGTTAGTTTGCGACATATCAAGCGAGATCAGGTAAGACTGGAATCCGGCCAACGGTTGTTTTATTAATAGGGACACCCGAATTTCGCGAATGGATTTCCACACAAGATAGATTTCAATACACTACGGACTTACCAGCAGTTTTCTTTGCTTGCTGTCTGCGTGTCTCTTTGAGAAGACATTACTTGACTGGCCAATCAGAATTAGCTTACTCCGATACTGTAAGTCTGTGATTCGCGGATAGGCACCTAGGACGCGTAATACCAAGATCATCCAATCAAAAAAAAGCGGATCTGAGCTTAACTGTTATAAAACACAACTGGTAGTAAAATCTTTTCGCGAAATTCGGGTGTACCTATTTATAAACTATAATCGCAGGCTACGGGGACAGTGGCAGAAAGTACAGCGATACACAGAAGCTGACAGAAAATTTTGAGTCTGGCTGACACAGTGGGGTTGCGGCAACTCCTTCAGCAAACACGTCGGTGACTCCGCCAGGGCTAATGAGGAGATCCAATGGGAGTTGAGGATTTTGTGTGAAGGTGGGTGTGAACGAGAAGTGTGGTGGCCAGGACATCAGTGGGCCAGAGTGTCAGTCGACGGCGGTCCACCGAGGTCTGCGGTCACCGAGCGGCGATTTGGGGCGAGTCTCGACCAGCTAGGGCGGGAGAGCTAGTGCGAACCAACCCCTAACATTATCCCCCTCTTACACATATCCACGACCCTCCTTAAGCCGACCCCCTTCTAACCACATCACATTTGTTCATACTGTTGCTTCTTTGTCGGTAAAGATTACATTTATTTGTTCATTGGAGATTATGGCATAGCACCTATTTCCACATCCTGATCAACCGTAATAGTGCTCGTGAGATTATATACCAGTTAAGGGGTATATAACAGGTATTACCAGGCGCGCAGACCTGCGTACATGGTGGTTACAATTCCATATACACAAGGTCGCATACCGGCTGCTGCACATCGCCACTGCCATTAGCAGGTTAACTATAGATGCTCGATGTAATATGCTCTATTTGTACTTATCCACCCCACTCTGATGTTTATTATCTTTTGTTCATGAACAGCCCGTATATGTTAACAATATTCGTGTGTGTCTCCAGCCCATTAGATAGCTGTCCCTAGAACCGTATATTTCTTCTCACTGTCAGCGTAAACCCGAGTCCTGTCAACGTCTGGTAGCACTGTAATTTATTTTCAAACTCCCCCCCCCCCCCCCCCTTTTTTTTTATTTGTGAAAATATTACACGGAAATACATATAAATAAAAAAAATTGTCGCGCCGAAAAAAGAAAACCGAAAAGCGGTGGTATTTATTTCCGGGACTGGTTATTTTAACGCGTTGTGTGGACCGAGCGTGTTTGAGGCGACGCCAGTCTCGCGTGGGAGGATGCATGCGCAGGTAATGAGCTATGTGGAACCTTGGCCGCATGTGAAGGTCACGTTGATTGACACCTGTATATACGTGCAAATAGATCCGCCAACACTAAAGCCTTTCACCCAGTCCGTCCTAGCGGCTATACTCAATTCATGGATACTTCTAAAATTTTCTGAAACCCTGATAAAGTTCTATTTCCGTGATGTTCCTCCGCCTCAAGCAGAACAAAGCTTAAACAAGTTTAGAAAACCACACTAAAAGGGACAACACACCGTATCCGTGCGCACTCGAGAGTAAAGGCTGTTCACGATAAAGTGAGCACTTAAGAAATTAACCCTAGAAAAAAGTCGCTGCCCGGCACGCTGAGTGACGTTCGCCCAGTAAAGTTAGTAACGATGGATGTAAGTAGTTCCATATCTTAACGTCAAATAAAAAGTGTAAGGTAACCATTTGTTATAACTTAAAATTATTTATTTCGCTTTCTGATTTTTTAATGCATTAAAGTGTAAATAATGAGCATATTTGTTAAGTATTTAATTTCTTAATAATTTCACGGTTTCATTTGACCGACGCATGAATAAAGTGACGAGGCCCATGACAATGCTCATTTTACATAAGGCGGAAGAATAGACAACGTGTATATAATTAGGTCTTAAGCAGGGCTTTGATAAGTGCTCATTTAACCGTGAACTTCCTATAGTAATTTTTTGCTTAAGAACTATTTTTTTTACTGGATATTACAACACACCGGTTTTCTCTCTGCATTCGTGCGTGTTAGTTGGAAATGACGAATCAATAATTTATAAATAAGATAAACGTGAAAGTTCATTCTAATAAAAAAAATATAATTGTATGTTAATACAAATAAAAGATGCTTGTGGTATGATGCATATTAAGGAAACGACCAAACACGACAAACACGGGATGATTTTTCATAGGTTGGATTCAAAATGCGCGAAACCCGCGAATACACTATAGCGTTCTTTCCAACTGAATGTCGGCGTATTTTTTTTTACCAAGTTACAGCGGGTTGAATGGCCACACTGGATTTTTTTTTTTATTTGTACGAGGTGTGAGTGAGTGAGTGAACAAAGAGGAGTGTGAACCTGCGCGTCCAAGGTCAAGAAGCGAGGGAGCGATACGGGCGACACTAACACGCACGCCTAGCGCCTCATCGCTCCTACGCGCAAGGCGTGCAGTGTTTCTGTCGTAACGCTGCACTGTGCAAATTAGATCTGTTACAGTGGGATTTTATTACATGCAATGAAAGCCCACAGATTAAACTACGCCCGTACCTTTGTACTTTTCTCTTGCCTCTATAAGGAAACTGCATAGGCAAGCTTTAAAAATGCGATATTTGACCATTATCACGAATTTTTATCCTCCAAGAATATACTTAATATGTTAAAAGTAAAAAGATAGATACAAAGATAATTTTTTTTTCTATTTTTTCTAGCAAAAAGTCGTATTTACAAAATATATATTTACCGAGATACGCGAATATGCGTGAAAACGATTTCACAAAAAAAAATGTTTCAAGCACACACATCTTAACCGCGATATCTTGAGAGCCGATGAGGGTGGTGCGAGGTGAGTATGGAGCGGCGCCGGAATGAGGGGGGAGGGAATGCGGGGACGGGAGATCCCTGAGAGCACCACTGACCAGCGGCACTGTCCGGCACGATTCCCGCACGTGAGGATCTGGGAGTGACCCGGCCGGGGATTGAACCTTGTTCGCCTTGGTTGGGAGGCGAGGAGGCTAGCCGCTCAGCCACCGCGGCCCCTTGTATAGTAGTTTGCAGTGTGTCGTAGGTAGCAGTGTGTAACGCCCCTAGTATGGGCTCGACTGAAACCTAAGTTCTTTTTTTGCAGACAGACTGAATTGATATAAACTGTTAAGCACATCTGTATACAAGTTATTGATGGTTTGATTGGGCTGTGTCCATTGGCGACCATGAGACTTAAATAAAAATCTCGCACACGCTCACATACAACTCAGAAAGACAAAAGTCGAAAAAATCTGTTACAACAAAAACGCAGATAATTAGGAAAAGCTGTTTCCTTGTCAATTAAACATTGAGTACATAATTGAAACAACAAAAAGATGGACGGACAGCTTATTGTTACAAAACAGAACATACAACGAAAGCAAACCAGAAGAAAAGACAACACGATGACGATAACGATGACAAGTGAAGGGAGCCCGTGCAAAAAACCACATCAGTGGGCACAGCTAAACAATAAAACTTTAAAAAAATCACACAAAAATAGAAGAAATACCAGAATAAAACACAAGTCAGGAAAAATATTCCATGTCATTATAACTCTCAAAGATAAAAGTCTGTATACAAGTTATATAAAGTTCAGATATCGGTGAGAGATTACTAGCAGAATTAATCGCCTGAGTGAGAAGACGGCAACATTGAATCACATTATGTAAGCGTGCACTAATCCTAAAAAATATCTGCGTCTTGCGTGACGGAAACAAGACAGCGCTGGCTCAATTATATACAGTATTCCTTTCCTCGTCGATATTGCGTAACGACTGACCACTCTACGTAAACTAGCAGCAAAAAATAATACTAATTTGTCCACAACGTTGTTTGTATATTATCAAACATAATCGTCTTTTTGCACCCATTAAAGCAAGCAGCGCAAAATTGTTAGGACAGTGGAACATGCTACAAACAGATTGCGCTGTCGGAAGAGCAATTAGTATTTGAGTGCAACTATTCTAACAGATGACTTGAGCATAATAATTTCCCCCGGGTGTTGGCTGTTTTTTGTTTCGAAGCTTACATGGATATAACTAAGAGAATCGCGAATTTAAATTCCAGAGATTCGGACGTTGTAATTTTGTTTTGAAATTTAACACTAAATTATTTCGAGCGTGCGTAGTCGGGTACAATGAAATAGGAAGGCTTGATATCCGGTGTACTAGTGAAATAAGTCACGTCTAGTTACTATAATTATTTAGTTGCATCGGGGAATCTTAGAGAGATTTAAAAATGTTAAAGTATAGAATATAAGCCACGATAAAGTTATGTTATCGTTTCTCCGAGCCATGTATAGAGTTTTCACCTTAGTCGTAGTTCCGAAGGCTGGTGTCAATAGACTTATTACGACGGTCGGAACTCGCCATCTCGACGTCTTCATGGTGCAGTGCGTCTGCGATAAAGACCCGCCGTGTTTGAGGACCAGAAGCGAGGGTGCAATAAGGGTGGCACTGCCACGCACGTAAAGTTGCGCCATCGCCTCTAAGCGCAAGTCTCTGAACCAGCGTGCAGTGTAACTATGTGACTTTGAACGGCGGCCCTGTTATTTTATTGGCGGAAAGCCTGTAGGAAGGTTCGGTGCAGGGCCATCGAGTTGTTTTGTACGTATCTGATGCGCATATTATGAATTAAAGCTCCCCGTTTCTAGCCGTTCTGGAGTACTCTGGAATGGTGTTTTGAGAGTACTCGACACGCCCCTCGTCTGAAGTGTGTTTCCTTTCGTAGATCGGTACGTTGGACGCACGTGGAAATGCGTGTATTTCGAACACTCTGCAGTGGGCGGAGTTGTGGCGTATCGTAGCCAGGAGCCTTAATATCGGGCGCGTGTTGAGCAAAACAACGGGGCCCTTGCTGCTTTCCAACAGTCGGAGGGGATAACTTCTGTCGTGGCTCTGGCAATCACAGCTCGTGTCCCATTTACCGGCAACATTTTTGAGCGTGTGATCGATCTGGTAAGGCCTGATCTCGCGATCGTAACAACGTGTTCGGTTTACTGTAGAAGCTCAACGGCACTATCAAATTGCCAACAAAGCTGTTGACACCAGCGCTTGGTTAGTTGAAAAGGTTACTGCAAACTACCGAATAGCCATCCTGCTGTTACTGCCTATTTTCGGATTGTCACTTTATCATGGGTAACAACTGGTAAAGGCTTTTCACGATAAAGTGAGCACTTTTGAAATCAACCTTAGAAACAAGTCACTGCCCCTACCTGCATGTATTTTAACGGGCGCAATGATTGACGTGTGCCCAGTAAAGCTGGTAATGATGTAAGGGAAAATATTTCCATATATTAACGTCGAATAAAATATTTTGCGTAGCCATTTGTGAGAACTTAAATTATTTCTCTCGTTTTATTTTTTTACGTTTCGGAGTGTAAAAATAAGCAGATTTGTACAATATATACTTTTCTAATATTGCAGTTTCACTCGACCGATGCATGAATAAAGTGATAAGGCCCATGGCAATGTTAATCATACATAAGGCGGAAGAATACGCAACATACATTCAAGTAGATCTTACGTAGGGCTTTCAAAAGTGCGCATTTTACCGCGAATAGCCTATAATAAGCTGTTTGCTGAGAATTTTTTTAATGGACCTCTGAATAAAATTTCCTTTTCCTACTTGCATATATTTTAACGCGCGCGCCTACATATACTTCGCGACATTCTTCAAGTGAAGTTGTCAACGAGATACAGTAGTTCCTTGCGTGTACATTGTGTTAAAGGTGTTTTTTTTTTAAATTAATTTATGAATATGGTAATATTGTATTGTCTTGTGTTACTAGCTGATGTCCTGTTTTTTTTTTTTTAAGGCACCGCAACATCTAATGAAAAATATAAGTGTTTTCACAAACTCCTTGCAATTCAATCGCCAAGTATGTGTTCTAATGCTTGCACGAGTTAGTTTGAAGTCTGTTCACGAACGGCTTTTGCTTCAACACGTCAGTGTTCATAGTTAACAAGATTACTAGTTGTACTCGCGTTGTATCGGCTGTTCGCGGTAAAAATGAGCACTTTTGAAAGCCCTGCTTATGATATACTTGTATGCCCGTTGTGTATTCTCCCGCCTTACGTAAAAATCCACACCGTCATGGGCCTGATCACTTAGTTCATGCGTCGGTCGGGAGAAACTGTGAAATTACAAGAAAAGTAAATACTTTACAGATCTGCTCGTTTTTACACTTCGCTGTGTAAAAAAAAAAAAAAAAAAAAAAAACAGAAAACGAAAGAAATAATTTAAGTTATTACACATGATTGCCTAACACTTTTTATTCGACGTTAAGATATGGAACTACTTTCCCTCCAACGTTACCAATATTAATGGGCGCATGTCACGCAGTGTTTCGTGAAAGTTTATACAGGTGAGAGAAGTGACTTTTTTCTAAGATTTATTTAAAAAGTGGTAACGATGAATAGCCTGTAATTGTTTTTATGCGCCGATACAAAGTGACCATTGCCCGTTTTGACTTGGTAAATGGCGAAACATGCCAAGTGGCATGCAATAGTTCCAGGAACCAAGCGAACGAACTCAACTGTTGAAACGGGCAGGGTGCCGTACTTGGACAAGATAAGCGTAGTGATCAAAGTCCGACTTTGAAATCACTGCGCGACGCATGTAGTGGTACGTTGGCAAATGCGACTGCAAGATTCGGACGATCCTGACAGCTTTCTTCCACCCACGCGGTGAGACGAGGTAGCGTGAGATTCGCAGTTCCTGCGTATTTTAATCTATATTATCCATTACTTCAACTACCTGTTGCTTCCTACCCGTTTAGCGCGAATAATGCGTGCCTGCCGCACGTCGACTGATGACCTCGTTACGTCGCGAGGCTGGTCGACACCAGGACAGTAAATTCGTTCACTTCGTTTTTTTTTCTTCTTTTCTATCCTGCTTACAGCTTGTACGCGGTTACGACTAAAATATGGCCTAGTGTAATATCAGGCGTGATGAGGAACGCGAGGCAATAGTGCAGCGTACTGAGAATAAAAAAAAATTGGTGTTGTCTGTGTTGGGGACACGGCCGTTTGTTTTACGTGAATGTGTCTACGTTGACGCACTCGGACGCCTTGATATTTATTCTAGGTTCCCGGCACCGCTTCACTCGTTCATATGTGGTTTTATGGATATCGCTGGATTGCTTTTGAGATGCTCTTTCCAACCGTATACGATTTCTGTATTTCGACTTGGCTCTTTGGCGAGTATAGGCCGAAATTGTGTTAAGTTTTATTTTTTACATTAAACTTATATAATTTCACCATAACCACGCCACACACATGTTTTTATACGCAAAATCGATTGATCTGGACGAGAGCTGTCGATTGAAACTAAAATGAGCACTGTAGCTTCTCCTAGTCAAAAGTTATACTCCGCGGAAGTTATGAGATGCGGCGAAACGAACTCAAAATTGCGCCACCCCCCCCCCCTTTTTTTTTCTACCGCGCGCGATGCTTCGCAGTCCTCACTCAACGTAACATATTCTTTGATCCATTGGCAATGGAGTGGTGTAATTGAATTTTGAACGTAGACGGTGGATTCGGAGCTGCAGTGCCATACTATAACCCCCCGATTTTGTTGTCATCGGATTTTCTGGATTGCCTCCCACTAGGGTTACAGATTTAAAGGCGCGTCCGCGGCAACAGAGGTGTAACAGCCGATCATTCCGCGAGCTCCAGAAATACGGCGCCTCCAGCCAGAAACGTTCCGGGGACGTCGTTCGCAGATCAACGCCCGGTAACCTACTCGCCAACCGGCGGCTCAGCCAGTAGGGAGCCTGCCGTCACGCGCGGTGGCCAATCCGACGTAATAAGACCCGTTCCCTGAGCTCCGCGCCGCCAATCAGGACATGGGTACCATATCAAAGGTACCGCCTCGCACTTTCGTCTCTGTGCACGTGTTTACTCTGTGGCATTGACGAGGTGGCTTTACATCTTACCGTGAACACACACACACTATACTGTCACTTTTGATAGCCCTGGTTAAGATCTAATGGTTGCCTAGCATTTTTTATTCGACGGTAAGATATGGAACTACTTCCCATCCATCGTTACCAACCTTACTGGACGCATGTCACGCAGTGCGCCCGTTAAAATATAGTTGGGAGCAGTGGTTTTTTTTTCTAAGGTTGATTTCAAAAGTGCTCACTTTATCGTGAACACCTTTTAAGTAGAATGAGTGAAGAGATTTGGGCGGCTCTTATCGAGGTCTTGAGAGCTGAAGAGGGGTAAAGTGAAGCGATCATGGAGCAGCCCCGGAATGTGAAGGCGGGGGGAAACGGGAGATCCCCGAGGAAATCCGCCGACCAGCGTCATCGCCCGGCACGATTCCTACATGCAAATATCCTACGGCAATCCGCCGGAATCATCCCGGTTCGCTTGGCGGAAGACGAGTAGTCTTGACCATCACACCACCGCTGTCCCTGACCGCAACTAGAATGCCACTAGCGTGAAACGGCGCCACGTTTCAGTTTTAAATTAAATTAAAAGCGAGGGTAAGAATTTTCCCTTGCGGCCTACGCGGTTAAGAGCGGGATGGATCCGCGTGGGAACACCGCGTCCAAGGTCGAGAGACGAGGTAGCGATACGGGCGACACTACCACGCACGCCTAGTGCCTCGTCGCTCGTACGCGCAGGGCGTGCAGTGTTTCCGTCGTGAAGCAGTACTGTGCAAATTAGATATGTAACAGTGGGATTTTATTACACGCGATGAAAGACCACCGATTAAACTACGCCTGTATATTTGTACTTTTATCTTGCTGCTTCAAGAAACTGCATAGGCAAGCTTTAAAAATGAGATATTTGACCATTTTCACGGTTTTTTTTTTCTCTCTACCAGAATACACTTAATATGACAAAAGTAGAAATATAGGCACATATATAATTGTTTATCTTTCCTTACAAAAAAAATCGTATTTGCAGAACATTTATTCACCGAGATACGCGTATTTGCGTAAACAACTATTTCACAAAAAAATGCGCGAGGATCCATCCCAGTACTAAGGGCGTCGGCTACTTGGATGTTTTTAGCGCGTTTGAGGAAGGGAAGCGCGGGACCAATAAGGACGACATTGATACGCGCGGCTGATGCCCCTTCGCTCCTACGCGCAAGGCGCTGAACTGGCGTATAGTGTTTCCGCTATGCTGCGTGTGCTTATGGGACATTAAGCGGTGGACAGTCTGTGCCAAAGTTCAATGCATGTCCCTATAATAGTTTCGCAAGTTTCCAACCTGTACATTATGAGCTACAGCAGTGCGGAAAAAAAAGCCGTTTTTATCTATGTTGGAGGACTCGGGAATAGCGTTCATAATGTACATGATGTATTGGGAGTACTATATGTACCTCGCCCAAAATGTCTGTTGAAGGTCGCATCTCAATTGGTCCAGAGAGTGCTAGCTCGTTCTCTCGTTACCGCGGTTACGTCAGAATGGCGTCGTCTTCCTGTCGTAAAGTGCTCCAAGGAGCGAGAGGACCAAGTTCTATACTCGCTGTGCTCTCCGGCATACGCAGTTTCTTCTCACGATTGTAAGTTGACAGATCAAGTTAAATGCTGTGAAAGTATCGCACTCCAGCGAAGCTACTTTCTTAATTTGTACTTCATTTAGTTAGCTATAGGAAGCAACAATTTTGGCCGTAAAAATTAATTGCACTCACTAATACGTATTTTATGGTAAATTAATTTCATCTGAAAATATTATTGAAATTTTAAATAAGACACAGGAGAGTTCATAAACACATTTTGTTTACACATGCTTATGTTCGTAAGTTTTATAAGCACT
Organism: Dryococelus australis; assembly: GCA_029891345.1. NCBI lineage: Eukaryota > Metazoa > Arthropoda > Insecta > Phasmatodea > Phasmatidae > Dryococelus > Dryococelus australis. The sequence continues at coordinate 31,316,466 of CM057006.1, forward strand.
GTTTTAAAATTTTCACGTGTTTTTTTTTTATCCAAAAAAAATCAGAGTAGCATCCCAAAACGAGAGAGCGAGAGAGGGACAGTACACTAAAGAGCCTTCCCGGTGGGTAATATGTGTGTTCTTGAAAAGAGTATTAGTCTGCAAGTACGTGTCAGACAAAACATGTTTTTGTCATATGTAGCCAGACTGGAAGAAAACTAGTTATTTGAGAAAATTATTATAAAGAAATGCGGGAGAATAGTTTGCAAAATGTTATCATTCTCGTTGATATAGGTTAAATCAATTTGTTCTCTTTCCCCCCTCCCCCCCCCCCAAATTTTTAACTAACTGAGGTGGTTAAATTGTATTCCCGTTTTCTTTGGTAAACCTATAACTTCCTGTCAAACGATAGCGAGGGAAACTTTGAGAATAACTTCCTTGTTTCATGGCAACGTTCAATGCAAAATGGTTAAGATTTCCGTAACACTAGGTTCCCGTGATTATTTAGCAGAATCCCATGTTCCGAAGTAAGGATTTGTGGAAATGAGGGAGAATTCGAAACTGCCAATCACTTTGCTTCTCTTAGCCCTATCTTCTAGTGCCTCTCTCTTTCTCTGTCCTCATTTTTCTTTCTCTGTCGCATCATCTGTCTTTCCCTTTCTCTCTCTCTCTCTCTCCTCCTTTCTCTCTTTCTTTCTCTCTTTCCTCCTTTCTTTCTTTCTCTGTTTCTCTCTTTCCCCTATATATTTAGCTTTTTGTTCTTTCTGTCTTGCTCTTTCTCTGTCTTGCTCTTTCTCTGTCTTGTTCTCTCTCTTTTGCTCTCGCTCTTGCTTTCTCTCTCTCTTTCTTTCTCTCTCTCTTTCTTTCTCTCCCTGTCTATCTTTCTCTCCCTGTCTCTCTATCTTTCTCTCTCTCTCTCTTTCTCTCTCTCTTTCTCTTGCTCTTTCTTTCTCTTGCTCTTTCTTTCTCTTTCTTTTTGCTCTTTTTCTCTCAAATTTTTCGCACGGCTGTCTTGCACGCCATCTCGACATGTCAGATGCTAAAGTCACATGTGACAAGTTCCGTGCACGTCACACATTCTCACTTTACCGAGGTCGGTTTATACGCGCTACAGAAAGGGCGACATTGCGTCGAGCAATGGACAATTGAAGGTATAGTGCATTCCCGGATGAGGACCTTTAATCAAAGGTACGGACAATCAGCCGCTTTCTTGTCTATATTCCTTGTGTATATGCATTTTTAAAATCAAACCTTTGTATAACACCCCATGTATGCCATGTTTGGCCGTTTCCTAAATTGTAATGTATCAGAACCGGTACTTATATTACTATAGTATTTTATTTTTGGTTAAACCTAATATTTATTTACATCTTTATTGATACTTAATAGTGATAAAGCATAGAGAAAATAGGTGCATTGGTAATGCCTTGTAAGAAATATTTCTCATGAAAGATGATATTGAATTGAGTGCACACACAAGCAGTAAGTTGTCGCTACGGTGTAATTCTCTAGACTTAGTTAAGCTTTGTTTCTATAAGGTGGAGTAATAGCGTGAAAGTAGAGCTGTAGTAAGGCTTAAGAAATGTTGGAAGTATCAATGAATGGACTATATCTTCGTGCGACTCGTGGCAGATGACTACAGCCTCGTCTGCACTTGAAAACGTATGTCTGAAAACTGTTTCGTGTTATTTCTGAGCAGTGTTTCTAAACAGTTTGTGGTCAATTTACAGACTGTTCCCAGATTATTTCAGAAACACTAAAAACATCGTTCAGAACCCCTATTTTTGTACTGTGTTGTGTCCAGACTGCAGTTCTGTTCGATATGTTACCAGAAAGAGTATCGGCTTTCGCGTGTATTCTATATTATGTTATCAAAACAATATGGCAGAATTTCAAGTTCAAGTTTCTTGTTCTTAGTTTTAATTTTTAAACTCGGAATTTGTTATAGCCCACAGAATTGCTTGAGAATGAAACCCTCAGTGGGTTTCATTGTTTTATCGCGTCTCCGCACACTCATTTTAATAAAATTATTAATTACCGACAGTAATCAGTAGCTTACCCACAAACATTGATATTAGCACCTTTGACAGCTGAGCATCCGAAACTCACTGATGTCCGAAGACCGACATTGCGTTTTTCTCCGAATAAATCCAAAAGTGTTCCTCAATTGTTTCTCTTTTGTATAGAAACAGCGTCCAAACGCTTTGCTAAAAGAAAATATGAAAAATAACATTTTGTACACAATTTTGAAACAGCCTATCTAGAAACGTGTTCCAAAGTGTAGACGGGACTTATCATGGGCAAATCTGCGATCAGGACGACAATGAACAATTCAGCGTCACCATATTTGTTACCGGTGTTACGAAAGATTGTAAATTTGGTCCCAAGTAAGTGGTAAGCATCTTGAAGACGTTTAGTTCGATACGCGGCAGTAACGTTAAGTAAGATAGGAAGTTGAACGCTATTACGAGACTACATAAGGGGAGATTTTCTTTTACATGCGGTGTCTGCGGGTGCAAAATTACACTAGGAATAGTGGCGAATTCCACCTGTGAAGAACTTGAATTGCAAATTATATTATGTACAACTATACTAAATATATTCTTGTTACTTTACATTTACCGGACACAAAACACTGAAATGGTGCTGTAGTACAGTAGTTGCAGTAAAACACAAGTTACGTAGCCACTTTGTGACGTTTGCATGGGCACTTTATTCAAATACGCTCCTCAAGGTAGCGGTAAAAGGACTTGGGCAAAAACTGCACTACCACATGAATATAGAAATTTAAGTGGTTTCTTGTTGTGGAAAATTCCAACAAATGCTTAAAGCTACGTAAGGAAAATCAAAATATTTCGTATTTATGATTTTTCCGTCTTTTAACATTCAAATAAAACCATAGATACGTAACATAAGTTGAAGTGACACTTTACACCACATCTCCGGGTTTTCTCGGGGGTCTCCCGTTTCCGCTTTCCTTCTTTTTGGCGCTGATCCATTCTCACCTCATTTCACCATTTTCGGCTCTCAAGACCGCTTTATCTGCCGCCTAAGTGTCTCAACTCGTTTTCGACAAACCAGTAAGAGCTTAACTAATTTTCACTTTTTGGTATTGTCATAGTTGGGCCATTTAAGCACTTTCTAAAATTTGGCTCAAAACTAATGAAAATAACTGTTTTTCTGCGTCAAAGGTATTACAATTGAAAAAAAATAGCCCTAAGACTGAGGACTTAATTTATCTGTTATAACACGTTCTCCACATTGGTTCACTGATCGATCTACAAAATTTTGTGGTGATTGTGTCACGTCCATTCCTAAGGAATTGCAGTTATTGGCAGTTCAACGCAAATAGTAATGAGCGTATACACTGTAATATCTCCTTGGGATTTTATTCCTCGATACATTAACCGAGGGTGAAGGTTCCTTGACAACAGAGGTGGTGTGGCACCATGCTATAGTAGCCTAGCCAAATTGCAACCACGTGCCACCCGAGGAAAGGTGGACCAAAGAGAAAGGAAAGGAAAAAGAGATTTCACAGCCAGGCTCTCTACGATCGGGCCACTAACGCTTCTCTCGTGACCAACATAAATAACAAATCAGTTGTTCTGTCGCGACTATTTTTGAAGATTAAGATTGATAAAATATAATTTTAGAGGACATGGTAAGGATTTTTTTAGTATTAATAATTACCAAACTGATGTGATTAAATTGGGCTGTATTTTTTTTTTTTGCTCTGCGTTAAGTTTCAAAAACAAATTTGTTTGTTTTGACAGTTATCTGTAGTATTTGAATAAGAGACAAATATTTAGGCAAAGTATCGATTGTTATAGGAAATAATTTAAAGTTCGTAACCAGATAAACAGATCAAACCTAGATATCAGTCAAAACAAACAAAATTGGTTTAGAAACTTAACTTTCTGGATTGCTGGGAAAGGTGAATTATTTCACAAGTGTGTTTGGCTACAAATTTGGACAGTGAGAAACTCAACAACTTGTTAAACGTTTCTTTTTAATTTTCCCCATTTCAAAATTGGAATTCAATTTACGTACGAAGCTTGTAAACAACTTGGTTCAAGAACGCCAACTTTATGGAATAATTACAACATAGACAATTGAAAACCCTTATTAAATTGTTTGCTTAATGCTTAACGTGTGTACTATTAATGTTGATTTGATCTTAAACGTAAAAACCGATAACTCTGCTTGATCGCCAATCCGATGGACAAATTATTTTACAATTGAATGACTTTTCGACGTTGGTATAAACGGAATTGTTAGTGCTCGATAAGAGCAGCGAAAGCCCTATATACCTACATAATATTGATGCGTCCATTATAGCCTCTCTCTCTCTACTCGAGGTAACCCAAGACTGCTCGTGCCATCTCTGGTTTTACAAATTCGCTCCGCAACCCGAATCACTATGGGAGCCAGTTCCCTCGCAACTGGCTATGAGTATCTGCAGTGATGGCTTGGGCCGACAGTTTGTACCTAGGCGCCGACTGTCGCGGATGCAGCTTGGGCAGCGAGGTGTGCCAAGTCCAGCAGAGCGGCGGCCCAGTTCCGGTAGGCGGTGTTTCGGAGATCAGAGTAAACAGGGTAGTGGCATGAAGAATGAGTCCAGGTGGCTGGGGAGGTATATATGTGTGGGCCGACGTCGTGCAGCCTTCCCCCCCCCCCCCCCGTATTATTGGAAGACCTCGCGACGCGGAGGTGCTGCTGGAGTTCGGCCGTGTCGACGGGAGCCACGATCGATGCTGATCGAGCCAAGACTACGACTACAAGAATACGGTGGTGAGCGCAGCCGTCCATGGGCGCTAGGGGGGTACGTCGTAGGACAGTCGGGCCGAGTTTAAGTTATTGAGCAGTTAATAGTCAGCTTGGCGTATCAGCACATTGCAGAGTCAAGCACGGAGATAGAGCCTTCAGCCCGTATCAATGCAATAGTGATTGACGACGCTAAAGGCTGTTCACGATATAGTGAGCACTTTTGAAATCAACCTTAGAAAAATGTCGCTATCGTCGCCTGCATATATTTTAACAAGCGAAGCGAGTGACATGAGCCCAGTAAAGTTGGCAACAATGCATAGAAAGTAGTTCTATATCTTTACGTCGAATAAAACGTGTCGGGTAACCATTTGTGACAATTTATAAATTATTTATTTCCTTTTCCGTTTTTTTTTCATGCATCGTAATGTAAAAATTAGTAGATTTTTTAATTATTTCGTTTCTAATAATTTTATTGTTCCACTTGACAGACGCATGAATGTAGTGACGAGTCCGTGGCAATGTTAATTTTGCATAAGGCGGAATAATACACAATGTGCATACAGGTAGATCTTAAGCAGGGCTTTATAAAAATTTCTCATTTTACTGTGAACAGCCTATATAATTATAATTTGTACAGTTTGAGTTTGATAAAATGTCGTGTTTGTAGAGAATCTGTGTTCTTCTTATTCGTGCCACTGAGATACGTATTCCCAATAACTTGTTCGGTTGCAGCCCTATGAGAAATAGTGAATAGGACAGTGATACTGGCTGAAGGTGAAACTGGAACACAGCCACTTGGCGGGGTGTCGGACCACCACTTGGCATTCAGGCCGTCGGGGCCCCGATACCCGAATCTCGCTGTGAAGAAATTCGTTGGTATGGTAAAGGTTAGTGGGCGAACTTAGAACCGCCCCGACAGCGCGCGCTAACGGCTATGTGGTGGCGCTGGCGATGGCAATGGGCCTGGAGACAGTGATGATGGTGAAAAGGAAGGCTACTGCCCGGTGGATAATCCCTCAACTCTGAAGAACTAGGGGAGGGGTCCTTCCAGCTCGCTCGAATCTGCACTGTAAAAAAATTATGGGAAAATTACCTGACAAGTGTAAGGTAATATTCGCAAACTTGTGGTGGGAAACGTAGTTTTCCTTACAAGTAAGCTAGAATTACGTAAAATTCTCGTACGTGGTAGTGGAATATCCCATACGTGGATGGAAAAATTACCCTTACGACGCGTGCATCTCTTCAGCATTCTCAACAGCTAAGTGGAGCGATGGGCGGAAGATACAATCTTTTAACACGCTAATATTCAATAATGGTGTCACGTTGTCGTCGTGGTGTAATCTGAGCCCTGCCCTCATAGCTCAGGGGGTAGGGTGGCCGACTTGTAGTCGGAGGGTCGCGGGTTCGCGCCCCGGTGCCTCCGACGTGGCAGATGCTCAGTTCGATTGTCGCACTGAGAATTCATCAAGAAGTCGGTCTCACTAGAGCTTCGTCAACGTCAAAAATGTCACAACAACGTCAAAAAAAATGTATAACGCATCGGCCTATCGTGATAGAGGGCCATGGTTCGCGCCCACCCACCAGCGTCAGGGATTTTGGTGTTGAGGTTTCGGTTACTATTCGTCAGAGTATGTAGGTAATAAAAAGTTAACAGTAGAAATACTCCGGGATATTTTTAATATCACTTTATTATACAATATAGTTAATTTTCCCTTACTTGTAAGGGATTATTCCCTCCACTTTTGTCAGGTACTTTTTCCGTACGATTAGAGAATAATGCTTTACTTGTCATGTAATTTTACTCTACATTTTAAGAGGTAATTTTACCTCACAAGTAGAGGTTACTGGCATCCCTTATATGTAAGAGGATTTTAGCTCAATTTCTTTTTACAGTGTGGCCACAAGTGCCACGGAATATAAGTGGTAGCACGGGACGATCTGTTAGCTCCACCAGAGGTTCTCTCTGATGACCGATCATTTGAGGGTACACTCGTCCTGGCAGTGGTTAACCCCGTGTATTGGGGGAAGGTCCGGAGAGTTTACCCCTCATAAAGAAGGACCGGGCGGTGAGCGTCAACCTGCTCCGGTTGTGCCCTGGAGAGACACTAGGGTTATGGGTAGATAGAATCTGATTAGTCCAGAGCCAGACAAGTCCAAGGAAAATAAGATCCCGCCCCCTTCTCTACTAGAATTTCTCTTCCTACTAATAAAGAACATGGTTCATGCCCATCTGTTTCCTGTAGCATTTTCTAATAATGCGTGTAACAATTTTGAATTCTTTTCTGCTGACTGGGTTTTTACTGTGCCTGTGTCAGTTTTTTTACCAGCCTCTTCTTAGTTATAGTCTTAACTATAGGTACACTAAGGGAGGTGGCCAATGGCCCAAAACTGTGGCCATGGCTGCCCATTCCCCCTCTGCCGCGATGCATGCCTCCTTGCATGGATTCCCTCCCGTGCAGGCGTAAGGGGGCTCAGCCCCACGACGCAATGGTTCCCGTCCCTACATCGGACGTACAACTAACACTTAGAATTAGGGTAGGTTAGAAAAAAAACCCTGGCCAAACCACGCGCTTAGTATCAGAGGGCGAGGGTCTCAGGACCTCGTGGTAGGGTGTTCTTTGTCGTATACGTGTGAATCAGGTAGGGGCTTTGGATCTGGTCAATTCGGGTGCTAGGCGGGGACAATTGCGATGAGAGGGTGTGACCCCTACCCCCGCCTATTGGTCGGTCGTAGCGCGGTAAGGCTTTAGTGGCTAAGAGCGCTACGTAAAACTATAAAATACTAACTGGTATTGTACCAAGATTTTCTTTCCTCGTGTGCGTTTTTCCGGTGTGTTTTTCTTGTTTTAGCCCTGCGTCCCTCTTCATGGACGACAATGCTAAAAATCATCGCACAGCTGCTGTCGCTTGGAGCCAGGCTTCACCTAAAGAATTTTTGTTAAGAGATTGAACTCATCTAGATTTGTAAACATTCCAAATTTAATTTATTTTATAAATTTAAAATGTACATTTTCATTATATAAATATTTCAAAAAAGCATTTAAAATTAAAATTTGAATGGTTTACAAATGTAGATGCGTTTAATCATAAACAAAAAAAATCGTGGTTGAAAATACTATCGCAAAAAAACGACTGAGAGATATTTGCCCGAATTTAGCCTTTGATTCCCTATACGCTCATGCATGGTGAAGCCTGGCCTTGTTTGAACGCATGGATTGGCCCACACAATCACCGGAACCAAATCCAATCGAACACCCGTGTAATGATGTCGGGAGGATGTCTTGGAGGCTCATTCTTCACCGCCGACGCTAGGTTGCTCTACGGAGCAATTTGCTTTACTTCTGCTGTAAAGATAGCGTTTCGTTCCTCGCGAGCAATCCTGTGCACTGCAGTTTGCTTTACTTCTGCTGTAAAGATAGCGTTTCGTTCCTCGCGAGCAATCCTGTGCACTGCAGTTTGCTTTCGATTATAAAATTTGCTTCCGTGCGAATTGTTGCCTCAAGTAAATAACTTCATAAGCTAATATTTAAATCACGTTTTCAAAAAGGCGGCATTCGAAATCTGCCTAGCGTTAAGTACACAGTAATGTAAAAAAGTCATAAAAGCTTATTTAAACTATTATCTCGTATCACTTACTGGTAATAGGGATTAAGTTAGTGGTATTTTCTTCACCACATACTCAATTGTAGAATTATAAATAATAATTTTTACCCACTGATGTTTTTTACATATAGTTTTAATTCACTATGGAGATTTCGTGTTTGGTAATTTTGTCGATTTACTACTAATTTGAGATACTAAAAACGAAATACAAATTCACGAAATGCGTCGTGACCTTACCAACGTAATTTTCGACAGTTCACGTTGTTTTATCAAGTTTATACAGGGCGTGTCTAAATTCCCATTGCACAATGTAAGGGCTTGTAGTGGGGACCAAGACGGTTACGTTTAGCATAGGAACTTATGTGTAAACAAAACACCACCACAGCCCATGTTGACCTCTCCCACGTCTGCAACATACTGTACGGTGTTTGTCTTCTGGGTCCACTTACAAGAAGGCCTTGAGGTGACGACCAACGATGTCTACACAAACACCGTACCTACGGACCATGTTCTATTACACACGATCACCAATACCTGGAAGTCCAAGATCCGCTGCAGCCATAATCCGCGTCAGCAGGTCCTCCTCTGATTCCACAGGGGTCTCGTAAATAACTCCCTTCATGTAACCCCACAGGAAGTAGTCTTAGCTGAGTCAAGTCGGGTGAACGTGCAGGCCAAGCGATAGGGCCATCTCGATCTATCCACCCCGCTACATCCATAGAAGTAACGGGCTCTTTAAGATCTCGATGTTACGAGTGGTATATAGTCCCATCTCGAGTGAGAAACACTTAGTGGTTTTGTAATAATGATTATTTTGCTAGTATGGAAGATATGGCGACGAAATTATTTTACGCATAAGTAAAACCTTGAATTGTTCGAGCTATATTCCGATTCTGCCGGTGTAAAAAAAAATTTTTTTTTAAATGATGAAATTGCGTAAATAAGCGCATGGTTTTCAATTAATTCGAAAAGAAATACTTGAAACAAAAATAATAGTGACATCAGCCATAGTTTCCTGAGTGTAATCATTCCAAAAAAAGGGTTTGTCCCTGCATTGAATTTTACTAAAACTGTAGGTATGTTTTACGTATTTTGAGGCCCATCTCGTGCTGTGCTGCCTACTCGCTACGTGATTTTCCTCGCCTAGCCACGAGTGCTGGTCGGGAAGGGTTGGAGGGGGGTAGCTGGCAGAGGCTTGCCACAGCAAGGGAGGTATTGTTTGCTCTCGAGGACAGGCGTGTCCATTAGGCTGGCCTGAAATTTTCAAAATGGCGACTTGTATGGTTTATTTTAGACCGCTACTTGGTACCTCGGGAGCAGTGATTCCGCCCAGACTTCTGGTGGGAGTGCCTGATATGAGAAGCGCTTAGTCCATCATTGTTGAAGACGGAGTCACTTGAAAAACTAAGCACGTTCGACATCTTAGGCCGTGTCCGAAATGGCAGATTTTGCGGACAAAGTTATCACGTGACCCAATTTTGTATACGAAAATGGTTACGTGTTTAGTAATTTTGTATCTAGCGGATGTTAGCAAAAATACAAAATGGCAAAATCAGCGCAGTATTCTTTTTGGCGTTCAAAACACATACGTGAATGTGTAGTTGAACCATTTTTTTAAAACAAATAACTGTTCAAAAATTCAAGTGTTGTGTATTGTTTATGTATTTTGGAACAAAATATTTTTCAAGTTGTTACTGCATAATTTATTATTTTCTTATTCATTGACATACTCTCAGTATTCCAGTAATGATCGTAGAAATATTACGTCTATTTTAAGCATTAAATTGAGATAAAAAAATATTCTCACTGTTAATGTAAAGATGTGTTGCCAGGAGTGCTTAGTGACTATCGACAACGTCTGAATGGAAACTTACGAAATTACAAAAACAACGAATTTTTCATTTCGGACACGGCCTTAGAAACGACTCGGCCGATCGTTGACAATTCTAGCATACGGTTAGTGCTACGAAGATCTGCCTATTTCGAACACGGCCTTAGAAACGACTCGGCCGATCGTTGACAATTCTAGCATACGGTTAGTGCTACGAAGATCTGCCTATTTCGGACACGGCCTTAGAAACGACTCGGCCGATCGTTGACAATTCTAGCATACGGTTAGTGCTACGAAGATCTGCCTATTTCGGACACGGCCTTAGAAACGACTCGGCCGATCGTTGACAATTCTAGCATACGGTTAGTGCTACGAAGATCTGCCTATTTCGGACACGGCCTTAGAAACGACTCGGCCGATCGTTGACAATTCTAGCATACGGTTAGTGCTACGAAGATCTGCCTATTTCGGACACGGCCTTAGAAACGACTCGGCCGATCGTTGACAATTCTAGCATACGGTTAGTGCTACGAAGATCTGCCTATTTCGGACACGGCCTTAGAAACGACTCGGCCGATCGTTGACAATTCTAGCATACGGTTAGTGCTACGAAGATCTGCCTATTTCGGACACGGCCTTAGAAACGACTCGGCCGATCGTTGACAATTCTAGCATACGGTTAGTGCTACGAAGATCTGCCTATTTTGAAGTAAATTTTATATATCGGAGACACTCTATCAAAATGTCGGCCTTGTTAATTTAATTTTATATGACGTAAGGATGGGAAAACTGTCAAGATTTAAATCATACATACCGTATTGGCGATATTTAATGTCACCATAAACTTAAATTAATTCTTTCCTTCTGGCATTTGAGATGCAGCACTACGGAAATTAAAATTGCTTTGTTTTCCGGGAACAATTCGCCACACTCCCATATTAGATGCATATGAGGTGATAGGATTTTTATCATTTGATTAATTTGTAAGTAGTATGTTTGAGATACTAAATACAGAATTATTGAATTCGTCGTTCTAATTGTAAAAACATTTGGTTGTTCAGTGATGAAGTTAGCATAGCACTGTTGCCTCCCGCCCTGTGGGACTGGGTTTGATTCCCGGCATCTGTCCTTGAAGTTTTCAAGTGGTTGGTGCAAATCTACCAAGTATTGCATATGGCATCGACAAATACCACAGGATCATCTGCCTAGCCTCCTTGAGTGCGACACTGTATCCATTGTGATGTTGCCTTGTCTTCCTAACCAGCCACGGAGCTGTCAAAGTCGTTATTTATTTATTTTATGTTACTCAGATTTATTATGTTTCATTGCATATTTGTTTTTTTTATTATATTAATTTGCGCTCCATGCCCACTTGCGCTCCGTGTCCACTTGCGCTCCATGTTTGTTACAATATCGGAAACGTAATTTCTGGTGCAGGAGGGACTGTTTGTGACCCAGAGGATGTGGCTTCTTGCAGTGGCAGCACGTTCGAGGGCCAATGGCAGAATGGCAAGCGGCACGGGCTGGGCATGGAGGCGCGTGGCCGCTGGCTCTACCGGGGCGAGTGGACGCAGGGCTTCAAGGGCCGCTACGGCGTGCGGCAGTCCTCCACGTCGAACGCGCGCTACGAGGGAACCTGGGCCAACGGCCTGCAGGACGGCTACGGATCAGAGACCTACGCCGATGGCGGTGAGTAGACCGCATTAACGTGGCTTTGCGGTTCACTTAACAATAATAGTGGACTGCGTGCTTGGAATATGTCGTAGGTGTTTTCAAGGGAATTTATTGGTTTAAAGCTGCACTGTAAGGGTCGTGTACGTTCTTGGCTTGACTTCAGATATTGTTGTATTTTATATCTTCGCCCATTCAGACTCAGTGTACGCACGTGCAGGTGATTTTTGGTATGTAGTTGCACATTGCGAAGTTCATTGTCCAATAACCTTATGTGTGGGTAAATGATTCGGAAACCGTCTCACTATTCTATGTCGTGATTGGTTCTTATTACTGTAGCCGATCACATAGCCTACAGTTCATTGGCTGTGACAACGAAACAAGTGTTGTATTGACTTCAGTACAGCAAGCATCATAGTTTTTTTGTTTGCAAAACCTGCAACCGTAAAATAAAGTGGGTCTCAAAGGGTTAGGCAAAAGTCGAAACGAAATCGCCAATCAGAGCGCGGCGGCAGTTGTTGGCGGTAAACTGTATTTACATTTTGTATTTAGTTGATATCTTGTCGTGAAATCGTATCAAATTAAGTATTATATCGGAAGACGGTACTATCGTGTATTTAAATAACTGTTCTGGTTGTAGTTCTTTGAGGAGGTTTTTAAATTCGCCTATATTGGTAATTTTTTTAAATTTATTGGCCTGACTGCCCAACGCCGTCATTAGCATTCCAATTTACAAGAAATTGCGACTTCTCCAAAACGATTACACATGCAACAACCAAAAATAATGATATATGCTGTAAATCTTCTTTCATGTCAATTTTTCCTGGATATGTACGCTGTTTTTATTCCCTACGATTTTGATTGGCTAGACGTAACAGGTGCTATATCAGTAGTAAATTGCTAAACTTATTTTTATGCGTACTCACCAGGTCTTCAGTAAAAAATTTTCGTCAGTATTCGCTAGTAAACCAACATTTGTATCCACGGACCTGCAACACTCGCCTTATCAACAGACATCAACATAGGTTTCGGAGTCCCGCACATACCCGAGTAAACGTCTGTTTCAATTGGCTGCTGCCACTGTGACACACACATGGCCAAGTGTTACCTTCGGTGATTCGAGAAAATTATTAATGATGTTCACTGTCAAAAGTAGTGGAAATATACACGTTCTCAAAGCAAGACTTGCCACCAGATAGTAGGCTTAATGCCAAATTTTCAGGTATCAAAGTCTCGAATATTTGTGCTTATACAGAAGTTGAGTGACTTTAAACCATAATTCAGAGGCACTTCTCATTAAACAAAAAGCTGTCGTATTATAAAGTTAATACGCACGATATGTAAATAGTATAGAAGAGGCGAAGCTGACGCAATATATTTTCAATGGCAGCCGCTGCGGCTGCAATTTGCTGGGCAGCTGCGGTCTTCGGCTCGACTCGGGCGAGATCGGCAATCTTCGGCTCGACTCAGCGGCTGCAATTTAAAATGCGTTGCACCAGCTTCCCCTTTTATACTACTTATCTACAGCTACACTTCAATATAAACAAGTGAGTCTCCCGGTCAATTGAGTACTCAGATAACGAACATTTAAATTCATTAGGACGTGATGTAAAGATACAAACTGGTCGGAATAGTATATATTAACATTGGGCAAGCTATGTATACGTAAACTGTTATAAGGGATGATCATGAACTCCAGAAACAGACTTTGTGAAATGATTAGTTATGGGAAATGAGGTAGACACCACAAAACCACCTGTGGCGTAACGTGGTTATTAAGAGAATGGAACGCACTTGAAAATTGGGAATTGTTAGAAACTGCTCGAGGTGAAGCGAAATATTCGTGAATAGCGTTAGCCTGATTTTATATCCGATATCTGTGAACATTTTGTGACGATACACACATACGAGTAATACAATTTCACTAGCTAATAATGATACCCCCTAATCTCCTAATGACAGGCAAATTTATTACCCACCAAATGAACGACAGAAACCAAATCAGGCTAACACTGTTCACAAATTTGTAGTTTCATGTTGCGAATTTTTTTTTTTTACATATAACTATTTTTGGTTCCCAATTTTTAAGGTTGTGTCTCTCAATCCTGTTATAGTTTCTACTAATTTCCCATAACGATTTATCTCACAAAGTTTGCCCCGGAGTACAGGATAATCCCATGTAACCATTTAGTAAAAGTGAAAAAGTGCACTACTTATGTGTGAAAGTGAACTTGAATAATGTACGGTACGCAACTAAGTTCTTTGAATTCTCACATTCAGACATAAAAATTCCTTTACAGATTGGATGCCTAGTTCCATATGTATTGAGTTATTTAGCACTTTTACTTTATTCTTATTTGCAATGTTGGTAACAGATGTATCTCAGTGAGATACTGTACTCTGCTCCCCTCACATTCCCGTTGGTTAAAGTTTATACATTTATAAAACGCGTCGGGGTTTTGCACAAATAAATAGGCGCTATGTCCAAACCAAAGGCTTCAAAAATTTTTATTTATATACTAGTGGAATATTATTTACAAGCCTACACTCACTTCCCCAACTTTCCCCGCCACGGCATCCTCTTGTGGAAATTTGTCACCAGCCTCTGGATTCAGTACAATGCTTTGAAATGTATACCAGATACTTGAAATAGTATGGACTGTTTGTTGGGTGCTAATAATTCAGTGCCCTCCCATAATTAAACTTTGGCGCACAAATTAAACATCATTTTGATTTTAAATTATTATCGAATTAAGGATTACTCCTATTTTTTAAGTTATTGTCGCTCGCCTTCACTCTCTCTTCCTCCCCATATATGCCTCTTCCATCCAATATATACCTCTTACTCCCTCTGTCTTTTCCTCCCCTATCTAACTTTTCCTCCCCATATATCTCTCCCTTCCTCCCCATATATATCTCTTCCTCCCCATATATATATATATGTAATATAAAATATCGCTTCCTCCTCATATCTAACTCTAACTCTACCATTCATAAATCTTTCTCCCCATAGCTTTCTCTCTTCCTCCCGTAGCTTTCTCTCCTCCTCCCCATATCTCTCCTCTCACTACTTCCCATGTCACTCTTTCTCTTATCCTACGCATACCTCTTTTTCTCGCATCCTACCCATACATCTCTTGCTCTTTTCCTCCATACCTCTCTTTCACTCTTCCTCCCGAATTTCTCTCTTCCTCCCTGTATTTCTCTCTCTTCCCCCCGTAATTCTCTCTCTTCCTCCCCGTATTTATCTCTCTCTCTCTCTTGTTTCCTATATCTCTTTCCTTCTCTCCTCTTCTCCTCATCTCTTTTACTGTGTGTTTGCACGTTGCTGCTCAATATTATGACAGTGTCAATAATCCTGATGCATTTGCAGGTCTTCCCGAAGATATCGGAACATCACAAATTTAACACTTTATAAGTCAATATTATTCGGGAGTTTGGCGTAGCTTTATTGTATCGCCGATGTTTGCCGCGCGGAAGGAGTTGACGTAGGTTGACCGATGGAGTTGTTAAACGAAGACTGTGTCCATGCCGTGCGCGTGTGGGAACAGGGTCCGCGCCGAGGTGTGTAGAAAGGCAAACATTTGCGGGACATCCATGAAAACACGATTCGGGCGAGCCCCGAGTTCATTATCCGAGATGTTGCCCCTGTCGCTGCGCACTGCGAGTTTCCGATAATCCACCTATCATGTAAACTCGGCGAGCCACCAGAAGGGCATGCAAGTTTCAACCTTAGGGCCTTTAATATTCAAACTATAGTCTATTCGCGGTTTCTTCGCACTTTTAAAAATTACCTCATGTATGACGGGCTTAATTGTTTCCTAAATATGTATATCATTGTTTACAAGCATTTAACAGTACTTTATTTTTTGTGAAATTGATATGCTACTAATAATTTTCCTATTAAGCTGTAATATTTCATATTTAATTATGCATAAAAATAGACAGAAAATATGGGCGTTGGTAGTGCCTGGTAAAAAATAGTTCTTATGTAAAATATTACTACACTGAGAGCGCACAAACGTGGTGTGCTGTCCACGTAGTGTAATTTTCTATACTCGGTTAAGCTTTGTTTGCATGAGGCGGAGGGATATCCTGGAAGTAGAACTTAAGCAGGGCTTTAGAAAAGTTGAAAGTAACCATGAATATGGACTATACAGTCCATTGATGGTTACTTCCAAACTTTTCTGAAACCCTGCCTTAGCTCTACTTTCAAACTTTCCTTCGCCTCGTGCAAAAAAAAAAGAGGAAGAAAGATTAATTCAGTATGTAAAATTATACTAAAGTGGCAACGCACCGTATTCGTGCGCACTCGCATAACGTTCTGTGTAAAAACTATTTTACTAGTCATTGCCATATCTCCTATATTCTCTCTGTTTAAATTAATATTAATTACTGCTATTGCCACGAAGACAAAATGGACTGTAAACTCAAATTACTGCAGTTGCGAAATTAAAATAATCGATTGGAAGTAAGGCTGCCCGATTGTCACTACTCGCCGCCATGAAGTTTCACGAACAGCTGACTGCCTTCCTTTGGCGACCCAAGGTTGCCAATTGTGTGATCTAGCACTGGACGCAGTTCTGCCAACTGCGAAAACAACGAGAGGTGGTAGCGCGGGAAGTTCAAATATCGAATGTGCCCAGCACGTGGGAGGAAGTCAGTATGTAGGCTATTCACTGTAAAATGAGCACTTTTGAAAGCCCTGCTTAAGATATATTTGTTTGCACGTTGTGTATTCTTCCGTCTTATGCAAAATTATCATTGCCAGGGCCTCGTCACTTTATTCATGCGTCGGTCAAGTGAAACTGTGAAATTATTAAAAATGTAAACATTTTTCAAATTTGCTCATTTTTACACTCCGATGCATTAAAGATACTTAAAGCGAAATAAACAATGTGTTGTCCCAGATGGCTACCAAACACTTTATTCGAGGTTAAGATAGGGAACTACTTTCCCTCCATCGTTACCAACTTTACTGGGCGCATGTCACTCTGTGCGCCCGGTAAAATATATGCAGGTAGGAGCTTTTTTTTTTATCTAAGGTTGATTTCAAAAGTGCTCATTTTATTGTGAACATCCTTTACACATGAAATTTGTCCAGTACATGCACAGTCACTAATACACGAAAATGGAGTATTTGCATATTTACAGGTCCAAACAATTACAAATGAAATAATATATTTTTTAAGCCAAATATAGTTTACAGTTCGATTTCATGAAAAATAAAATAATTTAATTTTTAAAACGCTTGTATTTTGAGGAAACAACCTAACGCGTCGTACATGGGGTGATTTTTGAAAGGTTTGATAAAAAAAAAAAAGGCGTGAAGAAACGGCGAATAGACTAGAGGGTTGAAACTCGTGCGGCAGCGCGTTCGACCAGTGTTCGGGTGGCTGTCGGTTCCAACTGTATACACTGTGCATAGTTCTCCTCCATCTCGAATCGCTTCATATTCCCAGTTCAAGTAAATGACTGGAAGAGTTCCCAATAGCGCAGGCATTGCCCTCTTGTCGGAGACTGACAGTTCGCGTGTCGTATTTCCAGTTGCGGGATTATTTTTGACAGTGTCGCACTGTACAGTAGTTACATGCCATAGCATATTCGAAGTATCTTCACACTTTCCTGATCTAACTTGAGGAAAATCTGCCCCGCATATGACGTGTTACGTCGTGCAACACAAGCGTTTATTATAGACTAGCGACCCGCCCCGGCCTTGCTCATGTGCGATTTTCAAATATGGCGTTCTTTACGTTTACAGCAAGTATATACACTAACTGCTTAAAATACCAAACATTGGATTAATGCTGTGTTGTTCAAAAACTCATCGTAAGTGAATCCTTGTTTTTAATCCAATTTTAAGACAAAAAATGGTTCCTGTGGGTCATCCATAAAAGATAAACATATACACCAAATTAATGTACTACAGAATTACAGTATATATTATGGTTTAGTTAGCGTTATCCATGTAAGCGCCTGAAAAGCGGCTTTTTACGACTTGATTAGAAAACGTCGGCATTTCTCTACTATCCTTACATTAAATATCCAATTATTATAAACCCAAACCTTCATCGAGAAATTATTTAAATGACGGTGAAAACCGTATCAACATCCATCAATTAGTTTAGAGGCCTTAGCTGAATACACACACACACGCGGTTGGGCGACTTTGTTTTATATTATGTATAGATACAAACCTGTGAAACTCAAATTTGTGCTTATGACTAGTTTCCAGCGGTGGCACGCGAAGGAAATGCAGGTGGCATGGGAGTATCCTATCGTGTTTTTTTTTTTTTAAATATAGTTTTTGTAAACAAAAGTTTAAAATTACTTTTTTTTATATCTGGAAATGTTTGGCTTTCCCCCAATATATTCCCCGCCCTCCTACCTTTTTTGAAATCCCGAAATTCACACAGATGTGCAAAACAAATGCGACCTTACCTCACTCCTCGGTATTTGGTTCGGCACGCTTAGTGATGAAAGATTTGGGAACCTTTGATATAAACAAAAAAAGAAGACGAACTGCACGATAAATGAAAGTATGTATATATATATATATATATATATATATATATATATATATATATATATATATCTTCTGCCCTGGAGTAAAAATGCTCTCAAGTTAAAATCTTTGCCCCACTCTAGACACGTCGTTCGGCAATACGTGTGCGCAGGAAAATGTACGAGTTATGATGGCCGACCGTAGAAGCGTTATTTAATTACAAATGTGCGTAGTCATGGCGACGAATTAGGTACTCTTCTTTTTTTTTTGCCGTCTTTAGAACTGCGATTGTTTCCACGAGCGTTTAAGAAAAAACAATCACGAACAATTTCGCACCAAGAAGAAAATACCAGAGGATGCATTATGAGAAACGGTAGTGACGTGGCGCATAGTCCGCCCCCCCCCCCCCCATAAAGACGTGATTTTAAGTAGATATTTCTGGAAGCGTAATACTTAACAATGAAAAAGAGCCTAATTCACCTCGGTCTAGCTACAAAACGGGAAGTTTCTGATATAAATGATGAGCTTGCCTTTCTCAACATGGGTGCAATTAATGTTTAAATAATTTCCTAACAACTGAGTTCGTAGGTAGGACTTGCCTCATTGAAGGTAATATCAAGAGAGACGGAACCAGAATCATACGCAGCAGTAGCGAGACAACTGCAAATACACAGGTGACTTACCCGGGACTCTAAACCATTAAACCTCGTACCATGAGCTAGCCTGTAATCAACTGCATTGAGGAGGTCGGATTCGAATTTAATCAGTTTTTTTTTTTCTCGAATATTAGGGTTTACTAACGTAAAATATATACAGGGCTGTCATTTAGAAAGTGAGGGAATGAGTTAATTAAGGCATATAAGTTTACATGGCCTACCACAGCGCTACTTGTGTTAAGAATTTGGTAAATGCTTGTTGAAGGTCCTTCAAATATGACGTAAAGCCTCAATTTTTTTTTCATGGGACGATTTTCATAAATTGAGGAGAAAAAAAAGTTATGTATTAGCACATTCGATGATTGTATACTGCAACTATACAAAGTTAAGCTAAATTCGATTACATTGTTTCGTAGATAGAACACACCAAGCTACAATTATTATTTTATAGCAGCCATTCTGAAAATATGTGTCACCTTGAAATAATACTTGTAGTACATGGCCTACCACCATACAACTTCTTCGCCAAATTGTGTAAGAATGGGTTGATTATTTCCCGATATATATGTATATATAGTGGGGTTAACTTAGAAAATGGCAGAGAAATGAGGCTCTTGTATACACACATTTGAGGGTTTTAATTGTACCGCCAGCATACAAAATTAAGTTGGAATTTGTTTCGATAATGAATAATTTTGAGCTTATATATATATATAGCCACCGTTTGAAAATAAGTGCCTGACATACTTAAAACATACCAGTTTAGACCACTTGCTGCAGTGCAAATTGTTTGCCAAATTTGGTAGAAATAGGTTCATTGTTTACCGATATGACATAAAAGTTTTATTTTTCATTTGGTGCTATCTTCCAATATGGCAGGCGAACTTGCATTTCAAAATTTAATGCATACACAATGCCCTGCCAGCATACACAATTTGATTTAAATCGGTTGAATGGTTCTCGAGTTATGACACATCACCTCAGATATTAAAATGACCGCCATTTTGAAAGTAAGTATCCGGCGTGCTCGATAACTATAGAAGTCAGGTGTCCTTATTAAGATAAATATATATGTACCGAGTTTGGTGAAATTCGGTTAATGGTTCAAAACTTGAAATGGGTGACAGACTGACACATGCACAGACAAGCAAGCATGCACAGACAGATGCGCGCACGGACTGTGGCAGCGCACGAAAGTGATTTCATAAACCTTTCTTTCCTTCGGAGAGTAAGCTAATAAGTGTGTAGCTTTGACGCGAATTTAAATTTTTCAGAAATGCACCACATCGGCGATTCGTATAATACAGTCGTTACTAGTGTACCGTTTTACAATTTGTTGCAGAATTTTAACACATTGGTTCTGAAACTATTCTTGGCTTCGCCTGTCTCTGCCTAATTTAGCTGGTGTTGTGGTCATATTAGAGTAATTATATTTTTTTTTTATCTATTTCAGTACGAGTGTGTTATTTCAAAATTAGGCCTAATTTCATTTAATAATTTTTTTTTTTTTTAAGTTGTGTTATTGTGCCTAGGTTGATTCCCACCAATCGCCTTGTTTCTGTGAGCAATAAGCGAGTCCATAAAAGTTTCTCCAATGAGATCAGAATTTGCCTCTTCATTTGGAATATGGCATTTTTGTCAACAGGGACAATGTCACATATCCTAAATCCTAAATTTTATTCCATTGCTCGGTTCAATCAAATCAATAAATTATTTCAGAAGACAGCGCGTCTTTTCCTTTGGGATAGTTTCGAATTGTGGTCCTTCAGCAGTGTCATGCCAAAAGGATAAAACTGATCGTCAAGGTGGTTTCAATGGCTCATAAGAACTTCCATCCAATGGCTAGGTAGCGTTAGACGGCAGACAAATGAACTTGCATTTTTATCCTGGCATATTTCTAACACGTGTGTGCTAATATGCGAGGAAAGGTTGCCTCAGTAAAGGCAATGTATCCTTGTAAATGGCTCATAACAGGGAAAACCCGCCTAAAGAATCAGTCCTCGCGCAATGGAATCAAACCACCCGCTTTTTGTGCGATTGTGTCTGGCTCCTGGTGTACCGTTCACTACACAGGAAGACCAGATATGGTCAGCTTTGAACATCACATACGGTGACAGAGATTTACTTTCGGCACTGCCGCAAAACATTACAGATGTCGAGGTCTTGCCGAGGTTACATGTGCGGTCCACATAGTTTAGCTCCCCGTTTACAAATTACACGCTTGGTTTCTGGGATTATCCGACAAATTGGTTTCGTTATTGTTAAATATCTTGCTGGGAGGGATCCCTTCTAGCTCCTTGCTTAGATGCTTAAAGTATGCAGCGGTGGTTTCTGACGACACACCGACCATAACGTTCTTGAGATTTTGTGAAAACCTCACTGATAAGCCAGCATTATCACGGAGAGACCTTCTAATCCAGTAATTGCCTCCCATATTGTCTTGAAATAGCTTCACTGTCACACCTTTATGCTGTAAATAAAATATCGCAATCAATCGAAAATCACTTTAATTCACGGGTAAACCCGTCTGTGACAGTTAAGTGGTCCACAAATGGTTGCTCCTCCCTTTCATTAAAAACTCTTTGACCAACTTGTGTCTTGGTGTGAACATTTTTCTGTATTTATTTGTCAGTGTGACTATAGGAATTTCATACATTTTTATGCTTTCCATTGGCTCAAGTGTCTTCATTACGTCATCATCTACAACCTTGTCGGATATTTTCTTGTTTCGAAATTTTTATACGGCCGGCTACACACTGCACGACTATATACTTGCGTCCCATATCCACTAAAGTCACTGTGAACACGAAATATCATCTACGTGTGGTAAGTAATAGGGCACATAACACATGTGCTACTCATACATACAACTTATGCAACAATGTCATTTACATTATCTTCAACTGGAAAATACTTTCTATCGGTTTTGAGACAGTCACCCCTTATCGCAGACAAAAATTCGATTTTTTTTTATTTACAACATTATTTATCTTTTAAGACGATTCAAACTGCAAATGTGCAATGTTTACTTAAACTGAAGATGTTATTGAATAAAAATAACTATTTACCACTTTACTCAACAAATTATAACCACCTGCCACAACAGAAAGTTAGTCGCTGATGTTAACCATATAAAAAAAAGAAACTACAGTGGTACCAACTGTGTAATCAAAGCGATCAGCCGATGATTATTTTCTCCAAGCTAGCAAATCTACCTTGTGGAATCTACGATCGCGATCTTGTTTCTTTATGCCATTCAGGAGATAGCACAACTTGAAGAAAATTTTTCCAAGTGTTGGGACAGTCGCCTCTTAGCGGGACAGTCGCCTCGGTTGAGGATACAGATCTGCCAAGCTGTTCATTGCACTACAAAACTAGTATAGCCCGTTCACGGTAAAGTGGGCACTTTTGAAGCCCTGGTTACTTTTTTCTTTCAGTCAATTTATATCCTTCCGCCACTTGTAATTGTAAACACTACTATGTGAGCAATTAACACAGTGTTTACAGTTCACCTTAACCAAAACCAAAAGTCCAAGGTCACAACGAAATATATTTATTGGTAATTATACCTGATGAGACTGCCTCAAAAAGTGCTCACTTTACCGTGAACAGCCTGTAGTTCAGTATATTCACGGTTACTTTTAGCTTTTTCTGAAGACCTGCTTAAGTTCTACTTTCGGACTATTCCTCCGCTTCATGCAAACAAAGCTTAACAACGTCTAAGAAATTATACCATATAGGTACAACACACCGCATTTCTCAACTTGTAATATCTCAAATGAGAACTATTTTTTTTACCAGGCATTGCCTCTTTGTTTTGTACACATATCTATATATATATAATATGTGTATATATATGTGTGTGTATATATGTGTGTATACTTGTGTGTATATATGTGTGTATATGTGTATATATGTGTGTATATGTGTATATATGTGTGTGTATATGTATATATACACGAGTAAGTTCAATTTAATTTAAAAAATACTTTTATGTTAATAGAAGTATGAAATGCTTGTGATGCGTGTCATATTTAGGAAGCAACCAAACTCATCACACATGGGATGATTTTTCAGTTGTTTCATCGAATAACTATGAAGATACTGCGAATAGGATACAGGCTTATCTTGTCCAGGTACAAGGTCGCCACACTACACTACGTTAAAATCTTGGCTGGCCACTGTACACAGACGGAAATTGGCCGCTGCGAAGGCTGTGAAAAGTCTGTTCCCAACAAAGTGAGCCCTTTTGGTATCAACCTTAGGAAAATCTCACTGCCACTGCCTGCGCATATTTTAACGGGCGCGCACTGAGTGACATGCGCCCGGTTAAGTTGGTAACGATGGATGAAAAGTAGTTTGATATGTTAACGTCGAATAAAAATTGTTAGGTAACTATTTGTGATAATTCAAGTTGTTTATTAAGGTTTGAGTTTTTTTTTTTTTTAAGTCTCGGTGTATTAAAATTAGCAGATTTATAAAATGTTTACTTTTCTAATACTTCACAGTTTCGCTTTATAGACACATGAATAAAGTAATGAGGCCCATGGCAATGTTAATTTTACATAAGGTGGAGGAATACACAACGTGCGTACAAGTAGATCTTGAGCAAGGCTTTCAAAAGTGATTGTTTTATTGTTAACGGTATGTAGCGTAATGGGCAGTCCTTCCTTTCCCGCACAAGTTGAAGTATGCAGTACTGCGGCGTTTCGCAAACGAGCCGTTTGAACGAGAGAGAGAGAGAGAGAGAGAGAGAGAGAGAGAAAAAATTGAAGAAACGCCCCAAGGTGTATATTAGTCGGGGCACGGCATGACATTTCTCAGGCGGTCGGCGATAAGGCGGAACGTGCATTTCATCAAGTCGCACGCAACTCTTGGTTCGTGATCGCAAGCTCGCCAGCGGGTTTACTCAGTGTTAAGTGGCGATTGGCTTAATTATCCCGCGCGGGCAGTAATTTTCGTCCCAGAGGTCGGCCGCGTCTCGACAAGAGAGCGCGGTTTCCTTCTCTTAGAAAGGAGCTCTACAATACGTTCGCGGTTTCTCGACACTTTTCCGAGCGAACCTTTCGGAAAAACTGCCCTGTGTGTAGGGATGGGGAAATTTCGGAGTTCAATGACCTGCAGGCTAGACTCCACATTACTGTGTATACGCGAGCCTCAATTGTTTTTCCATTGGTTGCTATCCCAGATAGTGGCCGTGTTTCTCCGCTCTCCTGGCAGTATGCGATTCGCTACTCGTTTCCTTGCAACTCTGCTATTGGCTCAGAGTCGTCCAGGGCGTGTCTAATAAACTACGAACTAATTACAAAGTCAACTCCAGTGTGCACGTGTTTGATGTCTATCTTGTCCTGAAATGAACTCGTGAAATGTTCCTATCCCTACCTATGTTTAACGTGTTCAGTTGTTTCCTAATTAATTCCCTTATCACAGGCGTGTTTTATACTTATGTTAACATAACAAATTCTAACTGATTTTATTTATATTTTTAATATTTAATTAATAATCAATATGAATAAAACCGGAGATAAAATAGGAGAGTTGGTAATATTTAGTGAAGGCTGTTCACGTTAAAGTGAGAACTTTTGAAAGCAACCTTAGAAAAACATGACTACCCCTGCTTACATATATTTTAATGGGCGACTGAGTGACATTCGAACAGTAAAGTTGGTAACGATGGATGGAAAGTAGTTCCATATCTTAACGTCGAATAAAAAAATGTTAGGTAACCATTTATGATAACTTAAAATTATTTCTTTCACATTCTGTTTTTTTTTTTTTTTTGATGCAACGAAATGTAGAAATTAGCAGATTTGTAAAGTATTTATTTGCTTTATAATGTCAAAGTGTCTTTTGACCGAAGTATGAATAAAATAATGAGGTCCATGTGCATGTTAATTTTACATAAGGCGGAAGATTACACTACGTGTCTATTAGTAGATCTTAAGCAGGGCTTTCAAAAGTGCTCATTTTACCGTAAACCGCCTATATAAGAGATCGTTCTTACCCAAAATGTTAGTCATGTATGAGTGCGCACGAATGCGGTACGTTGTCCCTATAGGGCAATATCCTATATTTAGTTACGCCTTAATTGTTTGCTTGAGGAAGAAGAATAGTCAGAAAATAAAATGTTGAAAGGGCTTCAGAAAAGTTAAAAGTAATCATAATTATTAGACTATAATAGCAGACGTACTTACCGTAGCTCATATCTCAGCAAAAGACCTGCAGGGAGATGAATTAAAAAAAAAATTTATAATTAAGCATTTTATTTATGGATTTTGAGTACGGGTAAATACAGAATACAACAAGTATATTAAAAATAGTCGCTTATTACAAAAAAAAAAAAAAGAATAAATATCACTGACGCGAATTAAGATCAACGTAAACTATAGTAAATACACACTGATAGAGAAGAATATTCAGTAGTATTTTCTTACAGTTCGTTGTAATAATAGTAAAAAAAAAACGTCCGCAGTAATGTCATAAAGCCAATGCAGTCTTCACTCCTTTTTAATGAACGTTAAGTTATTTACTGTAACTGCGTAGTAAAAATAACACGTTATAGCAGATATTTAGAAATTTGAGCCAACTCCCCCCCTCCCCCTCCGCAATCCTGCATTACATTTTTTTTCTTTCCCGCCTTCCTTTCGGTTCCTGGCCGATAAATATTTGGAACCACATACACGCACACGCCCCTAATTGTGTTTCATTTTCCACTGGTTTTGATCGGTTGGAGGTAATCGGAAACACAAAAATAATTTTTCTATAATAACAAACGACAAGCCAGAATAAATCCAACTATATTATAACAGAGAAAATAGATACAAGGGATTTGGATAAAAATAACGATAATCCGGTACGTCGACAAATAGTCGACAGAAAGTTCCGTGTCCAAACAGAAACATGGTTTTCAACTCCAAAGGCGCAATTAAAATTAATGCATATTTGTCAATAAAATTAACGAAAAAATGATTGTGTACTTATTAATATCACAGACACTGCTGATTTGCGACTCCCTCACACAATGAGAAAAAATTATGGCTGTAGGAACCACATTTCTGTACTCGTGACCTGCCTAAGACTGCTAATATAGGTGCAGCAATCAGTATGGTTGTAAGGCCTCGCTATACAATCTAAATATTAACGTAGATAGTAGCTGGCACAGAACTGATTGTGGTCTTGCATTTGATTGTATTAGCAGCTGTGAATATACAGGATTTATCTAAATTAGCCCGACAAAATTCGGCTGCTAGTTATTCACAAAATAAGGATGAAATCATATATAAGACTTATGGTCTAAAGGGAAATCCTACTGGGGGTACACATCTCTGAAGTTGGACATTAAACACTACTCCATTACAAAAATTAGAGAAAACTTTTGAAATGGAGCATTGAGTGTCTCGATAATGTGCAACGGAACAAAGACCTTTAAATACAATACGTGTCTGCCGTTATCAAATTATTTTATGGAGATAGCCACTGTTACTGCCATTATTCGATGTAATACCCACGACGCTGTAGCGTATTTGGGAATTTAAAAGATGGGTTATTAACCCCGCCTGTCCCAATTAACTTTACAAAATATCCAGACACTGTGTTCCACGGCTAGTACTTGTAATAAGCTAATGCTTCACGCGCAACTTCAAAGATGTGCACTGCACTTAGGATTCACTTTAGACACACTTAGCGGTGACAAACACTTGTCGATTAATAACATGGCAACCTCTAATTTTCTAATGACGAGCGATTTTGTTACCCGTCAGATGGCAGAAATCAATACAGGCTAACTGACTTTACAGGTGTTTTTGTTTGTTTGTTTGTTTGTTTGTTTGTTAATATAGCGTACTTTATAATATCTCACTTAATCTCGTTTTTGTGAACGAATATCATGAAGTTTGTACGTGCAGTTCAAAATGAACCTGCATTACTTGCGAGGTGTCTTTTCAAGAGAAAAAAACACATTCAAAGTAAAGGCCGTTCGTGACAAAGTGAGCACTTTTTTTTGTAATCAACCGTCCAGAAAAATAAAACCCTGTCAATAACAACATACGTGCTATAATCCATTCACGGTTACTTCACACTTTTCCGAAGCCCTGCTGAAGTTCTACTTCGTGGATATCCCTCCGCCTCGTAGAAACAAAGCTTGTACAAGTATTTAAAAAATTATAAAAAAAAGGACAGTGCACCGAATTCGTGCGCCCTCAGTTGTAATTATATTTGCATGAGAACTATTTATTACTAGGCGCTACCAACACACATCTTTTCTCGCTGTTTTTCTTCGTATTTATTATAAATAAAATATTATAATTTATAAATAAAATACAGATAAAACTTCAATTTATCATAATATAAGATACTTTCATGTTAAGAGGTATACAACGTTTGTGATACTTGGCATATTTAGGAAATAACTTAACACGTGGGGTGATTTTTCAAAGTTTTAATTCAAAACGTGCGAAGAAACCGATAGGCAACAACACAAACACTGGCATGCCGGCTCTAACAGTTAGCTGGCAGTGCAACAATAGAAAAAAATAGTTCTAAAACTTGACGTTTTGTTTTAAGTGAAATATTTTAATTTACGATTATTGAAGTCTTTGTTTTTTGTTTTACACGCTAACAGTAATATTTCGCATATCATGTAGGCTGTTCACGGTTAATCAGCTTTTTTCGAAAGCACCTCATTTTGTCTTAATTTCATATCCGTTCGTCATATGTGCGATTGATATTGGTATGAACTACCTAGTTTAGTTCATGCTTTATCAGGAGGAAACCATGCGGATTGTTTTTTTTTTTTTTTGGAAAGTAATTCCTTTAATGGCGTACAAATCTGTGCTCGCGAGAGTCTGAAAAAGAAAAAACACGGACTTCAGTAAGCATAAATTTAAACGCTAAACTCTCGATGTAAAGTCAAAGAGTGGAACTGTGTTTCTCAATTCATTGCCAACTTAATTTGAAGCCTGGATGCCAGTGCCTGCTGTAGCATACATGTAATTATGGGTGGTGATTTATTTCAAAGGATGGTTACAAAACGGCTTACTTTACCGTGAATAGCCTTTGTTAACTCATTTACATTATAAATAATTCCAAGGCTTCACTTTGGGGGGCTGCTGCGTAGACAAAGTGAACCGGTCAATGACAATGTAACATTATCTTTCAACCATATGTAAAATTGACAATTTTCTCTAAGTAAATGGGCTAAACCAAGTTCGTTAAGGTATGGAGGTCTTAATTAAATGAAAGAGTTGATTATAATTTCATAGTTTTATTTAAAACTACAAACAAAACTCTTTCGACTCAACATCTCACAATAAATTTATATTACTTACTGTTTACAATTATTTACTTCAATTAATACAATATACTACCTAAAATAAATTTAAATAATTGAATAATTGAAAATCAGTCCCGATAGACAGTGTATCAAAACCTATTCAATTATTTTACAAATTATATGTTCGTATTTGACAGTCCCAAAATTTGCAGTAAGTTCCGTATCACATGTTTATTCAGTCCCACCTCAGTTTAGTCCAGGTCTCGCCAGTCCGCAATGTTCTAGAGTTCTCCGAGCGCCCTCAAGCACAGCAGCCTTCACTCTTCGGGTTTCACGCTCTCGTCCATTCACGCCACGAACACCTGGTCCCGTCGTCGCCTGTCCTCTGCGCGTCGCACTCGGCTAGAAGGCTCCTATAAGCTGTTCACTGTGAAATGAGCATTTTTGAAAGCGCTTCTTAAGATCTACTTGTATGAAAGTTGTGCATTCTTCCGCCTCGTGTAAAATTAACATTGCCATGGGCCTCGTCACATTATTCATGCTCGGTCAAGTGTAAATATGAAATTATTGCAAAAGAAAATGTTTCGCAAATCTGCTCATTTTTACACTTTGGTACATTAAAAAAAAATTGAACGAAATAATTTAAGTAATCACAAATGGTTACCCGACACCTTTTATTCGACGTTAAGATATGGAACTACTTTCCATTCATCGTTACCAACTTCACTGGGAGCATGTCACTTAGTGAGCCCGTTAAAGTACACTATCTACCAAAAAGTAATTGGGTATCTGTCCACAATGTTTGCTCGGTGGTTGTCACCCCGTTAGAATCTTGTAGGGCCACCTCTTGCGGCTATAACAGCGGCCATCCTGTCTGGCATGCTCTCTACGAGTGTTTGCAGGACATTCACGGGGATTCGTCGCCATTCCTCGTGCAACCAGTCCATGAGTTGAGCAATGAATTTTGGCCGCGCCTGACGAGCCCTCGCCCGGCGATCCAATTCGTCCCAAAGATGTTCTATAGCGTTGAGGTCGGGGCTCTGGGCGGGCTAGTTCAATCGGCGAACATTGTTGTCGGCGTACCACTGCACAGTAGCCCTTGAAACATGGCACCTGGCATTGTCATCCTGGAAGTAACACGGGTCCATTCCGAAAAACGCCACAATGTTGGGAGCATTTGATTATCCAGAATGTTACAATAGGCCTCTGTGTTCACGCTACCACGGACAAACACCAGTGGTCCTACACCGAACGCCGTGAAACACAAATCAACTGACGTACTGAATTACCCACCTTCACTGGTGCCCAATTACTTTTTGGCAGATAGTGTATATGTAGGTAGGGATGGTGACATTTTTCTAAGGATGATTTCAAAAATGCTAATTTTATCGCTAACAGCCTTTTTCCAAAACTGCTCACAGTTCAGCTGTGGCTCGTGCTTATGGAGCCGCAGGTCATCGCTCGGAAATTTCTCTAAATGTCACGTGGTGCCGAGGGTCGTAATTCCTAGAATATTCTTGCGTGTCATCTATACTAGTCGGCTTCTCTTGCAGGGGGGAGGAGTAACTGTACCGCCAGCCAGGAACTGGACGACGTGACCAGGCAGACCACATGGGGGAGGGGATTATGACGGTTGAGGGGGGGGGGTCAGCTCTTCTACAACGCCGGCCTGTGCGTAACAATATCTACGAAACGAGAACAAAAGCAGATCCCAAGCAGGTCTTTCAAAATACATCAGTTTACCGCGAGCAGGCTGTAGTGTTATTTGAGTTACACTCGAGTGCACTGAAAAATAGTATTTTGTTGAACCGAACAAAGTTTGTTTGGTGCAACCAAATTAATTGTTTGAATGGGGGCGATGAAATATTCTGCTCTTCGGAGGTTGCCCTAGACAAAGATATGGTTAGTGTATGCTTAATATCTACCTGTATGCACGTTGTGTGTTCTTCCGCCTTATTTAAAATTATCATTGCCATGGACCCCAACACTTTATTCAAGCGTTGGTAAAGTGAAACTGTAAATTTATTAGAAAAGTAAATATTTTAAAAATTGCTAATTTTTACACTTCGATGTTTACTTCGATCATAAAACGAAAGGAATAATTAGTTATCACAAATGGTTACCTAGCATTATTATTATTCGACGTTAATATAGAACTACTTTCCATTCATCATTACCAACTTTACTGGGTGCATGTCTCTCAGTGCACCCGTTAAAATATATGCAGGCATGGGCAGTGACTTTTTGAACAATACAGTATTAATCCTATGTTATTTACCTTAATCATTTAGTGCATATACATGCTGTAAACCTAAACAACGCCATATTTGTAAATCGCACCCGAGCGAGGCCGGGGCGTTTCGCTAGAGAAATGATAAAACCCCTGTGTTGGACCAAACAAAATAAGAGCGTCAAAGAAATAATAGTTGAAACTATTGTATATTTAACATTGAATTATCAGGTAAACATTTGAAAATACTGAAAATATTTAGTTCGTTTCTTGTTTTTACAATGAATAGAGATGTAATGATAAGAAAATTTGTGAAATATCTACTTTTCTCATTATTTCGCAGTTGTACTCGATCGACGCATGAATAAAGAGATGAGGGTCGTGGCAATGTTAATTTCTCATAAGGTGTAAGAATACACAACATGCCTGCAAGAAGACCTTGAGCAAGGCTCTCGAAAGTGCTCATTTTATCGTGAGCAGTCTATAAAGACAGACCTGCAAAATTCGCGTTATTATTTGCCTTCAGACAATACTTCACAGTGCG
Organism: Dryococelus australis; assembly: GCA_029891345.1. NCBI lineage: Eukaryota > Metazoa > Arthropoda > Insecta > Phasmatodea > Phasmatidae > Dryococelus > Dryococelus australis. The sequence continues at coordinate 31,347,523 of CM057006.1, forward strand.
GTGTATATACTAACCGACGTCGTTTCTCCATTGCCTACTGCATATATGTGAAGTCACGCCCTTTCTGACTGAACTACGCGTGATTGGACTAAACACTGCTGGAGTGTCCATTTATTGGCGCAGAGTTTTTGCAGTTAGTGTCACACAAAAGTATTGTCCAACGGGCAGACTTATTGCAAAGGTACATGTGTTTGAAGTTTAACGTGTCCCCAAATAACGACGCGAATTTCACTGGTCTCTGTAGGCTGTTCACGGTAAACTGTGAACTTTTGAAAGCCCTGCTTAAGATCTACTTGTATGCAAGTTGTTTATAGTTCCTCCATATGTAAGATTAACATTACCGCGAGCCTCACGCGTCTGTAAAGTGAAACTGTGAAATTATTAGAAAAGTGAATATTGTACAAACCTGCTCATTTTTACACTTCGCTGCATAAAAAAAAAAAAAACGGAAAGCGGAGGAAATAATTTATCACAAATGGTTATACCCAACACTTTTTATTCGGCTTTAAGATATGGAACTACTTCCCCTCCATCGTAACCAACTGTACTGGACGCATGCCACTCAGTGCGCCTGTTAAAACATATGCAGGTAGGAGCAGTAAATTTTTTCTATAGGCTGTTCATGGTAAAGTGGGCACTTTTAAAGCCCTGGTAACTTTTTTTCCTTCAGCGATTTCTTATCCTTTAACCACCTTTTAAAGTAAATACTGCCATGTAAGTAATAAACAGTGTGTGTATATTCCACTGCACTCTGAAGTTTATGCCCAAAGCTGAAATAAAATAAATTTATTGACAATTATTCCAAATGAGAGGGCTATCAAATGTGCTCACTTTATCGTGAACAGCGTCTACCTATAAAGATGGCGTGGACGGCTGCGTCTCGGAAGAGTAGGGCGAGCGTCTCCAGAGAGACAGACGGCAATCCTGGCGTCTGAGGGCAGGCAGGCAGGCGCCCAATCGATAGCGATCCTGCGAGTCCTGTCCCACGTGCTCCGGAGGGGTGGGGCACGTGGCTCGCCCTGTCGCCGACGACGCACGATAGGCTATTCGCGGTTAAGTGAGCGTTTGTTAAGGCTCTTCCATCTGCGTTAACCACTAATAAATAGTTTTCATTGCAGCCTTGGATGTTAACTTACGAGTGTTAAGTAAGGTGACCAGACGTCCCGATTTTTTTTTTTTCGGAACAGTCCCGATTTTCGAGGTCGTGTCCCGAATTTTTTTTAGAGGGTCATTCGGGACGGCCGTTCGTACCGAATATTGGGACTCGGCAGCGTTGATTCGAGGTGTGGCCAGTTTTGGGTGGATTTGGGCCAGACTAGGGAGGGGGATAGCGTGGGAGTGGCAGGTAAGTTACCTTCCGCCACCAAAAATACCGGTGACTCTTCTACCTATCTTACTCTGTAATTGTTTTTATTTAGCGTATTTAATCAATAAATCACACGCCTTGTTAGAGCCACGAGTATTTCGCGGATTGAGCTGGCAGCAAGCTAGGTTGGACAGCTCCCTATACACGCGAGACATTATCGTTTGCTTATTGGTAGCCGTGATCAAGTGAGACGTCTGTACAGGACTTGTAATCACCCACTCACACTACTGCTTCCTGCTTATTACTGGCTCGCAGTTAAACGGGGCGTGTCTAAAGAACTGTCGTCCAATCACACCAGTAAGAGAGAAGAACAAGTGTTTGGAGTCCACCTCACCTCCGAATGAATTCGCGAATCACTCGTGGCTCTACTTATGATAAATAATTTGTAAAAAAAACAACAATGGGTATTAACTTTTTCAACAAAACACCCCCTGTAAACAGTCCATCCACCCCCCTCCCCCCCCCCCACACACACACACACACACACCACTACTCTCCCCTTCCCACTACCGACCATTTATGAGCCAAAACGAGCGTCCCGAATTCGGGCCAGAAAAATATGATCACCTTTAAAGACTGTTCATGATAAAATGAGCACTTTTGAAACCAACCTTAGAAAAAAGTCACTGACCCTACCTGCGTATATTTCAACGGGCGCCCAGTAAAGTTGGTAACGATGGATGGGAAGTAGTTCCATGCCTAAACATTGAATTTAAAGTTAGTGAATACTGAAATAATCTGTTTTGAATTTCGTTTTTTTTTGTAACGCGTGTAAATGTAAGAGTTATTACATTTGTAAAATTTATATTTTTTAATAATTTTGCAATTAGACTTTACCGACGTATGAATAAAGTGATGATGCCCACGACAATGTTAACCTTACATAAGACGGAAGAATACACAACATGCTCACTAGTAGATTTTATGCAGGGCTTTTAAAAGTGCTAATTTTACCGTGAATAATGTGTAGTGAAATGTACACACTGTGTTAATTAGTCGCATAGCAATGGTTACATTAAAAAGTGCTGTAAAGATAAGAAATTGTTTGAAAGGAACAATTTGGCATGGCGTTAAAAAGTGCTCATTTTACCGTGAATGGTCTATGGTTCCTTTGCCTCCCAACTTGTTACGCCTTACGGGGAATCCCTAAACTCGGAAATCTTAGGAATTCGCGGATTCGTTTCAGGACAAGGTGGAATTCAAAACACGTGTGTTTATATTACTTCAGTCATTGGCACGTGTGTTTGCCACCTCCTGGAGAAGGCTAGCCCAACAGTTGTCTCCTTCCACTGTGACAGCAGGCAACCAATATGCAGTTAATATCTGCAAATGTTTACATACGAATTTTCTAGTCTGGCCTACATTTCATTGAACTCGCGAATGTTTCAGGTCTCTCTACCCATAATCTATTGGCGGTTTCTTCACACTTTCTGAATCAAAACTCGTGTATGACGGGCTTGGCTGTTTTCTAAATATGACATCTGTTATAAGCGTTTAACACTTACATAACAAAGGTACCTTATTTTTGGATAAATTTAACTTTTGCTTACATTTTACCTACAGCTATATTATAATAATTCTTTTCTAATTAATACACACAAAACAGAGGAAATAGGTGCGGTGGCTCTGTATGATATGTACTGTCCACGGTAAAGTGAGCACTTTTGAGACCCTAGTTACTTTTTACTTTCATCAATTTCTTTTATCCTTTAACCACCTTTTAAAGTAAATATTTACAAGCAAGTAAGAAACACAGTGTGTATACTCCACCGCACCCTGAAGTTAGCGTCTAAGGCTAAAATAAAATATATTTATTGACTATTATTCCAGATGAGGTTTTCAAAAGTGCTAACTTTATCGTGAATAGCCTATAATAAATAGTTCTCATGCAAAATATTATACAACGGAGTGTGCAATAGTGCGGTGCTTTGTTTGTGGGAGGCGGTGTAATAGTCTGAAAGTATAACTTCAGCAGGACTTCAGAGAATTTGGAAGTAGCTATGACTATTATACACTAGGGATGTGATCCTCGATACCGCGACACTTCGATACTTTATAGTATCGAGTATCACATGAGAATATCCAAAACAATGGAATTTTTAACATCCATTTTCTCGTGACATACTTATGGTAAGAGCGTACCATAACTTTCGGAGTATGCAAGATACTTTCGAAAAGCGTACCATTATTTTGTAATATATAGCATATATTCACGTGCCATAATTATGGTACAAGTGTACCATAACTATCGGAGAGTGTACGATACTTTTGAAAAGCATGCCATAATTTAGTCTGCATCCTTCGGGTATTCCAACGCACCAATAAAATTTGACCAACTTTCAACGGTTTGCAATATATTGACAGCAACTTTTTAAATACGTAGCATAATTATCCCGGCTGGCAGCGAGCATTCCAAAACTATCTGCAAGCATTCCAAAAAGCCTTCGCAGGAGAGATTCCAGTGTGATGTGGGTTCTTACAGTTTTAGTGTGTGTGTCAACGACACTAGAAAATCGAGCAATCTTCTTGGCCAAGTGGTTTTGTGTTCATAAGAATTTTAATTTGGTATCGAGAAAAGTATAGGTGTCGAGTATCACAAGAATGTTGTGGTATCGAAAATGTTATCGATTATTGAGAAAATGCAGTATAGACCCATCCCTATTATACGCCCCACTGTAACTCGTAATCCACTGGTCGGAGACACGAAACTATTATAGGGATCTCTAAAGGGCTTTGCTGCAGACTTTCCACCAATAAAATGATAGGTTCGCCTCTTGAAGCACGGCGGAAACACTGCATGCCAGTTCAGCGCCTTGCGCGTAGGGGTGACGGGGCACTATGCACGCGTATCATTGCCACCCTTATCGCTCCCGCACTTTCTGCCTCAAACGCGCTATAATGTTCCTAAAGACTGTTCACAACAAAGTGAGCATTTTAGAAATGAACCTTCGAGAAAAGTCACTGCCCCTGCCTGCATATATTTTAATGGGCGCACTGAGTGACATTCACCAAGTAAAGTTGGTAACGATGAATGGGAAGTAGTTCCATATGTAAACGTCGAATAAGAAGTGTTAGGTAGCCATTTGTGATAACTTAGAAAGTGTAAGAATAAATTTAGTTTGTTTAATGCATCGGAATGTAAAAATGAGCAGATTTGTTAAATATTTACTTTTGTAATAAATTCAAAGTTTCATTTGACCGACGCGTGAATAAAGTGAGGCGTATAGCAACGTTAATTTTTTCATAATGCGGAGGAATGCACAACGTGTATACAAGTAGATCTCAAGCAGGGCTTTCAGAAGTGCTCATTTTACCGTGAACAACCTATAGTAGACAGTGCCCTTAATGAGGCTGTAGTAGTGACAAAAATCATTATTAATTACAATTAGCTGTTAACACACAATTTACAACCAGGATAAAATCCTCCTGCTACAAATTCAGACTCGTTACCACAAACTGGTGCAATAAAATAATAATCTGTGGCGGTGTGCTTGACTCTGAAAGTGATCATTTTAACGGTCGTTAATATAGTAACAATTACAAAGAGGTGTAACACACAATAACACAAATGTTTCCTCTAAACAAGTCAAACCGTTTCTATTCCTTACAAAATTGTGACACTCGAAAAGAGAATTTGTTGCCCAAACACCCAATGATACCTGGTAATAGGAGACAAATTAAAGTAAGGACATTAGTTGGTATTTATTAGCACTACCCCGGGGTGAATATACTTATATGTGGTTAACAGGACATACACCGTAATTCCACGATCCCCCTCTTCAAAATTAACAGGAAGTCTCGTATGTTCATAGTTGAGTAAAGAGATTCGGGCTGTTCTTTGCAACGATGTATTGAGAGCCGATGAGGATGAAATGAATGTGAGAATGGAGCATCGCGGGAATGCAAGGGCGGGGTAAACGGGAGATCCCCGAGAAAACGCGCTGACCAGCGACATTGTCAGACACGATTCCCGCATGCGAAACTCCGGGAGTGACCCGGTCGGGGATTGAACCCAGTTCGCCTTGGTGGGAGGTGAGCAGTCAAACCGCTCAGCCAACTCCCCTTCCCCCGTGTTTAAAAGAATTTTTCAGGAGCGAAGTGGTAAATTGAATGTTCTCTCTTGCTACAAATTTGGCTATAGGCTGTTCACGGTAAAGTGCGCACTTTTTAAGGCCCTTCCAAAAGGCTTTAACCGCTAATAAATATATGTTATTGCAGCATCGAGCATTAAATTTTAATGGTGGTAAAATGTATACACTGTGTTTATTCGTCACAAAGCAATGCTTATATTAAAAAGCAGCAGGGAAATGGAAATAGGATGAAAGGAAAACTTAAGAAGGGCCTTAAAAAGTGCTCACTTTACCGTGAACAGCCTATAACAATTAAAGTGTCTGTAGTTCCGACGAGCTGCTAGCTACACCGTGGAGGCCATTGTCGGGCGAGAGATCTTTGGAGTGTATGCCGCCTTTGAACGACGTGGTCGAACCGGCAGATCTCAAGACAGGCGTCTCTTGACGTCCATGGTGTGACGGCCAAGGGAACGATCGACCCCTGCGCCATCCGCGGTTTTGGCCTCCTCCCCTCTTTAGGGCTTGACTACCTCTTGAGACTGTTCCAAGACCCCAGGCGTCCTTGCGGTCTAGAATTAGTCACTCACCGCAGAGCCTGGCTTTTCGCCTCAGAGTCCGGGGTTTTTTCCGGTGATTACAATAGCGCGACAGACGTGAAGAAACTAATTTTCTAGCCAGTCGGCGTCGAAACTTAAGGGCCTTGGCCAAAAAAAGTCATACTGTATGCTCGAAAAGTCTTTCCTTGATTACAATATTTACTAATATCAGCTATCTGTAAGATATAGATGTTGAAACCGGTGCCAAAATGTTGGCAGACGAACAAAGTTCTTTGTTGTAACAGGACAACACATCAGTAAGTCTTCGCGTGAGCACCCCTGGCAGCACGTAGCACATCTAGTTGATATTCAATTTCTTTCCATACACTAGCGAACATCACAGGAGCGTGGAGGCCAAGTTGTCGGGCCATCACGACCGATCCATCGTCCAGGAAAAGTCGTATCAAGATAGGTACGAACCTCCAAACCCCAATGAGGCGGTGCGCCCTTTTGTTGAAAATGACATCTGGGTGATACTCGAGCAAACGAGGAACAGCAAACAATTGCAACATTTCTAGATATAGTGTAGATGCGATGGTGTCCTCGGCGAAAAAAGAATGGTCCGATAATTTTGTAATGCAAATGCTCGCACCAAACATTCACCTTCGGGCTGTCTTTCGTACACTCTAGCCCATCACCAGAGGGCTCTGAACCTCAAATACGCATGTTTATGACGGTTCGCTGCACCACTGATAAAACAAATTGGGTGTGTCTGTGTTGGGGGACACGGCCGTTTATTTTGCGTGAATACGTCTACGTTGACGCGCTCGGACTCCTTGATGTTTATTTTTACGTTCCCGACACCGCTTCACTCGATCATATGGGATTTTATGGGTATCACTGGATTGCTTTTGAGATGCTCTTTCCAACCGTATACGATTTATCTATTTCGACTTGGCTTTTTGACGAGTATAGGCCGAAATTGTGTTAAATTTTCTTGAATTTTTTTTTACATTAAACACGTACAAATTCACCATAATTACGCCACACAAATGTTTTTATACACGCAATCGATTGATCTTGACGAGAGCTGTCGATTGAAACCTAAACGAGCTTCGTAGCTTCTCCTAATCAAAAGTTATACTACGCGGAAGTTATGAAACGTGGCGAAACGAACTCAAAATTGTGGTGCCCTTCCCCCGTCAACGCACGCTATGCTTCGCAGTCCTCACCCAATGTGACATATTCTCCGATCCTTTGGCAATCGTGTAGTATAATTGAATTTTGAATGTAGACGATGGATTCGACCGTGTCCCCAACACAGCCCAACCCAATTTTTTCCTGATTTGTGAACATGGCCATGTTACTGAAACCTGCAACAAAAAACTTGTTGGTTTCCGAACATTCAGGCACCAGGTTCACAACACTATCTTACCCATATCGGTCATAAATAAAGTTTGTAATAGGGGAAAATTTTTTCGGACGTCCGGTATTTGTATCTCATGCGGTTCAACATTTAGGCATTACCAGTGACTGGCTTTCACCCGCAATTTTGCCCGCGTGGAAGTCGTGTTTTCGTTAGTATTTTTTTTTTTTTTAATAAAAAGTTTATCTTAAAGATAGAATACCTCTTTTAAAAAAGAAAATGGAAAAATATGCTCGCAATGTAGTCGAGGCCACTATTTTAACTGGATCGGCTCGGGGAGAAAAAAGTGTTTGTGCCACATATTCCATTGACTCCCTCCAATGACCTCCCTTTTGAATTCAAGAGACTACAGTTTCCGCTCAAAGATTACTTCGCGATGACGATAAATAAGTCTCAGGGTCAAACGCTCAAATTCGCAGGAGTTGACTTGAGACGGGATTGTTTCTGCCATGGTCAGTTTTACGTGTCGTGATCGCGTGTAAGCTCACACACGCCCTGGCTGTTTTGGTGCCACCCTTTAAATAGGAAAGAACGTAGTTTAAGAATAAGTCATTTAAATAGCCTTACTTACATGTTCACACCGCCGATTACTAAAAACAACTCCAGCCTTATCAGCCTAGTGCCATGATAGTTTCGGTGGCTTCAAATGACCATATAAAATTTTTTCTCCGTACAAACTTTGAACCTCCATTTCTCCCCTTTAGTGGTTAAATTTTAAGAAACCTCTCCTTAGTTTACATTACATAATTAATGTTTCCTCCAAATGTCATGTTTCTAGGACAAATTGATATATCAGCCAGTCAGTTTTCCAATAAATAAATATATATATATATATATATATATATATATATATATATAATTTCATACTGTATGTCATAGTGCTAACTATAAGTTGTTGGTATTGTAGCAAAATAGAGCACACACAAGTGTGTAGATTAGTATATTTAAGGGTGTGGGTAGTATCCTTGCAACATTGTGTTTATGTATATATCTTTATATATATATATTTTTGTTTATTTCATCCATTTGATCTTTTTTTCGAGTACACGTTTGTACAAAGACATCGGGCAAGTCAGAACATGAACACATTATGTACTGAACATGAACACATTATTTACAAAAAAATTAAAACATCGTATTATTATAATATTATCGAATTCTAAAACAAATATAAAATAAAATACAAATAGTCGTTGGATTTTCAATATTTAATCTTCATTCTTCAATTTCTTCTGCACATCTTTGCTGCGCTCTGGGCCAATCCAATCTATAAAGAAATAAAAACCAAAACAGAGGCACACATTCCATTGGCTTTACACAATGCCTCAAACTGAATATCCATGGGGGTTTCTAGTATAGATTAAAATAACGTAGTGGTCAATATGTTTTGTATTTATGATAAGTATTCGTCTATAGAATAAACGTTTTGCTTATTAAGAACTCGTTTAGTTCTTTTCTGAAGAGTTTTGTATTTGTAAAGCATAATTTCTGCAAGTAATGGAGTAGGTTGTTGAACAGCTGACTTGAAGAGCAAGAAGACCCCTTTTGGGACATTCTTAAGTTGACAACAGGAAAATGAATTAGTTCTTTATTTCGTGTGTTATGTTTATGGAGAGTATAATTTTTCTGGAATAAACTGTGGTTTTTGGAAATGAACATAACTGAAGTATAAATACATTCACATGCTAGTGGTAGGATTGTAGCACTTTTGAACAAAGGCCTACAGGAATCAGATGGTTTTTTTTCCCCCTAAATAATATCCTTAAAGCCCTTTTTTTACCTACGAAACACTTGATTGTTGTCAGTTGAGTTTCCCCAGAAAATTACGCCACATGTCATGATTGAGTGAAAGTATGCAAAGTAAACCATTACAGCAGTATCTCTGCTTAAAATGTCTACAATATTATGCAGGGCAAAACAGGCACAGCTGAGTTTTGGTAAGATTTGTTCGATATGAAGTTTCCAATTCATGCGATTGTCTACACGCAGCCCTAGGAATTTATGCTCAGTTCCACTGACTTCCTCCGCATCATAGCGGACGTTTAAGTCTATTTCTTTGCTATTTTCAGTACGGAACTGAATAAAATGTGTTTTTTTTTAAGGTTAAGGCTTAATTTGTTGGCTTCAAACCAGGCATCTAACTGACTAAAAGTGCTGCTGGCTAACCGTCCCAGTACTTCCCTTGTCCTGGCTGAGACTACAATAATGGTGTCGTCTACAAAAAGAATTGGAGTGATGCTTGGGTTAAGGTGACGAGGTAAGTCATTTATATACACAAGAAAAAGCAAAGGTCCAAGAATTGAGCTTACTTACTGTTACGACGTAATATTAAAACTGAAACACTAATTATGACACATAAAGTAGGTTTTGTAATTCCTGAAACCAGAATAGGCTGATTCCTAGTCATCATTCTCTTAGGCCAGAATTAAAAAAGAACATTTAGAGTTAACCTTTATACCGGTTACTGATGAAACAAAAAAACAACATGGCCAAAATATTGGCGACTTAAAAATATCTGTTTAAATATATATGTCCGGTACTGACAGCCCTCGTTTTCAAATATTATATTCGAACAGAGAGCTACAGTGACACAAAAATAAATTAAGAAGTTGAGACGGTGACATCTCATTATGCACGGAAACAAGAAATATCAGCCTGCCTACACTTCCGTAGTTGACTACCTCTGCCTCGATATCGCTCTGTTGCGTCAGCCCGCCGGCTTGCTGAAGTGCGCGACGCAAAATCATCCTGTCACGGCGAAATTATTCAAAGAATTTCGTATGAAAGACTTATAAGCTAACTGTCGCTTACTACACGATCTAGCGGTGTGAAATCGACGAACGGTAACGATACACGCGAAGTTCGCTCGCAGATCCCGGCACGGACATCCGGCTAGCGTAACCGCTGGGAACGGACTGGGAAACATGGCGGCCATCCTTAGTTCGTCACGCTGTAATTCTAAATAAAATAGATCGCGTTTCACTCGCAGATTCCGAGAATTACACGACTTCTGGAACCTGCCACTCGTGATGATTGGTTAGGAAAGAAATGTACCCCTCCCCCCTTCCCCCTTCTAATGGCTTAACCTCTAGTTTTGATTAGGTGTTTAAGTCGCAGCAATAAAAATTGGGTTAGCAGAGACTGGTGGCTGCTGGGGACGAGACTATTCCTGAAATAAGTATCAGAAAATGAAAATGTAGGGCTCTTAAGGCCAGTACGTAGAATTGGACAATTGCCGTCTAAAATTACCTGTAGTTGTAATTTCGTCTTTGGATTTTGAAGTTAGACCGGACAGAAATCCAAATTGTAAAGATGTTTAATTTCAAATCAGTTAAAAGATAATAACATCACAAAACTTTTTCCTGAAAGGAAGACATAATTTTTGTACGAGTATTTATAATCTACCTAAAGTATTGCGGGGAAAAAAAAGAAGAAAACACACACATTTAAAGAATATCCAGTTTTAAGGCTGTTCAAAATTGTATTTTAAATATTAGCCTTTTAATGGGGATACTTATATATATATATATATATATATATATATATATATATATATATATATATATATAGCGAATCATAGTGTCCTTTTCTGATGGATCTCCACTATATAAAAAATGTACCTGGAAATGGTGTCGGAAGACAAAATGTCAATTTTAAAAGTAATTGCGAATTATAATGTGTCTTTTGAGAAAGAATTATATAAAAAAAAATTATATATATAGTATTGCTAAATGTATTTTCAGTATTATTTTGTATTTTCTTTTTCAAATAACGCGTGTGTGTGTTTGTGTTTGTTTGTGGGTTTTTTTTGCCAACCATATTTTCTGTTTCAATTGGAGGTTTTTTTTTTTATATACGGTAGTTTGGTCGTGCGATTTTTGGATAAAGAGTCCTCCTTGATTTTAGATTCCAGAAAGCCCTGTTAGGTTTAATGGATTTCTTGGACAGATTTTGCATGATAACGTAAAATATTAAAGGAATATTTTAAAAATAGCCGTCTTGTATAACAACATGGCGTATATCTAGGTGGGTTATTATTGCACTATTCGTGTTGTAAATTTGCAGATGATCGGTTGCGTACTTCCCGAGACATGGATAACAGCTTTATTTATTCAGGAAGGTCTAAAAGGATCTGAAAATACGACGTGTTTTATTAATGAAATTCTGTGTTAAATATATGCATTTTGTTGAAAACAGCTGAATGTTTAAGAGAATACCCAGAATCCAAAAAAAATTAAATGACCGCCAGTTTGAATATAAGCATTCTTCGCGGTTGGTAACTATGAATGTAGATGCGCACTTACTAAGTTCTATGTGCCTGTCAAATTTTGTGGAATTCGGTGCACGAGATCGAAAGCTTTCAGGAGACATGCACGCACAGGATTGTGGATTTCGTAAGATTATCTTTTACATCGAGGAAAAAAAAGTAAGGGACGAGTACAAATAATTTAACATGGGTTCAACAATCTGTTTCCATTATTTTTATTGTGGGTAGAAATTTACGTGTACCGATCTCATTCGTGTCAGAGCTTTGCAGGTGCCGTATTTTGCAATGGGTATGTACAGGAAATAATACACGAGCTGAAAGGCTGAATAAAATGGGGGGGGGGGTGCAATTCAAACGTCTTGTTGCCAAGGACGAGGGTGATGAATACTTCTCTGGAAAATAATCTTGAAGCTGCTGTAAACTTCAGAGTTGCAGTGTACAAGCTGCTGCAAACTTCAGCGTTGCAGTGTACAAGCTGCTGCAAACTTCAGCGTTGTAGTGTACGAACTCCTGCAAACTTCAGTTTTGTAATGTACAAGCTCTTGCAAACTTGGCCATTACTGAAGAATATCAAAACATGTTTTTTTTTTTTTTCTGTCACCATTTGGCCAACGCCCCATTTGCAATGCTCCATAGCCAATTATGTTTTCCAACTTGAAGCTTTCGAAAAGATTATCTGGCATACGAAATATGGAAACTGTTTTTTTTTCAGTACTTTATTCGCGCACTGTCTGTGGAGCTCATAGACGTGATAGATGTAGACCTATGTAAATTTGCGTAAGGTTTGTAAACGGTGAACCCGAAATATAGGAATATATCAACAATGAAAAATCTACTACCTCCATTCATTTATGGGGGGAAAAAAAAAAGTGTTTGTGTAAAAAATCTATAACCATTAAGGAGGGACTTAAAATATTTTCCTCTAAAAGAAAAAAACTGGAAATTAACTGGAACGTATAGAAATGGTTTAACTTCCGAACAATCAAAGAGTATTTTCTCTTAAATGCGTGTGTAATTTTCTCACGTGTATTAGTGTACCCTGAGTTGGGGGTAAATAAAAATAAAGTCGCTTTCTACCATTCCAAGCTTATTGTTTGGAATGCCGCATTATTTCCGGACGTTATGACGTAAAACAAAAAAATACGTGCGTAAACAACCAAAATCAGATAAAGTGCTACATTTTTATTTTCATTTTCATTGTATTGCAGGCTTCCTCTATTCGTTGCAAAAAAAAATCACTTATTTACTACGGTGATATTTATGTAAATAATATTTATTGTAAAACCTGCTGCCATTAACTCATTGAGGTCTGCACACATTTACTGCCACTTAAAACAAATTAGAAGTGAGTCACGTACATCTATTACTGCAAGAACACCGATTCTGTTGGTGTCTGTGTTAGAACTCACCATCGTCATATTTGTCCATTCTACACCGGGCACTACCCTGTACTTTATAGCGATCATTATTGGCCGTTCATCAACTAATAGAGGGCCGAGCTTATTTTGACCCATTCGAATGTTCTTTATCGTATAAATATGATTTACAATCAATAACTCCCCTTTGTGTGGCTATACAAAAAAATAATTCTATCGTTATCAATATCATCGTTACTGCGCTGTAGTGTTCTTGCGAGGTCGTGTTAAACACTAGCCGAACAAAGACTGAACATCCATGCGAGTTTTTTTTTCTGAACAGAGAAATTTTCAAATTAGCTTCGCTCGAGCTACACTCGAGCATAGCCTACAAAGTGTTAAACCCACTTCCTCCCGAAAGTCTTATTTTTGCAAATTTATATTCAGCCAAATTTAGGAGAAAATTACTCTCGTTTTCACGCTCATATATACTAATGAAAATGCATGTCCTTGAGTCAGACAGAGTTAGCCTACCAGCCAGGCAAAGGTGGCGCGTTCAGTTGTGTAGTCCCAAAAATAAGCGGAAAGCGATTTCTTGCCACGATGTTGGACGTTTGCCAGGGCACGGAGATCTCTTCTTCGTTATGCCGCAGTACCAGTATTCTGATTATTTTAAAAAGCCATTTATCGTCCGCAGTGTTCGCAACTATGTAATAATGTTAAGTTATTGCTTACTATGGTGTAGGTTTTGCATTTAATTTTCGCTCCACGAAAGGGTGTCAATATGAAATATGCGGTCGTAGTAAATGCTGATATATTGTAAGTATGAAATATTCCCTGCCATCACGTTGCGTGTCCAGTATTTCAATATTGTGTTATTTCAATGCTCCTGTTTATATATATATATATATATATATATATATATATATATATAATATATATATATATATATAATATATCTTTCTCTCTCTCTCTTTCTCTCTCGCTCTTTCTCTCTTTCTCTCTCGCTCTTTCTCTCTTTCTCTCTCGCTCTTTCGCTCTTTCGCTCTTTTCTCTCTCGCTCTTTCGCTCTTTTCTCTCTCTTTATCTCTCTCTTTATCTATTTCTCTCTCTTTATCTCTATCTCTCTTTATCTCTATCTCTCTTTATCTCTCTCTCTCTTTATCTCTCTCTCTCTTTATCTCTCTCTCTCTCTCTCTTTATCTCTCTCTCTTTATCTCTCTCTCTCTTTATCTCTCTCTCTTTATCTCTCGCTCTTTATCTCTCTCTCTTTATCTCTCTCTCTCTTTATCTCTCTCTCTTTGTCTCTCTCTCTTTTTTTTCTATATATATATCGTGGACACTAATTTACATACGAGACAGTGGGACAACACACACAACACTTGAGTGACCAGGATGCACAGCTGACTTGCAATAAATCAGTGGGAAAGGATGTGATCTTACCTAGGCTGCCTCTGTATAATTGCCCGGTGCAGTCCTGGGCCGGTAGGGGAACAAGCTTATTACCATTAGCACTCTCTATAAACTAGCATTTGGCACGTACATCATTTATGTACGTACGTCAAATAAGGCAGACAATTGAAAACTCTAGTAAACACATATGTAAGACCCTGGGTAAGAAATAGGCTAACTTGACACTACAGTAGAGAAAACGACAAACCGATACGCCCTGTGTATATATTTCATTTATTAACTTTTCATTTCCTTTTTTAATGTAATTGTTTAGTACCAGAAATAATTTTAAAAAACCCTGGTGTCAATACGATAAAAGCTATAAAGACAATATACTATCCTAACAATGCTAAAAGTGGCCATGCCTAGCCTACTTGAACCCTTTTACGGTTACGTGACATAGCTTTCCAGAGTCTGAATATACTGGTTTCAAAATAAAATTAATTAAACTGTTCTCTGTAGTAAATATTACGTTAAAACAAACTGTGTTCTCACTAAACAGTCTAGCTCTGGTAGAAACTACTCTTATCACAGGTTTTGCAGTGGGCGTATGTGTGCTGGAAATTTACGTACTTATAAAAGTCAAGATGGCGTCGCTTGTGTACTGATGCTAACGGACATCGAGCTGTATCAAACTGTAAATAAAATTAGGTCCAGATGAAAATGTCAGATATTTTGGTAGGACTTATCTTTTAATCACCAAGCGGATTGAAGGTAGGATGCTCTTGCAGGATTTGGCGTACCAGGATTAAGGTGGAGATACGTGGAGCTCCGCTCTACACGTACGTAGACGGGGTGTTTAAACTATCTAGCTCCTGACCACTTAACCCCGCAAACGGGCGGTCATTGACTCAAGCTCCACTGCTGGTTACTAAAGTTCCTTAGGCGTCGGTTCAGGGACACGTCTACACAAACGAATTAAAAATCCTACCTCTCCGTCCACTTCAGACGGGAGGTCCTGCCCTACGTCTGACGTCGTTGGAGGCTGCTAGCGAAGAGAGCGTTAAGCTCTGCCGGCTGGCGTTAGCTTAAGGGGGTCTATAGCGCCAGCCAATCAACAATCAGGATTTAAACCCGCTGGCCAATGGGGATCAAAACTATTCAAACCATCCACACGAACCACTTCTAACGGCCTAAATGCTGTAAAACCAAAGAATACGTGATCTCGGAACTGAGATATAATGCAATAATAAGTAGAACCACAAAATTGAGATCACGCCAAAAATAAATGTTAATTATATAAAAACTCATCCACAATGAAAAATGAACTAGCCTATATAAATTATACATAAATATATTTGCCACCATACATCTAAGTTTTAAAAATTCTACGTGTTAAGAAAAATAAAATTAATAAATATAAATGACATTTACATAAACAGTTGAAATCATATAAGTGTCGTGTGAAAAATATTACATAAAATCTTGAATTACAATATGTGTAGAAATAAGAATAGGAAGATTATATAAGTTAATCGTATGCATAAAAACCCTAATTTTATGGGTGTTACAGCTAAATGCGTGCTCTTAAATCACCAGTATGGTTTATGTGAATATTAAAGCTAATTCGCGTTTTGAAACTTCGCCGCATAAGCCCATGATGAATACTTCCGGCCAGAAGATGGCCTTGGGAAAGGCTGTTCACGATAATGTGAGCACTTCGAAAATAAACCTCTGAAAAACGTCACTGCCTCCACCTGCGTGTATTTTGAACGTGCACACTGAGTGGCATTCGCCCAGTGACGTTGGTAGGGACGGGAAAAAAGTAGTTCCCTGTCATAAAATTGAATTTAAAGTGTCAAGTAATCATTTGTGAATACTGGAATTATCTATTTTGTTTACTGTTTTTTTAATGGCTAAAATTGTAGTGATAAGCAAATTGGTAAAAATGTCTACTTTTATAATTATTTCACAGTTTCATCCGGCCGACGCATGAATAAAGTAACGAGGCCCATGACAACATTAATTTTACATAAGATGGAAGAATACACACCTTACTACAAGTAAGATCCTAAGCAGGGATTTCAAAAGCGCTCATTTGATCGTGAGCGGCCTTTAGCCGTAAGATTCACACTAGCTGAATTATAAATGGCATAGGTACGTTTTCTTTTTATAAGAAAAAGTATTGCTTGATTAAATACTTTATAAGGTGGTGGAATTCATGGGATAACTACGTCAGGAGCAAAACATATAATACTTGGTTTGATTCCAGTCACTACCTTCGCATTTTAGATTCTCCTCACCAATTCAAATAAGCAGGTTGTGACAATATTATGGCAACAGAGCAGGTAAACTGCGAAATGAGCTAGTGCGAATGTAGAGCAATCAGCCGGAAACGATTGTAATTTCTTTTGACGTTCAGTTTTCCTCTTTGTATGT
Source organism: Dryococelus australis (assembly GCA_029891345.1). Taxonomy (NCBI): domain Eukaryota; kingdom Metazoa; phylum Arthropoda; class Insecta; order Phasmatodea; family Phasmatidae; genus Dryococelus; species Dryococelus australis. Next base: position 31,364,374 of record CM057006.1, read on the forward strand.
TTTATTTTTAACGTGAAATATCAATGTCGCTGGGAATTTTCCTTAGCATCTCGATTCGGGTTCGCCTGGGGGAAAAAAAATCCCCCCCTCCCCCCTTCGAAATTGAAGAATATCATAGCGTGTTTTATTTATTACTCTCGATCAAGGAGCTCTGGAAATTCTTCGTTTTCGGGTATAGCATGGGCTGCACTGAGAATGTCGCGAGTTGGTCACCTGCCAATTTTCATTCCAAATTTACATCTTCTTTCCGTCGCCCCTCCCCCCCCCTCCCCCCCTACCCCCGAGAAATGACGTCGCCAGTTGGTGTAGTCCGAACGTGCACAATATAGCCGAAACGGAATACCGTCGGTATCGCAGCCTTGTCAGTCTTTCGTGATGACGTCACGAGCGGCAAATTATTACTCCCGCTTTCCGTTAAAAGTTCCGCCGATGCAAACTTCTGGTTTGACTTTAGTCGGCGCTCGCAGTATAATCTCCCCCCTTGTTCCCTTGCCATGCTCTCGGGTGTGATAAGAATCGCGTAGCTTGGATATTGTGCTACGTTCTTTCAGGCTGTCGCCTGGTTGAGAATTCTGCACAGGGAAATACTTGGTAATGAAATTTGGTTTTTCGAAGACAATTTTGAAGACATATAAAATTGAAACAAAAACCTGAGTGTGGTAAATGACACACTCAAACTCTGTATCGATGCAAATATAACAATTTGTTTGGCAGTAATTTTTTATTTAACTATTAAGTTTTTGATTTTTTCCAGGAAACAGGTTATACAGTAATGTTTCAAAAGGCTTCGATAGCCACGAAACACGTATTTTTCTGCCCCGGGAAAGTCCCCGGTGGTATATATATATATATATATATATATATATATATATATATATATATATATATATATATATATATATATATATATATATATATATATATATATATATATATATATATCTTCAACAGGAACGCCAAAAAACTGAATTTCACTATGTTATGGTTTATAATAATTACGTAACATACATTTAATATTCTAGATTGGGAGTTAGTTAGTCTCAACGCACAGGATACCAAATATGAAACTGTCATATTTAGAGTTATATCCAGAGTGCTTCAACGGTGTACAATTACATTTACTGTAACACGCGGAGGGATATATAGTGCCACATATTTAATGTCCATATCTATAGGCTGTTCACGATAAAGTGAGCACTTTTGAAAGCCCTGCTTAAGATCTACTTGTATGAACGTTGCGTCTTCTTCCGCCTTATGAAAAAATTATCGCCATGGACCTCAGCACTTTATTGATGCGTCGGTGAAGTGAATCTGTAAAATTATTAGGAAAGTAAATATTTTATAAATCTGGCTATGTCTATAGTTCTAATCATTTAAAAAAGCAGAAAGAGGAATAAATAATTTAAGTTATCAGAAATGGTTACCTAACATTTTTTATTCGACGTGAAGATGTGGAACTACTTTCCATCCTTTGTTACCAACTTTACCGGGCGCGTGTCGCACAGTGTACCCGGTAAAATGTACGCAGGCGAGGGCAGTGACTTTTTCTAAGGTTGGTTTCAGAAGTGCTTATTTTATCGTGAACAGCCTTTACACAATCACCTTCTGTGGAGCCGTCGCCGTAGGCTGGTCGTCATTACGGAAACGGCGGTCGTGCACGACGGCGCTACGTTCATGGCAGCATCTTCTCTTCTCGGTGTCTGGCTGCAGGCAGACAACGTTTCCGGGTGCGATATGCTTTTATTAAAGTCTCTGTATTATGAACTTGCCCTAGTTTACCTTCCGCCTCGTGGCGAAACTGCTGGAAGCTTGTTTTGTTCCCGTGGACCCGTGTTTGTGTCTCCTCGGGGCTAGCGTCGTATTGGCAATCTTTCGCCGCAGACGTTTGTAATTTGACCTGGATACTGCGGTGTCTACCTACGGTGCGTTCAGTGTGTACGCATGTTTAAAGGCAGGTTCACGCTAGTGCCAGTCATAACATCCTCCCCGGCGTTCGATAAGCGGCTGTCCTCAGCCGGGTCTCGAACCGCGAACGCTTGTGTAAATGCCTTCGCTTCGTCTCTTCTGCAGCAAGGAACAGGACTCGGTTGACGCCGTCTTCACTACGGTAGGAATAGTGGGTAAGGTAATTGATTGTGTAAGAAGGGAAACAAGGTGAAAGAGCTGCACTCGTCTCCCCTGCTGAATGCGTGTGTGTGTGTTCGGAACAAGCGGGCCTGTGTCATTGCTGTCGCAGAGAGTTGCTACTAGCTTGCTTGGTTATCAACTTGAGTTGCTGTGATGTGCACTCTACTTCGCGTTTGCGGCAGCCACACGGTGTGGGACCGAGCGTGCCAGCCTCTCTTGGGGGTTTTTAATTAACATTTTAATTTGTTGAAAAATAAATTTGCGAATGTAGTCCATTCACGGCTGGAACAGACGTTCTTGGAGCCCTACCAAATATCTACTCGCAGGCCCGTTTCGTATCCTTCCGCCAAGTGTAAACAAAAATTGCCATGTGGCTGCCGTGTAGCAACTCTGAAAATCAGCGTTACATTCAATTGTGTTTGTGTGTACATGTGTTCGTATACTTTCGCTACACCTCAACATAGGCATTGAAATGTGACTTCTACTTTTATACCTGGCAAATGCGTTGTTTATTGTTTACAGCTTTTGAATTAATTCTGTCATATTCCAAAAACCATTCCGTACGAATATTCACAGTTTAGGCCTATAACATCATTTCGGTCAGCTTTATAACATTTTAAAGCTGCCTGAATTGACAATAGTTCTTACGGTTATTTTACTTTCCCCCTCCCCCCCCCCCCCAACATAGCACATTGTACGTAACACACGCTAACATTTTCCCGTGACTGTGTTTAACACTGTTACAACTGCGGGGTAAAGGACTGCAGTATTTAACCTCTTGTTATTGTATGTGTTGCGTTGTTTCTTTGAAAGGACGACCTCAGTTGGAATAAATATTAAAACGAAGGAACAACCAGTCCACGGAAAACTACCCATTAAATTCAAGCATGCAACTCGTGTCGCTTATTTCTTGTTATACAAACTTAAAACATAGCGGCGAACTTGCACACAAATAAGCCTACCTTAGCTTTTATTCCGCTCGCATTTCTATGCATTGCTACTTACTGTTTATTAGGTTTATCGAAATCTATTGGGCTTGGGCTTAGTATTTTGTTGGGATTGTGGCAAATCACGTTACACGACTGTGTTTAAAACACCTGGGGAAAAGGTACAACGTTGTGATAACTAAACAAACGGGGATGTAAGTAATTAACTTCGTCATAAAAACAGTTCACAGTTAAACGTATAAAAAGTGCACGTCAAATGTTCGAAATCACACACACACAGGGCAAGCGTAACTACCACCACACAGCCACCCAACGCCCTTCCACACGCAGCGGTTAACGAAACACACGTAACCGTATATTTATTGCTGCCGTGGAAACACAGATTTATCACGACATCGCAACTTGCCTAGGTGGGTTTAAAAAAACGTGTCTACAAACGTGATGTGGTAATTTGAAGTATTTTTCGGGGTAAGTATAATTTATGCTTCGTTTGGCAAAAAGCAAAACGCCATGTCATGGCTCGCCACGTCTGCCAACTTCAGATGGTAACCATTCTGATATCATTTCTAAATATATTAAAATAAGTATTCAAACATGAAATTCTCTTTTCGGTTGTAAATTACAAAATCAAAAATCATTATTTTGCTGTAATAAGTATGAAATATGTTAAAATTAAAATATAAAAAAAAAAGGATATTTTGTTGCTTCCTCAGTCAATAAAACAAACACCGGGTCACTAGGACTTACGCACGATATTATGCGCTGTGATTTTAAACTGCAACAATGAAATGTGTTTCCATCGGGGCTACCCAAATATTTAAATATATTCAATAGGCAACGATTAATTTTCATAATACCAAAAAACTAGGTTAAAACGATATTTATCTGTGAACTATTTCTTACTAGCCGTTGCCAACACATCGCTGTTCTCGCTGTTGTTAATTCGTATTTACTACGAAATAAATAAAGTTATAGAATATACTAAGGAACAGTTTCATTTATGCAATAATATAGTACTCTAAAGTACGTCACAGTGTTATATATTTGTGGAATACAGGTTATTGAAAAAACAGGTTGACATGTTCCACCTAGGGTGATTTTTTTCAAGTTTAGTTTTTCAAAAGTCTGTTCCAGTCGGGAATAGACTGTAGTAGAGAAATGATGGTTCGGGCATAAGGGCGTCGGATTCAGATTATGGGGAGCCGCCATGTTGTGATGTCACCCGATTGCCATATTGAATGTCATTGAACTTTTACTCCTGACCCGTGACCTATGATCTTGACCTTTGATGCCAAAACTCCCAAAAAAAACAGCCAAAAAAAACCTTTAAAAAATTCCCACAAATTTCCAAAAAATTTATTAGTCAAAATTATACAAAATTATTAAATTACTTAACAAGGATCCCCATAAATGACCCATTTTTTTACTCAAAAATACTATAAGCCTTCCAAATTCAGTTTTAAGTAATTTGAAGGGCTTCCTTAGGACCGACAGAGCAGTGGTGGACATATTGGTTTTATAGGCATAGGGTATGCCGAATCTATACAAGGGATCCAGGATCGGAATAAACCTAACCATCAGCTATCTTGGTTCTGTCAGCCATATTGTCCATAATTTTTGGTGCAGATGACCTTTGACATTGATCTTTGACCTCAAAAATCCGCAAAAAAAAAAAAAACTACAAATTTACTATTCAAATTATTTAAAAAATATACTAAAATGTATTGACATTTATTTAAAAAATTAAAAATTTATCACCAAAACTTTTTCAAAAATTTTTAAAACATTATTAAACAATTATTTTAAAAATGTAAATTCCGGAGGTTCCCCTTACCCCCCTCTTCAAACCAATTTGTCTGCGTAGCCAGGATTACGGCTGCGTTAAGCTCCGGCCACACTGTCAAATTTTTGCCTTAAAATATATTTGACAATAAAATTCGAGGAAAAAATACGGCCATCAAATTTTTCCTCCCAACAAATTTTATCAAAAAATAATGTGCTTGAAAATGTGTCGCACTGTCAACTTTTTTTTATCGAGAGAATCTAATTTGAAATATCATTTTAAAATTATTTTCATAGTGAGATATTGCTTTTGTTTTTCTATGCGGTCCATTACAGGAAGAATTGTAAGTAATATTGTAATTTATTTTCGTTTCTTTACTAAATTATCATTTTATTTATAGGATGTTTTTCCTGCACAATTAAAATAATGCCTCTTAATATTATGTGCAATATTCATTTAAAATAGAATTCATGCCCAAATAGCTAATACATAAATTAATCATCATAACTTACTTCGTTTCCAGCTATTGTTCGTCATTTTATGTTTCTTGGCGTCAATTATTGTCGTGCACGGTTATGATTGGCTGAGACCGTGAAACATCAAATAAATTTTAGAACTGGTCCGATTTCCAAATGTTTGATGGAACTTGAAGGCATCCAACTTTGCTCTGACAAAAATTGCGGCGTTTATGACGTTTCGACGACTTCATAACTGTCTTGACTTTATTTGACCACTCCTATTGGAAGCAATTAGACGGAAAGAATTTGACAGCGTGCCAGGGGCTTCAAACAAGTTCAGAAATGTTGATTATGATTCATCAGTCACGGTCGGTCTGCAGGTGTCTCTCGGACCGCCGTGTGCCTGAAGACGGGAACAGGTTGCAGTTCCCGAAACGTCACACCTGTTGTCGAAGGAAGCTTGCTATTCCCCATGTGTATCGTCCGCCGTGTGGTCCGTATTAACGACTGTTCCCGCCAATTTGTGTTACTTCTGTACTGTGTTAGTTGTTCGTCCGGTTTGTGGTAATATTCTTCTTGCTTGTCTGACTGGCCGCCAGTTCTGGTTGTGCTGCGTTGTTTCTCTTGTGTCTGACTACATTCCTGCTCGGAATTACGTACTCCATCCGCGGTTACTCCGCACTTTTCAGAAGCCCTGCTAAAGTTCTACTTCGAAGATATTCCTCCGCCTCGTGCTAATTAAGCTTGACTTAGTTTATACCAAAGGACAACGAACCGAATTCGTGCGCACTCAGTTGTAATAGTGTTTTTCATGGGCACTATTTCTTACTAGGCGCTACCAACATACATGTTATCTCACTGTTTTTATTAATATTAATTTTCAATATAAACTACAGGTGAAATTTCATTTTAACGAAAAAAAAAAAAACACTTATTTTAACAGAGGCATAAAAGGTTATGACATTTGACATATTTAGGTTATAACTAAACACGTCTTACACGAGATGATTTTTCAAGGTTTTGATTCTCAAAGTGTGGAGAAACTGCGAATAGACTATACGTTACATTTTCGTTGTGTTGTGTATCGTTCAGTTATTTGTTCTCTAACTATTCATTCTTGGAATATGTGTGTGTGTGTGTTCATATTAGTAGACAGCAGCTCACTCAGGCTCGTTCATTCCTATTTAATTTATTTCTGCTTCTAATCTGATTATATGCTGTTCACGGTAAAATGAGCAATTTTTAAAGCCCTGCTTAAGATCTACTTGTTTGCACGTTGTGTATTCCTCCGCCTTTTGTAAAATTAACATTGCTATGGGCCTGATCACTTTATCCATGCGTGGGTTGAGGGTCAATGTGGATTTATTAGAAAACTAAACAACATATACAACTACTCATTGTTACACTTCAATGGATTTAAAAAAAAACCAGAAAGCGAAATAAATAATTTAAGTTATCACAAATCGTTACGTAAAACATTTTACTCGACGTTAAGTTATGGAACTACTTTCCACCCATCGTCACCAACTTTACAGGGCGAATTTTACTCAGTGTGCCTATAAAAATATACGCGGCAGGGGCAGAGATTTTTTTCTAAGGTTCATTTTCCAAGTGCTCACTTTATAGTGAATAGCCTTTAAGTCTAGTTTCCCTACTAGGTTTTATGAGACTACAACTAAGTGTTTGCAATGGCCACGACCACCTTTTTTTTTTTCCTTCTTTTTTTCCCCCTTTTTTTTTTCGCGAAAAGATGTACGCTTAGGATATATTTCAATATCCCACGTGCACACTTGCGGCCCTCGTTTTACTATTAGCCGCTTGTCTTTGTGTGTAGATCGTCTGTTGAATGAGTGAGCCATCAGAATTAAGTTACCTTATACTGAAATTCCGTGATTCGCGGTCAGACTGATATGACACGTAACAATTTAAATGATCCAATCAGGAAACTGGTTATGAACTAAAGTGCGATGGAGCATAACTTGTCCTGGAATCTTTTCGCGAAAAACATGTGCCCTCCAGCAATGGTTAGAGATCTGAAAAAAATTCGCGAATTCAGTGACCTGCAGACTAGACTCTACAGTCTTGTGTACAAATATGCCGATGTGATCTGCTCATTGGTTGTCTGCTGGCGCGGTGGAAGGTGGCGATTGGGCCAAGCGTTCTCCAGGATGTGTCAAACACCGCGTGGACCAATGGCTAAAGTTATCTATACACGCGTGTTTTGAATTCTAGCTTGCCCCTAAATGAATCCGCGAATTATTAAGGTCTCTAGCAATGATGCGTGTTCAAAATTGCTAAAACAATTATTCATTCTCGTACGAAGAAACTACCCTCTAAATTCGAATCAGTGGGAAACCACTGATGCGCAGTGAAATTCAACTACTCTAATCAGTGAAAATGGCCCCACTTACGATCGGTGGAAAACCACTAATCGTTCCGATGAAAAAAAATTTCACTTATTGAATAAGTGACGGCCGACTGCTGTGCGAATTACATATTGCTTTTATTGAATGTCGGCAAATAATTACGTTAAGTAAACATATTTACGATACTATTTATATTGTGCAATTTACAGTAATTTATAAAAGTAAAGAAAGCTCCGCAGGTGACGGAGGTTGAACTCGCGCACCCTTAGACTCTAGGCCGTTCTCTTGCCATCTGAACTACCTCGCCAAGTTGGACTTATAGAAGGAAAATATATGTCTTATAGTTTCGCTGCGAAATTGTGTAGTTTGAAGTTGTATGCTCATACATTTCGTGTTTGTTTTGATTGGTACCGTTAGGATTGTTACAACGAAAAGTACACATGAGTGCACTCTTTTCGCCGCATTAAATGCAATTTAAACCTTCAAACAGAGCGCTGTGATGATTGCATGGTGTCGAAATGAAAGACGCACAAACGGAATGATAGTGTGTGTGCTCATGCTACCTCGTAAAATGGCGTTTTGAAAGGCGAAACATATTCCAGAAAATATTTTGTATTAAATTTATTTGTCTATTCGTTGTTACTACGCGTTATTTAACGGCCGTTTTTACACGCAGTTTCACTGATACACCAGTCAAAAATAGAGACGGAGAGATAGTAGCCGAGATGTTTCACTGGTCCATCAGTCAACAATAAATCAGAGTAAACAGTGAAAAAAAATGACTGTCGGATCAATGGGAAATGTCACTGAATCAATCGGTGAAGGAAACATAGTATTTTTTCACTGGTTAATCAGTTAGTCACTGATGTATCAGTCAGATACGTTTGACTGATTGAAACTGTGAATTTCTCACTGATTTAGATTTAGAGTGTAGGAAGCATGTATACCTACCACTGTAGAACACGCCTACATGCCAGCACTTCTTTTACCGAGTCGCAGTTTTGGCTAGGTGCCTGCTCGGGGTCGTCTATAACAAAGCTGCGTGACGTTTGGCAACACTGCCCACGCAGTTTTGGATAGGTGCCTGCTCGGGGTCGTCTATAACAAAGCTGCGTGACGTTTGGCAACACTGCCCACGCAGTTTTGGGTAGGTGCCTGCTCGGGGTCGTCTATAACAAAGCTGCGTGACGTTTGGCAACACTGCCCACGCAGTTTTGGATAGGTGCCTGCTCGGGTTCGTCTATAACAAAGCTGCGTGACGTTTGGCAACAGTGCCTACCCAACGTCTGGCGCCCGGATTAAGCGTACAAAAAAAAACGTTAAAAATTATCCTCTGGCTAGCTTCCAAAATGTTCTTTTTTACACCTAGTTTATATGATTTAATTATTTAAACTCTTTGGTTGCCTCTGGGATAAGGTAATATTTGTACCTTGTAAACAAAACTACTTGGCACTTCCTAGAGTTGAACTCGGCGTTACTACAAGCTGTATGAAGCCACATGAATAATCATTTGATCTAAAACAGCTCAGTTTTAATTTTTTGAAATGTGGGAATCAAATCTCCTACGTAGTTTTTTTTTTTTTTTTTGAGAGAGAGAGAGAGAGAGAGAGAGAGAGAGAGAGAGAGAGAGAGAAAGAGAGAGAGATTCTCCTCAATACAGACGTTTTTCTCCAACATAACAATATGCTCGGAGCAATTGTTTCCTACAGAACTCGTCATTATCTTCTAAAAATATTTCTCCAGATATTTCGGTCTTGTGTATCTTCCTCTACTGCACCAAATCTTCTCCTTGTTATCTATACATATTGGAGCCAGGTAGTCATGGGTCGTCCTCTTCTCCTTCCTACAGCGTCCTATTCCTGTATAAGTTTTTGTATTCTAGTATCGTCCATTCTTCTTACATGGCCATACCATTCCAACCGTCTCCGTACTATAACATTCCTGCTCCATAAGATTGAAGTAAGCATCCCAATTACTTTCCATCCATTAGTAATTCTTTTATTTATCTTGATGTTTTTTTTTCCTTCTCTTTCTAAAATATGTTATGGATGTAAACATTTTTCGTATACCCTTGTACATGCGAACGCAAACATGTAAAACCATGAATATATCTTAAACTTAAGACCAAACAAGACTTGGCCGCAGTTTCATAATTAATAATTGACAAATTATTTAGTTGCATTCTATGCCCGGCCTTTGGTGCAAAGCTCAGAAAGTGCTAGTTCAACTCCGAAATTGTTTTCAGCTGGTATGATTACACCTAGGCACATTCCAATAATTTTATGGTACAGTGTTTCGTTCATCACATCAGTAGTGTGTGGTGAATTGTTGCAGGGTAAACTGGCGTTAGCTGTAGCTCTACCATGTTGCCTTGCTGATTTACAGTTCCGCCAGTACAACGTAGCTCAGCAGCTGACGCCAGCGAGTTCGTTGCTGTTCGCTTGTGGGTGGTCCGAAAGTAGTAGGAGCGTAGGCTTCCTGGCTCACTGGGTGCAAGAGTGGCACAAGTGCCTACACTCCTACTACTTTGGAATATGTCCGGTGTCACTAGGCTGCATGGTGATTGTTGGTTCCTGCTGCGTGCAACGAGAATGTACAGCAGTGAGCGAGCACCAACTTACCTTGTAACACTTCACCACATGCATGTGTACCACATGGCCTGTGAATTAATCAGTCATGCTCGTTAAAGCAGAAGTGCACGGATGTGCTGCGGTATACAAGTCTTTGCTGACCATTCTGGCCATACATACTGGGAAGTTTGCGTCTATACAAATGCGCTGTGCTCAGGTTAGCGATTTAGGATGTTGTTGCGAGAGAAACATGATCATTCGCGACGCCAGAGAGTTTGTCATGGAATACTTGGCTGTTTGTGTCGAAGAGGAAGGCTTCTCATAAAACATCGTGAGTCGTGGAAGATGTGCTCGAGAATTCGAGTAAGACGTCATGTTGTTAAGAATCAAGAGAATACAATTCGTTAGGGAGTGGAACTACTTCGAACCTCACATGTGTGTTCAAAACGGAAGATTAACCCAAGCTGATAGGACTTGCTTGCCGTGTGCACATAACAATGTATTGTATATCAAAAGTCTATTTTCCGCATTTTGGATATAATCTTTTTATAACTCAATTTAACTACCAAGTTATAGAAGGGAGTACAAAATGCGGCAGTTATAAGCTGATAGGACATGCTTGCTGTGTGCACATAACAATGTATTGTATATCAAAAGTCTATTTTCCGCATTTTGGATATAATTATTTTAAAACTCAATTTAACTACCAAGTTATAGAAGGGAGTACAAAATGCGGCAGTTATAAAACTAAACATGCTTACTATGTGAGGTAACATTACGTAGTTGTAATAGAACTGATACTGACAATATAATTACTTGCAGAAACGGTAAAAAAAAAAAAAGTTCAGAAATTGTGTATTCGCAATTAAAGTGAATGCGTGACTTTACTTTTGCGTAATTTAAAAGACACAATGCGGTGAAATTACGATTTCGATGTCTGTTAATTAACATTCGTGAATTTTTTTTCTCCGTGGAAAGTAAACACATTTTCTGCTACGTAACGATTGCAATTTCACATCATTCTGTTCAAAACTGTTAGTATGATATACTAGGATAATTGTACTTGGATGCAGAGTAAAAAACATTGACATATGTTGGTGTGAAAATACACCGGCATGTGTGGAGATTATGCTTACACAATTTTTGCAGTGTAGTTTCTGTTCTATCTATAAAATTGCGTGCTCCTCGATTAAATATATGTTGTCCGATATAAAGTTGTCTAAATATATCCCACTTAATGTACTCGTGTGTATGCGAGACATAATCGGCCATGATTCGTTTATTAAAAAAATGGCAGCTGTCGTGCAGAATTAATTGGGCCGTACTCTCTCTCTAACAGTGCAGCAGGACAATAAATTTGAATATTTATTCAGCCTTATTTACATTGTAAATATGGAATGCATCTGTGTTATAGACCAAGAGGTAGATAATGTCAGAGGGCCGATTGTTTTTATTAATTTCTATTGGGGGTTGCAACGTCCCTTCATAAATTTTGTCCTCCTCCTCTCCACAAAATAATTACTCACTTATAGCCTATAGCCACTTGTAATGAAGTTGACAACAATAAACATGTAGTTAAATTAAGCGTGCCTTAATATTAAATAACCATTATAAGCTCATTGTGTGGATGGGCAATCGACACTTCAACAGTCATCACTCGTTTGTTTTATTTTACTAATATTTTTAAATATTTAATGTTGTGTAACATTGACGTAAACGTAGTTATTTTTTTCCTTATATAAAGAATTTTTTATGAATGTTCATATAATTTTTAGGGTGTCGTACTAAACATAGCAAATAAAAAAAAGAATTATTATTATTATAGAGATTAAACAAACATTTTGTTTTTAGGCAATCCTACTTTGCAGTGCTTCATATTTGAACAACTTTTTCTTTGCGGTAATAGGGGGCCGCAGTGGTTTAGTGGTTAGACTACTTGCCTCCCACCTAGGCGAACCGTATTTTTGCATCTGGAAATCGTGCCTAACGATGTAGGTGGTTTGGCGAGATCCCCTGGAGATCTCCTGTTTTCCCTGGAGGTGCCCCATACATCATTTCACCCTCATCGGCTCTTAAGACCTCGATGTTAAGAGCCGCCCAAATCTCTTCACTCACACGCTCTCACGGTAAAATGAGCTCTTTTGTAAGCCCTGCTTAAGATCTACTTGTATGCACGCTGTGTATTCTCCAGCCATATGTAAAATTAACATTGTCAAGGGCCTGTGAAATAATTAGAAAAGTAAATATCTTACAAACCTGCTCACTTTTTTACTTCGATGCATTAAAAAAAAAAAACGGAACGCGGAAGAAGAAATTTAAGGATCACCTGACACTATTTATTCGACGATAAAGTATGGAACAACTTTCTCTCCTTCATTAGCACCTTTACTGGGCGCATGTCATTCCTTAAATTATAGTGCGTCCGTCAAGATATATGTGTACACAGATAGGCGCAGTGTAATTTTTTCTAAGGTTGATTTCAAAAGTGCTCACTTAACAAATAATGTGTTCCAGCAAAGAAAGAGTTTTTACAGAGACGCAGCTTACCGAAACTTGCTTTCGTGCAGCGATGCAGGCTCAAACGTTGGTCCATTCACGGTTACTCCCAATTTTCCTGAAGCCCTGATCTACTTCCACAATTCCGCATTGCAAACAAAGCTTGACAGAGTCTATCAAATTACACAAAAGGGACAACGCACTCAACTTAACAGTTTGCATAAGAAGTTTTTCTTACTAGGTATTACCAACACATCTATTTTTCCCCCAAGTTTATTCGTACTAATGATAAATTGAAGCATTATAATGTGTAGGTTAAATGCAAGTCAAAGTTTAATTTAACAAAAATTAAGGTATTTTTATGTTGACACAAGTATAAAGCGCTTGTGACACATGGCATATTAAGGAAACAGACAAGCAAGTCATACATGGGGTGATTTTTTTAAAGTTTAATCAAAAAAGTGTGAAAAAACAGTGAATAGACTATACAGGCTTTTCACGATAAAATGAGCACTTTTGAAGTCCTAGTTACTTTTTTTTTTCCTATCAGTAATTTTTTATCTTCCCAATAAAATATTTCCATGTAAATAATAAACACAGTGTGTATATTTCACCAGACTCGAAAGTTAACGTCTAAGGCTAGAATAAAATATATTTATTGACAATTTTCAGAAAGCTTGTGCTGAAATTTGTCGTCGGCAAATACGGGAGCTACGGAATAAATTTCACTATTTTTTTTTCTCTCTTTATGTAAACGGGACACACCGTTATGTATGTGTTCGTGTGTGTTTGGTGGACTGTGCGTGTGTATGGATGGGTGTAAAATATAGCGTTATGATGTGTGTTTTTTTTCCTTCTCTAGAATTGCGATTGTAAAGTTTTTTTTTTTGTCAAGTGTATTTACACGTATTTGATGTTGACTGTTCTGTTAGGTTAACAACATTCGTTGATTTTTTTTTACTGTGTTTGCATTGGCATAGCAAAAATCTAATTTTGTAATTAGAATTATTTCTTAAGGAAACATTACTTGTAATCTGCGGTTAAGTGGTAGGCAAGGCCATATGACCTTAATTTCGCCACATAATAAATACGATTAATATTATTCCAAGTGAGGTCCAAAAAAGTGCTGTGATTGTACAACCTCACGAAGATCCCGTTAGTGTAGCGGGTGTTTCATTATTATGGTCATTGATAAGTGTACTTGACGATGAAAATTAGATCCGTGAATGACAATACCAGAGTAGGAATGATAAAGTTGGAACCGATATCAGAAGTGATTAGGTATTAACTCGGTTTGAGAAACTTACTTTGTAGAAATTAGCCACGAAATTAAATCTATAACAACTTAACAAATGCTCGTAGACGACATCTTGTGCAATACGCACAGCAGCTTTAAACCATCGATCTTAAATTCCAAATGAAACAGACAAATGTCTTCTTCATGGGAATAACTGTTTCGGTGTTAATAAATAAAAGTCAGCGGACAAACTCATAAATGACCACCATGTATCGAACTTTTGTTGCACTGAATAATAATTAAAAACGCAGAACAATCGTCATCGGGCAGTCCCTGTCTATCGAATATTGTGTCTGAACGAGGACGCTGGATGTCGCTTCGTACATGGGGCTGCACGAGACGACCCAGACGAACACCATCGGTCTCGCTTTGCCTTGAACAGAGTATAGTTTCTCGACCCGCACAATATTTCAGTCTGGTCTGCTAGCAGAGCGCCTCGTGCATGATTAACGAGACTTTATCTGGGCACGTCTGCCAAAGATTGCGAGCCGTGCTTGCCCCACCCCCGTCCACCCCCCTACGGGGGGGTGCCGGGCTGCCCCTATGAAATATGTACGAGGGTGGACTTGTCTGCGTCTACGAATACGTTGGTGGTGGGGGGTTGAAGCAGCGATACCTCCCGGCTATACGAGAAGCAGGCGACATTTTTTTTTGCGAGAGTTTGAGAGGTTTCTGCTGAACTCTTTTTCGCAGGCGTGATGGAAAACTCGGGATGGGCTATGTCGTATTCGAAATTTACACGAGGAAAATATATTTTTTTTTCAGTCAATTTTCCGTACGGGGGGCATCTACTGAAACGTTTTCTGTGAAATCGTTGTTTGCGGGAATATGCGCATCTCGGCAAATAAATGTTCTGAAAATACATATTTCTGCTATAATACACATATGTACCCTTTCTCTTTTACTTTTGACATTTGACGCGTTCTCAGAAAAGGTACCGTAGGTTGAAAACGTGAGTTTGTCAGGAGGTCCAGTAAAAAGTTGAAAATTCTAAAATGTTTTCGAGATCTGAACGGGACATGCTTCTAGAAGTGTAAGGACACATTTTACACACGCCTGGCAGTCTCTTAGAATTTGTCTGCAAAAACAGCTCGAAACCCGAAAAAAATGAGTTCTTCGCCCTAAGGCGCCTTTCTGAGAACGCATCACATATTGTGTCCATGCAGGAAATGTCGTGGAAATTGTTACTCATCGCATTTCTAAATGATTACCTATGCAGTTTCCTTAAGCGGTAAGGGAAAGTACGACCGTAGAGGCGTGGCTTAATGCTTGGGCTTTCACGGCGTGTAATAAAGTCCAGCTGTTACAGATCTAACTCGCACTGTACAGCATCACGACGGAAATACTGCCACCCCTTGCTCGTAGGTGCGATGAGGCGCTAGGCGTGGGGTGTCAGTGTCGCCCGTATCGCTCCCTCGCTTCTTGACCTTCATCGGGCAGCGCTACACGATGGGAAGTATTTCTTTAACCTGTGCATTTAATTTTGCATCACAATTCTGCACCACGTTAGACGTCACATAATATATGCATATTACTTTCACGTGCGTCATCGAACCTCCTCTCTTCCAACACGCTCCACAAAACTCGACAACCGATAGTCAAGTTTCATGTTTAATAGACAAATTCCGCATGGCCACGTGGAACAGGTGAGAGAGTTCGGCCTGTGACGGCAGCCAATGAAAAAGTATGTAGAGGACTCTGGAGTCTTTGGTGCAGTTTTACACTCTGTTTGCGGTTTATTCCCACTTCTGGAATCAAACCTTTGGAAAATCACCTAACGTATGACGTTTCCTAAATATGTCAATTATCAAAAACATATTATACTTCTGTTTACATAAAATTACTTTTTTTTTTTTTTTTTTTTTTTTTTTCCCAATAGCTACCCGCCCCTCGCTCAGGTGCGATTTACAAATATGGCGTTTATACACTAAATGCATAAGGTAACTAGCATACGATTAATACTGTGGCGTTCAAAAAGTGTTTGTAAGTAAACCGCTATTTTTAATCAAATTTTAAGAGACAAAAATAGTTACTGCGGGTCATCCTTGAAAGATAAACATATGTTGTCGGCGACTTTTTTTTTTTTTTTTTCACATTTTTGAGATATACAATTCTGTAGAAAATTAATTTCGTCTTATCTTTTAAGGTTTTTTTAGCGTAAGACATGTAAGCTCCCTCGAAAAGCGGCTTTTTCCGACTTGATTACAAAACGTCGAAATTTCTCTAACATCCTTACATTAAATATTAATTTACTATATACCTAAACATTCATCAATAAATTTTCTAAATGATGGTGAAAATCGCATCAAAATCCATCAAGTACTTTAGAATCCTTAGCTGAATACACACACACGCGGCTGGGTGACTTTGTTCTATACAATGCATAAATCTATACATATAATATTTCATTTCTATTTAATACGAATCAAAACAGAGAGAAATCAGGTGAGTTGTCAATACCTAATAAGAAATAGTTCTTCCGCAAAAGATTATTACCCGAAGTGCACACGAATGTGGTGTATTGTCCCTTTCTCGTGTAATTTTCCAGACTCGGTTAAGCTTTGTTTGCACGGGACGAAGGTATAGACGGGAGATAGAACTTATGCAGGAAAACTGGAAGTGATCATGGACGGACTATAAAGTGGAACTGTAGGGTCTCGAGCTATGTGTAGTATGGAAAATTGGCCACAATGCTTCCATGCACAGTTTAGAACCTCCTGCGCATTTGATCCTTAAATAAACCTGAGGGAAAAGTCACTGCTCCTACCTGCATACAATTTAACGGGCGAGATGAGTGACATGTGCTCGGTCAAGTTGATAGCAATGGGGAGGAAACATCGAATGAAAAGTGTTACGTAACCATTTGTGATAACTTGCCATTTTTTTTTAATGCATCGAAGTGTAAAAATGTGCAGATTAAAAAAAAAAATACTTTTCTAATAAGTTTCACTCGATCGACGCATGGATAAAGTGATGAGGGGTCCATGGCAATGCTGTTTTTACACAAGGCGGAGGAATACACAACATGCATGCAAGTAGATCTTAAGCAGGGCTTTCCAAAGTGCTCATTTTACAGTGAATAGCCTATACCTAAGCTACCATGGATTTCTGAGGGTAAAAACTTGACTAATGGTCAAGTACGCGTATGCATTTATGTGGCCAATTTGCGGGGGGGGGGGGGAATTCTTGCAGTGCATTGAATCGAAGTTTTCTTTCGAACGCTCGGAAAACTTTTCAGAGAAGTATAAATGAAGGATACTTTCTCTAAATTATTTTGGCGGCCGCGGTGGAACGATGGCTAGAGCGCTCTTCTCTCACGCAGGCGAACTAGGGCTCGATTCATGGCGGTGCCTCTCCCGCTGGGCGATATCGCTGGTCTGCGGGTTTTCTCGGGGATCCCTCCCTCACCCCCTGCTCTTGCATTCCGGCGCTGTTCCATACCTCGGCTCGCCCTCATCGGCTCTCAATACCTCGATGTTAGCCACCCAAATCTCTGCACTCCACGTTCATTCATTTTAAGGATGTCTGCATCCAAACTTTTGTGGCCACTAAATAATTGATTTGCGGCGACTACAAAAAAATTGGCAGGGCGACAGTATGATAATCTACTTTCTGGCACAAGAGGCTCGGTAGTTTTTGAAAGGGAAATTTTGAAAGAAAAGGGAAATTTTGAGAGAAAAGGGAAATTTAGTCGATTTCGAGAAGAAAAAAATAATTTTCGTGGGAAAAATGCCTGCCGGCCGACCGGAATGACAGAGCATGCACAGCTCCGGTGCTCCGAGCCCCCCCCGCCCTTGTGCCAGAACGCAGATAATCATTCTACTGGCGACAATCCTATGAATTTCTTTTTTTTTAATACCGGTGTGAGAAGTTTATGTAAGTTGAAACGCTCTAGCAATACGGGGTAGAAAGTGCATGGCAGCGTTGAGGTGACAGATAATGGTTTCCGCTATAACTGCCAATACCTCGCGGAGTATTCTTGATCCTGTTAGTGGAACTGATCACGCACACGGCCGGGGGGGGGGGCGGTTCCGAGTTGTTTATTGATCATGGGGCCAGTTTTTTTACTGCTCGAGTTAACATTTCAGCCTTTACTTTCCTTATGTTACGACGTGTTTGCTTGCAAACAATACATACTAGTTCAGGAACTGAATTCCTTACAACTATTAAAAAAAAGGCAATTGTGGGTCGTTTCCTAGCAAAGTGATATAGTTATGTGTCTGTAAAATAATTTTTAAAATATTTTATTCGCAAAATATCAAACCACTCGCGATTACCCAATAAATATTTCATAGGCTGTTCTCGGTAGTGAGCACTTTGAAGGCCGTACCAGCGGGCATAATAACCGAAAACTTCCGTTTTAGTTTGACCTCGGACGTAAACTTTCGAGTGTCATAAAATGTATACGTACATTTGTGTTTATTGATTAGATGGCAATTTTTATATTCGCAATTAGCGACATCGACAGCGTATGAAAGAGACATTTAAAGCACGGCCTCAAGTTCTCACTTTACCGTGAGCAGACTAAAACAACGCTCCGCTTACTGGGGATATTAAGACCGCAGAAAACATGGTTGGTGGTATCACTCAACTTTGTTGATGAAATGAGGTTGAACGTATGTGAGCGTGTTTAATTATGTAGCATTCAATCGGTAAACATTTTGCCTAGATTAATAAATAATCAGCACGACGGAATCGAAGCTGTAAGTTGTCTTGTTACGCCAGCTGCGTCATATCGGCAATTTTTCCAAAAAAAACCCATGCGTTATTACAAGCTTTTATTTAACTTCCTGTTTGCATGTGCGGTAGGTGTCTGCGAGGTGTCTGTCCGGCGCACACCGGATCACTAGCAATCGCGACGTATTCGGCGGACAAGTTGTCGATTACTGCGTGGCGTGTGGAGTTCCAGTGCCGGGGAAGACCTCAATTACACATGTCTGTGTTTTTGTATCGATTTATATTTAGTATATAAAAGCTTGGAGCCTTGCGCAAAAATACGTGCTTGCTACTCTTACGCAAATGACATGATCCGATTAAGTAAAAAATTACTCGGGATAACATGCACTCTTACCATAGAGTAAAACATTAATAAAAATAAAAGAATAATGGTGGATCCTAAATTGTCAAATATGAAAAATAACGAATTAAATATAGAGAGTACAGAAGGGTTAAAGTTAAATAAGAATCAAATAATATGCAAAATAAGGTGTCATAAAGTCCACAACGATGTGTGAGGTTCTTTACATACCAGTCTCTGTAAACATATAAATGAATGCGCACTAATATGCTACATAGTAAAGCTACAAAAAAAAATGTATAGTGACTACTTCTAGCCAGTGTTTAATGCAATTAGTTCAATTTGAAATCGGTAAAACTAATTTATTTATATAAAGGGCCTTTTGTTTATATTGTAATTTTCGAAACACAACAGGTTGATGACTGTTGAACATGTGGCTTTGACAGGTGTGTTGTTGTGGGGTAGGTCAATGTTTGGTACATGCTCCGAAGTTAGCGTCTGGTTTCGCTTTTACTTACTCGCTACCAACTTTACTGAAAGAAATTCTATCATTGTTTGTTAAAATGTGCGCAAGTTTGGCCAGGTTATCCCCCCCCCCCCTCCCCAAAGGTTGATTTCAGGAATGCTTAAAACATGATCAGCCACACGTAATACGCAAATGTACCACTGCCAATTTTCTAATTTCCGAGAATACATCGGCCCATATGTGCGCGCTTGCTGCTCGGCAGATGGAAAGTTACTGGTTATCAACAAAATGAACTGGCGTGGGAGAGAACAGTCAACATAATAACCTGGCGTTTTTTCATAGGTCGGTAGCCTTTCCACCCTCCCCCCCCCCCCTTTTTTTTTCAGCCACGGTAAATTAGTTCTCTTTCGACCCGGAACGTGTCTTCGTGTAAATAAAACCGACTGTGACGTCATTTGGCATGAAGCAGACGTGGTTCGTGTGTATGGGCTCTACCGATTTGTGCTTCGCCAGAACGACTATAGGCTGTTCGCGGTAAAACGACCACTTTTGAGACCCTGGCTACTTTTTAGTTTCAGCAATTTGTTATATTTCAACCACCTTTTAAATAAATATTGCCATATAAGTACAGTGTGTATATTCCACCACACTCGGAAGTAAATTTATAAAGCTAAAATAAAATAATTTACTGACTATTATTACAAATGAAGGGGGGCTTTCAAAAATGCTCACTTTGCCGTGAATTGCTTATAAGCACCCATGCATTGTACATTGAGCCCTACTGTAGAACAACTTTAGAGTTAGTTTTTGTAACTTTCGGTCGCCACTGGCATGGAGCACATCACTTTATTCATTTGCATGTCAAGAAAAACCGTAAAATTCTTAGGAACATTGTTTTTCTATCATGCCCATTCTCTCTCTTGTGTGTATGGAACAAATGTAAGATAAATAAAATGCCCAACATTTGAGATACGAAGCATTATCAAATACCTTGGAGAAAAGAGAGAGAAAAAAAAGTATATTTGTAGATAAGAAAATACGGAAGCAAGACTTCTTTATTACAAGTTGTGCGGAACTGACGGAAATTCAGCTTCTGGTCTGTCTGCGAGGGATCTTCTACACGATGCTAAGCTGCAGACCTTGAATTAAATTTGGTATTATATTTCTCGTGCAAGGCAGATCTCGTACGAGATCAGGGGGAGGTTGTTCTAAGTTTCGCCTGTAACTTCCCCCACCGTCACGAACCTACTGTCTCGCAGCCGACTAAATTATCGGCGGATCCAAAACGGTATTCAGAGTTATCAGTCGTTTAGCACGAGGGCGCAATCGGGCATCTTCGACTTACCAACTCCCCCACTCCAAGCTAGACGAGCGTTTCCGTCTCTGCGCACGGTCGACAACGTACCAACAAAATATTACTAGAATTGCTTGTTTTGAAATTTCGCAAATCTGTTGACAAAACATTGCTTAAAGACACGAATAGTAAGGTTTATATTTTTTAGCTCGTAAACAATAGTATATGATTGCAAATGCGTGTTTTATAGGAAAATAATAGTGTACAGTTTTCGTTGACTTTGTGAGGAGTTTGAGAAACTGTGGTTGGTGGCCATGTTGAATAGTATTTTTTTTCCCCTTCGTTAGATATAGATGTTTACGTGTTACAAACGAGACCCGTGTGTTTAGCAAACTATTTGTGTATGTGCAAAAGAAAATATTTGGCCAAGGTTAAGTGGAGATGTTAATGACAGATTTCACGTAACTCTGTCCTTAATAACAAAGAAATGTACAAGCATTAAATCGATTATATTAATATTCCTAACCGTGGTGTCCGCCGTAGTGTAGGTACTGTAGAACTATGGAAAACCTCGTTCTAAAGTGTTTGCGAATTTTACAAACAGTAAGTTTGCGTGTTTTGTAAATGTATTTGTAAACCGTTAATATAACTATTGAAATTCACGTGGCCTGAAAAAGCTGCACTTTCCATATTTTTGTAGCGAGTGAATAATACTTGTTTATTTGTCTAACTTATATCGTTAATTCAACGCGTGTAAGGTTAACTTCGGTTAAGTGTGTGTATGTGTGTATTGCTGCATCCATACGAGTACGAACATCGATGTATATAAATCGCGTTTTGTTTATCATTAAAGTTAAAATTTTCAAAGTTAAATAATTTTAATGTTATTTCCATACGAGGAAAATTTTCCACTGCTCCATCAAAATACCTAATATGCGAAACAAAATGCCGCGCACTTGTAAGAACATAAAAATAATGTCATCTCACGAAAGACGTGAATCTAACCCCCCCCCCCCCCCTTTTTAAAGCATAACCTTTTCATTTTTCCCTCGAATCAAAATAAACAGAACCCCAACTTATATAACTTGGTAATTATAAAAATAAATGAATTTGGAATGCCAACCTAGCTATAATATCCTGCATTAATTACTGGACGGAAGTTAGGTAACGTTAGTCTTTCAGTGCCCGTCACGACAGGAAACACGAGGAAAGAGGAAAATGTAAATATGCATAGGACTCGAACATTTCTTTACAAACGTCTTTTTATTCAGCTGTGGTGGAAGGATAAATTGTGGCCGTGCTACTTTCCTAGAACTGTCTAAATTTACCCCACTTACATGAAATAGACTATAACAGAGCCAGTCCCAAGACATTCCAAACTGTAGGTTATTAGGAGCAAAAATACAAATGTACACAGCTTATAAGCTTTCTTCTTTTAAAAAAATGTCACCGCATAACATCACATAACTGTATTTCACATATTTAAACAGTAAAAATTATACAGGAGGGGAGTTTCGATCTCGTACCATAGAGAAGCTTTTGTTACGAAGCACACAGCTTAACTGCTAGACCATTTTTTTTTTACTTATCCACTTTTTTTTTATTATAAAAATAGATTTATTATCACACACGATATACAGAGGCGTTTACCCTTAACATATTATATACAGTACACATTCAACCCACAATATAAACAATAACAAAATACTCAATAAAATATCTACACAGTTCTTACATAGGGGCACAAAACGATATGAACATTTGGTGAATTGGTTTTACTGACAAAGTCGATGAACACATAAAAAATTATTTAACGTGAGGGGCAGCGCACGGCGTACACCCCGACACGTGACACTGACTTATAACACTACCACCTATCGACGATTACTACTGGAACATTAAATTGTACACTAGTAAGGACCGAAGGGTGGGCAGCGCACGGCGTACACCCAACCTCGGTAATATACACGCACTTCCTGTAGGCGCGAACGTCAGAATGAAAATAAAAAATTGCCGTACCACTGACGCAGTGTGCCACGCCTCGCCATGTCCCACCTATCTTGACGAAGAAGCTGGACAAAGTCTTGAACTGTCACCGGTTTCGAATGGCCCACCAAAAAACCGATCGCATGGAGTACATACCAGGCCGCAGCTCTTCGTCGAACTGAGGGGAAGGTGAAGAAATCGCAATGAAGCATGTGCGTGTCGCTGACATCTCCACGTTCATCGCGAATTATTTTTCGTACTCGTACGCGACACCACTGCCAGATGCGAGCTGCATAAACGCAGGAAATTACCCTCTGAAGGGCCGTGTCGGTGTTGCCACACAGCGGGCATGTAGGGTCAGCTGTCAGGTGAATGCTGTATTTACGCTGCTGAGTTGCCACGATATTATTGTAGAAGCCGAATGCTGCAGCTCGAAGATCCGAGGAAAGGTTAGGATCGGCAAGTATTTTCCATGGGCGCCTCCAACGGATGGTTGGGGTGCGATTCACAACAGATGGTATGACAGTCGACGTATTGGAAGCCCGAATGTACAATTATCTCGCTGATGCGACTGTCCCTTCCGGTAAGTGTTCTACTGGAGTTGCGAGTGCTTCCTTTGCCTAACGGTATTGAAGTGGCATGCGTTTAACTTCAGACCACATCATTTTCTGTACTGCTGCGTAAATGTCCTCTGGGCGCAAAATTGTTGCAAATGCTGAAGACTGATATAAGGCCTCACACTTCAAAACGTGATTAATTAGACTCAGGCCTCCGTCTTGCAAGGAAAGATAAAGTTGCGGCCTAGATAATTTAAATATATAAGATTTCCACAGCATGCGGCCAACAATCTGTAGTATTTGTGCACTTTGTTGACGAGGTAGTGGGAATATATGTGACACATACCACAGCTTCGCAAGTAAGAATACATTTACTAAAGTAACCCTTTGTATAATATTTGTACGACCATAATTCATTTCTATTTGACGAGCACGGAGTTTATTTATTGTCATGTTCCAATTATAATGCAACATATGAGTGGCGTCTGCGTGGAAGTACATGCCCAATATTTTCACAGTTTCGGCCCTCCGAAAGGGAAAAATGTCGTCAAATAGCTCGCTGGTCGCGCTGAGCTCCAGTACGGCAGTTTTGTTAGCATTCGCTCGCAGATAGAGACACTGCGAAAAACACATCGAACACATACTGCTAGGGTGGTGAATAAATATGTATTTATGTGAGGTAATCGTAATTTATTGAATAAATATTTACAATTTAGTATTTGTACTTTTACGCGCTTGTAATAACATCCCACACGTAAAATAGCGTGTATAATGTTGTGCAAAATGTTTAATAAGGGCTGACGTGTGTGATCCACGTTTGTAATAGTTATAACCAATATTTGCATGCTTATTCGTATCGTAAATGTACGTGTACGAAAATTACAACTCCATACAACACAAACACGTGCTGCACTGACTTTATACTACACAATATTTATTCCCGTATCTTTGAAATACACGGCCACATTTCATACCGATGCCCGCCATATTGGTTTACCTACGAAATTCCAGCCTGCCAACTGCTCGTGAGCAGTTGAGAAGTTCCAACTCCACTCGTGACGTCACTCGACCTTCGTTTCAAGCTTACAATAACGAACGGTGGTCTCAGCCGATAGTTGTAAAGAAGCTGTCGCTTTTAGTCGGAATGAGAGACTTAGAGTAACCCCCCAGGAGTTTGCACGTGTCATATTTTTATGCAAGTCGCGCGGAACAAGCAATTCTATTGGTCTTTCTAACATGGCTATGTGACGCACTGTGTGTCAATCTAAGGCACGAGTATATCTTGCATTTAAGCTGCGCGAAGAGTATTATGGCGTAATGTATTGCGGTTAACGAAAACTTCGTATTTTTAGTGATATTCAGTCGAGTTCTGTGGGTGTTGTAAAAAAAAAAAACGAAATTAGGCCATTCACATTATTTTCCAAAAATTTAGTAAGACAGGACTAAATTTTCAGGATCTGTGTGTGAAAAAGTTTCGTATGAAGGAATTTACGCTTACGTGATATTTTTGCGTGAGCGTTTGCATGCAATGCCTTGCGCGAAATTGTTTTGCGTCACGTGAAAGCTGCATAATTGATTAAATGCTAAGGAAGAAATTACTCGTTTGCCCATTCAACTCCACTTGTTTCCCATCCCTTCTCCCCCCACAAACCTCCTTCCCCGGGTACTATTCACCATGTTTTCTCTATTGTCGATGCTGTTTGACATCACTGGCCAGTGGCGTGTGGGTGAAGTGTTGGAAGGTAAGCTGGTTGCTTGCTCACTACTGTACATTCTCGGTGCAAGCAGCAGGAGCCAGTAACCACCGTGCGGCCTAGGGGGAAACTGCATGTATTCCGACCACTCACAAGCGAGCAGGAAGGGACACCCATTACACGCGTCCTGTGGCGTCAGCTGCCGAACTACGTTTTACTGGTGGAAGTGTGAACTAGCAAGCTACAGGGTACAGCACAGAGATAACGCCACCTTACCTTTGCAACACTTCACCACACGCCGCTGTCACGTGTGATGGGTTTCTCTGCCACCATATTGGGATGAAAATTGGTCCTACTACAGCGAACATTTACTGTCTTTCCTTGCAGTCCTCTCAGATGACACCAAGCCATATAAGAGACCCGAGAAATTCGTGAGTGCAATGACCTGCAGGCTAGACTTCACAGTCTTACCTACTCTCATACAGATATTAAATGTTTATTGGTTGATCGTTGTGGTAGTAAAAGGCGGTGGTTGGGCGCACTTATTGCATGTTTGTTATTGGCTCATCTATTTCCAGGAGGTGTGAAACAACACGTCGACTAATTGCGAAAGTAACGTGGACGTACAAGTGTGTAGATTCCAACTTGTCTAGAAATGAACCCGCAAAATTCTCGGGTCTCTAGCCCCCCCCCCCCCCACACACACACACATATATAATGCTGCCACAAGTGAGGTTTGTAAAGACTTCTGCACGTTATATAAAATGCCACTATGGCGCAGTGAAAGCGATGTTTGCCTTGTTGGTTATTGCGGTGTCTGAATGGCAGTTTGGAATGTTGTATTCTTGTGTACACTTCATTATGTTAAACTACATAATTGCGCTCAATAGGCTGAATTAGTCAGTTTATAGATTGATTCATTTTAAATAATTATATATATATATATACTAAATACATGCAGTGTAAGTTACACGCCACACCTCTCCCAAGGTACCTTCGCGCCTTACCTCCAATCACTATTGACGCCAAGTCGGCTGCACGGAGGTGTGTGGAAAGTAGCCAAGGATAGCTTGTCTGCCGTGCAACTGCGCGGCCCGATTAGTATAGGCGGTTCACGGTAAAGTGGGCACTTTTTAAAACCCTCTCAATTGGAATAATGGTCAGAAATGTGTTTTATTTTAGCCTTAGACGTAAACTTCCGAGTGCAGTGGAATATACATACATTGTTTATTACTTACATGGTATTATTAATTTAGAATTGGGTTTAAAGGATTCAATATGGCTGAAAGAAAAAATAGCTAGTGCCTCAAAAGTGCTCACTTTACCGTGAACAGCCTATAGAAGACTTTAACTATAGTCAGTTTACGTTATCTTAGATCCTTTTGAATGTCATGGGAAAAAATCAATCCATATATGACTAAGGGGTGGTATGTTATTAACATATCAATGTATCTAGGGAATGATAGTAATCCACAACTGTTAGCCATTCTGTGAATAATACTTCCTTTAACCAAGACCTGAAATCTGCTATTTCAGCTCACGTAAGTTTCATTATTTTCCGGTAGAACCATTTCAAATATGGATTTTCGACGGAGGCTACCTCGCTTACTAGTTACTGTACGGCATTGCTCGTATAATACATTTACGGTTACTCCATACTTATCTGAAGCCCTGCTGAAGTTCTACTTCCAGGATATTCCTCCGCCTCGTGCAAACTACGCTTAACTAAATCTAGAAAATTAAACCAAAGGACAGCGCACCGAATCCGTGCGCAACTAGCAGTAATGATGTCGGGAAAAGGACGTTAACAAAGATGGCGCTGATTGGAATATAAAAGTTCTGGACAGAGAAGAAAGTCATAATTTACTGTCATTGTTATGGATAGTTGGACTGCAAGGTACTACTGCAAAATCTGGCTATGGATCAGAGTTCTGTTTCTTCAGACGAGCAAATATTCTAAATACCCAGAACCAAAAGACACTAGTGAAATAGATTCTCGAGATATAATTTGTTGGAAAACATTGCCAGTTAATGTAGGCGTTATGAGTAGTACTGCTGTTATAGGTTCATTTGGAAACCCTGTTATGTATTCACGAAAGAAAATGAGATTTAATGTTGGTGATCAAATTCATACGTTTAGAAAGTGAACAGGTATTTGTGGTAATATGAGAATATTAGAGTATGTAGAATTGGTTTATAATCCTTGATAAGTATTCAATCTGTTATTGTATATGTATGTGATCATATGAGATTTAATACATAATTAAGGGGTTTATCATATACAGGAAGTTCCATTAAAGATACCATTACTAAGTGCTACTAATACACATATTTTCTCACTGTTTTTATTCATACTTACTATGAATGAAATATTATCATTTATGAATAAAATACAAATAAAACTTTAATTTAACGAAACATAAGATACTTTCACGTTAACTGAGGTATAAAACGCTTTTGATACATGGCATAATTAGGAAATAACTAAACACGTCATACATGATATTTCAAAGGCTTAATTCAAAAAGTGTGAAGAAACCGCGAATAGATAATATAATGTTTTCTATCCCATTTTCTTTAGGGAATTACCCCACAGCGTTTGCACTTGTAGTTCAAAACCATTCTGTAGATATTTTTGGCACTTGAACATTCTTGTTTGGTTTCCCTATGCATTGTACTTTAGATAAAATAATGATTAGATTCTCCATTTAAAACAAATGTTATCGATATCGATCATTATAATGCCAAAATGCTCAAGTCAAAATTTCGCATACTTTATTTCCTCCTCTTTTTTTAAAGTCTGAGAAAACTTCGTACGTTTTTTTCATGGCTTTATGTTTTAAATGTTTCTATTTTATTTTCCACTTCAATGTATTATTTTTACTATTTATCTGTGTGTGTTTTAAACAGCGTGTGCAGCAATAAATAAGCTTGTTTCTCAACGTCAGGTAATGAGTAAAAGTTAATTTAATGATCGTGAAACTTAATATACCAAGTGAAGTAAACCATATCCTTTAAGAGATTTACAAGCAAACACTCTTTTTTTGTTTGACATTGAACTCTTCTCACTTGAACAACCTTCTGTAGTAAAGTAGAAACCTTCCTTACTGTGTGAAGCCGCTGAAATTAATTTCTCACTAGACGTAGTAATCGACAGTTTTATCTAACTTCTTCTTCCCGTTTGAATGCATCCAAGTAGGTTTTTATTAATTTTCTTATGTGTATGTTTAAATTTATACCAAGCTTTTCTATGCCGTTCTGTCCCAGCTGTCGGTGAACCATGCGAACAAAATATATATATATATATATATCACCCCCACTCCCGCGAGGGATATCAGCGACTCGGACGCAAATGGATGTTCAGAAATAGATCGTCTCAACGTCTGCTAACGTCGTTCGAAAGTATTAGTTTCCGTCAGGTCTCGTAGTTTAGCGAAATGTACGACGGTGCGTCGAGCACACGTTCACTACCACAGAGCCTAGTAAACGTAGAGTGGATACGGGGTAGAGTGATCACCCTAGCTGAGCAGAACTAGTATCGGTGCCCCAATATTGAACTTCGCTTCTCAGCCGATACGAACATCATAAACGACGTGCCTAGTATTTGGGTTTATAGCGCTGTTTGTTTATACAAACGAAGTGCTTCGACATGATTGTGTACTTCCTTATAAAGACTGTTCACGATAAAGTGAGCACTTTTCAAATGAACCAAAGAAGAGACACTGCCCCCCTGCGTACGTGTATTTTAATGGGCGCACCGAGCGGCATTCGCCCAGTAAAGTTGGCAACGATGGATGGAAAGTAGTTCCGTATCTTACCGTCGAATAAAAAGTGTTACGCAACCATTTCTGATAACCTAATTTCTTCTTTGCCCTTGTCTGTTTTTCTTTAATGCGACGAAGTGTAAAAATGAGCAGGTTTGTAACATTTATTTTCCTAATAATTTCACAGTTTCACTTGACCGACGTATGAATAAAGTGATGAGGCCCATGGCAATGTTAATTTTACACAAGGTGAAAGAATACACAACATGAATACAAGTCTATTGCAAGCAGAGCTTTCAAAAGTGCTCATTTGACCGCAAACGGCCGTTAACCAATTTTTAATGCAACTAGGTATACGAAATTCGAATTCGTAGAAATTATTTTCTTCGTATAAAAGTGCTGGTGTATTGAAAATAAAGGTATAAACAAACACGTTCATCACGGTTGGCCATGCAACTTTGACAGCTGTGCTGGTTTGGGATAGTGCGATATTTGGTGCATGCGCAGAAGACGAAATATCGGTCTCCTCATCTCGTAAACTGTTCGTGGGATAGGACGTGCTCAGCTGGAACTTTCGTATCCTTCCGTCATACTTGAAGTTAAAGAAGCCGTTGGACATTTCCTTTACTCATACGTGAAGTGTAATTGATCAATTATGAATGTAGGTATGTTGGTTAGGTTAACAATTACTTTTACGTACATAAAATGATGAATCTAAAATTAATTGCGAGTCCACAATCTGATCATCGCGCTTTGAATTTCGGCCTTACGACAGGAAACTAATTTTCCTATATCGCTGCGAACTTTTCGTAAGAGTATGATAGTCAAGTGTGAGGTGGAGGGAAGCGGAGAGATTTTCGCGGCTCTTAGCATCAAGGTCTTGAGAGCCGGTGAGGCTGAAGCAGCGTCGGAAAGCAAGGACGGAGAAGAGGAAGAACCTTGAGAAAACCCGGCGACCAGCGGCATTGTCCAGCACGATTCCCACTCGCGAAAATCCGGGGACAATACCGCCCGTCTTGACGGAAGGTGAGTGTTCTGACCACCTGACCACTACAATACCGCGGCCCCATTGTGACGTGAAAATCTATAGGTGTATTTACTTATGGGTTTTTTTTTTAAGTTATATTTTATATTTTTGATTAAAATATCAATCAACTTTCTTTGCTTTTAGCGCAGCGAGGTTTATCGCGTATTACTCTGATGTATAAACAAACGAGGACGTTCATATTAAGTATCTGTACGTTTGTTCGCCCGTGTTTGTTATGGAAAGATAGGTCAATAGGGTATTTGGTTTGGGTAAATTGGTCGAATTAAGTGTGTTTATGGATCGCCGCGGGGGGGGGGGGGTGGTTACTGCTTATTGTTACGCATTAGCTTTAAAGTCAATATCTGAAAGGGACTATGGACGTGTAGCTAAATAACGAGTCATGATTAGGTAGAACACAATAGTATAAGATGTGGTGTATTGAACATAAGGATTATACAATAACTATTTCCGTGAGTATAGATCGGGGGAGATTAAAGGGAACAAGATACTAATTAATTATAATAAATTTTATTACCACATGCCACTACTATTTCAATCTAATTGGAAAGTCCTCACCTTGTTCATGTTGCCAGAGGCTGATTCTAAGAGGCGGTCAACGACGGCCGGACATGCCCATCTCCATGTATTCTTGGTGGTTGTTTAATATCTCCGGTCCCGTTTACTGGCCGGTGGAGGGAGTCTCTGCAACTGTCTTTCGCGAGGCGTTGTTGCAATCACGCTCGTGCCCTGGTTCAATGTTTTGAATGCGTGATCAGGCAGGCCGTTCAAGTAAGGCCTGATCACTTCATAACAGTATGCATTCCGCATATTTGAAAATTCACCAATGCACCCATCCATGTAACACCTGACGTGTTTTAAAATTACTGTTTAGGTTGAGTCCGGTTAGAACGACTGATTCACCAGTTCAACCAGCCTGAAAATCCGGTGGGTCTGGTGGATATCACTCAAAAAAATCACCCGATGGATTTCCGAACGCTTCCTTTGAAAAATGAAAGTAAACGGCCTATTTCCATGATTCTCAAGCGTTCGAAAATATACAAAGGTAAATATGATCACTGAGTTTTACAAACGGACGATGGAAACTGTAGAAATTTGTATGTAATTGCATTAATGTGCGTCCGGAAGTAGACGCCGAGGTCACTGCAAAGTCAACCGGAAGCTTCAACCGACGCCCAACAGTGTTTCAACCACTGGTGAATCGATTGATGAATTTTTTAAATACATGGATTCGTGGACGCCCACATCACCACCACCTAAGCGCTTTTCCACCCGCTGTTAATCTACGTGGCATCCCGACCTAACACGATCCCATAAACTATTCTGTGATAGTTTTTTATACTATGGTATTTTATAGTAGATGAATATGTGTTTGTGTAGTTCAATACGGGTGGTTCCCATATTAACGCTCTGAGGTCTGCACACATTTACTGGCGCTTAGACAAATTAGAAGTGAGTCACCTATACCGCTACTGCAAAGAACACCTGGTTCTGTTGGTGTCTGTGTTAGAACTCACCATCGTCCTATTGGTCCATACCACACCGGACACAATGGAGAGCCTAGCTGATACTGACCCAATCAAATGTCCTTTATCGTATTAAAAGTTCTTTTTTTTATATTGCCACAAAAATAGGACGTAATTGATTGTAAATTCTTTATCGTTAAGCAATATCATTGTTACTGCGCTGCCGTGTTCTTGTGAGATCATGTTTAACACTAGCCGAACAAAGACTGCACATCCATGCGAGTTACGACAAAGAAATTTTCAAATTAGCTTTGCTCGAGCTACATTCGAGCGTAGTCTACAAAGTGTTAATTTCTCAGTTAATGTGTTGTAATCACGCATGAACTTTACATACTTGTGTGAAGCATTTTTCTTGCAACGAGTTAACAAAGTACTGTGTTCTCGATACCATTGGCATTAACCATAAATGTCAAAGAGGTTTGGAAAATTCCACGAATCGGATTAGCATCAAGGAAGATTGGGCACTGATGGCTTGGTGTGAGGCAGGATCTACGACGACCCGTCCCGTCCGTCCGTCCGTCCGTCATCCGTCTGTCAATCACGTGACCAACAGTCAATCAGAGATGGCCATTAATTCTATCCGTCCGTCCGTCCGTCAAAACCGTGGCAAGCTTTCACTTTTGATGGACGAACGGACGCGATTATGGCCTTCTAAACTTGCACGTTTTGTTACGCGTTCATCCTGAGTTCTTTACAATGCTGTGTAGTGTGTGCAGTGTTTTGTTTTTGCTTTTTTTTTCATGTGTTTGTTTATGTAACTGTAAAATGACATTGTTACATTTTTCCTGAAGATTAACAAATACTTTTGGAAATATGAGCTGCTTTTGTGCAACAGTAAAAGTAATAAAATCACGCTTTGTATGCTATTTATAATTTTTTTACATCGATTAATTTCCGTTATGTGCGTGCAAGTGCGTTTTGGGCACTTAGAAATACAATACCGCCAAAATTGTTCTCTTTTTATTGAGAATTATTTCCTATTTGTAAACAGTTTCATTTTTATTAGTTTGCAGCAATGAACTTACGACGGACGTACGAAGTTTGGCTGTAAATCGCTCGGCTGGGAGACGGACGAATGTATGACGGACGGACGCGACGGGTTGTTGTAAATTCTGCCTTAGTGGTTATTGACACGCGCATGCGCTGTAGAAGGACAACGCCTGTCCACAGGCGCGCTTTCCAAGTGGATATTGCTGGAATCTAGCCCACGACCTTCCGCGGTGTTATGCAAAATAGATTTGTATTCGAAAGGCAAGCAGAAACATGATACCTGCATTATACTTGAAACACAAATAATCACATATATCGCACACATACACAGGCACAAAGCTATTAGCCGATGCAAAGCCAAGATATATTAATGCATTTTAAGTTAACTTGAATTTGTCTCATGTGTAAAGGTAATTTTTCCCGAACGTCTATGTTATGAAATTTGAAAAATCTGTATTTAATGTAGAGTACACAAATTTAAAACGATTGATGTAAGATTACGATAAAAGTAAATGTACTTTAATACTTTGCTTTGACAAGCAAATAATTATAAAATGTTCTCCAAACCTATATAATATAACAAATATTTAATAAAACGTGTAGTGTACTGTAGACATAAGTTATGCTAGAAAAATTTAGGAAAACGTCACCGGTAATGTGATTTCACGTAATTTTGGGGTATATGTTTGCCAACCTGTACACGCGAAAATCGTAGATACTTTTAAAATCCTTTTTTTTCCCACCTGTTTCTTTATGTTTCTACCTGTTCTTGGTAGGTTTCCCACCTGTTTCTCTAGGTTTCCCACCTGTTTCTCTAGGTTTCCTACCAGTTTCTCTGTTTTTACCCCACCACGTTCTCGCTTTTTCGACTACTTTCTCTCACACACATTTTACTTAGACCACTTCCTTTCTGTATCACTTATTCTATCACTTTGTTTCTCGCTCTCTCTTTCTACCCCGCTTTTTTCATCGTTACCTAGTGTTCCTTCCCCCTCTGTGACTCGGGGCACATTTGTCGGGCGGTGCCTGCATGTCGCCACTACTCCGTATGGCTACGTGCCCCAGCATCTCCCCGGGACAGCACCACGCTGTCATTACGTGCGGCGGTAACGAGCCTGCATTGTTAAAGCGAGGGCTGCGCGCCCTAATGACGAGCCTACAAGGCCCCCCCTCGTGCCTCCCCCGCCGTGCAGCATCTCAGCAAATTAACTTCATTGCGCGACCGTCGCGTCGCGTCGTCCCGAAATGACGACCGGCCCAGCCAGCAATCTGCCGCCCTCCATCAGTAGGTACCGCGGATTGTCTGGAGAAACACTCCACCACAAACTGACTAGCACTCAGTTCCAGGACGCATCGCGACTATCCAGTTTCTCCTTATAGTCTATTCGCGAGCTCTTCGCGCTTTCAAAATCAAACATTTGGAAGTTTACCTCGTGCATGTAGATGCTTGGCTGTTTCCCGACTATGTCGTGTATAACAAGTGTTTTATACTTGTAGGAAAAAAAAGTCGCTATCCCCACCTGCACATATTTTAACGGGCGAACTGAGCGACATGTGCCCAGCAAAGGTTGTAACGATTAATGGAAAGCAGTTCCGTATCTTAACGTCGAATGAAAAGTGTCAGGTAACCATTTGTGATAACTTCAATTATTGCTTTCACCTTCTGTTTTTTTTAATGCAGCAAATGTAAAAAAAATGAACAGATTTGCAAAAAAAAAAATTTTCTTTTGTAATTTCACAGTTGCACTTTACCAACGAATGAATAAAGTGACAACGCTCATGGCAATGTTAATTTTGCATAAGACGGATGAATACATAATATGCTTATAAGTAGATAATAAGCAGGGCTTTTAAAAGTGCTCATTTTATCGTGAACAGTCCATAGTATAAAAGTACCTTAAATTTGAATTGAAATTTCCCTTTTATTTTACTTATAAATTATCATATTTCATTTATAATTAACATAAAAAAGGGAGAGAAAATAGGCGTGACGTTAGTGCCTACTAAGAAGTAGTTCTTATGTAAAATATGATTAAACTGAGTTCGTGTGGATGCGGTGCGTTGTCCATTTGGTGTGATTCCCTAGACTCGGTTAATATTTGTTTGCGCGAAGCGGAGGGATATAATGAAAGTAGAGGTTTAGCAGGGCCTCGGGTAATTTTGAAGTAATCGTGAATTGACTATACATATATAGTCCATTCACGTTTTCTTCGGCCTTTTGGAATCGAACCTTTGAAAAATCACCCTAGGCGTAACATTTCAACCCGTTGCGTTCGATCACTTGTATTCCAAAATTATATAACCCTGTGATAAACGTTAAAGTACTGTGTTTTTGAATAGATTAATAATCTATCTAGCATCTTCCATAACTTGTAATATTCATTTAATGTTAAATACGACTTAACAACAGCGAACGCAGCGACGTGTTGGCAATGGCCGGTAAGAAATAGTTCAGGTACAATATTTTTAACCTTTTTTTTTTATGTATACTATTCGTAAATTAAACGTTGCCAATTGATATATTTGTATTGTTAGGTAGCACTGACGGAAACGCATTTCATTGCTGCAATAAAAAATATCAGCGCAAATTACCGTGCCTAGGCTCTGGAGTGACACTGCGTTTTTTTTTTTTTTTCGTCCAGGGTTCAATATGCGAAGCAGAGCGTGTCTCGCTCTCTCTCTCTCTCTCTCTCTCTCTCTCTCTCTCTCTCTCTCTCTCTCGTTCTCTCTTGGGAAGTTTGTACCACCTGTGTAGCAGGAAAGGTATACATTTTGTTATTTCTAGTTTCATTGCATTTCATACTAATTACAGCAACAATTATGATGTTTGAAATTGTAATTTACGACTGAAAAGATATCTTATTGTTTAAATACATATTATATGTTACTTATATGCGATGCGATGGCACGGCGCTTACAAATCCAGTAGGTCGGCAGACGTGGTGTAGAAAGGAGAATCTAAAATCACGTGGTTGTCCCAATATGGTGGGCGATTATATCCATTGCCTTACGACTGGCAGTGAAGTGGCGACATGTCAATGACACGGCGTGTTTCTGAACGAAGCGTCAAGTTCGTACTCGTATTTTTTAAACATCCTGGGAAAGTTACAATGTTGTGATAAATATGTTTTTCCACGACAGGGTTAAATGTGTTGGTGATCGCTGCGTTGCAATCGTTACGTAGCCCAGGCGTGTGTGGATTTCAAATATGTGCAAAGTTTATACGTTTCAGCCATGTACTGATGTTATGACGAAGTTAATTATTTATATTCATGTCTGTTTATCACAACGTTGTACCTTTGCGCTAGGTGTTTGAAAAACAGTTGTGTAACGAGCTTACGTTTCTGTGATTTGAATGTCTGCCACGATCCCATCAAAATACTAAGTCCAAGCGGATAAATTAAAATAATAAAATAAACCTACAAACCAGTAAGTACCAACCATTATCTTTTACGTTTGTCGATGCTACAAACAATGAATACGCGAAACGAGTAGTGTGCTTGAATTTACTGTGTCCCTTCGTTTTAATTTTTATTCCAAATATGGCCGTCCTTTTAACGAAATAACCCAACACATATTAATAACAACAGGTTAAATACTACTGTTGTTTCCGCCACAGTTGTAACACACACTGTCATGGCAAAATATTAATGTGTATTATGTGTAACGTGCTATATCGTGTGTAACAAATAGTTATAAAGCCGACCTAAATATTGTTATAGGCCTAAACTGTGAACATTCGTAGGAAATATGACAGCATTATTTAAACAGCTGTAAACAGCAACCAACGCATGTGACAATTATAAAAGTAGATGTGACATGGCAGTGTTTGGGTTTACGTGTAGCGGAATCAGTAACCGAAAGTAGATATTTAGCGGGGCTTCAGAAAAGGCTGGAGTTATCGTGAATCAACTATATACTGGAGACACGGTGGCGCAGCGGCTACAGTGCTCGCCTCCCACTAAGGCGAACCGGGTTTGATTCCCTGCAAGATTTTCGCGTGTGGGGAAACGTGCCGGACGATGTCACAGGTAAACTGGTTTTCTCTGGGATCTCCAGTTTCCTCCCGCCTATGCGTTCTGGCGTTACTCTATACTCGGCTCGCTTCATCTTCATCGTCTCTCAAGACTTCGATGTAGAGAGCCACCCAGACATCTCCACTGTACCTTTCTACGCGTATAGTCTATTCGCGGTTTTTTCACACTTTCTGAATCAAACTTTTGAAGATCATCTCGTGTAAGACCAGCGGCGTGTGGTGAACTATTGCAAGATAAGCTGTGTTTTGCCCTGTGCTATACGTCGTCATTTGCTAGTTTACACAACGGCCACTTAAACGTGGTAGCGCAGTTGACGTCACAGCACGTGTGTAATGGGTGCCTCGCCGCTCTCTCGTGAATGGCCGCAGTTTCTCTCGGCTCCACATTGGTTACTGGTTCCTGCTGCGTGCGCAGTGTGTGTACAGCACTGAGCAAGAACCAGCTTACTTTGCAACACTTCACCTTAGGCCACTATGTATGGCGTGTTTGGTTGTTTCCTGAATAAAATTGTCATATATCACAAGTGTTTAAGATTTCTGTTAACACAAGAGCACCTTATTTTTTGTTATATTGAACATTTATATATATATATATATATATATATATATATATATATATATATATATATATATAATATTTATATATATTACAATGTTTCATTTACAGTCAATGCAAATTAAAAAATTGAGGAAATTCGTGCGTTGGCATTGCCTAATAAGTAGTAGTTCTTATGCAAAATTGTGTTGAGGCAGCCGCCTGGTTGAAGGAGTTTTGCACGTCAGAGGCCTAAAAGTACGGGGGCGCTAGGGGCGACCGAGACGTGCGCATCAACTCTCCCATCGCCTCTAAGCGCAAAGCATTGAACTGGCGTGAAGTCTTGCTGTCGATAACGCGCATCTACGAGACTTTCAGAGGAAACCCTACCGTCCTATGAAGTAATAATAAAAATATTCCTTTTGTAATGTTTCGAAACGGAATGTTCGTACTTAAAAATTACCGTGGAAACACCCGTTTGAGCCATTTTCACCATCACAAAAAAAACATGCTTTAGAGAGAAACGGAGGGACTGAAAAACGTATAGAGACGGGTAACGTTTCTTAAATGATATTAGTAAGCAGACCTCACTCAGACATCTTGGGCGGTTTTAAAATAAAACTTTTTTTGCTGGAGCTCTGCACACCGTTCGGCGGCCGACCCGGACGGTCGCCTTAAGTTAAGATTTCTTTGTGGGTTGGGCGGAGGAACATCTTGCAAGTAGAACTTCAGGATGACTTCAGAAGTGTTGAAAGTAACCGGGAATGGAGTACAGAATCTCTACACGTGGTATCTTTTGATAACATAGTGAATTTGGTATTAGTTAAGCACTACTATCAAAGGATTCTCTTCAGTGTGATTTTAATGGAGGTGAATGTAACACAAAACGATGGTGGTCGAGACCTCGCTGTTGTCTGTGCTCAAAAACTAAAAATTAGTCGACGTGTTTTGAGTATGAAGCAAGCTGTGTATTGGAAAATTTCAAAATCAATTAAATACTCTGTCCGTCCTATTTCCTACAACAAATGTTCCTCTTCGTGTTTTTCCGCTTAAATATTAAAAAAATATATATTCTTTAAGTAAAAATAATGCCAGATTAAAAATAAAATATGCATCCGAAAGTGGTAGAAAACTTCAAAGTTTTCGAGAAATAAATAAATCCAACAGTAAGCCACGCGTTTGTCTTAAGGGGGAAGTATCCTTGTCGTCTTGTATTTACGTATGTTCCGAAATAATTTAATTTTAGTAGTCGGTAATTAAAAATCAAGCTAGTCAAGGCATAGAGATGTCAATGTGAACATATTACACTTATTCTATTTTATGCCCATGTCATTTGCCCCTTTTATGTTGTTTCCCAATCCTGTTGTACGTCATAGATACAAAACTTAACAAATTTATGACATACACCGTCTTGCAATTTATTCTTCACATCGAAATGAAATAGAACGTTGATAAATCGCTAGCAGTACTATTCTGGTGCTTAGGTAAATGGTTTAAAGTTCAGATATAGACACATAGTAGCAAAGATTCTTCTCCAAGGCTTGATTTTAAAAGTGTTCAGACAAACCACATGAACGAGCTGTGCAGCGTATATCTGCGCCATCGAACTCCTATTTGCCAGAAATCTTATACGCAAATAAGACGTTTTGATTATATGTACAGACTTCAAACATTAATTCCTCTCCCCCCCCCCCCCATAACACTCCCCTTCACGACTCCGCATAACATTGTTGGTGACTAGGTCATCAAGGCTATCCGGTTTCCATTCACTTTGTTGGTTCACTCCCGATTTTCGCATGTAGTAAACGTGTCCGACGTTGCCATTGGCTGGCGGGTTTTGCAGAAGAATTCCCGCTTCTTGAGTTGTTGCGATCCTACGTTATTCCGTCTGCACCTCACTTCGCCCCTATAGGCTCTCCGACTCAACCAACTATTGTGTCTGGTCTTGTATATTTTAAGGATATCAGAATTATACACGTGAAATTATATTTTAGATGAAATTTATACGAATTCTTATTACCGGCAGCTGAAAAATTGTCTCGGGAAATTTTGACGAGGACGACATGAAAACGTACACTGAAAACGAGCATCGACAAGGAACTTCTAAAAATTTAAAAGCGATACAGATAAAAAATATATATATATTACGATCAGCAGGACGTGACTAGAAAGAAACTGGTGACAAAGCATCTTTTATACTGTGAGACGAAGACACATAATATTATTTACACAAAACTCGACGATCACAAAAGTACACAGTTGGTTACCTTAGAAGTGCTGTTCTTCTGTGAGGATATCCACTTAGGATTGGAGACTCCTTAGTTAGAAAGAAATTTATTTTGGACATTTTAAGTAACTTGCGTAGGCACATTTACCTCAGCACGTAGATTTTGAACTACATAGTACTGCTGCAGTTAGTAAAAAAAAAAAAAACAGTCTTAAAACCTTAAATGTCATCAATAATATTACGGAAATGTCATCAATAATATTACGGAAATGTCATCAATAATATTACGGAAATGTCATCAATAATATTACGGAAATGTCATCAATAATATTACGGAAATGCCATCAATAATATTACGGAAATCTAAGTTTTTCAAAGTGTAAAGTTTTAAATAAAACTTCGGAAACAAAAAATTGAGGTTTTGATCTGTGTTTGGCATAGATAGTATTAGGGATAATAGAACTTATAAAATAATAGAGTTATAAGCGTTACGTCACGTCTAGATTTAACACTAAATGCAAGCAAGCTGTCATCACTAACCTACTAATAATTTCTAGCAACTAGCTAGATTACAGCTTGTATACTTGTCTTTTACTTTTCTAGAGGCTGTTCGCTGTAAAGTGAGCACTTCTGAAACTCTTAAGTTACTTTTTTCCCTACGAGCTATTATTTTATCCTTCCACCACTCTTTAAAATAAATATTGCCGTGTAAGTAATAAACACAGTGTATGTATTTCGCTGGACTGGAAAGCTAACGTCTAAAGCGCTTTTCACAATACTGCGTTGCGTTGCGTTGCGTTGAGCTGTAGCCAATCAGAATAAAGCAGCGTGTTGACGCCGGCCGACGGCGTCGACTGTGCTGCATGAAGTTCGTGCTTCGGCGGCGGACGGCGACAGATGAGAAGAAGAAGAAGAAGAAGAATCGTGGTTTACTTTGAGCACTGGCGACTAAAAAAAGTAGTGTTGTGCTTTGAAAACAAACACGCATTTGGCTCAAAACTAACTTTCTGTGTATTATTTCGTAGTATTGCCTTTTCTTTTTCTTTCTTTTTTTCTGTTTTCGTTCCAACAGACCCGTTTTTTTTCGTATGTCTTTTGTTCAACATTCTGGCCAAAAACTTATTTTTCTTTCGTGAGCACAGTTGGCAGCATATCTTCCGTCGCCGACAAACTGTTGCGTTATTGTGAAACCACAAATGGAATCGGTCGGCGATCGTCGAACGCAACGCAACGCAACGCAGTACTGTGAAAAGCGCTTAAGGCTAAACTAAAATATATTTACTGACTATTATTCCAACGAGAGGGCTTCAAAAAAGTGGCTCACTTTACCGACCGTGAATAGCCTTTAACAAGATGTTTACAGAATGGCGCTGGAACTTGTGGACTGACTCTGGAAACACAAATGTTAGGTAGAGAGGCGAGTGGTGTAGATTTCCTGTTTACCAGCAGGAACGATCCTTTTAGCAGTTCGACTGTTAACTCTTCATATTTCTTGGCCGATGTTAGTTTAGAGTAACCGAAGCTGGAGGAAATAGAATTGCGTTCTGTTTTTTTGTGAACACGTATAATGGTTCCGTATCCCTCCCCCCCCCCCCCCCAAACCCTAGTTCAACGCGTGCTTCGTTCCCGTTTATCTGCGGAGTACAACTTACAGGACTTTAACAAGACGCGCAGTTCACGACAGGTGTTAAAAATGAACGTCCTCCAACGTCGCACAACGCAGACATGGCAACGTCGCACAAAGTTCTGCCGTACCTCAGGTTCTACCTCGTCAACACACTGCGATGTTTTAACTACCTTTCATTGGTGGAGAGTTTCCCCCCCCCCCCCCTTTTTCCCCTTTACCTATTCCTTTAAAGGCTCTTCACGACAAACTGAGCACTTTTTTTTTTAATTGTTCAGTCAGAAATTATACATATTAATTAGTCTTAAATCTCTTGCTTTACAATTATGCTCATCTTCAGCTATTTATTAAGCTCCTTATGAACTAACTAACTAACTCAAAAATTAAAATCATACCAGAAAATAAAATAACCATACAATACTCATTATAGGAAAAAGGTTGAAATACCTGTAGTATAATGACAAGTTAGGGGTTGATTTAATTACAAATAAATATTTTATTCAATTTTAACAATTATAACTGCATATTGAATTAACATTTCAGTTTTA
The DNA here is from genome assembly GCA_029891345.1 of Dryococelus australis. NCBI lineage: Eukaryota > Metazoa > Arthropoda > Insecta > Phasmatodea > Phasmatidae > Dryococelus > Dryococelus australis. Next base: position 31,405,727 of record CM057006.1, read on the forward strand.
ATTTCTACACTAATCATCAACAAAAGATATAATGAACAATAACTTGCCCTTAAGGGTCTTTCAAGTGCCCATAGAGGTATTTTTATTAAATAATTATTTACTGCTACATACATATATACATGGAGGACTAAAAACCTCTCTTAGTTATACGAGGGTTTGGACCTCCACTGGATCACATAAAACAAAAGTACTGACAATAAACTAACCATGATTTTAATGAGTAGAGTGATGGGTAAAATGATTGACAATTGGATGGTGTGATTAAGGATGATACAATGGCAAAAATGAAATGTCAATGTACCAAATACGTAAAATAGGTTTGAGTAAAAGAGACAGGGATTATAATTAACAGACGGAATACTATTCCATCGATGCACTGACTATGCCAAAAGTGATGAGCACTTTTGAAAGCCCTGCTTAAGATCTACTTGTATAAATGTTGTATACTCCTACGCCTTATGTAAAATTAACATTGCCATTGGCCTCATCACTTTATTCATGCGTCGGTCAAGTGAAACTGTCAAAGTATTATAAAAGTAAATATTATCCAAATCTGCTCAGTTTTACACTTTGATGTATTTAAAAATACAGAAAGCGAGAGAAATAATTTAAGTTATCACAAATGGTTACCTAACACTTTTTTCTCGATTTTAATTTATGGAACTAAGTTCCCCCTCTATCGTTACCAACTTTACTGGGCACAAATCACTCATTGTGCCCGTTAAAATATATGCAGACATGGGGCAGTGACTTAATTTTTCTAAGGTTGATTCCAAAAGTTCTCACTTTATCGTGAACAGCCTTTACTACACATACGGGACATGTTGGCTGATTCATGGCATCGGAGTCAGCATGCCTAACTGCCACTCCCCCGGCTCGGGCAAGGATGTTTATCCGTGCTTGCTTACTGGCTTCAAGGTAATGTTAGTACTTTCTACCTAGGGATAAGAAAATTTCGCGAGTTCAATTACCTGTTGGCTAAACTCCTCAGTCATGTACATACTAGAGCTTCAGCTGCGTGTTCATTGGCTGTTGCTCAACACCTGGCAGTTATGGGATTCGCAAGGTATTTCCTTGCAAGTCTGCTATTGGTTCAGAGGCGTGCAGGGCGGGTCTAATAAACTGTGATCCAATTGCGAAGGTGACTTCACTGTATATGTGTTTGACGTTTATGTTGTCCCGAAAATGAATTCGCGAAATTTTCATATCCCTTTTTATACCTTATGACATTAAACATTGTACTTTCTACCACAACGCCCCGACTGTTGTCGCATTCGACTGCAAGGCCTGTTACCGATAACATGAGCACATTTGAAATGAACCTTTAAATAATGTCCCTGCCCTTGCCTAAGTATATTTTGGGTACAGTGTCCAGCATACGCCCGGTAAATTTGTTAAATAGCAGAAAGAAAGTAGTTCCGTTTCTTAATGTCGAATAAAGCGTGATGGGTAAACATATGAGAATACTGAAATTATTTCAGTTGACTTTCTAGTGTACGAATGAGCAAATTAGTAAGATATTAACGTTTCAAATTATTTCAGTTTCACTGGTCAGACGCATCAATAGAGACCCGGCCCATGACAATGTTAAATTTACATATGGGGGAGGAATACAGTGTAATAAAAGAAGCAGGGTATTGGCATCCCTACACTGTTATTGTTGTAATGTTCGACGTAAGCTTTTCCGTACCAGGGTCCCTCATCTCAAATGGACGCTGGTGCTCTTCTCCAGCTTCTCTGAAATTTTGTAGCATCACCCCGGATACATCCTGTAGTGTGTGAAGAGTTAAACGATCCCATCATTGGCCTTCCGCAATAAAGCGGGGAAACTAAGAACCAATGACGTTCGAAAAATCTACGTCACGCATTTGATCAGAAACCAGAATTGAATTAGTGTTTGACCTTATAACTGAAATAGTCTTCTAACGGATTTGTCGGCCAAGTGCATTGGGGGACACCGTGGTGTAGTGGTTATTCTACTGTCCTCCGACCTGGGCGAGCCGGGCTCGATTCCCGGTGGTGGTAACTCCTGGATTCTCGCATGTGGAAATCGTGGCGGACAATGCCGGTGGTCGGCGGGTTTTCTCGGGGATCTCCCGTTCACCCCCTCCTCCCTGCACCGTACCTCACCTCGCTTCACCCTCGTCGGTTTTCAAGACCTCTATGTTAAGAGCTGCCCAGATATCTTCACTCGTCCATTCATTCATTCAGAGTGCATTATAGTGGCCACAGCCATCTTTATCCACCAGAACAAAAGGGCTAAGATTTTTATGTCCAGTGACGAGCACATCAAATCCATAGATCCGTGATGCCATTAGTATATATTTCTTTCATTCAGTATTAGTTTTATAAAAATGTCTTACGAATTTCTGTTGTACCATCAGTATTTAAGATATAAAAACAAATATTCGCATTTAACAGTTCTAAATCTATTTTCCTTTTCTATTTTTTTATTTACTAATTTTGCGTCGAATTATAAACAAGCAGCGTGCATCCTCTGTTTACTTCTTAATTTTTCGACCATCCCAAATATTTACGTCTAGAAAACACACTTTTGAAATCATATAAGGAATTAAGGTGCCATCGCTTTATTGGACGCACCAATTTCCACTTATGGGGTGCATTGACTAAAGTGCACGTGGAGACGAGAATGGGGCACGTCTCCAGAATTTGGAAAGATGGTGAATTTCTAATGCCAAAATTACAAAAAGAGACTGCTAGTTCCTGTTACGGCTTTAAAATTCATTGGTAGACAGAAATTTGGAAATTCAATTCTCATTTTATTTGGAAGCAGTCACGTTACAAAAATGTGTGTACTTTGGACAGTAAAATCAGTGCGAGATTTCTTCGCGAGATGGCGCTTCCTTTAGTGTACTTTACTTTATTTCCGAAAGTCATTAGGATATTCCTACTTGCTTGTTCCAACGGTCGTTGAAGTGTGAATTCAACATAAGAGTATACCAAAAAATATTGAATCTGTTTTGTTTCGCTTTCAATGTCATATGTTAAGAAGTAAAATATTATTAGATTGGAACCTCAGGAAATAGACGTGTACTCCACATATACACAAACTGTTTCAATGGTTTCTCATTACTTCCAGATGCATTAAACGTGAGTTTTCTTTCAATATTTTGCTGAGTAATACAACGTTTTACATCCCGAGGTGGTGCAGTTCAAGCGCACTCGCTATTTAATTGGACCTTTTCCATTGGCCTTGTCCGGTGAGAAACGACGGCATCCACAGAAACCTGCGAAAAACGATCGTGCGACCTAAAAGTATTTATACTGTCAGTTTCCCCCACAAGTTATTCTTACCTGAATACCAGAACAGAGGCCAGTTCGTGAAAAGTCACGACTCCTAACGAGTGTGTCGTGTTCGTTGTTCTTTGTGTGTTTCTCTGGTTCTTTGTGTACTCGCTTGCATGTGTTGCTGCTTGTCAATGCGTCGATTGTGATTCACGGACAGAGTTTTGCTGTACCTGGTTACCAAGCTAATTGCTATGTGCTTACAAAGCCCAATCTTGTATTGAAGCCCGTTTCGTCACCAGTCTTTGTTTCGCGTTAGTATCGAGATATAATGACTAGAATAATTACTCTGATTTATTTTATTTTTTCCAATTTTTTCCACACATTTCCCATTTGTGTTTCTATCGAGAATAAATTATCAATGAAAACCAGTAAGTACTAAACTCTCGTTCTTCATTGGATAATTCTTTTTACTTTTTGTATATTCTAATTTTTGTATTATTATGAGAGCGATCTATATCGATTTCTGCACGGTGAAATTTTCCGTAAGTTCGCATTTTTTGTGCGCTGCTTATACTGTCTATGCTTCGTTCAAGTCAAGGATATGGAAATAATTAAAATATAATTACAGACCTGAAAAATTCGAGATTTCAATAACTTGCAGACTAGACTCTTAAGTATAGTTTTTTTTTTTTTCAATACAATGTATCTCAAAATTTACGCGTAAAATACATACGAAAATACTCAAGGGGACTGTATTGAGCGTTGGTACAGATAATAAAATTATAGGGTTACCGCTTAAAGTCTCGTAGATACACGCATTGGTTGTCTGCTGTCACAGTGGAAAGCGACGATTGGGCCAGCGTTCTCCAGGAGGTGTCAAACACCTTGTGGACCAATGGCTAAAGTTATTTAAACACCCGTGTTTTAAATCCTAGGTTGTCTCAAAATGAATCCGCGAATTCTTCAGATCTCTAAATATAATATCTGCTGTTAGCTCGTTTGTAAAAAGGCGCGAGATCGGTCCTACATACCCAAGTCTCAAAACAAACTGCGACCCATGCCATTTTTTGTTTGCATCAGTTAGGGCTATAAGTTATTTTGCTATGACCTGCGAGGAGCGTATATAGTTCATCCACGGTTTCTTCACACTTTTTGAAATAAATCTGTGAAAAATCATCCCATATATGACGTGCTTGATTGTTTACGGAATATTTCGTGTATCGCAATCGTTTTTACACTTCTGTTAACATAAACGTATCTTATTTTTGGTTAAATCGAGCATGTGCCTGTATTTTATTTGTAAAATAGAATATTTCATTTATTATTAATATGAATAAAAAACCGAGGTAATATATGTGCTGGTAATACCTAGTAAGAAATAGTTCTTATGCAAAATATTTGTATTGCGAGGGCGCAAGAATGCGGTACGTTGTCCTTCTGGTATAATTTTGTAAACTCGTTTAAGCTTTGTTTGCACGAGGCGGAGTAATACCTCGAAAGTAGAACTTAGCAAGACTTCGGAAAAGTTGCAAATAACTGTGCATGGACTATAGAGAACTTACATTGTAATGTATCTGGTACAGAGAGACTAAGACTGGGGTGACGTCGTTTAGAAATTAGCCACGTTCCCTTCTATTGAATGTAAGGGATAACACAAATTGTGTTCTCTTCCAACTCGATTAAGATGTCCAAATGCGTCAGCCATTCTAAAAAAAGACTCAAAAATTTACTTAATTTTTGGTTTCGCGTTTTAGTAGCAGCGTATGTGCCAGATGTTTATTTTACAAAATTGGAACCTTAATCCGATCGTTAATTAACCGAAAAAATATAGTTCAATTATATGTTTATCTTTTGCGGCACTGAAAATAATTCCTAAGATATCGGGTATGAAGCATTTCTTTTATATCATAACAATACCAGAGACACAGCCTAAGCCAATTAAATTTATATAATTTACGAGGATAAGTACCTTGAATTTACCACCCAAGGTAAAATGAATGTTAGTCACGGGAGTTCAGTAATCTGCAAAATTTATGGAACATTTATTTAATTTTAGTAATATTATAAACGCGATAGTTTGTATGTGTGTTCGTTACTCAATCACGTCGTAACGACTCGGCGGATTTTGAAGAAATTTGGTAACCGGGGTAGATTATACTCTGGATCAGCACATAGGGTACTTTTCGTCCCAGACGCATGACCCCGGGCTCATAACCCGAGCCCGTATGATATAGAGATGTATCACAGTAATGATGCATTGGGGGCAATAAAGCATAACAGTTAAGGTAGAGCACTTGCTAATTAAAATTTAAGTTATTGTTTTGGCACGCGGGTGAAGCTGCTGGCGGCAGGTAGTACGAAATATATTCTCAACTAAACGGAGTCTTGGATTCTTCAAATAGAACATATTTCTAAAGAATTGAAATAAAATGTCGCTGAACTGCAACCAAAAATGGATAAAAAATATGTAATCTATCGGCTAGCATGAAATCTATTGTGCAGCATTTCCATACTTTAGGAAAACATATCACAAAAAATGGCTTCTATACAACACTGGTCAGGTTACTATGTAAAACATGTAACCAAACATGCTTTTGAAAATAAATTTGTAAAATACGCAATTTTACAGCAGTGAAATTCATTAACGTTTGGCGTGGTTTAAGCCTTTCTTTCATTATATAGGCTATAGTAACGATGGTATCATAAACGCCTTTTGATTACATTTTTTACAAACGCAACGTAACCAATGAAACATAATTACTTGACACACATATGAACATATGCACGTACATAGTTATACGCATACTTGGCATGTTTTGTTCGGCTCGTGTTAATTCAGCAAGTTCAAGGGAGAGGGGCGGGCCATCATCAAAAGTTCTCATCTCGAACTTTTTTTTTTTTAGATCTACACAAACGCTTTCTTCGAAATAGAAACACGAAGTTCCTTTTTTAAGATACCAGCGATATAAGTAATTATGCATCAAAAGACGGAAATAGTTAGAAGCATTAATTTTTTTTTAGTTAAAATAATATTTGGAATTTAATTTGGCAGCATTATCGAGATAATTACATTCGCCAGCACGATGGTTAGTTGCTTATATAATCAGATCTTTACCCCGGCTAGCTCACGAGTGAAACGTATCGTTTAAAACACCTCACTCAAGTTTTATACGTGCGCACTACGCGACTAATCTAGCTACATTTTCAAAACGTGTTGCTTCACCTCGCGGTTTAGCGCACGGGGAGTAATTGAAAACTTAAATGCAGAGATTTCCTCGGATAACTACTAGAACGATTTCACTTCAAAAATTCACCTGAAAGGCGAATGAACTTCGGCATGTTTTAAGTTACTGTATGCCCAGTCAGCTAATAAATATGCATGTTGGAGACGACTCGTGTGTGTGTTTTGGTGGATGCTAAATTTTAATACATTCACGGTTCGGTTACTTCGCATTTTTCTGATGCCCTGCTAAAGTTCTACGTCTAAGATATTCCTCCAGCTCGTGAAAACAAAGCTTGACCAAGTCTATAAATTCACACCAAGGGACAACGCACCGAAACTGTGCGCACTCTCTTGTAATAATATTTTGTATTAGCACTATTTCTTACTAGGCGCTACCAACACACCTGCTTTCTCACTCTTTCCATTCACATTTACTATAAATAAAATATCTCGATTTATAAATAAAATATTTGTAAAACTTAAATTTAACGAAAAATTTAGATAATTTTATGTCCGCAGAGGTATAAAACTCTTGTGATGCGTGGCATATTTAGATAATAACTAAACACGTCATACGTGGGGTGATTTTTGAAAGGTTTGATTCGAAAAGTGCGAAGAAACCGGGAATAAACTGTGTACAACACACTGACAAGCAGGAAGTCGTCGGATACGGGTCCAGTATCACGTAGGCCGTCCTCTAGCCCTGCGAAGTGAAGCAACACGTCGCGGCATCGATTACACAAGGGGATGAAGCACTTGTGGAGGGATGTAGACCCATTCCGTGTGGATAGCATCTTTTTTTTTTGTCTGCTTGAGTCCCAGAACTTGGCCAATTAGAAACCACGCTGATGGAAACTCCTTGCAATTTTTTCTGGAGTTCCTGGCTGAAACAGCCTTTGCCTCCGGCCTAATTTACTGTCACTTGAATTATTGTATGGGGCATGATACCCTCCCTGGTGTTAATATGAGAACAAATTTGAGCTAAACAGAAACTAAAGTAAACGTAATGCATAGCTATATCTTGTTTTTATTAGATTTTATTTATTTTTAATTTTTTTATTTAATTTTTTTTACTTGCGTGCTTGTGGTAGGTGTAGATCCTGTCCTAATCTAATTGAGCAGTGTAATGATTAATCTTAAACCTATTCCCTTCTGGGTAATATGTGCGCCCAGGAGAGCGAGGCTTCCCAATTTGATTCTAAAAAGGCATTTTAATTTTAATCCTGAACCCGAAGGGTTGCTGATAGCTACCCACAGTTCCCTGCTATTTGTAGGTGCAGGATCTTGAGTGCAATACCCGCTACGTCTTTGAAATGCTCTTTGGGGTTCTTATTGGGCGACTGAGGTAGCCTCAACAGTTTTTGAAACTCCAGTACGCTTCTAGAATCAATTCTGTACAACTTGGGCCCCGATGACACTGCGCATTATTGTGCTGAAATATCCCCCGATGACACTGCGCATTATTGTGCTGGAATATCCCACCGTTGTGGCAATCCATAGCAGCCCTTCGTGGACTTCACGTGGTATTTAACTTGTAAATCTCATAGTAAAATACAAACGTGAGCAAAAAATGTTTTTTTATAACTTCATTTTAAAACATAATTTTATAATTATCAAAAGGGGGCACCGATGAGCTTTAAGTTTAATTTTAAGATAGTAAATATGCTTTTTTAATTCACCGGAATGTCTACCATCGAAATTTAATTAATTTTTAAGTTTATGTTGTCAATTAATTTGTTATATTCACTACTAAAATATTTTAAAAATTTAATTTTTTAAATATATTTAGCTAAATTAATTTTAGTTTTAAAATTAGCGATAAAGGTTTTCATAAGATTTAAAACGATCTTCACTAAACCAGATATTTACAACTCCCACATTAACATTTCATTGCAATAAAAGATTCATGCAAAGTTAACAAATTTCAAATGTAGATTGTTGGCCACAAAACTTAATTACAAGCTCTTTTACACGCGAACACGATAAACTGGCTCTTCTTTCTTCATACATGTTGGCCAGCTGTTGGCGTCAAGGAGCCCGCCTACCTGAGTGAGGTATTTTCGGCGTTTGAGGCAGAGAAGCGCGCGAGTGATACGGACGACCCTGCCACGCACATCAAGTGCGCCATCGCCCTTAAGAAGACTATGTATCTGCGCGTCCCAGGTCAAGAATCGAGGGAGCTATACGGGCGACACTAACACGCACGCCTAGTGCCCCATCGCTCCTACGCGCAACGGATGCAGTGTTTCCGTCCTGACGCTTTACTGTGTAAACTAGATCGGTAACAGTCGGGTTTTATTACACGCGATGAAAGTACACAGATCAAACTACCTGCGTATAATCGTACTTTTCTCTTACCACTTAAATAAACTTCATAGGCAAGCTTTAAAAATGCGACATTTGACCACTTTCACGATTTCTTTCTCCATTAATACACTTAATATGATAAAAGTAAAAAGATGGCGACATATACAATTTTTTTTTTTTAATCCTTTCTGGCAGAACTTATTTCCAGAACATTTGTTTGCCGAGACACGCGTTTGCGCGCATACGATTTCACAGAAAACGTTTCAGTACATAGGACCCTTAAGTTAGAATGGGGGTGGTTTTGCTGGTAACTCCGCAACCAGCGATACACAAAAACACCCCACTGTCTTGAAATTAATGTAGCATGAGTGGCAGGTCATTCATTATCCTTGCAAGGTAGGTGGAGGTTCGGCACTCACCCAACCCCCCCCCCCTTTTTTTTTAAACATCAGCCAACCGCAGGTAGTCACATAGCGGTTCGTGTTAGTCTAGTTGCCTACATACAGGCCAACATTATCCTGAAGATGGCCCCAATCAACGCCATCTCTGGAGGCAGAATCTCACTAATCGTCATTGGCATTCAACCTTAAGGTCCGTTCTATAGTGCACGGATACGTAAGATAACGGACTCGGAAACGCAAGCGAGACAAGCCGACGACTCGGGATTAATTTTAACCATTCTACAATTCCAAGAAACGTACAGTCTTGCAACCTCACGAAATCAAAAATACTCAGTTGTTGCAAATTACTCACACGGGTTTCATAATGTGCACATCTCATTTTGTATATTTTAACAGCGTTTAAAAACGCGTAAATACTGCTGCCGAACAATGTTCACTCCTTTATTAAAGCCAGAAAATGATAATCGCCCCCGACAAATCGAAGCACTTGTTTCCGTGTCATGCCACAACGGTCACGAAAACGAACCTTCCGATTGGCTACACGGATTCGCGGACATTGAAGAGTTAGAAGATGCCCAGCTTTCTTACGCGTGTGCGTACGTTATCTGCGTCCGCGCGAGTGTCTTGCGTGCTCTGCTCCCCGTGATCCGTATTCTCGCGCGTGTCATTGCAGAACGCGCCTAAGGGCCACACCGTCGCGCCCATAAATTGCTTAGTCGCCTCTAAGCGCCAGGCTCTGAACAGGTGTGCAGTGATATCGTGATGCTGTGACCCTAAAATTTTACTGTCTGTACCAAGGCTCAATGCAGTCCCGTTGAGTATTTTCTTATGTATCTGACGCGTATATTTTGAGATACATCGCATTGAAAAAAAAAAAAATAGTTGGAGTATTAAGAAATGGTGTTTCTGAAGCGCCCTCGTATGAAGTGCGTGTTCTATCTGCAAATAAGTATATTGGACACACGTTTAATAGCCTCGTGGACAAAAGATGAGTATTTTGATCCCATACTTTCTCTTCGGATATGAGCAAACCTAGTTGAAGGCTGAGCGCACTGAGGCCGCACTGAGACACATGGACCCGGTAAAGTTGGTAACGATTGATGGAAAGTAGTTCCTTATGTTAACGTCGAATAAAAAGTGGCAAGTGACTATTTGCCATACTTTAAATTATCTCTTACACTTTTTTTTTTTTTTTTTTTTTTTTTTTTTTTTACGCCTCAGTGTGTAAAAATTAGCAGGCTTATAAAATGTTACTTTTCTAATAATTTAACAGTTTCACTTGACCGACGCATGAATAAAGTGATGAGGCCCATTGCAATGTTAATTTTACATAAGGTGGAAGAACACACAACGTGCATACAAGTAGATCTTGAGTAGGGCTTTCAAAAGGTTCGTTTTACTGTTAACAGCCGATACTCAGAAATCCTGTTAGTGCGAAAAAATTTCGTTGAGGTGTGCATCTCAAAGTGGTAAACACGCAATAATTTACTTACAGACGTACGAGTTTCCATGGAATTGTTTGTGAAACGTAAAGAAATTATTTTTTTTGCTGTATGGGGAGCAGACAAGAATTTCCCGAAAATATCCCGCTGGCCAAGTCAACGTCCATTACATCACCTGCCAGGGGTAGAACCCGGATATTCTCTGGTGGAGGGGCCACGGTATAGGCTGTTCACGGTAAAGTGAACACTTTTAAGGCCCTAGTTACTATTTTCATAACAGCCATTTTTTACCCTTTTGCAAAATAAATATTGCCATGTAAGATAAATATGGTGTTATATATTTCACCGAACTCGAAAGTTAACGTCTAAAACATATTTATTGACTATTATTCCAAATGGGCGGGCTTCTAAAAGCGCTCCCTTTACAGTGAATAGCCAATAGTAGTTTCCTAGCCACGTCACCAACATGTATCTATTGGGGGGAGGGGGTAGTTCGGTGCAGAGGTTCGGGTCTGTGCGGCTGTTAATACAGAGGCCTTAAGGGCAGAAGAGGGTGAAGCGAGGTATACGCTTTTCACGGTAAAGTGAGCACTTTTTAAGGCCCTCGCAACAGCCATTAACCACTACTAAATATATATTATTGCAGCTTCAGGCATTGCATTTTGATGGTGGTGGATTGTGTACACTGTGTTTGTTGCTCACATTGCAATATTTATATTAAAAAGCAGCAGGAAGATGTAAATTTGATGAAAGGAAAAATTTAGGAGGGCCTTGTAAAGTGCTCACTTTACCGTGAACAGCCTATAAGTATGTAGCTTGCCTCCTGCCAAGGCGAGCAGGGTCCGATCCCAGCCGGGTAACTCCCGGAGTTTCCTCGAGTGGGAATCGTGCCGGACGATAACACTGGTCGGCAGGCGGGTTTTCTCGGAGGTCTCCGGTTTCTTTCGCCGTTGTTGTTGAGAGCCGGCCAGATCTCTTCGACTCAACTGGCGAACACCCGGGGAGCGACCCAGCCGGGTAACAGAACAGAACATATTAAAATGGCGCCAGTACCCAGCCGAAGGCCGTAATTGGTCTCAGATACTTGAATTAAAAATAACTTTGTAAAACAGTCGAAACATAAAATTTGTCGCGTTGTAACATTTAGAAACAAGTTAAATTTCAATACAGTGGCTTAAAATTATATTATTAAAGTTTAAAAGATAAAGTTACGTTGTAAATGTTAAAATTGCTCTGCCTGCACCCATGAACCCTCACCCCGCCATCCTCTCCGGAGACAAGAAGGTTGTCGTTTTGTGAGGTAGTGTTCGTGGGGAGTCGAACCCGCGTACTCCCTGGGTGCGGGTGGGTTTAGCGGGCGAGCGAAAGGGGGCGGGGGACAGAAACTGACCCCAGAGTCTTGTCCGCGGACCGGGAGACTGTACCAAAAATACCGCGCGCCGGCTCGGGACAGCCGCTATATCTGGACCAGGTGTAACGCTAGACCCCTCGCCTGCCCCCTCACAACAAACAACTAACTGTCGTCGCTGCATGGGCTCGATTATCGCCCGCCAAGGTCATCCAACCAACAGCCTTGCGCTCTACCTCGTCCTTAAGAGGCTGGATCGTCCCTTGCACAGAAATTGTTTGTTTCGGTGTCGTGACAGAGTCAGGGTCATTACTGAAAACGTTTCGTTATAGAAGCGTCACATTTCATGGTCCTGTGTAAATGTTTGTACCTGACTGTTGATAGGTGCTACCTGGTTGTGATGAAAACGTGATAACGAATTAATATATACAATTTCGGATTAAGTTAATAGTTGGACGAATATGCATTACCAGTTAATACATTATGTGTGTAATAATGGGTAAGGTAGTTAGTTGAGCTAGTGATTTTTCGTGAAAAAATATGAGTACACGGTAGACTTCAATACTATAAGCATCCAAAAGCAGTTCGTCTATTGCCGTTAGTTGCTGTCTGCTCGAGAAGACGTGTTTTGATATTTGACGTTGCCACTTAGGCCCCTTTTATTCACGCGTTTGTATGCAAGAACGCTTGTGACCCGGTAGTTTTTCCAAAGCAGTTCTACTAACCGAACAGTGTCGCCCGATTGGGAGGTCTTCCCCCCAAACTTGGGGTGTTTTTTGTTCTTGGGGGAAGTTTTGGAGGGGTGAAATTTTTGGGGGGATTTTTGGGGGATTTCGAAAAGTTCATTGTGGGTTTTCAAGGGTTTTGCTTACTGCTCTAGGGATTATTCAGTATTATGTCTTGCTGTTACATAAACAACTAAATCATCAATTATAATTTTGAATAAAAGAGCATTGACTCGTCAAACGAAAGCTAAAGGCTATGTCATAGGTACCGATGCACTCATGACTACACTCTCTAACAGTACACATGATGACATGTAATTACTAGTTTATGTTACTGCAATTTATGTGTATCATTAACATCCATAGAAGATTTTATGATTTGAAGTTGGCAACTTAATGCGATTTTAATTATTGCTCACTCATTTGCACATTGTAATTATTTTATTTTATGTAAATACGTTGAAATTGCGTAATTTTTTTTTCTCTAATTTTTGCCAAACTGATAGACAGCACACATCCACTGTTATTCTGTTACTTTATAAGTGTTCTCCTTTCTATAAATGTCTGTGTTGGTATTATTTTAATATCCGGGACTTAGAAACTGTATAATTCATAACTATGTGACAAGGATTAAGACAGAACGTATAATTTAAGTGCAATTAAAAATAATATAGCTTTCACAAAATGTTTTGTGGGGGAGGGGGGATTTTTTTTTCCCAGAAAAGCTTTATTTGTGGGAGGGGGGGGGGGATTTTCATCCAATTTGGAGGGAATTTTTTTTCAGCCATCTGGCAACACTGCAACCAAGCCTACTCAGTTGAGTTGAGTTTGTTGTGCGCGATGGATCCAGTAGCCCTGTATTACGTGTACGATCTAATTAATCGTAATAAATGTAAAAGGAGATAGCATGCCCACCCCATAAACAGTACTAGATTTGTAGATGGTGCCTACGGGAGTTTAGCTATACGGTAGACTTTGGGAGGACAATAATAAATTCTTCAATTGTTTACGCATGTCAGCAACATCGTTTGACGAGTTAGTAATGAAAGCTGACCAGCGCTTGAAAACCAATCCTGAAACAGTAAGAGGACTAAGTTTTTCTATAGAAGACATGCTATTCATAACATTGAGGTAGGTTTTATTTGTATTATCCTTCAATTAATATTGAGATTATTGAATGTGATTATTCCAAACTCGTTAAAAAATACTTTTATCGGAAGTGGGAGGTCCACTAAAAAGTTATACATAGAAGCTAAATCGTAAAAAAAACGTTAAATTATTTTTATGTAATACGAAATATATCTTGCTTTTAAAATAAAAAATAAATAAAGGTAAACAAAATTACTGTTGGATTAAATTTAGAAATATTTTTTTGTTGGGTTTCTTCGGGAATTTGAGAAAAAGAATATACAAATACATTGCTTTGAACGTTCAAAAATAAATGAACTTTATCACGTAAAACCAATTTTCTTATTTTATAAAGGAGTTGTAAATAAATTGCTGACTATTGTTACCCAATAAAAACGAACTTGAAGGGAGTTGACGGCCGCAGAGCGAATGTATCTATGAACGTCCAAACGAAAGAATAAATTGCAGAGATTTTTCAATCGATCTACATGTAGCTGAATAAATTTATTTCTTTAGAATCTTATTCATTTTGAAAACAATTTAGTTTCCTTTTTGACGTGAATAGGTCTTTAAATTTGCAACCATGTGATGTGACTGTGCATAAGACATGCATGAATAGTAAATGTAGTAATCTGTACTTCACTATGTCACAATGTTGGTCTACAGTTCACACTTCTTCACGTCTAATTAACTTTAGCATAAAGACAAATACCGAGAAGGAGCTTTCTCAGAGAAGAGGTTTTCCAAGAGTTCGGGCATAGAATCGGATGCTACAGAACTAGCTCCAGGAGTGCTAGTGCAACGGGAATCGTAGTCATCATTGATCTGTAACCTCACACTTCGAAAGAGAGAGAATATCAATATACGTCGAAACCTGGACTTTTATCAAGGTCCTGGATACTCTTAGTGCCATGACTGAACAGCCTGGAGATTATTCACCCCTGGTGCGGGAGGTGGCAGCGAGATCTGTTTGACGTCATTGCCGTGCTTAAAATGTAGCTGAGCAGTGCGTGTCCTCGTAGTGGGGCGGCGCTGGATATTGAAACTGGTTGGGCACACTTTATTGCGGCGTGTCGAACGTGGCTATACTGGCTGCGGGAGTGAATGTTGGAAAGGTGCATTCGGATGAGTAGGAAGCAAAGGGTTCACAGTAGATTGTACTCGGTTCCTATCTCTGTGTCCCATGACAAGTTTCATTATATTCAAATGCAGCCTCCATTTTGTCACGTAGTGGCAAGGTCTGAACGACGGGTAACAATGATTTTTAAAAAAATTGTCATCCCCCTCTCCTCAACTTTGTGTCAAGTGCAAAGGTTGCATGGAATCTATGTAGTTCTCAAGTTTTTTCTCTAGTATTTTTTTTCTTCTGCCTTGCTATTGTACTCCCGCTATCTTCACTAGTCGTTTATACAGGAACGCCACCTTCTTCAACTGCAGTATCTTCCTCTACTATTCCTGGAACTGAAACATTAGGCGAGGACTCAGTAGGACCGACTCATCCACTTTGTCTGCAGAGGGGCCACGGTGGCTGAGAAGTTAACCTGCTCACCTCCCACCAAGGCGATCCGGGTTGAATCCCCGGCCGGGTCACTCCGGATTTTCGCATGAAGGAATGTTGCCGGACGATGCCGTTTGTTTGCGGGTCTTCTCGGGGATCTCCCGCTTCCCCCGCCCCTTCATTCCGGCACTGCTCCATGCTCACCTCAATCACTCTCATCGGCTCCGAAGACATCGATGTTAAGTGCCGACCAAATCTCTCCGCCACTTTTATGCTCGTCAGAGGCCGTATTCCAAATACAATGCCTCAATTTTCTCTCGTCAATAAAACGTTCTGCATCAAAGTCACTCATTTTGCACAGACTTCTCAGTGCCTGTCCCCACCAAACATCATCAAACAACGAACACTATGACAGTGACCATGGAGAGTGTGACAGGGTCGGCAGCCCTGCGTACGTACGGCGGATCGCAACGCTGTGAATAATGTGTCCCATACAACACAGCGTTATTAGCGCACGCTCAAACGCTGCGCATCGTAACTATGAGCATTCCGGTTTACAAAACGCAGCGTTTGGAAATACGCTCCACCGTGAACAGAAGGTCTCATTTCCCACAGTGTAGTTTGAAAACGCGGCGGTTCGAGCAAACGCGAGCGCGTGAATAAAAGGGGCCTTAGAATTCAACATCGGCACCTCTCCTGCGTGATTCGTATGCAGACAGTTAACACGTGTCGAAAAGTAATTCAGCCAATCAAGATAGGCAAACGATCCTACAGTGTTTTGAAATATAACTTGTCTTGAAATCTTTTCGTGGAATTTCACGACTCCTAGCAATTAGCTAAGCTTCGATTGTCACATTATCCAGTAAATCATCCTAAATTTGAATCAAGAAGAAATAAATAAAAAAATGCAATATGGTGGGTGACGTATGCTCTTAAGGGGACTATGTAGCTACGCGTCCAAGGTCAAGAAGCGAGGGAGCGATACGAGCGACACTAACACGAACGCCTAGCGCCTCATCGCTCTTACGCGCAGGGCGTGCAGTATTTCCGCCATGACGCTGTACTCTGCAAGTTAGATCTGTAACAGTGGGGTTTTATTACACGCGATGAAAGCCCACATATTAAACTACGTCCGTATATTTGTAATTTTCTCTTGCCGTTTAAGGAGGCTGCACAGGCAGGCTATAAAAAATGCGATATTTGACCAGCTTCGCGAATTCTTTTCCCCAAGAATATATTAAATATGACAAAAGTAAAATAATAGGGACATAGATAATTTTCTTTTTTTTTTTTTATCTTTTCTGACAAAAATTCGTATTTGCAGAACATTTATTTACCGAGATACGCGTATTCGCGCAAACAACTATTTCACAAAACACGTGCAGGTCCATATAACTCTGAAGGCCAGGCTTAATCATCGATGGGCGTATAGGGAATCAAAGGCTAAATTCGGACAAAGATATCTGCCATTTTTTGGGATAGTATTTTCAACTAAGGTTTTTTGTTTAACATTGAACTCCTCTAGATTTGTAAACCATTCAAATTTTAATTTTTACATTTTAAATGCAATTTATTAATTATTTATAAAATGTCACAATTTTATAAATAATGAAAACGTACATTTGAAATAAAAAAAATTAAAATTTGGATGGTTTACAAATCTAAATGAGTTTAATCTCTAACAAAAAATCTTTATCTTTGTCATATTAAGTGTATTCCTGGAGAAGAAAAAAATTCGTGAAAATTGTCAAAAATCACATTTTTAAAGCTTGCCTATGCAGTTTCCTTAAGCGGCAAGATAAAAGTACAAATATACGGGCGTAGTTTAGTCAGTGGGCTTTCATCGCGTGGTATGAAGTCCCACTGTTACAGATCTAATTTGCACAGTACTGCGTCACGACGGAAACACTGCACGCCTTGCGCGTAGGAGCGATGAGGCACTAGGCGTGCGTGGTAGTGTCGCCCGTATCGCTCCCTCGCTTCTTGACCTTGGACGCGGGGTTCCCACGGGGATCCATCTCTCTCTTAAGCTGGAGTGAAAATACCCCGACGAACTTGACACGACGAAATTTGAGTAGCAGTCGATGAAAAGCAAGGTCACTGTGACGTCAGCCCGACAAAATCGCAGCCCCGACAGCTGGAAAAAAAAAGTAGGTTCTATTTCTACTTTCCGTCGTGTCGGGCTCGTCGAAACGCGCAAAAACTGCAAATAGTAAAACGAAATTTCGTGCGTATTTCCCTACTGTAGTAAATAATAAACTAACCTGCCGCCAATATAACGTTCCAGTTTGTTTTGAAATGCTTTTTCTCTTGTATAAATTAAAACATTGTCAAAAGCAAAATAATCATTAAATTCAGCGTGAGTTTCAAGAAGTAAATATTGGATACTATAAGGATAACTTGCCGTTTCAGTACATTCCAACGTCCAATTAACACACTTGTCGGACAGATTTTGTCGTGGTATTGTGAACACTGAATAAAATATAATTTGAAATTCCGTCGATCTCTGACGTCATATCTGTATGTCGTGTCGTTTTCGTCGGCTATCGTGGCTCCAGATTTAAGGCTACCTTCTGGTTAAAGGGAATTCGCGCGTCAGATGCCTAAAAGCGTGGTAGCCGCTAGGGCGACCGAGACATGCGCATCGACTCTCTCATCGCCTCTACGTGCAAAGCACTAAACTGGCGCACAGTCTTACCCTCGATAACGCGCCTCTACGACACTTCCAGCGGAGATCCTGCTATTTTATGACGTAATAATAAAAACAAAGGTTTGGCGCACGTTCCTACTCCTTTTCTAATGTTTTGTACCGGACTGTTCATACCTAAACATGACCGTGAAAACACAATTTTGAGCCATATTTCACCATCACAAAAACGTGCTGTAGAGAGAAATGGAGGAACTGAGATATGTACATTGACGCATAACGTTTCTTAAATACTATTCGCGAATAGACTTCATTCAGATACGCTGGATGGTTTTTTTTTTTTTTTTTAATGAAACAAGTTCTGCTGGAGATCTGCACACCATTCGGCGGCCTACCCAGGTAGGGCCACGTTAACCCTTTTCGGTCGCATGTTAATTTACAAGTTGAAGTGTTGAAATATAAAGTTATTTTCTTGTGTTGGTCTCGTGTCTTGCAACCAGTGAGCGACTTGCCGCCTGCCCTCTGTTACTGGTGCTAACTATTCGTGTCACGAGACGTAGAAAATTCCGCAAATCAGATTCGCCACAAAGAAGACCGGCCACTGATGCGTTGATGTACGCAGCGCCGGCCATAAGTGTCGCTCATGCGCAACATGTCCAATGTGCTGGTCTATGAAGAGAACATACTTCAGACAAGGCCTGCTTAGTGCCTCATAAACCTCACTCGCGTTAACACCATTTCACGATACCCCAACATATACAGGCTGTGTTCCAAACTAAGTCCAAACTGCGGGAGGTGATTCATTTTGAAAAAAATAAAGTCGAAAATATGCAGGATACCATACGCCTGAACAGAATATTAAAGGATATACGAGCCTGTGAAAATTCGGGTTCGAAAACTTATTTCTGCCTTAAGGCTGTTCACGTTAAACTGAGCACTTTTGAAAGCCGTGCTTAAGATCTTGTGTGTGCATTGCGAATTATTCCACCACATGTGAAGTTAACATTGCTATGAACCTAGTCTCTTTATTCATGCGTAGGCCAAGTGAAACTGTAAAACTATTAAGGAAGTAAACATCTTAAAAATGAAGTTTTTTACCTGTATTATGCTTGCTTCCAGCATACTGGGTAAAGTACGGTTTTTTTCAGCAAGTCGTTAATCACGCGTGTTAGCGTACGCGGGATTGCAGGCAAAACAGGTGCTAGTATTTTGATGGACAAGCCATCTACGCTTTGAGCTTTTGTTTAGTTTGACTGAATGACTCGCATATTTCACTGATAATGTGACGGATTGGAAGCAAAGATAAAGATTTCTGTTACCTTGTGTACGGTCTCGTAACACGATTAATTTCATTGTTTTTTTTTCTTGATGCATAAATATTACAGGCTGTTCAAGATAAAGTGAGTACCTTTGAAATAAACCTTTAAAAATAAGTCACTGTCCCTGCCTGCATATATTATAACGGGTTCACTGGGTGATATACGCCCAGCAAAGTTGGTAACGATGGATGGGAAATAGATCCATATCTTAACGTCAATTTATAAGTATTAGATAACCATGTGTAACAAGTTAAATTATTTCTTCCGCTTTGTAATTATTTTTAACGTGTTGAAGCGTAAAAAAGGGCAGATTGGTGAAACGTTTACTTTTCCAATAATTTCACAGTTTCATTTGACCGACGCACGAATAAAGCGATGAGGCCCATGGCAATGATAATTTTTCATAAAGCGGAAGAACACACAACGTGCATACAAATAGGTCTTGAACAGTGCTTTCAAAAGTGTTCATTTTTCCGTGAATAGCATGTAGCGTAAAATTACCCCAAATGACTCTAATTTCATTGCTCGATTGTGCGTCAAAGCTCCTAATATCCATATTAAAATGAATTCATAGAGCTGACGTTTGTACTTCTAAAGGCAGCCTTTCTAATATCCATATTAAAATGAATTCATAGAGCTGACGTTTGTACTTCTAAAGGCAGCCTTTCTAATATCCATATTAAAATGAATTCATAGCGCTGACGTTTGTACTTCTAAAGACAGCCTTTCTAATATCCATATTAAAATGAATTCATAGAGCTGACGTTAGTACTTCTAAAGGCAGCCTTTCGATTATCCAAAAATAAACTTCCACGTTACACTATATATGGTACATGCTGTTCACAATTAATTGAGCACTTTCGGAAACTCTGCTCAGAATCTACTTTCCTTATTTTGTATCGTTGTCATATACAAATTTAACATTGCCAATGAGCCTTATCACTTTAATCATGCGTCACCCAAGTAAACCAGGGGAAATTGTTCGGAATGTAGACGTTATTATTACTCGAATTATTATTCTAAAGAATATTAAACAAATACTATGTTCAATGACCATATATTCATACATTACACTAGCAGTATATCACCCAGTCTCGAGAACTATTTTTTTTTTCGTTGCCAACTAAACTGGATGCCGCCATAACTATGTGCACTGTAGCAAGTACATAAGTGTATGAAGTCTTTTTTTTTTTTTCAAAATGCTCACTTTACCGTGAACAGCCTTTGACAACGTCAAAATGGGGCCAAAAACCCGTATGATTGTTTTCCATGTCATCTCAATTTATATGATTAATGGGTACCGGAATTTAATCCCTAGAATTATATTTTGTCATTGTAAACTATCTCTTAGACGGCAATATTTTTTTTTCGTGTCTGGTAAAATAATTCCATAGATTTTCTCGCTGCGTTTCGTTTAGAAGTGTTCTTAAAACTTTATTTCTCTGCACCCGACATCACATTTTACTTCAAGGATATGACCCGAAATGAATCGTGGTGCAAACGATTCTAAAGTTAATAGCCGAAAATTCGAACGGCCTATAAAAGTGTGCATTTCGCTGCCACTTCAGTTCCCCGGCATTGCGGCCGATATCAACAAATTTTTCGGGCACGTGTGGTGGTCGTTATTCTGTTCTAAATCGGGTACAACATGTGCGCGACCAACAATGCTGCACACTCGACGAGCTTGTGCCTCGCACTTGAAACTATTACGAACACAACACTGGGCGGCGGTAAAATTGCACTTTCAGTCGTAAAGATTAAATGCCAGTTTCTTACACCCACGATAAGTGAATCACGGGGTATCAACTTAATGGGATTGTTCTGAAATCTAAATACAGTTCGCAGTTCCTTCGCTGCGCGCTCGTGTTGTAATGCCAGAAGGAAAGCTATTTTTTTTTTTAAATTCCCGATGTGATCCAATTGTATAAATAGTGTTAGTCAACCCATTCAGACCCAGTGTACACGATTGTGTACATTACGCACGTGCAGGTAATTTTTGATCTGCATGCACTCCACACTGCGAAGTTCAATGACCAATGATTAGAGATGATGGTTTATGGCGGGGAAAGTTCACCGTTTGCTAGGATCCAACGTACTGTTCACATGTCCGACAGTTCTCTTTCCGTATTGGCTCTCATGCATGTGTGAAGTTACTACCCCATTTCACTGGGCCAATGAGGATTCTGGTACTATAAAGCAGAACTTTCGTGATTGGTCTGCAAACAACTTAGCCGAGTGAAAACTTTGTTCATGCAATCATGGCAGGATGAACAAGCTAGTGTTATAGAAGCTATGTTGGCTTAAAAACATTTTCCCGATTTTCCATCATCTCCACCAAACGATCTTGCCTGTGGGCAAATGATTAGCAAACTGTCTTACTACTCTAGGTTATGATTTGTTCATATTACTGGAGCCGATCACCAGTTCATTGGCTCCGACAACGAAACAAGTGTTGTGTGGACTTAAGTACAGCACGCATCATATATTTTTTTTTGTTTGCAACACCAGCAACCGTAAATTAAAGTGGGTCTGAAAGGGTTAATTGCTTTTAGAATGCGGGTTGGAACAATGTGTGTGAGCTACAATTTACGAAGAAAAATATAGTTATATATAGAGTCAACATAAAATTGTAACTTCGATTACACAAACCAATACAAAATATGATTTTGTGGTAAGCACTTTTTAATGTTTACTGCATTAATGTATTATTTTTTGCTATAAATTTTGAACAATGTGTATTTAACTTATTATTAGTGTTTCTATTTAAATCATTTTAATACCTGCATTTTCAGAGTTTCCAGATATATCAAACATGCTATTAGTTGTTATCGCTTTAGACAAACATGGGCGGGCTTTTAAATTAAAGCACATACATATAAACTGAAGAAAGAAATATTCTATTTACCGTACGTAAATTTTTAAGTACAGGGAGTTTTGTGTTTACGTTTTTATGCATTTCATATTCTATAAACCTTGCATATTGTGCATTTTCACTGTTTTCAGTTTATTTATTTTCCACGTGATTAGTTTGTGATTTCAGAATATGTTTTTATGTATTCTAATGAGTAACTGAAAACACTTAATGTGTATTAATGTTATACAAATACAAACAACATCCTTTTACACACTCATTGTCCATTACTACAGTAAATATTTAAATGGTCATTACAAATGAAATTACTTTGTATCCATACACGTACAACGTGCATATACACATACTGCATATAACATATAAATCAATATATTTGAATCTCGCAAAATCCTGTATATTATACTATCTTCAAAGAGATACACCTCTAACATCTTGTGAGATACGAAATTTAAGAGTTTATGTTGCATACAGTTTTGCACACACTTAAATGTGAGAAATGTCGGCGATATGAATTCAAATTTCCCTCCATACTACTCCATGTGCTTGTAATTTGCACCACCTTCACCCAGCGCTAGTATCAAGGGCTCAGCAGTGTCTATGTAGGTTACGC
Source organism: Dryococelus australis (assembly GCA_029891345.1). Lineage (NCBI taxonomy): Eukaryota > Metazoa > Arthropoda > Insecta > Phasmatodea > Phasmatidae > Dryococelus > Dryococelus australis. The sequence goes on from CM057006.1 coordinate 31,428,496, forward strand.
TAGGGTTCAGGACTGCTGGGCTCGACCTTCTATAGCTAATTTGTGTTCTATGAAGTGAGTTACTTAGGATACAAGGCTTCTCCTTTTGTCTTCACCTTTGTAGAGAAAGAATAAGCAGTATAAAAAGTTTGTGTTGTCATGTGTTAAATAGACACAATGTGTGGAGAGTTTATAGCCACACGTTTGGGCGTTCAAATTAATACTGTAACACCTCTGATATGTGTTACAATATTACGGCCAATCTCATTGGCTATAAAATATTATTTCTGAGATATGTAATATAAGATAATGTGTAATTTAATGATAAAATATAGTTGTATATGTGAGTGAGTCTGGTAGGTTATATTAATGATATACCTCGTCTGAACTATATGCTGCCACGCTAAAAAAATCAGTGTATTCATCCAAATTTCCATTTCCTCTGTAGTTAGAAACAATTGGATCATTAATTCTAATAAACAGAGAAGTCTTAATTCAAGTAAATCAATAGAAACGAATAAAATTACTTTAATTTTAATGCTGATTAACCAAACCAATTTCAAATTATATGGTGCTTTTGCAGAACTTTAGTTACGAAATACTATACTATACTAATTCTCAAAATTACAAGCAACACCAGCCTGCCCATTGCACATCAACCGATTGATCAACATTTGACTTTACTAGTTCTGATGTCATAAATACATTTAAACTTGCTTGAGGAAAAATACGCCTTAGCTGTGTCGACAGCGGAAAATAACCGCAACTCTGCCGATGTCGTGGAGTCATCCTTCACTGGTGTGGAACCACGGACAGCACATCTCCGGGTGGTGCTCAGCGAACTCATCCTCTGCGGGCCGGAACAGCGGAGGTGGGTGCAGAATAGGAACCGTAGCCAGTAGCACTCCTCTCGCAGGATTGGCTCTCCGAACACCAGACACAACGCCGTCCTTGGTGCGAAGTCGAAAACCCCGAGGTCCTCCTTTACTGGGCCGTCCTTCCGTCCAGGCTCATCGTACAGTTAATGTCCAATCACTTCTTCTTTTAAACATATATAGGCTCAGCATTTCAATAGTGCGTGAATAATTATGCGTCTCCGTCATAAATATAAAATATTACAGATTATCTTTCATACTCGGGACTGACTTCTTTTCTAGCTGGCCTCTCACTCATTCCAAATTAGAATGAATAAGTTTCTTTGTTCTATCAGACTGTTGTTCGAAGAAAAAAAATTGATAGACCGGCTGGTGTGGCCTGATTCTTTTGAGAAAACAAAAGGTAGTGCTTGTTACAAAGACAAATACTCGTGCAAAGAAGCCATAAATAATACTTAGACTTGTATAGCTTATACAACAGAACTGTCAAAATAAATAAGTTAACGCATATCACATTGAACATACGCAAAACATCTTATACATTGCATTAAAGTTTGGCATTTAAATTAAATTTAAAGACTTAGAGTAATCAATATAAAGTCATAAATATCGAAGTGTTACAGTGTACGTAATATAATATATACCTATATTCTTTATTTCGTTTTCTGTCGTTAGATACTGTGCGAAATGTAATCCATTTCCATTTGTTTCACACGCGTTAGAGTGAAATCAACATATGCTAATACTACAATATTATTTATTGTTAAAGGCTATATGAATATCTCGCAGCGCACGAATTCTCGAACCAGAATTTGTAACACATAATATATTTTGATAGTTAGATTTTTAAGAAAGTGATATTCTGTTAAAATAGTTTTCTTTTTAAATTTTCTAGTCATCAAGTTCGATATAAAAAAAAAGTATACATTTTAAAACTATTTTTTTCTTATGTACTGATTTTGTGGTTTCTATGTATTATCATTGGAAAAACAGTGAACTAATTTTATTCTATAACTATACATCGTAACGATAATTTTTTGTGTGAAAACTTTGGTAATTCAGATATATAACAATGGAAGAAACCATATTGAAACATATTAAGTATAGGACGTTCACTGTAAAGTGAGCACTTTTGAAGGTCTAGTTACTTTTTCTCCCAAAACCAAAGTCCGAGGCCACAATGAAATGTAATTATTGGTTATTATGTCAGATGAAATGGCTTCAAAAAGTGTTCACTTTACCGTGAGCGGCCTATAGTCGAAATTCAGTTGCCGATTTTGTTTCGTGGATTCGCATTCTGCGGGACTTTCCATAATCCTGGGGGGAAAAAAATCTTCACGAATTTCGCAATGAAAAGAGCCTAGAGAAGCTACGGTTTTTGTATGACGCGGAAGGATACACGATGTGGGAAAGTAGATCCTAAGCAGGACTTCCAAAAGAACTAGACCGCAAACGATATCCACTCTCGCGACAGCTAGCTGGCCCGTACACGTCATGTGCAGCAAAATCGCAATACGCGACGCACCGTCTCGACTTCATTGCAAACTGGCGAAAAATGTACGGCTGACTTAATATTTTGGTAACTATCGAGGATTCCAACAATCCACTTCCGTAATGTATTACTCTGACGGACGCAGCTGAATTACTCGAAACGTGCCGTATTTTTTCTTTTCTTTTCTTTTTTTAGTCTGAACAAACAGAGCAACCGGATGCCAAAGATTTCCACGAGTTAACGCAGAAACAGTGGCCGTGAGCGAAGCTCGTGTAATGCGGCGCTGCGGTAGCTCTGGCGTCATGTGCTGCAACACCGCGTGTGTGTGTGTGTGTGGGGGGGGGGGGGGGGCGCCCGTTTCAAACCCTCATTATTAAATGCAAACTCATGCGGCGTGATAAGATAAAATGTAAACACAGCAGGACACGTTGCTGAGCGCGCGGTGCTGCAGACCACGCCCTTCCACATTTTATTTATTTATTTTTTTAAATATGAGTTTGCGGTAACGCATTGTGTTCGCGACCAGTGGCGTTTATTTCATAGAAGCAAGGTAAGCAATGCTTATCCTAAACATTTTGGAAATGTTTGACCCTTTATAGTTTTCGCCTTAACATTAAACACGTTTAAATCTTTGTTTCCCCGTTTCCGATTCGAGAAACGGAGTTTTCGTAACTCCCGTACTGTACACGCATGGTGCTGCTATCTAGTACTGATTTCCACAAACGGGAGCGACTAGCGATGAATCGAACTCGCAAGCGAGTTACCCTGTCGCGTTCCTTCGGCAGGGCAAGCAGTCGTTCTGTTTGCGTCCTCCAGTCCTGCATTTTTCCTTGGAAAGTGGATGAAGGTGTTCGGGAAAACGGGAGTTTTCTTGTAATTTGTAATGTGCTCTCTAAATAATATTCATTTTAATTATTATTACATTCATTTCGTTACTGTTTTTATAACTAATGTTCGGTATTATAAAACGTTAAATACGTGTAGAGGGTAAGAAAAGTTGGAAGTTACGTTTGTTAGTAGAAATTTAAAATGGAACCACAGCCCGGCACTAGCAAATATTACCTAAATCATTCAAATATGTGGGGCTATTATACTGCTTACCTTGTAAAAATTTCACCACGCGCCACTGGTCGCGATGAAAGCCAACCTTAACTTGCATTAAAAGTATAGGCTATTCACGATAAAGTGAGCACTTTTTAAGACCCTGCCAACAGACATTAACCACTAATAATGTGAAATGTATACACTGTGTTTATTAGTCACATGCAATGTGTATATTGAAATATGGCGGAAATACAGAAATAGCCCGAAAAGAAAAGTTTAGCAGGGCCCTAGAAAGTTCTCAATTTACCACGAATAGCCTATATCGCAGTTTACAGCCGAGAATAGTTGAGACAGGTGCTACTATTGAGTTACGCATGTACCCGAAATTTCAATTATAGTCGATTCGCGGTTCCTTCGCATTTTTTTAATGAAACCTTCTAAAAATCACCCCATGTATGACGTGTTTAGTTACTTTATAAATGTGCCTTATATCGCTAGCGTTTTATACCTCTGTTAATATAAAATACTTATTTTTCGTTAAATTGAAGTTTGGCCAATATTTTATTTATGAATTACGTTTCATTTTTAATAAACATGTATAGAAACAGTGAGGAAACACGTGCGGTGGTAGCGCCTAGTAAGAAATAATTTTCACACAAAATATTATTACAACTGAGTGCGCACGAATTCAGAGCGTTGTCCCTCTGGTGTAATTTTATAGACTTATTCCAGCTTTTTTTTTGTACGAGGTGGATGAAAAATCTGGAAGTAGAAGTTTAGAAGGGCTTCAGAAAAGTATGAAGTGACCGTGAATTAATTACGCAGAGATTTTCTGCAATTACAGTTTTAATAAAAAATAATTAATTCAGCTTTATTTGGTAAACGATTTGACGCAATACGAGTTGTATAACACATTAAGTTATAATCGACTGTTTCGTACCTGGCGGAGTTGTGCTATATACATGTAGGGTTAAAATTGCACAGAAATTATATATTACGATCTGAAGTGAATAAGTCTGGTCGTGCATGATATTTACGACTTTTCCTACAATTTTGATATTTGCATACTTTGGGTTTTGCACTAGATAAATGCTTAAGTCTTAAACTCAGCATGAACAATTGCATGGTAACGTATCACTTAACCTAATTGGTAATATTAGAACTACTACGTTGTCTACTAATTAGAAACGATATACGAGCTGAGCTTACTATCATGCCAAGAAACCATTAATAGAAGTTAACGGACAACCATTTCAAATATGAAAATATAAAAATGTTTGTTAATTTCTTATTAGAAATCTTAGATTACTTGATTCTTACTTAAAAGACTGCAGTAGGCCTATACGTCACATTTAACATACAGCTTTGAGGAAAGTAGTTTCATTTTGAAATAATGTATTGGCATTATTATGGTGTCGAATTTTTATAACAGGCTTTTAATTAGTTGTGGTTGCGCCGAATCTGAAATTCAAAAAAATAATCAATTTTACCTTTTTTTCGCTCTGCCTTACACCAAATGATTTACATAATTCGGCGCATTCGTAGACAAGAGCAAAATACAGTGAGATTATTAGTTAATTTGTGCCTTGTTCAGCCTGTCTCTAGAAATATTTTTCTACGCCATATATGTGTTTATATATATATTCAAAATGGGTTTAGTAATTGACATACTGCTTTATAGATAGCGCATAACGTGCCTACAGAATGCTTGTTGATAGTTCTCATAATATAAATTAAAGAAAAGAAACATTAATGAAGTCAAACTAAGTTTTAAGATGGCCAATTTTAAAATATGTGCCTAACGCGTTAATGCATTGTAGGGTAACGAAGTAAAAATATTCCGCTGACAAAGGAACGCCCGGAAATACAGGCATTCGGCGTCAAGTAACATTACAGGCTGTTCACGGTAAAGTGAACACGTTTCAAGCTCTAGTTACTTTTTTTTTTTTTTTCAGCCAATTTTTATCCTTTAACCACCTTTTAAAATAAATATTGACAAGTAAGTAATAAACACAGTGTGTAGATTCCACCGCACTCGGAAGTTAACTGTCTACGGCTAAAATCAAATATATTTACTGACTATCATTCCAAAGAAGAGGACTTTCAGAAGTGCCCACTTTACCATTAATGGCCGATAGAATTATGACGCGTAAGCCTACTAATAAGCTAGAATTATAATAAAAGTACGAAAATTTAAAAACAACTTAAAATGTCAAATATATTTAATTCTATTTTTTTTTGTATCTTACATATTCAAGCCAAGCAGCAATAGTCATAGACAAGGAGTTTAAACTTCTTAAATGAATGGGCTCAAGCCTGTATATACGTAGTAAGACAATCGTAACGCACTCAGACTTCCAGTACTGTATAAATCATTTCAGTAGCTGCCAGAACTCTCTGCCAGTTAGAGCGATACGTTTGGCCTAAAGTGTTTTTAGGTTGAATTTTAAATTCAAACTAAAATTATTTCCCAAATTATTAGGTATTTTTGTGAATTTTCCATATTCGTGTAACGAAACCATGAAACGCCCTTAAAATCTAGGAATGGGAAGGAGTTTGAAAAGGGAAAAGGAGGCTTTAAAGGGATATGTCCACGTGGCGCTATTTTCCGCGTTTGAAGCTGAGCAGCAAGAGACCGATAAGGGCGAAATTGCCACGCACAGCTAGTGTGCCATCGCCGCTGAGCGCAGGACTCTTGAACTAGTGAACAGTGTTCTCGTCGTGCGACTTTAACACTTAGTAGACTATTCTCGAATGTAGCTCGGGTAAAGTTAATTTGAAAACTCCTTTGTTCAGAACATATCTCGCATGGATATGTAGTCTTTGTTTAACATGACCTCACAAGAACACCACAGCGCAGCGACAATGATATTGCTAATGATAGAATTTATTTTATTGCCACTCAAAGGGACACGATTGATTTGTAAATACTTTTATACAATAAATGGCATTTTATTGGGTCAATATCAGTATGGCTCTCCATTGGTTGATAACTGGCCAGTAATTGAACGCTGTAAAGTACATAGTTTTGAAAACGTGTATTACAAGCATAATGCAACCCACTCCGCGCTAGATAGAAAGGCGTCTTAACCCTTTCAGACCCACTTCAATTTACGGTTGCATGTGTTGCGAACAAAAAAAAATTTATGATGCGTTCTGAACTTGTCAAAACACTTGTTTCGTTGCCACAGCCAATGAGATGTAGGCTATGTGATCGGCTACAGTAATAGGAACCAATCACGACCTAGACTATTAAGACGGTTTGCGAATCATTTAACCCACACGTAAGATTATTGGTCATTGAACTTCGCAGCGTGCGGTACATACCAAAAATTGCCTGCACATGCATGATGTACACAATTGTGTATGCTGGGTCTGAATGGGTTAAGGCTGTCGCCTTAACGTGGCTCTTGAACTGCCACACAGTATGTTAATAATTCAAGTTTCTCTGCGAAAATATTACACGTGCTTCCAATGTGCTGGTCTACGAAAATAACGTACACTTCAAACGAGGACTGTTAAGGGCCGGTTGCACCATAGTGGTTTGAAACTCGAGCTGAGATCGTATCTAAGATCGGCACAGAAAACTGTTGCACCATTCGAGTTCAGAGCTGGACTGGAGATCGAGAAGAAGTTCATTTCGAACCACCGAAATTGGTGGTTCCGATCCGAGATCAGAAGCCATCGTCGACAAATGTAGTTCCCAATACACCAACAGATAGATCTACGGTCGAGTGTTTCCTCGGGAAATTAAAACAACATTGTACGCACTTGAATATTATTCAGTAAAATTCGTACAACAATAATTCATTTAAAACAGATCAAACATCGCACATCTAGTTCTATCCATAGTGAAAAATACCAATACTTCCTTGACGTCATATTACGAACCAATAGCAAAATTTGTGTCATACTTAATCTCGATCTCTCACTTTGGAACCAAGATCGAAGTATCGAAGACCCAGAAACATGAAATTTCATTTATGCAACACTTTTACATTGGAACCAAGATCAAAATGAATCGTTGTTCGGAATTAGGATCATTCGATCTCGGATCGGGGGTGATGTTGGTGTAACCAGCCCTAAGTGATTTCAAGATATCACGTGCGTTAAAGCACCATTTTAGAGCACTCCGAAATGGCAAAATAAAACTGCTTTATCAAAGTGCTGCATCTCAAAATATACGTCTCGAACACAAACGAAACTACTGGAGGGCCCTGTATTGAACCTCCCTACAGACTTACCACCAATTAAGCAGTAGCGCCACCGCTGAAAGTCCCATATGTACTGTACACGAGAGCGACGAGAACACTGTTAAGATCCTTGCGCTTAGAGGCGATGACGCACTTGTTGCACGTGGAAGTGTCATCTTTATCGATCCCGAGCTTCTCGACCTCAATAGTTCTAGTTAGGCAGGAGCCTCAGAAATATGCACTACTCCTCTGTAGCGCCTGCGGGCGGCAACCAGTTTTGCTCGTTTAAGCTGTCGGTTGCCTCTTCGCAGGCGTTACGAAACGCGTTTTTGTGAAGTTTTGTCTATCAACCACATACCAGCTTAATTGGTCGAAATATAAGAAATGGTATTCTGGCAACCGGAAGTAAGTTAAATATACATAATTTGTTCTACATATTGACAGTACAGCAGTTCATGGACATTTGTCGAAACAATAGCCTAAATGAGGGGACATGTAAAGATCACTTATACAAGACGTTAAAATTGTATTAAAGAATAATTTATTACAAGATTTGAATCATCAAATATTTAAAGGAACTGTGCGTTCGCAGTAGTAATTATAATGGTCAAATCTGTCGGATTTCTCAAGAATCGAAATTTCTTGTAACTGAGCAGCCCCGCTACTTGCCAAACATTGTACGGTTGAATTTCCAAAAGTTTAGATTGTAGTTTCAACCCAGAATCTATAAATACTAGTACAGAACATTAATACACTAAATCCCCACTCCCTGCATTCACACACACACGCTCACACATCCACATAAATACACACGCACTTCCCCATCTCCAGCTTTATAAACACGCTTCATAAATACATACAGACAGTCAATTACACGAAAACTCCTCAAATGCCCCCTATCCCCTAAATTTATACACCAACGCCCTCTCTCTCTCTCTTCCTTCCTTCCCTATCTCTTCCTTCCTTCCCTCTCTCTTCCTTCCTTCCCTCTCTCTTCCTTCCTTCCCTCTCTCTTCCTCTTTCTCTTTCTTTCTCTTTCTCTCTTTCTCTTTCTTCCCTCGGGATTTTCATACTCTCAACTACCGACCACATAACTTTCAATCGTCAGAATTGTATTTCTAAATTCTTGAAACACTTTCTTTATACCATACATAGTTATTAAACAATCAAAATCTAATATATAGGCACTGCTAACATCGATACCTATAGGCACTGCTAACATCGATACCTATAGGCACTGCTAACATCGATACCTATAGGTAGAGTCGACCTTAACGAATCGTTAATGTTGCCGTTTTGTAATTTTAAATTGTTCAAGAGTAAGAAATCTCCCCCATATTTTGAAGATATTTTAGTTTAGACACGACATAGGTAATAACTCCATTAAAATACCAAATTAATAATTTTACCATAAACAAGGATTCTCAAACTAAAAAGTTCTAATTCATACAAATTTCAAAATTTTATTTTAACACAAAGTTTGGTGTCGGTTAAAGTGTTTTATTAAGATCACAGGATAAACATATTGCAATTTCTTCAAAATCTAACACTTTTTTCAATTGCTTAAGGTCCCAACTTCTGGCAATTCCAGTTTTAAACTGTATTTCGCAAGTTTAGATTGAAATATGGGTGAACCGCAAAACGAATTCACATTAAATAGTCTTAATGACATTCTAGTAACGTGAACAATTATTTCGAGCTCCATCCTGACGTTTATTGATTTTGTCGAATTTCTGTATTTGCAGGTAAAAGGTAACAAATTAAAAATTCCTACGTTTAATTTTTGTTTTTTTTTTTTTTTTTATTTAATTTTACTTTAATACCATATTTCTTTGGGAATTATTTTATAATCACGTCGAAAAAGGATGAAATATGCTAAAAATGTAGAAAATAATTCTCGTCTTTAAAACACACTTAAAAAATCAGCTTACACTATTGGCGTGGCATACAGTAGTGTTGTTATAGGCTGTTCACGGTAAAACGAGCACTTTTAAAAGCTCTACTCTAGATCTGCTTGTATGCACGTTGTCTATTCTTCTGCCTTATGTACAATTGACACTGTGAAATCGTTAGAAAAGTAAACATTTTATAAATCTGCTAATTTTTACACACTGGTGCATTAAATAAGAGCTAGTGAAATAAATAATTTCAATGATCACAAATGGTTACCTAACACTTATTATTCGATGTTAAGATAAGGAACTACTTTCCATCCATCGTTCCCAACTTCACTGGGCGAATGTCACTCAGTGCGCCCATTAAAATATATTCGTGCAGGGGCAGTGACTTTTTTCTAAGGCTCATTTCGAAAGTCCTCACTTTATCGTTAACAGCCTTTAGTGTACTTAATTGCCTTCGTTAATGAAGCCTACAGCTGTATTATTTTTCGTCCCAAACGGAATACGCAACTATGGCGTGGTAGAACGTGCTGATCTCATGTCTGGGAACATATCCAGATACGTTCCGAAGCTCTTTGGCTCAAAGGATGCTATTGGTTAGAGGACTCTACCTCTTTTGCCTTGCGTTCAGTTTTTACATGTCTTGCTAACCGCACTAAACATGTATTGTTTATTTGCGCAGTACGTCTTTATTGTCTTACAACAAGCAGAAGGGCCGAGGGTTATACTGCAAAAAGCAGTCGAATGTGCCAGTAAATAATACTTACATTTTCGATTTATTATAAATACACCTTTGAAACCTGGCCTGTGATGCAAAATGGAAATTTTCTTGCGGCCATTCTGTACACTTATTTCCGTACAGTACTAATGAGCGTGTAAGAGCTGTTTCGGAATTCTTATTACTGACACTATCGCCCATTCACATTTACTCCACACTTTTCTGAAGCCCTGCTGAAGTTCTACTTCTAGTATATTCCTCCGCCTCATACAAATAAAGCTTAACCAATGTCTAGAAAATTACACCAAAGGACAGTGCACCGCATTCATGCGCACTCACTTGTAATTATATTTTGCATGAGAACTATTTCTTACTATGTGATACCAACACTTAAGTTTTCTCACTGTTTTATTGATGTTTATTGTTAATATAATATTCCAATTTATAAATAAAAGTTAGGTAAAACTTCAATTTAACGGAAAAAGAAAATACTTATATGTTAGCACGAGGTATGAACGCTTGTGATAAATGGCATTTTTGGGAAACAACTAAACACTTCATATATGGGGTGATTTTTCGAAGGTTTGATTCAAAAAGTGTGAAGAAACCGCGAATTTGCTATATAAATGTTTCAAATAGTAGCACGTATCCGCAAACGTACCGTGCTAAAAGTGCAAAAATATCGAATAAAGTTTGTAAACGTGCTGCTGCCGAGTGGAACATGTGTATGCTAGCACGAATTCCAATTCCGCAGCAGGAACGTTTCCAGTGATTTAATTATTTTACTTCTAGTCTGTAGTAACAGTTGCCTTTACTGCATTGCACCTTAGTTCACTGCAAAGAAATGTTTGGATTAAATCCCGCCAACTTCGTAGAAAACATTGCGTCTGCGAATCATGTTATGACACAACGATGGCGGATCTAAAAGTACGTTAAGCGTCCTGCCTAGTAAAAAATTTTGGACGCCCCAAGGTTACGTCCGGTTAAAGGCTGTTCGCGATAAAGTGATCGCTTTTGAAATCAACATTTGGAAAATGTCACTGCCCATATCTGCATATATTTGATAGTGAATACTGACTGGCATGCGACCAGTTAAGTTGGTAGCAACATATGAAATGTAGTTCCACGTTTTAACATTTAATTAGATCTGTTAGATGAGCATTTGTAAATACTGAAAGTATAGATTTTTATTTCTAATTTTTTTTTTCTATGCATGTAACTGCAAATATGAGCGAATTTGTAAGTCTCACTTGACCGATGCATGAATAAAGTCGTAAGGCCCATGGCAATGCTAATTTTACCTATGTTGGAAGAATATACTATGTGCGTACAAGTAGATCTTAAGCAGGGCTTTCGAAAGTGCTCAGTTTACCATGAACGGCCTATATAAAGAAGAATTTATACAGTGGTGGAAAATGCATAAACATGTTTCGCGTGATTTTTATTTATCGCAATTCTAATTGGTGACAATAAGATTTTAACACAAAAAATCTGTACAGAAAAGATACAGAATTGTCGCTATAGTTTAAAACCCTGTTTTATAGAAGAAGAATAGTTAAAGGCGGTCTGTTAGTGATTTTCTCATACTTTAACACTTTTCGGCGAACACATTTATACTTCAATTACCAAATTTATGAATCGGCAACCAAAATAGCGACTTTCATTTCTGTCCTGAAAAAAAATATTTAAATTTAAGTATTCCATTGATTATTATAAATTCGAATACACACAACTGATTCCAATAATACCCACATTGCAACTAGACAATGCAACACTGTGCATTATGTTTATGTTCAAAACACATGCTTACTGTCAGATTTTAAGTTAGCAAGGGTCATTTAAATGACACGTAGCTTCAACTTAACTAGCTCTACACTCAATACGTGTCCCGACATGCAGTACTCGTGCCATGAACAACACTGCAATGCCATTGCCGAAAACTTTTTTTTTACACATCATAGCTACAAAACCAATACTATCAACTTCCGACATCTTCCTTCATTTTTTTTTTAATTACAAGTAAATGTCATACAAATTAAAAATTCACAATCATAACAACGCATCAAAATACATGACTGAGGAAGCACAAACAAACCTCCGCTACTAAACAACTTACCCTAAACTGTAACGTTAAACTTTCACACATAACCAGATAACTTGGCTGGTGACCGGATAGTCGGGTAATTATGATGCTCTTGGACATTGTTCACAGAGGGTGGGGTTTGAAAGTGTGCTTAAGCTGGTGTTCTTGTGAACTGTCGGGAACAGACCTTCCTTGGTACTAGGTCGTGAACACTGGCCTCAGTACGTGACAATTTTGTTACTGGCAACTTTATTATGGGCTGTTCACGGTAAAATGAGCGCTTTTGAAAGCGCTGCTTAACATCTACTTGTATACAAGTTGTATATTCTTCCGCCTTATGTAAAATTAACATTGCCATGGGCCTCATAACTTTATTCATGCGTCGGTCAGATGAAACTGTGAAATTATCAAGAAAGTAAATACTGTACAAATCTGCTAATCTTTACACTTCGATGCATTAAAAAAACTTAAAGTGGAAGAATTGATTTTAAGCGATCACAAATGGTCACCTAACACTTTTCATTCGATGTTAAGATATGGGAATAATTTACATCCATCGTTACCAACTTTACTGGGCGAATATCACTCAGTGCGCCCATTATAATATATGCATGCAGGGGCAGTGAATTTTTTCCAAGGTTAGTTTCTAAAGTGCTCACTTTATCGTGAACAGCATTTAATGCCTAGTAAGGAACAGTTCTCATATAAATTATTATTACGGCGAGTACTCACAAATTCGGTAACTTGTCCTTGTGGTGTGATTTTCTAGACTTGGTCAAGCTTCGTCTGCACGATGCTGACCAATATATTTGAAGTAGAAATGTAGCAGGTCTACAGAAAAGTTGGAGGTAACCGTGAATGGACTATAATTGAGCTTCCTTCATTTCGTTGGTTGCTCGTGTGCTCTGAATAATACAGCGTGAAATACACCTAGGCACTGACTCTCCACGGTTGTTCACTTAGGCAGCATTTACAAATCATAGACTAAAGATGAGGTAGACCGCTTATTCTTCTGCGCATGTACCCAACATTGACCTACCCCAATCCTACAAAATTGTCAAAGTCACGTGGTCAACAGTGATGTACGTGTTTGTTTACATCTTAATTTTTAAATGACAAGCAATATTATATTAATAAAATGCTTTTACCAGTTGTAATGTAATCAAAAAGCATTACAAACTGATTAGAGGAAGTGTAGAAACATCTCAAAAACGCTTGTTTACTAAACGGTGTTCTAACCTCAAACCCAATCCACGCCATTTTTGCTAGACTTGTAGGCAGAATAGCGGTTCAATGTTTGGACACGGAGATTGGTTGTACGCAGCCAGCGAGATCGGTCTACCTCATCTTTAGTCTATGTTACAAATAGCACGTCGCGTCCGTCCGTTATCCGCCCGTCCGTCATACATTCGTCCGTCTCCCAGCCGAGCGATTTGCAATCAAACTTCGTACGTCCGTCGTAATTTCATTGCTGCAAACGAATAAAAACAAACCGGTTTGCAAATAGGAAAACAATGCTCCATAATGTGACTTTTTTTTTGGCAGTAGAGTGTTTGTAAGTACCCAAAACGCACATGCACGTACATAACGAAAATTAATCGATGTAAAAAAAATTATAAATAACATATAAAGCGTGATTTTATTACTTTTACTATTGCGTGAAAGGCGCTCGCGTTTCCGAACGTAGTTATCAATTAATATTCAGGAAATACGTAACTTAATTTAATTTTACAGGTACATAAACAACCATATGAAAACAACAGACAGCCAAAACAAAACACTGCACGCACTACACAGTCTTGTAAGTAAGAACTCGGGATGAACGAGTAACAAAACGTGCAAGTTTGGAAAACTGTAATTGCATCCGTTGGTCCGTTAAAAATTAAATCTTGCCAAGGTTCTGACTGACGGACGGATAGAATTAATGGCCACCTCTGATTGGCTTTTGGTCACGTGATTGACGGACGGACGGACTTGACGGGTTGTTGTAAATCCTCCCTTACTGCTGAGTACTGCACCTAATCGCCTATGCATTGTGGTTTTCAACCCTCATCCCCTGTGCGCACTCTAGCGTCGGAGATAGAAATCTTCAAACACCGGTTTGTACGTCTTGTGACTTATCCTTTACCCACTCCTTCCTGTCGGCAATGAAAGAGTTATTTTGGGGGTGAGATTGATGTCTGGGGGGAGTATTTGAAATAAACGTCGGTGAGTGTTTGTGTATGTATCAACCCTAAAACCTTCCTAAAGGATGAAGTTATTCAAAACAAACTTCATACACGCCTATCCAATCTTACTGAAACTTGCCTCCCAAACATTCACTTCGATCCGGCAGCTCTTACAGGATTTATGGAGTGACGTCTTTGAAAAATAAGCTAGCTCATTATCATAAACTTCCCGAGTAATAATCAAAAGTATAACTTTAAACCATAACCGAAAAGTTTACGTAAGAAACTTACACCAACGCAACAGGGACCACGCTGCCTCGGCGGTTAGCACGCTCGCCCCCCACCAAGACGAACAGAGTTCAATCCCCGGCCGGGTCACCGGATTTTCGCAAGTGGGAATTGTGCCGGGGATCTCCCGTTTCCCCCGCCCCTTCATTCCGGCGCCACTCCATACTCACTTTAATCACCCTCATCGGCTCTGAAGACCTCGATGTTAAGAGCTGCCCAAAATCTCTTCACACCCACTCATCAACGCAACCTTGAGAATTGATGGCTTTGATTACTCGAAATATTTGGAGATGAAAAATAAAGTCGTACCTTCCTAGCTAGTTAATTTTTTTCTCAATTGGTTGGTATTTGTGTACGTTTCATACAATCCCGCTAGTTCCTTTTACTTCCTGTGTGAATTTTGGATAGCTAGTCTATCTTCTGGAGTAAAACTGTTAGCATTAAATTTACCCTTGTGTGGCATTTCCGGTAAACGCGTTTTGTTTAACGTCTCAGTCGTTCAGTTACGACGTAATTAAAACACGATTCTAATGTTTCGCAAAGTTCGATAGCACCATACCATGTTTTCGTAATTTCTATACAATAGAGAAAAAGAACACTGTAGTGGCATCAAATACAGAAGCATTAGATATAACCCACGTGCGTGTTAAGTTCTCCATTGATAATTTCCAAGCTGGGTGTATTTTTACAAGCTTTTATTTAACTTGCCTTATTTGTTTGTTTGTTCGGGTGAAATTCTGCAAGTCGATTTTAAACCACTTCCCGTTGTCCAACTGAGCTGATATTTCGCATACATGTGTAGTTCCGATGACAATATAACGTGAAGAAACCGCTGAGCTGATATGATGATGGAGCCTGAAGGTGGCCATAGGAAGGAACTCTACAACAACATACAGCAAACGTCGTATCGAGTTTGTTTTACAGAATCGAGTAACAGTAAAATGGAGACTAGAAGTGTCACTGCTGTTGCGCGCGTGCACTATTTTGTAGCGGCAAATGGTTCTGAAAACTATTATAATAGTTTGCTCCTACAGTATGTCCCGTATCGGGATGAAATCGAACTACGGTACATCATGGGGACCTTTCTCATCAAGGGAAAGCCATGTTCGTGATACAAACACATGGTTGGAGTTTAAAAAGTGAAACATTATATAAACGTAAAAATTCTTTGAAACCAACCTTTTATTTATAAATGCACTAAATAATAATAATTTATGTTCGTATTAATTTATATTTAGTACATACAAGCTTGGCGCAATATAGAACGTATACCGTATTTGCGTAAGCGTAGTAAGCATATATCTTGCGTAAGTCTCCTAAATATTCGTGTGAAAAAACCCTCATACGCCACCGGATGGCCTGTGTGTCGTGAGACCGAGAGCCTAGACTCCCATAACTCACAGGATGTTCGTAAAGACAAAATGCACCCCGACACGCACTCAAGTCACTGGGTTAGGCGGCGGGGCGCCCTGTAGCTGTGGTTTCTTGGGACCGGACCCGTGTTAAGGCTGTTTAATTTGTTGTCTATTTTTAAGTTAAGTTACGTGTGGTTGTATTCGGCGGGGGAGTGAGGCTCCTATCCAGCCTCATGGATAGAGTGAATGTTTGTGTCATGATGTCTGTCTAATATGTTGGCGTGTTGTTTGCAAGTGTGCTAAGTAAACTCGCATTTTTTGTATAGGTGCGTCCCTAGTCTCCCGGGGGCAGCCCACAGGGTACGTTTCATCGTTTCAATGTGTAGTGTAGGAGAGAATTAAAAAAATCATAGTCAAATGTGTTTGCGCTGATGGCTCTTATTCAAAGATATCATATACTTATTAACATTTACTTTTACGTATACTTATGGCACACTTCTGTTTTGGTGCTGATAGCACTTTAATTTTTTTTTTTGGGCGAAATATGACTCAAAGTGGGTATATTATAAACGCTCATTGTAATGTTAATTGTGTGCCATATTTCTTCATTCTGCTACCTGAGAAGAAAAATAATATACTTTTTGCTTTAATTAAGTAAGAAATGTGGGAGGGGGGGAGAGCAAAGTCAGTTTTTTCCCCTCTAATTTCGTTGAGCACTGAGAATGCAAACCTGAAAGAAAGGTGGTCGTTATTAGTGCATATTCTGGGGAGCCCTTGGTACCATGGTCCAGTCGGATTTCTGGTAAAAGCAGGACTCGCCCCTTGTACATTCTTGGTAGCGAACTTCTCCCCGACCTGAAAGAGACTATAAAGTCGGTGCGTCATTGTGCGTACATGATAATATAAGTATTTTATGGTGTTTTTGATTTTTTTTTTGTTTTTCTTTTTAATTTTTTTATTTTATTGTTGTTAATTTTTTATTTTCTATATTTTTTTATTTTTTTGTTGTATACATATGGTTTTTGTCATTTTTTATTTTATACATATATATATATGATTTTCTATAAGTTTAGTTATCAATTAGCTATCTCGGTATGTCCAGTGTTGAAGGCTAGCTAAGTTATATATACAGTGGTGGTAGTGATTATTGTGAAGTTACCCCATATGAACACTATTTCCTGGGCCAGTGCGAGTGCCTCTAGCTTTTATATACTAAATATAAATTGATACAAATATATTAATTTGTAGTAAAGTTTATTATGGCTGTTCGACTACATCTCACAAGTTCTACAAATGTGTAACTATTATAATTATTTTTGTATTTTTAGTTGGTTTAAAAAAGTTTTTTTTTTTACATTTATTTCCTGACATTACATTTCCGATTATCATAATGTTAACTGCGCCCTCTATACACGCTGAATAAACGCGTCTTAGGTAATTTTATTCATTTACGTTTTATCTACACAGATGATGCAAAGAACTTTTTTAAAAATTTTCATTTGTAAAAGTTTTCCCAAAATTTATCACGAACGATGTACCTCAGGTGAGTGCTGTGTGAAAATGGGCATCACGATCTAAGAGACGAAACTCTTTCCTATGAAATATTTGCGTAATCTGATAACACTGTAAGACTGAGTGTATTCAATTAATTCGTTTCGTAATCGATATATTATATATATGATATCTTGTAATAGACACCCGTAGCTTTTCGTACGAAGAAGAGAAGAAAAACAACATTTTTAAAAATATACTTATTTTTCGAATTGTTTTGGAATATTGAAGAGAAATTAATGAAAACTGCGCCACAAAAGGAATTATAAAATATCTGAAGACGCAAGCTCGTTAAATAAGGCATTTTATAGCAAGTCTGAGTTATATGTAACAATAAAATGCAAAGCAAACAGCAGATGTGTAGCAAGATTGTCGTGCTAAATTGTGTATAGGTCGGGGGTGCCTATTTTGGAACGTTTTCCTTACAACATAATGGTAATTTCATATTTTCTTTTTTAAATTACTTTTCTCTGTCCAATCAAAAACTGGAGTTCGTAAAATACCAAAATTAGTACTTGTTCACTAGTTTATAATTTTAGGAAATTTCTGAATATAGTACGTTCGCGGGTACTTCGCACTTTTCTGAAGTCTTGCTGAAGTTCTACTCCCAGGATATTCCCCTGCCTCGTGCAAATAAAGCTAAACCAAACCTAGAGAATTACACCATGGTTATAACGCACCATATTCGAGCGCACTCAGTTTAATAATAGTTTGCATGAGAACTATTTCTTACTGCGCGTTACCAACACACGCATTTCCTCACTGTTTTATTAATGGGAATTATAAATTAACTATTACTTTCTGAAAATAGTATATAAGTTAATGTTCAATTTAACCAAAAAGTAAGGGACATTTTATGTTAACAAAAGTATAAATGCATGTGATACGACATATATCTATGGGAAAAACCAAGAACGTCAACACATGGGGTGATTTTTTTCAAAGGTTTGATTCAAAAAGTGTGAAGCAGTCGCGAGCAGACTATGCCACAATTTTCTGATCACACGCACTTAAAAGGCATTACTCCGTTTAAGCTACAAATCTTTGTATTATTTGAGGTAAACCAACGATTAACTTATGAACTTATGGTTCGCAACATGGTTAGTTTTTGACAGCTTTAAATTTTCTAGCATTGATGCGACTGTAAATTTTTTATTGAAATTAATTTTATTTCGTATATAAAAATCGTACAGTTAATACATTACAGTCTGATTTCTGGAAGCTTTCTCCGTATTGTAACCTTCAATTTTTTTTTATAAATAGTATACGATGAGCAACTTGCCTGTATGAAAGAAAGTAGATCATTCTCATTCTTCATTTCTTATTCCTTTTAATAGGACAACAGACGTTTAAGTAAAAACTTGAACAAATGTGTTAAATTTGTTATGAGAAAAAAAAAAGGGGGGGGGGGGTCACTGGGGCGAGGCATATAGGTATATGGGAATAGGAAAAAAAGTTTCCATCAAATAAAAGTTGCAATTGAAAACATAAATAATACCACCTTACTGAGCCTAGCTTTGTCGAAGTCTCGTCATTCATGACTGAAACTTAAAAGGTTCTTTATTAATTTATTTATTTACTTATTTATTTATTTATTTATTTATTCTATTCCCCACCTTGATCCAGTTATATTAACATACGTTCTCTGGATATTGGGTTTGTCATATATAACAATTCAGTCAACACACTGTTTACACACTAGTAATAGGATTTAGTATGTCTGGGCACAACGGGATCAGAGGCCGGAGCCACCCGGCCGCCATGTTGTTACGTCACACGAAAGCCAATTTTCCCCTTTTCCCTCAAAATTTCCCTTTTTTGCCCTTAAAAAAAGACAAAAAATGGTATAATCCTCCCATATGCAGAAAGAAGCCCTTGAAATCCAAACTCACCCAATTACATTAATTTGAGGGGCTTCCTTAGAACCTACAGAGTAGTGGCGGCCATATTGGTTTTATAGGCATAGGGTATGCCAAATCGATACAAGGGATCCAGGGTCAGAGTCAGACCTAACCATTAGCTATCTTGGTTGGCAGCCATTTTGCATCCATATTGCATGCAGATGACTTTTGACCTTGGCCCATGACCTCGACCTTAACCTTAAAAATCCGAAAAATTAAAAAAATATTACAGAACATCCTAAAAAAAAAAAAAAACTTAATTTATAAAATTACTCAAATATTATGTAAAAACATATTAAAAAAAAAAAAAACCTAAATTTCCGAAGGCCCCCAGCAGCCCCAATTACTCACCTCAGACTCGAGCTGACGACTGACTCCCTCACCCCCACTCCCCTCACCTATAATCATTCCGCCATTTTTATTTTTTCGTTCGTCATTTGTTCATACATTACTGGAGGCTACCATCTTGTTAGGCAACCGCCATGTTGGTAGATGATAACTATCTTGGTAGGCAACCACCATATACGAAGCCAACGGTCATTAGCAATTGAACTTTGACCTGTGACCCATGACCTTCACCCCGTGACCTTAATTATCCTTGAAAACTAAAACTTGAGGAAAATAAATAAAAGGGTTCATGCTGGAGGTCAAGCGAGATATTGGTCCTTATATTTATAGGCATAAGAAACCTGTAATTTACCACCCCATTAAAAAAAAGTTTCCAATCGGCAGTATACCTACAAACATGATGTGGGACTTTGACTACAAACATAATTTATTAAATATATATTTAATATATTCTACAATTGTTAAAAAATATTTTTTAATAATGATATATAAATGTAAATATAGTAGAATAGTACTTTTCACAATAATTTTTTAATATATTCATTTTTATCTGTACCTATTATATTTTAATTTTATTCTGTCAGATTAGGTTGACATGAAATAAAACACACTTTATTTTTCACACACACATTTTATTCAATTAATTTATTAAAGTCACTTACGCCCTCTAAAAAAAATTACAATATTCTTCAATATATATGCATCCCAATACATGCAACTTCGTTGTAGGTTACAGTCTTTGATGCATCTCGCTATTCACACACGTGTTGTCCTTGTGCAACAATATCGTGACATTTACAACACACACACACTGTGCAGGACAGGCTATGTAGGTAACTACACTTCTTGAGGACATGCGAGGTTCAGATGAGAAATGCACTTCGCTCTTTTACAGGTCTATATGGCCGCCATTGCTCTATAGGTTCTAAGGAAGCCCCCTCATATTAATTTAATTGGGTTAAATTGGATTTTAAGGGTTTCTTTCAGTAAATGGGGGGGGGGGGAGGCTTTCACAATTTTCAGGGCTTTTTTTTTTTTTGGGGGGGGGGGGGAAAGGGAAATTTCGAGAGGAAAAAAGGGGGAAAATGCGGTCGGGTGACGTAACAACATGGCTGCTGGGTGGCTCCGGCTCGGATCCCGTTGTGCCCAAAAATACTAAATTCTACTACCAACACAGTTTACAACAATACATAATATATGGAAATATAATATTAATGAATTGCATTGATTACAGATTAATAACACATATCTAAGATAATATAATTTAACTATGGGTAAATGTAAGACGTATACAAAAATCAAACATTTCTGGTGTTGCATGGTAACTACGTTTTTGTAGAAATTCGTAGATTTCTTGGGTATTATAAAAACATTGGTAGTCTATTAGTTTGCTTACTGAATTAGTAATTTTTTTTCTCTATGATATGTTTAGGTAGTTCATTGTAATATCGGTAGTTCAGTGTAGTATGTACTGTTATGAAACATGTAGATTCTGTTTAGGATAATTGTGAGTTTGTGAACATTTATAGTATAATGATTATGAATCTTATCATTTGTTTAATATTGTCCAATATTAAATTTCACAAATTTCATTAAATGTAGTATGTATGCATTATAAAATAACACAATATTATATTTATTGAAAAGGTCCCTACAGGAAGTTGAATACTGTACATTTTCTCAAATTTGCAATACTTTTTTTTTTGCAAAATAAAAATGTTTTTACTGCCCTTATTACTGCCACAAAATTCAATACCATACCTCATAATCGAATGAAAAAAAAACCTAATATATCATACTTCATGTTTTATAATCTACCATTCCTTGCAAGGTTCCCAACATAAAGCATATTTATGATAATTTTGTTCCAAGTAATGCTATATGCGCAGTCCAATTTAAGTTTTTATCAATAGAGAAGTTATGTTACGCCGGGGAAAGTGAGGGGGTTGTGGGGAGTACAAAAGCAGCTACCAACTAATTTAAATTACCCGGCGAACTACACCATAATGTGACCGTTTGATGAGGGGGGGGGGGGAGAGAGGTTAAAGTTCGGGAAAAAATAAAAAAAAGGACAAATTAAGTTTGGTCTTAAAAATAAAGGGAACTGAATCATCAATTACCACCATCATCAAGCTGTTAATAAAAACCACAACCAAAAATGACGATCAATAATTTGGGGGGGGGGTGCCTGGAGGCCCTTAGTTTGTAAAAATAATAGTTTTAGATCACTTACTCCAAAATGTTCTCACAGATTAATGTTCTCACTTATGAGGATCGATGTATTGTCAGAGAAAATCGTCAATAAATAAATAAAGGAAAAATTCCTACTGAGAGAGGGGAAAGGGGGAGTAAGGGATAGGGGAGGGCAATAGATCAGAGGATGGGGGATCTTTTCATGACTTTAAAGGGGAGGACAACTAGGAAAATGGCAATTGGTTACCTACACACCTAACCCAAGTCCGAAATCAAATACTAAAGTAGATAGTAACTATCGTAGAATACCTTCTTATTCTGATATTTCCCCATTCCCCAGCATGTGTGAGAGAGAGAGAGAGAGAGAGAGAGAGAGAGACAGAGATAAAGAGAGAGTGGTCGACACATACGCCTACTTCGAAGAGAAAATGAATGATTAATTTAGTATGTAAAATATTGTATCACATTAATTTTATTTCTGTAAAACATTCAATCTTAAATTATAATTTTGAAACAACAACCCAATGTTACGGTAAGTTATCAGACCGAGGGAGAAGGTAAAAATATTATTTAAAAATAATATTCACCAAGTCCACTTCTATTGACACAGTGAGCATTTGTTTCAAAACTTTCCAAATATAATCATTACAAAAAAAGAATCGTATAATAAATTAAAGTTTTTACAAGAAAAAAATATTACCAACTTTACATCTCTAAACACTCGCAGTTATCCATTTGAAAAATAACCATTCGAAGTCTGTATGGTAAGATATTCAAGAATAAAGGTCTGAACAATAGATTGGTTACACTCTACAAAAACTTAATCTTTCAAGTTGTGACTGGTCAAAGAAAAAGTGGTGAAATTTACCAGCAATAAATTCTTACTTATTTTATATTGCCAGAAAATAATACAGTCTGTATAGGAAACATGTGTACAAACTCGGGTACGTGATTTGTGACTGGAAAAGAGGAAGATTGATACAGGACACCCTAGGTACATCTCAAATAATAAGGGCTGTAGCAGCCCCTAAAGGCGGCGGGCACAAGGACATTATGTAGGATATTAGGCAAAGTACTTGTGTTAGAGGAACACAGATTGGTATACGGAGCAAGTAAACCAAGATCTTGGATACACGGTAGGTATGGTCAGTCGTACACACCCCCATAATGTAAATAATAGGCGTTGGCACCCTTTGATTGCATGCAAAACGTACACCGTGAGGTTAAATTGATTGTGGATACCATGGGATGAAGCAGGACGACGTAAGTGGCAAATAACCCCCCCCCCCCCCTTTTTGGTTGCAACTCTCTAGGACCCACTGTCACTGTTCTCGGTTGAATCGCAAACGAAGGTTACAGTGGTATAGGCCGTTCACAGTAAAATGAGCATTTTTTTCACGCTGTTTCATCATACTTAATAACCAATAAATACATTTCATTGTGACCTCGGACTTTTGGTTTTGGGTATGGTGAATATATACACTGTGATTATTACTCACATGACAGGGTTTACATTAACAAGTGGTGGAAGGATATAAATAGGTTGAAAGAAAAAAGTAACTAGGGCTTCAAAAGTGCTCACTTTACCGTGAACGGCAACCCGTCACGCACCCGTAGGAATTCAGCGGAGATTCCCCGTCGAATGCTCGCCCCCTCTCTACTAAGTATTTCCAACTCTATTAAATAAGAGCATGTTTTCCAAGCACTCTGTCTCCTGTAGCATTCTATTTAATTTAATTTAATGCATGCAATAATCTTTGAAAATTTTACTTCTCTGTTGCAAGGGATTTTGCGTCTCTCGTGCCGGTTTTTCCCTTGCTCTTCATAGTTAAGACTAACTCTAAGTACACTTAGGGAGGTAGTCATGGCCCCAAAGTGCAGGCCATGGCTGCCCAATCCCTCTCTGCCGCGATGCATATCTCCTTACACGATCTTCCTTCCTTGTAGGCGTAAGGGGTTAGCCCTGAGACGCAATAAAATCCCGCCCTACCTTCGGGCCTTAACTTCACATAACACTTAGAAGAAGGTCGTTTAGAAAAAAAAAGTACCCCGCCGAATGCGTGAAGAGAGTATGGCGGCACGTAACAGCGAGGTCTTGAGAGCCGATTAGGGTGTTTGAGGTGAGTATGGAGCTGCGCCGGAATGAAAGGGCGGGGCAAACGGGAGAACCCCGAGGCGAATCGGGGTCATTTCCCGGCCGGGTCGCCCCTGGATGTTCGTATGTGGGAATCGTGCCGGACGGTGCTGCTGATATAGGCTGTTTACGGTAAAGTGAGCATTTTTTAAGGCCCTTCCAAAAGGCATTATCCCCTAATAATTGTATTTTATTGTAACATCAAACTTTAAGTTTTGAGAGTGATGAAATGTATACACTGTGTTTATTAGTCCTATTGCAATGTTTACATTAAAACGTGGTGGAAAGGTAGAAATTAATTGAAAGGAAAAATTGAGCAGGGCCTTTTAAAAAAAGCTCACTTTACCGTGAACAGCCTTTAGGCGTGTTTTCTCGTGGTTCGCCCGTTTTCCCCGCCCTTTCATTCCGGCTGAACTCCATATTAGTCGTTTACGCGTATCAGCAACCCTGACTTTTGAAATACCAGAACTGTCTAAATCACGTGAAGAAACTACGACCACGCGGTTTGTTTACATTTGTATTTATATGTAAAATTCCCGCACTTAAATGCTGTTCACGATAAAATGAGCACTTTTGAAATCAACCTTAGAAAAAAGTCACGCCCCTACCTGCATATATTTTAACGGGCGCACTGAGTGACATGTGCCCAGTAAAGTTGGTAACGATGGAGGGAAAATAGTTCCATATCTTAACGTCGAATAAAAAGTGTTAGGTAATCAATTGTGATAAAGTTAATTATTACTTCCACTTTCTGCATTTTTTAATCTATCAAAGTGTAAAAATGAGCAGATTTGTAAAACATTTACTTTTCTAATAACTTCACAGTTCCACTTGCCCGACGCATGAAGAAAGTGATGAGGCTCGTGGGAGTGTTAATTATACAAAAGGTGGAAGAATACACAGCGTGCATACATGTAGATACTAAGCAGTACTTTCAAAAGTGCTCATTTTACCGCGAATAGCCTATATCAAAGTTTTATTTTGTGGATAGAGTATACCAAAGGAGATATGTTAAATTTTCACAGTACTTGATGTGAATCAGTTCGCTAACAAAGTCTCGAAACTACGCGGTTTGGAAAATTGCAATTGCAAAAAAGCTGCTAAATTTCGACTCGAAAGTTTGTCACTGTAATGTTTGCATGAGCTCTTTGCCTCGCATTCCCTCTGCGATACAGAATTTGAGAAGTTAAATACAGAAATATTCTTGGTTTTGCTATTTCAGAGAAACAGGTTAAAATCTAAAGGTAAATAATACCTAGTAACTTTATTTCTCCTTGTCTCCTGAAATAATCTTGTCCGTAGAAAAGGGACGAAATGTGCCGTAAGTGTTGAGACGTACTTTACATTCCACAAATCTCTCTTAAGTCTGCAAATAAATATCGTATGACGCTTTTATTCAATTCTGCTGGTTTTTGAAAGCAATAATGCAGAAGTCCGGGAACAGCGATCTCTTAAAATCTTAGTTGGCAATAATTTAATAAAGCGAGGGTGAATTTCTCAGCAGTTGTTTGCGACTTAGAATTATTGCAATTTCTCGTGCGATTGAAGAAAATTTTCCGTAGAAATGTGTCTTGAGTGCAGAACGGATTAGCAAGTAGTCGTGCAAAAGTATAGAGGATTTCCTGCAGCTGTAGTCTTCTTGCTTGCTTGCGGTTATCATATACTACATGAACGCTCCGTCTGCATGTAAAAATATTGCACAGAATTTTGGTAAAGTTTCTTTAAGAGTCCTATGTATTGAAACGTTTTCTGTGAAATGGTTTGCGTGTAAACGCGTATCTGGTATAATGTACTGTTACGAGATCGGAAGGGAATGTTTATAAAGATAATGGTTGTGTGGGGGTTGTGAATTTAGATTAAGTTGGAAACTTGTGTAGCTGCGTGGTTCGTACTTTTGCCCGGAATATAACTGACCTACGACAAATCAAGTAGCCGACCTATCTTCATAGCATTACATTCCATTAAAAATGCGGACTTTTAATGCGACGAGGCATATACAATTTGAGATACTTTAGGAAGGCTGGCTCACACATGCCAAAGAGAAACACTTGATTCCTTGTGGAATACAAAGGTAAGCATTCATTAATGATAAACTTGAAATATTTAAATTAAATATTAAGACTAACATCAGTAAATCAAGACACCTTGGAAAAAAAACATCATACAACTAACATACACATTGAAACGACAGAATACCCTTAGATATCGTTTTTAATTAAAGGGACATATTTAAGTTTACCAGCCCTCCAAGACAAATTAAATTCAAAGAAATAGAATAACACTCAGAATGCATGCTGTCAGATACCTATAAGGAATTTTGACAAAGAAATCAGATTGAGGATTACTGCTTTGAAAACCTGGAAATTCAACATGGAGAGCGCAACTAAATGAAATATGCTTTAATACTACTGCATGCCATTTTGCAGACGAAGTTCAGATAGTCACTCTCTTTTCATATCATTTAAAATTACTGTTCTCGGGGTAGAACACGAAAATGAATGGCCACTGGGAATGTTCACCAAGGAAAGTCCATTTAAACATTTATCACAAAAGCGACTTTCATACTGCAGCAACAGACTAAACTTGACTTCCTCATTAAAACAGCTCCTCGGGCAAATCTGACAGTTAAGCAATATTATCAAGAGATTTCACTAAGATTGCTAATTTGCGACTATACTTTTGACTCCTGCCATGGATAGGTCTTACTTGACAGCTTCGGGAAGCGATGGCGTCGGCATTTTCAAAGCCGAATACGACAGGCATCACTGAAGATTCCATTCGAACGGAACATCTCCGTCCCTTCCTCCGCCTGGTTACACGACGCTGGCCATCCTCGATCCTCCGGAGTCGTCACGTACGCTGCCATCAAGGCGCCGACGGGCGGGGCACTTAACTGAAACATCTGGCCATGTTAGATGTCTAGCCCTAGAAGGACGACTCATCAAGCCTTTACTTCTTCGGGATATCACGATGTGACGTCATATCCTCCCACAGTTTTATTGTTACAATAGCCTTAGCACATTCTTCCTTGGTTACTTAAGTTTGTATAATTTATTTCAGCTAAGAATATTAAACGAAAAAAAAAAAAAAATGATTTTAGATGCATTCCAAAAATTGTTGTAGGAAACTTTAAAATCAGTCTAGTGGACATTTTACATCTGATTAATTAGGACATTTTAAAACAGATTTTATATTTAAAAAAAATGTAAACACTGAAACTACTCAATCTGGGGAAGTCGTATTTACTATGGAAAATATGAGTATTAATTATAAATATAAATATTATATTAATGATTTTGTAAACAAACTATCAATGACTTTATACTACACCAGGTAAATAAAAGTTATGGAAATACGACTTTTTGTCAGAAAAGATTATATATATATATATATATATATATATATATATATATTCATTCATATTAATTGTATTCTTGGAGAACAAAATTAGTGAGAATGGCCACACATCGAATTTTTAAAACTTGCCTATGCAGTTTCCTTAAGCGGCAAGAGAAAAGTGCAAAGATACGGACGTAGTTTTAACCCGTGGACTTTCATCTCGTGTAATAAAACCCCTATATTACAGATCTAATTTGCACAGTACAGCGTCACGACGGAAACACTGCACGCATTGCTCGTAGGAGCGACGAGGCACTAGGCGTGCGTATAACTGTCGCCCGTATGGCTCCCTCGTTTTTTTACTATGGACGCGCAGCTACTTAGTCCTCTTAAGGGGGCCGCCTACTAGGCGATAGAAATGTGTTGCAGTGTGTTGGGAAATCCGTTTTTTTTTTCACGTGCGCCCAATGTGCTAATTTACGAAAATAAAACAAACTTCAGGCGATGGCGGAATGCGGCTTTCATGGCACTACGCACGTTAGAACCACTATTTCCAAGCCCTCCGACATAGCAAAATACAGCATTTCCAGTCTGCCGTATGTCAAAATGTGCTGACCGGATCTACTTGAAACACAGATACAATACTGCATTGAACTTTGCATTAGACTTTCAATCAGTAAAATAGTATGGTTACCGCTTAAAGTCCCATAGAAAAAACTGTTCGACGGAAAGCTTGCGCGCTAGTTTAGTGCTTCGCGCATAGTGGCGATGCGGCACTTGATGCGCGTGCCAGTGTCGCCCTTAGCGTTCGCTCGCTCCTGTGTCACGTCGCGCTTCAGGTAGAGCTATAAGAGCCACAATACAAGGCATCCCCAGCGCCTCATCGCTCCTACGCGCAGGGCATGCAGCGTTTCCAACGTGAAGCTGTGCTGTGTAAATCAGATCTGTAACAGTGGGACTTGATTACACTCGATGAAAGCCCGCAGATTAAGCTACGCTCGTATAATCGTACTTTTTTCCTAGCGCTTAAGGGTGACCAAGTGCCAGAAATGATCTTGGATATTCTATAATGCTGCTTCATTACAACAGTGCATTGGATAAAAAAAAAATATTTTTAAAAACCCATGGAAAATTAATTTACAAAAATTGACGGAAAGCACAGAAATTTATAATTTATACGTATTGGCACAAAAACTTAACAATTTTCATGACTGTCATGTTTGGCTACAGTTAAAATTAGTGGTTGGTGTCGTCAGAATAAGATGAAGAAATTTCATGAAATTCCTTCCTGTGGTTCGGCCATAATTTTATTTAAGTTTTGCAAGAACTTTAAATCCAAGATAGCTAGAAGTTAAACCCAAGATAGCTAGAAGTTAAACCCTAATCGCTCGCTATCAAAATGCGACACTTCAAAGATATTTCTTCGTGGCGTTCCTAAATCTAAAAAAATAATAATAATATTAATAATAAAAACTCCCTTAGTTAAAATGAAACCTTGTGCTCGCATAACTTTTTTATGTTTGTTTGGCACAAATTTTAAAATTAAAATGCGGATAATTCTATTAAAAAAGCATGCGAGAGTTATCTTTAAACTACTTGGAATTTTCAGCAAATGATTATTGATATTCTACCGCAAAACTGCAAAGAAACTTAAAAATACAGAAAAAATTTAAGGTACTTGAACAGCCGTAAGCAAACTACATAGGCAGGCTTTAAAAATGCTACGTATGATAATTTTTACGATTTTTTTAACGATTTTTTTCTCCGTGAAGACACATAATACATTGACTGCCACCATACTTCAGATAAACTGTGTATTTTGGTCAGGGTCTTCTTATTGTATTTATCGCTGTAGTTTAACGTGGTTAAGAAAATGAGTGTGTGTTATAGCAAAATGTATGGAAGATGTTACACAGTCAAGTGAATAAATGCGATTCACGTGACTAGAGCTCGAACAACGATTTCACAGAAATGTTTTTATTACATATAGTGAGGTATTGGGCTCCGGTGAAGATGAACTGAGTAATGATGCGACAACGGCGGAACGCAAGGGCGTGGGGAAGCCGCAGTGCTCCGAGAAAACCCATCGGCCAATTGAAAAGCCCGCCACGTTTCTCCACCTCAGAATATCCTGGTGCACTCACTAAAAGAAAGCTTTGTTTCAGTCAACAAAAAAAAAAAAAAGTTCCACGGCGAAACACACATGTATAGTTGATTCAACCGAGTATGTTGATCTCCAGGCAGAATTTTTCGAGGCCACAAAGGCTGTTCGTCGACCCAAATGAATATTTTGTTCGATAAAGGTTGCGTTTGAGATTTCGCGGAAACAATATATTATTTGACATGGAAATAATTAACCTGTTCGGCTACGTACAAAGGAGTACTTTGTTGGTTCAAACAAACCTACCTGTTAGTATGGCCCCCGCCGGAAATCGTAACATGTTCGCCTTGGTGATGAGAGGCGAGAAGTACGGCTACTGGGCCACAGACCTTCCTTCTCAAGGTGCAAGATGGGATAATAGCTTGTAAAATAATAGATTAATAGATTATTCAATTACAATCGATTAATCTATTATTTAATTGTAACCGATTAATCGATTATTTTATAACAAGTCGATTATTCACGATTTTCAAGTCCTTATACTTAAAAACAAAACAAAACATCGCAGAGACCTACATGTTTCACATTTATTAAAAATATAAAGTATTTTGAAACAACAAATTTTCAAAATAGCGAACTTTATTAAAAATATAGTCTACAAAAAAATTTTGATGAGAATTTTTTAATTCCAATTTATGGAAATATACAGTGTTTGTGGTCAATTTTTATGTACGGATCAGAACAAGACAATTGATTATTTTTGCCGATTTTTATTAGGTTAAAACAATTATTGTAATCGATTAATTCGATTTACAAAATTATGAGATTATACCATCACTATTTAATAGACACTGTTCACGGATAACTTCTTCACATGTAAAATAATTTACGTATCCATGGGCCGTATCACTGCATACATGTCAGTCGAGTGAAAAATTTCAATTATTTTTGGACACCGGAAATATGTTACTAATACGACGTTTCATGTTTTAATGTGTACAAAGTGGAAAACAAAAACTTGATTCGCCATGAACTGAAACATTAACACTCGCAGCACAATCTCGAGACTTAGAAGTATTTTTTTCCGGTTTCGCTTCCAAATTAAGTAGACGCCTGCGTGCCAGTATGTGCGTTTCCTTTTACACGGGTTAAAGACTATAGCCTATCCACGGTTTCTTCACACTGTCACAATGTGTTCTATAGGCCTAATTGTACTAACACTGAAATGCCTTATTTTCAGTTAAATCAGAATTTAATTGTATTAATTATAATATTGACTTTATAATTAACGTTAACCAAAACAATCAGAAAATAGGTGTGTTTGCAATGCCTGTTAAGAAATAGATTGTTATGCAACATATTATTATATTAAGTGCACAGGAATGTAGTGCATGGTCTTTTTGGTGTAATGTTTTATACTCTGATGAGGCGGAGAAATATCCTGGGAGTAGATCTTTAGCAGGTCTTCAGAAAAGTTGGAAGTAACAGTAAATGGACTACAGTGATTAATTTCAAAAGTTTATCTCAAAAGTGCTTACGTGACCATGTGCAGCTTATTGTGTGGTGTGTTATGCGGAGTGTGAGGATGGTACTGAGGAGGATTTCTCTGGGTGCTGCAGGCACATACCAGGGTCAGTGGCTGCGCGGCATGCGGCATGGCTACGGTGTACGGGCGAGCGCACCCTTCGGCATGGCGTCGCACTACAAGCCGAAGACGGTGCGCGCATCCATGACGTCGCTGCGCAGCGCTGAGGCGGTAGGAGGCGGCGGCGGCGGCCTGGAGCCGACGGCGGAGCGCGACCGCCGCATCGACGACTCGCGGGGCGGCTTCGTGCTGAAGGCGCGCAGCGACGAGCCACCCGTGCGCCGGCGCTCCCTCGTCGAGAAGTCCACCAACATCAAGAAGTCCATCCTGTCGGTGAGTGATTCTCTCTCTCTCTTCTCCTTCTCTCTCTCTCCCCTTCTCTCTCCCCCCTTTCACCACTTTTAGTTTTCCGAATTCAATTCCTGGTCCTGCCAGCCTATTTTCTTTACCGGTCTCCCCGAGTCACTCCTAGTGATTGCTGGGATAGTTTATTGACCCCTCACAGCTTGCCTGAGCAATTAATTGTTGCCAATCTGCCCCCTTTTCGACGAGAATTTGAGCCCTTACCATCTGCATAACCTAATAATTACCTGACCATCTAAACGATTACCTGACTACCTGACCGACCGACCGCAAAACGAACAGTATGTCGCGAAGTGTAGGGAAGCAAGGACACACATGGGACGACGGTAAAGTGCCGGAATCACCGTGCCACTACTGCAAGCCTGCCGAGGTCTTCCATTGGCAAATGAAGCGCCCTAATAACCCCCACCTTAATACCTACTGAGTACCTGCAACCAGCCAGCAGGGAAACGGGAAGGGGGTTAAGGAGGCCGGACATATCTGACCCTCCAGTTCCGCAGCAGCACCCAGAGTTGACCCCGCAGCAAGTACTTGCACAACATGTTAGTGGTAATATGGTGCACTTCATTGGTATCCTTGTCGAACGCATCATGCTCTGATTGACATGGCCAGTTCCATAATTTTGTTCAACCGCACTTTGTCAACAAACAATATGTAACCCCTAATAACCATGTAATTCGCCTTACTACTGGCGAACACAATAGCACAGTGCTAGGACACACGAACAGTTGCAATATGAGTGCTGGATTTGAAAACAATCACAACTGCAATAATTACGCCATACATAAGGGAGGATGCAATACTGGGTGTACCATGGTAATCGGAACAGAACACTACCGTAGAACCAGTAGCAAGGTGTATCAATTTCGGAGCTGGAGAAAAGCATACAGTGTAAAATATTTATAAGCAGGCAGATGACAGTGCACCATAAGTTTTCCTTAGAGAGTTTGGCCATAATATTCTGCCAGAACAATGGGCAGCTTTCCAAAGTCTGTTGGATGAACGTAAGGAAGTTTTCGCTAAGCATGATGCATTGTGTAGAACAATTGTAGCAGAACATGCAATCCCACTAACACATGGACTGATTTACACTGCCCCGTGTAGCTACATGCACTGCCCCGTGTACTACATGCACTGCCCCGCGTAACTGCATGCCTCATCAAGCTCGTATTAAACGCGAACAAATTAAGGAGATGCTGGCAGACTGAGTTATTGAGCCTATGCACAACGGATTTAACTTCGCAGTTAGTAAGGAAGCTGGCACTTTTGCATAGGTTTTCACCTCGTCAATAAGGCAACTTGTATTGTTTTGCCACTTCACATCAGCATCAAGGGCGCAATCGCGTCGCTCGGCAAGACAACAATTCTGTCATCACTTGAATTGCGAAATCAGAAATAAGCTAAATCCAGAGCAGTTAAATCTAATCAACAACTATCGGCCACCACATATGAGCAAGTAGCTATGAAAGTTCTTTCGCTTGATTAACTGGCTCTGTAAGTTCATTCAAGATTTTGCTGTTGTGACTGTGCAGCTCACATATCTACTGTTGTCACAGAAACGGTACGTGTGGGATGTTTCAGTGGAAACTACTTTTCAGGAATTCAAACTACGTTTCAGGCTGTGCCCTACACTTGTGCAGTATGACTCCAGTCGTCAGTTGAACTCGCAAACCAACACCAGCCAGGAGGGGCTGGGTGCGGTGTTGTACCAATGTATAGAAGACAGTGTTCAACGTGTGATCGAGTTTGCGAGCGCGAAACTGGGACAGACTGAGGGAAGGTCTGACATAAACAAGCGTGAGTGTTTGGCCTTAGTGTATGGAGTCAAAAGATACAGGGAATACTTAAAGTAACAAAGGTTCACACTACGGGTCGATAACAGGTGTCTCGTCTGGTTACACAGTATGAGGGAGGTGCGAAGTAAACTAACATGGTGGGTGTGGATACAAGTGTACGACTTCACAGTGGAACACATTCCTGGTAAGGTAACCCAGTTGGTAGACATTCTGTCATGTGAGCCTAATGCTGTCACAATTGTGTACGACATAGAATGGGATGACATCCTATATCCAGTGTATGAAGAACCATTATGTGAGGAGAAGTTGCATCAAATCAATGTCACTGAAAAGGAAACATTAATTTGTGCCTTATAACGCGAGGTAGTCGATGCGCAAGTGACATTCGAATTTGAGCAATAGAAATGGCAAAGTGTGCAAAAGAAAACTTGGAACAATGGTGTGTTATTGACAGTCTGCTCTGGACGTGCTCATCAAAGGACCCACACAAGTAGAGACTGTTTGTACCACCCACATGCAGTGCTAAAGTATTCGCACATGCGTACATGAGTTGCGTGGCAGGCCATCCTGGTATTGACCAAATGGTTCGAAACATCAAAGAAGACTTATTTTGGCTGGGACTATCACGTGACACACACATATGTTCGTGAATGTAAAAAGTGCCAGAAATTTAAGGCATGAGGAGCAGATGGGACCCAACAGTAGCAGCCCAGACTACCCAGATGGCCATTCGAGGTGGTAAGTGTAGACCTCATGGGACCATACCCAAGATCAGCAGGAGGAAAACTGTTTATATTGATCGTGACCGATAATTATTTCAGATATGTAGAGGCGTGCGTCTTAACGAGTGCATGAGTACAAACATCGTAACAGCGTTGGAGTGAGAATTTTTTCTCATTGGGGGTACCCAAGGCAGGGGTCCAGTTTATGGCAAGCAAATGGTGAGAGATGTGTACTCGGTGGGGGACAAGTCATTTGAAGATGATGGTGTGCCACCCACAGGCAAACCCCACAGAGCACCGAAATCATGAGTTAAGAGGTGCAACTTCAGCTCCGTACGGGGGAGCAGCATACCAGCTGGGCCGACCACCTGCCCGCCGCCCTCGTCACCCTCCGCCGATATGTAAATGCTGTCACTGGCCATACACATGCTGACATTCTGCTTGGGTATAACTTGGTATTGCCAGTTGAGAAAAATTTCCCGCTGGTAAACACAAGTACCAGCCATGAAAACAGCGGGGAACAGTGTGATGAGAACATGTAGATGAAGAGAGCAGCAGAAGCACCAGAGGAGTACGCTGCGAGGTGGGTCCCGACAAGGAAGAGGTCACCTCCAGGACTACAGACTGGCCAAAATGTCTATCTGCATGCACACCGACAGTCCGCTGCCTGGCATAACTTTTACGTGGGACTAGCGGCAAAATGGAGCGGTCTGCACCAGGTGGTAGAATGCATCGGACCAACCACTTAGCTGGTCTGTGTGGTTCGGAAAAATGTAAGGCCACATCGAGATGATCTAAAATTTTCGCCTGGAGACATCGCCAACGAAGTCGCAATCGAGGCCCCAACCACCCACGATAGCGCACAACCGGCCGAGCATGCAACACATAGAGCGGAGGAGGATAGTGGGTCGGCACCTCTCTCAAGAAGGTCGCCACCCACCATCCGTGTTTCGTCAGCGTTGGATATTGCACTATCCTGCAGTGGTCGAACAAACAAGAAGATAGAGATCAAGCATGGCGGAGAGCCTTCTGAGGATGCCGGCTAAACATCAACTGAAAGTATAAGCATAAAAAAGGAGGGAAAGACGTGTGGAAATCTTGTGTGACCCATGATGGTGATCGCTCTGTCGAGCGCCAGAGGAACAGTGTAGAGGGGGAAAGTGTGTTCATACCTCAGGAAAGAACGTTTGAAGCAGATGCCAAAAGCCCGATATTGCCTAGCGCTCTGGTGCATGTAGGGGCGTGTCCGAAGACTGGCATCTAAGTGACTGGCGGAACAGCGCCATCAACTATAGCCGTAAAAGTTTTAGCACCGCACATGAATCGTATCGGAAATATATTCTTGCTAATGTGCATTGTTCCTAATTCAACGTACACATGCATTATCATGTACATCATTCAGAATGTCACGGTAAGTCACTACTGGCCATAAATTCATGGTGCAGCTTATGTTTATTTTTAATTAGGTCTTGTGTATAATTTTTAGTGTGTTTTTAATGTTATGTAAGTGCAAATATGTTTGACGTGCAGAAAACACGTGTGTTTCAGGCTAGAGAGAGAGGGCTTTACTCACATAGCAGTGGTGCAGTGTATAATAAATGATGGTGTAATTTTCCAGTCTCAATATCACAAGTGCCTATCGCTAATTTAATGAATAAGTTCTTATATGTATAAGAAGAAAGTATTGGGCACTACTATGCCAGTGGTAGGACAGTATTGTAAGTTCAGGTTGTTGGGAATGCCGGCTTCATTACACAAACATTGACCATGCGGGTTTTCTCTCATTACTTTTAACCTAAGTTTATAAAAGCTGCAAATATGAGAACTTTGCTTATGAACACTGAAAGGACACTATAAAACTTAGTGAAGTGTGATATATAACTTCAAATGGGACAATTTCTTTTGCCCACAATCAAGAGCAGAAACTGTTTTGTGAATGCGGTAAGAACATAATGTTACTGTTTAATTGCCACTTAGCGGCATAAAAAATATGTATTTTAATTTTAATATTAGAGATGTTAAGGGTGTAATGAAAGTGTTCCTGTATAATGTTTTGTAATTTGAGATATTTTTAATGCATCATTCATTAAAAATTATGGAATAAAATGTGAAGTATAAAAGTTTTTCATAGTCGCATGGGACGAACTGGCCAATGAGGAGGCAGCCCGCCCGATCGCAGCAGAGCAGCATGGTAACCTCGGTGCTGTGTCGAAGCACATCGTCGCGTCCTCCCAGGAAATTACACATTTTCATGTTAATCATGTAGTGTATAAAAAACTGGCCTTTGTTATGGAACAGTAAATTGTTTATTATCCAGGGAGAGTACCACACAGCAACTCAGCACGTTTTTTTTATACGTCTGGGACTTAACTTTTCACTTAGCCTTTGTCGGTTTTGCGCCATTTTAACAATTTAAGTGTGGTCCAACTTGATAAGAGCTATGTTCTTATAAGTGAATTATACGATGGAGCAAGTTGAATAAATCGAGTGTGTTTGAACGTTCGACATCCAATTTATTTACTCAGATCGCCTCACGGTCTCATAACTGAAAATATGTGTGTGGTAATGGTGTGGGATGGTCGGGAAAATCCCCCGACGATTAGTATATAGGCGTTTAGAGGAAGCTTAGGTAGCCTCTACTAGACCACACAAGGAATGGATATAGTTTCACTGTTATTTACAACATCTACAAAGATGTCTGTACATCTAAGGGCCGCATTTAGGCAATCAGCCCACATCCCAATGCATTACTTCGTTCTCT
Source organism: Dryococelus australis (assembly GCA_029891345.1). NCBI lineage: Eukaryota > Metazoa > Arthropoda > Insecta > Phasmatodea > Phasmatidae > Dryococelus > Dryococelus australis. The sequence continues at coordinate 31,465,383 of CM057006.1, forward strand.
ACACTGAGGGAAGCACTGGCGTCCGCCCAGACATTACCTATAACAGCCATCACCATCATGATTCCCCTGGTACTACAAGGAGCAGTTACATCAAGTGGTGCCATAAATAGAGTGGCTTTAACTACAAAGGTTAAATGTACAACACGTCCACTAGCTGTCTGTAAGTAGCACCGCAATGAGTTTACATCTTTCGTCATCAATGAACTTTGGAAAGTGAAATTTAGTGTGTTTATGTTTTTCATCCAAATTCTCAATGTTCCTGTTCCTTGGTTCAATATGTTCCTTGTCCGAGTGTCCAGGTCTGACTATGTGCTCACAAGATAGTTTCAGATTGAACCATTTGGTTCCCCCATTTTTGCTACTGGTAAAACCTTATCCTCATGGACAGGCATCACGTAAGTTGGGAAGAAAATCTAGTCAAGGGAATCGTCGTAAAACAAGAAAATCAATCTGGCACCAAAATATCATCGTCCAAACACGAGAAGGGAACCACCATTTTGGAACAGAGTTCCTTGTGATGTAAGCCTACAGTGCCATCTTGGTACATGTCTTCTTTGTTGAGGGGAGTGAGACACCTGCTGCCTCCCTCCTTCTAATGTAGCCACGACGAGACTGCAGAACTACCACACTGTGACGCATGTGAATGTGATTGCCGCAGACCGCGAGGCCATGTGGTCCGGTGAAGAGTATAAACAAGAGAAGAGATCTTGTCTTTACCAAAACCGCATCGCGCTCACAATCGTGGATACTGGAACTGGCGAAAGACCAATGGCGAAGCAACAGTGTTGTGTGCGAAATGCTTACTCGCACTCCAAACCAGATTCCACAGCTTATTGACATTTTTCATAAAGATGAATGTGTTTGCAGGGAACCGGAAGCTTTATGTCGCATGCAACAAGAATAGGAATGTGCTAATCTGGAACTTATTGGCAGATTATTTGCCCGTGCTATCACCGGAAATCAAGATGATGTCTGCACGCATTGTCCGGTCCCTTAGTAGTCAAAAACTTTCGTCAACCCAGTGTGCCCACCAACTTGCATGTGTGCACCTATCGACAAATCTAGCCCCAACAAACAACTCATTTTTGAACAAATTACACAAGTGTGGAAATGAAACAAAATGTGACGAACATGGTACTGCATCTTTGGCATGGGACAGTGCTAGTAGATTTACCACGAGTGGTGCATATCCGCATGGGAAAGAGAAACACTGACAAATAAAGATTTTATTCGGTGTTTTCGATGTTATCAAAAGATTGCGGAACGAGAAAGGATGCAACAAGAACAGCTGAGAGCCAGAGACACAACAACACGTTTCCTGGGAATGCCACAGGAAGCAGAAATGCATCGTCAGATAGATGTAACTCATGACATCATTTTCGAACAAATTGCACGTGAGAAACAGAGTATACTGCAGTTGCCGTTGCCCGCCCCTCACCAATTGTGCCAACTTCAACAATGCCGGTGGTACACTCCACCCCGCTGTTACAGAGGTACCTGCTACACAATCTGCAAAGTGGAATATAAGATACTGTTACTCGGAACAGAACTTTCACACTCCAACTAAATTCCTATAACTGCCAAACTACTCCTTTTGAAGGATTCTGAGAGCAGTCTGGCACTATGACGTAAATCAGGAAGACTGGCCAAATTGTGTAGGTGAGTGTTTCCACAGGGAAGCCAAAGCCTGGTGGAAGGGTATCGCACACTACTGCATTACGCAAGAGGAACTTCGAAACAGCCTCAAGCCATTTTGCCAATGCTTTCACGTCTCGTAGGGTCCGAAGCAAAGTAGTACTGGAAGAACACGGGGAGGAATCCCTATACAATTTTGCAACAAAGAAGATAAGGTTTGTCAGGAGACACAATCCAGAGCTGGAACTGAAAGATATCTTGGAGGTAACAGCCGGTTCCACGAGGGCAGAATACCACGCTGCGCTAGCCCCTGTGATACACGCAACCTATAGCGCCTTCATTCACACTGTTTTGTTGTTGGATGCGAACACTTCCGCTTATCTGTGCCGCGACTATGCCAAAGTACAACCGCATCGCGAGCAGACGACATCAACACCACGAACAGTTAGACAGAGTAAAAGTGTAAACAGCAAGCGACAGCCACGAGGCACGACACAATTCACCTCGAAAATGGATTCTACAGTATCGACAACAAGTAGTACGGTACCGCCGCGATATTCAGGACGACCTCGGCAACCATCATGTCCTTGCAGATGGTTTGAAGGAGCTCACTGGGACAATGATCGTCCGACATGGGCAGATTACCCACGACCGGATATCACACACCCTGTTAAAAAGGTAAACAAAACAGAGGTAACACAACAGATTCTTTTATCACAAAAAATTGGTATTGATAGCCGCTTCAACCATATTCCGGTGTTCATAAATTAGATTCCATTTAGAGCCTTAATTGACACAGCAGCGTGGCATAATTTTTTCAAAGTAAATTTTGTAAATGTCACCACCACCATCAAACCAACAAAACAACAAATTCATCTTGCAACGCAGTGTCTTCAGGTGAAATCATAGGAGAGGTCACCATAGCCGTGAATGTACGGGATGTAGAAACTGTAACAACAGCTTTTGTGTTGGATAACATCCGCTAGGATGTGATCCTCTGAGTCCCGTGGTTGTCGGTGCAAAACATAGTGACCGAACCAACTGCGAGATGTATACATTTCGGGCAGAGAGTATGCAGGACTGTATACGACCATAAACCTCGAATGCCGGAACCAACCCCGAAAAGCATGAGTAGAGCAACTGAAACAAGTGTACAATGCCTAAATGTCACCGTCTTACCAGTAACACCACCGCTAGACAAAATCTGTGTTTGTAAAGAATCAACAGGCCACGTGTCCCACCGTTACAAAATGGCAGCATGAATGTGTAGGGGCACGGTAGAAACTTGGAGGGTGACCGATCGCGGCGTGGAATCATGTGCTTCGAAAACCTCTGAAAATTGGAGGTTATTTGTGCCTGTTTCTGCACGTGAGAAAGTTTTGTAATATGCACACTCCAATAATTTGCCGAGACATCCAGGAGCGTGCAAACGAATGGTAAAATTTTATGTTACTTCTATTGGCCAGGAATCTCAGCATGTGTGCGACAGTTAGTAAGAACGTGTGTAAAATGCAACAAATGTAGGAGTCTACATACAGACGGAAACCAACAGCAGCAGCCCCGATTGACTAATGAACCATTTGAAACAGTACCTTTAGACTTGATGGGCCCGTATCCAAGAACAACAGGTAAATGCTTCATCATAGTAGTCGCCAATCTATTTCGATGTGGACAGAAGCATATGCGGTGACGAGTGTATGAGCCAGGACTGTCGGGAAGGTGATTGAAGGTGAATTCTTTTCTCATTGGAGGTATCACTGTACCCACGTGAGAATGGTACACACTTCACAGAACAGGTATGGCGGGAGTTCTGCACTAAATGGGTAGTACAACACTACACGATGGCCAATTACCAATCCCACAGAAAGGAGAACCCAGGAGTTAAAAACACAGCTATGTCTGCTTGTAGGAGATCAGCACACTTCGTGGGCAGAGCAGCTCCCAGCTGCATTGTTTACATTGTGCACACGCACTAACCTAGCGACGGGAAAAACCCAGGTAGAGATACTACAGGGACATGATCTGCCACTGACAGGAGAGTTTGTGAGTGAGATAAGGGAGAGAGACAACAACAAAACGAAGAGGTGAACTAAGAAGAGAAGAGAGAACAGGCGATACAGGAAGCAAGGGAAAACCAATGCTGTTATACAGCCCGTTGGCTTCCTGGAACTACGCATCTCCTGCTGCCCCTGCAGGTAGGCCAACAGGTCTACATCAGCATGCATCCACAATTGGCGGGCCAAAGAAACTTTTGTGCAAGATTCGCACAAAAATGGAGCGTACCGCACATCATTGTATAGCAGATGGGTGATTTCAAATGTTATGTTTATATTTGATGTCTGTTCCAGATATAAACAAAAGGGTTTTATGTATGTTGTATCTCAGGTAGACATGTAATTATTTTTTAAAAGGGTAATAATAATATGTGTGGTTGATTTTTATTGAGTGAATTGTATCGGAAATATATTCTTGCTAATGCTCCTTGAACCTACTGCAATGTACACGTGCATTATCATGTACAGCATGCAGAATGTCATGGGAAGTCACTGCCATCCATAAAATTCATGGTCCAGCTTATGTTTATTTTTAGTGGGGTCTTGTGAATAATTTTAATGGTATTTTTTACGTTATGCAAGTGCAAATATGTTTGAAGAGCGTAGGGCGCACATTGGTTTCAGGAATCTCATGGCTGTTTGTATAGCCACAGCATGCTCTAAATGCAATAAATAACTGCGTGGGGCAAATTGTCACAGACACGCACGTGAACCCTGTGTTCGCACCAACTTGTTGGTCTGTGCAGGTACAGATGCTTGGTACTTCAGGGTATTATTTAGGTGACTGGATGGATGTGGGTTAGGTTCATTTACCAGGTTGGTGCCAGCTCTTTTCCGTGGAGAACATGATGTTGCTGCAGGTAGTAGACCGTTTGCCCTAAAATGGCCTCTAATGCACCGTTGTCTAACTGAAGTAATTTCTGAAGACGATGAAAAAGTTATATCCATTATGCCTTGGCTAGTAGAGGATGTTAGAAGACCCCTATAAATGCTTGTACTAAACGCTGGTAAGGATTGTTTACACCATCCCATGCCTTCACTGGTTACGTATTTTTACCATATAGGTTATGTGGTACGAGACAACCATACGCGAAAATATGACTCAAATTCTCTATAACAGTCATGCTTTTTGGAATGAATACCTCTAATGGTAGGATGGTGGCACAAAGTTGTTAACTTTAAGGTTGAGGAGTTTCAGTAGGTATTTTCCCATGGTTTCTCACCAAAACTCTAGTGTTGATTGTAGGCATCAGACATTTCTGAATACAATGCCTAATCGGTGATGTAAAGCAGACTCCTTTAATTGTCATGTGTTGACAGCCACTGCGATATCCTTCCGTTGGTGCTCCGTCTGTTATGATTAATAAAATACATAGCAGTACCATGCTCCTTAGGCAGTGAGGTCTTGGGGCGACTTATACACCCATATTTTGTTAAACAAAGATACAAAACATGCTGAAAATACACACAAACACGTGGCATAATATACTTCGAAAATGTGGGGCCCACGCCCCTATAGCCCGTAGGCAACCCAAATGAAGAGACATACTCCGTACGTTAATTCGGTGGGTTTTTATTGAATGTTCCTCTCAGAAACAACTTACAAAATATGTACTGGGCTTACCTCTGGTATGGTAACACTGTTAAAAACATGCATGGCAACAAAGAATTGAACTGAAAACAAAGCCTTCCCAGGCAATGCTATTCCATGGGAAGGGAGGAGTGGAGGATCTTAGTCGGCCAAATAAACGAGGTTCTGATAAGCTAAAAGTCTATTGCAGTGAAGATGATCAGTTCAAAAGGTGGATACACCACCCAAGCGCGCGAAATGCGACCCTCTCGGGCCACACGTCCACTTCCTTGAGACACAGTAGACTAACTAATTTCTTCGCCATAGCATGCTGGCAAGCTTGGCAGGCAAGCAAGCCACGTGGACTACTTTCTTACATGCAAGAACTCTGCAAAAACACATACACGTTTAATTACTCACAACTCTTGCATAAAGAATTACATAAGACACCAAAACCCTTTAATGTGTGCAAAACACTGGCTGATATGAAATGGGGGTGAAACACGTGAGGAATGAAAAGTAAAGAAAAACAAAGAATGGTACACTGAGGTCTGCAGGGGCACTTAAAACAAGTTAGTGCTGTTCTTATACATGTTGCGCGACTTGGCTTCCTTGAGCATTTCTTAGTTAATGAATAATTAACTCCTTCATGATTTTACAAGATCTACTTTCCAAACATGTGCGCATGGGTGTACATGGCTGCACTGCACCTTCCACTCACTTGCTCTGCACTTGCGCTCCCATCATGAGAGTTTAAATGACCATTATTCGTCCCACATGTGGAGTAGCGAATTCGATAACTGATGTAGTGCACTTCTGAACCAGTGCACTCGAGCACCCGGTAGAGTGCTGCTCCCTGCAGTGGTCGCCTGGGACGGCGGGCAAGTGGTCTTGGGGGAAGCAGTTGGCATCGTCTCGTAAAAGGCACTTACACATTTTTGCTTCAATAAAGTAGGAGTACGCTATAACTGTGAAAATGGCGCAAGGCCGACAATGATTTAAAATACAACTTATATCCCAGTCATGTACAATATGAACTGGGCCACTGTATGGCACGCTCCCCGGATAGCAAACAGAAAAACGATTAAAGTTTTCACCTTAATATTGGTACACTACATGAATTAAGGAAAAGTTGAAGGTTCAGGGAAGACGTGCTAACATATGTCCACACAGCTCCAAGTCGATCTCGTTACTCTCTGCCGGTAGATGTGGTGCCTTCTGACTGGTTCGCCCGTCCCACACTGTCACTGAAAAAATACTTAAATGTAAATTTTACTGTGTTTGAATAAAAATCATGGATGCTGGTGATTGGAAATGACATTATTCATTGTGAAAACTCTTTCATACGTCTCAGAAAATATTATCTCCTTAAATAAAATTATTTTTCCTTAATGTCTGTTATGCTGCACTTTACCTTTTGACTTAGCTCTTGCGTGGTACACAATACAACTTGTATTATGTTTGATTCCTTGTAAAATAAATTGTCCGTGATAAAACATATCATCACATTTCGCTAATTTGCAGTCCAGCTTTCATGTGTGCATACTGAAAGTTCTCTCATTGATTGTTTATAAATGTTCATCACAAAAATTACGTTAGGCGATCACGTGGTCGGGCATACTTTATGCGGCTAAGTCTCTGAGGTCAGGTTGCCACCCACAATCTCCTGCTCAAACACATACTGTGATACTAATACTGGAACTTTATACATGAACATAATCATTAATGAAAAAGCAGCTTGCACTTTGAATATGATAAGTTAAAATTGTTGTGATATTATTCAGTGCTCTACGCCACTGTTAGAAATGTTATGTGTAATGCTTTTGCTTATGACATTTGTGAATGCTGTGCACTTTAACATCTTGCATGTAAATAAATTACAAAACCATCTTAAACTAAAACACCATAAACCCTGGTGACAAGGCAAATGTTACGCCATATATTTTATGGCTTAAATGGAACTTACTGTGATTTGGTTTACATTATTTTGCACGGTGACGCATTGGTGCGTCGTGATTAAATAATGGGAATAGATCATTTTTAATCATTGACAAACATACCGAAATAAATTACAATACACATCACACTATTGCAGAACAATATTATGTGTCATTTGGGGACACTTAGGAGACCTTTTGTTTACTTTAATTGAAAAGCACATGTCAAACATAAACATAACCCTAAAACAAACGTGGCACTTTTATCACGTTACTTGAATATATTAAATTACTCTAAAAATATATTAAGAACAAAGAAAATACACAAAAATTAACACTTATTACACGGAGCACTATTACTGCATTGATGCAATTGATGTGCACACACAGGACGATTAGCTGGGTGTAGCAACTCACTGGGTGACATATCTGTGTTTGGTGTTTTGGGTGCTAAGACGTGGACTTGTTCACGTCAAAGTAAATTGATGTGGTTTCAAACACCGTGCGCACGAATCCTCTGGGGTAGTTCCCAGCCAATGACTTTTGTTAAACTTATCTTCATCCTATGGCCACAGCCAACATTGCATATTTACCAATAGATGGTGTGTGAATGTTTTTAAACAAAAATATCAATGAGGAACCATAGCTCCTATTTGAAAAGGTAATAAATCTCTTAATGTGATTTTTTTTACGTTCTACATGTATTATGTGTGAAATATCTGACTCGATTTTTACATTTAGTCTAAAAAATAATACATTAAATGCTAATAACCCCCATTTGTTAAGAAAGTGAGAATCAAACTGTTGCTCTTGGGTCTGTGGTAATTACTAGGTGATAGTGAACAGTAAATTAAATTTAAATGTACAATAGTGTAGGTCGGTCCTTTGGCTCCATGCTTCGGACACAAACTTATCATTCTGACGTCATCAGGCCGTCCGATTTCGAGTGGTTTAGTATGCTTTAAGCCCCTGTCTCACTGTCAAGTTTCCGTCTTCAACTATCCATTCCTGATTGCAAGCGACTTATGATATTCAACCTTTGATAAAACACTCTAGACATAACATGTCAACTTGATTTTTCAATAACCTGTATTCCACAAATATATAACACAGTTGTTAATAGTGATGGGAAATATAGTTCACTATAATGAACTAAGTCGTTCCGAACTAGTCACATTTTAAGAACAGTTCATTGGGAACCATTCTATTGAACTAATAGGTCACAGTAGAATGATCATGCGTACTGGCGAATTATGTCTAGATAACGCTAAACACAATATAGGTTATTTAAAATAAATATATTTTTCCGTCTCTAATTGAATAGTAATTTACAAGAAGCATTAATTTGTGCTAGAACAAATAAAATATAATCAGTGATATATTGTGTGTTGAATTGAAAATATAAGGACAAGTTTTGAAAATATACATGTATCCGAACAAACAATATTGGAAACAAATGGTCTCAACTCTTGACTGTTTTTGCCTGTTTGTGTAAACAAATCCTGTTAAGTCGTACAGTGTCATTTACAAACTCTTTTAATACGTCCTTCCTTAACATTCTGCTAAGCGAGAATAGCAATTTCGTAATTTCTTTACTACTTAACGTCACTTTATTCGTTTTAACCTTGTTTTCATGACTCTCCTATTTTAATATAGGCTGGTTTCGTTTTATTACGCCAATATTGTCTTCATCAGAGATGTTAAATGAGTATTGCAATGCTAAATACATTACACAAAAACACGTTAAAAAATTGATAAAATTCAATTACCCAAAGAAGATTCGACCTTGCATACTTCTGCATATCAACTTCGCGATGGCACCATTGATTTACCAATACATTCTATATTTAGTCCGGACTAAAAACGACTATGAATTAAGCAGGGATCACACAATGCAAGATGAGTATCAATCTTGGACGAGATGCCGACCTTGCACGAGAATTTCTGGCACAAGTTCTTATGCAAGGCACATCATGCACGAAATGAGGAGATAGCGCAGGTTCTCTTTTTCTCGTGTAAGGCGATGCAATACTATTCGTCCTTGTATGCTGGTCATGTGATCTGTTGTAAGCTTAACCATAGAGTAAAAGAAAATCATAATCTGAGGCATGTGAATACAGGGAAATAAAACATTGCTGGAAAATAACTTTAAAACGTGGATTGGAGTTTAGACAGTTCACTGAGAATAAAATAATAACAGTTATATATTGGAGAGACAGCATTGAAACAAATACCTTGTTGAGGTAAGTAACTTCATATTTTGTATTATGATACCTTGGCTGTTTGGTACTCACCAGCGCTATCAACTAATTTTGATGCGAGACAGTAGTCATCTTATTTATCTGGTGTGAATTCATTTCGCATGCAATTTAATTGGCATTCTTGTACGAAATCTTGAGCGAAATGCATCTTGCATCGTGTGATTCCTGCTTAAGGCCCTGGCTTTCTAACCAATAATCATTTTCTTTACAGATCACAAACTAAAATAATAATAAATTACGAGTGAGTGAAGAAATTTGGGCGTCGAGGTCTTGAGAGCTAATGAGAGTGCTTGAGGTAAGTATGGAGCAGCACCAGAATAAAAGAGCAGGGGGAACGGGAGATCCGCGAGAAAACCCACCGATCAATGGCATCGTCCGGCACGATTCCAAAAATCCAGTTTTTTTTTTTTTTCCCTCCATATCTGATGTTTGCTGTGAAAAAATATAGAGTGCAACTCTTATTAGTATTATTTTGGGCGCCATTCTAATTAGAGATCAGTAGAATATTGATTTGTGCTGCTTTTCAAGTTATTATTTAATGGAGTAAGACACATTTTTATATTTTTGGAGGATTTTGATTGAAAGAATTCAAAATTAACAGCGAGAAGTAATTCCGAAAGAAAAAAAAAAAAAAAAAAGTATCTGTTTCGAATCATTTACTGATGTGATATTGGTAAAGTATTGAATTAAATGTATCGATTCCAAAATACCCTGTTTCGAAAGTAAAGTATCGATACCAGTATTGTATAAATAGTATTGAATAATTTCGCCCCTATTATCAAATAATTTTGATTTATTTGGAAATGTAATCAATCTCTCTCTTTCTACTGAAGAAAAATGTAATCGTACTGAATTTCTGAAATTCCTACTTTAACTCATTTTCTTGTTTAATACTGTGTGTTATTGTGTACGTATTATATGCGGTCATGAACTGCCATGATGTTTTTTGTGTACCATTTCCCCCTTCATGAACAGGGTTGTTCGTGGCAAATTCCAACAAATAAATAAACAATAAACATCCCTAACCCTTGAGCATGTGAGTGGTACTGCATTAAACAGAAAAGAGTATTTCGCATCCGCATGAGTACACTTCGGCTCGAGTCGTGTGCGGGTTATGTTTATTTCGTTTCCTTCAAAATTCAGTGATCCAGCCTTTCCTTTTCAGCATTCCCTTTTAGTTCTCCTGCATTTCTATATTGCAATGTAATTGTTTTGTATATAATTTGTTTTATATTTCTTGCTTGTAATTTTTACTAACACAATTCCTAACCTAATTTTTTTTTTCATTTAATTTGTACTTTTGTAAATATTCAGATATTACTCATCCTTACATTGTAAATATGTACCTCTTGTACGGTAAATAATTCTCTGTAAATATCTTTTCATTTATCATTGTACATATTATATCTGCATGTATATAGCCTATTCTTTTCCCTGCATGTACATAGTCTTTGATTTCTTAGTTTAAGTTCACCCAAATGTAAATATATATTCAGACTATGTAAATAGATTTGAGGTATAAGTCCCCCTATTGTAAATACATAAATAATTGTATTGCAATTAATTGCTGATCACCCCTTTAATTGATGTACAACAGGTTTTTTCCCCCATTGTGTTTTCCTGTTTACTATAGTTTGAAATTCTTACAACTAATCATTAGAACTTGAAGTAAGCTCGAAAGAGCACTTAGTGGAGCGAGCTTATTAAGAATTTATGACTAGTAGCCTACACCTTATGTACTATTTTTTTTGGATGAGCTGATTTAATAAAATTAGACCACATAAATATTTAATTTACTAGAACTTAAGTTTTACTAATAAATCAACAAAAATGTATATCTAATGAATAATAACTTGCCCATAAGGGCCTTTTTATTAATGAACTATTTACAGCAATACATGGAATGATTAAAAACCTTTTTTTTAGTTATTTGAGAGTTTGAACATTCACCGGGCCACATAACACACAACTACTGACAATAATTTAACCGTGAATTGAATGAGTAGAGTGATGGATGAAATGATTATCAAAAGAAACCTATGGTTCTTTCGTATTGGTTCATAACATGGCTTCGATGTGTGCTATACGTAATCGTGGATTTAAGAAATTTACTTTGTGGGGGCGATACCTACAAACTTTAAGCAAAAGGAATGCAATGTTACAAATGGAAAAAGAACAGTTGCCAGCATCTCTAGAGTATAAATTTAGAAAAACATTATTATATTGCAAATATTCAGCTTTCAAATGGTGTTAAAAATGGTCTTCTGAGGCCGTGTCCGAATTGACAAATTCGTTTATTGTAAATTCGTAATTTAGTAGGGGTTAGTGTGGACATGCCGATACTAGCCCCTTTAGGTCTATTAGTCTCTTCTTCATTTTTTTGGAACATCTCTTCTTGTTTCATCTCATTGTGCAAATTAATTTTTTTATTACTTACATTTGAGGGTTTTTATCACTTCCGTGATGAGAGTATCTAGCTTCTTGCCAGTGACCTTTAACACTAAATAAGAAAATTGATCTTACACATTTGTTATTACAGATGGTGTGGACATATCAAAGAAAAACAATTCTGTGCGACATTTCTGAAGAAAATGTTCGGAAAGGATTGGACGAGGTTTTGAAGAAAAAAAGATTATCAGAGCTACTGCAGAAAAGTATGGTCTCACAAAGTCTATGTTAGCCAAAAGGCTTCAGTTAGTGAAGTCATAGTTGCTGGTTATCAGTGATTCTGGTAATTCTTCGGAAGAGAACACACTAGCTGTAAGTGTTAAGAGTGAAAGGTTAATTAGTACTGTGTTCATAAAGTATTTTCAGATGATCAAGAAACCATGTTAGGAGACTATCTAACCACAGCTTCTGCAATGCATTTTGGCCTTACTTATAATCAAGCCAGGAAGCTTGCTTATGAATATGCTGCAACACTTAAAATCAAATTTCAATCAAGCTGGGAACGAGATCAGAGAGCAGGTCTTAACTGGATAAAGGGCTTCATGAAAAGTCATCAACAGCGAAGTCTACGTAAGCCTGAGAACACAGCCTTGCAAGAGTCATAGCATTTAATAAAACTAATGTTGAAGAGTTTTTTAATAACTATACTTCTGTAATGGACCGGTACCATTTTCCATCAAACAAAATTTTCAACTAGGATGAAAATGGTTTCAGTACTGTGCTTCCGAGTCCAAAAATAATTGCTGAAACAGGAAAGAAACAGGTTGGACAAGTAGCAGCACGAGAGCATGGGGAATTAGTGACTGTTTGTTGTATAATTGCTGCTAATGGGAACAGTCTGCCTCCAGTTTTTGGGCTCCCGAAAATTCGTCTTCTAGACAGCTACCTTGTTGGAGCACCAACAGGATGTTTGAGACTTCCATCCTCATCTGGCTGGATGACTGCAGACCTTTTTATTAAAGTTCTGGAACATGTTCAACAGCAAACTAATTTCTCATCTGAAACCCTATCCTATTGCTGCTTGATAACCATTCCACTCACGTTACTGTATAATATGTATAATTTGCCAAGGGATCATGGCATCATACTCCTCACCATCCCTCATTGTTCTCACCGTATGCAACCTTTAGATATCTCTGTGTTTGGGCCATTCAAGGCTGCTTTGTGGGTGGCTTTCAATGACTTAACCCGATCACTGGCTTCCCAAAACAAAATAATAAGAGTGGAAAACATTGCCAACCTTGTAGGAGTAGCATGCGTAAACTCATTCACACCAAAAAAATATTCACTCTTCTTTCTCTGAAACTGGAATTTGGCCTCTGAACTTTCTCTGAGCAGGACTTTTTGTGTAGCTATGTCTAAGACAGGCCACTGCCTAATGAGGCCACTAATGAAATACATGGCAATTATCCCGAATACCCAGGTGCTGTTGTTAGCTCACCCCCCCCCCCCCCCCCCTACACCTCTCGGGTTTCATTTGAAAATGTGGAGGGAAACTAAAATCCTGCAGTGGATGTGACAGTTGATGGAGCCACCTTTAGTCACAGTGCAAAGGATTCTATTGTTGGACCTGTAACACCATCTACAAGTCATGTAAATGTTCCTACCGCAAGTAGCCTTAATCTAAATATTTTACAACGGATTTCTTCTGTAGCACCAGAAGTTGTAACATTGGAAAGCATTTTGCCATTTCCAAAAGCCGGACCCCATAAAGAAGGTACGGGAGGAAGGAAAAGAGGTAAATCTCGAATCTTCACCAATACCCCAGAGAAAAAGAGATTGAAAGAAGTAGAAGAAAATATGGAGATAAAAAAGGGAAGGAAGATAAGTAGCAATGCCAGAAAACAAAGAGTAAAGTTGAGCGGCAAGTAAGGACATGCTTATTTAAATCCAAAAGTCAAGTAAACAGGGTGACACAAAAGAAGAATGGGTCAGAAATAGAAGAATCTGATGGAGGAATGGAACTTCTGTCCAAAAGTAAAGTTGAGCGGCGAGTAAGGACATGCTTATTTAAATCCAAAAGTCAAGTAAACAGGCTGACACGGTAGAAGAATGGATCAGAAATAGAAGAATCTGATGGAGGAATGGAACTTTTGTCCAAAAGTGAAGGCTTTGATATTTTAGTGATAGTGACAGTGAGCCCAGCGGACCAGTGCCTTTGATTGACAGTGACCAAATAGAAATTGGAGACTTTTTAATGGTCAAATTCACAGATACAAAGTATAACGCAGTGTTTTATGTTGGTCAAATGCAGGTCAACGGCAATAAAGAATACGAAGTGAAATATTTGAGGAAAATAGTAAACAAATTTGTTTTCCCAGATGTGGATGACATTTATGCTGTGCCAAGGCAAGATATTTTCTCAAAACTTCTCAGACCAAAATAAATGAGAGGAGCAAAACGAACTGCAAATTATTAGACATTTGACGTAAACTTACGTGTTTTTTTATATGAAGTAAATAAGGATGCAGTATGTAAAATCATTTAATTATCTAGGAGTTTTTTGATGGCTACCAAGCCTCCGCCATAATAAAAGATTTAGGAAAATCTCAATTGTTGTAGCCTTATCTAAATTTTTTATTTTCCTTTTGTAACAGTATCATATTTATGGTTACTGATTATACATTTTGTACTTATCAGCATTTTGAAAAATTGCTGTATATTTTCCTTTAACTTAAATGAACAAAACGTGAATTGCCTTCTTGTCCACACTAGCCCCATGAAGAATATCGATTTGTCCCATGTAGGGGCTAAAGTGGACGTATGTAATCTTTTCATAAAAATTAAAAGTTTGATATCAAAATAAAGACATTTGGGCATTGCTTGGATTAAAAATTAAAAATATAAATGAATAAAGCCTCTGTGTGTTGCTAAACCAAACATGGCAATTTATTTGACGATTAAGAACATCAAGGTAACTTGAAGTGTCCACACTAACCCCCCTCTTATATATATATATATATATATATATATATATATATATATATATATATATATATATATATATATGCACACACGCACACAGATAGTGTCTTTCGACAAAACATTTATGTGCACAGATAACTCCTAGGGGCGATGCTAATCCACCGGGGAGAGGGGGTTGCTTACCGGGTGGCGAGATAGAAAAATGTTCCAGGTGATGAAGTCTATTGAAATTACATGTCTGGTTGTAAAAAGTTGATGGTCGCTTGCCGTGCGCGGGAAACGCCGAAGCCTACCGTACACACTCCACCTTTGTGACTTGCTGCTAGCTGACTGACTCTCCCGCCCGGCCCGGGGGCTCACTGCTGCTTGCCCTCGTGCCAAAACGGGACAACTTTCCGAGATGATGTGCATTATTGACCCTAGCACTTACGAAAGAAAGTGAATAAACATATGAAAACAATACAAATATTCCTACGACATAAACACTAGTGAAATGGGATGGACAAAAAACACTGCAGAAGATGAAAATAAATAGTGACATGGTACCTTGCAAACACAACAAAATACAACACCTGCAAAACAAACTAGAAAAATTTTTATTAACAACACAATAAAGTCTTTTAATTAGTCCTGAAATTTTCCAGTTCGATACAGGGTCCTAATTATTTCCTCCGCAGCATCATTTGTTGCTATAGCAAACACCAGCTGCACTTGCACCGGAGTGCCCTACTCTTGCGCTGCCCCTCATCACTCCGGTGACCAGGTACACACTCAGAGTAGAGTGCGCAACCCCGCTGTGATGGCGTTACAGGTACAGCTGGACAAACGGTCTTAGGCTGGGGACATGCACGCGTCATTACAAACACTTTTCATTTACTAAACATTGCACTTTAAATAAATGGCGCAAAAGCTTGGGTTCTGATACTACAAAGATGCATAGATTTACACTGGTAAGATTGTTTTTATTTTACTTCAGTTACACATTGTGCCAGAATGAATGTTTGATGGTTAACCTCGGACGTGACTAGCCAGTTCCGGTGGGTGATTCCCCCAGCACGTAACTCAACTTGCGCACTCCTAGATGGATGATTTCTCTGTGGTGTATGAGAACAGTCTCCACAAGGAAAGGGGTCTACAGCTACTAGGATGAACTGTAGATTTTTCCTGGAGACAGGACACGGGGAATGAAAAAGGAAATTACCACATGTGTTTACTCTCGTCACTAACGCCTACTCGTCGGTACATGTCCCCAAACCACGTGCTGTGTGACGATGGAAAATACGCATAGCGGGTTAGGACGGAAAATAACACCGCCGTACAAAATTGCATAAATATCACTTAATGAAGGTAGGACATGACATGAACAGGCAGAATAAACACGCCGATGCGTGAAAACATACTTAGATGGTGCGGATGCCGCTGGATGAAGTTCGTAGCGGACCACATGTGCAGGTGTAAAATGGAATATTATCTGCGAAAAACAGTAAATTGTTAATGTTCAAAGTGACAATGGCGTTCAGAAATTATTCCTTTCAATATGTGAGCATACAAAAGTCTCTAGCGCCTGATGGTGGAAAAATCCAACATATGCAGAAGCCTGAATGGTCATACACAAAAAGCATCAAACATGAAAATTACAAGAACCCTGAATTAATCAATACATATTACCCTGAGAAAAATTACAGCACACGTGAAATTATAAGAAAGAACACTCTAAGCGCAGTGATGGCGCAGATAAGGGCTTGGTGGCTGGTAAGCACGTTGGCCATGGGTGATGTGGCCATAACACAATGAAACATGACAAAAACCCTCAAATATACACATACAAATATTACCCTTATTATTGCTCATCGCAATTAAGTTGAAGTTACAAGAAAAAGCTCTAAACATGGGTGGATGGCGCCTGATACACAAGTTACGCGGGCCGCGTGGCCTCTGTTATTCTATCTCCTCATCGTTTAAGTTTCATAAAGCCACAAGGACAGTAAACTAATTAATTAATTAAGCGGAAGTATATTGCAGGGGATGTCGTACAAAAAGGAACCAAAGCAAAGGTTAGCCGGTATACTATATGAAAACTATGGATATCTAACTCAGTGTAAAAATATGATGTGCGTACGTGCCAGCATCTTACATCACCAGCTTTTCTAAAACGACTGGCCAGAGGCAGGGGTCGTGCGGACCTAGCATGGCTGCCTACGGGGTTCACACAAGCGGAAGTGCTGTGCACGCCAAGCAAAAATATTAATATATGAAATTAAATGGCACACAAGATATTTTATACAGAATTATTAAAGCAATTAAACATATTAAAATGCTGTTATTAAATAAATGTCTTTTGAAGGTATTTTCACCTAAATATTAGTGTCCAGCACTTCAGCGCATCGCGAATTTTGAATTTGAACCATAAACATTACACAACATTAAGAAAAGAATATATTTACACTTCATAACATATTTTGACCCTGAAAAAGAAATAGATTGCATTCAAAACAATTCTCCTGTTTTTGGGAAAGTCCGTGGTAATGGCGGCTGCACGCACGTGCTTACCCACGTGTCACATTAACAGCGTGTGCCATCATGGTCCGACTGCCGCTGAGCCAGCAGCAGTCAGACTCATCGCGCGCGTGCGCGCGTGTGTGGGGTGTGTGTGTGTGTGTGTGTGTGTATATATATATATATATATATATATATATATATATATATATATATATATATATATATATATATATATATATATATATATATATATATATATATATATATATATATATATAAATAGACACCGACAAACGCCGGCAGGTGATTCCTTAGGAAAATATAGGACAGAAATGTAAGAACCACGTTCTCCAAAAGTCTGCTTTTGAAATGCCTTAAGTTGAATATTTTGCAACTAAGTGACTAATCTGTGAATAGTGTTTTGGTTCATGGAGATTGTTCACCCCGAGAAATGTGGTTGGTAATAGCATCCCCTTACATCGGGGACATGGAGGTTGCAACCCTTTGTTTGCACGAATCTTATTAACAAACTAAGAGATTTATTGCATGAATTTATTAATCACCATGTCTACATTAACAAAAAAGGTCATCTTGTCCAAACACTGTCAGGTGAACCGTTTGTGAGATATCCGTGGTGACATCATTCAAAACAGAAAGCGAGTGGTCTGGCACGTAGGCAATCCACTACACACAGGACATGTTACTACGTTGAAAGACTGACAATGTCGTGGTTTCAGACTAGTCCTGATGTTTTACATTTAATTCACTAAATAAAACGTGAAAACGCATACATAATAAGTGATGAATAATTTCACACAGCTCCCTTAATAATCAATTTTGGGAGACATGGTTCTTACATTTTCGTCTTATGTTTTCCTATGGAATCACCTGCCTGCATTTTTCGCTGTCTTTCAGTCTCACGCTGTATGTATAGGCTATTCTACCAATAACGTGATGGCTCCGAGAAATTCAAAATTTAGTGCAATTAGTAATGTAGATATACTCCATTTTCTGGTATTGTTTTCCCATTTTCGTGGAAAAGTCGCAATGCTTAATAATAATAATAATAATATCATCCCAAAGATTTTCTCTTGCAGCTTTCCTTTGAAATAACCAATCCCATTTCTGCCATAAGAAAACGGTTACCTGTGTACCAGTGTATTTTTGTAATGTTTGCTGTATAAAATTTGCAGGGAGTATGTTTGTAAGGTAGCCTTCATGCATGTATGTATGTGACTGCTGCAGAATCTGAAGATCAAGAAGCAGCGCAGTACAGGTGACCTGGAGAAGAAAGGAACGTCGGCCAGTATACGCAGCACTGGCTCGACGGCGTCTTGGGTCAGCACAGAGTCTTCGCAGTCAGTCATGACCAATGCTTCCATTCACACGGATTCCAATGCCAGCTTCGTCGTTGAGGTGAGTTATCATTTTAAACTTAGTACACGCTCCAAACCAGCGGCGGATAAAAAGTTGTGAAGTAGTCCAGAGTGCCGCGAGAACGGCGTTGAAGAGCCCACTCACCACTGCTCTCAAACTGCAGCAGTGTCTGCAGAGCTCAAACATACAAACATACAGCAAATTCACTGTTTCATTAACTGTTTCTCGTACCATTACGTATATCTCTAGCTGTAATAAATTGTAGTGTGAAAAGGCTGTGTAAAATAACTTCACCACCTATGCTATGTCTGTTGAGATACCCAACCACCCCCTCTGATACTGGAGAGAAGTGCAGCAGCTGCTTGTGGTTTATCGATTGTCCTGCCCTGCTCCAAACAATAAAGCTACTTCAAGTTGAAATACTTTTCCCCCGTGCCATAATAATCGGACTATTCCACTCGGTAGATATTGCAGGTTGGTTTTGTTGCCTTGTCAAAGTCTCCAGTGGCCATGTATGTGGCTCAAGATATGTCAGGTGTTGAGGGAAACAAAGTATAGAGGGTGTTTGGAGTTGCATCATCCAGGTGTTGATCAACATAGCCCAGTTGTGATGGAGACAGGAAAGAACAGGGTCATGTCACATTCTGCATTTGGCTGTCACCCTCAATAGTGACTCAACATTCTGGTACGAGAAGTGCCAGTACCGTACAATGGCATCACGAGTTTCACTATTAGGGCTTTTTAGACATGCCGGTAAACTCAAATCAAGAATAAGACGTAACGCGTAGGGGTATGTTAAATTGCGACTAGTATTCAGATGCACATAGAATTTACTCAGTTCAGAATACATGACTAACACCACATTAAACGACTTACCATCAAGTCCGTGGGAGGAACACTCCCATACAAAACACATAATAAAACTGCACTTGGAGAGTAGGTGGTTGCATGAAGGAAGAATGGCAAAGTATGAAGTGTTCATGAGGTGCAAGTTATTAATAATGTTTTGTTCATAGACAACAATTATATTAATGCACAAGAGCCCAAAACCAAGGCTATATGCTAGTTCTCTACTATTTACAACTAACTCTCAAGACAAAAGACTGCACTGTCGTTCATACGGACAATAAGGGAACTACAACACTTTCCCTCATTAAATAATTGCTAAACACAACACTCCTATACTGTAATTGGTCCCATTCTTGAGCGCAGCTGTTGAAGTCTTGGCTTTGGAATGGGCTTCGTAAGATCTGCAAGTTGGAACTCTGTTGACACCATCTTAACATCCAACATCTGTCACAAGTTCCCTCACAAAGTAGTGCAGGATTTTTTTATGTTTCATTCTCCTATGGTATTCTGGGTTCTGGCCCAATCTGGTGGCTTCTTCATTGTCTATCTTCAGGACCGAAATACTTTTCAAGTCAGTAATTCCCTAGAAGAGCTGCTTCAGCCAGACCAGCTCCCTTCCTGCCTCACTGGCAGCTACCACCTCCGCTTCCGTTGTGGACAAGGCCACAGAAGTCTGTCTGTGTCTCAGCCAGGAGACAGCTCCACCTCAGTACATACACTTCACTCCGGTGGTAGATCTTCCTGTTACTTTATCCTCTGCTGAGTCAGCATCACTGAATTCCGTGAGGGATCCTTTCTTAGTGCTTGGCTTATACACAAGCCCATAGTCTAGGGTTCCCTTAGTATATCTAAAGATTCTTTTGACTAAGCTGACATATTTCCTACGTGGGTTTTCCAAGGCCATAAATGCTACTCCCACAGCATAATGATGTCTGGTCTAGTCCCTGTCATGAAGTACATTAAGGCCCCAACCGGCTGCCTGTACGGAAATGTTATCTCGTCACTTGCTTCTTCGTAGATAGCGTTCCCTGGTTTAAATTTCTCTTTGATAATGGGAGTTGCTACTTCCCTGCATTCTAACATTCCAAATCTATCCAATTTTTTATTTGCATAACCACTCTGGGTTACCCGTATTGTCCCATCCTCTTTTCTATTTATTTCCATTCCTGAAAAACGAGTCGCAAGTGTTTCTCTTATTTTGAATTCTGTCCTCATGGCTCTCATGAAGTTGGTTAATTGCTGAGTGTCATTGGCAGCTACCAGCCCATTGTCCACATACAGAGCCAACAATATTATCTTATTTCCTTTTATCCTTATGAATAAACGGGAAACTGCATCACTCGCTTTGAAGTGTTGATTAGTCAAAAACTTTCTAAACCGTTGGTTTTAACAGCGAAATGCCTGCCTAAGGCCATATAGGCTTCGTTTGAGTCCGTAAACCCGACCCGATCCATCATCAAATCCCTCCGGCTGCTGTATGTAGATCTCTTCTGTTAGATCATCATACAAAAATGCTGTAGAAACATCAAACTGCCGCAGTGTCAAATATTCAGTAGTGGCGACACTCAAGAGATCTAATCGTTCCTGCTTTAGCTACCGGGCTGAATGTCTGAGAATTATCAATTCCTTTTTGCTGTGAGTAACCCTTTACCACTAACCTTCCTTTAAACCTTTATACAGTTCCATCATCTGTAGTTTTAATTTTATACACCCACTTACAAGCAATTGCTTTCATTCTAGACTGCAATTTTTCTAAGGTCCAGGTCTCATTCTCCATCAAGGATCACATTTCATTCTACATAGCTCCAATACAGTCTTTTATTCTCAAACTAGATGCTGCTTCTTCATAGGTACTGGTTCTTCTAGCTGAGTTACATCCTAAATGGCTGACATTATGTAGTCATCAAACCTCTGCGAGCACTTCATCTCAGCTCGATTTTGTAATTCTTTTTCATGTTGTGCATTATTTTCTTCTTGTTTGTCAATTAACTCTGCTTCCTCCTTATCTTCTCCCAGCTCATGTACAGAATCATGATCTCCTTTGTTCTTTTCTTCTTCCTCATTAGTTTTATCTTGAAAGTTAATTTTCCATTGTAATTATTCTGCATTCTCTTGACTCGATTGGTCTTCAACTTTCTCATTAAAATTGTCTTTGACTGTATGAGAATTGAATAGTGGTTCTTCATTAAGTGGAACATCTCTAGACCTTATTACCCGATTATCCTGACCACATCAAATTCTGTACCCATAATTTGTCATATCCAATTAGAGCTCCTTTCTGTGCTTTCTTATCCATCTTTCTCCTCTCCCACTTTGGGATGTGTGAATAGCAAGTAGAACCGATAATCCTTAAGTTTATGATGCTTGGTTTCTTACTTGGTCATAATTCATAAGGGAATTCCCAATCTACGCTTGAGGGTCTTGTTTGGTCCAAGATGTAAGAAGCGCTATTCGCCATTTCTACCCAGAGAACCTGAGGTATATTTCCATGGGCGTGCATAATCGAGCGAGCTGTCTCGACCAATGTTCTGTAAGGAGTGTAAGGCATCGTCACTCTTTGCTTTGTTCCATTTTCTCCTAATATTTCTCTAACTGCACAGCTGTCAAACTCCCCTCCATTACGTACTGTGAAGAAAATCTAACTCCAAAATTTGAGGACCAAGGGAATGTAATGCAGAATTCGTGCTTCAGCTCATTTTCTTCGCATTATGTATAGGAAATCTGTGTATCTGCATTGTATTGATGTGATATTCATAATCTGCTAACTGAGGTGTTCATAGAATGTGTCAGGGAGGTCTAATGTATACAGGCATTTTATCTTTCCATGCACCAAATATTTTCTGCATGCGTTTTTCTACTTTTCGTATTTAGTTTGCACTGTGTGCTGCAGAAATTTATGTTTACATGAGGAGGAACTGAAATAAACAATCTATTAGTTTGTATTCATGAGTGAGAAAGGTGTTTGGTTTTTTTTCTTACATTTAGATACTTAAGACCAGGCTATTGTGTTGTGCAGTAGGTAAATCGTCACATGCGCTGATGGTTTATGCTACGAGTATGTTAACAGATTGTCTTTACTTGTGATCAGTTTATATATTACAAAGGCAATTGGCTTACATTTGGTGCTGCAGTAAAGGTGCATAATACGTTCTGGTGAATCTGGGATTTTTTTTTGCATATTGGACACTAGGGTATGCAAGGTTTACCTACCATATATGTATGCTATTCATAATTAGCAATGCTGTTAAATTATTTGTCATGTCCTAATAAACCATGAAAGATAGTATAATTAAAAAGGAATTTATTTACACTTAAATTAAATTGTAATACTGTTCATCACTATAAAAATTCCAGTTTATGGCATAAAAATTAAGTTATATTACAGTTTTCAATGAGATTCAGTTGCAGGAAGTTTTCTATACTTCTGGTAATACTTATAAAACTATTCATATATTTTTTTTATCAGACAAAGTTTTAATTTGGAATTTCCAACTAATTATGTACCAGTATGAACTTTGTTAATTAATTATTAGTATTAAGTTTTTTGCTCTTTGGATTTTTCTTTATATCAATTAATATTTAAAAAGTTTAAAATTTGTACCTACACCTTTGCAGTTGTTAAACTAGTTAGAAAAGTCCATGACAGGTGCATGCCAGAAACCATTTTTCCTTCACAATTTCCTAAAAATTGAGAGCACCAGCTGCTTTTCTCTAAATGGGGTATGATGCTGTAAATAATTGACATGGTGTCGTGGTACCTCAGTGGGTAGAGGAAGGGTTTTGAGGAGCGATAAAACTTGGATCAGGAAAATTGCTGGAAAATTGTGTTACTCAGAGCGCCAGGCATCATCCAGGTGATGATGCCGTGAAGTTCTTGGAGAGCAGACTCTGTTAATCCCAGGGTCGTTAGTCCGATGACCAAGGCGGTAATCCCCGTGGTGGAAAAATGTATACTACTCTTAATAAATTATTGACTTACATGCTGACGATGCAGTGGCGTATTAGGACTGACCACATGCCCCGAACTGATAGAATTATGGTGCAAAAACATATGCAGATACTTGATGACACAAAAGAAAACACTTGCATGAACATTGGATACACTTAGCAGGAAAGGTGAGGGCCCGCAACCTTAAATGTCCTAAGGCAGACCGAAAATGAAAACACGCGAGTTAAGTTCACTGTGGAATTTATTTGTTATTACTACACACTTCGCTAGGAAGCAACCTTGCATGAGTGTCGGGCTTAACCCGTCGACATGGGTGATACTGATAAAACTGGCGTGAAGGTTGTGAATTGATTAAAGTGGAAACGTAAGCTTCCCCAGGTTGATTCAAGCACTGGGGAAGATGAGGGGTGGTGTCCCGGGCGGCGATACGAAACAAGGGTCCAAAAGAAGTTGACTATTGCAGAGTTAAATGATCAGTAAAACAAAGTTGAGGGCCGCCTGGGCACATGTGACGTGAGACACGGCAACATGCAACCAACCCCTCTAGATGCCAAGCGCTGACTAACTTCCCAACGTGGCGCGCTCGCTGGCATTGACGGCCACTTGGGACTACTTGTTGATACACTTTGCACATAAACATACTTAAACCCTCTGCACTTGCAATTTAACATGAAATAAAATATCTATTATTAACAAACATACACGTGAACTCTTGCAGATAGATGTGGGATGAGGTGAGTGTGAAACACATGAGATGAAACAAAACAAACATTAGCAGAAAAACACCTTTTTTGGTTGTCTTTCATGTTCATGTAATAAGGATTTACGTGGCATCTGCCACAAAGCCCTTGATATTATGTTAAGCCCTATTTACACCTTTCTGTATCCTGCTGCGCTGCGGAGCACGTGGCCGCTCTGCCGTGCGCTCCACTCATTGCACTGCACTCACACTCTTGCGTCTGCACTCTGTGCATGGCACGAACACTTTGCTATACTAAGATGAGCACTCGTCGACCTTGAATGTGTGCTGCGCTGTAGGATGCAGTGCTGTGGACAAACGGGTTAGGGAGAGGGTAACGCAACACACATCATAATGCAGCTGTACTTTGTCATATTGTAAACTATTTACTCTGTTAATTTGTATAGAAGTACCTACAATAAAAATGAATATGCATATTGTAAATTATATGTGTATTGAATTTACACGTTTTATGTTAACAAAATGGAAAATGTTTGTAATGTACTTGGCTCTTCGATAACCCACATATTACTGTAATTAATATTGTTTTAATGCAAAGTGTTTTTTGAAACTTGAGAAATGACTTGAATGTTATGAAAGTTCCACTTGGCAGCAGTACACACACCTGGGCCTTGTTGTTTAAACAGGATGAGCAGATGGATGCCAGTGTGACCGAGACGTACATGGGGGAGTGGAAGAATGACAAGCGATCAGGCTTCGGTATCAGTGAGCGTTCTGATGGCCTCCGCTATGAGGGCGAGTGGTTCGCAAACAAGAAGTATGGCTATGGTGTGACAACGTTCCGAGATGGTTCTAAGGAAGAAGGGAAGTACAAGAACAACGTGCTCATAACGTCGCAGAAGAAAAAACACCTGTTCCTCATCCGCTCGGCTAAGTTCCGGGAGAGGATCGACGCTGCCGTCAACGCTGCACAGAGAGCATCAAAGATAGCTCTGCAGAAGGCAGACATAGCCATCTCCAGGTAAGACCAATACTGTACTTGTTAACTGTACTTAAAGATCAGGTTGTATTTCATACTATGCTACACATTCCCTTTGACTTCAGAAGTGATATTGGCTGCATCTTTGTAGCATAGAGAAATTGGCCTTGTTTCCATTAAGAACTGTTATTCTGTAGCTACACATATCACTAAAAAATGTTAAACATTTACAGTTAAATATGCAAAAAATTGCAATTTATAAAACCTTTAGATAATAATTTTTTCCTAGTGCTATTTTCTTGTCCATAAATGTTAACTTCCATCAGCTTGTTCTTCCTGTTCCAGAAACAGAGCTACTATACCATACAGTTATATCCTTGGAACTTCTTCCAATGTCATTTCTTTTCCCCTCTGCAGGTTTAGCCCTTCTGACATAATGTTGCCTTTTCAGATATAATGTTGCCCATCCCCACATAATGTTGCACCCTCCGGATGACATAATTTTGCCCCCCTCCCGATGACATAATTTTGCCCCTCCTGACGAAATAATTTTGCTCCCCCCCTCCAACACTATCCTCTTGACCCCACTCCTCCCGACTATATTATGTTGCGCCTTCTCCTCCTGACATCATGGTGCGCCCCCTCCTCCTGAGGACATGTTGTCCCCCTCCTCCCGAAGAAATCATGTTGCACCCGTCCTCCCAATGACAACATGATGTTGCCCCCCCCCCCTCCCAATGATGATGTGATGCTGCCACACCTCCCCCGACGTGATGCTGCCACCCCCTCTCCCTACGAGATGCTGCCTCCTCCTCTCCCTACGAGATGCTGCCTCCCCCTCCTCCTGATGACATCATGTTGCCCCCCTCCTCCTGATGACATGTTGCCACCTCTCTTCCCGATGACATGTTGCCACCCCTCCTCCCGATAACATCATGTTGCCACCCCTCCTCCCAATGACATCATGTTGCCACCCCTCCTCCCGATGACATCATGTTGCCACCCCTCCTCCCGATGACATGATGTTGCCACCCCTCCTCCCGATGACATGATGTTGCCCCCTCCCGATGACATCATGTTGCCACCCCTCCTCCCGGTGATATCATGTTGCCACCCCTCCTCCTGATGACATCATGTTGCCACCCCTCTCCCGACGACGAGATGCTGCTGCCTCCCCCTCTATCTCCCTACGTCGTGGTGCTGCTGCCTCCCCCTCTATCTCCTTACGACGTGATTCTGCCTATCCCTCTCCTGACGACATGATGGCACCTCCCCATTTCTGACTTTTTTGACACCACTGGATGTTGTTAATGTGACCATTGGAAGTCATCTCACATGGAACGTGATGCATCTCCTTCCTTCCTGCCTGGTCTTTACCCGCTTTCCTTTTAACCACTGTGACGGCTGCCCCATTTTGGCGAGTGTTGATTATTTTCTTTCAGACACCATGAATGGGAAAGGCACTCACACACCTAGTCCAGTGTTAACAAGCTACCTTTGCTTTCTAGTACACGCTGTGATCTCCAGAGGATATCCTGGAGATGTTTTACCAAACACACATTCACCTCAATCATTTGAAATGGCCACTGGTAGAAGGGGCTCAGTGGGAGCGAACCCATTCTCAAACTCCACCTTGTGGAGCTGCTCTCCCCAAACACATTATTGGCATGCCATGCTGCAGTTGGCCAGCGGAAACTGCTTTCAGTACCCTGACAGCAGAATTCTCTCATTGGGCTTGCAGTTTCTTTTGCTTCCTGCCATGGGGTTGTCAGACCTTCTCTTCTCTTCCTACTGAACATTGGGAATCTGTTACAATGTAATAATGGAAGTATTACTGGCAGTTCTCATAGTTTGTGTCTTACCCTCCCAATTTAAATTCTCCTGGTCACTGGATGCCCTATCATACAATGACGGGATGTGTGCCCCTGCCAATTAGCATTATAACTTGGACTGTCAAGGGAGGTGGCCTTTCTGCCTCCTGAACCTTTATCTCCCTGCAATGGTACTGATGAATTGTAAAGTTGAGACTAATTATTAGACTTGTGGTAATGCTGAGAACTAAGAGTGAAAGAAAAGGAATCTTGCATGCTTCAACCATGCCCCACTGGTAACTGCCCTTTTCATTAAGTGCATACTCTATAGGGAATTGGGTATGTCTTGTTCAGAGATTTGAATAATTTACAAAGTCTTTTGTAACAGTACTCAGTAGTGCACTGCCAGCTGTCATTCAAGCACCTAAAAGACTACTGTATCACAGGCAAGAATCTTTCCATCAGGGACCTTCTAATGTCTACAAGAAGCAAAAGGTCATAGACGTTGATTGTTCAAGTGCTGCGTCCTGAATTGGCTGCGTTTGCCTATACCAAAGGTGCTTCAAGATCTCTTCATAGTCGCCTCTAAATTTTCCATTTGCAAATTCTTGACCATACTCTTGTCATAAACAAGTACTAGGCAAGCCATTAAGATGTAATAATTAGACAAGTTACATGGTGAATAGGGATAAAATTGAAATATCACTCAAATTTGTGTTAATACACTGCACAACACCAAAATTTAATTTGAGAAATGAATAAAACCAAATTAAGAAAAATTCTCTTATCAGTAAACCTTCAATTATTTCGTCTAACAATTTTTTTTTTTTTCCAAAAGGCATACAAATTGTCTACAAATTTCTATGTTTACACCAGAAAATAGTTGAATACCTAAAATGTAATTAAATATCCTTACTCTTAGTGGTGCACCGATATAAATTTGCAGATTCCCAATTTGATTAACAATCATAGAAACAATCAGCACATAGTGATTTAGTTAATGATTATCACAGTTTAACAAATTATTAAAGTTGTAATTAGAAAACGTAAGAAATTCAGGGATCCTTAAATGTGTCTTATTAACAAAACTGTAAACTTGAGCATACAATAACAAATGAGCATTCAACATATGGTTTTCTGTAGTGATTTTGTATATTCTGATTTTGTTTTAAATTCAGTATTTTCAAATGATGGAATTGTAAGGAAACTACATACATACATATTCAGTATATTGTTGGAAAAGATCACAGATTATGATTAACCCAAAATTGTCATTAATTGCTGGTTATGATTAACCCAAAATTGTTAATAATAGCTGGTTATGATTAACCCAAAATTGTCAATAATAGCTGATTATGATTAATTGGTATCTGCACTGGTGCACCATTACTGACTATATTTGAAATAAAATGCTCACTCCGGAACATACATAATACTTTAAATGTGATACACATTACAAATGTTACGTGAATGTGCTTTTAAATATCCATATTTGTTAACTAATAACTGTTTATATAAAAAGAGAAACAGTAACACTGATATTCTAAGTTTTTAAAATGAAATTGAACTAAAAATTAAACTAATAAATGATCATGTTCCTGGTAATAATATAAAGCATTGAAAAATTTAATGCAAATGAACATGGGTAAAATTAAAGTATGGCTGCAGTTGTTTATTCGTTTGCATCTTATTGTTCCATCTAAAATGGTATGTGGTGTAAAAACCAGTTGAGCTTAAACTTCTAAGTTGTATACCCCCTTTAGTAATCACTATAGAAAGTGAGTACTGTGATATAATTACCTGGTGATGACAGAATTTTGATAAGGTATGTTGCAGGCATTGTACATTTTTCGTTCCGGCCTGGACAGAGATTTCACATTTTAGGCCGTTTGAAATCCATTTTGCATTGTGTAAAAGCAGCTAAACAGTTATATAAAGTTACAGTTCTTAGGTTCAGTAATCGAACAATGTTTCTGAATGGGAACCTGTTAAATAAAATTTTGCGCTGTGTTGACCAGAATATAAGAAGGTGATAATTGTGAGGTCAATATGTTTGCTTGAGTAATTAGTAAGCGATGGTCGATGTTTTGAGACTAGATGTGTGTTTCATACAGTAAAATTGACTTAACAAATTCTTAATAATATTAACAGACTGTGATTTTTTTTATCAGAAAAATATACGGTTGTACAACGAAAGTGACTTCCTTGGATTTGAAATGCATTTGAGTTTTAGTATATAGGCATTCTGTAAGTTATAAACTACAAATAATTTGGCGAGTTTAATCCTTCATTTGTCTGTCAAGATTAAATAATCCTTGTATAGTATGTTCACAGTACCTTCACATTTGTTGACTGAAACCTATGAGGAATCGTCCAATGTATGATGTGTTTTATTGTTTCTCATACAGTCTGTTCCCAAATATATGGGAAGTAATCAGGCAGTGGAGAGTACATCCCAAAACAATACAAGTTGAAAGTTTTAAGAGTCTCAGACCATCCAACATTGTACCACACGTATTTGTAATAGTTGATCATTTATGAGGTGTGCCTGTTAGGTTAATGTGATGTGATCAGCTGGAATTGTGAGTGTGTTATTAACCTTGACGCATGATGTATTTTCAATAATGGTGATTTAAACAACTTCCACTCCATCCATAATAGGTCATTTGTTACGGAGTTGGGAGTCAACTTTGTCCCGTTAATATGCGAGATTGTACTGTCTGCCTCGCAGATTGTTTTATTCACCGGCCCTCTGTAACAATTCTTAAAGATATCTAGTTTTTTTACTCCCCGCTACCTATTTTCTGTTTCAGATTTGTGTTACAAATGTGTGTGTGTTCAATGTTAGTAGCATCTTTGAAAAATTGTGCACAATAGGATGAGAGAAACTTGAACAATTTTCTTAAATTTGTTGAAACTTATGTCCATGTTATGCTATTCATACAGACCCAACAGTACAGGCCTGGAAAAAATATACAAAGTGTACGGTCTCTAAGTTTTATATTATTTATTTATTTTTATTCAAAAAAAGTGTAAAGTGTTTGAAAACTTGTGCACATTGAAGTAGGAAAGAGAGAGCTCGACAAAATTTGATCTTGGGCTCTTAATAGTTGTTGTTGGTTTTATTAGTGTTCATAGTTAACAGTAAATATCTCAATTTGCAGTATTTATTTCTACATTTAATATGTACAATTTTATAGTGTATCAATATAGATACATAGTGTAGTTCTGTAGTCATAATCTTACGTAGTATGTCAAAATCCCATAAACAAGATGATGTGCAAGAGAAACATAAAAATATAGCTTTCCCCCCCCCCCCCCCCCTACTGACTATTTACTTGCATGTTCGAGTAAGCATTAAATGTTTTGATATTCACATCTGTGGTATTAAACCAGATACATTCTGCAGTTAAACTTATTTCATGTAAACCTCAGTGTACTGACACATGCCCGGGTTAATGAATAGTCGGCACAGTCGTCCTGGCTTTGTTTGCGCTAGACCAAGCGCATGGCGGTAGGATATTTCTAATCCAGTTGGCGTTTGCGGCTCGTTACTTCAATTGGGTGCATTGGTTTGCAGGTTGGTACAAAGTTGTCTATGGTTACCTTCTTTTCCACTGTGGGTTTACATGTAGGCAGTTGGCGAGAGGTGTTGGGTATGCTTGGCTTACTTGACTTTACTTCAGCTGGTTGTCATGCTGCTGCTAGTTGCTGGCTGGAACAGGTGGTGCAGTCCGCTGGCTGTGGGTTGGGGATACCGTGTCGGCCAACACTGTACCGGAGATTCCAGGCTGCTCCTTCGCTCCAGAACCTGGGGTTGGTGATCTCGTACCTTACCTCAGTTCCTCATACCAGACCGTGCAGGACGGGTTGGTAGTCTTGATGGGTACGGATGTGTGGCGGAAAGGCGATATATCGGAATACTGGAGAAGTCTGTTTCTCCAAGAGTCTGACTAAGGTAGTGCGGTACCGTTTCGCCTGTGTCCAAAGTCAGAAGAGCCAATACAGACTGCTGCTTGGCAGTGAGGTGAGTTGTCCTTTGCTCATCTCTCCGTGAGCCATGCCTCGCCTTAAAAGACCTAGTGTGGTACGCCACTGAACGGTATAGTTGTGCACCACGGACGCGAAACAATTCCCTATATTAGTGTTCGGCTAGTAGCAGCTGCCGGCACGAGCTCAGTACTCCAGAAGACACCCCCCCGCCACTGGCAGGCAGATCAGAAGCGTTGAGCCATATGGACCACCTTCTTGCTACTACTGGGTGTGGGTCGCAACCAAGGCCAGGCCTTAATGCTCGAGCAAATACTCCCGCCAGCACCTAGGTGCTCCGGTAGGGATACAACCCAAGCGTACTGTCTCTCCCTGGTTGGATGAGTTTCTAGTGGTTGTGGCTCTGCTATTCTATCCGTGGAGGTCTAGAATAGGTGGCTGTCGAGTGGTGTATGTATTGGACTGGTTGATTCCTGAAGGGGATCTCCAGTCATGGTCTAGTTAGTATTTAAATACCTGGTCTCAGTCGGCAGTGCACAACACGTTCCGTTCCTAGCAGGCACAACGAATTACTCTCTATAAAGAATACTCCTGGCTAAAAGTACAAAGCTGTATTAATTAAGAACATAATAAATACAGTAACATGTGCTATCTCCTACCAAACAGAAGGTATACTGGAAGTAACCTACACTGAACATGTGTAAGTGACCTGGTTCTAGGCTAACCGGGAAAGTAAGTACTCAACTGCTAAATAGAAATACTTAACGTTGTTAACTAACTGCGGGATGTCTAGACAAGATGGTAAGTTAAAGGTCCACTGCTCTAGTAGCAGGGAGTGTAGTTGCCCCTACCAGCAAGAAGAGACGGCTACTGTTCAAGTAGGAATCGGTAGCGAGTAGTGTTGAAGACTGTTGCAGAATGAAGTTGCTGGTAGGTAAATGCTAACGGCAATGAAAAGCCTCTGCTAAGTGGTAGCTATTGGCGTCACTGAAGCCCCTGGTGACAGCAGTGGCGGCAGTCACTGGTGGCTGACTGTTGTCGACAATGGGAGCAGCCTCTGGTAGGCTGCTGAAGACTTGGAGGTCGTCAGAGGCTCCAGCCCAAGAAGTGGTGGAGCGAGCTCGAGGATCTGAAAGAATAACTCGCGAGTCTCGCCGTGCATGGACTTATATAGTCCGAAGGACAGGTGCGACGGCGTCCCCCCTGAGGCGGCTGACGGCTTTTAGGCTCTCAGCGCAGGGAGGAGAGGGCGACATGCTTACTGGCTTGCACAACTCTGGTATCCTCATGTTCGGAGCGCACTCCAGAGTTGTGGCACCTCCGCAACGTTCGTGTACCAGTTGGCGGGGTTCGACTCTCACTTGAGTGTAGGAGATACACTGGTGTGGTGTGAGATGAGTCACAATCGTTTGTAGTAGCATGATAAAGTGGCACACATTAGTACTTAAATTTTTGCAGTTTGTAATAACAAGGTATGTTATGTATTATATGTATTAACAGGTTTTTGTGATAAGTACAAAAAAGATCAAAAAATTAAAATGTGGACTGTCTGATACAGCATATTATAAATTTACATTTGTATCACCAGAAGCATTCACATTAATATTGAATCCCCTACCTCACTAAAGGAAAAGACTACTGGGTATAAATGAGATATTTGCATTAGAAAAGGTTTTATAAACGAGGTTTCGCTGTATTCCAAGAATACTCTCATTTACTGTCTAACATTGTGAAATTTCGAAATTAATCTACAGTAAAGTCACCTCATAAGAGTACATAGTTTAAAAACATGCCAGGAATTCACATTTCTCATTCACATGTCTCTGCTAGCATGTTCTTCTGACCCATTTTGTAATTGTGTGTCAATAGGAAGTCTTTTAGTTTTACAGTGCCAGAATAAGTTAAAATCACATACAATTTGAAACAATTCCTGTAGGTTCTCTAGTAGAAATGGTTTCCAGTATGTCTACACAACGTACTGTATTAGGATTTATAGGATATTTCATTAACTGTATTGGTTATGTAACAAGGCCCTTGGTGGCAGTAATGCTCAGAGTGAGAAGGCTAGATCAGACAAGGAGTACTCCAACTACCTGCATAAATTGATTCTTTGAGAATCAAATCAGTATTAACAGTGGTGGTTAGTGCACTAGAGCACACTCGCACATGAACCCCCCCGGCTATCCAAATGAAGATCTTTATAAGTAGGTTCTACAGTAATAGTAATTGTATTAATGATAGAATAAAATAAATGTCAAAAATGAATGCCACCTATTTACTTGTTTAATGCACTGAGCATTGTTATTATCCGTGCATGCCTGCCACTTGCTTTGTTTGCCCTGATCGCACGTGCAATGGAGGATTAGCAGGTGGCGACTCGTGCGCCGCGTGGAGCAACATGGTGCTGGTACCTTCCCATTAGGCAGCTCAGGAGCGCAGTTCAGTTGTGTACACAGGACTAATTGTGCGCTGCACGGGCACATAGTCCAGTTTTCCCCAATTTCTGCCCGCTCTTCGAGAATGTTGACTGCGCTGTTTGTGAAGTGTTATTATTTTACTTATGTGCAACATTTTAATTTTAAGTACCTACTAGGTAATTCTAATACTTTAAACAACAGAATCACTCGTTATGGCCTTGGGTAAGTTAACAGTTTCATATATAAA
The DNA here is from genome assembly GCA_029891345.1 of Dryococelus australis. Taxonomy (NCBI): domain Eukaryota; kingdom Metazoa; phylum Arthropoda; class Insecta; order Phasmatodea; family Phasmatidae; genus Dryococelus; species Dryococelus australis. The sequence goes on from CM057006.1 coordinate 31,499,031, forward strand.
ATCTCTGGTATTCTCTAGTTTGTCGTTGGAAAAGAAAATTGAGATAAAACAAACTGGCAAACTAATACCTCAACTCAATATAGTGCAAGTGACAAAGCGACCTTAACTAAGAGTAACTTACTATCAAACTGTGTTCAGATTTATATGTGCTTTACTTTTTATGGCATTGTTTTATGTTTATTTTTAATAAAAAATGTTATATTACAGTAATATTTGCTTAAAAATATTATACTCAAGAAAAAATTAGGTGCTGTGAAGAGATCGGTGGGAATCTCCAGTGTGGCCAGTCTCTGCAGGTGACGTAGTGCCTGGGCCCGTTCCCTCGGTGAGAGATGCCCAAGTGCAGCAAGGGCAGGGTTACGTTCCTGCTGATGCCTGGGAGCAGCATATACCTTTTCAACCCTCTTTCGGATATCACTGCGACGGGAGTAGGGCAAGAGGACGTACTCGCTACGATTAAGCTTGTGGAAGGGGATCAGGTGAAGTGTTGTCCTATAAGGGTGTACAACCATGTACTGAGTCTGCCAGCTGAGAGCGGTATCCGTAGCCCAATGCTCGGCGCAAGGAGCACAATGAACACGGGGAGTCAGGTCTCACTGGCGGACAGTCCCAGCATGGGGGTGAGTGTCTGGGAGGACCAGTCTTCCCAACTCAAGGAATACCCCTTCCGGAGCAAGGAACGTCATAGAGAGGGTTGGCACTGAGCTGACAAGCTGACCTCAGGAAACGGAGGGCCTAGAGTCGGGGCTCTACCGTTCCGTGAACCGCGGTGCACAGAAAGGGTGGCCATCCAGAATGTGTGTGGGCACTCTACTGGTGTATTGCTGTTGTGAGTAAATTCCCCTGTCACCGGCTATCCCTCAGATGAGCCTGATGCCTACTGGGAGAGGAATTACACTACAGGAATGATACCCTTGAGTTGGTTAAAATATCAGTTTATTCCTGTAACATAAATAAACAGCGTGGTGGTGCACTACCTCCTAACATCTGCAGAAGCTTACGGAAGCTTAATGCTGTGTGAGACAGGTGAAGGCTACCTGTTCCTAGGTTAACAATGACAAGGTAAACTAGTGTTATGATACTAACATAAACTGTACTACTGTACTGTGTTACCCTGAATGGGCTAGCAGTGTAACGCATGCTACAATGTTCGACAATGGTAAGATGTCTTCGGCACAGAATGCGGTGAAGACGGGCAAGATGTAGGTAGGAGTCTTCGGCAAAGAATGTGATGAAGACGAGGTAGTTGGAGATGATGTCCTCCTTACAAGGAGTGTGGTGAGAACCAGGGAGCCAATGGTTCCTTCGGCTCGAGCGTGTGGTGAAGGAACAGAACAGACTGGTGTTAAGGGTTGTGGCCTGCTATTTATACTCTGGCCGGCGCACCCTGGCTGGAGTCATGGAGGGGGTAAGTGTATCATAGATCCTCTTGGCTTGTGATGTCGGTGGCCGGCGCTGGATCCAGGCTCATGTCTCTGTGATAGTACTAGCAATGGCATCTGGCAATGTGCTGGAGTACTTGGATGATCTCGATGCATAACTTTGGTGGCTTGGATGGTGAATAATACAATCTGGTATGGAGGGTCCATCCTTTGCCTTGGGTAGATAGTACAATTCCTGAGGTCTCGTGATACGTGGTAACAATCAAACTTCGTAGAATCTAGCGGCAAAAGCATGCGCACTCATGAGACTAAGTTGATCAAACATTGTTGAAAAGGCGTCGTGCATCAACGTTTAATACGTTTGCTGCTGAATCGTAAAGCTGAAATTATATTTATGTAATAACTTGAAGTTTGTATTCCATACATACTTAACTATAATGTAATATCTGAACATTAGTGGCTGATAGATGCAAAAAGTCTTAAACATCAATTGCATTGGGTCTAGCAATAATGCCTGCGTGCCGCAGAGAATGTGTTAAGGGCTCTCAGTCCAAAGTTGGTGTGTGTCTAACCAAGGAAACTTTGTGGAAATGCTAGCAAACAATTTCCATCTGTTTAAAAGTTGCATTTAAGAAAAGTGTTTTATGAAGTCTTAGCCAAATACGGTGCACAAGACTAGATTTTTTTAGAAACAGAGAAACTAAGAGGGAACAATGCTAGGTTACCATTTTACCGGAGTAGTGCATTTTTCTCGAGCACTTTCTTAATGCAGAAATGTATGTTTCATTGTGACATTGACATACAGCTTGCTCAAGACCATTTGTGGAACTAGGCGGATGGAGAGGGGTGGAGGGGGGGGGGGAGCAATACCTGCTTCAAAGCCCTATGTAAACTTAGAAGAAAAAACAATTATAGCCATTAACATAACCAAAACCAAAGTAGTTTTATTCTGGTTGCAGGTTGGATAACAGGTTATTTAAACTTTTTTTTTCGCAAACATTATATGTAATTTAGTTGTAAAGAATACTTAAATATATGCGTTCTAAAGTGAACATTTTAAATATTTGTTTGCTACTGTATTGCCACTTTTGTAAATTGTATTTACTGTTCTCTTGCTCCCACCACCACTTCCAAGATTTATCTCGGTGTTCTGTACTGACCCAAGGTAAAAAATGGTGCATCTTTCCAATATTTTTCAGTAAATATTGAAATAAAGCTATTATGTAAACAACTTGGCTTACCTGGAGTAACATCTTGCAGCAGCTTTGGCATCATAATGAACTATAGTTATCTCAGAGAAAACGGGAGAACCTTGTCGCACTCCAGGCACCTGGCCAAAGTGCAAACAAAAGACAGAAACAACGGTGTTACTCCTGTTATTCTGACCATTGTAATCTTCTGCTTACCAGTTTCAACTAAATACACACTTGAAACACTCCTGCAGTCCTTACCTGGTCACTGTGGCGTAAATATTTTATTGTAAATATGTCGCAAGTTTTGATAAAGTTAAAACGACAAAGACCAGATTTTTTTTTTTTTTATGTTGCACTCATTACAGAAAATACTTCACATTGACTCATAGCCGACTAACATTTTTTCCCACTTGCACAGCAAAACAAACCAAACTCCACAACTGAAAAATATCAATATACGTACATCCCCAAATTAATATGTAAGTAGTGCCTTACAATACCAAATGGCCTTCGTGAGGTCTGCATTACTTGTACTATGCTAACAAAAATTTTACACATAGTATTTGAAGTTCAGTTCATTTCTTGAAAATATTTTTCTTTTATAGGCCAGTGCTCAGTTAGCCCCTATAGCTCTCCCATCACTTCTAGCAGCTTGTTTCCATTTCACTTCTTTCCAACATGAACATTAAACCCCCTCTTTTTTTTTGTTTTTTTTTTTTTTTTCTTTTGTTTTGGCAGTATAGAGCTTGTAAATGAACACAGCATTACGAACTGCAATATACTGTTACAAGATGTCAAAGAGGGAGAAATTCATTCCACTGAAGGTCAGGTGTGCAGAATTTCCTGTAGTCTTATCTGGCACAAGCTGAGGCTCGCTTTTGTAAATCGCTTGCGGACATCTCGCGTTACCACTCCACTCTTGGCACACTGTTTCACTCGCTCGAGGGTGATAGCAAGGGAAGCAATGCAGACCTTAAAAACAATATTTAGCATACTGGCAGTTGCCTACTTTCATACTTTCAATTGTTTGTTTTTCGTTGGCAGCGGTTTGTCCTCAGTCAGCAATTCGTTTAGACTTTCATACCCCAAACATCAACATCCCACATTCAACTTTCAAAGAGTGTACTAGTATTTCTGTACATCTGCTGAATAGGGATACACCAAAATATAGCAATTTTTTTTAGACAATACTGCCACTGTTTATGAATTCATGTACCTATGAACATTCGAATAACTTGTAAAAGTAATTTATAATAAGATAAGTGTATAATTTATTAATTTAAAAACATGTTAGTATAACAATGTAACACTAAGCTTAACATCAAAATTGATGATTATGTCTTTGTTGTATTGTGTTAAAAAAATATATTCCATTTGATGTGGTTTACTATCATAGCTGAGTGTGTTTCAAAATTGTTGTATTCCGAGTCGTTTTTCCACACTGGTGTAGGCTGTTCACGGTAAAGTGAGCACTTTTTAAGGCCCTTATAAATTTTTCTTTTCATCCATTTTCCATCTTCCTGCTGCTTTTTAATATAAACATTGCAATGTGACCAATGAACACAGTATATACATTTCACCACCATCAAAATTTAATGCCTGACGCTGCAGTAAGATATATTTATTAGCAGTTAATGCCTGTTGGGAGGGCCTTAAGTGCTCACTTTATAGTGAACAGCCTATAGCAAACTGTTGTATATACTACAGCTTTAAGTTTATATTTTCTGTAGTTTAATACCTTGGATTATCGGCCTAGTAGTCATTATAGAGTTATAATGCCTTGCCTTCACCACATTAAAAGCTCCTTTACACTCCTTACTGTCCTTCAACTCATGTGTACTAACTTTAAAATTATCTTTGGAAATGCAAATTATACTGAAGGTTATTTACCTTGACATCAGCTTTATGATTTGGTGCTTCAGATGATATATTAACCTGTGCCAAATACCTTATATCCCGGTACGGGACACTTGGTACACATACTGGAAACCATTTATTACTAAACCTTGTGGGACTCTTGCAAAACTGCATTGTTTTCAGTATTTCCTTTCATTGTAAAATGTGAGTAAATGTCAGCAATATTAGTACTGCATATTTAAAAAGGAACAGGTGAATTTATAACAAAGAACAGTGAGGATATGGAATTCTTTTACAGTTTTCACATAGTTCTCCCTAGAATCTGCTAGTGAAATTGGTTACCAAGCTTCATCATGCTAAAAACAGTATGTCCAGTATTCTGATGTAAAGTATTTGACTGTGCCGTAGAATTAATCATGTTTAGATTATCACAAAATGCCCACTGGTGTGACCCAATGTGATTGCAGGACAGCCACTGCTCGAGGAAAGGCAGAGCTAGCGGACATGGCTGCTGACCACGCGAGGGAAGATTCTGAGATTGCTCGAGTGACTGCCAAACAGTTTGCACCAGACTTTCAGCAACCTGGTAAGTTAACTTCATTTTTATTTATTATGGTACGTCATTCTAATCACAGAAAAATAACATTCCTTCATTCTGTTCAAAATACACAAAAAAAAATTTCTTTTGAAAATTTTGGAATAGCACTAGGAAGATTATATTAAACAACAAAGTAGTTTCTCTTTGGTGTTAACACTTACATATGTAGTTTAGTTCCATTTATGCCATTAGTTTTGTTGGTTAAGTACTGTTTAAAAGTACTGGTTCATAATTACTGTAATGTTGATTATTGTTACTTGATGTTTTCAGGCTTGGACAGGATAAGAACAAGAGATGTCCCTAAATTCCGACCACCACCTGAAAATGCTCAACCTGGGAAGTCTATACTTTCCCAATCGTCTATCGGTCAGAAGCCAATTTCGCCCCAGCAGCAACTTGCACCGCAGCAGAATCAGCAGGTCCAACAGCCTCAGCAGTATCAACAGCAGAACCAGCTTCCTGCAAACAAGCCACAGTTACCAGCACAGCAAACTCAGCAACAGCAGCAGTATCAACAGCAACAACTACAACAGCAACAGCAGCAACTGCAACAGCAATATCAGCAGCAGCAGCAGCAACTGCAACAGCAGCAATATCAACAGCAGCAGCAATTGCAGCAGCAGCAATATCAACAGCAGCAACAACTGCAGCTGCAACAGCAGCAGCTTTCCCAGCAACAGCGAGACCAGTATTTGCAGCAAAATGCAGTGAACATCCCGACCATAGTGACGGCCGATGTGGACAGCAGTAAGCCATACATGAACAAAGTTGGGCCCGGGGAGCAAATAATGACACCCAACCGAATACCCAATTCCATACCTCAACAAACGTCCATTCAAGATGAAGGGGCGACGTCGGGAGATCAGGCTGCGGTCTCCAGTAATGCCTTGAGGAGGAACTCAAAGCTTGTGAAGGCTGCAGAGACGCCTGCGTTCAGCTACCAACAAGCCATGAATGACCGCTTCGACCACTACAAAAGGCCTCCTAGCAGAGACAGCAGCGTAGACAGGTACTCCACATAACACCCAACACCTTCTTCATGTATGGCAGCTGTGTTGGTTCTTTCCTGGTTCTGAAGAATCACGAGTTGTCTTTCACTGTATGTGCACGTGGGAGTTTTTACTTGCTTCATCATTATTCAAATACTGCACACTTCATATGCCCAGTTGATGTAGCTAGCCTATTTAGTGCATGTTGTTTACTAAGATAGCTTGACCTCTACATTAAAACTTTAGCAAACATTCTTGCTGTTGCAAAGTTTAATAACCATAATTTAGATCTGTTTCGTAAGCATAACAAACTGGGAAAAGAAATACGGAACATTCAATCCCTTTTTGCGCTGTTTGACCAGGCTGGCTCTGATGGTGGGACTAAAAACATTTATGACTTTTAACACAAGCCAGTCAGGTCATGTTATATGTGAATGAACTGTGTTTGTAGAATGTGGTGATGTGGGGAATGAAACAGTATAGTAGTAACTTAGTGAACTAACACTAATAGGCTAATTTCTTTTATGTAGTGTGAAGTACAGTATATGTAGACTAACAAATACCAGTTTGGCTTTGGCATGTATAAATGAGCATTCTGATGACAATCTCATAATAACTAAAATTATGGTATTTTTCATCTGCAAATATTCACATCACTTACTTTACTGCACTTTTTTTTTTCAATAAAAACTTTGAAATTACCTAGCGTGTGTGTTGATTTTTTGACTGGAGTAAGTTTTCCATTGCACCCAGACTAGCACCTTGTGTAGGTACGCAAGAGCGACGGGAAGACTAAGCATGGGCTCTCGGCAATCATCTGTGGACAAGGCAGCTCCACCGCTTGGACGAGAAACCTCGGTGGATCGCACGACACGTGCTGGGTCAGGCACGAGGGGCACCACTCCAGCGCCGCCAGGCATCGCGGGCAACGGCGCCGCCGTGGGGCCGGGCATCACCGGCTCTCAAGTCCCCTTGTACACAGTCCCCAACTCGATAGGCGGCCAGCTGCCCTTCGAAGAAGTGATCCTCAGGAAGAGGGGGCTAGGCCAGGACATTATACCTTCTCCTGGGCAGCCTAAAAGAACAGAATCTCTCTACATCAATTCTGGAAATAAGAGGGAGCCTGCACAAAAGGTTAGTTGCCTCTGGATGCTTCACATTCTTCAGCATATGATAACTAACATCATCTAACATTGTCATGCTCCCAGGTGAAAGTGTGTACCATGATTTGTACAAATTTTCCATCTGCAAACACTGAAGCTTACCCTTTCTTTACTGTGCTCAGTACCATCAAAATTCAGGATTTGGGTAAGCGGAAGAGTCATGTGTATCTACCGACGTACTGTCCAGGTCTATCACCAAATGCAACCATAAACATACTGTGGGAAAATACACGTACTTCTGCACTAACATGTAAAAATATGAAATTGACTTTGAAAAATTAAAGTGGAATTACTTACAAATCTCTCAAACATCAGATAACGTGGATTCTACAGTTCAAAAATGAAAAATACGCTGCATATCGTGGGGTTAAGTAGAATTGTCAAATGTTAATAATTCAATGCAGCATTTTGACTAGTGAAGAATACATATCCAGGTTGATTCATTAAAAAAATGGTTACAGTCAAACCCTGAATGAGTCCTCAAGTTCCCAGGAATACTCTCTTAAAATTGCTGCACGTGTGGAATCTACTTTCACATAATATGACATCTTTCAACTCACAAAAATTGCATTAAAAATTTGTACTTTGTGTGAAGTCCATGTTCAATTTTCTCTGCTGAAAAAATCATACGTTTTTTTATAAAGAAATATGAACTTATTTCAGTTCATTTCCTTGGAATCAGTATTACCCTAGGAGATCATACACTGTGTTAATCACCAAAATATACTACAAACACTAACTTTCTGTATAACTTTAAGTGAGAACAGTCTCCATTTTCAGTGGCTACTTGTGAGAAAATAGTTAATTACTGAAGTAGAAATTTAATATTAGATATTCATAACAGTAATATCCTTAAGCACAAGGTCAACCGTATCATGAGTGCAAAAAATAAGATTAAACACCATGCGACATGTAACTAGTTCGTGTATAGGCTATTCACGGTAAAGTGAGCACTTTTGAAGGCCCTCCAAGCAAGAGTGACCAAAAAATTATATTTTATTGTGGCTCCAGATAATAACATTCGACAGCTATAAAACATGAGGCTCCTCTAGAAAGTAAGTTTCCCGAGGGCCGTAAACAGGACAACATAGTTACATGGAAACGTTTATTGGAGCATATACAGTGATCATTCAGCTACTTCTCAACATACTCACCTCCGTAATTGACACTTGTCATACCACGGGATCAACTTTGTATTCCTATGTCAAAGTCTGCCGCATGGAATAGCAACCAGTGTGCAACAGCCATCTGCATGTCTTCGCCATTTTGAAAATGCTGACTGGACAGGAATTTCTTGCTGTGTAAGAAAATATGGTAATTGCTGGGAGCAAGATCAGGACTATAGGATGGGTGGTCATAAACCTCCTAGCGGAACTCCTGCAGAAGATGTATTGTGCGATGAGCGATGCGAAGGTGAGCATCATAGTGGATCAACACAACAGTCACAGTTAGCGCTCGCTGTATCATCTCTGACCAGGAAGTCAATGAGCAGAATGCCTTTTCTGTCCCAGAACACCATGCCCGTCACTTTATGCACCAACACAATCTGCTTGAATTTTGTCCTGCATGGAGATGCACTGCAACGCCAGTGGTATAAATATTTGCTTTGTTTTGGGGATGAAGTGAGCAAGCTACGTTTCAATACCCATGATCCTGTCGAGGAACTAGTCGCCATTGTCATGTTACCACTACAGAAATTTCAATGCTGATCCCATGTGTGTGGTTTTGTGTTCATGCGTCAGGTTCTTTGGCACTCACCTGGCTCACAACTTTCGGAACAGGTGCTGTGTGACAATTTTGTGCATAAATGATTGAGATATCTGTGGGAAATGACTGGTGAGTTCCATAATCATGAAGCGACAGTTCTCCACAATGCGCTGCCACACCAGCTCCACAAGGTCTTTAATAACGAGGGAGGGCATCCCACTGTGCTCCTCATCGTGGACGTTTTGATGACCTTCAGAAAATTGCCTGCATCAATGATGCACCATCTTAATGTTCATGATGTTTGGCCCATGCAAGTGACACAGCTGATGATAAATTTCAATTGACGCCACGTTCTGCGCTTTCAAAAATTTTATCACAGACCTAACCTTGCAGTTGAAAGGAAACAAAATAAGAGCAGGCATTTTCAGCCTCTATTACGGTGATACGGAGCATGATTGGGGATTGGCAACTGTCCCATACAATCACCACATCCTCACTCTCTCAGGAATGCACATTCATCCACCTTTCACAGTGAATAGCCTGCCATCTGTTGGCAGTGTGGGAAACTTATTTCTGGATGAGCCGTGTGTATAAGTAACACTGTGTATATTAGTCACGTGGTAATTTGCGTATATATCAACAATTGGCTAAAGAATACAGATAAACTGATCAGAACAAGCATAGCCTGAAAAGTGCTCACTTTACCAAGAACAGCCTATAAGTAGATCCATTTCAAATGGTGCTACTAGCATAGTGCAGAGTCTGTCTTTATATATTCCCCTTGTAAATTTAAACCTTTAATTTTATCTGTTTAGATTATTGTGCAAGTAGACATGCTAGTTTCAAAATAACGCCTTGAAAATGGTAACAACATAAAATTTCAAATTTAAATTATTACAAGCTGGGAATACTGTATCTGACAGATAAATAATTTAAGGGCTGGACACACACAAACAGATACCTAGAACTCTGCATACTGTAAGGAAAGTTACTGGAAAAATGTATACTTAACACTCTGTTGGGTTATTTTTTGGGGGTATTTTGAAGGCTTTTCCTTGAAGACTTTGATGCACAAGCAGGGGAGGAAACAGGGTGGTATTTCAAACATTAGCCAATTTGACCTGCACGCATTGAGCCAGGGGAAGGAAGGAATTCAAAGGTATGTAATTTTTGCTACTACATATTGACACAGGTCCGATTAGACTGACTTAGCACGTTGGTCGAGGATTTTGTCCGCTAGACCAAAAGCGGGTAGTTTGGTTTTGGGTAGTCAGCGTGAGACAAAGAGTGTTGGTTAGTACTTATTCTTTCCTGCTTCTGGACGTTTTGTCGGGGTAGGTTTTGCCTATTCGGTCTATGCCGGAGCTGAGGTTCGATAGGTGTGCTTCGTTGGACCAGAAGTTGAGGTTCTCCCAGCCGAGTCGCACTTCAGTTCTGGTCAGTAACCCTTTTATCACAAGGGGACATGTAGGATGTATGTGGGTACAAGGTGGGAAGTAAATTATCAGAACCGGAGAACGCACGACTGCTTGACGTCTAAGTTCGGTGGCGTGGTCCCGTTCCACCTCTCTCCTACGTAGGACGTGGTAGTACAATCCACGGCTTGAGAGCAGAGTGAGCCAGATATTGTTCCCTACGTTTGCTACCACTCCTCTTCTCGTGAGGCATAGGGCAAACAGTTCTATAGTCTACGAGATGCACTTAGACAGGAAGGTTGACAGTGTAACTCAATAGTGACTTGCCGGCATGAGCTCGGAGTCCTCACTGATCCCCCACAGTATGCGGGCTGACCAGGGACATGGAGAAGTGGGGGCCGCCAAGCCTCTTCTGGTTGTGCATTCACACTAGGATGAACGGCAAAACTTCAGGCTACTGACTTCGTGCGAATGGTGAGAAATAACCTGAGTCTGTTACCCCTCCCGGTGTGAAGGTATTTCTAGTGGTTGTGGCATCGCTGTTTCTCCCCCACGAGCACTGACTTAACACTAATGTCTGATAGGGAAGAAACAGGTAGCCATCTAATGTGCATGTCTTCTTATGTGCAGATATCTTAAAGGGATCCACATCCAGGCTAACTCGATTTAACAAAACTCCTGGTTCCTGTCGGCAGTGCACGGCGTATTGTCTCCAACTGTTAATACAAACAAATACCCTGGAAATGAAAAACAGAAAGGTAGAGAACAATGAGTGTTTATTGATGGTTCAATAAACACGTGATCTGTGCTATCTTCTACCAAGACGTGGAGAGCTGAAGGTAACTACGGTTCCAGGTGTAGGCGACCTGGTTCCAAGTTAAAAGGGGTAAAACTGCTTCTAGACGAATTGAAATTAGTTAAAGTTAAACTGCTAGGTAAAAGGTGTCTAGAGGAGACAAAGTGAATCTAAATACGTACGTGATTGTGTTCATTTGTCGTCAGGTGGACTAGTCGTCAACTTACGTAGTAAGTAGCCACAGGGGGGCGTACTTGAAAGTAACAAGATTCTCTGAAGATCCCGAGCACTGACTTATTGCTGTGGGAGGTTGCTAGAGATGTGAAAGAATGACTTCGGAGCTCGGCAGCATCTGGACTTATATAGTGGAAGCTTGTAGGCTGTAGTGCGGGGAAGGCGTGATGTCCTTCTACCCTGGTTGGTGTGGGAATACTCTGTTCAGCGTTTCTGCTTCTTGCCACGTCGGTGGCGCTCTGCCTTGCCTGAGGTCTGGGCAGCTTGTTGGCTCTCAGCGAGAGTGAAGGGGGGTTGGTAACACACATCACTCACGTCTAGCAATGAGTCGTAATCGTAATAGATTAGTTGTATAAGCGGCATGAGTAAATTCCCCCCCCCCCCCCCCCCGGTTGCAATGAAGACTCATTGTGGAACAGGTGGCAGAGAAAGGCGTAGGCCCCCCTCTATGGAAGGTCTAGAATGTATCTAGGTCTGGGTAGGAGTAGTGAATGAAGTAGCAGGAAAAAAATTTTCATTATAGGCGGGAACCTTAAGGTTGGGGTGCTTGACCGCTGTAGCAATGCGTGTTCTGTGCGCTCATGTCCGCCCGGCCAGCGAAGCGAAACATGAGAGATGTGACGCTGTGTTGGCGGGTCAGCGAACTTGATTCTTTCTCTCTCTTTCGGGCGGGCGTCCTCCTCTGTCCCTCCCCGCCCTGCTGATGCGGCAAGTGCGTGTATTCCCCCCCGTGTGCGAAGATTACTGGGTTAGGAAGCCACGTGTGTCAGGTGTCCCACCAGCCTACATTTCATATGCATGCCATTGACAAAAACCAGTATAGCGCTGGTGGATATTACAGGGGAATCGTACATAAAAACCGGAAAGAAAAATTATATAAATCACTGGCACGTCAAAACGAGGGGAATAAAAGTAAGAATAATTAGACTATGTACAAGCCTTACTCGCGGGAGGCGGGGAAATGCCACTACTAACCTGGAGCTTGCTGCAGTGAGTTAAGAAAGAAAAAAGAAATCTTTCCAGGGACACTTTGTGTCTGTCGGCAAGCTAAATAGTTACGTGTGGCAGGGTGTGAGGTGGACAACCACAGACTCTTCAACACCTGGGTTGATCGACTAAACAAATACAAAGCGAGTACACTACATGCATGATTATCGCGGAAAATTGTGCGCCTGTTGGTCACTTCATACAATAGACATGAACACTCAAAAATGGAAGTTAAAAATATCTTCCACCAGGTGTGGAGAGCGTGGAAACTCAGTCTTTGGGTTTAAACTGTGTAGGTGCACAAGATATTGCAAACAAAAGCACTCACAAACAAAATATAAGCATACAAAGCATTTTAAAAAACCCTCCTACAAAACTGCATTCTTTCTTGTAGGTGATCTTCACATATACCCTTTCCAAACGTATCAAATTATTTAAATGTGTGCCTACACATCCAATCAGCTTTAATGCTGAAAAATATTTAAAAAATTAACCTAACTATCACTTGCGGGGGTTCATCTTATGTCATAGGTCTAACAGTTAGTATGTACACTGTATCTTCGTTGGAATGTTCAAGGTAAGTTCCTAAGGAATGTTCACTTTTGTGAGTGCTGAAAATACACTATTACACGATGGCATTCTTCATGTAATTGATCTTCACATAAACACTTTCAAAACGTATGGCGATATTTATAGGTTTATCTACACATCAAATCAGATTTAAGTGATGAATATTATTGAAAATATTAAAAGCTAAAATGTCATTGTTATGTTGAAGTCTCTGTCGTCAACTTAATCACTGGCATTGTGGTGAGCATCTTTACATCATTCACTTATGGTAGCCATTACTGTCACGGTGGTAAGTGTCTATTTGTAATGCTACTTACTTAAGTGGGCTGTCGGTCACTAAAAAATGCAGGAATCTCGAGGTGTAAAATGCGTCTAAAGAAGTTACTGACGTACAACTGTTTACTGCTGCATTAAAAAGTTGATTAGCTCATAGTTGGTTGACTAATTATGGGTGCATTTACCTCGATGGTTCTTTATACTTGAAATAGTACTGGATGCTTTTGAATTTAATTTACCCTGAATGTGATTGTTCTGCTTACGTCACTGTCTTTTGCTGGCAGCTAAATTGACCATGGTGCATGTGATCGGTCTGTAAGAGTCCTTTTGCCATGTGAACGTAGTAGCAGTTTGCAGCTACTTCACTGTTTTTAATATTCGCGCTCTACTGGAGATCTTCAGTTTCACCTTCAACAGGCTTCCCCCTTGGACGAAGGGCAGCATGCAGAGGGTATGGCCACATATTCCTGGTTGTGGGTCTCCATGGCGATTCCCGGTGTCGGCTAGGCATGTGGGCGGCCTTGGCAGTACATGGGGGCATCAGGCATCGTGAAGTAGCCTGGGGCATTGTGGCTTCTGCTTTTGCTGCAACAAAGTGGGAGGGCACTTGTTCAAGGTACGTTCAGGCAGTGCAGGGGAGTGTCAGGCCTTCCGCTCCGACCACACGGATTCCTACCCGTAGGGCAGGATGTTTCTCTGACAGGGCAGTGCGGGGAAAGGAAGATCTCCACCCCGACTGTGGGCATCACAGCTCGTCGTGGTACCAAGTAGTGGGTGGCATTGACATTCTCATGACAGCTGTTTCTTGCATAGCACGATGGTGGGATGGAACACTTCTAATTTGGTAGATCGACGTCCGGGTCTGCAGGTATTCCTGCTTCACAGAACCTGGGGACGGAGCACGTCTGTTACAGCTCAACGTTCTGGGTGGCAGTCTCCTGTGTGACAGGTTGTCTCTGGGACTGAGCACTCTTCCAGAGTTCGACGTCCAGGTAGGCGGGTCATCCTGCGTGGCAGGTGTTTGGGGCGGAGCACTCTCATCGATGCTCGACATCCCGAGTTCCGGTGCTCCGGTAGCATCTTGTACTTCTTCATTGGGTCCAGATGTCGACTTCATCGATGTTGGAATGGCCTTGACTTCTGGCTGCAGAGTTGTATTAGGTGTAGAGGTAGGTGCTGGGGTGATTCCTACTCCTCTCACCGAAGGTGCTTCAGTTTGCGCGCTGATGCAGCTTGATCGGCGGGGTATTTGATGGAGTTCTCTGTCACATGGACTCCATCAGGATAATTCTGAGCAGCTAGATTTTATTTTGGTGGCAATCATCTCAGCATAGCTGTGTGCCATCAAGGGCATTGATGTGACAGAGAATGCGCCTTGGTATTGTTCTACATCTGGTTTCCATGGTGCGACATAACCAGGATCCTTATTAATAATGATGGGCGTCTGCTCTGGTTTCGTTGAGGGGCCTGGCTCTGTTTCGGGTGCTACCATCTTGGGTGAGGGTTCATCTTCATCCCCTGATTGGCTAGGGGTGTCTCCCTCGTCTTCGTCCCCAAGTGTCTGAATGTCCCCTATGTCTCACTTGCCTACTATGCGGTACGGTTCATCCCATTTGTCAGCAAGGCCAGCGCTGAATTGGTTGCTGGCTTTGCTGAGAGGGTGACTTCGCAGGACGGCTTCCCCTAAGTTAAACTATCTGACCCCAGTTTTCGGTTGGGGGTATTTCTTAGAGATGTAGGCAGCTTGGGCTTTCTGGGTGCGTGTGGTGCGGCCCAGGGCTGCTAACCGGATGTCATCAGGTGAGGCATGTCAGTGGGCTCTCTTTCCCACTGCCAGTTGCCTGGTTAGCGTAATTCTGTCCCAGGAGTAAAACACTTGGACTGGTATCGACGGCCTCGTTGGTACGGCGTCGAAGGGCAAACAGTGTGGTAGGGATGTGTTTATCCCAATGTTTGTGATTATTTCCCACACTGATACAGAAGAAGTTCTTGATCTCCTGGTTCCTCCCTTCAGTGGTGTTGGCTTGGGGATGGTAGGGAGGAGTAGTCCAGGTGTCTACCCCCCACTCTTGACATGCGGTTTGCCATTGATGGCTCATAAATTGTGTGCCATTGTCTGTCAGTACGGCTTTTGGATAACTCCATTGCGCGAAAATCTCAGTCTCCAGTTTCAGCACGATTGGGGTGTTTTTTTGGCTGGGTAGAGAAAATGCCTCTACCCATCTTGAAAATTGATCTGTGACCACGAATAGGTAATGGTTTCCTTTTTTGCTACGTGGATACGGGCTCATCAGATCGGCTGCTATGTGGGTCCAGGCCGTCTTGGGTCTCCGTGGTTTTGCGGTGGTAGGCTTTGCCGTGGCAGCAAGTGACGCCATTGCTGACGTACTGCCGGACATCTCGGCTTATTCCGCCCCAATTATAACAGGTTTTAATAACCTGAAAGGCATCCACAGTCAGGATAACTCGGTTTAAATAAAATTCCCAGTTCCTGTCGGCCGTGCACGGCGTATTCTGTCTTCAACCGTTAATTCAAACAAATACCCTGGAAATGAAAAACAGAAAGGTAGAGAACAATAAGTGTTTATTGAAGGTTCAATAAATACGTGACCTGTGCTATCTCCTACCAAGACGTGGAGAGCTGAAGGTAACTATGGTTCCAGGTGTAGGCGACCTGGTTCCAAGTTAAAAGGGGTAAAACTGCTTCTAGACGAATAGAAATTAGTTAAAATTAAACTGCTAGGTAAAAGGTGTCTAGAGGAGACAAAGTGAAGCTAAATACGTATGTGATTGTGCTTGTTTGTCGTCGGGTGGACTGGTTATCGACGTACGTAGTAAGTAGCCGCTGGGGTGCGTACTTGAAAGTAACGAGATTCTCAGAAGATCCCAAGCATTGACTTATTGCTGTGGGAGGTTACTAGAGATGTGAAAGAATGACTTCCGAGCTCGGCAGCATCCGGACTTATATAGTGGAAGCTCATAGGCTGCCGTGCGGGGAAGGCGTGATGTCCTTCTACCCTGGTTGGCGTGGGAATACTCTGGTCAGCGTTTCTGCTTCTTGCCTTGTCGATGGCGCTCTGCCTTGCCCGAGGTCTGGGCAGCTTGTTGGCTCTCAGTGTTGGGAAAAGGGAGGGGGGGGGGGGGTGTAGTAGCTGGGTTGCGCATCAAGGCGAAAAGAATTTGAGCATAAGTTCCTGTTACCTGTAGGGTAGGCAATGTGTCACTCGCATTTGTATTGGTGGAAGTAGGTGCCTTGGCATGAGTCATAATCGTAATAGATTAGTTGTATAAGTGGCACACATCAATATTAACTCCTGCAACTTTGCATCTGTAGGTATATATAAACTGCAAATCTGCAGCATACGCCACAGGTTGATACTGAGTGTTCCATACTGTATCTATCTGGTTGTAAAGAAATTAGTTTTTCAGTATGCAAATCAAAATTTTGTTCTTGTGTTTGTTTCTGCTGTTTGCATAATTAGTGTTTTGTGTTAGCTGCAAGACATTCAGTTTATGGCATTACAGCATCAGTGATTTAAGTACACTCATTCCATGTATCCCATGCTGCAAACTAGCATAAACTCTGTGCTCTTTTCCGTGACAGGAAAATTCACAGGAGACTTGCAAGCTGAAGTATACTTTAAATCTACAAGTAGTATTTAATTTCAATTCTATATTTCAGCTGTTGGAATCATATTGATTGCAGCATAAGTTTGGAAGCAAGCACATTGCTGAGTGTGTGGTCAATTCAAGAATTAACCTTTAATTTACAGCTCAAAGGATGTCATTACTATAGAACAGTAGCATAATTTTGAAATGAAAATGATTAAAACTATACATATAATGGTTATTTTAAATTTGCTACTTTTAGTCTGTGTTTTGTTATGTGTTGGAAAGAGTGAGCAGTTGTAGCTGGAGAGTTCATAAATCTAAAAAAAAAAAAAAAAACTAAAAATATTTTAAAATGAAGATTTTGTTTAGAAATGCACTAAACAGAGAGAAATAATTTTAGAAGTTACACAGTTTGTAGAACTTGTAAGATGTGGTAGAACACTCGTAATAAACTTTACTACAAATTAATGTGTTTGTATCAATATATATTTAGTATATAAAAGCTTGGTGCAATATAGAACTTATACCTCATTTGTGTAAGTGTGATAAGCACATATCTTGCGTAAGGCTCTTGACTATTCGCACCAAGCTTTTAAATACTAAATATAAATTGATACAAACATATTAATTTGTCGTAAAGTTTATTACAGCTGTTCGACCACATCTTACAAGTTCTACAAATTGTGCAACTACTGTAATTATTTTTCTCTTTTTAGTGCATTTATAAATAAAAGTGTGGTTTTAAAAGTTTTTTTTTACAGTTACTTTAATTTTTACTTTTTAGTTTCCCCAATTTTTTTGTTCTTATACAGTGGAGTGTCGATAATCCGGATTAATTGGGACTGGACCCCTTTCATATTATCAATTTGTCTGGATTTTCGAAATGAACCAATAGAAGTCTTCAAGGTAAAAAAAAATTTGCTAAAATTGTTCATAATTCACTCTGATGATTACAGAAGTGGAGCGGATGAATAAAACCATTATTGTAGTAACATTTTTACATGTTTTAATTACAGACAAAACTACTGTACTGCATGTACAGTATTGCATGTACAGACTTGTTTTATTTTATGTACAGTAAATCTAGGCCTACAACAAAATACAGTACAGTGAAGTTGTATCTACAGATAATCATAGGTATTTGGGCTTTTAAAAAATCTTTATGGACTTTTGAACAGCGAAAGTGGTTCATTTCTTTGCAGCTAAGTCCTTGATTCGTTTTAGCAGAATGTGCTGGGTTGGAGTGCTCTTAGTCTGTTTTTCAAGCCATGACGTCGGTGTCTCTACTGCTATAAATGCTTCAGAATGTGTCAGCCCTGCTTCTTCAGTGTCATTTTCATTCTCATTCCCATCAGATTCTACTGTTTCTGCATCCCCTCAAAATGAAAAAGTATTCCTAAATAAACAAATGTTTTCTTTTTCTAAATTTATAGAAAAAATGAACAAGCGCAAAGTTGGCGAAATATTTTGAAAATAGAACAGTGAATTTAAAACGACTACATACCATGTCAGCTATTTCTTGGTCGCTCTAAATCTGGTACCCAGGATCATTGTCATCAACAGCCAACCACACACTGGCATAATTTTCTCCGCACTGTTCAAATCCAGTGATCGTGCTGCAGATTTGTCACCTCATTTACTACACAATCTTTAATTTTCTTTTTCTTCAATCCTGCTTCCTTAATCAGGCCATATTTTTCTCCAGGATCTTTGCAAATTACTTTTGGTGAGAGATTCCCAAGCATCGGCAAGCATGTAAATGCTATCTTTCATGTTCAACTGTTTTACAAACTGAACTACTCTCTCTTCGTCCTTTTCTGCCAATAAAAGGCAACACAGGAGCTGCTTTCTATAGATCCACTTCATTTTCTTGATCACTCCTTGGTCCATTGACTGCAGAGTTGCAGTAACGTTAGGTGGGAGAAATTGCATTTTGAAATTCTGATCAATTTCGTTTAATACTTTGAGAGGAAGATGTGTAGGTGCATTATCAATGATAAGCAGAACTTTCCCACTTTTATTTTTCTCCTAATGGAATTTTGTAACACTAGGGATAAATTCATTTTTAAACCAATCAAGAAAAATTACCGAAGTCATCCGAGCACTTTTCTGAGATGTGTAATAAACAGGAAGGGTTTGCACAGTTTTAAAGCAACGTGGTTTTTTGCTCTTCCCAATCACTGATAGTTGTACCTTGTACTCTCCACTGCCATTAGCACATACCATAGCCGAAATTTTCTCTTTGCTAACTTTG
Organism: Dryococelus australis; assembly: GCA_029891345.1. Taxonomy (NCBI): domain Eukaryota; kingdom Metazoa; phylum Arthropoda; class Insecta; order Phasmatodea; family Phasmatidae; genus Dryococelus; species Dryococelus australis. The sequence goes on from CM057006.1 coordinate 31,518,064, forward strand.
AACCCGGGAGCAAAATTTTTAAGTTCTTAAGCCAGCCAGAGCTGGCTTTGAAATCTTTCAGTCCATCAAGTCGTTCATTAAATTGTAAGGCTTTTTCACAAATCATTGTGCCTGAAATTGGCTCTCCTAACCTTCTCCTTTGAGTGAACCACGCATACATTGCATCTTATAAGGCTTTGTTGTCGTTGAATGTGCAATTTTTCTTTTCGGCATCCCTTCTTCACAGTCCAGTTTTGACAAAAATTGTTGCAGCTGGGCTCTTTTCGCCTTAATATCACTTATAGTGGAAGTTCCTACCCCATAAATCTTTGCATGTGATAGCACACTTTCACCTTTTCCTAACCTTTCTAAAGATTTTAACTTGGTTTCAACTGTTAAAAAAAGTGTGCTTTTCTTTTAACTCGGCACTATCATGGGTACAGTTCACTAATGTGGTACAAAAAAAAACAGACAAACTAACATGCACAAACACACTACTATACGCAAACAATTGGTTTTGTAAACAAAAACTTAGTGCACAAATATAATTAAAGGCAATATAAAATAAATTAACACTAGTTTTTAATAATTTAAATAAAATATTGGTCTTGTAAATCAAAAATGAATAATATTTTCTTAAAACTTCAAAGGAAGACACAATATTCTATCAATAATTCCCAAAACTAATATTTCACGCACAGAGAACAATGCTAGAGGTCAGTGGCCTGACGCGACTGACAGTGGCAGGGGAGCAGGTATACAACCTTGACGCTCCCGCTTTCACTGCCCATCCCTCTCCCCACAACATGTAATTCGCGCTCCACTCTGTAGGGCACTGCGAGTTTTACACTTTAAAAATAATTGAATTCGGATTATCAACGGTCTGGATTTTTGATGCCCCACTGTACTATGTATCGATGCACATCTCGCAACAAGCTTTGTGTCTGTTAATGTACATTGCTACATCTCTCAAATTAAATACTAAAGAACATCATCAGACCCTGGTCACCATCTGCAACCAAAGTACTCATCTAACAAGTCCAACGAGGCCAAATTCGATACATTTACTATGTGAGGAGAAAAATTAATTTAAATCAGCATTTCCATGACATTAAAGTTTTTTATAAACTTTCGCCAACATACTAAAACATTTATGCAAAATGCATTAGTTATGTAATATGAAAAACCAGAATCAATACACTGGATAAGGACGCAACTCGACTGTGTACACGTGCACGCGAGCGCAGTTGATAGGACGCACCAAGCCACCCTGCCTAATCGAGGCAGGCTTATGCCACCCATACAAGGGCAACAATCAGACAGGGAGGTCTGGCAACATTGCTGCAGCAAGCTCAGTTGGCTAACAGGAAGTCGTTCAACATAAATACACGTGAAGTTACATAAAAGCTTGTAACTTCTGGCCCTATTATCAGATCAGCTCAGTGGTACCTTCGCATTGTAATGTCATGGGAACTACACATGTATGCAAAGTTTCAGCTCAATTGGATAACGGGAAGTGGTTTAAAATTGCCTTGCAAGATTTGCACTAAATACACCCACCCACATACATACAAGGGAAGTTAAATAAAAGCTTGTAATTACGGTTAGGAAGTGAGGGAGTTTAGAGTGAGAAAACCCTTTATGATGTGAGGCACATAGACCAGCTACGTTTTGTTGCCACACTCGCTTAACAGACTTTCACAGTGGGTCCCCCCCCCCCCCCCCCTCTTCTACCTTTCATTTCTATATTATGGCTTGGGGTCACGGTGGCTGAGCAGTTAAACTACTCGCCTCCTACATGGGGCGGCGCAAGGTTTTCTCGCAAGGAGACTAGGACGCAGTCATAAAAAGACATTCAAACAATATAGAAAATTGATAAGAAAAATCTAAAATCTAAAACAATATTTAAAATACTTTTGTGCCATTTATTTTCAAAAATAGAGAGTTTTACTCGGAGTGCATAGCACTTCCGCTTATGTGAACCCCGTAGGCAGTCATGGTAGGTCTGTGAGATGCTAGCCTCGGGCGCAGTTGTAGGTGGTCTGACGAGGTAAGATGCTGTCACGTACGCACTTCAAACTTTTTGCACTGATGTAGATTACCATAGTTTATTCTTAGTATACTAGTTAACCTTTTCTTACGTACGTTTTGCCAGATATTTTTCCCAGCATTATGCTTCCACTTAATTTAATCATCTGTGCCCTTGCGGCTTTTTGAAATATAAATTAGCAGAAGGGAGGAAAGATGTCGGAGAGGCCATGCGGCCCGCGCAACTTGAATCAGTCACCATTCGCATATGTTAAAGGCGTTTCATTGTAATTTCTGTCTTATTGCTGCGTGCAATTTTAAGGGCTCTAATTCTATGTATGTATTTGAGGATATTTTTCATGTTTAATTGTTTTACGGCCACATCACTTGCGACCACATGGTTCAGAGCCGCCAAGTGAATGTCCGCGCCATCCATACACTTTGAGAGTTTATTTGTGTAATATCATGAGTGCCACGATTTATTTCAGTGCTCTACGTAATTTGTATTCAGGGTTCTATGTCAATTTTCATGTAATTGATGCTTTGTATGTTTGACCACGCTGTCATTTCAGTCTCTGATTTTCTTGCTATCCGGCATGTTACAGGTCCAAAACAAATTCAATATGCAAAAGAATAATTTTTTCAACGTAAATAACATTTGGTTTGACCAGAATTTGCGGTTTGTGCGGAGAAATACTGAAATTGCACCTGCACCACGTGCTCCGCTGCAACCCTTATCCAGCTGCATCCGCACCATTTAGTCTTGCTTTCACGCGCTTGTGTGTTTATTGTTACCATTCATGTCGTGTCCCATCATCTTTCAAGTGTGTTTGTATCATTCTGTGTAATTTGTACTATAATATTATTTCCGTCCTAGCCGGCTATGTGTGTAGGCAGTCACCTCATTAACCATGTGCAGCAAGACGAGCCACGACGAGTCCGCGTTTGTGATGCCAAATAATCACACGTGTTTGTTCAGCTTGTTCATTTCGTAATTCTCTGCACCTTATCTTCAGGGAACATCGTTAGTCCACGTTAGCGGCTGTCGACCCCTACCCTTGTGAAGATTGTTTTTTCTAACACCACAGAGAAGTCATCCACCTAGGAGTGCACTAGATTAGTTGCGTGCTGGGGAGCACCCAGACGGAGTTAGCTACACACGTCAGAGTGTAATTCATAAATTAAACTCCTGGCACGTTTTCTTTTGTATGAGTGGTATAATAAAAGCAAGTAGTGCAGTGCATCAAGTGTTACTTTGTAGTGACAGCCACCTCTTGCCAGTGTTTTATAAAAGTTTAGTAATGCTGTTTAGTAATGCAAAGTGTTTCTAAGTACGCTCGGGTGAGACACACACACAGAACCCACAGCATCCCTGAGAACCCTGAGTCTCAACAGTGCAGTGACTGGGAAACACCGCTGGTGCCCATATACAGTAAGTTATTGTGTCACCAATCAACTCGTGTCTTACCCGACAGCGTCAAGGTTTTATTAAAAGAGAAAAATAATGCACTAAAGCTGATGAAATTGGCAACACTAATACGACAATACATAAAACATACCCATTGAAACGCACACTTGTTCAACAGGGGGAAAAAATTAAAGCACATTTAACAAAAAAAATTTACACAAGAAATTTACAAGGCACCATAAGACTTACGCTGGGCTTACAATCATTCCTAGCACCCATCTGTCAGTCAGTCATCGGTCTGTTTTTTCGTCCGTCAATTGAAAGCGATTCACAACAATCTGTCGTCCATCAATCCTTCTGTACTGCAAAATTTCAGTCTGACAACTTAACTTCGTGAGCGTTATTTAGTTGGAGGTATATTTTGGTTGGAAATAAATTTTCAAGATAAAAACATTTTGGGGAGATATTTTATTATTATAAGAATTTATAATGAACTACTGTTTACATTTTAAATTCTTGAATTTACCACCAAAGATAATATACACAGATCCAGCACCTTGCATTTTATTTAAAAGTGTGTATTCGCTGCTAGGGAATTTTGTCAGAAGGTGGTGGCCCATCCGTCTGTCCGTCGAACGTTAAAGTTTGAGAAATATTTGACGAATCGACGGATAGAAAAAAAAATTTGCCCTGCGATTGGTTGAAGATCACGTGACCACCAGACGGACGACTGACGGGTGCGACGGATGTTTGTGAGTCGACCATAAGTCAAGTGCCTATAAATAGTTACAGCTTCAGCCAGTCTAAAGTTGTGACATTCTCTTAACAAACTTTCTGTCTCGTTTGATTTAGGCTTGCTTATCTCACTGTACTTCTTAAGCACTATTTCAAACTTCTTGGAAGTGAAATCTATGCTGTACTGTAGCAGTGAAATGAGAACTTCTATTAGAAAAAGAAGCCTTGAACTACACACAGTAAATCTCACACTTGCTTAATTTTAACTAAATGATACATTTAAGAATCACTTAAATTAGAGTACATTCAAATTTTACTGAATATTTTTAAGTGGTGGTCATGGTTTAGGAAAAGTTCAACCGCTTATTCCAAACCAAAGTTATCTAGTTTTTCTTGATATGTGCTCGTAATACATCAGATTTAGATGAACTTGGCTCATTGTAATTCTTAAGTAGTATTTTATTCTTCTCAAAAGAGAAAAACTGCTCTCTGCTGTATTGCATTGTATTGTATTGTATAGGGCTTATTAATGTCACCCCCCCCCCCCCCACCCCCCATGTTATGCCTGAAGGCTTATCAGGGGACAGCCTAAAACTAACTTATGACCTAACTTAAGCTTGATGCGTGATGTACTGGGAATAAATACCCACTAGTCTGTCTCAGCAGAGGACGTCCCAATCTTTTCCAATCTGTTTGGCAGGAAGTTGAGCCAGGTACATCTATAGTGTGCAAGGTGCACGGTTTCAGTTCTGCCTGGGGGTGGGTGTCTTCCCGTTTAAAAAACTGGCCGAGTAGCTTTGCGGCAGGGCACAAAATCAGGCGTAGGCAACACATTTAGGCATTTAGGTGTCACTGATACTTTAGCTATACCTGGGTGACGGGTTGTCAAGAATTGGTGCTTTGTTGGGGGAGCAGGGCGCAGTATGGCGGTAACAAAATACGCGAAGACTGGTGTTGGTGGCTGGTTGGTTTGACTCAAGTGTTTGGCTACTCAGCAAGGGTACTCTGTTGGGCCGGTTTTCTCCGGAGGGTGGTAGTAAATTTCTGTGTGTGTTTGAACTGACATGTAAATTCAGGGTTTGACTGTAAAATTGAAATTAATTTCCCAGTATAAGCAGTGAAAACTTCTACACATAATGTATGCAACTTCGGCCATTTAGTATCAGATTAGGGAAATGTAATTTGGGGGGGAGGGGGGGTGTGTATTAGGTGTTTGCAGGAGTGTTGAAAGCCAACTTTCATTGAGAGCAGCATCGTTAACAAATAATACAATAAAACTCTGCTAAGAAGTTTCTGAAGGGACTTTAAAAATTATTCTTATTGCCCAGGAAAACTTAAAAGGACCAAATTACACATGTGCGAATAGACAAGGTGCACAATTATTCAACTTATTAAGCAGGAAAACTTCGTAAGTGGGAACTTCTTAACAGGGTTTCACGTACATATGGTTGTAAACCACAATCAATCACTCCATCAAAAGGGTTGAAAAATAAACAATGTTATTACAGTAGCAAGGAGCACTCCCTATGAAGAATGAACATTACCCAAACTCAAATACCTTATCTGGATAGAAAAGCATTTTTCTGAAATATCATATTCAGAGTCTTGGCATATCAGCTTGAGCTGCACTCGTACACAAATTTCTCAGTCACATGACCCTAACTCACATGACTTCGGACATTGGTAAGGTTAAACCGTGCAAGAGCCTTCGTGTGTATCAAGTCGTAGACGCACGCACTGGTTATGTACTACAAGAGGAGCGACTCGTATACGAGAAGCATGTTAAAACTAACAAGATTGCAGATGTTAGTCAGGTGTTTACTTGAAAAGAAATCAGCTTACAGCAGAGTTATAAGAAAGAAGGTGAATAATTATGCATTCAGTGCAACTAAATCACTGTGTAAAGCACAAAAAAATGTAATGTATCATTGGACACTTTAAATTTATAACTGCCACTGCACATTTCTAAATAAAGGCTATTCAATTATACTTAGAAAAAAAAAATCACTGCCCAGTATTGCGTATAATTAAACTCTAACTTGGGTCGCTTTGCTGTCTGTAAAATTGGCAGTGTCTCGGTGAATAACTAGTAGTAGTTTGAAGTGAACACGTGCTCGCTGGTATTCGCTGTTCAGTAAATATGAGTTATAGCATATACTAAAACTGATCCTTTGTAACCTTTGTAAACATCGCCGGAAAAGAGTAAGCTTAATTCTACGCAGGTTGGGAAGCTCAATGCTGATATTATGAAATTAAAAACTTTTGCTGCTAGGTACTTAATTAAATATAACAGGATCAGAAAAATCCTTTTGATAATGGCTATAACTATTTCGCTCTTAAATTTGTAACTATTTTCTGTAAAATAAACATTTTTATGGAAGCTCAATTCCAAACACAATTTAATGTTTACTCTTTACTCTTGCAAATAGCATTGGAGATTGTGAATAATTGTTACAGTATAAATTTAATATTTAATTTTTTTGGCTGGTTTAATTTCTGCCAAGCAAGTTTTTACATACAACTAAACAAGTTCTCCATATATCGCCAGCTTAACAGCCATATCTTTAGAACACCAGTACACCTTACGGCGCAAATTTTCCACGCCCCTACTCTCCCATAAGGAGTCTCTTATTGTTCCTAACATGAGTATTATAAACCTTGCATAGCAGTTTCTTATTAAATTGTCGTGGTTTGTGACTGAATTAACTTTTGATCTTGACAAAAACAAATCTTTCTTGAAGTATACACGTTAACTCTTGTGCCTGTATGCAATTCAAAGTCAACAATATTTGTAAATAAAATTGTGAAATACAGTAACTTTCAGAAACTGGTTTTGTGTTTTATGGTGGCTGTAGTGGGTTGCGATTCTGTGGATTTAAGTGTTCATGTTTTACTTGCGTGCACCAGATGGTAAACATTTGGCATTAGCATATCAATAAACAATAAACTTTTTTCCCACTAATTTTGGAAGGAATAAAACTGCGCAAAGCTGTTAAATTTCATATTTAATACGGAATATGTGAAAGTGCAATTAACATGGGCTTATACAGTCATTTCAAGAATGATTATTCAGTCGTTTATTGTATTTAAGCTGACATGGGAAAGTGTATGTATACTGAAATTAGGTGGACATTTGCATAATTTTTAAAGCAATATTGGTGTGAATTTTATTTACATATGTTTTGAAGACTTTTCCCATTATTTCACTCTACATATCTGCTTTTTGAGGTGCTAAATAACAAAATAATTCAACATTTTATCTGCAATTGTCTTGTGTGTACAATAAAAGAAAATTCATTCCTTGCTTAAACTTTCCATGATGTATGCTTGTAACGAGAGAAAATTCTCACCCAGGTAATACACAGCCTTGAGTATGATCTGCAATAAAATACACTTTCGGGTGCCTTTGGAGTATGCAGTACAAAGAAAGTGTATCATATAAAAAAATAACCAATGTACATGAATCAAAATTAAAAAGACCTTAAAAAGACTACAAATGTAGCTATGTATACAGGACCGGATTTCCTTTGTAGCCGCCTGTAGGCCCATAAAAATGTGCCGCCCCTCCAGTAAAACTGTTTTATTTTTCCTATCTCATATTTATTTGTTATTATAATATCCACTGAGAGCATATGAGGTGCGACATTTTAATTTGAACCAGCATGTAAATGTATTGTTAATAAATCACAACATTAAAATAATAAAAAAAATGACAACCAGAACTGCAAATATTATGAAATTGATTGTAATGAAAACACTGGCATGGTATCATTCAATAGTAAGGACAGCATTTAGAAATTAAATTTGCTTTCTATGAAAGAAAAAATACTTAACTTAAGCCTAGTAAGATAACTCGTGTCTTATCCGTAGCCTTCCTTTGAGCAAAGTAATTGATAATATGCTCAAAGTCCAAATCCCACAGCATCTGTCCCTCGATATTCAGCAATGCCACGACCAATAACTTGTCTTCTCCCATGGTCTGTTTCACACGTCATAGAGTAGAGAAAGAGCATTCACCTGAACAGTTTGTTACTAGAGCACTGAGAATCATTCTGAGCGCTATGTTTACATTGGGATGGGCTTCAGCAAACCCGTCTTGGTTTAAACATTTACTTGATTTTGTTAGATTGATATTTCCCTCATCAGGTGTTTGTGGCTTCACATGCTCTCTTAAGGTGCAATGACTCTTCTACAATGGATGTTTCAAGATCACTATTGTAGTAAGAGGCCAATTTACATGCAGGTGAAGAAATCTGTGCTGGTTCGTACATGCTGAGATGTTCTAAAAAGCCAAACCTCTCTTGAAGCTCATTGTAATGTGCACTTTGCACTGGCAGTTCTGATCTTAGTGTGTCCAGAATTACATTACATGTACCAACATGAAAATTATCTGACCCAGTCTTAAGAGTTATTTCTCCAGCCCTAGTCTCATCAGGCCTCAGAGTGCGCTTCCTTTTCCTTCCCTCGTCAAATTTGTAAATTTCTATTCCGCTCACCGACTTCGCAAGGCATTCATAGTGGTCAAACATTTCTGTTTCTCTTAAATTTGTTACGAAGTCAGACAGCGACGTGTTCATTTTCACAACTTGCCACAAATATACGTTTACTGACTGCAGCTTGGCACTAACAGCATTAAACGTACGAAGGTTTGCAGTCCAGAAGACTACCATAAATGCAGTTTCTAATATATTTTATTTTTGTCTCAATGAAGATGCCTCATTCCTCGTTTGAGGTTTTTCTGAACTATCATTTTCGAAAATCTGCAAGGTCTCATAATCCACACCAATTGTTCTCTAGTGCGTAGTATGCATCATTTCGAGTAGACCGAGTCTTCAACAGACTTTGTAGAGTCCGACCTCTTTCTCTTTTGCAGTTTCGAGCTAGGAGAGCCCAGCGGTATGTGGAAGCCGAGAAAAAATTGTACAGTTCTTGTAGCAGTCCAAAAAACGATACTGCTTCAGTGCAAGATTCCGCAGCCCATGAACCCACAAGATTAAGTGTGTATGCTGCACATGCAGATAGTCAACAAAGGGACAAAGTTCCTCCACCCTTGCATGCCTGTATATGCTCCAGACATATTCGAGGCATTGTCATATGACTGGCCCCTGCAGTTTATGTCCAACTCATATTTGCTCAAAACAGTAAAAATAACATTCGCTATTTCTTCTGACTTATTTCCTTCATTTGATAAAAAACAAACAGTTCAACTGGCTCCCCATCTCCATCCTTCTTAACATAGCGTATAATAAATGTTAGTTGATCAGTGTGTGAAATATCTGGAGTGGAATCGACACTTATACCAAAGTATTCAGCTGCTTTCACTTCCTTCACTATTTCATCCCTTACTTTTTCAGCCATCAAAATAATCACTTCTTCATAAATGGTCTTGGAAAGATAAGATGTATGTCCTGAACCTCTGTCACTATGTTTTCTTAGATGTTCTGCCATGAATGGATCAAACTCTACAAGAAACTCTAGTGACCCTAGAAAATTGCCATTGCTTTACTGCCTGCGTGTTCATCAGTAACACAAAATGGTAACCCTCTAACAGCCAAATACTGTACTGCTGCGGTGATACGTTTCAAAACATTTTTCCAATAGTTGCATTCTTGTTCAGACTGTGCAACGAGCCTGTTATCAATTTCATGCTTTAGTATTTCCTCTTAGTTTAAGTGTTGCAAAGCTATTTTTATGCTGAGGTGACTCCTCATGGTCTCGTACCCTCTTAGAAGCATTTTTACAGTCTTTAAACCCTTTAAACCATTTTCCCCACCAAATAGCAAGCAAGTCGCACAAAAAACAGATCCCTTTGATGGCGAGTATACTAGCTAATGCCTAACTTGTCTCCCCATTACGCAGTTTCTGAGAAAAAATATGCCTTGAAATATGCCTTGAAACATGCCTTTCTTTATCAGGGTACTTACATTTTGAAGCACTGAAGTCTGCGTCTAAGTTTTGTTAGATTCTATGAACAGTCACATAGTCTCGTAGCTCCTCATCAATTTCCCACTGGGCTGGATCTGTACTGGGTTAAAAAACAAGCTTCTTAGAATTGCTAGTGGCATCTGGTTCCATCAAATTCGTACAGGTCACTTCAGCATGGATATGTAGATGGATACTGCCACTGTTCAGTGAATTATTGGTACTTGATGTTAGAATTCGCTGTTCTTGAGCAGAAAATAATTTTTCTGGGAATGACACAACACATGCATCGGTAGCCTCTATGTCATCACTATCAAAGGAAGGACGATTTATAGAAGCACTGACGCTGTTGGTAGCATTATCACTTGCCGCCTTGGAGTCTGCAACATCTTCGTCACTGTTACATGCAAAAAAAAAAAGAAGAAATCTTGGGGATCTGCTTTAGAAGAGTACTGCTCCTTTCTTCTTTAACTTTTTAAAATTTTTTGTATTAAGAACCACTGAGTCTTGCTCTTTGGGTACTCATTTTGTTCACGTTTCACAGGCAGCTAAATTCGCAACACTTAAACATGCGGATGCGCACATACCTATTTTGCACTTATAAGCTCGGACATGTTCCTAGTTTGACCGAACATAAATAAAAAACATTGCTACGAAACGCGAGTATGATGTGGTCCGCGCCACGCCGCGCCGTCCGCATCACATCAGCACAACTAGTGCCAAATGGCAACTATACCATTTCAAAAACAAAGAACAATGGTATTGAATCATACTGCCCTTAATGCCGTGGTCATCAATCCTCTCAAATTCCTTGCTCCCCCCCCCCCCCCCCCCAGAACAATCTATATAAAATTGTGGCAGAAACGGGCGGGACAGAAGTTTTATGGAATTAAATACAAATGATAATTTATCAAGCAAATTCCCGTGTGAACATAAAGGTTGAAAATGGAAAAAATGTGTATCAAATATGTACTGTATGCAGCTTAAGAGAGTATCATTTAAGCGAAGATTATCAACACAGCGCGTTCGCGCCTGTGTGTCACATTTCACGGTGATAGCGAAGTAACGCAGCTGTCTTCAGCATCAATAATGACAATTTAAGGCATACATGTCTTTCTCTATGCTGCCCCTTGAAAAAGTGCCGCTCTATGTCTGGGTCTAGTCGGCCTAATGAGAAATCCGGCCCTCTATGTATAATACTTCTGATCCCATTTTGCTCTTGCATTTATTTGGTAAATAGAGCTACGTATTTAATTTGTGGGCAACGGACCAATTTTTTTATATATAGCAAAAGTATATTGTACTTTTGTATACAGTTAACATATTTCACATCAACTGTAGCTATCATCAGAATAAAAAATTGTAATAAAATTGTGAGCTTTAATTTATTACATCTTCACACAGATTCATTGAGTATGTATAAAAGAGCCAAGACTTTGTACATAATAACTGTGTGTGGCCCATCAATCATTGCAATTATTTGTAAGTGGCCTGATGGGAGAACTAATTGAATGGACTTGCAGTAGACTATAATTTTCGTAGCAGTGATATCTAAACATTGTGTTTGAAAGTTAAAACACGTGGTTATGTTTATATCTACACAAGGTGGAAAGCTACATATTGGCTGAAAATCTATGGACATTAAATGTTTCGTACCAAGTTTTACTCAAAATTACTAATAAGTTTTGAAACAAATAATTTTTACTGGAGTTCTGGTCACCATTTGGAAGCGTGGGTAGGGGGTGCACACAAACTATTGGAAAACTGTTTGTGCTGCAAAAGTTGCTGGAACCAAATGGACACAGTGTGTCTGGTTTACATAGTTGTTGAATCATTGAATCACAGCTGTCCTTTGACTTCTCATCCACACTTGAAGGTTTTAATTATTAATACTTGTGGATAATGAAACAAGTAAATATGTAACTGAATAATAGATTAAATGGTACATAATACTTCGGTATGTAAATCTTAAATTAATGTAGACTACTAATTATATAAATCAATAATTTGAGGATTCATTCAATATCTGTGTTATAGGTGCTTTTAGCATAGAAAACTTGAATTATTTTATTATTATAGAATTTTTTTTTTTTAGTGCATTAATTGACTTGACTGGGCAATCACGGTGGCGAGCAGGGTGCATACTCTCGCATTTCCGTTGTTCTTCCTAAATTATGTCAAATACAGTATACACTTTCAGTATAGCAGATAGTATCACATTTTCTCAGCTTTTGGTTTTACACTTGCAATATCACCTGCACCTGTCTTTGATGGTATGTTTTCCATGCTTGCAGGTAGAAACTTAATTTACAATATTGGTTGAGGTGAAAGGTTACATTAGTGATATTGTACAGGAACCAGAATTTTGCAGGTCTGTCTGTACATTTTAAATAATCAACTTCATGTATTCATATATATTAATTAGACCTCGGCTAGAATTACTCTTGATCGTTGATCTTCAGGACTTCTGGGGGGAAAAAAACTCAGACCACGAAAAAATTTGTGTTTTAATTAGTATAATAAATTGACTTAATAACTGAGTGGCAGAAATGTCAGTTGAAACCAGTATTTGTAAATGTTAAAACACATTACATATTTAATCCGACTGAATAAGTTATAACATTAAAATAAAAATTAATTTCGATTTAGTGAAAAAAAAAACTGCTGTAATATTCCAATCAACAACTCCCTGGCAACTTATTCATCGAGGTTGGCTCAACAGAACAAGAAATGGATGAACTATAATACATACAAAAAATAATTATTGGCTCTAGAAAGTGATACTGCAAATGAAATTAGCTTGTCGAATGGCTTACAAACACAAATAATTTAGTTTAAATAAAATATAATAAGCGCCACTGGACTCGAGTGATGGATCACAAAACAGTGCCACTATTTTTTAGAACTCTCAAGAGGTAGCCTTCACAGCCAAGACAGAACACATCCAGGGGGCATATGCTCCAGGGACTAGCTGTTTTCATGTGAAAACTATGGATAATGGAAAACCTTAATGTCACAATCATTTTAAATAACTTAATATGGAAGAGTTTCAATTTTAACTTATGTATACAGGCTATTACTAACAGTCAAAAAAATATTACTGTATTTTGATGCTACATTAATTCACAAGGTGCATACACTCATTGCAGAAACCATAACAAGTTAATAAAAATTCCTAGCGCAGAGACATGCCCTCCACCTAGGCGAACCGGATTGGATTTCCAGTGAAACCGCTCCCAGATTTTCGCACGTGGAGGAATTGCACTGGACAATGTCGCTGGTTGGCTGGTTTTCTCTGGAATCTCCAGTTTCCCCCACCCTTGCATTTCGGCTTTGCTCAGTACTTGCCTCACTTCACCCACATCGGCGCTCAAGACCTCGATGTTAAAAGTCACCCGAATCTCAACATCCCACTCTCTCTCTCCTACCGCCAATTGACGTGGGGTCATCAGTTGTGTAGCTCACAAAGTCATTGCATATCACAGACTTAAAAAAAATGTATTTTGAATACCACAACCGAGCAGATCACTTCCCGCTCACATTCAAAAATGTAAAAATGTGAAGGTGTATATTGAAGTCTCTCTTTAATTATTTGATCTTTTAGACAGTCTCATTTCAGGTATATTATGGATTTCTCACATTTCTTTGAGACTATGGTAAACAAAAAAAATATCTGAAATACTGATACGGGACGATCAAATACAAAGATGTTGCCATAACATTAAGTTTTATTATTATTGCCACTGAGAGAGTTGTGGTTAAAAACCTACGTACGATGAAACCCCTTACATTTGCACCACTGGGTTGGGGCCAGAAAAAAATGGTGCAAAATGCAGGAATGTGTAAAGAAGTAAATTTATAGTGCATGAGCATTACTGTATATGAGCCCAAAGAAAATGTGTAGAGTACAGAAAATGGTAACATTGTAGAAAGGAAGGGGATGTTTATACGTGTGTCTGCTTTGCATTTGGGTTCTAGCTAGTAGTGTCTGTAATTACTTGAGCAGATTTGAAAGACTTACTATAGGTTCTTTTCAGCCCATCATTTAATCTTCAGTACGAATATGTAGAAAAAATTGTGTTAAAATTACATTGGTTCCCATTGTGTGTATCAAAACGAAATGTATTTGTTATTAATTTAAACATTACTCTTTTAATTGGACATAAAGATGGGGCACTATTTTTCCTAATTATCCACGAAAATTACTACGGCAGTTACCTACTGGGCACTTTTAACTGCGTTGCACCATGTTTTAAATACTGATTTTGCCAAGACTATAAATTCTGTTTATATTTTATCACATAAAAGGGAAAGCATACCCCATATTAGGGCTGTATGGTACTTTCCCGATATCATGCATGCTACAAATATTGTTTTGGAGCTCTCCAAAATTGTTAAAATGACTTTATCAGACTGCTGCATCTTAAACTCATGTGCAGATACTATGATAGGAACCTGTAATGAACTTTACTTCAAACTTTCCAGCGATAAAATTATAGTCTCACTTGTTAAGACGTATTAGAAAAATACTGAAAAATGTGTGCTTATTAGGCAGGAAAGACTTATTAACAGAAAACTTCTTAAGAGGGTTTTACTTTATGTGGCAACATAAAAGCACTGCACGCCAGTTCAGAACTCAATGCATAGTGGCAATGAAGCATTATATGTGAATGGCAGTTTGACCCTTATCGCTTCTTCATTTCTGAACCTCAAACTGCCAAATAGCTGTAGGTAGAAGAGTCGTAATTACACACAGTTGGTGTTTTTATGTAGACGTAAGTGCAGTTGGTGGCAGGTTTTTCTTCCAGAAGTTGATTTTTGAAAGTGTACAGTTATCTTCAATAAAACCTGCTGTGTTGAGTAAGCAGAGCACCAACAGTGAATTGTATTGTATTGGAAAGGGCTTATTAACGTCTCTTGGTGTTGTGCCTGAGGGCTTTTCAGGGGACAGTTTACAAACTAACTTATGACATAACATAAACTAACACCTATACTTTACCTGGGACTCGAACCCAGAACCTCCAGCACCCCAGACCGTCGGCGCACCAACAGACTGCGCTACAGGAGGCTGGCACCAACAGGTAAAAGAAGTTTGTCAGAATGCATGTTTTTCATAGCTAATTTATGCACATACTCAAGATAACTGGATGTCCAGATTATAATTGGTTCTGAACCACGCGCCTCATG
Source organism: Dryococelus australis (assembly GCA_029891345.1). Lineage (NCBI taxonomy): Eukaryota > Metazoa > Arthropoda > Insecta > Phasmatodea > Phasmatidae > Dryococelus > Dryococelus australis. The sequence continues at coordinate 31,533,323 of CM057006.1, forward strand.
AGACTGTGTTAAAAAATTTTAGTCATCGTAGAGGTAGGTCTCAAAACATCACTGGTCTAGCTGCCTCGCTGCACAGCATGACACCTATGTGTTTTATTGATTCTTATTTTAGTCCAGATATAAACAAGTAATAGCTATATCGTTCCACCATGCAGTACGAGTGATATCTAGCAGAACTATGTTTATATGTCGCTACTGATATTATTTCATGGAAATAGATCTCTCACAAATATCATCAGAATTACTTAATTAGAATTATTGGCACTTTCTGGTAGTGACTTGATGCAAAGGACCCAGCAGAACTGTGGGAACACAGTCATTGATACACAGCGTGTGAGCATGTCGCAGGTAACAAGTGTCGAATAATTTTGAAAGGAAGTGTAGAATGTAATAAGATGAGAATGACACTTAATCACTTGTAAAAATTAGTCTTTCAACTTCAAAATTATTTTTCTTTTTTAATTATGTAGTACAGTTTGTAAGTTAAGTTCATTAAAATATGACCTACTTTCACATGAGTTCAGATAACAGCGTGAAGGTTAACCAATCTCGGAACACTAAGCCATATGGGTTTGCTAATCCCAGGAATAAAGGAGGAGTGAAAAGAGTGCAGTGTACCTCGATACAGCGGACTGAAACACTATAGTCTATTTGAGGTTTCTTCACGCTTATTCAAGCTTGCATGCTTTGTGTTTCATTCCCAATGATAACCACTTCAGTGTTTTAAATCATTTTGAAGATAGTGACTAACCACCCTTCAAGGATATGAAGTGTAAGCATGTGTGACATGTTGCTTTTCTCCTAGTGTTTGCAGTTAATTGTGCAGTTTTTAAAAGCCCCTGCCATATATAAAATTAACTTTGCCGTGGATCCTCTCACTTGTTACGAACATACCATTTGTTACTCTTACGTGCATAAAACAAAGAGAAACTGTAATGAAATAATGTCAGCATGTGAATTTCAACATCACGCTGTTAAGGGCACCATCTGTCTGAAAGTATATTTGACCTGTCTGAGGCTTAGAAGCTTGAGAGTGCTAAGGGCTACCTAACATAGATAGGTGCCTCGAATGCCTTTGTACTCAAGCCATTGAACTGGCATCATTCGTTTTATTGTTATCCATCTTAAGAAATTTCAGTGGTGATTCTATAATTTTATGGTACAATAATAGAGAAAGCATGCAGTGGAAGTTTCATTGCTAAAAATTAATATGAAACACTATTTACCCTTTTTCACTTGGAAATAAATACACTTTAGAGCTGGAAATAGAAAACTTAAACTATTATTTGGACGAGACAAATTTCATAAATACTATATTGGTAAGCAACTACCTCTGAAAAATATTTAACTGTTTTCAATTAAAAACTGCAATACGTCTGTAGCTCCATGATCTGCATATTTTGGGGCCTGGCACATAGGACTCTTAATACCGTGTTAATACAAGGAACTAAGTTTCCTCATTTCTAGCCAACTTTATAAGCAATTTTTCAGTCAGTACATTGAAAGAAATATGAAAGGCAATAGACTTTTTTACCCCCAGAAATTAATTTTAAAAGTCCTTAAGTAACCACAAATAGCTTACACCAAGACTGGAAGAGAGCAGAGTGACTAGCACACGAGAAAAACAAATTTGTTCATGCACACATTGAAATGCACACTTTGTGGTATTTTGTTAAGTGGGATTGTCCATACACGTCATATCTTTATAAAAATGCTGAGGAGGTTAAGTTGACTTTTATAGCAACTGCAGCCATAACTATGAATGTATGATACGGCTAGGAATGTTGAATAGATCGTGATTTTTGGTACGTACAGGTTTGGTCATTTAAGATTTCAGGCAAGTTTTGTACGCCCTACATAACAGTCGGCAACTTAGTAGCGACGTGGAAGTTGAAACATGCTAACTCGTACCCGGTATGAACATAACATTGACAGCTTCAGACTTCAAAGACTCAATATATAGTTGACACATGCCGCTCCTACTACTTGTCCCGCTCCTACTACTTGTCAACTATGATTATGACTCATCGCTCTTTACGTGAAGTATGCCCTTACTTCAACCTACGTAAGAGTTGTCTACATTACCACCCACGAGAGAGTTGTGTACGCAACACTTTGCACATAAATTCGGGGTCGCTTAAATCTCCTGGGCGGCCGAGCACGTGGTCACAAGGTTACACAACCAGCAGGCACGCCGCCTCCCCTCTCCCTCAAGCTGAGATCCTGCAAGCCGCCCACCACCGGGCAAGGCAGAATGCTACCGAATATGAACGAAGCAGCATTACTGACAAGTTCTGACGAGAGATTTTCAACTCCCATGCCACGGCAGGAGGAGGTCACGCGCCTTCTCCACACCCCGCTGTGGCAGCCTAGACTTCAGCACTATATAAGTCCGTGAGCAGCGGGGTACCAGAAGTCATTCTTGTTTCTTCTCTCACGACATCTCGAGCACTGACAAGTGCTTGGACCTACAGAGATCATCCAAGTCTTAAGTATGCCCCCAGTGGCTACTTCCAACTATGACGACCAGTCATCCAATGACCAGCGAACATGCTAACACTCGTTAACTTAATTTTGTTAGACACCCGCTTTCTTTAATACAGTTTAGTAGGAAAGTATTTTTCACGTCTACAACAATCTTCCCTTTTTTCACCTAGGACCAGGTTGCCTATACCTGGCTAATGTAGATAACCTTCAGCACTCTACTGTTTGGTAGAGGCAGCACGAGTCACGTGTTTATTTACTTTTCAATAAACCTAATTTTGTTCTCTCTCCTTACGCCTTTTCATTTACAGAGTATTTTCTATTTTCGTCTGCTAGGAACAATTCACGTTGTGCACTGCCAAGAGAAACGGAGTATTGTTCTAAACCTAATTAACACACCCATTAGATGGCCGCCTGTTACTTCTCACCACCCGAGCACTGTTAGTGCCGGAGGGGAGGAACAGAGGAGCCACAACCGCTAGGAATACCATCATCCAAGGAGGGGTAGCAGGCCCCGGTTATTCCCTTGCTTTGAGCACTGTTAGTGCTGAAGTGACCATAGTCTGAGTTTTGCCATTCAACCTTGCCTGAAATCACATCCAGTAGAGGCATTGGTGGTCCAAATGGCTCTCCGTCTCTGATCAACCCACCAAGCATGGGGATCAGTGGAGACTTTTACCGAGCTCGTGCCAGCAAGCAGCTATTGGAGTGACACTTAAATTGTTTCTCGTCAAGGTGCACTATGTGTGTTGTTCAATCAGCGACACTGTATGCCTGTCAAGATAATGCACTGCAAAAGGTGTAGGGAGCAAAACCTAGCGTTTCTTGCTGCCAAACAGTGGTCTGCACTTCCTCCTACGCAGGAAAGGCAGGCGGAACGGGACAGCACCGCCGCACTCAGGAATCAAGCAGTCGCGACTGCTCCTGTGGTGTTTGTATATTTTCCACCAAATATTCGCACCAGCCCAGAGTATCGCCCGGTTCCAAGAGGACTGGTTTACGAGACCGAGGCTAGGTACAGCCTCGCCAATCCCACGTTCTGCAGCTGGGAATCTGTCGTCTGGAATCATCAATATGGCGTGGAGCAACCCAGCGACCATTAAGTTGAGATCAAGGGTCGAAACCTCAACTCCATCAACCTCACGATGGTCTTCGGAGTAAGTCTGTAACTAACACCTCTCCCCAGTCACTGACAAACCTGTATAAAACCACGTTCTTGGTTTAGTGTATAAATCCAAGGCGATTGTGCCAAGCAGACCTTAACCAGGCATGCGTCATAGTGAAGTTGTACTGTAAGAGTTCATTACAAACTGTTGTTCATAACTCTAGATAAGTATAATATGAAAGTGCTGTGATTATACCATTACCAGGGAGGTAATTGCATTTAGGTTCCATGGATGAGTTAGTCGATCAGCCCAGTATCGCTGCACTGGTTGCTACATGTTATACGAGATGGTGGAAAGCATGTTGTTTAGTACTGACTCTGGTGAATGTTGATTGTGTTGGAGCTGATGTCTCTCTCCTGTGGCGGTCCCCTTGTCCTTCCTGATGTGTTGGACCTGAGTTGTGTGGTCCTGCTGTGTTCTCGGTTAACACCTTCGTATCCAGAGCTACTGCCATGTCTGTCACTGCCACAGCTCCAGGTACTGCCAAAGATGGTGGACCGGAGTCACGAGCTGCTCGCAAGTCCTCTGCAGATACAGACATGTCCAAGGATGCTGCCATATCAGCTGCTGCCACTGCCACAGCTGACACACTATTCTGCGAGGCCTCTGGGAAACCATTGAATGGTGATTCGGACTACCGCTGCTCTGGCCTTCCCGAAATGCTGGAATTCTTGGAACCCCACCTGTAGTCTGTATTCGTTGGATTTTCGAAAACCAGTTTCTCCTTGCACTTTAGTCTTGGTAGATATGAGACATCTCCTCATTGGCTGGGGCCTCATTAGCTGGGCGGCGAATCAACTGGTCAACATGGCGCTGGTGAATCTGTCTGCTCTCTGAGGTTTGAACACTGTACATTACTGGCCCCTCCTTGGCGATCACCACTCTCCAGGGATACACTTAGGACCTGGCCCATAGTTACGCAGAAGAATGTTATCCCCTTCTGTGAAATGCCTACCCCTTTTGTCGTCTGTGTCGGTCGTCTCCACCCTTGAAGTGCTCAGCGTGCTGGAATACAACATATCAAAAATTAAATTGTTTTTAGTTTCTTGCCCATCAACAGTTCAGCTGGGGATTTCTGGGTTGTAGTTGTTGGTGTGGTACGTAGTGCAAAAAGTATTCTCTGCAGACTATACACACAATGCCAATGCACGACATTAATTTTTTGGAGTATGTAGCTTCGAATGATTGGATACCACACGTGAACTGGGTGGAGGCCCTTTCGCATACAAAAGTGCTATGAACAACAAAAAATATTTGGCAACAGAAAGGCGCATTACATTGGGGTACTATTCCGCAGCTCTGATAGCCCCACGTTATTAATAAAACAACCTAATAGGTAATTCACCACAGTATTTCTCCATGTCTAAAACATTCATCCTTGGTCACCGTAGTACAGTAAGCACTGGTTTTAACATAATCAGTGAAGTTACCTGTAATCAACCCCCTGATGATTTTTTATTTTTTGCAACCGACTCTTAAATAAAATATAAAATGTATTTTGTAATTATGTATTTAACCTGAAACATGGAACAATGACAACAAAAGATAATTAATGTACTCTACAAGGAACTGACCCATACCGTATTGAGTTCAACCCTAGAATTAAATTATTATTTATTTGTTCCCTTTCCATGTAACTTGTGATAGTTAGATAACGTATTTTAATGATAATTAGCCAACACAAAGTTTTGTGTGAAGCCAAGGACAGGTATGTTAAATAATGGACACAACAGTACTGCCAGAAAATCTAGTGTATTTTTAGTTTTGTATTGCATATCTTTTTACCTTTCCAATAATGAAAAAATGATGACACAAGCATGTTATGAGCCTGTCCAGTAAAACTAAATATAAACCTTGAGATTGTTTAGTAAAACAGGAAATTTTTTAACGGCTGTGATTAAATCTTTGAGGCCTGCTGAGTATTTTCCAGTGGCGTTTATTCCATAAATGCAAGGTAAGCAATGCTTGCCCTATACATATTGGAAATGTTTGACTCTTTATAGTGTTAGCCTGAACTTTAAATGTTAACACATTTAATTCCAGAAACTGAGTTTTCGTAACCCCCGTACTGTACACACTTAGTGCTGCTATCTAGTCTCCCCTCTCCCCCCCCCCCTCCATCCAAAAAGGGAGTGACTGACGATAAATTGAACTCACAAGCGAGTGATCCTGCCGAGTTCCTTCCGCGGGGTAAGTATCGTTCTGTTTGCGTACTTCAGTCCTCATTTTTCCTTGGAAAGTGGAGGAAAGTGTTCAGGAGAACGGGAGTTTTCTTATAATTTGTAATATGTTCTCTAAATAATATTCAGTTTAATTATTATTACATTCATTTCATTTCCGTTTTTGTAACTAATGTTAGTTATTGTAAAGCGGTAAATACATTTGGAGGGTAAGCAAAGTTGGACGTTGCGTTTCGTAGTAGAAATTGAAAATGGAACCACAGTCCGGCACTAGCAAATGTTATCTAAAACACTCAAATATGTGGGGCTATTATACCACTTACCCTGTAAAAAAAAAAAAAAACAACTCTACACGCCACTGGTATTTTGAAAACATTGTGCAGATTAGAAACACGATTTCCGAACACCAAAACATTGCTAAAATGGCTTTTCCAATGTGCTGTATCTCATAAGTACACTTAAGATGTATACAAAAATATTTATGGGGACCTCTAGTAAACTTTGCTACAGACTGCCCACTTACTCCCATAGGTACACGTGATATGAGAACACTGTACCCCAGTCCAGAGGCTTGCATGTAGTGGTGATGGTGTACTTGATGCACATGCCATTGTCATCCTTATCGTATCCTTGCTTCTTTACCACAAACACGGAAAATAGCTCCAGGTTGGCAAGTGCCTTGAAAACGTTAGTGCCAAATTGTTTTTTCTCGATTTTAGGCATATTTTATGGTTTTTTTGACATACCAGTGATACTTCATAAAAGTACTACCAAATCAAAAAAAATAACATCAGTCATGTTTTAATACATTAGTGTAAGAATTTTAACCTAAAAATTTAATTTGTACAACTTTCAAGATGTTATCTTAATACTAAGTTAATCTTCAGCTAGTGTTAATAGAAGCCACAGTGTGTCACGTCACAATTTCTCCGAAATCAAACCCGTGGTACACTAGCAAAAAAATATTTTAACTTTCTTCGGCTGGGGTCACAATACCCCGATAAACTCGACACATCAACCCCTACACGACAAAATTTGAGTTGCTGCCAATGTAAAGCAAGGTCACTGTAATGTCAGCAGGACAGAATTGTAGTTCGGACAGCCCGACAAAAGTAGGTTCAATTTTTTACTTTCCGTCGTGTCTTGCTCGTCGAATCGCGCAGAAAATTTAAACATAACCTAAAACAAAATGTTATGCTTAATTTCCCTACTGTAGTAAATAATAAACTACCTTGCCACCAAAATAACGTTCCGGTTTGTTTTTCCTATTGTGTACATTCAAATACTGTCAAAAGCAAAATAATCATTCGCTTATAAGGATAACTTGCTGTTTTAGGATTCTCCAACGGCCAACTAACAAATTTGTCGGGCAGATTTCATAGTGGTATTGTGAACACTGAACCAAATATAATGTTAAAATCCGTCGATCTCTGACGTTGTGTCTGTCTGTCTGTCACATCGTGTTAGTCGGGGGCTATTGTGACTCCAGCATTACTGTTTTAAATATAAATAGTATTATCCTGAAATGTTTAAATTGAAATATGAGCAGAGAACGTAACAAATTTCCAAGAAATATTTTAATAACATGCTGATGTTATATTTATATTAAGCTGTGGCTAACTATTAAAGCGGTATTCACAATAGCGCCTTGAGTCGAGAACATTGCACGAGCGATCGCCATTGGAATTGACGTCAGTCACTGGCGACGGAGAATAAGCAGAAGAACAATTGTGTATTTCATAATAAATAAACAGGCAAAAAGATGAGTTAAAGAACAAATGAAAATGTGCACAATAAATGGTTTGCAGAGATATTAATTGGAGTCTAAATTTATAAAATTTATATAGATTTCTTTTTACATTTAGGAAAACAAAATTATGGTGTTTCCCGATGAGTGAAGAGTCGTTCATGCTCTTAAACGTAATTTCGTATTTTAATATATTTATATTAAAGAAAAGTGTATACTAACTAAATGACAAACAAATCCACTGTAATTCCTTAGTTTTTTTTATCATCTCATTGCAAGTTTACTTGCAGGGAAACAGATGGCAGCACGGTCTGTGTCGCCAGCCGCCGGCGTCAGAACATCGCTCTATTGTGAAGATGCGAATAACGTTCGTCGCTGGCGGCCAGCGTCGGATGCGACGCGTCGCATTGCGACGCTCTATTGTGAAAAGTACCGCTTAAATGTGTTCAATTTTTAACTCTAACAAAAAAAAAGTATATGAATTGAAAACTTTTATACCTAATTGTGTTGGGTCTTGAAAGGTAATTTTCCACTCTTGTATTACTATAATTTCATATCACAATGAAAAAATTAGCATTGTGCAAAAAATTTAGAAGACAAATTTTTAACTTTTTATGGTTTCCACGTACCTGTCACTGGAACTGCGTTGCAGTGTGTTTGACCCCCCCCCCCCCCCAATTTTCCCACAAAACTATTAAACGTGTATCTAATATGCTGTTCTACGAAAAGAACACACACTTCTGAGGAGGGTTGGTGAGTTGAGATGGGTCACAGAGTATCAACCTGCTACATTGTATCTGATACACACTTCAATCAAGTACTGTAAATGAGTACACTGCCAAAGTATCAAATACATTTAGTATCAGTTTAACGTTCGCCGCCAGTATGTTGCGTCTGTAGTTGCATGTAATTCAGATACAATAAAATTGTAATTGTATTTTAAATGTGCATTTAAGATGTAACACTATTCTAAGTTTTCATTTACATGATTTTTTACACGTAGCAAGTTCATTATCCTCTCTGAAACACTTTCGCGCAAATGAAGTCTTTTATTATGATCTTGTTCTTATTCATACTTTATTTCACTGTAAAATATAACTTACATTACACCAACTCAAAAACTGTATTTGATAATGTGTGTACTTGGTGCATACTTGATAATTAATGCACACACTCGATAATGTGCGTGTCTGATAAACGCCCGCTACCGAACAGACTGGCGAAGCATCGATAAGCACTGTAATTCCTGCATCTGATACATAAAGTACCAGACACAGGTCTGCAACTATCAGTTTGGAGCAGGTACAGAATATATCTGCGACAACCCATCTCTACTGGTGAATACTTTCAAAATGTCACTCGCGTTAGAAACACAATTACATGTCACTAAAGAACGGCTAAAAAAACTACTCTAAAACGCATCAGATGCATACTGGACTACTCGCGGTTCCTTGAACTGAACCTTCCTACAGAATTTCTACCAGTACAATAATAGGGTCACCGCTGAAAGTCGCACGGGTTCACGCAGTGCGGCGAACTGCACGCCAGTTCCGAGCCTCGCGCTCGGCGGCGATGACACTTGATGCTAGTGGAAGTGATATCCTCATCACTCCCGTGCATCTCTGCCTCAAACACAAAAACTCCAGGTAGGCGGGGCCCTTAAGGCTCCGCTTCACATATTATACAGAAATTCTCTTTTTTTTTTTGTGTCATAATTTCAGTTTTAGAGATAAGTAGTAGAGAAAATGTATGTTGGCGCACACCTGGCCACCATATGGGAAGTTTCCCCCCCCCCCCCAGAAATTCCCCTTTTCCCTCAAAATCGACTTAAAATAACCTAAAAAATTTCCCTTTTCCTCTAAAAAAAAAAAATCACATTTTTCCCTCAATGGTAGAAGCCCCTCGTATGCAAAAAGAAGCCACCCAAATCCAATTTTCGCCCAATTTAAGTACTTTGAAAGGCTTTCTTAAGACCGGCAGAGCAGTGGTGGCCATATTGGTTATATAGGCATAGGGTATGCCAAATCGATACAAGGGTCAAGGATATGGGATTAAGACTTTTTTAAAACTTTTTTAAAAATATTTTTACATAACTTTCAAAAGGTCACCCCTCACCCATTTCCATCCCACCATCCTAATAGGTGCAACCGAAGACTATCTAGGTAGGCGACCGCCATCTTAGTAGATGACCGCCGTATTGGTAGGCGACCGCCATGTTGGTAGACGTCGCCCATACACCATATTGGATGCAGGTGACCTCGACCTTTATACCGTGACCTTGAATGACCTTGAAAACAAACACACTAGGAAAAGTCACAAGAGACCTACTTGCTAAACCTGGTACCGAGGCACTGTACCTGTCAGTGTATGCCTATCGTTAAGGCACAGAATAGGTTGGGATAAAGCAGTTGTAGACAGGCCTTAAGAGTTAGTAGTCGGGACATATTTTGTGAACATTCGTTGTTTTTTGAGCTTACGCGTTTGTCAGTAGATAAATATCCTAGGAATACGACTGACTTTCTGCCAGAAAAATTAAACACAAATAATCTAAGCCCGTATGGTTTTGTTTTATCATATTTAATGTATTCAAAGAGAGGAAAAAAAAAAGTTAAATCTGTGGGCTTTCATCGCACATAGTAGAGTCTTACTGTTACTAATGTAATTAGCACAGGAAAGTGTAACGACGCAAGAACTGCACGTCGGCTCAGCACCTTGCACTAGAGCGGAAGTAACTCGGCGTCAAGTGACGTCACATTGACGCCTACAAATGCGTTGTCCGAAGTGAGCTTTTTGAATCTGACACTAGGTTGCAGTAAATTCGGCACATTATTTTTTGTTAGGTCGATAGTTTTTAAATTGTCAAAATTTTGCGTTATTTAATGTTTACGAGATGCGGGATTTGAATATTTATTTAATATATGTGGTTAGCGGTTTTATTTTTAATAAGTTTCCCATTTGATACCCAAATTTTCTTTTCTGAACTTAACATTTTAAAAGTTTTATCCTTCATATTAAATAGTTCAGACTGGACGAAGACATCGCTAATTATTTATTAAATCACATTTATTTTGAGAAATCCCACCTTACTCGTCCATTGTTTACATTTACAATGTAAACATTCCACGAATGCGCGTGAAAGTGGGAGTCTTTTTTTTTTTATCAACTTAGGAGGCAGCCTGGAACAAAAGTTCAGTTTTTTTGAATGCCTTGACTTGGAGCACGGGATCTTGGGACAGTGCCGTGACGTCAGAGGTTCACGTGCACCAATCAGCGTATCCTTGACCTAAAGGCCGGTCTACAATTGACATATACATAAAACATTCACAGTTAGAGCGATAAGTACATACAAAACACAACACAAGCAACACAAATGCAGACAAACCACAAAATGTAGTCTTCGAACTCACCTCCACGACAGACATTCAGGGCATCAAAACAGATTTAGAATGCGCCGGCTATGAAGTCACGCATATACCAGTTAAGTAAAAAGATTGCAAACACAATCGATCCCTCACAACACACGCTAGAACCCACGAGATTTTTCTGTGTCGCTGCGGCGCAGAACACTTCTCCACCCCCCCCCCCCCCACCCCCCTGCAGTTACTCGCCAGAGTCAATATGACAGTAGTTCACCCCCAGACTCTACCAGAACGCAGACAGACACTCGAGATCCTGGTATCGACGAGTGAGGACGTGTCTTCAAGGAGTAAGGAGTTGGGCCTGCCACTGTAGGTTTGTATAGCTTTCGCGACTTTTGAGTGTCTGCTCGTCGGCTGTTGGGTCTAAAAACCTAACAGTTATCTCGAGCGTAGCCCCTTAGGGGTCAGCGGCGACAGACTCTCTTGCAGCGAATAGGCATACTTAATTCTTTCTTCTTACCGTTGCTTCCTAGTGCACTTCCCCACCACCCCCCCCCCCCTTTTTCGGGTCCTGGACGGGCGTAGCTCTGTACAGGGGGTTGGGCCCCCCAATGAATCTGACGATAATCATCGTCATGTAAAAAACACAGCACCCGGTGCAGAATTTTATGAACCCAACCTGAACAATAGGTCTTCTGTTTTTTCGAGCCGGGAAGTTAATTCCAGTTTTCCCCTCTCTTCCTCAGACATGGAATTTGAATTCGAGCTTCAGGGTAGCAACCTGAAAAGGCGCAACTCCTATGAGAACTCGGAGGATACCAGAGCCGCTCTTCATACTCAACTGAGCAAACGACAAGCAAAAGAAAACATTGAGTACGAACAGCAAACCCTGGGTGAGTCCAGGCAACAGGCACAATGTGCCCCTGGCACGGCACTGGACGTGCAGCCGAACATTCCGGTTCGAAACCGGTACGCAATTTTGAGGGAGCAAGTGGCTTCCACATCGATCCCCGGCTCTTCAAGCCAACCACCAAACGTGAACCTGAACCTGCGCAACAATGCGAAACACAGAAAGCCAACTTTCCGCCTCGTGGTGCGTGACACAGGCAGGTACTCTTGCCTCGTTCGACAGCTCCGAACCATCCATCCCTCAGGCTTTACCATCAGCATGGCCAGGAACGGTCTGCACATCGTTGCAACCGACCTGGAAAAAAATGAGGTCGCTACAAACATGCTGAAAAACACTGGCATTCCTTACTTCACTTACAGTACAAATATCGATCCACCCCAGAAGGTCGTGTTTGATCTGCCGGCAGACACGGACCCTAATACCATCGCAGAGGAGCTCACACTACGCGGGTACCAGGTGACTGAAGTGTACCAGTTTAAGTACAGAAAACAAAACGATCTAGACCCTTCCCAATACCAGCTCGTACCACAGAACCGCTTCTGCGTCACTGCAGCTAAGAATGACTCTCTCGACCCTCTTATCTCTGTAACCCGGCTAAACATGACAATTGTTCATCCCCGCCATTACCAGAGGAAGCTCAGTGACGTTGCTCAATGTAAACTCTGCCAGGCCTGGACCACACAAAGAATTACTGTAAACTGAACGTAGTCTGCCCACACTGCACCGGGTCACACACTCTGGATGCCTGTCCCCAGATAGCTGCTGCACCGAAATGTGTAAACTGCAATGGCGACCACCTTGCCAACTCGAAAGATTGTCCCAAATTAATCGCAATCGTGCAGCAGCGACAGCAAACGGCCCTCAAAAAAATGCAATCTAGAATGAATCCACAAATGACAACGACGTCTGCCCCACAAGTTCCAGCTAGGGATATCTCGCAATATCCTAAACTCCTTGATGCAAAATCTCTTCCCCCGCAAGCCTCCTACGCACAGGCAGCCAGAGGCCCCGTCCGCCACGTTTCAATCCCAACACACGCCACGCAGGTGCCTCTAGACCACGAAACCTTACAGATGCCAACCGCCCCACCCCGCCGGCAAACCCCCGCACCTGTCCCCAACTCCGCCCCATCGGCTCCTGGCGACCTGGGAAGCACCATGAAGGACCTCATGAGGTTCCTAAAGGAGGCTAATTTCCGGGCCATCATGAGCCATTTCCGCGGCTACATGATAGTAGCAAACACCCACCCAGACCCACAAACCAAGTCTATGCTCCTCATGGAGGCGCTCATGACTTTTGCGGAGCAGATGCCCTAAATGGACCCACAATCCCTGCAAGCTTCCGGATCCCTATCCCTGTTGTACTGGAACAGTAACGGTATTTTCTCACAGCTTTACGAGTTGGAGCGAGTGCTGGAGACGTACGGGATAGAAATCGCGTTAATACAAGAAACTAGACTGAAACCACGTCGTCGTTTTGCCATTAAAAACTACACTACATACCGTACGGACAGAGTACGAGCAGGCGGAGGTACCTTAATACTAGTTCATAACAAAATTCAACATCACGTAAATAAGGACCCCGACTGTGAAAACATAGAAACCACTACAATCAACATAAACACAAACTCCGGCCATATAACCGTCATCTCTGCCTACCTAGCGCCCCGAGCGAAATTAAAAACCACGGATATCGATAAATTAATAAACCAGCCCTACCCCTTCATAATTGCAGGCGACTTAAACGCAAAACATACCGATTGGCACAGCAGAATTAATTATGCTAGTGGTAACATATTACAAAACCACGCGCAGCTCCACAGCTATATTATTCAGGCCCCCGACTCACCTACCTTCTTTCCTGCAAATCGCAGACATAATCCGGATGTGCTTGACATAGTTATTACTAACCTACCAAATTTATTTACAGAACTTACAACCCTAACCGAACTAGACTCAGATCACATGCCAGTTCTATGCAAAATCAGCACAAAATCACTTCAACACCCAGAAACCATCTTAGCAAAAATCCCGGTAACTAACTGGGAAGGTTTTAAAAGTGAACTGGCGGAAATCTTTACAGAACAACACTTAACGATTCGCGACAAAAATGATATCGATCCAGCCATAGAAATCCTGGAAAATACTTTAAAAACCCAACTAGCAAAACACACACAATTTTTAAACAGGCGAGAATTTTTAAAGCAAAATTTCCCAGACATAGACATGCTACTTGGCGAAAAACGACAAGCTAGACATGTATTCCAACGCAACAGGACAGAATCAAACAAAGCTAAATACAACAAGCTGAAAAAACAATTAAAAATCAAATTAGAAACACAAAAAATAACAAAATGGGAAAATTTTGTTATCGAACTTTCAGACAACATAAACCAATTCTGGCGGATATCCAGAGTGCTCCGAGGTTCTAGCAATAAAACTCAATCTACACCTATCCTTTCCCCAACAGGACTAGCTTACGACCCCCAAACTAAAGCAGAAACTATAGCAAATTCTTTGGAAAATCAATTCACTCCGAATGAGGACCTCGGAGACATCAATTTTACCAGAATGTAATAACAAACACACAGAAATTTCTAAATAGAAAACCAAAAAAGGAACCGGAATTAATAACCATGCCAGAATTAATAGCTACCATTAAAAACCTACACCCTAAAAAAGCGCCAGGCCCAGACAAAATAAACAACCAAACTATTAAAAACCTCCCATACGAAGCCCTCTGTCTTTTACTGGATATCCTAAACGCCATACTAAAATTCAACTACTTCCCACCTGCATGGAAATTGGCAAAAGTGATCATTATCCCTAAACCAGGCAAGGACCCACAATTACCTGTAAACCGGAGGCCCATATCGCTACTCAGCTCTCTAAGCAAAGTTTTTGAAAGAATTCTCTTAGCTAGATTAAACTCACATGCAATTAAAAAACGCATTATTCCGCAAAGGCAGTTCGGTTTTAGGGCAGGCCACTCCACAACTCACGCTCTAACCACTTTTGTTACAGAAGTTATAAAAACTTCACGCATAAATAAACAATATTCAATAGCTGTATTCCTGGATGTGGCTAAAGCTTTCGACAAGGTTTGGATACCTGGCCTCGTTCAAAAACTCATAAATTTTAAATTTCCCGATTGCTACATCCACCTCATAAATAACTACTTCTCCAACAGAAAATTATTCGTAAATTTAGAAGGCGCAAACTCCTCCCACCGTCCCCTAACTGCAGGAGTACCTCAAGGCTCCGCAATATCTCCATTTTTATATGATATTTACACTGTCGATATCCCCAGCACTTACTCCACTCTACAGATGTATGCTGACGACACCCTCTTCTATTCAAATGATAAACATATAAAATATGCACATTTGTTTGCACAGTGTCAACTAGACGAGCTGAGTCAGTGGTATAACTGATGGAAAATTAAAATTAATGCAGAAAAAAGTCAAGCACTCATTATCACGCGCAGGAAACAGTCAGAAATTAAACCATTAAAATACAATAATGTTGACATTCCCTACTCAGACACAGCTAAATATTTAGGCTTAACAATAGATAATAAATAAAAATGGTCCGCACACATAAACGAAACAAGGAAAAAAGCTCTAGGAAAAATCCCCTTAATTTACCCTCTACTAAAATCGCCTCGGCTTCCTAAACGGCTAAAACTTTTAATATATACTTCTCAAATCCTCTCAGCCATGATGTATGGAAATGAAGTATGGGGAACCGCGTCTAAAACATTAATTAAATCACTTTAAGTCGTCCAGAATAAATATTTAAAAATAATCACAAATGCACCGCCGCGTACACGCATTTCCGACATTCACGACGCACTTAAAGTACCTTATATAGGTAATAAATTCCATTCTCAAAACAATAAATTCTATGATAAATTGTTAACACACCCAAACCCCGTACTCAAAAGGATAGGGCAGTATCAACCAGACACGCGTAACCACTTAAAAAGACCTAAAATGCCGAAATTAACACAGTAAACGAAACTGCAAATAACACGTTAAAACCTCGGCAGAGTGAGGAAATTCTCTGATCAGTCCGGGACGGAAATTCGCAAACCTTTAATAAAACTACTTTCCTGTGGCTGTTTCCAGTGAACTTCTCAATCCTCATCGGAGCTGCGCACATTTCCCCACCCCACCAAACACATAACACGCCTCCAGCATTTGCTCCATCTCATTCAGCTGCAACTAAGCCTATTTTTCGCGCCGATTATTATAATTAACTTATTAATTTCCTCCATAATGGAAATATATAAATTTAAAATCACTAATTACCATCTCACGCTTCACCCTACCATTTCGCAATTCTTGGCAAGCAGAACTCACGAACCTTGAAATTAACTTCACGGGAATTTTGGCTTAATTAATAACTTAAAAAATTTTTTTTTATAAATCTACTGCAAGCATATGGATTCTTCGAAACCATATGCCAGCTTTGTTAATATTTAATTTCACAAGACCTGTATTTTCAAAATTGATACCGTTACTGAAATACAAACTTGGTCACTCAGTTAAGTGTTTGCCACCCACCTACCCCCCGCAGGCAGGGAAGGACAGGGTTAGGGAACCGCGGCTTTGCTGGTCTGACTGGCGGGCTGTCTGAGTTGCGCCGGGACGTGCAGGGCGTCCTGACCTCTGGGCTATGTGTTCTTTGCGGTCTGGTGAGGGAAACTTCCTCAGCCCGCAGAGAGATACAACTGCTGCAACCGTATGGGTGGTATAAGGGCCCTCACAAGGGCCCGAGCACACCCCCCGCTCTGAGCTTCGGCAATGATGAGAGACTCTACCAGAACAGAACAACAGACGTGGCTAGATGCCGGAACTGCCAAGCCCTCGGCCATACCCGGAACTTCTGTTCAATGCCAGCTGTTTGTCCACACTGCGCCGGACCACACCCCGAGAGTGCCTGCATTCAAGCTGAACAACCCCTTAGATGCAGTAATTGCGCTGGACCTCACTCTGCCTTCTCAAAGGACTGCCCCTGGTTCCTGGACCTGGTGCAAGAGCGCCAAGCTGCTAAAATTAAAACATCATCTCTCAAAATAGCTCCTGCACCGTCTAGGAACACAGTCAATTTCCCACAACTCAAAAAACACAACCAAACTTTTCATACACGCAGGCACTCCGCCAGGCCACACACGAACAACACACTGAGCCACAACCCCTTGCTACAACACACACAATACAAGCTGCACTCCCTTCTCGCCACATCCCGCAAGGTACGCTGGGAGGGATGGACACACTGCAGGAGCTCCGCGAGTTCATGGAGTTCTTGAGGGAGTGCGACTTCAGATCCCTTCTGGAGCTCTTTCGCCGTCCTTACATCTCCTCTGCCCGTGACACCTCCGACAAGCATGTGAAAGGAATGCTTATTCTGGAAGCCTTGGAGTCGTATGCGGCTCCCTGATCACGTTCGTGCCACGTGAAAATTCCCCCAGCCACTTTCTGTTCTGGAGCGACTGCGAATTTCCATTCACAGCCACACTACACTTGCCGAGCGACAGACGCGAGATTTTATTACTAAAAGCAACAGCACCAAGTGTTTGCAAATAAATTACATTAAAACTTACTGCCTTCAGCATGCAAAATAAAATCCAGAAATCAAATAGATTGCAATAATTATTGCTGGCCATCTTGTATTAATCAACTATATAAAAGAATTAAATTAAATCAAAATCACTTGTCAAACAGTATGGAACAGCACTAGGAATCGACAACTTTTAACAATTTATTTTGCCCCTTATATGGCCAGATTACAATTTTTAAATTTTTGTAGCATCAATTATATACAAAATCCAATTGTTTACTATTACTTACAACCTAAAATACGATACAAAATAAAAGCTGTTCACGGTAAATAACGACGGTGCTGCCATCTCTTGAACAACTCTGTTAGCTCCGCCCCACCAAGATCTCTCCGCCAATCAGAGCCGTCTGGCCAAGTAACAAACTAACTTCACCGCCTTACCTCGTTTTCTCTGGCTCTGTTTTCGAATTCAACGGGTTTTATAATCAAACAACCTAGATTCATCAATAAAAACTACTTTCAAACAGTTAATTTACGCCCTCAGCGAAAGAAATCGTTAAAATTTATCAAAATTAAACCCCGAAACTGGCCGGAATTTTCCGATCGGTCCGGGACAAAATCTCCCCACTTTTAATTAAACTAGTTCGCGCTAGCCATTCTATATGTGGACCCCGACCTATCCAGATATTCATTTTGAATTATTTCCCCTCTATTGTCTCCCGTCACAAAAACACACACACACACACAGATTATATTTATCATCACATTTACTTCTGTAATATTCTAAATATAATATCTCAATATCGCAGCATTTATATATGACATAAAATTCGCGCAATTTAATTTCACAACACATAATTGCTAGTAACTACCTACGCCACTTCAGTCATGGAAAGCAACTTTAATCGTTTATTTAAATTCTTTTGACAGTAAATTCCGTTTTAATTCTCTCCAACTGTCGCTGGCCCTCTTCACAGGGGTTGGCGACAGCCTTCAAAAGTCCTGAATTTCAAAATTTTCGCGCAGATTAAATTAAGCTTAATTTTAAATTCACCACCTACCTTCATCCCGTACGGCAGGGAAAAAGCAGGTAATTAACAAGCACGGCTATGGAAACAGCTCCCAGGCGCTACGCTGGGAATACTGTACTATTGTTTGTTAATGCAGCAATTAAAAAAAAAATGTTTGGTGGTCGTGGAGGGGAAAAAAAAGGGGGGGTGTTTAGCTTCCTCTTACCTGTACGAACTAACTGAGAACTGTCTGGGTGGCCAAGGTCCCTCACAACGGACCGATCCACCCCCGGCGCTGAGGGAGTAGCGTCCCAGTGATGATGTAAAACCGGCGACCTGCACAGTGCGAAGATATGCGCAGCGAAGTAGTTCCGATCCTTCCTCGCAGGCGCATCGGTGCACCGCTCACGTCATTCTAATTCCGGTCAATCTCGCGCATGAAC
Organism: Dryococelus australis; assembly: GCA_029891345.1. Taxonomy (NCBI): domain Eukaryota; kingdom Metazoa; phylum Arthropoda; class Insecta; order Phasmatodea; family Phasmatidae; genus Dryococelus; species Dryococelus australis. The sequence continues at coordinate 31,552,186 of CM057006.1, forward strand.
AACACGATGGAAAAGCACAAATGTTTCGTGCGCTGACGTCACAGGGCGGGGGGGGGGGGGGGAGAATGCCAGAGATGCGAGAATTTGGAGGTTAGCATCGGCGGCGGCTGGGGCGACCAAAGGACAAGTTTATTTTCGGAAACGTGCGCAGTGTTGATTTTACTAAATTGTTCTGCAAATGAATTATATAATGCTAGTGACGAACAAACGTGATTTTGGTGAAGTAGACTTGTAAAGATTTTCATAGGAAAACACGTTTTTATGAGATTGCGTATTTAACTAACAGTAGGTTTGGGTGTTTTTATTTGGAAACTGTTACTATAATTATTGAAATTCACACATGGCCTAAAAAAACTCGCACTTTCAAAACTTTTGTAGTGTGTAAATACTTGTTTCTTTGCCTATATAGTTAATTCGAGTGTAAGGTTTACTTCAGTCAAAGAGAGAGAGAGAGAGAGAGAGAGAGAGAGAGAGTATATATATATATATATATATATATATATATATATATATATATATATATATATATTGCTGCATCTGTACGATTATGAACAGCGATGTATTAATCACGTTTTGTTTTTCTTTTGACGTTAAATTTTTTCGAAGTTACAATAATTTGAATGTTATTTCCCTACGAGCAAAATTCTCCGCTGTTCCATCAAAACAGTGCCCCTCCCCCGCCCCCTTTTTGTAATCCAGCACACTCGTAAAGAAAACACACACACAGGAACAAATACCGTTTCCTTTTTTCCATTGAAATAAAGTCGACGGAACCCAAGCGTAACTAGACGAAAATATAACAGGTTGGAATGCCCTGTGACATGTGTGTTAATCTGCTGGGTGTTGGAGTTGATATGTACTCGCGGTGGCTTTGAAATACTTAAATTTTCGATTGATTTTATTATACCTTGTTTACATAAATGACAATTGTACACACATCCCGTCAAATCGTACGACAGGATCACGAGTTTACCATCGCCGTGTATGTCTTGCCGTTCGTAAACAAAACGCCCAAATTATGCGCCGAGAAATAGAGCATGGAAGAAGTCGTTCCGTTCCCCAGCCCAGCAATAGACGCACGGGGTAACGGAACATCTGGCGGCTATGCAGCTGGTCGCATCAGTGCAGGGAACGGAACATGGCCTAGGAAACTTAAACCAAATAGAGCCTCGCCTTGTTACGATAACTGTGCTTAAATAAGTGCTTACCGCTGTGTGTGATTGTAGCCACTCGAACTGGGGGGGGGGGGGGAACTTTACGTTTCCTTTCCTCTGAGGAAACCACCAATACACAATACAATTGTGACGTCAGAGTTTAGACAATTGAACATCGGTTCCGCGAGCTTCGTAAAAATGTGTGTCTTGTTTCTTGTTATGTAAGTAATTTTGATATTATCCTGGAATAAATTTTACTTTCCTTTTTTTAAAATAGGCTTAAAATGTATATTAGAAGTTTATTTCAAAACAAAAAAAAAACTCATTTGTTTACTTTACTAAAATATGCCAATTAATTTCATTTTCTCTTCACATTATATTTGTTTGCCATTTATTTAATTTAAGAGGAGCTTTGTTTAGTAGACCGAGATTATAACCACCCTACAATAAAATAACTCACTTTCCACATAACATCTGTTAAATTCTCGGCAAAATGGCTGCTTGACTTTGACTTTAAATTTGAACTTTTCGCAATCGTAAAGTCAAAAGTGCTTGACTTTATCTTTGGCAGTTCCATTGTGTCAAGTTCCATAAGAAACACCACGTCGGAAAGCAAACGTAGAGTCAAATGTTAAAGTTTTCAATTGTGTAAGGGCCTTAAGCTCCCATAACTCACTGGTTGTTTGTAAGAACAATTGCCACCCCGACACTTGGACTAATCATAGGGTCCGCGGGCGGGGGCCGTGTCAGTGTAAGTCTAGCGCACCGGACCCACATTTAGTCTGTTTTATATTTGTCGCCTATTTTTATGTAAATTTACGTGTTTGTGTTGCCAGCGGATGAGTGAAGCTCCTCTCCAGCCTTGCTTGTAAATGTCGTGATGTCTGTCAAACGTGTATGGGTTTCATTTCAGCTGGAATTAATTGGGATTAATTGATGGATTATAGATTTGATTGATTGGATTAATCCTTAATCTGATCATTTTTATCGGGTTAAGGATTAATTTGATCTTAATCCGATACAATGTGATCAAAGAAATTTGATCAAAGTTTTTGCATCAAACTTGTTTGATCAGATTTATTTGATGTGCTTTTTTTGTGTATAGTTTGGTGCATTAGTGTACTAAGGGTCTTATTTTTATTTATTTTTGGAGAGCGACATGGTAGGTCCTCATCCTCTGAGCTCTGGTGTTGTATGAGGGGGTTGTGTGTTGGGGAAGGGGTGTATATAGGGGAGCGATGTTCACCCTCTGAGCTCTGGCGTTGTACTGAGGTGGGGCTATGTTGGGGAAGGGGAGTATTATATATATAATATGTATTATATAATATCTTAATTTTTGGCGTGTTTCGTTTGACAGGCTACTAAGAGACGTGCAGCGCGATCGGCAGGCAATGACTGAGTTCGGAAAGGTGAATATAAAGAAATTATTACGTAATGAAAATCAATTAAATGAAAAGGGAGATGAATACGCCTACAGCGTGATTTTACTAACCCGTCCTGTATTTTCTTTCCTATGTCACAACAAGCTGAAACGATGAAACGTACCCCGAGGGCTGCTCAGGTTGGTAGCCACCTGGTTCACTTGAAGTCCCGTGCTCGCGGAATGACTGCCCTGGCGGGCTGTAATTGGTCGATTTCCCGGTCTACTTCCAAGCTGCGCGGTGGATGTCGGTCAGGAGAAGGAGCTGGTGATGCGGTTTCCCGAAGCAGATGTGGGCCAGTCTTTCCTGATCGACCAGCAGTTTTTTTTCCTTCCGATCATTCTCTTCTCGCGTTTCTTCCGCTTCATTGCAAAGGCGTGTTGAAGACCCGTCCACAACTGACTAAAGGCTGATCACAATAAAGTGAGCACTTTAGAAAAGAACCTTAGAAAAAAATACTGCCCCTTCATGCGTATATTTTAATGGGCGCACTTAGCAACATTCGCCCAGTATAGCTGGTAAAGTTGGATGGAAAGAAGTTCATAACTTAACCTCGAATAAAAAGTGTTAGGTAACTATTTGTGATAACTTAAAATTATTCTTTTTGGCTTTCTGTTTTTTTTTTTTTATGCACCGAAATGTAAAAATGAGCAGATTTGTCAAATTTTTACTTTCTTAACAAGTTCACAGTTTAATTTGACCGACGCATGAATAAAGTGATGAGGCCCACGTCAATGTTAATTTTAAATAAGGCGGAAGAATACACAACTTGTCTAAAAGTAGATCTTAAGCAGGGCTTTCAAAAGTGCTCATTTTACCGTGAACAGCCTATAGGAGTCACGACAACGCATTGAAATAGCTGATAGATGGCTCCGGCTACAATCGACTTTAGGCCCGTTCTCCAGTGTAGGGAGAGCGTAACTCAACGGGCGTGAAACACTGCGACTTACGGTCCTAAATTCCTTGTCGCAATGTTGAATTTTTCCGTCAAATTGCTTCAAGCAAATTTGCTCTAGTAAAACTGTTTGGTTCTAGAGTCCTTGTGGGCCACGGTTACTTAGTGGTTAGACTGCTCGCCTCCCACTCACGGATTTTCCTAGGTGGGAATCGTACCGGACGATGCTGCTGGTCGGCGGGTTTTGTCGGGGATATCCCGTTTCCCCCCGTCCTTGCATTCCGGAGCTGCTCCATTCTCATCACATTTCACCCTCATAGGCTCTCAAGACCTCGCCCAAATCTCTCGCTCAACTCTAGTTTCCGCCAAACATTTTGAAAATTGAGCGTTTTCTAAAATTTCTTGAATCTGAATCGTGCGTGACAAAAATGGCCGTTTCTTACAAATGGCGATCACTTACGATAAATTATTTATATAGAAGTTCTCAGAGCATATTGCTATTTCAATTGGGTATTCCACAGTAATATTAAGAAATCAAAGGCCTAAAATTTAATTTTCCAAAAAAAAAATATTTATATTTCTAGTAGATGAAACCTAAATTTAGTGAGGAAGTGGAAATAAATCACACTTTCTTTACATTTCCTCCTGTAGTTGACTGCACGGAAACACAACAGTAGTATTTCACTTTAAAAATAATTTGAGTAAAAATTCAGACTCGATCCTTTCAGTGAAAAATTTGACAATGTGAGCATTTTCACACACATCCAAAGTAATTTAATAAAATTTGACCAAAACGTCACAGCCAGGAGAAAATAAATAGTACTCACACTCGACAGTAAGTTCTCACCATCATCGTACATTTCTATTGCTCCGTTATTCTTTACAAAGTAGAAAATAATAGACAAAATATTTTAAGATAATTTAGTGGAACTGTCAAGTCTGCGGACTCGGTTTTTTTTTTTTTTTTTTTTTTTTTTTTTAAAGTAAACAAATATTAATTAGATAAGAATTTTGATAAATGAAAATCATTCAAAAAATTAATCTCGGCAAAGCCTACCCTTTTATTTTACCACCGACTGATGTCATGTATAAGGAATTTACGCAATAAAAAAACTTGAGCAGTATGCTGTAAACATTAAGAATTTTTCCATCGCATTAGCACTGAGATCTGAGCGTACGCGATATATTTGTTACTGCTTACAGATGAAGTTTCACAGTAGAAATATTCGGAAACCATAAATATCGTATCACAAATCTTAAGGCTCGGCCTCACACGCCATGTTGAATTATTGGTTCTAGCTTATTTCAGTTGTATACCGGCACTTATTACGAAACTGCTACTATACAATCATGACAATATACGTTACGCTGAAGTACAAACATAAATTCTGAAAATTCGTTAAATATTCATGCCGTATTTTTTTCGAGAATTATGAACAGATTTATGCCATTTTACTATCACCATATCACATGTGGATGAAGTTTGACGACTAAATTTGAAGGGGATTGTCAATTGTGATAATTCTATAGTAACAAATATTTGGTTATTTCACTGAAAAGGAAGTTATGGCACATAAATGGAAAATTCTACATGTCGTGTGAGGCCTTAAGTTCAGTCAATCGTAGAGAAGCATCTAGTTCCCATAAGACTATTTATAATGTACATATAATTTTTATTTTCCAATGTTTAACCCAAAAACGGGTATAAAAAAAAACTAATAACTGAACAGCTCTTAAACCGTGTCCGAAACGGCAAATTTGGGGAATTAGGATTTAGGAATTTAGAATGGATGGTTTAGAACGGCTTGTAACAGCACTAAATGTGACAAAGTTGGAAAATACAATCTTCTCTTTATTTCTTCGCTCCCTGCAATTAACATTCCATTTCAAATAACCTGTCGCTTTTTTTAAAAACCTATTTGCAGTGTGCTACTTCACCTCGGTGAACTTCAACCCTAAATCCCCAAATATTTAGGGCCTAAATTTGGTCACGTGGTCGATTTAGTAACCGTTTCGGACATGGCGTTAGCCTTCGTAGCCATTACAGTTTTATTAAAACAACTCTCCTAAAGAAGTTTTTCTATTGATCGAACTTCAGTAGCAAAATGGTTATTGAGTCAATGGATTTTTTAAAGTCTACCATTTACTGCTTACTTTATGCTTAATGCGAAAGTTTTTTTTTTTTTTTGCCTCTCCGCCGTGTACCCAGTAGGCCCCTGAAGGCTTCAATTTCTTCAAGACAGAGTTTAGTAAAGAGAATCGCCTTACCTAAGTTAGTGTGAGAGCTTGGATATATTTGGGTTTTCCAGGTGACTTATACAGTTTTAACCTGTAGGAACTGGTTATATAGGAAGGTTGCAAAGATGTGGTAAGTGTTCAGAGTCGCAGGACGAGATTGACCAACTGGCATTGCCCTTCAAGACCAAGCACGACTTCATAAAATTGGCACGATCTGCACTGGGAAATCAGTTTCCCGTGGCGCCATGTGGCAAGTGCTCCTGAAGGCACTGCAACTTACTTCACTTTACTTCTTTACCTTGGCGTTGTCCTTGGCCAACCACACTTGGATGTTAACGTAATTTTGTTATGTTTATTATCGCTTCTGACTAGGGCCACGTGTCTCGCGAAAAGATTTCAAGACCAGTTGTACTTCAAAACACTATACTGCTTGCACACCCTTGGTTGGATAATTTTTTATGTCCGCGAATCATGGACGTTCAGTCTCCGAGTACTTTATTCTGATTGGCTCAGTCAAATAAGAAAATGCCTTCTCACGTAGACGCACGGCCAATAACCAAACTAGTGAGTGAAGAGGTTTGGGTGGCAGTTAACAGCGAGGTCTTGCGAGCCGACGAGGATGAAGTGAGGTGAGTATGGAGCAGCGCCGGAATGAAAGGGCGGGGGAAACGGTAGATCCCCGAGAAAACCCACCGACCAGCGGCATCGTCCGGCACGAATCCCACTTGCGAAAATCCGGGAGTGACCCGGCCGGGGATTGAACCCGGTTCGCCTTGGTGGGAGGCGAGCGTGCTAACCGCTCAGCCACCGCAGCCCCAATAACCAAAGGAAGTTGTGGTTGTGGTCGTAGGATACTGAAGTATAGCATGAGCATAAATCTTTAAGCGAAAAATACGTGGCCCTACTGCTATCTTTGCTCCGGAAGTACGGTGGCTAACAATCTAAGCTAACATTACGTTTTAAAACGGCACATACAGCTCTGGCTTATCCGGGATTTGAATCCGTACATCGTACCGCCTTGGTGACAATGGTGACCGACCTGTGAAATAATCAAATTTCCACCGTAGCTTAGCTGGGAACATCTCGCGGCAAGGTGATAGACTAACGTGTAAAATGTGTAATTTTTCTGTTCTGTAATTAAAGTTGTGTGTGTGTACATATACAGGATGATTCTCAACTAGACCGACAAACTTTGGGAGGCGATTCTCCATGAAAAATTAAAAGGAAATCATATGTGACACCTAAACCGAATAGTAAAGGAGGTATGGGCCCTTAAAAAAACGAGATTTTAAACCATTTTGTGCAAAATATCGGTAACGAAGTAAAATACAATCACTACTCTCGGAACATTAGTGTATGTTATTGGGACCTTCAACGTAAGAGCCGATATTTTGCACAAATACAGCTTAAAATCTCGTTTTTTCAAAGGCTCATACCTCCCTTAATTTTCGGTTTAGGTATAAAGTGTCGTATGTTTTCCTTTTACTTTTTAATTGAGAATCACCTCCCGAAGTTTGTCGGTCTATTTGGGAATCAGCCTGCATATAAAATACAAATAATTAATATGCTTGTATATTACACGGACATGCCAAAAGTCATCGGATACAGGTCTAGTATCGTGTAGGTGCAGCAACTCATCGTGGTATCGATTCCACAAGTGGACGATGACCCAATGCCGACTGGATAGCTACCCACAGCTCCCTGCTATTTGTAGGTGCAGGATATCGGGTGCGAATGGACCTCCTACCACGTCCCATTAAAGCTCGTCGAGTTTCATATCGGGCGAACAAGGCGGTCAGAGTAGTCGTAACTCTCCAGAATCCTCCTCGAACCAAATTCTGGACAACTTGGGCCGATGTCACTGTGCATTATTCTGCTGGAATGCCCCATTGTTGTGGGGGTACAAGAAGTTCACGAGAGGCTGCAATTCCATGGCCAGCACACACTCGTCACGCGATGTCAAAGCCCAACTGATAAGGATACTTCCAAGACGCAAGGCTGGTTGCACACACCGATATTATCGGAGCCCGATCCGACACCGATATCGGACGACATGAAAATCAGTGTATTGCAATGGGAGACTTGCACACAGCGCCCGACAGTGTCGGATCCGATATAATTATCGGTCCGACATCTGGCTGTTGGAGAGCAAAGTACACTGGATCTCGACAGATCAGTTATCGGCCAGATACCCAACAATGTTTCGTAACGGGAGCTTGCATACGTAACCCGACATACCGGAGCCGGCCACTACTTGGCAGTCTGGTGGCGTGTGGTAGAATAGCAGTATAAAAGTGTTGTTGGTTGATGCAACAAGTAATCTCCGCAAAAGTGCTATCAATAGATTCAATTATGACCTATTGTCATTAATCGCGTTGGTTGAGTGGATGCCATGTCTGTGGGACAAAACTGCAGATGAATACAAAGACAAAGGGGCGAAACAGAAGGCCTGGAGTGAAGTATCGTCAATGCTAGAAGAATAATTTGACAAAATTGACAAGAAACAGCTATAGGAAATAGGCATGACTAACAATAGCATAGTTTTATTTTAGTCGCAGTTATACGAGGTCACTTTTTATGCCTAAACATTTTGAATGTAGTTAACATGTGAATAATAACATAACGCATGTTGTCATTATAACAAAGATTACATGGACTGTGTAGATTAGCGTAATTTAACGCGGGAACAGACAAATGAAATAATAATAATAGGACGTAAAAAACAGCACAACTGTTCACATTTCAAGCTCCTCTATATTAGTGCACATACATAACAATGGTACATGGAAATGTAAAGCATTTTGATTACAGGTGTGTACACAAGTACAGCCTTTATTATGTTAAATTTGACAGCTCTGTGGTTTATGATGAGTCTTTATTTTGTTTAACTGCCGTGGTAATGACCGCTTGGGGCTCACGAAGTAGTCGGCAAAGTGTTATCGTACTTCATTGGCACCTTTGGAACCCCTTGGTGGAAGAGTTCACTTCACATCGACTTGCCCTTGTGCTGTGTAGAAGTCATCTCGTGTAAAAGTATCTCTTGCACGCACTATATTGTGGAGAATCACTCGAGCCTTTACTATATATTTTGCAAATTGCTTGGAAAAATTTAGTGCGTGGTGGAAAATCCTCCATTTATTACACAATATATGCCGAAACTACATTCTACGCATCTCCTCGCCCGGCTTAAGCGGTAGTTAAGTATCCTTTTTTTTTTTTTTTTTTTTTCGTTCAAATTATGTCCTCTAAAAGGTCGCATGAGGTACGTAGAAAGTGCAAATGCTTATTCTCCCACCAGAACGAATGGAACATTTAAACTACCGCCTGGTTGTATGGTGTCTGGTGGCGGGATGTGCGTTTATCCTTTGACTAACAGTTTGTAGAAATGTCTCCTGAAAACCGACAAGTTACAGTGCTTTCCGTATGATCCAATGTCTACGTATATGAATCGGTAGTCGGAATCGGCCACTGCCATAAGAACGATTGGAAAATAACTCTTATAATTGAAGTTAATTGAGCCACTACCAGGAAAACGACTCTGACGTACATGTTACCCGTTTACAGCCTCAATACAAAAGGGAAAATTTGCGTACTTCCTGAAACTGTCTGCTATCTCGTTTCCACTTTTCTCCTGTTGGGTGCAGAAGCACTTCATCCTTCAAATTGTCCTACAGTGTATTGCATACCAATTTAATAATGTTTCGTCTTGTAATTATGCCCAACCTGTAGGCATAGTGCATGTCAGTAAACGTATTATTAGATGCAAGGTTCCTGAAACACACATTTGCGTTATATTAACACACCCTTTATGTTCCATGCAGATTGTCACTTGTCAATATTTATCTACATGCACAACACTATTGTTATTAATTACACCAGGTCACTTGTATTCAAGGGATGCGATTTCTGAGAAGTGGCATAATATAAGGGGTGCTTTCTTCACATCACTAAGAAATAAATCTGGACAGGCTGCTACCATGATTATATATATATATATATATATATATATATATATATATATATATATATATATATATATATATATATATATATATATATATATATATATACATATATATATATATATATATACACAAAATTCTTCCTCAAGGTAATGAAGAATGATGCCACAGAGTTAAGTCTCCTCGAATCTCGGCCACAGGAACTTGAGGAATTCACTGAAGAACCCAATCACGAAGAGGCACTTGAAGGACAGTATTCATCCGACAGAGTTATGCAACCCAAGCCACCTGCTTGACCTCCTCCTGTTAAGAGATCAAAGAAGATTTACGATGTCGACAGAGACCCTCAGATCCTTAAACGAGAGATACGTGCCCGACGAAGTTGATGGATTTTTTATGTCAATCAGACCTACTGTGCAGCATTTGTCTGAGGATGACAAGTTGGAATTTCGTATTGCGGTAATGCAGCTTCTGAAATATTTAAAGCAACGGGCCCAACACCGAGCTCTCTGTCTCCCTCACTCACCTCTCATCAGCCAGGTGCATATCCCTTCACTGATACATTCTGCGTCTCATTTAAGTGATACACCGTACACTCCCTAGAGTATACATTGTGATCAGTACCAATAATCTACATTGAATGCTTACCACATGCCTGCAACACCAACAACTCCGCGCCCTTTTCACCCTGGCTCGCTGGAGTCACCAGGAAGTTCCAGCTGTTCGCAATTCTCATCGCATTCTCTATTGGAATTGGAAACCCCTATAGGCGAAATGCAATAGACTTGAATGTGTATGTCTAGATACTCGCAGTCACCCACTACCTCAATACTGTCCAAGTGCAGTGTTTGATATTTCTTACCTGGTTTGGTTGTATGAAAACAGTTTATTTTCTAAATGTAACAAAATACACTATCTATCAAAAAGTAATAGGGCACCCATGAAGATAGGTATTTCAGTACGTCAGTTGACTTGTGTTTCACGGCCTTCGGCGTAGGGCCGCTGGTGTTTGTCCATGGTAGCATGAACACAGAGGCCTATTGTAACATTTTGGATAATTAAATGCTCCCAACATTGTGGCGTTTTCACGGAATGGACCCGTGTTACTTCCAGGATGACAGTACCAGGTGCCATGTTTCAAGGGCTACTATGCAGTGGTACGCCGACGACAATGTTCGCCGATTGGACTGGCCCGCCCAGAGCCCCGACCTCAACCCTATAGATCATCTTTGGAACGAATTGGATCGCCCGGTGAGGGCTCGTCAGGCGCGGCCAACAGCCATTGCTCAACTCATGGAATGGTTGCAAGAGGAATGGCGATGAATCCCCATGGATATTCTGCAAATACTTGTAAAGAGCATGTCAGACAGGGTGGCTGCTGTTACAGCCGCAAGAGGTGGCCCTAAGAGATTCTAACAGGGTGACAACCACCGAGCAAACATTGTGGAGAGGTGCCCAATTACTTTTTGGTAGATAGTGAATAACAATACAATCCTTGCTATTGTACAGACTGTGATTTCGCTTACCTTATTGTGACTGCCAAAATTTCCTTAGGAGGCACACACGCTCTCATTGTAGTATCCTGGCACTTGATGGCATTACCTAACCGTTCCACTAGATAATCGACGGCAACTGTACTCGTACGAAAATAATTGTAAGACTTCAGTTCATGCTTTCGCAATTTCTCAGAGTTTAAAAAGAGCCCTCTGCATATCTAATTTCAAGAATAGGATGCACCTAATTTCGTATTTCATTGTTCTTCCTATATTTCCGGCTTAGGTTTGATAAATACAGAAGGTAACACCTTCTATTGAACATAGCACACATCTTGCTCGTCAACGCTGCCAAACTCAAACTAACCTCCGGCTCCGATAACATGTCGGTGCGTGTGAAAACTCTGGACGTCCGATCCGACTGGTGTGTCGATGCGTCTGCAAACGCCCTATTTCACGACTTTTGGCATGTCTATTATCGTGTGTATAATATACATATATATATACAAACATATAATACATTTACATTCATATAATATACATATGTATAAACGATTAACACACAATATGTTGCACAAGGTGAGGTGGCAGTGTGATCACCACATCAACTTCGCCCATCACAGCCCTGAGGGTTAAGTCCTATGGCTGATCGGTCGCACGCCTAAAAACGTGGCAGACATTGCCGAAGGCTGTTGGATTTTTTTTTTGTAATCCCATTTCACCACTGCAGTTCGTCACCTTCTCCACCCCGTACTTAGTCTCATTTCATATTTTCCTTATGCTTGTTAGGAACAAGTCTATTCTAAAGGTGGGGCCATCGGTTACCTTATATCTTGTCCTAACCCTTCCCATGCAATGTCTGATGGACGACCGAAGGATGGTTGGATCGAAACCGCACGCTTCCTGCATTTTTTTGATTTCGAAACAGCTGCCAACTAAAGAAATTCCCGGATCTCGTGGCGGCAACTACTTGAACTTCACTCCTCGATGCTAGCACGCCTCTGCAGGCGACTGGTGAACCAACCAATACACAAAATGGCCGCTTCGATACCAGCGCTCTTAGCTGTGAACAATAGAACCTCCCACACACTGGTGGTGGGCGTCATGGGAATCAAAGATGGCCGCCTACAGCAGACGACTGGTGGCGGACGCGGAAATGAAAGATGGTCGCCTACAGCAAACGACGGTGATGAGGGAACGTTCAAAATGGAGGATATGAAAAGCAAGAGAGAGAAAATAATGGAGGCAGGAAGGAATATGAGAAAACCCCCAAGATATAGAATGGACAGGAAGGAATGCAAGCACATGAGAAAAAGAAGAGGAATGCACGAGCATGAAGAGACAGAAAGGAATGATAGAGCAGAGGGAAAAAGGGGAATCCAATATGGCCGCCATTGGCTAGGAATGATAGAGCAGGTGGTTTCGGCGTGACATTATCCAAGATGTCCGCCGTGGTTCCCCAGCCATCAGCCAGGTGCAGATGAATCATCATTTTATTACTACTGGCACTTATTCGTTACGTTATTGTGAGAATGTGGATCTACAGTGGTGATGGTCAGACAGATGATTTCACCATAAAAATATATAACCTATTTAAATAATATAGAAGTTACATTAATTAATATATACATATATTATTTTCTACCAAGTACATTTTTGTGAAAATAGATCAGTTAGAGTAAAGGGTACGGATATGCATCCTTTAAAAATCGTATCGCATTATCTTGATCGTATCGCATTATCGTTCCAGAATAAAAGGGATATGAATTTCGTTAAATTTAACATTGGGGGTAGTCGCCTTTTACACTCCCTCTAATTCTCACTAGCATAGGCTGTTCATAGTAAAGTGAACACTTTTGAAATAAGCCTTTTTTTTTTATGTTATTGCTCCTACCTGCATGTATTATAACGGGTACCCTGGCACGCGGTGTAGTGAAGTTGGTAGTGAAGGGAAAGTAGTTCCATGTATTCTTGAATTAAAATGTTAAACGTTTGTGAATACTAAAATGGTTTCTTTTTCGTCATGTTTGTAAGTTTAAGAATGAGCAAAATTTGAAAATTTACTGTTATAATAATGCCACAGTTTCACTTGACCGACGCATGAATAAAGTGATCAGGCCTATGCCAATGTTAATTTTACATATGGCGGAATGATATACCGTGTGCATACAAGCAGACTTGAGCAGTGTTTTAAGACGTTAGAATGTCACCTTATTTTTAGTTAAATTGAAATTGTACTACGGTCTGTCTTTGACTTAAAGTACTTCATGTATAAATGATATTAATAAACCGATGAGAAAATAGGTGTGTTGGTAATGCCTGGTAAGAAATAGTTCATATGCAAAATAACATTACCTTGATTGCGGACAAATCCAGTGCGTTATACATTTGGTATAGTTTCCTATAGGATGTTCACGGTAAAGTGAGCACTTTTGAGGCTCTAGTTACTTTTTCCTTTCAGCCATATTTTACCCGTTAGCCAGTTGTTTTAGAAATAAGTACTGCTATGTAAGTAGTCGATACACCGTGTATATTCCACCACATTCATAAGTTAACGTCCAAGGCTTAAATAAAATATATTTACTAACTATTGTTAAAAAAAAAAATTGACGGCTTTCAAAAGTGCTAATTTTACAGTGAACAGCTTCGTGAAGCTTTGTTTGCACGAGGCGGGTGAATGTCGTAGAAGTACGGAATGTTAGCAGGGCTTCAGAGAAATGTCGGAAAGTAACCGTGAATGCACTATAGCCTTCAAGCACCTGGTTTGTTCCACCCCTTAAGTGGCCCCTGGGTAGCGTGTGTCTAGATACGCAATTGGCTCCGGCTGCTGCAGTGCGCGCCCTCCAAACGTAGCTGGGTGTTATATACGGGTAGGCACGGCCAAGTTTTGTTCTCCTCGCGTTCAGGAATCTCAGAGCAACCAACAATTTTCGCCACTAGGTAGGCGCTAATGTTGCACGAGAACCTAATTTTCTTTCTTTTACTGCGTTATAATACGAAATATAATTTGCAATAATCATAATTCAAATATAAAATAACTTCTTAAGTAAATGAAATATAATTTTTTTTTTATCATACACGTACTGTAGCTTAAAGTTTTAATTGTAAGCGACCTTATTGGAACACTGCGCACCTAGCGGCAGAAATTTTACCTATGCCAAAATCTCCTACATAAGAAAACTCGTTTTGTTCCTAACCTGAGCAGAACTAACCTTGTACGCTATTCACGTAAAATGAGCACTTTTAAAAGCCCTGCTTAAGATCTACTTGTAGGCACGTTGAGCATTTTCCCGTCTGATGTAAGATTAACATTGTCGTGGCCCTCATCACTTCATTCCTGCGTCGGTCAATTGAAACTATGGAATTATTGGAAAAGTAAATATTTAACACATCTGCTCAATTTTACACTTAGATTCATAAAAAAACATAAAGCGAAATAAATAACTTAAGTTACCAGAAATGGTTACCTAACACGTTTTATTCAACGTTAAGATACGGAACTACTTCCCATCCATCGTTGCCAACTTTACTGGGCGCATGTTATTCAAGGCTCCCGTTAAAATATATGCAGGTAGGAGAAGTGACTTTTTTCTAAGGTTGATTTCAAAAGTGCTAACATCATCGTGAACAGCCTTTAGTACGGCGAGGAGGCCTTGGGTTGGGTGAAGAGGGGGGGACTTGAAGCGAGAACTGTGAACATTTGGCAGGCGCGGCAGCGTCGCTTTGGCATGCCGTCAACTGCCGCGGCGAAGCGTCGTCGAGCGAGGCTAAATGTAACCCCGGGCCTCCGCGGCGACGGACCCGCTAGGCGCCGTCGTAGTCCCGGAGGTCGACGGGGAGCTGCTGGGCGTGTCCGTCCACGTGCGGGGGGGTAGTGCGGGCCAGGGGTCCTCGCGCGAGGATGCTGTGGTACACGGACCAGGATGACGAGGAGGAGGACGTCATGTTCAGCCCGGCGCTCATGGCCAGGAGGGCCAGCGAGAGTTGGATTAACACCCCGCCCGTCGAGGTGAGAGCTTCGTTCGGGGTTACCAAACGTCGTCCTCTTTCTACCCGGGTATTCCCTCTCTGCCTTGTCAATTGTCCGGCAGGGTTTTGCAAAAAAAAAAATATATATATATATCGAAATTTCCTCTCTTCTAATAAAAGCGAAAGACGGCAAAGCTTTAATTCTGCGTGGGTTTTTTATGTCGTTAAACACAAAAAGGCTGTTCACGATAAAGTGAGCACATTTTGAAATCAACCTTAGAAAAAAAATCACTGCCCAGGCCTGCAAATATTTGAACGGGTGCACTGAGTGACATGCGCCGAGTAAAGTTGGCAATGATGGGATGGAAAAGTTAATACCATATCTTAACGTCGAATAAGAAGTGTTTTTTTTTTTTTTTTAAATAATTCCACGGTTTCTCCTGACCGACGCGTTTGGCGAGGCCCGTGGCAATGTTAATCTTACATAAGGCGGGGGAGTACACAGCGTGCATAAAAGTAGATCTTAATCGAGGCTTTCAAAAGTGCTCATTTTACCGTGAACGGCCTATAGTAACGGTGCCAATGAACTTCCTGCAGAAGTGCAAAATTTTTGGACAATACTGCATACAGGATGTTGTCTTTGTCAACACTCCTATCTTTTTCCCTGGCTTTTTTTTAATATGTATAAGTTGAGGAGTGCCTAGTCTACTCCAAATTTCATGATTAATTGCTGTGAAATAGAAACCTACAAGAACAAATAAAATTTCCATAGAAATAAAATATAAATGTATCTGATCCTGAGCTGTGCGAGAGTGATTAACTACCAATTAAAAAAAAAATGCGCGTCCAGTGCTAATGCGCAACTGTTTTTTTGTATAAATACTTATTTGTTCACAAAATATTGCGTAGTGCCTACAAACTAAATGAAATCGACTTTCATATCCAGAGTGAATATGATTATCGATTTATCTGATTGCAAAAAAAAATATTTCGTATTACTTAAAAAGCTATGTAGAACCTCTTTGTGGGTATAATTTTGTGAAATTGTAATATACAGCCGACCTGCGAGATGATATACTGATTTTGTATATTTCAATTGTAAAATTGTGAGTCTGCTTTCTTTGTGCCGTTTTCTAGCAAGTGTCCTCTTTTTTAATGCTATTTACCAGAACATGTCCTATTTTTTGAGTACCGCCTATATGGGAACCCTAGCTTCACTCCCCATCTCTTCTCCCTATGGGGTGTAGTGGTTAGACTACTCTCCTCCCACCTGGGCGAACCGGGCTCGGTCCCCGGCGGGGTTGCCCCTTCATCTTCGCACGTTGGGGGATCGAGCCGGACGAAGCCGCTGGTCGGCGGGGTTCTTTCGGGGATCTCCCGTTTCCCCCTGCCCTTGAATTCCGGGCCCTTCTCCATTCTCACCTCGCTTCATTTCCGTCGGCTCTCGAGACCTCGATGTTAAGAGCCACCCATATCTCTTCGCTCACTCTTCACTCATTCGAATGAAACCTTGGGGGGAAAAAAAAAAACCACTACATGTGTCACATGTTTGGTTTCTTCCTGAATATGTCGTCTATAACAAGCGTTTTGTACGTGTGTTTTCACAAAATTACAGGTGTCCACCCACAGGAAAAGTCAGGAAATTTCATGTGACAGGGAGAAGTCGGGGGGGGGGGGATGTCAGGGAATTTTCACCTGGGTCGAGGGAAATGTAAATAACTCCCACGCTGCAAAAGTTGTTTTCAATATTCCCGAAAATAGGTCTGGGAAAATTGTAATATTCTTCCTGAAAATAGGTAAAAGTCAGGCAATTCGAAAATTGAATTTCAGTGAACTCACTGAATTATGAGCTATTCTCGGTAAAGTGAGCGCTTTTGAAAGCATTCTCGTTTGGTATAATAGACAATGAATATATTTTATCATAACCGTATACGTTAAATTCGGAGTGCGGTGGAATATACACACTGTGTTTATTACTTAAATGGCAATATTTATTTTTTAAAAAATGTTGAAGGATAAAAAATGACTTAAAAGAAAAAGTAACTGCAGCCTCACAGTGCTCACTTTACCGTAAACAGCCTGTACCTTATTTGTGGTTAAATTAAACTTTTTCTTATATTTTATTTACAAATTATATTCTATTTGCAACTAAAATAAATAGGCAGTGAGAAAATGTGTCCGTTGGCAATGCCTAGTAATAAGTAGTTCTTATGCACATTATTATTACACAGTATGTGCACGAATGCAGTTCGCTGGCCCTCTGGTGTAATTTTATACGGAAGGAATACACTGGAAGTAGAACTGTAGCAGGGCTTCATTAAAGGTGGGAGTAGCGGTGAACGGGCCGTAATAGCGATAACCACATGCTTACAGCGAATTCATTTAATGGCAGAGTAGACGTAAAACACTTTTTTTTTTAATGTTATGATTAGGGACAGGAAAATGTCGCATTTTAAACGACCCGTATTCTAGACTCCACAGCCCTGTGCTTTTTCGAACGTCAGATATGTTAACCCATTCAGACCCCAATGCACACGGTTGTGTAAATTACGCACGTGCAGGTAATTTTTGCTCTCTGCTGCACGCTGCGAATTCCAATGGCCAATCATTTTACGTGCGGGTAAATGATTCGCAAACCGTCTCACTAGTCTAGGTTATGATTGGTTCATATTACTATAGCTGATCACGCAGCCTGCAGCTCATTGGCTGTGACAACGAAAGAAGTGTTTTGTTGACTTAAGTACAGCACGCATCGTAAATGTTTTTGTTTGCAACATTTGCAACCTTAAATTAAAGTGGGTCTGAAAGGCTACATTGGCCGCTGCCCCAGTGTGTTTAGGCTGTTCACGGTAAAATGAGCACTTTTGAAAGCCCTGCTTTAGGTCTACTTTTATGCACGTTGTGTATTCTTCCGCATTATGTAGAATTAGCATTGCCATGGACCTCAACACTTTATTCAAGCGTCGGTCAAGTGAAATTTTGAAATATTAGAAAAATTCAACACTTTATAAATCTGCTAATTTTTACACATCTAATGCAATAAAACACAGAAACCGAAATAAATAATTTAAATTTTCACAAATGGTTACCTAACACTTTTTATTCGACGTTAAGATATGGAATCACCTTCTATCCATCGTTACCAACTTCACCGAGCGAATGTCACTCAGTGCGCCCTTTGAAGTGCAGGATGAGTCCTTTAAAAGAGGCCCCGTGGGACATTCAATCGGTGCTCCGAGAATAACGAACGCAGTGAATTCGTAACAATGTAAGAAGGTGTTCAAAACTGTTATTCACGCCTTGTCGAGCAGAAAATTTCGAAAAAAAATCGTATGTGAAACTAGTTGTGGTAAAAATGATATAAATATACGGTTTTCGTTCACCATTCCCCTTAATCCCCTCCGTCCGCACGTCAAAACCTTGGCAAGCTTTGACTTTTGACGGACGAACGGATGAAATTACAGCCTTCTAAACTTGCACGTTTTGTTACTCGTTCTTCCCGAGTTATTTACAAGGCTGTGTAGTGCGTGCATAGTTTGGTTTTGGCTGTCTTTTGTTTTCATATGTTTGTTTATGTAACGGCATACTAAAATATATTTCCTGAAGATTGACACATTTGGAAACACAAGCTCATTTTGCGCAATAGTAAAAATAATAAAATCTTACTTTATATGCTATTATAATTTTTTATATATTGATTTATTTCCGTTGCGTATGTGTGTGCTTGTTTTTTTTTTTTTTTTTTAGTACTTAGAGGTCAATGCCGTCACTTCCAGCATCTACTCTAGCTATTTTGATGTCACGCTGGACTGTATTTCCTCATTCCCTCGCTCCATTACACACACGTCTCACGGGGACTCTTTCAGAGGACTCGTCCTGTATATGAAGGCAGGGGCAGTGCCTTTTTTTCCTAAGGTTCATTTCAAAAGTGCTCACTTTACCATGGACAGCCTATACAATTAAATGATGAAAAATACATATCCAAATATAAGCGTGTAGGGCTTTTTTGTTGCTATTGGTTCAAAGAAATTGTGTCTGGGGTTTAGGAGCTGAGTTTCAGAACATTCTGTACAATACAGATACGAAATGATGTGTGTTGATGCTATCCTGTAATTAGCCCAAACACTTCCTATTTTAATTTTGCTATCCGCTTTCGTAACATCTCGACTGCATAAAGACTCAGTCGCTAGTCCAGACTACTGATATTTCGTGCATCCTCAAGAACTTTATGCTTGTGTGTGTACACAAACGCAACTACGTACACTGAATCGGAACGGTTTCTATCAAAAATTCGTGTAGGTCATCGTAGTTATTGTCCTCATGTACGTACTCTTGGCTTCCGGGCTGGAGCCGCGTGTTCCTGTTAGCAGAAACAGACGTTTCGCCGTACGTTTCAGTAAGGATGTTCAGTCTATTTCGAGAAACCCTAATGTTGTGCAACCAAACGTACGGCGAACTTCTGTTCGCGTGCAGTAGGCAAGCTGCAGCTCTCGGAAACAAAAATAATCTGTCCCCAAACCTCCCGGTTCGATGAAATTAAAGTAAGCACTGGCTTAATAGTAGCATACTTACGTTTATAATATTCTAACAGTGTCGTCTGATATAAGCTGTTCGCGGTAAACTAAGCGCTTTTGAAGGCCGTGCCTAAGATCTACGTGCATGCACAGTGCGTGTTCTTTCAGAACATGTAAAGTGAAAATTGCCATGGTCAAGTGGAACTCTGAAATTATTAGAAAAGTAAATATTCTTACAGGGCGCATGAGAGTTCGTGAGAGATGGAGGTATTGCTAAAAATAAAAGAACTAATTTTGATTTTAATTTATCCACACAGCTATTATTTACACCATTAAACTGTCTGCCTCCACTTTTACGTTTTTTAATTACTCAACGAGTGCAGTATTTAACGTATATCTCCAATCTAAAGTCTCTCTGTATTAATTAAAACGCTTTTCCGTTACAATTAAGTCAATCGTGGTGTACTAGCAAACCAAGGCAATTGCCGGATGCTCCGAATTGTTTACCTGACAAGTCGAGAGGGATCGTGTGCGTGTGCGTGCGTGTGTAGAAAGGACTCGCGGAGGAAAGAGCAGAACAAAGGACGAAGGAAGTGTGGGGACTGTGTTGCATACGTTCCCCCAGGGAAATGCCAGTCCTTGCGGCTAGCTCCACGCGAAGCAGGTGTCAGTAAATCAAGTGTCAATCGCATTTTGAAACAGTTCATTCTCCTGGGCGGACAGTGTAGTGCGGTATATGTCTGCCAGAGGACATAGAGTGGCGGAACGGTGGCAAGTGTAAGGTACCGTACCATGTTGCGGGGAATCTTTGTGCCTGCATTTCACTGACACTATTCGAGAAATATTGTTTTTTCCAACAGGACGACGCTCCGTGTTACGTTCGACCTTCTCAAGATATATTGGTTAGGTGCAGAGAGCATGACTAGATAACTATGGGATATATTGGCTAGGTGCAGAGAGCATGACTAGATAACTATGGGTTATATTGGTTAGGTGCAGAGAGCATGACTAGATAACTATGGGATATGGAGAAATAAATAATTTAAAGTTAATTACAAGAATTTATATGACTTAAAATAAAAACCTATTTATTATACCATTAGTTAGTGGCCTCTGTTTAAAGATAATAAGAGTCAGAGGGGCTCCCGCCCCCTCTCTTATAGTCTTTCCAACTCTATAAACTAAAAGAATGTTTTCCAAACACTCTGTCTCCTGTAGCATTATATTTAATTTAATGCACACAATAATTTTTGAAATTTTTACTTCTCTGTCGCAAGGGTTTTTACGTCTCTCGTGCCGGTTTTTTCCCTTGCTCTTCATAGTTAAGACTAACTCTAAGTACACTTAGGTAGGTAGCCATGGCCCCAAAGTGCAGGCCATGGCTGCCCAATCCCTCTTTGCCGCGATACATGTCTCCTTGCATGATTTTCCTTCCTTGTAGGCGTAAGGGGTTAGCCCTGAGACGCAATAAAACCCTGCCCCACCTTCGGGCCTTAACTTCACATAACACTTATAATAAGGTAGTTTAGAAAAAAAAAGGCCAGAGGGAAGTGTGGGAAGGAAAATAATGAAAAGAACTTCCCAGACTTTAATTCGCGTCCGCTTGCTTGCCGTGTCCAGGGAGTGATGACGTCTAGGCCACTGGTATAGGCCGTTCACGGTAAAGTGAGCACTTTTTAATGCCCTACCAAATTCTTCTTTTAGCCAGTTTTTATATTTAAGCCATTTTTTAATACCAGCATTGTCGCGTGATTAATAAATATGGTGTATACTTTCACCATTCTCAAGAGTTAATGTCCGAGGCTGCAATAAAACATATTTATTAGTGGTTAATGCCTGTTGGGAGGGCCTTGAAAAGTGCTCACTTTATATTGTACAGCCTGTAGTCCTTCGGCAGCGATCTTCCTCAGTTCGGAAACTTGTCCACACTACTCGACCCCACTCCGTCGACCGCTTCGCTCCTTTGATTGTGGCGTGGTTTAGCTTCCCATTGCTGATACTATTTCGTCACTTTGAGTATTCTGCTGGGGGGCGGGAGAGGGGGCACGTTGGTAGAGCGGTTAGTCTGCTCTCCTCCCACCAATGCGTTCCGGGCTCAATCCCCTGCCGGGTCACTCCAGATTTTCGCATGTGGAAACCGTGCCGGACGATATCGTTGGTCGGCGGGTTTTCTCGGGGATCTCCCGTTTCCCCCGCCCCTCCATACTCACCTCGATCCCCCTCAAGACCTCGATGTTAAGAGCCGTCCGAATCTCTTCACTCGC
Organism: Dryococelus australis; assembly: GCA_029891345.1. NCBI lineage: Eukaryota > Metazoa > Arthropoda > Insecta > Phasmatodea > Phasmatidae > Dryococelus > Dryococelus australis. The sequence continues at coordinate 31,574,096 of CM057006.1, forward strand.
CCACTAGCCAACATTTTTGGTCCTGCCTCAGAGGATTGTCCAGCTTGTTTAGACTTTTCCGACACTTCAGTTCTGTTCCTGTAAATGGTTTGTAAACAGTGAGCTGTCGTCTTTTCGTGCCGGCGTATGTGTCTTCGTGTCGCGCGAAATTGCATAACCAACAGAGCCGAGTTTACCAACCACCTCGTTAAAGGCTGTTCATGTTGAAGTGAGCACTTTTGAAATCAACCCTGGAAAAATGTCACAGTCCCTACCTGCGTGTGTTTTTAACTGCCATACGTAGTGATATGCGCTCAGTAAATTTGGTAACGATGGAGGGAATTTAGTTCTATGTCTCAACGTTGAATTAATAGTGTTCGTTTTAATTTGTCAATACTACAATGATTTATTTTTCTTTTAAATTTTTTAAATTCATATACGTGTACATGTTAGAAAATTTGAGTATTTTTATAATAATATTACAGTTTTCCTTCACTGGCGCATGAGTAAAGTGATCAGGCAATGGGCAATGTTGATTTCACATGTGGCGGAAGAATACTAAACATGCTTACAAGTAAATCTTAAGCAGGGCTTTCAGAAGTACTCATTTTGCGGCGAACAACCTATACCATGGAGTCGTACGGTCACTTCTGGACGATTCATTTGTTGGGAGGTAGATAGGACAACGGGGAAGCGTTGAGTGTCCACCTAGATCTCCCGATTTAACGCCGCCCGATGTTGATGTGTAGGAAATTCTAAACTGAACTCTGTACGCCACTAAGACGCTGGATGCCACGAGAGAAGCGGTTGTGGCCGCATGCGGATTCACTCCCTTGGAAACCGTGGCTACTATTTATCATTGTTCTAACAATAGACTAAAGACGAGGTAGACCGCTAACTCGTCTTCTGCGCATGTACCCACCCAACATTGACCTACCTCAAAGGACCATGTGACTGTCGAAGTCACATGGTCAACAGTGATGGGCGTGCTTGTTTAAATCTTAATTTTTGAATGACGAGCACTATTATATCAATAAAGTACCTTTACCATTTTTAATTTAATCAAAAAGCATTACAAACTGGTTAGAGGAGGTATAAAAACGTCTCTAAGCACTTGTTTACAAATCAGTTTCTAGACGTGTTGGCAGAAAAGCAGTTCAATGTTGGGGCACAGAGATTGCTTGTGCGCAGCCAGCGAGATCGGTCTACCTCATCTTTTAGTCTGTGGTTCTAACGCGGTATTTACAACCATCCGTCGCTTCCGTCCGTCAATCACGTGACCAACGGCCAATCAGTAGTGGCCATTAATTCTGTCCGTCCGTCCGTCCGTCAAAACCTCGGCAAGCTTTAACTTTTGATGGGCGAACGGATGAAATTATAGCCTTCTAAACTTGCACGTTTTGTTACTCGTTCATGCCGAGTTCTTTACAAGGATAGTGTGTGCAGTGTTTTGTTTTTGCTGTCTTTTTTCATATGTATTTTATGTAACTGTAAAATTACATTAATTCACGGTACTTTTTCCTGAAGATTAATTAATAACTACGTTTGGAAACACGAGCTCCTTTTGTGCAATAGTAAAAGTAATAAAATTATGCTTTGTATGCCATTTATATATTTCTTACATCGATTAATTTCCGTTGCGTACGTGTATGTGCGTTTTGGGTACTTAGAAACACAATACGGCCAAAAATGTTCACTTTTCACGGAGAATTTTTTTGCTATTTGCAAACAGTTTTGTTTTTATTAGTTTGCAGCAATGAACTTACGACGGGCGTACGAAGTTCGGTTGTAAATCGCTCAGTTGGGAGACGGACGAATGTATGACGGACGGACGCGAAGGGCTATTGCAAATTCTGCCGTAAGCCTAGCAGACGATGCCATGCTGCGGATGGCAGACATTTCCTATAGCTGTAATTGTTTTTAACATTTGCACACACCCAACGTTGTCCGTATAGCGTCAAATACACGCAGTCCCATCAGATTGCCTTTAATCCCCCCCCCCCCCAACTCTTGTTTCGAAGAGCTTTAACTCATTCACAGTTACTTCCAACTTTTCTGAAGCCATGCTTAAACTTCTAGGAGATTCCTCCGCCTTATGCAAACAAAGCTTAACCGAGTCTAGAAAATTACGTCAAAGAGACAACACACCGCATTCGTGCGCACTCGGTGTAATAATATTGTGAATAAGAACAATTTATTACTGGGCATTGCCAATGCGCCTATTTTCTCTCCGTTTTATTCGTATTGCTTATGAATGAAATATTATAATTTATAAATAAAATAGACGCAAAAGTTGAATTTAACCAAAAATTATGTATTTCTGTGTTAACACAAGTGTAAAACGTTTGTGATTCAAGATTATATATATATATATTATATATATATATATATATATATATATATATATATATATATATATATATATATATATATAGGGAACAACCAAGCACGCCATACATTTATGATTTTGGAAAGCGGTGGCGTGTGGTGAAATGTTGCAAGGTATGCTGGCGTTAGTCGCTTGGTAGTTTACACTCTCGCCACAGGACGCGTGTAATGGGTGTCCCTTGCTGCTCGCTTGTGAGTGGTCGGAATGCATGCAGTTTCCCCCTAGGCCGCGCGGTGGTTACTGGCTCCTGCTGCGTGCACCGAGAATGTACAGCAGTGAGCAAGCAACCAGCTTACCTTGCAACACTTCGCCCACGCGCCACTGTTTGGAAGGTTTGATACAGAAAGTTTCGACCCCTTAACTTATTATCCCGAGCACACTAGTTCACGTTTGACATGTTGCAAAATGGGCGTAATCATGATCGGAGCTGTACAGGTCCAGAAGGTGGCACAAGTGTAGGCATCGCCTTTCCCTTGGCAATGCTATTGGCTACAGCTGACACACCAACTATCTTGGTTATTGTAACACGAGTATACTAAAACCCTTTTATATTGGTTCCGAAGTGCCTTAGTCGCCCTTAGCACTCCTAAGATTTTAGGCTTAGGACACGCTGAATAAGTATTTAAGGCCAATGGTGCACGAAAGCAGTATATTTACCCGATATTCGTTATAACTTGTTTTACAGGGGGGTTTATCGAAATTTTTGGCACGACGAGACGTAAATATTAATTTCTAACGTCTTTTATTGCTAAATATTCACTACCTTTATCATTCTGCGAGCGCTGGTGGAAGATGAGAAATACGATCTTCTTTCTTATGTTCCATCAGTGCTCCGATAATAGTAATGTTACTGAATATCTATCGATGTAAGACGGTGTTCGAAATTATTCGTGGGAAAGAATTTGCTGGGGTTTAGCAGATTCTTTTTCTCCGACTTTTGTCCATTTCATGGAGCATGCAGTCTGCTATTACAATATTGCGTGACTTTTTGCTGACTCTGATTTGTTCTTAGCTCCAAATGAGCTGGCATACGTAGTTTACTTTGCCACGCTTTGAGAGTGCAAAACCGAAAATAAAGAAAATAAGTATTTCGTATATTATTTAAAAACTTTCAGTAGTGCTCATTACTCAAGTACAGCAGAGTTTCGTTTTAACCATCTACAGTTAATAATAAACACTTGCAGCTTACTTGTTAAAATAGATTAGTCCCGAATAACTATTGCCGCATTCACGTATCAGTCCCCATTTGTGATCGAAGAGCTAAAGCCCCTATCACACTGTCAAATGTTCACCTTCGACATATTTGACAATAAAATTTGAAGGCAAAATACAGCCATAAAATTTTTCCTTCCAACAAATTTTATAAAATATTCTTGAATGTGTTTGAAAATGTCACACTTTTCAATTTTTTCATTGGGAGAACCTACTTTGAATTATTATTTTAAAAGTGAGAAATTGTTTTTGGTTTCCGTGCAGTCCATTGCAGGAATAAATTTAAGGGATGCTGTAATTTATTTTCGCTGCTTTACTAAATCTATATCTTATTTATCAGGTATGATTCCTGCACAATTAAATTTAATGCCTCTGCTTTTGTAATATCGTGTTCAATAATCACTTAAAAAAGCATTCATGTCCAGACTGCTTCTACAAGAATTAATTATCTTCATGACCTACTTCGTTTTCAGCAATTTTTCGTTATTTTAACGTTTCTTCGCGTCCATTTTTGTCGTACATGATTCTTATTGGCCAAGACCGTCAAACATCGAAGAAATTTTAGAACTGGTCCAATCTTCGAATGCTTGATAGTAATTGAAGCCATACAACTTTTTCACACACATATGGTGGCGAATGACGTCATAACTGTCCAACTTTGACTAAACTATTAGAAGCAGGTTTGAGGGAAAAATTTGACAGTTGACAGGGGCTTAACGCAATCAATAGTACATGTTGTTTACCTAATTGTCATCAGATCCTGAACGGAAGTGATTGAACCAGCCCTCGTCTGCCCTCCGTCGGTATGAAGTTGGCACGCCGAGGCAGTCTGTGCGAGATGAACAAGTGCCAGAAAAATGACGCAACAGTGTAATTGTCAGGCGGGTGCCGATTAAAAATAGTTACTAGCTATAGCGGACCCGAGCCGCGGTTCCAGATCACGGTCGAATTAAAGCTGCGTGTGTGCGTGCGCGCGCGAGTTGTAGTCTGTTCTGTAGTTAGTCTCGGAAGTAACTCGTTATATAGGCTGTTCACGGTAAAATGAGACCTTTTGAAAGCCCTACTCTTAAGACCATGATCTCCCATTTCTACAGCTTTTGCGAGAATTAATTTTTTGGACCTAAACGGTAGCCGATATTGTAAAATACCCTTACAAATTGTTTTTGTTCTGTTGCCTTAATTTTTTTTCAAAACAAAGAATGGTATACTTTTATCCAATTAATTAATTCACGAAAATTTTGTTTATTTCATAATTAGTTAAAATTATGCAGTCTTTTGTGTTGAAAAAATTAGACTACATAATAAAAACAATTCGTAACCAACCTGTAAGATGATTGTACATATCGACTCTCGTTTTGCTTCAAAAAATTAATTCTCGCAGATGCTGTGGAAATGGGAGATCTATTTTTATGCACGTTAGCACGTTGTTTATTTTTTTTCGCATTATGCAAAAGTGATATTGCCACGGGCCTAGTCGCTTTAGTCATGCATTGGTCAAGTGAAGCTCTGAAACTGTTATAAAAGTAAATATTCTACAGATCTGTTAATCTGTATACTTCGATGCATAAAAAAAAATTAGTTATCACAGCTGTTTACGTGTCACTTTTTAATCGACGTTAAGATACGGAAGTACTTTCCATTCGTTGTTACTGACTTCACTGAGCGCATGTCACTCGGTGCGCCAGTTAAATATATGTATAGGACGTTCACGGTAAAGAGAATACTTTTTGAAACTGTTTCATAAGACATAAAACCAATAAATACATTTCATTGTGGCCTCGCATTTTTGGTTTTGGGTATGGTGAATGTACACACTTGTGTTCTACTCACATGGCAGGGTTTACATAAACAAGTGGTGGGAGGATATAAATAGGTTGATAGAGAAAAGTAACTAGGGCTTCACAAGTGCTCATTTTACCGTGAACGACCTATACATATACATGCAGGGGCAGTGACTTTTTTCTAAGGTTGATTTCAAAAGTACTCACTTTTACCGTGAATTGCCTATAGCAGAAGGTATGGAGGAAAAAGTGGGAATTTCCTTTATTGGAACCCCCCTTCTCCTTTTCCTTCCTAGAACTATGACGGCTAATCATGTTTTCCGCGTCTTGAGGTCATGAAGCGCTTCACTCATGTCTTATTACCACTGGCCTGGTCGTCGTATTGTGGGCGCGGGTTCAAATCCCTCCCAGCCCTAACATTTGTTCAGCGTGTATTTTACGTATCGTGTTGACCATTGTACAAATGAGGGGACTAACTTCGTGCTGTGTTGCAACATTGCGCACGATAAATGTCATCGTACGACATTTTACCACCAACATTAACATATCCTATTTCTCTCAGGATTCACGTGGCGTGGTTCTAATGCGCGCGTTTTGGGACATCCTTTATGTTTAAATTAACGTAGTCATCACATACAGCAGTATCTATAGTTTCGTAATAACAATTGTTTACTGTTTTTCAAATAATGTACGTAGAAACCGCAAAATCAGTACGTGAGCAGAAATAATTGTTTTAAAATTTATAATATTTTATTTTGTGCAACTCTGTAATAACAAAGTTAAAAGTGTTGCACAGTAGTTTCAGCACGTTTGTGATGACAGAGGCGATGCAAGTTGTGTTCGGTACTAGTTTGGAATGTGGCTTCTTTTCGTATTGAAATACTCTCGGAAGACGCGCGGCGGTTCGTGTTAAAAATGTATATGCCGGGCACACATCTACAATCGGAAGACATGAATAGTAAGTAGGTGCGTGTGTGTGTGCGTGCGTGTGCGTGCGTGTGGCGCGCGTGTGTGCGCGCGCGTGTGTGTGTGTGTGTGTGTAGCGTCAAATACACGCAGTCCCATCAGATTGCCTTTAATCCCCCCTCCTCCCCTTGTTTCGAAGAGCTTTAACTCATTCACAGTTACTTCCAACTTTTCTGAAGCCATGCTTAAGTTCTACTTCTAATCCTTAAGTTCTACTACAAGACGTCGCGCGCACACGCGCGCGACGTCTTGGAAGCACTCTACAACGCTCGTTTGCAATGCGAAGAACAGCACTCTGGGGTAAGGGGGAACGTGTATTTGAAACACACTGCGAAACAGTTAAAACGCCAGGTAGGCGGGACAGCCTTTAACTACAGTGTGAATCGGCCTTTCGAGAGTGCATATGCCCCGGCGAGGGTCTTGTCACCAGCTCTGACCATCACCTACATTTCCTCTCGAAATAACCCCTGCGAATAGGGTCGGCAGTCACAGAGTCGCTCTTGTAGTCTCCTCCCCCCCCCCCCCCCCAACCCAGCACGTGGCGATGTTTCAACCACAGAGTATCTAGGTACTACTCGACCAAGCCGAGTGTGCATTAGGCCGCCGTTTTTCATCACCGGGACGTTACTCCCTCAGCGCGGGGGAAGTACGAGCCCTTGTGAGGGCGATATATAGTATTGTCCATTTCATGTAAGTGGGGTAAATTTTGGCAGTACAGCCACAATATGTCCTTCCACCGCAGCTGTTTTGTCACTGAAGAAAATGACGTTTGTAAACAATGTTTCGAGTCCAATGCACACTTGCATCTTTCCCTCCTCCTTCGTGTTCCATGTAATGGCAGGCACTGAGAATCTAATTGTAGCTAACTTCCTTCCAGTAATTAATGTAGGATATTACAGCTAGTTTGGCATTCCAATTTATTTTAATTTTGTAACTACCGAGTTAAATTTGTTTGGGTTCTGTTTATTTATTTCGAGGGGAAAAGGAAACAATTAGCAGGAAGGGGCGATTGGGGGAGCGGGGGCTTTAGTTTTAAGTCTTTCGTGAGACGGCTTTATTTTGGTGTTCTTACGAGTGTGTGGCATTTTGAGTTTCATACTGTTTGGATGGAGCAATTGAAAATTTCGCTCGCGTGGAAATAACATTTAAATTGTTTAACTTCGAAAATGTTTAACTGTAATGAAAAATACAAAACGCGATACATACGTCGCTGTTCGTATTCGTACAGATGCAGCAATATATACACGCTCACTCTTTGGCTGAAGTTAACCTTACATTCGTTGAATTTACTATATAGACAAATAAACGAATATTATTCACTCACTATAAAGGTGTGGAAAGTGCGGTTTTTTCAGGTCACGTGCATTTCAATAATTGTGTTAACAATTTAAAAAATACATTTTTAAAACACGCTAAGTTACGGTTTGTAAAATTTGCAACTTTAACACGTTTTTTTATGGCAATCCTTGCCAAGATTACTTCACTAAAATCACGTTTGTTCGTCACTAGCATTAAATAATTTATTTGCAGAATCATTCAGGAAAATCAACACTGCGCACTTTTCCTGGTACAATCACTTAAACACACAAATTATATTCGTGTCACTTCATTGTGGGAGGCGGTAAGGAAAATGGCGGAAGGGACGCGGTAAACATGCGCCGATAATGTTACATTTCACTCGAGAAAACGCGCAACTATGCTTGAAAAAAGCAAATAAAAATAATAATAAACTACCGATTAAATATTCCAACAGCACCAACAAGATATTAACAAGATGAGAAAACAAGCACACGCCAACGGCCCCGTACACGCGTTCACCGGGCTGGAAACTGGAAACAAACACAAACATGGCTAGCCATTGGCTGGATACGTTTACAGTTCGTACGTGCCGACATACTCTGTCATAAATGCTTTACATGTTTTTAAAGTCCACTCACTAATAGCCAAGAAAATGTAATACTGCTTTAAAAACATAACTGAAACCATAAATGTTGTAAGTATAATTAATGTTTTAAATTATAACTTTTAGTTCCGAGTACTATTTTCTTCCAAAGCCATCATAAAAATAGCCAACGTAACAACACGGGTGCCGCAGAAGTTCATCAGCTGATACAATACTGTACGAACGAGATCATTTACTGTTTACATAGAGTGTAGGTTGGTCACATTGTCTGTCAGGTTTTACCCCACTTATATGAAATGGACAATATATCTAATCTAGAGCCCACGCTGAGGGCTGGGACAGCAAGTCGATCCCGGCTGGCTGTCGATCAAATTGATATATTGCGGCGAGACCAGGAGTCTGATTGTTTAAGGGGAGTGTGAAATGAAACATTTTTTTGTGAAATCGTTGTTTGCGCGTATTCGCGTATCTCGGTAAATATATGTTCTGTAAACACGACCTTTTGGTAGAAAAGGTAAAAAAAAACTATTATCTATGACTCTATGTTTTTACTTTTAACATAGTAAGTACATTCATGGAGAAAAGAATTTGTGAAAATGGTCAAATATCGGATTTTTTTGAAACTCGCCTATGCAAGAGAAAAGTTCAAATATACGGGCGTAGTTTAATCTGTGGGCTTTCATTGCATGTAATAAAACCCCACTGTTACATATATAATTTGCACAGTGCAGCGTCACGACGGAAACAATGCACGCCTTGCGTGTGGGAGCGACGAAGCACTAGGAGTGCGCCACCGCCATTTTACATCACTGGAACGCTACTCCCTCAGCGCGGGGGTAGATCGGTCCCTTGTGAGGGGCCTTGGCCACCCAGTTAGTTGTCAGTTAGCTTGCGGAGGCGAGGTGAAGCTAACCCCATCCTCCCTCCGCATCCATCAAACTTACTTTATGCTGCAAAGCTAGCATTCTTGTACAGGATTCCCAGGGTAGCGCCTGGGAAGTGTTTCCATAGCTGAATTTTACTCTCTCTTTCCCTGCCTGTACGGGATAAAAGGAGTGGTGAAGTTAATTGAATTTATCAGCCCGGAATTTTAAAGTTCAGGACTTGTGAAGTACTGTCACGAGCTCCCTGGGAGAGAGCTAGCGACAGTTTGGTATAAAAAGCGGAGGTTAATAACCAAATGAAGTTAAATTTTCGATATAAGTAGCTTTCCCATGACTGGAGTGGTAAGGGTTTATATAATTAAATTAATTATATGTATATTGAAGTGGTGAATTTAAGTTGCGCGAATATTTAAATCAGTGTAGTTGTTTCAGTAATTACTTCATATCTTATGAGTTAATGTTAAAAACCATTAAATAATCTGATTGGTGTGTACTAGGAGTGCGTGTTAGTGTCGCCTCGCTTCTTGACCTGGGAGACCTGGCACCCATAACTGTTTCCTCTCCTTCACTGCCTGCGGGAAGGGGGGGGGAGGAGGAGAGGAATGGTCCCTAAGAAAACCGGGATTTTGAAATGCAGGGTCGCATCAAATATATGGGGTATGCCACTTCACTTGACACGAGGGATGAGCTCATTACGCCGGAAACCTTTGCACCTGTGCTTCGCAGCATGCTTAAGGGGGTAGTATCCACTCCATCTTCGAATTTTCTTACAAATATTTTTTATAAAGATGTATGACCAGAAATTAACAAAAAAAAAATCAAAGCTAGACATGGCACGGATGACTACTTAACGAGTTTTTTTAAATTATTTGTGGGGTTTCAAATATACCTGTATTTTCCCAAGCGGGACTGAAATTATTAAATAATTAGATAATGTTTGATTACGGCTACAGATGTGACACTAATCATGTAAGAAAAATCAGTGGGATTTAGAAATAACTGTTAAAATGTTCCTTATGTCATGACTAGCTTGGTTTTGGAATATTTACTCCGAAAATTAAGTTAATGAGGAAAATACGTGAATCCAAGATAGCAAGGATACTTCCCCCTTCAGCGCTGCACGGCCTCTGTGACCTACGATGGCGGACAGTTTGAACACACACACTGTCCCCATGCCTTCAGTCCAAATGTGTAATTTCATTTCACTGCCTGTAGCCTAGTTATTGTGATTGTCTAACCGCCCCTACACATCGCCACTGCCATTAGCGGGTTAACTATGGACAGTAGACTATTTGTTCCTTGGTGAAATATGCTCTACTCGTACTTATCTACCACACTCCGGTGTTTATTATTTGTTCGTGGACATTCGGTTTACAGAGGATCTGGATTTTGCGAGTACAGACTCAAGTTCGTTTTTTCGCAACCACGCGCAATTTTTCTTCTGCATATTTGTTGTGAAATTTTCCGCCAATTTATAGCGATTTTTAAAATTGGGTGTTTGTCTTTAAGTGATTAGGATCCGAATGCCCGCTTTAAATAAATATATCAAGAAAACAGTTTACCCCAATCAGTCATCCTCGGGAGTTTAATGGATCGATCTGTCGTTAAGTTTACAAGTCATCTGATGCTAATGAGTCGTCGTTGTGATAGCTCTCTGTTTTTTTATTTCATGTTCTCTTTTTTTTTTTTTACTTTAGATTTTTCGCATGGCATTGTTTGGCAGTTACGTAAAGAAATCGTAAAGGAATCTGTGAGTAACTGTCAAGTTATCTAAATAGTTTATTATTTCCGTAAGGTGACTTGTAATCAAAGTTACGCATTACCACGCATTTTGCTTTAGTTACACGCACGGTCGTAATCGGATGATCTGAAAATCGGTGAACTCTAACTTTCAACAGGCCAGTTAGTATCTATACAAATTCGTTCCCACCTCTGTGCAGCAGCTTTGTGTGCGTATTTCTATCAAAACACTGTTAAAATTTCTCCCTCTAGAAACTAAGTGGGCTGTGCCAAGTTCGTTGAGGGATGGAGGTCTTAATCAAATAAAAAAATTCATTAAAATTTTATTTTATTTACACTAACTACAGCATAATTCTCTGAATTCAAAATCTTACAATAAATTGATATAACATACTGTTCACAACTAATTACTCAAATTTAATACAATTTATAATTACCACAAACAAATCAATCAAATTAAATAATTAAAGATCAGTCCCTTTAGACTGTGTATCAACCTATTTAATTACTTTATAATTTATGCATCCGAATTGACAGTTCGAATATTTACAATAAAATCCGTATTACACTTCCATTCAGTCCCACCTCAATTCAGCCCATGTCCCACCAGACGCAATGTTTTATAGTCCTCCAAGCGCCCTCGCGCACAGTAGGCTTCACTCGTCGGTTTCACACCCTCTCGTCCATTCACGCCACGAGCACCTCGCCCGCCGTCGTCCCGCAATCTCCTGTCGTCGTCCACACTTCACTTCGCTCGCGCACATCCTGTAAGGTGGCCTTCATCACAGACTGCTGGCCGCTGGATTGCGGCAGTATATATAGGTCTTAGGCCGCCACTCGTGTGATGGGTCGCGGAGGGCTGAGTTGCCAGCCAGTCTCACCAGAACATTCTTGCGTCGTCGCTAAACGTATCGGAAACTCTAGCAGGTGAGAGGAGGTCTGTGACGCCAGCAAGTCTGGCCGCTGTCGGTATTCACGGGATTCCCAGAAGGGAGCAACCGGCTGCGAGCTCATCATTCCAGGTAGAGGGGAGGGCGAGGTGGGTCACCTCCCACGGCGCCGGACAGCTGAGCCGGCGCCAGCTGCAGCACGTAGCAATACAGAACGGGGGAAAATGTACACCTTTTCCTAAAATAAAGGATTTTTTTATTTTTGTTATAGTGTGTAAAGAAGGCACAAGTATAGATGTGTATAAACAGCATTTCTAATTTGTCCTTAACATACAACCAGAGTAAAATGTGTTTTCTAAAGCATCCATAATAAGTTCGCTAAATTATTTATTTTAAAAAAAAAAAACTTTTTTTTTTTTTTTTAGCGTTTAAGTAATTTCCTAGCGAACTGTTTCTCAATGTTAGGTGTTTTATTCTATAAGATGCAATTTAAATAGTACTCTGACAATTTGGGTAGAGTGTATATTAATATTTAATGAGATATTGTTGTTGTACTTTCGGGACAGGCTGCCCACTCACAGGGAAAACACGGAAAAGTCAGGGAATTTCACGTGACAGGGAAATGTCAGAAATTTTCTCCTGGGTCAGGTAAGATGTAAATAATTGCTACCATGCAGAAGTCGTTAGTTGTATGAATACAGAATAGTGTAATTATAAGCGTATGCATTTAGAGATTTTAATTTTCAAGTTTGTAAACTGGCAATATTGCTTCTGAGCCGAGTCACGCAGGGCCTACACGTACAAAATTAAGTATACGTGTGTTTGTAATAGGCAGTCGTGTGAAGTGTTGATGGGCTGAATAAAATGTTCGCCCTGCTTGTTTGGTCTGTTTCAGTGTCAGTGAATTCAGCTTCTTTGATAGCATATTTGTTCTGTCAGCAGTGCCGAAATATGGTGTTGGGCGGTTTCTGTCCTAACAAGAGGTCAGGAGAAACGGCAACATTCTGCGTGCTAAACAGGGAAAAGTCGGGGATTCCAAAATGGGATTTTAGCGGACACAGTGGGGAAGCCTGCTCCATCGCTTGCAAATGTGCGTCCACCTTAATTAAATATTCCCACTGCAAGAGATCAGGGGACCCGATGTTGACCAGGCCAGTTCTCCGGTTTTCCACTTCGGCGATTCTACCTCGATTTCCGGTGCGTTTGCTCCGAATTTCCGCGTTTGAAGGTTGTTTGCAATAACGTGAACACTTTTGATAGCCCTGCATCTACTTGCATGCAAATTGTCTTCTTCCGCTTTATGTAAAATTAACATTTGTCATGCGCCTCGTCACTTTATTCATGCGTCGGTAAAGCGCACTTGTGAAATAATTACAGAAGAAAACCTTTCGCATATCTGCTCATTTTTACACTTAGATGCATTAAAAAAAAAAACAGAAAGTGAAAGGAATAATTTTAGTTATCACAAATGGTTACCTGGCACTTTTTATTCGACGCTAAGATATGGAACTACTTTCCATTCATCGTTGCCAACTTTACCGGGCACATGTCACTCAGTGCGCACGTTGAAATGTATGCAGGCAGAGGCAGTGACTTTTCTCTAAGGTTGATTTCAAAAGTGCTCACTTTATCGTGAACAGCCTTTAGGAAACGAAGAGGATGTTGCAACCGGCAGGCTGAAATTTTTTTTGGAAAAAAAAAAGGGGGGGGAGGGCTGATTGCAGTTTCTCCCAAACATGCATTCCCGCTTTTTAAATCTAACATTTGAAAAATCACCGTACGTATGACGTGTTCGGTTGTTTCCTAAATGTAAAATTTATCGCAAGCGTTTTATGCCTCTGTTAATACAAATGCATCTTATTTTTCGTTAAATTAAAATGTACTTATATTTTATCTACAAGTTACAGTACTTCATTTATATTAAATATGAATTTGGCAATGCCTAGTAAGAAATAGTTATTATTCGAAATATCATTACACCGAGTGCGCACTGCTGTGGTCTGTCCTGTGGACGAATCAGGCCACCCAAGGGAGGGGGGTGTCATTAGCTAGATGATAAAGCACTCGTACAGTTTCGCTAGGTTTTTTTTGATCACAGCTAGATTTACACTTAGCAATTCAAATAGCCCTTGGCTAGTACAGTACCTTACTATTTACCGTATAGCGGCAATCATCAATAATGGTTAAGACGTTTGATTCAAGTACAACACAGAACAGAGTGATCGTGACTTGAGGAGTATTTATGCCGACGACCCTAATCCTGCAATAACCTCAGGCGCCCCTACTGGGGTTATATTTACCCTTGACTGTCTTGGCGGCGTCGTCTGTGGAGACGCCCTCGGCAGCGGCTGTGCTGGGCGTCGAAGTCGTGACCACGGCCCTGTGTTCCTCAGTTCTGGCGTCTCGCTGGCCCCTCCGGAGCAAGACGGCTGCGCCCCACACCTTGTATACCACCCCCGCCTAGTCTCATCGCCTTCCTCCTCGGCGGGGAGAGTGTCTCCCAAACAGAGGGGCTGGCTCGTCGTGGCCGCGCCGTCCCAGGTGCCCCGAGCGTCGCTTGCCAGCCCCAGCGAACACCTCTTGCAGCAACTTTATTCGCATGAGGCGGAGGGCTGGCCTAAAAAGTACAACTTCAGCAAGGCTGCGGATAAGTTGGAAGTGATCATGGAGCAACTGTACCCCTGCAGGAATACCAATTCTGCTGATACTTATTTCTCCGCCGTTTCTACACCAACACGGGACACGTTAACTCTACTGTACTGCGTTCTGGCTGTCGTCCAGTGAACTGACTGGTCAACTTCAGTCAAATGGGGTTTCGTACATAACTTTATAAACAAGCCAGGGTGTTTGTTTGAGCAACAGTACTAAACCTTACTTTATTTTTAAATATTTGAAAATTTCGCAAAATTATTTGAGGTCGAAGCACAAAGTTCATGATTTGTTGGGACCGTGGTTGGCGCAGCGGTTAGGGCGCTTGTCTCGCACCGATGTGTACCGGGTTCAATTCCCTGCGAGGCCACTCCCGGGTTTTGGCACGTGGGAATCGTGCCCGGACGATGCCGCTTGTCGGCGGGTTTTCTCGAGGATCTCCAGTTTCTCCGAGCCGGCCCCTTGCATTGCGGCGCCACTCCATATCGACGTCGCTTCATCCTCATCGGCTCTCAAACCAGCGCCAACCACAACAGAGGAAAAGTAAGATCCCCTCTCCCCCCCCCCCAACTCTCTTCTAGAATTTCTCTTTCCACTAATAAAGAGCATGGTTCCTACCTATCTGTCTCCTGTAGCATTTTCTATTAATGCATGTAACAATTTTTTATTAATTCTTTCCTGTCGAAAGGGTTTTTTACCTTTCTCTTCTTTGTATAGGCTATTCACGGTAAAGTGAGCTATTTTGAAAGCCTGTACATTTGGAATAATATTCAATAAACACGTTTTATTTTAGCCTTCGACAACTTCCGAGTGTGGTGGAATACACACACTGTGTTTATTACTTACATAGGGGTATTCATTTTAAAAAGACGGTTACAGGATAAAAAAATGGCTGCAAGGGAAAAGTAACTAGGGCCTCAAAAGTGCTCACTTTACCGTGAACAGCCTATAATAGGTTAACTATAGGCACACTCAGGGAGGTAGTCATGTCTCCAAACGCGGCCATGGCTACCTAATCCCAATCTGCCGCGATTCATGCCCCCTGGCATGGAAGAAAAGAAAGCATGTTTGTTTTCTTCCATGCAATCAGTGCTCCGAGAATAACTAACGCAGCGAATTTGTAACAATGTAAGGAGGTGCTAAAAGTTATCTACGTCCTGCCGAGCTTATCTTGGTAAATAAATTGTTTTGCAAATACGACTTTTCGTCAGAAAAGATTCAATAAACAAATGTCTATGTCCCTATAATTCTAATTTTGTCATATTTAGTATATTCTTGGAGACGAAAAAATCGTGAAGATGGTCATATAACGCATTTTTTAAAGCTTGCCTATGCAGTTTCTTTAAGCGGCAAGAGAAAATTACAAAGACGCGGACGTAGTTTTTAATCTGTGGACTTTCATCGCGTGTAATAAAACCCTTATGTTACAGATCTAATTTGTACAGTACAGCGTCACGACGGAAACACTGCACGCCTTGCGCGTAGGAGCGATGAGACACTAGGCGTGCGTGTAGCTGTCGCCCGTATCGCTCCCTAGCTTCTTGACCTTGGACGCGCAGCTCCATCCCACTCAATCAATTTTATTCATCCAAAAGACCATACATAATGGTATAGGACATGTCAGATTTACTTACATACTACATAAAATATATAATATATATATATATAAAATATATATATATATATATAAACTTAAACAAGCTAAACAAGCTAAACAAGCAAATAAATGTTGCTAAACTATGAAAATGATTAAAAATTACAGAACAATTTCTATAAGGCCTTATTTTAAAGATGGCTATCAGTGAAAATAAATAAAGTAAAACAATACACATACGTGTTTTTTTTTTCGTTACAGAAGTGCAAATTAATTAGACATTACTAATATTAATAGAATGCATACACAAGGTCAAGTACTTAAAATACAAACAAACACCAATATAGGCCTAATAAAGTTTGAAATACACAATATCTTTCATATATAACGTATATAGAACTTAACAGATAGTACAAAATAATAGTCGGATAAATAAAAAAATATATATAAAACAATAAAAATGTTAGTTTTTTTTTTTGGTGTCTTCTTACGAAAAATTTAAGACATTTTCACTTCAGTAATCTATTTTTCGCTTTCTATTCCGCTTGTGATTTTTATATAGTGGAAATTGAGTAATATGAATGATTAACGATCGTTTTTAGGTATGAAACTTCCGTTACGGGATACTTAAAATAGCGCAGAGGCATGCAAAACATCTTTTTTTTCATTTTTACGCAAAAAAAAAAATGATAGGATCACTACTGAAACTCGTAAAAGAGGTGAGTCGACAAGAGAGAGACACTTCGTCAGGTCAGTGCGTTGTGCGTAGCGGCGATAGCGCACGGCATTATAGTCCTTACCGCTCCAGCGTGTTTCTATATTTCAAACGTAGCGTTGACGGTTTGGAAAGCCATCAGGTGAACTACTTGCCGTGCTGACGAACTCGGGAGTTGGTCAGCAGCAGCAGCAGGTTGTGAAGGTAGCGATCGTGCAGTAGCCGTGGCCCGTTTCTCGGATGTACAAAGCCGAGTTCAGTAACGGTGCTGCGCAGAACTCGCCCAGCAGCAACAGAAGAAAGCCTCGGGGGGGGGGGGGGGTTTCTTCCCTATAATTCCAACCTCCGGGGCGACTTTCATCGCTTCGGCCAGCCCCTGACGGTGGTAGGAGCCGCGGCGTAGAGGAAGGTTTAATGCCCTTACGCAATTTTACACAACTGAAAACTTTCACGTTTGACTTCACGTTTACTTTCCGACATGTTGTTTCGTTTAGAACTTGACACGATGGAACTGCCAAAGGTAAAGTCAGGCTTGACTTTACGATTTAGAAAAGTTGAAATTTGAAGTCGGTCCAGCAGTTATTTTGCCGAGAATCCGAGGTCATGTGGAATGTGTGTCGTTTTATTGTACGGCGATTTTCATCTCGCTATATTACACGTAGAGCTTCTTTAATTAAATAAACGGCAAACAAATGTTATGCGAGGGGAAAATATATGAATTGAAAATTTTAATAAAGTAGACAAGTGAGTTTTTT
Organism: Dryococelus australis; assembly: GCA_029891345.1. Taxonomy (NCBI): domain Eukaryota; kingdom Metazoa; phylum Arthropoda; class Insecta; order Phasmatodea; family Phasmatidae; genus Dryococelus; species Dryococelus australis. The sequence goes on from CM057006.1 coordinate 31,591,553, forward strand.
ACTTTGAAATTAACTTTTATTATAGATTTTAGGCCTATTTTTTTTTAAGGTACGTAAAATGCATCCCTGGATATTATTATAATGATTTACATAGCAGGATACACATTTTTTACGAAGCTCGCAGAACCGATGTTCAGTTGTCTGAACTCTGACTTTACAATTGTATTGTGTATTGGGGGGGTTTTCTTCTGTTGAAAGGGAATGCAAAATCAAATGTTAAAGTTTTCTATTGTGTAAGAGCCTTTATAGAGCGAAAAGTGCCACGTATTCAAATCGAATTGTTTCACTAGCGGTACCTATCTTATGGAGACGGAACTACTAGCTGAAAGAGGTATCTACTGTATCGACTTAAGTTACAGACCAAACTTTTCGATCTATCGTCTGAAATTATTGCAATGCTTGGTAGCGTACATAATCGATAACTATTTGTTTCATCTGGTTCTTTTGTTTTCAGTGTACAGTGTAGAATGAATACTAAGCAGTAGCAGTTAAATAATCATGCAATATGACAGTATCAGTATTTATTTATAACGGTTGTGCATATCTTATAACTAGCTAAAATATCTTGTTTTTTGAAAGTGAATAGTTTTGCATCAATACATTAAGGCCTATGTGATGTGTAAGACGTGAAATTTCATTCATTCCGAAACAGTCGGGACTGTAATGTTTTAAAAAAATAGCGCTACTTTAGGCGCATTAAAAACAATGATCTGTTGGTATAGGCTGTTCACTGTAAAGTGAGCACTTTTTAAGGCCCTTATAAAATTTTACGTTCATCCTATTTCCATCTTCCTGCAGCTTTCTTTTATATAAACATTGCGATATGACCAATAAACAGTGTATATATTTCATCACCACCAAAATTTAATGCCTGAAGCTGCAATAAGTTATATTTATTAGCTGTTAATGCCTTTTTGGAGGGCCTTAAAAAGTGCTCACTTTATAGTGAACAGCCTATATCATTAAAACCACGTGCATCGCTGTTATGCTCCGAGTCTTATTGGTTGGAGAAAGACACGTGACAGTCGTTGGTAGTCGTCTATCTTTTGGGGGCGCAACTTCTTTAGGACCACGACGAGGACGTTCCGACAGCCTGACCATTTCAGCCACCAAAGTTAGTTCAATGTTTACAATACCCTGACTCCTAGAATGGCCAGTAACTTGCTGTGGAGTGTGAAGAAATCACAAATTATTATACACAATTTTTTTTTGATAACATTGTAAATGAAGTATTTTTGGAATTTGGAGCTGTTATTTTTTCCACAAATATTTATTTGTCTATTCATTAGCTTTCTGCTACAAGATAATTAGGGTACGCACGTCAAAAACATATGTTTAATGTGAAATTCGCCACAGTAGTGAAATCCGCACGACATTTTGTTTCGCGAGGTTGTGTTTGATGATTCATTATCGCCGTCTCCAGGTAATAACTAACTGTTTGCTGCGCGATGAAAAATTGACGCCGCACGGAGCAACCGTTGCCTGTTCGGAGCAGAGATTTATTGCCGGCCTTGTCCGGAGTTTGCCGCGTGGTGCCACATATACGGGCTCTGTGGGCAGAACGTTTAGACTTGGAAGCTGCCACTGGGACGTCGACCAGATGTTAAATTGTAGGGAATGTACTTAACATTGCACGGGTTCCTGATCATTTAAGTTTGTCCTCCAGCCAGGGAGTTGAAGTTGTAGACTCGAGTCCAATCATGGTTTGTAATACAAGACACCCTCCTGCAACATCCTATATTTTTATCGTTGCATGTTATTGATAATAGTCCATTCACGGTTACTTCCAACTTTTCTGAAGCCCTGCTGAAGTTATACTTTCAGACAATTCCTCCTCCTCATACTTATCTAGATTTAAAAAAGGCACCGAATGGACAACGCACCGCATTCGTGCGCATTTTTTTTTTTTTTTTTTTTTTACACAAGAACTATTTCTTACTTGGTACCACCAACACATTTATTTTCTCCCTATTTTTATTCATATTAGCTACAAATAAATTATTAACATTTATAGGAAACATATAATTAGATGTTCGATTTAACCGAAAATAAGATATGTTTATGATAACAAAAGTATAGATTGTCCACAGTAAAATGAACTCTTTGAAAGCCTTGCTTAAGATCTTGTATGCACGTTGTGTGGTCTTCAGACTTATTGCCATGGGCTTCAATCACTTAATCATGCGCAGGTCAGGTGAAACTGTGAAATTATTAGATATAAAAATAGTTTATAAATCTGCCCATTCTTACACCCTGATGCATAAAAAACAGAAACCGGAATAAATAATTTAATTTGTCACACATGGTTACCTAACCCTTTTTATTCGACTTTTAAGACATGGAACTACTTTCCCCTCCATCGTCACCAACTTCACTGGGCGCATGTTACTTAGTGCGCCCGTTAAAATGTGGAGTTAGTAGCAGTGACTTTTTTCTAAGGTTGATTTCAAAAGTGCTCACTTTATCGCGAACAGCCTTTGCTTATAAAAGGCTTCTGATAAATTACATATTAAAGAAACAGCCAGACATGTTACACGTTGCGTGATTTTTCAAAATTGTTCGCGGTTTCTTCACACTTTTCGGATCACAGACTATATCAGACATTATATATATATATATATATATATATATATATATATATATATATATATATATATATATATATATAAACTTTAGATTTTTGTGTAAAGGTCTTCGACTCATCATGGTTTTTTTTTAACAGAGTGGGCGTATTTGGCCTCAAATTATTTTGGACCTTATTTTTATCCCTCCCCCCGAGTGTGTATTAGCAATATTCTTGTAATGCTGGTTTGACAATTTTGTCAGCGCGGAACAGACTTTACTGTTACTGCGTTGATAATAACATTTCAATCCGGTTTGTACTTGGAGTGGACTGAAGAATCCCGATTGAAACTTCACCTTAAACACGCCGGGACTGGACTGAAGTAGGACTGGAGTGAGTAATCCACTCCAGTCGACAAGATGGACTGGAGTATAGAATCCGGATTGAAAGTTTACTTCCAACAGGAGTTCACTGGGAGCAAGAGCAAAAAATGCCGCCATTTTTAAAGTGTATTGCTCGCATGTTTGCACGTACAGATTTTTTAAATTTATTTTAAGCAAAGCCTAAACTACAAGGGCAATTATGTCCACAAAAAGGAAATGCCAAATGTTTGGACAGAAATTGACATATTTTTTTTTTTTAGATAATGTTTGAGAAACAAATAAGTGTTAATATTATCGGATGATAAAGAAATGTAGTATAGGCTGTTCACGGTCAATTGAGCACTTTTGGGGCCCTAGTTACTTTTTTTTCCAGCCATTTTTTTTTAAACCATCAACCACATTTTTAAATTAATATTGCCATGTACGTAACAAATACAGTGTGTATATCCCACCTCACTCGGAAGTTAACGTCTAAGGCTAAAATTAAATGTATTTATTGACTATTATTACAGGTGAGACGACTCTCGAAAGTGCTCACTTTACCATGAACAGCATCTACAGGAGAGATTATTTATTTGGTAAAAGTAGAAATGAAAAATGCTGGCTTAAAATAACTCTGGAAGAAAAACAATAGTCTATATTTTTTTTCTTATATAGTTTGTCTTCTAGTTCACGCAGTTGCCTAAGAAGTCACTAAACAGCTTTCAGTCCTTGTTCACTTCATTTTCGCTTTTGTTTACATGTGAATCCGGACTTTTAGTCCATGTCCAGTCCGTCCGAAATTCTACTTTAAAAGTAGTATATAAACGAATTTGGTGCGCAGCTTGAACCATGGCGTCATAGCGACGTATTGTTTTTATATTTGTTAAGATAAGCCGCTTGCTGCAGTGTAGAGCGTGATGCGATTCCAGTATGATGGTAAACTGTCTGTATTCTTAACGGCCATGATTATTGGTAAACATATACCTAACCGACCCGTGATCCTCGCAAACCATTGGAACGATAACGGTGAATGTTTAGACTCATTTGCAAATAATAATAATTTTTAATATGCGTGAAATTATTTTAAACTCTTGTTAGTAGATCATGATTATTTTTAAAGATATTATTTGCATGTTGAGAACATATTGCAGTGTTTTTGTTGAAAAAAAAATTATTTTTTAATTGAGTGTGATATTTTACTACACGAAAATACGCAATTATGTATTTTGTTTATAATTTCAAGAGGACAGCTTTTCTTTACTGCTCTTTATTTTGGAGATTAAGTAATCTGATTGATGTTAAATATTTTTTACATGGAGGATCGAAGCATAATACTGAATATTCATTGCCCAGCGTGTATATTTTTACATTTGTTCTTTTTAAGTACTCGATGTATAAATGCCCTTTTTATGTATTTAGATATTTTTACCGTTTTCCATGTATAGTTTTTTTTTTCTGTACCGAACAGATCAAAGGTGCTTCTCGTACTGTCAGGAATTGCTATGCCATATTCCTTTAACAGTTCTCAGTTCTCTCGAAGTAACAGCTGATCAAATCACGGGTTGTTTGCCGATGGCGTATTGCAAGTAAAAAAAAAAAAAATCTCGGCACGCGAACGTCTTATTGTGACGTAGAAATAGTTAAACAACAGGCGTGGTGTTTGTCATCCAGTATCCGTGACCTCGATGGCTCACGTGTGTTGCCCCGCCAGTGTGTACTCGCGCCTCTCTGACGCCACACGCTTCCTTCTGACGCCACACGCTTCCTTCTCGTAATATTTTGGTCACACTCGAGAAAGTATGTGCGCGCGCGTGCGTGTACGCTCGTGTGTGTGTATACGTGCGCTCACGTGTGTTTAGAAGGCTTGAAAACTGTTCTACAAGTTCTTTGTTATTATTATAGCTGAGGAAATATTCCTGTGTTGAAGCCGCCGCTGATTTTTTTTTTTGTGTTGGTACTATTGGAAATGTTTGATTATAGAAAATTTCGAATTTTACTTGTTTTATTACGTTCGTGTTTAATTTTCACTGTGTGTTATTTCCGGCTTGCAAAAAGGCAGGAACTCGTCGATAAAATACCGACATGTTCTCAACTTTTTACAACAAGCAGATGACACAATTAAAATTACGCACAAAAATATCAAACAACTCATAAAATATAAATTTTCTATAGTCGTACATTGTCATTGATTTCTATGAATCCGAAATTATGACGCTAAAACGAAGAAGATTTGCTGCAAGAGGGTAAAGGTGCGCCTTAAGGATCCTGTGTAATGGCGGACAAGCAGTTGTAAATTATCAGACACGCAAAACCTTTCAAGCTTTTAGTTTCGTGATTAGGGCAAGGTTTGTGATCATATCCGAGACCTCGCTTGAATTTCGTGTTAACATCCACGTGTTTTGTGTTCCACTTGTAAAAGTTTGCAGCAGTTCATCTCGTTTGGTATTTCTTTTTGTATAAAAAGAGTTGATGGGTTTGATGAGGACACTCGAAAATTTCCTCACGCAAGTTTATTTTACCGCACACTTTAGAAGAATTGCTAGTATGCTCCTTCAATCGTAATGGAAGTTTTTAACCTATACACTGCATGGTAATAATACCACACACCAAGCTGCAGATATAGGAATGTTTAGCAGCGCTACTGTACAAAGTTGGGAACTTCCCTAGGCATCTGACTGTTTCCTGAGCAAATCTAGGAACAGTGCAATGAATGTATAGGGGAAAGCATTACCATTCCTGCTTTCTCATTAAGCTTGTACACTGGTATTGTAAGTTTCCGTATAATTTCTTACAGTGCAGAATAGTTTGTCTGCCGTGAAAAATATATAAACATTTGTAGGGCAATAAATCCTACGTTGGTATGAAAAACTGGATGGGTGATTTTTTTTTCTCGGTCATCTATAGTAACTATTGTCTAGTATTTTTAATTCATGGTAAACTGAGCGTAGCTGTGTAAATTATTGGTTGCCGTGGAGTAGCAAACGTGGTTTTCAGCAAAGTTTCTGTCACTTTGCAATTGGCAGTCTAAAATTGTGCGCATAACATTTCGTGCGGATTTCCATCCATTTCTCTCCCATACAGAATGGCTGATTTTAATGTACACACTTCTAACGATTTTTATTCTCATTAATATTTTTTTTACAGCTTAACATGTTGTACGTTCTTGACAACTACACGTGTGAAAATTGATTTATTTAAATCACAACATGAACAGATTGAAAATAACATTCACTTAACCTCTGAAACTGGTGAGCTCTCGTGGCCGAAGATTTAAACGAGTCATTTTCACGTGAGTGAGCCTAACGGACGATGGTTAAAAACATTATTAAAATTCTGTGTGATAGAATGGTTATTCTCTGGATCCACCCCCTCCCCCCATACGCATTTATTTATCTATATTGTTCGTCAATCGAGGTTATGTTTAGCTGCATTGTAAACGAGCATGCACAGTCGCCGTAAAAGGGTGCAGATCAGTATATAAAATGCTTGGTCAGTAAAACCGTCATCTTGTGGCGTTTATCACATGTAAGGTGTCTGGCAAACCAAAGCTAATTAACTTGGAATGACCACTTCTATGACATGGTTAGAGCCAGAATGGCGTGCGAGCTGCCAGATTTGGCTGAACCTTTGTAATTAAACCGCAGATTCCGGGCTGTAACACTGCGAAATTAACAGCATTATTAGTGAATCGATGGTGAAATTAACACGTAGCATGCCTCGTGGAAAAACAATCCATAGCGTTATTCATATACATATAAATAAGGTTAACGATTCACATGTAAAATGTTGTATTTACAGACTGAAATTAAAGGGTTTCTTTGCCTAACGATTATGATGTGTGTTTGAGCTACGAAATATGTGCTGTTTTGTAATCCTTGCACTGTAATTTGCCTCGCCTTTGGTTTTTGGTTTCTACATCGTTTGGCCAAGTGTTAAATTTGTTCAGGCTGGTAAAAACAAAAAGAAAAGGCATGAAAGCTTAATATTTACTAAAGGTTGCTCATGGTTAATTAAGCGCGTCTGATGCCAAACTTTGAAAAATGTCACTGTCGCTACTTGTATCTATATTTTAACGGGAACACTGTGCAGCTTGCGCCCAGTTAAATTTGTATAGGCTATTCGCGGTAAAGTGAGCACTTTTGAAAGCCCTCTCATTTGGAATAATAGTCAATAAATATATTTTATTTTAGCCTTGGATGTTAACTTCCGAGTGCAGTGGAATCTACAAACTGCGTTTATTACTTATGACAACATTCCTTTTAAAAAGTAGTTACAGGATTTAAAAAATTGCTGAAATAAAAAAATAACGAGGGCCTCAGAAGTCCTCACTTTACCGTGAACAGTCTATAACGATAACTATGAAGGGAAAGTTGTTCCATATCTTAATTAAGAAATTAAAGTAGTAAGTAAGCATTTGTGAATAAAGTAATTATTTATTTCGCTTTGTTTTTTCAATGTCTAAAAGTGAAAATTGGTAAGATATTCACTTTTCTAATAATTCCACAGTTTTAATTGACCCACCCATGAATAAAATTGTCAGGCCCATGACAGTGTTAAATTTTATGCTGTAAATGGTGGGATATCACGCAATGTGCACAAAGGTAAATGTTAAGCTGGGCTTTCAAAAGTGCTCAATTTTAACGTGAACAGCTTGTAGTTTCCGTCGGGGTCACTAAGCTTGTTAGCCACAGCTGGGAGCACTTAATATGTCACGAAGTAAAACTACTGTACGCGCCAGACGTCGTGGCACTTGAGCTCTTTCCTTCAGTGCTGAAACTGGGCACGGCCAGGCCCTGCACCGGGCGGAATTAGTAACGGCGCGGATATCCATACTATGAACTAAAAACATTTTCCAAAGTTTCTTTTAAGATGACGTGAAACCATCTAAAGCCTGATTAAGTTCACATTTGCATCTGTCATGCCGAACAAAGCTATCCATGTGTTAGATATTCCGGAATACCATTTGTGTGCATGGTTGAAAGCTCAGTTTACGAGCAAACTGGTTTCTTGTTATTTAAAATGAAAATCTCGGTATAAATGCAATACAAGAAACTAGATACTGTGGATATTTCTACATTATTTTTGGTAATTACAAAACGTTATGGATATTTTATTAAATTATTTAAAAATATCTTGGAGGCGAGTTGCTAAAGAAAAGACTGCCCAATAGTTCAGTGCCATGCACATAGAGACAATGAGACGTGCGATTTGCGTGCCTGGGTCGTCCTAAGTGTTTCCCCACTTTTGGGTCACTGACATGTAAAATACATCCTAGTATGCGGAACGCTTGATATTCGCTTTCAGATTATACTGTATAGGCTGTTCATGGTAAAGTGAGCACTTTTTAAGGCCCTCCCAACAGGCATTAACCGCTAATAAATATATCTTATTGCACCCTCACGCCTTAAAATTTAGTTGTGGTGAAATGTATACACTGTGTTTATTGCTCACATTGCGATGTTTATATTAAAAATCAGCAGGAATATGGTAATTAGATGAAAGGAAAAATTTATAAGGGCCTTAAAAAGTGCTCACTTTACCGTGAAAAACCTATAAGTGTTATGTCTGATACATGTAAGGCCGTTACGTTTAATGAAAACAGCATTTTATTTAACATGCCCTTTCCCCATCCCCAAGGAGTAGTTATGGTTTGTTTGGGGTGCTGTTTTGAATTGTTTCCTTATCCGTTGGACAGACACTTGACTGATGCCAGAGTAGTTGGTTATTCTATCAGTTACTTTTTTTATCGACATGTTTAAACACTGGTTTTTAGCCTCGTGATCACAACACCTCATACATTTTACTATAGGATGTTCATGGGAAACTGAGCACTTTTGAAAGTGCTGCTTAAGATCTATTTGTATGCACGTCTTCCGCCTTGTGTAAAATTAACATGGCCATGAGCCTCATCACTTTATTCATGCGTCGGTCAAGAGAAACTGTTAAATAATTAAAAAAAGAAAATGTTTTACAAATCTGCTTATTTCTACACTTCAATGTTTAGAAGAAGAAAAAAACCAAGAACCGAAAAATTTATTTAAGTTGTCACAAATGGTTACGTAAAACTTTTGATTCGACGACCCTCCATCGTTACCAACTTTATGGGCGCATGTCACTCAGTGCGCCCATTAAAATACGCTGGTGGGAAATGAAAACCGAACACCACTAAAGCGGTGGCGTACACACACCATATGCACATGGGGCACTGACAGAGGGCAGTACGTGCAATGATAGACATTACCGTGCTGTGGACAGAGTGGGAACCTTTGAGCCCAATACAACGTGATGGGAGCAGACTCTACCTTGGCGCCAGTGACTGTCGTTTGCGAGTACAGCATCGACCAGGAGAAAGACAACAACCAGAGTGTATACGGCAGCGACATACAGGACCAACTCCTGGCATCATGGTCTGGGAGACAATATCCTACAATGATAGTACGCCTCTGGTGTTTGTCGAGGGAAAACTGAACGGTGAACACTACATGCAGAACATCATCCAGCCCATTTCGTTGCCGTTCCTACAACGCCGAGGAGACGTCCTCTTCCAGCAAGACGGTGACCGTGCACGCACGTCTCGTGTTACCCAACGCACTGTTGAAGGTGTTCAACTCCCCTGGCCAGCACGATCACCCGACCTGTCTCCTACTGAAAATGTGTGGACATGGCGGGACGGCGTTTGGTGCTGTCTGCAATACCGGCAACAAACCTCGGCCAATTGCAACGACAGGTGGAATTAGCTTGGAACACTATTCCCCGAGATGATATCCAACACCTTTATGATCGTCTCTATGCACATGCAGGATTTCATCGTCACTAAAGGCGGCTACACGCGATACTGATATTATTGTTAAAGATACTGTGTAGCCTCTGTTTATAGGTGTACGACCCTGTGATCATCAATTTATCATGTAATTATCATAAGTATAATTTTTCAATACAACGTTCATGTTATGTGGGACCATTACGTCCGGGTGTCCATTTTCCACCATTGTATATGCAGGTAGGATCAGTAACTTTTTTCCAAGGTTGATTTCAAAAGTGCTCATTTTATCGTTAACAGCATTTACATCACTGTCACTGCTATGAATAACCCTTCGTAAACATTCACTAGCGTCCATCGTAAATGAATTCTGCAGTCGAACTTCGTGTGGTGGGATAATGTTTTCAGGTCGGATGCTACAAGTCCGAGTCTGCGCACGCAGTTATCTTCCCCTTCTCCGCAGCAAACCCCCTGCACCACACGAGCAAGCAAGTGCCACGACGTCTGGCGCACACAGTAGTCACAATCCGCGAGTGCAGACATTGCGATACGTAAACTGGAATTGCGCAAGTCGTGGTGAACTTTCTCTCGATGCGACCTCCACGGCCGAGGTCGCCGGGGCGTTAAAGGTGCCGCCTACCAGGCCGTATTTTACGTGTCCGAGGACTAGAAGCGCAGGAGCGTTAAGGGCGACCCAGAAAATTTCGAATGCTTCATCATAGCCTCTACGCGCAACACATTGAATTGCCGTGCAGTCATTCCTTGTAGGCTATTCATGGTAAAGCGAGCACTTCTCAAAGCCCGCCAAAAAGGCATTAACCACTAATAAATATAAAAAGGCGTTTACCACTAATACATATATTATTTTTGCAACCTCAGGCGTTAACTTTTGAGTGGTGAAATGTATACAACGTGTTTATCAGTCATATGGCAATATTTATATTATTTATAAGTGATAGAAAGGTAGAAATTTGGTGAGGAAAAATCTAGCAGGGCCTAAAGTGCTCACTTTACAATGAGTAGGCTGTAGGCACCTATCCTACGTGAGACTTTTCAATGGTTATCCTGTAATTTTATGGTCTAATAAACATTAAGGTGTGTCGCAGGTCCCTAAAGTTGAATTAACGTTGAAGATTACGTGCAGCTCGTTATGTTAACGTAACGTTAACTCTACGTCCAATATTTTTCAAAAAGTCGTAGTTGTGTTCACATTGGAGTTGAGAATGACACGTATTTCGTAAATGGCAAAGCAATGCTACAAAGTATGCTGCCATGCTGTACTCGGATCTGTTGAAGGCTCTTACATATAATGGGCGTATGTTTCCATACATAAACATATAGAAAATGCACATAGGAACCATACCATATTTAAAACATTTGCTTCTCTGTGCCATTAATAACCTCGTCTCTCCTAAATTGGTGGCTTTTTGCACAAAAAGATTTTATTTTAGGAGTTTTCAAGATAATTTATTTGTTTATCATCTAAACAAGCACGTGCTAAATTATAATTTACTTATATTTGCAATCGTATCTAATAACGCAATACACGATGCAGGCGGAAGTTTGTAGGATTAAAAAAATGGGTGCAGAAAAACAAGGAGAAAAAAAAAAAGTATTCATCATTCCTTGAATCCGGTTGGTTGATCCTACGTCACCTGTACATTATGTGAAGTTGAACTTCCTGCATGCAAACTTTGGCTTTACGTCTCTTTCATTCATTGGGAATACGACGGTGCTCGACATATTCGTGAAGAAAAACTATGACGGGAAGTAAACTCAACAAGCCTGATTTTTGAAGGGAGGAAATCAATTTTTCGCCGCCCTGGAATCAGTTTATAAATCGTTTAGACGACTTCGTAGAAAAGTATTGTAAGCGTGCCCTTCAACTTTCTAAATGTCATTAGCACATGTAGAACCTACGAGCCCTCGTATTCTATTGATGCAGTTTTCTGCTAATGACATGCGTGTTACCTTCGGTCAGTCAGCAATCAGTTTACAGATTAGTAATCTTAGTTTAGCTGTTTCATAATTTTTTTTTTTGCAAAATCCTGAAAACATCTAGAGTTTCTTAGAAAAGGTGGCATATAACAATTATTTTTCGTACCAGATTAGTTACGCGACAAAAAATGTTTAATGATAACCAGTAGCAGTTTTCATGCCTAGCTGAATTTTATTGCTTCATTAAAATTATTTCTTCTGTGCTTCTTCGCTAAACGAATTTTGAAATAGTAGTGTATACTGACGCTCTCCTTTTGGAAGGTCGTTATCTAATTTTAATGGTTAAGTGCCTTTTTTTTGTAACAGGTGCGCCTTAAAAGGATTCCTCTAATAACTATTTGCAGGTTGTTTCTAAGCTCAAACGCTGTCCGTGTAAAAAAAAAAAAAAAAAAAAAAAAAAAGTTGTCCTTCGCGGAGAGAAAGTTTTTCTTGACTTACGGAATACTTGTTAACGTATGGCTAAACAACTGCTACAGACTTTCTGTGACCCAATGACATTCAAAGAGCATCAAATGCGACTTTGTACAGGCCCCGAAATTCAAATCGGACTCTGAAGAAGCGCGAATTCTAGGTTCTACCATCTTACAACTAAATTGAAGTTAGAAATAGTCAAATAAATCATTTATGTGTAATTCTCTTTAAATATTATGCACACTTATTTTTCATTCACAAGATCAAGTACTGATAGTTTAGTATACAGAGCGTTCAGGAATTAAACGCCCAAACTGTGGAAGGTTGATGCCTTGTAAAACATTAATTCGAAAATATGCAGGACACCATATACTTAAACAGAATATTAAAGGAGATATGAGCCTGTGAAAATTGGGGTTTGGAAACGTATTCTCGCTGAATGCCTTGTAATTTCTGCCAGGGGAATGGATGGCGGCGATATACCCGCAGTACGTCCCACACGGTTGAATGGGACACTCCCATTAGTCGCGCTATGGAGCGTGTACTAGCGGAGGGTATGTAGTAGATGTGCTGACGTATCGCTTCCTCAAGCCGAACAGTGCGCACAGACCGAGGACGGCCAACAGTAAGTCCCACACGGTTGAATGGGACACTCCCATTAGTCGCGCTATGGAGCGTGTACTAGCGGAGGGTATGTAGTAGATGTGCTGACGTATCGCTTCCTCAAGCCGAGCAGTGCGCACAGACAGAGGACGGCCAGCAGTAAGTCCCACACGGTTGAATGGGACACTCCCATTAGTCGCGCTATGGAGCGTGTACTAGCGGAGGGTATGTAGTATATGTGCTGACGTATCGCTTCCTCAAGCCGAGCAGTGCGCACAGACCGAGGACTGCCAGCAGTAAGTCCCACACAGTTGAATGGGACACTCCCATTAGTCGCGCTATGGAGCGTGTACTAGCGGAGGGTATGTAGTATATGTGCTGACGTATCGCTTCCTCAAGCCGAGCAGTGCGCACAGACCGAGGACGGCCAGCAGTAAGTCCCACACAGTTGAATGGGACACTCCCATTAGTCGCGCTATGGAGCGTGTACTAGCGGAGGGTATGTAGTAGATGTGCTGACGTATCGCATCCTCAAGCCGAACAGTACGTCCCACACAGTTGAATGGGACACTCCCATTAGTCGCGCTATGGAGCGTGTACTAGCGGAGGGTATGTAGTAGATGTGCTGACGTATCGCTTCCTCAAGCCGAGCAGTGCGCACAGACCGAGGACGGCCAGCAGTAAGTCCCATACGGTTGAATGGGACACTCCCATTAGTCGCGCTATGGAGCGTGTACTAGCGGAGGGTATGTAGTAGATGTGCTGACGTATCGCTTCCTCAAGCCGAACAGTGCGCACAGACCGAGGACGGCCATCAGTAAGTCCCACACGGTTGAATGGGACACTCCCATTAGTCGCGCTATGGAGCGTGTACTAGCGGAGGGTATGTAGTATATGTGCTGACGTATCGCTTCCTCAAGCCGAGCAGTGCGCACAGACCGAGGACTGCCAGCAGTAAGTCCCACACAGTTGAATGGGACACTCCCATTAGTCGCGCTATGGAGCGTGTACTAGCGGAGGGTATGTAGTATATGTGCTGACGTATCGCTTCCTCAAGCCGAACAGTGCGCACAGACCGAGGACGGCCAGCAGTAAGTCCCACACGGTTGAATGGGACACTCCCATTAGTCGCGCTATGGAGCGTGTACTAGCGGAGAGTATGTAGTAGATGTGCTGACGTATCGCTTCCTCAAGCCGAGCAGTGCGCACAGACCGAGGACGGCCAGCAGTAAGTCCCATACGGTTGAATGGGACACTCCCATTAGTCGCGCTATGGAGCGTGTACTAGCGGAGGGTATGTAGTAGATGTGCTGACGTATCGCTTCCTCAAGCCGAGCAGTGCGCACAGACAGAGGACGGCCAGCAGTAAGTCCCACACGGTTGAATGGGACATTCCCATTAGTCGCGCTATGGAGCGTGTACTAGCGGAGGGTATGTAGTAGATGTGCTGACGTATCGCTTCCTCAAGCCGAGCAGTGCGCACAGAGGACGGCCAGCAGTAAGTCCCACACGGTTGAATGGGACACTCCCATTAGTCGCGCTATGGAGCGTGTACTAGCGGAGGGTATGTAGTAGATGTGCTGACGTATCGCTTCCTCAAGCCGAACAGGTCGCACAGACCGAGGACGGCCAACAGTAAGTCCCACACGGTTGAATGGGACACTCCCATTAGTCGCGCTATGGAGCGTGTACTAGCGGAGGGTATGTAGTAGATGTGCTGACGTATCGCTTCCTCAAGCCGAACAGTGCTCACAGACCGAGGACGGCCAGCATTACGTCCCACACGGTTGAATGGGACACTCCCATTAGTCGCGCTATGGAGCGTGTACTAGCGGAGGGTATGTAGTAGATGTGCTGACGTATCGCTTCCTCAAGCCGAACAGTGCGCACAGACCGAGGACGGCCAACAGTAAGTCCCACACGGTTGAATGGGACACTCCCATTAGTCGCGCTATGGAGCGTGTACTAGCGGAGGGTATGTAGTATATGTGCTGACGTATCGCTTCCTCAAGCCGAACAGTGCGCACAGACCGAGGACGGCCAGCAGTAAGTCCCACACAGTTGAATGGGACACTCCCATTAGTCGCGCTATGGAGCGTGTACTAGCGGAGGTATGTAGTAGATGTGCTGACGTATCGCTTCCTCAAGCCGAACAGTGCGCACAGACCGAGGACGGCCAGCATTACGCACGTGTCTCTGCAACATCGGGAGCATAAGTAACCTTTCTACTGCGGACTTTGTAGGCCTTGTACAAGGCATTCGGCGAAAATATGTTTTCAAAACCCAATTTTCATAGCTTCATAAATCCTTTATTATTCCGTTTAGGTATATGGTTTCCTATGTATATTTTTTCCACTTTAATTTTTCATAAAGAATCGACTACCGGGTGTTTCCGAACATTGTGTTTAGCTATTTGGGATATTACGTCTGCCATAGACATCATCACTTTATCCATGCGTCGGTCAAGTGAAACTGTGAAATTATCAGATAAGTGTATATTTTACAAATCTCACTTTTACACTTCGTTGCATTAATAAAATATAAAGCAAAGGAAATAATTTAAGTTGTCAAAAATGGTTACCCGACACTTTTTATTCGACGTTAAGATATGGAACTACTTTCCATCCGTCGTTACCAACGTACTGGGAGTCAGCGTGTACATTGAAATAAGTACAGTCAGGAGCTGATCTGTTTTTCAAAAGTTCTTGGTTAACTGTGAACAGACTATAACGTGATGACCTGACTACGACTGTAGTGTATACGCGTGATGCCCTACGCTGTGTGATCCCGCCGACCTTGGGGCGACTACAGATGTCGCTAGTCACATCTATGGCGTGGTAGACAGAGATCGGTATTATGGCGAAGCGGGAGAGGGAGAGAGAGAGAGAGAGAGAGAGAGAGAGAGAGAGAGAGGGAGAGGGGCTCATATTAATGGCTGTTCCCGATAAAGCGAGCACTATTGAAATCAACCTTAGAAAAAAATCACTGCTCCTACCTGGAAATAGTATTTTAACGGGCGCACTGAGTGACATGCGCCTAGTAGGTAACGATGGATGGAAAGTTGTTCCGTACCTTAACGTCGAGAAATGTGTTATGTAAACATGTGAGGTAACATTAATTATTTATTTTCCTTTCTATTTTATTAATGCATCGAAGTGTAAAAGTGAGAAGATTAGTAAAATATACACTTTTCTGGTTATTTCACAGATTCACTTGACCGACGCATGATTAGAGTGAAGAGGCCCATGGCAACGTTAAATTTACGTAAGACCGATGAATACACGAAGTGCATACAAGTATATATTAAGCAGGTCTTTCAAAAGTGCTCCGTTTACTGTGTATAGTCCAGTCATATCTAAGGAGTGATAGAGAGCAGCGGAGAGGGGGGAGAGAGAATGTGAAAGATGGTGAAGAAAGGGGGATATTACAAGGACCTAGCGCTGCAAGCAGGCACGTAGCATATTCCCCCTCCCCCCCTTCTGTATTTAACACTCAGGCTTGCGTGCGTGCGTGCGTGCGTGCCTGCGTGCGTGCATTTCTCGCCCGCCCGTCCGGCCGGCGTTAATTGAAGGTTCTGCTGTATCATTCCTAGTCTGGTTTTTATTGCCGCCGGGTCTGCGCCACGTATGAGTTCGATGACCGATAGCGAGTCGGGAGTCAACTCTCGTGAGATTGAGGTAGGCGCTTGAAATGCGCGGCAGTGTGTCTTGAAAGGCGCGTCGTTGCTACGGGACTGTAAGTGCGTTTACGGTAACATTTCAATCCGGATTGAACCTGGAATGGACTGAAGAATCCAGATTGAAATGTTAGTATAAACACATCCGGACTGGACTGTAGAATCCCGATTGAAATTTTACTTTAAACACTGATCGGACTGAGATTAGAACAAAGAAGTGGCCGCCATATTGACTCGTTAGTTTGGTTATGTTAGAGGTTAGAATCATTCTGAGACCAGCGAAAAAAGGTTTTTTTCTTTTTGGAAGTGAAGCGAAAAATATATGGCCACGAAGGAACTGACAAATCTTGGTTATGAAAATGTATGACCAGAAATAAAAAATCATAGCTAGACATGACATGGATGACTACTTAACGAATTTTTTTTTTTTATTTGTAGTGTTTCAAAGATACCTGTATTTCCCCATGTGGGACTGAAATTATTAAATAATTAAATAATGCGTGATTACGGCTACAGATGTGACACTAATCATGTAAGAAAAATAAGTGAGATTTAGAAATAACTGTTAAAATGTTCCCTATGTCATGACTAGCTTGGTTTTTAAATATTGACTCCGAAAATTAAGTTAATGAGGAAAATACGTGAATCCAAGATAGCAAGGATACTTCCCCCTTAAACACTTGTTGTCGGTACGAGTTCACTAAAAGTTGATTCCAATCCGAGTTCGATGCAGTCCGAAATTTTACTCTAAAAGCACTATATTACACGTGCACCCTGTGCGCTCGCGGGTCTACGAAAAGGAACACTCGCTTCAGACGAGGACTGTTAAATATTTCCAAGAAGTCACGCGGGCTGCCAGTTGGACAGCGGTCCAGATTGTACACTGGGCGTCTAATGGATACGACGGGCTTCTGGTTCTACGATGGTACTTGGCTCTGAGAGCCAAGGTACTCCCAGAATGTCATCTTTTCATGGCACTCCAAAAAAACTAAAAACTTTTTTTTTTTTTTTTTTTTTTTTTTCAAAGTGCTGTATCTCTACATGTACGTGTCAGATGCATGCGAAACTACTCGAGGGCCTCGCGTTTAACCTTCCTAATGACTTTCCACCAATAAAATAATAGGGTCAACGCTGAAAGTCCCACGGATACACGCAGTGCGACGAGAACACTGCACGGCAGTTCAGAGCCTTGCGCTTAGAGGCGATGGGGCATCTTATGCACGTGGCAGTGTCGACCTTATTGCTTCCGGCGCCTCTCGGCCTCAAACGCGGAAAAAAAGGCGGGAGTCTTAGGCAGGATTTACAATCTTACGTCCGTCAGTTCATTGCTGCAATCTAACACATACAAACCCGTTTAAGAAATCGAAAAAAAAAAAAAACCTTACGTTAAAAGTGAAAAAAAAAATGGCGGCGTTGATTTTGTAAGAACCAAAAACGCGCACGTGCGTACATAATGGACATTAGTCAATGTTAAAAATAATAAAAAAATAACATATCAAGCATGATTTTATTACAACTTTCACGGAAAAAATAGTGCCATTGCATGCCTGAAACCTTAAACAATAGTGGGTGTGAAAGGTTAACACTCTCTCGCGACCGGAAGATGGCAACCTTGCTGTGCGGAGAGAATGGGGCGGAAATGGCCTTGAAGTCACGTGCTCCTTAAGGCCGTCGGCTCTCAACTGTGGCTGGTAGTTTTTTTTTCTTTTTTTTCGTACTCACACTATATTCGTGAGTCAGGAACAGCTTCTGTGTGGATGAAAACAAACCGGCATCAAGCATGTTTGGAAAACCTGGTCAAAACAAAGGAATGTCAGAGAATTTGAAAACTGCATGGGAGAACAGGGAAATGTCAGGTGATTTCGAACATAGTAGCTAAATGCCAGGGAATATTTACGTGATGTGTGATCTATATTTAGTGTTCTGTCACCAAATTTGCACAATGGCCTGAATCTATAAACTTTTTTTTTATTTTTGTGGACAAAATGTTAAGGCGTTTCTCTTTGCACTGTGTGTAGATTAATTTTGTAAGATTTTATAAGTAATATGGTGTTAAAGTGTGCTATAATGTAAAGGTGTATGACCTTGTAGAAAAATATGCGAGCAAAAGGTCAGGGGGGGGGGGGGGATATTTTTGTCTGGAAATCGAGGGAATTTTCAAATGGAAAAAAAGTGGCAACCTTGACGCACACGTACACACACACGCGCGCGCGCGCGCGCGCACGCACGCACGCACGCGCGCGCGCGCACACACACACACACACACACACACACACACACACACTTTTCCCGACCGGCCTGGAAAGTGGGCGAGGTTGTGACGACTTGTGAAGAGGTTGAAGGAATGCAGTGGTAAAGTGAACTGAAGCACCTCGAGAAACCCCAGGGTTCGTCGGCATCGTCCGGATCGTTTCCCAAGTATGAAGAAAAAAATGCAACTTGGATCTTCTGGGGATTTAACATCCCCGGGGGGGGGGGGGGGCAATACTCCGAAGAAATGCACTCTAAATCTGAATCAGTGAGAATGTCACTGTTTCAATCAGTCAAACGTATCTAACTGAATAAAATCAGTCACTTCAGTGAATTTAACTGATGAGCCAGTGAAAAAATGCCATATTTCCTTCTCTAATTGATTCAGTGACATTCCTTGCTGATTCGTCAGTAATTTTTTTCACTGTTTACTCAGTGGTTTATTTTTTGACTGATGGACCAGTGAGACGTCTCGACTACTTCCTCTCCGTTTCTAATTATTTTTGACTGATGTATCAGTGAAACTGCGTGTAAAAATGGCCGTCGAACGTCGTTTAAAAATGGCCGTTAAATAGCGCGCAGTAACAACGAATAAACGATTAAAACTTATACAAAATACTTTCTGAAATGTGTTTCGTCTTTCAAAACGCCATTTTGCGAGTGAATATGAACACACAGCCTTTCATTTCGATGTACGTCTTTCATTTCGATTCCACGTACGATAACGGCTTAGAGTCGAATGGTGCGCGAACTCAATCCCGGCCTCCTGCGAGATATTTTACTTTTTTTAAATTACGGTAAAGTGCACAATATAAATAGTAAACTATCGTAAATATCTTTATTTCACTTAATTATGTGGCTACTTTCAATAAAAGCAATATGTAATTCGCCACTGCAGTCGCCCGCTACTTTATTCAATCAGCGAAATTGTTTCGCGATACTAATTCAATCGGTGAGATATTTTAACTGAAACAATCAGTGGTTTTCCACTGATTCTAAGTGGAGCCATTTCCACTGATTTAGAGTGGTTGAATTTCACTGCGAATCAGTGGTCACTCACCGATTCCAATTTAGTGCGCGCGTTTCCAGTAATATTACCAGTATGAGGTAGTTACCTTGACGATGTATGTTTGTAGAAACATACAGCGGGTGAAGGTCGCGCAGTTCGATTGAGCTTGATTGTTCAATCAGATATGAAAAGAAGAGAAAGCGCTTGCGGCTATCCTCCAGCACGTGGATGGACTAATTGCAATTCGAACCCTGAATCTAGTTTTCAAGGCGGTGCCTTTTTATATCTCTCCCACGCAGTCAGCCTGCTGTGTTTGATCATGGATACATTCCCCCCCCCCCCCTTCAAAACTGATATATGTTTATTCAGCGAATCTTCCTTCAGCAGTTCTTAAAAGATTTGGTCCGTGCCAGTGAAGGATTCACATTGGTTAATCGTAACGCACGAAAGTTTTTTGTGCATAACTACTATCATTAACTTCTTAATATCCTCAATGGTAGGGGGTGGGCAGAAAATTTTATGATAATTTAAAAATGAAAATAATATACACTGAAATACCGTAATTTAAATTTATAAAACTGCCTACAAGTTTATTCAATTAAGTTCTGGGCTGTTTCGTTCCCATCATATTTCCCCACTTTCAAGTACAGTCATAATTGTGGTAAAGAATACTATAAATGTATCGGATGGTTGCGCAAAGCCTCCAGGCGCAATATTTACGTCCGTAGCATTTTTCTCAGACCCATTATTATCTCCGATAATCATTAATTACGTGCGGCATCGTGCGCTATAATAAAACGTTGGGTGATGAACTGAAAACCTAATTCCATGTATTCCATTCCGTTTATTGCAGCTTCTGAACCCAGGAAGTTTTCCTGCGCCGAAATTGAATGCTCCTTATCTTTACTGCCAAGTTGTAAATAGGTAAACATTAAAAAAAAAGCTGTTTACCAGAGATTTTACGGAACAGATAACTGAGCGTGGTAAAGTATCTTGCTGGTAACTATCTTAAGAATAGGAATAGTCTTGCCCTTCCTATGTCAGTATACATTCGAGCTTCCTTTCAACACCATAGATAATTTATGTAACTGCCATCTCTGTAGATGATTTTATTAGAAATGTAGGTACGTATCACTTCAATTTTTTCTCACCCTTTGCAGTGAAAAAGTTATCAGTAACTATCATCGCATTACTACGTGTCAGGCTGTCGACATAACAAACTGTTTTTACTCTCAAACATATTTTTTTCTACATTAGAATAGTTTTGCTTGTCAATCCGATTCGTAGTACGCAATATATGGGATATTTGTAAGCGATATTTAACTCGTATCTACGGTTGGATTTTTTTTCGCTTTGGTTTTTCAGCTTACTGGAGAGTATTAGGTCGCCTGCCTGGAACTTTCAGATGGATTCCTACCCGCCATCTTGGATTTACCGTTTTTTCGCCAAAGCTTCTATTTCAGAAGGTGTATTGAAATTACCCGCACGACATATCCTAAATAACAGCTTCCCAGACTTTATCGAACTGCCACAGCCTTCGCTACAATTATTAATTTTGTAGCTGGTAACTGTCGAGGCGAAACACGAGATTATTTTTCACGAACGATTACAAAGGCGACGATATCAACAATAATAAATAAATACTGACCGCAGACAATGCACTAGGCAAGGTGCTCTGTCATTCCAAAAAAAAAAAAAAAAAAACATACAACACTGTATTTCCAGAGTATGGCAAAATTCCACAAATACAAGATGGCAGGTGGGAATCTGCGTAACTCCAATGCTGCGTGTATTTCAAATATGACATATTTTGCTAAACTGTTAAACTTGTCCATATTAGGTTTACTTTTAAAAAGTAAACACACGCCCAAGACAAGGGCGGGATGGTAAAGGCTGTTTACGATAAAGTGAGCACTTTAGAAAAATCAACCTTAGAAATAAGTTACTACCCCTACATGCATATGTGTATTTGAATCGGGCGCACAGAGTGATATCTGCCTAGTAAGTTGGTAACGGAGAGAAAGTAGGTTCCATGTCTTTACACCAAACAAAAAGTGTTAGCTAACCATTTGCTACAACTGTGTGTGTGTTTTTTTTTTTTTTGCCCCGAAGTGTAAAAATGAACAGCTCTGTAACGTCTTTACTTTTCTAATAAATGCTCAGTTTCGCCTGACCGACGCATGAATAACGTGATAGGGCCCGTGGCAACGCTAATTTTACATAGGACGGAAGAATTACACGACGTGCATACAAGTAGATCTTAAGCAGGGCTTTCAGAAGTGCTCGTCTTACTGTGAACAGCTTATACTTAGAAAATATCGCGTGTGTGCTGTTGCCGCGTATGGGAACTACGTCGGAATTGTTGGCGACGCGCAGATTACAGATATGGCCGCTTGGAGGACATTTAGCGCAGCGGTCCGGGCGTATCAGTGTTACCAATCGTAGTCGAAGTCAGCTAAACGTAGCCTGTATCAGAATGGGTGTCGCGGAGTGTCAAAAAACGTAGCCGAAATAGAGGTTCGATGTAGTGGCCATTTTGTTTTTCGTAGCTTGTGTTCTTACATTACATGTTCGCCTTCCAGCTATCGCCGTGTTTTTCTCTCTCGGGAAGAAAGTTCTCACTGTATGTTAGCAAGGTTTTGAACAAGACGTGAAATTGTGCGTGACAGTCATTTATAAATCAGTGTTAAAGTATTTCCTGTAATAAGAGGAAATGTGTGCCGTGTTTGCGAATACGGGTGTGCAAATTCTCTGCGTTGGTAGTGTCGCTTAATTTTTATTTGTGGCCGAACGCACGTAGCCGACCTGCTTGTCTTCAGGTTGGCAACTCTAGTGTGTGTCCGAAATAGCCCCGCGGCAGACAGCTGTATGTGGCACTCTGTCGTAGAGCGGAGCTCGTTAGAAGTACTGTATGTGAATTTCACAAATTCATTCGGTGACAGGCTGATATAACGTTACAGAATTGGAGAGAGCATAATATCAATTCTATAAGTAATGTAATACTGCTGTAGGCTATTCACGACAAAATGAAAGCCCTGCTTAAGGGGGCGTGGGACACAAATTAACACCAAATACGAAAATTGATGTTTACTGATTTTTGAAAGCCAACATAGTAAAAAGTAAAAATGGCAATCCTAGATAATAGGTTTTGCCAACTTAACGACCAAGTATTTTGCAGTATTAGTGTATCAATTTAGTATAATGTCTTGCGCCACGAAAACACGCAATAATTGACGGTGTCAGAAATATCTCGGCAGAATAACATCACTCAGGTAAAATATATCTCGGCAGAATAACGTCACTCAGGTAAAATATTTGCTCTCGTAGTTAGTAAAAACTATTCTGTATGGTTGTCCTTTCTTTGTTTTCTCTATTGGCTTCCATGAAATTTGAAAATGAGATAAACCTCAGTGGCATTAATTTATGTCCCGTGCCCTCTTAAGATCTACTTGTATGCACGCTGTGTATTCTTCCGCCTTATGCAAGATTGACATTGTCATGGGCGTCATCACCCCGGTTTCGAGGTGTGGCCCTCTTACGCGCGGTCTGGTGTCAGTAGCTGAAAGAAGTGAACAATATTGTTTTCTGTGTAGGTGACTGGATTTATTACTATAGTTAATTTGTTTATTAACTGTTAGGTTTTTTTTTTTTAATTTTTGTCGTGACACCGCCGTAGCTGAAACCAAATGTTGTGTTATGATAACTTTGTGAAGTTTGCGCGAATTATGAGTTTTAGTTAAAATACTCATTAACGCTTTAAAAAATTCATTTTAAGCTCCCTAAGATTTGGTATTTTATTCAGTTATTAATTATATAATACCACGAAACTATAAAATACCTAAATCGTGGGCGCGGGGGTGGGGGGTTGTCTACTCTTGAACGGCCTTGATCAGGGAGTAATTGAAAATAATCGAGGTATAGCTAGTGTGACCAGCGTTATCTAACGCGAGAAACAATATATTCGATTGAAAATTAAGTTTTGTCAAGTTCAATGCAGAACTTTACTGCTAATTCATTTTAGGAACTGACTGCTACACAATACAATACCTTTCCTGAGATACTTCGCCAGCCTCGACTAGCATTGCTGGCTTCTGCTCCAAAGACCTTGGCGTTGGGTTTTATCCACACGCCTTGGACAACAGATAATGCGTACGCAGCTCGTGTGTGTTGTTTTGGCATGTGCAAGTGTATAAGTAAATTGGCTCTTGAATTGCTAATTTTACTAAACATATCTAAACAGCCACACCGTGCACTGTAATAATTGTTCGCGGATTTCCCACACCAGGTAATTTAATGTTTTCGTACACTTAATTTGAGAACCAAAGTCGTGTGTTTTTACTGACGTGTGTGGTAGATTTCTTATGCATATTACATGGGAACGGTAAAAGATCATCACATATTTAGGAATTTTACCCAAAATGTTTACGGTGTATGAGATGAATTACAGGTGTGGTTTAAGTGTAAACCTTGGATTCTTGGGCGAATTACGGGGGTAAGTAGTTGTCCACGATTCCCCACGGTCCTTGTGCAATTCTTCGAGAGCTCAAGCTCATTCGCTGTTGGACGGGATAGATCTAAATTTGTTTCACTCAGCCAGAGTTGCTATTGTATTTTTATCTGCCGTCTGTAAGAGTTGGCATGTCATTATCTTGTAGTTTGTCTTACCGCCGTCAGATACCACGACTGTCCACAGTGCTGATAGTGGGGCGAGCTGGAAAACTTGTTGACCTACTGGTTCACATTCCGTAATGCTCTTCGAAGTCGGCCGTAACTATTGCGGCGTGTCCTTCAACAGACAAGATTAGTTTTTAATTTCATATTCCCTTCTTTAATATGCGGACAAGCAACTCGCTACGGAAACTAAAAGCTTGGATATAATTTACAGTTTCATTGCGTTTGGGTACTGTCTCCTTTTTCCCATCGATTTTGTTGCCTTAGTCTCGTGAAGTTTAACCCATTCAGACCCAGTATACGCAATTGTATACATTACGCAAGTGTAGGACATTTTTGGTCTGTGCTGCACATTGTGAAGCTCAATGACCAATGATCTTACCCGTGTGTAAATGACTCGCAAACCATCTTACTGGTATAGGCCATAATTGGTTCATATTGCTGTAGCCGAACATACAGCCTACCGCTCATTGGTTGTGGCAACGAAACGAAGTGTTGTGTCGATTTAAGTACAGCATGCATCATACTTTTTTTTTTTTGTTTGCAACACCTGAAAACGTAAATTGAAGTGGGTCTGAAAGAGTTAAAGCAGGGCATCGTCAGTAATGCAGGCGAAAGTTCTATCCACATTACGTGCATCTTGGATACACTTGCTTTTTGTTACTGACCGAAACCCAGTGAGGTTGAAACGGAATTCATAAACGAAACTTAGTATTTTCAGCACGGTCGCCTACCAGCAGCGTGAATTTCGTTGATATATTTTTGAAATACTTTATATATATATATATATATATATATATATATATATATATATATATATATATATATATATATATATATATATATATATATATATAAACTGGCGCACTGAGTGACATGCGCCCAGTAAAGTAGGTACGATGGATGGGAAATAGTTCCTTATCTTAACGTCGAATTAAAAGTGTTAGCTAACTATTTCTGATAACTTAAATTATTTGTTTCGCTTTCTGTTGTTTTTTTTAAATGAATCTACGAGTACAAATTAGCAGATCTGTAACACATTTACTTTTGTAATAATTTCACGGTTTCACTTGACCGACGTATGAATAAAGTCATGAGGCCCATGGGAATGTTATCTTGCATAAGGCGGAAGAATACACAACGTACATGCAAGTAGATCTTAAGCAGGGCTTTCAAAAGTGTTCACATTATCGTGAATAGCCTATACTAAAGATTTTCGCTGTATTACTTTAGAAAAGAACAGAAATGCAAGACAATAAGGGCTAGGACGCCATCACAAGCATTCCCATAAACTAAAGTTGAGGTATACTAACTTAAGTCTTTAGAACGTGTCCTCAGTACTGACTCACAAATAGCCATAAGAACTGCCGTCAGTCGCGTGTAAGAAATTATGACCTGCCACCCGTTTGCATTTCGTTTTACTAGCCCGTGCTTTATACGTACACACTTCTGTCGCAACACTGAATTGCTATTTTCCCATTATAACTGTCGAAACCACGTGGCTAGGACGATGTTACAATTTTTTTTACATAAACAATTGCTTTAGGATGCTATTATACTACTTCTTACCTGATTGTAGTGCAATTACAATGAAATATCGTTAATGTATAGTGGACAACACAAATGTAATGAATTAAGGGAAAATTATGAAAAAATGAATGCTTGGTGTACTGATAAATTTTATGTAACTAAATAAGATGTCAATTATGTAGAACTTGAGCACCAAACTGGCGAACTGTATGTTCTCTGTTAATACATTAAAGATGCAACTTTATTGTGAGAGACTGTGTTAGAGATCAGAGCCTTGTACTTAAGAGAAATCATCGCTGGCAAGTGGCGTCCTTGAGCTCCATTAATTCTGAACCTCACGTGCAGAAAAAACATCTACGCGCTCCATAATGTGATTTCCAGATAATATTTTAGTTGGTTTAGTTATTCATTCCGCTTTTACTAACTTACAGCTTTCGGACCATACAAAATTGATGAAATCGTTTTCGAAAGAGTGTTCTTATTCAATGCAGATTCTCGTTCGTGCAAGTTAATTCGCCAATATATATTGTGATAAAAAATACTGAAATTGTGATTTCGACAATTATCTTATGCCAAAATTATAGAATATGGTTTTTTAATTCTTTTTCCCAGATGTTACATGCAACTATCAATATATGTGAACACATTTTGCCACAGATAGAGTTTTTGCTTTGTACATGCGGTATCTTCAGTGCATTGGTCTTTTAGTTGTAAACCTAGTAGCCCATCTTTTGGCTCAAGAACATAGTTCTAAAGCTACTTGGTCTTCTGGGAGAGTTGCTCGCCGGGTATCTGAGATAGAATGAAAGAAGCCTGTTCGATCTCTGATGTCGAGGATGGACGAACGTTTTGCTTGCTCGGTCTCTGAGGAAGAGAGAGAATGAATGAGATGCCGGCTCGTTTGGTGAGAGGTAGAGAATGAAAAAAACGAATTACCTGTTCAGTCAGTGAGAGTGGAGAGGATGAGCGAATGAGTTGCCTGTTCGGTCAGTGAGAGGGAGAGGATGAATGAATAAGTTGCCTGCTCGGTCGGTGAGGAGAGGATGAGCGAATGAGTTGCCTGCTCGGTCAGTGAGAGGGAGAGGATGAGCGAATGAGTTGCCTGCTCGGTCTGTGAGAGGGAGAGAGTGAACTAACAAGGTGTCTGCTGTGTGTGAGAATGAAGGAATGGGGGTGGGTAGGTAGGTAGGTAGGTAGATGGTGACGTAGCGTGTTGGTGTTGTCGCAGGCTGTGCCGGTGACGACGACGGTGCAGCGCAAGAAGAGCCTCCCTGACGTGCAGGCGCTGCCGAGGGCGACGGACCCCATGTCGCGAGAGGAAGTGTCCGTGCTGAGCTCGGCGCGACGCGAGGAGGTGCGTCGCATGACTGAGGAGGCGGAGAGGTTGCGCGCCAACCCGCTCCTCTACCTCGTCAGTCCGCACGTCAAGGTACTTCTACTTCACTCGCTCTCTCTTAACCTGCTACATGTTGCCCGTGTCCGTGGAGGAACCACTTTCAGCGCCACAAGATCTGGCGGCTCGCCTCCCTAGTCGCTGCAGGTGGGCTGCATACCGGCACGGCCAAGCCTGCGGGAGCCGATATTCGTGATGGCCCGGCTATGTACAAACTGTTACAAAAATATTGGGCGTGCGTCGGCAAACGTGCTATTGATGATACGGAGACGAGTGTTTCCAGTATGGCATCAGGTTTGTCGCCAGCTACCTGTCCCCCCTTCAGAAGTACCCCGCTCCTTGTAAATTCACCCGCCATCAATTGTGGCGCTGTCACTACCTTTGCCAGATCATTCGTTATGGCAAAAGAGGTGGAAAACTTAATACGGTTTATGACTTAATGTGATTCTTGAGAACCATGCACACACCCTTGATAATGGGGAATTCAAGTAAGTTATTTGCGAAATGTTGGAAACTACACCAGGGCGAAATTAATTTACAGGTTGTGTTAGCCTGGTTAGTAGTAGGAAATAGGGTATTCACGTGATCCTGGCGTCCTGGCATGGTACTATGTTGCCACGGTGACCATCTTGAATGATGTCATACCGAAACCTCCTGCTATGTTATTCCTCGTCAACATCATCCATCTTGGATTTTCCTTTCTTGCTCGGGAATTTCCCTTTTTTTCTCTCCTATTCCCAGCTTACTGCTTATCTTTCCGATTCTTTTATTTCATATCTGGCATTCCGATTTTCTTTTCTCATGCCGTCTCATTCCTCCCTTTCTCTTTTTTATGCCTTGGTTTTCTCATATTCTTTTTGGTTTACTTTTTCTCTCTTGCCTTTCATCATTCCTTCTGATATCCACACCCCTTTTCCCCTCTCTCCTGCTTTTTACATTGTTAATCTTTAATTCCCGCACCTGTCGCTAGCCGTCTGCTGTAGGCGGCAATCATTATTCTCGCGCCCGCCACCAGAGTGTGCGAAGTTCTACTGTTCGCAGCTAAGAACGTTGGTATCGATGCGGCCATTTCGTGAGTGTTGGCAATCGCGTCGCCTGCAGGGGCGCGCTAGCATCGGGGAGTTTAGTTTAAAGGTGGCCTCTAGGAGCACTGGGAATTATTTTTAGTTGGTTGTTTCGGAAGTCAAAAAAATACTGGAGGTGTGCGGGATCGTTCTGGCACATCTTGGGTCAGCAGTCGAGTGTCTCGACCACAAGACTACAACGACATCTAGGATAGGAGGATGTTTAATGACGAATACGTATATAGCAGTTACCATCTCGGCATTCGGACAGGCCCCCGACTTTAGACCTGTATTCCCACTCAACAGTACCTACAACCCATAGGCTGCCTCTCGGCCCAATCAGCAAGCACTTCCAAGTACCGCCAATCGGAGACTACGTGCCCTCCTATTGGTGTGCTCAGAAGAGTGCCAGATCCGCCGGTTTTCGCATCATTGGGACGCTACTCCCTCAGCGCGGGGGTGGATCGGTCCCTTGTGAGGGACCTCGGCCACCTAGACAGTTCTCAGTTAGCGTGTGGAGGCGAGGCGAAGCTAACCCCCTCCCCCCTCCAATACCCATCAAAAATACTTAATGCTGCTAAGCAAACATTGTTTTACAGGAT
Source organism: Dryococelus australis (assembly GCA_029891345.1). Classification (NCBI taxonomy): domain Eukaryota; kingdom Metazoa; phylum Arthropoda; class Insecta; order Phasmatodea; family Phasmatidae; genus Dryococelus; species Dryococelus australis. Next base: position 31,620,448 of record CM057006.1, read on the forward strand.
TCCCAGGGTGGCGCCTGGGAGCTGTAAAGTGCCAGATTCGTATACATACTCCCTGTTTTCCCTCAAGGATACTGCTAGCCACCCTGTGCTACAAACATTAGTCTTTGTGCCATCAGTTGTGCGTTTGCCGAAGCGCTCCGAATGTTCTTGTAACAGTTTGTACACAGCCAAGCCGTTACTAATATCGGCTGCCTCCGGCTAGGCCGTGCCGGCGGCCCAGGCAAGTGCAGGTATCTATAGTCCATTCACGATAAAGTGAGCACTTTTAAGGCCCTGTTAAATTTTTCATTTCAGCCGATTTCAATCTTTGTCACTTTTTAATATGAACTTTGCCATGCGACTAATAAACAAGGTGTGTACTTAATCACCACTCTCAAAAGTTACTCTGAAGCCACACTAAAATGAATTTATTAGAAGCCTGTTGGGAGCGCCTTAAAAAGTGCTCACTTTACCGTGAATAGTCTATAGAGTGGCGAGCCGCCAGAACTGGAGGAGCACACAGTACTTGCCTGCCGGTACCTGACGCTGTTTTCTGCGTTTCAGGCCATGAGGCGCAGGTACAATAAGGGCTGCATTGCCTCGCGCATCAAGTGCGCCGTCACCTCTAAGCGCACGGCTCTGGAACTGCCGTGCAGTGTTCAAATCGCACTGCGTGTACCTGTGGGACTCTCAGCGGTGATCCTATTATTTTATTCGTGGGAAGTGTGAAGCAAGGTTCAGTGCAGGGGCCTCGAGTAGTTTTGTATCTTATCTGACGCGCTTATTTAGAGATACAGCGCTTTAAAAAAAAAAAAAAAACAGTTTGTAGCAATTTTGGAGTACTTGGAAATATTGTTTCTACCGTGCGGTACGTCTTGAAAGCACTCGACAGCCTTCGCATGGTGTGTGTTCTTTTCGTAAGTCAGCACATTTGACGCACGTTTAATAGTTTCGCAGAAAAAACGTGAATTTCTAACACTTTGTAACTCGGTTCAAGCCAGGTATATTCTGTTCACTGTAAACTGAGAATTTTTGAAAGCCCCGCTTAAGATATACTTTTATTCACGTTGTGTATTCTTACACCTTGTGTAAAATTAACATTGCCCCATGGGCCTCGCCACTTTATTCATGCGTCCGTCAAGTGGAACTGTGAAATTATTAGACAAGTAAATATTCTACAAATCTGCTCATTTTTACACTTTGATGTATTAGAAATACAGGAAGCGAAAGAAATAATTTAAGTTATCACAAATGGTTGCCTAACACTTTTTATTCGACGTTAAGTTACGGAACTACTTCCCATCCATCGTTACCAATTTTACTGGGCGTACGTCCTATGCAGGTAGAAGTAGTGACTTTTTTATAAAGTTGATTTCAAAAGTGCTCACTTTATTGTGAACAGCCTTTAGGAGGTATCCGTTCAGACATAAAGCCCGTTTCCAGAGTCTAGCTCAGCTAATCGGCGCAGTGGCACGCCCACTTCAAAGGAACCGCGACGCCATTTCGTCTCTGTATAGTTACACCCTCTGTGATAACTGGAGATCTGAAATATCCGCGAACTCGATGACCTGCAAGCTAGACTCTACAGCCTTGCGTACAAATATGCCGATATCAACAGAACATTGGTTGTCTGCTGTCACAATGGAAGGCGACAGATGGACACCGCCCTCCAGGAGGTGTCGAACATCGTGTGGACCAATGGCTAAAGTTAGACAAACGCACGTGTTTTGAATTCTAGTTAGTCTCAGAATGAATCCGCGAATTCTTCAGGTCTCCAGTGATAAACATTATCTCGTCTGGGACAGCTTTAGCAACACCGCGTGACAAGGTCGCAGCGTGACTCGGCAGAAACTGTGTAGTTATCTCTTCCATCGTCGCTCGTATTGCGAACTTGAGACGTCCGTCGACCGGATCCCTCGAGTCGAACCCCCGTGACGACGGCGGGTAATGCGTAGTGGCTTCGTCCGGCGGCCGCGCTCTCCAAGGGCGTTTTGCACTAGGGCTGTTCGATATCATAATTTTATATCGATATTTTTCTAAACAGTTAAGCGGTACTTTTGGTATACGGAAATTATCGATATTACTGAAATTATCGATAATATCGAAACTGTCGATAATATCGAAACTGTCGATAATATCGAAACGGTCGATAGTATCGAAACTGTCGATAGTATCGAAACTGTCGATAGTATCGAAACTGTCGATAGTATCGAAACACACGATAGTATCGAAACTGTCGATAGTATCGAAACTGTCGATAGTATCGAAACTGTCGATAGTATCGAAACTGTCGATAGTATCGAAACTGTCGATAGTACCGAAAATTTCTGTAATACCGAACATTTCGATAATAATATCGAAACATAGATGTACCTATATTTTTCAACGTTAGGTATAGTTCGATAAGTTATTTTTCATATCGATAATTATCGATGTATCGAAATTTTTAGCAGCCCTAGTTTGCACACGCACCACAGTATCGCCTGTGTCGGGCGACTTCACAAACAACGTACAGAGAGGCGAGCATAAAGGCGAAAATTGAGTAGAGTGCGTGCCTGAGGTGTGAAATGTCTTTCCTGCCATTAAGACTATCATAAGTGATCGTAACCGTGGTTATTTCCATGGTATTAGTTGATGACAGCAACAGTCAGGTGTTGTGGTGTTTACACATATTTGTTCCGTCGGCACATTATCCAGACACTGAATGCCCCATCATAAAACGTTTATACAATACTCGTAATATACTCGTGTTTCAGGTCCAACTTCAAATATGTGTATCACCCTTAGGATTCACTTTGGACCATTATACTTATGGTTTTCACCATTTTGACATGAATGCGTCTTTAAATTTGCGACCATAGTGGGGGGAGGGGGGGGCAATCCAGAAAATCAGATGATAAAATCGGGGGATACAGTTTCACATTGCACCTCCGAATCTATCGTCCACATTCAAAATTCAATTACACCACTCAATTGCCAAATGTTCAAAGAATATGTTACGTTGAGTGAGAGGATTGCGAAGCATCGCGCGTGGCAAGGGGGGGGGGGGGGGAGAGAACGCAATTTTGAGTTCGTTTCGCCGCGTCTCATAACTTCCACGCAGTATAACTTTTGACTAGGAAAAGCTACGATACTCTTTTAAGTTTCAATCGATAGCTCTCGGCAACATCAATCGATCGCGTGTATAAAACCATTTGTGCGGCGTGGTTATAGTGAAATCGTACGAGTTTAATGTAAAAAAATTAAGAAAACTAACACAATGTCGGCCTATACTCGTCAAAATGCTAAGTCGAAATACAGAAATTGTATACGGTTGGAAGAAGCTTCTCAAAAGCAATCCAGTGATACCCATAAAACCCCGTATGATCGAGTGAAGCGGTGCGGGGAACGTAAAATAAACACCAAGGCGTCCGAGCGCGTCAACGTAGACATATTTACGCAAAAAAAAAAAAAAGGAAAAAAAAGGCCATGTCTTCAACACAACCCCCTATTTTGTCGTGAATAGTCAGCAGCTGAAGTTTGTCGGTCCAATTTAGACACGAACTGTATATGTTCGAAGCTGTATTTCTCCGCAAAATCTTTTCGCTTGGATGAAAATTATTTTACAATTTATTGCAAGTTCAGTTGTTCAACGGTGGCAGAATGCACTTACCGCAGGACAGTTTTAAACTTCATTAAAACTTAAACACTTGCTGAAAGGCTTCGTTAGAAATGCCGAATTGTCTCGTCACATAGTCAAATTCAGCAACTGGTGCAATCGCCAATTTGCCTTGGCATTCTGAAGTCTCATCAAGCGTAACGTAATTAGTCGTATAAATCGACCACGTGGATATCACGCTTTGCAAAAAAAGAAAACCGAGGGAGTTTCAAACCAGACGGGCTTGCTGATAACATTAATCTACCGCAGACACAGTTACTAGGTCAAGGATGCCGCCGCTGAAATGAACGCTGCGTGAATGCATGAGAACTATTGTTCCGACTTCTGCCTGCAAACCAAAGCGGTACTTCATTAGCACGTATTATTTCGAACTATTATCTGTTCGTGGTTTCTTTACACCAAGTATGACGTGTTTGTCTGTTTCTTAGTTATCTTCTATATATCGCAAGCGTTTTACAGTATTTATGATCTATCTCGGGAACCAATTAACTGATTTCCACCAAATTATTCACGCAAGTAGCGCCACGCTGTGCCATGTAAACTTGCGCGAGTTACGTTGCTCAAACACTTGTCTTCAAAATGGCGGTCCTGTGGATATTTGAGGTTAGTATACCCTGTCTAACAAAACATTAGACCTTTACAATGCAGTTGGTTGCACGCTATATAAGTTACAAGGTTTTCTGTGTTAGAATCCCGCATAAGACATACACGCGGGGGTTCGTACAGTCTCGCTGTATTTCTGGTTCCATCTCTAATGATATTGCTGTCGACGAGATGCCTGCTTACCATCTAAGTTTTTAAGAACTTAGTTTAAATATTATTTGCACCCATGCAGAGAAAAGTAGACTCATTAGTCATATAAGAAACTCCCGTGTTTTTCTCGAAGTTTTATAGATTGAATTATTTTCTCCTTTTGTGATGCGAACTTTTTCATGGTGCTATTTTCTATACGACATTGCCATTTTGATACGTAAATAGCGCGAGGACGTTTCTTTGCCATTTTTTGTCCACGTGCTTAAATATTATTTAGTCTAGTGCGAACGTACTCAGGACTGAAAAGTTTGTTCTGTCCGTGGCAAGCGAGACGCACTTTTCAAAACAGAAAATTGAATCGGTGTGAAAAGGGACGACATATGATCGGACCAACCGGATTGTAATACGTGAAGGAAGTGTTTTGTTTACGCGGCTTTGTTATCTGTGGGTTTTGTCTGTGGAGACGTCATTACTGTGGTACTTGTCAACACGTTACGAACGAATCTAGGAGCTGGTTCTCTTGTTCTGCAAACTGCGGATTGTGACACAAAACGAAAGCGATGCAAGTCAACTTTTCAACATGTAATGCATTTAATCATGGCCTCTAAACTAATATATCCTCAGGTATTTTGTTTCTACTTGAAACGCTTGGCGGGAAAGATTTTTAAAATGAAAATCTGATGTTTTCGTTGTAGATGTGAGTTCAGAGTTATACCCGTTACTCGCACAACGCAGCTGTTTTACACAGTTTTCGCTCGTTACTAAAATTGATCGGGTAAGGTGTAGGAGTGTTACTTTTTCAATTACTGGCGTCTGCCTTTACAAATTTCGTATTCAAATCCCAGTAGATGTAAAAGGGAAGTTCTGATTCACCTCACCCCCTCGTCGAAAACCAAGCAATTTAAGCCTAAAATCAAGCAATTCTCCCGTTTTCAAGCTACTTTTTCATGTCTCTAGAAGCTCCATTTCTCAAAAAAATTCAATTAAAAAAACAAGCAATTTTCATCGAAAATCAAGCAATGTTGCCACAAAATCGAGCAATTTCAACCCAAAATCAAGCTTTTTCCCCCTCGAATTTCAGCCCCCAAAAATTCTGCACGAATAATGAACGCATCAAATCTAGAACCGAAAAATGCAGGAAATCAAGCAAAGAAACTGTCAATTTTATCCAAAATATGCAAAGTAAGTTCAAGTAAAACAGTCAAATCAAAAGAATTTATACATTTCGATATTCTAAAAATTTATCTTTTTCATTATAAATTTATTTCTACATAAATAAAATGGAATCGATACTCGTAATGGAAAATAATACCACATGTAATCAATGCAAAAAGCGTGGTGAAGTATTAAACATTGAATATTTTTATTACCAGAAAGGCACGAAAGATAGGCTTAAACCAACATGTAGAAAATGTATCAGTGAATATTCTAAAAATCATTATGCATTAAATGAAGTGGTATGCGAATGTAGAAAATATGCTTGTAATCTATATCTCAAAAAGCATATAAATACTAAAACTCACAATACAACATTAGATATTCTAAATGAAATTCAAAATGGTAGTTATCAAACAAAATCATGTACAGTTTGTAATGAGAATAAATATGTAAAATTATTTTCTCCTTATAAAAATACTAAGGACAAAAACATAACAATATGTAAAAAAATGTTGTAATGAGAATTATAATCATAACAAGAAGATAAGTAGTTTAAAAAAATGATCATTAATTTAAACACATTTTCCATACATATTTTATTACTATTATATTTCTACATTATCTTTAGATTTTTGAAGTCTTCGATAATTTGTATTTTCATAAATTCGTTTTTTGCATTATTTCTCATCTCTGTATTCAAATCTTCATACTTTTTCAGGCAATCGGACTAATCAAATGTCAATATTCTAGGTATATTAGTGAGTTTTAAACCATTATTTAAAAACTGTTTCAAATGACGATACTGTTGTTTATTATGAAAAGTTTACAATTTGGATTGATTTGTTCCTGGCACTACCTTATTTTCTGGGCTAAATAGAAGATCTTTATTTAATCTATGCAGTTCTTGTGGATATTCTAGATCAACTTCTAATATATAACCATAATTAGAATCATCCTACAAATATAATATTTTTTTCACTCCAATAATTGAAATCAGATAATGTGTAACAAACCCATTCGAAACCACCACATGTTAAATATTGTGACATTTCCCATCCATAAAGATTATTAGCATCGAGATATGCTAGATACCCTGCTAAGTTATGAAAATTAATTGGAACGAAATTGGGTAATTTTAATTGTAGATTACAATTATTACATACAGGATTAATGAATTCTCCACTTATTAGATCGTGATGACGTACGTTTTTATTGTCCTCTGTACATTCACATTCAGCACATTTTTTTAAATTTGCTATATAATATCTTTTCTTCTTTTGTTAGTGGATGCATTGGTTCAATTTGTGAATATATTGCCACAATTTCTTCTACTTCTTTCCTTATCGATTCTATAAACTTTTTATATGCATTTGGACCTGAAGGCTTATAATCGCCATAACTAGATACAATATAATAGCAAAAACCAGATGCTTCGTGTAATTGATATTTCACAGTATATGATTCATCGTTCAACTTTTAAATCTATGTTATTTATTTGATCATTAGTAAGATTATATCTTTCTTTAAGTACCTTCTTATAAAGGCCATTATCAATATCATCTTCAGTTAAAATTTGATATTTTCTATTAATTTTAATTTATTTATTTTCGTTGGATTTGATTTCGTTGTTGATATTTTCTTTAGAATTGATTCAAAATCTGCATATATTGTGAAAGGAACTTTCAATGTATGTTTGTAATTCTTAAATTTTATTTGTTCTCCTTTCGAAGGTAAATTGATTCTTGCTAATTCATTTTTAGAGCAGTCTTCTGTATGTTTATTTCATCTTTCTTGAGAGTAAAAAAGAATTGAAGGCACATATCACATTTATATCTTTTGCCATGCTTATTACTTTTTTGCATAGAAAGCACCCAATATAAATATTTAATCCAACAATAATAAGAGTTTTTATCGTCTTTGAAATAAAGTAAATTTATTTGCTTATCCTTTTTATTTTTTGTAATTTTTAATGGATATAGATTTTCACTGGTCATCTAAAGAGTATACATTTATAGAGGTGCCAATTTGATTTTCTGTTTTTGGTCTATCATCAATTTTTATAGGATATTTATATTTATCTATAACGTCATCAATATTAAGCCCCACATTTTGTTATTTAGTTACTCTATCCGAATTTTTGTCTGCTGGATACAATGCCGACTTTGTTGCCCAAAAAGAAACATTTTTGGTCATCATTCTTCACATTAATACATGCTCTTTTATTCTTAATCACTTCTGGTAGTTCAATATATGATTATCCATTTAATGAATTATACTTATTTATCGCTAATTGTATCCCAATTACTCAATCTAAAGTCCACCCTGAACCTATTCTTTGAAATTCAGATAATTGTGTAATTATTTTTTGTTTTATGAATTTGTAAATCCTTTCAGTTTCTCCTTCGTTCAATATTGTATAGTTTGGTGATTGGAATGTAAATCATTCTGCGTGATTATTCTCTTGTTTACAACAGTTGTTTTATAATTTAACGCTAATTTTCAGCCCTCTAAATGTTCTAAGAATTGCCTACTATCCCAAATACCTTATTTTTTACCGAAGCTAAAAATTGATTAGGTTGTACTAAATTAAAGGTAATTTCAATGTTATATATTGATATCGTACTTTTAAAAACTTTATTAACTAAGTAAGTTTTATTGGTTCTTCTATTTCTTTTGCTTGAAAATACATTAGTAGAGAAAGTAAATATTTCTTTCAAATTCTTTTTATCTTGCTTATTTAATTCATTGATATTGACATCTAATAAAGGTAAATTTTTGAAATTATTCTTTGTTTCTTCATTTGTAATAGCTGTAATTAATTGATTTTTATGTAAATTGTTTATATTGTTTGTTTATTTTTAAACTTTTAGCTTTAGCTCTTAATTCTGTAACTTTTAAAACATTTCAATTAGCCTTAGATTTTTTTTTTAAATTAGCTTCTCTCCTGCTATAATAACATTGCACTGTGTAATAATAATAATAATTATTATTATTATTTTTATTTTTATTTTTTTCCCCTCAACAATCTAATTTCGTTCAACACACGTATTCAATTGTTCGTCGTCAATTTTATAGTTACATTTATAATTTAAAAATGTATAATTAATTAATTTATGAAAATATAAATTATTAAAGACTTTAAATTTTTGAAGATGATGTAGAAATAGAATGGTAATAAAAATATATATGGAAAATGTGTTTAAATTATTGATAGTAATTCCTTTACTATTTATCTTCTTGTTATGATTATAATTCTCATTACAGCATTTTTTACATATTATGTTTTTTTTCCTTAGTATTTTTATAAGGGGAAAATAATTTTACGTATTTATTCTCATTATAAACTGTACATTTTTTATTTGATAACTACCATTTTGAATTTCATTTAGAATATCTAATGTTGTATTGTGTGTTTTAGTATTTATATGCTTTTTGAGATATAGATTACAAGCATATTTTCCACATTCGCATACCACTTTATGTAATGCATAATGATTTTTAGAATATTCACTGATACATTTTCTACATCTTGGTCTAAGCCTCTCTTTTGTGCCTTTCTGGTAGTAAAAAACATTCAATGTTTAATACTTCACCACACTTTTTGTAGTGCTTACATATGGTATTATTTTCCATCTCGAGCATCGATTCCATTTTATTTATGTAGAAATAAATGTATTATGAAAAAGATAAATTTTTAGAATATCGAAATGTATAAATTCTTTTGATTTGACTGTTTTACTTGAACTTACTTTGTATATATTGAATAAAATTGAAAGTTTTTTTGCTTGATTTCCTGCATTTTTTGGTTCTAGATTTGATTGATTTGATGCGTTCAATATTCGTGCAGAATTATTTGGGGGCTGAAATCCGAAGAAAAAAAAACTATATTGGGGTAAAATTGCTCGATTTTGTGGTAAAACTGCTTGATTTTCGATGAAAATTGCTTGTTTTTACAGTATGAAAAATTCTGCCCGAGCAGGATTTTTGAAAAACTGATAAAATTGCTCGAATTTAGGGTAAAAATGTTTGATTTTCGATGTGGGGGATGAGGTGAGCCAGAACTCCCCTTTTACATCTACTAACCCCTAACATTTTTTCTTGGGATAGTTTTAACTGGTTTGTAGAGAGTGAGTGAAGATATTTGAGCGGCGATTTGGGCGAGGTCTTGAAAGCCGATAAGGGTGAAGCGAGGTGGGTATAAAACAGCGCTGGACTGCAAGGACGGGGAAAGGGAGATCCCCGAGAAAATACGGCAGCCAGTGGCTTAGTCCGGCACGATCCCAACCTGCAAAAATCCGGGTGCGAACTCCCCAGTTCGCATTATTGGAAGGCGAGTAGTCTAACCACTACATCACCGTGGCTCCCTAATCGGTTGGGGTTACTCTCCCACAGTTTCAATAACTGCACCCATGTTGCAATGGTATTCTCAATAGACTTCCTTCGTTAAAAGATAATTTCTTGATGACATAGAGAAGAATATTTTCCTCGACAGTACTTCTATAGGTCCGCCTTATGTAAAATTATCATTGCCATAGGCCTCATCACTTTATTCACGCGTCGATCAAGTAAAACTGTGAAATTATTAGTGAAGTAAATATTATACAAATCCGCTCGTTTTTTTTACACTTCGATGCATTTAAAAAAAACAGAAAGGGAAAGAAATAATTTAAGTTGTGAAAAATTGCAACCTAACAATTTTTATTCGACGTTAGGGACTACTTCCCCATCCATCGTTACCAACCTTTCTGGGTGCGTGTCACTCAGTGAGTCCGTCAAAATATTTGTAGGTAGAGGTAGCAACTTTTTTCTAAGATTGATTTCAAAAGTGCTCACTTTATCGTGAACAGCCTCTAAGTGTTTGTATTAATACTATGTACTTGGTTATTTTCAATGTACGCTTTGGATTAATCCACGTTGGAAACTGTCGGAGGAAGTTTCGTTAGATGGGGCACGTGCTCAATAATACTGGCCTGTCACGGTGCTGTTGTCAGGGGTCATTCCCTCGCCCCCTGTTGGCACAGCAAAAAGAAATTTCACCTGTGAGCCGGTCAAGGCAGTGTTCCTCAGAAGAAGGGGGGTCGGAAATGTGTATCATTCATTGTAACGTTTGGTTTGATTCTCGTTGCTAATATGTCGAGGCTTTTGGGAGAGCCGACCTCGATATCGTTGCTATGTTGTTTAACGGAAGCCTGAAAATAAAAAAAGGAAATTTAAATTCTTATACCGTTAACTTCTGCTTACATAAAAAATTTGTCGACTGATAAAATTTATAATACGTGACTCATCTTGTAATGCTTTCGAAGCATATATCTTCAACGATAGCTTTAAAGCCGTGTAATGAGGTCATTTTGTTTTAAAATAAAATTCCTTCGTGTGATTTATTCCGCCTGAGCAGTCTTGAATTGCGCGCTGTCTGTAAATGACCTGTATTAAGCCGATTGAGCAGCCACAGTCATATCAAGTCGAGGAACATTAAAGTTATTTCACCTGGTCTATACTAGTAAGAAGAGTAGAAAACACACTGTAATTTTTTCAACCGTGTCCGAGCTCCCTTTTTTTTTTTTTTTTTTTTTTTTTGCAAGGTGCTGTTGTTATTGCGAGTGTGAAGAATAACGCCAGGTTTAGGCGATTCCTGTACCACGACTTGCCATGGCGCCGTCTGTAGGAGTACTCCAGCCCACATCCAGCGTGTTCGAAAAAGAAACTAGCGGGTTTAAGTCACGCAATTTTTACACGTGGTGTAAGAATACACAACGTGCATACAAGTAGGTCTTCAGCAGGACTTTCGAAAGTGCCCAGCTCACCGTGAACAGCTTCGTAGACTAAGGATGAGGTGGACCGATCTCGCTCGCTGGCTGCGCACAACCAATCTCAGTGTCCCAACACTCGACTGCTTTTCTGCCGACACGACTGGTGAAAACTGCGTGGGTTGTGTTTGAGGTTTAGAACACTGTTTGGTAAACGAGTGCTTCGAGATGTTTGTATGCTTCCTGGCAGTTGTGTTCCTTTGGGTTTGTGTTAGTGTTGGGTACATGCGCAGAAGACGAATAATCATTACGCCTCCTATTCAGTGCATGGAACAGCGTACACCGGGCAGTTACTTGGTTACTTCGAGTCACGAAGTAATCCGAGAAAGTTACGAAAATAATATTGACAAACTGCAAGAAAAAGTTTTAGTTCATCAGAATTCGTAAATTAACATGTCCAAAATCCACCGAAATCCAGTTTTTATTTTCCACTATTTCGGGAGATTTTTCTCGGGAAACAAAAATAAAATCATAATCCAAAAGTGCGCAGACAAAAATAAAGGAACACAAAACATTCCATATGATATCCAAAAACTCCCAAAATTCGCCAAACGTTTTTTACAGGATTTTTCGTAGAAAAAGATTAAAAAAAAAAAAAAAAAAGATGGTGCTTTGTAAGCTACGACCAAAAGTTCTCAAACAAAAATAAAATAACACAATATTTCTCAAATGATATCCAAAATCCACGAAATATCTCTCACCATTTTCCCAGGATTTCTCCCGGAAAAACTATAAAAAATTTTGTTAAGTCGAAAACGCTGCGTCTTGTCACCACAAATGCGCAGACAAAAATTAAATGACACAAAATGCCCTATATGATAACAAAAATTCACCAAAATCCACGTAATATTTCGTATTATTTTCCCGGGATTCATACCGGAAAACTATAAATTGAAGCGTCCAATGCATCGTTGAAAACTCATTAATGTATGAAATGGCCCAAATCTGAACACAAAATTGCTCAATAGACAATTTCTGGTTTTGTCAGTATAATATTTTAAACTTTCCACCACGTTGGTGGGTCAAAAGTTAGTACTGGTAGAATTTTTATCTTTATAGCTTCATATGCGATTAAATGAAGTGCTCAGTGCACACAAGTCTTGTCCCCACGGTTCATGTCTACGATGGGGAGAAATGTAACACTTGATTTTCCCATAAGTGGACCATTGTACAGCATTAGCATCATTCCTGACCAATTCGCCTTTTGAGACCTCAACAAATATCCCATCTTCCACAGTAAATAGAGATTTCTGATTCGATCCTCAGCTTTAACACAAGGAAGGGGTTTGTATGTTGCTTAGAGTATATTGCTATTATTATAAGATGAAGGTGAATATTTCTAAGCTGTCGAATTTCTTCGAGTGGTTGGTTTGTTTTCTCGCGATCAGCGCGCGTGTCTGCAGTTCAGGGGTAGTCGAAGCGATTATTCCCAAGCCGTGTAGCGTATTATGAACACCCAGGATCTGTATATTGTGGTCTGCAATTTCAGCTGCAAACTGGGTAAAGTTTCCAGGAACCGTTCTAGTCGAGTCATCGCTGTTAGCCGCTGCAGCATTTCTTTCGAAATTCATAATTTTTTGATAAGAGCGGCAGAATCCCAGTTCGCGCAGAATATCAGTTCATCGTTTGGATGCCAACATTATGATGAAGCTGGAGCTCACAAAACTTGAATGAGGTGGTAAGAGGCAGGCTCTTGGGCTAATCTTTCGTATGATTGCTTAACCAATACTTGCTCAATTTTAGCCATTTTCTTTTTTTACTTGCAAGCATTTATAGGTAATACTTACGGGATGGAGAGACAGCTTCTAAGCATGTATTTGCAGACTCTAATTCGGGAGATGTTGGGTAAAATCCTAGATCCTGAGTTACAGGCTTCCATTCACTTCTAATTGTCCTTGCAGCTGCTTCTACGATCGCACATTTTTTTTTGCCATAAAAATTCGTACTACCTCTGTTCTGGAACTTAACCGAAATATCGCTCACATTTTCATGGAGGCTAACAACAGTTGTAGTCTCACGCTTTTCGAGAACTACCCCGCACCACGAAAATCCTCAGAGATTCTTACCATAAACTTTTCTGAATAGACTTATAAGTTTTCTTTTTAATGTATTATATTATGTCCTGTAATTAATAGTGTTTTAGTCTGTCCTTCAAACATTTCAAATTCTTCCTTAGCAATGAGGAAGGCAAGATTCAGCAATCAGAACGTACATGCTGTCCTTTGGATACAATAGACTCCCCTATCGCACGATGTAGACTTTAGGCTAATTAAACTTTTTTTTTTTTTTTGTAAACTTAGCACTTTTTCCTTTAAATTTAATATTTTTGTCACAAAATACATGTTTATTATTGTTCACTCCATCCATGCTGTTTCTTTTCATGTAGTTCGTAACTAAACCGTAAGCACGGCATTTCACGAATGTTGTGCTATAAGTACTCCCAACTGTTTACGAATAATGAATATGATTACACTATGAACACAGTTAACCGATATAAGCTGTTCACGGTAAATTGAGCACTTTTGAAAGCCCTGCTTGAGATCTACTTGTATGCCCGTTGTGTTTTCTTCCGCCCTATGTAAAATTAACACTGTCGTGGACTCCATCACTTTATTCACGCGTCGGTCGAGTGAAGCTGTGAAATTATCAGAGAAGTAAATATTTTACAAAGCTGCTCATTTTTAAACTTCACTGCATAAACAAAACCGAAAGCGAAGAAAATGGTTGCCTGACACTTATTATTCGACGTTAAGATATGTAATTTCTTTCCCTCCAAGGTTACCAACTTTACTGGGCGCATGTGTCACGGAGTGCGCGCGTTAAAATAAATGCAGGTGGGAGCAGTAACTTTTTTCCAAGGTTGATTTTCCAAAGTGCTCACTTTATCGTGAACAGCCTTTAGTCCCCATTGTCCTTCGTGAAAGTTAAACAAGCGTGATATACGTAAGGCACGTATTAAGCTTGTTGCAATCAGTATAATGTAATGTCCTACACAAGACGGGACGAGAGTCTACAGCACTACTGCATCACGCCAGTACGAGACTACGACTAATACTGTCGACAATGTTACAGTGCCATTGCTTAGGATCTTTCGCCTCGCTACACGGCCCGTGCATGGCTGCGAGTCTGTTTCCTTCATCATGGTGTTCTGCTTCTCTTCAGCGGAGGAAAAATTAAATAAACTATGTAAATATGAAAGTGTGCTAGCAATGCCACTCATTAAAATCAAAACGATGCTTGAGGCGACACTCCAGGTAGATAGACACCAAGATCCACATTACTATTTTTGGGGATATAGTTTATTGTTTTTAAGGGCTTAGTGGAATATCAACCCCCCCCCCCCCACACCCTTCAAGTGCCCTTAACAGAGTGGGGCGTACAGAGAAACGGAAAACAATTAACTGGGATTGGCATTTGCCTGTAGTGATTTCTGGAGACCATGAAAATCCAAATTCAAGATGGCGGGATCAATAATTCAACATGGACCCGCCGGGATGTGAGACCAGTGTTTTGCCACTTTACTACTATAATCGGTGCTTCATGCTGCTAAAGTTAATTTCTTGACAAATAATTCAATATTAATATTTCTGCGCGGTTAGTTAAGCACTTATATTAATTTTCAAAATGTTCTCCAGCACTAATCCTGGGAAACTAAATATAAGTGATTGAATGCATGGAATTATATATTACAGGAAATTTTGTGTTCTTTAAAGTTTTGTCGCCGTGTTTTTGGTTGTAAAAAAAGTTTTTAATTATTAATTGTTATTGATTTTGTTTGGGGTTTGTCAAGGACACATCTCGGGGAAATACAATTTTTGGATAGATTGTTGTATATTTTGGAGATATGAAAATAAATTCCGTGTTCTTTAATTTTTCTCTTTGCGCTTTTGGTTGTAAGACACGCCGTTTTTAATAATACTTTTTAAAAATATTTTCCTGGGACAAATCCTGGGATCCTGGGAAAATAAATAGAAATTATGGGTAAATTTTTGTTAATTTTGGATATGCTATAGAAAATGTTGTGTTCCTTAATTTTTTACTTTACATTATTTGTCGTAAGATGCACAGTTTTAGATTTATTAATTTTCTTAGCGTTTTTCCCGGACAAATCGCGGGAAAACAGAGGGGAAAGTTGAGTGGCTTTTGAATATGTTAATATACTAATTTTTGTGCGAGTTTTGTTGTAAAAAGAAAACCTCTTGCTATTTGTCCATAAACCTACCACATTTCTTTCATAAATAGACTGGACTAAATGCACCATCGGTGACATCCCGGCCGCGAGAGGGCTGTGTGACGACACTCCGGCACGTGGCTGGACGAGGTATAAGGGACTGCCCCGCGACCCAGCAACGCCGCCGCGTCGCCCGGCGGGACCTTTGACATTAGTGAGTGAACGCGAGGTGTGTGGCCGCTGCGAGACCTGCCGTGTCGTGTCGTCACTCGCGTGATCTTCGCCCGTCGACAGCCAGCTACATCGGGCGCATGTTGTACGGTACAGCAAGCGGTGGCGGGGCAAACTCCTCGGAGCACTCGTGCGTGACTGACTGACTTTACGGAGTGACTTGAGTGGAGAGATTTGGGTGGCTCTGACATCGGGCTCTTGAGAGTCGATGAGGGCGAAGTGAGGCGAGTATGGACCAGCGCCGGAATGCAAGGATGGGGGAAACGGGAGATCCCCGAGAAAATCTGCCGGCCAGCGGCTTCGTCCGACACGATTCCCCCACTTGTGAGAATCCTGGAGTGACCCGGCCGGGCATTGAACCAGGTTCGCCGCGGTGGGAGGCGAGCAGGCCAACCGCTCAGCCACCGCGACCCTTCGCAGCACTCTGAGAAAACTACTCGCAACATGCGAAGGAACAAGCTCCCTTGTCTCTATTGCACCCAACGCAGTTATCGGATGTCAGAACAGGTGATATTCCCAGTGGCATGAACATTGCTAATCATTCCATCACCCCAATAATTGAACATAATAGTTGCGAGAAACGAAATGCGTAAAAAAAGTAAATTTTAACTATTTATATTTTCGCCCTTTATTTTTATCTTTTCTGACTCGCCCAAATAAATTTACATTTACACACACGCACACGCACACGCACACACGCACACACACGCGCGCACACACACACACACACACACACACACACACACGTTTTAAACAGCACACAATATAATGTATTACCCTTCTTATGTATATTAAAATAGTTATTTAAAATTTAAACTGTATGGAGTGGAATTAAAAACATATGTACACGCCCATATTACTAATCACTAATTATATACTTAACATATTTTTCTAAAAGTCTGATATAGTGACCCCCCCCCCCCCCTTGCCAGCCCCGTAGTTCTCCCCGACAAGCAGTCGAAACTTGCATGACGTCAGGAAAGATAAAGCATTGTTGCTATAGTTTAAAACTATGTTCTACATAGGGTTATTTGCAGCGAATCTTGCTGACTGTAAACACACTTCAACAACCATGTTTCAGTAACTGGATTTATGAATTGGCAGCAAAATGTTAACTGTCATCTCTGCACTGAAAAAATATTTACTTTATGAAATATCCCCCACGGATTTTTTTATAATTAGAGATGTGACGCTTACTTACAGTGATACCCATATTACAACTAGAGACCAAAACCTCTGGACTCTTGTCGATATCTATTATGTGTATTTCAGGAAGTCGAAGTAGTAATAACCCTCAGTGAAGTGTAAAATACTTAGATTCTGTAAAGCATACTTAGTAAATACAAATTGATCTTGCCCAGCGAGGAGCAATTAATTATCCTGTGAAATCAATTTGGCGTTTTCTATTAAATAAATCTTAGCTAAAATAATTTGTTTTCCACAGGTACGATGTTAAATACACGGTTGTTGCAACATGGTGTTTATATCGTCCGTTACCTATAAGGTTTCGACCACCCGTTGTAGTAAAAACTGTACCTCGGAAAGTTGTACGCATTTCCGGCCCTTTCATGTTGCGTCGACGTCCTGTTCATGAGCTCAGTGTGTAAATACTCGATCTGTTTATCTCGCTGCTCTTTTGTGAACTTACAGAGCACGAAAGTAAAAAAAAAAAAAAAAAAAAAGCAGAGAGCAGGAGTTCGATGAAGGCCAAGAAACCAGCAGAAAAATTTTGTGTTTAAATGTCATTGGGACGATGTTTATAAATTCGAAGCTGTGATAATTTGATTTTTATTGAGGAAAGATTAGCTGAAGTTCATCTGTAGTTTATTGAACATTGATTAGTGTTACATGTGGTGAGATGTGAGGTCATAATCCCTGTTCAGATCTCTGTTTTTAATAACTTCCCATTGGTTATCTTTTAAGTTAGGTGTTACTGAGACTCCTACATTGAAAATGGGTCACTGTGAATCCCACATTGAAAATTCTATAGGCAGATACTGGTGAAATATTTGATGCACACTTAAAATGCATATAATCTGTAATGTTTTGCCACCACGTTTAAGCCTTAATCATCACCTTACAACGCACGTACCTATGTATATTGAACATGTATACCAATGTTGTTATCTTTTCTGTTTTGTTGTGGACAAAACTTTCCTGTCTTCTAATAATCGCACATGGTAAGCTGTCTGTTTAAGAACCATGTAACTGTTAATGTGTTCCGTCCATTACATATGCTATTATAGTGACGTTATGTTTCACGCATAGGACAGCTCTCTTCCCGTACTAGCCAGGTACAAACAGGTTTAGCTTTTAAAACTGCGTGGCCCTAATGATTGATATTAATGGTGTTTACGATAATGTGCAGATCATTCGAAAATAGTTTTATCCGAATAAAATCATAATGCTTGAAATAATGGGGAAAATGGAGCCTGTTAAAAATGTATCTAGGATAGGAAGTTCCAGCTTTAACCTGATTTGAGGACGCAAATTGTTTCAATTCCCTACACAATATTACAAAACAGGCCATTGGAATCATTCCACGTTTTCAGCACTTGCTTCGTGCCGTAATCTGATATATTTGCAGATCTTGCGTATAACGGGCCCTAGAAATCTCTTCACTTTTCTCTTTTACGTGGCAGATTAACACATTGTGGTCTGCACACATTTACTGGCACTGAAAACAAATTAGAAGTGAGTCGCCTATATCCACTACTGCAAGAACACCGGTTCTGTTGGTGTGTGTGTGTTAGAACTCGCCATCGTCCTATTGGTCCATACCACACCGGACACTACCCTGTACTTTACAGCGTTCATTATTGGCCGGTCATCAACCAATGGAGAGCCGAGCTGATATTGACCCAGTCAAATGTCCCATTGGGTGTCTATAAAAATGAGAGATTCTATCGTCAGCAAAATCATTGTTACTGCGTTGTCCTGTCGTGTTCTTCTGCAGGTCTTGTTAAACACTATCCGAACAGAGATTGCACATCCATACGAGTTTTGTTCTGAACACTCGAGCAGCGTAGTCTACAGAGTGTTGAATAGCATTGAGGCTCCGGCCTACCCGGCGCGTGAAATGCGTTGCAAAGTGTTTGAAATGCTCGTCCTTCAGCGAAACTATCGAACGTGCATCCAGTTTGCTGGTCTACGAAAATTACACGCGCACGCACGCACGCACACACACACACACACACACCCCACACACACACACACACACACACACATCCATCAGACGAGGACTTGTAGTGCTTTCAAGTCGTCGCGCTCATAAAAATAAACATAATTTCATCATTCTCCAAAATGGTTAAAAACTGATTCTTCCAAATACTGTAACTCGAAATATGCGCATCAGATACATACGAAACCACTAAAGGATCCTGTGTTTAACTTTCCTACAGACTTTCCACCAATTAAACAATAGGGTCGTTTTAAAGTGAGCACTTTTGAAAGCCCTGCTTAAGATAGATCTACTTGTAGACACGTTGTGTATTATCCCGCCTTATGTTAAATTAACATTGATATGGGCCTCATAACTTTATGCATGCGTCGGTTAACTGAAAATATGAAATAATTGTGAAATTACACATTTTACAAATTTGCTAATTCTTACACTTATGTGCATTAAAAAAAAAACTGAAAGCTAAAGAAATAATTTAAGTTATCACAAATATATACCTAATACTTTTAATTCGACGTATGGAATTACTTCTCCTCCATCGTTACCAACTTTACTGGACGCATGCCACTCATTGCGCCCGTTAAAGTATATGTAAATAGGAGCAGTGACTTTTTTCCAAGGTTGATTTCAAAAGTGCTCACTTTATCGTGAACAGCATTTAGTAGTGATTCCAGCTTATAAATTAATACAGGCACAGTTCCGTAATGTAAGGTAACTTTACAGTTCCACGTCCATTAAGTAAGAATTCTGGTTGGTTTCGATCTCTAAAAGGGGATGGCTGGGGAATTTGGGGGGGGGGGGGGAGAGAAAATTGAACACATTTTATTGAGAGGATATCTATACATAGGAATGACGTCATACGAGCCATTGATTTGCGGTTGCGTCTGCTTCGCCATGGTTCTGCAATTATTCATGCCTGGAATTGTCAAGTCGGGAAGTTACCAAGGTTGGCAGTACTGGGGCTATACAGTACGCGGGTTGGTAAACGACAAGAAGAAATAAATGATGCCTGGTTCACATGTGTAGGATCACGCAGAGTAGGCACAACCGATGGTGGTTCTCGTGTGAGCAGATGTTCTGCGTAGCCACTTTGCTGTCGAATTCGTGATTTTTGACGCCACGATTCTAAAACAAATTATAAATAACAAACTAGATACCGTCGTCTTTATACTCTTGTTTACTAATTCTATTATAGTGCGATTTACTAACTAAATTATTTTCAAGAGATTGTAATTTTATTTTTACACCCAAAGGTATATGACACTGTAGCGCTACCTTTCGGTTCGTTTTCAAACTACGTTTACTTAATGCACATGTTGAATAGAAGCACTGTTTGTATTCGCGTGATTTCATCATAAATGCATGCATTGAACTAGTGTATACATTTACATAAATACACGTCGATTATTCCAAGGCATCAGTAGTATAAAATATGTGAACCAGCTGACTTCTGGGAAATATCGGCGAAGTCTGCTCTTTCCGCGAGCAGAAAATATCGGCGTGGGCTCAACTTTTCTGCGCGACTCGCGCGGGGACACCGTGGACGGCTTCTGATTGGCTGTTCTACGTGATCGGCGCATATGTTGTCGGGGACCTGGGTTGAGGTTAATAGCTTAAGGCCACTCTGCTCCCTACCACTCCTGTTCTCACAACCTAGTCGACACTAGGGGGGTGGTAACTAGACGTATTAATGAGCTAACTCCGCCACGATATTATTGTATCCCTTTATTACACTTTTATCTCTTTTTTTTTTTCACAATGAATTCTGATACGTCAATATGAATGGCGAACGAGTTACTGCGGTTAACATTTGCGTTGGGCTTGACTCTCCTGTGGTTTCTGGCGCTGCTGACTTTATTGATACAAAACTTGATATTGACTCCGCGGCCTAACGCCCTGGACCGAATCCGCCTCGCACCCAGATCGTAGAGGTCTTGCCACTTCAATCAAGCTGCAGTTGTCGTACGGGAAGTCTCCTCCTGGTATGGCGTCGTGCTGATTTCCCCTACAGCCTCGCCGTACTGCTCTGCACTGGCAATGACCCTCTTCGCACCGGCCCTCGTCGAGCCTGCTGGTCAGGTGTCGTCTGCTTGTCTGAGGTGTGTCCCTTGCAAGCGTTGCGTGTATTGCTTGCCTACACCGCAGCGATGTGAACCAGGCATAAACGCGTGCGTTTGAGAAGTGCATGGGAGGTTAAGTTCGACGCAGAACAGGGCAAATTTTTGGTTCGTAAATGAGGAGCCTGTTTTGCGATGTAAACGTGTGATTGTGACACTAATGCGCCAAACTTACGTGAAGGGTGGGTTCAAGATTTATTGCCGTGGTCAATCATCTCATTTCTTCGAAAGTTTTGTTTAATAACAGCCACGTAGATTACACGAGAAAATTAGGCTTATGAAAAATTGGCATGTCCTTTTGCACAAAAAAGTAATGTTGATTGGGTGAAGATTGAGTGAGTATAATCAAGCACAGGATCATATTTCTTTTTGTGAGCGTAAATGAACATAAAACAAGTGGAATAAATTAAGTGTCATCCAATTCAAACATACGCATTATTAAGACGTTAAAACAGAAATTATTTTATAAGTTGCCAACATTTTTTTGCGTACTAGTCAGTTTCCCGTAAAGTTAATCTAGTTCGAGGCGGGGATCTTGATACAGGCTGTCACGGTTACTTCAAACTTTTCTGAAGCCTGCCTAAGTTCTACTTCTAGAATATTCCTCCGCTTTGTGCAAACAAAGCTTAACCAAGTACAGAAAATTACACCAAAGGGACAACGTACCGGCTTCGTTCGCATTTTACGAAACATCACTTTGCTTAAGAAGTATTTTATTTTTCTAGCGTTACCAACACACCAATTTCCTCCCTGTTTTTATTCATTTTAATTATAAATGAAGTATTACAATTTAAAAGGTACCGTTAACTGAAAAGGTACTTTTATGATAACACAAGTATAAAATTGGGTTTGGCTGTGTTGAGGACGCGGCCGTTTGTTTTGCGTGAATACGTTGACGCGCTCGGACGCCTTGATGTTTATATTACGTTTCTAGCGCCGCTTCACTCGATTATGTCTCCCACATATTATGGGTATCAATGTATTGCTTTTGAGATGCTCTTTCCAACCGTATACGATTTCTGAATTTCGACTTGGCTTTCTGAAGAGTATAGACAGTAATTGTGTTAAGTTTTCTTAATTTTTTTTTTTAATTAGACACACACAATTTCACCATTAACCACGTCACACAAATGTTTTTTATACGCGCAATCGATTGATCTTGACGAGAGCTGTCGATTGAAACCTAAACGAGTGTCGTAGCTTCTCCTAGTCGAAAGTTATACTACGCGGAATGTATGAGTGAGACGATGCGAAACGAACTCAAAATTGCGCTCCCCCTCCCCCCCCCACACACACACTCACAATGAATGCAAATTTAAGGACGTGTTCACGTCAAAATGTTTGTATAGGCTGCTAACGGTAAAGTGAGCGCTTTTTGCTCTAGTTACTTTTTTTTACTTCGGCCTTTTTTTTTTTCATCCCGACCTTTTTAAATCAATATTGCCATGCAAGTAATAAACACAGTGAGTATATCCCACTGCACTCTAAAGTTACGTCCAGCCCCTGAGCAATGCGTGCTGTGCTCCCCCCCCCCCCTCAATCGTCTATTTACAACAACATAAATAATCGTCATCCATGCAAAGAAAAGTTAATAAGTTTTGAGTGTTGAAATTAGATATTTTACGTAATACTTAGTTTTATAAATAAATGTTTACTATTCTGGCCCCACTGGGCCCCTGAGCATTCCACCCCTATTGGCTGTCCTGGTTACGTCTGAGGCTAAAATCAATTATATCTACTGGTCATTATTCAGAATGAGAGGGCTTTATAGAGTGTTCAATTTACCACGAATAGCCTCTAATACGTGACATGTTTAAGCTGGATTTACAACAGCCCGTCGCGTCCGTCCGTCCGTCCTTCATACGTTCGTCTGTCTCCGAACCGAGCTATTTACAACCGAACTTCGTACGTCCGTCGAAAGTTCATTGCTGAAAACTAATAAAAACAAAACTGTTTCCCAATAGGAAAAAAATATCCATAAAAAGTGAACATCCTTTGCGGTATTGTGTTTCTAAGTACCAAAAACAACCATACACGTACGTAACGGAAATTAATCGATGTAAAAAATTTTTTAATAACATATAAAGCATAATTTTATTATTTTTACTATTACAAAAAAGGAGCTCGGTTTTTGAACGTAACTATCAATTAATCTTCAGGAAAAGTGTAACTTAATTTCATTTTACAGTTACATAAACAAACATGTGAAAAACAAAACACTGTGCACACTGCACAGCATTGTAAAGAACTCGGGATGAACGAGTAACAAAACATGTAAGTTTAGAAGGCTGTAATTTCACCCGTTCTTCCGTCCGTCCGTCGAAAGTTAAAGCTTGTCAAGGTTTTGACGGACGGACGGATAGAATTAAAGGCCACCTCTGATTGGCTGTTGGTCACGTGATTGACGGACGGACAGACGTGACGGGTCGTTGTAAATCCTGCCTGAGGAAACGACGAAGCGCGGGGTGGTTCTTCAAAGGTTTGATTTAAGTTGTTTGAAGAAACTGCGATTCGACTGCATGCCACTCCACTGTTCTCACGTCGCCGCTCTCCCTATGTCATCGCAGAGTGCGTTGAACCCGGGGCGAAGCAAAAAATGAAAACTTGTGAACTCGGTCACATTTCGTTATGCCTCGTCACCGCCTTGCTCCTGGCTGGCGAGTTCTTCGAAACCACGACCGTAATGATTTCTGCGGACACGAAGAAGATGCTCGTAGCCTTCTGCAGTCTGTTTCGCGCATCGTGGGTGTGGTGAGCTACCACTCACTCACGGAAAGTAAAGCAACTGCCTATGGAGCACCTCACCTGACTATACAACGTGAAGAACTCGTAAGAAACTAATCCAGACACCATACAAGTTCTCAGAAAAGTGCGATGTATACTTTATGTGAAAGAAGAATGTATATATTTTCCAGCATTATAAAATATTTCACTAAAACATATTTTTTAAATATAAAAAAAAATAGTCTATTAAAACAGTATGTATTTTTTTTAACAATATTTAAGCATATTTCCATTCTGGATGCTTTAGAAAACAGAATTTGCGAGAAAATCATCTTCGTGGAATATCTTCATAATGTGTACTAAGACTGTGTGTAATAAAATTGTAATAATAATGTGAGAAATAATTTGTATAATTGAGTTTATGGGCGTCCATTTGTTACAAACATTTACGGCTAAAACT
Source organism: Dryococelus australis (assembly GCA_029891345.1). NCBI lineage: Eukaryota > Metazoa > Arthropoda > Insecta > Phasmatodea > Phasmatidae > Dryococelus > Dryococelus australis. The sequence goes on from CM057006.1 coordinate 31,644,687, forward strand.
GGTGTAAATAAAGTTAAATATGATACATTTTTACTATGATTTTATTACATATTATCACAGTAAATATTATGACACTCTTTCCTGGAGAAGATTTTCTTGTAAATTCGGTTTTCCGAGGCATTCAAAACGGAAACGCGCTTAAATAAGAAAAGCTTCAGACTCTACCGATCATTTAATTTTTTACAATTAAAAAGTATATTTTAGTAAGATATTTCATGATGTTGCAAAATATATGCATTCTTCTTTTGTATACAACATAAATCGCAATTTTATGACTATTTTGTGGTGTCTGTACTACTTTTATTATTAGTTCTTCACATTGTACAGTCGGGTGCAGTGCTACATAGGCAGTTGCTTCACTTCGACCTTGAGAGCTCAGCAGAGAAAACAACCAAGGGAGATTTGCTTTAGGGAAAACGCCCCGGCCGAGGGACTCGCAACCTAGCGCCAAGGTCAAGGTGCCCGAGAGGAGGGTGAACATGGAAGGAAAAATAATTTCCCGTTCAAATGCAACTCTCTGGTGTTAGAATGTAACTCGAAACACTTGCTGCTAAGTCGGGCACACACATGTAAACATAACCAACATCAAACAGCATAATACTGATTAAAAAGGAGGTAATTGTTTAGTTATTAGCTATCAAGTTATTCTGTAAATGAAAGCTTGCAAGCAAAAATTCTATCCAACACAGATGGTAATTAGAAGAGAAACTTTACAAATAGATAACTCTGTGTGTGCGTGCGTGTAACCTTAAAAGGTTTTATTTTATCTCTCCTAGAGTGTAAACAATATATCTCAGACCAGTTGTGAAGTACTAACATTTAACAAAAAATAACAACAAAAGCTTCATATCAACCAGTTATGACTAGTGACGTAGAGTATCTTTAATATTAATCTCCATGGTTTCACCATGTTACCTTATATATCTTACATATATATATATATATATATATATATATATATATATATATATATATATATATATATATATTTGTTAAATTTATTTTAGTTACTTTTTTTTTTTTGCCGCATTGTTACTTGAAAACATTTAAGTTAACACAACAATTTGAAAAACATCATTTTTACGTTTATTTTAACTCGGGTTTGCCCCATTATTTTAACATTAAATGGCACATCGTTATGAAACGCACAACACAATTACATTTGGAGGAAAAAAAAGACTAGCATTAGTTTGTCGTACTCTCTTACTTTTGTCCAGATAATGCGTACACTCAGACTCGGTGTACACCAAGAGAAACAAATTGAGCCTGTGTTGAGAATTTCAGTTGTTGCATCACGCGCAAAGAGCATGCGAAAATCGGAAAGATCTGACCATTTCTTATTTGGGCGAAAAATCTGTGTGGACGGCGACACACCCGGCTCGGCAAATGTTGTCCAGAATGTTGCCGCAAGCGGCAGGCAGGCAAGGTTCATCTGCACAAGTGAACTCTGTTACATTTCCTTGTGGTACACTTGAACCGCACTAACAAATAGCAAGCACCAAAAAAAAAAAAGTAAAAACACTATAACTTTCGTTACTAACATTAACAAGGGTGTGGCAAATAAAAGTTAAAAAGATTTCACTTACCGAAGCGGCAGTGTAGAACTCTTGCATCATATGATAGGCGAAAAACCTAGCGGCAAATTTTCAGCACTCGCTTGAAAAAATGGTTGAAACGGGACGAATAAGAAGGGATCAGCAGATTCGTTTGTGCATGCAGTGGCTTGGGAAAAGTTCCAAAAGTCGTGATATGGCCAATCGATAAACATTGTAACACCATACCACGAGCGCAAAATGCAGTGGGAAATTCCATGACCATATTTTAGATTAAAAACATTATGAACGTAATTAAGAGAACAATTACATCAGAAAGTTGAATAATAAAAATAATTACAGAAATAAAGCTAATAATAGTTGTGCAAAATTACAATAACATATAACAAAAGTTTCTCGTTAGTTATTTGCCTTATTATAGTACCAGTGCTGCTTTCTATCGCAGCGGCAGACAAATACCAAAATATTGTAGAGACCTCTAAATAAAGATACAGGTATTGAATAGTAACAAAAGTAATAATAAAGTAAACTTTTCATTTCAGCGCCGTTTACCGCATTTACAAATAAATAAGAAGTAAACAAGATTAATTGGTAAAGACGTGAAGAACTCGCGAGTTCAGTGACCTGAAGGCTAGATTCTACATATTTATGTACAAGTATGCCGATATCAGCTGCCGTTGGTTGTCTGCTGTCACAGTGGAAGGCGACGATTGGGCCAGCGTTCTCCAGGAGGTGTCAAAACACCGTGTGGACCAATGGCTGAAGTTGTGTAAACGCACACGTTTTGAATTCTAGCTTTTCCCGAAATTAATCCGCGAATTCATCAGGCCTCTATTAATTGGTTTACAAACTTATGGCCTGCTTCGCAGTTTTAAATCAATTAAGAATCAAAAATCAGTTTCACACAAATTTAAAGATTACCTTTAAACAAAGTAGTGTCCCGAAAAGAAACAAGGAAGCAGATAAAATCGCTGGAAAAGCTATTTTAGAGGAAGAAGAAGATGGTAGAGAGAGAACATGCCCTAGCATGGCACAGTTGGTCTCTAAAGGCTATTCACGGTAAACTGAGCACTCTTGGAAACCCTGCCTAAGATCTACATATATGAACATGATGTATCCTTCCGCCATATGTAAAACTAACATTGCCATGAGCGTGATCACTTTATTCATGCGTCGGTCAAATGAAACTATGAAATTTTCAGAAAAGTAAATAGTTTACATATCTGCTCATTTTTACACTTCGATGCATGAAAAAAAATAATAATAAACAGGAAGCAAAATAAATAATTTTAACTTTTCACAAATGGTTACCTAACACTTTTTGTTCGACGTTAAGATATGAAATTACCTTCCATCCATCGTTACCAACTTTACTGGGCGAATGTCACTCAGTGCGGCCATTAAAATTATGCATGCAAGAGCAGTGACTTTTTTCCGAAGGTCCATTTCTTAAGTGCCCACTTTATCGTGAACAGCCTTTACAACGTGTATTACAAACACACTGCAACTAAACTCGTGCGCCAGGTAGATTGGCGCCTTAATGTTTCCGTGTAGTGACAATGTACACAATGCGAATAAAAAAAAATCTTAAGCATTGCTTTCAGAGCGGCCCAGTCAATTGAGGATATAATCTTCGTGCGGCTGTAAGAGAGGGAATGTAGGGGAGGGCTAACTGATAACATCGCTCTCTACTGCCGTGCTGTTAAATAATGCGGTGTGCGAATTTACATTTCTTAATGGCCCTATGTACTGAAACGTTTTCCGTGAAATCGTTTGCGCATAAACACGTTTCTTGGTAAATTAAAGTTCTGGAAATATGACTTTTTGTCAGAAAAGATAAAAAAAAATAATTACACGGGCCCCCGTTTTTTACTTTGGTCATAATGAGTGTATTCTTGGAGAAAAAAATTTGTGAAAATGGTCAAATATAGCCTTTTTAAAGCTTGCCTATGCAGTTTCCTTAAGCGGCACGAGAACAGCACAGATATACGGACGTAGTTTAATCTGTGGGCCTTAATCGCGTGTAATAAAACTGCTATGTTACAGATCTAATTTGCACAGTACAGTGCTCCGACGGAAACACTGCACGCCTTGCGCGTAGAAGCGATGAGGCGCTAGGCGTGTGTGTATCGCTCCCTCGCTTCTTGACCTTGGACGCTCAGCTACATAGTCCCCTCAACAGGTGATAAGCACGTGAGGAACAGCTCTCGCCCAACCGCTATCGGCCGCTGTCCGTACTGAACTGAACAACCACACCCCTTCGTACAGAGGCAATTAATTGACTCTCCGGACTCGCCCCTCGCGTTTTCGACTTCAAGGCACTATTTTCTCATTTGGGTTGCACTATAGCTACAGCTACACACACATGTATAAAGCCTGTTCGCGATAAAGTGAGCACTTTTGAATTCAACATTATAAAAATGTCACTGGCCCTGCCTGCTAATATTTTAACGGGCGCACTGAATGACATGCGCCCAGTCAAGTTGGTAACGATGGAATAAAAAGTGTTGGGTGACCATTTGTTGTAACTTAAATTATTTATTTCCCTTCCTGCTTCTTTAATTTATAGAAGTGTAAAAATGAGCGGATTTTTTTTTTTTTTTTTTTTTTTTTTTAATATATATTTACTTTCCTAGTCATTTTCAGTTTCACTTGACTGCCATGAGCCTCGGCACTTTATTCATGCGTCAATGTTAATTTTACGTAAGGCGGAAGAAGACACAACTCGCATACAATTAGATCTTGAGCAGGGCTTTCAATAGTGCTAATTTTACCGCGAACAGCCTATAATGCACTGTACTGTACAGCGTGTTCTTCAGGTGGAGAGAAAAAACTGTTGTTTACTTTTTTTTTTACGAGGTCGCAGTCCTTCCCTTATCTCGTGTAAATAGGAAGCGAAAAGCCATAGAGTATGTATTTTGCGCCGTGAAATCGCACGTACCTGGTGATAAACCACCTCTATGTGTAGTTTGCTGCGTCACTTAGCCGTGACGGGAAGATAGGTTCCGTCGCCAGCGAATTCGCGAGCCTTGGTTCGCAGGTTAAGAACACAGAAACAGCGTTAACTTTGGGCAGCGAATTAGCAAGATGAGTTTGTTAATCATCGCGCAGTGGTATTTCTCGCGAGGACGCGTGAATCGCCGCGTTGAAGATTGGCTGGTTAAAACTTCACTTCGACCTCGTCAGGGAGTGGTAAAGAACTCGAAACACGAATTAATTCGAAATACGAAGGAATCGAAAGTAGGCGAAGCGAGGTAAGAAATTCAGCAAGACATGGGTGAGTATTCAGCGATTTTGTAAAGCTCACAAAATGTACTACATTACGTTGCTTACAAATTTGTATGAGAATAGTAAATTATGCCTGGCACACGCTGCTTGAGAATGACTTTCGGTGGAAAAGATGAAAGGTAATAGCAGTCAAGTTAGTAGCTATGGCAGTGGCAGTAGGTCTAGAATTTGTTCCACACTGTGAACTACCAGCGAAGATTTGAGTTGCAAATGGAAAGTGAAATAATGTAACATGCGACATGCTAGTTGCCCAACGTTGTGATATAACATCTTTGCAGCAGTTAGTGTGTCGTTCCATTCTCTTCAGACGGTACTGGTGTAGACCTGGGACAGTTTTTGTAACTGCTGAACACGTAGTCTTAAAGTGTGTCCCGGAGCTTCTAGTGCTCTGGGGGTTTCTCCCGTTTTCAGCCTGTGTCAGAGACGTTAATCTAAAATTTTAATTTCCTTGGAGACGTAAGCCCACTCTCACTCTGTGGTTTGTGTGTGTGTATGTATGTATGCACATATATATAATATATATCATATATTCATTCCTGTAAACCAGTGATTTTCAGAATTTTTGTATCTGTGGCTCCGGCCCATCGAAATATTTTAAGCTACTCTCTCTCTCCGTGGAATATTTGATAAAAATTTGTGTGTTTTGAAAATCAGCTAAACTTAATTTTAGAATAAGAACTTTGATACAGACGTTATGAATGTAACTTCTAATTTATTTTTAATACAGTAGGACAAAATGTAGAAAAAAAGACTAGATAAACTTAAAATGAAAATTATACACGAAGGGCATTTGGAACAACATGTATACATATCCATCTGTAACACATTGCTGGAAAATCGCTGCTGCATGGGAAACTTGGTAGACGTTGCCTGTTGTCAGGCGGGTTTTCTCCGGGTAATCCGGCCCTCTCAACATTCATTCAGTAGCTGATCCATCCACATCTCGGTTACTCACGTAAGGGCTAGAGACCTAGTTGTTTAGCGTCCTCCAAATGTATGTAGGCTGTTTGCGTTTAACTGGCCACTTCGGAGAATCCTGTTGAGGATCTACTTTTATATCTTGTATCATTCCGCCATGTAGTAAATTAACATTAGATACTTTTGCCGATTTTTTTTGTGTATCTGTCAAGTGTAACTGCGAAAATGTTATGAATATAAATGTTTAACCAAAATTTCAATCTTGACTGCTCATATGTGTATAAAACAGAACGAAAATCGAATCCAGTTTCCACAAATACGAACGTCACGCTTCTAATACGACGTTAATAAATTGAATTAATTGCGGTACATCGCTGTCAACTTTACCGCAGTATGTGCGTAAAAATACGAGATTTTAAATGCTGTTCACGATAAAGTGAGCTCTCTTGAAATCCACGTTTGAAAAATGTCACTGGCCATACTTGCATGTGTTTCAACGTGTGCACTAAGTAGCATGCGCTTGGTAAAGTTAGTTAACGACGAAGAGCAGGTAATTCCATGTTTTAACGTTCAATTAAAAGTGTTAAGGTGAAACATTTGTGAAAACTAAAATTATTTCTCTTGATTTATGTTTTGCCCCTTCCTTTTTTAATGCATCAAAGTGTAAGAATTAGCATATATGTAATATAATATACTTTAATTGTAATTTCACAGTTTCACTTGACCGGCGCATGAATAAAGTTACCAGGCCCGTGGAAATGTTAATTTTTTCCTATGGCGGGAGAATACGCAGTGTTCATCAAGTGAACAGCTTATAAACAATATATCGATAACGCCCACTGTGTGATACGTGACGACAAATTGAACGATTTTCGAGAGGAGGGAACCCATTTCTATAGTCCATTCGTCAAGAAGCGAGAATTGGTGTGTGTGTGTGTACACACGAGCGCGTGATACCACAGTGAGCAGCAAGGGGTGTACAGGCCACAAGCCAGCGGGCGTTGCTGCAGTGTGCCCGATGCTGTATTGGTGGCCGGGCACGCGATTGTCTGTATCACGTTTGTGATATTGTGTTAAGTCTGACTGAAGGTGTGGCTTTAAATGTGTCGTTCTGTTACGAGCGAACGTAAGTACCTCTACACCGAACGATGTGATGTTCCATACTCTGTTCTGTACCAAGTAATAACAATATAATTCTCTGTTTTTTTTACACTAGATTGGCGTACGTGTGAATTAGCGATGGCGTCCTCTACGGAGGCGGCGAGCGATGCAGACAGGGCCGGTTTAAGTCCGTCCAGGACGCGACCGAAGAGGAGGGCGCTCAGTTCATCGGGAAAAACACACGGTTCTCAATGTGTATAAAGTCGAGATTGAACTGAATCCAGGCATGCATATTGATGACGTCGTTGAAAAAAAGCAGCACGTTCTACTGGAGTAAGTCCCGCAACAGTTTATCGTGTGATAAGTGAGTATAAATCCACGCACACCTTGAAGTCACCGAAGAAAGAAAAACAACGCCGCCGGGAGTTTACGGAAAGTGTTGACGGGTTCGGCAGGAATGCGATACGGAGGAAGGCAACTTCCGTAATGAACTGCCAACTGTCGATAAAGTTGTTGCTGTTGTGAATTACGGCACCGATTTGCCTGCTTTTCGGAGAACCACATTTTACCATTTATTAAAGGAACTGCACTTCAAATATGTTAGACGTGGACGAGACAGCATGCTGATAGACGGGGATGATATCATTCTATGGAGGCGACGTTATTTTCGTACCATTAAACAACTTAGGAGTGAAGGACGATCAGTTTACTACCTCGATGAAACGTGGTTAAATGCAGGATACACACACAAAACACCGTCTGGGTGGATTCCACTATTACATCATCCAAACAGATGTTTCTGCCTCGAATATCAACCGGTAATTAAGGCCCTTCAGGCAAAGGAAAACGCCTCATAATCACGCACGTTGGGAGCAAGTTAGACTTTGTGGAAGGGGGTTTGTGGGTGTGTTGGGTCCAAAAGGACTGGAGATAATCACGAGGAGATGTGTGCTGATTCCTTTGAGAAGTGGTTCAAAGGTATACTTCCTCGACTTGAAGATAATGTTATTGTGCTTGATAGTGCGCCATACCACTCCCGTAAGTAGGAAAGAATCCCTAATTCAAATACTAAGAAGCAGGATATACAGGACTGGCTAACAGCAAGGAATATAGATTTCGAAGATGGCCTGTTAAAGAAGGAATTGCTCAACATTGTTAACCAACACAAGTAAGCACGTAATACGTATGCAGTTGATGATATGGCTAAGGATGCGGGTAAGAGTGTTCTGCGAACTCCCACACATCACTGCGAATTGAATCCTATAGAACTGGTTTGGGCCCAAATTAAAGGATTTGTTGCAGCGAAGAGTAGGTCATACAAGTTGTCAGACATTAAAGTACTCACTTGAAGAAGCAATACAAGCAGCGGCTCCAGATGTGTGGAAGAAATGTGTATGGCACGTGGTTGAAAAGGTTGAAAGTGGAAACTGGATAACATTATAGACGAGAAGGATACTTTCATAATAAACCTTGATGACGACAGTTCCAATTAATCTGATTGAACGCGATTGGTGTTGTGTGTTGTCATTTGCGATATGCATAATGACTATTAAAGTTCATTTTACGTCATTAATTTGTTTGTGTACCCCATAAATGCCGGTGTTCTGTTCGTGAATAGCCAGTATGTTTCTTATTCCTTTCTGTTTGCTTGTCGTTCCACGTGTTACTGTTGGCGTTGATAAATAGCACGACAGCGTGTGTTATTACTAACCGTATTGACGTTTATGTACTCCTACCATGCGGTGGGGGTGTGGTGGTCAGACTACTCGCCTGGGAATCGTACCAGACGATGCCGGTGCTAGGCGGGTTTTCCCCAGGGACCTCCCATTTCCCCCCGTCCTTGCATTCCGGCGCTGATCCATACTCGTCCCCCATCGGCTCTCATGACCATGCTGTAACGACTCGCTCAAATCTCTCCACTCTACTCGTACCATGCGGTCGTGATATTACATAGCTGTCTACTTGACAAATACACTAACAGTTCCGTCAACCTTTGCATATCCGTGCATGTATTTCTCAGCTCGCGCGCCGAGCATTCCGGACACCCCTGTGCACAGGCCGCAATCACGTGAACCACTGTCACAGCTTGGCTTCGACCACATGCGCTTGCTTCGCGCCCTCTCACTTTAAAGCGAATACACAATAGAAATGCGTGTATTCTATGGGACGTCGATGTAGTACAGCACTGCGGTTAACTACAAATTCAATCAGCAAGACACTTCCACCAGAGATTGGCGCTCACTGCCAATGGCTCAAGGAAGCTAAAAGGCGCAGATAAACCATCAACCTTGCGTTGTTGGATTATGGGTTGCGCATATTTAGGAACCCGCAAATCAATTTGTACCCAACTTTATCGCCCCAATGGCTGGCAAACCACGCATTTCCGTTCGTAATTTTTGAATTTGTTGTTCTGTATCAGATACTGTGGTTTGTCGATGTTATTATTTTTTTTAACAAGGGACTCCTTTCACAGGGTCATTTAACTGTTAACATGCTACATGAACCATGAACGCGCTGCTGATGGAGTCCCGTCCAAGACATACTTTATAAGAGTAGATACACCTGTCTCCTAGTCTTCCGTTCGGCAGGTCGAGAGTTCGATGTCAGCTGACTATGTTTATATCAAATGATTTTCCATTCAACGTAGCTTCGCAAAACTGTATTGAAGATCTACCTTTGTTGTTACTGCTCTCGAAAAAGTATTACATCTTGTCATTGTTAATCATATTTTTACATACAGAATTATCCTGAAACTCTAGGTAAAACTTTTTGAGGTTATCCGTTATGGAAAATGAGATAAACGTAATACGACACGTGATTATTAGGGGAGCGGCGCGCTTTGGAAATATGGAATAAGTTGCTTACAAAATGTCGGAAGCTACGTGTGGTGATGAACTAATTCGTAAATAGTGTTAATTCGATCTAATGTCTGTCATCGGAGAGTACGTCTAGCGGATAATACCATCGTCCTTCGTCAGGAAATTAGGGACCGCCATGTTGCTAACTAGCAAAAGTGTGTGTTGCCCCCTGGGTGTTCATCGATTTTTACGATGTAATAATCATGTGTACATTTAAGGCAAACACCCATCACACTGTAATTAAAATTTGTCATTTTACAAATGCTTGTAACAGTATAAATATTTCCCTTGTGAAACTACTCGTTTGTAAAACTACAAGGGCCGTGTTTGTACTGTACCTCAAGAAATGTTTCTACTATACTGGCCCGTATCCACAAGCTTCAGCTAAATGGCGGACTCTCAACAACGTAAAACCGTATACCTATAGCTGTTTGTGCTAAGATTATGGGTGATGTCACGTGTACGTGAGAGCAAAAAGAAATGTATCGTATGTTTCAATAACGTAAAACACACAAAACAACTACAATAATAATAATAATATGCCAATTTCAATAAATTGTGACCGTATTACTGATTGACTCTTAATGTTCCCTAGCTACACAAAGCTGTTGAAATTAAATAAGATGTATTCTTCATGATCAAATAACGTACTACTTTGGAGGTACTTGCTGGTATATTAACTATAAAAATAAGTATTAAGTTCGTAAGTCAAGTTGGTTTTGTGGTTAAGGGTGCGGGCTAATAATACAAGGGTTGTGGGTTCTTGTCCCTGTCTTGGCAAAATGTTTTTTTTTCTCCGTAAATTATATATTTAAAATTTTTTTGTAATTATCTGTTATTAATTCATGACATTTGTTTATTAGAAGAAAAAAGTAATTTTATATACACTTCTCAATAATGTAAGTTGTAATACAAGGCTGTTATTTGCGTATTACAAATATATGTTTATTTGCAGATTTTACAATAAAACTGTCTGTAGTTTTACAAAGGCTTTTCGTGGCAATTGGGTTTCGAAGGGTTTTTCTTGTAAAAGTACAAAAGTAGTGTGCAGTCAAACACTGTTTTAGAAATTGTTTCAACTCACATAGTATCTTTATATTTTGCAAATAACTACTTTTAATGCCTATTCTTCAAATACGTCTCACCTTTGATAATCACGGCATGTCTTATGTTGTATTATGTTTTATATGCTATATTCAATGACGAATCATAGCGTAGAGTTAGTATCTGGAATTCAGGATAATCCTGTATAAACTTAGCTACTGCAGAATTTTTTTTTAGCATCCCTACTTGGCCCTTATTTTGTCTCATTGAGAATATATAGATATAGCATGTGTTAAGTACACTCTAAGTTCGTATCAGTGGAAAATCACTGGTTCGCAGTCAAATTGAAATTTTTGAGATCAGTGGAAATGGCTCCACTTAGAATCTGTGGAATGCAATTTCACTGATTCAATAAGTGGCAGCTATCTGCGTGAATTAAATATTATTTTTATTGAAATTTGTCAGATCATTACGGGAAATAAACATATTTCCGATAGTCTGTCTGTATTGTGCAATTTGACGTTATTAAAAATAAAATAAAGTATTCGCGGTGTCCACGATTTGAAACCACAGTATCCCGCTTGTAGACTGTTGGCTTTAAATAGTATGGCATTTCTTTTCGTTCTCAGTTTAATTGGAAAATCGGGTTTGTTAAAACATACAGTACGTGTAAATGCACTCACTTCTCTACATTTAATGAAATTGCCTCGTAAAATGATATTATGAAAAACGAAACTCGGGTTAATACAATATATGTTATGGGTATTGTTAGCTCCATTTGATACACTTTAACTGATCCATCAGTCAAAAAATAAATCACTGGAGAACAGCGAACGAAATGGTTGATAAATCGGTGGTAAATGTCACTGAATCAATAAGTCAAGGAAAACTGGCAATTGTTTTTCTCTCTCTAATTCATCAGTTAAATTGACGGAGGTGACTGTAGAATGAGTCAGGCGCCGCTAACTGATTTAAACGTTGGAATTCTCGCGGATTCAGGTTTGGAGAGCAGTGGTGTTATGGAGAGTTTCCTCGCTGGTTGCAGTTCCCGAACTGTCTCTCTCGGAAAGATTTGACTCGCGCTGTTTCGCAATTTCGGTTGTCTGCACTCGCCACCCGGCGGGTACGTTGCCAGGGCTTAAAATAGATCAAGGGCGAAGGATGACACACGTGTCGTAATTATAGTTGATTACGGCGCTTAAAGGCTGTTCACGGTAAAAATGGACACTTTTGGAAGCCCTGCTTAAAGATCTACTCGTATATACGCTGTGGACGCTTCCAGCTTATGTAAAATTAACATTGCCACGGGCCTCATCACTTTATCCGTGCTTCGATCAAGTGAAACTGTGAAATAATTATAAAAGTAGACATTTTATAAATCTGCTAATTTTTTCACACCGAGGCGTAAGAAATAATTTAAATTACCACTAGCACTTTTTATTGGACGTAAACATATGGACTACTTACTTTCCATCCAAAGTTACCAACTTTACCGGGCGCCTATCACTCAGGGCTCCCGTTAAAATATGTGCAGGCAGGGGCAGTGACATTTTTCTAATGTTGATTCCAAACGTGCTCACTTTATCGTGAACAGCCTTTACCCATCGTGGACCTAAAATTCCCGTAAGAAATCATCTGACAACGGAGCACTCTTTCTAATAGTACACGCTAGGAAAGTATTAGTAAAATTACCGTACGCAATTTTCCCATACATACATAGTACTGTCCCTACGTTCGCTCATGAAACAGCCAAATCCATAGAAAAGTCCCCAACCTTGTATAGTAACGATGCTCGGCATTCCTGTATTTCCTGTCTGACTTGTATCATTTACATACAATGTATAGGTTAAGAACTTCCATTACGGCTTGAGAATTATACCAGACATTTTTTTACAGTGTAGAGTTGTATGTTGTTGTTGTCGGCAGTTAGGTTAAGTTCACATTTATCGCCTATCAACAGTTTAAGTTAAAGAAATAACTGAGATATATTTAGTACGAAATTGTTGGTTTCACGGACGTTTTATGAAATACGACATTGATTTAGTCACGGGTTTATTTAGAAGTCGACAATGAGTGATTTGTAGGTGAGTATCTGTTCGCCAATTACCTGTTTATTCCAAGGACAACTTCTGTAACCAACGTAGGAAGGTCAACGTTGTGAACATAATCTGCATTATACTGCACGTAATCCTTGAAGTAAGAATTAATTCTCCTCCTCCTCCTCTTCCACCTCCTTTTTTAATTTGTTTTATTGTTGTAGTCCTTATCCTGTGGACACCGTATAAATTAGTAAAGACTGTTCACGATAAAGTCAGCACTTTAGAAACGAACCTTAGAAAAAAGTCACTCGTCCTCCCTGCATATATTTTAACGGGTGCACCGAGTGATATTCGCTCAGTAAAGTTGGTAACGACGGCTGGAAAGTAGTTCCATATTTTAACGTCGAATAAAAAGTGTTAGGTAAACATTTGTGATAAATTACAATTATTTTTTAAACTTTCTGTTTTTTTTAATACATCGAAGTGTAAAAATAAGCAGATTTGTAAAGTATTTACTTTCTTAATAATTTCGTCGTTTCACTTGACCGACGCATGAGTAAAGAGATGAGGCCCATGGTAATGTTAATTTCACATAAGGCGGAATAATACACAACGTGCATTCAACTAGATCTTAAGCAGGGCATTCAAAAGTGCTCATTTTACTGTGGACAGCCTTTACATAAGAAGATTAAGAGGCTGTGTCACCCCTTATAAATAAATAATTCATTTTAGTCTAATGTGTTAGGGTCATTACTGAGAATGTTTTGCAATAGAAGCATTATATTTCGAAGTTCTGTCCAAATGTTTGTACCTGATTGTTAATAGACGTTTCCTGGTCGACATTAAAAGGTGATAATTAATTGAAATACATAATTTTGTATTAAGTTAGTTGTTTATGCGTCAGTAGTTAGCATATTACCGTAATAATGTGTGACGCAATTAGCTAAGCTTTTACTGTTGCATTTTCCAATAAATCCTCCTAAATTTGAATTAGGAATAAATAAATAAATAATCCAATATGGTGGGCGACGTGGAATTTTAAGGCAGAAGTAGAGGAGCTTTCAGTGGAGTACGCTTGTGGCTGTATATAGGCTGTTCAAGGAATTGTGAGCACTTTTGAGCCCCTAGTTATTTTTTTCCTTTCAGCCATTTTTATATCCTTTAACTACTTTTTTAAATAAATAATGCCATGTAAGTAATAAAGACAGTGTGAATATTCCGCCGGACTCAAAAGTTAATGTGTAAGGCTAAAATAAAATATATTTACTGACTATTATTCCAAATGAGAGGGCTCTCAAAAGTGCTCACTTTACCGTGAATAGCCTATAATTTGTAGAACTCGTAAAAAAAAAAAAAACATACCTACTGCTACTACCAGAAGTGCCAGAGAAGTACGAAGTATGTTAGATATGAAATAATGCATATTTTTTTGTAACGCCGCAAAATATTTTGCTATAATTTGCTTATTTGGCTAACGAAGATCAATAACAATATATTTTTAATCGATACACATGCGACTTTTTCCTGTGAAAATGCAGGAAGGCTATGATCGATGTATGAGAAGAAAATCTTTACCATTCATGCCCGTTCTTTATAAGTATAATTCATTCGCGGTTACTTCACACTCTTTTGAAGCCCTGCTAAAGTTCTACTTCCAGGATATTCCTCCGCCTCGTGCGAGCTAAGCTCAACTAAGTCTGGAAGATTACACCAGACGGACAACGCACCGGAATTCGTGCGCACTCAGTTTTAATAATATTTTGCATGAGAACTATTTCTTACTAAGCGCTACCCACACATGTTTCCTAGCTATTTTTTTTATTTATATTGATTATAAATCAAATATAATTTATCACTAAAATGTAGATAAAACTTCAATTTAACGATAAACTAAGGTACTTTTAGGTTACAGGCTGTTCACGGTAAAATTAGCACTTTTGAAAGCCCTGCTTAAGATCTACTTGTATACACGTTGTGTATTAACATTGCCATGAGCCTCATCACATTATTCATGCGTCGGTCAAGTGAAACTGTGAAATCATTGAAAAGTAAATATTGTACATATCTGCTCATTTTTACACTTTGATACATTAAAAAATACAGAAAGCGAGAGAGGTAATTTAACTTACCACAAATGGTCACCAAACAATTTTTGTTCGACGTTAATATGTGGAACTACTTTCCCCTCCATCGTTACCAACCTTACTGGGAGCGTGTCGCTCATTGCCCCCCGTTACAATATATGCAGGAAGGGCAGTGACTTTTTTTAAAGGTTGGTTTCGAAAGTGGATATTATCGTAAACAGCCTCTAGCAGAGGTGTACGCCGTTCACGGTAAAGTGAGCACTTTTTACGCCGTGATTAATTTCTACCTTGCCGCCACTTTTTAATGTAAACATTGCAATATGACAAACACAGTGTATAGGCCGTTCACGGTAAAGAGAGCACTTTTAAGGATCTAGCTACTTTTTCCTTTCAACCAATTTATATCCTTCCATCACTTTTTAATGTAAACCCTACCATGTGAGTAATAAACACGGTGTATACATAAACCAAAAGTCCGAGTCCACAATGAAATGTATTTATTGGTTATTATGTCTGGTGAAACAGCTTCGAAAAAAGTGCTCACTTTATCGTGAACGGCCTATACACATTCCATCGTCCGAGACTGCAATTAAAAAAAAAAATTTATTAGAGGTTAGTGCCTATTCGGAGGAAAGCTTAGTAAAGTGCTCACTTGAACATGGACAGCCCATGGAAGGCTTTGAGGTCTGGAGATGGTCAGGGGGGGAAGGAGTGTTTGTTGACGGCGCGCATCTCTTCGTTGTGTTGCAGGACTGGTTCTCGCGGCAGCAGCTGGTCATGCTCGTCCTCTTCATCAACATCTCGCTGGCCATCATGTTCTTCAAGCTGCTGACATAGTGCCACTGCGCAGCTCCCGGCCGAGCAGGAAGGACTTTGTTTCGAGCGAGACGCGACCACCTCGTGGTCGAGGCCCGCTGCCCGACGACTGTTGTAGCACGCTGGTTGTGTCGGCGATCGTCGGCCACGGCGTGAGCCGAGTTGAGCGGCTGGGGGGATTGTGGATGGTGTCTCTCATTATTTGTTTCAATCTTTGTTTTGGGGAGGGAGGGGGGAAAAGAACGTGTTTCATCGCCTGCCGATGTGCACGACCTACTGTCATACACCAAGTAAAAAAAAAAAAATATATATATATATATGTAAAAGTTCGCGCTTGTTGATTACCCAAGACTTTCAGTTGAGCGTGGTGTCTTGGTCTACACTTTAAATTTTGATCACAGGAGGAAAATAATATTCCACAGCATTTTCCTCTTAGTCGAGTAACCAAATTTGTGAGTCCCTGAAAATTATTTAAATGAGTATGTTTGTATTTAGCAGCGCAGATGTTTTTATCGGGATTGCAATGGAAGCGCGAGTTTGTAGTTTACGATGTCATACCGCAGGATCGATGGAGTGTTGAATGTAGGAACTTTTATAGGAGAACTGTTTCTTTTAACTCCGACTTTTGGAGGCGTGAACGAAGTTGTGTGATGGGTCGGACTGTGAAGAAAAAAAAAAAAAAAAAAAGTGGGGTGGTGTGCCCCTGCGAAATCCATCACTGCTCGAGTTGATGTGGGAACAAACTTCTTGTTAAAAGAGTAAAATAGATGCCGAGAGTAAAAACTTGGCGATAGGAAAAACTATGTGATTATCGTATTTGATTATTCATACTTTTACCATGATCACGCTGTTTGCCTTCTGTGGGAGGGGGGAGAAGTTCTCTTCCAAATAAAAAATATTTATTTACATTATTAAACACATTTAAAACGAGAATTTGAACTGTTTGTGAAAAAAAGAAATTGTTTTCGATCTCCTTGGATTTGTAGGTTTGAAGTGTTTATACTTGACGTTAAAATTTTATTGTTAGGTTGAGAATATGGGGTCTGTGAAAAGCATATCAAAAAAATCTCGTTTCAGAGTCACTGATTTTGAAAAATTTTATTTGTTAACCATCTTCTGAAGTAATTATAATTGCGTGCCTTTTAATTGAGTAAATTTTCATGGGTAAAATATTGGGAGGGTGTCCTGATTATATATTTTTTTCGGACAACTGGGCTATAGTAAGCTGAGGAATAACTTTTTCTACTCGTACATAAACATTGTAAGTATTCTACCATATCTTGCATTACAAAGTATTTTGATATTAATACTGCGAATCAATAGCTACAGCTCTATAGTTAATCATTTATCACTATACATGCTGCAGAATATAACACAGTTTAATAGTTCGTAATATCTTAAAATTGTGTAACTTATTCAACGTGTTACATATGCACTGAATTTGATACTTTCCCATTTTATATACAAAATTTTTCAGAACGTGTTTTAGTGTTAATGTAAAGCTCCTTCCTCTTTATGCGCGTGTCGGATACACAAGTTCGCTTGAGCTGACTGTTGTCGCAATCCTGCAGTGTTTTGGCTCCTCATTTCTACCAAACCTTTTTACGATGAAACTGTATTTTCCATTTAATTATGCGACTCTATTATTAGGATTCCTCCATTAATAGTCAAAGTAGTAATACATTCACTTTTGTTATTTGTATATCCTTCGCTAATTTTTAATCACTATGGGCGAATTACTTCCCCTCATATTACCAAAAAATTGTATTACCTTCGTTAAATTTGATAATTACATCAATTTATATTTAAGGCTAGGTATCCATAAATATTTTATTGCATGAACCTCAATCAAAATGTGATGGTTAATTTTCTTTTAGGATTATTCTGCCTTTGTTTCACAAAAATCTAGGTAACCTCAATATGTGTCATGTTTGAAACTAAAATCAGTACACATCGGATCTTTAAGTTGTATTTTTTATTTTGTAGGTTTCATGAAGATGGCGTTTAATTCCAGTTTTACAAGCTGCCATTTTGCCAGACTGTTGGCCCTGTTGTATTTGTGTTGATCGATTAGTACTCAAAACCTTTAGGATCCTCTTTTTTTTTTTTTTTTTTTTTGTCAATCCCCAGAATACGTTTCCATCATATATTTCACAAGGTTTTTCGTCCTGTGAATTAGTAATCGATTATTACTTGTTATTGTGAATGGTTGACTGCATGGGTTCGTTTGTTGAAACAATTTTTGGATGAGAATCAAATATTACCTGTTGCTATATTTAAATTATGTTTCCTATAATAAAAAATATATAAATAAAAGAGTAAGCTTTTGAACAATGGATAGTGTGTTTAATTCTCCTCTACTGATTCCCATTTTTATTTTCCTTGAAAGTGTGAAAGTCAATTTCAAAAAATCCTATACTGCTGAAGAAATTCGTGATCAAAGCACGTAGTGGAGATGTAGGCATGCCTTATGCGTATATTCCCAACATTGACTCGAAAATCTGTTGCAGAGCTGTCAAAAATCACGTGTTACAACATTGACATGGGTGTTGACTCTCTTGTCAACAGACTGGTGCTTTAATAAACAAAGCATTTAGTGTGACTTCAGACTATCGCAGTTACTTAAAATTTGTTTACAGTAAGTGTAGCAACATTTTAAAATATGTATTTGTGTAAACAGCTTCCTAATCTCAATCGCAGCCATGCAGTTTTGACAGTTCTGTACGTAGAAAAGCATTTCAGTGTTGGGACATTCGGATTATGAGCGCTGCTTACAAAGCCTGCAGTCACGCAATTTAAACTGAGAGTCAAAATTAAAGAAATACATCCATTTTTAAGATAACTTTTTCAAACACACACACTCTCTCTCTCTCTCTCTCTCTCTCTCCTCTCTCTCTCTCTCTCTCTATATATATATATATATATATATATATATATATATATATATATATATATATATATATCAGCGGCGTGTGGGGAAGTGTTGCAAGGTAAGCTGTTACAGACTGTTCACGGTAAAATGAGCTCTTTTGAAAGCCCTACTCTAGATCTACTTGTATACACGTTGTGTAGTCTTCAGTCTTGTGTAAAATTAACATTGTCGTGGGCCTCATCACTTTATTCATGCGTCGGTCAGGTGAAACTGTGAAATTATTAGAAAAGTGAATATTTTACAAATGTGCTAATTTTTACACTTTGATGCATTAAAAATAATACATAGCGAAAGAAATAATCTAAGTCACAAATGGTTACTTAAAACTTTTTATTCGACTTTAAGATATGGAACTACTTGTCTTCCATTGTTACCAACTTTACCGGGCGCACGTCACTCAATGCGCCCGTTAAAATATATGCAGGTAGGAGCAGTGACTTTTCTCGAAGGTTAATTTCAAAAGTGCTCATTTTACTGTGAACAGACTTTACCTAATCATTTGCTAGTATACAAATTTGCCACTTGAACGTAGTAGTGCACTTGGCGTCACGGCACGTGTGTAATGGGTGCCTCGCCGCTCTCTCGTGAGTGGCCGCAGTACAGTCTGTCTCTCCCGGCTCCACTCTGGTTACTGCTGCTGCGCCGAGTGTGTACAGCACCGAGCAAGCACCAGCTTACCTTGGAACACTTCACCACACGCCCACTGGCTGTACGCGAAGAAGTCCGGCGGGAGTTTGTTCCGCCGGCGGCGCGAACCCACGCTCCTGGCGCAACCAGACGGCATTGTGGATTCGTTCCGCGCGCCGAGCTACGCGGCGATAAGCAATGCAGATGGCGTTGCGAGAGCAGATACTTGTACTATCGCCCCAGGGCAACGCTGTTGGGCAAACTGCGAGCAGGCGATACAAGATCGGCGCCTGCTGTCGCCGCGCTGTCTGGGGCAACAACTCTTGTGCGTTCGTCTCTCTCTCTCTCTCTCTCTCTCTCTCTCTCTCTCTCTCTCTCTCTCTCTCTCTCTCTCTCTCTCTCTCTCTCTGTCTCTCTCTCTGTCTCTCCCCCCCTCCCTCCCCCCCCTCCCCCCCCTTTCTTCCTTTCTTTCTCTCTTCTTTCTGTCTTTCTATTTCTTTCTTTCTCGTTCACTATCTCTCTTTCTTTCTGTCGTTCACTATATCCCGTTCTCTCTCGCTTTCTCTCTCTCACACTCCCTCCTCCCTACATCCTCCTCCTCTTTCCACGCTGCCTTTCCATTTGTCGGCGTACCCTGTACCAACGAGCATACTAGTATAGGCTGTTCACGGTAAAGTGAGTACTCTTTAAGGCCTTCTCAACAAGCAGTATCCACTAATAAATATATATCTTATTGCAGCCTCGGGCATTAAATTTTGAGGGCTGTTAAATGTATACACTGTGTTTATTGATCACATTTCAGTGTTTATATTTAAAAAAAACAGCAGGAAGACGGAAATGGGAGAAAGTAAAAATTTAGAAGGGCCTTAAAAAGTGCTCACTTTACCGTGAACAACGTATACCAGATATGTCACTCAAGGCAAGGCAGCGGAACATTTTTTTTTTTTTTTGCCCAGTGCAAATGTGCTAGTGTCAAAATAAAAGAAAATTGTGTTCACGGGTTGGACGTTTGCCACTAGTACACATGAACAGTTTTCAGTATATAATCTCAATAGTCTTAATTTCACCCATTTTAATAGAAATGTGTTCAATATTTACAAATAAAATATATAGAATTACATCCAAAAATAAACGTCCGCTGTGAGCTGTCAAGTGTCGGTACACAACGCCAAATCGTTGTTAAAGCACCAACTAGCTCACATCGACAAGAATGCACGGCCGTACGAATGTAATGCTCACATCACCACCAACACCATAAAAACAAATGCGGATTTATATGAATCATTTTACTTCAGTGTCTAAAATTGAATCACTGTTACTATATTTTAATTTTCAATACCATTGAAAAATATTTATAAAAAGATAAGCAGTTCATTTACAATTATATCAATAATTTTACGTTTTCATGTTGCCGATATTGGAATGGGCAATTACACAAAATCGAATCGGAAACTAATAAAGCGTTCTGCTTACTCATATCCAGTGCCATGGGGTTGCCCTGTACGTCGAGCTCTAGGCAGTACGGCAAACTGAGCACTTTTGAAAGCCCAGCTCGAGATCTTTTTGCATGTACATTGTGTATTCTTGCACCGTACAAGCGCCGTAGCTCTGGTCACTTTATTCATGCGCCAATCAAGTGAAACTGTACAAAATTTTTTTAGGAAAGTACATGTTATACAAATTTGCTAATATTTACGCCCAACGAACGTTAAAGAAACAGGCAAACATCCGTGAACACTGAAATTATTTTTCTTGCTTTCTAACTCTTTTAATTTAACTTTTAAGACAACTTCACTGGGCACATGCCATTCAGTGCGTCCATTACAATTGTATGTAGTTGACACATTTTTGAAAGGTCTGATTTCAAAAGTGCTAAAATAACAGTGAACACTCTAAACCCGCAGGAAACTTATGCGTGCGGTCGTTTGAGTGAACACGGTTTCGGTAAAAGAGAGACCATGCCGTGCGCAACATACCAGAACATTGGCATATTGCAAGCCAAGCTCTTGGAACCATTTGCAGAAATTCCCTGGACTCGACACGCTTCTAAAGCTGATATTACACGATACCTGCAGCCATGCTTGGTTCTCGTACAAGCTTCTACGAGCCCTGGTGCACGAGCCGGTATACCAGCCGCTATATGAGCCGCCATGGAAGATCCACATTACACGACAGCAGTTCGCGCACTAGCATTTGTCACCCTCGGTGGGTGCGCAGTGTGTGGTTTGTAGTAAATAGAACCCCATTCGTAGAAACTGCTACCAGTTAGTAACCTGCGTAGGCCTATGAAAAACTAGCTAGCACATCGTAATATTGCTGAATTACTGTATGCCTAATACACAAATTGATTGCTTACTAGTATAGTTTCAGTCGTTTTCTTGAAAAGACGTGCAGTCACTAGAGCACGAGAGTGCTGTTTGTAATTTTGACAAAAATTACTGACCGGTTGCAAAATATAATTTTTTTTCTTTATGTACCGTGATATTATCAGCATGCAAAATGTAATGATAAATAAAACTTGGATCCGGCGGAGTTTCGAACTCGCGCCCAATACCTTCGCACTATTTGCGAACTTTACCACAGTTTTTTTTTTCTTTCTTTCCATTTGACGTTGACGAAGCTCTAGCGAGACCAACTTGTTTGACGAATTCCCAGTGCGACAATCGAGCTGAGCAGCTGCCACATCGGAGGCTCCGGGGCGCGAGCCCGCGATCCTCCGACTACAGGTCGGCCACCCTACCCCTGAGCTATGAGGGCAGGGCACCACCAGTTTACACAACATGTGTAAGTTCATATAAAGTACTAATAATTAAGTATTTGAATTAATTTTTCATACAGTAGGTAATGTTTCAAGTATTCAGAACGGTTTTAAACAGTAATTAAACTTGTCATTGGCAATATTATTCGTCGTCGTATTTTAAATCCATTTGAAAGAGTTTCAACCTCACGGATGTAAAATCAAGATGAAGGCGTCCTTTTCAGTTTCTTCATCAACTTGTTTCAAGTGGTAGCCACGGGGAGCGCCCTACGCTCTGAAACTGCGATGTGATTGGCCAGGTACGAGAGCCGGTACGGAACCTGCCACCGAAAACAGGACAGGTCCAATGACCAAACCTGTGATGAAATCTGGCAGCGCCGGGCGAAAAATGTCATGACGGGTGCCCAACAGGCCGGTATAACGGCAGCTATGGCAGACCCTGCACAAGCTTTTACGAAATCTGGTACCGTGTAATATGGCCTTAAGCATACCTGCTGTACCCCGTTGTGCCACATATATGAGTGTTTCGACGACTGTTATTGGCTACTATCTAGTAAGGGGGAGGTGCAATTCTTTCTTCCAATTTGAAAGTCTCAACACAAAAAATTAAGTTCAGCACTGCGAAGATAAACTAGTTTTCGAAGTTCAAATTATCTATGAAATTAACATAAGTAAGTCTGTATATTGTTGACTACGAAAACGGACTCTCTAGAGGCTGTTCACAGTAAAATGAACACTTTTGAAAGCATTGCTTAAGATTTACTTGTGTGCAAGTTGTGTGTTCTTCTGCCGAATGTGAAATCAAAATTGCCATGAGCCTCATCACTATTCATGCGTCGGACAAGTGAAACTGTAAAACTATTAGATGAGTAAGTGTTTTATAAATCTGCTAATGTTTGCACTTTGACGTATTAAAAAAAAAAAAAAAAAAAAACAGAATGCGATAGAAATAATTTCAGTTATACCAAATGGTTACCTATTTTCCATACACCGTTGCCAACTTTACTTAGCGCAATTTACTGAGTGCGCCGTTAAACTATATGCAGGCAGGGGGTAGTGGCGTTTTACTAAGGTTGATTTCAAAAGCGCTCGCACTATCGTTAAGTCTTTAGTGGTGTGCTCTAGTCGACAGAAATGGATGGCTTCGAAAATAAGATGGGGGGGGGGGGTATGAGCGAAAAGCGGTTCCCGCTTTTTTTTCTGTTATTATTGTTACACGAACGCCTGAGGGGCGTATCTGAGTGAGTTCGTGAGGGTGAGGGATGGAGTGAGTGTTAGTAAGTGAAGAGATTTGGGCGGCTCTTAACATCGAGATCTTGAGAGCTGAATGAGGAATGGAGGTCTCAATAAAAATAAAATAACAATATTTGATTTCTAATTTATTCAGACGGTTATTATTTACAGCATTAAGTTATGTATCCACTATTAGTCATTTTTCTTTAACACTGAGCGCAATATTTAATGTGTGTTTCAACTCTAATGTCCGTATTAATTATGTGTTTGGTTAGTCAATTAACTCGTACTCATCATTAACACGTGGTCAGTCTATCTGTTGCCACCATTTGTAATGTATATCACTCACGCATCTAGTCCAATAGTCCAGCCGCACTCTTCACTGCTTGATACTCGCAGTCGTAGATTTCCCGTCCGCTGGTCACTTCTCTCGATGCTCGTCTTCTATCGCTCGGAACTCAGCCACTCATTCACTCAACTCCAACCGGTCCAGAGGCCTGTCACACTTCTATATCGTTCGCCCTGACCACCTGGAATGTTCAACACACCCCCCAAGTCACTCTGAGAGAATAAGGTCAGTAAACCAGAGCATTCTTCAGATACACACACATCGATACAACCAGAGTCAGCAGCATAACACAGCAAAAAAATTATCTTATTGGCTAGCGTTTTGTAACAGATACGCGGTTCGTTCGCCAGCCATTCTAAACATTCTGACTTGCTGTCCCGTTATCATCACTACTCTGGCCTTGTCTTCGCCCGCTTGCGCGGGGCGGGCCAAGGTCAGCAGCGCAGTCCCGCGACACCCAACATCATTTACATAACGTCGCAGGCTGTAATCCGCTCAATTATAAGTCGCGCTCTTTCTTATGGATTCCAGGAATCGTCAGTGACATCCTTCTTTGTGAAACTGTTCAACCTCTCTAATGTCTGGAGTGTAGAATAAGTTAACTTATTCTAAGGCTAAGGGGCCGCGGTGGTTTAGTGGTTAGACTACTCGCCTCCCGCCTAGGCTAACCTGGTTTTATTCCCGGTGGTGTCACTCCCGGATTTTCGCATGTGGGTATCGTGCCGGATGATGCCGCTGGTTGGCAGGTTTTCTCGGTGATCTCCCGTTTCCCCCATCCTCTCATTCCGGCGCAGCTCCATACTCCCCTCACTTCACGGTGGAGAACGCATTATGGTCCTGTCGAGTCACCATTTTCTCGGGTCATAGTCACGTTGCCAAACTCAAAAATTAAATTTAAACTTAGTCATGCTTTACAATCTTAAACTTAGGAACAACCAGAATACCTTTGTCTAATGTAGGCTATTACTGATAGGTGCTTACGCAGCTACTGCACAGATGTTGCCACTTGCTGCATTGTTCTGCCTACCGTTATTTTTACCAAGAACGTTGATTTTAAAATTGGTTTGAGATATTGACGTGAAAAATACAGAAGAGTTCGAGCAAATGATGCGTCGTTAGTTTCCTAAGCATGTCCTCATGTATGCCAGTTTTCCAATGGATGATGAACAATACAAGCCGACACCTAGAGAACGAAGACTTTGTGAAGATAGGTTTCCTAGGTTCGTTAATGTTGGTGTTTTTTTCGAACACATTCGGTTTGCAGGGTAGTAGATATCTGAATTCGTAGTTTGTCATGAAATTTCTGTGCCTGATACGCACAAGACTAAAAAAACCCACACGAGTCTAAAAGGCCGGAGCGCATCTAGTCGATAGTCGTAATTCACACACTGTCACTTTACCTAGGACTAACTGAATACAATTAGATATTGGTCCAGGTTTTCTACTATTAAGTCTCTTAGCACAGAGTCAAGTAGAACAGCGAAAACTACAACAGGGAATAACCACATATTTCCAAATTCTACAAATCGAATAACACTTATTACTATAGTCCACTCCCGAATGGAAGCAACTTATGAAAATCAACCTTTGAAAAAACACTCTAGACATAACATGTCAACCTGTTTTTTCAATAACCTGTATTCCACAAATATATAACACTGTGGTTAACTTTAGAGTACTGTATTATTGAATAAATGAACCTTTACCTTAATATCTTCTGTAACTTGTCATATTTATTTATTTTTTAAATATGAATTAACAACAGTGAGTGCAGCGACGTGTTGGCAACGACCGGTAAGAAATAGTTCACAGCTGAAATATTATTTTAACCTCGTTTTTTAGTATACTATTTGTAAATTAAACGGTGGCTATCGAAATATTTACATATTTAAGTAGCCCCGATGGCAACATATCTCATTTTTACAGTTTCAAATAGCGGAAAATAACGTAAGTAGGCCGTAATGGTACGGTGTTGTTTTATCGAGCGAGAAAGCATCTGAAAAACTGTCTGCTGGGCGAGGCTTCTCTCTCTCTCTCTCTCTCTCTCTCTCTCTCTCTCTCTCTCTCTCTCTCTCTCTCTCTCTCTCTCTCTCCCCTCTCTCTCTCTCTCTCTCTCTCTCTCTCTCTCTCTCTCTCTCTCTCTCTCTCTCTCTCGGGAAATTATAAATCTTTTTAACTGTAGCATATTTCATACTTATTACAGCAAAATAATGATTTTTGAATTTGTAATTTACAACTGAAAAGAGATTTTAATGTTTGAATACATATTTTAATATATTTAGATATAATGGCGGGGCAGTTACCAAGTGGCGAGCCATGACATGTCGTGTTGCTTTTTCCGAACGAAACGTAAATTATTCTTACTCGAAAAATACTTCAAATTACCACATCACGTCTGTAGACGTTGTGTTTTTTAAACCTACCTAGGCTAGTTAAGGGCGTGATAAATCTGTTTTTCCACGGCAGTAATAAATATACTGTGACGTGTGTTTCGTTAATTATTGCATCTGTGAAATGGCGTGCCTTTGTGCATCGTGGTCGATACGCTGGCCATGTGTGTACGTGATTTCAAATATTTAATTAGCACTATCTATAGATTTCAACTATGAACTGTTTTTATGACGAAGTTATTTATTCACATCCACGTCTGTTTATTTATCACCACGTTGTAGCTTTGCCCTAAGGGGTTTGAAACACAGTCGTGTAACGTAATTTGCCACAATCCCAGAAGAAAAATACTAAGCCCAGCCCTATAAATTTCAATAAACCTAATAAACAGTAAGTAGAAATACATAGAAATATGAGCGGAATAAAAGTTATCGTAGGCTTATTTGTGTGCATGTTCACCGCTATCTTTTAAAGTTTGTATGACAAAAATAAGAAAAACGAGTCGCGTGACTGAATTCAATGTGCCTTCGTTTGACTGGTCGTTCCTTCGTTTTAATATTTATTCCAACCGAGGCCGTCCTTTTAAAGAAATGACCCAACACATATCAATAACAAAAGGATAATTAGTACAACACTTTACCTCGCAGTTGTTACAGTTTTAAACACAGTCGCGCAAAATATTAACGTGCATTACATGTATTGAGCTACGTTGTGGAAAACAAATATGTTAATGTAAAATAACCGTAAGAACTGTCGTCAATTCAGGCATTTTTAAAACTTCTTAAAGCTGACCTAAATAATGTTAGAGGCCTAAACTGTGAACATTCATACGTAATGGTTTTTGTAATATGACAGAATTCTTATAAAAGCTGTTAACATTAAACAACACATTTGACGGGTATAAAAGTAGAAGTCACATTTCAATGATTATTTTTAGGTTTAGCGAAAGTATACGAACACATGTACACACACAATGGTATGCAAACATTGATTTTGACAGATGCTACATGGCAGTCACGTGGCAATGTTTGTTTACATTGGGCGGAAGGATACGAAACGGGCCTGCAAGTAGATATTTAGCAGGGCTCCGAGAAAGTTGCTTCCAATGGGGAATGGACTATAGAGACCTGCAAAATTCGCGTTATTATTTGAGGGCAGTTTAAACTTAAAACAATTGGCTATACCATTGCTATAAGTTTGTCATTGAGCCATGCTCTATTCGACACGCCATGGGAATCTCTGCGCCAATAAATGAATACTTCACAATCCTGTGCCCCAGTCACGTAAAGTTCACTGAAAAAGGGCGTGACTTCACGTTTGGGCAGCAGCCAATGAGGAAACGAAGCCGGCTAGAGTATATGCAGTACTGTGAATTTTAGCTTGAAGCCAAAAAAATAACACGAATTCTGCAGGTCCCTAGTAAGCAATAAATACATCATAAATTAGGCTCCCAATAAATACATTATGCTTTCACCCCGACTGCTTAATTTACCCAAGATTCTGTTTACTTTTGTTTTAAAATATGTTTCTTTGGTTTTCCATATATCTTGTTGACAAGTGTTGAACGCATACCACATCCACGTAGGGCATAATAGCAGGTGTCCTTAAAGAAAGTTAAAATCCGGAAGATATGAATTTATGCCCTAGCATTTTAAAATTGCTCAAAAACATGCTAATTTCATTTGCTGTATACATTTCGCAAAACGCAGCAGTTCGTTGGGTGTTTCCTGAATTGTGAGCTACCCAAAGTTAGTTTTCCAGCGTACAATTACAATATTTGTACAAAAATATATCGACAGCAAGATAAGACCTTCCCATGCTTCTTGAAAGTTCATGAAAGATCCGTGAAATGTATTGAAGAAGTCAGGGCACTTTAAAGTGTCTGAAAAAAAAAATTCTCAGGTCCTTCAAAGTGCTTAATATTTATAGTGTTTATGTATGTAGTATTGATTCATGGTGAATTAAAGTGATTGTGGTCGTTATACGAATAAAAAAATGTATGGTACGTACTTATAGGCCGTCCACGGTAAAGTGAGCACTTTTTAAGGCCCATCCAAATTTTTCTTTTAAG
The DNA here is from genome assembly GCA_029891345.1 of Dryococelus australis. Lineage (NCBI taxonomy): Eukaryota > Metazoa > Arthropoda > Insecta > Phasmatodea > Phasmatidae > Dryococelus > Dryococelus australis. The sequence continues at coordinate 31,672,746 of CM057006.1, forward strand.
CTATCTTTTATGTTTAAGCCACATTTTAATATCAGTATTGTCATGCAGCTAATAAATACGGAGTATACTTTCACCACTTTCAAAAGTTAATGTCTGAGACTGCAATAAAACATACTTATTAGTGGTTAATGCCTGTTGCGAGGGGCCTTAAAAAGTGCTCACTTTATCGTGAAAAGCCTATACAAATATTTTTTATTCGAACTACGTGGAATTTTTTGAGAGCATGCCACAATACAACTTTGTTCTGTGTACGAATATTATCAGCAGTCGTGTCACCATGCCTAATCTACTTAGTTATTGGCCGTCCCGCGAGGCGTTGTTTTGAGCTCTAGCCATGTTTGAGTTGAGGGAATATGAATCACTTATTTATGAAGGCGTATGTGTCAACGTTGGTGTTGAAATGTGTTACAGACAGCATATGGGTCCTTGTACGTAGGTGCGTCATTTAGTTGAGAAAAAGGCATCAGTCTGAAGCAGTGCATAGGATTTTCCGACGTTGTGTATTTCTGGTGTGTTTCATAACTAACAAACATTTCGTCACAAACGTTAACTTAAGCCCTTTCATAAATAAGCGATTCAATTGAATTATAATTCCCTGGGTTCTCAGGCACGCCTACATTCCTTGAAGATTCCGGGAGGAAAGTGTGTTTTCAATTAAGTGTGGCGCCCTTTCATTCATTATGGTTACAGAAAAAAAAAAAAACCTGAAGGTAGACCGAGGTCACGGTGGCATCATTGCAGTTTCATAAAGTTGAAGTCTGGAAGATTCAGGCGGTTAACAACGTCGCTGCCAACTGTCCGTTTTAGGTTGCGTCTGGTCGAGTGAAGATGTGCGCTGTATTTGAGACACGCAAGACGAAGCGACGTCGAACGGCCAGTCCAATTCAACTGCCCTGACGTGATGCTTCAAAAGTTGCCAAGACGTCGGCCAAGGTAGGACAAATGACCGATCACGCAGTGAATCCACCATGCGTGTTTTCTCCGAACGTACGAAGTAGTTGACGTGAGGTGACGAGATTTCTCGGGCACGGTGCTAAAACGAGACGCCAGTCTCATGGTTTGACTGATGTTTTTTTTTTATGTAAAAGTTGTTCACGGTAAACAGAGTACTTTCGGAAGCCCTGCTCAAGCGGATATTACACTATACCTGCTGCCGTACTTGGTTCTCCTACAAGCTTCTACAAGCCCTGGTGCACGAGACGGTATACTAGCCGCCATATGAGCCGCCATGGAAGGCTCATATTACACGACAGCAGTTCGCGCACTAGCAAGTGTCATCCTCGGTGGATGCGCAGTGCGTGGCTTGTAGTAAATATGAACCCCATTCGTAGAAACTGCTACCAGTTAGTAACTTGCGTAGGCCTATGGAAAGAACTAGCTAGCACATCTTAATATTGCTATATTATTGTTCGCCTTTTACATAAATTATTTGCTTACTAGTATAGTTTAATTAATTTACTTGAAAATTACGTGAAGTCACTAGAGTACTTTTTTTTCGTACAGTGGGTAATGTTTTGAGTATTTACAACGGTCTTAAACAGTTATTAAAAGTTGTCATCGCCAGTATTATTCGTTGTCGCATTTAAAATCTATTTGAAAGATTTTCAACCTCGCAGATGTATGATCAAGATGGAGGCGTCCTTTTCGGTTTCATCAACTCGTTTCAAGTAGTAGCCACGGGGAGCGCCCTACGCTCTGAAACTGCGACGTGATTGGTCAGGTACGAAACCTGGTATGGGACCTGCCACGAAAAGAATAAGACGTGTTCAATTACCAAACCTGCTACGAAATCTGGTCGTACAAGGCGGTATAGGTTGTTCACGGTCAAGTGGGTATTTTTTAAGGCCCTTCTAAATTTTTCCTTTCATCCAATTTCCATCTTCCTGCGGTTTTTTTTTAAATATAATCGCTGTATTGTGACCAATAAACACAATGTGTACATTTCACCACTCTCAAAATTTGATACTTGCGACTGCAATAAGATATATTTATTAGGGGTGAATGTCTATTGGGAGGGCCTTAAAAAGTGCTCACTTCACCGTGAACAGCCTATAAAAGCCATGGCGGGCGCCACACTAGCCCGTATGCCGGCCGCTATGGCGGACCTTGCACAAGCTTTTACGGAATCTGGCATCGTGTAATATCGCCTTTAGGATCTGCATGTATGCACAATGTGTGTTCTTCCTCTATCAGTGAAATTAACATTGCCATGGGTCTCCCGTTATACGATGCTCGGATGCGCAAGAAAACTGATTTGGAACACGTAAACATAAAAGAACCGACTACTCAGGATTATTCTTTAACTATTCTACAATAGGAAGAAACATACAGTCCTGCAACTTAACGAAATGAAAAATACTCAGCTTTTGCGAACTACTGATACAAGTTTTACAATTTATACATCTCATTTTGTATATTTTTTTTTACAGACTTTAACACTGCGTAAATACCACTTTAGGCAGTTCACGGTAAAGTGAGCACTTCTGACGCCCTAGTTACCTTTTTATTTCTGCCATTTTTCATTCTGTAACCACCTTTGAAAATAAATATTGCCGTGTAAATAATAAACACAGTGTGTAGATTCCACCACACTTGGAAATGAGAAGGCTTTCGAAAGTGCTCACTTTACCGTGAAGAGCCTATAAAGGCTGTTCACAATAACTTCAGCACTTTAGAAATGAACCTTAGAAAAAATTCACTGCCCCTGCATGCATAATATTGCGATGGGAGCACTGAGTGGCATACGCCCAATAAAGTTGGTAACGATTGATGGAAAGTAAAAATTTGCAGGGTAGCCATTATTTGTGCGCTCATTAAAATGTATGCAGGTAGGAGCAGCGACATTTTTCAAAGGTTGATTTCAAAAGTGCTTAAAAACCGTGAACACCTTAGATGTGTTAGGTACAATACATGGCAGTCGCGACTTTCTATTTAGTTCCCTTAGAACCTACCGATTGAAGTTAGCCAAACTTACCACTAGAGATCTTTGGTGATATGGTAGAAGTCGAATCTCAGGTCATTACGGCAAACGCATTAAAGGCTGTTAACAATTAAGTGAGCACTTTTGAAATGAACGTTAGAAAAAAGTCACTGTCCCTGAACGAAAGTAATTTAACTATTTTTTACCCGCAGCTTCGCTCGCGTGAAATTTGTCTTGAAAAAACTATTGGGTTCTCTAGCCACTAGGCTACTGCGCCCCCACTAGTGGGTTCTCTAGCCACTGCGCTACTGCGGCCCACTAGTGGGTTCTCTAGCCACTGAGCTACTGCCGCCCCACTATTTTGTTCTCTACCCACTGGGCTACTGCGGCCCCCTTAGTGGGTTCTCTGGGCTATGCGGCCCCCTCAATGGGTTCTCTACCCACTGATCTACTGTGGCCCCACTATTGGGTTCTCTAGACACTGAGCTTCTGCGGCCCCCTTAATGGGTTCTCTATCCACTGAGTTACTGTGGCCCCACTTGATATATATTCCATTGACAAAAAAGAAAGGAGAAATGACGAAACTTTTTTAACAGTGCTTTTTTTAATGCAGTAATCAATCCTAAGAAAAGTTTAATCCAATACCCATTTACAATAAAAAAAATTTCTGAAGGAATGAGATATTTTCCCGGGATAAAAATTAGCCTATGCCACTCTCTGGATCTCCAACTATATCTGTGCAAAAAATCACGTCGCTCCGTTTTGACGTGAAAGGAGGACAAACAAACACTTTCGGATTTATACAGTAGTAGGGATGGGCACAATGAGCGACATTTGCCCAGTAAAGTTGGTAACGATGGATGGAAAATAGTTCCATATCTTGACATCGAATAAAAATATTTAGGTAACCATTTGTGATTACTTCTATTATTTCTTTTGCTTTCTGTTTTTTTTTTGTGCATCCTAAAAATTTCACATTTTTACTTGACCGATGCATGAATAAAGTGATGAGGCCCTTGGCAATGTTAATTTTATATAAGGCGGAAGAATACATATCGTACATACAAGTAGATCTTAAGAAGGGCTTTAAAAGAGCTAATTTTACCGTGAACAACCTATAGAAATGTTGTGTTACTAATTTTCTAGGTATTCTCAAGAGTTTAACCACATATCAGATGCGCCTTCCAATATATTAAATCCCCCCCCCCCCCCAATCCTACTTTTTTTCTGTTGTCTACATCCAACAAACTTTTTTTATTCTCAGTAAACAAATGCCACATAATTGTACAGGTATCTCCTTCGTTCAAGCATATGCCATAATTTAAACACACCTTACCTCTCTAATGGCTAGTGTTCTAGCTATCGTACATACAACAGAAGAATTTATTTTGTAAATTAATTCTTTATTTTGGTTCGACTTCTATTTCTCGTTCGTATGTGTGTCTTTGTTATTCCCTTTCTCTTTGCTAACGATATGTTAGGACGTCTTTCTCTCGTCATTCGCAGGTCCGTCCAGGACAGATTGAGATTGGACTCGTGCTAGTAGCGGTTGGAAATTCGCGAAAATGTTCGATGGTTTCTCCCCTGCAAGGAGAATGTGTCCTTGTGGCACAGATATATTACTGGAGGAGCTATATATTGAATACATGTATACGGGATGGTTCTCTATCAGACCAACAAACTTCGTGAGGTGATATGAAAAACTAAAAGGAAAAAAAAAATGGATTACCTTATACCTAAACCGAATATTAAGGGAGGTATGAGCCCTTAAAAATCGAGATTTTAAACCGCACCTTTGCAAAACGAATCAAAATGAAATTAGGCCTACATCCCTCCGAACATTGTTTTGGGTTATCGGGATCTTCAACGTAAGACCCGCCGTACTCGGTATTGTATCGCTGCAGTAGAAGTTTGTGTGCGTTTTTAACGAAAACGATGAAACCTAGGCAGTTTTAACAATAGGGCCATTCTTGTTGATTGGGTCGTATTTTGCAATAAACAAGCATTAAATGTTAATAATTCCTGACGGTAACGAAGTTGTATGCAATACGAGAGTGGCCACCCCCGTCATTTTCATTACGAACGGAGGTATTAATGAAGGTTACATCTTACGTTGAAGCTACTGATAGCATAAACCATGTTCGGAAAGATGTAATATTATTTTACTTAGTTACCGATATTTTGTAAAAAAAATACGGTTTAAAATCTCGATTTTTAAGAACTCGTACCTCCCTTGATATTCGGTTTAGGTCTTAAGTGTCCCATATGTTTTCCTTTTATTTATTCACAAAGAATCGCCTCCCGAAGTTTGTCGGTCCAATTTAGAATCTCTCTGTACACAGTGGAGTGGAGTGAATACGCATTCTGTGTTGATATGATCCGGGATGGCTCGATTCTATAGCATTGTTTTCGCGGAGAAACCGAATAAGCTTAATAAAGTTTGCAGGATGTCAAAAACTACGATGTAAAGAAACAAAGTAGCAGTCCAAGCATACCCTAAGAGTAGAGACGTGCAAAATTAGCGTCATATTCCGGTGACATGATAGACTCCACTGCCTTATAAACAAGTGACCACAGTTCGTGGTTTCCTTGGCCTCTGCGCTGTAATCAACGTCACGTATCTGCTTGATCTCAAAAGGGATTGGCGACTCCAAAGCTGAGCTTATATTATTGGTTCAAGAGTTCTCTGAGGCGTGTCAAACATATTTTTGGCGAAAGGCTGAAGGTGGTCAAAAGCACAGTAACTTGGAGTACAATCTGTCCTTAAATAATAACGCGAATGCTGCAGGTCTCTACCTATGAGGGACTAGTTCTGGTAATTGATGGAGGCGAGGACAGGCCCGGCTTCTGCCGAGAAATATTGTATCTACAGTGGATCCTCGCGGGTGGAGGAAGGGGTATCTGCCTTGTTCGATGGACCGATAGATTGTACCAAGGAACATCGACTAGGTGGGATGTTGGATTATCTAGAGCTCGGGCCGTTGGGTCACAGGGCCCAAGCCCCAGATTTCAGTGTAAAGAAATTGTAGGAGATGGGAAGGACATGTGGGCGAAACCCACAGGCACCGCGGGAATTTAGCTTATACCAAGGGTGATCGGAAACCCCCGATCTGAGTTACTCTCGGGTGCCCGATCCATTGAAGTTGGACTCGTGGTGGCAGCGGTTGAAACTCCGCAAGCTGGAGAACTGAAGGGCTGCACATCCAGAGAATGGTCGATGCAGTGAGCGGCGACACACTAGGGATGTTGCGATACTACTGATTTGATACTGGTATAGATACTTGTTCTTTCGATACCGGGAATTTTTTTGGAATCGATAAATTTATTTCGATACTTTACCAGTATCATATAAGTAAATGATTCATTGCCGAAACTTTTTTTTTTTTTTTTTTTTTCCGGAATTAATTTTAGCTGTTAATTTTGAACCCTTACAATCAAAGTGCCCCAAAAATATTAACATGTTTTTTCCTTCATAAAAAATTAATTTGAAAAGCAGTACACATCAGTATTGTACTTCTCCTCTAATTAGAACGATGCCCAAATACAACTAATACTAATAAATGCTGCACTCTGTATTTTTCAAAGCAAACAACAAATATGAAACAATGAATAGAAGTTCTGTAGAGACCTCGAAATGAGATAACGCTCTAAGTATTATTAAAAAATATAACTACGTATAAATATAAAAATATTTAGTGAAAAATATAATACTGAAACATTAAATTTAAAAGAAATTACTGGTGCTGATATGATACTGGTATCGAACTTTGCTTAAGATACCGGTATCGAAATAATTATCGATACCATTATTCAGATTCCTCTTTCGATCCCAGTATCGATATTTTCATAGCATCGCAACATCCCCAGACAGCTCTGATACTAGGCTGAATAGTAAGTAGAGGTTGGGTGGTACCTCAGCCAGACAACAGGTGCCTCTGAAAGCGAGGGTCTAGGAGAATGCAAGAGAGGAGATAATTGCATGCTGCAGAACCAGGTTAGGGCTCAGAACTGGTTGACTGCGAAGCTGAATGCCGTGAAACGGTGGCGTTGACTGAGCGTAGCTTGATACTTGTCCTGGTAAAAGTACACCGGCGCAGTGTTGTACGTTACACTTCTAAAATAAGGTCGCTTTGCGGACCAGAAACAGCTATTTCTCGGTGCCGAGCTGTGCGTCTGAAGGAGAACGCACAGGGAAACAATGAGAGATTTGGCCAATGCGATTGCTTTGTGTCCACAAATCCGTGCAGCCTATAAGAATCCAGTATTCGATTCAAACATATAAGTTCTCATGGTCATTGTGGCTTAACAGCAAAAACGTTTTTCATATGTGTTTCTAATAACGGAATAGTTTAAGATGAGCCAAACGAAGCTTTACGTTGTATATTATTTAAATCACAGACATTTAAAAGAGAATAATGAGCTTATGTCTAGAGTTTATTAATAATGTAACACGTGAGCTTTCTGCATTGGGTTAACTATTAACTTATCATTAAAATTAAATGTGCAAACTTAATGAAAATAGGACAAACAATTTTATGCGAGTGTTTGCTTAACTATGTGTGGCGTGAATTGCACACTATTGATCATATTTGTTTTCATAAAACGTTTTAAAAAATGTGCTTGGTTTGGCAGTAATATTTATGGGTGGCGGGCATGCCTGTCGTGGATGGCAGAAGGGTCTGTCCTGGGCGGGGGACGTGTCTGTCCTGGGTGGCAGACACGCGTGTCCTGGCTGGAGGACATACCTGTCCTGGGTGGCGGACGTGTGTGCCCTGGGTGGAGAACGTGTCTGTCCTGGGTGTCGGACACGCGTGTCCTGGGTGGTGGACACGGCTGTCCTGGGCGGGGGACGTGTCTGTCCTGGGTGTCGGACACGCGTGTCCTTGGTGGTGGACACGGCTATCCTGGGCGGGGGACGTGTCCGTCCTGGGTGTCGGACACGCGTATCCTGGGTGTCGGACACGGCTGTCCTGGGCGGGGGACGTGTCTGTCCTGGGTGGCGGACACGCGTGCCCTGGCTGGAGGACATGCCTGACGAGGGTGGTGTATATGCCTGTCCTGGGTGGCGGACGTGTGTGTCCTGGGTGGAGAACGTGTCTGTCCTGGGTGTCGGACACGCGTGTCCTGGGCGGTGGTGGCTGTCCTGGGTGGAGAAAAGTGTCTGTCCTGGGTGTCGGACACGCGTGTCCTGGGCGGTGGTGGCTGTCCTGGGTGGCGGACGTGTCTGTCCTGGGTGTCGGACACGCGTGTCCTGGGTGGTGGACACGGCTATCCTGGGCGGGGGACGTGTCTGTCCTGGGTGTCGGACACGCGTGTCCTGGGTGGTGGACACGGCTGTCCTGGGCGGGGGACGTGTCTGTCCTGGGTGGCGGACACGCGTGCCCTGGCTGGAGGACATGCCTGACGAGGGTGGTGTACATGCCTGTCCTGGGTGTCGGACACGCGTGTCCTGGGCGGTGGTGGCTGTCCTAGGTGGAGAACGTGTCTGTCCTGGGGTGTCGGACACGCGTGTCCTGGGCGGTGGTGGCTGTCCTGGGTGGCGGACGTGTCTGTCCTGGGTGTCGGACACGCGTGTCCTGGGTGGTGGACACGGCTATCCTGGGCGGGGGACGTGTCTGTCCTGGGTGTCGGACACGCGTGTCCTGGGTGGTGGACACGGCTGTCCTGGGCGGGGGACGTGTCTGTCCTGGGTGGCGGACACGCGTGCCCTGGCTGGAGGACATGCCTGACGAGGGTGGTGTACATGCCTGTCCTGGGTGGCGGACGTGTGTGTCCTGGGTGGAGAACGTGTCTGTCCTGGGGTGTCGGACACGCGTGTCCTGGGCGGTGGTGGCTGTCCTGGGTGGCGGACGTGTCTGTCCTGGGTGACCTTTTCTAAGGTTGATTTCAAACGCGCTCACTTAATCGTGAACAGCCTTTCACTGGTATGGGGTTTTCAGAGAATGGTTACATATTAAGTCGAACAGCTGGAGTGCTAGTGGTGTATTTTGTTGGAAAAAAAGATCAAATAAATGTCGCTTAAGTTACAAAAAAAAAATAGTCATCGATGTAGATTCAATTTGGCTACATTCTGACATTCGGCTACTGTCCATTCACTCTGCTGTGAGCTACATGACCTAAAATCAGGCAACAAGTAGCCGAATACGGCAACGGTTGGCAATAGTGGTACGCAGCCTGTCGGATGAAGACAGGTTCAATAAACAATGGCTTAACAACGGAACTGCCCGGGTGGGGGGGGGGGGCAGGAACGCATTATCCCTTCCCCTAAACGCGGAGAAGATCGCCAGAACACATTAAATAATTATTGTTGTAAAAAAAATTTTGAAAAAAGTCTTAATTTCAATCGGATGTTTATAGTAACTGCCGTTGAAATTTATTTATAATTTTTCTTCACTTTAATATTACACCTGTTATGCCTACGTCTTTCAGGTACTAGTCGCCTCTAAAAGGTTTGTCTTTTCCCCATCTCAGTTGGTGTTGTTTCGCCTCTGTTATGAAGAGGAACTGCGGAATGGAAGATAGCTGGGTTCAGTTTGAAACTCTGATATGAATGATTGATCAACATTTATAGTCCATTCACGGTTACTTTCAAGTTTTTCTGAAGCCTTGCTGATGTTCTACTTTCACGATATTTCTCCGCGTCATGCATACAAAGCTTAACCGAGGCTAGACAATTACATCAAAGGGACAACGCCCGCATTCGTGCGCACTCAGTTTCGTAATATTTTGCATAAGAACGTCTATTATAAGGCTGTTCACAGTAAAATGAGTACTTTTGACAGCCCTGCTCAAGATATACTTGTATACACGTTATGTGTTCTTCCACCTTATGTAAAATTAACATAGCTGTGGGCCTCATTACTTTATTCATGCGTCGGTCAAGTGAAACTGTGAAATTATTAGAAAAGTAAATATTGTACAAATCTGCTCGTTTTTACAGTGCGACAAAAAAAAAAAAAAAGGAGACAAATAATTTATGTTGACACAAATAGTTACCTAATACTTTTAATTCGACGTTAATATGTGGAACCACTTTCTCCTCCATTGTTACCAACTTTACTTGGACACATGTTACTCTGTGGGTCCGTTAAAATATATGCAGGTAGAGGGAGTGACTTTTTTCTAAGGTTGATTTCAAAAGTGCTCACTTTATCGTGAACAGCCTTTACTTGTCATCTCCAACACACTTATTTTCTCTCTGTTTTTATTCACAGTGGTTATAAACTAAATATTATAATTTAAAAATAAAATGTAACTAAAATATTAATTTAACCAAAAATATTATACTTTTTATGTAAACAGGAGTGTAAAACGCCCAAGATACATGAAATATTTAGGAAACAGTCAAATGCGTCATACATAGGGTAATTTTTCAAAGGTTTGATTTAAAAAGGAGCGAAGAAACAGCCAATAAACTGTATCTTCTTTAGCGTACTTGTTTGAAAAATATAATTTTTAAGACTTAACTGTTATGCCCGGTAGAGCATTTTATTAAATTATTCGTACTTTCTTCTTCAGTCTGTTGTTTATCGTTTCATAGCCATCCGTATAAACTTAATATCGCGTCGATAAGTAAAAACAGTAAAACTGTAATAGGTATGTACAACTACATTAGAATTGCGCCAATTATTTCCTAATGTGAAAACAAGGATTTTTACTGGCTACCTCACTGAAAATTCGACAAGAAATAATTCTCTTTATTTGTTACCAACATAACTTCAAAGTCCCTGTCACATAGTCGAATTTCCTCTTCTAATTGCTGCCAATAAAGTTGGTCAAAATTGGATGGCCCCTGCTTTTATATTAAAAAAAAATACATATATTATATACAAAAACTGTTCTAAAATCTGTTTGCCATGTTCAACTTTTCAGAATCACGTTCATCAAATCAAAAATGGATATTTCCAATTCCGCAAAAATTTAAAATGTTGACCAATAACAACAAAATAAATACTGTATATAGGCCGTTCACTTGTTAATGTAAACTCTGCCATGTGAGTAATAAACACAACGTATACATTCACCATACCCAAAATCAAAAGTCCGAGGTCACAATGGAACGTATTTATTGGTTATTATGTCTGATGTAACGGATTCAAAAAGTGCTCACTTTACCGTGAACGCCCTATACAAAATTTGTCTGGACATTAATTCTGTTGGAAGTACACGTTAAATAAGAATAGTAAAAATCAAAGGTGATTAATCTCATCGTGCAGCCACTATGCCAGCATGAAAACTAAAATCAAGAGTTAGTTAAAAAGTGAAAGTAATACACAAAATTCTTAATTTTCCTTCCTGTAAATGGTAAAACTTCTGGGATTTTTTTTTTTTTTTTTTTTTTTACAGAATCAAAACAAAATTTTACATAATCTTTTAGGTTATTTAATTGGTCTAGTTTATTTCATTTAGGAACCAAGAAGAAAAAAATACGATGTAAAAACCACGGGATTGAAACTTTTTCTTCGTTGGAAATAATGTGCATGTGATATGCTCCGAGTTGAACAGCGTACGCGCACAAATAAAACGGTCAGATAGTTTATTTTCGCAGGCCGGTGCTCGGAAGCTACGCAGGCGACAGAACAATGGCCCCTTGGCGGCGAGGTAATTCGCAGGTTCGTTCCCAACTGCTCTATAAATGGCCGTGACTAGGCAACTGCTCGTCTTAATCGTGACTCTTGTAGTCATCCTCGCCGCAGTGACGGAGCTCCAAGTCGAGTCACGACGAAGCCGTAGCCTGCGTGTTGTTTCCAGAGGAGAGGACGGACAAATCTTTCAGGAGTGCGCTGTACTTCTACCGTGAATTTCACACAGTAATACTTTACATGAAATTACAAAATTGCAATTATATTTCAATGACTTTTGGTGTACGAACGTCCCATAAACCAAGAATGACATAATAATCTATTCGCAGTTTCTTCACGCTGTTTTTTTTTTTAAAACCAAACCTTCGGAAAACCACCCCATGTTTAATGTATTCGGTTGTATCTTAAATATGCTATGTATTATAGGCTGTCCGCGGTAAAGCGAGCACTTTTTAAGGCCCTTTCAACAGGCATTAACTAGTAATAAATATATTTCATTGTAGCTCCAGGCGTTAACTTTTGTTAGTGGTGAAATGTACACACTGTGTCTATTAGTCTGATGAAAATGTTTATGTTAAAAAGTGATAGGAAGATAGAAATCTAATGAAAAGAAAAATTCTGCAGGGCCTTAAGAAGTGTTCACTTTACCGTGAATCACCTATACAAGAATTAGCTTGGGTTAGCATAAAAGTGCCTTTTTTTTTCGTTACATTCGTATATTTTGTATATAAATTATAATATTTTATTTATAATTAATATGAGTAAAAACAGAGCGAAAATAGGTGTGTTGGTGATGCGTAGTAAGAAATAGTTCTTATGAAAAATATTATTCCACTGAGTGCAAGGCCAAGAAGCGAGGGAGCGACACTAACACTCACGCCCAGTGCCCCATCGCTGAAAGGAAACTGCATAGGCAATATTTAAAAATGCGATATTTGACCATTTTCACGAATTATTTCTCCAAGAATACACTTAATATAACAAAAGTAAAAAAATCGAGGCATAGATAACTGTTTTTTTTTATTTTCTGACAAAAAAGTCGTACCTGCAGAAAATTTATCTACCGAGATACACGTATTCGCGCAGACATCGATTTCACACAAAAAAAAACCTGGGGGTCAATCCCACTCTTAAGCGTTATTTGTATGGGAATCGTACAAGAACTATACAGCCTGGTAACGATAACTTGCCTGTACAAAATTTTATTTTTTAGACAAACCACACAACAGGGAATTATTGTCTGTAAATTATTTCAAGCATTTAGGCTTTTGATTGGAGCAAACTCAATCCGATACCCCAGTGGCTGACAGTCAGCCAATGATCAATGTGAGCTTGTCCAGTGTCGTGTGGGCCAATAAGACTGTGGGAATACAGAAACCATTTGAACTGGCATTCCTGAAGTTGTGGCTAGTATCATCAGGTAGGTGACTTTGGCTCATGATTCGAGTGGGATCCAGGAACCGGCCGCCATTTTGGATGATGTCACCACATCCTCTGTCATTCCGGTCAGTGGCCACTTTGTGACATTGACACCATCTTGTTTCTAGAATTTTCTACTTCATGTTCTGTCATTCCATCTCGCCCCCTCCCACCTATTTTCTCTTTTGTACTTTCTTCGTCCGCCATCTTGAATGTAGTTTTCTGTAGTTCTCTCGCCGTCTGCTAGAGTGCACCACTGATCACTGTAATGCATTTGTTACTTCTAGAGTGCACCACCCTATTACTCAACTTCGTTCGACCCCGCCATATTGTTTCCATTTGTCCTTCGTTCAACTGCCGCCTGCTAGGGGTGCTGGTGTCGCTGTCACTCGACCGCCATGTTGGTTTTGGAGTTGACCGCTAGGGGTGCTACCATTTAATTTTCGCAGAGCTCAAAATATCGTCTGGAGTAAGGTTGGATCGAACTGCCAGGCCTTGCATCGCCAACATTGTGGACGCCTTAGATCACTCGGCCACCGAGACAGGTAGGGAAGTCAAGTTTTAAATGTGGTTTATGCATTGGAACAACCCTCAAGACCACCCACCCATAAAATTATAAAAAAATCGCAAGAATCGAGAAAAAAATTCTGAAAATCGAAGAACATATAATGTTAAACTCACTCTCACCACTCCACCCCAAACATACCACCAACCACATAAATTACAAATTCAAGAGAAGTTAAAAACAATTCCAAAAATCGAAGAATATATAAAATCAGACCTATTTCCATTGCTCGCCCCCCTCCCCCCTCCCCCACCAACTAACCATCACGAAAAGCATCGACCGCCCCTTTATCCATTTTCACTGTCTGGCACCTCTTCCCACACCACTCTCTCGGGCAGGCAGCTGGTCGGCCATGTAAAACAATCGTAAAACCATCAGACATAAGAATTGGTGCATTCATTTAATAATTAGAATTATTTTATTTTATTTAATGTTTGTAAAAAAAACCTGTAAAAGGTATAGAAAATGTAATTTTAATGCAAAATCGGATTGGAAAATGTAAATTATGCAAAATTCGCACCTTATTGTGGCAGCTGGTAACATAAAAAAAAAAGAAAAATTCATCATGGATGAAAGGGGATTCGAACCCTCAACCTCTCGAACGGGAATCGGGTGCTCTGATTAATTTTTTTTTTTTTATAAAAATTGATTTATCATCACACACGATATACAGAGGCGTTTACCCTTAACATATTATATACAGTACACATTCAACCCACAATATAAACAATAACAAAATACTCAATAAAATATCTACACAGTTTTTACATAGGGGCACAAAACGATATGAACATTTGGTGGATTGGTTTTACTTACAAAGTCGATGAACACATAAAAAATTATTTAACGTGAGGGGCAGCGCACGACGTACACCCCGACACGTGACACTGACTTATAACACTACCACCTATCGACGATTACTACTGGAACATTAAATTGTACACTTGTAAGGACCGAGGGGTGGGCAGCGCACGGCGTACACCCAACCTCGGTAATATACACGTTCCACCTATCTTGACGAAGAAGCTGGACAAAGTCTTGAACTGTCACCGGTTTCGAATGGCCCACCAAAAAAACCGATCGCATGGAGTATATACCAGGCCGCAGCTCTTCGTCGAACTGAGGGGAAGGTGAAGAAATCGCAATGAAGCATGTGCGTGTCGCTGACATCTCCACGTTCATCGCGAATTATTTTTCGTACTCGTACGCGACATCACTGCCAGATGCGAGCTGCATAAACGAAGGAAATTACCTTATGAAGGGCCGTGTCGGTGTTGCCACACAGCGGGCATGTAGGGTCAGCTGTCAGGTGAATGCTGTATTTATGCTGCTGAGTTGCCACGATATTATTGTAGAAGCCGAATGCTGCAGCTCGAAGATCCGTGGAAAGGTTAGGATCGGCAAGTATTTTCCATGGGCGCCTCCAACGTATGGTTGGGGTGCGATTCACAACAGATGGTATGACAGTCGACGTATTGGAAGCCCGAATGTACAATTATCTCGCTGATGCGACTGTCCCTTCCGGTAAGTGTTCTACTAGAGTTGCGAGTGCTTCCTTTGCCTGACGGTATTGAAGTGGCATGCGTTTAACTTCAGACCACATCATTTTCTGTAATGCTGCGTAAATGTCCTCTGGGCGCAAAATTTTTCCAATTACTGAGGACTGATATAAGACCTCACACTTCAAAACGTGATTAATTAGACTCAGGCCTTCATCTTGCAAGGAAAGATAAAGTTGCGGCCTAGATAATTTAAATATATAAGATTTCCACAACATGCGGCCAACAATCTGTAGTATTTGTGCACTTTGTTGACGAGGTAGTGGGAATATATGTGACACATACCACAGCTTCGCAAGTAAGAATACATTTATTAAAGTAACCCTTTGTATAATATTTGTACGACCATAATTCATTTCTATTTGACGAGCACGAAGTTTATTTATTGTCATGTTCCAATTATAATGCAACATATGAGTGGCGTCTGCGTGGAAGTACATGCCCAATATTTCACAGTTTCGGCCCTCCGAAAGGGAAAAAACGTCGTCAAATGGCTCGCTGGTCGCGCTGAGCTCCAGTACGGCAGTTTTGTTAGCATTCGCTCGCAGATTAGAGACACTGCGAAAAAGGTCCCGACATTCTGCCGTCTCTGTAATTTCCCGCTCTGAACGAACGACACATGTGATGTCATCAGCATAGGCATTTAATTTAAAGGACAGGCTCGCTACGGGGAATCCTTGCAAGCGGGCACTGAGCATTCTGCACAGAGGTTCAATGGCGATAGTAAATCAAATCATGGATAGCGGACATCCTTGTCGAACCGAACTCTCGATCTTAATTGGTGGGGTAAGAAATCCGTTAACCAACAGCCGTGACCAAATTCCGGTACACGCCATCCGCACCCACTGTACTGCATTGGTTGGAAAATCGAAATGATGCATAACATGAAGTAAAAATTTATGATCGACTCTATCGAATGCCTTATCCATATCAATACTCAAAGATGGCCATTTTACTGTGTCGTATTGACGAAAGTAATTGAATGCCCCTTAGGGCAAGCATGCCTTGTAAGATGGAACGTCCTGGAACAGTACATGTCTAGCCGGGACCAATAATATCTGACAATCCCTTGGTTAATCTGGTCGCACAAAACCGAGCAATTATTTTATAATAGGCACATAAAAGTGTAATTAGCCTATAATCTGACGGGTTTAAGTGGACGGGATATTTTGGGTATAAGAACAATTATCCCTTCTTTATGAGACTTGCATAACTCCCCTCTTTCAAGCACATCGCGAACAACTTCGCAGAAGTCGGTACCAATAATATCCCAATAAGTTTTGTAAAATTCGTATGGAATACCGTCAATACCAGGAGATTTTTTGATGGCAATTGCTGTATTATTGTATTAACTTCCGCATCTAAACATGGCGCCTCCATGTCCGTCTTGCTGTCACAGCTAACTTTGTTTTCACAACCCTGCAAAACCGATGGAAGCATAGCATCGTCCGTGTCTTGTTTCGAGTATAAATTTGCAAAGTAACTGCAAAGCGTTTGCACTATTTCCGGCCGGTCCCGAACAATAGCGCCATCACTGTCAGTAAGCTGGTTGATAACCTTGCGTCGTATTTGCTGTTGTTCCTTAATGATACTAAACATGCTAAATTTCTCTTCTGCGAATAGACTTTTATCATTTATCATAATATGACGATTTTTATACTGTTCACTCAATAAGTGCATGAGCTTCTGTTTCGTGTCTCTAATACGTGGAGTTACGTGTGCACCATTGTTTGCCTGCAGGTGAAGTTCATGTAGCATACGTTCGTAGAATGCACGTGTTCCCCTACGTTCTTCTGCCAGTCGGTACGCATGCCTTTTAAAAAGCCTCATGACGTTCGGTTTTACACACACATCCCACCACATCGCCACAGAGGAGAACTGGTATTTTTTGCTATGCCAACGTTCCCAATTAGCTAGGAAGTACTCTTCTACTTCTGAGCTGTCTAATAAAGACGTACTTAGACGCCATGTCCCTCTGCCAAACCGTGTTACATTCGCAAACTTTTCGTACGTAAATATCACTGCAGAGTGATCGCTGAACGCTACCGGAAGAACGTCATATCGATGCACCTTATGCATATGCTGTTTTTCACGTAGAATCAGTCAATCCTAGACCGACTCTGTGAAGTCACATAGGTGTAATGAATTCCTTGGATGTTAGATGCAACATCACTCAAGTCTAAGCGAGATATTAAAGGAGATGGAGCAGCATTAGTAGGATAGATGCCACCCTGATGATCATGGGGGTGAACTATGCAGTTGAAATCTCCACCGAGTATGAACTGATTACAGGGTGGATGGAAAAACGGAATCAAATCCACGGAGAAAAACTGATTTCTTTCATATCTCGCTTGGGAGCCGGAGGGAGCATAAACATTGACTAGCGACACATCGTTTATTCGACCTGACATCACTCGGCCTGACGGGTGGTAGCGCAGGTCTTCAAGTTCCAGCCCCGCACGTGTAATAATCGCTGTCCCCCGTCCCCGGTCACCAACGTTTGTATACACATTGAAGGTATGAAACCCTATAAAATTTTGAATCGCTACTTCTTGCAAGAATGCAATGTCAACTGCCTGTGTTCGAATCAATGTCTCTAGCGCCGCCAATCGCGCACTGGCCGAGACTGCACAAATATTTAAAGTTAAAATTGTCAATAACTCTATCATGTGTGCCTAAAAAATGTAGTGATAGTATCAGATAGAGGGAAATGGAAAGGTGGACAAAAAGGAAAAGTGGACAAAGAAAAATTGGGGCCGGTAATACAGCATACAGGTGGGGATGCACACATATGCCGGTCGTATTTTTAGTTAGTTGGGTTATCAGGACGTTCTTGGCTAGAGGCACCCATTTGATTTATAACGGCCTTTGCTAGTTCCAAAGATTCCTTCCTGTCTTGTAGCTGTGATTGTTCACTCTGCGATAACACCTTCGCTTTGCGAACAAGACTGACTCTTGTGGCCCGGGCGTCACGTTCGTAAGGTCGCTTTTCTCTTACGGACATATTCTCATCCGCAGTTATTACATGCTCCCGTCGTGTGGTTGCATTGTTTACGTTCTCCACGTCCATGCTGTCCACCCATGAAGCAGAGGACAATGGAATGTGTAGCGGCGAGACATCCTGTGTGTGTGGTGGTAGCCCTGCGCGAGCAGTAACAGTATTTTGAGCTGCCACCACGTGTATCTGGAGTGGCGCGGTTACTAAGGTGTTGAGGTTGACCGCATGCTCAGCAGATGAGTCACCGACAGGTGTTTGTACCGGACCTTGCTGCTCGCGTCAGAGAAGTGGAGGGTAATCCGCTGGGGGAAGTGCTGGGCAGGGGTGGACAGTATAAGCGTGTCAGCTGCGGAATTTTCCGTTGCCCTATTTATCCCCCAGCGGCGTATTGCACGTGCGTCCTTTTCTTGCAAACTAGGACACGTAATTCGTTCATGAGTAGGAGACTGGCAGTAATGCACGTTCGTGGTTGTCCGGGATATATCATTGCAGCCCGAAAGCCGTCAACTGACACGTAAGATGGAATGTCTTTTTTTATTTCCATCTTTGCCATGCGTACTCCCGTTTTTACCTGGAATTTGTATTTATGATTCCATACTTCATCTTGTAATGTAACAAGTCGACCATACTTCACTAACTCTGCCTGAATTTTTTGGTTGTCTATTTCTATAGGTAAATTTAGAATTCTTACCAGTTTTAAGTTATCGAAAGCTTGTTCGATGGTGAAGTTGATCCTTTCCTGGTCTGCGGTGACTTAAGTTGACTGGCCGTTGGTGCGACGTAGTATCGCTTCACAAGGTCCAGAGGAAACAAGTTTTAAAAACAAAAAGTTCTGGTGCCCATCCAGTTGAATAGCTTCAATTTGATCTTCTGTTACATCTAAAACCGTATCAATCCATTCATGTATTTCCATGGCCGAAGGTCGTTTGGCAAACACAATACGCGAGGTATTCACTCGCACATTAGACATGTTGGACAAACCTAGGCGGGACTGACACTAATATAGAACTATCACTACTCGCGTCGGAACAGAGCCCCGTTTAAGAGCGCGGGGCGACAGAACTCCGCGCACCGGACGCGATTTAACTCCGCCGCTGCTCGGCCACGACTTACTTAAATATTTTATATTAGAAACCAAAGAAGAGACTACAATTCTGTCGTACAATTACAGAAATGTATCACGTATTTAACATTTCTTTATACTTCTTTTCAATCTTACGAATGTTAATATTTTGAAGTTACTTATGTTAAATTTATTTAAAGGCATGCGATGTACTGTATTATAAAATCTTGTAATTTTTTCAGTCGGGGTCGGAATATTAAATTACATTATGTGCATATACCCACATTGAAATCTTTTATATTCATTAAAAATAATTATGTAGTAAACCACATTTTTACAAGTCATGTTGTAAGCAAGCAAATATTTGTAAGGCATAGGCTATTATAATGTGCATTCTCTTAGGGCCAGGCTTGTAAAATTCAGCTTGCAAGTATCATTTATAGCTCCAGGAAAGTATGTATGTATGTTTATGTATGTATCAGCCCTTTATAAACATAGTGATTAGCTAAATATAAAAAAAAAATATTTGCACTACAGCATTTTTTGAACGATGTCAGTTTATTGCAGGGTGGTTACGATATACTAGAGTTAAAATATATTCATTCGTTTTTAAATTTATTAAAATATATTACTACAAAAGTTCTAAAAAAAAGTTCATGTTCGTTCATGTACAGCTCATACAATTATACATCAGCTACCGAGTCCACACATGTGCACACAGGAGACTAACCCACCCAAGATTGACTCTACCGAGGATTGACACTACTCGAGAATGATACCGCCCAAGAAAGATTCCTGCCATACCGCCCATCTATAAAACAATCGGCGATGATCAATCTCAAAAAGAGTCTCTAATGAGAGTCTCATAGCTAACCTCTCTGCACAAAATCTTCGCAAAACATCCCTACCACAGCTGACCATGCCAAAGGGTCGTACTAACTTGCTAAGTCAACTGACCAGGCCAACCAACTAGTTGCGAAACCTTCCTCATAAATATCCTCCTGATTTCATTCGTTCGCCTTATAGAACTCAGACAATTTTAATCGATCTGAGTATGGCATAATACTTGAGATCCTACTGTAGCGCTCTTGCTCATTCTCGCATAAATTTTATCTAAAATTTGACTCTCGCAATCGATTGTGTACAGGACACCATTGAATTAATAAGTATTTCAGAAAAGCGAACAGACTGTATAAGAAATTAAACTCACATTGTAATGTATATTTAAATTTAATTAATTTACTTATTATACACATTCAATATTTCTAATTATTTTGTACATTCGATCCTTATATTTTTCAGATGTTTGCAGATCACGGATAGTAGTAACAGTCTCATCTCATATAACCCCGATCCTTCAGTTCGTAACTGATGGAAGATATCTCAGTAATACGTGACAGATCCCCGTGTTTTTTCCAGGTCAATCAAATATCTAAGTCTATCAACAATTTCACTTGGATCTTCGAAA
Organism: Dryococelus australis; assembly: GCA_029891345.1. NCBI lineage: Eukaryota > Metazoa > Arthropoda > Insecta > Phasmatodea > Phasmatidae > Dryococelus > Dryococelus australis. The sequence goes on from CM057006.1 coordinate 31,693,320, forward strand.
AATATGTAACAAGCGTTCTTGACTTCTGCCTTCTTCGCGCGACTTGTCGAAGGAAACTCGTTGGTGAAATGTGTGGGAATGTCGAGAGAATCATCATCATCCTAATCAGATACATCATCATCACTGCCGTCATAGTCATCATTAATGCCGTATTCATGATCGTCTTCAGCTCCTGTTTCATCCTTAATATCAAGTTTACTTTTCTTTGCAGGAGTCGCATGGTTATCACCAGTGTTTAGAGCCGATGACAAACTGACTCTAATGCACTCATTCCATCTTTAGCAATAACTCTCTCATCATAATCGCCTGGCGAATCAGTACAGCAAGAGGTATTGGTTGGAGACATTTGCTGGCTCTCAAAAGACGAATCCTTACAATTGTTGGTGTGTTTCTTCAATGTATCGCCTTGCATAAACTGCATTTGGCCATTGTCGTAATACTTTATCATGCGAGTTCCTTTGTCGTCTGCGAACATTTTATGTAAAGTATCAACAGGCGGTAACGAAGTCAAAACGCACTGTTTCTCAGTGGGTGTAAGAACACTAAATTTGTTGGTCTTGATGTGTTTATTTAAGCTACCACATTAAGTGAACTGTTTGGAACATTTATAGCAGCTAATAAAAGCATGAGATGAGTTCTTCAAACAATCGCTTTTCCCACGTCGCCGAGCACAGTAGCTTTTGCTGAAGATATTTCCAGAGTAGCAACACTGTTTCCCATGTGATATTCCAGCAGTGGGTGAAGGTACTTCCAGAGAGGTAAGCATTACAGTAGACTTCGTACACTCATTGGCTTGCATCATCTTCATGAAAAAAAAACAGAAATAGTTTCCCCAGTGGCAACTTGTATATCTACTTTGCCTAGCTACTGCGCTATATGTATACATATATACTTACTAACATATTTCATCAGTGAGATTTAAGCATTTTGATGCATTCAAGTAGCTGAAAAAAGTTTTTTTTCTGGGACACAGGCGCCGGCCGCCATCTTGGATTTTGTGCAAAAAAAAAAGTGTTCTTTTGCACAGAAAACGTCCAAAAAACTGTCAAAAACCAGCAAAATTTCGCGAAATGATCATGTTTTTCGCAAGATTGCAGAATGTGGATGCAGATTTCTTAATGACCTCTCATTATGGTTTTTGACTCCTTGTGGAGTCGTGGAGTCATCCTAGCAGAACTTCCTGCAATTTCATTCCCGGCACTGACTAGTAATATGGCGACCATACGAAAGTGCTGGCTAGTAAAATGGCGGCTGAATCTGGCTGACAGAAAGTGTACAACCGCTACCGGTGGTCATCTTGGATCAGAATCTCCTACTCTCATCATTCCAGCACAAGGGTTCCCTCTACTGTAACAACCAGAGGCTTCTGGATATGGTACTGTCTAGCAAAGTGGCGGCTGGCCCCACTGGCAGCCTTAGTACTGACCAGCGACACTGTCTAGCAAAATGGCTAACAGTGTAATGTATCGAAATGGCTGCCAAACTTCCTGCTTTATCAGTCCTGTTCACTATCTTGAAACATAACTTCTTGCTCCATCCACTATCTTGGCACTGGCCAGCAGGCGGCCATGTTGGAGGCTAGTACGATGGGGAAACATCTGGAAGTTTCCCATTCCTGTCTGTTCTGCCTTGTCGGCACTGACTGGCAAAATGGCGTCGGTGTACGAAGCCCCAATGGCACTGACTGGTAGCTGTCTCCCTAAGACGAAGTCCCAGCTGACTGGCGACTGTCTCCCTAAGACGGAGCCACTGACTGGCAAAATGACATTGATGTCCCTAAGACGGAGCCCCACCCGGCGACGTGTGTCCCTATGACGAAGCCCCACCGATGGATCGGGGAAACGTCCCTCTCTGCCTCCGACCAATGGTACTGACTGGCGGCTGTCTTCCTAGCCCCACCTGATGCCCTAAGATGAAGCCCCCACCCGACCGGTGGTGGGCGGTCATGTTGAATAACAACGACGTCTAGAAGCTTCCTGCTCTATCATTCTGTCCCCTCCATGTTCCCTACTGACCAGCAAAAATGTCGGACAATGTCACTGACTGGCGGCCGTGTGTGTGTCCCTATGACGAAGCCCCACCCACCCAGCCGGTGGCGGCGAGCGGTCATGTTGGCGGTGTGTGTTACGAAGCCACCCGACCGCTGCAGGCATCGGCCAGAGAAATTCCTACTCTGGTCGATCATCTTGGAAGTCGCACTAGATGGCGGCCAGCAGTGGTAATGGACTAGAACTTCCTGCTCTATCAATCCAGTCTGGAATATGCAGTGGGGGGGCGAAAATGTTGGTGGCCAATTCATCTGGAAGCTTCTCTGTACCACTGCCCCTCCATAAGTCTGTTCTGACTAGCATGTCGACCAATGCCACTGTCTAGTAGCTGTGTCCCTAAGACGAAGTCCCCGCCTGACTGGTGGGGTAGCCAGTACACCAACAATGTCTAGGAACTTCCTGCACTATCATTCTGTTCTGCAATATTGGTCAAAGCTACTGACTGGCAAAATGGCGTCGGTTTACGAAGATCCAATGAGGCTGACTGTTGGCTGTCTCCCTAAGATGGAGCCCCCGCTGACTGGCAGCTGTCCCCCTAATACAGAGCCCCCAGCTGACTGGCAGCTGTCTCGCTGAGATGGAGCCACAGTGCCATGGACTGGCTGTTCGGCCGAGCATGTCGGCCGCTGACTGGAGGCTATCTCCCTAAGACGAAGCTCCATCCGATGGCGTGTCTCCCTACGACGAAGCCCCACCCGACCAGCAGCCATGTTGTCGACCAGTACGTCAGGGAAGCTCCCAACTCCCAATGACGAAGCCCCACCAGCAGCCAATGTTGTCGGGGAAAAATCCTGCTCTGCCCCCGGCCAATGCTGCTGAATGGCAAAAAATGGCGACTGTGTCCCTAAGATGGAGCCCCATCTAAATGGTGGCTGTGCCTCTAAGACAATGTCTGTATGCTTCACTGTCCCTTCCATAAGTACTAACACATACTTTCCAACCCGACAGCCGCACCATCTTAACCCTTGCACAATCTGGGTGCTCCCAACCAATACTCCTTCCTACCAAAAATGTGCACTTCCCGCTCACGCATTCCATGTGGAGACCCCATTCCAAGACATCTTGTCAGGTCAAGTATGACCTAAGCTTACATATAGGCATAGTTGGCTGTAATTTCCGAACCAGGTGAGATACAACTATCAAAAATCATAACATAACCCCCAGGACGTAGGGTCAAGTGTGACCTATAAGCATAGTTGGCTCTAATTTCCGAACAGGGCAAAATATAATTGTTGAATTCATAACATAGGCATCACTCCAGATGATGAGAAGGCTTGAAAGGTCAAGTTTGACCTATACGCATAGTTGGCTGTAATTTCAAAACCATGTGAGATACAACTATCAAAATCATAACATAATCGTCACCCCAGATGACGAGAAGGCTCGCAAGGTCAAGTTTGACATATAAGCATAGTCGACTGTAATTCCCGAACCATGTGAGATACAACCACCAAAAGCATAACATATGTATAACCCCCAATGGCGAGAAGGGAAAAATATCCTATGCATACTTATAAGCATAATTGGTTGTAATTTCCGAACTGTGTAAGATATAGTTCACATAGGTAACAACGAAAAGGACCGAAGGTTCAAAATTGCCCTATGTTTACTTATAAACACAGCTAGCTGTAATTTCCGAACCCTGTGAGATACAACCACCAAAATCATATCATATGCATAACCCCAGATTATGAGAAGGCTTGTAAGGTGCCGTTTGACCTATGTCTACTTATAAGCATAGTTGGCTGTAATTCCCGAACCATGTAACATATATTTGACAAATTCATAACTTAAGCATCGCCCCAGATGATGGAAAGGTCGACAAAGTCAAGTTTGACCTATAAGTATAGTTGGCTGTAATTCATGAACTATGTAAGATATAGTTGCCATATTCATAACATAGACATAGCCCCCGATGAAGAGAAGGGACTCAGTGCCAAATATATCTTATGTCTACTTATACACATGGAGTTCCTTTCACCTGGCATCCCAGCAGGGATTCGAAGTCTCGTGTACTAACATTCCACCATAGCTTTCACCTGGCAAGGTGCCGAGTGTCATTCTCTATCATTCCACAGTTGTCCCATTCCAATAGGGGTTAGTGTATGCCTCTGTGCTGTCTAGGTCAGAGTGGACAATAGTTTGCTATTTCGTCCAGCAGTTCCACTGTGAAAGCTATGATGCATGCGTCGGCCAAATGGAAATTTACTAATGTGCTTCATCATAGGGACACATGTCGTTGGGTGGGGCTGCGTGTTAGGGACACCGATGACATTTTGCCAGTCAGTGGCTCCGTCTTAGGGAGACAGCCACCAGTCAGTGCCATTGGGGCTTCGTACACCGACACCATTTTGCCAGTCAGTGCCGACATGGCAGAACAGCCAGTAGTGGAAAGCTTCCAGATGTTTCCCCATCGTACTAGCCTCCAACATGTCAACCTCCTGCCTGCTGGCCAGTGCCAAGATGGTGGATGGAGCAGGAAGTTCTGTTCCAAGATGGCGGACAGGATTGATAGAGCAGGAAGTTTGGCAGCCTTTTTGATACAGTTCACTGTCAGCCATTTTGCTAGACAGTGTCGCTGGTCAGTTCTAAGGCCGCCAGTGGTGTCAGCCGCCACTTTGCTAGACAGTACCATATTCAGAAGCCTCTGATTGTTACAGCAGAGGGAACCCTTTTACTGGAATGGTAGAGCAGGTGGTTCGATTCCAAGATGGCCACCGGGAGTGGTTGCACACTTTCAGCCACATTGTGCAAACTGTCAGCCAGATTGGGCACTTTCGCATGGCCCCCATATTGCCAGCCAGCACTTCTCATGGCCGCCATATTTCTAGCCAGTGCTAGGATTTATAGATCAGGAAGTTCTGCTCCAAGATGGCCTAAATCGGCACCGACAGGACGCTTCCAGACCATGCCTGTGTCCTGCCGGCCAATGCCACGAGGGCATCCATATAACATGTATGGCAGCATGCCGAGGGAACCCCTGCACTGGAACGATAGAGGAGATTCTGGTCCAAGCTGGCCGCCGGGAGTGGTTGCACACTTTCTGTCAGCCGGATTGAGCCGCCATCTTGCTAGCCAGCACTTTCGCATGGACGCCATATTGCTAGTCAGTGTCAGTATTGATAGAGCAGGAAGTTCTGCTAGGATGACTCCTGCTCCACAATGAGTCAAAAACCACAATTAGGGGTAATTGAGAAATATGCATCCACATTCCGCAATCTTGCGAAAAATATGATTATTTCGCGATGTTTTGCTGGTTTTTGGCCTTTTTTGGACTTTTTTTGCACCAAATCCAAGATGGCGGCCAGCTCCTCAGCTCCTGCACCAGGCACATCTGTCCCAGAAAAAAAACCTGTTTGAACTACTCATTCATTGAACCAGACATTTCCATGATCACATTATCATGCAGTTGAATTTTCAACAGTATCTTCCCGACAAGTTCTTTGCTCAACTTTAACTCATGCTCCACAGACCCCTCCTGCTCCACGAAGATCCCTTCTGCTCTGCAGATGGCCCCTAAATGACCCCTCCTGCTCCACAAATGACCCCTCCTGCTCCACAAATTACCCCTAAATGACCTCTGTGGTGTATACGGTGCTGATTGCGATGCATGCAGTGCTGTTTGCGGTGCTAAGTGCGGTACGTGCAGTGCTAAGTGCGGTCCATGCAGTGCTAAGTGCTGAGTGCTGTGCATGTGGTGCTAGGTACGGTGCTAACTGTGATGCATGTGATGCTAACAGCAGTGCATGCAGTGTTAACTGCATTGCGTGCGGTGCTGAATGCGATACTGATTACAGTTGCAAATATGGGCGTCGACTTGTATCAACTTCAAGGGGGGTGGGGGCACAATATGTCGGTCTTTGTAGGATGTAGGTAGTATTTCGTGTCTCGTCGATTGCGGGGTAATTATATATATATATATATATATATATATCTGTGTGTGTGTGTGTGTGACAAATGATTATAAGAGATGTATACAAAACAAATTTAATTGAGTAATCATTTAATTCTTAAATCTACGATAATACTAGAGTTTAAATTTCTTAAAATGGTTTATTTACGCACCCAGGATTTCAACCAAGCGATCTTCTGAACGTCGTAATGGGGTAGAGAGTCTGGCAACAGCGCACGATATCTGTACTGCAGTCTAAGTACCTACTCTACTGCAATTTGCACTGAATTTAGCCTCGCACTTTTTATAACAAAATCCACTGACTCATAGTTTGAAGCATTACGCCTGTCTGGCTGCCTGTGGTATGAAAAACATTTTCAGTTCCTAATAGGAAAGAAGTAATGATGCTTTGTTCAAACGTGGCAATGGCATCCTTAAATTAATACTTCATGGATAAATAACTGCGTTAAATACAAGAAAAGGCTACAACACATTTTAATACAGGTGGCGTTGTACGTAAAAATATCTGCCTGGGTGCCAACATATGAATAAACAATAATTTTTAATTCCGTTTGTAAAATTAACAGCGCTAACGCCAATAAGCAAGCTTATTAACATGGCGTAACAAGTGATAGTTAAATCTAAAATATGCACACATTTATGAAAGACGATGCAAACAGTAATATACATCGCAGAGTACAGCATTGCAAGTACTAGTAGACTCGACGTATTAAGAGAAAATCCTATCATGTTACTGTACAGAAAATATAATCTAGTATTGTTAGTACTAGCTATATACTGTATGTGACATCATCTGTCACCGATAAGACTCTTCACTGAATGTGAATTTTCATTAAGAGAGCCTCCGCTAATCTAAGCACATAAAGTGTAGGTACCGCCGTATTATTTATTTGAAATTTTTTTCTCGTAATATTTTGAGCAAGCAACCAAAAATGCATTCGTTCAAAATTCAACGACATATTTGAATTTCCAAGTTCTGTTGATCAAATATGATAATATATCAACATATAATAGGCATACTTACTATTTTTTTATCTTCATATCCCTGAAAGAATGATATAGTCTGGCGCCTTCTTGTAGCACTCTTAAATCAATCTGTATGGCTTATTGCGAGCCGAGTTATAACACACACTATTCAATTCGTACAATGACTTCACTCTGGTACGGGTCCTGGAATACTAACCCACAGGGCTTCTTGCTAGCCGAGCACGAAGCAAGCAAAGTATTAAGTCGTAAGAGCGTCCGCCATCCGCGTAGGGACGGGGGGTGGTCTAATGGATGGTCGCCAAGTTCCAAGAAATAATGAGACGGACTTGAGCAGGTAGAAATACCATCGTACAAATACTTTTCAGGAATCAGGGTAAGGTGAAGTACAATTGCCTTTGTTATTGCCACACACACTTGAATCCTTGAAACCTGTTGTCATTTGAATGTTATTGCCTACTTGAATGGTAATAGAATGTGAATAAATGAGAAAAGAATCCTTACAGATACATGAAAAGTATTCGGTTAAACTGATAAAAATGCAGCTATGAGTTTTTAAAAATGATCTTAATCAAGGGATGAGATTTGCCAAAACATCACTCCGAGTAAACTTCCTTTAGCAGAGTTTACACTGAAATGCCACACTTGGTCTTCTCATTTTGGACGTCGTTATTTTAGACTTTAGGGCGGCATACCAACCGAGTCACACTGCACTTCCCTTATGAGGGAAATTCAGTTATACAGTACAAGGTAGACATTTATTTCGTTTTATATATTATATACATGTACTAATTTTTAGGGAAGAAGAAAAAATGGGAACACTCTGAGAAAACAAATTTGCCCCACTCGCAATAGCAGGAACTGTGACATCAAGCAACTTTGACCTTGAATGACGTCATGTGACCTTGACCTTTAGCCACCATCTCGAACGACATATACCACTTAAAATAAAAAAGAATCTTATTTTATTAGAAAATTTTATAATCGCAGAAAATATCACAAGACCTTGGCTTCGTCGTAAACGAAGAGTATAGTCAGTCATGGATGGAGTTAGTCTCCTGTGTGCACATGTGTGGACTCGGTAGCTAATGTATAAGTGTATGAGCTGTGTATGAACGAATGTGAATATTTTTTAGTGCTTTTGTAATAATATATTTTAATACATTTAAAAACAAATTAATATTTTTTGAACCCTATATCATAATCGCCCTATTGTAGACTGACATCGTTAAAACAAGCATTAATGAAAATAATTTTTTTATTTGACTGATCGCAATGGTGATAACGGAATTATACATATATATAGACATATATACATATACATACATACATTCCTGGATCTATAAATTATACTTGCAAGCTGAATTTAACGAGACCGGCCCTAAGAGATCGCACATTATACTAGCCTATGCCTTAAAAATATTTTCTTGTTTACAACATGATTTGTGAAAATGTGGTTTGCTACATAAATATTTAAAACGAATATAAAAATTTTTCTATGTGGGTATATGCACATAATGTAATATAATATTCAGACCCCGATTGAAAAAATAACGAGATTTTATAATACAGCATATCGCTTGCCTTTAAATAAAGTAAACAAAAACAATGTCATAATATTGATGTTCATAAGATTGAAAAGAATTATAAAGAAATGTCAATACATTAAAAGTTTGTGTAACTGTATGACAGAATTGTAGCTTCTTCTTTTGATGCTAATATTCAATATTTAAATAACTATTGTTAATGTTACTCCAGTGGCTGAGTTGCAGAGATTGTGGGTTCAAATCCCTATTCATACATAATTTTTTTAATTTTTTTTTTATTTATGTTATCAGCTGCCATAAGAAAGAGCGAATTTTACATAATCTAAATTTTCTGAACCAATTTTGCATTAAAAATACCTTTTCAATACATTTTACAGTAATTATTATTTTTTATTTTTATTTTATTTTATTTTTTTAAGATTTCAACATATTGAAATATCTGATAAGATAAATTTAAATAATTCTTAATGAACGCATCAACTCCTATATGTCTGCTCGTTTTACGATTGTTTTGACATGACCTGCCAGCTTCCTGGTCCGAGAGAGTGGTGTAGGAAGAGGTGCTGGGCTGGGAAATGGGTAAGGGAGCGGCCGACGCTTTTCGTAATGGGTAGATGGTTGTTGAGAGGGATAGGGGGGGTGCTGGAGGGGCGAGCAATGGAAGGGGTCTAATATTATATGTTTCTCGATTTTTAGAATTGTTTTTGACTTCTTTTTACTTTTTGATTGGAGTGGATTTTAGAGTGGAGTGGTGAGTGTGAGGTTAACATTATATGTTCTTAGATTTATAATTTTTTTTCGATATTTGTGATTATTTTATAATTTTGTGGGTGGGTGGTGGTGAGGAGTGTTCCAATTCATAAACCACAAGGCTTCTACTATCTTGGCGACCCAAGGTCCGGCAGTTCGATCCCGCACTATTCCAGAGGATATTATGAGCTCTACGAAAATTAAATGGCAGCACCCATAGTAGTCAACTACAGAACCAACATGGCAGTCAGGTGAGAGCGACACCAGCTCCCCTAGGAGGCGGCAGTTAAATTAAGGATAAGGAGAAACAAGCTGGCAGGGTCGAACGAATTTGAGTATAGTGTGGCGCACTCTAGCAGCAATAAAAACATTATATGAATCAGTGGTGCACTCTAGCAGATGGCGAGAGGGCGACAGCAGACAACATCCAAGATGGCGGGCGAAAAAGTGCAACAGAGAAAAGAGGTGGGACAAAGAGGCAAGATGGAATGACAGCACATGAAAAGAGAAATTTGGAATGGCAGAGCATGACATAGCTAGATGTAATGGCAGAGTACGAAGTAGTTAGGTGGAATGACAGAGCATGAAGTGGAAAATTCTAGAAACAAAATGGCGGGAAGATCAAGGTCACAAAATGGCCGCCGACTGGAATGACGGAGCAGGAGGTGACATCGTCCAAGAGAGCGGCCGGATCCTGGATCCTACTCGTGAATCATGTGCCATAGTCATCTATATTATACTACTGTGGGTACAGGTGATTCACTTCTAACTTGCCTAGAATTCCAGTAAATATGCGCAGACTACATTATGTTAACGTGCAAAGTGACTTGGGACCATGAATAACACAAAACTATTGGAAACTGGCTATAGTTAATACATGGCTACTATAAACTTTTCTGAAGCCCTGCTAAAGTTCTTCTTACGTGCACATTATTCCTCCGCCCCATACAAACAAAGCTTAACCAAGTCTAAGTCTAGAAAATTACACCAAAAGAAATGCGCACTCAGTGTAATAATATTTTGCGCAAGAACTATTTCTCACCAGACGTTACCAACACACAGGTTTTCTGACTGTTTTTATTTGTATTAATTATTAAATATATATTATTATTTATAGGTAAGATTTAAGTATATTTTCAATTGAATCAAAATAAGGGTACTTTTAAGTTATCATAAATATAAAATGCTTGTGATACATGGAATATTGAGGAAATAACGAAACACGTCGTACATAGGGTTATTTCACGAAGGTTAGATTCAAAAAGTGCGAGGAAACCGCGAATAGACTATACTAAGAATTCCCCTTTAAGTCCGCTTCCCGTGTAATATCCCATCATTACACTACCATCACTCAAATTGTTAACGTTCAAATAAATTAAACTTCCATATATTGAAACAGAAGGTATATTTGGTGCGAGAAGTTCTAATAACATCAAACAGTGAATTATACGATCGAGCCGATGAGAAGAATTTGGATTACCGTGTCGCTGAAGCAGCCGACAGTTGTGAACTCTGACGTATCAGCGGCTGCCAACAGTGTTGCCTCGTGGTAAAGCTATGCGATGCCCGTAGGCGGTCGCAGTGTTGTAGTTGTTAAGACTACTCGCCTCCCACCAAGGCGAACCGGGTTCCGTCTCCGGATTTTCGCATGTCAGAGAAGTGTCTGACGATGCCGTTGGTCTGTGGATTTCCTCGGGGATCTCCCGTTTCCCCCGCTCTTGCATTCAGGCTCTGCTCCATACACATCTCGCTTCGCCCTCATCACCTCCTTAGACGTCGATGTTAAGAGCCGTCCAAATATCTTCACCCACTCGCTATGCCCGTGTTTGGAGCTGGTTTCTGGCCGCGAACGGCACCAATTATAGTTTGGCGTATTCTGCAGCTTGCCGTATGTGTTAATAATGGTGTTGCACTGCAGTAGAGGAGAGTAGAATGGAGATATTTGGCTGGCTCTTAACGTCGTGGTCTTGAGAGCCGATGAGGGTGAAGTTAGGCGAGTATAGAGCGGAACAGCGCCAGATTGCAAGGGCGGGGGGAACGGGAGATCCCCGAGAAAACCCGTCGACCAGCGGCATCGTCGGGCACGATTCACACGTACGAGAATTCGGGAGTGACCTCGCCGGGAGTCGAACCCGGTTCGCCTTGTTGAGAGGTGATTGTTCCTACCGCTACACCACCTCCCCCCCCCCTACCCACAAATTACAGCAGAGAAATGAGGTTCAAGAATGTTTTGATGTATTTGCATTCCCAACTGAAGAAGATATATTCTACGAAATAAAATTTAGTCCCCCTGCTCTTAATTTAATAAAATAATGAGCATTTATAGTATCATAAAACATCGCATACTAGTAAGCTGTTCGTAGATTATTTTGGTTTGGTCCGGTTGGCGCGATCTTTATTGATGTATTTACACCCCCCCCCCCCCCCTTGGAAAAACCCGTCAACTTCCTAGCAATTTTTAGAATTTGGACCTACATACACAATCTTTCTCGGTAACTCAAGCCGTCAGACTTTTTAAAACAAACATGGCTTCTCTAGTGGCGTGTCTCAGACGTCGCTACCATACAGACTTCCTTCAAACAAATTTACTCGAAGCATTTTTGACGAGAAATTCTGGCAGTTGTGGCACAAATATCAGAGATTCATTGTGGCATAGTTGGGAATTTTGGGGGGAGGGGTTTGGGAGGGGGGCATGTTCTGCCTCTAGCTAAGCTAGACTGTAAGAATACCAGTAGCCTAGTACCTTTGTGCTGTAAAATACATACATATATACAATCTGTACACTATGTTTGAATGGACTGAGAAGGCACAGAGTTGGTTATGAGTTGGTTTGGAACCCATTGTAGTTATAGAGGCACCATCGTTACAGGCAGTGGTGTGTGAGTGAAGTGTTGCAAGGTAAGCTGGTGCTTGCTCACTGCTGTACATTCTCTGTGCACGCAGCAGGAGCCAGTAACCACCGTGCGGCCTAGGGGAAACTGAATGTATTCCGACCACTCACAAGCGAGCAGCAAGGGAACCCATTACCCGCGTCCTGTGGCGTTAGCTGCCGAGCTAAGTTTCGGTCTTGGAAGTGTCAACTACCAAGCAACAAGGTACAGCACTGAGCTAACGCCAGCTTGTATTGCAACACTTCATCACACGCCACTGGTTACAGGTAAGTAAATTTCGCGAATTCCCTAGGAGCCAGGCTATACTTTTAAGTCCTTTGACACTTAGAACACGGTGTCCGAGTGCAACTCGGGCTATACTTAAAGGGGAAATTTCTCTTACTGAAAACAAAATTCGTATGGATATAGTTATATTGATTTGCTAATGCTTCTCAGGATCTTAAAACGACTTTACAGCACACCAGCGCCAAATATTTTGGATGAAAAAAAGGGGTATTTTTATAATAACTGAAGTGAACAATATAGATTGTATTACCTGTTACGTACGATAGGTTATTTGGTTGGTAGACAATTAACTCGGCACTTAATTGGCTAACAGCCAGCCAGTAATATACTTGTTTCAATGAAGTAAGCGTGTCAAATGTGGTGTCAACTAATATGACTGTGGTATGTGAGAAGGCAGAGACCAAACAGAAATGTTTTCTTATGATAGTAGAGCGCACGACCCACTTCTGGGACACCTAGCACAAGAGTGGCCTAAGTCGCATTTGGTACAAAAGTGGACTAAGTGTATAATTATGATATGCAAAAGAGATAAAAGAATTGTTTGATTTATGGATTAATTAATTACTTTGATTAATCGATTAATTAAACGGATTCATTCGATTAATCAGTTAATAAAAGAATTATTTGATATCGAGGTTCTTTGATTAAGTTTTTTAATCTATTTATTTTATTTTTATATTGGTGTTGAAAGGGTAAAGGGTGATATTGGCAGAGCAGGACCGATGTGTCCTCTGTGACGTTCTACAGCCAACTGACCAGAGGAGTGGGTTGTAATTGTTTACATAGGAGTTAATGTCGGTGTAACACTGTTATAAGGGACATTATATATTTTTCTTGTCATTAAATAAAATATATATAAAGGTCTGTGTAGTGCTGAAAAGAGAGGAAAAGCATTATTACAATGTCTCAAATTGAAGTTGCGTTGTAACTATAAATAAATGTTTATTAAGTATACAAATATAAAAATATTTTATTATAAACTGAAGGAAAATTTTCTTTAAATTGTTTAAATGTCTGTTTTAATTGTTTTTTTTTAATATTCTATGTTTGAAAATAAGCTAACTGTGTGATTACAATACATTTAATACTTTTAAGCATGTTATTTTATTTTGACTAGCAAAAATGATTTGTTTAAGACAGAACTTTAAATATTAATAAAACATTAAAATATTTGTTACTGGAAAAAAATTTAAAATAGCAAAATTTATGTTTTTCATAATATTGTTTTATAAAAAAAGTTTTCAGCAAGGGGAATTAATTTGCTACTAAACATGTAAAACACTTACTTAGAAAATACTTAAATTTTTTAGAAAATTTATACTCTTACAACTAAATAACTTACTAGAAATCTAAATACAAATACACAACCTAATTTCAATCATTCCACAATCATTAGAAATAGTCAGGTCCATTCATTCATCATACATTCATCACCAATCAACTCATTCAGAACATAGCATGGTCACGGCTATGCGCCCTCCGAATACGCTAGGTACCTCCGGCTTAGTTCCCAAATCTTTCTCTATGTTTCATAATTCACTCCCAAGCACACTTAAACTCAGACTGTTTTATTAAAACTGAATTGAAACACCTTTCCCATCACACTAAAACACCTATTTTTAAAACATTTTTCTCAGAGTACTTGGTATTTTATTCCAGATGGTTTTAACATACTTTTGCAAGTATTTAACAGTGCAGAGAAGTCCTGAATTAAGATACTGTCTAGCGATAGGTCCACAGTGCAATACTATGGCAGTTATTCAGTATCTCCTTCTAAACTGTATTAAATTTCTCTTAAGTATACGTCAAGAACCCACCTAGCATTTATTGAAACACCTTTCCCTTCACACTCATACACCTATTTTAATAATATTTTACTCAGTGTACTTGGTATTTTATTCTAGATGGTTTTAACATAATTTTCGAGTATTTAACAGTGTAGAGAAGGCCTGAATTGAGATACTATCTGGTGTTAGGTCCATAGTGCAATACTATGCCAGTCATCCAGTATCTCCTTCTACACTCTATTAAATTCCTCTCAAATATACATCAAGAACCCACCTAGAATTTATTGAAACACCTTCCACCTCACACTCATACACCTACTTTGAAATCCTAAAAACTACTTAAAATTGGATTATATACCCAAACCACCCCTTCATACATCAAAACATTTCATTCATTAGAGTTACTCAAGGTCCATTCATCCATCACACAACTTTCCTTCATCAAACAATGCATTCTGAACATAGATTCAGGCAGTGCTAGTAGCCCTCCAAACATACTGTGCAAAGTTTGGCATAGTTCCTTCTTTTCTTTTCTATGTTCCATCATTGACACCCAAACACACAACAGCCCAATCTTGAACACCTTTCAAAAAAGTTAAGCTACTAAAAAATACACAAAACTAATTAAAAAATACTTAAAAACACAAAAAAAATACTCAAAACAAGTAAAAAATACATAAAACTAGTAAAACAAATACTTAAAACCATGAAAAAAGTACTTAAAACTATTGAAAAATACTTAAACCTATGTAAAAAAACCTTAAAAATAACAAAATTATATTAATTTTATCATACCCAAAGGAAATTTAAGCAATTGGTAAAAAATGTTTAATTAAATCGCAAAAGTTTGAACAAGTTTCATTCAAATTTATGAAATCACGAAGAAATAATCATCGGGTGGGACCACGTCACTACAAGCACCCATTGGAATAATCATTAATTAACAGTAATAAACAATTTACTCATTGGGTGGGATTATGTCGCCACAAGCACCCATTCGAGTTATCAGTAATAAACTATTTTATCCTATTCCGAACAAATAGAATGATATTATGAAAAAATCTTTAAAATTAATAAAAGATGGAACCATTTGCGAAAAACTAATTAGGAATTCTAAAAGTTGAATAAATTCCGAAAAAAGAATTTTAATGTATGCGGCAAAACTAATTAAAAATACTCCCAGTAAAAGCTCTCAACAACTGTACAATTATTTTTAAATAATTATGCAATTATTCAATACAATTTGTTAAACAAGCATAAAAGTTATCAAACATATTAATCCAATATCGAAAAGTATTAAAAAGCTCTAAATGTTAATACTATTTACTTACATAAAGTGCAGTAGAGAAGATGCTAACCGATCAAGGAAGACCCAGTTCAGGTGAGGCCTGAAACCTCCAGCTCAGGCAGGCAAGAAGAGGCAGCTGAAGCCCCTGAGCGAGCGCAGGCACTGGTCGCAGGTGGCCATTGTGAAGACTACCCAGGCGCTGTGCTGATCCCCATCCTGGGCTAGCCACTGGTGGATGGTCGCCCAAGCTGACCCGGTGACCGGCTCAGGCCGGCAGAGATGCAGCAGGTGGCAGGGGATAGACGTCCTTTGGGCTCTAGTGGAGAGGCTGTCCGCACCCCATGGCAACTGGATCAACAATGGCCGGTGGTGCTCCAGCACATGTATATATAAGCCTACACCCTAATCCCCTCCCTCCTCGGGAACCTATACAAACAAGGGAAATATATGGATTTGATAATAAAATGTAATTTTAGTAAACTAAATATGATTCCCTTAATGAATTAAATTATTTTAATTTGATATTAAAAGATTTTAAATGAATTAGGACATTTTTTAATTTTTCTCATTTATTACTGTATTGAGTTGATACTTTTAATGTGAAATACACATATTCTTTCGGTGTTAGCGATTACATTTACTTTTAATTTGAATTTCCATATGTATTTTATCATGTGATACAATTCCGGAACCTAATAGTCTTTGTAATACAGGATGTGCATTATTTGAAATATCTATTAATTGTATAGTTTTATTACATACTTGTAATTATGTAATAAGCATTGCATACATTACTGTCCCATATATTATTATTATTCTTATAATATTGTGTATCGTTTATAAGGACTCTGAATTATATTATCCGTGTCTTATCCGAGATTCGAACCCAGCTTATATTAACCACGTCTTACCCGGCAATCGAACCCAGCTTATAATAAGCATGCCTTACTGAGAATCGAACTCAGCTTATATTAACCATGCCTTGCATACGATTCGAACCCCAAACCCTATAATATAGCATAATCTGACTTTGCCCTAGGGGTTTGCAATGTAACACAACTAGGTTTATGTATGTGTGTTGGAAAATTATTTATTAAAAATAATACGTTTGTGTATGAGCTGTTTGTAACAGAGTTGGGAAGACATGAGTGCGGAAGACAGTGTCGTGCACGGTATTGCTCTCACTGGGTGATAGGGCTACAAAAGGTTTTCCTATGCCCTACACAGCAGGAAGACAGTGGCATGTCGGGGAAGACAGATGAGGGTTGGGAAACTGCTTTTAGCAGACACAAAATCTAAAAACTTGGCCAGAAATGTCAGTCTCTGCATGCTAGTCGCACAACAGAGTTTCTTTGATATATCATTATTTCTTCTTGATACAGTATTTGAGTAAAAAATTTTCAAAAGTGGTTACAGTGCTCGCCTCCAGTTATTTTTAAAATCATATAGTCTATTGAAATTTTTCAATTTGTAAGTATTTTGGGGAGTATTTCTTAATAGTTGGTTAGATAAGCTTTTCTCGTTCCTATTTAGGGGCTAATCTCATTGTTGGTTTTTTGTGTTGAGAGAGGGATACTCTGTTTAATGTTGCTTGAATATTCCCGAACATGTATTGTAATAAAATTTGTGAACAGTCAGGTCACTCTGAAACCTTAATGGTAAAGTACTAGAAATTGTTTTCACTTGTCCTGTTAGGGCTTTGTCTAGAAGCCCTTTTAACATTACCCTGTTAAACTGATATGCAGTGTTTGAGCTCTCTTGTTAAGGATAGCATGACATTTTAAAAACTGTTAATTGTTCAGGCATGAATGCACCTTAGTATTTTTTCGTGAAAATTGCAATCGAGTATATATTTTTACTCTTAAGACACAAGTTTCTCTTTCTAGTTAAGAACTAGCTGTTCAGTGATTACTCTCATAGTTATATGATTTTTACAATATCTAAACTTCACTTATTTTCTCTCTCTTTATTAATCAGAGTAATTTTTCCTTGTTTTGTAGTTAATCCAAAACATTTCACACTTCATTAATCAGAGTAATGCAAATTTCTTAAGGTAATCAAAAATTTTAAAAAGGAAAAAAGGTATAATAAATATACACAAATGTGTTAAATTTTAACATACACATATTTATTCAGTAATTTATACATCTAAGATTTTCTTTTAAACAGTTTGTTTCAAATACAAATGAACAATCATTTCAATATTACACAGTTTTAGGAGGCTCCATATACAAACAACCAATCATTTCAATATTACACAAGAACAGAACACATGTTGCTTCAAGAAATACATGACACATATTAGAAATATTAAAATATATCTACAACATTTTTTTATGCACAAACATAGCTAGCAAAACTTACATCAGGTGATCCACAAGCTGACCCACAAATATTTTAACACAAGTAAGTATAGGGTTTTAAACAAGTCATAAGCTACTTTCAACTTCAGTAAACAAAGTGTTCAGACATTTGCATAACATGGGATCCAAATGCCCTTCTTCAAGTCTACTTTCGAGGAGAGAATGTTTCTTACATCCTGGTTTTATCCTGTCTGTTTGAATAGACACTACTTTACATTCAGGTGAGTGTATCACAATACTTAAACTAAGATTGGGATGTCTCGACATAATGTGAATGCACATCTTCAATACTACATGGCAGTGGTGTTGTTGCAGTCATATAAAAAACAGGACATTTGCTCACATGACTGCATTGAATTAATTCATGGTGGTTTTAGTCTATCAGCAGCAAATACATAACCTTAAAATGAAATATTCTGTCACAAGAATGTAAATGCACGGGGAATTCCACTGTACCATTATATATACAATATATTAGACTTGCCTGGTTTCACACTAACATAATGATTTCCAGGATGAAAGAACGCCATGTTATGCATTTGCTGTCCAACACCCAACTCAGAACAATTAGCAAGGAACAATGTATGTATATCGATAACTTCATTCTCTAACTTTGAGGACTAAACATTAATTTTGCTAATTTTATTGCTCGATACACATAGCACTTTTAAGAAACACAACCAATACATACTAGGTAGCCAAACTCTTTGTTATGGTGTACAAACATATGAATATT
This sequence comes from Dryococelus australis, assembly GCA_029891345.1. Lineage (NCBI taxonomy): Eukaryota > Metazoa > Arthropoda > Insecta > Phasmatodea > Phasmatidae > Dryococelus > Dryococelus australis. The sequence goes on from CM057006.1 coordinate 31,711,912, forward strand.
ATTGTCACATTCTTCATAATACTAAAATGGTAAAATATTATCTGTTTTATAGATCAGATGTTTCAAATTCTGTTCATCATTACAAAAACTTGTTACAGAGCTCTTGCAATTAGTTTAAATGTTTTTTTCTCTAGCCTGTATGGTCGGCACTGATTTACAAGACATTTCAAATTGTTACAGTTAGTTAAACTGTAGTCAAAACTACATGGGTGATTACATGTTGCCAAATAACCAGGCCAATATGAACATTTGAAACGAATTTCTGACTTACACATTTCCTTAACTACTACATGTGAATATGCTACTCTAAAAGTTACAGAATATAACCCATTTTGAATAAATGCATACTTACAAGTAGGAGAGTACATTATTCTGAATTTGCCACTTCACAAGCATAGATATTACACACCAAAGGAAAAACTAAACCAGCGTGTTTGAAAATAAAGTTGTGGATGTTACCATCACACATTTCCTTCCAATGTATTGTTTTTCCCTGATGAGGTCTGGTGAGTTGGTAGGGAATTACCCTATCACTGCACTCCTCTTCTAGCTCCTCACTAAAACTGGCTGACATCAGCTCTTCAAATGTAGATGGTAAGTCACTGTCGGGCAGAGATACCTCACAGCACAATCACTGCATGCTAAGCCTTCACCAAAGCAAATACCGAGATTGGAATAGAAAGTGTAGCACCAATGTTCGATATTGTTACACACTTGAACTTGTAGAATACTGCCATATGGCTTAAAGAATACTCTTCTGTAACCTATTGCAGGACTTTGTATGAGACTGTGGGGTCAGAGATGCTAGCCATGACTGAAACTTTAATATTAAACTCTCCTTTATATAGTCTGCCAGATTAGAGGATCTTGCTTAACCAAACATTGTATTGCCACATGCCACAAGGAGACTTAAATTCTTGGTTGCCTATAAACATAACATGTTCCTTGTCACATTGTTCATTCCACGTGTTAGTATGGAACAGCACCATCCCTTCTGCATGAAGTATTCAATTTTCTAGCATGATGTGTTTCATTTAATTTAGAAAAGGCTTCAAATGCTAGTTGACTCTCATTCCAAGGCAGTTTACTGCCAGGTCGCAAATTATACAAAGGACAAAATCTGTCCCATAACAAACGTCGAACACTTTAAAAGTTTATGTTGGACTAATTAACAAGAAATGCCAATGTTCTTCTCCGTTACACATTTGAATTTCTAGACGACCGTCTTCTTTGTGTCGAAACAACACTCTCCTGTAACTTGGAATATCACTACCATATTGAAGTGATGAGTCGAACTTCTCGTATCATAACTGATATGCTGCTGCTGTATGTTTGTTCCTTTATATATTTGTCAAAGAATAAATGTTTTTCACACTTTGCTGGGAGTGTATCACTGAGTAGATTTAAACATCATCTTGAAATTTTCGTAATTTCAACTTGGTTTAATCAAATTTACAAACACACACATTGCTGTTCCAAACCTCGCATTGCCACATACCACAAGGCGATATTTTAATGCTGCTACTTCCTTGCATGTGCATTGTGTGTTGCTTGTTATTACATGTTTCAGTCCATGTGGTGGGAGTGTCATAGAACTCTCTATTCAGTTTATGTTTAATTTGTATAAATCCTTGTTCCTTGATTATTTCTTCACTTCTGTTTTTAAAACACAGATCCCACGATGAACAGGGCAGTTCGCTGTTGGGTCTCATGTTAAAAACAAGGCAATCATCATGTTCATAACACAATACTCATTCTGTGTATATATTTCCTGCAAAACTTTGTGCAAAGTTCTAATGTTCATCTCCGTTACACATCTGGAATTGGGAGTATATGTTCTTTGGAGATTGGAACCACACTCTCTTGTAACCTAGAGTAATGCTGGATTATATCTGCTCTGGATTGAATGTCTCCATTTTAAGTTTTTACGCAGGCCTGAACCTATAACAAACAAATTTTCGAATCTTTATGTGTCGGCAGGATGCTGGTACAAATATTCTCTTAGAGTTTCGCTTTTGCATTGTGAACAGAACATATTTGTATCACTATGATTAGTGTTATATTGTTTTACTAGCAAATTAATGCTTGAACAGGCATGATATTTTCTGATGCTTACAATTTCTGTATTAGTCAGACTTTTCTAAAATTCCTTTCTGCATATTTCCCAGCACATATATAGGGTAGTCTTCGAGAAGCACATTGTTCATGTGCTGTAAATGGTCTTCATAAGCTATATCATCAGAGTCCCATTTCAAACCATATACTTTGTACGTTTGATGTCGAAAACTCATTTTCAATTCCTGATTTAAAGTATACCAAGGTCTCGGAGCTTTGAAAGATGGCACTTTTCTTTCATTATCGTCAGTTGCATAAGAAATTGCAAGCTCTTTAATTATAAAAGAATTGTCTTGATAATTTCCGAAACCTTCCATGAAACACATCATGATTGTAAATTACAATTTTGAATCACATTTACATCAGAGTTTTAACAAGTCTAATTTTGTTTACAGACATTCACTTGTGGCTTCCGAATCAACTTCATCAATACTAGAATCATCTCTTGGTAAAATGGGATTATTAACAAGTTACGTTTCGCCACCTTCGCATTGCAGAATCTCTTCTCAGATGGACTGTGTTTGGTTGATTGAAGAAAGCTGGTGTACCATATGGGCAATCTACATCACAAGTCAAATACAAGACTATGTCCTCATCGCCTCTTGAATCCTCTAAGAAGAATGGATACACATGTTGAATTTCGTGTTCTGCAAATGTTAGTTAGCAGCAAGAGGGTCTCGACATCTAAACTTAAAAGTATTTTGCTTTGTCCATATGCTAAAATGGCAACAACACTCTGGCACATTATTCACCAGTGTTTTGACAGTAGTGACGGTTGTGCATATTACCTGCTGTTGAAGCTTGTAGACTGATGAATGCAGGGGAGAGATTATCTTTTATATTATTCGGGTGAATAAAAAATATAGAAAGAATATTTACACATCTGGTGCTGGTCTGTTGATTAATACAACCACACTCCCAACACGATCTGACTTGGTCAACTGTTGGCTTAAGACTGAAAGATAAATTAATTTATTGCTTCTTATATACTATACGAATTCAAAATGGCCACAGTTTTGCATTGGTACCTTTTGTATCAAATAGGATGAAAATATTGGTACTTAATTAATACACTGCACACCCCAAGTATGGTCTAAGACACTTTTTCTATGTAACATGTAAGGTTTGAGAATTTTATCCTTCACTACTCAAAACATCACAAATTAATTTTCTATATATTTTTACCTTGGCTAGCTTCAGAACCTTTCCAAAAGAGAGAAAACTCCTCATTCAAGCATAGACAGTACCACCCCCAGAGTTTGTCAGTAGGACAGAAGATACTGATATACAACTAATAAGCAAAAATAATGACATAATTAATAACACTTCTTAAGATTATCAATGACAAGGTCTAGAATAAGGTGAATATGTTAGGAAATTTTAATGAATATCATTGAGAACTAATTATTGTTTTCTATCTATCAAACCTTCATATGAACAAAGTGGCATATATTCACAATCTAAGCCACATTCAAAAGCAACATTTTTTCTGAAAAAATAATTCAGATATTGGACATTAGATTAAAATTAATAATTTGCCTAGCATAGTGAGTGAAAATAAAATATATTAATTTTCATAAAAATATGAAATTAACATTTTATTAATCTCTAATTAGATATATGGCCATATAGAACTTTTAATGAAGAACGCTTAGGTATGAAGATGATTCTCCTTCAGCATATGTTAATAACTCTAGCTCATTGCTCGAAATGCTTGTCCCTGGACTTCCACAGTAGCTCGAAGTGTTGGTATGTTGTTACCCTCCAGATGCAATGGTGTATCCCTAGTTGTGGCATCCTTCCTTGGATATGGTTAGTTCCTGGATTGGAACCACTTCTTTGCGGTCCTTCATTAGACCTTAAACTGTCCAAACTTAATATCAGCCAATGATATTGCAGCCATTACTTCTTTAAATCAGGCTGGGTAGCAAAAAGAGAATTATTTTATCTACTTTTTTATAGCAGTTTGGCCGACTCTTCAACATTATTTTATTTATTTTTAGCCTTTATGAAGATGAATAAAAATAATAATCGTAACAAAACAAACAAATGCTGATCAAGACAAAATTTGTCATTACATGTGTCGCCTCTTTATATTTGCGAAACATTTCCAAATTCATAGAGATTAATGCAAATATTTTTAAGCATAAAGAAATGCAATAAATTATAAGCTTATCCTATCTAAAATTAACCAAAAAAATACACAAAACTATTTACAAATTACTAGATGTTACACTTTTCGAAAAAATTATTGAAATATAGCTGATTTTGGCATTTTAAAACTCATTCCAGCCTGAAATCATGGTATTTTTAATGTTCATATTTACCCAAATATACTTTTGTTCAAATATCCACCTTTCTGAAATATTTGAGTGGTAGGAATTGTAAAATAAATTTATTAGAAACATATTTTAGTAAAATAGATACGTTCATTAGCTTCCAAAAATCCTACCGGCATTCGAAATATGGTAACCTAATGCATTAATTTCCACTTTGTAATGCAGTATTTCTTTAATATTAGTCCTAAATATGAACATTTGGTATAAATATTAGTTGGTCACATTCATAAAATAAGCTTGTTAGATATGAAGATTGGTTTAAAAAATTTTAGTTTCGTACATAATACGTGTTTTGGAGACTATATATGCTCATACGTTTAAAATGCATATCGAAGCGTGTTAGCTAGCAAAAATGTTTGGATTGAAGAAATGTTTACAGAAGATGTAAATGGATTTTTCAAATATTTAGTGTGAATATTGAACAACGTAATATTTGTGTTGTTAATTGGAAATTTCCCTAAATTGGTTTGTTTGCGGGATATTTTTTAGGCAAATGTTTTAGAATATATTACGTTACTAGAGTTTACAATGTCCTTGGCGAGCCAGCATTCCCGGGCAGGTGTGCACTAAATTTGCTGGTCGGGAGAGCTGGTTCCCACGACCAAGTAACTGCTTGCTGCCCCGACTGGTGCAACAACTGTCTCGCCGTGAAAGATTGTGCTTGACTCTTTATGTGTGCAGGAGCCACACTGAGGGAGGTGGTGTGAGGGTGGTCCGCACTGACTTTGTTGAGCACCCGGCAGGGGGAAGGACAGCGAAGCACGGCAGGCGACAGTGAATGCTGTATTGTCGGCCTTGCAATGTGACTTGATGTGGCGTGGTATCTTGGAAGGGTTGGGGAGAGGGGTAGTGTCGGTCATAATTTTTTGGGATGGTGCTTAGTGCAGGCGAAGGCATCCGCGTGGGGAAAGGGGGTGGCCTGGTATGGGGATAGCAGAGGAATGTGCATGTATAGTAGAACTCCGCAGGGAAAGTCAGGGGCGGGGAAGAGGACGATCTCCGATACCTGGTGCTTTCTGCATGCAGCAGATGAGACTGTAAACTTTCTCCCTTCTTGCCTGAGCTCACACAACACAGCTAGCCTTGTCCCCCTCTCCACATCACGCCGCTCGAAGAAGTTAGGCGAATAATCTATTGCTTTCTTGGCTGTGTGAGAGTCTGAAGTATTTTCTTTGCACCTGCCAGCTACGCGTTGGAGGAGGCGGGGTGAAACTGGAAAATGTATGGTCTCGAGAAGCATTAGTATTTGAGGCAATTTCTTCGACCCTGTCAACAATGTGGCCGAAGAGGTGGGGGTGGGTGGAGTAATTTTAAGTTTCCGAGAGCCTTCAGTTGCAAACGAGCCGTCGACCTGCCTCGTTGGATAACACAAGGCATTGAACAGTTTTAACGTTTCCTACCCAATGCACTTCTCAATTTGTTTATTAAAGTCTCGCGTGTTCGTATAAATGCTTCAGCTATTTATTAAATTATGTGATTGTTGAGAATTATGTGGCTCTTGGAAAACATTTTGAGGAATTGCTGCGATTTTAATGTGCGGTAAGAGGGAAGTGTTTTTCGTGGATAGTTGCATGTGGTTAAATTAATTTCTTAGTGCAATCAATAATTTTTGTAAGGCGTTTCTTGATGTGTGATTTGAGAGCTGATGAGGGACAGGGTAAAATACGTATTTATATTAGTGTATGTGTACTCTTGTTGGGAGGGGGAGGGGGCATGGAATTGGTGAGTTGTAACTTTATATTTGCTGGGCGTTTGTTTAGTTTAATTAAATTTGTTTCGTTCATTCCATGATTGCGCGATTAAAGTCGGTTTAATGTTACATGATTTAAGTATTTTGGTTAATAATTAAAGTTCGATAACTTATTTTAACGTATCTTTTCATTAAAAAATATTTACTTTAATTTCCTTGGTGGAAGGAAACATTTATCCCGTACATAAACTAGTTAAATCCTCACTATGCATCCAGACATTCGACCGCTCCGCATATCAGTCACAAACAAGGAAAATAAAAAAAATGTCCCTTATACCAGTCTTACACCAACATTAACTCCTATATAAACAATTCTAACCCACTTCTCTGGTCAGTCGGCTTGTAAACGTCACAGAGAACACATCGATCCTGCTCTGCCATCTTAACCCTTATGACTATTAACCCTTTTAACACCAATAAAAAAATATAAAAAATAAACAAAGAACTTCGATATTAAAGTATTGTTTTATTAATCGATTAATCGAATTAATCAATTAAATTAATATATTAATCAATCAAACAATTATTTAATCTCATTTTCATATTATAATCAGACACTAAGTCCAGTCTTGCACCAAATGCGACTTAGGCCACTCTTGCGCCAGGTGTCCCAGAAGTGAGTCGTGCGCTCTACTTATGATGGTGAATATAAGTGATATAAGTGACACAAAACTACCTGGCCTTGAATGCTAGTAAGTGAAAAGTGTGTAGATGTTAAATACTCGGGCGTCAGTGTTTTTTCATTGGTTGCTTCTACGGTAAAAGGCGAATTTTTATTTTGCCTGGACTCTATAATCCATTCACGATTACTTCACAATTGTCTGAAGCCCTGCTTAAGTTCTACTTCCAGGATATTCCTCCGGCTCGTGCAACCAAAGCTTAACTAAGTCTAGAGAATTACACCAAAGGACAACGCACCGAATTCGTGCGCACTAAGTTGTAATTATATTTTGCATGAGAACTATTTTTTACTAATCGCTACCAACACATTTTGTCTCGCTGTTTTTGTTCTCATTTATTATAAACGAAATATTATTATTTAAAAATAAAATAGAGGCAAAACTTCAATTTAACGAAAAGTAAGATACTCTCATGTTTACAGAGCCTATAAGACGCTTGTGATACATGGAATGCTTAACTTTGAAGTAAAGCAACTGCCTATGGAGCACTGCACCCGACAATACAACGTGAAGAACCCATTAAAAAGTAGTACAGACACCATAAGAATTGTCAGAAAATTGCGACTTATGCTGTATATGAAAGAAGAATGTATATATTTCGCAATGTTATACAATATATTACTAATATATACTTTTTAAATGTAAAAATTAATCGATTAAAACAGTACGTATTTTTTTACAAAATTTAAACGCATTTACATTCTGGATGCTTTGGAAATCAGAATTTGCATTAAAATATTCTCAATTAAGATCGTCATAATATTTACTGTGATCATGTGTAGGTGAAACCATAGTAATAATATATCATATCGATTTTATAATTAAATTTATTTACGTCAGGTTCAAGCATAAATGTTTGTGACAAATGGACGCACATACAAATAATGATAGAAATTATTTTCACATTATTATTAAAAATTTTCTAACACAACACATGTGTTCAATTGCTTGCAACAACATACCGCACTCGTGCACACTCATTTTCATAATATTTTGCAAGAGAACTATTTTTAATAGGCATTAACATCACACCTATTTTTCTTCTGTTTTACTCATATAAATTATATCTAATTTATGGGCAAAATGTAAGTAAAATTTCAGTTTAACCAAAATGAGATCCTTTTTTTTTTGTGTTAGCAAGAGTATAAAAAGCGTCTGGACATGATATGCTTAGCAAACAACCAAACACTTTATACATGGGCTAATTTGTCAAAGGTTTAACCCTTTGAGGATGGCATACATTTTATATCACCGAGGACAATGTTGAAGTGAGCTGCCTATATTCTCTACTATAGCAATATCAGTTATGTCGGCCTTTGTATTTTAACTTACCATGCTCCTATTGGATCTGGGTACATCTCACACGCTCACCGTACTCTGCAACTTTTATTATTGGCTGGCCGTCGGCCAATGAAGTCATGCGTCGACAGCGCACCAATTGACGTGCCACGACAATTGTAACAGATTTCGCCGTCCTACGTATGCATTCGAGAACATATTAGAAAGAACCGTTTTATTCTTACAAACTGAAATATTGGCAAGTCGTAATTTTCTATTCAGATCCGATGAAGTTTAGCAAAGCAGTAAACATATAAAAGTGTGAGTTTCGTCCTCAACAGCAAAGAAATTTCCATACAAACGTAACCCCGCATGTATACGTGCACACTCCTCAAAGGTTTCATTTAAAAAAGTGCGAATAAACCGCGAATAGACTATTAAGTGATTGATTCTACTTAAGCCCAATATGTTTTCGTCATCCTTTATTTTTGTTAGAAGTAAGGTGGGAGCGTGGTGTTAGATAAGGTGACAATATACTCGTTTCATTGTTCACATAATCCTGTCGCTATTTTCGACCAGCAGAGCTGTTATCACCACGTTGTGAAACATAGCCAAATATTTGTAGCTCGACTACGCGACGCCACGCGATCGCGCGGGGCAATCCGGGAATCAAACCGCGTCGTCCGTATTCTCCGGTTTCCACGACAGCTGTCATGCAGATTAGTTGTAACATTTTGGCGATGGGGTTTATTTTGCATCGGCTCGTCGACGAAAGCCTCTTTTCTTTCATCTCTGCCGTAACAACGTGCTATCGTGACCACGTGCGAAAATCCGGGAGGGACCCGGCCGAGGATTGAACCTGGTTAGCCTCGGTGGGAGGCGAGCAGGCTAAACCACTCAGCCACCGTGGCCCCCGGCGTAAAAGAGAGTTTAAGGTATGCCGTACATGGCAAGGGCTTCCTTAAAACTCATCATTCTGATAACATTAAGTAGTATTATACCACAGTTTTTGTGCTGTAATAAATAGACGTGGTTTTGAATACAACACTACTTAAAAGCTTATTTATTTCTATTTTTCAGTTCTATTATTGCATTGTTTCAAGTGAAAATCGGGCAATGCTACGTATGGCTTTTATTTATTGCAGATTTAATTAAATAAGAACATACTGACATGCTACTGTGAATACAAAGCAGGTCAGTACAAGTGTTGAAACGTATTGTTGAACTGAGTTTCTATATTAATCTGTACGACGCTTGGTATTGCGTTGTTGCAGGGGGGATGCAGGGGAATCTTGCATCGCTAGTTTGCCCGTTAACGTATTTATTTTGCGATCAGCGCTGTCGTTCATATTTGTTTGATTTTCAGTAAGAGAGCAGTTATTCTTAACGTACATCGTTGCTGATTTGCGGATTCACTAGGCTCCAGACAAAACTGAAATGCCATATCTTAGTTCGTTTTAAGATATGATTAGACAAATTAAACTTATAGAAATAAAACATTTGTAAACATTTCCTACGCAATTTTTCAAAAATTTCTAAAACGTTCTATAGCGTGCTGTTTTAAAGATTTCTTGAAGTAACTCATGGTACCTTATTTTAATGTGAATTATCTCGATTCGGTTAGTATGTCAATTAATATTATTTACATGCCACAAAAGCTTTAAAATTGTGATTTAGACATGTCGTTATGCAACAAATATTAAGTCTGAAATTTTTTATGCGGCGAAATAATAGTGGTAAGTAATATCCAGTGGTTTAGCAGTATTTCGTACTGTTATGAAGTGATCAGGCCTTAGCTGAACGGCCTGCCTGATCACACCTTCAAACATTGAACCAGGGCACGAGCGCGATTGATTGCAATAACACCTTGCGTAAGACAGTTGCAGAAACTCCCTCCACCGGCCAGTAAACGGGACCGAAAATATTAAACAACGCGCCCGATATAGGCCAACGTAACACTTGGAGCGGTGTCTTTTGTCGTCGGGGCAGCGGACCAAGAAGACATGGAGATGGGTATGTCCGGCCGTCGTTAACCGCCTCCTAGAATCAGCCTCCAGCAACATGGACAAGGTGGGGACTTTCTAATTAGATTGTAGTAGTTGTGGCATGCAGTATTAAAACTTATTATAATTAATTAGCATCTTGGTATTCTATTTAAGCTCGCCCGATCAATAGTCACGTAAATAATTATTGTATAATCATTATGTGCGATAAACTCCAAACTATACTGTTGTGTTCTACATATCCATGACTCATTATGTAGCTACACCCATAGCTCCCTTCATGTATGAACTGACCAACAAGTCCGTTTATAACTGTACGAATATAAAATAATGAATTTATCTGTGACCAGCACCCTTAAATATTCGGGCTTTATGCATTCGTTGCTTACACTGTGAAAGGTAACTTTTTATTTTGTCTGGTTTGCACTTTTAAGGTTGACGGTATGTATTTCCGTTTGTTATACGGAGCGTGCGAATGGACTATTTTTGGTTGGTGGCTCCCCTAGCGGAGAGAGACGGCAGTAGCAACAGAGTGGGAGAGAATAACGAGCAGGCACGTTGCAGAAAACGGTACTACGACGTGGCTGGGAGGAACGTATTCGGTAAATTTCAGCAGGTTTTCTCAAGATTCACTTTTCGTCTTAACTTCCTAGACTCCGCTTCAAAGAAAGGCCAAAATCTTAAGTATTGGAAGCGCATATTCGACGTAAGTGAGTGGGTGTAGTGAGTAAGTGAAGAGAACCGGGCGTCTCTTAACAGCGAAGTCTCGAGAGTGTGGAGCGGCACCGGAATGAAGGGGCGTGGGAAACGGGAGATCCCCGAGAAAACCCGCCGACAAGCAGCATCGTCCGGCATGATTCCCACATGCGAAAATATGGGAGGGGCCCGGCCGGGGAATGAGCCTGGTTCGCCTTGGTGGGAGGGGGGCAGGCTAAACCACTCAGACACCGCGGCCCCCGGCGTAAAAGAGAGTTTAAGGTATGACATGACGTACATGGCAAGGGTCTCCTTAAAACTCAAAATTCTGATAACATAAAGTAGTATTATACCACAGTTTTTGTGCTGTAATAAATATACGTGGTTTTGAATATAACACTAGTTAAAAGCTTATTTATTTCTATTTTTCAGTTCTATTATTGCATTGTTTCAAGAGAAAATCGGGCGATGCCACGTATGGCTTTTACTTATTGCAGATTTAATTAAATAAGAACATAGTGACAGGCTACTGTCAATGCAAAGCAGGTCAGTATAAGTGTTAAAACATATTGTTGAACTGAGTTTCTGTATTAATTGTGAGAGAAAAACTTGCAAGACAACCATTTATGTACACCAGCGCGGAAAACCTAAGTGTATTAGCGGAAGTTTGCATTCGAAGAGAGGGAACGTTGAAGAAATGTTCGCATCAAAGGTTGCAGTTGCCGAAAATATCGATTTGACCTCGAATTTGACGCTATAGGACATAATTAGACTGCATGGACAAATAAAACACTTAGATTATTCTTATAAGAACTAACATGTTGATAGCAGAATGTTTCACAGATAAGAGTCTAATGTTGTTCAGGCAGAATTAATGCTGCAAGTAGATACAGTAGTGTAATTTTTCTTTTCTGTGAACCGCCAGTGTTGCTTTTTAAAGTAATATACTGTTATGCTATTAATGTTACAGTAACGTTAAGCATTTTTGTAGCAATATTAATTCCTTACTGTACTGCAGGCATTAATATTGTGTTTATGCTGCGGCAAAACAAATTTTGTGTTGAACTGATGTTAATAGTTGTGTTGAATTTTTTTAATTATTTTCTTTGCTTTGCCTATATATAGACATGCCAACTATAGTTATTCTTGCTTTTCCCCGGGATTTAAACACTGTTTTTAATCGACCTCTGAAAAATGTCATCGCTCCTACTTGCACCTATTTTAAGGCGGATTCCCACTGGCCATTTCCCCCCCCCCCCCCACCCACCCGCCAAAGCTTCTATTTCAGAAGGTGTTTTGAAATTACCCGCACTACATATCCTAAATAACAGCTTCCCAAACTTTATCGAACTGCCACAGCTTCGCTACATTGTTTAATTTTTAGCTGTTAACTGACCAGGCGAAACGCGAGATTATTTCTTGCGAACGATTACTAAGGCGACGATATCAACAGTAACAAATAATGGCGAAAATTCCATAAATCCAAAATGGCGGGTGGGAATCTGCCTTAACCAGCACACTGTCTGGTATGCGCCCAGTAAAGTTGGTATCGACGGAGAGAAAGTAGACCCATGGCTAAACGTGGAATTAAACGTGTCAGGTAAACGTTTGTAAATACTGGAATTAATTATTTTGCTTTCTGGTTTACTTTAAAGCATATAAGCGTAAAAATGAGCAAATTTGTGAGATATTTACTTTTCCACTAATTTCATAGTTTCACTCGGCTGGCGCACGAACAAAGTGATCAGGCCAGTGGTAACGTTAATCTTACATATGGCGGAAGAATACGCAATGTATATCATAAGCAGGGCTTTCAGAAGTGCTTGATTTACCGAGAAAAACCTATATTTTGCAGATTTCAAAGTTAGGTGCCAATATCCAAACCAGGATGTATCTGGGTGAGGCGCAGCCTAACGGCAAATGATACGTTCGACCTACGAGAAATTCTGCTTGTGCAAGTAGCAAACTGGTGCCCACATCTCTGTATCACTGCCATGTTTCGCTCTCGCTTTACAACGTAAGGATCTCCTAAAGTGCGATAAAGATCACCAACATTAGACTGTCGCCAAACAACTACCTGGTAGGCAGGGAAAAAGAGAGTAAAGCTCAGCTATGGAAACAGCTCCCAGGCGCTACCCTGGGAATCCTGTAAAAGAGTGCTAGCTTTGCAGCATAAAGTATGAACGGAGGGGGGAGGGGGTTAGCTTCTCCTCGCCTCCGCAAGCTGACAACCAACTGGGTGGCCAAGGTCCCTCACAAGGGACCGATCTACCCCCGCGCTGAGGGAGTAGCGTCCCAGTGATGTAAAATGGCGGACTACCTGGTAAACTGCTGACGGATAAACCAGTTCTAGGAAGACAGGTTATTCCTGTCCTTTCACTGATGCTTGTTGATAGCACTAAAGCTTTGTAATAGGTTCACCATATGTTTCGTTCTGATCATTTTGACGAGCGAGTCACGTGGCGGAAGTTGCGAAGTTTCGGAATTTGAGAATAGAATTTCATTGTATTGATTGATGTTTCAGAGAGCATTTTCATAAATTGAGAGAAATTTGTCGGGACAATATTACTTACTATGCCTGTTAAGATAGGGGTATTTATTTATTTAATTTTATTTCATCTTTCTTTGGTGAAGCTAGGATAAAATGCCTTCTCCCACACTTAATAAAATTGAATACGGTGAAGCACATACATAAGGGTTATTTTGAGAAACTGTACTCTTGTTATGTATTTTGTATGAAAACTAGACATGATTTGATCGGAACCGACGAGAGACTTACAGGAAAGTTTGAGTAACTCGATAAACTTAATGTTTTTAGCGTTAAGAGGGGTGAAATGAGATTATGTAGGAGCGACGAGTGCAGTAGTAGGGGAAATGTGAGTACCTCGAGAAAACCCTCAGGCCAACTGCATGGCCCCTCATGTTTCTCTCTTACGAAAATTCAATAGCGACTCGGCTGGGGATCAAACCAATATAGTATTTGTGTGAGGTAAGTACGGTAGCCAATACACCACCACGGTCCCCACATGCATTTTGAAACATATGGAGCTGATGGTTAAGATTTACAGTATACCATGTACAAATTTTGTGAGTTATGCGTTGGAGAATATACGCTTATCATTTGTAACATCCAGGGAAAGGTAATGAATACACAAGAAACTGATTACTATAAAATAAAATTCCCAACTTAGTAACATCAACTAGCGTAATTAATTTTTGAAAAATTGTACTGCAAATTTGAGACCTTAGTATTTTCTTGAGAAGTATGTATTGCTAAAATTCTGCGCGCATTAAAATATGGAAAGCAATGCAATGGAAAATTTTTCACACACTCAATAGGCCTGACAAGAATCCACGATGCCTAGGTTCGCTCCACAGTGGCTGCAAGGGAAAATTATTTTCACATGCAGTTTTTTGCACACATTTTAAGTGAGTGCCCTGACATCTTTATATCAGAATGTGTGCGGCAATTTAAGTTTCAGGAACAATAACTTGTAATAACCTACTCATTCAGCGCCTTTTACATTTCGCTCTGTCGTAATATAGTTCTATGGAAAATTATGACAGGCCACCATACTATGTCCATTTATGTTTAAGTTTATCAAGCGTCGCATGTTTCATACCATTCCCATTTATCCATTTCCATGCGTTCTTTCAGAAACCAGTTATCTTAAGAGCAATACTAAAAAAAATCATTTTGCATGCATTGAACGGCCATAATTACTTCACAACACCATAAAAACACTGTTAAAATATTAACAGAAACGTTTCCCTTGATTAAATTTACATAAACACTTCACTTACATACAAATACACACACATACACTTATATATACATACATACATACAAAGCAGTGAGCACAGGCAATAAAATTCCAATAATCAATTTATCTCATTATAAAACAACCTGCCAAAAGCGTTATGAAAACAAAAAACATTTCGAATTGTCGCACTCTTAATACAAAGGCTACTGAATATGCGTTTACTTTTATTATACAAAAGACCATATTGTAAAGAAATTTGCATTCCATATATATTATATATATATATATATATATATATATATATATATACTATAACTTATAAATAGTATATATTATAATAGTATATATTATATATAGTATGTATCATATATAGTAGATATTATGTATAGTATATACATATAACATTATAATGCACATTCTCCTTTTTATGAACAGAAGCTTATACGGATGCCTTCGTTTCTTCATGGCCTGGACATAAGCATTATTTTCAAGTATAAGGCCAGCTTAATATTTGTAACTGCAACGTCTGTGACATCGTTGTATATGCAGGTGGTGAAATTTCGGGGCTCATGTTGACTTTACGAATACCAAGTTTGCTTACTAAGTGTAGTTTTCATTGGGTATCATAACGATGCACGTATCTGAGAGATACTACACAGCAGAACATTTGGATATATAAACAGACGTACGCACATATAATCGTAAATAGCGCATACCTGTAAAATCTCTAACGTTGCATTTGAAAGTCCTCCAGGGGCGTATCCAGAGAGTGTGAGAGGGGGAGGGGGGCTGAGGGGGCCGCAGTCCCCCCCCCCCCCCGCCAAATGACACACATATTTTAAAACCCTATTTTTAAAATGTCAATCATTATATTTATATATTTATTACCCACATGACACATTTTTTTACAACCTATATTAAAATGACAATCATTATGTATATTTACATGTTATTAATCACACATATGATTACATCTTATACATGAAAACTTCGCTTTTCTGAATAAATTGGGGGAAATAGTCAAGTACATAGTTCCTAAAAATGTGAGCGAGTTTGCATAAATAGTTATCCTTCAGCTGTGACTTGTGAACGATGTACTACTAGTGACAATACTGATACTCATCAGCCCCCCCCCCCCCTCAAAAAAAATTCCGGATACGCCCTTGAAATCCTCTAAAACGATCATAAAAACGAACATGTATTGAAGTCACAAGTCTAAAGCAAATTCGTATGAGCCGATGTTGAGACTGTAGTAGAGCATGTTGTTTTTTAAATATGTATTTGAATGTCAAGATTTCTGAATGTAACATATTAACTAAAGAACTAATCCCAAACGAAATGTTGTACCGTATTGCACAAGTACGGTGCAACTTGAAAAGGCCCGCGGACGTACTTGCATACGTCTTTTCAGTATAGGCTATTATGATATCGGTAGCACTTATAGTAAGCAATGGTGTTTTGTTCACCATTGCGTACTGGGATATACAGAAATAAATGGTGACGAATATCTTAGTGTTTATTTACATCAAGTTTATAAAATAAAAAAAATAACTTCCTTACGGTTAAGATACATAACGCATTCTGTAATATCAGCATTTTTTGAAGCACGAAAAAAATTATTAATAGTAGAAATAACAAAATGTACATTGTTATCAAAAGTGACATATTTATTAAGCTTACTTTTGTATAATGTGAAAACGCGAATGACTACACTTCAATGTAGTATTGTTTGCCAGTCGTTTTTACAGCTAACGGCCAAATTGATCCAGTGATTCCAACATTACGTGCACGTTTACTTTTCTATCAACTACAAGGAGACACTTATCCTTTCTATGTAATTTCAGTTTTTTTTTTTCTCTTGCAAAACGCAATATAGTCAAATAAATGGAAAGTTTGATTTTGTGCTTTCTCCGATAACGGTTTTTTTTTTGCCGAAAGTGGCGCTTATGTATATTATTTATTAATACGTGTAATTTTCTACACTATAATATTCACGTGTTTTCCATTACATCTGTTTTGTAGACTAACAGAACGGTGTCATGTCAAACTGCTGGGCTGGCGCACGCGATTCACGTGCGCTTGCCACATTTACGAATAAACTAGACGGATAGTAAATTAAGTTGTGGTTATACTATACAGGTACAGCCAACGGGAATTGTTTCAAGTTCGACCAACGAAGCCAGCGGTTGTGTGACGGCTAGAGCGCTCACCTTTCACAAAGGTGACGCGGGTTCGATCCCGGTGGGCCACCCCGTACTTTGCATTCAGAAAAGACGGAGAACGTTAGTAGTGGTCTATGGCTTTCTTGGAGTACTCCAACTTCACTCACACGCATTGCATCCCATCGTTGCTCGATCCTCTTCTCAGTTCACCTTCATCGGCACTGAATAAGGACCTCAGATAATCAGCGCCAGTAAAAACTCTCACGTTTAACCCCCCCTCGCTTTTATGTCACTTTAATAAAATATAACATAGTATTTTATAATAATTTTTTTTATAAAATTAAGTTAACAGGATGAACGAATACAAGCACTGGTGTCTGTAAACACTTAGTAATTAATTGCTAAACATTTTCAGAACCTTGCAGTAGGAGAGAGGCAGCTCATTAGTACCACTTGCAAGAAAAGAGATAAAATGTTGCAAAAGAAACGCTACCCTTGCGCTAAACATGTTTCTCCACTGTAAATGTGCCTTATGAACACACCCGCGGGATGAATACTTAAAAGTCTAAAGCTGCCCTCTCTTGTCCCGGCGTCCAAGAAATGGAAGTGCACCTTTCTTGAAGCAAGATCTTGTATTATTTGTTTATCCTACCGCACGCTGTTTTCACCGTCACCATCCACAGCTCCCTGTAACTCCGTGGATCAAACGAGAGAACAACTTATGACAGCGCAATGCCTTCTCGTACTCTCGGTGTAACCTAATGTAATAATAGGTGCCGAGATGGTGTAGCGGCATAGAGCGCTCGCGTCCTACCGAGGTGCTCTGGGCTCGATTCCGGTGAGTTTTCTCGGAGGATACACCCTTCCCCCCACAGGCTTTCAATCTGGCAATGCTTCATATTCACCTCATTTCTATTACATGCAATGAAAGCCCACAGATTAAACTACGCCCGTATGTTCGTACTTTTCTCTTACCGCTTAAGGAAACTGCATAGACATGCTTTTAAAAATGTGATATTTGACCATTTTCACGATTTTCTTTCCTCCATGAATATACTTAATATGCTACAAGTAAAAACATAGAGGCATAGATGGTTGTTTTTTTTTACATTTTCCAGCAAATAGTCGTATTACAAAACATATATTTACCGAGACAGGCGAATACGCGTAAACAACGATTATGTTTCAATGCACACTCCTCTTAAGACATGGAGATTGGTTTTTTTTTCGTAGTTACCAACTTTACTGTGCACATGCCAGTTGGTGTGCCACGTTAACATGCATGCACATGTAGGGACGGTGACATGTTAATAGGTTGATTTCAAAAGGTTGCACCATCTATGTCATTGCCCACAGGAAACTAGAGTGATAAATATAAATAAACAACTTACCGTAAAGAGAATATGCACACTTGCTCTCATTTTACTGTTGGTATTATTGTTTTATGGCTATAGCTACAAAAAGGAAAGCCATAGACACGACATCGTTAATAATAACTGCATTTCTTTTCATTATTTAATTAGGTGCCTTGATAAGCCTGAGAAAGTGGCACTTCAGTGGTAGTATACGGTACGTATTTTTCTAAAATAGAAATAGCACATATTTTCATTCAAATTTCCTTACATTATACGCGAGCATACTCTAATATAACCGCCACCCACTTTATTTTTACGACAGCGATATTTTGAATTCTGTTGGTATCTGCTAACAGGAAAATTTTTTCTCAGTCACGGGCCTATCTAGTAATTTTAGTATACGTCTACTGGTTTGTTTTTAATTGAATTCGGAACCGCAGCCATTTTGTCGTGGTGGTCGTTGAGCAGCATTCAATCTCTTCATCGCTTGGGAAAGTTTGTTCCTTTTAATTTTTATGTAACACCTGCCATTCTTGAATTTTTTGCGGAGCCATTGCACACAAAAAAAAAAGTAGTGTTTCTCGTATAGTTACGTTATACGTTTCACTAAATACAATGGTAAAATTATATATTCAAAAAGTGCAAAAGTAATAACTAGCATTCACGATCAACCACTGACAACCGTACCAGTGGCGGCTGGTGACTTTTGAAACTGGGAGGGTTGTGGCGATCCTAGCTCAGATCATTACAAATAGCATTTTTTTAAATAGGCACAGTGATAAATATTTTGCGTACGACAGGCTTATGTAAGTGCAGTTTGTGCAGCTAAATATAAAAATAAAGTGCTGTTGTTTGAAGAAAAACGTATCATCAATCGATTTGTAATTGTCAACACGCTGTGGCCAACGGTTCAGATATATTCACTAATACAGGTATTTGTTTGTTTAAAGTTTATGTAGGTTATATACCTTCCAACCAGTACCCATGTGGTGTGGTATATTACAGGAGACGATGAGAAATTATATATTAATACTAATTATACTAACTAATGAAGATGATAACTTAATTATACTAAAATAAATATTTTTAGAACCCAATACTAATTTACATACAGAACATACAAAATGCATATCAAATTTCAATTAGAGGATGAAAGTGGCATATCTTAATTAATGTATTTGTAAATAAAGTCCATTCGTCAACTTGTACGCGCTATCTAACTGGCAATGAATATTCACCTTACCAATCACTGAAAATTTCATGGCATTATTTAATTGCTGTGAACATGTATGTATTTTTGTCTCCCAAATGTTTCAAATCTTTTAACCAATTGACAGTCCACGCAGGATCATTAGGTTTCACTAGCAAAAATAATGAAACAAAACAACACATTTCTAATTTCACACCTTCATAGCCAGTCCGAGAAATTATATGAACTTAACATAGAATTTTCGCATATACGAACCGCTACATTTACCATCGTGGCTTTGTTGTTCTGTTGTGGCCTTTCTGGTCCAAAATTTATAAGCGCTAGTTTATTCCCGTAATTCAAAATCTTTGTCGTAATAAAGTTTTAAATGATGCTCACTGAATTATCCATTATTTACAAGTTTACATAGCATGTGATTGGCTGAAAAGTGGCGAGCCCTTGAAGTCTCCCCTCCCTCCCGTAACACTGCTATCCTACTGTTATCGCTGTCTCTCTCTACTCGCTCCACCCACTTCGGGGCGAATAATCTGTGCCACTTGACATTTCCAAAAACGTTTGCCTCGTGACAAGAGACTCGTCCATCTCAAAAACATTAGCTGCGAAATAACCTCCGTATTCGTACGCAGTATTATTTACGAGTAGCAGATAGGAGGAGGTCTGCGTTCTGAGATGTTATTAGGAGGGCTGCGCCCCGTAGCCCTTCCTCAGCAGCCGCTACTGAACCGTACGTCACAGTTTCAAAGAGCACCTCAGTTGAGAGTAGGAACAGGTGTGGGCGAGACTAGCCAGGTAAGAAATTCCATTCGTGAGGAGAGTGTAGGTTTGGCAACCCTGAGAGAAAGAGCTGGTCCGTCCAGCTGCGCACACAGGAGAGAGAGGAATATCCTGCCAGACACCCTCAGACTCCCGGCGCAGGTGTGTGACGGGTTGCATCCAATATATTACGGAATTCCAGGCGTAAAGAAAACATGCAACCATTTTGTAGCAGCTTTTCGTTATAATAATAAAAAAAAAGACAGAATTTTTTGCATTTTGTTTCGAAAGTTCATTGGTGTAGCCACTTCATAAGAGTAATATTTTCATCTTTAAACTATTACTTTTTGTTTTTTATGGATGCGAAAATAACCCTTTTTTTATATCGTGCAAGTTACAAACTGACAAATTTTTGAAAATTTCAAATCACGTCAGTCAATAGTTTAGATAAAGTTCTCATGGTATCTAAAAAATTAGCCCGTTTCCTCTTCTGGTTCTCCAGAAAGCTGCAGCAGCAAATGTCAAAAAATCACAACTTCAAGAACCTATAGCTCTTAAACTATAAGTTGTAGTGATTATCATTTAGGCTCAAAAGCTAGTCTGTCGATACCTCTATGTGGGCATAACAATCAGTTATAAAAATGTCTGGGTCGAACAGACTTAAGCACATATTGAAGTCTTGGAATCTTAGGTGCATTAACATTGTACTTGATAATTGATTTTGTATGTTTTATTTTTCAGGTTATCTCGGTTGCACGTCGGTTTTGAACAACTGTTTAAAAAGTTTCTGGTGCCGAGAAACCAAACTCGACATGGCATTTATTGGAAATTAACGTAGTAAAAGATCATTTTTCACGAAAATCTCGCTCATTATCATTAATAAATAATTGTGTAACAGATAATCCTTAGATAAATTTTTTGACGATTTTAAATTCACTTTGCGTCAAATAAGATTAGGCAATTATTTTTTTAGGTCAAAAAATTGGTGTTCCTGTAATTCCAGTTCGCGGTTTGGCCTTATTTAGAGTTACAATGTTCATCTGTTAAGAAATATTCTCGTATGCTTTGCAATAACGTAGGAATGTTCGGGCGTTCCATTCTTGGAGTGTGATGAGCAATGGCAGCATCTTTCCAACCCAACCATGAATTAATCACTTTTTTTTCTTCTTAAGATAAGCCACTTCAGCCTCGTGATAACAAGGCAGTATTTATCTGTGAGGCAAGCAGACATGCGCAACTTTAGTAAAATGAGCACTTTCGAATGCGCCTCGTAAGATCTACTTGTATGCACGTTGTGTATTCTTCCGCCTTATGTAAAATTAACATTCCCATGGACCTCGTCACTTTATTCATGCGTCGGTCAAGTGCAACTGTGAAATTATTACAAAAGAAAATATTTTGCAAATCTTGCTCACTTTTAAACTTCGATTTATTAAAAAAAAAAAAGTGAAAGAAATAATTTAATTAATCACAAATGCTTACCTGGTACCTTTAATTCGACGTCAAGATATGGAACTACTTTCCATTCATCGTTGCCAACTTTACTGGGCGCATATCACTCAGTGCGCCCGTTAAATTATATGCAGACAGAGGCAGTGACTTTTTTGTAAGGTTGATTTCTAAAGTGCTCGCTTTATCGTGAACAGCCTTTACCATAAGTGCAGTTCCCCGTATTTTTATTTCGCGGCCATTGCACATTTTGACGCAGTGAGAAGACGATTCGACGTCCAGTAGTATACGTCCATCTCCTCGATAGCTGCGTAATTAGGGAGCATCACTATAATCCATTCACGATTACTGAACACTTTTCTGAAGCCCTGCTAAAGTTATACTTCCAGAATATTATTCCGTCTCGAACAAACTTAGCTCAACTAAGTCTAGAAAATTACACCAAAAAAAAACAACACACCAAAATTGTGCGCACTCAGTTATAATGATATTTTGCAGGAGAACTATTTCTTACTAGGCGCTACCAACACAGATGCTTTCTCACCGTTTTTATTCATATTACGTACTTATAAACGACGCATTATAATGTATAGATAAAACACACTTAAATAACATTTCAATTTAACAAAAAAAAAAAAACGTTACTGTTGTGATCACAAGTATAGAACGCTTGTGATACATGGCATATTTTGGAAATAACTAAACAATTCATACACGGGGTGATTTTTCAAAGTTTCGATCCCGAAAAGTGTGAAGAAACCGCGAAAAGAGTATGGCTATCCTCATTTCCATCCCCAGTACTGCGAGCACGACTTGCGAACTCCACGTCCTTAACGCCAAAGGACGAAAACACTTCACTTCACGCCAGTTGAAAGCCTTGTGCTCGGCGACGAAGTATTTTTGTGCTGCGATTGTGGTGGGTTATGTAATTATTGCATTTGTGATTTCATATCTGCCGGGTACGGAGACGAGGCCATTGCCCTGCCCACTTGTCGACCACAAGTAGCGCGTCGAAGCTACAGCTGCTCGCCACTGTAGTTTCAAATAAGTAGTTACAACTTACTGCAGACTCTTTGCCATAGTCGTTTAAAATATATCTTGTTTATGTGTCTTCACATAACCAAAATAAAATAAAAAAATCAGTAGAATTTATTTAATTCAAATAATTAAAGCATTGGCTTGCATTGAATAATTACATCACACGTTTAATTACAGTTGAAAGCCGAGCGAGGTGGCGCAGTGGTGACTCAGCGGACACGGGTTCGATTCCCGGTCCGGACATCCTGATTTCGGTTTTCCATGGTTTTCCCGAGATCACTCCAGGCGAATGTTGTGATGGGTTCCTAACCAAGGTCACGGCCGATTCCTCCCCATTCCTTTCCCAATGCCTTCCTCCCTGTGCAAGTTACACCGTCTCGAATGACCTCGCTGTCGACAAGACGTTAAGCCCAACTGTCTACCTACAGCTGAAAATTACATCTAAAAAAACAACGTTTTAGAGTTTATAATATATTCATACACCATTCATTCACCGTGCAACTTACACCGATGTTGCACTTGTACTATACAGAGAGTAAACGTATAGTGTTTACAACTATACACACAGCAGTGTATAGGGCTCGGAGACGAGCAATTTGATGTAGGACACTTGTTGTCCAGAGAGTCGGGAAATAGCTGTACATCGCTTGACAAATGTGTACTAAGACACGTGCAGCGCTCTGCTGTGGGCCCGGCCTTAATCGACCTGCTGGTCAGCTGAAGCCAGTTTGTAATGAGGTCAAATCAGGCAGGAAACCTTTTAGTAATTGCTATTGTTTGATACACATGTTGCAATTTCATACATTCTTTTCTCAATTCTGTAACTTGTCTGTAGTATTGTGACAATGCAACATGTGTTTCAAACAAAAGCTATTACTAAACGTTTCCTGCCCTATTTGACCTCTGTACAAACTAGCTTCAGCTGACCAGCAGGTCGATTAAGGCCGGGCCCACAGCAGCGCGCTGCACGTGTCTTAGTACACATTTGTCACGCGATTTACAGATATTTCCCGACCCTCTGGACCACAAGTATCCTGCATCAAATTGTTCGTCTCGGAGCCCTGTACACTGCTGTGTACAGTTGTAAACACTTATCGTTTACAACTTGTATATTCGTTTACATTGCGGCAGGCAATACATTCATCTAGAGGATGAAAAGAGTTAGTTTACTTTCTTTTTTATTTTACCCTTGAATAATTATTACTTTTACGTCATACGTTTTTGTACTGTTCAGGTAATGCATTACACGTTTTTATTATTCTTGCATAGGCTCCGTTTGCATGAATGTACATAGTTTGACGTTATATATAGCCAAGATAATTTTGCAAATCAGATGAGCGGTGGATGCGTGTAGGGACTTTTTCTTGCAATTATTAATATAGAATATCTACATCAGTACCACAAGTGACAAATTCGGATTTGCTTTAACAATTTGGGATTGTTGTTTGAACTGTAATAGCTTTCGCTTCTTCAGTCATTTGTTTTGTTTTACACGGAAACCCGATAGTTACAGCAATTAGGTAGATGAACTGTGAAGTTAGTTTTGTAGTGGCAGTGTCATTGAATGACATACAGGAGTAACATTGCTGCAAACAATTGCCCGTTAGTCTTTAAATATCATCCCCTCTCATTCGTTCATAATTTTTCGTATTTACAGCGCGCTCTTCATAGCCACGAAACTATAGATTGCAATGTTCCCATATAAACTGACCAGGAGACACAGTCAGCATCGACTTTGTACGTTACGGCTTATGACAGGCAAGGACAACAAACAATGTGCAGGTTTGTAACACCAGTCAGTGGCGTGTGAAGATTCTCATGAATCAAAGGGGCCGTGGTGATGTAGTAGTGGTTAGACTACTCGCCTCCCATCAAAGAGAAACCGGGTTTGATTCCCCGCAGTATCGTTTCCGGGATTTGCGCATGAGGGGAATCGTGCCGGACGATGCCGCTGGTCGGCGGGTTTTCTCGGAGATATCCCCCCCCCCGCCCCTTGCATTTCGGCGCTGCTTCATTCCCCCCCTCGTTCCGCCCTCATCCGCTCTCGAGACCTCGACTGTTGAGCAGCCTAAATCTCTTCACTCACTCACTCGTAAATCAAAGGGCCATTGTAGGAGGTCAAATGACTGCAACAACGTATATGCTGTTCACGGCAAAGTGGAACACTTTTTGAAGCTATTTCATCAGACATAATAACCAATAAATACATTTCACTGTGGCTTCGGACTTTTCGTTTTGGGTATGGTGAATGTATACACTGTGCTTATTACTCACATGAAAGGGTTTACATGAACAAATGGTGGAAGGAAATAAATTGGTTGAAAGAAAAAAGTAACTAGGGCTTCAAAAGTGCTCACTTAACCGTGAACGGCCTATAACTGTTTATACTAGTATAGGTTGTTCACGGTAAAACGAGCACTTTTTGAGCGCCCTGCTTAAGATCTACTCGTATACACGTTGTGTGTTCATCCATCATATCTGGAATTAACATTGCCATGGGCCTCGTCACTTTATTCATGCATTGGTCAAGTGAAACTGTGAAATTATTAGAAAAGTAAATATTTTACAAATCTGCTCATTTTTATACTTCGATGGATTAAACAATACAGAAAGCGAGATAAAAAATTTAAGCTATCACAAATGGTTAAAGGCTGTCCACGATAAAGTTAGCACTTTTTAAATCAGCCTTAGAAAAAAAACTCACTGCTCCCGCCTACATATATTTCAACGGCCGCACTGAGTGACTTGCACCCAGCTAAGTTGGTAATGGTGGATGAGAAGTAGTTCCAGATCTTAACGTCGAATAAAAAAAAAATGCCATATAACCATTTCTGATAACTTAAATTATTTTTTTTCACTCTCGGTTTATTTTTTAATGCATCGAGATGTAAAAATGAGCGGATTTGTTAGATATTTACTTTTCAAATAATTTCACAGTTTTACTTGACCGACGCATGAATAAACTGATGAGAACGACAACGTTAATCTTGCATAAGCTAGAAAAATACACAACGTGCATATAAGTAGATTTTAAGCAGGGCTTTCAAAAGTGCTCAATTTATCGTGAATAGACTATACCTACTTTACTGGACGCATGTCACTCATTGCACCCGGTAAAATATATGCAGGCAGAAGCAGTGACTATTTTCCAAGGTTGGTTTCTAAAGTGCCCACTTTATCGTGAACAGCCTTTAGTGATTAAGCTCCTGTGAATATTTCCTCACTGAAAGAAGCATGAATCCTACGTGTAATTTTAAACGAGAGACCCTCGTGGTCCATTCACGTAAACACTATTTATAGGCGGTCATGTACGGCGCCGTACCTCCCTACCTTCTCCCCCCACCCGTGTAGAGCGCCCTTTTCTCACTCTGACTAAGTCAGGGCCACTCATCACAATATAAATACAAGTTCCCGCGCCCTCTTTACTAAAGGCTGTTCACGGTAAAGTGAGCACTTTCGAAATCAACCTTACAAAAAAGTCACTGCTCTTACCTGCATACATTTTGAAGGGCGCACTGGGTGACATGCGCCCAGTAAAGTTGGCAATGATGGATGGAAAGTAGTTCCACATCTTAACGTCGAATAAAAAGTGTTTGGTAACTATTTGTAATAACTTAAATTATTGCTTTCGCTTGCTGTTTTTTTTAATTCATCGAAGTGTAAAAATGACTAAAAATTTGTAACATATTTACTTATCTAGTAATTCCACAGATTCACCTGACCGACGCTTGATTAAAGTGATGAGGCCCATGGCGACGTTAATTTTACGTAAAGCGGGAGAATACAGGACGTGCATAAAAGCAGTGCACGTTTTACCATGAACAGCCTATAGTAATTCTCTCCCCACTAATAGAAAGCATGGTTCCTACAGGCAGTTCACGGTAAAGTGAGCACTTTTGAGGCCCTAGTTGCTTTCTTCCTATCAGCCATTTTTATTGCTCCGCCAGTTTTTTTTTTTATATTGCCCTGTTAGTAATAATCGCAGCGTGTATATTTTATCCGAACCGAAAGTTAACATTTAAGGCTACAATAAAATATATTTATTGACTATTATTCCAAATGAGACGGCTTCAAATAGTTCTCACTTTACCGTGAATAGCCTATGGACCTATCTGTTTCCTGCAGCACGTTCTATTAATGGATGTAACAATTTTTCATTTTTTTCCTGCCAAACGGGTTTATACGGTGTCTACGCCGGTTTTTCGCTTTCTCTTCTTAGTTAAAGGTTAACTATAGGCACACCTAGGAGGAAGTCAAGGGCCCCAAACGCGGCCATAACTACCCAATCCCTCTCTGCCGCGATGCATGCCCCCATTTGCATGGATTCCCTCCCCTTGCAGACGTAAGGGGCTCAGCCCTGAGGCGCATCTAGCTCCCGTCCCAACACTTAGAATTAGGATAGGTTATAGTAAAAAAAAAAAAAAAACAAATGCTGCACCTCCCGTACGCACTTCAAAAATTCCCTTGCGCTTCAAGTGTGTTTACGAGTGGTTCAGCCGTTACTTTTGCTGAACCGCAACGCATACAGGATCATTGTGTTCGAACACTGCTTAACCCGAAGCCCTATAGTCACCTGTCGCCTTACTTTAAAAAAGCAACTCGCTTGTTTACGTCTAGATGAGTCACGACTGCTCTTCAAAAAAGAAAGAAAAAAACTATATTTTTTTACAACTCTAAAATATTTATGCACCCTGCTGAAAACCTCGGAGGCTGGTCGTGCTAAAGTATAAACTCTCACGCTGTTACTATGGCTCACTTAGCTATTCCCACTCGTAATATTAATGCATACGGAAATTCTTTCACGGTATTCGTTGCAAACGTAAAATAATTTACCCTTAAAAATAAACAACTCCGTACAACAGTAAAGGATTTTAAGCGCAGTTCTACCGAACACTTAACTCATTCATACCCAGTGTACACAATTGTGTACATTGCGCCACGTGCGAGTAATTTTCGGTCTGTGCTGCACACGGAGTACAACGATCAGTGAACTTACCTGTGGGTAAAATTATTAGTAAATTGTCTTACTAGTCTGGTAAGACTGTACTGTTACATATTACTGTAGCCGGTCACATTGGCTGTGGCTACGACTTTGCTGACTTAAGTACAGCGCGCGTCATAAGTTGTTTTGTTTGCAACACCTGCAACCGTACATTAAAGTGGGCCTGAAAGGGTAAAACGCAGATGATTCCCAAAACTAATTATTCTACTACTTTATCTGTAGTTTTTTAATTTCTAATTTTCATCCTCTCTGCGTCGTCGTCTCATTTGCTCTCGTCGATTTATGGATTCATTCGGAAAGTGATTTACTCCGTTTTGTTCAGATTGTGAGTGAGATATATTTGGGCGGCTCTTAGGAGAGCCGATGAGGGTGGATTGAAGTGAATATGGAGCGGGGCCGGAATGGGGAGGAGGGGGAAACGGGAGATCCCCGGGAAGATCCGCCGACCAACGGCATCGTCCGGCACGATTCCCATTTGCGAAAATCCGGTGACCCGGCCGGGGATCGAACCCGGTTCGCCTTGGTGGGGAGGCGAGCGTGCTAACCGCTCAGCCACCGTGGCCCCTGTTCAGATTGTGTCGACTTATTTACGTAAATGAGGCTTAAATTTATCTCTTGGTATATCACGATCTCTTAGTCAGCTAAAGTGTTTTCATGTTCATCTCTATTTTTGAAGTTTTATTTCATAATTGTATTTTTGACACTATTTGCATCCATTCGTCTTCTGATATCGTATCATAAACCTCAACTAGCCATAGATTAAATTTAAGTATACACTCAGTCTATCTAAGATATTATACAACCCCATTAATTTAATTTATGCCCGTGTACTAATCTATTCAAGATAGCCACATGTAAGATAAGGCATTTTTCGCCTTAACTTCTATAAAACAATAAAATAAATAAATCAGACACGGACGAATGGTTAAACTAAAATTGATTTTTAATTTACGCGAATTCAGAGACAAATATATAATGGATCTTTCCTAGCGCCGTTATTAACAACTCTGTGCTTACGTCTGACTTGAACGTGAAAGATATTGGAGAACAGAACCTTGCGAGCATTGCACAAACTACTACACAATTCTTGCATGCAAGTCTAGCGCATTCGACGGTAGTTCGCTCCGCACAAGCATGCAGAATCGTATTTCAGCAGTGGTGTCATATTTTAGTGATGGCGCGCAAAAAAAAAAATGAAATTAGGGTAAACTTTGGTCTTCAATCTTGGCCCCCGAATGCCGGTAGAAACAAACACCTACTACTAATGCGTAGAGACCTGCAAATTTCGCGTTTACTTGGGGGACACGTTGAATTTCAAACACATGTACCATTTCTATAAGTTTGTTTTCGGACGATACTTCATTTGACACTCTCTCCGTAACCCTGCGCCAGTAAATGAACACTCCACAATTGTGTAGTCCAATCACGTGCAGTCCAATCAAAAAAAGGGAGTGGCCTCGTGTCTGTGAAGTAGCCTATGGATAGCTGACAGCGGTTCGTGTATATAAAGTACTGAACATTTTCGCCTGATGCCAAATAATAACGCCAAATTTGCAGGTATCTTTTAATGGGTATTTAAAGGATTTTTAAAGTTTTATAGTTTTTTGAGGTAACAAGAAAACTGAGAATTAGGTGCTTTTTGGAATGACTCGAGTTGTCTTGTGTAAAGGCTGTTCACGATGAAGTGAGCACTTTTGAAATTAACCTTAGAAAAAAAGTCACTGCCCCTACCTTCAAATATTTTAACGGGCGCCCTGAGTGACATGCGCTCAGTAAAGTTGGTAACGATGGATGGAAAATAGTTCCGTATCTTAACGCCGAATAAAAAGTGTTAGGTAACCGTTTCTGATAAATTAAATTATTTATTTTCCTTTCTGTTTTTTTTTTATACAACGAAGTGTAAAAATGAGCAGATCTGTAAAATATTTACTTTTCTAATAATTCCACAGTTTCACTTGACCGACGCATGAATAAAGTGATGAGGCCCATGACAATGTTAATCTGACATAAGGCGGAAAAACACACAACTTGCGCACAAGTATATCTTAAGCAGAGCTGTCAAAAGTGCTCATTTTACCATGAACAGTCTATGGAGGTATTTAAAATTGTTTGGCGCGAGGACTGCCACAACTTACTGAAGATTATAAAACTCGGATCCTGAAATTATACAAAATCTGAGTATGACTAGACAAAACAACAAAACAATATAAATGCGTTAAATAAAATACGAATTATACTTTTTACAGCTTAGGCACTAACGGCTCATGTCTCGGTAAAACCAACATTGGGAAATAGCATTGAAACTGCATTTACAGCAAAGAGAAAAAAAAAAAAATGACACACGTTGCGAATATCTGAGACAGACGGGCACTACTGCACGGTTTCGTATCGAACTATACCATCCGGCAGCTCTGTTAATAAAAACACCAGTCGCGTCAAACCGCAGCTGAAGCGATCGACCCCGGCGTGACTCAACTCCTGCCGCGCCGTGTCCACGGGGGGGGGGGGGGGGGGGGGATACTTCAGCGTCCGTCATCGGCACGGCGCTAGTCTGACTAACTCGCGACAGTCGTCGACGTAATCCTTGATTTACCGCTGAACTAAGCATTTACGCGGAAGCTCGTGCGCCGACTGCAACATTTACAAAGGCGGTTAAACAGCAACGCTTCTTACGCAGCAGGAAACTTTAGCATTTGACTTAACGTTTTCAACCACCCGCAACACAATACAATTGTAAGGTCAGAGCTCAGAAAATTGAACATCGGTTCTGCCAGCTTCGTAAAAATGTGTATTTTGCTATGTAAGTAATTATTATATTATCCAGGAATGCATTTTACGCGCCTTTTAAAGATATAGGCTTAAAATTTACATTAAAATTTATTTCAAAATAAAATATTAATTTCTTTACTTTATTAAAAAATGTCAATTCATATATTTCCTCTTCGCATTATATTTGTTTGCCATTCATTTAATTCAAGACGAGCTTTGTTTAATATACCGAGATTAAAATCGCCCTACAATGAAATAACACATTTCCCACATAACCTCTGGTAGCTTCTCGGCAAAATGGCTGCTTGTCTTTGACTTTAAATTTCAACTTTTCGAAATCGTTAAGTCAAGATTGCTTGACTTTACCTTTGACAGTTCCATTGTGTCAAGCTCCATAAGAAACGACATGTCGGAAAGCAAACGTAATGTCAAATTTTAAAGTTCTCAATTGTACAAGGGCCTTAAACTGAGCACTTATGAAACCCCTGCTTAAGATATACTTGTATGCACGTTGTGTAGCCCAGGGGGTGTTCACAGGATAGTGAACAACAGGTCGCTTATTTTTTCAGGCCCTCTCCAGGCATACCCGCATTATAGTGAAATATTTTGATACATAATAAAGCCATAACAAATTGTTTCTTAGTTGTTATACTGCGGGAGCTTAAGTATTTTATACACTAAAAAAAATTATTCATTCTCACATATTTAAGCAAAAACAATTTTGCCTCTTAATTTTTATTATGTTGCCTGCCCATATTGTTGTTATTGAAGATAGCGCAACGTCAGGATAAGTTTGAATTTCTGAAATACGTTGCAATTCTTGGCAGAACATCGTAATCTTCTGATCCCACCCGTAATTCATTTTATTCCACTGTTGAAGGTGCCCCACAAGTGTTCAAATTTCCTAAAGATATTGAACGGTACGTGTGATTATAGTAATATTTGTACTGCTGTTTTAAGAAGTTCAAGTTGTATCCGCCAGAAGCGCCAACTTTATAGTTCGAACTGATGTAGTAGTTGTGCCGTCTAAGTTGGTATGCGTGGAGAGGGCCAAAACAAATTAGCGACCTCCCAATAACATTGCTATTGTCACTCTGGCATACACCGCATTTAATCTACGGTTTAGCGTGTAGCCTGTACTTCCGCCTTATGTAAGATTAGAATTGCCGTGGGCCTTGTCACTTTATCCGCGTGTCGCTCAAGTCAGACTGTGAAAATATTAGAAAGGTAAGTGTTTTACAGAACGGCTCGTTGTTACACTTCGATGCATTAGAAATAACAGAGAGCGCAAGAAATAACTTAAATTATCACACATGTTTAACTAACACGTATTACTCCACGTTAAGGCGTGGAACTTCTTCCCCTCCGTCGATACCAACTCTACTGGGCGCATGTCGCTCAGTGCGCCCGTTAAAATATATGCAGGCAGGCGGGAGCAGTGGCTTTTTTCCGAACGTTGGTTTCAAAAGTGCTCACTTTATCGTGAATAGCCTTTACCCCTCTTCACATGGCCGCCGAGTATTGTGAATAGCATTTACCCCTCTTCACATTGCCGCTGAGTATTGTGAATAGCATTTACCCCTCTTCACATTGCCGCTGAGTATTGTGAATAGCCTTTACCCCTCTTCACATGGCCGCTGAGTATTGTGAATAGCATTTACCCCTCTTCACATGGCCGCTGAGTATTGTGAATAGCCTTTACCCCTCTTCACATTGCCGCTGAGTATTGTGAATAGCCTTTACCCCTCTTCACATGGCCGCTGAGTATTGTGAATAGCATTTACCCCTCTTCACATGGCCGCTGAGTATTGTGAATAGCCTTTACCCCTCTTCACATTGCCGCTGAGTATTGTGAATAGCCTTTACCCCTCTTCACATGGCCGCTGAGTATTGTGAATAGCATTTACCCCTCTTCACATTGCCGCTGAGTATTGTGAATAGCCTTTACCCCTCTTCACATGGCCGCTGAGTATTGTGAATAGCCTTTACCCCTCTTCACATGGCCGCTGAGTATTGTGAATAGCCTTTACCCCTCTTCACATGGCCGCTGAGTATTGTGAATAGCCTTTACCCCTCTTCACATGGCCGCTGAGTATTGTGAATAGCCTTTACCCCTCTTCACATTGCCGCTGAGTATTGTGAATAGCCTTTACCCCTCTTCACATGGCCGCTGAGTATTGTGAATAGCCTTTACCCCTCTTCACATTGCCGCTGAGTATTGTGAATAGCCTTTACCCCTCTTCACATGGCCTCTGAGTATTGTGAATAGCCTTTACCCCTCTTCACATTGCCGCTGAGTATTGTGAATAGCCTTTACCCCTCTTCACATGGCCGCTGAGTATTGTGAATAGCATTTACCCCTCTTCACATTGCCGCTGAGTATTGTGAATAGCCTTTACCCCTCTTCACATGGCCGCTGAGTATTGTGAATAGCCTTTACCCCTCTTCACATGGCCGCTGAGTATTGTGAATAGCCTTTACCCCTCTTCACATGGCCGCTGAGTATTGTGAATAGCATTTACCCCTCTTCACATTGCCGCTGAGTATTGTGAATAGCCTTTACCCCTCTTCACATGGCCGCTGAGTATTGTGAATAGCCTTTACCCCTCTTCACATGGCCGCTGAGTATTGTGAATAGCATTTACCCCTCTTCACATTGCCGCTGAGTATTGTGAATAGCCTTTACCCCTCTTCACATTGCCGCTGAGTATTGTGAATAGCCTTTACCCCTCTTCACATTGCCGCTGAGTATTGTGAATAGGTGGAGAGGGGAAGGAGTCGATTCCTCCCTGTCCTCTTCACTTCATACAACATTTTGTCATCCTTCAGATGTGAGGAATGATTTCCCGAAGTGCTGACATGCAGTTTTGCAAGATTCTGTTTAGTGAATTTTTCCATACAGGTAATTGAAATCACGAGTTATCCATATTTCTAGTAGTTAAGCATTTGTAATTTATGGCAAACTGCTTGCCTCATTCCGTTTTAAATATATTCTATTTTTTAAGTAGACCATTTATGCAGAGAGAACTCAGCAATTATTCAGTAAAGATGATTTTGATTAATTTTTACATAATACGTACATTCGCTAAAACAAAAAGCAATCTCTGTATTTGAACAACAGTGGAAATTGTCCAAGGTTTCTACTTTCTACACGCTTGTTAACCATTAAGTACTTACTTGCAATATAGTATGTCTTCATCATTGAAAAATCCAGCAGTTTTAGTAAAAATTGATAATACTTATTTTAAAATGTTTGGTTTTAAATAAACTTTTTTGAGCTACAGTACCTTTGCAAACAACATTTCAATATTTTGTTTTGTTCAATATTTCTTTAAGTAATTCACGGTAGTCAGCTCTTTTTTTTAAGGCCATCCCAGCAAGCGTAATAGAAAAAATTAAAAAACAATTGGTGAACGTACACAAATAACCAGAATGTACCTTTTAAATACAGCCTATCACTCTAAATAAGGAATCAGTGGAAAATTACTGATTCGCTGTGAAATTCAACTACTTGAATCAGCGAATATGGTTGCGCTTGGAACGGTTGGAAAAAAACCACTTGTGGTTTCAGTAAAACAATTTCACAGATTGGACAAGTGAGAGCCAACTGCTGCAAACAGCAAATTAAATATTGTTTTTTATCGAATTTAGTCACATTAGCACGAGGACTAAACACATTATTAGATTGCCACTGTTTTTTTTACATATTTTTTTAACGTTTTTTTTATTAGACAATTGCAATGTTATTGGGTGGTCGCTTATTTGTTTTGGCCCACTCCACGCATACCAACTTAGACGGCACAACTACTACATCAGTTCGAACTATAAAGTTGGCGCTTCTGGCGGATACAACTTGAGCTTCTTAAAACTGCAGTACAAATATTATTATAATCACACGTACCGTTCAATATCTTTAGGAAATTTGAACACTTGTGGCAATTTAACGTAATTTAAAAAAAAAAGTAAATAAAGTCCGCGGTGCCCAGCATTTGAATTTCCAGCGTCCCAACTTGTAGGCCATTACCTTGCCAACAGAACTATCAAGGGTGCGTATTTTATAGGTGATAAGATAAATTGATGTATTACAGTTCTCTATCGAAAATATGCAGCTTTAAATTGTATGACATTTCTTTTCGTGTTTAGTTCAATTAGTAGCAATAGGATTGTTAATACATATGGTAGACATACGTACGAAAGGATTCACTTCACCACATTAAATTAAGTTTAAACCTTTAAACCGAACACTGTGAGGATTACGTGAAAACGAAATAAAAAAAATAAAAAAGAACGTAAAAACGACATGAAAGACTGCATGTTCATGTAACATAGTAAAATTGTGTTATAAAAAACGAAATCCACATTAAAGAAATATACTTTATGGATCAGATTAATCGATGCGTTGTTATTTCATTTCAGCCACTTTGTTTAACTGATCCATTAGTCAGAAAGAAAACCACTGAAAAACAGTGTATGAGTGAAATTAGTGGAAAATACCACTGAATTAGTAAGTGGTGGAAAATTGGCATCCCCCCGCCCCTCTTATTCATCAGTCAAATTGTCTGATGTGACTGTTGAATAAGTCAGGTACTGATAACTGATTTAAACAGTGAAAATCTTACTGATTCGGCTTTAGAGTGTAGAAAGTGCTAACTTTACCGTGGACAGTCTGTAACTCGTATAGTTTTTTTTTGCAAACTTTGGTCTACACGAGAATGAGGGGTACGCTGGCGCATGACGGCTGCACAAACATAAGATAATTAGAAAGAGAGGGAGAGAGTGATAAGATTAAAATGAACAGGTTTGGGGGGGGGGGGGGGTCTTATTGTCACAGAAGTGTTGGTTTGACACGGCACCAAGACGATTGTAGCGTCCCTTAACACACACCTGGGGCCACGGTGGCGGAGCGGTTAGCCTGCTCGCCTCTCCCACCAATACGATCCGACGTTCAATCCCCGACCGGTTCACTCCGCATTTTCGCATGTGGGAATCGTGCCGGACGATGCCGTTGGTCGGCGGGTTTGCTCGAGGATCTCCCGTTTTCCCCCGCCCTTTCGTTCCGGCGCTGCTCCGTACTCACCCCGTATTACCCTCATCGGCTCTCGAGATCTCTCTGTAAAGGGCCGCCAAAATCTCTCCACTTACCTCACACCGACCTATAGTTAGGGATAGGAAAAATTCGCGAATTCATTCTAGGACAGGATATATTTCAAACGCGTGTACACTGAAGTCACCTTTGCAATTGAATCAGAATTTATTAGACACGCCATGAACTACTTGCAAGGAAACAAGAAGCGAGGCCCGTACTGTCAAATGTGGGGTAACACTCAGCAGCCAATGAACAAACATCTGAGGTTCGACTGTACAAAGGATTGTGGAGTCTAGCATACAGGTGATTGAACTCGCGAAATTTTCCTATCCCTACCTATATTTAGGGACACACGAATTTCGCGAAAAGATTTCCGCACATGCTAGCCTTCAACACCCTACGGGCAAACAAGCTGTTTTATTTTGCTTATTGGCGACCTGTGTTTGCGAAAAGACTTTTTCCTACTTGACGGGCCAATCAGAATTAGGTTACTCCGATACTGAACGTCTGTGATTCGCAGGAAGACATCTAAGACGTGCAACACCTAAATCATCCAATGATAAAAGTGGATCTGAGCAAAAGTGTTATGAAGTATAACTGGTCGTGAAATCTTTTCGCGAAATTCGGGTGTCCCTACCTATAGTCAAAGCGATAATGTGTTACATTCCTTAAAAACAATCAACTCGGTTACATTGAAATAGTTTATCGATAGTCTAAAGCTGGTCTAAGGTGTTTTACCTTCTACTTTTCTACCGGACCGTGGTGGTCTAGTGGTCAGACTACTTGCTTCCCACCTGGGCAACCGGGCTCGATTCTCGGTGGCGCCGCTCCAGAATTCCCTCAATTGGGAATCGGCGGGTTTTCTCGGGGATCTCTCGTTTTTTTGCTCCTTCCTTGCATTCCGGCGCTGCTCCTTACCCACCTCGCTTCACTCTCATCGGCTCTCAAGACCTCGATGTTAAAGAGTGGCCCAGATCTCTTCATCTCTCCATTCCTAATACCAAAGGCCACCAGTTTTTTTTTTTTTTTTTGCGAAAAGATTCCACGACTAGTTTTACTGAAACACGCATGAGCTGAACTGTCCTTATTTCACTGGAAGATTTTATTATGCCCGGTTGTACCAACATCTTCCCCGATCCAAGATCAAATGATCCTAGACCCGAACCAGGATCCAGTTGGATCTCGATTCCAATGTAAAAGTGTTGCACCAACGAAATTTCATGATTCTGGAGTTCCGATTCTTCGATCTTGGATCCAGAGTGAGAGATCGAGATTAAGTATGAGACAAATTTTGCTATTGGTTCGTAACATGACGTCATGAATGTAGGCGAGTTTTTACTATAGATAGCACTAGGTGTGCGATGTTTTATCTGTTTTAAGTGAATTATTGTTGTACGAATTTTACTGAATAATACTCAAGTGCGTATAATGTTGATTCAATTTTCCAAGAAAACAATCGACCATAGTTCTATCTGTTGGTGTATTTTCAAACTACATTTGTCGACGATGGCTTGTGATCTCGGATCGAGTTTTGGAACTGCCAATTTCGGCGGATCGAAATGAACTTCATCTCGATCTCTAGTCCAGTTCTTAACTCGAATGTTGCAACAGTTTTCTGTGTCGATCTTAGATCAGTTCTTGGATCGAGTTTCGAACCACAATGGTGCAGCCGGGCATTAGTCACATCTCGTAAGTTCCGCGCTGAGAATCATGGACATTTAGCGTCGGAGTGACTTAAGTCTGATTGGCCCAGTCGGATAGAAAATGCCCTCTCGCAAAGATACGCAGCCAAATATTTAGAGTAGATGCGAGACTAAGTATGACGTTGAAGTTTAGACACACAACTATGTAGTCTTACTGATTCTTCACCCGGTACTCGAACCTGGAACTCATCGCGCGGAAAGCCAGCTCGCAACTAACTGTGCCACTGACGTTTAGATAAAAGCAGGTAACTATGAACGTGACCAGTTTTTTTTTTTATACGATTTTAGTGGCATTTATTTTGAAATGCCTCGACAGTTTCCGAGTCTGAGTGACATTTCCAATGATGAGGCGACTAAACGCTGACTCCGACAAATGTGTTTGCCACTATCTGAGTAACACGTGGCGAATGTAAAGGAGAAGATTGTCTGTTGAGAGCAATTGTCTTTTCAGCG
This sequence comes from Dryococelus australis, assembly GCA_029891345.1. Taxonomy (NCBI): domain Eukaryota; kingdom Metazoa; phylum Arthropoda; class Insecta; order Phasmatodea; family Phasmatidae; genus Dryococelus; species Dryococelus australis. Next base: position 31,749,517 of record CM057006.1, read on the forward strand.
AACTTCGATATCACAGGCACCACATGTATGATGTAGCTAGCTAGTTCCCCGTTGTGCACTATTCAAATCACTCATTAAAAAGGCACGCTGCCATTAACCAGGGGAGGACTGAAGGTGTTTACATACAATTCACGGTTGCTTCCAAGCAAGTCCACCAAGTCATGCTGAAGTTCTACTTTCAGGATATCCCTCCACCTCGCGCAAACGAAGGTCAGCCAAGTACCGCATTTGTGAGCACTTTAATAATATTTTGCATGAGGACTATTTATTACAAGGCATTACCAACCAACCTATTTTCCCTCTAAATTTATTAATGTTAAATTTAAGTCAAATAAAATATTTTGTAGATAAAATGTAAGTATAATTTAATTTTGGCCAGAATAAGACTCACTTATGTTAACAGAAGTACAAAACACTTGTGAGCATAGCATTTCTAGGGACCAAACGGACACGTTAGAGGAGTGATTTTCAGAGATTTGATTCAGTAAGTGCGAAGACACTGGGAATAGACTTCAGCGTAATAAATAATTGAAATATATATACATATATCATTTTTCGCTGAGGGTTTTAACATATCAGTGACAAGTGTATCTATTTAAAGGCTGTTCACGATAAAGTGAGCACTTTCGAAATCAACTTTAGAAAAAAAGTCGCTGCTCCTGCCGGACATATATTTTAACGGGCCCTGTGAGTGACATGCGCTCAGTAAAGTTGGTAACGATGGATGGAAAGTAGTTCCATATCTTAACATCGAATAAAATGTGTTAGGCAGCCAATTGTAATAACTTAGAATTAGTTCTTCCGCTTCCAGTTTTTATTAATGCATCGAAGTATAAAGATGGCCCGATTTGTAAAGTATTTATTTTTCTAATATTTTAACCGTTTCACTTGATCGATGCATGAATAAAGTGACGAGGCCCATAAGCGGAAGACTACACAACGTGCATACAAGTATATCTTAAGCAGGGGTTTCAAAAGTGTTCATTTTACCGTGAGCAGCCTATAGGTTTATTTGTTATTTTTCAACAAACGGAAAATTAAAATAAGTTATAGTTTTTTTTTTTTACTTTATTAATACTTCCACCACTAGCAAACCTGCTATGCCCTGGCATCGCACTAGACAATGATTTATGCAAAGTTGCATATTTTTACATATTACACTTTAACTTCGCGAATGAAAATAATCCTTGCTCGTTGAATTGGAAATTCAGATATTTGGCTGGAAAATATTATTTTTTAAAAGTCTTGCGGTTTCACTTGGGTAGTGTTACACATTCCCAACCAGCTGGACTCGCCACTGTAGTGTTGCCAACACGGTGTAGTCATTTACGTCATCGCTTTCGCTCTCCAACTCACGCTGTTGTTTGAAGAGATCTCAAAAACATTTTGCAAGTAGAGCGGAACGTAGCGGAAGTGATGCACTCTACACACTGGGTTAAAAGCACCGGCTCTTGCACACTGCAAATTAAAATTAAAATTCTTTTCTGGTCTTCCGGGATTGAAGAGCGTCAAAGGTTTTATTTTTCCATTTCGGCGTTCATTCCAGCCATCATCATCATCATCATCATCATCATCATCATCATCATTATTGTGTAGCTGTGGAATTCAGCGATCTGTGTGTTAAAACTGAAAATGTCGCCTTTTGCATTAACCTTCCAGACCCACTTAATTTTACGGTTTCAGATGTTGCAAACACAACATTTTATGATCTGTGCTGTACTGAAGTCAACACAACTTTTTCGTAGTCAGAGCCAATGAGCTGTAAGCTGCATGTTCGGCTACAGTTATATGGACCCATTATGACCTGGACTAGTAAGACGGTTATGGTTTGTACTACAGACCAAAAATTACCTAGTGGCCGTTCACGGTAAAGTGAGCACTTTTGAAGATCTAGTTGCTTTTATATTCCAACCAATTCATATCTTTCCACCACTTGTTAATGTAAACCCTGCCATGTGAGTAATAAACACCGTGTATAAATTCATCATACCCAAAATCAAAAGACTGAAGCCGCAATGAAATATATTTCTTGGTTTTTACGTGTGATGAAACTGCTTCAAAAAGTGCTCACTTTACCGCGAACGGCTTACACACGTACGTGCGTAATGTACACAATTGTGTGCACTGGGTCAGAATGGGTTAAGCGAGTGAGTGAATGAAGATATTCGGGCGGCCCTTAAAAGTGAGGTCTTGAGAGCCGATGAGGGTGAAGTGAAGCGAGTACGGAGCAGCGCCGGAATGAATGGACGGGGGGAGCGGGAGATCCCCGAGAAAACCCGCCGACAAGCGGCATCGTCCGGCACGATTCCCAGTTGCGAAAATCCTGTAGTGACCCGGCCGGGGATTGAACCTGGTTCGCCTTGGTGGGAGGCGAGCAGTCTAACCGCTAAGCCACCGTGGCCCCTTTCGCATTGACATATTTTTTTTTGTCCCGTCAGGTTTCACTTTATCACCAGTTTGAGTAAACTGTACCTTTACTCCTATCATGTGTTTGAAGGAGGCGAATGTTTGCATGTATGTTGCTGTGAAATACAGGTGGCTTTGTGGATCAGAGATACAATGAGAGATATACGTAAATATCGTGGAATAGCTCTCGACCGACAGGGGGATGACAGATAAATTCTTCTGCAGTTTGAAATGACTTCGTGTATCTCAGATTAGTAGTTGGTCGGCGAACTATTTTGTGCAACGTGTAAGGAAAATACTACCTATTTATGAGAAAGGAAGTGAAATCTATGGTTTACTGGATGATCTTTTCCATCTTCTCAAATATGAAATTTCAATTTTTTGAAAACGGTAACTGGTTTCATGTACTGCAGAGAGCAGGTGACGAGTTTTCGTGGAATGTGCCTCCTGGTTAGGTTATTGCTTGCTTAGGTTCAGTAAGGAAGACACATACACTAAATAAGACAAAAGACTGTCTGTTAGTTCTTTGTCAGATGCTGGCAAGGTCGGTATGAACGCGTGTTAAGCAAATCGAGGCACCGCAGAAGAAGCTGAGGTATTACTGAAACACTGAAGAAGATATTGCAAAATATTCTCTCTTCGACTTTCTAACGCAGGGAAAGTTGTGGCTTTAAAACATATCCAAGATGGCTGCTGTCCAAGTGGAATGACAGGGTGTCATCAAAACCTGCCGAAGAAAATTTCTTTGTTGTTCAGAACAAAACTCGCAAGGATGTGCAGCCTTTGTTCGGCTAGTGTTTAACATTGCCTCACAAGAATACGACAGCTCAGTAACAATTATATAACTAAAAGTCAAAATTTCTTTTTTTTTTTTTATAGCCACACACAGGGACATGATTGATTGTAAATCCTTTTATCCGATAAAGAACATTTAATTGGGTCAATATCAGCTCGGCTCTTCATTGGTTGATGACCGGCCTATAGACACTGTAAAGTACAGGGTAGTGTCCGGTGTGGTATGGATCAATAGGACGACGATGAGTTCTAATACAGACACCAACAGAACCGGTGCAGTAGTCGGTATCGGTGACTCATTTCTAATTTATCTTTAAGTGCTAGTAAATGTGGAGACCTCATCGTGTTAAACTAATGTTTAAGTACTCGAACGCGATGCAGCTACCGCAATACGTATTTTGAATACGGGCATTGGTTTCAACGGAATATTTAGCCGAAGACAATAGCGAGCTGACTCACAAGTTCCGGGTGGCCACGAAGACAATCGCCGGGTGTTCTCATTCCCGTAATTACCTGGGAAGGGAAAAATAAATCTGTCATGACCTGTTAGATGCGCACGGGGAACAACGTCGCACGAGTTAATTAAGCTAACAGGGGGCAGGTACTTTTAAAGCACTTACAACTGCAGTAGACGTCCTATATTTCTTATCGGGAAGTTTCATTTCACAGTCATAAAATTTGATCCCACTCATGTATTGTTTCTTCCTTGCTGGGATTTAAGCGCGCTGCCATTGAGAAAATAATAAAATATATGTGCGGTGACGAGGCTGTTTGTATGCATACACCTCAAAAATTTTTGCATCACTGCGATTTATGAGCTACTAGAAGTGAACGTGTGAGATGAAAATACACCCTGTACGGTATTCGCACCCAGGGGTCTAGAGGCTGTACAAAGGTACGAGAAACATATATGTATACTGCCGGCCTGGGAGATAGGCCCCTGAACGGATTTAGCAAAAGCTAATGAAAAGTATAAATATATAGGAGCATTGACTCCCTTCTCACGAATCACGTAGGAGCGATATGAACAGCAAACGGATTGTGAGAGGATGTAGATCCGGAGGCCGAAAGGCTATGAAGATCATATGTAACCACCGCCGCGTATGTCTGTACAGAATATAACGCTAGTCTTGACGAACGTCTTTTGACGTGAATACGTCTTAAAACTTGCAACCATAGTGGGAGGCAATCCAGAAAATCCGATAGCAAAATCGGGGTATAGAGTTTGGCATTGCGACTCCAAATATATCGTCTACATCCAAAATTCAATTGCACCACTCGATTGCCAAAGGATCAAAGAATATGTTACGTTGAGTGAGGACTGAGAATAATCATCGCGTGAGCCGAGGGAGGGGAGGGAAGGGGGCAATTTTGAGTTCGTTTCACCGCGTCTCGAAACTTCCGCGTAGTATAACTTTTGACTAGGAGAAGCTACGACGCTCGTTTAAGTTTCAGTCGACAGCTCTCGCCAAGACCAATCGATTACGTGTATAAAAACATTTGTGTAGAGTGGTTATGGTGAAATTGTATGAGTTTAATGTAAAAAAATTAAGAAAACTTATCACAATGTCGGCCTATACTCGTCAAAAAGCCAAGTCGAAATACAGAAATCGTATACGGTTGGAGGTTGGAAAGAGTATCTCAAAATCAACCCAATGATATCCATAAAACCTCATATGATCAAGTGAAGTGGTGCCGGGAAATTAAAAAAAAAAAAAAACACCAAGGCGTCTGAGCGCGTCAACGTAGACGTATTCACGCAAAAGAAACGGCAGTGTTCCCATCACAGCCAAACCCAATTTTTTTTTTTGTAATGCGTCTAAACGTCCTGACGAACATCCACAGCCACGTGCACATATGTTAGAAACTGGTTAATTTCTTCGAAATTTATAGTCTCGAAAGTGCTGTGTGCTCTTTGCGAGGAAATGCTGTGTGAAAATTTCATTCCCAAAAAAAAGCAGTTCCTGATCGATGAAGGATAGCGCCTGGCGTAGGAAACCTTGAATCATGTAGTGGTGTGGTGTGGCCCGGTAAAGGAACGAGTTGAAGGTCTCGTGTTGTACATCAAGGCCATGCCGAAGATCGTCGTTTTTCATTCCCGGCTAAATAATTTATTCATTCGCTTACCATAGCGAGAAAGAAGGCAGCGACTATGTACGGGTGTTCGAGGATATATATATATATATATATCCTTATATATATATATATATATATATATATATATATATATATATATATATATAAACCACTTTAAAATGGAGCTGCAACTTTTTTTCAAGAAAAAAGTTTATACGGTTATATTAGAAACTCGCGTTTAACACCTATTTTTACAAACACTGTTGTACACTGAAATGTGTAATATTCAGCAACAAAACCCAGGACATTAATCGGGCGAGATTCAGTTGTCGAAATTATGTTGTTTACTATTGGTTATCCTTCGAGGCGCTCGGGTGAATCATTTTGCAGTATATGATAGCAGTCGAGCATCTTCTTTAACAAGATATTTAGGTCAATCTAAGTCTTACAACGACCCACGCTTGGCCAGCTACCTTGTTGAAGTGTGGAGTGAAGGGGTGAATGGGATTTGGTTCTAACGCAAAACTTGTAGAGGAGACACGTGCATCACATACACGCCATATCACCTATGTCTTGGTAAACGTTGACCAGTGTACAAAAAGTGACTGCTCTGGTATTTTTTTTTTTTTAATGTGATAGACGCCGTAGGTAAAAACGATTAACAAATAGTAAATTTATATAAAGGCTGTTCACGATAAATTGAGCACTATTGAAATGAACGTTAGAAAAAAGTCACTGCCCCCGCCTACATAGGCCCTATATTTTAACGGGCACAGTGAGTGACATGCGCCCAGTAAAGTTGGTAACCATAAAGAGAAAGTAGCTCCATATATTAACGTCAAAGCAAAAGTGTTAGGTAACCATTTGCGATAACTTAAATTATTTCTTTCGCTTCCTGTTATTTCCAGTACATCGAAGTGTCCTGCCTTACGAAAGGCAGTTGCAGATTACTCCCTCCACCGGCAAGTAAACGGGGCCGAAAATATGAAACTACGCGCCCGATATAGACCAACGTATAACACTGTCGTCGGGCCATTGGAACAAGAAGACCACTGAAGATGGGTATGTCCGGCCGTAGTTAACCGCCTCCTAGAATCAGCCTCCGGCAACATGAACAAGATGGGGACTCTCCAATTAGATTGTAATATTATTGGCGGTGCGGTAAATACTCATGACATAACCAATCAACATCTTGGTATTCCATTTAAACTCCCCCGATCAATAGTCACGTAAATAAATATTGTACGATCCTTATGTTCGATAAACCACATTTATTACTGTTGAGCTCTACATAAACACAACTCATTATTTAGCCACGCCCCTAGCCCCTTTAAGAGATGAACTCACCAACAAGTCAGTTTATAACAGCACGAATGAGGTACATTGTCTTTCTCGTGTAATTTTATAGAATCGGTTAAGCTTTGTCTGCGCGAGGTGGATGAATATCCTGTAAGTAGAACTTAAGCAAGGCTTCGAAAAAAGTTTGAAGTAACCTTGACTGGACTATGTGCCCGCATTAAAAGAAACGCCACGCTATTTCGCCTCTGTGTGCTTATCTACTCTGTACTCCCTACGTGTCTCTTGCCAGCGACGTCATTCGTCTGGCGTGCGTTACGCTTGGTTCACATGTGCGCCAATCAGAAGCCATCCTCGGTGTCCGCCGGAGTCGTGCAGAAAAGTTGAGCTCACGCCGATATTTTCTGCTCGCGAAGAAAAAAAACAGACTTCGCCGATATTACCCAGAAGTCAGCTGGTTCACATATTTTATGAAACTAATGTCTTGAATAATCTACATGCATTGATGTAAATGTATATGGTAGTTTAATGTGCGTATTTATAACGAAATACGTGAATATAAACGTAAATTTTATTCAACATTAACTCTTTCAGACCCACTTTAATTTACGGTTTCAGGTGTGCAAAAAAAATATGTTATGATGCGTGCTGTACTTAAGTGGGCACAACACTTGTTTCGTTGTCACAGCCAAATGAACTGTAGGGTATATCTTCGGATACAATTATATGAACCAATTATGACCTAAAGACGGTTTGTGAATCATTTACACACAGGTAAGATCATTGGCCACTGAGCTTCGCAGTGTGCAGTACGGACCAAAAATCACCGACACTTGCGTAATGTACACAATTATGTACACTGGGTCCGAATGGGTTACATAGACATGGTTTTAAAATGAACCGAAAGATAGCACTAAAGTGTAAAATATTCTTGAATGTAACAAAAAAATTACGATCTCTTGAATATCATTTAGTAAAAAAAAAATCGCGCTATAATGGAATCAACAAACTAGAGTAGAAAGACGATAGCATGGAGTTGGTTATCTGTAGTTTGTTTTAGAATACTGGAGTTAAAAATCACGAATTCAACAGCAAAATGGCTACGCAGAACATCTGCTTAAATGCGAACCACCATTGGTTCCGCCAGCTCGGTCTGTTTGGCATGATCGGCGTACACGTGAATCAGGCATTAGGCTGGAGTTCGAGGTGTTAAACGGTTGCTCCAGTTCTGTATCCCCAAGTGTTCTGTGATCACTGCGGCGCGTTTTCTCTTCCGGGGGGGGGGGGGGGGGAGCGAGTTAGCGTGACGGTCTAGCCACAACGCGCCCGCCCGCGCGTGTGTGTGTGTGTGTCCTCGCAGTGTTGCAAACATGGAAAGAAGGTGGTTTCACTACAGTTGTAGTAAAATGCCGCTACATTCCACCCGATTTCATCACATAGCTAGTCATTGTTTTTTTTTTTTTACTTTACTTAATTCGCGCGCAAAAAAAAAAACACCTGGCCTAAGAGAAGAAGCCTGTACAGCCAGAAATACAATAGATCTCGAAAAACAACGAAAAGTGTGAACAAACATGACTACTCCAAAATACGAAGTATCCAAAGACCGCGAGTCCAGTGAACTCGCCAAACGGGCAAACGGCAACATACAAAATGACGTCGTGGACAGCGGTTACAGAAGAACTACCGGCACTACACAACTATTAATGGGAGAAAAACATCACCTTTATGATAACAGGCGATAAAATAAGAACGGCGTAGATATCAGACAGTCATTGAATAATAAAGATGAATTCTGAACGTTCCGCTTCCTTCAGCGCAGGAGTGGTACCAATAACCAGTAATTAGTGGCAGGTGCTGAATTACGTGGTCGTCGCACAAAAAAAGATATGTTTGCAAAATTAGAAAGCTATTAAAACACTAGTTATTTAAAAATAATGTTTAAACTTTAAAAAGAAAACTTCCCTTTGCTCCGATCAGTTAAACCACCAATGGCTTGTTAGAGCGAAAGAGGGGGGGGGGGTGCACGCCAGCAGTATGCTACTAGAAAGTCGCTACATTATCTGTATTAATCACTTTTCGCCGCTTTGTCTCACCAAGGGTTTAAATTTCGCTATGCGTAGTGGGATATTACGCTACGGTTGGCGACACTGCCTCCGCCGCAACGTTAGCACGGACAGTGCGTGAGCTACCCGCTAGTGGGGAGGGAGATCTGCTGACAGATACGTCCCCTTCCCATCCGCCATCCATCACGATAACACACGCGCGCCATCGCGACATGGGCGTGTGCCGCAAAGGGGTTGCACGAACAGACACCGCAGTCGCACAGGGCCGGAATGGAGTGGAGATGCTTGGCCGGCGAATAAATCGTAATAAATATCAACACTTTGAGGACTACGCCCGAGTCTAACTCGTGCTAAACCATTTTCACCATTTTTTTTTTTTTTTTTTTAAGGTAAACTCGCACGGATGTGGAATCTTCGTTCCACTTGTATGTAACCAAAGTCTACAAGGACATTTTATTACAGCAATAATTATTTTCCAAATCTGCTCATTTTTACATTTCGATGGATTAAAAAAAAAAAACAGAAAGCGAAAGCATAAATTTTAAGTTATCACAAATGGTTACCTAACATTTTTATCCGACGTTAAGGGCAGTGACATTTTTCTGATGTTCATTTCTGAACATTTATAAACATATATAGCTCAATGTGTTTTAATCATATGTCACGAGAGAACTCTAGTAGACTTGACAGTGTTGAAATTGGCTCTATTGTGCCTCTCGTATTCCTTTCATAGATTTAGCTTTAGTATCTCCCCGCCCCCCCCCCCCCCATAATTTCTTAGCACCCTTCGATTGACATATAAATGTGCATGTACTGTAACACATAAAAAAATAATTGCTTCCAAAGCCGGCTACGAATTATGTAACAGGTTACGATTTTCGTCGAAGAAACTTTCAAACCGGAAAAATGCCAAACACTAAAAAAATGATTTCTTTTGTTTACTCGTGAAAAAAAAAAAAAAAAAAAAAGATGGATCTACAGTTTGTTAATTTCGTGAGCGAAAGCACTTGAATCACGCATTGAATGTAAAGGGCGGAAAAGATCCCACTATGTGCATATAAACTGCAAGAACATTCAGGCGTATGATCCATTCACGGTTAATTCCAACTTTTCTGAGAGTCCTGTTAAAAGTTCTACTTCCAGGTCCTCCACCTCATGCGCACAAAAGCCCCGGAGAGTCACACCAGCCGGCAAACGCACCACATTCGTGCGCATTGAATGTAAAGGGCGGAAAAGATCCCACTATGTGCACATAAACTGCAAGAACATTCAGGCGTATAATCCATTCACGGTTAATTCCAACTTTTCTGCGAGTCCTGTTAAAAGTTCTACTTCCAGGTCCTCCGCCTCATGCGCACAAAGCCCCGGAGAGTTACACCAGCCGGCAAACGCACCACTTCCAAGTCCTCCACCTCATGCGCACAAAAGCCCCGGAGAGTTACACCAGCCGGCTAACGCACCACATTCGTGCGCATTGAATGTAAAGGGCGGAAAAGATCACACTATGTGCACATAAACTGCAAGAACATTCAGGCGTATGATCCATTCACGGTTAATTCCAACTTTTCTGCGAGTCCTGTTAAAAGTTCTACTTCCAGGTCCTCCACCTCATGCGCACAAAAGCCCCGGAGAGTCACACCAGTCGGCAAACGCACCACATTCGTGCGCATTGAATGTAAAGGGCGGAAAAGATCACACTATGTGCATATAAACTGCAAGAACATTCAGGCGTATGATCCATTCACGGTTAATTCCAACTTTTCTGCGAGTCCTGTTAAAAGTTCTACTTCCAGGTCCTCCGCCTCATGCGCACAAAGCCCCGGAGAGTTACACCAGCCGGCAAACGCACCACTTCCAAGTCCTCCACCTCATGCGCACAAAAGCCCCGGAGAGTTACACCAGCCGGCTAACGCACCACTTTCGTGCGCACTCTGTGTAGTCATGTTTCGCACAGGAAATATTTCTGACTAGAGGTTACCAACACGCATATTTTTTTCCTGCCTTTATTCGTATTATTTATAAATGCGATGTTGTAATGAATATAAAAAAATATAAGTAATTGTTCAACATAATCAGAAAATATTGTTGTTATGTTCAGACAAGTATAACGTTTAGGAAGCAAATAAACATGTCACACGTGGGGTGGCTTTTGAAAGGTTCGATTCAAAAAGTGTGAAGAAATTGTGAATAGGCTATACAAGCCGTTCACGGTAAAGCGAGCACTTTCGAGGCCCCAGTTAATTTTTATTTTTAGCCATTTTTTTTTTTTTATCCTTTAAGGCCAGGCTTCATCATGCATAGGGGTATAGGGAACCAAAGGCTAAATTCGGACAAAGATCTCTCAGTCGTTTTTTGAAATAGTATTTTCAACTAATATTTTTTTTTTTGCTATGTATTGAACTCATCTAGAATTGTAAAGCTTCCAAATTTTAATTTTTTAATTTCAAATGAACGCTTTTATTAATTATAAAATTGTGACAATTTGTATATAATTAAAAAAGTGCATTTAAAATTTGAATGGTTCATAAATGTAGACGCTTTCAATCTTAATTTAAAAAAAAAAACCTTAGTTGAAAACACTAGCACAAAAATGTCTGAGAGATCTATGTCCGAATATAGTCTTGGATTCCCTATAGGCACATGCTTGGTGAAGCCTGGCCTTAACCACATCTGAAAATAAATATTGACATGTAAGTAATAAACACAGTGTGTAGACCTATATTCCACCGCACTCGGAGGTTAACGTTTAAGGGGAATTGTGCACGAAAGCAGTATATTTACCCGATTTTCGATATGTCGTTTTCCAAAGGGTTTATAGAAATTTTCGGCCCGACAAGAAGTAAATAATCATTTTCAGCACATTTCTGCCTTGTTAGATGTTCACTGCCTTCATTATCCTCATAGCACTGATGGAAGAAAGGAAAGGAACTTTTTTTTTTCTTACCTTCAATCAGAGCTCCGAGAATAACGAACGCAGAGAATTTTGAACCATGTAATAAGGTGTTCAAAATTGATATTTATGCCCTGTCAAACTAAAAATTTCGAAAAATCCTCTGTAAAACAAATTTTGACAAAAGTTATACAAATAAACGACTTTCGTGCACCATTCCCCTTAAGGCTAACCGAAAAAAAAAAATCATTGACTACTTCACCAAATGGGAGGGCTTTTAAAAAAGTGCTCGCTTGACCGTGAATATCCTCTAGTTAAGTTTCCTGTTCCTGTATACGTATACTCAGTATGGTTTTAGACTCGACCGTTTTGCCGTGAGCCTTGTAGGCTGGCGACCCTGAGAGAGGAGCGGCGGTTTTTAACTGGCGCTATTGGGGCGACCCTGAGCGTGGTTTTGGACCCACGGAGGGGCCTCGAGAGAGTAATTGCGAGTGTGGAGCCGGGGAAGAGGGATCTGCGAGTGCTCTAATGACCGCCATCGCAGCCAGCTCCCGTGCCATTGTGTGCGGGCGAGATGTCGACGACCTGCCCAATAGCAGGCCGCGGGAGGAGGCCGTGCTCTTGACCTTAACACGCCCACGAGCGGCCCTACGTCGCCGGAGGTCGGCGGCGCTCAGGCGAACGGGGTCATTGACCCTGAACTCCTTAACGCACATATTAACGCATTGAGGTCTGCACACATTTACCCGCACTTGCGTCAAACTAGAAGTGAGTCGCCTAGATCCACTGCTGCAAGAACACCGGTTCTGTTGGTGTCTGTGTTAGAACTCACCATCGTCCTATTGGTCCATACCACACCGGACACTACCCGGTACTTTACAGCGTGCATTATTGGCCGGTGATCAACCAATGGAGAGCCGAGCTGATATTGTCCCAATAAAATGTCCTTTATCGTATAAAAGGATATACAATCAATCCTGTCCCTCTGGCGGCTATATAAAAATGAAATTCCATCGATAGCACTATCATTGTTACCGCGCTGTCGTGTTCTTGTGAGGTCATGTTAAACACTAACCGAACAAAGACTGCACATCCATGTGGGTTTTGCTCTGAACAACAACGAAATTTTCAAATTAGCTTTGCTCGGGCTACACTCTAGCATAGTCTGCAAAAGAGGTAGTTTTTATTCTCATGCGTTGCGAAACAAGAAACTTTTGGTGCGGTAGGTAATTGCGAATTTCTAATAAAAGTTGACAATTTGGAACCTACGGAAAGGGTTTCAGTACATTCATGGCACAACCAATTAAAGAAACTGTTGTTGGGAAATGCGACGCCTTCGTTAGCGTTATAAACATGTATAATACCGACCATGAGTTCACCTATTATGGAACAAGTCAGACGTAAACAGGTATACTATGGATAATAAATTAAGGTGTTAAGTATGTTGGAGAAATATGGACGGATCTTAGGGTCGGTTTCACCAACGAAGATTTAACTTTTCGGAATATCGAGATAGTTTTATCCAGAGGAGAGGTTTAACTTCGATCTTAATCCCGATAATGTCGAGCCATGTCTAATCGCCGTAAGGAATATCTCGTTAAAATCATCTCGATATTCTGACTTAATCGCGATTTTCTCTTGGCAGATATTAGGGATTTTGCTCTGAGTTTGTACGGAGGAATCATTTTAAGAAAAATTATGGCAAGTTGCGAAGGTATTTTAGTCGTAAGGAAACAGCGAAGCAGAAATTTCTCATCCTTGAAAAACACATTTTTTTTTTTTACAGTTGGTAACAGAACATTGCAATCGTCTTTGAAAATAAACAAACTGATTATGTAACACAATTAAATAAAGCGAAACAGTGGCGAACGATTGCGAATAGTTTCAATTGCACATTTCGTGATCACTACAGGACAGCAGACAACTTGAAGGTGGTGTGGAATAACCTAGAATAACTTACGCGAAAAAAACACACGTAAACGAACGTGTTCGAATAGTTACTGGAACAGGTAATATATAAAAAATCTGTTTGACAATCATGTGTTTGATTTAAACCAACAATAAAGTGTTTGACGTAAGGCGAAAATGTACTTTAAAATCCTCTTCATCGTGAAGTTCAAAATAATTTATTCTTTCACGTAAACATCGTGGACGACAAACAATAAAATCCTCATCACTTTCCGCTTCAAAAATTAAATTGCGCATTGCCTGAGTAATTTTATATTTATTCTCGATGAATTAACTTTTCCCTCTCGTCACCATCCCAAAGTATTTTTATATGTTTTACAGTTTAATCCCAATAATGTGAATTAATCCACCAAGATCGGCGGGCTAATATTTTATCTAGATATTCAGAGAAAATCGAGATTAATGTGCGTGGTGAAACAAAACACAGATAATCGAGATTTTTCAGTTAATTTCGATGAACTGTTATTATCTCGCGTGGTGAAACTAGTCCTTAAGAATACATATCTCCGAAATGTTCTTATCTCGCGTTTGAGGCACGGAGATACGGGTGGCGATAATGGAACTAGTGACACGTCTGTTCTAGTGGTACTCATGCAGCGGGATTTTTTCGGCGTAGTTGTCAGTACTGTCCTTCCTTTCGGCGTCGTGGTTTTTCGGCGTGGTTGTACATTTGCGTGTGGTGATATTTCGGCGTCGTGGTGCGGCTCCATCAGTAAACACGCGCGATCAGCGCCCCGTAGCTTCTATAACTCGATCCATTCTAAGGTGGCAGCGGATATAATCATTGCCAGCGGCACCCAATCAAAGCCAGCGGCTGGCTTGTCGGATCACGATAGCCCTAGCAGCAACGCCACGACAGCCCAATGGTTGGTATATAGGGGCGCCGTGAACAGACAAGCCAGCCTCTGGCTTAGATTGTGCTGCTGGCAATGTTTACGTCTACTGTGTCACCTTAGAATGGATCAAGTTTACGCGCAAGGCGGCGAACCTGAGTGCAGAGCTTCCGCTCTTACGCTTTCCTGTGCAAATGAGATCTGTAACAGTCGGATTTTACTACACGCTATGAAAGCACACAGATTAAATTACAACTACAACTGTTTTACAACTCTCCTATTTATCAAGTAAACTACGTGGGAAGGCTCTAAACCATGGATTTCTAACCATTTTTACGATGAATTTTTTTTATAATAAACTTAATATTATAAAGACAAAACTGCGCGGGCCTATATAATTGTATTGCTACCTTTTCTCGCAAAATGCCATACCTATTCCCAGGGCTTTTATTTGCTGACATACACGTAAATACGCAAACAACGAGTATACAGAAAATATGCTCTTTAACGGCGAGTGTGAAAAGAGGTGGATATGAAGCAGCGCTGGAATACTAAGGCAGGGGGGAACTGGAGACACCCGAGAAAACCCCGCCGGCCAGCGGCATCTTCCGCGGCATGGTTCCCCACGTGCGGAAATCTGCGAGCGTACTCCAGCCGGGAATTGATCCTGGTTCGCCCTGGTGGCAGGCACCGGTAGGACAAGTTTTTCGCCCGGAAATTCGTTCGGGTAAGGGTCCTTACGCAATTGAAAACTTTAACATTTGACTTTACGTCTGCTTTCCGACATGTTGTTTCTTATGGAGCTTGACACAATGGAACTGTCAAAGATAAAGTCGAGCACTCTTGACTTTACGATTTCGAAAAGTTCAAATTTAAAGTCAAAGACAAGCTTTTGCTGAGAATCTAACCGAGGTTATCTGGAAAGTGCGTTATTTTATCGTAAGGCGATTTTAATCTCGGTATATTAAGCAAACCTCGTCTTAAATTAAATAAATGGCAAACGAATATAATGCGAAGAGGAAACATATGAATTTACATATTTCAATAAAGTAAACAAATGAGTATTTGTTTTAAAATAAACTTCTAACGTAAATTTTAAGACCGTTTTTAAAAAAGGTACGTAAAATGCATTCCTGGATAATAATTATTATTATTATTTTCATAACATGATACACATTTTTACGAAGCTCGCAGAACCGATTTTCAAAAGCCTGAATTCTGACTTTACCATTCTATTGTGTATTGGTGCTATTGTCAGAGGAAAGGAAACTTAAAGTCAGATGCTAAAGTTTTCTATTGTGTAAGAAGCTTAACTAACCTGTTGACCGATAATTTGTCTCTTTAAGGCGGCCACCTTGCTTAGCGTTTGAATTGTGTTGTGTGTTTGAAAACCCGTTTTTTTTTTTGGAACCCAGTAAACGTGCGCTTAGAATGATTTAAGGCGGTTCACGGTAAACTGAACACTTTCGAAAGCCCTGCTTAAGATCTACTTGTATGCACGGTGTGTATTATTCCGCCCTATGTAAAATTAACATTGCCATGGGCCTCATCACTTTATCCGTGCGTCGGTCAAGTGAAACTGTGAAATCATTAGAAAAGTAAATGTTTTACAAATCTGCTCGTTTTTACATTTCGATGCACAAAAAGTAACAGAGAGCAAAGAAATAACTCAAATGATCATAAATTGTTAACTAACCCTTTTTACTCGACGTTAAGACATGGAACTACTTTCCCTCCATCGTTACCAACTTTACTGGGCGCATGTCATTCAGTGCGTCCGCGTTACGATATGGAGGTGGGAGCAGTGACTTTTTTCTAAAGTTGATTTCAAAAGTGCCGACTTTATCGTGAACAGCCTTTATATACGAAAATAAAAAATACTTCAGACTAATCGTGCGTGATACGTTCAAAACATCACGCAAATTGGAAACATTATTTTAATGCCGTCCAACATGGCTGAAAACGGATTTGTGTTCAATGCTGTTCCTCAGAATTTTTTATCTCTATTTTATTTATGAATTACAATATTTCATTTGTAGTTAATTTGCTTTAAAACAGGGAGAAAATATGCGTATCGGTATTGATTAGTAAGAAATAGTTCTCAAGAAAAATGCTATTAAAGTAAGTGCGCACGAATGCGGTGGGTTGGCATCTTGGTGTTATTTTATAGACTATTAGTCAAACTTTGTTTGTAAGAGGCAGAGTAATATACTGAAAGTAGAACTTTAGCAGGAATTCAGAAACGTTGGACGTAATCACGACTGAACTACAATATGAAATATTTTGTTTGATTCAAAAGAAAATTATGTCACGTAAATTGAAAATTCCGCACGGCGGATGAGATTGAGCTTTAATGACCCTTCCGTCGACGGGATGGTGAGCTGTACCCATCTTCTCATAAGAATCAATTTTTAATTTTCGCACTTGGCGGGATGACATTGCAACGCGGATAACGGAGGAGTTGTGCAGAACTTCCAAGGTTTCTCAGTTAAATATTGATTTAACAATAAACTTGTTTACTGTATCACGGGAAGTAACTATCATAGTTTTTAGGTTATGGGCCCGATTAAACTAAAATCTAAACTTGTTAAAGTGGATATGATGCGGCAGCTATATTTTAACAAGCTCATTTATAGTGAGCACATTCGTATTTTTACACCTCGGTAAGTTAGCGTAGAGGAAATCCTAACCCCGAAAAAAAAAAAAAAAAAAAAAAAAAAAAACGCTCTCGTAACTATGTACAAATGCTTTCCAACACTTAATACTCCTGATTTTTGATATTTTAATACAACAATATTTTGACTTTGATAGTACAAATTATTCTACCTGACTATATTTACCACGAAGAAGTTAACGAATCGCGTCAATTTCAGCCATTAATAACACTGTTTACCTACTTCACTGCAGCTGTTGCTGTTCTCTTGCTACAGTTTGGACAGAAAAATGTAACAAGCAACATTTTACATACATCAGTGACCAAGAATTAACTACTCCCTGCTGCATGTGGAATTGTAAAGTTTGGCTTAGCAAGAACACTTAAATGACATCAACCCAGACCATATAAAGGAGACCGTTTAGTTATAGACTGTCAGTCATAGCTAGCATTTAGGATACAGAAGAGTTTTCTTTCAATCATATGATGGTATTCTACAAGTTCATGTCTGTAACAATATAGAAAATTGGTGCTTCACTTTCGATAATAGTCTTAGCATTCGCTTTGGTGAAGGAATAGCATGCAACAATTGTGCTGTGAGATATCTTCACTCCAACAACGACTTACCACTACATTAGAAAATTTGATGATTGCCAGTCTTAGCGAGGAGCTAGAAGAGGAATGTGGACATGGAGTAATCGCCTACCAACTCACCAGACCTCGCCAGGGAATCACCGGTCACTGGAAGGAGACTTGCGATAGGGATATCCTCAACTTTATTTTCGAACAAGGAGGATTAGTTTTCCCTTCAATGTGCAACTTATATGCGTGTGAAGTGGCTAACTCAGAATAATGTTCTCGCCGATATGCAAGTATGCATTTATTAACAAAGGTTTGTATTCTGTAACTTATAGCATAGCATATTCTCATTTTGTTGTTAGTGAAATGTGTGAGTCAGACATTCATTTCAAATGTACGCATTTCTCTCAATCTTTGACAGCATGTAGTAAACCATCTAGTTACGATTTCAGTTTAACTAACTCCAACAGTTCCAAATGTCTTGCAAACCAGTACAGACCGCACAGAATTAATCGAAGGCACACGCTTAAGGGTGAGCGCATTATAACAACATTTTGTGAGGAAGAAAAATTTTGAAACATCTTGTTTATAATACAGATAATGTTTTACCCTATCAGTATTTCGAAGAATGTGATAATAATCTTCATACTTTATATCACTAACGCAAACAAAAAATGTGTGCCTACATGGCTCATACCGGGTGCGATTCATCAAAATGTTACGTGCATTAATCAATACAATTAGCAAAAATAAAATTTAGCCCTCAAGCATGTTTTAACTTGCAAAGTTAGAGAGTGAATTTATTAATATACATACATTGTTCCTTGTTAATTCTTCTCAGTCGAGTGTTGGATAGAAAATGCTTAACATGATGTATTTTCATCCTGGAAATCATTACGCCAGTGTCAAATCAGGAAAGTCTAATGTAACTTACATACTATAGTCCAGCGGGCTTCTCCGTGAATTTACAGAGACTTGGGACAGTGTATTCCATTTTAAAGTAATGTATTTTCTGCTATGAGATGAAAAAACTATTAGTTGATATAATGCAGTGATAGCACGAAATGTCGTGTGTTTTACATGACTCAAACATCACCTCCTCCATCTAGTATTGAAGATGTGCACTCATATTATGTTGAAACATAGCCAGACTTGGTTGAAAGTATCATTTTACATTCTCTGGAATGTAAGGACGTATGTGTACAAACACATAGGTTAAAGCCAGGGTGTAAGAAATGCTCCCTCCTTGAAAGCAGAGTTCAAGAAGGGGGTCTGGTTCCAATATTAAGAAAATGCATGAAAATCTTGTTTACAGAAGTTGTTAGAAGTTTATAAAAAATTTGTTATTAAAGAAAAAATGCTGTATATATTTTTAATTACCCTGCACTGACTTGTGTAAAAATGTTGTAACTAAATTTTTGTATCATGCTGTATTTGTATATATTTTTAGATAATTGTCTATTTATGATTTTGGATCATCCTGTACTTGTTTGTATGATGCTATATGTGATAACGTGTTCAATGTTTTAGGTTATCCTATACTTACTTGTACTTGAGAGAGACAGACAGAGAGATTTATCTTTTCGAAATATTGTACATAAATTTGTGAAACAAGCTGTGCTTCTATATATTTTTTTTATCAATAAATATGTCTTAAAATCATTTTTTCACTTTTTATTTAACCTAGCCATTTTTAAAAGTGAAAATTATTGGTATATGTATCTCAACACACACACACACACAGAGAGAGAGAGAGAGAGAGAGAGAGGAGAGAGAGAGAGAGAGAGAGAGAGAGAGAGAGAGAGTGAGTGTGCGCGTGCGTTTAAGTCTCAATAGAGAGAGATTTTTAAAAAGTTTAAAGTTGCTTGAGTTTTTCCAAACTATGTTGCATTAACACATACGAGTGTTCTAATGAAAAAATCTAATAACAGACATACCTATTCATTTGCCAAAATAGTAGTTAACTAAAAAAAAAAATTGAACCTGTATCCTGGCAAAGATGTCTGCTAGTAAAATATAGTAATATTTCTACAATACACTATAAATACACAACAAATTCTTTATTCTCTCACCAGCCTCTGTGGCATAATTAGATTATGTAAGGTGGCTCTGGGTTCGAATCTTGGATATGGCATGGTTAATATTAGTTAACTTCTGGGTTTGAGTCTGGGGTAGGTCATGTACATTTGTAATCTAGTTTCTCAGTTTGAGTCTTGGCTAGGTCTTGTATGAATGTAAGACAGTAACGATAATATATAAAACGAATAATGAATTAATCAAATAATTAAACATATATATAGAATAACTTGATAATTGTTGGTTCGTGTATATGAGAGGGTTGAATCGTAGTAAAATGCATTAAATTCTGGGTTAAAAACATCATATTGGGAAAAGCTAGTAATGGAATTACAATTGTTAGTATACAAATCGTTAAGTAAGAATGTAATTCAAATCTAATCACTTTAAACCAAATAAATACCTGTATTCCACATTAAATTCCAATATATACATGCTAAAATCCAGAAAAATGCATTAAATACTTTTAATTTACAATAAATCTGGTTAAAATTTACTTGAAAACATTTCAAATAAGTAATTGTTTCGTTTTATGTAGGTTTGAGGTTAGTGACAAGGGAGGGTGTTTGGCCTATATGTAGGGGATCTTACCCACAGCTTGGCATTTCCTGCTCTGACTTCATGGGGTTGACACCCCCTCTCCAGTACGCGAGCATAATGTACATCCTGTGAACCAGCCCATGCTGCTTGTAGCTGATGCCTGGCATATTCTGCGATGGGGTTGTGTGGTAAAGGGACCTCTTGCTTCACCCCTGCTGCCAGCTTACCACTTGCTGGGGGATACAGCCGCCTACCAGAGCACAAACCCCAGCGCTTACCTTCCTGCCTGAGTGACGTAATACTCAGGCCTTGAATTGTCGGACCTGGGTTCGGATCCCCTTCCAGGCATAACAGCTTCGCTATTAGACTTGATGTAAGTGAATAATTTTAACAAATTGAATTAAATTTGCCTTGTAATTCGTTAAACTTTTTTTTATCAACTATTTGCAGTCTGAATGGTCTTTTCTTAAAATACATTAAATGTTTTTTACTAATTGAATGAAATCTAACTAAAATCATAAACTTTCCTAGCAAATTGCTTCACACTTAAATTTTTTATTTTGCTACTTTTTAGGTATTTCTACTTTATGTAATTTTAAGAAATGTTTAAGGGAAGGTTGTCGTGTGGTTGAAGTATGAATTATGAAGCAAGAAAAAGATGAGAGGAAACTATGCCAGGCTATGCCCAGCATGTCTGGAGAGCTCACAACTCTGCCCTATTCTCTGCTCCATGTGTTATTTTTTGGTAATAGATGTTTGTGTAGATGAATAAATGGACCATGAGTACTTCTAAAGAATGAAGTGTTTTGATGTGTGTGATGTGGTGGTCTGGGTAAATAAATAATTTATTTTAAGTACTTTTTAAGATATTTAATTTAATTTTCAAAGTAGAAGCATGACTGCAAGTATGAGTGTGGGGGAAAGGTGTTGCAAGTAATTCTAGGTGGGTTATTGATGCATATTTAAGAGGATTTAATAGAGTAGAGAAGGAAATACATGATAACTGCTATTATTCTTATAATGGACAGAAGGCGTGACAATATCACAAATCAGGGCCTACTCTACACTGTTAAATACTAACAAAAATATGTTAAAACTATCTAGACTATAATACTAACTACTCTGAGAAAAAATTCAATAGGGCCATGATTGTGAGTATGAATGCAGATAAAGGTGTTTCAAGTAATTATAGGTGGGATCTTGATGTATATTTGAGAGGATGTAATAGAGTAGAGAAGGAGAAACTTGGTAACCACCATTATACTTATCTTGGACAGAACATGTGACAATATCACAAACTGTGGCCTTCTCTACACTGTTAAATACTCGCTAAAATATGTTAAAATCATCAAGAATATAATATCAAGTACTCTGAGAAAAATAATTGAGCAGGTGTATGACTGCAAGTATGAGAGTGGGGGAAAGGTGTCGCAATTTTTTATTAGTTAATTTTACATAGTTTTAAGAGATGTTTAAGGGTGGGTTTTAGTTATGACTGTTGTATGAAATATGGAACAGCTAAAACATGTGAGAACTATGCTGGTTATGCCTCACATATCCAGGAGGTGTATAACCTTGGTTCCCAAGCTTGTTCAGTGTGTGAACTGTCTGGAGAAGGATGCCTATGATGATGAATAAATGGACCATAAGTTCTTCTAATGAATAAAATGTTTTTGATTTTTGTTTGTGATGGGGTGGTTTGGTCATATTTTATTTGGATTGCACGTAATATCAAGAGATTTCATTTTCAAAGTTGTTGGTTAGCTGCGAGTGTGTAGGGGAATGTACTGCAAGTCATTCTAGATCATTAGTTGTTCTATATGTGTAAGTAGATAGAGAGTTGAGTAGTTTTAAGTAATTTTTAACAATTGAAGTATATTTTATTTGGAAAATGTCTTACATGTTTAGTTTCAAGAGTGTTTGTTTAGTTAGTATTATAATGTAGTGTGTTACTCCCTCACTAAAACTTTGATATGAAAATATTTAATACTATTTGATGGTGTAAATTAATTTTATTTTGACAATGTACATTACTAATTAAATTTTTATGGTGTAAAATATTTATATTTTTAGGATGTAAATTTTTTTGACGGTGTATACTATGTTACTTATTTAAAGGTGAAAAATAATTATGATGGTGACAAGCAACTCACAATATTTTTAAAAAGCTCATTTAAAATGAAAATTTTTGATATTCAAATCTGGGATTAAAGATCATTGAATAATGAGTTTAAATTTTATTCCGATGTTATATTCTAAACGAAGTGCATTTGCTCCAAACGTGAAAGTTGTTAAAGGTAGGCGAGGTAAGGCAGGTCAGGAAACATTGTGTCAAGTGGAGGCAAGCTGCGTGACACGAATGCGCATCGCAAAGCGAAGTTGTCAGAGGGACAGGTGTGAACTTCTCCTGATGGAAGCGGGTGGGGAAAGGGGAGCATGCCTGGATGGTGGCACACGCTGGTGCTAGCAGCAGTTTACTGAACTTGTTTCACTTTCTCGTCTCATCTGTGCCATCCACAGATCCCACCCCATGCAAGTGTCCTAAACACTTGTCCACTGCCATTTTATTACACTCTGTCCCACACTGTCTCAAATCTTGCTACCTGACTTATGCCCATTCCCAACACCACACTCTGTTCCTGGCAGCTCGCTATCTGTCTTGTCACCCATATCTTATGTAAAAACATGCAGCTCACACTTCTAACTTTCCCATACAA
Source organism: Dryococelus australis (assembly GCA_029891345.1). NCBI lineage: Eukaryota > Metazoa > Arthropoda > Insecta > Phasmatodea > Phasmatidae > Dryococelus > Dryococelus australis. The sequence continues at coordinate 31,772,409 of CM057006.1, forward strand.
ACATTTAGCTCCCTTCCTCATAAAATTTTCTTTATATTAAATAATGCACTTCTTTATGTTAGAAACACATATTTTATTTACATGCCAGTCAACAAAGTGGGATTCTTTTCTCTGTTTTCATAATGATGGGGCATTTCACATTTACTCAGGTAGCAGGAGGCCTGTTTGCTCACTTTCACAGAAAAATACCAGTTTCTTGCTTCCTTATTACGACAGAGAAAACATTTTTATAAATTAAATCGTAAAATTTCCATTAAGGTAATTTAATAAAAACAAACTTTGAATGGCTGAAGGGGGGGGGGGATTACAAAAGTGATGCAGAAAAGAATCCAAAATATGAATGAAAGGATAGGGAACACTAGAATCTCGAGAAAACCTCAGTTGGCCCGCTGCTCAACTTATAGGGCCCTGCGGACTCAAGAAACTGAGAGTGGACTGACATAAATACAATTTCAGAGGCCGGTAGAAAGACCATCTTAGCGACACACAACAGCTCCTAGAACGTTTCCCACTGCCCTTTAAATTTACTGCAATGAGAGTCCAGCAAATGCTTTAATAAAAATATTTTGTCACACAAAAACAGATTACAACTACTGCTGCTGCTGAAGATTAGACACAATGATGTCTGGTGGTAAAACACATTCATATTTTACACAAAATCATAAACAAAATTTAAGGTTTTTAAAATAAGATTCAACTCTGTCACTTTATATCCTTCTTCTTCTTCTTACAATAGTGAAATTTAATTTTCCCAGGGAAGTGAAACTTGCATTAAATGTCATGTGAAATGTTCAGGAAGACATGATTAAATTGTTCATCATCAATAGTAGCTTGGTAGGGAGACTTTTTTTCTTGATATGATTCAGAATGTGTATGAGTAGTGTGTAAATTGTTTCGTTGTCTTTTGTAGGACGTAGTGTATTAAAGTAGTTTGCTTCCATGTTTATGTGATCAGAATCGGCGGTAAACGAGTTTTCTACGGAAATATTAATTAGTTTGAAAATTCAAGTACGTGAGTCGTATTCAGAGTTTTTTCCGTAATTGCAACTCAGCCACAAGCTCCACGTCTCATTCATTGACTGACTTCCTAGCCAGACAGACGTCGGCCACGCCTTTAAATCTCCGCAAATCCTACACTGATGCCATTCCTTCACTGAGCTCGCAGCTGGACAGATGTGTTTTGGGAGAGGTGCTTGTGCGATTTCATTACATGTTTTTTAATTCAACTAGTGTAATGTATTTATATTAGTACGTGTGTGGTAAACATAATTTTTTTTTCCATTTGTCATGTAAATCGCATTCACATCTCTTTTCGTTCCATTCAGAGTTTTTCAGCTCAGTCTATAATTAATCAAACGTTGGCCGACACACACACATGTTCTGTTTGCTCTCAACACCTCGTTCAGCATAAGTCGACATATGTGATATATAAGTTAGTGCTGTAGCGACCTCCTGAGCGAATGGATGTATATTAAAATCACTGCCTGTTAACTGCGATTATCGTTAAATGTTTCCTTTTTTATGTGTGTTAATAAATTAATTTCTCTTTTAATAATCTTCGTTTAATGTGTGGATTCCGCTTCAGAAGTTCCTCTACGAGTGTTTACTATGGGATTCGCTAAGCTTTTATTGCGATAGGTCGCCTGCCAAGCGGCGTTCGAAACATCTTATAGGAGTCCGCAAATCCTATACAGACGTAATTCATTCACCAGTCTCACAGGCAGATGGACGTGTTTCGAAATCATTTAAGGTATGTGTAGAACTATGAGACGTCAAGTAGTGTAATTTGTATGTTGTTATTGTGTTTAGGAAGACAGCAGTTTAATTTATAGGGGCAATGTTTCTTCGTTGTAGATCGTTAATTTATTTCATACAGGAGACTCACATAGTTTTCATTGTTTGGTGAGTTAGCACTTGTCGACACCAGGAGACTAATGTATTTGTGTTCGTTATACTTCTCTCTCATGTTATTTATTTACATTGATAGGTAGAACTCGTTAAAAATATATTTCGGTGATATTCGTTTAAAGACTCAGAAATTTCTTTCGTGTATTACGTCACCACTGTTATTCATTTGGAATACTATATTTCAGAGTTGCCTATCTACCAACACCGTCTAAGAGCAACATCCCCCTCCAAACAAAAAAAAAGACTTTTATGCCACTCTTGCACAAAAATCAACACATATATACCCTATAAAATATACAACTTCCCTCATCGAGTCCCAGTCGTCATCCTGACAACATCGATCCCCTAAATACACCCCTTCCCAACACACCACACCTCAGTACGACAAGAGAGCTGAGAGCATGAAAATCTATCAGAGCTGCTCCCCACACAAAAAAAAAAAATTAAAAAAATAAAGAAGGACAAACTATACACTTATCACACCACAATTTTTATTTATTTAATTCAATTAAGTTTATTGGATCAATCAATTAAAGTTTCATGCCATTTTATCCGATGAGAATAAAAAATAAATTAAAATCGATCGGATTAAGGATTGACGAAAAATTTTTCATCAGATTAAAAATCAGATTAGCAATTTTAGATAGTAGTGTAATCGGATCAAGGATTAACCCTTTTAATATCAAATCGATAATCCGATTAATAAAAGTGGCATCCCCTTTGATCTGAAACCTCCACGCCCCTACAACTGACCAGACCGGGAATCGAATCCGGGACCGGGAATCGAATCCGGGTCCTCCGGAACGCGATTCCAGTGATTTACCACTGCGCCACCTCTCTCGGTTTCATAATAAATAATCTTGCGAGAAGCTCAGGTAAAGAACAAACGAAAATGTAATTACATAATAAATGTTTTGGAAAGATACTAATTGGAGTCCAAATTTATATACATTTTTCTTGCCGTTAGGTAAAAAGGATAATGTTTCCCGGTGCCTGAAGAGTCGTTCATGTTATAAAACATAATTTCGAACTTTGATATATTTTTATTAAAGAAAAGAGCATATCACTAAAATAATAAAAGTTAGTGACTAATGAAAAAAAATTCACGGTTTTCGGCTTTAGACTCAATGCGAGTTTCTGCAGATAACAGAGCACAATTTTCGCAATAAATCGGTAGCACACGTTGACTTTTAGTGCTTCATTGCGAGCTTCCTTGCAGGATAACCAGGGCCACAGATTTTCGCCAATAAGTCGGAGCACACGGTAGAGTTTTAGTACTTCATTGCGAGCTTCCTTGCAGGATAACCAGGGCCACAGATTTTCGCCAATAAATCGGAGCACACGGTAGACTTTTAGTGCTTCATTGCGAGCTTCCTTGCAGGATAACCAGGGCCACAGATTTCTCGCCAATAAATCGGAGCACACGGTAGACTTTTAGTGCTTCATTGCGAGCTTCCTTGCAGGATAACCAGGGCCACAGATTTCTCGCCAATAAATCGGAGCACACGGTAGACTTTTAGTGCTTCATTGCGAGCTTCCTTGCAGGATAACCAGGGCCACAGATTTTTCGCCAATAAATCGGAGCACACGGTAGACTTTTAGTGCTTCATTGCGAGCTTCCTTGCAGGATAACCAGGGCCACAGATTTCCCTTCGGCCAATTAAATTTCGGAGCGGTAACACAGGAAAATCGAGCACTTTTTAGTGCTTCATTGCGAGCTTCCTTGCAGGATAACCAGGGCCACAGATTTCTCGCCAATAAGTCGGAGCACACGGTAGAGTTTTAGTACTTCATTGCGAGCTTCCTTGCAGGATAACCAGGGCCACAGATTTTTCGCCAATAAATCGGAGCACACGGTAGACTTTTAGTGCTTCATTGCGAGCTTCCTTGCAGGATAACCAGGGCCACAGATTTTTCGCCAATAAATCGGAGCACACGGTAGACTTTTAGTACTTCATTGCGAGCTTCCTTGCAGGATAACCAGGGCCACAGATTTCTCGCCAATAAATCGGAGCACACGGTAGACCTCGATACGATATGTACCTATACCTCCGTCTGCTGTTGTTATAACTCTACTGGCTGCTGGTGTCGTTTCCGTGTTTGACGGATGGCAGCACGGGCGCGTGACGCCGAACGTCGCCCTGTTGTGAAGCCAGCCGCAAATGAGGCTCGTCGCTGGCTGCAGGCGTCGATCACGTCGCTCCATTGTGCAAACCGCTCTGCTCGCGCGGGTCGTAGGACTGCGTACTGGTTGGACTAATATACTGATGCCCGGAGAGATAATTGTCACGCATGGTATTTGTAGACGTGCACGCAATGTTTCACCTAGAGGGGTGGTTTTGACGCATACACGTAAGGAGTCTGACATATGGCACGTTTAAAAAAAAAAAAATGACGAAACCAACCACTTGGAGACTAATATAATTGCTAGTTTTCCACCAAAAACCATGCTTGGTTTTAGAGACTATGTTATTAACGAGTCCCCAAATCCAATTTTTTACGAAATTAATAATGAGCAATTTAAAAACACTGTTCTATAAATTAGAGACGAAAATAGAAATTTAATTGATTTTGATGATTCTGATATCAACATTTTTTTTTTTGGAAATTTAAGAAGTTTAAAATTTTACTATTTAATTAGAAATCATAAAGGGAGCCATGTTTTACGGCCCCGTAATATCTCAAAAATATAAAACTTTTCTTTCAGAAATAGGTGTGATGAATAATTTTTGTATAGCATCAAGTGTTGGTGATTCACGAACACCGAATTCGCCATATGATTTTTAATATTTCTCTTCCTCGTCGCACCTCTCATTAATAAAATATAGAATTTTTCTTTCAGAAATAGGTGGTATACAAAATGCATACCACCTATAATTAATAAAATATAAAAATTTTTCTTATAGAAATAGTTGGGATGAAAAATTCACCCCACCTCTCATTAAAAAAATTATGGCTTTTATTGCCAAAATGACTGGAGTGAGTGAAGATATTTGGGCGGCTCTTAACAGCGAGGTCGTGAGAGCCGATGAGGGTGAAGCGAGGTGAGTATGGAGCAGCGCCGGAATGAAAGGGCGGGGGAAAAAGGGAGATCCCCGAGAAAACCCGCTGACCAGCGGCATCGTCCGGCACGATTCCCACATGTGCGAATCCGGTGGCGACCCAGCCAAGACTCGAACTCGGGTTTGCCTTGGTGGCAAAATGACCGGATAAACATGTTACTCGGCCCCTTCACTATACAGTATGTAATGGCTCCGGAGATATTTATCACAAAAAAAATTACAGTGCAAACATGTTCACTTTTTGCATTTCTACAGCTGGTTCTAGGTTGAGCAGGCCCTTCACGACATTATGTTAAAGAAATTAATGATTGTGGTATGGTCTATAAAGGAAAGTTAACTTTTGCTTATGCCAAAGGTACAATCCAGAATGGGGCACAGAACGTAGATCTACAATTTTAAAATTTGTGTAATTCAGCCGTTTTTTTTCTTTTTTTATTGAAGTTACCTTTCAGACTGTCTAAAGGCTGTTCACGATCAAGTGAGCACTTTTGAAATCAACCTTAGGAAAAAGTCACTGCTCCTACCTGCACATATTTTAACGTGCGCGCTGAGTGACATTCGTCCAGTAAAGTTGGTAACGATGGAGGGAAAGTAGTTCCATATCTTAAAGTCGAATAAAAAGTGTTAGGTAACCATTCGTGTCAACTTAAATTATTTATTTAGCTTTCTGTTTTCTTTTTAATGCATCGATGTGTAAAAATCAACCGATTTGCAAAATATTTACTTTTCTAATAATGTCACATTTTCACTTGACCGACGCATGAATAAAGTGACGAGGCTCGTGCAAATGTTAATTTTACGTTAGGTGGAAGACTACACAACGCGCATACAGGTAGATCTTAAGCATGGCTTTCAAAAGTGCTCATTTTACCGTGAACAGCCCATAGGGAAGTCCAAGGAGCAAAAGAGATTGATGTACACTCCATGACGCCACCAGATGTGGAGGTGTGTCGCTCAAGAACGAAGCCCTGGCGTGCGATGTTCCACCACAATCGAGTAAGGTTGTCATCTGTTTCCAGGCGAACAAGCTGGATTCGTCACTTAAAACAATGCATCGCCATTCCTCAGCCGCCATTGCCACCCGGTTACAATAAAGAAATTGCAAATGAAGCCGAGCATGCAATAGTGCGAATGGAAATGAGGATAACTATATACTATTCGCGGTTTCAAACCATTGAAAACTCACCCTATGTATGACATTTTTATTTATTTCCATGCCATGTATCACAAGCGTTTTATATCTCTGTTAACATAAAAAGTATCTTACATTTCGTTAAATAAAAGTTTTACCTATATTTTATTTATAAATGCTAATATTTCATTTATAATAAATATGAATGAAAACAGCGAGAAAACATATGTATTGGTAGCGTCTAGTAAGACATAGTTCTCATGCAGAATATTATTACAACTGAGTGCGCACGAATTTGGTGCGTTGCCGTTTGGTGTAATTTTCTAGTACTAGATAAGCTTAGTTTGCACGAGGCGGAGGAATATCCTGGAAGTAGAACTTAAGCGTGGCTTTAGAAAAGTGTGAAGTAACCGTGAATGGATTATAATAATATCTGGGTTATGTCTAACGAATGAAGAAGTTCTACTCTGTTCTGGAGGTTATGATGGTTCGTTACAGACTTACAGACGCATGCGCATTCCCTCGTGTTCCCGCTGCTATAGGCCGTTCACGGTAAAATGAGCACTGCTGAAAGCCCTGCTCATGATCTACTTGTATGCACGTTGTGTGTTCTTCCGCCTCATGCATTCCGGCGCTGCTCGATTTTTACCTCATTTCACCCATCATCGTGTCTCAAGACCGCGTTGTTAAGAGCTGCCCAAATCTCTGAACTCAACTGAATAAATTCCTGTTCGATATTCGTTTTATAATTCGGTTCTTTAGGAGCATTGTTACAATTCTGATAAAAGTTTTATTTTCGCTTTATCCTCCGATAGTGTAGCTGACATTTTAGGGAAACGTTATTTAATTACGACGGAACTGCAACTCTTACAGGAGAGAATTGGAAAGTGTGTAAAATGCAGGAGCAACATAAAGCAAGCCAGAAGGGGAAGCGGGCGAACGGAGCAGCGAATCCGATAGCTTACGCAGTGTTGCTGTCCTTGAAAGTGGCATCCTCGCAAGAGGCAATCAAATCTTTCCACTCCGCTCCTTCTAGATTAACGATCCTCATTTGCCTCTCCGCGTAGAAGAAAATTAAGTTTTACACTCACTGCCATTAAAAATAGCCGCGCCCAGAACTCCTAGTGCACGAGAGGCGAAATCCTGTATTCGGCACCACCTAGAGAAATGTTGCAACTGATTTCAGTTTGGCTGTAGTTGGCCCCCGCAGAACCGCCAGCAGGTGGCGCTAGCCAATAGCTTAAAGATAAGGTAGACTTATTAAAAAAAAATCGCGTGGGCTAAAAGTGAGTGCCATTTGTTATGTACGGTTTTACAACAAATATGTTTTTCTGAAAGAAAAAAAAAAGTTGTACTAAACTGGATTATACCGCACCTGAATTACAGTTCAGTTATAATACGTGCATTAACATATTCAAGAACTTATTTAGGTAACAATTTTGCTAATCCTAGCCAAAGCTACGTTATTTCTGATATTTATAAGTGCAGCTAGTATTTGCACTCTACACCAGATACACTTTACGGCGCCACTACCATTAATATCTTGGTAATGTGAACAGCCGTAAGAAGAAACTGAGTGCAGTTTAATCGACGTACGTGTGGATGTACTACGGAACGTTGAATGATGAATGTCTACACACACACACACACACACACACACACACACACACACACACACACATTGTGAAGCACGCCGCTGTACTGTGCCAGTACTAGGTTTGGGACATCGGTGTATGTTTCATAAACATAGATGTTCGGTAAACAAACATCGATTATTAAACCGACGTTGTTCAGCCGATTGTATCGAAACATCGATTTTTTTGGTAAACATCAAAAATAAAAATAATATTCTCCCGCTATCATTTCAGATGATAATGCCAGTTAATGTGTTGAGAATTTTTCTTGATGCGAATGGCAATAGCAGAATCTTGGAAACACTTCCGAGAAGTGTAAATTTGTTGAACGTTTATGATTTCCGCCTGGACAGCTCCCGAAGCCACTGCAACTATCATGAAGGTGAAGCGAAACATGAATTGACAGTGTTTTTGACATGCGCTACGAATGTGTGAACCGCCATACATTTTTTGGTCGACTTTCAGTTATCTGTTGCAAAAAGTGTGTTTTTTAATCAAGACAACGCCCTTACACATAAAAAAAATCAATATAAAAATTTATTATTAAGTTATTTGTTTATAACTAAAACTTCGAACATCCATGTTCGAAAATATCGATTTTTTGATACCGATACATCGACGTCGACCTCCCGTGGCGCAGTCGGGTGTTGCGCCGCCGGTCTGCGGTGCGGGAGGTTCTGGATTCGAATCCTGATAAGGCATGAGTGTTAGTTTAAGTTAGGTCATAAGTTAGTTTGTAAGCCCTCCCGTGATAAGCTTTCAGGTCCAACACCGGGGGTACGTTAATAAGCCCTTTCCGATTCCAATTATACATCGGGAGACATCGATGTTCAAATTGTCGATGCAGAAAACAATCTGAACATTGATGTCTTCCTTCGAGGTCACGACCCTTAAGCAGCTGCCCACGTGTTCCGTTTCATGTACCAAGCGTACAGGCCGATGCAGGAACATCCGCGCGTCGCTGCGCCACTCAGCAGACACCCCGAAGAAGCGGAGGAAGAGGACGAGCCGATAGCAAAGCAAGAACTGCGCCTTGGGACCCCGCTGTACCATAATACCGGTGCCGCAGTGTACACGTCATCCCCCCTTACCACTTACAGTCCCAACATAACACCCCCTGACAGAACTACCCTTGCCAGCTCGTGCCGCAAAGGAAAGGAAGTCCAGCCCTCTCTTTAAGGGCGTTTAAGAAATTTAAATAATTTTATACATATTTAGCATATTTTACCCTTTATTTTTGTTGAGATACGAAAAAAAAAAAATCTTAAGCTAGAAGAAAAATTAATTTAAAAAAAGAATTAGAAATTTACAATAAATTTAAATTTATGATATTTTTAGACAAATATTTATTTTTAATCATTTTCAGAATCAACTTCTGAAATAAATATTTCCTGCCCCTGGATAGATATGTTTAAACCTAAACAATGATTTGCATTCCCCAAGTAAAGTTCAAATATGTAGCAGAAGTGAGTGATTTGGGCGGCTCTTAACAGCGAGGTCTTGAGAGCCGATGAGGGTGAAGTGAGGTGAGTTTTGAGTGCCGCAGGAATGAAAAGGAAGGGGAAACAGGACATCCCCGAGAAAACCCACCGACCAGCGGCATTGCACGGCACGATTCTCACGTGCGAAAATCCAGAGGTGACCCCACTGGGAGGAGGCGAATAGTCTAACCACTACACTACCACGGCGCCACATTGAAACACAAGTTAGGAAAAGTATTACTTGTCAGATTATAAAATCAAATAAATCAATCACTACGGACAACACAGGAACCACATAAAAAAAACAGAGAAAATAATAGATAAACCAACAGAGAAAAGATAGACCGTTGAAAATAAAACAAATAATAATAATAAGTCTTCTCTTATGTGTGTGCGAGATTTTTATTTATTCTCTTGGTTGACAATGAACACAGTCCACCCGAACCATATAATAAAATGACGACCGTGCTGGTTTATATCTTAATTTTTAAGTAGCATGCACTTTTATATTATTTAAATACATTTACCAATTCTAATTTAATCAAACGGCATAACCAACTGGTTAGAGGGCGATAAAAACATCCCAAAGTCCTTGTTTACCAAACTCTATTCTAACCTTAAATCCAATACATGCCGTTTCTACTAATCGTGTTGGCAGAAAAGCAGTATTTGTTGGTATAGTCTATTCACGGTAAAATAAGCTCTTTTGAAAGCACTGCTTAAGATCTACTTGCATGCACATTACGTATTCTTCCACCATATGTAAAATTATTAATGCCACGGGTCTCATCACTTTACTAGGCGCATGCCACCCAGTCCGTCCGTTAAAATATATGCAGGTAGGAGGAGTGACTTTTTTCCGAGGTTGATTTCAAAAGTGTTCACTTTACTGCGAACAGTCTTTGCAAGGAGACTGGTTGTGCGCAGCCAGCGAGATCGGCCTACCTCATCTTTAGCCAATGGTTAACCAGTAGAGCTGGGTGATAACACGACCAGCGAAAGTTACTTTTGGACCAGGCCTCCTGTATGCGATTATGGACATTTTTGCCTTTTTACTCTCCGGAGGTTAAGTTCAAGTGTCCAATTAACCGGGTGGGACCAAGTATCTCTACATCGGGCGTGCGACGCGACTTCCCGACACTGCCAAGGACGCAGCGATCACGCCCGAGCCTGCTGCCAACACTCGTCGATTGCAGAGCACCACAGGCAGCACTGTGGTGTTGCCAACTATGACGTCTCTAAAAAAAAAAAAAAAAAATGTTTTACACCACCAGAATTTTTGAGATACTGTATAGTCCATTCACTGTTACTACACACTTTTCTGAAGCCCTGCTAAAGTTCTACTTCCAGGATATTCCTCAGCCTCTAGCAAACTAAGCTTAAACTATGTCTAAAGATGAGGTAGACCGATCTCGCTGGCTACGCAGAACCAATCTCCGTGTCCCATCATTGAAATGCTTTTCTGCCAACACGTCTAGTAAAAATGGTGTTGATTGGGTTTGAGGTTAGAACACTATTTAGTAAACACGTGCTTTTGAGATGTTTTTATACTTCCTCTAATCAATTTGTAATGCTTTTTGATTAAATTCAAATTGTTAAAATAATTTTATTAATTTAATAGTGCTTGTCAATGTTTATCTAAAAATCTCAAAATAAAACACCACATCACAGTAGTCAAACCGGAATGTATTTACGCAAGTGAACGTCTAGTACTGGATTACAAGTTGCATAAATTATAAATACTAGCAAGAAGAACTATACCTAAAATACTTGGTCCACTAAAAACTACAGAATTATGGAAATTAAGAAGTAATGATGAAATATATCGCAACATAGAAAACATAACAGAAACAATGCGGAAGAGGCGATTGCTGTTTTTTGGACATTTATATAGAATGGATGGCAACAGGTTAACCAAACGGATCTTCAAATATCTTTGGAACAAGAAATCAACAACAACCTGGATTCAGGAAGTTAAGAAAGATTTGGAAGGAAACAATATAAGTGAAGAAGAAGCAACAGAGAGAGAAATGTTTAAGAAAAAAGGGTTAAAAATGGAAGAATTCCAAGGCATGCTCAAGATGGTCCGAGGAGAGGATAAATATGCATAGTGAGAAGATGAAGGAGTAGTGAGGGAGGAACGGTCGTTTTGTTACAACTGTCTGAAGGAGTAGTGAGGGAGGAACGGTCGTTTTGTTACAACTGTCTGAAGGAGTAGTGAGGGAGGAACGGTCGTTTTGTTACAACTGTCTGAAGGAGTAGTGAGGGAGAAACGGTCGTTTTGTTACAACTGTCTGAAGGAGTAGTGAGGGAGGAACGGTCGTTTTGTTACAACTGTCTGAAGGAGTAGTGAGGGAGGAACGGTCGTTTTGTTACAACTGTCTGAAGGAGTAGTGAGGGAGGAACGGTCGTTTTGTTACAACTGTCTGAAGGAGTAGTGAGGGAGGAACGGTCTTTAGTTACAACTGTCTACGACTCGTCGTTTTTCGCTAAATACGCACACAAACGACTGCTGCAGCGATACGGCACCGAGTACACGAAGATATGTGTGCGTTGTAAACGGAAATGGCGGGTCTTAGGCAGTCGTAGCAAGAGGGCCATTTTTGTTGGTTAGGTCGTACTTCTCAATAAACAAGCATCAGATGTTCATAATTCCTGACGGCAAGAAAGTTGTATGCAATACTAGGGAGGCCACCTCTGATATTTTCATTACGAACGGAGGTATTAATGAAGTTTAGCTCTTACGTTGAAGATCCCGATTACATGAACCAGTGATCGGAGAGTTTTGATTTCATTCTACTTCGTTACCGATATTATGCAAAAGTATGGTTTGAGTTCTCGATTTTTAAGGGCCCATACCTCCCTTAATATTCGGTTTAGGTATAAAGTGTCCTGTATGTTTTCCTTTTACATATTCACAAGGAATAGCCTCCCGAAGTTTGTCGGTAAAAATGAGAATTATCCTGTATAACAGCATGTCATTCGCCCTACTTTTAGAACACACGTAGACCTATGTGTAAATATGAAATGTTAGTGTTCACTTATTAAATATATCTTCGCTAAGTGCAACACCTATTTACAAGCCGTACAGTTAGTAAAACATTTCACTGTCTAGTGATAGATTTTTCCCAAATTACGATTCAATTTTTTTGAGAGTGAGTGAGTGAAGAGATTTGGGCGACTCTTAACAGCGAGGTCTTGAGAGCCGATGAGGATGATTGAAGTGAATAAGGAGCAGCGCCGGAAAAGGGGGGGGGGGAACGGGACATCCCCGAGAAGACCCGCCGACCAGCGGCATCGTCCGACACGATTCCCACTTGCGAAAATACCGTGACCCGGCCGGGGATTGAGTCCGGTTCGCCTTTGTGTGAGGCGAGCTTGCTAATCGTTCAGCCACCCCGTGGCCTCAATATTGTTTGAGAGTTCTGGGCGGAAGTTCTTTAGCCAATGTTGGAAACACACGCGCGAAAGATGCAGATCCGGTCGACGATTTCCGAATCGCAACTCTTAAACATTTTTTTTTGCCGATACCCTTAGTTTGACCAGAACAAGTTTTTACATTAATACTTCTTTGGAACATTCTTCTTATTGTAACCAAGTTTTTACATTAATACTTCTTTGGAACATTCTTCTTATTGTAATCTAGTTTTCATGTGCTGAATGTAGGCTACCTTTAAATAAATTACACTTTTAATAAAAAAAAGTACGTGCTATTGGAAACTGCTTTATTATTGAGACTGGCAGTTTTACTAGTAGATGGTAAGAGACATTGTAATGCGGACATGAGCAGATGATAAAAAGTGTCTATAGTATATTCACGGTTACTTCCTACTTTTCTGAAGCCCCGCTTAAGTTCTACGTTCTGGTTATTCCTCCGCCTCGTGCGGAGCTTACATACAGTACTATAGAAAGTTGACATCAAAGGGACAACGCACCCCGTTTGTGGGGGCCGTGGCGGTTAGTGGTCAGACTACACTCCTTCCGCCAAGGCGAACCGGGTTCGATTCCCGGCTGGGCCGCCCTCGGGCTTTCGCAAGTGGGAGTCATGTCGGACAATGCCGCTGGTCGGTGGGTTTTCTAGGTGATCTCCCGCTTCCCCCACCCTTACATTCCAGCGATGCTCCACGCTCATCGGTTTTCAAGACCTCTATGTTAAGAGTGGGATGAACCCCCGCATTTTTTTTGTGAAATAGTTTTAAGTGTATTCTTGGAGAAATAATTTGTGAAAATGGTCAAATATCGCCTTTTTAAGGTTTGCCCGTGCATTTACCTTAAGCAGCAAGAGAAATGTACTAAGGTACGGGAGTAGTTTAATCTGTGAGCTTTCGTCGCGCGTAATGAAAACCCTACAGTTACAGATCTCATCTGCACAGTACAGCGTCACGACGGAAACACTGCACGCCTTGCGCGTAGGAGCGATGAGGCACTAGGCGTGCGTGTTAGTGTCGCCCGTATCGCTCCCCCTCGCTTCTTGACCTTGGACGCGGGGTTCCCACACGGGGGTCCATCCCACTCTTAAGAGCCGCCCAGGTATCTTCACTCACGCAATTTAACCAGAAATATGTTGGTTAACAGAAGTCACGCGCGACTTTCAGGAAACAACCGAACACATGGGGTGGTATCTCAAAGGTTCGGTTGAGAAAGCGTGAAGGTACCGGGAACAGACTATACCTCGCCTCCAGTGTATTGTTCAACGGGCCGCTATCACCGACCAGAGGAGGGAGTGGGGCTGCGGAGCTCACCTTCTACATAACCGAACTGTCACGAGCAAGGCCAACCAGCGGCCAGGTGCTTCGTGTTCGTCGTATCTAGCCCGGCCTTGGGTTCCAACTGCGAATAACGGTAGCCCTCTGCCTTTTACGAGGACTATTGCCCCAGTTGCACCATCTCCCCCGATCCGAGTTCGAATGATCCTAGTTCCGAACCAGGATCAAGTTTGATCTTGGTTCCAATGTATAAGTGTTGCACCAACGAGATTTCATTATTCTGGATCTCCGACTCGTAGATCTTGGTTCCAAAGTGAGAGATCGATATTAAGTATGAGACAAATTTTGCTATTGGTTCGTAACATATGACATCATGAAAGTAGGCGTATTTTTCACTATAGATAGAACTAGATGTGCGATGTTTTATCTGTTTTAAGTGAATTATTGTTGTACGAATTTTACTGAATAATACTCAAGTGCGCATAATGTTTTTTTTTTTTTTTTTTTTTTTTAATTTCCCAAGGAAACAATCGAACGTAGTTCTATCTGTTGGCGTATTTTCGAACAAATTGTCTGCTTATCTCGGCTCGAGATTTCGAACCGCCAATTTCGGTGGTTCGAAATTAACTTCATCTCGATCTCCAGTCCAGCTCTGAACTCGAATGGTGCAACAGTTTTCTGTGGCGATCTTAGATCAGATCTTGGATCGAGTTTCGAGCCACGATGGCGCAACCGGGAATATGTAGCTGGGCGTCCAAGGTCAAGAAGCGAGGGAGCGATACGGGCGACACTAACACGCACGCCTTGCGCAATATCGCTCCTACGCGCAAGGCGTGCAGTGTTTCCGTCCTGACGTTTTACTGCGTAAACTAGATCTGTAACTGTGAGGTTTTATTACACGCGATGAAAGTACACAGACCAAACTACCTGCGTATAATCGTACTTTTCTCTTACCGCTTAAGGAAACTTCATAGGCAAGCTTTAAAAAATGCAATATTTGACCATTTTCACGAATTTTTTTTCTCGATTAATAAACTTAGTATGAGAAAAGTAAAAATATAGCGATATAGACAATGGTTTTTATTCTTTCTGGCAAAACTTCGTATTTCCATATCATTTATCTACTGAGACATGCGTTTACGCGCAAACAACGATTTCACAGAAAACGTTTCAGTACATAGGACCCTTAACGACCGCTGGTGGCAGGCTCTTGTGAAGCGCTCATCCGACAGTTTCTATCCGGCATCCGTGTTCGAAATTCGATACTCCTAAAAAAAAAAAAAAAAATTAATCATAAAAAAAAATTCGTAATCTCATATCTCGGTCGTTTTCCGCAATGTGTGTTTGGTTTCGACCGACCTCCGGATCGCCAACCTCCACACGCACACAGTAAATATCACAGTTGTACTCACCAGCACATACACTACTATCATTGACGGCCAGCATACAATGTGTATGAACGACCTAAAAAAAAAGTACATCTGCTGTCTTTTACATTCTAAACCTGAATCAGTGAGAATGTCACTGTTTCAATCAGTCAGACGTATCTGACTGATTCAACAGTCGCTTCAGTGAATTTAACTGATGAACCAGTGAAAAAAAAAAAAGCCAGATTTCCTTCACTTATTGTTTCAGTGACATTTTTCACTGATTCATCAGTCAATTTTTTCACTGTTTACTCGATGGTTTATTTTTGACTGATGGATCTGTGAAACAGAGTGTAAAAATGGCCTCTAAACAACGCGTGTCGATTAAAATAACAACGAATAAACTAATAAAACCAATAAAAAATGCATTCTAAAATGTTTTTCGCCTTTAAAAATGCCGTTTTATGAGGTAGAAGGAACACACAGCCTTTCAATCTGTTTTTACCCCTTTCATTTCGTTTTCATGTACTCGCCACAGTACCCTGTTTAAAGGTTTAAACTGCATACAATGTGATGAAGAGAGTGCACTCACATATGCTATTCGTATTAACAATCCAAACGGCACCAATTAAACGAAATACGAAAAGTAAGCGCATACAATTTCAATCTTCACGAATTCGCGTCTAAACTATAAATGATATATTTTCCTCTCATTATTTCAACTTGGCGTGGTAGCGCAGAGGTGAGGTGCTGGCCTAAAGTCGAAGGGTGTATTAGTTCCATCCTGGCCACCTCCGAATATTATTTCTTTTTTCAATTATGGCAAATTACGTAATACAAATAGTACACTATAGTAAATATGTTTATTTCACATTATTTGGCTACATTCAATAAAAACAATATTTAAATCGCCATTGTAGTCGACAGTCACTTATTCAACCAGTGAAAATTTTTCGCTGGAACAATCAGTGATTTTACGCTGATTCCAAGTGGAGCCATTTTCACTGATTCGAGTAGTTGAATTCCACTGCGAATCAGTGGTTTGCCACTGATTCGGATTCAGAGTGTAGGTAGGACACTGGGCGCATTTAGCACCAAGACTCTTTCCCATCCATGCCGACCCTTCCTGAAGCCCGCACGCTTGTTTAACCGTGCTCTGGAGGTAAGCGCCAGCAGTGGGAACGATCAGCAGACTGGTGTAAAAATGTCGGGAGAGTGTGCTCGTGTGGTTAATTCCAAATTTGCTGAAGCCCTGATTAAGATCTACTTCCAAGGCTACTAGCTACGTAGCATTCCGGCACGTGTAAACATAACGTAAACAAGTCGTAGAGGGAATATTTCCGTTTACGGCGGAGGGATATGAAGAGTGGGGGGGGGGGGGGTGAATGGGCGTGCCAGTTGCGCAGTAACCACTCTCCACGTTGATAAAGGCTCTTATAGGCCGTTCACGGTAAAGTGAGCACTTTTGAAGGTCTAGTTATTTTTTTCTTTCAACCAGTTTATATCCTTCCGTTACTTGTTAATGTAAATCTGTCCATGTGAGTAATAAACACAGTGTATACATTCACCATACCCAAAACCAAAAGTCCGAGGCCACAATGAAATGTGTTTATTGGTTATTATGTCTGATAAAACTGCTTCAAAAGTGCTCACTTTACCGCTAACGGCCTATAAGCCCCTGTTACTCTGTCAAACTTTTCCGTCAAACTGCTTCCAATAAGCTTGGTCAAATAAAGTCGAACGGTTGTGATGTCATTGAAACGTCATAAACGCCGCCATTTTTGTCTGGGAAAGTTGGATGTCTTCAGTTCCCATCAAACATTTGAAAATTGGACCTGTTTTAAAAATTGATTTGATGTTTGACGGTCTCAGCCAATCAGAATCATGCACAACAAAAATGGACGTCAAGAAACTTAAAATAGCGAACAATTACTGGAAAGGAAGTAAACTGTGAAGATAATTAAGTTATGCAGGAGTTGTCTGGGCATGAATGATATTTTAAGCAAATATTACACATAACGAACTCAGAGGCATCTATTTATTATGCAGGAAACATAGGTATATTACAAATAATACTTTAATTTAGTAAAGAAACGAAAATAAATTACAATATTACTTACATTTATTCCTGAAATAGACCACATGGAAAAACAAAAGCAATATCTCAAATATGAAAAAATATATATATATATAATTAAAAATATATTATCCCAATAAAAATATTTGTCAGTGTGACACATTTTCAAGCACACTCGAGATTATTTGATAACATTGTTTGGAAGGAAAAATGTGATGGCCGTATTTTGCCCTAAAATTTTATTGTCAAATATTGTTGAAGGTAAAAACTTGATTGTGTGACAGGGGCTTTACACAATAGAAAACTTAACATTTGACTTCATATTTCATTTCCTTTGACGAAATCACCAATACACAATACAAAGTTAGAGTTCAGACAATTGAACATTGGTTCTGCGAGCTTCGTAAAAATGTGTATCTTGTTATGTAAATCGTTATCATATTATACAATAATACAATTTAGGTACCTATTAAAAAGGATTTGGCTTAAAATTTATATTAGATGTTTATTTAAAAACAAAGACTCACTTGTTTACTCTATTCAAAAATGTCAATTTATATACTTCTTCTTCACATTTATTCGTTAGACATTTATTTAATTTAAGACGAGCTTATGCCGAGATTAAAATCGCCGTACAATAAAATCACACACTCTCCACATAACCTCTGTTAGATTCTCTTTGACTTCGAATTCCAACTTTTGGAAATCGTAAAGTCAGGAGTGCTTGGCTTTACCTTTGACAGTTCCATTGTGTCAAGTTCCATCAGAAACTACTCGTCGGAAAGCAAACGTACAGTCAAATGTTAAAGTCTTCGATTGTGTAAGGGCCTTAATACCGACGTCCCTACTGCCGCTCGCGCCGCGTCTAGACGGTCGAAATGTTAAAGTCTTCGATTATGTAAGGGCCTTAATACCGACGTCCCTACTGCCGCTCGCGCCGCGTCTAGACGGTCGAAATGTTAAAGTCTTCGATTGTGTAAGGGCCTTAATACCGACGTCCCTTCTGCCGCTCGCGCCGCGTCTAGACGGTCGAAATGTTAAAGTCTTCGATTGTGTAAGGGCCTTTATACCGACGTCCCTACTGCTGCTCGCGCCGCGTCTAGACGGTCGAAATGTTAAAGTCTTCGATTGTGTAAGGGCCTTAATACCGACGTCCCTTCTGCCGCTCGCGCCGCGTCTAGACGGTCGAAATGTTAAAGTCTTCGATTGTGTAAGGGCCTTAATACCGACGGTCGAAACTGCGAGGAAACGGAAGAGCCTGCGTGTGTGAGGAAGCAGCTGCGCGCGCTATGAAGCCACTGTATCGTCCTTAGCATATATATATATATATATATATATATATATATATATATATATATATATATATATATATATATATATATATATATATATATATATACTGTCCACGGTAACGTGAGCACTTTTGAGGCCCTAGTTGCCTTTTTATTTAGCCCTATTTTCTCCTTTAACCAACTTAAAAAAAATATATATATATTGCCGTGTAAGTAATTAAACACAGTGTGTATATTCCACCGCACTAGGGATTTAAAGTCTAAGGCTACGATAAAATATATTTATTTACTATTATATCAAATGAGAGGGCTTTCAAAAGTTCTCGGTTTACCGTGAATAGCCCATAGGCGCCATGCTTCATATCAAACAATGGAGCCTGGCGCTAGTTATTCTATATTTAATACGTTTTTACATAGCGGGAAGTGCGAAATTTTTTTGAGACAGTGAAGTGGACAGATTTGGGCGGCTCTCAACATGGAGGTTTTGAGAGCCGAAGGGGTTAAACGAGGTGAGTGTAGAGCAACGCCGGTATGAAAGGGCGGGGGTAAACAGGAGATCCCTGATAAAACCCGCCGACCAGCGGCATCGTCTGTCACGATTTCCACGGGCAAAAATCCGGGAGCGACACCGCCAGGAAGCGAACCCGGTTTGCCTGGGTGGGAGGTGAGTAGTCTAACCACTACATCGACGAGGCCCCTGAAATTTTTTTGTCGAGAATAATAGTGTGTTACAGTGCAGTAGCTGCAAACAAATAAAGGTTGTTAACAATAAAGTGAGAACTTTTGAAATGAACCGTAGAAAAATGTCAGTGCACCCGCATGGCATATATTTTAACGGGCGCCCTGAGTCACATGCGCCCAGCAAAGTTGGTAACGGTGGAGGGAAAGTAGTTCCATATCATAACGTCGAATAAAATATTTTGGGTAGCCATCTGTGATAACTTAAATTATTTCGTTCGGTTTCTGTTTTTTTTTTTTTTTAATACATCTAAGTGTTAAAATGAGCAGATTTATAACGGTTTACTTTTATAATAATTCCACAATTTCACTTGACCGAAGCTTGCCTAAAGTGATGACGCCCCTGGCAATGTTAATTTTACATAAGGTGGAAGAATACATAACTTGCATGGAAATAAATCTTACGCAGGGGGTTTCAAAAGTGCTCATTTTACCGCGAACAGCCTATATCTGCTTGTACCTCTTGCAAAAGCAAAAAACACAGGTACATGTCGCGATACACAGGCGTAGCTAAGTCAAAGATCTGTTCCCGTAATCCGAAAACGCAGCAAAGAGACGCCAAACTAAGAAGAAGAAGAAGAAGAAGAAGAAGAAGAAACTACCCCAGCCCAAAAAAATATATATTATTACAAAAATCATCACAATATGCGTTGTTAACTTTTCGCGGTTTTTTCTATTGTAGGACGGCTTTAGTTGCTCATTTTACGACTGCAGTTGTCCAATGTGACCTCCGCTTCACTCGAGGGTCTATGCTGTCGTCGGCAGGCACATCAATGTGTTGACTGCCACGTCGTCTGTTGATACATGCTATTCACTGTAAAGTGAGCACTTTTTAAGGCCCTCCCAACAGACATTAACCCTTAATAAATGTATTCCATTGCAGCCTCGGGCATTAATTTATGTGGGAGGGGAAACATATACACTCTGTTTATTAGTTTCATGGCAATGTTTATATTAAAAATTTGCGGAAAGATAGAAATTGACTGAGAGGAAAAATTTAGCAGGGCCTTAAGAATTGCTCACTTTACCGTGAACAGCCTATACATGCTATTCACGGTAAAGTGAGCACTTTTTAAGACCCTTCCAACAAGCTTTGACCACTAATAAATATATTCTATTGCAGCCTCAGGTGTTAACTTTTCAGAAGGGAGGTTAAATGTATACACAATGTTTACTCGCCACATAGCGATGTTTATATTAAAAAGCGGCGGAAAGTTAGAAATTGGCTACAAAGAAAAATTTAGCAGGGCCTTAACACATTGAGGTCTGCACACATTTACTTGCACTTAAGACAAATTAGAAGTGAGTCACTTATATCCACTACTGCAAGAACACCGGTCCTGTTGGTGTCTGTGTTAGAACTCACCATCGTCCTATTGGTCCATACCACACCGGACACTACCCTGTACTTTACAGCGTTCATTTTTGGCCGTTCATCAGCTGAGGTGATATTGACCCAATCAAATTTCCTTTATCGTATAATATGCATTGCAATCACTCGTGTCCCTTTGTGTGGCTATACAAAAAAGAAATTCTATCGTTAGCAATATCATTGTTACGGCGCTGTAGTGTTCTTGCGAGGTCGTGTTAAACACTAGCCGAACAAAAACTGCACATCCATGCGAGTTTGATTCTGAACAACAAAGCAATTTGCAAATTAGCTTTGCTCGAGCTACACTCGGGCGTATTCTACAACGGGTTAAAATGTGCTCACTTCGCCGGGAATAACCTATAGCTGCTTACGATCGCGAAAACCGAGTAAGGCGACAGGGCCGCGAATACTTCGCTCGAAGTGGTATGGAATGAAACACTGCCAGACGTTCGGAGAAGGGGTGAGGGGGAGGGGGAGGAGAGGAGGTAGGGCCAGCGCTAACATCCGCGCAAACACGCGGACGGAATTAGTTCGTAGGGGGCGTAAGAATACACTCGAGCGGCTCGCTAAATGACCGCCTGCCAGTTACGCCACGCCCGTGTGACGTGCTTGGAAGCCAGTCGAGCAGCCACGGTGCGTCTTTGCACCTTCCCAAGTGGACAGGCGAGTGTCTGCTCATCCCGCAGAAAACAAACGACTTACGATTACTTTCAACTTTTCTGCTTGAAGTTCTGCTCATCATAGGTAGAGCTATGAAAATTTCGCGTTACAATTCGGCGTCAGGCTAAACTTCACAGTACTGTATGCACCAGAGCCGGCGTCGTTTCTCCATTGGCTGCTGCGTAGGCGTGAAGCCACGCTCTTTCTGTCTGAAGGGCGCGTGATTGGGGCACACAGTTGTAAAGTGCTCATTTACTGGCGCAGAGTTATCCAGGACGCGTCAGATAAACTATGCTCCAATGCCAAACGCATTGCGAAGGTAAACGTGTTTAAAGTTTAAAGTTTCCTCAGATAATAACGCGAATTTTGCTAGTCTCTAATTGTAGGATATTTCTCTCGTGGCGCAGCCGGTTTCCGCGTCGCTGGTCTGGGATGCGGGAGGCTCTGGGTTCGAATCCCAAGTAAGTCATGGGTGTTAGTTTAATTTAGGTTATAAAATAGTTCTAAGCCATCCTTTGATAAGCCTATCCAATCCAATCCAATGCAATTCCAATTCTCCACATCATGCAAATAAATCTTAATCGAGTCTAGAAAATTACATCAAAGGGACAACGCATCGTATTCGTGCGCACTTAGTGTATTCATATTTTGAATAAGAACTATTTCTTATTACATATTACCAAAACACCTACTTCATCACTATTTTATTCGTATTACATAAAAATAAAATATTATAACTTATTAATGAAATATAATAAAAAGTCCAGCTTAACCAAAAATAAGATACTTCTATGTTAATACAAGTATAACATCTTTGACATGACATATTTAGAGAGCAATGAGACATGTCATACACACGGTGTATGTATAAAACTGCTTTTTATCAATAAATTCTCAAATGTACACTATGGATTATATATAAACTGTTACATATGTTGCGACATATTAACTGGCACGTAGTTAACATGTGACTTCATTCGCCAGCTGCCAGCCAATAATAAACGCCGCAGAGTACAGTAGGCGTTCCCGGTGTAGCCACGACCAATAGCACGATGGTAAGTGGAAATACAGAGACCAACACAACTGAGATTTCTGTAGTGGAGAATATAGGCAGTTCACTTCAACCTTGTCTTCAATGGCAGGGGATTTGGGCCGTCCTCAAAGGGTTAACAGCGAGGTCTTGAGAGCCGATGAGGATTATTCCGGTGAGTATGGAGCGGCGCCGGAATGAAGGGACGGGGGAAACGGGAGGTCCCCGAGAAAACCCGCCGACCAGCGGCATCGTCCGGCACGATTCCCACACTCAAAAAATCCGGGAGTGGCCCGGCCAGGGACCCGGTTCGCCTTGGTGGGAAGCGAGCGTGCTAATCGCTCGGCCACCGCCCCCCCCCCCCTTATGGAAAGGGTCACAGTATATCCATAGCACAAGGCACAACCAATTATAAAACTTTTATTGTGTCAGTAGCAAGCAATATCATTATCCAGGGGAAGGTGCCGTCTCAATTAGTATAAGTTTGTAAACTTTTACAGTCCATGAGTTCCTATTATGCAACACGTCAGACGTAAACAAGCATACTATGGATAATAAGTTAAGAGGTTAAGAAGAGCGGTGAGAAAATGCCCCCCTCATAATATACAGGATTACGCACATGTTCTTATAAATAACATAACAGCAAGTCATGTCAGACTAGCATAAGCAAACTGCGTGTCAATTTCCCTTAAATGCAATGTTATCTGTGTTTTACTGTGGTTTAGGATTATTTCCGCATTTATTTAACAAACTGCTGTCGTTTACTATGAATAATATGTAGTTATCTGAATTTGAATATAATAAATTATAAAGAGGAAAGGTGTATTTATAAAGAGTGTTTTACGAGCTGTCTGTTCATAATATACGTGTTTACCAATTGTAGTTTATTTGTGTGCCTTACCAGGTTAAGTGACTGTCCTATATTTCCAGTGCATGTGTTCCGTATTCGGAGCTTTGTGATAGATCTCGATTACTTAAATGTTTTGAGATAACATGTTCAGTTTGTAGGGGAAAAAAAACTATTATCTCTTCTCCTCTATACAGATTCTAAGATGAAGTACACACACGATGGTGTGCCATCATCGACAACATTATGTAAGAGTCGGTCCTAACTGGTAGCACACTGCCTGCGTCATCGGCTGCAATTAGTGGCTCTTTTGTACTCATCAGATACTTCGCCTGTTCTTCCCACATGTCTGCGACTGATGTTAGAATATCAATAAGCGTCGATAGCCATTGGTAATTTTTTTTTTTGGAGGGGGGGGGGGGGGTGGTCGGCATAAACTTTTTCATTGGAAACCAGTTCCTACCTCACACACGATTTGATGTCGAGGTAGCTACTTCATGCAAATAAAATACAATTTTGATAACCGAGTGAAGAGCGAAGAGATTTGGACGGCTTTTAACAGCGAGGTATCGAGAGTAGATGAGGGCTATTGAGGTGAGTATGGAGCAGCGCCGAAATGAAAGGGCGAGGGAAACGGGACATCCCCGAGAAAACCCATCGGCCAGCGGTGAAAGTCCGGGAGTGGCCCGGTCGAGGATTGAACCCGGATCGCCTTGGTGGGAGGCGAGCAGGCTAACCGCTCAGCCACCGTGCCCCCAAATTTTGATGCTCGTTTTAAAACTCGTAAAAGAGTAAATGTTACCCGAAACAATCAAATTTAAAGCAAATAAAGTAAAGGAAAAATTTAATATTTAATTAGGAAAGAAATTGTTTTAAAATATAATATTCCTAATTTATGCCAGGGAAAAATTTTGGAGCAATTTTTTTGTAATATCAACTGAGCCTAAATCGTAATTGTGAACACAGATTTCAAAAGACAAATATACGCTTTATTTCACGTGTTTTCTTGTAAGAGTATAAAACAATTCACCACTGGTAGTCAAGATAACGCAAATATCACATAACTTAAGCTAATTCCATACAAGGGCGGCAAATTATTATGAGAGAACGTCCCATCCCCCCCTCCCTTTTCCAAGGCCGCTATCGATGCCCTTGAGCATATAGCCTATTATGATACAGGTTTTTCATGGTAAAGTGAGCACTTTCGAAATCAACATTTTCAAAAATCACTGCCCGTTGAATGTAGCATATGCTTCCGTGCACACCCACAACCAATTACCCGGTCATGTTAGTAGCTAACTAAGATAAATAATCCCAACACTTGATGCTATAGTTTACTAGCGGTATCTTCACAATTTTTTGAATTAAACCTGTTGAATTTAACCGTGTTTGGTTCATTCCTAAATATGACATGCATCACAAGCATTTCATACTTCTTTTAACATGAAAGTAACTCGTGTTCCGTTAAATTGAACTTTTATTTATATCTCATCTATAAATTATATTTAACTTATAGTCAATATGAATTAAAACAGTGAGGAAATAGGTGTGTTGGTAATGCCTAGTGTATGCTGTTCACGGTAAACCGAGCATTTTTGAAAGCCCTGCTTAAGATCTACTTGTATGCACGTTAGGTATTCTTCCGCCGTATGTAAAATTGACATTGCCAAGGGACTCATCACACTATCCATGCATCGGTCAAGTGAAACTGTGAAATGATTATAAAAGTAAATAATTTACAAATCTGCTCAACTTTACACTTCGATGCATTAAAAGATATCAGAAAGCTAGAGAAATAATTTACGCTATCACATATGGTCATCTAGCACTTTTTATCCGACGCTAAGTTAAGAAATTACTTTCCCTCCATCGCTACCAACTTTACTGGGCTCATGTCACTCAGTGCGCCCGTTAAAATACATGCAGGTAGCAGCAGTGCCATTTTTCAAAGGTCGGTTTTACAAGGGCACCCTTTATCGTGAACAGTCTTTAAGAAATAGTTCTTACGCAAAATATTATTGAAGTGAGTGCGCTGGCCCTTTTGGTGTGATTTTCTAGACTCAGTTAAGCTTTGTTTGCATGAGGCGGAGGAATATCCTGGTCGGAAACTTCAGCATGGCTACAGACAATAATTTGGAAGCAAGCGTGAATGGAGTATATATTGCGAGTGTAATGTTTAAATTGATGGCAAATTCTGAATAGCATATCAGGAACACGTTTTCTCTTGACTAGAGCATGAATAACGTCATTCGGCACATGACAATGTAAATTTCAATTTTGGCGGGAGGATAAAAAGTGAGGAAAATAAGTAGATCTCAAGCAGAGCTTTTGAAAGTACCCTATTGACATTGAACAGTCTATATAGACCTTCAAATGCATTTCTCGGAATAAAGAGAAATGCGAGTGTAATAGAATAAGTTCTTTGCACTGTTTTGATGCTATACGTGCAACTATCATATCTGCTATGTGCTGTTCACGGTAAAGTGAGCACTTCTGAGACCCTAGTTACTTTTTCCTTTTCATCCGTTTTTTTTATCCTTTAACCGCATTTTAAAATAAATATTGCCATGCCATGTAAGTAATAAACACAGTGTGCAAAATTCCACTGCACCCAGAAGTTAACATCTAAGGCTAAAATAAAATGTTTTTATTGACTATCATTCCAAATGATAGGGCTTTCAAAAGTGCTCATTATACCGTGAATAGCATATAGAAGTGACCAGCCTAAAAATATTTCAGTATACAGACAGTGCAATATTAAAGCACTAAAGAATTGCGGCTGCATATTCGCCACAGAAAAATATTGGAAACTTGCGTAGGTACAACTTATTGTCTACAGTGATACATAAATATGGCATGAATCATTGGAAAAGAAACTATAAAACGAGCTTGTTGAACTTTTTCAGTTACATATGTACTATTAAACAGCGTATTGAATTTCAGATGAAAAATTCGCACTGTTTTATAACCCTAAACTTTATGCTTTTCGAACAGTTAAAAGATTGAAACTAAAACATACGAAAATCCTTGCATGGGAACAAATTTGATTAGTCGAAGAGATAGAATTTTTCGTATTCAAAATAGGTGTTCCGATAGACAACCCACACACAGGCTCGTTTCTAAATGCAATGATATTCAAGCAACAAATAATATCAACACAACGAAGTAAATGTTACGTAAAGCCCCTATCACACTGTCAAATTTTTCGAATTCAAAAATATATTTCACAATGAAATTTGAAGACGAAATACGGCCATAAAATTTTTCTTTCCAAAAAATGTTATCAATAATCTTGAATGTGTTTGAAAATGTGTTACACTGTCAAATTTTTTTACTGGGAGAATCTAATTTGAATTATTATTTAACAACTATTTTCACAGTAAGATATTGCTTTAATTTTTCCACGCAGTCCATTACAGGAAGAAATATAAGGAATGTTGTAATTTATTTTCGCTTCTTTCCTAAATTTTATTTATCAGAAATATATCCTGCACGATGAAATTTAATGGATTTGAATTCTTAATAGCATGTCTGAACAGGTTTGCCAATTACTTTAATGAAATATATAATACACCTGTAGATTGTACGCATGTGGCATCTTAGTTACAATTTTATGGTAGGCTGCTGACAGGCCATTAATCTGCAAGAAAACCTTAACTTCCTTATCACTCATGAATAGAGACCTGAAAAATTCGCGAGTTCAATGACCTGCAGGCTAGACTCTACAGTCTTACGTACAAATTTGTCGATGTCAACTGTGCATTGGTTGTCTGCTGCCACAGTGGAAGGCGACGATTGGGCCAGCGTTCTCCAGGAGGTGTCAAACACCGTGTGGATCAATGGCTAAAGTTATATGAACACACGTGTTTCTAGCTTTTCCCGAAATGAGACCGCGAATTCTCCAGGTCTATACTAATGAAATAATGCAGTACTTCCTTAATTAGGTCACTAGCCCGTTATATTAAATCTTATCTGTTTTTTTTTTTTTTTTTTTTTCCCCCCCGCGTTAACAGCCAGACATGACCTCTCGGGTCTGACGCGGCGCATAGTACAAACTACACGAGCGCAAATATTTAGCCATTGGGCACAGTAACTGCACATGATCAAACGAGTGATTGGCCTGAATTAAATTGCGCAGAACTTCGCCAGCTTCTCGTAAACGATGTTGCCGGACAATGCGTTGTTTTATTTCTTAGCTTGAAACTACGCTTATTTGTTTTATGTTTGTTTACAACGACTGAGATAAGAAAGAATTCAGGTAATGACGAGAGCGATTAACCAGATGGAAAAACACAAAACACGTATGTAATCTCGTACCTGCTGTCGGAAACCTATAATACGCGATCACATTTCGTGAGGAAGGTGAGTATAATAAGTGAGCAAGAGGCATGAAAGAACGATGATATAAAACTGTTCACGATAAAGTGAGCACTTTTGAAATCAACCTTAGAAAAATTCCGCTGCCCCTGCCTGCAAATATTTTAACGGGCGCACCGAGTGACATGAGCCCAGTAAGTTGGTAATGATGGATGGGAAATAGTTCCATATCTTAACGCCAGATAAATAGTGTTAGGTAACCAGTTGTACAAAATGAAATTATTTATTTTCCTCTCTGTTTTTTAATGCGTCTAAGAATAAAAATGATCAGATTTGTAACATATTTACTTTTATAATAATGAATGAATAAAGTGACGAGGCCCATGGCAATGTTATTTTTACATACGGCGGAAGAATGCACAACGTGCGTACAAGTAGATCTTAAGGAGGGCTTTCAAAAGTGTTCATTTACCGTGAAAAGCCTTTACTTATGCTTACTACTCACAGTCAAGAAATTATGCAAATCGTGTGTACGCTTTGCGTCAATTTTTGTTTGTTCGTGGGAGAGCCAATGTGTTAAAAAAAAAAAAAAAAAAAAAAAAAAACTCCGTTTGCTTTTAAATGAGGAATTTGTATAACTTTCCTGTTTCGTCTAGCACTTATAGCGCTGTCTGGTTAGGCCCCCAAACAGAGATTTTTCAGCTTTATCTGCTTAAAAATAACGTTTAAGTAAC
This sequence comes from Dryococelus australis, assembly GCA_029891345.1. NCBI lineage: Eukaryota > Metazoa > Arthropoda > Insecta > Phasmatodea > Phasmatidae > Dryococelus > Dryococelus australis. Next base: position 31,800,766 of record CM057006.1, read on the forward strand.
TGTTGATGTCCGAATACTATAGTTTCAGCTCTTTATTGCTGTTGCTAATCTGTATTCGTTTTAATGTGAAAACAGCTAAATAGATCGTTTGTGGGTACGAAACTTCTTATGTAGGCTACACTCTAAACTCAACTACAGTGAAATTCAACTACTCGAATAAGCGAAAATGGCTCCGCTTAGACTCGGTGAATAACCACCAATACTGATTATTTCAGTGAAACTACTTCACTGATCGAATACGCAACAACCAATTGTTGTGTGGCGAATTAATTTCTTTTATTTTTTTTTTGTATTTAGACAAACCATTACGAGAAATGAACACATTTGCGATAATCACTGTTTATATTGTGCAATTTAACGTAATTATAAAGAGTAAAGGATACTCGCGGTGACTGGGATTCGAAATCCTGATGTCCCGCTTCCAGGCTGTTACCTTACAAATCGAGCTACCAAGCCATCTGCAACTATACAGAGCAAAATTACGTAAAAATGTATTGATTTATCAAAAATGTGTAGCTTAAAACTGTATGCCCTTTGCTTTATTTTTAGTTCGATTCGTAACATTGGGATCGTTATAACACATATTATGCACGCACTCACTTCGCCTCGTTTAATACAGTTTAATCTTTCAAACCGATACTAAGATGATTACGTGAAAATAAATGAAATACGTAAAAAAAGAATGAAAGACCGAATCTTCATGTGTCTCGTAAAATTGTACTATAAAGAAAGGGACATCGCATTAAATTTTTTTTAAATTGGCTTTATTCATTTATGATTGTAGTTATTTCATTTCATACACGTTGTTTAGCTGTCATTTGAAACATGTTGTTTAACTGCCCCATCAGTTAAAAAAAAAAAATTGAAAAACAGCGAATGAAGCGGTTTAAGAATCAGTGGAAAATGTCACTGAATCAATAAGTGAAGAAAAATGATTTTTTTTTTTCACTGATTGATCAGTTAAATTGACAGATGTAATTAAGTCAGGTGCTGTTAACTAACTTGAACAATGAAATTATCACTGATTCAGACTTAGAATGTGCACTCAGTGAACTATTTATTACTTGGCATTACCAACACACCTATTTTATCTCAGTCTTTATTCATATTAGTTATAAATTAAATATTATAATTTATATATTAAATATAATTAAAAGATAGAATTCACCAAAAATAAGATAGTTTCATGTTAACACAAGTAAAAAAACGGTTGTGATACATGAAGTATTTAGGGAGCACTCAACATGCCATACTGTAACAGTACTAGTTAGCGAATGTTCAACTATAATATTTGAGGGGGGGGGGGGGGAAAGCTAACTCAGAGGTGGTATACTTTGTGAGGCTTTGTTAGTCACTGTATTTAATATACATCGTTTAAATTATGATTTATTTTATAATAATTTAGTACTCTCGGAGGGAGCTTAACGCGTGTTACTAATATATTATTTATTTGCAGGCAAGTTGGTATTTAGAGATCTATAGCCACGGTTCTATGCAAAGTCTATATGGAATCTCATAACCTTAATAATGTTGCTGAAGGCAGAGCTCGATCTCGACTACGGCTGTCGTAGCACCCATACTCGTTCTATCTTCACTCTATGGCGTCTCAGTGAGGTATAGGCTATTCACGGTAAAGTGAGCACTTTTTAAAGCTCTCTCATTTGGAAGAGTAGTCAAAAAATTTACTTCATTTTAGCCTTAGACGTTAACTTTCAAGTGCGGTAGAATATACAAACTGTGTATTGCTTACATAGCAATAATTATTTTAAAAATCTGTTTAAAGGATTAAAAACATGGCTGAAAAAAAAAGTAACTAGCGCCTCCAAAGTGCTTACATTACCGTGAACAACCTATAGTTAGGGATAAGAAAAACTCGCGAATTCATTCCAGGACAGGATAGATTTCGAACGCGTGTACACCGGAGTGACCTTTGTGTTCGGATCAGAATTTATTAGACACGCCTTGAACGACTCCGCGCCCATAGTCGACTTGCAAGGAAACAAGAAGCGAATCACGTACTGTCAGATGCGGGGGAACACTCAGTTAGCAGCCAATGAACAAACATCTGAGGTCCGACTGTACAAAGGAATGCGGGGTCCAGCCTACTAGTCATCGAACTCGCGAAATTGTCCTATCCCTACCTGCAAGGCTCTGTTCGCTGCTTCGTATGTTCCGTGTTGATTAAACAACTTTCCTGTTGTTGAAATGCCCGCGGCCCGTGTGCTGGTTAACGTGTTCGGTGTGGCGGCTAGCTGCTCCGTAACAATACATTGCACGTTTTCTCAAAGGTTCGATCCAAAAAGTGTGAAACAACCACGAATAGACTATATAGGCTATTCACAGTTAAGAGAGCACTTTCGAAAGCCCTCTCGTTAGGAATAATACTAAAAAAAAAAAAATTATTTTAGCATTAGACGTAAACTTCTGAGTGCGGTGGAACATATACACTGTGTTTATCACTTACATGGCAATATTTATCTAAAGAGGTGGTTAAAGGATAAGAAATGGACGAAAGTAAGAAGTAACTAGGGCCTCGAAAGTGCTCACTTTAACGTTAATAGCCTACAGTTAAGACACCTGGAAAATTCGCGAGTTCGGTGACCTGCAGGCTAGACTGTACAGTCTTATGTACAAATGTATCGATATTACCTGAACATTGGTTGTCTGCTGTCACAGCGGAAGGCGACAATTGCACACCGTCCTCCAGGAGGTGTCAAACATCGCGTGGACCAATAGCTAAAGTTATATAAACGCACCTGTTTCGAATTTTAGCTTGTCCCAACTCGAATCCGCGAATTCTTCAAGTGCCCACATGTAGTAAATTATACTAACTCCAAGTATAATTTCAAATAAAAATTAATTGGTAGTCAGTGTGTTACAGGTCTGTTCGAGGCACGTGTTAACGACGAAGTGTCCCCTGCATTCTTGGATTCACCTACATTCCCCCACAACTTAATATCCAGAGTCAGAATTTATTAAACTAATCTTACCAAGGTGCCGGAACAACTTCATAATTATTCGAAATCCAACTTTTTTTTTTTTTTACCATCATTGGCTAAAGTCTGTATCATTATTTAATAATTTTAGCCATACATGGGATAGTACGAATGCGATTGAAACCGCACAAACTTCAAAATGTTTTGTTAAGTAGTTCTTAATGCCATGCCGAGCTTTGGTTTAATGTTCGGTGTAGGATGCTTGGCGAGTGTGGTTCGCTTAACCAACGAAGTTTCTGAACTAAGTGAACCGGTAGTTTTGAGACGAGTAGCGATGTTCAGGAGGAGAGAAGGCATTTTTTTTTATGGTGTTACCAGTTTTCGAGCCATAAACTGTATTCATCATACATTTTTTTTTCTTTCAAATTTCCTCTCTGACAAGCCATAGTATATCACACAAGGACTGCTGCATAAATGCAATATCAATGGAGCATCTTCATCTAATTTACCGTGCGGAATAATTGGTAATTAATTATTGATAATTTTCTTAGAATGACTAGAGTAGCAACAGTTGTACAGGAAGTCAAACGGTGATAGTTTATAGCATGTAATTAAATTATGTTCTACGTCCTAACGAAGATATATTATGTAAAACTAAACTCAGACACAAATTATGATAAGAAATATATAAATTCAAGATGGCTTCCAACCTTCCCCTTCTTTCGAATGGGCGGATACGCGCCATTCCAAGTAAAATTTAGCACCCCAAAGCAAAAAAGATACTTATTGTATAAAATTTATATATACCTAATGGGAGTGTCAGTAGTAGGGGGCAGGCCGGTCCTAGATACAAAGGGATGCCGTCTTTTTTGACTGACCTAATTAATTCGATATCAAAGGGTTAGTTAAATTGATTGAAAGGGTTAATCAAGTTTAAAGGGCTAAATTTAATGAAAGGGTTGAATCTATTGAAAGTATTAAATGCACCTAAGAGTTATTCTTTAAAATTTGTGTTTGGTGCAAGAGTGTATCAAATGTAAAATTTATTAGTTTCTATCTTTCTTTTTGTAGGCTAGGGAGCAGCTCTGGTAGATATTATCAGCACGACGACTGACACTCGGATGAGGCGCGGCGTGTTGGGGAAGGGGGGTATATATATATATATATATATATATATATATATATATATATATATATATATATATATATATATATATATATATATATATATATATATATATATATATATATGTGGTGAGTTTTGTGGATGAATGGTCTAAGTGTAAATTTTGTGTCTGGTAGACAGTGTTGGTAGATAGACGACTTTGAAAGATAGGAGTTATATGTTAGTAATAACAAACGATTAAACAGACGACGACTGTTTCCGAATGCAATTAAATGTTAGAGAATTTCTACGTATGAATAAATAACACGAGAGAGAAGTAAAACTACCTGGTCTCATAAAGAAACAAGTACTTTTACGTGAGTCTCCAGTATGAAATTAAATGTAAAGAGACGAATTAGTCTACCCGAGATGTATGTTAGAAATATAATTTACACAAGAGAAGTATAACAAACGAACACAACTACATGACTATCACAACTATGTAAGTGTGTAGTATGGAATTTGGATTTCTGTATGCATGAGCATGTGATTTTGTTCTCTTGATCCATCTTTATGAAGTAGTGGATGGCAAACAAGAAACAAGCAAATACTTTTTATATTAAATTTCAATCATCCTAAATAATGCCATATGACCCGAATAATATCAACAGGTGATTCAGGAGGAGAATCATCATAGTCTGTTTCACCACAGTTAGGCATCATTGTCCAAGTTAGCATTAATTTTGAGTTTTCCTCTGCAGAGAAGAATGTCGAATTAGATCCATATGTTTAACGCATTTGTTTGAACAAGGGGCAATTGTATTCTTTTTGAATATCCATAACTTTCCTGCTATAAAAACTTTCTAAAATGTGTTTTTGCTCAACTCCACCTACATATATTTCACAATTATTTAGGTAATGTTTGCAAATATCTTCAATATTATCACACTATATACATCCATTTTCCCAGGTTAAACCATTGTTATGCTTAGTAAACGATCTATTAATTTTCTTGTACTTGGGAGTTAGATATTTCCAGTAAAATGATGCTTTGAAGCTGAATACAGTTGCATGTTCTTCCATATCAGTAATAGCTAATTCTTTTATGATGAATTTTTTCTGCAGATTGATATCCTTGCACATTGAAAAACATACCGTAGCCATGGTTCATCATCTACTGACTCAATTCATTATTTTCACTAGCTTATATCGTACATTGTAACTCACTAATCTATCCTGAATTATCATACCACTGCCTTGTGTATTTGCCGGAATTGGTGTATTTGCAATAATTTCAATTTGTGAATCAATCACTCTATTTGTAATTGTGTTGTCCTATTTGCTTACATAAAACACAAATAATGCTTCTCATCTTGTAAATGTTTAGGGTTCTAGGATTGGTGAACTGTTTTTTCATATAGTACATTTCCTGAAACTTTGTATACATATATGAAATAAGGAATTCGCCATTAGCAAAGTTCATATGCAAATCCACACAGGGGTAGGTTTGAGAGTTTAGATACATTTTAATATTTTTCATATCACAATTTTCGAATACTGATCTATCAGCTTTTATATTGTTTTGTCAATTTGTCTGAAAATAAATAACAGCATATCTCGGTTTTTCAATCAATTTAATTAGGTCAATCAAAAAAGGCGGCATACATTTGTATCTAGGACCGGCCCGCCCCTACTACTGGTTTCCACTTTAGGTGGATCATACTGGTCTTTGTGTTAGTGTGTGTATATATATACATTTTTCATCCATAATATATTATAGCTACTCTGCAATACACGCACACGGGGAATGAAAAATGTTTATTTTTTATTAAATTAAGTTCCTGCTATTAGAATGCTTAATGTTGTGCCGTCCTTTGAACTTATTTTTCGAATTGCTGATACTGCCTGAGGTTCTGTAAGTTTTTTTTTCTGTGCGAAGTCGGGATAGCTATCGCATCGTCGTAGTAAATAACGAGAGTAGTAATTCTCATTCTTATCCTGTGTCATGTTCCTGATCGTAATAGCTGGCCATTGAGCGCAGCGAGTATACCAATACTAAGCATACAGTAATACAGAGCGACATTTAAATAAATGAACTACTCGAATGAACATGAACGATAAAGGTACTTTCTTTGATATATCTAACTTGCGTGTTTTAATCTGGCGATTTAAAAATCGCTTAAAAATAAAAGTAAAGACATAATGACAAAAATAATCAGATTTATAGGGCTCCATCATACACCATTGACAGGAAAAATATGACGTGAAATCAAATAATTTCCTGCTTGTCCATAAAAAAATATCAACTTAATACAAGACAATCACAACTTACGCTTTGCATGTAACTACACTGCTGATTGTTAAAAATTAATCTCTGAAATTCAACATGGGTGTCAGTCAGCGAGGCTAGTTAGCACGTTATGGTTGCGTCATCCGACCGACTGACGCGATTGCATGTTCGTGACTCATATTTTCTAAGCGACGCTCTATAAGGTCAGAGAAAATGCCATCCCTGCTAGTGGGATAAATATTTCAGTGCAAACGGTTTATTTTGAATGTAGGAGCAAGGTGTCAGGAGTGGAGTAGGTTTAGGGTGTCCGTAGTGTAGCGGAGTAGGGGCAGCATGTCAGGAGTGGAGTGGAGTAGGGGCAGGGTGTCAAGAGTGGAGTAGAGTAGGATTAGGGTGTCCGGAGTGTAGCGGAGTAGGGTCAGAGTGTCAGGGGTGGAGTGGAGTAGGAGCAGGGTGTCAGGAGTGGAATGGAGCAGGGGCAGGGTGTCAGGACTGTAGTGGAGTTGTTTCACTGATCTCAAAGGGGGATCTCTTGTAAAATCCATTCACGGTTACTTTACAGTTTTCTGAAGCCCTGCTTAAGTTCTAATTCCAGGATATTCCTCCGCCTCGTACAACTTAGCTTAACAAAGTCTAGAAAATTATACGAAAGGACAACACAACGAATTCGGCGAATAGTTTACCCAATGAGCACAGAGACATCCAAAGAATATCTAACGGATATCACTATTCGATATTCAGGATATCCAAGGGCATCCAAGATTAGCAAAATGACATTCAAAAGACTACCAAAAGACTACAAAATGTCCGCCCAGTATCCAAAACGAGACATAGATATTGTGGATTTCCTATATGCATCTTTAGATGTAGCCATTTATCTCAAGTAGTGGCCATTATTGGTTTTATAATATCTAATGGATATCCAGTAAGTGGTACTGTGACGGAATGACCGTTACATTTTAAAGACGTGATAGCTAAAGGGATGCTCTGTTACAGTGAGAAAACGCCTGGGTGGTTGTCTGTATGTTATCTGTCGTGCAGTAAAGGTCGCGGGTTGCCACAGCGCGCAGCAAGGGGCCAAAATTTGCAAGTGGCACTTGATTGGTGGTTGGATTCGCACCAGTGCGAAATAATTGTTTGTAAAGGTGGCGCTAAAATCGAAAAGGTGGTGCATCGAGCGTATAGACGGCGCTGGAGTGAGTCTCTTGGGGAGGGGATGGGCGAGAGTAAGGATATCGGGGCGTGCGCGAGCAGGCCAGGCAGATCCTGTCCCCTTTCTGCTAGATTTTCATCTATGCTAACACGAGCACGTTCCACACACCCTGTCTCCTGTAGCATGGGTGTTTGCGTTGTCTATGCCTGCTTATCCCAGTCTCTTCTAGTTATAGCTTGGCAATAGGTACACTTAGGGAGGTAGTCACGGTCCCAATCGTTGGCCATGGCTGCCCAATCCCTCTCTCCTGCTCTGCATGTCTCTTTGCATGATTTCCTTTCCTTGTAGGCGTAAGGGGTTAGCCCTGAGACGCAATAAGCCCCCGCCCTACCCACCAGGCTTCCACTTAACACTTAGACATAGTGTAGTTATAAAAGAAAAAAATCGGCTAAGCAGAGACGTCTCCCATCGGCGTGCGGGAAATCCCTCACGGGTGAGTGGTCCCGCCCTGAGTGCTGAACTTCGAGACTTCGATGATGCAATAAGATAAGTATTCTGCTAGTGAGGACTTTGAAACGACGAGTGGGAACTTGAACATTTTGCGGGTAGAAACTGGACTTAGTTTTTTTTTTTTGAAGAGGTGCGATAAAGACTTAGAAAATTTGTCTAACCAACTGTGAACCCAGAATAGTTTGCTAACCCGTTGTGAACTTAAGAAATATCCCCGTGTCCATGTGGGACTTTGTCGCTGGAAGATAAATCTGGGTGTGTGGGGACTTAGCTTGAATTTGTGTTGAGGAAACACTTAGTCAAAATAACAGCTATGAAAGAACTTAGTCTCTTGTACGTGTGTTTGTAGTAAATTGGGCGGTAGACTGAAGGAGCTGAAGAACACGAACTTAGTCTGTGGTTCGAAACAATCTGGAACTTGGGTAAGTTTCTAGCAGTTTCGGATATTGCTCCGATGTTCATGGCGCAAGGAACTAAAATAGGAATTTCTCGTTTTTACGTGTGTTGTGGTAAGAACACAAGGAACGGGGTGTAAAGGACTCTGAACACGGACGTAGCGAGAGCAAGCGTGTCCTGTGATTTTCACCGTGTGTGTGTGTGTGTGTGTGTGGAGCAGAATATATTGTAAGTTTACTTGTTTCGTGCCAAAGTTAAGGAACGCGTAAAACAGATTAAAGTACTGGTAGAGAGTAGTTTCTGAGGCACAGTAAGTGGAAAATAGTGCGTGCAGACATTGAAAAAACTGGGATACGGAACGTTTGTGGTGATTAGGAAGAATTTTAAGTGGACTTAAATTGTGCGGACTGTCGGCAGAAAAAAAAAAAACGGGAACATTTTTGGGTGATGCGTGTATGTGTTGTGTCCGAGTGTAAGAGAAAGCATTGTATGGGTGGAGGAGAGGAAAAGCCTTCGCGGTAGGGAGAATATCCCTGTTTCCTTCTCTTTCGCCATTGGGAGTGTGCATGAATTTGAGAGAGTCAAGGAGGCAGCTGGTACTCTTTAATGGTGGGGTCAATATCCCTGGCTTCCTTGGCAGAGAATGGAATGTATGGAGGTCCTAGGGCAAGCCGGCATGGCAGGGAGAATATCCTCAGCCCGAAAGATTGATATGGTGTGGTGATGGTAACAGTTGAACGTGCTGGGTTGGGCGAGAAAATTTAAAGTGAAATTTGTCAAGTTTCTCTCAGACCAGAAAAAAAAAGGGAGAATAAGTGAGACCGTTACTCCAGTGGGCGTTCTCTACTCTTTTTGTGGTTTTATTTTGACATTTAAATGTTGTAGAAGTTTCTCGAGTTTAGCGAAGAATCACCCTGCGTAGTGAATAATCTGTGCTGTCTTTTAATATTGTATGTGTAGGGTAAACGAACCCTGTTTTTAGAAGCGTGTTACTTTATGTTTTAGGAATCATTGCTTCTTATATCGGAAGTGGATCAGGCCTTTTATAAGAAATATTGTTTGCCATTTTGATTATGGTGTATAATCATGGCCTGTTAAATATAGGATCTTTTGTATGTGAAACAGTTATCTTAATGTGAAAACAAAATTAAATGCGGTTTTGTAAGAAAGGTGCACAAGAAAATAAATGAACGTGGGGAAAGTGTAAATTGGGCATGGGATTAAGCATTTTTACGAATTGTAAAGAAATAGCAAATAGTGTGGTTATATTTTATAATCATTAAATTAAATTTTGGTTGTATTCTCCTTTAAGTGGTTGTATTTTACATTTCCCAATTTTGCTTAAGAAGGTTAAACGTACTCTAATTGTTAATACACCTGCTCTGCTATTGAAGTGATGAAAAACGATATTACATGCCCGTTCCAATCCTGTCTTTTTATACAAACGTAGCCAGGAGGGTATGGGTATGAGGTGGTTTTGCTCCAGGAGCTGCGGCAAATGGGGCACAGTACAAACTGGTATCTACTACTAGATATCCAAAGGATAGACATTACAGCTTCATTGTAGGACTTAGAAGACTTTTAGATATTGTGGATATAATTAGGATATTCGGTGGATATCATATGCTATGTGGGTAAGAGCGCTTGTATGGAGACTGGATTTTATTCGTCTCAAAATTAGTCGTTTAAAATAAAGATCATCTACTATTGAAGAATGTGACGATATGTGAAAAATTAAGTTTATCTATTATTGAATAATGTGACGATAGGTGAAAAATAAAGTTTATCTACTACTGAAGAATGTTAATATAGGTTCAACATAAAGTTTATCGATTTTTGAAAACGGCTTTGAATCTTTTTAATTGGGGGAGGGGAGGGCGAATTTTTATATTTTAACCCCCCCCCCCTTTTTTTTAAGGCTGTGCACGGCCCTGCGTAAAACTCTCCAAACTCTAAACTGTCGGCTCGGAGGCCCGCTGTGGCTTAAATAGTCTCGCTGGCCCGACATAGAAGGTTCTACGCAGCCCGAGTCACGCTGAGAGACGGGGGCAACCACCAGAACATTCTGCGACGATAACTGCAGATATTCGATCCTTCCAATAACAGAAGGCGGCCCGAGTACCTACAGGCTTATCGTGGCAGCGGCACTCCTTTGTAAATCTCCGCCCGCTCCTCGGATTACCACTTTGTCCTCAACGCACTGCTTCGCTCAAGCGAGCGAGGCGATGCAGAGCAACATATAACAATATTCTAAACTAAAAATACATATCCAATTGGTATAATTTATTTTTAACGATAGATTTTTAGGTGTGTATACAAATTATCGTAGGCAATGCAAGGTACACTCTATTTTCATTACGTCCATGCTTTTTGAATCACTCTTTACTTACAAAAAATACCCCAAGTATCACGTGTTTATTACTTCCCAAATATGTACTATATCGCATGCATTTTATGCTTTTCTTAACAGAATTGTGTTTATTTTTATATATCGTGTATAAATTATATTATTTCATTTATAATTACTCTGAATAAAAACGGGGAAATAGGCGTGTGTGTAATTCAAAGTAAGAAATAGTTTTCATGCAAAATATTATTAAAACTGAGTCGGCACTGATGGGTTGTCCCTTTGATGAAATTTTTTAGAATTGGTTAAGATTTGTTTGCATGAAGCGAAAGAATAGCCTGAAAGTAGAACTTAAGCAGGGCTCCAGAAAAGTAAAATAACTGTGAATGGATGGTAATCAAACAATGGTAGCTGCACAAACTTATCAGAACAGAATATAAATTTAAAGAAAAAGCGTTATTTAATTTTTGATGCTCAGCTATTCGTTTTCAACACGATGGTATATTATACTGCTTGAGTATTTAAAGTGGTTTCATTATGACTAATATAAGTGGGAATTTTCGGTTCAGTAGTTCCTGAATCATTCAGAAACAAATGTGTATACAAAAAAAAGAAGAATGATTATATAGTACAAATTGACGTTAAAACACCGTTTGCATCATGGTTAACAAAACACTTTAAAAACAAATTATATTTAAAACTTTTATTGTTAACATTTGTATACGGGAAAGATACGTCTCGTCAATTTTCAGGAAAGGAAATTACTTGTCCCGGGAGGGAAATTCCCTTCATCTCGGACGCTTTAAACAAATGATTCACACACAACGCGCACAAACCCTCGTTACGTAAGCTGGTGTATTATTTTTCAGAATGTAATAAGTAGCTAATATGCACGTAAATATATGCGAACATACGTTTACCATCTCAGCAAATTAAACAATTTCTTGCACGAGCCACAAAACACATTTGCTGAAACAATGACCTTGCTTTAAACAGTTTCACGCACATCGCACATGAGCCCACTCAGAATTCGCGGGTGGCGCGAGTGTGTTCTCGTGTTGACCTTCAACTGTTTCCGGCTATTTCGCACAAGGCCCAGTCCGCAGGACGTTTTGTTTACTAAATACTTCTCGCTGAAAAGGTTTTTTAAATTAATTTTTAAATTTCTATGTTCTTGTAAAATAATGCTTCGTTCGTTGTCCAAGAAATTCCCTTCAAGTATAACGTCGTTACAGTTTGTAAGCGAAATATCGTTCTGAAAATCCTTGGGTTTCCCATGATTCCCTGCAGTAAACAGCTGTGGTCGCCCCAGCCAAGGCGGCGTTGGTGGGGCAGACAAGAAGTAGCGTTGCCAGTTGCCACTAATGGCAGCTAGGAAAATGGAAGTGAATTTGCTCGGAAATTCTTTAAAAGGTACGTTTCTAAAACCTAGTTGTGTGTACTTTTGTGGTTATGCAGGGTAATTTGCCCTGTAATCACAGCTTGTGTTTGCGAAGTCCATTTGCAACCTTATACGTGAAGTTTCTTTGTGTTTGGAAACAAATGTTTTTGTTGTTCTCTACAGCTGATGCTAATTGTCACAAAATTGCGTTGGACGTGATTTCGTTGAAATCTAAGATTCCGTTAACGGGACGATTATTTTTATATTCACTGGCGTGGACGCTTCTAGTGTCTGTATTTAAAATGCAAACAAAAATAGTTCACATTGTTTTGATTCTCAAACCATACGATACGATGAAAGTGCATGTGTAAAACTATAATTTATTATTATGTTATTCGTCGCAAAAAGCGAGCTAGAATTATTTCATATACTGTGGATATTTCCACTTTTTCATTTTAGTTTTCCTTCACAATGCCCCAATTTTTTTTTTGTGTATGTTTAATAGTGATTTCTGAATAGCAGGGATGTTTTTAATAATTAGTAATTTTGTCGTAGAACCACGTGCCCTTTTTTATTTTATGGTTTATATATTATGAGGAAATTATGTAGGTACTGTAAATTTCCAGTCCTTTTGAGTAATATTTACATTGTCAAAATCATTTGTTAAAGGGTTAATCAGTTAGATTTTTATAATAGAACTCAATTAGCATAGTTATAGTTGTAATTTTAAATTTTTATGATAGAACTCAATTAGACTATAATTGTAATTTCAGTTAACAAATTCTAACACTTAAATTACTCTATAAATGTTATTAGGAGCATCTTTTGTGGCATGTTTTTGTCATTAAAATTTTAATGTGAAATGTGTTATTGCTCCACCGTCAGTTTTGATAATAGGTATATGATTTCATACCTACTGAAGTATTTAGGTAGTCAGTGGGCTATTTGATTTAAGAGGAATGTGTTGACTTTTAGTGTGGTATGTTGAAGAGTTAATTAAGACCAAGTTATTATACTAGACCTATGGCCAGTATTAACTTTTTGGCATACTGTATCAACTTGAAATTTGTTTCAGAATTTCTGTCGGGAACGCTCCTGCACACGCTGGGTGCAAGCAACATACACTTATGAAAAGGAGCAAATTCAGTCCTAAGTCGTAGCAGTTCCTCCTTGCAGGAGTGAGGCAAGATTGGGCAGGATGTTGTACGTATTTCATGTGGATACTGGCAAAATGAGGAAGTTTGACATGAATCTGGCATTGGAAAGGTAGGTGCATTGTTGTGTCGTCGAGTGTGTGTGTACTCAAACGGTGAAATATGTAGATATAGTTTGCAGGGATATAAGTAGAAGGTAAAAAGAAAAATGATCATAATTGTACTGTCTACAAAATCCAAGTTATAAAACATACTGTTTAACAATTCCCCCCCCCCCCCCCCCCAAAAAAAAAAAAAAAAAAAAATGTTAGTGCTAGAAGTTACTGGAAGTTTTTCACACACACACATTTAAAAACAATGCATGAAGCATAAATTTAGAAGTCTGGCTGTAAAAAAAAATGATTGTGTTTAGCTACTAATAATAAAAAAAATTCACAAAAGTGGTAGATATTTGAGGGAGTAAGCCTACAGACGTTGCTGCAAAATATCTGTATAACAGGCCATACTTGTTTGTTTTTACAGGGAAATTGTTAGTTGTATTGACAAAAGAAAGGCCTTGTTTACATGTATTTAGTAGCTTACAGATTGCCACTTTCCTTGCGTAAACAGGTAAGACGAGTGACTCCTGTGGACAGGTTACAACTAGCATTCTAGTAACTGGAAGGGCGAGCTACAACAACAATTTTTGTTTTATTCACGCTGACCTCTCTGCACCGTACTAATTCTTACCTACGAGCCACTCAACTCATGTAAACGTACATGCCATCTTCATAGTTTAACTATCCTGCTAGTTAACACATGCTGCTTCAAGTGACTATAAATTGTGCGCTCATTACTGAATATTTTTTTGAACTATATCAAGTTGTTGGAGTGCCAGAGTACAACAATTGTGGGACTGTATCAAGGTAACAAGTTTTTGTAGCATTTTTTTTTTCATTTTTAAATGTAAGAATAAACTCGAAATGCAACCTATGAAAATGCCGCGGTAAATATTAAGAATAGGGATTTTTCGGGGGGAAAAAAAACCCACGGAAAGTGGTATAATTCCACTCTACTAATTACACAGAACATGAATTTATGAGGGGCATCAAGATATGTATTCAAACCACAAAAACTATGGTGGGGAGGGCAATGAAGATAAGGGAAACTGCAGGGTAAAATGTTTGAAAAATATGTACGTAGTCATAATATTTTATAACGAAGACTTTAAATTGCAAAAAGAGCTAATCAAACAATACATAAATTGACAATATTACCAATACAAGCTACAAATACGATAGTAGGTAGGTTTATGAAGACCATGGAAATTGCAGGGTAAAACGTGTGAAAAAATATGTACCCAATTGTAATATGTTATCATGAAACTACGTTAAATTGCAAAACAACCTAACTGAATAATACCTAAATTCACATTACCAATACACACATGCACACACACACACTCAAATTTACTTCCTTATGGTAAACCTAAAAATATATCTGGCATGCCTTGAATCACTGTTTTAGAGATTTACTCCCCTGCTGGCACTGAGGACTTTGAGTTGGTGTGTGATGTTTGGCTGCGATTGAACAGTATTTTTTCCTGCAAGGGGGCTAAGCTTTATCATCATACCGCATTTTACAAAATGCAAAACAATTTTTATGTACACATTCTACACACACTAAAACGTAACTAATGTATGTGCATTTACTCACCTAAGCAGGTAGTGGGTACAATGTTCACTGTCCTCTGCCAATTCAACGACCGTCGCGCATGTGTTGCACCTTATATCACTCTACAACACACCATGATCTACTAAAAAAATCAAACAGTAGTAGCCAAAACATCGATACAAAACACTCGCACAGAAGAATTCGTACTTGCACACTCCATTCGTAAATCACTAGTCTTCACATTGTCGGATTCGGATGTCACAACTCGCGCTCCTCTCGCCGCGAACCGCATAGTCCAAAATATACCAGCCAACCAAACTACGGTAAGCATTCACACATCCACAGCAGAAATGTGATTGCAAATGTGCATTTGTTTACGTCATTACAGGATTATTCAACATGGCGCTCAGCATAAAAAAAAGTGTTCAAACTCCTCATATTTTAACTATTTTATTTTTGATGTTCTAGTTAATTTAACAAGAACCCCGTAAACATTGAATACATATGCCATGCACAACCCATATAAATTAATTTTGTTGGTCTACAACATCTCCTTCAAAACAGCCCCTATTCTTTACAATTACCCAGATACTATGTTCACATATTTATGCAAACAACAACAAAAACTTCTTTCGAATTGCTAGAAAAGTATATAGATATAGTGTGGTCAAAACTGCCCTTCTAGGAAAGAAATTGTATGTGTACTGAAAGATAATGTTTTCTTTACTAAAGTTTTTAAAGGCGGAAACAACAAAACACTATCTCTTATCAAATTACTAGTGCATAATTACAACTCTGATAATTCAAATCAACTCTTTAATTATTACTATTGGATTATTGAATGAAACTTTGGGTTTATCATACACTGAACATTTATAGGTTACTCACCAATACAAAAAGGTTATGAACAATAGAAATTGGTTGGAGGAGTCCCAGCACGGTTTCAGGAGGGGATACTCATGTGAGACTCAGCTGCTGGGTTATTAGAGGATCTGGTGCAGGTAGTTGATGAGGGGAAGCAGGTGGATGCCTGCTTCATAGATTTGGAGAAGGCATTTGATAAGGTGTCCCATGGGACATTGATGCGGAAAGTGGAGGCGCTGATACCAGACAGGAGGGTAGTGGAATGGATAGGGGACATCCTGAGAGGGTGAAAGTGGGGGAGGCAATATCGGAGGAAGAGGTGGCTACATCAGGGGTACCACAGGGAAGCGTGTTGGGTCCTTTGTTATTTACTATAATGGTAAATACCATGGGTTTGGGGATTAGGGGAAAAATAAGATTGTTTGCGGACAATTGTGTTGTGTATGCTGAAGTGGGAGAGGGGGGCGGAAATTTGTAGACGGACATTGATAAGATATGGTTGTGGACCAGGAAAAATAAAATGAAGATAAATGTAAGAAAAACTAAGGTAGTGAGGTTCACTATGAAGAAATTGGTAATCAGGGACATGTACAGATGGGAGGGACAAGAGATAGAAGAAGCAGCAGAATATAAGTATCTAGGGATTGTACTGCAGGGAGACCTCAGGTGGAAAAAAACATGTAGAGAGGGTGGTTGCAAAGGGAAGAAGGGCTCTGGGTATGCTGGGAAGGGTGCTGAATGGAGTCAGCTGTGAGGTGAAGGAGAAGGCATATGGCACAATGTTATGGCTAATGTTAGAATATGCTGCAGCAGTATGGGACCCGTATGTGGAGGTGGAGGTGCGAGAACTGGAAAAGGTGCAGAGAAAGGCAGCAAGATGGGTGACGTGGGTAGGTGGAGAAGGCAGGGGCAAGATGGTGAGGAAGAAGGGAACTATAGGCCATCAGTGATGATGAAAGAAATGGGGTGGAGCTTATTGAAGGACAGGAGGAAAGTTGAACGGTTAGTCAGGATGTATAGGGTGGTGAATGAAGAGGGAGGATGGGGAGGGCTACACTGCAAGCTAAGTAAGGGGGTGTTTAGAGGAAGAGGAAACAACAGTGAGAAGCTGGATGATGCTCCACTGTGTCTGAAAACACAGCCTCTGCAGAGCAAGGGGCCTACAACCACTAGGATGGACTGCAGATTTGCCTGAGGCAGGACACGGAGTATGAAATGAATACGTGCAACTACTTCCGCAGCTAACACCTACTTGTTGGGGCTCATCCCCGAACCACGTGGTGTGTGGCGACGGTCATGCACATAGCGGGTTAGTGCAAAATAATAGCGTCGTACAAAATACACAAATAACACTTGGTGAAGGTGGGGCATGACATGAGCAAGGAAAATAAACACACAGAAGTGTGAAATTATTTTTAGATGACGCAGATGCCACGAGATAGGGCTCATAGCGGACCATGTGTGCGTGTATAAAAACACATAATTTCTCTGAGTATTCTGGTAGGAATGATCTGTGATGGTTGGATCTGTATTACAAATTTATCTCTTGTAGAAACAAGCGTATAAAAGCCCTTAGGACGCCGGATGGCGGTAAATACAAGTACATCTGATGACAGCGTGGTCAGCAACAAAATGCACCAAACACACAAATTACAAGCACCCTTATTAAAACATTACATAAGATCCTGAAATAAATTGTGGCGCACAAGATGAAACAACAATTAGCCCTCAGAATGCTGTGAATGCGTGGATATGGACTTGGTGATCTCTGACCACGTGGCCGTGGGCGTTGTGGCCGCAAAATAAGTTAACATTACAGAAACCCTCAAATAATGACACAAACATATTACCCTTAATATTGTGCATCACAATTCAGCATAAATTATATTGAAAAGCCCTAAGCATGAGTGTGTGACATCTGGTGTACAAGTAGCGCGGGCTGCATGGCCTCCAACACATCGTCCTCTCATCTCATTAGCATCTCAAAAAGCCTGAAAAGGCTGCAAATTATTAGGTTAAGTGGATAGCATTATGCTGGGGTGGTCTGGCAAAATGTACGCAAGGCAAAGGTTAACCAGTATGCTAAAGTGAACTATTGAAACCTACATCTGTACAAAAAGATAAATTGCGTATGTGACAGCATCTTACCTCGCCAGCTCTCCTAGAACGACTGCCCAGAGGTAGGGATTGCGCAGACCTACCATGGCTGCCTATGGGGTTCACACAACCGGAAGTGCTATGCACGCTAAGTGAAAATATTAATTCAGCAAATTGAAATGAGTCCAAAATAATTTTTAGTCAGTTTTACATACAGAAATTTACTTAGGATTTTTGGTTTACTTTTAATTGTCTTTCGAAGGCATTTTCGCCTGAATACTATTGTCTCTCTCTTTGATGCCGCACACATTTTAAATTTCAAATAGCAATATCACACAAAACCCTTTAGAAGACATGTTACACTTTACAATTATTTTTAACCATAAAATAAATGCATAGCATACTGAAACAACTTATATACCATTTTGGGAAAGTTCGTAACCTGTAGTGGTACGTGAACGCGTGCTCACCCACGTGTACCGTTAGTGACGACTGCCGTCATAGGTTGACTGTGGCTGGCTCTTAGCCGGCCACAGTCAACCTAACAGCCATTCATTATAAACTTGGGATCATGGTTAAGCCAGAGGGCCAACTTTAATTGCTGGAGGTGTGCCTTAAAATTTTTAAATATAAATATATAAATGATTGCCATATTTACAGTGATGCACTTTTCTTAACTACTCGTATAGGATGTACTGTTAAGTCTGACACAGAATGCAATTAAAAGAAAACTTTTAAACGTTCACTGTACTCAGTGACAGTGTTTGAAACTGTTGAAGTTCACCAAATTAATGGAGTATGATTGCAGATACAAACGTGGAAACTCTAAACAAAGATGGAGCACAACATGGGGAAAAAAATTTTATTCGACACATAAGTGGACATGTAAAATTAAACACAGATGTCATTAACTTCAACAGACAGTAATATTGTCAATAATCTAATTATCGTTACTTTCTTCCCAAAGTTACGTCTGTGTGAAACACAATAAAAATACTGAACCTAACAACCTAAAGACTTTGTAATACTGTTAAAAGTAGCCTGTGGCATAACAAGAGCTTGTAAAGGATGGACGTCTCAATAAAATAAATTTAATAACCCAAATATAATTTCTTCATTTCTTTACAATGTTATAAAATTACACCTTGCGTTCATTTACAATATTAAACAGCCTATCTCTACTATTTCTCTTCTTTTACTATCAGTGAGCAGAATATGTAATGCCAATCTCATTTCTAGTTGAAGTCTTATTACTGTTTTTATATGATAGATGGATCGCAATGAATGCATTTGACAGTGCTTCACCTAAATTTTAAAATTAATATTTATTTACTTTGCTTTTATTTTATCGATCTGATCCATTATTTTATATCATTCCTTCTTAAGTTTCAAGCCAAGAAACTTTTCCTTACACCATTCTTTCACTGAGGCACTGAACATCTCTAGAATATGCAACTACAGCACTGTTGATGTGCTATCCATTCCGCCTCAAAAATGCAGGTTAGGAATTTGAGAACATGATAATATAGACAGTTTTTGACGGGGACAGTGTTTGGAAACTGCACGTGTTTCCCTTTTGGCGGATGCACTCTTGACAATCCTTATTTTTTCACGTCAATACCCTAATGCTGCAGAGGTTTTTCCAAGCCCAGCCGAAGAATCAACCAGCCAGAAAGCCTCCTGCGTCCATACCTGGCACGGCAGTTTGAGTCTCTGTTTGTCGTGTGAAATTTGAATCCAATTAACAGTATTGTGTTTAATTTTAGAGAAATGCCTTTTAATCTGTGGAAGGATGATGACTAGACAGGCGAACTTGCTAGTGCATCGAAGACCTGTGCAAGTCTTACCATTGTCATAAACGTGTGTCATTGAAGCTGCTGCTAAAAAGTTCATTTGTTTCCCATGTTTGCTGTCAGCATCAAACTAGGTACATATTTCGGTGCTCTTGTGCACGTTAGTCAAAAACAAACCATTTTATGATCACATTGTCAAATTTTGCATTCAAGGACAGATGCAGCGGACAAGACTAAACGACCATATCGCCCACCTATACCAACAGTCGATGACGACCAGTAACAAAAAAAATCCTCCTAATACGTTATCGGAGTACAGCAGGAACATGCAAAATAGAGCTGCAGCTCTCAGCTTTTGAAGTGTAATGCGGGCACGGGCTCGCCCACTGCCTGGCTCGAACTGATACACGGAAGGACAGCATGGTCCGGCCCCTATTTAGATTATGGCGACTGTTTCGGGTCAGATAATAATTGTGTGTAGCAGGTGTGCCCGGCCCATGCAGGGCACCGGGGGTAACAATATCTTGTATGATCAGCGACTAAGCATGTATGGGTTTGGTTTAAACATTTCATGACATAGTGTATTTTGTAAATGTTGGTTCCTCTAAGTGAGTGGGTTCCAGTTCTTGTAACAGTGTATTTTGTAAATGTTGGTTCCTCTAAGTGAGTGGGTTCCAGTTCTTGTAACATCATATATGTTCTCTTCAAAGGAAGCTTGCTTTGTCCATCTGTGTTGTTTTTCGCTGTGTTATCTATGTATACTTCTGTTATAGCTATTGCGTTCATTCGTATTGTTTTCATCATTTCATCTGTGTGTACATCTGTTACAGCCATTGTTTTTGTCATTGTGTCCATCTGTGTCATCTTTGAATACATCTGTTCTAACCATTTTGTTCATCTGTGTAGTCTTCAAATGTTTTGTCCAACTTTTTTTTCGTGATTTCCTGTATACACACTATCCTCATTGTTTGTCTGTTGGTTAATCATGCTTGTGTTTTTATGTAATTTTTTCCAGTAATAGCTGACTAGATTCTTTCCATGGGATTATTTGTACGTTCCGCACATATGTATTCACGACAGCAAACTCTAGCTGATTTTAATTTCATTATTTTGCTTGCCAAGATTGTATGTTCTGCGACTAATAGCAAAATTTTGTAGTTGTGTATGTTCAGATTAATGTTTCAATTAATCAGTGTTAGTTATGTTGAAATATCATAGGGAAATCCACATCATAAACCATCATTTATATAACGATGATATCATGAACTAGACACCGCCTTTATTTGTATAATTTTTTTTTTTTTGGTCCTTTTAATTAATTAGTAGGAACACCTGAACTTAGCGAAAAGATTTCCGCATAAGTTAGGTATGAAAACACTACAGGTATAGCATCAGTTTCCCTTTCCGTACTGGATGAGTGTCTTTGTGAGAAAACATTTCTTACTCGGCTGACCAATCTGGATTAGGTTACTCCTTTAGTGTATGTCTGTGTGATTCGTGAGTTGACATGATGCGTGACCTGGTTATCATCCAACCAAGAAAGTGGTTATGAACTAAAGTGTTGAGAGATACAACTTGCCCTGAAATCTCTTCGCGAAAATCTGGTGTCCCTGTGCATTTGTCATTTCACTTGCTCGTATACACGTGTATCTAATTCTTATAACTGCACCAGATGTAGTTATGGTGTAGTTGGGAGGGACAGATATCTAAAAATAATAAATGTTGGGTGCCTATTATTAAAAAATATTTTGAATAAAACATATTAATTTAGGAAAATATAATTATGATTGCAGTATTTTATGCTAATCTCTTAAAATTTATTTAAGTTCAATTTACTGGACTATACTGTTAAGTATTCCCGAATAAAACACAAGTGTGTTTCTGTTGATTTCGTAAGTGTGTTACTGTTGCTTATATGTGAAAAGTGTGGTGCATAATTTTAAGACTGGTTGTCAAAGATGGAAACAGAACATTTGCACCTGGTTCTGTCTTTGAGGCAGAATCGGCTTGGATGAGGTCAGAGGATGCTGTCACATGGTGAAACTACCTGGCATGAAGAATGGGTGAGGTGAGGCACGTTGAGATATGAGTGGAGAGGTAACAAAACCTAGTGGCGGGAAAAGGGGAGTACACCGAGAAAACCCATTGGTCATTTGTAGCTTGTTGCATGTCAGATGTGGTGAATTAGGACTAGAATATGCTGGAAATTGAACCCAGATCATATTCGTGTTGATGGAATGTCAGCATCTTAATTGCATGGCCCCCAAGGCTCTGTCATTGTAAAAACTTGTCTTTAATATATGTAATATTTTCAAGAATTAGTCATGAAATTGTTTTGGCTAATTAAAATAGTTTTTTTCTTTTCAATCCAATTGTATTTGCTGAGAAATTACTTCTGCTCTAATGTAGGCTATTCTCGATAAAATGAGCACTTTTGAAAGCTTTGCTTAAGATCTACTTGTATTCACATTATGTATTCTTCCGCCTTATGTAAGAATAACATTGTCATGGCCCTCATCACTTTATTCATGCGTTGGGCAAGTGAAACTGGGAAATTATTAGAAAAGTAAATATGAGGTTGATTTCAGAAGTGCTCACTTTATCGTGAACAGCCTTTTAGTAGTGTGTGAAGCTACTTTTACTTCACAATGTAAAATACAGTATCCTTTTTTCAGTGTCAGTTGTGTTGTCAGTTTTAACAGACTGTTGTTTTTCATGTTGACAGCGTCAAACAACTGAAGGAGGCTATTGAATATGACTGTGGTATTCCCGCAAACAAGCAAGTTCTTCTTGTCAGTGGAGGGCAGACACTGGAGCCAACGGCTCGTGTCTGCAGCTACTCAGCTGGCACTGACACCAACCCCATCTTCCTCTTCAGTAAATGTACTATTGAAAGTAAAACACCTCCAATTTTATCAATTGAGTATGGATCAGGTAAGTTTCAATACCTTTTAATTACTTGCCTGAAAGTTGTATGTTGAAATTCTTTTGTGATGATCACAGCGATTGGTTTGCATGTTAGTTGTAAATACTAATGTAAAGCTCCTCTTACATGATGCAAAATGAATTTTATACGAGGCCTTACATGAGAAATCTCATGCGAGAATATCAGAAAAATCCATGATAAATGATTCCACAGAGGAAATTGCGCCAAAATACTTACTTGTACGAGAAAAGTATATGGCCTTGGAATAGCCATTATTTTCATCATTAAATCTCATGAAGTAGTTGTTATTAAATAAGATAGGATATTCCGTGTACTTGTCCAACAATCCTATAACACTGCCTTAACTCTGGACGATACCGTTAGTTGGCGGGTTTTCTCGAGGATCTTTCGTTTCCCCTGCCCTTTCATTCCGGCACTGCTCCATACTCACCTCAATCGACCCTCATCGGCTCTCAAGACCTCGCGTGAGATTTAGTCCTATAGTGCCATCTTGCATGGGTTCTGCATGTTTCTTGCTTCATGTGAAAGCTTTCTTCAGGTGGAAAGTCAGATGCTATATTTGCTTGTAATTTACGTGCAGAGCTATCTACCTGAAGCTAGAGCAGATACAAAACGAAATTGCATGCATGCAGTTCACGAATTTCCTGCTAGGTAACACTATCATTGTCTAAATGGGTCAGAAACTGTGAAACGTGACAACAAAAAAAAGATGTATCCAGTCCTCTTACAAACGCCCTCTCGACTGGCCAGCGGTGGTTCCTCGCTATAGAGGATATAAGAAAATTATTGTGCTGGCTTTCGAAACCCATGTAAAACAGTACAAAATGCAGACATGACCCTTTTCACAGATAGAAATATGGAGGAATATCCTTGAAGTATAACTTTAGCATTCAGAATCATTGGAAGTAACCATGAATGGGCTATACATGGAACCTAAATTCTTTGAGAACATAGAACTAACATATCAATGTTTTTCAAAATATAAAAAAGCCAGTTTAGCAATAACAACAAAAGTTTATTGTGAATAACCCAACTGCAATATTTTGCCAATATTAATTGTAACTATTGCATTTGCAAAAACTTTTCATGTATTGTAATTATAATTTTTTAAAAATATTTAGAAGCATTTTTGGGAATTAATAAATACTTTTTTTTTTTATTGTGAACAAATTATTTGTAAAATGTTTATTTCTGTATTTATTTTTGACTATACCACTGTGTTGTGACTTGTGTGATATTGTCAGTTGTATTAAAATGGAAAAAAATATAGAAAAAAAATTACAGCAGTTCGGAAATGACATTCATTGCATGCTCTGTGTCTGGGAAATTCTATCAGCATATTAGCACAACTGCACATTAGTTCACAGCATTGAAGGAACTGATGCTAGTCTACTATATTTGTTGTGCATGAGAATGTTGCAGTATATGTCCTGTAATTATTTTCTTAACTCTACTTCCTGGTAATGTTACTGTTACAAAGTCAATTTTGTGTGCTAATTATCAGTTGTGAGTGACTGTCCATTAGTTTTATTGTGGCAGTGATGTAAACAGCTGTTTTTTTTTTTTTTTTTTTTTTTTTTTTAGATATTTCAGATATAGAGCTGAAAGAACAGGTTGAAGTATCTCGTGATTTGCCAGATACTTACGTGACTGTCGGCAAAAGAGTTCAGCTTGCCCAGAAGTTCTGTGACCTTGCCCGAGAGCAGACTCGCATTTGTGAGCATCTCGTACATGACCAACATCTTCAACAGCAAGGTCAGTTACGTAGAAACTATCATGTTACTGTGTACTTGATAGTTAAACTGTTCGCCTGCCACCATGGGGGAAACTATATTCGATTCCAGAATGGGTTCACATGGATTTTCACATATAGGAAATGTGGACGTTGCTGTTGTTCGGCGTGTTTTCTTTGGGATCTCCCGTATCCCTTCCCCTTCACTCTGCAGATGCTCCATCTTCATCCCAGTTCACCCTAACTGGCACTCAAGTGTTCAGTGTTGAGTACCAACTAAAACTTCCTAACTAAAAACTGAAGGAGGTGGTGGTGGAAAAAAAAAAAAAAAAAAAATTGGGGAAGTTTTGGAAAGTGTCTGATGTAGCAATGCAACCCTGTTTTCTGAAATACTCTGGTTTTTGTTTTCATACGATGTGCTAGTTAATGTTGCTGAAAGGAGCCGAGTTCTTGCAGAATAGACTATGGTGTTCTGACTAGCATTTCAATTACATGGGTGTCAACATTGGGAAGGGCAGGGCATAAAATTTCCCAAGTGAATGACTGGAGGTAGCATGAGCGAGAAAATTCTTCCTTAAGAGTTAAATCATGTGGCAGGAATAAGCCACTAGATTACTGATTATATTATAAAATAAAAGTAGACAGAATGCACAAGTACTCGCAGAAGGGTGCTTATGGATCGATGCACACACACGCAAAAGTTGCAACAAGACACATTTTACACATGGATACATGGTCACACTACATTGTTAACCACTGTTCTAGGAATGGGACACGAGCAGAGCTGTTGAATGTTGTTTAAATATTAAATAGTGCATGTAATTATTCGGACTGCAGTGAACCAAGAAGATTGTTTTAAATGTTCTGTGGCCATAGTGTTACATTATTCTATCAAAAATTGGAAGATAATATATTTTAACTTTTAATGAACATAAATAGAAAATCCATAAGTGCTTGTGATTTTTTTACATTTTTAGAAACCTCTTATAGATGAAATCCTTTCTTGTCAAAATGGAACCAGATGGATGCTACTGACACTAACCAAGAGATGTTTGTCAAATTCTTGCCATAGTTTATTAAGAACTTCCTCACCCGCATGTAGCATGTCTTGAAGAAAGCTCCAAAAGATTCATCTAATGTGTGTTCATTCTGGTTACTAAGGTGTTTGTGGCATGGATGCTGTAACTAAACTACTTAAACTTTTTGCAATGTTTCCTTTTTAAGTACTACATACCCTTTTTTTTTTTCATTGACTACCCATAAATATTGTGAGGAAAAAATCATTTGCTTGTGGTGGGGTTTCAAAATTGTAAGAAGGGTTTGTCCATAACTAGTCTCAAAAAACCAGGGGCCAGGGTGGCTGAGTGGTTAGACTGAAATGCCCTCTACCTCATCAGGGTGCCGGAGACTCAATTATACCTCACTCCTTTAATTACAACAAACATCCCTTCGCCAGCCCGCAGGGCAAAAAGCGATCTCGACTTAAACACTTTTGTGTACCAGTTTCAAAACTAGTTATATTTATTTTTAAACATTTATTTATTAGAGTACTTGATGTAGCAGCGTCTTTTACTTTCCATACAAGATAATGCAAGGGTTCAACACTACTGTGATTGAGTCTGTCAAAGTTCCGTTCGGTTACCATTTATTTACCAAAAAGTATGTGCTTTGATTACACCAGTCCTTCATCGTTGGGACAAATATAAATAACATGTACTAGAAAATATCTGGCCATACTACCAACATTCCGTTCATTTCAATTTGTTTCTAAGGTGGTTCGGAAATTGGTTACACAAAACAATTATCGTCACAACATTAATTTACAATTTAAAATACCCTGTAAAATGTTTGGCCATATCCAGATCACAAATGTTAACCACCAATATTTCCAGGCCTCTAATTTTCTTTCGTAATATCAACACTAATAATTATTACTGCACAAGATACTAATTTTATGGCTCCAGTTTTTTTACTATGCATTGTATGTCTGAAACCGCCCTCAGAATGGGCTTCGCACCTGCTATGACAATCTTATTAACAACCACTAGTGTTCACTGACGCAAACGCCCAGGAAACCATACCGGCTCAACATTAACATCGTCTCATACCTGCAGTATATTTGACCATGCCAAATTGCATAGACTCCGCAATGAATCTCCAGCGGGACACTGCAGTGTGCAGAGATGTGTGGCACCCAGATGTGCCTACAAGTATACGACGCAGAGGCACCGTCGAATAGGACCTCTGACCACAGCAGCGACGCTCGGCTTCTGAGGAGACGTCAATTTATGGCGTAGCATTCCCATCAGTATGGCACACGTAAATAATGTCACAAAATTTACTGTGGCAGTAAAAAAGTTAAAATGCCCGCAGGTAATGGCACAATTTAAAATGAGTTGAACTTTCACTCGGCAAAGAAAAATGCAATATATATTGCTCATGCCACTCATTGATTTAACTGCTGCAAAGATTCCACGAAACCATAAACATTGTTCCAGTACTAGACGTGCAATCTTTCATTATCATCACAGCATACATAAATATTACTTTTATAATCATGCTCCTACTTGGATGCCAGTCGTCCGTAATTGCAAGTGATTTTCAAACATTCCAAAATCTAGGCTATTCACTGGTCGCTCACCCGTTATGCCGTTGTGTAAAAATTGTTTCGGTCATACGGGCGATTTAATTTGCACATGCGGCGTGTGCACACTCAAGGTCGTGACTCGACTCTCCCAACTGCCTCGCACTAACAGCTGACTCCAACTCCCCTTCCGTCGTGCCTCCCTCCCCACACCTCGCAGTCTACACATCACGGTGTGCGGGGGGGGGGGGGCACTCTGGAAGCGACTTTTACATATGAAGAAGTGCAACTAAATACACAATATTAAATATTAATATCTATTAATCTTTAAGAATAGCACCAGAAAAAATTATAAAAATGTTCCCAATAGATGAATATATACGAATAGGCTGGCCTAAAGTTAAGCAATATAAGACATGGTAAAATAAGCACATTAAAAATACAATACTTTAACCATAATACAAGAGTTCCAAACTATGGCTAAAAAAATACTAAAATACCCAACAAACATCCCGTGACGGTCATAATCATCACAAGACTGCTTGCCTCCCATCAAGGGGAACCAGGTTCACTCTAGATTTTCGTAAGTGGGAATCATGCCAGACATTGCTGCTGGTTGGCTGGTTTTCTCAGGGATCTCCCGTTTCCCCCGCCATTTCCTTCTGGCATTACTCCGTACTCATTTCACTTCACCCACATCAGCTTTCAAGACCTCGATGTTAAGAGCCACGCAAATTTCTTCACTCACTCACTCAAAAAAACCATTAGGGTATTCACCAAAACTGAATTGATAATGACTGGAGCAGGTATCAGATTGGGACCCTCCCGGATGTGTGACCAGTCTGTTAAACATCTGCATCACTTCAGTTGATATTAACAAAATTAATGTGAAATACCATAGACTAAAGATGGGGTATACTGATCTCTCTGTCTGCGCACAACCAAACTCCGTGTCCCAACATTGAACTGCTTTTCTGCCTACACGTCTATCAACAATGGCGTGGATTGGGTTTAAGGTTAGAACACTGTTAAGTAAACAAGGGCTTTTGAGATGTTTTTATACTTCTTCTAATCAATTTATAATGCTTTTTAATTACATTTCAAACTGATAGAAGTATTTTATTAATATAGTAGTGCTTGTCATTAAAAATTATGATGTAACAAACACGTTCATCACTGTTGATCATGTGATTTTGACAGTTGTGTAGGATTGGGGTAGGTCAATTTTGGGTACATGCACAGAAGACGAACAAGCAGTCTACCTCATCTTTAATCTATGCGAAATACCTGTTTCTTAACTGGTAGGTTTATGTATAGTAAAATGAAGTGTGCTTTTTCTGCAGTGTTGCAAACCTACTGCTTGCACAATGCTATTGTTATAATTGAAAAAAGTCTTCCTTTTTCATACAGTTCCTTAGTGTTTTATTTCATACAAATGCTGCATGTAAAAGTTGTGAGTGGGCAGTTGCCTAAAAATGCTTAACCCGGCTATAACTATTAGCTCTTTCTTCATTTTACAGATAAGTCAGTGAAATATAAGTATGATCATAATTCTATTAATTTGATCATTTACAGGTTGGGCAGCGGTGTTGGCAAACTTAGAAGATACGGCAAGAGAATTTCGCACTAGGGTAGAAATATTCAAACAAAATTACCTTCAGTATTTAGAAACTCATCAGATGTACACTGACCTCCTAAAAAAGTAAGTGATTTATTATGGAATTGTGTAATGAAGGGTTTATTTATGTAGTTTACTGATATTTCTTCTGGAAATAATCTTGACTTTATATGTGCCAGTAAACAACATGCAAATCTCACAAATATAATTGAAAATGATACAAACACATTTTTGTATCCGTACGAAAATAAAAATGTGCCGTTTGTTGCATAAAAACCAGTTTTGGCAAAGTTATTTAGTATTAAAACAGTAACTTTAGTGGCCGTTGTCACGTGAATGCGGAACACTCTCTCATTGGTTTGACGTCACTAGTCATACGCCGGCGGCCGGCCCCAGCACATTGCAAACACGCAGCACTAAAATGGAAGGTAACGTGAAAGCGCAGTCGAACAATCTGCCACGAATAGATACCGAAATGGTACTTGATTACTTCAATTCCCAATGTTTTGTGGAACCTGAAATAAGAGGTGTAAAATTACAAAGGTAAGAATGTGTCTCATATCACACAGTCGTGTTCTTCCAAAACGACGGTAGGCCTAAGTCACATGTTAACTGATTTGTTTGTAAGTTTTATTGAGTCACATGTTATTTTTATCATAATCATCATCTTTGTTTATATTTATGATTGCTAAGATTAACGTTAGAAATTAAAATATGGAATAGGTATTACATTCACAGCTCACGGTTGTTGCGTGTCGTGCTTGATGTCTGTGATAAATTAACTACATTATTTAGAAAGAAGGTTACAAATATTTCTGTATTATAAACCACTTTTCAGTAGTTCTAAAACACTTTTTTCGCTTTAGAAATGTCTGATAACGAGCAGTATGGTCACAGTAGGCCTAAAACTAGCATGCTAGTTACTACCAGACAAGCTCAACTTCTCGAGCAGCTGTGGGTCGCTGGTGGGCAGAATGCTGAACTGCCAGCCGGCAAACCTGTATTTCCACGTTCCACCTCGTTTCAAAACACTATATTTGAGGCCTCAAATACGGTGTTTAGAAAAGAAAAAAATTATTTAAAAAATAACTTTCTTATCTTATCATTTCTTATGTTTTGTGTACCTAACAGAACTGTACACATAAGCTGCTAATATAGATATAGTAGTTATTGAGAAACACTTAATACCTGCTATGAGATTTTATACAGCACAGAAAGTCTGTAATAAAAGCGTAAGAATTTGTTTTATTCCTCAAAAGCGGTTTTCTTTCTGTTTATTTAAGGGAAAAGGTTATAAAAGTAACACAGCTTACTTGCGTAAAATGTATATACCCTATTTAGTGTCAATTTTGTGGACCTAGTCTCTTAATTTTTTTTAACGTCCATCTTAGTAACTTAGAAAAAATAGGGAGGGCAAATATGAAAGTAAGATCATCAGTGATAAACGTTTCTAAAAACATGCATTTTAGTGTTTTGAAAGTAATAATTAAGTTTATATTTGACTTAAATTCTTAGGCTTATTGTAGCTAACTAGAGGCATGTCAAATTAAGTTTATTAGAAAGCGCTATGTTTGAAAAATACTGTATAATATAAACAAAAATTTTAAGAGGGACTCTGAGCCCCACCCAAATAATTTAAGGTTTAATTTGCATGGCTTAACATTGTGACATTATTTAGGCATACAATGTGAATACAGCCTAAATGTGATAACTGTGCTCTTGAAACAAATGTTAGAAGTTATATTAAACTAATAAAAAAATATCTATACCAAATCCTGTCTGTTAAGCCTAATTTGAAATGTATAAACTTACAAAATATAAAATTGAAATTGTGTTTCTGAATTTTTTGTAAACATATTTATATGCCTTTATTATTACAAAATACATTAACATATTTTTTATGCTCACATCTACATCACATACGGATTGCTAAACGCATTGTAGTGTGTATTAAACAATACCATAGTACCGTGATGGGGTCAGATGTAAATAGTATACATTAGGAAGTCCAGTATTAAAACTACATACAAGGGGGAAACACAAACACCTTAAATAAAATTACATATGTCGATATGGTCTTCGCAAACAAAAATAACCGATTTTGGTGAACCATCTTCTATGCCTCGCTTAACTGCGTTAAACCACGTCTTCCTGTTTGTTTCATTTTTTGTAACTAACAAATACTTTATCAGGTGTTTTGTGAGAATTACTAGTAAACTGCGGGAGATTAAACCATTTTGACGATTTTGGTATACTTTTTATTTTCTCTTTCCATTACTTCAAACAATTTCTATTTAACTAAATACGTATTACAGCTGAAGTAAATAAATGTGGTAGCCAAGTTTGTATCCGACTTGTGACGTCATGGAGCGAGCAGGCATGACAGGCACGTTTTGGCAGCCGTTTCAAATGTAAAACTTTCATTCAATCATAACTTTCCTGAAAGTAATTTTTAAATCGTAATATTTTGTATATACATTTCTAACACACAAATGATTGATAACCAAGTGCCAGCAAAAAATCTGCATGTTGCCTATTCTTGTCTGTTTTTTTTGGGTGTGTTAAACTTACATGAATATAATTTAACTAATGCATATTTTATGTATGACACAATGAACATGTATTAATGAGCTTGAAACTAATTTGTAATTTTTATATTAATTTATATTAAAAAAATTAATGGAAGTGTGTGTGTGTGTGTGCATGCACGCGCGTGCATGCGTGCGTGAGATAGATAGATAGATAGATAGATAGCTAGATATGAAGATCGAGGGATGGTCAGGGTAGGTGAGGGAAAGTTAGAGAGGATGAGGCGTTAGCATGTGCATGTGGATGCATGCGGAAGGATGGTAAATGGAATTCTATGCTGTTGGTAATTTTCTGTAAAGTTTATATTTCTGGAATATTTTCCCTCTATGTTTTTGATGAGTAATTTGAATGGGTTGCTTATTTAATGTTTTTTTTTTTTTTTTTAATGGTTACCGTACTGCGGAGAGTGCTTGGTCTTGCTAGTATAGTTTTCATGTTGGTAGGTGTAATCTTTGAAGTGTAGTGTTCTGTTCTTGTGCGCTGTTACTCTGCCTTTCTAATCCAACATGTTTTGACCAAACTTAGGAACATATAAAAGACAGGATGTATTTATTTATGTGTTTGTTTTGTTTGTCATTACCAAGTCCATTATGTTTGCCCAGAATTTTTTTTGTTAAACAGTGCTGTATTTAGGATGTGCTTAGTTATTTTCGTGTGTGTATATTGTGACATTTTTTATCTTTATGAAGATAAGCAAATAGTTTATGGCTGCTTCGAACTTTTAACAAATGTAGTTAGTTGTGTTTTTTTTTTAATGTTATATTTTTTATTACTGAAGTGGATGCATAATCTTAACTGTACATACTACTTTTTAATGTTATGGTTCATCCCTGTACGAAAACATTTTACCTGCTTGATACATTTTCATTTGCTTTAACCACCGACTCACTTACTTTGATATGTATGCTTTGTATTAAACTACTTTCATTTTTTTCATAAAGTTCTGTGTATGGTGGT
This sequence comes from Dryococelus australis, assembly GCA_029891345.1. Classification (NCBI taxonomy): domain Eukaryota; kingdom Metazoa; phylum Arthropoda; class Insecta; order Phasmatodea; family Phasmatidae; genus Dryococelus; species Dryococelus australis. The sequence goes on from CM057006.1 coordinate 31,832,872, forward strand.
CAAGCTTTTTGTGATGTTTTATTGAGAGGTGTGAATTTTGGTTGTCGTGGTTAGAAAATAAGTTACTTTAACCATACCGTGCAGTATGGAATTTACAGTGGACTCGAAGATTGACTTCTAGCCATTCAGCACATACTGTCTACCAAAATTACTTGAAATTGTTTTGTAGTTGGAAGCAGGCTTATTAATTTTCACTAACTTCTTGGGGTCACTTTATACAATTTTTGTAGCTAACATTTTTGGTGCATTTCAGGTAGTATTTATTTTATCAGGGTTTCTGTCAAATGCATAGATTTGGTTGACATGATAATACAAAAACTTGCATGTGCAAGGTGGTGGTATGGTATGGATTTGGACTTGTGTTCGGGAAGGGCCAGGTTTATTTATAGTTCCAGCCATCCTGATTTGGGTTTTCGATTGTATTCCAAAATCATTCTAGGTATATGGTGGGATGGTTCCTTAATGTAAGGTTATGATCGGTTCTTTCCCTGTTTTTGTTCAAGTTCCTTGTATGATTTCTTTTGAGTCCATAGTCAGTGAAATGTGTTGTTATAATTAGGTACACATGATTTTTGCGAAGAGGCTACTATGTAGGCTCAACTTCAATATCGTGCGTGGATGGGGACGCAGTGGCTGTGCAGTTAGACTGCTCGCTTCCCACCATGGTGGAACTGGTTCAATCTCCGGCTGGGCCACTCCCGGATTTTCGCAAGTGGTAATTGTATAAGACGATGCCGTTGGTGGGCGGGTTTTCTCTGGGATCTCCAATTCCCCCTGCCCTTGAATTCCGGTGCTGCTCCATTCTCACCTCATTCACCCTCATCAGCTCTCGAAACTGTGTTAAGAACTGCCCAAATCTCTCAAATCAACCTACATGAACACTTAATGGGCCAATCAAAATTAGGTTACTGTGGTAAGGGACATCTGTGATTCACTAGCAGGTATATAAGACACATAGCAGTTTAAACCATCCAATTGCAAAAGTTGATGTGAGCTTCAGTGTTTTGAAATACAACTTGACATTAACTGTTTTTATGATGATTGGGTGTCACTGCCTATTAAAGTTTTAATACTCTTTCTTCCTGTGTAGCTTTCATGAAGATTTGGAAATCCTTTCAAAAATCCCAATCGTCCCAGCACTTCTAGAGAGCAGCGATTCAATGCAAGTGAAGTACAACAGCTCAACTGCGAGTGGTGGCTCGAAGGCATTGGACCAGGCAGTAGAGGGGGCGGGAGGAGCTGATGATGACTCTGGTTTGGAGGAGAAAGACGCGAGCTCTGTTGCGAGCAGGGATGCCGTGACGTTGCTGCAGTGGATAACTGCCAAGGACAATCAGGCCAGTCTCCACCAGTTTTCTCAGAACTGCATACTTGGTCTGGAAGGGGTGAGTTGTACAGTGATGTTGCTCAAGTCATTGTGGGTGTGGAATTAACAGTACTACAAACATTAGAGAAAATGGAAAATGCAGTGGTTTATGGATTTTTCACTTTTATAACTGAAGTCATCAATAAACAACAGTTAGAAAAATTTACCTGTTGACATTTGTGAAACAGATCTTACAGCTACAGGTGTTAATAATTTTTTGCATAATTTTCAAATTATTCGAATGTATGAATATATTTAATTAAATTAGTTTTTAAATTGTCATGTACTGTAGTAGAAAAACTTGTAATGTTTCTTTTCGGAATGTAAATGAGTGAAATCATTGTTGTGGATATTATTTCTTAGATTTATAGAGGTCTTTTAGGGCCATTTTGTACACATATGTGTTTATTAGTGTTTTTTTCTTTTAACCTACTTCATCTTTGGAACTATAGATTATTCCTTAAATGGGAATAGTTGTTTATTGAATCATGTGTTCAGTCTTCTAGAGTTGCAAGGTTTGGTATTCATAAGTACAGTAGCCTTTGGTCTAATTAGTTTTTAACTTTATGTAAATTACTAGAATGATTTTGAATTTGTATCTACACCACTTAAATGTAATTTTGGTTCTTTCACATTATTTATATTTAATGCGTATGCCGGTGATTGTCCGTAGGTGAAGTCGTTTAATGAATAATGCTCACTGTAATTAATTTTTCTTGGCTTTTTTGGATTATTAGTTGGCGGCCATGATTGCTATAAGTATGTTCATGTGGGAAAATATGCCATACTCAGGTTACAGAACAAACAGGAAAATTGGGGATTGTTCTCAGTTTTGGACTATTGATAAAAGTTCAGTGGGGTTCTAACATAAGGCACTTTTGTCGGTGTGCACAGGGTGCAGTCTAATGCAGTGGATAATTAGAATATGCAATTAAACTATATAGAAAACAAAAAGCATGAAACTTCATTTGTTGTATCAATTTTGTCGGATTGGTGCTATGATATATTATTTTGAGTCAAGTATTTCTTGTTTTACATTCCCCCCCCCCCCCCCCCCCCCCAAATTTACTTTAAGAGAAATTATGATTATTAGGTAGATCTACATCGTGTTAACTTTTGCGACTTTGTTGGATGTGGTTTGTTCCAAGTCACTGCGATTTTTGGTTTAGAATTTTGTAATAATTTATTTTGGTGGTAAAATTTAGGGACAGGTTTAGTTAGTAGATGCCAGTTTGTGTTGCTGTTTTTCTTTGTGTTAAATTTAATATTAACAGTTTAATTTTTTTTGGAAGTGTTTTGTGATATCTGACAATATTTTAGAAATTGAGAAATGTTCACAAGTTTGTTCTTTTATCAGTTTATCAGTAATTACAAATCATGAACTGTGTAGAACCTTTATAATACTGATAGATTGAGACTCATCCTCCAGTTTGTCGTATAATTAAAACTCCATGTCAGTCACTGAGTGGTTAGGAGGCCACTGTAATCGGGAGAATGCCAATTTAATTGTAATTAGGAGAATAGAAATATAATGTAGTTCATTAAAGTTAACTTGGTTTCCACAGTTCAGTGTAGAAGTGTTGGAGGTGTGGATAAAAGAGTTAGAACTGGTATTACAAGAGACAAACAGGACAGAAATGAAGGAAGTCAAAGGGCTGGAAGATCGTCTGTATGGGCTGGATCAGCTGATGTGCGAGGCCAAGAAGTTTCTTCAAGAGCAAGGAGATATGGCCCAGGTTAGTGTGGCTAGTGTTTTTATTAGGGATGGGCCGATGCTTGTACTGACACTGATTAACAGGCTGATACCGTGACCATTGGCATTGGCAGCTTCTGAACATTATTTGTCTATTATTATTCACAGATTAGTAGCACTAATTTATTTAACACAATGTTAAGTAAATCAACATGCCTCATCTCATATAGCATTAATTTACCGCATCCATAAATCTGATGTTCTTTCCGAAACCTAAAATATAGTCGGAACAATAGTTTTTCGATGATTTGTTCCCGTTGTTTACATTTTACCGTATTTCCTGTTTGTACATTCACCAAAGATTGTGTGCATCATTCATTTTAGCACACTATGTGAATGCCAAACAACGCAGATAATCGACAACAGGTGCTATCGATCGTATTGATTACATCCTGCAAGAGTTTTTTGTGTTCAATTTTCTTACGTTTTTACTGCATTCGTAGGTTGGCGACAATGAAAAAGCAACCTGAATTCTTATTCTTCTTATGCATTAACTGAACTCGTAAGTTGGCAACTATGAAAACAAATTTCACTTTCTATGACTATCCAACGATCTGTGCTGTTGTTTGTTATTGTGAATGGAAAGTGAAAGGCAGCGACAGTATTGTGACGGGCGTATTTCTTATTGGAAACTGTTGGCTGCAGTTTTGGTTAGAATGTTAAAGGTCTGAATTTAACTCAGCAAGTAATATTTGGCAAAAATTGTCACAAATAAATCAGTTGTCACAAGGCAAAAATATTTGTATAAATAAAATTAAAGTTTTGCTCAATTTCAAGTGAATAGATTTCAGTGATTTCAATAAGATCTTTTTAATGACATCTTTAGGCTGTTGGTTTAAACAAACGTGCATTTTGAGGTTATGTGTTAAAGCCTGGAAAATACCACTTATTATGCTTTCTACAGACTATATGATTACCATGCTAATTTTATTTGTTTTGTTAGGTAAAGGGAAATGAAATTTATTATTTTGTATTGTTGGCTGATGTGTTTGAATATTTTTCTTTTCATGGCCGTAATCTTTTTTATTTATTACATAATTGAATAAGTATACTGATGTTATTGGAATCGTTAGTTATTTTCAATCTTTTTAATTTTCTTTTATTTTATTGTGGCTATGTATCTAGATGGTCGTGGGCCATTGCCAGGGGCAACGAGAGTTTGTTTATTCTTGCTCGAAGGTCGAGAGCCATTGCCAGGGGCAACATAAGTTTTGTTGATTTTAATCGAAGTAGCCGCCCGGTGATTGGCTAGTTCTTGGTGTCATTTTTAAAGCCGCTTGTTGTAGGATAGATGGGTGGCTTATGGTGGCGCTATGAAAGGCGTAACACGTGTTGTGCTCTCGTAGGATTTTATTTTTTAATTTGTAGGGAAAGTCTGCGAGTGTTGCTGTAATTTAAGCCAGACCATGAAGAAGAATATACGGGTCAGAATGAGTTATTTCTCAGTTTAAACTTAAATTCAAGCCTTAGTCTTCCGTGTGTGGTACTGAATGGACTTGAGTGATATTTTTGCACCGGTGCCCGTGTAACTGACCAGAAGAGTTCCTGATCTTCCTGCTCCCTTTAATCTACTGTGGCTGCATAGCAATTAGTGAGTTAAATAATATATTAAGAAACTCTTCAAGTATTAATTTTTTTTTATGATGGCGGACGTTTAAGTTTGAAACATTGCTACACCCATGCCATTTTGCTGACTGACACCATAGACTCAAATCTAATATTTTGACACCCACAGTCCCCCGATTTTAAAGAGATCTTAGCATGTGAGCATTTGTTTGAATTTAAATATTTAAAAAGAAGAAATAATTTTAATACAACTTTATGACTGGAAATTATTAACTTAATATGCATTCCAAGACTACCATATCACAATGCGGCACTTAGATTATGTCCACTTATGCTAGTTTGAATATTAGCCTAAATAATTGCAAATATAAATAGTTAAATTACTATTTTGAATCAGTCTTCAAGTATTTTCTTTTTCAATTATTTGCAATAAACATATGTTTGAATTTTCATAATTTGAGTATTTTTTCCAGTAGATGTTTAGAAAAGTAGTTAAAAGTGACATGTGTTTGGTTCAGTTATTGTTCATAAGTTTGGTAAGAAAGGTATTTTATGTTTAACCACCTTGGTTTGCTAAGCTCATCATTCAGAATCCAAGAAAGGCTCACACCTATACCTATTCCAATTTCTCAAAACTTTCAAGTAAATTTTCACATAATCTACGTGTACAGTTTGTTTGTCATTATGGAAATTGACTGTTTAACTAAGCTGTAAGTATAACACCTTACAGTGTGATATTTTTCAGGTCTGAAATCCAAGTCCACATCAGATTGCCTGAAGTTTTGTAGGTTGTCTTAATAATGAACTGTTGTGAATGCTGTATTGTCTTGTAACAGTTTTTGCTCGAGTATTATGACACTTATTTGCCCAGTTAAATTGTATATGTTATCATTTATTATTAACATAAGTGTTTTATTTCATTTATATGCTGTAGACACATAGTACAAAGTGCTTAAAGTATTCACAAAACTGAAGACTTAAATTTCAGTAATAAAAAAGTATTTCCAAATATTGGGAATCGGGAATCATGATTGTGCTCATCAAAACTGGTATTGGCATCACTGTAATCGGTGGCATCGGTAGCTGAGAATCTGCATCTTTGGTATCGGCAAAATGTGGCATCGGGCCATCCCTAGTTTGTATAAGAGCAATAATATCAGAAAGCAGCGTTGTGTGAATGTTACATTTGGTTTCACGAAATAAAAATGAAAAATATGTGTTTAAAATTTGTCAAATTGAAATGAAAATGAAAAACTATTTTTATACGCCTCAAGTATATTGAACATTTAATGAAAATTGTCAAAATTTTCTCTATGTATTATAAAACACGTGCTGGCAAATACTAATTTACATTCAATTTAAAATATGGAGTCAAATTTGCACAGTGCTATCAATGGTCCTACATTACAACAATATTTCAAAAATATTTCCTTTAGTCATATACAAAAATAAGTCACTTAATTGGATCGTACATGGAAGAAATAAATGTGATGTCTTTGAAAAAATGTATTTTTCTAACGTGCAAGGTTTATTTTTAGCTACATAATTATTTTATTACACATATAGTATTATAATGGACAAATTGACAGAAACAAATCCGTAGACAATCACAAATTTTTTGTCGTTATTTAACAAAACTAACATTTGATAAGGACTTGATTATTCATTGAAGATGAACATATTCATTTCATTTGGACTTTCAGCAACCAGTTTTCTTACCAAAATAGAAAATTAAAGCTTTGATTTTTCATTATCGTTTTGGTGTACAGAATATTCTTCACCTACATTGACAATTAATATCTCAGCTGTTCGGTGCCACCCAAATGTGTCTCAGTTGTTTATTGATATGTTGATAGAGATTTGTGGGTGGATCATACATGAAGCATACACATGTGTTTCCAGTCATTCAGCCACAACCAGACGAGGGCGAACAACCTGGGAGACCCGTCGATCCTGCCGGACCTGTGCAAGTCGCACCGCCAGAACCTCCAGATGATGCACAAAAACCACCAGCACGTGCTGGACATCCGGAACCGGTGTGCGCGTGCCAAGGAGGAGCTCTGCCTCAACCTACACGTGCGCCTCAAGTGGGTCATGTACGTGGAGAACAGCCTATTTGAAGCCAATGGCAAGCTGGTCATGTACCACGACAACCTCAAGAGGTTGCGCCAGAACCTGGAGGTTGCGCAGCAGATACACCTTGCCCCGCAGATGTACATCTCCGCCGTCAGCGAGGTGGTGCGGCGACACACTTTCTCACGAGCGTTTCTTCTGGTGAGTCCAGGAAGTGACATATTTTATTATTTCCGTTTACATAGAAAATCATAATTTTATTAAAAGAACTCATCTTTACAATTCAGGCACCACTGACATTAAATAACTAGACATTTCATAATTTTTTACTTGTTATAATAGAAGTAATAAATAGTTTTTTTGGCTACTTTCGGACGGAAAGAGAGGCTTATGTCACTTTCCTGTGTGTGTCCTTCCCTTCAATTTTTGATTGTGTTAACCAAATTTCACGAAACTTTGTACACACACAGTACTAAGTAAGACACCGGACTGTTATAGTTTTTGACAAAACGAGGCTCTTAATTTAAAAATGGCGGCCATTTTAAGATGTGGGGAGATATGTCGTATATTGGAAACCATTCAACCGATTTTAAACAAATTTTGTAAGCTGACCGTGCAACTTGGAAGAATTCAATTCATAGGTAAATATTGTGGTTGGTCAGCCATTTTGGAAGATAGTGCCAAATGAAAAATAAAGTTTTTATATTATATCTCTAAAACTACTCAACCAATTTTCACCAAATTTGGCATGTAAGTTATATTATGATTGCCAGGTAAATGTCAGTAATTTAACTTATATAACTTTTTTCCAAAATGATTGCCATACAAATATTTTAGGTTTATTTGGTATTATTACCATACTGTTTGACCAGTTTCATCCAAATGTTGTAAGGGACAGTATCTACTACAAGCATCATATAAGATAAACAACCACCAATTTTGTCCATCATTTTGGAAGATAGCATTACGTGATAAAATAAAGCTTTTATGTTTTTTATCTCGAAAACTACTAAACCAATTTTCTTCAAATTTGGCAATTAAGTAATACTTTGATAAGCCAAGTAAATATCAGTAAATTATCTTTATTTGCCACTTATTTTGAAAATGTTGACTATACAAATATTTTAGGGTTTTGTAATGTTGCAGATGTCGGAATTGACGATTGGAAATCACAGCTTGGTTTTACTCACTCAGTAGAGACATGAAATTTAAATAAATGTGTCATATTAAAGATAAAATAAAGAATTCAAGTGTTTGATTATTTCCTCCGTATTTTTATTTCGTGTTCAAAATAAACAGCTTATAATCTTCTATTAATGTAGAGTCACAAACAGTCAGCTTAATGAGTCAGACGAGCAAAGAACAGCACCACAGTAGTTAATTTATTATTCATGTCTTTCAAAACTTGCATTGCAAGAGAAAATTATGAATGCAGTTGAGACGTAAATTTCCCTCCATTTTGAATGATAGTGCCACATGTAATAGAAAAATAAATCTTTTACATTATATCTCGAATACTACTGAGCCAATTTTCGTCAAATTTGGCACATAAATACTACAGTATGCCAGGTAAATATGTGTAATTAAACTTTATTAGGCACTTATTTTCAAAATGGCGGACGCATAGCTGTTTTAGTTTTGTGTGCTATATCTTCGAAACCATGTGATTAATTCCAATGAAACTTGTATGATGGCTGTAGATATTACATCACTGAAATGTGTACACACAAAATCTCTTGTCCTCCATTTTGGAAAATTGTATTACTTGCCACTGTACCTGGTGGCTTAAAGCGTACACTTCAAAGTTTTAATTCAGGAATTACTAAAAATTTCTGAGAATTGAACACTTAGTTTATAATGTTAACTGTATCGCTTCTATAAAACACACACACACACACTCTTTCTATATATATATATATATATATATATCTCACACACACACACACACACACACCACACACACACAAAACTCTTGCCATCTGGGGATGTACTGAAACAGGCCAGTGGCTAAGCAAGAATAGACTGACAGTTAGGCAGGTATAATCATTACCCAAGACCATATTTGAATCAAAAAGTCTTTTCTTCACTGTCATTGTATGACATAAATAATAAGATTTTATTTCAACATCGTAAGTTTGAATTTCTGCAGATGCAGCCTGATAAAACTCACGTGGCAGACAAGTGATTGATGTGTATATTGACTGTTCTGCTCATCTGCAGCGAGCAGTGCAGTTTATTACGAGTTGTTAATTTTTCATGTTGCAGTGGGCAGGTGACTTAGCGTGCCAGTTGCTAGCAGTCCACAATGAGGAGGTGGCCAGGCGGACAGAATTCAAGACTAACTTTGATGGCCATTTCCTCAACTCTCTTTTTCCTGGAATGGAAGATTTGCCACCTCCATTTGCCACTCAAGCCCCTCTTGCATTCGACACTAGGTTACCAAAGGTATATGCTGATATCTGCTCTTTGTGTAACCAAAAGATAATTACTTGAATTTCTCAGTGTCATTTGTTAAGTTTATTCAGAATACAAATTTTAAAAAATAAAATTAAGGGATGACTACATAAACATTATTTAGAGTAGTAAGAACTTACTTTAGGTCTGAAACTGTGTAGCTTATATATATCTTGTATTACACAGCCATGATATTTTGTTTTGTGAGCTAAGCCCTAAAATGATTGTTTGTGAGAAACGATAGTTACTATGTTTTTCTGTTACTTTTTGACGAAAGTCTACTAATATTAAAAAAAAATCACTTATTTGTAATGAAGTAATTCAGTACTTAGAGGTAAGTCATGGTAGGTCAAATTAGAAGGGTGGGTACTAATTTATGCAAAATACTGTTGTTTTGGTTGCACAAATAAGAAATAAGTCTGCGGGAAGCATTTGTATGCGAGTTTGCTTAATATTAATTTCTCCCCCCTCCCCCCCGTTTCCCTTCCACCTTCATTTCGGTGCATGATGCATTTCGTGCTTAGAAGAAACGTGTACTCCAAATGACGACTTCGCCCCATCTGAACATGGCGCAGTTCTTGGGCAAGTAAAATCCTTTATTCACAGTAATGGAGGCAGGACACGAGGGACTTTGACAGAGCCTCAAATTACCTCAAACGCCATTCTCCTAGCTTTTACCGTCAACTCGTATATCCAAGAAGCCGTCACGTCATCGCCCTTGCCCAAAAGAAACACCACTCTACTTTGCCGTGCCCGCTAGAGAGAGAGAGCGCACAATTCAAATTTAGCACCGCTGTAGGAAGCAGGCCAATCAACGAAGAGTCACTGCCTCCTCGAGCACCTCTGGATCAGAGATTTCAACACCATGTGCCGAGCAGCAGGCAAGATAAGGATCCATGGTTCATGAGTGTGACGCCACAAGCTCCACCCCTAAGAGATGGGGTTAACTCCCCCCAATGCCTCTGAGTTCCTATGGTCGGCAGAAATTAGTAGATAAGGCTGCGCCAACCAAGCCTCAGGAGTCGCTCATAGTCCTCGAGGCTGTGAAGGCCGGGGACTAGTCTAAGGGAGGAATCCCTTAAAATGCGGCGGCTACTCTGTCTTGCAACACCCCAGGCTGTGAACACTGAGGTATCCTGACAAGGGCTGGATGCCCTTAGCTGCACCGGTAGCCCACTAGTGATCACCGATGAGGACGCCCGTTTCAGAGAACGCCACCACCAGAAGGCACACTTCTGCAGCACCTTTAACCTGCTGGATCGTCTTCACTGCCAGAAGCTACAACACGTCGCCCTAACCTTCCTATTCCCCTACTTCTCCAGGTAAATCAGGGTCACTGCAACATCATTTCTTAAAGACAACCCCGTAAGGCCTTAGCCTGGCCACACCTCTACCAGTTGGGTAAAGAACCTTTTTGTTTACCCTAAGAGGTCTCTTCTGGACAATCCGTAATTAAGGTTAGGACTCCCAGGGCTAATTAGGAATTTGAATAGTTATTAACTATCTAATCTTTCCATTCTCTTTCAAAGTACCACAAACTTAATGTAATTAGGCTGCCTGTACCCGAGTTGCTTTAAAATTAACTTCCGCAGTTAATTTGTTTCACAGTGATCGTTCATGTTGAGCTTGATTAATATAATAATATTAATTTCACTTCACTGTATTGTCTTCCTTACAAATTACACGAATGTAATAAACACCATATTGAACCAAGAGAATTCTAGGATCTTTTAAATTCTAATTGTTAGTAACCTGTTTGTCCCCAAGTGTTTTGAGAAGTCATTAAAATTAATTCATTTAATTATTTTGAGCACGTAAGGTAACACCGGCTTCGCGAACCAGCCGTATAGCGAATACAATTAATAGCAAGCGGTATTCCGAGTATGGCCACGGTAATGCGTAGTGTATTGCATTGGCTAATCTTAGGAGGTGCCCTTCACTAGGAACTCGCTACACCTAGGCATTAAGACTGCCTATGCATCCTTGCTGTATAATCCTTCGGGCTAGTGAATTACTAGAATTATTTATGCTGTGAGACATGTTGGGTATAGCAGTGTATCTGGATGAACACTGTAGGATAGGACCTCCATAATACCTGGCTTCGACTTACATATATTTTCACTTGCATTAATTGTTTCTGTTAACAGCCTCAAGCGTGAGCTCATAAGAGTGGGGTTAAAAATAAGTTGAAAAGAGCTCTTAAGTTACTCTAGGAAGAAATCAATAATACCATTACTCCAGAAACGCCTGAAAGTGAATTACTTTTTGCATTATCCTCCAGAGTCGAAGACAGTCTGCCATAGAAATACTTAGCGCTTTTACATTGTGGAAATTTAGTAGTGTGAATAGAACCTGCCGATCTTACAGAGGAGTACACTTCTGTACCCCTTCGCCCTTTCCCCCCTTCTTCAAGCAGTGGGAGCACTTCTCTGCTGCAACCAAAGTCGCAGCTGTTCCTCAACCGGCCACCCCAGTGCAGTCAACGGAGCAGAGGAGAGCTCCATTACAGCAGACATCACAGGTATTCCATCGAAGAAATGTACCATCTGTTGTGTTCGACTTTGTCCTCTCCGGTAAACCAACACGCCCTACACTTTACACTGGCTTTCCGCCCATGAGGGAGTGCTCCCCAGGGCATGATCACCACAGTGTTAACGTAAAAATATTTGAAGGCCACCATAACCTCTCGTATCCGCACAGTGTACGGTAGAACACTCAAATTCAGGATGCTCATTGGGGTTTTAATCCCCAAGTCACCTCCAATTAATTTGCTACAAAAACACCTAACTCATAATCTCGCCTACCAGCATGGGAAGTGACCCACTATAGAGATATGCCCAGGACTGTGTGCGACCCCCTGGTGATTGCTAGGGTGAGCAGTCTTATTTGGTTTATCGTAGTGTTTACACACGTATTGGCAACTGAGGTTCGAAACCTCAAAAATTGCTGTAGCAGGCGGGGCATTCCGCCAACTCTTATGATACAAGGATCAGCCTCCCCTTGTATCAGGTGGCTTAAAATGTGCTTCAAGTTTCATTGATTTATGCATTAAATTAATCTCAGTTTTGAGATTAGATTTGCCTGGGGCAGTTTCAAAACTGGGATTTCTTAAATTTCTTTTTAAAATATGTACCAGTATATCAAATAATTGTTTTGTGTTTTGGATTCTTCTTTGTTTGCAATGGCATTCCTCTTTTCTCATATTGCATACAGTAACAGTAATTTTGAAATTGGGGAAATTCTGAGCCATTCAAGAAATATGTTTGTCTATTTATTCATGCTATAAAATAGAGAAATGACTTCTACACAAATATTATTTTATCCTGCAGTCTTCTCTTCTGCTAAATTATTGCTGTGTACAATAAAACTCTTTTAAGAAGTTTCTGAGGAGATTGAAAACTTTTTTTCTGGTGATTAAATACATGAGTGCAATTTTAATTATGTATATTTTGGTGAGTAATGCAGCACAAAACAATTGTGATAAATGATTACCAAATGAAATGAACTGTAGGTAGCTGTGCAAGTTGTGATACATTATTCACAGGAACATTTTAACATAAATAGTGATAAAAAAAGTATGATAAAATTATGAGTTTCTTTACTTCATTATTTGCTTCAGTTTGTATACCTCTTTCAATTAATTTTTCTAGTTGTGCAATTTACAAGATTTTATAAGAAATTGTTGGTAAGTGTGTTGAAGGTCTGAGTAGTATAGTTCCAGAATTTAGACATAACTTTTGCTCATAACATGGTTGTTCTGTTTGTTTGCAGTTAACAATGGAAGATTTTGAAAATTTGAAACAAGAACTTCCGCAACTCTCTTTTTCCTTAACCCAATCTGATCTTGTGTCCATTACTCAGTTTTTCCTTGTTAGGTCAATCACAGGAACCTTAAAACTTGAAGAGAAGCAGCAAGTTAAGGAGCTAGAAGACCAGTTGGTAATTAATATATATATATATATATTTTTTAACTAGCTGCCCATATATTATTAAGCAAATGCATTGCATTGTGTTTAAAATAGTAGAAGTTTTCATTGTAAACTATAGTTCATATTTATAATCTAATCTGTTACTGTAATCAAAGTAGTTGCTAGTGCCTCAAAAGGCTTGTAGTCGCTAGACTGGGTGTGCTTCTAAAAGTTTGCTTTCCCTGGGAGGAGTGAGCCTCTATAGACTGGCAGTTGCTAGGTGAAGTATGCCTCTACAGGCTGGTACTCCCTATGGGGGGTGTACCTCTAAAGGCTTGCACTCCCTGAGCAGGATGTGCCTCTATAGACTGGCAGTTGCTAGGTGAAGTACCCCTACAGGCTGGCACTCCCTATGGGGGTGTACCTCTAAAGGCTTGCACTCCCTAGGTGGAGTGTGCCTCTATAGACTGGCAGTTGCTAGGTGAAGTATGCCTCTACAGGCTGGCACTCCCTATGGGGGGTGTACCTCTAAAGGCTTGCACTCCCTGAGCAGGATGTGCCTCTATAGACTGGCAGTTGCTAGGTGAAGTATGCCTCTACAGGCTGGCACTCCCTATGGGGGGTGTACCTCTAAAGGCTTGCACTCCCTAAGCAGGATGTGCCTCTAAAGGCTTGCACTCCCTAGGTGGAGTGTGCCTCTAAAGGCTGGCACGCCCTAGGCAGGATGCCATTAAAGTCTTGCACTACTTAGGCAGGGTGTGCATCTAAAGGCTTGCACTCCTTGGGCAGGTTATATTAGAATTTGTTTTGCTATGGTGGTTGTTTTTAAGTGAAAGCCTCAGTGTTTACTTTACACATTTATTGAGGTACGTCTCGCCATTTCTATTGAATGACTGGTAAACCATGTTTACCAACATCGGCACATTACATATAAAACAAAACATGGACATTCAAATTGTAACACCCCTGCCCAAGTCACACATGTTAATAATAATAATAATAATAATAATAATAATAATAACACTTAACATAAGTTCTTTATAACATTTTCACTTGTTTGAAAGATGAAAACCAAGAAAACAGATTACTTTACATTTAACTGATTTCTGAAATGTTTAAACTTTAATTGGCAAAGGGCCTTTGTCATCATGTCAGCAGTATTATTTTCAGAACTAACATAGTTGATTTTGATTCTCTTCTTATCTACTAAATCTTTTAAATTGTGGAATTTAACGTCAATATGACGTGAACACCTACTGTTCTCAAAACTCTCTGTCATATCAATGGCTCTTTGATTGTCTGTTGATAAAGCTACAGTTCCTTGTTTTTTAGATCCCCACAAAATTGTATTTTGGCCATGGAGGAGGACACATCCTCTCACACTTTTTCTATCAAACTTATCCCCTGCCCAATCGGAATCACTGTAGCAGACTAACTTATCATCAGAACTAGGTTTGAAAGTTAGACACATCCTGGGTTTGCCGCAAACATCTGAGAACTCTTTTCCCAGCTTTCCATAACTGTTCAGTAGTAGGTTTGTTCAAAAATCTGCTTAGATAGCAGACTACGTATGATATGCCAGGCCTACCGACAGTTGCAACATACACGAGTGAGCCAATTAGTTGCCGAAACATGAACTTCTCATCGACAGGTCCTTCTCATTGACAGGTCCTTCAGTGTCAACTTGGAAATCACATACCATGGGGGTGTTCACTCCTTTGCAAAGAATCATGTCGAATTTAGAAATATTTGTGTTGATGAAACTACTCTGACATATTTTTACTTCATTCCCCTCATTTATAATCGTGGTTCCTAGAAACTCGCTCAAAATCCCCAGATCTTTGGCTTTCAGAAGTCTTGTCAAGTTTTCTACTTGTGTTTTCTCTCCTGTTATGAGCATGTCATCGACCCAAATGATAAGTCACACATTCTCACCAATGTAGAGGCAAAAGTCACTGGCTGACCTCTTCATACCATGAGTCCCCATGAAGTTGTGAAATCTCTCATTCCATTTCCTAGGTGCTGAGCGCAGACCATACAGACTTCTCTTCAACTTGAGCACTTTACCGGTTCGTTCTTGACTCCATCAGGAGTTTTGATGTAAATGTTATCATCCACTCACCCGTTCAGGAAGGCTGTAGGAACGTTGAGTTGTCGGGTTTTCCATATTCTTGTTACTGCAATAGATATCAGGAGACGAATGGTTGGTAATCTTGCCACTGGTGCGTACACATTGTTCGCTGGCTCTTCTCGAAACCCTTTTGCGACAAGTCTTGCCTTCTTTGTCTTGAAAATTCATTTTGTTTCAATTGCCTTTTCTCTTGGAGGTAGTACTGTTGGTGTCCACGTTTGATGTAGTTCAAGGGCTTTTATTTCACTTTCTATTGCTTCTTCCCATCCATTGCCAAGTTTGATAGCAACCTCATAGTCTTGTGGTTCTCCAGAGCACATCCGATGAATTCCTCGTCGCTTTCTTCGCTGGACTGTTGTGTTGTACCATGTTCGGTTACTTGTTTCGTTTTATTCTCTTCTGTGCCAGTTTGTACCTGTACTATCTATTCCGTTTAAGTGTTCATTCTCTTCCTCAGTGTTGATACCTTGATACAGTACCGTATCATTTCCAACTCCTACTTTTGACTCATTGAAAGTGACATCTCTTGAACTGACAATCTTGTCCTTCAATGGGTCCCATAGACGATATTCACCACCTGAATATCCGACCATTATCATCAATTTCGCACGGGGTTCCAGTTTGTTTTCTCGTGGTAACTTCAGCATATAAGCCTGTGAGCCAAATACCATTAGTTTTGACAAGTCATTTTCTCCAAACCATACCGAGGCTGGGGTCCTGTTTTGCAGGGCGCTTGTGGGGGATCTATTTATCTCGTAGGCAGATGCACATACTCCTTCTCCGCAGAGGGTGCGGGGTAGGTCTGTATCTGCAAACTTTTGTCCTAACATTGTTTATAAGCGTTAGGTTCATCCTCTCTGCCTTAGAGTTCTGTTGAGTGTATGAGGTTGTGTACTCAATAATAATCCCTTTATCAGCACAGAATTTTTTGAATGAGTTAGAGCTGAATTCGCCACCATTGTCAAGTCTGATTCTTTTGCTTTTTACTCCATGTTGGGTCTTCACCATCTTGATGGAGTTCATCAAGTTTTCTTCAGCTTCACTTTTAGTTTTCAGCAAATACACAGTAGTGAAGTGAAGTGAGAAAAATCATCAACAATCACTTGGCAATATCGTTCACCTTCTTTGGTCGCTGTCTTGACAGGGCCACTCATGTCTGAATGTAAAAGTTCTCCAATGGACTGAGTGAATTTTTCATTTTTCTTGAAAGGTAATCTCTTGGCTTTACCTTCAAGGCACTGTGGACATTTTCCCTCTCTGAACGGTAGATTGAGCACCTGTAGGCCTAGTCTGTTCAGGTGACCAAGTCTTCTATGCCAAAGTCTGGTTTCACTTGTGGTGATGATTTCGCCATTTTCCTGGCAAGCAATAGTGTGCTTAGTGTTTTCTGTCACACAATTTAATTTTAATAAGAACAAATTGAAATGTCCATTTTCACACTCAACAGAAACATAGTTCGCTTTGTCACCTTTTCTGTACTGAAAACTACAGTCAAATTTTTCCGGATTAATTTGCTTACTGATAACAGATTGTTCTTCAAGCCTGGAACTATCAAAGCTTCAAAACTGATGGTTCCACTGCCGTAGTCACCCATGAATTTTCCAGCTCTTGTAGCTATCATCTCTCTTCCGTATGCGGTTTCAATAACAACACTGTGAGGTAGCGTTCTTATCTCTGACATGTACTCTTCTAAACTTCCCACAACAAGGTGATTTGTAGCACCCAAATCCAGAATGAAAATATTGTTTTTACTCATTACCTCGCAACTGAAGGCTGTGAATGAAATATCTGCCTGATGGGCTCTTGGTCCACCTGGGGTTTCATTTTTTTTTAAATGTTTTCTTTCAGTCCCTTTTGTTTTTCCTGTCCTTTGTTTATTGTGCCAACAGTCTCGCCTTTTATGGCCCACGTTTCCACATCCATAGCACGTTATTTTGAATGATACTTCATTACTAGGAGTTTCTTGGCATGTTTGACCTTCTCGTTTCATTTCCTCTTCCAGAAGCCTACACTTAACAAACTCCATGGTTAGGTCATGTTTCATGGTTTCTATAGCATTTATAACTGTATTGAAGTTGTTACCCATTGTCAACAGTAGATGACAGATCTTGTCCGTATCATCCATTTTGGCACCTGTATTTTCCAGATTGCGAACAAGGCCGTCAAAACGAAGGAAATGTTCGCCTTGGTATCCTTCTTGAGGAATTCCTTTGTCTCCTTGTCATCCGTGATGTTCTCTACATTTATTTCCTTAGTCTCCAGCAGTTATTTTCATCCAGCACTAACTTGACACAAAATTTCCAGTTGCAGAATCCACATTTATCCGAAAGAATCGGCAGTACACTTTGAGAACTACATGAGGCCATCTTGTTTTTATTCGGCGTTGGCGGCTTCTTTCCTGAACGTCTCACAATGAATGTCAACACTTTCCACCTTATTTTCTCCACAACGAAAGGTTAAAACATTTCACGAAAGCAGTGGGCCCATAACCTACTAGAATTCATTTTACTAAGGTGGTTGTTTTAGTAAAAGCCTCAGTGTTTACATTACACATTCAGACCTGCCAACACTTACGATTTTCCCGTAATTGTTATGGAAAAGTTCGCACCTTACGATTTTACGGGTACTCTCCATATTTTCCGATTTTTCTCTCAGCTGGATTCCAAATTCATGCAATAGCGGTGACCGGGCTCTTGGCTATTGGTCTCTGTGAAAGTGTCACTTATATGTCGTATTTTCACGATAATTCAAGATGTGGCCACTTAACTGGGAATCGAGAAATATTAGGGAAACCTTGAAAATACCAGGAATTTTTCTGTGAGTCGGGAACGTGCACGTGTGAGAGATTTTTTCATACGCACGCAGCAGCTGCTAAGATTCGCTCTTATGTAGTCTAATTTTGTCTTGTTTTTATTTAAATAAAATTTGTAGGTGCTTTTTATGTTCCTACGGTGCATTATTACAGTGACACTGGTGCCAGTAATTGTCGAAAACATACATAAGTTAACTCCTCATAAGAAGAAAATGGTTGCTGTTGCCTTGAAATTTGTGTGCCTGTCTGGGCGTAGCACATCAATCAATATCTTACCCATCATGCTTCTAGTCATATGGCAACTGAACGTAGCACATGCTGACTGCGGCTAGACAAATGCCAATGATGTTTGTTGTTTATAAACTACAATTACGTTTCAGTGCTTGAAAGTCATTATTATTGCCACTTCATGCTAGTAATTTGTGTTAAATAGTAAAAAAATATTTTAAGTTCATACTCGTGTGGTGTGTGCGTGTGTGGTTTTTTTTATTTGCATGAAAAGTCCATTGATGTGAAGCGTTTTCTATTTGTGGTCATGAAAAGTTAGATGTTGATAATATTTTAACATAATACCTTACATAATTTACATATATAGTAGCAAGGTTATGTAAACTTTGCCGGTGTGTTTGTACATCAACTGCACATATTTATTTTGTGGTCTGGGAGTTGAGCATTTCATGTGATGGCATAGGATTGGCGCGAAGACAACGTATTATATAAAGTTGATGGGTGTTGATATCCTGATTTTTAAATTTTTCTGCGGTATAGTATGGGAGTGAGCTTTCATTCAGGTGATACAAAACTAAGTAAAAACAATTTTGGTAAGTCAATTTCACATCTTATTTCTAGGTTAGGTATGGCCAAGGAACCACGTTTCTTCTATGTGTAGTTGTAAACTGTTTGTCTTAATGTTTCACCGGCTTGCTTATCGAGCAAAAATAATAATATAATTTTTATGTGAAATTACAGTTTCCTGTATTGTAGGTGTCATGTATCTGTTAGCAGTGGTGATTAAATAAATTAAAAATATCGGCAAACACTCGCACGAAGTTGTACTGTTATAGTCATGCACCAGTAGTAGCAAAACAATAGTGTGCGCACCAACATGTTAAATAACACGGCGTGGAGTTTGTGAGTTGTGGATAAACGAGGGTCTTTTAGGAGTATTTGAAGTGTGAAGAAACGTTTTTACAGTGATTTGCCTAAAATACGTCTGCTTTAGTTTGTCTTGATAGTCCGGTGAACGTACATAATAGCTGCAAGTTGTGTGAAAAACATAAAACAATACGTCCAAGTATTCAGTTAAGCATATTCTGAGCAGTTTCCATTCATTCTGAAATCGGAGAAAGGTGAACAGTATGCGTTTTGTAGTGTGTGTCACTGTGACACAACTATTTGTCATGGTGGAAAAAGGGACATAATAAATCATGTTAAAAGTGCATTTAAAAAAAAATTTTTTTTGAACGGTTACCAGAATTTTTGTGGCCATATGCTAGATTTTGTAACTTACACAATGTGCGGAAAGTGTTGGAATATTTGGTAAGTAGGCCTAGCTGAATTGAAAAAAAAAAGATATATATATATATATATATATATATATATGTCAGGCTACATGTAATATTATTGTTTCTCAGTTTCTTGATTTCAAACTTTACAAGTTGGCAGGTCTGCACATATATTGAGGTACTACATCACCAAGATGCCATTTCTATTGACTGACGTAAACACTGTTTACCAACATCGGCACATAACATGTAAAACAAGACATGAACATTCAAATTGTAACAGGTTGTACCTCTAAAGGCTTGCAATCCCTAGGCATGGTGTGCCTTTATAGGCTTGCTCCATCCCAAGTTGGAAATGTTGCTTCATAATGGCTATATTGTGGTGTTTGTGGCAGGTTAAAGTTGTGACAGAAGCAGGTTTAGCAGATCCTGGCACTGAGGGCCTCCTTCAGCCGTGTGAGGCAGAAAAGCTGCCTGGTGGACAGAGCCCCAGCCCAGTTCTCATCCAAGGTGTGATCCATCTCAAAGATCAGGACAGGTTAGAATTCAAGTTGCTTTTTTGTTAATTGTGATCTGCACATCTCTCTTCTGCATGTAGTCCATTCATGATAATTGTTCACCTTAGTGATCAGCTGTGTGTAATTGTGTGATGAGTGTAAATTTTTTGATTTATACAAAAAAGGACAGGAATTCAAGTACTCACAGTCTAATACTTGTTGACAGGCACTCACACAAAGGAAGACTATACATTTTCACATGGTTGCATAATTGCAGTAGAAATTAGAGACAAATTACACTAAGGAACTTTCAAATTTAACTTAATATTTATATTGTGGTACTCTATATTCAACAATATTAAATATTTGCCAGAGGGAGTTGAGAAGTTTAATCGGCACTTATCGCTAGGGACCTCAGAAAATGGTGAACAGCGAAATACACGAAATACCATGAAATTGGACGTTACTTCACCATTTTTGCAAAATCCACCAATTTTTTACAAAACGTGAAATTTTGCACGAAAAAGACGTTAACGCGAATATTTACATTCTTCAGAAACAGTAAATACAATTGATTAAGTGTCGACAATCGATTGCTAGTCGACAATAGTAGTCATTTTTAGTGATAATTTTTGTACCGAGATGCAGAAAATACCTACTATTTTTTATCGCAAATGCATAATGAAGAACGTTTCTACAGTTTTGACATCATCAAGAATAAAATAATGAAGTCCAAGTTCTTTAACATGTGTGCCGACTTGAGTTTTGAAAAAGTACTTGGCTATTCTAGTTTTTGAGGTTAGGTGGAAACAGATGTGAAATGTAATATTACACAAATTAAATTTTCATATCAAATTTAAGTTTGTTGGTTTCTGGAAACGTACACAGTGTTGATTTTATCGAATGATTCTGCAATTAAATTATTTATGCTTGTAACGAACAAACATGATTGTAGTGACGTAAACTTACAAGGATTACAAATGAAAAACATGTGTTCAATAAGTGTGCATTTTACAAACAGCAAGTTTGCTTGTTTTGTAAACCTTTACTATAATTTTTACAATGCACGTGGCCTGAAAATGCCACACTTTCAACACTTAAGTAGTGTGTGAATAATAATTGTTTATTTGTCTATTTAGTACATTTGAGTGTTAGGTTAACTTCGGCCGAACTCTGTGTATGTCTTGTTGCGTCTGTACGAATATAAACAGTGATGTATTGTATATATCACGTTTTGTTTTTTCACTGAAGTTAAAATTTTCTATGTTACAATCATTTAATTTTTATTCCCATATGAGCAATATTTTCCACTCTTCCATCAAAACAATATGGAACTCAAAAAGGTAACACACCCACAAGAATCTCAAAACAGTGTTGTCTCACGATAGGCAAACTAAAGCCCCCCCACTTCGTCACTGTTTCCTTCTTTCCCTCGAAATAAAATAAACAGAACCCTAACAAATTACAAAAATTAAACAGGTTGGAATGCCTACCTAGCTATCACATCCTACATTAATTACTAGTTGGAAGTTAGCTAATCTCAGACTTTCAGTGCCTGCCATGACAGGGAACACGAGGAAAGAGGAAAATGCAAGTGTGCATTGGACTCACGTTTGTTTACAAACATCTTTTTCTTCTGTGAAAAACAGCTGTGGTGGAAGGCTGTGCTACTTTCCTAGAACTGTCAAAGTTTACCCCACATTTCTTAAATTAATATTTTCTTCTTAAATTAATTAATTGTACTACTGCTGTTTCTTGTATTTAATAATTACTTTTCTATTTCTTATTCAGACATTGCACGTGCGCATTGATTTTCTTTCAAAGCATTCTATTTTACTACATTTTTTTAATTTTCAGACACAGAAATTTGGTTTTTCTTTTAATATGAATGCAAAGAAATTCATTATTGATTTTATTTTTAAAACAAGTTACAGAAATTTAGCAACCCTTTAATTTTAAACACCAAAATCGACACTACTTTCATTTTTAAATACTGAAATTGAACACAGTTTTAATTTTTAAATACCGAAGTTTAACACTGCTTTCATGTTTTAACATCAAAATTTAACACAGATTTTCACTATCTTTTGCACCAAAATCAGGCATTCTATTTTACCATTTTCTGGGGTCCCTACTTATCGCGTTTGCTTCTGGTTAGTTTGACACTTACTGTAGGGCAGATATTGTATTTATGTATGCAAAATTGTGGAGTTAAGAATTCTGTAATTACTATGTCTAATATAATCCTGAACATTAGGGGTGCTGGATACAAAACACTTATAAGCATCATCTGCATGCAGTCACAGCATGATGAGGCAGTTCCAGGGAGAGAGGGCTCTTAGGGGGCTTGGCACCCTACCTCAGAGTTTGATTTCACAATGATAAAGTATTATTCTTGAAACAAGTGCATTGGTAATAGTGCAGTTACTACATTATTTAAAAATTTTTTTTTTTTAGTGTATTGGAGAGATGTAGGTTGCTCTTAACATTGTGAAGTATTGAGAGCTGATGTGTGTGAAGTGAGGTAAGTATGGAACAGTGCCAGAATGCAAAAGCAGGGTAAATGGGATAGTCCCAAGTAAACCCGCCAGCCAGCTGCATCGTGCGGCACAATTTCCACATGTAAAAATCCTGGAGTGACCTCGCCATGAATCAAATTTGGTTCGCCTAGATGGAAAGTGACTAGTCTGTCCGACCACTACACCATCGCTGCCCTGATTTTGATAGATTATCCACATAGTATTGAGATTAAAATGTATCCTTATATCTTAATGCTTTGTAATAAGCACATGATTTGATTATAAAGCACAGTGTCCACTCTTCCTGTAGTCCCCTCCAGAAAGTTTTTCTAGTTTCCCCACTGGCAGCATGCTCTGCCACTTCTAAGCATCACCAGCTGCAAATGTGTTAACAGCAAGAACTTAGTGCCAGTGAGGGTGAAATGAGGTGAAGATGGAGCAGTAGAAAAATACTATGTTAGGGGGAGGGGGATCATGACGACTCACCACGTTCGTCTTGGTGGAAGGTGAATACGACAACTGCAAGGAATTTGATAGATGTACTTTGTACTGAAAATTACTTCAAAGTGAAGTACAGTAGATTCTCGTTTTCATGTACCCGTTTTTCACGAATTCCTGCAATGTGCATATATTTTTATTTCTACCATTATGTATCCTATATTATGAATTAATTACTTACTCACTTTTTGCTGATGTATTTCTCGCAATGTACGTACTTACATAATCACTGCAGTATTTTATGCATTTCACCCTTTCATCCTAAGAAGCTTCAGAAAATTACATGTATGACAATCAATTGTAGTAGTAGGAGTGTGCCGGTTCTTGGACACTATAGTCCATCCTCCGTTTGAAGCTACTTTCTTGGAGCCCTGCTAAGTATCTACTTGCAGGCCCATTTCGTATCCTTCCGCCAAATGTAAACAAACATTGCCATGTGACTGCCATATAGCATCTGTCAAAATCATTGTTTACATTCCATTGTGTGTGTACATGTGTTCGTATACTTTCGCTACACCTAAACATAAACATTGAAATGTGACTTCTACTTTTATACCTGTCAAATGTGTTGTTTACTGTTTACAGCTTTTCTAAGAATTCTGTCTTAGGTCTGTTTCAAAAGCCATTTTGTACGAATTTGTTTTCCATGACATAGCACATTACACGTAATGCACGTTACTATTTTACCACGACTGTGTTAAACACTGTTACAACTGCAGGGTCCTGAACTGTAATATTTCACTTTTTGTTATTAATATGTGTTGGGTTATTCCTTTAAAAGGACGGCCGCAGTTCAAATAACGAAGGAATAGACAGTCCAACGAAAAAGCTACATTCAATTCAAGCACACAACTCCTGTAGCTCAGTTTTTGTTATAGAAACTTAAAATATAGCTATGAACATGCACTCAAATAGGCCTACCGTAACTTTTATTCCACTCATATTTATATGTATTGCTACTTACTGTGTATTAGGTTTATTGAAATATATTAGTGTTGGGATTGGTGGTAAATCATGTTACACGACTGTGTTTCAAACACCCACGGTAAAGGTACAATGTTGTGATAAATAAACATACGTGGATGTAAATAAACAACTTTGTCATAAAAACAGTTCACATTTACAACATATAAATAGCTCACATCGAATATTTGAAATCACGCTCACACAGATCCAGCGTAACTATCACCAAACAGCCACACAACGCTATTTCACACATAGCGGTTAATGAAACACACTGTAACAGTGTATTTATTACTGTAGCGGAAACACAGATTTATCACAACATCGTAACTTGATTAGGTAAGTTTAAAAAACAACACGTTTACAAATGTGATGTGTTAATTTGAAGTATTTTTCGGAGTAAGTATAATTTACGCTTCATTTGGTAAAACAGTAACACGCCATGACATCATGGCTCGCCATGTCTGCCAACTTCACGTTGTTTCTGCCCCACCATCATATCTAAATATATTAAAATAAGTATTCAAACATTAAAATCTCTTTACAGTTGTAAATTACAAATTCAAAAATCATTATTTTGCTGTAATAAGTATGAAATACGCTACAGTTGAAAACAGGTACAATTTTGGAGCATACTAGCGAAGTGAAACTTCCCGAGTGTGAAAGAAACAAAGACAGAGAGAGAGCGACAAAGTTCGCTCAGCAGACAGTTGCTTTAAAAATTGCTCTTGCTCGATAAAACAACACCGTACCATTACGGCCTACTCACAATATTTTCCGCTGTTATTTTAAACTGAAAATGAGATATGTTGCCATTGGGGCTGCCTAAATATTTAAATAGGCACTATTTAATTTACAAATAATATACTAAAAAACTAGGTTAAAACTGAACTATTTCTTACCAGCAGTTTCCAACACATCGCTGCTGTTGATGTTAATTCATATTTAAAAAGAAAGAAATATTACAAGTTATAGAATATATTAAGGTAAAGTTCCAGTTATTCAATAACACAGTACTCTAAAGTTAACCATAGTGTTATATATTTGTGGAATACAGATTATTGAAAAAAACAGGTTGACGTGTTTTGCCTAGAGTATTTCTTCAAAGGTTGATTTTCGTAAGTCGCTTCCAATCGGGAATGGACTATAGGCGAATAATGATATGTGGATGGAGCGGATTAATCGAAGGATTAATGGCTAATCCAGTTAATTGGTAAATCCTAACCCGATTAATTTGCATATTGCATAATGGAATTAAATTTAATCAGTTTTTGACAAATTTTCGAAAATTTGCAAAATTGTGCGATTTTTTTATTTTTTTTTATTGTGGGGTTTGTATGTGTAATTGAGGAGCGATGTTTACTCTCTGACGTCCGGCAGCCGACTAAGTGGAGAGGTGTGGTGTATTGGGTATATAAGATGTGAGGTTGGTGCAAGTGTGGAATGTGTCTTTTTTTTAAATTTGTTTGGAGAGCGTCAATGTGTATTGAGGTCAGGAGTGGGGTACATGTCTGTTCAGTTAGAATATCTGTGGAGGAATGAGCACTCGCAACTAATTAGATACGGAAGAAATAAATATTTAAGCAAAGAAAATTAAATAAATACAAAACATTAAAAGTGATGTTACAAGAGAAAAAAAGCATGTTACACACCACAAATATGAAATAATACTAAGTAGTACATGAAAAACACATCACACGAGACAAATAAATTAAAATGAATTAAACTGATTAATGAACATGTAACGAATGGACCACAAAACTATTTCCCTACCAAAGAACAAAACAAGTGTCAACTTAATAATTTTCATTAAATTAATCCAACACATGAAACAAGAACCCAGGTGTCATAAAAAACACACAATTTTCAATCAATTGGATTTTGTTACTTCTTACTTAGTTAAGTACGTATTTGACCTAAATAGATCTTCTTTAATGTTGTCCTTTTACAAGATAAGAATTTTTTTCATCACTTCCCACTTTTTACATATTCCCGCTTTTTACATATTTCTGTTTTGGTTCCTTGAAGTATATAAGAAAAGGGTTTCTACTGTATGGTCTATTTCATGTAAGTGGAGTAAATTTTGACTGTTCCTGAAACGTAGCACAGCCACAATGTATCCTTCCACCACAACTGTTTGTCACTGAAGGATAGTACATTTGTAAAGAAATGTTTGAGTCAAATGCACACTTGCATTTTCCTCTTTCCTCGTGTTACCTGTCGTGATGGGAACTGAAAGGCTTAACATTAGCAAACTTCCATACAGTAATTAATGTTGGATATTATAGCTAGGTTAGTATTCCAATTTTTTATTATTTTTTTATTTTTTTTTTTAAATTACCATGCTAAATTTGTTGGGGTTCTGTTTATTTTATTTTTAGGGAAAAAGGAAACAGTGAGGTGGTGGGGTGGCTCTAGTTTAATGTCTTTCGTGAGAGAGTATTATTTTGATGATCTTACGACTGTGTGGCATTTTGAGTTGCATATTGTTTTGATTAGCAGTGGAAAATTTTGCTGGTATGGAAATAACATTTCAATTATTTAACTTAAATGAAAAAAAAAAAAAGAAAAGAAAAAAAACGCAATACATTTGTCGCTGTTCATATTTGTACAGATGCAGCATTATATAACGCACTTTGAACGTAGTTAACCTTACACTCATTGAATTTACGATATAGACAAATAAATATTATTCACTCACTACAAAAGTGTAGAAAGTGCAGCTTTTTCAAACCACATGCATTGCAATAAATATATTAATGGTTTATAATTACATTCATAAAACATACAAACTTACTGTTTGCAAAATTTGCAACCCCTTGTACATGTGTTTTTCTATGGTAATTCTTGCATGTTTACTTCACCAAAATCATGTTTGTTCGTCACTAGCATTAAATAATTTATTTGCAGAATCATTCAGTAAAATCAACACTGCACACTTTTCCTGAAACCAACAAACTTAAACTTAGATACGAAAATTATATTCTTGTCACTTCAATGTGGATGGCGGTAAAGAAAATGGTGGAATGAGCAGTTTTATGAAGCGTTACACACGTGCTGATTAATATCACATTTTACTCAATAAAAGGCACTGCAATGGTACCTAGAAAAGGCACTGCAAAGGTACCTACAACAAACTATGCTTGACGAAAGCAAATTAAAAAATTATTAACTACCAAATAAATATTCCGACAACACCAACAAGATATTCGTATGAGAAAAAGGCACATGCACAACTGCTTTCATCGGGCTGGACACTGTTCATATGTGTTGACACCATAATTGCTAAACGTATTTTTATAGTCCAGTCACTAATAGCCAAGAAAATTTAATATTGCTTAAAAAACAATTAAAACCATCAATGGTGTAAGTTTAATTAAAATTTTAAATTACAACTTTTAGTTCTGAGTACTGTTTTCTCTTTGAAAGCTATCATCAAAATTGTCAACTTAACGACATGCATCTCACAGCAATTCATCAGCTAATGCAGTACTTTAAAAACGAGAGCATTTACTGTTTACATAGTGTGTACGTTGGTCACATTGTCTGTCAGATTTTACCCTACCTATATGAAATATACTATACTTTATAAAATGTTACTTTATTTAGCAGTAGTGTGGTAAACTCAAGGGTGTTTTCCTATGCCATGCTTTATTAAAAGGAGTATCTGCCTCCCATGCTGAGCTTGAATCACAGGTAATCGTGATGGGTTTTGCCCTGGTGGCAGGCCGCTCGAATCCTTTACAGTCAGACTGATGGGGCCCAAGCAAGTATTTCAGAGTTAATAAATTCAACTCTATGGTAATGGACGAGACAAATCAGATGTAGGTGCTTTTTTCCAGGATGCTCCGAACAGCTGAGCTTAAGTTTGGGGATGGTGCTGTAATCTTTGGAGTTGAGACACTCAGAAGTGTTATGAAAGGAAGGAGCATGGGTTGACCAAATAGCCGCAGGCTTTAGGTTCTCTGTGTTGGTGTCGCTTACACCATGACTATTGCATTGGGGGGGGGGGGGAGTATCACTCCTTTAAGGGGAGTTTTACGTACCAAAATCCCTTGGTCAGGTCAGGTAGGGTTCATTTAGTAGTGGTTGAAAATTTGCGAATTTGGTGAATAGTAACATCTCTTATTCAAGAGAATATGCCCATTGCAGCAGAAACAACTTTGCCTAGTGGGGCAGGTTTCAACAAAGAGAGATCAAGAGATGTGAGAATGTTCCTCCCGGGATGGCCTTTGGCTAAGAGAGGATAAGAGTTGTCAATACTTATTTATTTATATATTTAGCAGTATTTGCTGGCAATGACATTAGCTTCAAATCTAGTTTACTGTTGCCAGATACATAGAAGGTTCAGTGCTACTCAGATAGGTTATCATGCGCATACACAACACACAGTAATACTACTCAATGAGCCATTATTTTGTGAGAAAATGCTATGGTCAGAAAACTTAAAACAATTGGAAATAATGTATAAATGAACATGTTGTAAGTAATGTAGCTTGAGTTTTACAGCTCATCACACCTTTCCATTTGGCTTGTAAAACTAAAAATACAAAATACAAACATTTGTGATGCCTATCCAATATTTGTGCCATTTTTCCCATTAATTGTTTTGCCCTAAATGCAGTATATAAACAAGTGTACATCCATTATGGCATCAAGTAATGAAGCCAACTGTAGAAGTGGTATAACTTGGCTAGTTTGGAAGAAAAAAAAAAAAAAAAAAAAAAAAATAATCAAAGTATGTGATTGCGACAAGTGTACATAGCAATTTTAAATAACGTGTCTGAATTTTTAATGTATTTTCATTAATAAGTTCTGATAACATCATGCGCTAAGATATACAATCACTAGACATGGGGGTAATACAGATAGTTTTACAATTAAATTTAACAAATCTGTATTTTATCAGTTAAATTTTTCAGATTTATGTTTGTGTTTTTATTTTTTTAAGGAGAAAGTAAGCAAGGAAATGAGGAACTACAGACTTTATGTTTCTTACATTCACAAATTCAGTATCTAATTGGTTTGTGTTAGTCCAAAATTAATTGAAATTAAAGTTTGTTTTATTAAACACAAATGACTGATATGACTTTACAAAATTGTTTTTCAGGGGGTTTGAGTCCGAGACGGACACGGAAGAGTTTGAGAAGGTTGGCCAGAGCCCCGTGGAGTTGAGGTTTGACCCGAAGCAGATGGCGGCTGTGACAAGCGGGGTGGAGTGTCCCGGGGCAACCATCGCCATGCTGGAGGTTGGTGTCCGGGACGAGCAGAAGTTGCCCTCTCCTTCCCAGTCCTCTCCCCTTCCCCCCACTCGCAGCCAGGAGTTCGTCACGATGGACTATTACATCGATGAGTCCCTGCCGTCAAGCTACACGGAGAGTAGCGCCAACAACCAGGCGGTTCCGGAGCTGCAGCGCCGGCTGGAAGACACCTACACCCTGGTTACCCTCCTGCAGGTACAGAACACCGGGCTACCAACTGAGACGCGACACCTCTCGATAGTTCCGTTCAGTTGGCGATTGACTGCTCGCTCGCCCGTGATGTGCATGGATGGTATTGGTGCAGTGGTTCAAATGGACTGTGCTTGCACGCTTGCCAGCGTATTTTCAGTCTGAGGTACTTGGTTGCATTTATGGTTTTGATGTTACCTTGGATGTGACTCAAAGATATGATTTCTAAACATACATTTCATTTAGAGGAATTTGAATTTGAAAATATGTTTCAATATGTGATTATGTGATATACGAAATTCTTGCTCTTTGAAATGTGTTTACACATCATTAGTTTATGAATATTTTATTTGGAAATCTACAAACCCATATTTTTGTTTATAAATGTCCCATTTTGGTAAACACAATTGTAAATCGACAATTTTGTCATGTTTGTCATGGTACAATGCAAGTGATGAATTAGTAGAGTATTGTAGATTTATTAATGAACATAGTTGATTATTTCGAAATTATGATAATGCTAGCGACATTATATTTATCTTCCTGATGTGCTATGTCACTGGATATTCGAAAGTTTGCTAAGCATGCAAAGCAGTGTGGCTTTGGTTATAGTTTGCAGTTACGTGAGCATTTCCAGAGTATGGTTGTTGAAATGTTGATGTAGCATGTTAGGCTAAACTTTGTCACGCAGTTTCATAAATAACTTTAATGTGGCATGATAGTCCATTTCAACTACTGAATTGCGTGGTATGCATGAATGTATGTAGTAAAGATCCTGTGAAATGCATTAGTGTGTTTCAATCACCAAACATAAAATTGCTTGGGGAACAAATTTAATAATTTTTGTATTCATATTGATGGTATGGTTCTACTTTTTATTATGGCTCATGTTATGTTTTTTTTTTTTTTTTTCTGGCTTACCAAGTTCCTTTGCTGTCCTTGGAATTCAAAATTTATT
This sequence comes from Dryococelus australis, assembly GCA_029891345.1. NCBI lineage: Eukaryota > Metazoa > Arthropoda > Insecta > Phasmatodea > Phasmatidae > Dryococelus > Dryococelus australis. Next base: position 31,863,325 of record CM057006.1, read on the forward strand.
TAGCTGTGTTAAACCTAGACATGTTGAGGTTTTACTAGTTTTGCTAGAGTTTGGCCTTAGTTGGTTGCCAGGTGTTTGACCTCCTTGTTACCTACACCTAAACCTATCCCCGTTTGCTCTCATCATTCTCGTACGTATATATTATAGTATGTAATTTGTATAACAGTTTTAGAATAGTGATTTTTTTATTTTATTTTTATTTTTGGAAAGTGCTCTAGTCTGTGGTATTCATTACAGATGAAAGTCTTTGGTGTGTTGGTTTTCCATTCGTATAAACATGTTCGCTTTCATGTATTGACAAATTTCTAAGGACAGAATGTTGATGATAAATGTTAATATTGTATAATTTATTTTTGTTGTCCAGCCTTGTAGAAAATATGGTTCAATTGTCTTTAGAGGGCTCTCTAATTTGGCAGGCAAGTGGTTAGAGGATTAGTGTACCAAAATTTAAAAGTGTTATGCGTAGTTACATGTGTAGATTTTATGCATAATTCAGAAATAAGAGAATTTGGCAACCAATTTACATGCATATGCCTGCTTCAATTTCACATTCTCTCTCTTTAAGTTGGACATTGTATAATGGTATGTTTTTAAAGAATACATTTTGACTAAATCTTTTACTTTGTAAAAGGAAGTCTTCAAATATTATATCACATTCTGTTGTAATTTTATTGTATCTAAATGGTATATTTTTAGCATGTACTGTTGGAATTATTTTTGTTTGTTTCTCTCTGTTGTGGCTTTGAATTTTTCTTTCATACCCTAATATTTTAGTATTCAGCTTTCAGAGTATATTTTACTGTGCTTCATTAAAAAATATCAAGCCTTGTGGCTATAAGTATTAAACACATATTAATAGATATATTTATCTGACAGGTTAACATTACCATATGACACTTCTGCAGTTGACTACTCTTTCAAATACATAGCAGAATAAAGTTTCCAAAATTAAACTACAGTATGTACTTTTCTGCCCTGTACAATTATTTTATATATTTTGTGTACACAGCCCGTGAATGTAGACAGAATAGTTTTGCATGTACCCCATCAGCATTAGAAAATTGTAAGAGTAGTAATATTAAAAAAATTGATGTTAACTTTTGCTTTCAAAACAAGGAATTAATGGTAGCACAGTGATATTGGTGCTAAATGTTTTCGTGTTCATACTTTGCATCTAAATTTTGGTAATAACAATTTTGTGCACTTCATGTGTGCTACATTAATATGAAGTTTTTAGTGAATATGATTTTCTGTCGGAACAAAATACTTTTTTTTTACTTCTGGTCCCATGGTGTTTACATAATCACATAAGAAAAATCATAGGTTACACAAATAAAAAAGTGAACTCGCTTGTGGAAATAGGATTATGTACACAGAAAAAAAAGCAATTCCTGGTGAAATAACTGTGTAATCACACTCAGAAAAGTTTTGCATTTTTTATTATAAAAAAATTTAATTTATTTTTTAATGCTCAGTTGTTCCTAGACTTTTGTATATTCTATCCAGCCACACCAGTACATTATCACAAATGCGCCCGAAACAACAAACTTGTGATTTGTAAATGGTTGTATTTTACTTTTATGTTGTAAAACTAAGTAAAATTGTAATTTTGACGTTGGGGTTTGCAAAAGCTGTCTATTATAAGTTTTACATTCTGGAAATTTCATCCGGTGTAAAACATTACGTACATACAAGTTGAGCACTGTTTAGAATTAATTAAAAATAATACATTTATTTCTATACATTGCTTTAAAATAAAGTACAGTTACTTGGAATTGGCTCTTCCTTATTAGTTGACATTGAAATTGAAAGGTTACTTGCTTATGGTACATGTAAAGAGATCTTTTTGCCATGTGATGCCTTCAAAACATTTGAAACAGCATTTAGTTTTGCTTATTACTGCTTTCAGCATGTCGGTGAAATTAATAAAATTATAATTTTCATTATTACAACAATTTAATTATGAACATATATTATTCAGAGAATTTTTGTAAATTTTAAGTTTTGCTATTGCTTTCTCAACTCTCTCGTTCCCCTTTTTTCCATTCTAAGACAGTGGGATAAGCTTAATCATCGGTTAAGAGAGTGCTGTTTAGTGGAGAGTCTTCTGTTCTGTCTGTTATCCTTCTGGGAGTTGATAAATGTCATGTTTGTTTGTTGTGTATAAAATGCCCTGCATGATAGTATGTTGAAGACAGTGTGTTGTGTGTTTTGATTAAGGGGTGTTAATCGTGTGACGTTTGTTTGTCTTGGGTGCAGGAGAACCTGGGCCACACTCGCAGCGAGGTGGATCGCCTCCGCTGCCTTCTGCACACTGTGGACCGAACCACGTCACAGGCAATGTCTGGGCTGCGCGATGAGCTGTCGCTTATGCGCACGCGGGCCGTGCTGGAGCAGGAGGACCTGTCGCGGCTCTGCGGGGACCTGGGTGCTGAGCTGGCGCGGCAGGAGCGTGATGCCATCCACCGCCTCACCATTGACCATGAGTTGGAGATGGACACTGTCAGGCACGAACTCAACGCTTCCCTGGATTCCAAAGATGAACAAATCAAGTCTCTCAACCTGGTATGCAGCCCATTTTATCCCACAAAGCAAAAATGGGTTGTATTCGAGGTATTTGTTGCATAGTCCCACAAAGGGAGGTCAAGTCTTTTAATAAGGTTCACAGTCCAGTTCATTCCACAAATTAGAGCCAAGTATTTTGTTTGTATCTAATACATAGATCAGTTTATCCTACAAATACCAGGGTGAGTAGTTAGTTTGTTAACCTTTCACAGAACCCACTTTATCGCACAAGGCAAGGACTGGACCACCAAGTATGCATCATTTTCATACCTGTCTGCCAATAGCAGTGCCCAGGCCTCGAGTCATCACTGAAATATTTAATATTTTAAAAATGTTACTGAAAACGTAAGTACTTGCAGTGCGGTACTCACAACTTATACACACATACACGAGTCAAACACATTTTACATGCAGATGCATGTTTGCAATATTTGTGGAAGTATTATATAATACAATAGTAGTACCAGTTATGTGTGGAAGTGAAAATAAAAAGGCTTTAGGAAAGACAAAATTAAAATCTACACAGCTGAAACTAACTAGACACTACACACAACTCGCAGCCTGATGAAGCTTGGCATAGCCCAGCGAAACATAGTGATCACGCTACTGTGTTGTGAGTGTACTACCCATTAAGTGAAAAAATTATAAATATAAATTTTTATATAGTGTAAAATTCTATTTTAGAAAACGGTCGAAAAGCATATTCTTTCAGTCTTTGTTCTTGTTGGGAATTTGTAAGTGTGAGTCATGCCAGATGCTCGTGACGCACGAGGGCTAGTGGAACAAGTTGTTCCTACAGACGGACGTCAGTGGTGATTTCACATCAAATAGTACATAACAAGAATTTGCTTGACAGGGCAATTTGTGCCCGAAGAATTGTGCAGTGATCAAACAATTTGTTCCGGAAAGTTGATGAAACGTTTGTATTGTGAAGTAAGAGAAAAATAAATTTTTGTGGAGGGGATCATTCTGATCACTGAATATAAGAACTGGGCTAGTTAGTAGCAGAAGGGGCAGCATGTAACTGCCAAGCTGAAGTGCCAGGGATAGGAAGTATGTAAAATTCAAGACTCAGCAGAGCATCTGACGTAACATGAGACCAGTATGGTCACAATTTAATATTATGTATTGCAAGTTGTAAGACTTCTCTGTAAAGACTGTTAATGTTGTACATACGAGAAAGGAATAGTATAAATGAATAGAAATTCATACAGTGGTTAGTTTATTGCCTTTAATCATTCCACTTACCCACGAAGAGTTCAAGTGTGAAGGTACATATCCATCCGCTCGGAATATGACAACTGCGTGAAGAATGTGTCATCCTCCTTTGTGTGTGCACCTGTTGACAAGTACTAGACTGTAAGTACCTGAATTCATGTCATTTATACATTTTTAACAAAACAAAAGAGCTAAACGTTATGCCAATTCTTGAGGAAATGTCAACAAACTACAAAAGATGGCATGAACACTTGGAAAAAACGCCATAAGGTAGATTGCCAGCTTTAGTTTCAAGATACATACCACAAGGAAGAACAGATCCGGGAAGAGGGATGAAGAAATGGAGACCTGAATATGCTCAGGCCTAATACTTGGAGAGGAGGAGTAGAAGGCCAGATCACCTGTTCTAAATGGGTCATATTTTTTGGGCTTGGCACATAGTGTTTGTCAGTAATTTAAGTAGGTTTAAAGTAGGTTCTTCAGTACAGGTCACAGTGAATGAAAAGAACCTCGTGCCAAGGTAACCATCTGCCCGACCCAAGGTACGTGTCCGTTGTTCTCGGCCAGTTAGAATAATTGATGAGGTGAGGGAAGAGATGTAGATGGAGGAGGTAATTGTAGCACTCTGAGGACACTTCTGCACCATGGCAATGGCAGTATCTGCAACGCTTCTATGTGAGGAGCCCCCAGTCGAAAATTTCGTGTTCACCAGGGCCTGGAATTCAGCTGTGGACCTTAGTAGGAGGCTGGAATCTAAATCACTTGAGCCAACAGTGGATCCACTTTTTTTGTCAGTAGAATACTCTATGATGCCAGGTGAATAGAGTAATGAAAAGTAATATTATTGGAGTGTTTTTTGTGCACCTGACCTTTGTACTTAGTGGTTTGTTGTGAAATCCATTATTCTCACTAGATATAAAATGATACATAACAAAACAACGTAAATGAGGAGAATAAATGAAAATTGTGTACATTTCCTTGCATAGCGTAATTAACTGAACTTTCTCCCATCATGTTTAGGGACCACGGTCGCTGAGTGGTTAGACAACTCACCGCCCACCAATGCGAACGGAGTTCAATCCCCTGCCAGTTCACTCCAGATTTTCGCAACTGGGAATCATACCAGATGATGCCACTGGTTTGCGAGTTTTCTTGGGAATCTCTCGTTTCCCCTGCCCTTTCATTCTGGGGCTGCGCCATGCTCATCCCACTTCACCCACATCGGCTCTCAAGACCTCGTTCAGAGCCGCCCAAATTTCTTCATTCACTCCCATCATATTTAGAAGTATGTCGTAGTCAAATAATTTTGCAAACACCTTGAGATGAAACCATGTACTTACCAGGGTATGTGGTGCACTATAGAGTAGAACATTGATGTAAGGTGATGGGGTTTGTTGTATCAACACTTTGACACTTTTAACTTGTAACTTGCTGGTGCAGGCCTTGGACACGAAGGAAGGAGAACTTGCGGAACTTCGTGCGAACATGGAGGACAGGTTTAAGGCGGAAGTGAAGGAGAGGGCGATGGCCATCGGGCGTTTGGAGGAGCAACTGTCGGAGTGCCGTACGCTCTGCGGAGAGCTGCAGAACCGGCTCGACATTGCAGAGGTGGAGAAGATACAAGCTTTGAAGGAGCAATCAGACAATCTCCTCCACGACTACAAAGCAGAGCTGGAGAGTTTGAGATCTAGGTTCCGAATAGCCACGGCGTCGATGGAGCGCAGCCCAAGCGATACTAGTCTTGAGAAGATTGAGGTATAAAACTGTCTTTATTAACTTATTGCATTTTCATAAATTTGGGGATGGTTATGCTGTAGTGGTTAATGGTATGATTATTTTCTTGTTACCAATTGTCTATATACCATATATTATCACATAATTGTCATGATAACATATCATAGTCGCACCATAAGTAAAAAAAAAAAAAGTCACTTAAAACTTGAGGTTTTGGTTTTGTCATAATCCAGCTGTGCTAGAGCACAGGAACGCATTCTAAAGCAGACTGGAGTGTGTCCTGCTTCAGATGTTCCTCCACAAAAATTTTAGGGTAGTGTTGTTTTAGTCAGCCATTCCTTTCAGAAAGCATGGAGTGGAGAAGTAGATGTTGTGTAAAAAATTTTGAGTTCCAGCTGAAGGTAGCGGAGGACAACGAAATTGTCTTCCGTCCTTCCAGCGAGTTTTACTCCACCAATTTAGTAGTGAAGTCGTGCACTATTCATGTACAAATGAACCTTGCATGGATGCGAGCTATCCTGCCACCAGCTAGCTGTGAGAGGCAAAATGCGAAGATACCATGCTTGTTGCCAGGCAACTGCTTCCCCTTTCACTAGGCATGCAAGTGGAGGAAGCAGTGTGCTGCTTGGTCGTGAGCTACACCTAAGCATGCCTTAAGATACCCGAGGCAGGGAACAAAGCGTTACTTTTCAGACATGTGAAGGGAGGAAGCAAAGTTATGTCTATGCCAAGAAACAGCCAAACTGAAGGAGACGAGAGCACAATTAGTGTTGCACTCGTTTAGGCAGTACACTCCCTGTTATTATATGGATGGTCGAGTGCCAAGCAGGAACATAATTAAATTAAAAACAAATGCTGTTAATTTTTGTTGTCATATATCCGACTAGTTGTACAGTCGTATTTTTAAGTAAAACTTGGCGCACTACAACCTAGGGTAGGTGATCCGTGAACCTTAGTTATGTGACAACATGAGGCTGAGATGAGGTCGCCGTGGTCAAATACAGTTTTATTCATGATGCCAGTATCGCGAGAAAGATACCTTGTAACAGGTTACTGTCCTGTCCTCTTGTTGTAGTCCTCAGTAAACACCAACAAAGTAGCTCAGCGTGAGTTGGAGACTTGACTACATAATAATGAAAGTTTGTTGATACCAGGGTTGCCAATAAATAAAAGAAGAAATTAAACATTTACTGGAGATTTATTGTCTCCTCGTTAAAACAAACAATTGACACTCTTAACTGACAAGCAAAAAAAAAAAAAAAAAACCAAGACAGAAAGGCAGCCTTCATAAAACAAAACTTCAACCTTCAAAAGTTAAGAAGACGATAGAGAATTGTTACTTTTCTCTCCCGTCACCCTATTGACTTCTCGCACCGACAGAAAATAAATTTAATTGAAGAAGGTTAAAGTCGTTGCCGTGAGTCGGTACAAGTCACGTGATCACTCGTTGCAGGCTGTCCAATTGACAGACAAATGATTGTGCTACTACGAACTGTTGTGATACCTGAGAAAGATCGTGCTTCCCTATATATTGATCAAAAGTTTCCTCATTGTAAACGTATTGTTTTTGAGCAGTCGGTCACGTCAGCTAAAGGTGACCTCTGTTATTTTCCTTGTTCCACCATGTCGTGCAATGCAGCTGCAATTTGTTTAGTTTACTAACCGAGTGAAAAGGAAAAGGTGCGCTACGTCAACAGACGTCTGTTACTACTGATGAAATGAGGAAAGAAAAATAATAAATTGGGAAAACGAAAATATATGAAATACAAACAAGTTGTCATTGCCACGAGCTTTCAAATTATTTTCCTTGACCAAAATACAGACACTTTAAATACTTCCCGAATATATAAACCATATATTTATATATATTTATTTATATCTATGCAATGCTACAACCTACAATGCGAACCACTGAGGTAAATTACCCACATTACTTAGAATGGCAAACCGAGGCCTGCCATCCAGGTAGATCATCGGGAACGCCTCTCTCTAGGAACACGATTCCACACCGTAGTTTGTCAGACCAGGTGTGATACTTCACCTTCCCAGTCTGAAAAGGCCGGACGGCGTGAACCGAGATTGGCAGCACTGACTCCTGGACATACATTGTAGGGTTGTTATTGGTACTTGTTTTTCCTCAAGTTAGTTTCGGTGTAGCTCAAATACCTTAATGCCGAGCATGGAAATATAATTAGGCAATGTAGATGAGCTCTCTGATAAACATTATGAGCCTTAGGTAATTTAAATGATACTAATACTGAGAGCAATATTCCTCAAAGTACTGAAAACAACAATCCTCAAACTAGTCATTTACTCCAACTGCCAGTCCCTTTGTTTAGACCTCCAATTAAGTTACCTGTTAAGGCCCGTCCGGTCATAGCTTTGATTTTATGAGAAGGTAACACCCTATTGGGAATCTACCAACCTGTACATCACATCCCATTCGCACCATGCAACCAGAACCGCTGCTCTACTCCATCGCGACCGACATTGACAGATGTCCCAGACTTTACCCGTCTGGTGAGCCAGCCTGCGAATCGGAGTGCTCCTCCCTCAACAAATCAGGTACAATGTCCGGCAAAACGTTGCGTCGCAAGTGTGGTAGAAAATTTTGGGCCTAGCAGAAAGCTGACGCGACCGATAATGTATACTGGTCATCCCCTGAAGAGGGAATAAAGTTAGCCGACTGGTAATTTAGGGTGTTGACCATTTATGGCTCCAGCAAATATGACACCGCTGGTAATATTGAAGTATTTGAGAGTGTAAAGATCCAAGGCTTCCTACATGGAAGAACTCCGGGTCCAGTTCACTCTAGGGTTTGCCCACCTCTCCCCTTGTCATTGGCATAATTTAAGGAAAGTTAAATTACCAAAATATTGCCAATGGGTGAGACCCTAGACATAGCCAGCAATTTGATCAAGTAACACAGGTACCACATCTCGTCTACTTGTCCCGGCTGAGTAACCAAGGTGGTAGAGGCACAGACACCCTGAAAGGGGCAGAAGGAAAAGGGGGACACAGTTTACCTTTCCTCCTTCCTGTAGAGAAGCTTCATACTAAAATGACTATGACTCATCACCAGACACGTATTTTGATGTCATCCAAGGAAGGGTCAAACCCAGAATCATCATAGACAAGTGCTGACAGGATCGCTTCCAGCCTAGTGAGCGGTTACACGCACGTGAAATACAAGTTGTGTTAGCGATAAAGAAACACAACAGCCTCCTCGACGTGTGGCAAAAGAACCAAGGGCAACTCACCAGTGCAAACTATCACGAACTGCCACGAAGCACCCCGAACAAAGAAGCAAGAGTCAATAAAGCTGCTATCACCTGAAAGGAATTCATGGGTGAAATATGAAGAACATCTCCTGCATACACAAGGAAAGAGTCCCACTGAAGGGACTGATTAGCTCATCAGAAATACCCTAATTTTAAAAGTTGTACACCAAAACAAAATTAATTTTACAACTGAACTTTCACCCTTTTACAATTAACCTGGAAAAGAAAAACTTAAGGCCACATTTCAATTGCTTATCAACACCTTGGGTTAATAAAATAAAAGTGTAAGTTGGCTGAGTGCGGCTATGAGGTAGGGGATAAGCTCCTGCAAGTGCCCAGAGGCAATTAGTATTTGGATCAGAACACACTTTCATATCCATGAGGGTTTGCAGGTTACGTGTATCCCTACTTGGTGTAAGGCCACATGGAACGTCTGCCGCGACTTAACGGACACCTTGTGGCAGTGTTCGGTGCCTAAACGCTGTGAGCACTGAGAACCAGGCCTCGCCATCAACAGTTCCATCACGGTGTGTGCTCTGAAGCCCAAGTGTTCCCAGCTCTGAGAACGTACCCTCTGGCATCTAAACACGGTGAAGAGGGCGAGCACAGAGTCGACTAGCTGAACTTGAGAGACAGAGTACCTCTGTGCGGGCTCTACCGTTCTGCCTACCATGGTATGCAGAAAGGTTGGCCGTGCTAGTGCGTGTGGGTAAGCTGGAAGTGTATTGGTTCGAATGAGTAGGTTTTGCTAGGTCACATGCGTTTCCCTCTGCGGAAAGGTGTTATGTCTGCAGGAATGGCGTTCACACTAGTCAGGTGAAGTTTTATTTATTCCCTGTTATGGGAAACAAACATGTTGTGTCGCACTACCTCCTAACACTGGCAAGAGCTTAGGGAAGCTTTATACCTACGTTATCTATCTAGGTAGAGGCGACCTGGTCCTGAGCTAATAATGGTGGAGTAGACAAGCACTATTAAAATAAAATAAACTTGTCCTAACTCCTTACGCATGTGTTGCCCAGAAGGGGCCGCAGTGTCTAGGTGTGTAGACAACGTTTGGCATGAAATCTTCGGTGAAGACTAAGAAGGTTGAGAAGAATTGCTCCAGCGACGAGGTGCCTAACCAAGCTGGGTTAGGCTTGATGGCAAGGGCCAAAGCGAGCAGGCTGGTCAGATCTCCGGCAACAAGTGCAGTGGAGAAATGAATACTGGTCCTGAGCGAGCCTAGTGACCTGCTATTTATACTTTTGGCGGTCACACTCCCCTTCAGTCATCTGGATAGGGGTGGTTGCTGGAGAGGAGGTTGGTGATAGCGTAGCATCCTCAAGGCGTGACGTCACCGGCTTTCTTGGAGATGAGGCGACGGAACGTACTGGTGTAGCCATCTACCTGCATGCAGTGGTACTCTGCCTTGATGCATAGTTTCGGTGGACTGGTGAATAATAAAACATGCAGGTTGGAACGTCCGTTCTTGTTGTAGCCAACAGTACAATTCTTGACATCTCATTGCATGTCAACAATAAAACTCCATTGAAATCAGGCGCAAAGCTTGTCTGCTGATTAGTTGAATGTCTGTTTTAAACCATTGTTGGAAAGACATCATGCGTCAGTGTTTTATGCCATGTTTAGTGTAAGAATAACTCATGGTGCAAGCATTTCATGTATGAATCAGTAGATTTCACATGATAAAATTTTTATCAATAATACTGAGACATAGTTATCATGATAAGGAATTAATTACAGTTTTTTTGGTTGGTGTAGACAACTGTGATAGGCATTTTTGTTAAATTGCTAGTATAGGTTGTTCATGGTAAAATGAGCACTTTTGAGACCATAGTTACTTTTTACTCAGACATTTTTTATCATTTAACCACCTTTTTAAACAAATATTGCCATGTAAGTAATAAACACAGTATGTGTATTCCACTGGACTCGGAAGTGAATGTCTAGGGATAAAATGAGATAGATTTATTTACTATTATTCCAAATAAGAGGGTTTTCCAAAGTGCTCACTTTACAGTGAATAGCCTAATAAGGAAAAAATATACCCAACTGTATACAGTAATGTGCAACTATATATACAGTATGTGCTGTTTCTGTCTACAAATAACAACCTGGGGTACTTGTGCTCGTGTTTTACCAAAATATGACAGTACAAGCCATGTAACGACATCTTACAAAAAATGAACAGATTGTGCTTTGTGGGTAGAGAAACATAGGGTTGGACAAAGAAAATGTGACTTCCCTAGGTTTGCAATGTATGTCATTAACAGCAAATAATTTGACTGTTTAACCTTTAGCACAATTATCTTAGTTTGGTGCTAAAATAAATTACATACCCAAGTAATTTTTGGATGAATAAATTTTTTTCTGGATGCCAGTGTAAAAATTAATGGATGCTCTTTTTTGAGGTCAAGCTATATTTAGGTGGTTACAGTATTTTTTTTTCTGAGATTATAAGTAGTTTAGTAGCCTCTTACCTGCCAATTTTTTGTATTTTATTTTGTTTTGTCCTCAGAGGCCTGATTTCACAGCGGAAAAGGAAGCTGCAGTAAGATTGGCTGTGGAGCAAGAACAAGTCAGATGGGAAGCCAGGCTTGAGAACGAGATCAAAGCTATTAAAATGAGGGCAGATGCTGAAAAACAGGTTTGTGTAACAGTTGTCTTTTTACATGTAGCATTTTCTGTGTCGATTGTCACACAAACCAACTACAGTGAAACCTCTTCAATAAAAATCCTCTTTAATACAAAGTTGTCTTCTTTCTTCTTGGAGTGAGATTGACGTGCCATGGGCGGTATCTGTTATCCGATCAAGCTTCCACTGCTGGCAGTTCCAACAACATCGCCTCTGTAACCTACATACTAGTCCAAGTGGTCTGCCTGGCGTGGTTGTAGGCGACACACACCTCATGTGGTGCACATCCCTTGTAGGTTTGGTTTAATCTTGTCTCTGTAGGTGGTTCTTTAGGAAGGGGTACCAAACATGCATCCTGTCTGCACAACAGGGATGAAAAGCTTTTTCCCCTGCACTGCTTTTCCTCCTTTACTTGCCCCCACCCAGATGGGTATCAATTTGTATCATGCAGGTACCTCCGCTCACTCTCCATACTGTTCAGCTGACCGCATGCTGACTTCTGTATGGTAGCTTCGTTTATGAGACCATCCACCATACTCCACGCACCAGTTCATCTACCGTGAAGTTACCGTACTAGCTGATAAGTAGTCAGTGTTACCATACTGGCCCACCCATGTGTCATCCAGCTGTTGCTTTTCAAGGGTCGCACTGTTCCCTATGTGAGAGTAACGTATTCCGCTATCTTACCCTTCAGGCAATGTGGGCCCAGGCTGGGATATTCACTTCAGTTACCCTGGTCTATCACCACTTAACTAACCCTTGTTCTTTCCCAACAATCCACTACCCTCTCAGGTTCAGGCATGACCCAAATTCTGAAACCCTTCAGTCGTACACCTAGAGTACATTGCGGACAACCCTCTACCTTAGTGTGGGCATCTGGCTACCAGTGATACTGTATCTTCTTCGGGGGAACCCTGGGGCTCAGAGCAAGTCACTCTAAGAAATACACTCAAAGGAGACTTGGTTACCAGCGATAGTGCTGACTCTCTAAGTTCTCTAGAGAGTGGTTGTCGTGCTGCCTCCCACCTTAGGGGTACAAACACTTCCCAAGTTGGAAACTTTCCTTTTTCAGCTGTGTCTCTAGCTATCAGTGTATACGTGTCTGGGAATCACTGAAACATGGAGCAGGGCTCATCATCTTCAGGTGGAGGGATGTTCTCTGGTGGGAAGTTGTTAGTTCCCTGGGCACTGGTGCCAGAGAGAAGCTTGATCTTTCACTATAAACAGTTTAGGCCTTTTTACTCTTGAACATAACAGAGTCTTAAGTGTGAGCTTTTACCTTCCTACATGCCCCACCATGCAGCAGGGAGGGAAAAGGCTGAGAAGATAGCTGCTGGGCAGGCTAAATGTTCAGTGGAGCAGGGAGCCTATGGTCAGAGTTTATTCTCCCATGTAAGAGGAGGCCACAGAGGATCAGCCTTGCCTAAACGCTTTCCTGCACCTGCCAGACCAACCTCCATCACCTCAATTAAGCACCAGGTCACCTTTAGATCAAGTCTGCCATCTGCTAAACCTATCAGCACACTCACTGTATTTTCTCCTTTCCAGGCAATAACACTGCCCGTTACCACTTCAGCCATGTAGAGCTCACAACGAAAGTCCCCAGACACTAAACTACCTTATTAATGGAGCTACTACATGCTTCCTGGCTTCTAAGGGTAGAAGATCGACCATGTTAATTTTTATTCTGAAGGGGCCTATGTAGCTGCGCATTCAAGGTCAAGAAGCGAGGGAGTGGTACGGGCGACACCAACACGCACACTCATACCTCGTCGCTCCTATGCGCAAGGCTTGCGGTGTTTCCGTCGTAACACTGTATTGTGCAAATTATATCTGTAATATAGAGGTTTTATTACACGCAATGAAAGCCCACAGATTAAACTATGTCCGTATCTTTGTACTTTTGCCTTGCTGCTTAAGGAAACTGCATACGCAAGTTTTAAAAATGTGATATTTGACCATTTTCACAAATTTTTTACTCCAAGAATACTCTTAATATGACAAAAGTAAAAAAAATAGGGCCATAAATAGTTTATCTTTTCTGAAAAAAAGTTATATTTCCAGAACTTTTATTTACTGAAATACGTGTTTATGCACAAACAACAATTTCACAGAAAACGTTTCAGTAGATAGGACCCTTAATACAGAAATATTTGTTAATCTGCGTTACATTGTAAAGTCAAATCTGCTGGTAAAAGGAAGTTATGGTGGTGATAAGAATGTATTTATTTTGCATGGTTTATGGGTTTCTACTGTTTCTACGTGGTATTGTTGCACGTCCAATGTAGAGGACTGGCCTGGTAGCTTTGCGGCAGGGTACAAAGTCAGGTTCGGCTAGCATGATCTTTTGCTTCAGGTTATTGACTTTTGGCAGAATACCTTGGCCACGTGTAACCTTAGATGACGGCTTGACCTGATTTGTCTCTTGACTGGCGTATGTGATCCGGTACTCTATAAGCTTTTGTGAACTGTCAGAGCTGGAGGTTGAGGCTTCCAAGGACTTATCTGGCTGGCTTAAATACTCAGCGATCCTGGGGTGTGGGTGCCTTGAAAAGGTCCTTGGGAACCTCTGGAGCTATAGGAATCTGCAAACGGTGCAATGCCTGGGCTTAATCCTTCGGCAAGTGCTGGTTGAGTGCAGCGATGAGGGAAGGGGTAAGCTCTTGCAATCACACAGAGGCAGTTAGCATCTATTTTACTTGCTCGCAGATACCACTCCGACAGGAGAAAGGCATCTAGATTAGACACACTCACGTCTGTGAAGTGATCACAGGTGACCACATGGAACATCTGCCAACTCAACGGATACCTTATCGCAGGGCTTGGCGTCCAGTAACTGTGAGGAGCTCTGAGAGTCACGCCTTGTCGCTGACAGTCCCTGGACATGGGTGTGGGTCTCAGAAGCACACAGTCTTCCCAGCTCAGGGAACGACCTCTCCGGCACCAAAACGCAGTGGAGAGGGCGAGCACCGAGCCGACAAGCGGGACTTGAGAGACGGAGTACTTAGATGTGAACTCTGTCGTTCTGCCTACCATGCTATGCAGAAAGGTTGGCTGGCCCTAGTGCGTTTGGGTCTTTTGACAGGGTTTTGACTCGTATGAGTAAATTTCCCGGAGTCACCTGGAATCCCTTGCTTAGTGTGAGGTACACTAGGAGAGGTGCTACATCTACGGGAAAGAGTACCCTTGAATCAGAAAAACTATTGTTTATTCCATTTGATGGGAAATAAACAAGTGGCGTCGCACTACCTCCTAACACTGGTAAGAGCTTAAGGAAGCTTAACTGTACGTTTATGTGGGTAGAGGCGACCTGGTCCTGAGCTAACTTAAACTGGTTCTACTCTCGACGCTTGTGTTGCTCAGAAGGGGTCGCAGTGTCTCGGTGTGTAAACGACTTGTGGCATCGAATCTTCAGCACAAATGCGTTGAAGACTAAGCAGGTAGAGGCGATAGAGACCAAGGAGAGAGATTTTTCCTCCGGCACAAATGCGGTGAAGGAAGGGTAGGTAGAGCTAGGAGCCCGAAGCGAGCAGGATAGCTGTTTGCGGACAGTGAGGGCTGAAGCAGGCTGGTCAGTTCCCAGCAGCGAGTGCTGTGGAGGAATGAAGACTGGTCATGAGTCAGCTTGTGACTCGCTCTTTATACTTGGTGGGTTCTTTTCCTTCAGTCAGCTGGATACAGGTAGCACTGGAGAGGGGGTGGTGATAGCATAGCTTCTTCAAGACGTGACGTCACCGGCCGGCTTGGAGATGAGGAGACGACAAAGTGTACTAGTGTAGCCATCTAGCGGCGTGCAGTGGAACTCTGCCTTGATGCATTGTCTCAGTGGGCCAGTGAATAATACAATCTTCAGGCTGGAACATCCATTCTTGCCAGAGTAGATGGCATGAAGTTTTTAACATCTCGTTGCATGTCAACAATAAAAATTCCGTTGAAATCCGGCGCAATACTTGCTGACTGATGAGCTGAAGTCGTTTATTCCATTTTTGAAAAGATTTGTCAATACAAAGCTTATTATTACCAACTCCAAAATTCAGGTGCCTTAAGCTTTGTGAAGAGAGTTCACTGTATTTGATATTAGATAGTGCAGCTGCAAGTTGTACCAGATCCTGTGCAGAAGCCCTGAACAAATCAACTTTGATATAGGCCAAACTGCATTTTCAGCAGTTGTATAAAATCTTTGTTTGCCATTGTGGTTCTGATCAGAGGTGCTCTAAAACCTTGTTCTGTCACTTCTACTTACATAATTTTTCTCGTTAATATGTGACAAGTCACATGATCCTCAAATATTTTTCTGGATACAAAATCATATTGTTATTATCACCTATCTAAAGTAGAAATATTTGAGAATCATCAGGAATGTTGCAGCCAGTTTTATAAAATTACGCTATGTGCAAAGTTACTACACTGGTGTTTGCTCACTCATCGATTTGTACCGATTGTATTTTGGGAGGTTGCAGTAGATGGGATATTCTGCAAATTTGTATCTGGGTACGTTATGAGTAACTTTCCAACACTTGCTGTGAGGGAATTGAGAACCGTTTATGGGGAAAATCTCTTAGTGTATCCTATTGTAATGAAACTTGCATCTTCCTGAATGCAAATGCTAATGATGTGCATGTTTTATTTTCATAAAAAAAATAATCTGCTGTTTTTACTATTTCTGGAGAACTGAGAGAACCATAGAGTGAATGTGGGCTAGAAAGCATTTGTTCTCTGTATTGTATTATGATAATTTCTTCTCATACAACGTGGAATGTCTTGTATGCTAACAGAATATAATCAAAACCACTCGGTTGCATGCTATTAGTATGCTATTTATGCAAATATCTGCTTTGGATTTTGTACTTTTCCTCCAAGGTTCAATGCTGCCATATTCCAATTAAGAAAGATAATCATAGGTACATATTATTTATCTGTTGGAAATTCAAACACAGACAGCCACGTGTCTGTCATTGTGTTTGATGGTTCTTCAGTGAGCATGTGAGTTAATGTTGTGAATATGTGTAGAAGACAAAAATATGTCTCGCTCATCTTTAGTGGAATCACAGAACAGTTTGTGGTTGCAGGTGTGGTTCAACGAGGTGATAGGGCGGGTGGTGGAGAAGAAAGATCGCCAGTTGGATGCTCTTCGTGCCCGCGAGTCCTCCCTTGTTGAGGAGTGCCAGAGGAATCGAGAAGAAATTCAGCGTCTTAACAGGGCGCAGAGTTGTAGGCAAGATGCGCAAATTACTACTGAAAATAACTAGTTCAGACTAGTACAGTGCAGAAAGAATTGTGTAGTTTTGTAGTTGTGTTTTTTACATTAGGGAAATACTGATGTATACCGTAATTAAAGCTGACAACTTATATCTTGATTATCTAACGAAGTACAGGCATTGCAAATCTTGAAGTACATTTACATTTATGCTGTTGTTACTATAGAGGCTTTCAACCACCAAATTCATTAAGATGAAAGAAATAATAAATAATATTGTAAATTTGTTACTCTCTGTGTGGACATGTTAAAATAAATATTTTTTTGTACACTGAAACCTTGATTCGAACTCAATTAATTCTAAAATATATGTAAATTGAAGTAGTTGATAGCCCTCAAAAGTAAGAATAGGATTTTACATGCTTTGGAGATAGAATGATTTAAAAATGCTGCATATTATGTTAGGTCTACTACTGATTCTGAATATAATTCATAAATACAGCAAACAAAATTCCTGGAAAATCCTGGAAACAATCATAAATATCCTGGACAATTCAGGTCCGATTAAATAATGAAAGTGATTAGAAAATTATTTGTCACTGAATTATTGCACTACCTAAATTTGGTGCAGCTGTAATGAATGTTTGAGGTTATGTCACTATCAAGAAACATCTTCAGCATCAGCTTTATGAATTTATTACTTAAATTTCGACACGTGCCTCTTATACTACTATTAACTACGATTACGACTCATCGTCTTTCACGTGAAGTATACCCTTACTTCAAACCACGCAAGAATTGTTACAGCAAACCAATACATGGTTGTTGCGCTCCTCTTAAATCTACCGGGTGGCCGAACACATGGTATCAAGGTTGCGCAACCAGCATGCTTGCCACCTCCCCCCTCCCCCCACGCTGAGTACTTTCAGCCACTTCAGGGCGTGACCGAGCGCCACCGAAGATCCACAAAGCAGAACATGGATGAGAGGGTTCTCACCTCCCATGCCAGTCTCCTGGCAGAAGGACGTCACACGCCTTTCCCGCACCCCGCCACGGCAGCCTAGACTTCTGACTATATAAGTCCATGCGCAGCGGGGCTCCAGAGTCTTTCGTATTTCTTCTCTAGAGAATACCCCAAGCGCTCCTTAGTGCTGGGGCATCCAGTAAACCTCGAGTCTTCAGTAGCCATCGCGGTTACTCCCAGCGACGACAACAGTATTTGTCAACTATCGAACACGAATATACCTTGCTACTATAACATTAACTTATTTTGTCTCTTCTAGACTCCTGCAATTAGACAGCTTTAGTTCAGTAGTTATATATTCAGTTTGCTAGTTCAACTTTCCCTCTAGTCTAGGACCAGGTTGCCTACGCCTGGCTAAAGAAGTTTACCTTCAGTACTCCATCTGCTTGGTAGGAGATAGCTTGGGTCACTGTGTTTATTGAGTTCTCAATAAATGCAGCTTTGTTCTCTATCGAAACGCTTTTTTTTCTGGAGTAACTTCCACTTTGCCATCTAGGAATAATTCGCACTGTGCACTGCCGTCAGAAACCGGGTACAATTAAATCCGAACTAGTTTGACTGAGGCCTCCCTTCTGGGGATCTCCAGTCTGGTAACACCCATTAGAAGGCCGCCTGTTGCTTCCTACTACCCCTAGCACCTAGGTGCTGGAGGGAAGGAACACAGGAGCCACAACCACTAGGAATACTTTCCACCAAGGAGAGTCAGCAAGCCTAGATTATATCACCTACCAGAGCACCTAGGTGCTGGAGGCGGTATTGGCCTGGGTATTGCGGCCTGGCCTTGGCTGGATATATCCAGTAGAATCATTGGTGACCCACACGGCTCAACGTCTCTGATCTGCCCGCTAAAGTGGGGAATCACCGGAGGCACTGAGCTAGATTACCAGTCGGCTACTGGACAACGCTATTATAGGAAATAGTTTCTTGTCCGGAGTGCGCAACGTGTTTTGTTCAGAGCAAACCAAACTCTGAGACTTATAAGATAAGGCATGGCCGACGGCTTAAGGAACAAAAGATTGCTCATCTAGCTGCCAAGCAGCAGAATAACTTAGCTCCTCCTATGCAGAAAAGACAGGAGGAATGGGACAGCACCGCCTCACTGAGGTTATGGGCAGTCTCAACTGCTTCCGTGGTACAATATATATATATATATTTTTTTTCCCACCCCCCGTCCGAACCAGTCCCGACTACCATTCTGTGCTGAGGGGTCTAGTATTCAGGACTGAAGCTAGGTATGGACTAGCCAATCCTAGATTCTGGAGTCAAGAGTCAGCGGCCTGGAACTTGGAGTACAGTGTGAGACAACTCAGTACAATTTAATCTAAACCCAAGGACTGTAGCACCAGCTTCGCTCAGCCACCAAACTCACGTTACCAACCGACAGATGACCTTCAGAGTAAGTCAGGTTAACTAACACCTCCCGTCAGTTACTGATAACAGCGTACGTGGTCTACCGCAATAAACCTCGACGATCGCCCATAGTAACCGGGCATGTGTCTAGTGATAGGCTGGTTGTTTTCACAAAAAAACTTCATACTGCTGACCCGATATTGATACCTAGGTATCTACCCTCCCGCCCATCCGTTGCCTGCCCGTCCGTCCGTTCGTCACCCGCCCTCCCATCCGTTTGTTGCCCACCCTCCTGTCCGTTTATCATCCGTCCGCCCGCCCTTTCGTCCGTCGCCCGCTTACCGTACCGTCCTCCCGTCTGCCCACCCTCCAGTCCGACCATCGTCTGCCCGCCCACCGCTCGTCTGGCCAACCTATGGAGACGTGGTGGAATGTTTCGGTGCAGATAATGCATCTCACTGTGTATTGACCCTGCCCCTGCCAGGTGATCTAGCTGCAATACACTGTCTGGAGTGTCCGGCAATCCGTATACCGGTATTCAAGGCTGTCGGTATGACGGATGATATCATCCCAGCCTAAACAGGCATAGTGAAACTGGTGGTGGCAGTGCGCTCACTCAATTAGATGAATCCCTTCTCTGGGGCATTCTGCCTTGGCGAATCCACAGTTTCCTCCAAGTGGTCCTGCACTACCTCATCGGTGTCTGACATATTTAGGGTTTTCTTGAGTGCCACGTGGTGTTTTTTGACTCCCGAAGTGTGGTCTGCTTTTAGCTCTGGTTAGGTTTCTCGCCTAAGGGTTGTGCTGACCTGGTCCGGTCTAATTAGTTTCCTAATTACGACAGGCGCCCCACGTTGGGTGCCAAAAAGTACTCTCCTTGATGCCTGACAGTGCCGGTTAGCTGACTGTCCCTGCCCTGGGTGACTTATTCGACGCTCGGCGAGTCGCGTCTCAAGGTGGCTTATTCTGATTTGGGCACAGGGGCCTGCTCGGTGACCTTGGTGGGTGGCTCAAACAAGCCCAAGGGGCATGACGGTGGGTGCTGGTACAGTATGGCGTCTCAGTATCGCAGCTTGCTCACGTGGACTAAGCAACCCAAACCCGCTGGTAAGGATACGTAGCCGTGGGGAAGTTTGGCAATAGCTCTCGCCTTCTTGGCCCATCTCTCCACTCCACCCCTACGGGTGTAAGGCATTAGGCACAAAAATCGGAGCTGCAAGAGGTTGGCAGTTGACATGTCAGTGTTCACGTGTAGGTGCAAATTACTGCAGCCAACACCGCAGGGTGATGGTTGCGAGAACCGCACAGTGTTTTCCTGTGGGGGTAGATTTTCCTGCACCAGGATGCAGCTCTCTCGGCACCACTAGGGAGCAATGAGAGTTGAGCACCTGGCCGGCAAATCTATCCCACCGGGAGTGTACCTAGTGTAGTGGCTCTACCATTCCTCCCATGTGGTGCAAGGAAAGGGTGGCCTTCTAATAATGGTGAGGTGAGTGTCCAGTGGTCACTGGTCTCCCTGGACTTCATGAAGTTGCCCTACTCGGCACTACAAAGGGAGCGATGATATAAGGGGCGACTTCGAGCCGGCAAGCCAACTTCCAGGGGGTGGTATCCTAGTGTCGTGGCTCTACCATTCACTGCCGGGGCAGAGAATTGGTGGCCTTACAAGGATGTGCTGTTGTGTTGTTAGTGTGCGTTCGGAAAAGCAAAAATCCAGTCTCCTGCTGAGTCGTCCAACTCCGATATGACACAAGGAAGGAACTCGGAGTGAAAGTCAAGATAACTGGTAAGATCGGTGTTTATTTATCCAGAGGAAATAAACACAGATGGTAGAGGTGCTGTCTCCTAATTCCCCATGGGCTGTGTGGAAGGTAAACACCCTATCATATGACAGGGGAAGGCACCATGTGCTAAGCTAGCGGGATAGGTAGTTAACTGGTGTGTGAGTAACCTCGGGGTGAGCTCTACTCTCAGGTTTGTCCGTAAGGGATCGAACGTATCTAAGTGTTGTAACTGTCGATGGCCACTGGTTCTTCCTTCGGTTATGTGCTGTAGATGATCTTCGGCCCCACGAGGCTAGCGATGAAGTAAGGATAGGTTTGAGCCTCGGCACCAAGAGCTGGAGCGATGAGGTCCCAGGAAAAACGAACGAGAACTGTAGCAGAACTGACCGATCGGGAGGCCGGGATTCATCTCTTTATATACTACTCGGCCATCCCTTCTTCCACTGGCATAGGCGTCTGGTGAGGGGGAAACAGCAGGTGAAATCCCAGGGCCATGATCCTCTGTGCATGCTGTGTAGTGGAGAGTGGTAAGATCTAGGCATCATGCAAGTGGTGGCATCTCGCGGCACACTGCTGTACTTGCCCCAAACCTCTTGCCTGGTGTCGGTGGCTCATCGGGCAAAATAATAAATTATTATTGGGACGTCTGTCCCGGCACGGTAGGTAAAGCAATCTTGCAGGCTGTGGCGGCGGCATGACTCATAGACCAGCTGTTAGGAATGCAGTTGCAGTGATGAGTAGCAGTCGTTTAGTATTAATAGACGAGACGTCAGTCATAATAGGAAAGGTGCAATGTCTTCAGGAACGTGGTACTCAAAGATCAGTTTTAAGCAATGTTTATTGTTTATTCCTTGTTACTAGAAATAAACACCTGGTGATGTCCTTCCTACCTTTGTCAAAATCTTTACAGGAAGCTGAACTACGCATAACAGGTAGAGGAAACCCATTTCTAGGCTAGCGGGGGCGGGGTAGTATAGCGCTGGTGAAACAACTGAAAACTATATAACTGACTACCTAGCGTATTGTTGCCCAGAAGGGGCCGCAGTGTCTATTGTGGGCAGACAATGTAGCGGTATGAGTGGCATGGTGCTTCGACGACTAAGCAGGGCATGACTGGATAAGTTCCAACAATGGAGCTTGAGGAGAGGTTTTTCTTCTGGCATAAAGGTGTGGTGAAGGAAGGAGGGTGTAGTGAGGAATGAAGCTGGCGAGAACTTTGGCGGCTAGCGCAGTGAAGATTGTCAGGCTGGTCAGTTCTGACAGCAAGTACGGTGGGAAAATGAAGACTGCTCCTGAGTCGAATTCTGACTCTGTATTATACTCTGCTTGGTGGCTGCCTGGGCACTCATTGGCTGGCATCTTGAAGGCAAGGGGTGGTTGCTGAGTGGAAGGTGGCGAAAAGCATAGCTCTCTGGCATGATGTAACCAGCCGGTTGGGAGGAGTGGAAGACAAACGACGAAACATACTATTGGTGACATTTAGCTGTGGTTAGTAGTACTCGTTGCCTTGAGGTGCGGTGCATTGCATCGGTGGGCCGGTGAATAATACAACGTTCATTCTTGCCATGCAGACAGTACAATCTTCTGACCTCATGTGGCCAATGGTATTGCAAACTCTGTAGAAATCGCGCTGCGGGCTATGCTGATGAACTGAAGTCATCTAATTACCATTGTTGAAAATTTGTCATGCGTCAAAGTTGAGGAACCGAGAATATAATTTGGTTTTCAAGGCTAAGAACCAATGGAACCGGAACGTACAACTGAATTTGACTCATCTGTAGCAAGAAGATTCTGAAGGTAGAAAAATTGTTGCATTCTAAGCAGGAAAACTTATTGAAAGGGTCAAATGATGCATTTCAGTACAGATATGGTGGAAAATATATGGAAGTCGTTAGGTGCCAGGAGGAAAGGATCCTCCTGCTTTCCCAAATTTCTCGTGGTGCAAGGTTTATACTTATATGAACACTGTTCTCATAATATACCTGGCTTATATTGCAAACTGTTTCGTATGTCTGGTGTGTAAAGTATGTGCACTACATAAGCTGCAATACATTTTAGAGGAAAATATTCTACTCTTGATATTTTTTTAGTGCCATTATTCGTGTCTCGTGCTTATGCCCATTGAGTGAATCAAGCTGAGTTTCAGTTATAAATTTTTGATAACAGCAACATTACAAGCTTATTTAGCAGGAAAGTCACTTAAATGGGAATTTAATAAGAATTTTACTGTATTGCAAACAACATGACTGACATTAAGTGTTGGTTGCAGAAGTTTGGACTTGGTCCCAAGCATGAGTGCATCAGACAGAGCTCGGCTGGATGGGGAAACTGCGGAGGAGACTCTAGAAAGTGGTCATTCCAGTCTGCCGTGCACCCTGGACAGCAGCAGTGAGAGGAAGGTCCTTTCTCCAGCTGAAATGAGTTCATCTGTGGCAGTTGTGCTGTAAGCAGTTCATCTTGTCATTATTTTTTGCAGTGCATTGTCATGTTAGTGTGCTATAACAAATAATTTTATTTGCAAAGTATTTTACATTGCATATGATAACATGAGAGATTACTATGTTAGATGTGGAAATCAGTATTTCTTTGATTGATTAATCATATCAGCATCTGTCACTTATGCTTTTATTATTTTTAAAATACAATTGTGATTATTTAAATTTTAGGTTCATTTGTTTACGTGAATGTTAGAGGGTGACATTTAAAGTGGGATATTATGTAATTTACAGTGCTTGCATCATTTTTTTTATAATCGTTTGGTTTAATTTATTTTCCAAGAACAGTATAAATAAATTTTTGTATGTAATTATAGAGAAACTACAAAATTATACTTCATTTGCTTGGAAGATGAAATTGCGTATTGCAAGGTTTACACTGGGAATCCCGAGGGATGAGTGATGTTTGTGTTACACATTCACTACAGTATGACATAGCTGAATTTTGTAATTACTGTTCCAGAGAGGGCAGCACCAGTCGGGATGTGGCAACCAGCCCGGAGCCGGCACAGCGCGGTTCTCTGTCTGAACAAGTGTTGAAGGAAAAGTTGGTAAGTTGTTTAGTATTGGGTTGTTTGTGGAATTGTTCTTATACAGTAAACTGCCGATTAACCATGTTATTTGGGGCTAGAGAAAACACCAATAAGCGAATGTGTTAAAACAAACCAGGGTAATCAAATTTACATGTTTTTGCTATCAATGGAACAGTGATATTGGCTCCAAAAATCATGATAAAACACAGTACCAATTATACAGTGTCATTACAAATGATCTTTCTTATTACAAAAATTAACTACTTACATGTTATAACACTCAGATACATGAAAATTTTTTCAATGGAAAGGGAAAATCAAAAATTTTTTTAAAATTTGGTTCACATCATCACATCACCTTTGCCCAATGTGAGCACCCTTTGTCACATGACACATCGAGCCTGTAGTGCAATTCCTGCCATACATGTTGTAATATTGGACAATCCACTAATGCAATGGCCTCTTCGATGCAAACACAAAGATCCTGGATGGTTAATGGTAAAGGTGGTACGTGTGTTGTTTGACAAAACCCCAGAGAAAAAATCACAGGGTGTAAGATCGGGGAAACGTGGAGGCCAATGCAAATGTTCATTATCGTAACCGACAAGTATGCCCAATCCATCTCTTTGAGAGTCGTCTATCGAGTTCATGCCTGACACTCATGTGGAAAAGGGGTAGTACCCCATCCTGATGGAAAATGAAAACTTGTTTATCCTGTTCCATTTATGGAAGAAGCTGTAACATTTGCAGGTACGAGATCCCCGTGTTTGTGTTCTCGTCTAAAAAGAAAGGGCTTTACGCCTGTCTGATAACACAAAAAAAACATTTAACTTGGTTGAGTCACACACATGCTCCACATAACCTTTAGGATTTTTCAGACCCCTGATCCTGCATTATGTTTGTGCACTTTGCCCGACAGATGGAAGGTGGTTTCATCACTGAACACCAGTCATTTCGAGAAACCATCAGTTTCCATTTTGATTTGCATGTCCTTGCAGACAGTCACTTGGTTTCGTCGTCCATTTTCAGGGCCTGCAACAATTGCAGACAGTACGGATGGAACAGCAAATGTTTCTGTAAAATTTTCCACACGGTTGCGGAATATCAAATTATTTGCTGGCTGTTGCGGTGGACTCCTTACAAAACTCTCTTGCACATGCTCCACAGTTAGCTTGCTTACTGGTGGACTGCCGATTGACTTTTGCTTACAGATGCAAACTCTTGTTTTGAAATCAGTATACCACTTACAGATACTGGGCTCACTGGTTGCATCTTCACCAAACTTCATTTTAAAGTCACGTTGCACAGTGATAACAGATTGGCAGACGTGAAAATCCATCACACAGAAAGCCTTCCTGTCTTCGTTGGTAGCCATTTTCTCTCCTATCGCCCTAGCGGTGAAATCAATAACTATGCGACTGCTGTACCAATCAGGGATGGGTCAATACTACATTTTCTTGACTACATTTTCTTGATACACAATACCAGTTTCGATACCAAAACATTCTCATGATACTCGATACTGATACTTGTCTGGCTACCAATTAAAATTGTCATGAACACAATACTACTTGGCCTAGAAAATTGCTCATTTTGCTAGTATCATTGACACACACTGAAACTTTATAAATACTCACATTACACTGGAAACAAATGGTGTGGCCTGTAACCTAAATGTCCTTAACCAATGATAAACCAACACAGTCTCCTTCGATTCTATAGAATCACGTTTCCATAGTAAAAGCTGTAATCAAACTTTGAGGAAAATGATACCTCAGTACACACTAATTTTGTGATTTTGCAGTTTTTTTATTTTATGCCTTCAAGGAATTTACTTTAACGTTACATAAATATTGAAATTATCTGATAGAGCCTAGCCCACAGAATACGCGGGGTAGGCCACGACAGGTATCAGATAATTATGGTTTTTTTGTTGTGAATATTTAATAATGCAGTTGCATCACAGCTTATGGAATCTGCGGGCTAGACCACGACGGGTATATCAGATAATTATGGTATGTGTGGGATTTACAATAACTACTCAGTTTGCTGTCTTGTGCCTCTCAGCACTTACTTGCAACTCTCTACCTGCTTTTATTGTACCTGAAATATGTACCATAAAAGTGATTAATGGGATAAAAATGAATTATTAATGAAACATTTTGGTGCGGCATATAACTGTCGTACCTATTGGGTGTACAATAACTACTCAAGTTGCTCACTCAAGCCTATCAGCGCTCGCTCGCAACTCTCGACTCGTTTTTATTGTACCTCAGTTATCTACCATAAAAGTAAATGTAAAAAATCATAATGGTGCAATGTATTGGTTGCCTAAAAACACCCTCAAGTTGCTCGCAGCTGCATGAATAGTATTACGCTACAAATAAAATATGGTATATTATGATGTACTTGTACAGCGAAGATTTTTTGGAATGCTTGCTGCCAGCCAGATAATTAGGGTACGCATTTAAAAGTTGCTGTTAATGTCTTGTGAACCGTTGGACTTAGGTCAAATTTTATGGGTGCGTTGGAATGCCCAAAGGACGCAGATTAAATAATTGTATGCTTTTCGAAAGTATTGTATTTATTCCTGAAGTTATGGTATGATTATACCATAAATATGGCATGAGAATATGTTTCATGTAGATTAAATTACGGAATGCTTTTCGGAAGTATCGTATGCATTACAAAAGTTATGGTACACTAGCACGAGAAAATGGGTTTTAAAATTTGATACTTTTGGATACATATTCTAATGCGATACTCGATACTGTAAAGTATCGAGGGTATTGAGGTATCGCTGTATCGAGGATCCCATCCCTAGTACCAACTACTAAAACTTTTTGTGTTTCCGTTTGCATTGAGACAACTTCCATGTATCTGAGTGTAATTAAACGTGAGTTATTAATTTTTGTAATCGGAAAGATCATCTGTAATGCTGCGTGTTAAACGACACACTTTACAGCATTGCCTTACCGCCGCACGGATAAGCGAGATTCATGTCGCTTTCTGAACCCTGAACTGTGACATGATCCATGTGGTTTTGGTTGCACTAGATCAGGCACGCTGGATCAAGATTACAGGTTACTGTTGGAATACCAGGGCCTTGGATTATGTGTAGTAGGTCGAATTGGTATTCAGCTTGGCACAAAGTCTGGGACTGCGAGCACACCTTACTTACTCATAATCTGTTTCTCCAACTGTAGATGTGGTTGGGTACCACTGGTGCTGGCCCCAAGCTCTGGTGTCTTACTGCTGCTGTCAACAGCTGGAATGCTGGGTTCTGCAGGCAGTCTGGCTGCTTGTTGACGTGTGGTGCTAGTAAGAAATACACCTTTTGAATAAAAACACACGGGTAGGAACAAACTTTTTTTTATTATGTATTAATAAACAAGGTGGCGCGTACTATCTCCTACCAAGCAAAACATGGTCAGAAGTAACCTACGGTAAAACAGGTGGAGGTGACCTGCTCCTAAACTAACTTGGTATAGAATGAATTTGACGACTATAAAAACAACTCGGTTGCAGCTACTCTAACTCGGGATGTCTCGAGACTTTAAGAAAAAGGTGCCACTACTTTTAATGGCAGTGGGTGTAGTTGCTACCAGAAAGTAATGGGTGTTGTTGAATCAGGAGTAACTACAGCGGAGAGTGTGGTATTGGTGTCTGCAGGCTTACTGATGAAGAGATGGTGGTAGATGCTGCAGAACCTTTGGAGCTGGTGGACTGCAACCCCTGGAGCCTCTGGAGTTCTTGGAGATGGCCGTGAGGACCTAAGCTTTATTAGAGAGCCCCAGCACACAAAGTGGTGCTATGCCCTTGCCACCAAGGACGTGGCAAGTTGTGCAAACTGTCAGAAGATCCAATAACTCCATAAAAGAACAGGAAGAACCCCTCGTTGAAACAGAAATGTTTTGAAACCTTAATTTTAAAATGTACATAAATTTAGTGTTAACCAGCAAAATTAATGAGTAGTTTCAAGAGTATATATTAGATTCCTTTTTTTTTAAATTTGATTTCATATTGGTTTGCACTAATACAACTATATCTGATTCCTTTAAAACACAAATATCTTTTAGTACCATCATAATGGTTTTAAAAAAATAGAACATATATAAAATATTAAATTGTTTGCAAAAAAGTACAATAGTGTATAAGTATCACAAAAGTTCTAGATTTCAGTTTTACTATAACCAAAATATATAGATATATATGATGATTTATTGGAGAAAATTTACAGTAAACATTGAAAGCAACCTGCCCTATATGTCAATTCTCCATACCTACAACAGAGTGCAATACACTTAACATTTTTATTTTGGCAACATTAGTTTATACTGCTGACCTAGCATAAAGTTCCGCCAAACATAGAAGGAGCGACTAGTTAACTTTTACTGTCTTTATTACTGTCAAACAAGTTGTTTGAATCCACAACATGTCCATGTATGGTGTGCTCACATGGTCACACATTACAAAACTCCCTACATTCAAGCAGACTGTAGGATGTGTTGTCACAGGCACGCGAAAATCCAGGCGCCCAGCCTATTGGCTAGCAGAGCTGATGAGATAGTCAATAGTTCGTCGAAGCGCTGCTAGCATGGTTAGGTGAAGTTTATTGCCAAGTGTTTTCCAGCATGTTTTTGCCCTTGGATTTTGGAGAGACAGTTTCTCAGTTTCTGTATCTACCAAGTTGCTACATGCACTCAGATAAAAAGTATTAATACATATTTAAATCTTGTGTGTTTCAGACAAGAAGTCAAACATCACTGATTCAGCAAGGGAAGATCAGTATAGGCTCGTAAGTAACACCGTATGCTTTTTGAGTACCGTATTTTGGTGTATATAGGCCGCACCAGTAGTTTTGATGAAAAATTTGGAATAGTTAATATTTCAAGTATAGGCTGCACTGAATTATTGTATTATTTTAAATATTGTTAAGTTACAAATCCATACAAACGTAATAAATTCAGACTTAATTTCTCCCCTACATAACATTTGTGACAGAAAGTTTGTATTATGTTGCAATGCTTACAAATATACATCGCGCTATTACTATTCCACAGATGGTAACGTGGCTTGAGAAAGCAAAACCACGGCAACAAGTTATGCAAAATTGCAACATATCAGTGTGCACTTGTAGTGCCATTACAGGCTTGCAAATTACGTAAGATATCTTTCTTTGTACAGCAGAGAAATTATTTTCTCATGTATGGAATCTATGGCTGAGCTCCAACATGTTTACATTTTACACCTGTGGAATTGGATGAAGATTATTTTGTTTATCGGTGCGAGTGAACAAATAATTGCAAGAGTGGGAAAAGTTTTTTTTTCCATCCTCATCTGCTTCTTCTCCTCCTCCTCTTCTCTTCCTTCCTTTAAATTAAAACATTAAAATGTGTTGTATACTGACAAATTTCTAAATATGTTTTGGGGGGAAAAAAATTTTTTATGCTAATATCTGGTATATAAGCCACACCCCATTTTTTTGTAGTTTTTTTTTTTCATATAAATGTGCGGCCTATACATGCCGAAATACAGTATTTAATATTTTCTTACTCTTTTTCTGGTGCACATGTTCTCCTTATGAAAAGATTATGATTTTATAGGGGTTATGCATATATGACTTTATTTTACTCACAATACGAAAAGGAAAAATATGATGTGAACTTCAATGAAACTGAAACGAAAAGGAAAAATAATTTTATAAAATCTCAGTTGAATGTTTAACAAATTTCCTAACATTTTTTCAAGTTATCTTTTGTGCAAATTCATTGCAAAACAACACCAAAAAAATATGTGTAAAGAGTATTAACCACATGGGTTTATGCCCATATTAAAATTTCTGTTTTATGTATTTATTTTAGTAATTAATCAATGAAAACAAGAGGAATATTAACAGAAAAATTTCCTTTGCTGGTGAACTAAATGAACATTCATTATACACCTGGATTTTGTTTGAAATTGAGGATTTTGGTTTCATTACAACTGTCTGCCAAAAAATTTCGGACCGAAACGAAAATGAAAGTTGTAATTTTTCATTTCCATTTTGGTATACAGAATATTTGCACAACCCTATTATTGTATGTATTTATTTATTTTTAAGTCAGCATTTGGTTAGTGCAGTTCTGGATTAAAGTCTAACGTGTCTGTCTTATTTTAGCTATGCGTACGGGTGTTTATATCTGACGCTTTGACGGCATGTCAATAGATGTACTCCTTGATGGCGTGTCAATAGAAGTACACTTTGTTGCATGTTGCTGAACTGTTATAACATGACACTACAAGAAATAAAAGAGTTGTGCTTGTCAGTTTTTGTGAGATAAAATGTTCCAAAATACAAAGAAGCATAGATAAAATAAAATAAAATTCTCATAGAGCATGATATTGGATCAAAAAATTTAGAGCCAAATACAAGGAAGTGTAGGTTTTAGGTCCAACATAAAAGAGAAGGTGTTTTATATTGAAAATATTTCTGCAGTTGAACTTGTAAGTCAGGTCATGTACTTTGTTTGGCCTGTTTATAAAACCGATTGTATAATTAGTATTCCAGATCTTTCACTCTTATCACATGTCTGCTCAAAGAAGCTTAAATGTGTTTGGTACAGTCTCTCTTTTGAAAGTAGTGAAGGAACGTTCAATATCTTCAGAAACTATTGAAAGGATGTAAAGTTTAAATTATAAATAAATTGTATTTTACTTTAATTACTAGGTAAATATCAACACATTCAAAGCATAAAATATTTAATATGTGGATTGTATAGAGATGTAGTGATCAGGCAACTGGTCTTCCACCACAGTGAAACATGCTTGACCATCAGTGAGTCAGCCCAAGATTTCTAAACTAACGTACAATGTATACACGTTGCCATTGTTTTTGTCCTGGTATTCATTCCTGGTGGGGGTAACTCCCAGATTTTCACGTGTAGGAATTGTGCAGGATGACGCTACTGATTGACGGATTTTCACGGGGATCTCCCTTTTCCTCGGCCCTTGCATGCTGGCACTGCTCCATATTTACCTCTTTTCACCCTCATTGACTCTCAAAACATTAACAGGCGTCCAAACCTATTCACTTCATTTACTCATAACTGATTTGAACCCATGGTCTTTTCCGCTGTTAGCTGTTATCCCATAACTACTTTCCGAGAGGTTAATAAGTTGGAATACACTAGAACTTAACTGATGTGACTCATCAATGTTTTCAGTAATAGGGCACAAAGTTGTTTAGGGGTGGTCAGAATAAGTGTTTTGGGATATTTGGGACCGATTTTGATACAATCTCCGTCCAATCTATATACAGTACTTCACAAATCACAATTTTTCTCATCAATTGCATGTTTAGTCATCTCCGGTGTGAACATAACAAGTTTTTTAATGGAGTAAATATAAGTCTTTCAAAAAAAAATTATACCCTGCAAGTGTTTATTGGAACTACCCTTGTCACTGAGAATGTTGAAAACATTGGGTGCATAAGTTTTACTGATTATGAAGTCTATTTTCAGTAGCTTCTTATAGGAAAATCAAAGGATTTGTTATTAAATTATTTATTAATTTCATTAGATAGAAGTATTTTGAATAAACTGATAATGGGAGGACATATATGACACCGCTTTGTCGCGAAAATATGAACAGCACTGTACCTGAGTGCAACGTAACTCATTTCAAGTACCAAGTGGCATTTTATGGGAAAATCAGAGGATTTTGAACAAGTAATTATTGAAGGTGTTAAAGAAACAAATCAAAATGATCATATTTATTTTCTGCTTTCTGAAGTATTATTATTTACTTAAAAATGCAGATGTCTATCAAACTAAGCATGCTGAACATTGCATGGGTCGTCGTTATCAACAATCAGTTCACATAATCAAACCCAAAAATGTTACATAATGTTTCCTGGTTTCCAAACTGTGCGTTTTGAATGAATAATTATTAAATTGTAATTCATATGAAAATAATTGTATGTCTTTAAGGTGCTTTGAAGTTATGGAAAATAGTTTGAAATAGAATTTTAGTGTACTTAGTATTTTGGCTTTTAATAGGTGTAAATTCTGTTGTGCTCAAAAAGTTATATATAAATGAAATTTTTTTTGCATTTGTAATTGTATTGAAAAAGATCGGAAACCAACTGTTTTTGTAATAGCCATTTCTATAGTGTGAGGTACTACTGTTTATGTTGCAATTCAGTTTTTGAAGAATTCAGATTTCGCACTTTTGTAGCCTCCTATCGGCTGTGCAGAATCGACTGCCAACTAGTGAGCCGCCACACTAATGTTACTGGCGGCGCCCACATTTAAGCCCCTAGTAGCCTGTAATCGCTATTTTTAGCAGTGACTAGTTACGAATCGTAGTTCTGGTCATCCAGCGCTGCTCCAGAATCAGTGTGTTCACACTACTAGTCTGGTCAGTGACATCACCTTAGTCA
This sequence comes from Dryococelus australis, assembly GCA_029891345.1. Taxonomy (NCBI): domain Eukaryota; kingdom Metazoa; phylum Arthropoda; class Insecta; order Phasmatodea; family Phasmatidae; genus Dryococelus; species Dryococelus australis. The sequence goes on from CM057006.1 coordinate 31,895,563, forward strand.
CTTGGCACTTGACCAATTTCTTCCTGGAGCTGCGCTGCAGAGTCCAAAAAAAAAATTTCATAATAAGTCATCAGCAAACAGTAATAAAAATCAAAGAGAAATCCAAAAACTGCACACAAATTTAAAGTTGTATTAACAAGCAACGAGATTAGGGAGCAAGTCTAAAAGCAAGCTAAATCACAATGGCCAGACAAACACAACATACAATAGTGGCATCATGCATTTAAACACTTCTGATGGCTGAGGTGGAGTCAATGGGTATTGGCTATCTTTAACAGCCTAAGGAGATGGTATCCATTTTTAGATATACACCTCGTGCAATACAGTGCTCGTCCAGAGAAACACAATGTGCAGCGACCAGGAAAAGTACAGTAAACTCATTTTTGTGCAGATTTCCTCAAATTGTCAATTTTTTTAAACCAAACTTTTTGTTTCCACAAAAAATTTGTCATAAAGGATGGTTGGTCGCAAAAAGTTGGTTTGCAACAGCCAAGTTATAGTTTATCAACTGCCTCAAACAGATAAAATATTTTCACAAAGAAAATTAAGGTTAACTGTAGAAACCTGGTAAGATGATATTGCATTGTGGCAGCTGCAGTGGAGGAATGAAGAATCAGCACTGTTAATTTAAAAACATCCTTTTGCTTAGAGCATTAACTAAATAATTAGTGGTGTTGCTGAGTGAAAAAATAGATGCAAGGTTCTCTCTTCTTTTCATGTCTTTTTGAAAGCTGCTCCACCTCTCTTGATTTTTACAGAATTTGTTATCTTGGGTTTGTATTATCTGCATTGGCATATATCCTAATTTTTTTGTGTTCTTACCTCAGACAATTTGTATAAGCATGCAATATAATAGTACAGTCGGACTTAGGTTCTGTATTGCAGCAGTGTATGAATTTTTAGGTGCAATCCAGGTGATGCAGTTCTGGTGATGTGGGATGAAGAACATTCTAACTACACCATTGTACAAGATACAAGCACATTGTATTTCCTACATTCTGACTGCATAGAAGGCCTGGGACTGAAACCTGAACCAGGTGTGTACTGATTGCGATATCTGTGTTGCTGACTTTCTGAAAGTGTTAACATGTATCTACTCTACATGAAATTAAAATTAAGATAATTTGTTGAGCAAAACTAGAAATGCTTTTGCTTTCCTAAATGAGAATCCCTTCGCACTCCTCTTGGTCTTTGGCCATGTGTCATGTAGCCTACTAAGATTTAAAAATAATAATTCCATGAATATTTTGACTCTTAGAATCAACACAATGTTGAAACAGGAAATTAAAGATTGTAGGTAAAACTGTTTTGACATAGAAGTACAGAAAGTTGAAGTAACTTTCGTTAAGAAAAGTTTTAAAAAATTGCGTAAAAAATGTGTAACTTCAGAAAGAGTTTACAGAAGCTTAATCCTACATTATATAGGTTAAAGTGTTAAACTGGTAGTACTCTATTTGTGTTGCCCTGAAGGGGCCGGCAGTTTAATGGGCGTTACAATGTGTCGACAATAGGAGTCTTTGGTACAGAATTTGGTGAAGACAGGGCAAGATGCAGGTAGGAGACTTTGGCAAAGAATGCGGTGAAGACAAGGTAGTAGGAGATGATACCCGGCATAGAGTCTCGATGGAGACCAGGGAAGCTGATGGGTTTTTCAGCACGAGCGTGCGGTGAAGGAAAAGAACAGACTGGAGTTTAAGGACTGCGGCCCGCTATTTATACTCTGGCTGGTGCACCCGGGCTGGAGTTGTGGAGAGGGTAAGCGTGGCATAGACTCTGGGCGTGTGATGTAAATGGCCGGTGCTGGTTCCAACTTGCATGACTCCGTGATCATATTGGCAGTTCCAAGTGATCGCAGGTGCACAGGCGAGAATTATGCCTTTTGCTCCCTTCGTCCTGCCCCGTAGAGAGCGGTGGACAGAGCGGTAGGTTGGTTCAAGCTGCTTTACAGGATCCTTAGGCATGGTATTCACAGGGGGTCAATCAATAAAAGCTGGTTTCAGCTCCCTTCTGGTCCCATAAAGAGCAGTGGAGGGGTATGGAATAACCTGATTGCTTCATTCACCTGGTGGAGGAGTTTCGAGTGATTGGGGCTCTACCGAATTCTACCAGGTGGCAGAACTCGGGTGGCCATCTAATGTATGTGTGGTCCGACTTTAAATAGCTCGTGGTCTGCCAGCTGCACTCTGGCAGGCTGCGTTTACCTAGGAAACGACACAGGGACACTCAAGAAATAGTACACAGAGAATAGTTGGAAATTATGTATTATATTGAAAGAACATATAACACGGAGGCCCTGAACTACTTCCTACACTAATCAGAATTGACACGGAAGTTCCGAAACCACGAAAATGCCAGCTGAAGGAGACCTGGGTTTAATCTTACAAGAATAAGGTGGTGATTCCCGCTAGGTAAGTAATTAACAACTCAATCCTAACTATCTGCCTGGTGTTCTGAAGAAACCTAGGGGGGTGTTAACTACCAGAGTGGTAATAGTGCCGTTACTGTCCCGTAAGGCAGGATACTGAAGGAAACTGTCGCAACTGTTACCACATGGAGTCAATACCAAGGACTTGTAATTAAGGAAGTAGCTGATGTCTTCAGGAGCTGTTGAAGCTCCAGTCTTCCAGAGGCGGAGGGTCTGTGAGGTTTCTGGAGAGGTTGCCTTCAACTGGTAGCTGATTCTGGCCCTGAAGAGAGCGGTTTAATCTGTGGGCGTACCAGAGAGCGCGAACCATCAATGGCTTCCTCCGGCCCAATCATGAGTGGTGTAGGAGCCGAGATTTTCTTTTGCTGGCCGCGCCAGCCCTTTTATATTAAATTTGTCCTGGGCTGGAGTGGCGAGGGGTGAGGAAGGAGATAAGCTCCTCCCCTTGATGAGCTTGGCAGCTGTCGTCTGCTGGCCGCAGGGTGCTAGTAGAAAGCATGCTGCCCTTCCTCATGGCATTGGTTAGAGGGTGCGGTGTCTCGGTCCAGCAGTACAATCTCACTTCAGGGTGAAGGGGGTGTCGACATGATATTTTGCTTGGAGAACTTATTGAACAATACAAGTTGGACTGACGAGTCTGTAATAGCTTCCAACATTGCGCCGGCGAATCCTGTAACCATGTGTCCTGCCTCTTCAGTACTGTCGGTTCATGATTTGGCCAAATGGTTGCATATTGCGTCCAAGATGGGGTGAAGTCAAGTGTGCATTCTAGATGCGTAAAAGCATCATCCGTCAATCGTCTGGCTTAGAGCAAAGAATATTTGCAGGAATATTATGTATGCTCATATCACACTATGTTGTAATGCACATATATTTATCATAAGATATTTGATGCAATTTTTCGCGACCACTAAAAGTTATTGATGTGGCTTTGTCAATTGTGTGCAGAAGTGCTACAAATAATCATTGCATATAGGTAGAAGTGTTGCGAATTCTGTTTTAAATGTTTGAGTTATGTTATTCTGGTTAAAGGCCATTAATGCTAATATAAGCACTTAGTAAGGCCTTCACAGTAGGCATAATAACCAAAATTTATATTTACGACCCTAAAAAGTGCTCACATTATCATTAACAGCCTATATATGTAAGTTGTTCAAGCATATACACTAGCTATGTTTTCATTTGATTTGAAAACAATTTCATCCTTTTTTTTTTTTTTTTTTTTTAGATGGCTTAGGAAGGAGGTACAGCTCAGCAGAAGTTGTGGATAAGGAATATTGTCATGCTAAAAAGGTATGTTCTGTTACTATCATTACCTTCTTCCTCAAACTGGTTCACATTAACATATTGTAAAAATTTAGTTTTATTAAGATCTTCATTGTAGCAGATAACTGCTGTAGTTGCCTTGCCTGTTCTCCATTTGTTGTATTTGGTCTGTGTGTGGAAAACAGTCTTTTTTAGTCTTTGTGTGTGATGCTTTCTGCGCTTTTGGGAAGCATACCCTACTTGCGACTACATCCCATCTTGGGAAGCACTACTTCTTATAGGCCAGTCATAAGTCACTGATGAATGAAAGGAGGCGGGACACATGTCTACAAGAGCGCCTTAGGACAGCCCCCATATTAAGATTCTAATGGCCACTGGAAGGTGTTAGCATATCAAAGGTAAGCTCTAGCCCTGTGTCTCTCACTGTAATGGCCACGAGATAGAACTAACAGGGTCAGCTAGCAGCTAGAACTCTTCGCGCCACGTCAGTTACAAGCAAGTCTCTAGAAGGTCCTAAACAGTCTACGTCCACAGCCAGCTCCGGAGATCCCACCAGCAGTTCATAGGGTCTTCCACCTCTTCAGTAACCTGCAGCTCCAGAGGCTTTCTGGACACAGACGCTACCAGAGAGTCCTGCCAATTCCATCAAAACCTAAAATATCTTCCTTGGTAACCTCCCTCCAGATCTTCTTTGGGCACACTTAAGACGATGCTCCCTCGTGGTGCCAGCCACACCATTCTTCAGCACCCTTCTGGTGCTGTTTCACCAGTTTAATTAGTTTCATTCAGAACACCTTCCTCTATAGGAGTATTTTATATTTTATTGTGGCTATTAAAATATAAATTCATTTTCTACTCACAAAAATTTACACACACATTTACTACTTGCCTCAGAATGCCTTTGCCTGAGTTTACAATCAAACCTCTTTTTTAGTTTTCATTCATTATTTAATTGCGTATATTATTATTATTATTAGGATTAGGATAGTGCAGCCCCATTGTAGTGTCATAACGCTCATCCACCCCGCCATTGTTTGCTTAGGACCAGGTCGCCTTCGCCTGGCTCAACGTAGGTTAAACTTCCGTTAGCTCTTGTTGACTTTCGGAGGTAGTGCGACACCACTCTGTTTACTTCCCGTAAAAAGTTATAAACATATGTTTTACCAACTGAAGGGTATCTTTCCCGTATTGATAATTCCTCTCCCAGTGGACCTCATGCTGTCCAAGGGATTGCAGGTGACCGGGGAACTTACACATACGCAATACACCAAACAGAGTATGCACACGCACATTGGACGGCCAACCTTTCTGTGCACCTTGGTGTATGGAACGGTAGAGTCCCGACACTAACTCAGTCTCTTGAGGCCACCTTGCCTGCTCAGTGGCTACCCTCTCCACTGTGCCCATGATGCTGGAGTTAGTGTTCTCTGAGTAAGAGGAGACTGCTCCTTTCTGAGACATTCACCCATGTGCAGGGACTGTCCACCAGCGAGACCCGACTCCCAGTGTTCACCACGTTTTGACTCCATCTAAAATGGTTTTTCCTATTCTTATAGTTGTAATAGAAGACTGAACAAGTGAGGTTAAACGTTAATGTCTTGATTTGCTGTTTGTGCCACAAATATATGCCTCTGTCGTAGCTTCCCATGTATCTGGTTCGCATATTGTGAGATACTGCCGTCTGAATAAGCATTTATTAGCTATTTTGGATGACCTGAAAGAAAATTTTTCCCATGTCCTTGATGTCTTGAATGCATGATTCCTGGAATGTGCTTTCTTTTCGTAGGTAAACCTAGTGGGGGCACGTTAAATAGTTTCGTCAAAATACGCTACATCGGGTTTCAAGCACCACTTGTATGACCGCCTTTAAAAACACATTGTTATCGAGTTTCAATTTATAAAGTTGTTTGAAAAATACCATAGTCCAAAATCATTTAAGCTAGTTAGCCACTTTTAATCAAATTATTATTTTTAAGTGAAGCTAGAAATTTAACAAATTACATATTATATTATTCTTGCCAGTTAAAATGTATGGGGAATTACTCTTAATTTAAAATAATAAACCTATGTGTTGTATGATCGTATAAATACCAGTTTTTTTATTGTATTGATATACAGAAAATGTTTTTATCTTTCCATAGATGTATAGAGTATATTCATACCCTACAGTGTCTTGTGATGCTTGCCACACCCTGAACGCATATCTTAAAATATGTTGATTGTGAAGTAAAAGAATTAAGTGAACGGAACTGTTATTTTAGGAAATGTTTGAAAAGTTACAATAAGTTGTGAATTTCTGTATAAATATGTTTCTGGGTGTCCATGGTGGGCATCCTTATAGCCCCAGTGGGGATTTGGAACCGCACGTCCCCGTAGTGGTGTACCGAACTATATACGTGATGTGGATGCCACGGAGGAACGTCATACCGCGTAACTTGAGCTTCCCAACAACCATGTCGGAGCGATTCCGCAGGACTGCAAGCTGCTGAGTGACAAATTCCCATCACTACCTTCAGTGCTCGTCATGTGGTTGCCTGGTGACACTGGAGTCTGCGCATGTAGTTTTGTCTCTTGTCCCATTATAGTAGGCCGCTAGGGTACCAAAAACTTATAAAAGGACAGAGATTCAATTACTACTTACAGTCGAGTACTTGTCAACAGGTGCACACACAAAGATGGACTACACATTTTTCACGCGGTTACATGACCGCGACATTTTGCTAGCCAGCTTTACCAGCCAGCGAGTTGAGTATCCTATAACTTGCCACCTGATGAAGCTGGCCTAGCCAGCGAAATGTGCGATTATGTAATTGTGTGAAAAATGTGTCGTCCATCTTTGTGTATGTGCATGTTGTCAAGCACTAGAATGTGAGTACTTGAATCTCTGTCCTTTGAAGCACGTCAGAGAGTGTTGGGAGATGAAGCTCGAGGAAGAGATCTGAGTATCCCAATACTCAACTACCCTGTACAAGGTGAGGTTCCACCCTGTACCTATATTGATGGCACAGCACCGTACCAGTGATGGTCGGTGAGAGGAGTGTTCAAACCTCTGATGTCAATCTCACATCTACGGAGTGACCTAAGGAAGTGCACACAAGTCCCAGTTTATCTTATGGGAGGGTACTTTCCACATTGAGGGGAGAGACAATAAGATGGGGTATCTTGTGGCATGTGAGGTGTAGGCGACTTGGCGACTAACAGCGATGAACAACTTGAACTTAAGTGTACGCTCGTACACTTTTAGAGTACGAGAGGCTTGGGTGGCCTTCAAATTCTTGAATTTGAGTATCGGATATAGTATGCCCGGGATTAATTAATCACTTATTGCCTGTGGATTCCCAGAAGGCAGTGGAGCTCTCCTCTGTTCCGTGGATGGGGCTGCAGCGGCCGGCTATGGAACAGCGGCCAACTTAGCTTGCAGCCGAGTGGTGCTTTGACTGTTGGGTAGGGTATGAGTTGGTTGTGGAGGGATGGAAGTATATTCTGGTGAAAGTGCTCATGGTTCTATGCCTAATATCTCTGTGCCACTATGTATGATTATTAAATATTCAAAAGGGACATGTCTTGGAGTGTGGGTAAGTAAAGCAAATAAGGAATTGCTTTTGTGTGACTCTGCAATAGAATTACAGTTTATTTCGGATTCTAACATGTGCAGTTCCTGTTTAAGACATTTCTTTACATCAGTTTTAAAGTTCTTTGGCATGAGGCCTGTTTACTGTTACTAACTCAAAGAAATGTATGTGACGTGAAGCTGGGTATAAATAACGGTTCTATGGTGTACGTCTTGGCACACGCTAGACCCTATGTGTCTTGCCACTTAACCACATCTGGCCAATTCTCTAGCCGGAAGGGTTATTCAGCAGATCACGTGAGCAGTCGCAATACCAAGGTGTATCGAGTTCGTAATGAAAGGCTCCCCAAATATTAACCAGTGTAATCCCTTGAGTATTACCTTGGCCAAACTCGGAATACCACTCTGTGTTACTTGTATTTGCCCTTTGGCTGATACATGTGGCCGGCATTACCTCACAAACAGTAGAACCTCTCTATTACGACCCCTCGCGGTTCCCGAGAATAGGGTTGTAATTTTCACCCACCCCCAACCCCTATGCCCTCAAACTTGCCATTTTTGGTATGAAGTATGTTCAATCGTCTCTAGCGTATAAAAAACACTTTTTAATTTTAATAGAAATATGTATATTTTAATAGCTGGATGTCTGTCTCCTGATTTAATTTGATACCCAAGAAAGGCGTATATTGGACCACCCCTTGTCTTTTTCAAAAAGAAGGCCATTGAAAGTGTGTGAAATGATTATAGACTATGTATTATTAAAATATAAAGTTATTATTAGAGATCTATTATGCAGGTCTCGTGGGTCATATATTGCTATGAGGCATGTAGAGATCAAAAATTTTTGGTGGCGTTGTGCAATACGTATGCGCGTGCGCCATGCACTCGCTTTGGTCTGGCCGTGTATGTAACTGGGCTAGCGCCTAGATCCTCTGCCGGGCGCGGGCGTAGCGGTTTGCTGCTAAAGCTCGGCCCTAGGTCCTCTGACTGGGCAGCTGTCTGTCGCTACAAGATGGCGGGCGGGCGCGCCGCCTCTGCTCTCGTTACAGGGCCGGTTCACTTCGTAACAGCGGCCCGGCATTAGGAAAACATGCTGATAGATGCAATCCACGTCAATGTGTTGCAGTTTTAGGAAATGTAGGCGGCGTGTTGGTTTCTGCACTGGCACGATATGGCCCGGCAATGTTTACGGGGATATAAATATTTAGGGCAGTCTGCTTGAAATATTAATCATCCAGAATTTTTCATCAAAAACGTTTGACGTTGCCTATACACGCACTCTGCCTCACTCACCATAATATGGTACCGATAACATGAGAACACATTTTATTTGCACACACTTATCTTTGTTCACTTTACATATAAAATTGACTTCACAAGAAAAAAAAAACAGTTGCCTACCATAAAAAATTAATATATTACGTAGGCGTGGTCTCACATAAACCTAAAAATAATTATTAAAAAAAGGGCATTGAATTAAATCGGAAGTCATCATACATACACTGATTAAGAAACTAGTCTGAGTAATGTGCTGCTCTTTATACAGCAAAAGAAGAGGGATAATGGAAGTGAAAAAAGACAGCAAGGGTAAGGCAGAGGCGGCGGCATGTATCCACGGTCTATACACCAGTGCCCCCTTCTGGCATTAAGTAATTTATTGCTTCACGCTGCTTGGGACAACCAATGTCAAAGTCTATGATAGTAAAGTGAGCACTTTTGAAAGCCCTCTCATTTGGAAAAGTAGTCAATAAGTATACTTTACTTTAACCTTAGACGTTAACCTCATAATGCGGGGAATATAAACACTGTGTTTATTACTACATGGCAATATTTATTTAAAAAGATGTTTAAAGGATAAAAAAATGGGGCTGAAAGGAAAAAGTAACCAGGCCGTTAAAAGTGTTCCCTTTACCGTGAATAACCTATAGCTTGAGAAATGTGCGACCACTAACATCAGTAAGGGCTAGTTTTCCATAGATTGAAAACCGTGGATAATAGAAAGTAGTACTGCTGTTGGAGAATACGTCTACAAAACAAACCAGCGCATAACTGAAACAGCGGTTCAAGATATCGCGGTTGGCGAGGGATTAAGTTACTGTATCTATTTTTAGACATGCCTCAAATTTTCGACCTAAACTTTTCACGGTTCCTCAGCATTGGGTTGTAATATAGAGGTGACGTAATGGAGGGATTTTCCTGTAGACAAAATTATTAAATGAGTATTTAAATTGTGACTTATACAATTAGGAGTAAGACACCGGTATGTGTAAGATAATTAGAACTTCAGAGGATATATGCAGGGAATGCTCTTTACAGTTTCAAGGCGGGGTACAATTTATTGATTTAGCACACAATATACAGGATGTAACTTGAATTCACATGGGCTACAGGTTAATTAAAAACTATAAAAATAAGTTTATGGATTCAGTGAGTTTGTGGCGTTAATACATCCATGTAAGCAAGCACAGTAAAGTGAAATAATGACAACTATAAGAATGGCAATTACTTCTATCATAAGATACTTTACTGCTGAATATAATAATTATATTGGATATAAATTAATTGCAGAAGTTGAAGAGTAAAAAATAAATGTATGCCAGATATAGGCTACCTGTTACATTTGCTTTACGTTCAATTGATTGGTAAATAATTGAATTGAATTCATGTATATTCTAGCCCAGGAATCCTAGCTGAACTTTATAGGAATGTCCAGAAGAGACCTCGTAATATGTTTACGTGTTTCTCTACTTGAGTGGTAGAGTCGGCCAGACTAAGGCGTTAAGGGGGCTACGTCGCAGTGACCTTAGGTTACCTGGAAGGTGCTGGGTTTAGGACAGGTTAGGTCAACGTAAGAGGTGCTCGAGGTGATGACAACTGGAGGCGCTACTGAAGAGACATCCTTCAGGGGAAGATGGCCTCTTGGAGAATGTCGTCGTCGTTGCAGTGGCACGGATGTAGGACGACCGGTCCTAAGTCCAGATGCCCTCAGCGTTCACAGCTAGAGGACATTGCAAGACTGTTATTACTGCCGTGATTTCCGACGCTGGCCTTTATAGCTCTTAGGGAGTGGACGAGTGACTCCGACGAGCCACCCCGAGCATGTGCTCAGGCGTGGGTTGGTTAGCCTTTTATAGTGATGTCTAGAGATCTTAGGTGCTTCGAGGGGTGCGGGGGGGCTTGGCCTTGTCCCCTAGGGGTGGAGCTTGTGATGTCACATGCATGGACCACCGATGCTTATCTCGCCTGTCCGCTCGGCACCTGGTGTGTAGAACCCCAACTCAGGGCATTCGAGTAGGCCGTGACCCTTCATTAATTGGCCTGCCTCTCCTGCTGCACCAAATTCAAACTGGTGCGCTCTTTTGCTGGCGAGCGCAGTGAAGTAAAATAACTTCGTTTTGGGAAGGGCAATGGCATGATGGTTTTCTGCGGATTCTAGTGGACAGTACAAGTTAGGAGCATGGGGTTGGAGGTATGTTGAGTCAGTGTTACTGTCTGAGTTCCCTGTGTCCTGCCTTCAGTACTGTGGGTAGACTTGCCCATGTGGCTTGCCATGTTCAGATAGGACAAAGTCGTGAGTCTGTAGTGTGTTTTCTCTAGTACGGATTACGTCATGCATCTCTTTTTATATATAATACATGTATGTGTATACTATGCACTATATTATATGAACCTAAACTTGATATAAAACACTTAATGGCTTATGAGTTTGAACCAAGGAACTTTACAACTCTATGGCACCTTGGAAACCTTGGCCACGTTGTCCTTTGTAAGTGTGATGTCTTGTCTTCTTTAGCGTTACTGTCTGCAACTGCCTGATGTAAGACACCACTTAACGGTTTTCCCTCATTGTAGTCGGAGAACAGGTACCGAGTACCGAAGTGGACCAAATTCTACCGCGTGAAAGTGAAGCCGTTGCCGAGGGAACCGAGCATGGTACGTAGCCACCACCATCACCACCACAGCCTGCACCATGAGTCTCCGCTGTCCGCCTCCACATCGACTCTCAGGCTGAGCTCTTCGCCGCAGTCCGTAGAGTCTGCCAAGTAGCAGCCTTGGCACTGCAAACCACGTTCTCCTTCCATGGTTTCATTGTGAAATTTTTAGTATAATGTAATTTGCTTTTAAAGCATCTTTTGCTGTTACTTGATTCAGTAAGATTTTCTTGTTTTTCAACAGCAAGGTCTTATACCTGATTTTTCCACTATCATTGCTTTTACATAAAATAAGTATTCCCTAAATGTCAGTGCTAGCGGCTTGTTTGCAATTCAGTGGTTACGGTTTTGATCCATATCATTAGTGTTTTAAACTGAAATTTAAAATTGCTTTAAAATGGTTAGATTAGATATTTTAGTCTGTTGACAAAATTTTTCATACTGTAACGCTTGTGGTGTTTGTCAGTGGTACGTAGCTATAAAATGTGTACTTTGTTGAAGGACTGCACCTTGTCTGCTGGGTATTATGGTTAGAAATTATCAAGTGACATGTAATCAGTAGAACATATTACTTACATTATTGTACTGTATACCATATCAATTTTTAGTTAACACTTTCTGGAACCCGTAATGATTTTACACTTTACTCTTATAGTTTTCCCATTTGACTTGTCCTTAGCATAGGGTTGTGCGAGTGCAACTTTTTTCCTCACGAAACAAAAATGAAAAATATGTTATGAAATTTTGTGAAACTGAATTGAAAATGTAAGATAATTTCATAAGATCTCAGTTTTAATGAAAGTGTAACAAATTTCATAACATTTTAGGAAGATATTCATTATGATAAATTCATTGCAAAACCAAACTAAGAAAATAAAGGATACCTATAGAGTATTTACCACAGAGATTCTTACCTATATTTAAATTTCCATTTTGTGTAGTTATTTAAGTTACTGTTTAATGAAAACAAACAAAATGATTTACAGACAAAAAATTCTTTGGTGGTGCACAAAATAAAAAATCATTAAACACTGAAATATTAATCAAAATCAAAGATTTTTGTTTCGTTACAACTTTAAGCAACTAAATTTCTTACCTAAAAAAAAAAAAGAAAGATTTTTTGTTTTTTCGTTTTTGTTTTGGTGTACAGAATTTGCACAACCCTAGCATAGGGCATAAATAACTTAAATTATGTACCCGAACATGCGATAACCTCGGAAATATGGTGAGAAAACTGCTCCCATCATCCGCTTTTACTATGGTCTGAACAGTGCTGAGCCTATACCGATACCGGACGTCAGATACTGAATGTCAAATATTGGCCGGTATTAGTAATATTGACCTGCCTGAACAGATTTTATTTTTAGCTGATATTGAGACCCGATATTCAGAGAGTTGCAATGGTGGAGTAAGAAGAGCTCAACTGTTGCTGTTTTTAGTTGGCAGTAGCTATTCTTATTCCAATACTAATCTGACAGATTGTCACTCCTTGGTGGCAAAGGTAGGAAGGGACATGCCTCCCTGCTGTGTGATAATCATCTACAAGAAGAGAGAGAGAGAGAGAGAGAGAGAGAGAAGAGAAATAGAAATACCCTCCCATTTCACTGTGGCAGGCAGGCTACTTTAGGAGATAATCTTCTACAGCGTGTATGGTGGGTCACCCAATTACCTGCGTTGCAGGTGCCAGGTGCCACACTTCACTTACCCCTGTCATATCAGTATTTGAAATCTTTTAAAAGCTGTGATTCTGACATTCATAACCTGGGAACTGGTGGTGCTTCAATTTTACTGTCAGTAAAATAAGAGAGTGCTGAATTTAAAAACTATACATATTAATCATTTTTAATTTTCTGAATATGAACACAAAGTTGAATTATGCTGATAAATGTGATACACAACCTTGTAGTATAATAGTTTTAATTTTATTAAAGTACTGAAGTATATTTTGAGTGCAGCTTGTAAGCTCTGATTTTGAAGAATTAATGTGAAATTAATTTTCCTAATGTTTTGTATGTTTACTTAAAGCATCTGATAATACATTATGTGACACTGACTTTAAAAGAGATTTTTATCAGCTTCCCAAAATACTTTTAGTTGTAGTAGAAGTCTTTCAATCCATTACTCATATGTCCATAGTATCGGTATCGGGTATTGGTAGGAAGTATTGGTTTGTACCGGTATCTGTAAAAACCTGGATCAGTTCAGCAGTTCACTAATTATTGGGCATGCAATTTTGCAGTATTAATTTTGCTTGGCACTTAGTGTGTGCTTCTCAAGCCTCTTGTGGATGTGATGTTTGGAATTTGTGCGTAGAATGTATAGTCTATTCATGGCCTGGCATTCAAAACAGTGGTAAAACTCTCCTCCAACCTGTGGGTAGTTCTGTCACATACTATGAACACTACATTTTCTAGCTGCCTTATTCCCATGCTTTTGTGCATATTGCATAACTTTTATCTTGGAGATGTTTTTCTCTGGATAGGCTATTTACGGTAAAGTGAAAACTTTTGAAAGCCTTCTCATTTGGAATGACAGTCAATGAAATATATTTTATTGTAGCCTTAGACAGTAACTTTAGAGTCCGACTGTGTTTATTACTTACATGGCAATATTTATTTTAAAAAGTGGTGAAAAGATAAAAAATTGCTGATAAGAAAATGTAACCAGGACTTAAAGTGCTGAGTTCACTGTGAACAGCCTATAACCAGCTTTATTCCTCCCTATTTAGGGTTTTAAAACACGTGCATGCTAAAGTAACAACCGCATGACTTGCTGCTCAAATTTGCAATCAAAGTCAAAGACTGCACCCCTCACCCTTCTTTTCACCATGCTCGCTGGGACGTGATATGTTGTGCTGTTGCCATTTTTCAGTAGGCAGTGGCCAATATGAGAATACTAAAAGTAAGTGCGGCATATACTTGACATGTTAATAATAATGATTTTTTGCTTGAAAACTTATGGAGGGGAGTGGCGATATTTGGACAACTCTTAACATTGCGGTCTTGAGAGCCAATGAGGGTGAAGCAAGGTGGGTGTGAAGCAGTGCCAGAATGCAAGGGTGGGGAAACAGGAGACCCTTGAGAAAACCAGCCGACCAGTGCCATTGTCCAGCACGTTTCCCACATGCGAAAATCGAGGAGCGACTCCACTGGGAATTGGACCCGGTTTGCCTTGGTGGGAGGCGAGTAGACAAAAACTTATGATGCGACCTGTTCACACACATGGTGTATGTATGCAAAAATGTGGTACTTAATCTATTTTGATAGGGTTTTATATTTGCTATACATTTGAATTAACAAAGCCATCGTTCTTCCATTTGCCCACAGCTGCCTTTCAAAAACACCGTTTTTGTGCAAAAACTTTCGTTCTTGATTAATTAGTATGATACTTACTTAGTAAAACAGGCATTTTTAAATTTCGTGCTATCACCTTGAAAAACAAACTGTGAATTATCCACAACTGGCAAATACTGCAAAACTGTGTAATTAAGAGAAACTGAAGCTAATTTATATTTTTGAGTTATAAACTTTATTGCAGATTTATTCTTAGTACCTGAATTTTATGGCATTATTGGTTTGATGTACAGTTGAAACATGTTTTGTTTACCTGTGCAACGAGTCAATATTGATGTTTTAACATGGCAATATAGAATATGGTATAAACTATAACAGAATATGGTATAAACTATAACATATTCCATACCAAAGTCACATTTTGAAAAGTAAATCTGACCTACTAGTTATTACAGCACAGTAGTACGTATTTGTGTTTAAGATGACTCCAGTCTTTCCTCCCTGAATATGGTTTCCTCCAAGAAAGTATTTTGTGTACTGTGCAGACTTAAAAATCTTGATACAAATTTTAAGCACTGAATTGCATTCAACTTGGAACGCTTTCCCGCAATACATGTGGTAACTGGTACGTAGTATACCGGTGCAATTTTCTTGCGGAAACAAAGTATGTGTTTACTCTTTCACATCATAGTTTTAAGCCTTTGATATTCTTTTTAACACTAGTCCAAAATATTCTGGTACACACTAGAATTTTTATGCACTTTGTTTTAACTCTGGTAGAAATAATTTTTTATTATAAAGCATGATCTCTTTGTCTTTCCTGTATTTTTTAGAAGTTGTCTATTACCATTAAATGAAAGTATTTCTAGCTGTAGGTTATGTGCAGATTTTAAATATTAATTAAATATTTTACCAGTTTTTATTCTGCAGTGTGTGTTAATGGGTGAGTGCATGTTATAAGTAAGTAGGTAGTTTTGTCTTAAAAGAAAATAGTTAAAATGGCAGACTAAATCTGTGTGTATATTTGAGTGATGCAATACAGTGTATGTGATTCTTCTTACTCCTACTTTATGCTCTTGCATTGCAATTTGTTGATATGTACCATTTAATGGACAGATCCAAGGTATAAAAAATTGGTTGTGTTGCTTGCCTTTTTAAAGCAAATTTATTGTAGCTGCTAGGTAGGCATATTTTACATAGTCGAATTGTAATGTAAGCGACTGCCATGACTGGAGACGATCTGATAAAAAAAAATATTTCTCCTGACATGCTACAATAAAGAACAGTCATCGTTTGATTTTAGTGAGTTTGTATAGATGTGAAAACAGTTTTTAGGGCTGTGATTTGTACATTAATTATACAATGTTTTCTCCTTTCCTTGCTTTGTATAGAACTTATAAATAGAGACAAAACTTTACTTGTTAAAGCTGTTTTTTTTAAGACTAAAGTGTTTGCATATAAATTCTTCATATTAGGTAATTGAAACAAAATGAAGCTTGTCTTGCACCCCAAACAACAAATGTGCATATTATAAACAAATACTTGTGCTTCAACTCTCAATCATTGTGTACAAAGTCGTTAGCGAAACCAAGTTGTTTGTAGTTGCCATATGTTTTTGGGTGGAAGATAATTCCTTCCAGCAACCAAGCTTTGTAAATATGTTTGTGCAATTAAATATACTTATAATATAAGTAAATACGACAATGTAAACACACATTTGTGTGTTGGTGTGAGTGTACCGTGTAGATATATAGCAGTAATGAGAAGCGTTGTCATATTATTATGTACATAGAATTTGACACAAATGAGATATTTATACTAATATATTTTTTCACATGCATTTAAAACAGTGTTAGGATTCTAAATAAAAAGTTCTTTGTTTTTGTAATTATTTGAGTCAAAAGAAACGAATTATCATGTTTGTTTCTCTAAAATTGTCAGTTATTGTTTATTGTTCTGTGTGTCTGGAAAAAAAATGCTGTGAACTTGAATACAAACTGAATTGTGATATAGCCAAACTATATGAAATTACGGTATCTTTGAAAATGAGCTAGGCATCGAAAGATCATTTATCGCAAAAGGGTATTATGTAAATATAAATCGATGAAACATTCATTGTGCCTAGAGTATATCTATTATCACCTCAATATTTGTTGATACCTTTAAATAATTTCCAAATTCATAATTCTGATACAAACGGTATATTTGTATATGTTACGGTGCTCGTTGCTTGAATGTACTGGACAAGTAGTGGGTTTTGTTCTGTTGTAAATTTTCATTATTTGTTGGCGTGGACAAAACCATTTTGACTGTTCACGTTTCGTGTGTGGTATTTATTCTTAGAGTTTAACATGTCACCTAGAACCTGGAATAGTCTGGTCAGTAGCTGTATTACTAAGTTATCGAGAAAGAATTTGTATGTTCCTAATTGTGTATAAAGTCTAGACAGATGTTTGGGTTGCATCAGAGTTATATATGTACTGTGTCACATATCAGCCGATATAATTTTTTTTTTTTTTTTTTTTTTTTTTTCAAGTATTTTCTTGTTGAATTGTTACAGTGCAAATTGCAGCGTATAACTCAACCCTGTTGTTACAAATTGCAGCTTATAACCCTACCCTGTTGTTACAAATTGCAATTTAGAAGTTTTAAACACGAGTGAATGAAGACACTTTGGTGTATGTGGCAAGTCCAGTTTCTTCTCGAGTGCAAGTAGCCTGTCCATAAACATTTCATCTTGAATTTCTCTGAAAGTTTGATATTAAATTTTAAAATAGTAATTTTTTACATGTTGCATAATTTGAATGTTAGAGGAAGCATTGCACTAGAGACCTAATGATGTTGCACTTTATACATGAATGCACTATGCCTCTGTGTATACTTAATATTATTTATATTGGCTGTGCCTTTTTGTATAGAGTGCAATTACCTAGTTTAGACTGAGAAGCTTTTTATTGGTGATATTTTGTCTTGTTTTATACCTGAGAAGTGTAATATAATGTCTTGTCCACCAGCTGTGTACAAAGGTAGCATACAAAATAAACTTGTTTTTTTTATTTGATTTTGTTATTTGATTGAATTTATGTATTTTGAGTCAAGATCAGGATAGAGAGTTATATTAGTGTGCGTGTGTAATAAATACATGAAACAGAATAATTAAAATAATTCCAGAATTAGAAAAAAAATTTTCTATACAGTAGAGTCCCGTTATAGCGAGATGTAACTGTTGCAGGTTCGATCCTCGCTATAAGTGTGTCCTCGCTGTTGCCAAATTAGACCTATTTTGATCCCCAGTACACGGCCTACTATTTAAAAATTTCTCCTAAAATTGCTTTTAAATTGTGTTTGAACCACCATAGCGTAGAAATATCCTGTTATATGATAACTGATTGCATGAAAATGAGTGGAAAATTTGACCGCGCCACATAAATATAGCCGCTCAGCCTGTAATCAGTTCCTCTGCCTATGTATCATTGTCCCGCAATCAGTTGCCCAGCCTGCACAGCATTTCCCACTATCATTTACTCAGCCGCCGAAGCACTGCCCTGCAAGCGATAACTCATCCATCACAGCTCAGCACGCATAATTCTCGCACCTTTTTTACAGGATTTTAGTGCCAAAAATTAGGGTGCGTGGATTATGCAAGAAATTGCCAAGACACGTGCATGTAAACATTAAAATGGGGTCTACTGTAAGTAATCCCTCGCCAACTGAGGGGGGTATGTTTTTTAAAAACAGCACTTTTTTTTATTGATAATAGATATGAAGATACATATTCAAAATTAAATCACTTGTGTGCTAGGGCTAGCAGCGAAAACATTGCCGTGTGCATGTATCTGGGTGAGCACCTAGATCCTTGCAATGTGGCCGGACGCGGCGGCTTGCAGCTGTCAGTCGCTACACAATTATTCTGGCGGGCGGCCACTGCTTTCGTTACAGGTCCGGTTCACATCGTAACAGTGGCCTGGTATTGGGAAAACATGACAGGCACGTTAAACTCAGAAACAATGTATTTTTGGCCCGCTTCTTTATTGAAGTGTTCCTCTGCACACTCAATTACCTGAAGTTTAAATGCAGCAGTTTGACTGATATATTACTGTACCCATTACGCATTCGTACTAAACAAAAATTAATATAAATCAAAATGATTCCTTTTGCATTAAAAAAAACCACCCACATACAAATAAACTCAGTGACTGATTTTGTTTACATGTTTGCAGCGTGGCGCGGCAGCCTGAAATCGATAACGGGACCAGTGACCTGGAAGTGTCAATGATCTGGTGCTGTCAAACTAAGCGCGGGCACGTTAGCATAAGCGTTCATTTTGCGGAGTCTCATAACTTCTGTGTAAACTTTTGACTAGGAGAAGCTACGACTCTTGTTTAAGGTTCAATCGACAGCTCTCGTCAAGATCAATTAATTGCGTGTATAAAAACATTTGTGTGGCATGGTTATGGTGAATTTGTACGAGTTTAATGTAAAACATTAAGAAAACTTAACACAATTTCGGTCTATACTTGTCAAAAAGCCAAGTCGAAATACATAAATTGTATACGGTTGGAAAGAGCATCTCAAAAGCAATCCAATGATACCCATAAAACCTCATATGATCGAGTGAAGCTGTGCCAGGAACGTAAAATATACATCAAGGTGTCCGAGCGCGGCAACGTAGACGTATTCACGCAAAACAAACTGCTGTGTCTCCAACACAACCAAACCCAATTTTTTAAATTAAACCTTTCAAAAATTACCCCATGTAATACGTGCTTGTTTGTTTCCTAAATACATCGCGTATCACAAAAGTATTAAACACGTATCAGCATAAAAATACCTTTTTTTTTTTTTTTTATTAAATTGAACTGTTAATTATAAATAATTTATCTGTAGACTATATTATTTAATTTATAATTAATCTCAATAAATACAGCTAGAAAATAAGTTTGTTGATAATGATTGGTAAGAAATAATTTGTTTGCAAATTATTATTACTATACTCAGTGCGCACAAATGCGGTGTGCTATCCCGTTGGTGGAATTTTCTAGACTCTGTAAAGCTTTGTTTGCATGAGGTGGAGTGATATCCTGGAAGTAGAACTTTAACAGGGCTTTAAAATAGTTTGAAGTAACCCTGAATGGACTATACATTTAAAAACTAACCACAATGAGATGACTGACGAAATACAACTAATTAGCACGTAAGGGAAAATGAACAATTGGTACAACAACCCGGTGACCAAGCCATTTGCAATGTGCCAGTGAAACGTTTACCTAATGAATAAAATCAGTAACGAGGTTATCAGCAGTTGGAGGGAAAACACTGCCATTCACTTTCCTATGCAAATTAGTTCTGTAACAGTGCACTGTAAAATTCCCTTACAGGCAAGGGAAGCTAATTACCTTTTAAATGTAGAGTAAATTTACATAATGAGTAGAGTACTATTCCCTAGTCGTACGGACAAAGTACCTGATAAAAGTGGGGGGAAAATCCCATACAAGTAAGGGAAAATTAACTATATTGTATAATAAAATCATAATTAAATATAACCTGGAGTATTAGCACTGTTAATTTTTTTATCATTTATATCCTTTGACAAATAGAAAGCGAATCCTCAATACTAAAATCCTATCACGACAGGCCAATGCATTATCCATTACACCACGATGATAATGTGACACTGTCAGTGAATATTAGCAGGCTACAGACACTTAGCTGTTGAGACAATGCTGAAGAGGTGCACAGGTCGTAACAAAATTTTGCCATCCATTTATGGGATTTTTCCACCTTTTTGTATGTGAATTTTACTCCAGAGTGCGGTAATTGTACCTCACATATAAAAAGCCATGTTGGACAGCTTGTATGACTAAAAAATTAAAAATAAATTTTTATGTAAAAAATATATGAAATGCAATCATCAAATAGTTACAAATTGATGCGGAGATCCACACATCGTAAGGTAATTTTCCAATTCATATATGGTATTTTCCACTACCATGTACATGAATTTAATCCAGAGTGCAGTAATTTCACCTTACCCATAAGAAAAATTAAGTTTCCCCCACTGCAAACATTGCTTTACACTTCAGGTAATTTTCCCATTATTTTTTACATTGTGGGGTTTTATTACATGTGCTGAAAGCTAGTAGTTATGTGGTACTCAAAAAGAGAACATGTTCTAACAGTAAAAGAGAGGACATTTGCAAGAAAATTACATGAAGAAAGCGAACCCACAATTTTATAACGGAATTAATGGAAATATACTAAATCAGTAAAGTCGCAGGTCAGTTGAAAATATAACATGAAAAATGGTATCCAAAAAACGATTACGTATCTCTTTTAAATAATAAAAAATATTTTTTTTTTGCAACCAGATTAAGTAATAATCATGTTCACTCTGAATATGAAAGGCAATTCAACTTAGTATGTAGGCAATGCAGAATATTTCGCAAGCAAGTAGTATAGAAGTATTCACTCAAAACACAGTTGTACATGAGCACTGGACACAATTTTTTGCAATGACAGATAATCAGTCTCGCACATCTCAGTTTCGTGTGCATTTTGATTGTATTACTTTGAGCATTTTATTCATTCTAACAGGTTTCTGTATCATAGTAAATAATCATGAAATTTTGAATAGATTAGGCACTTCTCAACGTATAGGTATGTAAAACAAAAAATATGCGCCAGGAAAAGATGACTGCTGATGAAGATAAAAGATTTACATAATATTATCCAAAATGTTTACTTTTACGCAGGAAGTTCGTTGGCACGTTACTAAAAGTTTAACGACATACAAAAATCCCTACAAAATAGTAAAGCTTCGCTGTCTTTCACTTTTATTGGTGAAGAGGACATTTAGATTTTTTTTTGTAAAACCCGGCTGGACGTTTTACAAGGTCTTAAAAAGAGGATCTATGGCAACCCCTACATAAGTTAAACTAGGACTGTACGGTTTTATTCGTGACTATGTGTTCGTCACTTAATGTTGTTTAGGTTGGCAGCAGCCATTTGCCATGGCGCGTGTTCGTTGTATTTTAGTTCTGTGTATTTTTAATAGGCCGGCCTATCATTATTTTACTAACCGTAATTATATCCTTTATATCAATATGTTATATTTTTATAATTTATTAATTATGTTTCAATATTTCATACTTGCTATATAAAAGTATATTTCCTTGTAACGTATGCAGTTTAAATATTGTTAGAATTGGTGGGTGCTGGGTGCGCTGCGTGTTGTAACGATAACCTGGCATCACTACACCGCCTAAGGTTGTGCAGGGTATAGCTGGTGGCCGAGCACAGTAGTTTTATAATCGTGCTGCAGTTGGCCCAATTATAAAAGGCATGGTGGTAACCCCCCTTCCCCTCCTCTGCAGATGACATCGCGAGACTATGACGTGTGGTAGTGAGAGATTTGTAGACGAAGGCAGCAGACGACCCTAGGTCCAGAGGAGCTCCGAGGACAACCAGATCTACAAGACTTTGGGTGAGCATAAACGTGTTTGCGGTAGGGAGCCATTCTTGCAACGAGCCATCATCCCTGTCCCCTTGTAATAATAATTATGGCAAGGTTAGGTAATTAGCTGCGACATTATTTGTGAGTTTATATGACTACTGTTTCTGTAACCTTTACTAACGTAAGTGTATTCCATTGTTCAGTAAGTAACGTAATTGTATTCCCCTTGTTATGTATGCATAAATGTATTGTCTCTTTAAACTTACAGTTTGTTATATTAAAATATATATTTTCATAAATGATCCTTCTTATTTAGCCACCATCAAGAGCACCGCCCGTGACACCCTTTACCACCTATTACAGTAAGACAGTGTTTGATGTTGGTTTGAGTAGAGAGTATTGGAATCCAGAGTTAATTAAGAAGTTGGAGGTAGGGCAAAGTGGAGATAGATATAGATATATATAGATAGATTGTGTGTGTGTGTGTGTGGACACACACTCTGTTGCCCGACGCGCTGCTCATGTTATGTCGGGTCTGACCGAGGAAATGTGACGAGTCACATATGTTTGGAGGGCATATTTATCAAAAATCCAGAAACCAGGTAGATAAAGATGCATATTATAAATTAAAGAAAGAACTCCATAGTAAACTCATTACCTTAAAAATAAATAAATGGGAAACTTTTATGACGGACATAAACAATAATTACAATGAATTCTGGCATATAGCAAAAACCTTGTGCGGCCAAACTAAAAAATCAATCTCCCAGCCCCACACAAACACAGCAGGAGCCCTCTTATATGTCCCAGAGGACAAGGTAAATGCAATAGCTGATTGTTATCAGGACCAGTTCTCACCCAATGTTGATCTAGGAGATCCTAATTTTTCCAGAGATGTTCAAACCAATATCACAGCTTTTTTCAACAGAATTATAACTGCAAAACCAGAATCAATAACACTTAATGAACTACTTGTACTAATTAAAAAACAGAACATTAAGAAAGTTCCAAGGCATGACAAAATTACTTATAAAATAATTTAAAAACGTCCCAGCTAATGCATTATTTGCAATCCTAAACCTGTTTAACTCAATCCTAAATTTAAATTATTTTCCCATAGCATGGCGGACAGCTAAAGTTATCACGATTCCCAAACCAGGTAAAAATCACTCTATCCCAAAAAGTATACGGCCTATTTTCCTACTAAAGTCCCTTAGTAAAGTTTTGAAAAGCTCTTTTTAACTAGATTATTAGTACATGCAGAAATACACCAGATTATCTCGGCAACACAATTCGGGTTTAGAGTTCATCACTCCACCACTCTCGACATTACTAAATTTACTACACACAATTTAATTGCAATGCAAAAACATGAAGTTACAACAGCCATTTTCATAGACATTGCAAAAGCATTTCATAAGGTGTGGATACCTGGCCTACTACAGAAATTAATTAACTTCAATTTTTCCGACTGCTATATACATTTACTTGCCTCATACTTTCAAAACAGAAAATTGTTTGTTAGTATTGATAATGCCAACTCAACTACTCGCGAAATTACAGCAGGTGTCCCACAAGGGTCAGCAATTATGTCCCCTCAAGTTTTTAACAAATATTACCCCCTATGTATGTTATTTTAACCGCAGTGCTGCCTTCTCTCCTCGGAAGACAGAAGCCCCGCCCTCGGCTGAGACGCAGCTAATCAGAAAATTCATTATAAAGCCCTGCCCACCAGCAAATACTCATTAAAATCATCATTACTCACACTAGTAACCTTGAAAATGCAAATTAAGTAACAAAAACTGTTCCCTAATACACTTTCCCACATCCCTTACAAAACAAAACCATATTTTGTAACATTTAAAACCTAAAATCATGCACCAAACACAGTACCACCTCTACTGCCACAACTCGAGTTATTAACTTTATGTATATTTTAGAGGAAAGCCCCACTTCCTCTGCCTCTTCGTGACATTTTTCTTAACTTCACGGGAATATTTTATAAAATCAATAAAACCAACTTGTTGTTTGGTGCCATTGCCGCAATTGTAGCCATGGACACACCCTGAAAGAAGAAGTGTCTATAGATGGAAGAGCATAGCAAACCAGGCAAAGCGAAGAGGGCCGTGGAAAATCTATGCAACAGTCGCGGAGGATAAATAATTTCCTTTGAATGTAATAGAGATGGAGAAAGTAGGGTAAGTTGTTAGTTAGCGAAGACAGATTTTGTGAGTTTGATGCAGGGAGATATGAAATGAGAGCGCAATAGATTTGTAACCAGGGTCGCACTGTGTGACCCTGGGGGTGGGGGACAGAACTGAGCTACCCACATGGTAAATGTCTGCCACCTCTCTGTAACATACGAAAGAGTATTAGAATGTTACAGGCATGAGAAGGAAAAACTTTCAGCTAGGAGTATTAGAAATACCTTGCATGCCAACTCGCGTGCAGATAAGTGTAGTGATGTGGGTGTTTATTTGGGAGTGTGAGTGAGTGAGTGGCGATTGAGTGTTAGTGTAGTGTACGTGTGCCACTCCACAACCCCCACCAACAACTGCAGAGAGCACACTACGCCACAAGCCATCTCGCAGCTGGCAAGTCTCTGGAGTTTTTGCGGATGAACTGCCAAAGCATTTTTTCCGCCCATAATGCTGAGTGACTGCCTTGGAATCGGAAGTGGCGACAGACCATACATACAAGCATCTGTAGGATGAGAGGAGAAGCTTTGTAGCACATATGTGTGTGTGTGTGACAGAGCGATTGCAATGCATATGACAAGGTCATCTCCAAGCCAGAGGCAGTACAGAGATTTTTTTCGCCTTGTTCTGTGATCACATAGTGCTTCGCTAATTGTTTGTTAATTATCTTGTTAATGGGCGTAGCATGTAGTTTAATTTGTTGCAGTAATATGGGTTTCCCTGGGTAATTTTAATTTGGGTGCATGGCTGAGGGTGTGCATTCAGGATTTTAGTTATTTAATGCGGCCTGTGAGCTAAAATGCTTTTTAGTCCGTAATACAGATCTGAAATAGGGTAATATCTAGGTGCATATGATGCAATTCACAGGCATTTATTTTGCAAAATTTGCAGTCTATTGATATGTGCCCATGTGGGAGCAGCATAGGTGATAACAGGCCGTATAAGTATGGTATTGAGCAATACAGCTGTGTTTTGTGTAATAGCACTTCGTCTCTTAAATACAGGCTAGAGGGTGGACAGCCTGGCACATGCACTTACGCACTTGGCATCTACGTGTGCTTTCCAGGTGAGATTTCGGTCCATATGTACGCCTAGATATTTAACAGCATCTTTACGGGGTATGGGTTCGCTGTTTTATTTAAGAGGCGTTTTGTTAAGCCCAATAAATTATTTTTGTTGTGGTGTTAATTTAGCTACTTTAGCATCCCAGACTCTGGCCCGCCAGAGTGTTACTTCCGCTGAAATTATAACCTGTATTTAGTTAATTTGCGCCTTAGTTTGCAGGTATTGGCTTCTCGAATAATGGTGCCTTAGACGGTTTTCCTGCGTAATTAAATCCTGTATATACTGTGGAAATGTGTCAAGTTTATTTGTCTACGTCTTCTCTGGGACACTTTCAGCCATGCCTTGCTGTATGGTGCTTATAAGGGCGGATATAGCATCAACAATGCAGGATATTTCTTGCATATTTTTTTAAGGAATCGTCATTTATTTGCGGTAAATTTTTTGTTATAAAATTCGAGAAACCCAGCCAATCGGCCTTTCAATAATCTTTCATTATTCTAGGGGCATTTGCTTCTACATTAAAATTATAAAAATCAATATGAACTGGGTAATGATCTGACGACAGATCATGATCGATGCAGTTGTGAATTGTTTAGCTAAGACAATATCCAGTACATCAGGATACTGGTTTAAATTAGATTGATTAGTTGTAGGCTCATGTGGTGCCATAACTTGATAATTTCTGTTCGCCTAATGCCTTTGTAGGGGCATCCCATTGGCTGTTTCACACTATCTACCAAAAAGTAATTTGGGTACCTGTCCACAATGTTTGCTCGGTGGTTCTCAACCCGCCAGAATCTTGTAGGGCCACGTATTGCAGGTATAACAGCAGCCACCCTGTCTGGCATGCTCTCTACAGATGTTTGCAGGACATCCACAGGTATTCGTCGCCATTCCTCTTCCAACCATTCCATGAGTTGAGCAATGGATTTTGGCCGCGCCTGACAAGCTCTCACATGGCTATCCAGTCCGTCCCAAAGATGTTCTATAGGGTTGAGGCCGGGGCTCTGGATGGGCCAGTCCAATCGGCAAACATTGTTGTCTGCGTACCACTGCATAGTAGCCCTTGAAACATGGTACCTGGCATTGTCATCCTGGAAGTAACACTGGTCCATTCTGTAAAAACGCCATAATGTTGGGAGCATTTCATTATCCAGAATGTTACAATAGGCCTCTGTGTTCATGCTACCGCGGACAAACACCAGTGGTCCTACGCCGAAGGTCGTGAAACACAAGTCAACTGATGTACTGAATTACCTCATTTCACGGGTGCCCAATTACTTTTTGCAAAATAGTGTTTTTTTTTTATAGAATTCCAATTTGGATGTTTGGCCTTTATAACGCCTATTGTGGGGAAGGTTTAGACGATGTTGTTATAAACCAAATCTAGGCCTGCTTGCGTTAGTGTTCTCCCAGGAAAGTGGAGCACAAATTGCTAGAAGTTTGGTTCGTTGTTGGCCAATATCCACAGCTACCAGGTCTGGAAAATCTGGGAGCAATATTTCGTGGTGTAGTACAGAATTATGAATAAAGATTGTTACACTGCCACCTCTTCCTCTCTTCTGTGGCCTTTCCTTTCTGTATATGGCACAGCCTGGGACAGAAAATCGAATATTAGGGGTGAAATGTGTCTTAGTTTACTGTCGCAATTTCACATTTTGTCGAGACAAATAGTCTATGAACCCTCTTAAACATCCTAGGAGGCCATCAGAGTCCTGTGCAATAATTCCCACACTCATATTATTCGCAGTTTCATACCTCACTTTAGATTGTGATCGCAGGGAATGGAAGCATTTCCTATTGCTGGGAACGACATATAGTCCTGTAGTCAGGCATATCTGTTGTAGACAGGCACATGTACTGGCTGCTGTTGTTGAGCCCATGAGGGCATACACACATTCCCATTGACATGTTTTTGCGAGGGCTGCTACGGACATGCCTGTTGTGGCCCAGCTGGGGCTTGAGCAAGGGCGGATATTGTTTGCGAGGTAGATGTTCTCTGGTTTTGTTTGATCGCCTGCCTTGACTGCTGATGGCGTACGTATGGCACGTCTCAGGTACGAGACAGCTCCATTTCGCGTTTTTGTAGCTTACACAGCCGCGGTAGTTGGCGCACTGGTTCTGCCTGCAGCCTACACACTTTGCCTGTTAACGATTGTGTACAATTTCGCATTCCTTAGTCAGTTAAGGGACGCTGCATTGAGCCATGCTATGGTACAATCTCTCCTAATCTAATTTTTTTTTTTGTTATCGCTTTTCTAGCAATACATGTTTTTACAAAGCCTGTTTTATTTTCTTCTCTTTTTATGATATTTATTTGTTTCAAGCCGGAACATCACATTTGTGTTAATGTGGAAAAAAATTGTAATAATTATTATTCAATAGTGCTAACCAAAAAAATTAATACGTGTTCAGGTTATTGGCATCGCTGACAATAAAAATATTGTTTTCATTTCAGTCTTGTCAGAGGGCAGTATCTATAACACATAACGAATACTGTCATGTTCATTTTAGCAGTTTGTTCAAATCACTCATTTTAATGCTGTATTAAGTACGTACGGTGTTTTATTGTCTTTTCTTAATGTTACTTTACACTTTGTGTTAATACTGAACCATACTGGGGAAAAAAAAAAAAAAAAAAAAAAAAAAAAAAAAAAAAAACCCTTTTGTGATGTAACACGTTGTTAAAATTTTTTAACTTATTTTGTCTCTCTATGATTGTGTCTGTCCACTGCTAGGATAGGTAACAGCACTAGTATTGTAATACTGTAAAATATTTTTATTAAACTTTTGATTTTCCTGGCTGTAATGTGTTACTCTTGTTTGCTACCTTTATTGTAATTTATTTAATGCCAAGCCTTTTATTTGTTTTGTCGTTACGTTAATGATGTTTAAATGCATTATGTAATTTTCTATCGTATTTAACTCTGCGATATGACTTTTCGATAACTATCGACTGGTCATATCGCGAGTTTGGAATATCATACAGTCACTGTCATACATGAAGATATGTGCTGACCCTGTCTTCTGCGATTATTACTTTCACACGATGTAGTTGGTTTTGAAAATTTACAACCTAACTTTCAGCTTTTTCATGGCGTAAGTGCCGTACTTCACCACCTATGTGAGTGATTTGTACTTACCTTTTTGTAATTGGTTGTTGTAATTGTTTGTTGCATTATCGGTGCTCATTTATTGTTTTTCCCTTGTAATTTTGTTCAGTGCGGTTCCCCGGCTACACGACCTAGCCATTTTGGTGATGTGATCTCAGCCTCGTTTTTTTCAAGCGATGGGACCGCGGCCCACGCTATGATTTAAGCAACAGTGGTGTGTCGACTCCTCGGCCACCGCCTTTTCATCCCTTAGTCAGAAATAATGTTATTATTGCATGTGATTTTTTGATTACTGCATGACGCCACGACAGTGGCTGCCTTCAACTTGCTGCACCATGTTTTATTCTGGACTCAAATATCCTTGAAAACATGTTAAAAATGTAATACTTACCTTTTTATGTCTTGGCATGAAATGGTGTGGTCAACCATTAGAATTTTCTGTTTTCAAGTTTTAAGTTTATTGCTCCTAAAATAAATAAAGGAGAAAGCGAGGAAGCTGCTGCTAAAATGGTAAATTTCGGGTGCACCCTAAGTTGTAAAAAAAAAATCAGAATATGTAAAAAGAGGTGGGGGGGGGGTCTGTTAAATGTAACTAGTTTGAAGCAACTGTAATACTCATAACACCAATTATTGTTTTGTTTAAATATCATATATATTTCTCTCTTCTCATTGTGTGTGTGGTAAGAAGGAAAAAAAGGGTCAAAACCCAAACCAGATAACAAATTTTTTTATTTGTTACAAAAAAAAGAACTTAACTAATACCTACTACCAAATTTTTGTAAGTGCACATTCATGTTTTAATTTATTTATTGACGAGAGCTATAGTGTGTTGTTGTTTTTTGATGGGTATTAAAAGAAACCCACAACCGTGTACCTGAATGGAGAACAAGGTAAGAGAGTGGAGTTAGATGTTTAATAATTATTTTGGGCTGGGCTTCCTTTCTCCATGATTATTTATTTATACACTGAAGGATTGCATGTGGGAGTGGTGCACTTTTTTTGGCTGGCTGTTGCAGCCGCTGTGTGCTTGGCAATGCATTTTGGCTCAGTTACGGCTGTTGTGCGCCCTGAGGGGACTGTGGTTCGTGTGTGCGCTTTGAGCGTTTTGCATCATTTTGTGCTTCGGCATCGGTGGCATTGGTTTGCATGGTGCTTGCCGAGACTTGCGTCTCCGTGGCTGCTTCCGAGCTGGCCATTTCCGCTGGTCACAGGCAAGATCAGAGTACTTACAAGTGTACCTAACACTGCGTAGGATGGTGTGCGACCGTCCAAGCCCCTCCCTCTTGTACTTTCACCGAGCGAGGTGGCGCATTGGTAACTCACTGAACTCGCTTTCGGGAGGGCCCGGGTTCTATTCTCGGTTTTCCGAAGTCACTCCAGACGAATGCTGGGATGGATTCTTAATATGGACCATGGCCGATTCCTTCCCCAATCCCTCTTCCCTGTGCAACTTACACAGTCTATAATGATCTTGCTGTCGACGAGATGTTAAACCCAACTACATTCCTACCTACCTACCTACCTGTGCTCTACCCTTTACCGGAGACAGTGCTAGGGAGGTAAGGGGTGACTGACGCTCTGTGTTTTCCTATATATATGTATATATATATATACACACACACACTGAGTGCGAGTAGTTCTAATAATAATTGGACGCCACCACAACCCCATCATCGCATCCATAGCCATCTATGGCCCTCTGGACCACCACCCCCACCTCAGACTCCTGGACCTTTACATCGATTTCCCCCTTCCAGTCCTACACATCCTCATTGCTTGTGATTCTGTGCGGGAGTGACCTCCTATAGTAATTCGTGTGTGGGTCATGGGCAATACGATCCTTTTCATTCCTCTAAACTCATGTTTTTTTCCTTCATAACTTAAGTGTTTCTTTCAAATTAAAAGCATCATCACTTTAAGCATAGTTAGTGCATCGATACAATAATATTCCGTCTGCTAATTATAATTCCTGTCTGTGTTACTCAAGCCTATTTTAAGTTTTCATTATATTGACATTTCATTTTCACTATCATATCATCCTTAATCACACCATCCAATTGTCAATCATTTTCATTCATCACTCTACTCATTCAATTCATGGTTAACTTATTGTCAGTACTTTTGTGATATGTGACCCAATGGAGGTTCAAACCCTCATATAACTAAGAAGTTTTTAGTCCTCTCCTGTATATATGTATGTAGCAGTAAATAATTATTTAATAAAAATACCTCTACGGGCACTAGAAAGACCATTGAGAGCAAGTTATTGTTCATTATATCTTTTCGTTGATGTTTAGTATAAATATTAAAACTTAAATATTCTATTAAATGTTGATTCAGTTCACAGTAGAAATTGTTGAAACTGTATTAGATATTTATTTGTAATTCATGGTCCGCTAACTTGTCATTATTCTATAGGTTTTTTCGACCCTTCTTCTACAATGTGTGTTGTATAATCTATTTAATTTTCTGGTAGGATTTTATTTTTAAGTTTCTTCACAAGGAGCCTAAGAATTGGCTGAAGATTAGCATAATTGTAAGGCAAGAAAATCAAGAATAATTAATATGTATATTTTCTGTTTGAATTAAGATGAAAGAAAAATGACTCGACAGCAGTAGAATTGACGACTGAGGAACACTGCAGCTCCTTCCTCCTCGCTGGCTGCTTTTTTTCTTTCTAAATCTACAGTATTGATAAGTATTAGGTGTGCGTTCGCAGTAGGAAGGACCTAAATGTGTCTCAGGGCTGCGCCCCTTATGCCTAAAAGGCGAGGAAGTTGCATGCGAGGAGACGTTCATCATGGCAGGAAGGTATTGAGCAGCCATGGCCGCCATTTTAGGCCATGACTGCCTCCCTTAGTGTACCTTTAGCTGAAACTACAATTATGAAGGGAGAGAGAAAAACTGGCATAGTACTGTAACCCCCCCCCCCCCCCCCCCCAACATAAAATACTTCAAAACTTGGAAAACATTAATGAAAATGTTGCTAGGAGAAAGCAGATGTGGAATTTGTGCCATTTTAATAGGTATTGAAAGAAAAAGGGGTTGGGGTCTGTGGGCATCGGGCGCCCTTGACATGAACCACTGAAAACATTCCTGTGCGGCGAACCATCACACCAATATTGGCAGCAGCTTTTTAATGCAGTGCCATTCCTGCTTCTCGTGGAGTGCGTCGGAAAACAGGGCAGCTCAGTCGTGGCACCATCGCCGTCTTCGCTCTTCTGCGCCGACATCAGGGTCTGCACGCCATGGGTGAAGATGGGGTGTTACCCAGAGTACCCACTCCCTCTTCATCCTTGAAAATCTCAGCCGGTCTTGGGTGAGCACTTAAAAGTGCTCAGCGAGACATCCAGGAGATACCAGTGACAGAGGCGAATCCGCTGGCCCAGGTGTGAAGGCTGACATCGGGGAGCTTCGGAGGTCTG
This sequence comes from Dryococelus australis, assembly GCA_029891345.1. Classification (NCBI taxonomy): domain Eukaryota; kingdom Metazoa; phylum Arthropoda; class Insecta; order Phasmatodea; family Phasmatidae; genus Dryococelus; species Dryococelus australis. Next base: position 31,927,304 of record CM057006.1, read on the forward strand.
ATGTATTCCAATTCATTCCTCGCGCAACCGCAGTCGACAGCCCACCGAATCCAGCAGTGAGGTTCGCTACACTTTGCCCTTTGGCACCTTGAGATCCCTTCCCCACCTTGATCTTTGGGCCGCCTCCAGCAGATGTGCTTCGCCATCTCCTACTGAGCCACCCAGTCTCCCGACGTCCACGACGATGGCACTGTGGCGTTGGCCAGTTGATCCACGGTCTGTTGTTTGAATATTCCCGGACACTCCAGAGCCTGGGGATGTGTTGAGTTGGCAGGATAGTAACCGCACCTGAGCTGCCATAGTCCCATCGCACTCTCAGAAGCACCTCGCCTTCGCTGGTCCCAAGGGGCGGGCAGTTCCCAAAGACTGATCAGCCACGAGCGCGATGTTCATCCCACGACAGCCCAGCTCGACTCACTCGCTGCCTTGCCCCACCACTATTTGAATAAGTACGATTTAATAAATGTACTTTCGAAAAATTTAATTATTCTTTCACAATATGCTTAACGTTAAAGAAAAGTACACTGTTTTTAAAATATAGACATTCTATAAATCTTTCTACATTTCATGAATTAATGCGTATACAGTTAAATAATTAACACATTGCCACGCCCTTGCCCCCAAGGACGTTGCAAGGTGGACATAAACACTCAGTGGAGTATAAAAACCCAAATATACCTTAAAACGCTCGTTTGAGCAGATATATAAAACATAAAACACAAGTACATTTAAGAAGAGTTGTTTTTCAGAAAAAAAAAGAGTCATTTCAAGAATATTAATTTTTGATAATTTCTTCTTTTTTTTTCATGTTTTGTTTGCAGTACATTATTTTCTTCGATGGTTTACTGAGATTACCTGGGTATTTTTGCATCACAATAAATAAAAATGATATATAAAAATACTTCTTCCCAAAAGGTACAATAGGAAAATTTTCAAAATTCATGTAACATTAAATTTTACTTTAAATAAATTTAGGCCTATAAGCTTCCATGATGATTATAAGAGCAAGCTACAGTAAATGATAATGCCTTCCACACAAAGGCAATTCTTGAAATATCCAACAGTGCTAAAGCACTTTAAATATTTACTTTTATAATAATTCCTATTTATACTGCTGTTAGTACTAAAGTTCTGCCAAAAATAGAAGTGCAGAAAAAAGGCAGTCCTATACTCTAACTGGAAATAATTCTACTTTCTCTGGCCACATTTTCAGAGATTACAAACTGTATTTATCATTCACAGGCCTATTTTAACATTAATTAAAGGCGAAACTTACTTCTTGAATTATTTTGGTGTAATTTTCTCTAGACATGATAATTTATAGAAGCCAGATAATTACACACAAATGATTTCATTTTCCATGTTCTGACAAAATTGTTCAGTTGGACAAACAGAGGACAGCAAAATATCAATCATATTTTACATGTCCCATCTAAATTAAATTTCTTTAATGAATTTGTATGAAAAATTCATGGCTAAATGAGTTTCGAAAGGGCCAACGCATTATTCCTCGAAATTTAACAATATTCAGCAAATTCATTAAATATTAAGAAAGGCAAATCTTAAAATTTAATGGCTAAGTGAGCTCCAAAAGCCAACACATTATTAAAAGCGATTACCATGAACCATTGCACAAGTTGACCTTTGGAAAAATCAAACTCCCATTTAAAAACAGTTTTAATTTTGATTTTCTCATTTTTTTTTTTACAATATTTTAAAATTTCTTTTAAAATATTCCAATTTTTTCTTTCGTTTTAGATTTATGATTTAAGCATTCTCAAATTTTCTTGAAATCGTTAATCGCCAATATGGCGCCTGACTCCTAGCTCAAGAACCAAACGTGCCTGCCTTATTTTTGCCATAAGTGTTATTGCTGAAATTTGATTGAGAATCATTACTTAACTAGCTGGGTACTCTCCTTCTTGGGTGGTGGAAATCGACCCCGATCCAGAGATCTCACTAGCATTTATAAATAACCAGATCAATTGCCCCTAGGAGGGGCGTTCACCAACAGCTGACCAATAGATATATACGTAGATGAAATATCTGTCGTGGGCGCACATTGCCTTCTAGAGGGGTGTCGCTGATAAAGTCCAATCAGAAGTCAGTATCAGAAACATGTATGGGTAGCACCCGTGATTCCACATAAGCAAATTTCTGCTGCTCAGGCAGGATGCAGGATGTGATGTCACGAAGCGTGCAGTTTTTGCTGACCGCCAGATAACCAGCTCGCTGGACAGCTGGTAGGTGACATCGCTGGGGTAGTTCATATAAATGCCACGCGATGCGCGCGCAGCAGCTCCTTGCAGTCTTGCGCCCGGCAGTCAAGCTCCAAGCGAGCACGTGGTATGTTGAAGTGTCGGCCCCCTGCACGTCGCCCGTCCGGCCGGTAGAGAGCGGTGTTGAATGCAGCTGTTCGCCAGGGCTGTGACTTGATCAGGTACGAAGGAACAGCAGCTACGTGGTAGAGGCCACGTCTTTTTCCAACATTTCCGGCCAGGTAAATAATGCATTTTTCGTGTAGATCAATAGTAAATTTTTCAAGCACCCCGTGCTAAAAAAACGTAATTTTCGGGTGAAGAATGTGTGAGGCGTCACAACATATATGAGAACAAATAAACATCTATAGTTATTAATGCAATTGATTAACTTTAGTGTTATCTAGTCACCATAAAGTAACTGTTACTGCTGTATACGAATTACACGTTATTTTGCGAAACGAAACTGTATGAAAAATACAAAATAATCCTCTGAAGACTTCGCTGTTAAGAGCTGCCCAAATATCTTCACTCACAATATAAACGTATACGTAGAGTTCCAGTTCCATAAATACATTCTCTAAACAGGTATGTGTGAATATTCCGCCTCGTACACATAGAAATCTTTAAATATTAATCTAATATGTGTCTTGTAACTTACATTTTGCAGAAAATCTTCACAAGATTGTAATTCGTTCGGCGACTAGATTTCTCCACTTAAAAAGAAAGGACCACTTAAACTAAGCATACACAAAACGAGTAATCTAGTGGCAATTTCCCTGTGTTTCTAGTGTTAGCGGCGACTAAGACTGTTTTCTGCACACGGCCCCAAGTCCTAGGTCAGTTACTTTACTTGTCCTCTGGACAACCTATCGGATAGAGGTTACATAATCGGTTACATTGCCTTTTATGCTGTCTGCGCTAAGGATACTGCTCAGTAGCAAATTTATGCCATCAGCCAGTGTCTGTGGTCTCAATGGAGGAACATCAATCTTCGGAACCGTAATTAAGGTGGAGACATTCCATTTAAATAGCTCCAATATTTAATAATGTGCCGAGGTTTATTATCGTACGAGAATGATAATTATATCAAGGTTGTAACCTTTTAATATATCTTCAAGCTCACCTGATTTAACTAATGTGTATTCCATAGAATTGTAACAGTTATTTAGATAATGTAAAGATAGACTAAACTATCTAATTGATACTTACATTTTCATATCATCATTGTCTTACATGCTGTAACTATTTGGACAGTTGTGTGCCATCTTGTAAGACAAGACTGAGTTAAAATTATAGTATACGTTATTTTGAAAGGTAATTAATTCCTTATTTCTTGCATGTTTATTTAATGACATGTCTTCATGAGAAGATTAAGAAACTGGAACATATTAATTTAGATGGTCTTGTCGCCGAATTAGGGTGAGAATGAGTTTACTGTTTCCCTAGATAGGACACGAAATTTTTATTTATTAATATGGCGCTATCTTACAATATTGCGAACAAAAGATGTTATGTATCGTCATATTTTAAGCTTGAAATAGATGCTTTCAGCAAAATAAGTTTGGTATGAATTGGTCAAATAGTATGGTATATTAGCAAATGAACGTAACATAGTTATATGACCACCGCTTTGAAAATAAGAGCTATATATATTTAAATTGTATACACTTACAGTTCCTACAATAGTATTTCTACATACGGACTCCCACATCTGGCGTTGGTACTGTGTTCCCTGATCATGCGTGGTCCCTGCGCTGTGGGGAGTGACCCACCTCGACCTTCCCCTCCCCCCTTCTACCGCAGGCACAATCGGTATTCTGTCACACGGTGACCAGGGAATGATTGACAGCCTACACTTGGCAGTCATTACAGCCCCTACTCCCCCCTGCCGGAGGAGTCGAAGACTCGATAGGATAAGCAAGGATTTTATGGTAATCATTTTCCTTGGCGCTGCATGTGAAGAGCGTTCTGGACAAGAGCCGGCGCTGTATACAAATACCACCACCGCCAGAGGATCGGCAGACTTGGTGGCAGCCATCTGGCTGAATTGTGGTAATCCGGCGAAGTTTGGTGCAGCATGGGACATCAGCAGAGAAGGCAGAGGGCGCGAGACGACTGTAGATGAGAGTGTTTGTGGTGTGAACCGACGAGAGGGCGTGATATTCGACGACCGTACTTGAGGGCGTTCGGAGATCTCTAGAACATTCTGGACTGGAGGAATGTCGATTTAATTAAGGTGGGGCTGTATGAATGTGTGATACTGAATTTATTGTATATATAGGAACTGTCAAACGCGGACAAATAATTTTGCAAGACAATTCTCTGGGTTTCGGTACACTATTCATTGGAACTGATTTTAGTCATTTGGTTGCATTAATTTCTTTGTGGTGATTGTGATTTGTACTGAAAAAATTGACTATTTGCAAACAGCAAGTGACAGCCATTTTTATATATATAGCGCCGTATTTTCTTTGTAGTCGAGAGTATTTTTCGAAATATAACGATAGTTTGGTATTACTTTCTTACAAAATGGCGGACTAACCTCTAATAGATAATATATTAATTAATAAAAATACTCTATGCATTTTTATTTACAATGCATACACTGACATTACAAAAGTTATGGATGCCCTTATAATAACGTGTCTAGCTCGAAGAAGTGCAGTAACTCGTCATGGCATGGCCTCCACAAAAGGGCCGAAGACCTCTGGAGAGATGTTAAGCCATGCTGTCTGAATAGCTGCCCAAAGTTCCCTGGTATTTCTAGGTGCAGGATGTTGGGTGCAAATGGCTCTCTCCACCACGTCCCATAAATGCTCGATTGGGTTAATGTCGGGGGGGACGGCGCATTATACTGTTGGAACAGCCCATCGTTGACAGCAAAACTGAAGTCCATGAACGGCTGAAAAGGGTCACCAAGGAGATTTTGTAGCGGTTACCATTGAGCTTTGTGGGTATATGGACAAGTGGACCCAACCCATGCCACGTGAACACACCCCACACCATTACAGAACCACCACCAGCCTGCACAGTGCCTTGTTGACAACTGGGATCCATGGCCTCATTGGGTTTGCGCCATACCCGAATTCTGCCATCAGCCCGAAACAACATGTATCGTGACTAATCGGACCACGTCACGTATTTCCAGTCCTCGAGGATCCAATTAGCAACCTCACGAGCCCAAGTGAGGCGTTGTACCCGGTGTCGTGCTGTTAACGGGGGAACTCTGGTGGGTCTTCTGCTTCCATATCCCATGCAAGCTAATGCACGTTGCTCAGACCTGCTAGATACACGTATGTCACCTTCTGAATTGAATGTGGCTGTGATTTGAGAAAGCGTTCCTGCTCTGTTAGCATGGACAATTCTACCCAACCTCCGCCGGTCACGATCATCATGTAACTTTGGATGGCCAATGCGTTGTCCGCGGCGGATCGTAATGCCCTCATATCTATATTCCCTGTACACACGTAACACCGTGGATCGAGGAATATTGGAGGTTTCCACAACTTCTGAAATCGATTGTCCCATCCTTCTGGCACCCACAATCATACCCCGTTCGAATTCTGATAACTCACGCCGCCTTGTCACGAGCATGCAAACAACAGTCAATCCGAATGACACGACCACTTATTCACAACTGAGACCAGCTTAGGCCGTGCAACGTCGTTCTGCAGAGGTGGCGCCACGAGTCATTCAGTTGCATAGTGCTATACCATGAGTTATGTTATGCCAGTGTACATGTCGTATTGTCAACACAGTGTTTAAGGCAGTTGATTTCAATATATGATATAGTTCAAAAGTTCAAAATTTTAAAAGGGATTTTTTTTGTAACTTTGGGCCCTACTTGTGATAAAGCTAATGTTGGTCAAAGTTAAGGCACGATCATTCTATAAAGGTGCTAGTCCATTAGTCTACAAAAATATCAAGTATTATGTAATGAGAGTTTTAGTAATGTTGCCAAATAATTTTAAAAATGTATTCATTCCAAAATATATATATATTTATGGCTGTTAGGTTTTTCGTGGTTTTATGGAAACAGACTAAATATAAGCATCAGCATTATTGTAATTTTAGATTGGCTTTAAATGCAAGTGTGTAATTTTCCACCTGTCTCAGCATATTTTCTTAAGGTTATTTTTACAATATATTTGTCCAATGCATATGCTAAGGTTTATATTTTTTAATATAATATATGAGAGTGCCTTGCGGAATATATCACGTGTTCTCATTTCAAATGTTACATGCGAGAAAAATTAATCTTTCGGGTTTCCTCTAATTTGTTGATGTTTCTGAATAGCGGGGTGGTTTCATACCCCCTTTGCATCGCCCTTAGTGAAGGGCGTAGCACTGTAGTTGTTTTTTTTTTTTTTTTTTTTTTTTTTTTTAGGATTGTGTGGTTCTATTCACGTAATGTAATACTTATATTAACCTGCATAAAAGTAGAAGTAAGCTGTCGGCCGACAAAATCTTTTATAATTTTTTTTAAATATTTTTGTATACTGTACTGTTGTATTGGTATGACACTTTTAAAGGAAGTAAATATAAATCATATATTCACTATATACCTTGTTGATAATGAGTACAAAACGGCCCATAATAATATGCTCGTGTTGGTGGATGTCTCAGGACAGAAAGTATGCTAGCGTGTAGGTTAACAAGTGTTAACTTCCTCACAGAGCGACCCAGTTTGAGACCTGCATCAGCACAGCTCACGTGATAAACTAATTTTGTATTTTGTTATTGTCCTCTTTCGTCGTGTCATTTTCTTGTAAGTGTCTTCTAATTTTAATGCTAGTTACTTGAACGTGTCCTCTATAACACACCCCTGGTAATGCTAGGGAGGAGATGGAAGTGGTGAATAAAGAGACGTGTTGTAGGTGCGATATTTACAGTTTATTTACCGAAGTTCTACAGTGCAGCGTGCTGAAAGGTGTTGGCGTGGAATTGCGCGCCGTGGAAGCCGTCGACGAGGCTCGAACTCTGCAACCGGAAGTCGGCGAGGAACTCCTGCGACGTCTCCGCGGCGCCGCAGTACATGCCCGCCATACCGCCCACCGACATCTGGTAGTCGACGACGGCGCAGTCCATCGCCTGGGGCGTCGCTCCTTCGCCGACGTACCCCTGCCCCTCCGGGTCCTTACCCTGCTGCTGCTGCAGCCTCGCCAGAGGGTCGTCGACGCCACAGTCATAGCCGAAGTCGCCGGTGTGTGGCGGGCTGGGTTGCTTGTACGGGTCCGCGTAGCCGTACTCGCCGACGGCGAGGTGGGGCACGTCAACCCTCACGTCATGCTCCGGGTAGTACAGGAGGTCCTGCTCTCCGAGCACCATGTCCGGGATCCTCCCCCGGTCGCCGTCGACGCCGTAGAAGAACTGCTGACCTCCGAGCCTCGACGCGACATCCGCCGGGGAGGGTTCGGTGACGTCATCCGTCGCGAACCGGCTCGAGCTACTGTCGCTCTCGTCGGCGGGAGCGTGAGACAACATCCAGTAGCCGTTGTCGGGATCCGCCTTGACGGAGGGCTGCCCGCGCTGGATGACCCCGCTGCCGAGGTCGAGCAGCATCGTCGGCGACCTCCCCGCGTCCGTCGAACTCTGCTGGAAGGTCGTCGGCGCGTACCCGGGCGTCTTGAGCGGCTGGTCCAGCTGGAAGATCTCCTCGGGCTGGAAGAGGTCGCCGCCGAGCGAGGCGAACTCGTACTGGTGGGGCTGCGCCGCGGTGCCGTCGCCGCCGAAGAAAGTGGTGTTGGTGTTGGTGTTCGCCGAGCCGTCCAGGTGGGGGTTCGACGCCGGGCCGAAGTGGTCCTGCAGCCAGAGGGAGTTGTCGAGCTGCGACTGAGGGAATTGCGGGTACTGGCCGGAGGACGAGCGCCCACACACACACTCGAACGGAGGACACGAGCAGGAGTATCCTGGAGCACATACAACACACGTCCTTGCATCACAACTCACCCTGTCTCTTCACACATGTTATATTTTAAATTGGGACAAGTTGAGAAAAGATGATAATAAGGCTCTCAACAACTTAGGTCTCTAACATTTAGAACACTGTGCCCTAGAATGAAGCAACCTACACTAATAAACATAAATTTCCTTGCTCCTGGGGGGGGGGGGGATGTAGTGGTTAGAGTTTTTTTTAAATTTATTTCATTAATCCTACTTAGCAGTACAGCCATCCAGGGAGTTAAATTCTATAATGACTACTACAATTTAACACACAGTATATTAGTTACATAGATTAACAACTTTTTTTGTGGGAGGGCGGCTGTTCGTCTGGGCGCCCGTAATTTAAGCTACAAATTCTATTTCTATTCAAAAGCATCATTCACACTTCCTAGGAAGGTGGTGAGCTATTCTGCCCCGACCGAGACAGCTCCCCGACGGATATCCTTTCGGCCGCCACCCGTTTCGCCGCCCCCGCCAGAACAGACCAGGTACCTGGATTCCCATGAATTCTCCCGCGTGACCAGACGCCGTCGGACCCGCACACAGCTAACTAGCCTTTCAGCCGGTCCGTCATAGCACCCAACGGTCGAATGGCCCCGCCCACGAACCCGAAAGCCCGCAGCCTCCTCCCTATCTGTACTATTCTATTTTGTTCTTTTCATTTTCCCCCCCTCGCCCACCGTGTTCTGCTCCAACCTTAGCATCGTGGTTAGACTGCTCGCCTCCCACCTGAGCGAACCGGGCTCGATTCCCGGTGGGGGTCGCTCCTGGAATGTCGCATGTGAGAATCGTGCTGGAAGATGCCGTTGGTTTGCGGGTTTTCTCGGGTATCACCCATTTTTTTTTGTTTTCCAGCGCTGCTCCAACTTAAGGTTGCTTCACCATCATCGGCTCTCAAGCCCTCGTTAAGAGCAGCCCAAATCTCTCCACTCCACATCATGCCTGACAAGTACTGTATCTTACGGCTTGTGTACATGCGCGGTCGCGTAAAAGCGCATTTATAATATGTACAATTTATGCCACGACAAATATTTATGACAGAAAAATAATGCGGATTTTTTTTTCAAAGAACATTTTAAATGCTAAAATTTATCCCATGCGAATACAAACACCAGTATCCAATCATTTTGAGATATTTTGTAATATCTTCTAGATAAAATGGTGTACGTGAAGAATATTCGCAACCCTTGATGTTCTCTAAATTTGATAAAATTTTCTAAGTTTTGGTTTTGAGTGGCGTTCATGTACCAGGTGTGATTGATGACTTCATATATATATATATATATATATATATATATATATATATATATATGTCTGAAATCTAACACCGTGTGACGTATCCTGTTCCCGAAGAACAAAGTGTATTAAGGGCGCCGCCTACTCGGAGTGTTTCAGTGCGTTTGAGGATCAGAAACAAAAGAGCGACAAGGGCGACTTTGTCATGCTCGCCTAGTGCCATATCGCCCCTACGCGCAAGGCGCTGAACTGGAGTGCAGCGTTTCCGTCGTACTGCGTGTACCTATGGGACTTTAAGCGGTGATCCTATCATTTTATTACTATAAAATCTGAAGTAATGTTCAGTGCAGGTCCCTATATTAGTTCGGCGTGTCACTGAACAGCGAGACACTGCGATCTACAACAGCGTGAAAAAGTCGTTTTCAGCTGTGTTGGAGGGCTTGCGAATAGCATTTATAATACGCATGGTGTATTGCGAGTATTGTCTCGTGTCGCTGACCCGCACCGAGAGCGAGTAAAGATGACAGAGATACGTTATACGATAGCGGCGGCAGCGCGAGCGATGGTGGCACAATATCTGTTGCAGAAAGCGAGCTGACACGATTATCTCCTCTTGCGACCCTCGCCGCAGGCTCTGGTTTGTATCGATTTCTGTGTTTATCTGAAGAATGGTCTGGTTTACTGACCTCGTTCTCTCAGCGCGACTCGGTGTGCATCAAACCTTCCAGATGGCAGAGCCAACACTCTAAATATTGCGACAGACCTCCTGGCCGGGAGTTGGGTTGAGTTGGAGTTGACGAGTGAATGAGTGGCTGAGTTCTGAGCTATAGAAGGCGAGCAGCGCGAGAAGTGACCAGCGGGAGGGAAGTTTGTGACTGCGAGTATCAAGCAGTGAAGGGTGCTGCTGGCAGGCTGGACTACTGGACTAGATGCGCGAGTGAAAGCCATTATAAATAATGGTAACAGATAGACTGAACACGTGTTGATAATGAGTATGAGTCATTTGACTGTAACCAACAGATACGAGTAAGAATGACGTTAATTAAAGTTGAAATGGATATTAAATATTGCGCTGACTCTTAAATAAAAAGAGTTAAAGTGGAGACAGATAATTTAATGCTGTAAATAACAGCGGAATGAATAGATTATAAATCAAACGTAATTATCTTATTTTTGTATTAAGATCTCCATCCCTCACGAACTTAGAAATGCTTCTCAAGCGTCCGCATGTAACAGTATTATACACACTTCATCTGAAATGTATTTTCTTTTCGTACATTGGTATAATGGGGGCACTTTTGAATTTTTCGTAAAAAAAAAAAAAAAAAACGCGGATTCCAAATACTCTGCAACGCAATTCAAGTGACAGGTAGATGGCGCCATTAAACTAACACATTTTCAGTGCGTTGAAGGAAAAAAAATGGGATGTGGCTGTGTTAGGGACACGGCCGTTTATTTTGCGTGAATGTTTACGTTGACGCGCGCGACAGCTTTATGTTTTTTTTTTCATTCCCGGCACCGCTTCACTCGATAATATGGGGTTTTATGGGTATCACTGGATTGCTTTTGAGATGCTCTTTACAACCGTATACGAGTTCTGTATTTCGACTAGACTTTTTGACGAGTATAGGCCGATATTGTGTTAAGTTTTCACAATTTTTTTTTTACGTTAAACACATACAGTTTCACCATCTTCACGCCACACAAATGTTTATATACGCGCAATCGATTGATCTTGACGAGAGCTCTGTCGATTGAAACTCAAACGAGCGTCGTAGCTTCTCCTGGTCAAAAGTTATCCTACGCGGAAATTATAAGACGCCGAGACACGAACTCAAAATTGCGGTGCCCCCCCCCCCCAGCACCACCGGGCGATGCTTCGCAGTCTTCACTCAACGTAAAATATTCGTTGATCCTTTGGCAATCGAGTGGTGTTATTGAATTTTGAATGTAGACGATAGATTCGGAGCTGCAATGCCAAACTGTATCCCCCGATTTTATCATCATCGGTTTTTTCTGGATTGCCCTCCCGCTAGGGTCGCAAATTGAAATACGTATTCACGTCAAAAAGAAACTGTTGAAGGGTATGAGAGTTAATGAGCTGCAGCAATGCCTTGGGCAGTGAGATATATTCATAGGACGGCGTAAGGGGGTATACTGAATGATGTTAAAGTTAACTCTGTAGTATTTCTGGATTAAACTTCATTTTTCTTTCCAGTCCCGTTAGTAAACAGCGACACGTCTCAGTGTCACGCTACTATTGCAAGGATACAGGCAAGTTTATAAGCACAGTGTGTATTACTCGGTATAGGTCGGAGCGGAATACAAACAACTGCGTCGTCTCAGAATACGCCTGCCACGCGTACTTTCAGTTCCATCATGGCTTTCACGAGCTTACTCGGTACAGCTGGGCTCGGAACCAACCGTCAGTCAGTCATCCACCCGTCAGTTGAAAGTGACTCACAACAATCCGTCATCCGCCGATTATTCTGTCCGGTAAAGTTTCACTAACATCGCGAGCTTTCTTTTGTATAAGGTATATTCTGGTTCGAAATACGTTTTCAAGGGAGAACAATTTTGGGGATATTAATTTTGTTTACGGATAAAAAATGTATAGGTATTTAATTATTGTTCGCGTTTTAAATTCTTGAATTTGCCACCAAGATAAATACACATCTCCACCGCTTTGCATCTTATTTAAAAGTGCGTGATCGCGCCTTACGGAACGTTGTCAGAAGGCGGTGGCCCATCCGTCGGTCCGTAGAAAGTTGAAATTTGAGAAATACTCGATGGATTGAAGGAAAGAAAAAAAAGTTCCCCTGCAATTGGTCAAAGATCACGTGACCGCCTGACGGACGAGCGACTGGTGGATGCATCGGATGTTCGCGAGTCCACCTTTAGAAATTAATCTGGATATTGACATATTTGAGTAAGTAACGAGTTTTAGCAAGGGTTTGTAGGTACGGTATTTGAGACGGCACTCATAATCATAAATGCCTACTTTAAACTAGAGCGGAAAAAATGTTGGAATTAAAAACCTTATAAATTGTTATATTAGCCGTGCAATTATATTCCCTCGTTCGAAAACTGTTTACACGTTAGAGATGCATTGAGCTTGAGATGATGTAAGTTTACGATACGCAACCTGTGATAGGTTACTCTTCGAGTAACTGCGTGCAAAGTGTTTTGGTGTCTGCCGAAGGGAAACTGCTATTGCAAAGAAACTAAAGTATCCGAAACCCCCCAAAATAATATGTGCAAATATCAAGCATCTACGTTTTGGACCATTTTGTCTATCAGAACGTGTCTGCGCCTTCCATGACAAACCAAACCACAATTTCTGACTTGAAAGGTTTGAAACCACGCTTACGAAGTAACGCAGATTATGTCAACACCATATGTGGAAAATCCATCCGTACTTCTATTGACATAACTATGGTTAGGTGAATGTGCATCAAAAAATTTTTTTTTAATGTTAAACAATTAAAAATACACATAACGATCATAAATAATTTTTTTGGTGTGCAGTGCGATGTTGTACTGTTACACTAAGGTATCTGCACGAGACGACTGTTCATGGAGATAGGCCTGATCTAGACCAATCAACTTATTTAAGAGCAGAAGATATTTCGCCTTTGTTTCCGACGCCAGGAGATGAAAAATTCACCGCAGATTGGCTTACGAAATAAATGCAGCAGTTTACTAATCCAAAAATCACAAAACTAGCAGACAACATCTCGTGTAGCTTGAGACTTAAAATTACTGTACTTAGTTACCCAAACGACATTGCACTGATACCAACACAACACCGACACAGATATCAAACACACGACGGACACCTCATAAAACGACAACAACCCAGTCGGCCCCTCTGTCTCCGGAGAGGATGGCGGGGTGATGGTTCAAGGGTGGAGGCAGAGCAATTTTAACTTTCAACATTTTAAAACTATAACGTAACTTTATCTTTTAAATTTCAACAAAATAATTTTAAGTATTTGTTTTGAACTTGTTTTTAAATGCTATAACGTGACAAATTTTATGTGTCGACTATTTTATAAATGTATTTTAAATTCAAGTAACGAAGACCAGTTATGGCCTTCGGCTGGGTACTGGCACCATTTTAATATGTTCTGTCCTGTACTTAGTTGCAGCCCGCACCCCTTAAAATTCCAAATGAACTCACCCTTCTCGTTGTCTGAGATCAGAGGAGGAGGGGGATCAAGCGGACACAGCATTGGTCGCGAGATCGAGTCTTGGCCAATGTCAATTCCGCGCTTGCCTTCTCTCAGCGACAGAAGCTAGGGAAACAAAGAGAAACACGCCCTTTTATAAACTAAAACGAGAATGAAAATATGCAGATGAATCATAACTTGGTTAGTCTTTGTTTGCACGAGGCGGAGGAATAGCTTGAAAATAGAATTCTAGCAGAGCATCAGAAAAACTGTAAGTAAGTATAAACGGACTAAAGGCAGCGGCGCAGATGTGCGTCAGGCAACATACAGGTATAGGCTGTTCACGGCAAGTTGAGCACTTTTTAAGGCCATGCAAAATTTTTCCTTTCAGCCAATTTCTATATTTCTGCCTCTTTTTTTTTAAATATAAACATTGCTACGTGTCTAATAAACACAGTGTATATATTTCATCACTCTTAAATGTTAACGTGTAAAGCTGCGATAAAATATATTTATTAGTGGTTAATAGCTGTTGGGTGGGCCTCATAAAGTGCTCACTTTAACGTGAATAGCCTATAGAGAGTTGTAACTCAAGGATATAACGACATATCCTTATCCGATTCATTTGTTTGCCGAAACAAGCCGAAGTAGGTTCTACGGTCCTGCCAGTTTTGGAACACATACTAGAAGACACATTCTCACTTTGTTATTTTGGTGGTATTGTACAGACCTGGCCACCTATTTTTTTTTTATATTGTGATTGGTCTATGTTTTTTCCGGGCAATATAATTGATGCTTCTATTATTTCTATTACAGTTATTTCATATCGCAGATACTGTGAAGGTGAAACGCTACATTAAAACCAGTTTAATGCATACATTAATGAAAATAAAACGCGACACGAATAAACAGACGTGAAGGGCACTTACACAAAGCAGTCAGTGCTACCACCACCGAAATTAAAAATGCGAATCAACCATGAGTTTATACAATATATAAAGAGCGAAACTAAATGATTGTTTCTTGTATATTTATGCTATGTGAATCCTAGTATATGCACGGCTTCTTCACGCTTTTTGAATCAAACCTCTGAAAAATTACCCCCTGTCTGACGTGTTTAGTTATTTCCTAAAGATGTAATTTATCACAAGCGTTGTATACCTCTTTCAACTTAAAATTATCTTAGTTTTAGTTAAAATTGTAATTTAACTATTTTTTTTATAATTTATATTATTTCATTTATAAGAAATACGAAGGAAAAAAAACAGTGATAAAACACATGTGTTAGTAACGCCTAGTAAGAAATAGTTCTCATGCAAATTTTTTTTTGCAGCTGAGTGCTCACGAATTCGGTGAGTTGTCCTCCGGTGTAATTTTCTAGGTTTAGTTGAGCTTAGTTTGCACGGCACGGAGGAATATTCCGGAAGTAGAACTGTAGCAAGGCTTCAGAAAAGTGTGAAATAACCGTGAATGGATTACATATTTGATTAATATGTAACAATTTTTCAAGGGCGTTGGGAACGGGGAAAAAAAAAAAAAAATTTAATATTTGCGCCACGCACTCTTCAACTTGTAGACATTCTGTTACTACATTTTCCTCGGATAGGATTTTTGTTTTTTGATCGCATGGTTTTTGCAAAATGGCATGTCAAAGTCAACATGTTAGTATTTTTGTAATGTACAAATAAAATAAAACTATTTGAACGAAATTTAAAAAAGGCAACTGAAAGATCTTGTCTTAGTTATTTTTAATGTATGTTTAGTAAAAGTTGTTTTCTAAAAAATTAGGGGCAGCTAAAAATAAAAAATACGCAAGAATTTCCTTATATTCAGCAATATTTTTTTTTTTTGAAATTGCAAAATCATTTACTCGTGCAATTTTATAGTCGTCATGAAGTAGCTCTTAGAATCGTATTTCAGTGCGAAATATCTCACTTCTGCACGTAGATAATTTTCATTCCTAAAGCAGGACAATTGTGATTTTGACATGTAATTACGTGAAAGCTTTGCGTTCAAATTTTTGCTAATGGCTAAAAGTTGAACAACATATGGAACACATCTTACCGTGGCCAACGACCTTACAGGGTTACCACCTTTTTCCCATTAGAAAATTCCCTGGCATTTCCCTGATTTCCAGACAAAAATTGTTCTTCTTTCCCTGGCCTTTACTTAACTTTTTTTTTTTTTTTTGCTGTAACGACTGACACTTTTGCATTATAAAACACTTTTACACCGAAATACTTCTCTGATCTTAAAACAATTGCTCCCTGCATAAATTGCAAAGGAAAACACCAAAGCATTTTTCCACAATCATCCAAAAAATTTAATGCGATTCTGTTAGCGTTGCACGATTGATGATAGAACTACCAAATGTAGCATGAATGCCATATAATTCCTTGAAATTTAGCTAACTTGTTCGAAATTCCCGTGACTTTTCCCTGATTTCCACGACAATTCTCAAATTCCCCTAAATTTCTCTGTTTCACAGGTGACCGTAGAACTTCGACCTTCGGCAAACTTCGTGTATCCTCGGTAAGGTCTCGTTTCCCCTACTTGAGCTACGAGGGGCCTAGATGTGCGTCTCCGGAGACGCAATTGCGGTCGACCGCCGCAGTGTTGCCAAACCCTACCACTTGTAAAAGCCTGAGATTTAACAATGAACAAGCAATAGATTGCAGTAGATTTAAATTGCAAATTTTAACTTTCCAGTTAATATAAAATATATTTAAAAAGTCCGTAATACACAATTGTTAATTCAAGCTAGATAACAAGAAAAACACACCTTTTTAAGATAACAAAACTATGTGTAGGCCTACTCGCAAAAAATAACTCAGACCAACTAAAAGCTTTTGGCCTGTCCCATGCCCCCCAACAACTCCAGTCCTCTTAACAATTAACAACACTTCAGAACGCTGTAAAAATAATGAGGGTGTCGGGAAATCCCTTGTGACATGATAGTATATCTAATAACACAAGATTCCTCGATTTATTGCAATCTGACATTATTTAATATTTAATCGTGTGTCGCAGGCTTGTGAACTTAAAATATAGAATTTAAATGTAGACGTGTGCAAAATGCCATTGTAATATTGTGTTTGAACAGGTCTTGTTGAAAATTGGCTACGAAATGGTAAAAAAACAGATCTGCCAATTTTTTTTTTTTTTAATTTTAGCAGTAGATCAGCAGATTGCTATAAAACGGGAGATTTACTGCGAAATCAGTAGACCTGGCAACACTGGTGGTAGGGAGATGAGATGAGGTCTCTTACCTTGGAGCCGAGCGCAGCCTCCCGCGCCAGGAGCACGGCCAGTCCGCGCACGCGCCGACCCGCCCCCAGGCTGCGGCGCGCCTCCGACGTCGACTTGGCTTCCGGCCGCGGGTGATCGTGCACGCCTTTAGCCTGCGCACAGAACACACCAGCTCCCGTACTACACGAACACACTCCAGCACTGTGTTACATGAACACACTCTAGCCCCGTGTTACACGAGTACATCCAGCCCCGTGTTACACGAGCACACTCCAGCACCGTATTACACGAGCTCATTCCCAGTCCCGTATTACACGAGCTCATTCCCGGCCCCGTTTTACATGAACTCATTTCCAGCCCCGTATTACACGAGCTCATTCCCAGCCTCGCCTTACACGAGCATACTCCAGCCCCGTATTATACCAGCACATTCCAGCCCCCGCACTACACGAGCACACTCCAGCACTGTGTTACATGATCACACTCTAACCCCGTGTTACACGAGTACACTCCAGCCCCGTGTTACACGAGCACACTCCAGCCCCGCGTTACACGAGATCATTCCCAGCCCCGTATTACACGAGCTCATTCCCAGCCCCGTATTAAACGAGCTCATTCACAGCCCCGTATTACACGAGCTCATTCCCAGCTCCGTATTATACGAGCTCATTCCCAGCCCCGTATTACGCGAGCTAATTCCCAGCCCCGTATTACACGAGCTCATTCTCAGCCCCGCGTTACACGAGCTCATTCCCAGTCCTGTATTACACGAGCTCATTCCCGGCCCCGTTTTACATGAACTCATTTCCAGCCCCGTATTACACGAGCTCATTCCCAGCCTCGTCTTACACGAGCATACTCCAGCCCCGTATTATACCAGCACATTCCAGCCCCCGCACTACACGAGCACACTCCAGCACTGTGTTACATGATCACACTCTAACCCCGTGTTACACGAGTACACTCCAGCCCCGTGTTACACGAGCACACTCCAGCCCCGCGTTACACGAGATCATTCCCAGCTCCGTATTATACGAGCTCATTCACAGCCCCGTATTAAACGAGCTCATTCCCAGCCCCGTATTACACGAGCTCATTTACAGCCCCGTATTACACGAGCTCATTTCCAGCCCCGGGTTACACGAGCTTATTCGCAGCCCCGCGTTACACGAGCTCATTCCCAGCCCCGCTTTACACTAGCTCATTCCCAGCCCCGTTTTACATGAGCTCATTTCCAGCCCCGTATTACATGAGCTCATTCTCAGCCTTGTCTTACACGAGCATACTCCAGCCCCGTATTATACCAGCACACTCCAGCTCCGTATTACACGAGCACACTCCAGCCCTATCGTACACGAACACACTACAGCCCCGTATTACACCAACACACTCCAGCCTCATATTACACCAGCACACTCTAGCTCCGTCTTACACGAGCACACTCCCGGCCCCCGAGCCCGCTGCAAACCATCTGAAAACCTTCGCTCTTACACAGTACGATTCGGTAAGAAAGGGGAATATTTTGGGAGACGATAGCATAAGTCATCATGAAGTGAAAAGTTTGTTTCCAGTGGTTTCTGAGGTATACGTCTTTGAATTTAGTGAATGATGCATGTGTTACGTTCACAGGAAATACTCAATAATCTAACTGTGGACCTCAAGAAATGTTACATCCCGTCTTCTGAGGTTGTGTGTATCTTGCCGAAGTGCGATTGTTTCAGACTAGTAATAGCATCAACAATGCGAGTAATAAATTATTTTCTCTTGTTGCTGGGCTTTGTTGTGTAGTCTTCCGTTTTCAGCCATGTTCATATAAACTTTTCTCTTAACGGTGGCCCATACTATCGTCTCCCAAAATATTTCCATTTCCTCCTAATTCACCTTTTATGTTAACCATGATTAATTGAGCACTTATGAATCCCACCTATGAAAAATATCCCTACCCCTATCTGCGTATACTGAAAAAAAAAAAAAACCCTGTTTGTAGGATATACATTTTTGTCCCCGCAACACATCTGGACAGACACCATGTATTAACAGGTTTAACAATCATATTGGTTGTATGCGATGGTTGTACACAATAAAGCGAGCACTTTTGAAACCAACTGTTGAATTTATTCTATCTACAATACTAACTGGCACGCATCCAGTTACGTTGGTAAAGACAGAAGGAAAGTAATTCCATGCTTCGACGTCGAAAAAAGAATTGTCGGATGAGAATTTGTGAAAACTTAAACAATTTCTTTTCATTACTGTTTTTTTTTAATGCGTAGAAATGTAAAAATGAGCGATTCAGTGCAACATGTATTTTTCTAATAATTAACATTGTTTCGCTTGAACGACGTTTGAATAAAAAGGTCAGGCCAATGGCAGTGTGTTAATTTTACAAATGGTGTAAGGATACACAATGTGCATGCAAGAAGATGTCAAGTAGGACTTTCAAAAGTGCTCAGTTTATCGTGTATAGACTGTAGAAGAGCGGTTTCGATGGAACATTGCACCTCATGTGCACCATGTAAAACTCATCAACAAGAACTATACACTACCAAAATGGTCAGATAAGTTACATATCTTGCGTGTGAGAGAAGAATTAATAAATTTTGTGACACTGTAAAATAAGGTAATAATTGTTAATTTTTTATCGAACTTAAGCATTTTCTGTCCTAGATAATTTCGAAAGCATATTTTGCAACAAAACCTTGAAGTAGGGCACTCATAATAATTATTATGGTTGTATATAAAAATTGGCATTAACGTTAAAGAATTTTTCTAATAATTTATTTAATACACATTAATTTTATTTATATAAATACCTTTCGTAACTGAAAAAAACGTATAAAATTAATCATTAAGGATGTTTCTAAGCAATATTAATAATTTTGTATTACATACAACCAAAGTAGTTATTATGATGGTCCTGTCTGATCGTTTCTTAGCAAATGTTTTTATAAGCGTCCAGAATTGAAATACTTTTAAATTTCAATTAAAAACAAACTCTGATTAATTTATTTAATTAAAATACGCAAATTATAGCTACATATTTTACAGTGTTACAAAATATAAGTACTGTCCTGACATGCAAGATAAATCAAACTTCTCTTATGATTTTACTAGCGTGTGTACTAATATATGAGTTCTTATGATTTTACTAGCGTGTGTACTAATATATGAGTTCTTCATGTTGTATAGTCGAGCGTAGTTATAGTTGTCAACTTTTTAAAATTTTACAATAAAGGAAGATTCGTTACAAATCGACACACGACGCCTAATTCCAATGAAATAACGAAAGAAAAATTTTATGACTAACCAAATATTCAAATACTATACGCGATGTGAAAAAATCAGTACCATACATTAAACAAAATTTATAGTCTATTCGTGGTTTTCTTTGCACTTTTTGAATCGAACCTTTGAAAAGTCACTCCATGCATGGGAGTTAGTTATTTCCTAAACATGCACGTATCACAAACGTTTTATATATCTTTTAACATGAAAGCATATGTATTTTTTTCGTTAAATTGAAGTTTTATCTGTATTTTATTTATAAATTATAATAATTAATTTGTAATAAATACGAAGAAAAACCGTGAGAAAAGATGTGTTTTGGAAGCGCCTAGTAAGAAATAGTTCTCATGCAAGATATAATTACAACTGAGTGCTCGCACAAATTCGGTGCGATGTCATTTCATGTAATTTTATATACTTAAATAAGCTTTGTTTGTATGAGGCGGAGGAATATCAAGGAAGTAGAACTTAAGCAGGGCTTCAGAAAAAGTTTGAAGTAACCGTGAATGGATTATACTCTTAAACATATACAACAGCAAAATGTTAGCTGCATGTAGAAAATTCACATTTAGCTAGTTATGTGTCTTCGAGTAGTATTTTTTTTTAATCATTTTGTAATATTATAAAATATTTTGCCACTGAGTTAATGTAGCAGCGTAAATGAACCCGCAATCAAGAAAGTGATTAAACTTCTGCGCTGTTATTTTTAAACATTCGGTTTATTTTCGTAGAATTCTGAGATACATGATACCTGACGTTCCGTCCTTTGCTCATGCGGGATAATCATTTCAGCCTCAGGATACGGTAAATCCCGTGCAATATCATACAGCTGGCAACCCTCGATGCAGTGCTCCATCAGAACCAACTTTCACTTTCTGCCTTAATATCGTTCAAGCGTCAAAAAATAACTGTCCACATTTTAAAGCACATAAAATAATATTCGTCGTGATAAAAATTGGCCTAAAAAAAAAAAAAAAACAACGAAAATTTCTCTTAAAAAATATGCTGAAATAAATTACAAGAATTAAAAATTTTTGCCCTTTTTCGTACAAATCTGAAAACTTAAAAAGCGAATATCTTAGGCTCGAGCTCAAAATAATTGTTCATGTCATCGGCATTACATAAAAAAATATTTTCTTGGAACATTTTTTGCGTGGTTCAGAAGTATTGCAATTTTAAATTTCGAGAATAAATTTAAAGTATAAAACAGCCATAAGTTATGTCTTTGCCGCGGGTGATCCGTTTGTGGGATTTCAAAGAAATTGCAGTATAACACTACTGCGAGTTCAGTAAACACTTTAGTTTAACTTATGATGACTGTTATTTCCCAAATGATTTCCAATTTTCTTCACGATAACATAACTCGTATATCATGACACGAAATCAGAAAATATCTTCAAAAATATAGAAATAACATTATGGCTCCTGAACGGTCTTAAAATATGTAGGTTACGTTATGTTATAATTGCTTTATACCTACAGGATTGTCCCGAACTACAGGAACAAAACTTTATGATATGATTAATTTTGGAAAACATACGACCTGTGACCTGAAGTGACTATAAAGAAAAAGGGGGGGGGGGGTGGAGGGACACAGCCTTGAAAACTAGGATTTAAACTTAGCTATTCGCAAAATGCCAGAAACTTCTTGGAATTAAACATGAAATTAGTGAGTAATGTTATAGGCTGTTCACGGTAAAAATAGCTCTGTGGAAAACCCTGCTTAAGATCTTTTAGTATGTATGATGGGTATTCCTCCACCTTATGTAAGATTAACATTGTTATACTATGTCTGTTTACTGGTGCTTCGGTCAAGTGGAACTGTGAAATTAACAGAAAAATAGATATTTTACAAATCTGCTCATTTTTACACTTTGATGCGTAAAAAAAACAGAAAGTGAAAGAAATAAATTAAGTTATCCTAACTGGTTACATAACACTTTTTATCGGCTTTAAGATATGGAACTACTTTCCACCAATCGTTACCAACTTTACTGGGCGAATGTCACTCAGTGCGACCGTTAAAATATATGCATGCAGAGGCAGTGACTTTTTCTAAGGTTGGTTTCAAAAGTGCTCACTTTATCGCGAACAGCCTATAGTCTCACGAACGAGTGCACATTTTTTTGACAGTTA
The DNA here is from genome assembly GCA_029891345.1 of Dryococelus australis. Classification (NCBI taxonomy): domain Eukaryota; kingdom Metazoa; phylum Arthropoda; class Insecta; order Phasmatodea; family Phasmatidae; genus Dryococelus; species Dryococelus australis. Next base: position 31,949,586 of record CM057006.1, read on the forward strand.
TGAAGGCAGCCGTTTTTACGGCTGTTCCCATGGATACGACTGTGTCTTCTCTTGCCACAGATATGTTTACGTAAACACCCTCAGCTGACTGTCGATCCGCCAAATGTGTCAATAGAAATATTTCGCAATGGAAATAACTATACAGTACCCCTCGAAAGCTTTAGACCATTAGTACATTTTTTTTTCTTTCAAAAATACTCTCTTGCTTTAAAACCTTTGGTGCAATTTATGTTAAATATTTTTTCTAGCATTTTTACTGTCAAAAACACATTTATATGATTAAATTATTGAAATTGGTCAATTAATTTTCATGTTATGATTTTTGAAACGATTACTTGCATCTGGAATTATCGTACTCATTTTTGTGTAGAAATTTATGTAGACGCAGTTACTTTACAGCTATTTTATTGTAATATCTTTTTGTAATTGCCTTTACAAATGCACCTGAAGAATAAAATCAAACAAGAGCCATAGCAAATTTACAAACAAGTTTTTTTATATTTGCTGGCTGAATTCACACTGTAAGAAAAATTAGCTATAAATACGCCAAAATTAATAACAATATATATTTATTATCATTTGAGCTAGTAAGATGACGTTTCCGGCGTTATTTAATCCTCTTTCTACTCAAAAGATAACATTATAGTTTTGCTACTGAGAAATTATAAAATTCACCGATTATTGCCATTCATTTTGAGGCATATAGTTGCAGTTGAAGTTTCATGCAATGTTTGTGTATAAAATGACGAAAAAAAAAAAAAAAAAAAAATTGCATTACTGAACATAGAGTGGCAAATTGTTGGAATGAGTACGGGCAAAAAAAAAAACAACGAAAAATTGCAGCTCAGTAAGGCAATCGTAAGCATGTGTATCAAACACAATAAAAAATCTATCGAATTCAGGTGCATAACAAAGATGTGAAACAATATATTAATAACACCAACTAATATCATACGCTACCTAATTCTCAGCAAAGTAATTTTTAAAGAAGTATAAAATGATTCCACTGTTTTTTCATATTTATGTAATTGATTTACGTCATTATGTAAAGTTTAAGTTTTCATTTACATCTTGTGTGGTTATAAACTTTTGATGTGTACGGTACTGTTCGCGTGAAATATTTTATATCTCAGAGACGTGAGTGAGTGAGTCTAGAGATTTGGGGGGGGGGGGGCTCTTAACAGCGAGGTCTTGAGAGCCGATGAGGGTGAAGTGAGATTAGTATGGAGCAGCGCCGGAATGAAGGGGCGTGGGAAACGGGAGACCCCCGAGAAACCCCGCCGACCAGCGGCATCGTTTGGCACGATTCCCACGTGCGAGAATCCGGAAGTGACCCGGCCGGGATCGAACCCGGTTTCGCCTTGGTGGAAGGCGAGCGGGTTAACCGCTCAGCCACCGCGTCCCTTCAAAGACATGAAATACGCTAGGAAATCGAATACAGAATGTCCCAGCGTTTACCTACCATTGTGAAACACGTGCAGAGAGTTCAAAATGGAGACAATATTTATCGACGTTACAGAAAACCGAAAGATACATGTCCGCCATTTGTGAAAACACAGCTGCCCTTACACGGTCGATGTTCACGTGTGTCCGCACAGATTTCTCACGAAACTTCCTCGCCCAGTTCGTGATGATGTGACGTTCGGGTACCCTCTCTCCCGTGTCTTCCAGTATTGAAATGTTGCCTAAACAATCGCTGTGTGATGACAGCAGAATGACCGTTATTTTTTTTTTAAATACTCTTCCACTGCGAAGGCGCGGAGTGTAGGTGACCACCGCCGCTCCATTTTGACTGACAATGACATCACCCGCCGTGACAGGTCTGGCCGTGTCACGCCATCCCCACCCTAGGGACGCACGGGCACAACAGGCGAGTCAACGTGGTAGGCGAACTCTTGGGACACACTCTGTATATTTCTGGGCACTCGCCCGGCTCGGATAGGTCCTTGGTCACCACGTGACGTCACACTCACCTGGAAGAATATCGCGTGCTCCGTGTGTCTCCAGAAGTGCGTCACGGGGTAGCCGCAGTGACCTCTACACGCTAGGATCTCAAGTCGACCGGAGCACTGGCGGTTCGGGCACGGTTTGCCTGCAAACACACAAACACACACACACTCACACACCCGTCATTAGAAAAAAAAAGGGGGGGGGAATAAACCCGCGTGCTAGAAGAAACTACTGGCTTGATGACTCGTGCTACCGGGCTCAGTACATAAAGTAATCTGTCCCTCAATAAGCCTTCCAAAACGAAGCAGAGACGCCAAAAAAAAAAAATTGAAAAAATACTTTTTATGACCGGTTGCACCATCGTGGTTCGAAACTCGATCCGAGTTTGGATCTAAGATCACCACAGAAAACTATTGCCCAATTCGAGTTTAGAGCTGGGCTGGATATCGAGATCAAGTTAATTTAGAACCGCTAAAATTGGCGGCTCGAAATCTCGATCCGAGATCAGCAGCCATCGTTGACAAATGTAGTTTGAAAATACGCCAACAGACAGAACTACGTTCAATCGTTTTCTTGGGAAATTAAAATAACATTATACGCACTTGAGTATTATTCAGTAAAATTCGTACAATAATAATTCATTAAAAAAAAAAAATCGCTCATCTTATTCTACCCAAAGTGAAAAATGCACCTACTTCCATGACGTCATATATTACGAACCAAATAGCAAAATTTGTCTTACACTTAGTCTCGATCTCTCACTTTGGAACCAAGATCAACGAATCGGAGATCCAGAATCATGGAATTTCATTGGTGCAACACTTTTACATTGGAACCAAGATCAAACTGGATCCTGATTCGGAACTAGGATCATTCGATCTCGTATCGGGGAAGATGTTGGTGCAACCGGGCATTAGGCGACGATCTTTCCTTCGAGGGACTGTGATGGAATGACGTCCTCACACAATATGCCGCGAAACAAAGTTATGTAGGCACACGATTAATGATAATAATTTTCTCTGAAAGTTTTTTTTTTTTTTGGCCGGAAAAAAGGGGGGGGGGATGGCAAATAAAGGCCAGCACTTGCACATCTCTCCCAGAAACACTAAATACAAAACGTGTAACACGACTTGAAGATACACACACTCGCACGATTTCAGAACACATACCCAAGTATAGAAGAAAATTAAAAAATTAGGAAGAAAACATTTTTTTTTTACAGTCTAATGACTTTCATATGATGATAACAATGAACTTTGTTTCTTTCTTTTATCGGGCGAGGCTAAACGAGTGTTAACGAATAAGGGCTTGGGGAGGGTCATATATATATATTGAAGAACAGTAACAGCAATCGCGTGTAGAATACTCGAGTGTGGAGTGAACCCGGGGCAAGGCAACCCTCGCCGAGTGACGGGCTTTCCAGCTGGGACCCGTAGGTGCCCGTCATCCCCGGACATGGATGGAATGCAAGGGCGGTGGAAACGGGAGTACCCAGAGAAAACCCACCGGCGAGCGGCATCGTCCAGGAGGATTCCTCCGTGGGAAAATCCGGGATCGAACCCGCCGGGGATCGAACCTGAGCCGCCGGGGTGGGAGGCGAGCGCCCTAGCCACTGCTGTCCCGTAAGGAGGATGAAAAACCGTAACATGAGACATGTTCCCACCGACAAGCTGTTATGTATACACATAAATTAAAAAGTCACTTTCTACGATAGCAAAATTGTTTACTTACGATGGTAAAAATTATTCTGAATTCAAGAACTATAGCAACACAATTTTTCTGATAAGTAAGCTGTCTTCTAGTCACTGTAAAGAGATTCGTTACTATAGACTGTTCAAGGCAAAATGAGCACTTTTGGAAGCCCTGCTTAAGATCTAATTGTATACACGTTATGCGTTCTTCCGCCTTATGTAAAGTTAACAATGCCATTGGCTTCATCCCTTTATTTATGCGTCAGTCAAAAAACTGTGAAGTTGTTAGAAAAGTAAATATTTCGTAAATGTGGTAATTTTCACACTTCGATGCATAAAAAAACCAGAAAGTGAAAGAAATAATTTAAGTTACCACAAACGGTTACCTAACACTTTTTATTCGATGTTAATATGCCGAACTACTTTCCATTCATCGTTACCAACTTTACTGGGCACATGCCACTCAGTGCACCCGTTAAAAAAGATGCATGCCGGGGCAGCGACTTTTTTCTAAGGTTGATTTAAAAAGTGCTCACTCTATCGTGAACAGCCTTTATCACAATGTTGGGCGAGATAAATGTTGGTGACATTGTTTAGATCCCAGTGCATGAATGTAAGAGGCAAGGGTACATGGACGGTGCGAGAGAACTTGGAGACTAACCCACCGCGTAAACTGTATAGCGTCAAGTACAGGACGAGGGGCCGCGGTGGTGTAGTGGTCAGACTTCTCCCTTCCCACCAAGGAGAATCGGGTTCCACTTCCGGCGGGGTCCCGCTGATCGGCGGGTTTTCTCTGGGATCTCCCGTTTCCTCTGTCCTCGTATTCCGGTGCTGATCCGTACTCTATATAAGGTGCTAGGCCATATCATTGTATGGATATTATATACAGTATTGTATTCCTTACGTCGAATAAACATAATACATAAATACAACAAAATTTTAATTGTTATAAATGTACTTAAACTTGCATAAACTTCCGTAATAAGTATCTAATACTAGACGCCATCAGATGATGAAGTTGTATAGTTCATGATCTGGAAATATATTAATGTAACTTCTTAACGTTATGCGTGGGAAAATAAAATTTTGAATCTTTGCAACCAATTATATCATTCAAAATATCTAAGAAAATAGACAATCGTATTAAGAAGTTATCAAGATATATTGGAGAGGGGGGAGGGGGGGAGTAAATGCACAAAAACAAAAATTAATGACTTAATATAATCACTTTTCATTACAATAACTACCAGAAGTTGTCAGAACAAGAATATAAAAATGATAAGTTTAGCGGATAGAGGAGCTAGATTCTACAAAGTGTACTACATGTGATAGACTCGTTATACTACTCGGGATACAAAGAATATTGACGATTAAAATATTTGAATCTAGGACGGAATAAAGACACTGCCCCTTGCAGTTTTGAAGATGCAGCCTGTGTACCGCAAGTGTAAAGCGGACTGTGGAACGTAAGGCGCACAATAAAAAAAAAAAAGGTGTTGGAATTGACTACACGGAAATGCTTCGTGTAAACGGAATAGTGAGACGATGGTAAGCATTAAATACTAAAAGCTTTGCTGCATAAGTGTTAGACTGGTTTTCCAGCAAATATGACGTGAAATTGATGCGTATTACACCTAATACATAAATATTTGATCACACTTGCCCGAAGTAAGCACGTATTAAAAACCAGCTATTTTTCGCAGTAGTTACCTTATTTTCTGCATGGTTTCAATATTCCTTGACGCATTTCAGTCTCTACAAAACACAATAGCATTGAATAAATTGCTGTCGTTATAAATTTAACAAAGAGACTTTCCCTCCCCAATAAACTGCCATAAGAAAAAATTCATTGTTCTATGCGATCTTTTCTGTAAATGAAAAGTATTGATCAGTGCAGTGTGCCTCGTAAGTTTACCTAGCAGTGCTAAATAAATAAGATCATATTTATAATAATCTCGTAAATGTAAAAGTTGAATTTTGTTATCAATAATACTTCTATTGACTGATTATCACAATTGTGGTTTTTATTTACATGAATTAAATTGTCATTAAAATGAAAACTTTATTTCGCCTATCTCTTAAAATAGAAAACACGATTTCCACTTTACAATGAATTCTATAAGAAAAGAAAAATTGCATGCTACATGAGTAAGCTAGGTATTACTATTTAGAGGTTTTACATTTATGGTCGCTTGTTGTATAAGAGTGTGAGTTCGTTTATTTATTTGCTAAATAATTCATTATCTCTCAAAATCTTGCGAAACATTTATTTTTCATTTAAATATATATTTCTTTAAAGTTTAGAGTTTTTGTCATAATTCTAACGCGCGTAAGAAAATATTTGTTTTATTAATAGTTTAAATAATTTCTAAATAATGAAACAAGATTATAATAGAGATTACTATAGTTGAATATAATGAAAAATCAGTTGCAATGTTTACCAAATATTTAATAATTTATTTGATGCATGTCCTCTTAGGCCATCAAGAATTTTTATAATTATTATAACCGAAATGCATGTACCTATAATCAGTCATCAAAACTATTTTTTGACATCAGAACCAATAATATTTTACATTCAATTAAGTATTAATTATTATGATTTCTAAAGTTGCCGAAGGTTTATTTGCACAATATGCTCTCTGAAATGCAGCAATGGAACTACGCTTAACGTTTGACTAAAAATAAACTATAATCCATTCACGGTTACTTCACACTTTTTAATCGCTGCTAAAGTTCTACTTCCAGGATATTCCTCCGCATTTCACAAACTAAGCTTATATAAATCTAGAAAATTACACCAAAGGACAACTCACCGAATTCGTGCGCACTCAGATGTATTCATATTCTGAATGATAACTATTTCTTACTAGGCGTTACCAACACACTTCTTTTCTCACTGTGTTTAGTACATATTTATTATGAATAAAATATTATTTAATAAATAAAATATTTGATAAAACTTCATTTCAATGAAAAATGAGACGCTGTTATGTTAACACAGCTATAAAACACTTGTGATGCATGATATATTTAGGAAAAACGCACTTCATGCATGGGGTAATTTTTCGAAAGTTTGATTAAAAAAGCGTGAAGAAACCTCGAACAGACTATATCGATATTTTTAAAACATATGAATAAGTATAGCGTATCAAAGTATTTTAAGGTGTTTCAAAATAGATGTATGATTGTTTCACAAAAAAAGATCGTACTTTTCTGCCAATCTTCTTAGTGTCTACACATTTTCGTAATGAGTTGTGCATTGTGCATGTTGTATGCACAGTGAAGCCCAGTGCGCCAATAGACGGCGCTCTCCTTCACTGTCAACAAGTACCGCAAATATACAGCAATTTTCAGAGAAATACAATAGCAAATATTTGAAAACGCAGACCCCAATGACGGGAAACGGACCTGAGCTCCGGAAAATTAAAATACGCGGAGTCTCCATATTTATAGGTTTTTCACGGTGAAAGCGAGCACTTTTGAAAGCCCTGCTTACGATATACTTGTATGCACGTTGTGTATCCTTCCGCCTTATGTGAAATTAATATTACTTTATTCATACGTCGGTAAAGTAAAACTATGAAATGATCAGGAAAGTAAATATTTTACAAATCTGCTAATTTTTTTTTAACTTTGATGCATTAAAAAAAACCAGATAGAGAAATAAATTATTTCGGTTATCACAGATGGTTTACCCGACGTTAAGATACGGAACTAATTTCCTTCCGTCGTTACCAACTTCACCGGGCGCAAGCCACTCAGCGCTGCCCGTTATATATGCAGCCAGGGACAGTGACTTTTTTCAAAGGTTAATTTCAAAAGTGCTCATATTATCGTGAACAGCCTATACACTTATGTAATGTTTTGAGTCGCTGCTATACAAAGTTGGGAAGCCTGCCGCGCATTTAACTGTTTCCTGAGCAAATGCAGGAACGCTAGCGTGAATGTGCGGGAAATGAGTTTGCCACTCGCGCTTTCTCACTCTACGTACACGCACAGGTATAGACTGTTCACGGTAAAGCGAGCACTTTTGAGACCCTAGTTACATTTTCCTTCCATTCATATTTTATTACTTAACCACCTTCCTAATTAAATATCGCTACGCAAGTAATAAACGCAGTGTGTATATTCCACCGCGCTCGGGATTTAACATCCGAGGCTTAAATAAAATATATTCCTTGACTGTTATTCCAAATTAGAGGGACTTTCAAAAGTGCTCACTTTACCGTGAACAGCCTATAGAACATTTTCGAATAATTTCCTAGGGTATGCACATCGCTTATTGGTTGCCGTAGAGTATGACGACCCTCGTGTGTCACATCCGCTTCCCGCACGTGTTTGTACGCCCCCCCCCCTTTTTTTTCCCAACCCATTTTTCACTTCCCCTCGAAAATAAACTCACAAGCTTCCGCCCAAGTGGCTAACACACACACACCTGGCGACAACGAGGTTTGTGCTTGCTACATCCCGCCTACGTAATTCCAGGATCTTCGCACTGTTAAAAAAATAAATAAATAAAACCGCGCGGAAATACTGTGGCGTTACTGTATAGGCTGTTTGCGGTAAACTGAACACTTTTGAAAGAAGCCCAGCTTAAGATCTAAATTTACGAACATTGCGTATTATTCCGCCATACGTACAGTTAACATTATCGAAGGCCTGATCACTTTACTTTATTCATGCGCAGTGTCGGTCAAGGGGAATAGCGAAATTATTAGAAAAAAATTATATTTTACAAATCTGCTCATTCTTACACTTACATGCAATAAAAAATACATGGAAAGCGAAATAAGTTATTTAGCTAAAAAAAATGTTTACCTAGCACTTTTAATTCGAAATTACAAACATAGAACTACTTTCCCTCCATCGTTACCAACTTTATTGGCCGCGTGTGCCTGCACGTGAGCGTTAAAATATATGCAGGTAGGAGCAGTGATATTTTTCAAAAGTTGATTTTAAAAGTGCTCACTTTATCGTGAACAGCCTTTACATGCAAGAGTCACTTTGAAATTTCCGACAGTCCGCTGCGAATTTTCAGAGATTACCGTGAATTTGCCAATTTTTTTGTAACTGCGTTTTTTTTTTTGTAATAGGATTGCAGTAAAATAATTTTTATTTTCTTTAAGCGGCTGGTATGTTGTGTACAAATATAGTTTAAAAAATTAATTGACTTCGGAACTGAATACCTTGTCTTTAAAGATTGCTTATGGGTCATTACTAAATATTTAATTACAATTAATGTCATATAAAGATAAAACTGATGTAATATGTTCGTATTTGCGGTACTATAAAATAACCTTGCCGATCGTGATTCCAGAGGTAGATTAGTTTCATAATGACAAAGTATTAATCAGCAAGTTATAATCAACAAAAAAAGGGTGGTCTTTAAGTTATCATTCTTTACCCCGTCGTTTTTCAAGGAATTCGTGCTTCAAAGTTCGAAATGTTTATTTTCCTTACGGAAAAATTCCATGGTTGAGATGGAGTTGCATAGGTTGCAGATATTCAATTCGACCTCACATTACTCCGATGGCCGTTCCATTTGATATGCTTTCTGTAATGCTAACAATAAAACTCGCGTTGCATCTCCACCTTCAAAACGTGTTTCGCTCGCCGGAGGCATTTCCAATCATACGTGGAATACATGTTTTCGAATTGATTTTTTTTTAGGCGAGAAATATGTCGTCGGGGTTTGTCTGTGTTGTTCGGGCTCATCCTGGACGCTGTCGTTACGTTACTCTCGCGCTAAATATCACGTGCAGAGTAAGTTCCGTACGAAAGAAGAACCTAGAGTGTCCTATGTTCAGGAGAGTTTTGCGTGGAACGAGTAACGCTTATTAGTCTTTATCCTGCTAGGCATGTAACCACCTATATATCAACCAGAGAATTAGTAGAAGAACATATAATATTGCAATGCGAAGAGCAATCATGCGAAAACTATTCGTTGCGAATAAGTTTTGAAAATTTCGTTTTGCAAATGGAGTGTTGCTGGACAAGTGCAAGAAATATCCTGCTCTATTTGACAGCCTCTACCTCAGCACAGTGAGTGTTCGTGAGATATAATTATTAAAACTACGGCTCTTTCGAGGCCATCAACTTTTCTCATGCAAGGAACGGTGTTTCTACTGGCAGTTTGATACGCGGGTTTGTTTATCATGGGGTTCCCCTGATGTTCTCGCACGAGACTTCTCCATTTCGCGTCGTGTACAGGCAGCTCCAGGCGCAATTATACTGGAGAAGTGCACTGAGAGAAAAGCCAAACAAAATATTTGTTTGTTTAGGGCCAAAAATATATTTAGTTACCCAAACAAAATATTTTGTTTAGTAAACAAAACTTGGATAACAACGAATTAATTTCGTTCATCTAACAAAACACACGCTTGAGTTAACAATGCCTCTGTGTTGTACTCAACAAAATATTTGGTTGAGTCAACTGTAAATATTTTTTTCGCAATCATTTGATTTCCTTTGTTCGAAAATACATCTTGAGATATTGTTTGTATTATTCCTGATACTTAGAATATTAAGTGTTTGTCAACGCGTAATAATAGTATTAAAATCCTTATAAAATAACTTTAACACGAAACTAAAAAAAAAAGCTATAAAACTTAAAATATTTATTTACGCACGTTGTCTAGTATTTGAAATGTATGTATTTAAGTGTATGTAATATACAATATTAAAATTTAAGTACGTCCTATAAAACATGACTCATTAGTACTCACTTGTGTTTTTTATATAGACTGTTCACGATAAAGTAAGCACTTTTGAAATAGAAACTGCTCCTACTTGCATATATTTCAACGAGCGCACTGAGTGAAAAGAGCCAAGTAAAGTTGATAATGATGGAAGGAACATAGTTCCGTATCTTATTGTCGAATAAAAAGTGTCGGGTAAACATTTGCGATAACTTAAATTACTTCTTTTACTTTCTTTCTTTTTTTCTAATGCACCGAAGCGTAAAAGTGCGCAGATATGTAAAATATTTACTTTTCTAATCATTTCGCATTTTCGATCGACCTTGGTATCAACAAAATGATGAGGTCCGTGGCAATGATAATTTTACATAAGACGGAAGAATATACAATGTGCATACAAGTAGATCTTACGCAGGACTTTCAAAAGTGTTCAGTTTACCGTGAACAGCCTATATAAACGGAAACTGTTTAATGCACGCAGAGCCACACAAATCTGTGGTTCTACCAACGGAACCACTTTTGTTGCAATGGAATAAGAGAATGGTCACAGCAACAAAATATAACATAGCCCCTATATTATCAATTAATTTGGTTGCTCCCAACAAACTTCGTTCGATTCAATCAAACCTTTTTATCGGTGTATACAACGGGATGTCCGCGAGGGCGTGCGCGATGGTAGTTTCCTCCAGGTGTGTGCCCGCTCGACCAGGAACAACGAACGGTCGCGCGTAAGGCACGAACCAGATAGCACGACAGTCGTCTCGAGGAAGCAGTGCATGCTCGAGCGATCTTCGCCGCCTCGGCACCTGGCGTCTCGCACGTGTCCCGAGGGCACTCTCCAACACTCAAGTGCGCACTTCTGCGCGCGGAGCAGCCAAGCGCACCGAGTTAAAACACAGCTGCTGCAATTAGAGGCCTGAAGAATTCGCGGGTTCAATTGCTCGCAGGGCTACAACTGCACGGCCGTTACGCCTGCGTCAGCTGGACGTTGGCTGTCTGCGGAGATCGGGCGGGCGTTCTCCAGGAGTTGTCAAACACCGCGTGGACCGATGGCCAGAATTACACAAGAGCGAGTGTTTTGAGTTCTAATTTGCCCGGAGACGAATCCGCGAAATTTCTGGAGCCAAGCTAAGGTTCTACTTCCAGGATATTCCTCCGCTTCATACGCAAACTAAGTTCAACTTAGGTCGAGAAAATTACGCCAGAGGACGACGCACCGAATTCGTGCTCGTCCAATTGCAATGATATTTTACACGGGAACTATTTATTATTAGGCGCTACCAACACAAAATGTTTTCCCATGTTTTATTCATGTTTATTATAAATTTAATATATTATAATTTGTAAGTAAAATACTAAGGAAATTTAAATTTTTAACGAAAAATAAGATACTTTTATGTCAACAGAAGTATAGCCACAACCCTTGCGATACATAACATGTTTAGGAAATAACTATGCCTCTACACATCATACGTGGGGTGGTTTTTCAAAGGTTTGGTTCGAAAAGTGTGAACAAACCGCGAACTAGACTATACAGCTAGTGCAAGCCAGCAATTAAGTATGTGGATTTACCGGCCGACAAACATGGCGGAACTTCGTTCGCCAATCAACGCCTCGTTTGTGTATGTGGTTTGGCGTATGCATATGTATATACGTACACACACATAAACATACATCAAAAGAGAAATATGGTAAGTTCACTATTCAGCTTATTGTTATTTCATGTTGCTTCTATATATTTCATATAAGCTACTTTCTAATTTTATATTCTGTTTATTTTTATTAAAAAAAAAAAACAAGTATTATGCTTTACTATGTATAGTGGTTAAGTGTAGGAGAAGGCGATAATACTTTAACTTCGCCGCAAAAATAAATACGTTTTAATAAATAAATAAATAATAATAATAATAGGGAATCTTTTACCGCACGCGGCTGCAAATAAAATAGAAATGCCACTTTTCCAGAGCTTCGCGCAGCCTATCAGCGATTGGGTGCGCTCTCGTCAAAGAAATTGCCCTTCCCGTTCCACTTCTGTATGCTTCGCTATTCTGTGTCTTTTTGCAGCTAAAGTCTATTCGTCGTGACCGTACACTATTTGTATAAAACCTTTGAAAAATCACCCTATCCATGACGTGTATGGTTGTTTCCTATATATGCCATGTTTTGAAAACATTTTATACTTATAGTAATGTGGAAGTATCTAACTTGTAGGATAAATAAAACATTTACTTATATTTGATCAAAAATTTACTATTCTATATATATTTATTACGAATGAAAACCGAGAGAAAATTGGTGAGTTGGTAACGCCCAGTCATAAATAGTCATCATGCAAGATATTATTAAACGAGTGCGGACGAATACACTTTTTGTTTACACGAAGTGGAGGAACAGTGAGAAAGTAGACGTTAAAGTGAGCTCTGGTTGTCCTGAGTTGTATTAATCCGCACAACAGCACGACAAACATGACACGACAGACAGATATGACGCCACAGCTCGACGGAAATTCATATTATATTTTATTCAGTGTTCTTAATACCCCGACGAAATCTGTCCTACAAGTAAGTGAGTTGGCTGGTGGAAAATTCTAAAACGGCAAGTTATCCTTATATTATAAAATATTTACTTTTTAAAACGTACGATATAATTAATGATTATTTTGCTTTTAAAAATATTTGAATTTATATGAGAGATAAAAAGTATTTAGAAACAAACCGGAACTTTTTTTTTTGGTAAGTTAGTTTAATATTTACTACAATAGGGAGATACGCACGAAATTTTGTTTTCTAATGTTTTATTTGCATTTTATGCGCGCCCCGACGAGTCTGACGCGATGGGAAGTAGAAGTACAATCTACTTTTGTCGAGCTGTCGGAGCTGTGATTTTGTCGGACGGACGTCACAGTGACCTTCCTTTTCATTGGCTGCTACTCAGATTTCGTCGTGTCGGGGTTGTCGTGTCGAGTTCGTCGGGGTATTGTGACTCCAGCTTAAGGCGATATTTCTCTTTTTTTTTTTTTTTTTTTTTTTAATTTGGTTATCTAAGAGAGGTTTTGAAAAGTGCCCCCTTAATGCAGTTGTTAGTTGTCAAATCAGTATAGTTTTCAAAATATAACACAACTTCAACACAAGAGTGCAATAGGCAGGTTCAAAGTGTTGTATTATGGTTTAAGTACGGCCTACTGCATTTGTGTTGCAAGCTACGAAAGGAACAAAAACGATTTTTCCTCTACATTTTTTGGTTTAAACTATTTATCAAATGAATGTTAACATTTTCGCTTGAATGAGCAAAGATATATTTACAAGTCTGGCCCCTATTTTCAACAAAATTCAGAGTGCCAATACTCGCTCACCTGTTTATAAATCGCACTCATGCTGAATCAGTATGTTCTGCACACATTACAGATTGCATTAAATGCCATTTGATTGAAAAAATATATATATCTAGGAGCAAAGCCTAGTATGCTGCAGAATTCGGGAAATCAAGTATTTTGAGTGTTATATTTTGAAAACTATAATGATTTGTTAACTAATAACTAGACACATGTAACATTCGCGTTATTATTTTGTAACATGCTATATTTCACTTCCCTGTGCATACTCGAGGGGAAATCGTATTTTCATTGGTTACTGGTGATCACACGACGTCATTCACCTGTGTGGCCGCTTTACTGGACATTGATTGCTCAACCTTTAAGCTTTCCAATTGGCCAAAGTATCCTTGGTACGAGCCACACAAGTTATCTCTGCCAATGGCAACACAACATACAGCATCTTGGAGTTCATTCTGCCATCAAACAATAACGCGAATTTTGCAGGTCCCTACTATTAACTTTTCGAAAGCTCTTTCAGATAACCAAATGAAACAAAGTTAAATATCACCTTAATGCGACTAATACACTGTTAAAAATAATTTCTTTCATTTTACGGAAAAATTCTAGTAAAAAATTATCCAGAAGTGTCCGTAAACTCTCCCCAAAATTACGAACACATTGATTTCCAGAAACGGACTTTACGTAAGTTTCACGGAACCTCTCCGTTAATTTCCAAGTTAGTTTTCTGTACTTTCCGTTTAAAATAAAAAGAGATAGTGAAAATGTCTTTAATTTTCGTTATGTGGGTGTTTTACCGTGTATAAAAATGATATTAAAAAAGTTAAAATATTTTGTACTTAAGCGAGGTTTGGACCCGAGTCGAAAAAATAACCAGTCCACGACTTCAACCATTCACGTATTACTCTCACTTGAAAACTGTTGTGTAACTTTTATATTTGTATTCGAAAGACAAAAGCAAAAATTCAGTTTCTATTAAATTTGGTGTATTTTTAGTGTTGCCAAATGTTACAGACGCCTGATGCTATTTGTTAATGTTTGATTGACTAGGTCATAGTTGCGTGGATAACCTTGACTGCCGCAGAAACGATAATTTTCTTGTTACAGTGGCGAAGAAAGCTTCGTGCAGAATCGGCATTGTTCGTACCCGTAACTCGAAGCCAAAGGGAATGCGGGAGACTGTCCGTATTTTGTGTTTACGGACTTAACTCCGTTTTTCGTCATCACGGATTGCTAGGGACCTGCAAAATTCGCGTTATTATTTGGGGACATGTTAAACCTTAAACACATGTACCTTCGCAATACGTATGTCATTGGGCCTTAATTTGGGACACACCCTGGGTGACTCTGCACCAATAAAAGAACACTTCACAATTGCGTGCGTGCCCCCAATCACGTGTAGTTCAGTCAGAGAGGGAGTGTCTTCACGTCTATGCAGCACCCAATGGGGGAAACGACGCCGGCTCTGGTGTATTCAGTACTGCGAAGTTCAGCGTGATGCCAAATGCCCCTACGGATTTGCTTTCCGTACATACGTTCTACGTCCCCGCCAAAACATTCCGTACATACAGGAAGCGGAGGCGCGTTCGAAAACAAGAGCCACTGACCTTGCTGTTTCTTGCGTGCCTTGTCGCAGATGGCGGGCCGCAGGTGGACCTTGTCTCCTCCAGGCAGGACACAGCGCGAGGAGCAGACCAGCACGCCCAGGCAGGACTTCTTGAGGATGTGCACGTTGTGGTTGTTAGTGTTGCGCATCGCCCAGCCGCTGGCGTGCCGCTTGGCCTCCTCGCTGGATGCTGGGTACACGAGCCGGCAGTGGCCGTCCGCCCACTCCTCCCACCGGTTGAACTCGCTCACCTGTCACCACACAGACGCGCGAGCGCGCATTGGAGCACGTATACCTCGTCCCGTATCAATCACACGGTGCACCCAGCCAGTCCCTACTGCACTCTGAAATGTGAGCGAACAGTCTTATGCAGGATTTACAATAACCCGACAGTCCGACAAAACAGCCCCGACACAGAAGAAAGTTTTTCATCTGCCAATCAGGAGCAAGGTCACCCCGACAAACGTAGATTCTATTTCTACTTTCGTCGAGCGTCGGACCGGTCGGCCTCGCTTGGCAGTAGAAAAAACAAAAACAAAAACATAACGTCACTAAACAAAATGTGCGGATTTCACTACTGTGGTAATTTTCACATTAAACATATGGTTTTTTTACGTGTACATCCTGGTTATCTTGTAACATAAAGTTAATGAATGTACGAAAATAAATATTCGTAGAAAAATTATAACTCCAAAATCCAAAAATACTTCGTTTATAAAGTTATCAAAAAAATATAATGTACAATAATTTGTGATTTCTTCACACTCCATAGCAAGTTGATGGCCATTCTAGGATTTCGTCGAAATCCATGCAACACTTAGCGGAAGGGTGTTGTAAACATTGACTAATTTTGGTGGCGGAAATGGTCGGGCTGTAACGTCGTGTCTGACTGTCGGGAAGACCTCGTCGTGGCATTGTATATCCAGCATTAGGCGGCCCTCAACACAGCACACATTTACTGGCACTTAATCCATTTGGTCATAGAATCCACGATCGTGGACATGTTGCACACGAAGTATATTTATGGTCAGTACTGTACACAGAGATGAATCAGCAACCAATGCTTGGTCCGAATCACACCGGACACTACCCTGTACTTTACAGCGTTCATTATTGGCTGGTCATCAACCAATGGAGAGCCGAGCTGATATTGGCCCAATCAAATGTCCTTTATCGTATAAAAGGATTTACAATCAATCATGTCCCTTTATGCGGCTATACAAAAAAAAAGTTCTATCGTTAGTTATATCATCGTTACTGCGCTGTCGTGTTCTTTTAATACTTTGTAGACTGCGCTCAAGTGTAGCTCGAGCAAAGCTAATTTGAAAATTTCTTTGTTTTCCAGAACAAAACCCTCGTGGATGTGCAGTTTGTGTTCGGCTAGTGTTTGATATGACGTCACAAGAACATGACAGCTCAGTAACAATGATGTTGCTAACGATATGATTTCTTTTTTTGTATATCCACACAAATGGACATGATTTATTGTAAATAATTTTACGCCATAAAGGACATTTGATTAGGTCAATATCAGTTCGGCTCTCCATTGGTTGATGCCCGGCAAATAATGTACGCTTTAAAGTACAGGGTAGTGTCCGGTGTAGTATGGACCAATAGGAAGATGGTGAGTTCTAACACAGACACCAACACAACCGGTAGTGGATATAGGTGACTCACTTTTAATCTGTCCTAAGTGCCAGTAAATGAGTGCAGACTTCAGTGTGTTAAGGTCGTGTTAAACACTAACCGAACAAAGATTGCACATCCATGCGAGTTTTATTCTGAACAACAAAGAAATTTTCTAATTAGCTTTGCTCGGGCTACACTCGAGCATAGTATACAAGTGTTGATAACCAAAACTCCTCCCGAGCTCCCGCTTGTACGCACTTCACTACACCGTAGGGATGGTTCTTCACTGCAGAAAATATTTGCTTCGTTTCTCAATCCTGATCCCGTTTTATAATGATGTTGCTGTTTGTGAGACACGGAGTTACAACAAAAAAAATTAACTATCAATAGCACAGGCACGATAAGTAAATACCCGAATTGCACAGGCGAAGGAAGCTCCCTCGAAAAAGAAATGTCTACTAACTTCTAAGTACATCAACATCGAGGTACTATATCATCTCGTGAAAAGAAATGTCTACTAACTTCTAAGTACATCAACATCGAGGTACTATATCATCTCGTGAAAAGAAATGTCTACTAACTTCTAAGTACATCAACATCGAGGTACTATATCATCTCGTGAAAAGAAATGTCTACTAACTTCTAAGTACATCAACATCGAGGTACTATATCATCTCGTGAAAATCTTTATATGGAGTTTTGTAAGCTATGGGTAAGAAACATGGACCCTGCGAAAAGCAGAAGTACTGAAACTTAAGGCATTTGAGATGTGATGCTGGCGTCGGCTACTAAATAATACCTTGGAATGATTAAGTCACACACGAGAACGTTCTCAAAAGACCAAATGAAACACGCATCTTGGTTGAAACCTTAAACAAGGGAAGAAGTGGCTTTGTTTGCCACTTGCTTCGTCATTCTAACTTGTTTGAAGGGTAGCGAAGGAAGACCAAGAGTAAATTTTATAGAGAGCATTAAAGTCAAGCATGCTAATTTCCATTTTGAAACTGTTAGCCAAACACCCACCAAGAAGAAACTGTAGGCAGGATCACTTGTTCTTCGCGAAAAGATCCCACGACTAGGCGTGCTCGAAAATAAGTTAGTTCGGAAACCAATTCGTGGTTGAACGATTTGAACGCTCACGCGCCTGAGGTGTGTTGCCAATCATTAACGGCAATTCAGTGACGGAGTGACTTAATTCTGATGGGGCCCCGTCAAATAGAGAATGCATCCTCACACAGACGCCCGGCCAACAGGCAAACGATACCCGCTTGTGTGCGCGCAGAACACCGACGGCTATCCTGCGCACAAATCTTTTCGCGAAAAAAGAATGACCCTAATTGTGGGCTATTCACGGTACAGTGAGCACTTTTAAGGTCCTGCTAATTTATGCCTGTCAGCCATTTTATATCTTTCTGCTGATTTTTAATAGAAATGTTGCCATGTGACTGATAAACACAGTGCATAAGTAGAGACCTGCAAAATTCGCGTTATTATGGAAGGACTGAACTTCATGTTACTGTGCGTTCGACCAACTTTAGCCATTGGCCAAAAATATGTTTGGCACGCCTCGGAGAACTCTTGAGCCAATAATATAAATTCAGCGGTGGAGTGGCGAATCTCTTTTGAGGAGTTCAAACAGACATGTGACGTTGATTACAGTGCAGAAGCCAATGAAACCACGAACTGCGGTCAGACGTTTACAAGTCAGGGGAGTCTATGGAGTCTATCATGTCACCGAAAGATAACGCGAATTTTGCACATCTCTACGCATAAGTTTCACCACTATAAAAAATTGCCATCTGAGTTTGCAACAAGATATATTTATTTGTGGCTAATGCCTTTGGGAGGGTCTTAAAAAGTGCCCTATTTACCCCGAATAGCCTATATACGCCTAATTTGTGCGCGTGTGTCTGTGTGAGCACTCTCTGAGTGTGGCTTCGTTCTGTGGCCGCACATAAGGTTGTTCCGGTCCTGCATCGGTGTACATCATGCGCACAAGCAGTTACTGATTCGCAATGTAACTAGTGGAATATGACAGTGAAATAATGTAGGCTGATATGTGACCAACAGCACTTGGCAGTACGGCGGTTTCCCACTGCCTTCCGCAGTATGGAGTTAAGGAAGCCCCAAAGATCGGTGCCTGAAATCAAACCCCTTTTTACCTTTGATGATATAGGCAACACTCTGCCCTCTTGTGTTTTTAAACCATTATTTATTAATTGTTCCCCTGAGTGGCTTAATATTTTCTGCAGTTTTCATACGGAATATCTAATAAAATATAACATCTTTTGACGTTTAGCCAAACGCTTCTTTGGAATAAAAACTTTAGAATAGTTTTTAAAAGAATCATTTTTTGTGTAATTTTAATGCACTATGACAAACTGTGAAGAAATGTGACAACTGTACAAGAAAAAATATATACACGTAATGCATTTTCAACATATATATATTCATATATATATATATATATATATATATATATATATATATATATATATATATATATAAAACACGTGACATTCTCGGTGACTTAGGTGGTAATTCGTGGCACATCATGTGATAAAAGAATGTATAAATCTTAACGTGGGAACATTTTTGGAAGTGTACACAATTATTCGTTCACATTGTGAGTCTCATGTGGTAATCATTTCCCGCTTAACTTGTTGTTCACTATAAGGCGTTATTTGATAACTTAATGACTTTTATAATTTCACACGACACATAGTAATTCATAAACGTAATACTTACGAAGAAAACGTAGTTTAGTGTGTTAAAATTGTCATAGTGTTTTATTAAATAACTTAATTTTTAAGATTTACTATGATTCACTTAAGCTTGGGATATCAGTTTAATACAGGGTTTATTAACCATCTGCAATAGTCTGGGTTTGTGTACTTTCATAGTTACCGTAAAACTGATAAAAGATATTAATACGAACTTCGTGTCCAAGACGTATATGAGCAAGCTGTTGCAATTATTAAGTTTATTTGAAATATATTCCGACTATTTCTATATTCCCTGCACAATGTTACAGAAATATTCTCACCTAACCCAAAAATATATCAAGCTCGTGTCATTCCGTACACTTGAATTTCTGCTCCACCTTAAGGCGTATAACTTGCGAGAGATACACGACAACAGCACGTTGGATATGGGAGAATCCCCGTAATCTTTAACACTGAGCGAAACATGTTTACTATATTTAAAAAAAATTACGAGTCCTTTCCGTACTTAGAATATTAGGGTACTAAATATACGCGGACACCTATAGATGGTTTCGTCATAGACTGAAGATGAGGTAGATCGATTTTTCGTCTCCTGTGCATGTGCCCAATATTTACTTGCCCCAAACAACACAACTGTGAAAGTCACATGGTCGAAAGTGACAAACATTTTGGTTCGCAATTTAATTTAAAAAGGGAAAGCCCTTTTATACGAATAAAATACTTTTACCAGTTTGAAAGGAATTTAATTGAATTTAAAAGAATGGGTAAAGAAAGTATATAAACCTCTCAAAGCACTTGTTTGCATAATCAGTGTTCTAACTAGTGATGGGATAATCGCTTTTAAAATATACAATTTTTCGATATTTAATTATAATCGATTCATCGCTTATTTTAAAACAACTCGATTATTCACGATTGTCATCGGTTTATACTTAAACCTAACAAAACATTGCAGATGCCGACATGTTTCGTATACATTAAAAAATATAAAACATAATTTTGAAACAAATTTTCAAAATAGCAGAAATTATTAAAAATGAAAAGAAATGTTTAGTAACATTAGTTTAAAACAAATGTATAGAAATATACAGTATTTGCGGTCAAATTTTATGTATGAATTATAAAAAGACAATCGATTATTTTTACCGATTATTTACTCGATTAAAAACAATAATCGTAATCGATGCATTCGAATTACAAAATTATGCGATTATCCCATCACTAGTCCTAACCTCAAATCTTATCCGCGTCGTTTATGATACCCGTGCTGGCAGAACAGCAGTCAAATGTCGGGATACAAAGACTGGTCTCGAGCAGCTAGCGTAATCACTCTACGGTTTCTGTAGGTTGAAGTTGAAGTTGAAGCAAGTCCACGGACGCTAACTCACCCGAGGTATGCTGGTGTCGTTGATGTCCCAGTCGTGGTGTCGTGTTGAAGCTGTCGCCAGCCGACTGCAGTGTGCGACGCTGTTCATCGCCGGAGACACCGACTCCCTTCTGCTCCTGACAACATACAAAACGCCGAAAATATTGATAGTTGGAAGAGAATTAATGCCAGTAATGTTAAATTTAAAAACCACAAGACTCTTTATTTTTTAAGTCGTAATAATTAAAAAAAAAAAAAAATCTACATCTCTGATAACACATTATCAAAACGTGGTATTGAATTTAATTCTGAAATATGACACGATCTTAACGATTTTTCGTTCTATAATTTTAAATTATTAGCCTATTAGCTATGTAGTTCGCGTGGTTTGAATCAACCAATCTTATCTCATTGTTATTAAATGTTTGGAGTTAAATATTATGTTGTGGAAAATCCATAGTCTGTTCGCGATATCAGCACAGTTTTTGTACGAAATCCTTGAAAAATAACCCTGCACATTACAAGCTCTCTATACTTCTGTTAACGTAAAAGTATCTTATTTTTGGTTAAATTGAATGTTTATGTTATTTTAAATTTTTAAGTTTAAATATTTAACTTATAATAGGTATGCACGAAACATGGAAGAAAATAGGTATTGCTTAGTACGAAATAGTACTCATGTAAAATATCATGAAACTGTGTGCGCACGAATGCGGTGAGTCGCCCTTTTAGTGTAGTTTTCTACACCTAGTTAAATGTTTGTTTGCATGAGCTGGAGGAATGACCGTAAAGTATATATTTAGCCTGGCTTCGGTTGGGAAGCAACCACGAACGGACTTAGATATAGAATGCCCTTAAACTTAGCTCCCCCCCCCCTGGCGTACCGCAGAGGCACGTATGTTTGATTAGGATTAAGAAGACGCGATTGATAGGCAAATGTTTCATAACTCGCCACCCAATCCCGTTACAGGTAAACGTGGGGAAAAACGATACGTTTATTGTCATTTCTCGGGAATTGATCACACGCGTGTTTAGTTTCAACACGGGCTTCTACCGTGGCTTCGCGCTTGTTCGGGGAGTGCGTTTTACAATGAAGCTGTCTGAAAAACGATGCTGAAGGGCTCCAAAATAATATCGATAGCATGCGTGATAGAGACCTATATTAAAATTCTCGTCCTATCCTCGTCGGGGTTCGTTTCCTTGTCGTAGGGAATTTGGTACACGTTTAATAGTTTCTTAAAAAAAAAAAAAAAAAAAAAAAAAAAAATTGAGGTTGGAAACGGCCCGAGCACCTTACTCGTGTGCCAAACAAAATTAACTGTGAAATCGTTAGCAACGTAAAAATGTAACTTACGTGCTATACAATTTTAAATTTTATGAGCATGAAATGAAGAGTGACTAAATTAAACAAATTGAGTGCGCGGCAGTTTAAAACTTCTCACTTAATACGATTATTAAAACACGGAGCTATTTTCTTCTTAATAGCTGCCAACTTTACGGGCAGCGTACCAGTCAGAGTGACTTAATTATTTTTTTAACTTATGGACAGGTATTTGTTTTTCAAAGGTTGGTTTCAAATGTACTATAGTATTTTGTATTATCTTTGTGACGTACTCTCTCTCTCTCTATATTTAATTTACTCTGATCTGTACGTTTAGCGCAAGGCTACAGATTGGCTGAAATAAAAAAAAACCAGGTAGATATAGGCTGTTCACGGTAAACTGAGCAATTATAAAAGCCCTAATTAAAGATCTACTTGTACGCACGTTGATTATTCTTATACCATATATACAATTAGCACTTCCATTAGCCTGATCCCTTTATTCATGCGTCGGTCAAATAAAACTGAAGAATTACTACAAAAGCAAATGTTTTACAAATTCACCGTCTGTTACACTTGCATGAATAAAAAAAACCCAGAGCAAACTCAACAATTTTAGTATTTGCAATCGTTTGCCTAACACTTTCAATTCAACGTTCATAAATGGAACTACTTTCTCTCCCTCGTTACCAACTTTTCCCGTTAAAATACTTCCAGGCACGGCAGTGGCATTCTTCAAACGTTGATTTCAATAGTGCTCACTTTACCGTGATCAGCCTTTAATAAATAGTTCTTAAGCAAAATATTATTACACTGAGTGCGCACGAATGCGGTGGGTTGGCCCTCTGGTGTTAACCGAGTCTAGAAAATTGCACCAAATGGACAACGCATCACATTCGTGTGCGCTCTGTTTAATAATATTTTGCAATAGTAACCATTTATTACTAGACATTACTAACACATCAATTTCGTTAGTGTTTTTATTCGGATTTAATGTGAATGAAGAATTATAATTTATTAATAAATAATAATAAATTAGATCCCTATTTAATTAACATTAAGGTGCTTTTTACATTAAAACAGGTACAAAACGCTCGTGGTACAATACATATTTAGGAAACAACCAAACACGTTATACTCGGGATTTTTTTTTAAAGGTATGGTTATAGAAGTGTGAAGAAACCTCAAATAGACTATAGTCGGCGTGATGCACTTGTATGACGTGGCGCCTGCACGTTATGCAATGCCGCGTAACGCACTTGTTGTGTTGGTTGCAGCACGCCGCAGGCGTCCCCGCACGTCTGGGCAGACCGCGCCGTTTTGTCGAGCCCCCTTATAAGGGACGGGACGGGAATAATAAGAATATGAGCGTTCTCCGTATGTAAATCACTCTCCCGCCTGACGTCGAGGGCCCCAAAGCAATAACTCGCGGTCGGAACGGCCAGGGAGACGACGCAACAGCATGCGGATCACAACGCACACGCAGTTTTTTTTATTATTATTGTTATCCGTCGTCGCCGGTGCAGTGTGCAAAGTAGGTTTTCTCGTCTCGGGTCTCTTGCCCCTCATCCCCTCCAGTTCTAAAGCTCGTAGCTACTCGGGCTTTAAATCATCGCTAAATCAACACATCACGCGGCGTCGCGGGACGGTCTTCCCAGGCGCTGGATAAAACGTTCGTTTCGCGCCACCGAGCCTGTTATTAGTTCTTATTATCGCCAGCAGGTATTGCGTCAGCCGCCGCCAGCCTCCTATAGCTAAGTGAAACGGCTACCTTACCCACGCGGCAATCTGAGATGCAACACTTTATTGCCTATCTTCGCGCCCAAGACCTCTTTATTACGACGACACGTCAGCGCTGTGCACCTGAAACCGGTTCCGAATCAGTCAGGCATTTACAAACACTCTGCAGGAAGAATGTAAAAATACAGTTTGTCTGTGATTTCATTTTCCAAAAATTATGACGCTTCTTTTTAAATGTCCACAGAATGTTTAGTAAAATTTTTTACATTCCAGTGGGCGTCAAAATGTTTTTATTTTACACTTATATAACGGTAGCATATATACATTATATTGCTTTATAGGCTGTTCACGGTAAAATGAGCACTTTTGAAAGCCCCGCTTAAGATCTACTTGCATACACGTTGCGTATTCTTCCGCCTTATGAAAAAATAACACTGGCAAGGGCCTCAGCACTTTATCCATGCGCCGGTCCAGTGAAACTGTGGAATTATAAGAAAAATAAATATTTTACAAATATGCTCATTTTAAAACACTTCGATATATATATATATATATATATATATATATATATATATATATATATATATATAACAGAAAGCGACGGATATAATAATGTTATCACAAATGGCCAACTAACTATTTTTATTTGACGTTAAGATATGGAACTACTTTCCATCCATCGTTACCAACTTTACTGTGCGCATGTCACTCAGTGCGTCCGTTAAAATATGTGCAAACAGGAGCAGTGACTTTTTTCTGAGGTTGATTTCAAAAGTGCTCACTTCATCATGAACAGCCTTCAAAGTTCTTTACGTAAACAGGCCACATTATCTTTTGCTTTAAATCATTGTAACTAACAGTAAATCTCAAAAACTATTTGTTATAAACAATTTACGTGTTTTGAAAAATATATATATGTGCACGTACACAAGAGAAGTTTGATATATAGTACACTCTCGGAAAAAAACATGACAGTAAGTGATATTAGTGGACTGATTACTATGAAAAATGAAGCTTATAATTATAAACTTATTATTATTAACAACCTGAAGCATTTAGTCCACTAAAGATTTAATCTCAAAACGCGAATATATATTTTCTGCAATTACTAAATAAGAGAGAACTGTGATTTGAAGTGTAAATGCAAGCGCAATGATTCGTATATACCAACGATATCTTACTCGGTTACGTTTCCGAGCAAATTATTGAGTTTATTAGCCACCTGGTTGCACAGCGAGAAGATATTTAGAAATATTCTGAAGATCTCGCTTAACATTAATATCACATTTGGACGGAAAAATTACGAATCATGTGGGAGAATTGCTAGAAAATACACTGACGGTGGGAAAAAAAAAATTCTTCGCTCTATCAAACGTGAGTACAGCAGTTGAATGCTGGAGCGTAGTTAAACTGATTAAAGTTTCAAGGACATCAGTCAACAGATGGCGGTGCACCATTCACTTTGTTATTTCGAATATAGGAACCCACCAGACAAAATGATTATTTTACTTTCGTTGTTTTTATTACAATTCTAATTCTCAATAATCATACTAATAAATATAGCGCAATACAATAATAATTTCCCTAAATTTTATAATTTTATATGTTTTTATTTTTAAATATGTGGTTTAATTAACTCTCCACGCTGTAAAATGTCACATGCCGAATTGTGACAAAGCAGCTTTAGATCTGGGCAAGGCATGACTGGAAATGTAAGTTAATTGAATTCGTTAGTTCTGACACAAATTTTAAGAAATTAAATTAAGTGGTGTAAAAAGCAGCGGCTAACAAACATCTCAAAAACTTTTTATTTAACTAAGGAAATAAGAAGGCAGAATAATGAAATCATTAAGGTAGAACAAAAAAGCTGTGAATGATTTCATATAGTAACCTCTTGAGAACTGTGTTTTATAGTAATTACGCATCATAATTTTGAATTGTGTATTGTCGGTGTATTTTTAAAGCAAAATTCACATATTGTGTGGGTATTGAAATGGCCTTTAAGGGGTGAGTCAAAATAAAACTACACTCATTAAAACAGGAATGAAAAATTATCTTAGATTGTGATCGTAAAATTTTATTTAAAAATGCTATCGTTAACCTCGACTGTCCTTGTTAAAGTCTTAGAGAAGTGGACTTAATATAGATAAACGAGTTAAAGATAGCTTTAAGTATCGGTATGAATGTTCCATTATACATAATAATTTAAGCATGGTTTTCAATAGTAGGAAGCTTCGAAAATTAGTTTTTTTGCAAGAAAACTCGAAATTACAACTTCAAAATCTGCGTTGAACATTCAACGTAAATTTCAGGATGTATATACGATGGTAGCGAATTTACTTCCAGAAAACAGGCTATCGATATCTTGCATAGAAAAATTCAAGGCCAACCAAATATGTGCTCTAATCATGTTTTGCAGACAAATACAAATGCGTCGGCAATTTGTGTCATTGAGGATGGAATAAGTATTTGTGCCTTCTCCAATGAACACATGAACTCACCCCCAAACTTACTTTGGTAATATTCTATATGTTAAATACTTTAGTTGATTTAGTTAGCAATATAAAATTTTGGGTGAAATGGAACGAGATAAAATTAAATAAAAATTATACTTTTAATACTAAATATTCGATCGTTGAAGTAAAATGTGGCTGTAAATTTTTATGAGGAAATATAATATTTTGTTAATGACAATATGACAATTTCAAGAAGTATACAGTAGATAGGCGTACATTTATTGTACGGCTGCTTTAGCCAAGTGGATCAGCGCACCTAACATTAAAACAGAATACTGTAAGCCTATGACGTATTAATTATAATTTGTTTGCTGTAATGAGTGTATATATAAATAATAAATATAGGAAACTATAATACCACACCGTCTGTAGTACCTTCTCAACTCTTAAATGCCGGAAGTTACACAATCCGTAGAACTTAAATGCCGGAAGTTACACAATCCGTAGAACTTAAACTCGATATATTCGCACCGTACCAGCAAGAACGAGCATTCTTAAAAAAAAAAAGTAAAATATGACTGCTGTGCACATAAATTAATTATAGATTCTCAGTGATTCAAAGTGGTTATTGAACAATACCAAAGTGTTACAAATACTCATACATATTTTTTTCAAATGGCCTCCATTTTGTGACAATGCGGGGTTTCTTTACCTTGACAGCAGCCTTTATATTGATGCAGAACTGACTCATCTTTGATCTAACCTGTTCGTTACTCTAAACAAATAATACGCTCTACTTGCGTTATTTTTTTGACACATCTAAGATATAAAGATCGCTGAGTGAAGATCTGTAATGCGGCAGTTAAATTAGCTGCACGCACTACAGTTTGCTTAATATTTCACGTATAGTGGTTAAATTGTTATTTGCTCGCCGGCCATATATTTTCTTTGGACGTACTCTTGATTCAGTTATTCGGCGGTATAGTTTGCTTATAGACCCAACGAACTGGTTTATATTTTGCTTTTGGTTACAATTACTGTTGTGCACAAACGTTCATGAAAATAGGTCTACCCATTCAGAGATGTTCTTATTTTCATTGGCTTAAATCGTTATGCGAAAGACAAAAATATCATTTCACCTATATCCAAACTGTCAGTCTCTGGCAGGTTAATTATTTCGCATAGTTATGATTAGACAATAAAAAATAATCGGAAACCTCCAAAACAATATTTTTTTAAAAATGAATTGTTTGTCTGCTGGAGATCCTAGGCCTCACGGACGCTAATTGGTCTAAGAAGATTAAGTCCTTTTTAAGGAATTATTAGTTTTATGTTAGTAAATGTCCACGGGAAAATATCAGTTTTCAATTTTCTTTTATATAAGCTCCAAACAGTTTTCTATTTGTAGGCATTATATAAAGTGATTTTCTTCGGCCAAAGAAAATTAATTTCCTAAGTCTTTACGTAATCACATTTAAAAATCACCAATAACAGAAACTAACTTTCTTGCAAAAATAAGATAACCTATTTTGGAGAAAAAAAAAATGTCCCGAGCTACTTATAATCACTTAAGGAAACGTATTGCATTTTTATTTCTGAATAAAAGGAAGTTTTATACTTTTTGCTTGTTGCCGTCTACGAATTTTTATAGTGAAATAATTCAGCGAGTTTCAGCTTCCATTGTATTTTTTTGTAAGCGAGTTGGTTTTTTAATTTGTGCGTTTCACGAATAGTGAAAATATGATTTTGGCATGTTTAAAACGACGGTACTTCTGTTAATTAGGGGAAAATTAGATCACACGAACCGTTTACACGTCGAATGGCGTTTGGTACTAATAAAAAACAGCTAAAATGTTACCTTCTTAACATCGTTAGCAGGAGCGAGCGATGCTAGTGAAGAGTGATGTATATTTCTTGCAACTAAGCATTAGAATAAATAATTTATATAATTTGTGACATGCATGTAGCTAAACATGATCTGCACAACCATAATGTACACACTAAAATTTCGTGGAAATACGTGCTCTAAAATTCATTTGAGGTGGACAAAAATTACTCTGCAATAACCAATCAATATTATAGTGATTATAAAATAAGTACTCTTTTGTCACAAAAAAAAAGTTCGTTTAGTGGTAACACATAATCTTATTCCACCACTAAATACTGACTAGGTATCTGAAGATAATATGCTGTTCTTTGTGACAGGAAAAAGTACCCCCCCCCCCCCATCAAACGTACATTTCTGACATATCTGCCAAAATTGTCATGAAGGAAAAGCATGTCGACTTACTAGTGTTGTTGTAACATTGCAAAGATTTCTAGTTCCATCGTATTATATTTTCTATCAGATACCAGTATGTTAGTGGATGAATGTAGAGAATTTTGAGTTTTTTTTTTCAATAATTGCATTTGCTTCAGAGTTCATTTAATAGCAAATTAACACGCGATGGTAATGCGTAAGTTTGAACTCTAGGATACTGTCCTCTCTAACGGACAGCGCTTTTGTAGAGATAAGTTAAGACGTGTTGATGGATTATGTTTTTTGAAGATATACAATGCGCCGTGTTACATGTATACATATGACATAAAAGTTCTGATATAATGCAACTTTATTAGAAGCACAGAAGTAATAGATGTGGTATTACGGCAGTTATTTTTGTTTATTTTAATGATAGGCATTACTATATTTAGTGGCAATTTCAAAGCTAACAATTAAAAGTAAGTTATGTATAGTGTCAGTATACAGCAGGTACTATTTCCATCGAAAATAAATTAAAAAATATGCGTGAACTAAAGTAGCTGCTAATTACAAAAAGTTTCATTTTTGAAGTAGCCAGTTCATTACAAGAAAATGAAGCGTATTTAATGCCCTGGAACGATATACCTGAAAAAATACATAATTAGATTTACTGACAAATAATATTATGTGTGTGAGAGAAACATATTGTCGATGAGTTTAGCTCAGAAGTAATTTATAGTTGGAATATTTGATCTGCCATTACTGTAAGACGTAAAACATATTTAAAGGATTAAATTTATTATTATGTTTAAACATAATCCGACAGTTATTTTAGCATTAAAATATCATCCTCCTTAAGAAACTGGAAAATTTGTTTGACGGTGGTTTCAATATGTTTGTGGTTTGTCACATTTACTATGGGAAATTGAAGTCTAAATTTTGTATCGTAATGTGGAAATAGGGTTATTTGCAATAACTGGAAATTGCAAAATATTTTATTCTCTATTAAATATTATTTTCTGAAATCAAATTAAGCTAAGTTTCAATATGTACCCGTTAGAATGTTACGTGTTAAGACGACAACAGCCACGAAAAGAGCTTTGCTTTCAACTGGCAGTGAAATGAACCGCAAAAATCGACCTAAGGCACTTAAGAAAACGTAACGTTGCATGTAAATGAATACTTGATAATTTTCTAGTTACACGGAACATAATTGTGTATATATTTGCTACGAAATAAGTCATAACAGAACAACTAAATCCGAATTTTGGCGATGACAGTCAGAGCAGAGGAAATACTGAGTTACTAAGAACATTCATAATGTATAGTTAAAGTGTACAGTTATATGTACTTTATTTCCGACGAAGTACAATACATAATATTTGTGATATAAATTTTTAAAACATATGTATTGTTCGCAGTTTTGTACCCCAAAAATATTGAAATGCAAAAAAATAATAATAATACGTTCCCTGAAAAAAATATATTTACATTAAAACTTTATTTCAAATTTTACCATTCTACAATTGGGATTATGACACAAAAAGCATTGACTCTTGTACTTTTAGAACTGACGTTTTGATTGATGAACTTCCTTAAATAGTTAAATAAATATAATAAAAAGTACCCAACTCCCAAAAACTAACTAGGAGATATGAAAAAAAGTCTCCCAAAATATTGGTACTATACAAGAAGCAGTTGTTAGCTACGATATTCATAAACCATCTATCATGAAACCATATCGTTGCTGGCACATTCTTGTTAACTGTCACCAGCATAAAGACTATATATCTTGGCAACAGGCGTTGTTGAAGGATACTGTTACATTTTTACGTCTGCAGATATTTCCTCCTATAGATTCATTTAGTATAATAACATATTGTGCCTGAATGAAATTAAAAAAGCGGTGGTGCTCTGAATTAACTAAACTATAACGTCACTCTGGCTATAAGATTTTTTTAAATAGTTTGTGAAAACTATATTTTATTTTGGTTTGGCTCTATTAGTTTCTAAAAACCTGTATACAATTAACATTCTTATATTTAATAATTCACATTAGACACATACTAATTCATCACGGAAATAGTTGATTATAGTATATTCAATCTACTTCACACTTTTTGAATCACAATCTTGATAAATCACCCCATGTGTGGCACGTTTGGTTGTTTTCTAAGTATGCTATTTATCACAAGCGTTTTATACTCATGTTAACATAAAAGTATATAATTTTTTTTAAATTGATTGAAGTTTTAATTATGTTTTATCTATAACCTGTAATATTTCATTTATAATTAATATGAACAAAAACATTGAAGAACTAGGTGTGTTGGTAAGGCTTAGTAGGAAAGGTCTTATGCAAATTATTGTTACACTGAGTGCGCACGAATGCGGTTCGTTGTCGTTTTGGTATCTTTCAGGACTTTGTTTGTTGGATGCGAAGGAATATCCTGGAAGTAGAACTTCGCAGGGTTCCCAGAAATGTTGGCAGTAGCTGTGAACGGACTCCGCCTAATGATTTTCCTTGTGGTAAGCGATCGCTGTAGCCGAACACAAATGTTGATACATGTTCCATTCCACGTCACGTACAAATTTTTTGAAGGCCTGCCAAAGTTATGCTTTCAGGATATCCCTCCACCTCATGCAAACAAAGCTCAACTAATAGTAGAAAAGTGCATAAAAGAGATAACGCACTGTATTCGCGCTTACTCAATTTAATGATATTCTTCATGGCAACTATTTCTTACTGTAAATTGACCAACACACCTGTGTTATCCATGTTTTATTCATATTGATTCTAAACGAAATGTTCTTATTTATAGATAAAATATAAATAATAGTCCAGTTCAAACAAAGAATGTTAACGAAGTATAAACCGCTTCTATACAAATAAACACGTCATTCATAGGGCGATTTTTCAAATGTTTGGTTCAAAAAGTGCGATGACACTGCGATGAGACCAATGTATAAAGAAATAAATATTTTAAAGCCTTAAGTACAGCACGCATCAAAAAGTTATCGTTTGCATCACTTGGAACAATAAATAAATGTGGTTTATGGGTAAACATTAAGTTGGAAGTTGGTTCAGTTTCCTGCGTGGGAACTTAAACTTAACACTCGAAACCTTAATCAGTGATTTCACTCCGTTGAATTATTCTTACTGAAACCTAATTTGACGAGCTGTTGCCTATTGGCGAACGAGTGGAATGCGCTCAGATTTTAGAGCTAGGCCAGTGATAGAAATAATTTAAATTATTGAATATCAGCGACTAAAATAATCAGCGTGGTTCCACTAGTTCCAGTGGAGCAGTGCGGACAGATCTCCAGTCAAAGTAAATGATTTGGAGCAGTTTAAAAAAAAAATAATTTTGTATTTTTCAGTGTACGCCAGTCTTGATTCAACGTGAGTGCACTCGTGCGCGACACACACTTGAACGTATAAGCTTTTTCGCTGTTGATGAGTTACTTTTATGAAGCCCTGCTTAGGATCTACTTTTCTTTTCATATTGTGTATCCTTCCGCCACATGCAAAATTAAAATTGCCCTGATCATAATCACTCTCTTCACGTACCATGCAACTAAAATTGTGGGATTGTTAGTTACATAGATGTCTAACTATAGGCTGTTGGAGGTAAAGCGAGCACTTTTGAAAGCCATGCTCAAGATATACTTGTAAGCACGTTGCGTATTCCTCCTCCTATGTAAAATGAAGATCGCTATGAGCCTCATCACTTTATTCATGAGACGGTCAAATGAAACTGTGAAATTATTAAGAAATTATATGCTTTTAAATCAGCTCATTTTTACACTTCGATGAATTAAAAAAAACAGAAAGCGAAATAATTAATTTCAAGTTATGACAAATGGTTACCTAGAACTTTTTATTTGATTTTAAGATACAGAACTATTTTTCATCCATCGTTGCCAACTTTACTAGGCGAACGAAACTCAGTGCGCCCGTTAAAACATATGCATGCAGGGGCAGTGACTTTTTTTTTCCTTCTGATTTTCATTTCTAAAGTGCTCACTTTATCGTGAACAGCCTTTAGCACTGTTTACGAGCCAGTTGCCAACAGGGAAGATTATTGACCACTGAGCCTCTTTGAGTACAGTACTGGCGAAATATAACCTTCCTGTGCAGTGTGTAAACAATTTTCTACAATGGGAATAAAATGTTAACACCAAGGTACCTTATTTCTGGTTAATTAAACATTTACTCATATTTGATCAGAAGTTTATAGTAGGAGAGAGAGGAAATAGGTGCGTTGACAACGCCTAGTAAGAAATAGTTCTCACGGAAAATACAAATAAGCCGAGTGCGCACGAATGCTAAGCGTTGTCCCTCTGGTGCAATTTTCCAGACTCTGTTAAGATCCAGAAAAGTTGGAAGTAATAGGTGGATGGGCCATACTGCAGCAGAAAATCCGTGGTTATGCGGGCAGTGAATATTTTCGGGAGTTTGATTCGGAACAGTAAAGAGTGTATATCTATGTCACGTGAGTGTACACTATAAGAAATTATTCGGAAATTTACCATACCAGGGTATACGCTTAGTTAGGAAGCGGGAATGGTAATATTTTCCCGTATGAATTCGATGTAGCGTTCCAACACTTGGCCAGGAAACAGACAAATGCGTAGGGAAATTTCTAATTTTGTATGGTAGTGACGCTAAACTTTCCTAAAGGATCTTCACGATAAGGTGAGCATTTTTAAAATCAACCTTAGAAAAAAGTCACTGCCCCTGTCTGCATACATTTTAACGGGCGCACTGAGTAACATACGCCCAGTAAAGTTGGCAAAGATGGGTGAAAAATAGTTTCCTATATTAACGTCAAATTAAAAGTGTATTTCGCTTTGTACTTTTTTAATGTATCGACGTGTAAAAAAGAGCAGATTTGCGAAATGTTTATCTTTCTAATAATTACAACGTTTCATTTGATCGAAGCATGAACAAAGTGATGAGGTCCATGACAGTATTAATTCTACACAAGGCGGAAGAACACCCAACGTGCATACAAGTAGATCGTAAGCAGGGTTTCAAAAGTGCTCATTTGACCGCGAACAGCCTTTATATCTGCAGTGTGACGTGTGTCATTATCGGCGCATCGGTTAAAAACTTCAATTTCAGTTTAGGAAGTTCGCCAGGGAAATAGTTTCGCAGCGAAGGTTAAGAGTTGGCGTAACGAGCTCGGCCTGGGCGCGGACCGGCGTGGACGATCTCCCGAGAAGGAGAACTCGCGCGTGTTGTTGACGCGGACTGGGCGCGCGTACTACGACTTCCAAACCTACCGCAACCCGGCGCTCGCCCGAAAACGGTACATGGCGTGAGAGAGCAGCAAACCTTGCCCCTCGAGAGCCAGCATCCGTTCAAGACGAAGACGGGGAGAGGAGAGGAGGAGAAACTGCGCGGAAGGGAGCGAGAGAGAAATAAAACAAGCGCAGAAATCTTGACTGCCGGGGTGAAAGTGGCGACCTTGTACCGCGACACGAATATTCGCAAAGACGGGTTTCGGGGCCGACAAAAAAAAAAAAAAAAATCACGTGCACATGGTAGCCGGAATAACGTGTTATTTCACATTGCGTCGGCGATGCACAACTCTGCCACTACTTTTAAAAGAAATGTTTCTTTAGTTTTTACAACGACCCGGAATAACTTTATTTTTATGTCTCACACACGAGACAGGCAACAAATATTTTAATTATTACGTAACACCTGGCAAAATACTTTTTTATTTTTTTATACTGGCAATAAAACTAAATTTTCGGAATTTTTGTCTCGGACAGCAATACATACACGTGATACGTTAAAACCGTTTGGAGGTAATTTTTACCACACATTTTCAGCTAACTTGCGTGTAATTTTAGAGAGTCCAAGTGAAATGGAATTAAGCAAGCGGTAGAAAGTTTCCTCAAATGATTATAACGGTAACAGGTAGAGGCGGAATATTCGCGACTTTATTTGAAGGGAAAAAAGTAGATTACACTGTTGTAATAATATCCCTGGTGCTGTAATTTGTTCGTCGGCTTCTATTTCTAATGGTTGGATGATACTTGACGCTTTCCTCCCATTCATAAATATTCATAACTGGCTTGTGATATGGTCCATTCGTTAAGTTGACCAGGAAGTAGAAATGTTCACATTATGTCCTGCCATCATGTGACCGGAAAAATTTCGCGAAATTAGTTTCAGGACAGATTACACAGTAAAAAAAAAAAATGGTAACCAGCGGTGTTTCAGGTACGTCCTGTGGAAAACCAGCAAGAAAACAAGGTTCGAATCCCGTGCTTCCCGGTTAGAGACAAGAAATAAATAAAAGAACAGATGAACGAAACAACCTGGCCTCGAGCTTACATAGGATTGCTGTTGTAGAAGCCACGAATATTTATTCCTGTTTCTAGTAATCGCACCACGTTTGGTGATTAGTTGCCCTGTTGAAGATTTCAGCGCCGAGTGAGTATGTCACGATCCGGATGTGCGGAAAGGCCCCTTGCGTTGCGCTAAAAGTACCAAGTGCAAACGCACGCTAGGACCTCGGCATTCCACGTAATTTAACGGCACCAAGATGGGCTCCACAGTCCTTTACAAACTCGAGCAGAGGTCACTTGCTGTACCTGCTGCCGCCACAGGCGGATCTCAATTCTGCTGTTCCATCAGTGCTACACGGGACGAAGCTCTCGTAGTGCTGATCAGAAATTTCGCTATTTAATTTAAGGGCACGTTTGACTTCGAACTCGTGTACGTTTTTCAGTTTACAAGCCACGCCCAAGGACGTCATTGGACCAATAAATTACCTCGCGTAGGGGCAAAACAGGATCGTCAGCCAACGAACAGCAAAGTGAGACTCGAGTACCTCTTTCAGTCCTCGTGTGATGAGGACATTCATGGTTAGTACAGTACACAAGGAATATGTGGCTAGTATTCTGAGAGACTTCGTTCTGATAAACCGGATTCGTTGGAAGTTTCTGAATCTCCCGTTTGTGAATGGTTAATACCGACGTCAACTAACACTCAGCACTTTGTTACTGGCCACGAGAATCACGCTCCAGTGAAGTACAGCGCACGTCATAAAATTAAACGATTGCAATACTAGAGCTCGAGAATTAATTCGGGACTGAAAGGAGTACACAAAATTCTCGTTGCAAAATTTCCATCGTTGACAGGGGTCGCTAGAAGCAATTAAAGAATAAATAGAAAATTGTCGGGGGGGTTACTCACAGCACGACCATGGTATCCAGAGCTGGGGGGTAGCTGCCTCCGAACGCCGCCTGTGGGAGACCGCTAAAAATTAAACCACTTGTCGCCTAACCGGCGTCGCGCAACTGACTGACCCGAGCCGGCGCCCCGCAGCATCAGGCCCAAGCGTTTCCCACCCCTCCGATCACGCATCACCCCCCACCCCTACCTCTCCGCGCGCAACCCCCTTACCCTCCCTCCGCGCTGGGGGGTGTCCGCGCATCATCCCCGGTGCTCTCACCCCCTGCGCGTGCGCGCAATATTGCGCCTTTGGCCCCGCCCCTCCTCGCGATCCTAATTGCGCGGCCACGCCTCCCTCCGGGCGACTCCCCTCCCTTTTTCCCCTCACATTCCCCTCATTCATCCCTTCCGCGTCCGTGGCTCCCATCGCGATGCGACCGCGGCGTCGACGGAGTTCCGGAAAGCGCCGATTCTGCCCGGCGTCCCCCCCCCCTTCCCCATCATAAAACCATGTCCTCCACTCCACCCCCCTCCCTCATTCGAATAACACGACCGAGAGTCATTCCGTACGCGACTGGCGGCGGGCCAAAAGGGGGCAGGACTCGCCGCACTCGTCCATTCAGATGACGCGCGCGTCTGGTCCGGGGAGACACACACACACTTCGACACAGACTCCGCGCGCGAGAGAGAGAGAGAGAGAGAGAGAGAGAGAGAGAGAGAGAGGGACGACTCCTGATGACGCGCTGTGGCCAGGGCCACCTGTTTTCCCCCGGAAATATTCCACCAAACTCGGCGCACGGAACTTCTTGGCCTCTCAGTGCCAGCCTATCCCGCGAGCCCTGTTGCCACGTTTATCAACCGTCCACCCCAGTGGCGTGTAGTGAGTTTGCTACAGGTTGAGCGATTTCTACTAACAAACGCAACTTCCAACTTTGCTTACCCCCCACAAGTATTTACCGTTTTATACTACCTAATATTAGTTATGAAAACAGAAACGAAATCAATGTAATCATGACTTCAGAGAGCATATTTCAAATTATAAGAAAACTCCCGTATTCCCTAACACTTTCATCCATTTTCCAAGGGAAAATGTAGGACTGGAGGACGCAAACAGAAGGACTGCTTCCCTGCCGAAGGAACGTGGTTGACGGAGGAGCTCGAGCGTGTTGTTGCTTGCGAGTTCGATATCGATTCATCGCTAGTCACTCCCGTTTGTGGAAATACATACTAGATAGCAGCACTATGCGTGTACAGTACGGGAGTTTACAAAAACTCTGTTTCTCGAATCGGGAACGGAAAACTCAGAATTAAATGTGTTTAATGTTAAAATGTTAAGGCGAAAACTATAAAGGGTCAAACATTTTCATTTATGGGCCGTTCACGGTAAAGTGAGCACTTTTTAAGGCCCTCGAAAATTTTTCTTTTAAGCCAATTTTTATATTTAAGCCATTTTTTTGATATTAGCATTGTCACCTGACTAATAAATGCGGTGTATACTTTCACCATTCTCAAAAGTTAATGTCTGAGGCTGCAATAAAACATATTTATTAGTGGTTAATACCTGTTGGGAGTGCCTTAAAAAGTGCTCACTTTATCGTGAACAGCCTATACCAATATGTATAGGGTAAGCATTGCTTACCTTACGTCTATGGAATAAACGCCACTGCCGCACCTCCATCATAACACACCTGTGCAGAGACCAGTGGCGTGTGGTGGAGAGTTGCGCGGCAAGCTGGTTCTTGCTCGGTATTGTACGCACTCGGCGAGAGCTCAGCAGGAACCAGTAACCAGAGTGGAGGCCGGGTGAAACTGAATGTATTGCGGCCACTCGCGAGAGAGCGGCGGGGCGCCCATTACACACGTACTGTGACTACGTTTGAGTGGCCGATTTGTGAACTAGAAAACTACCAGGTACAGAACATAACAAGCCACAGATAGTTTGCCTGGCAACAGTTCACCACACGCCGCTGCTTAGAGACTTGTAAAATCCGCGTTATTATTTTAGGACGTACTGAACTCCAAGTTATTGCGTGTTTGACCAACTTGAGTCATTAGCCAAATATATGTTTGGCACGCTTAGGAGAAATCTTGAGTCAATAATGTAAAATCAGTGGTGGAGTGGCCAATATTTTTTTTTAAATCAAGAAGATATGTGACGTTTATTACAGTGCAGCGGCCATGAACTGTGGTCACTTCTTTATAAGGCAGTGGAGTATATCATGTCACCGGAAGATAACGCGAATTTCACACGTTTCTAGCCATAATTAAATAAGGTAATATGACTTCTGCCAACAGTCAT
Source organism: Dryococelus australis (assembly GCA_029891345.1). Lineage (NCBI taxonomy): Eukaryota > Metazoa > Arthropoda > Insecta > Phasmatodea > Phasmatidae > Dryococelus > Dryococelus australis. The sequence continues at coordinate 31,987,836 of CM057006.1, forward strand.
CGTTCACACAGGTCATTATGCCGAACGTGCAATTCTAAGTAAGGATTTTAAAATGATTTATGAAAGGTAAACTCTTTGATTCTGCTACACGTTCCCCGCGCTATCAACTCAGTGGGACCCATCCTTGTAATTTTCAATTTTGTAGTTCTTAAGCAGGGCTTTCAAAAGCGCTCATATTACCGTGAACAATATATATTTCTTTCAAACCTTTTTAAAAAATACACATCATATTCGTAAACAGAAAAAGAAAACTAACGTTCCATAGTGAAAGAAAAATTTCATTTGTAAGCAGACCGCGCTGAAAAATATAGAACAGTTTTAAAGTGACAACTGGGGCATGTCCAGCGCCAACTGTTAACCCTTAACGTTCCCATTAATTTTTCAATTTAACTATTGCGAAAGAAGGGACATTTCGGTCTGCCAAGTTCTTATTAAGTGATCACTTTTTGAAGCCCTCTCATTTGGAATAATAGTCAGTAAATATGTTTTGACCACCTCAAAAAATATTGGCCACTCCAAAGCTGAGCATATTTTATTGGTTCAAGAGTTCTCTGAAGCATGTCAAACATTATTTTTGGCCAACGGCTAAAGTTGGCCAAACGTACAGTAACTTGGGCTTAGGTCTGTCGTTAGATAATAAGGGGATTTTTGCAGGTCTCTAATTATGGCTGATGGTCCAATAGCAAAATTTAGAATTAAACCGAGCAATGTAGTCTCTGCTCTCGATGATTCTTCCGCTGTTGAATTTAACGAGCTTCAGCCATATTTTTCTCTGCTAAATGGCATCCGACGGTACAGATAACGTTATTCACTATGACTTCGGCCAATCACGGCATGGCAATCCCTGTGAGGATTACCACGTCATCGCGTTGCCATGGTAACCAGCAACAAAGTTAACCTGACTTACGGCCACGTGACGGATAACAATAAAAATCACATAATCTGAAACACACAATTCATAAGAACATACAAGAATTATTATACACAACAAGATCACTTCAAAAATAAATTATGATGTTAAAAATAAAACTGAAAAATGAACATTTACATATACCATAAAACAAATACGCAGATCATTAAATTATTATCTGAGGTTGTACTTTACATGTTAATAAATACGTAATGTCGGGCATATATAATAATACTGCAAAACGGCAAGCGCTACAAGCCATATTTTTCTCTGCTAAATGGCATTCGACGATACAGATAACGTTATTCACGCTTATTCACCTAAACAATGGCGATAAATAGCAATATCTTGAAAGTGACCGCAGTTATGCCACAGAATCCTGTCATTCAAATTTCATCTTAGATCATTTTCTAGTTACGGTATTCGCGGTTTCTTCACACTTTTTGAATCAAACTTGTGAAAAATCATCCTATGTATAACGTCTTTAGCTATTTCCTATGTCATGTAGGTATAGCACACTTTTATACCCCTGTTAACATGAAAGTATCTTATATCTAGTTAAATTGAAGTTGTACCTATATTTAATTTATTAGTAATATTTCATTTATAATAGATATGAACATAACCAGTGAGAAAGTATCTGTGTTGGTAGTGACGGTAAGAAATAGTTCTCATGCAAAATATCACTACAACTGTGCGCGCACGAATTCGGTGCGCTGTACGTTGACGTATTTCTCTAGACTTAGTCTTCACGAGGCGGAGGAATATCCTGGAAGTGTAACTTTAGCAGGGCTTTACAAAAGTGTGAAATAGCAGTGAATGGGAAAGTTGGAGACAAGTCAGAACTGGGATTTAGAAGCCTGTTAAGGTTTTCGAGAGTCTTGTCTTCTAGTACTTGGAACCCTGTCGGAGGTACTTAGATTTTATCGCCTAAATGGATAATCGCCTAATAAATAATTTGTACTAATTACACGCAAAGTATCGAGACGGAGTAACATCATCTCAAGTCCGTGTTTGGAGACACGTTATTTAAATCTCCGACCAAAATTACGTTACCGTAATTGCATACGTAACAACGTAAAACACTCATTTGAGTTATTGCAGATATGCTGGTGACAAATAGTGAATAGAATATTATGTATATAGTCTCATTAAAAGTTAAACGTCATTAAAATTGGCAGCAGTACATGCTTAAATTTTTATCGCGCACACATTAGAAATGAAATATCGTAAACATATTGTGTTTCCAACAGTTTCATAATTTGTCCTTATCATAATTTTTTCTTGGTGGGGGAAGAATACGCAATTGTCTACACCAAAGATTCTAATCACAGTTTTTTTAAAGTTAAGTTAATTCGCCCGCCTACCCTATCCATCAGGCATTGTGTACAGCTTCAACACAAAACGTCCTGTTTAAAAACTTTTCATATATTTTTTAATGTTGCCCTACTTCAAAATAATTATAAACGCTACACGTGTTTGTATAAGTTTCAGTTTATCTATTTTTCTACAAAGCTTTGCTGTTTTTTGCAGGTATTAACATCCCATTACATAATATTTAAAATAGAGTACATACGAGCACCATACATTTGTTTTTATTATTACGCTTCGAGAAGGCAGGACCACAGCTGAAAATCTTGGCGAGTTCTCTTGAGAAAGATAAGCCAGTCCAGTTTATTGCTAGTAGAAGTTATGACACGCCTCGAACAGGCAAGATACTTCTAAATAGGTACGAGCTTTCCGCCAATTCTAAACATAAGCACTCGGACACCTATACACACGAATCGAAGGTAGATCACGTGAACTGGCCTACCATTCACCATCGGACCGGCTGCTATTTCATCAAATATCCCGAGAAGAATTTCACCTCATTTTTCTCTCATCCGGGAGCCAGGGTGGCTTAGTGGTTAGACAACTCGCCGCCCACCAGAACGAACCGGGTTCGAGTCGCCCCTGGGATTTTCGCATGTGGGAATCGTGCCGAACAATGCCACTGGTTCGGCGGGTTTTCTCGGGGATCTACCGTTCCCCTAGCCCTTGCATTCCGGAGCTGCTCCACACTAACCGGCTCTATATCTTCACTCACTCACCCTTCTCACTCGAACGGGAGCACGCCAAGTATTGCAGCCATTAAAGAGAGTAATTAAGGCGGGACTGCACCTGGATTCTTTTTACCTTTTTTTACTTGTCTCGTCCACTGGAGCCCATTTTGAAAATTAGCGTCGCGTGGACCCGCATGCGAACGAGCCGAAGGCACACTGCCACATTTTTCTTCTCTCTCCTTCACGCGTCGACGTCAGCGCACGCGCATGCGTGGAGCAACTCACATCGAGCCGGCGTTCAACAGACACAGTTACAAGGTCACGTGTGAATTCCGAAAGAGCGTGTGCGTGTATGTGTATGTGGTTGGGCCAACAACAAACCGGTCTTTTAACCCCCCCACTCCATGATAGTCGATGTCAGGTAGGCGTCGTTCACGTATGACCAGGTTCACTTCTTGGCGGGGGTAACTTACTTCTCCTTTCGAATCTCCCCCCCTCTTCTACCACACCCCTACAATCCTCCCCCCCCCCCCCGGTTTTTTCCTCGAGCACTAACCAGGGCCTGGTCCTCGCTCGAAGACCAATCCTGTCGCAGGCTTGTCTAGCGCTCTTGGTAAGGCTGGACTCCCAAAAGTCCGTCGTTTCCTCCAGCCGTCCGTCCGTCCAGCAGTCATCCGTCTGTGTTTTCGTCCGTCAGTTGAAAACGATTCACAACAATCCGTTGTCCGTCAATGATTCCGTACGGCAACATATCAGGGTGATAACTTGACCCATTCAGACCCAGTGTACACTTTTAGGTACATTTACGTATGTGCATAGTCTGTTCACGGTAGTCCGAGTACTTTTGGAAGCCCTGCTTAAGATATACTAGTATACACGTTGTGTATCCTTCCGTGTAATTTAAAAATTAACAATGCCATGGGCCTCATCACCTTATTCATTTGTCGGTCAAGGAAAACTATGAAATATTTGGAAAGTAAATATTCTACAAATCTACTAATTGTTTCACTTCGATGCATTAAAAAAAACAGAGGGAAAATAAATAATTAATGTTATCACAAATGCTACATAACACTTTTTATTCAACGTTAAGATATGGAACTACTTTCCTCTCATCGTTACCAACTTTACTGGGCGCATGCCACTAAAGTCGCCCATTAAAATATATGCAGGTAGGAGCAGTGGCTTTATTTTAAGGTTGATTTCAAAAGTGCTCACTTTATCGCGAACAGCCTTTAGGTAATTTTTGCTCTGTACTTCACGCTGCGAAGCTCAATGACCAATGGTTTTATCTGTACGTAAATGATTCGCAAACAGTCTTACTGGTCTAGGTCATAATTGGTTCATATTACTGGAGCCGAACGTATAGCTTCTAGCTCATTGGCTGTTACAACAAAACAAGTGTTGTGTTGACTTATGCACAGACCGCATCACAATTTTTTCTTGCAACACTCAAAACTGTAAATAGAAATTCGTGTAAAAGGGTTACATTTGCGATTTTTCTTTAGTTGGAGATATATATTTCGGTTGAAAATACATTTTCATAAAATCAATATTTTAGAAAAAAAAAAAAATATATTTTTCTCGTGATAAGAATTTATATTAATTTATTTTACATTTAAACTCTCATCATTACTTTGGCTGGGTGTTCCCGTCTTAGTGTTGTTCGCCTCAGTGTACTTGTTGTTGCTCTCCTGTGAACTCCCTGGTGAAATTCTCCGAGCTCGCTAAGGTACTGGGAGTGACGTCCTCTCCTTGCCTCTCTTCCCTACAGGCAGTCGGGCTATCCGCTAGTCGTCACGGTGCCATTTCCGGACACGTCTGGGTCCCAACTTCACTCGATACATAGAATTTCCCATCCAGTGAAGAAATATAAATACAGATCCACCGCCTTGTATTTTGTTCCAAAGTGCGTATTCACGTATATTTGATGTCGCTAGAAGGACTTTCCTCCCATAGGAAATAGTTTGGCAAACATTTGACGGATGGACGGATAGAAAAAAAAAAGGGGCCCTGCGATTGGTTGAAGCATGGACTTAAGATGAGGTAGACCTACCCCAAAGGAACACAGCTGTCAAAGTCACATGGTTAAGATTGATGAAAGCGCTTGTTTATATCTTAACTTTTGAATGACAAGCACTATAAAATGAATAAAATGGTTTTACCCATTTGAGTTTAATCGAACTGCACTAAAAATTGGTTAGAGGAATTACACATACATTTCAAAGCATTTGTTTACATATCCGTTTTCAAACCTAAAATCCAAACGATGCCGTTTTTGCTAGACGTGTTAGCAGGAAAGCAGTTAAATGTTGGGACACGGAGATGTGTAATGTGGAGTCAGCGAGATCGGTCCATCACATAGACTAAAGATGAGGAGGACCGATCTCGTTGGCTCCACACAACCAATCTCCGTGTCCCAACATTGAACTGCTTTTCTGTCAACACGTCTAGAGAAAACGGCATGGTTTGGATTTTAGGTTAGAAAACTGATTTATAAACACATGCTTTAACACTATGTAGACTATGTTAGAGTGTAGCTCGAGCAAAGCTAATTTGAAAATTTATTTATTGTTCAGAACAAAACTCTCGTGGGTGTGCAGTCTTCGTTCGGCTAGTGTTTGACACAACTTCACAAGAACACGACAGCGCAGTAACAATGATATTGTTAATGATAGAATTAATTTTTTATAGCTACTCAAAGGAGCATGATTGATTGTGAAACATTTTATACGATAAAAGACATTTGATTGGGTCAAGATCAGCTCAGATCTCCATCGGTTGATGAACGGCCTATTATGAACGATGTAAAGTACAGGGTGGTGTCCGGTGTGGTATGGACCAATATGACGATGGTGAGTTCTAACACAGGCACCAACAGAACCGGTGTTCTTGTAATAGTGGATATAGGTGACTCACTTGTAATTTGTCTTACCTGCCAGTAAATGTGCGCAGATCTCAATGTGTTAAGATGTTACGTATACTTCCTCTAACCAATTTTTAATGCAGAGTGATTAGATTCAAATTGGTAAATGTATTTAAATAATATAATAGTGCTTGTAATTTGAAAATTACGATATAAACACACATTCAACATTGTTGACCACGTGACTTTGAGAGCTGTGTTCCTTTGAGGTAGGTCAGTGTTGGGTGGGTACATGCGCCGAAGACGAATAAGTGGTCTACCTCATCTATAGTCTCTGGTCCACCTCACCTTTAGCGTATGGGCTGGAGAGCACGTGACCGCCGGACGGACGGACGACAGACGGATGCGACGGACAAATGTGAGTCCACCTTAACACGCGATGGTGTTCCTACGTGGCATCATGGCGCGGCACGCTTTCAACCACGTCTTCCTTGCCGACCGCGAGTGCGTCATTCCACACGTAGCGAGACTTGCGTGCCGCCGAGAAGTATAGATAAAAAAGAAAACTAAAGAGTGAATTGCGGTAGCTCGTTGGTTCAGCCATTCGTCGCCTTACATAGCTACGGCGCAGATGAGTAGACGACGCGTGTTCGGCCAAATCCTCTAGGTCTTGAGTTCGATTACGTCGAGTCGCGCTGAGTATAGCTACTTCCTTGCGTTTTTTACCCCATTGTTAGAAGTGTTCATTTAGGCAAAAGCTAGAACTAAACAAATGATACGTTTAGAATGCTTTTGCGATAGATCTACGTTATGACACCTGCTGAAGAGATAATCGAGGTCTTGAGAGTTAACGAGGATGAAGCGCAGAAATGGAGAGAGCGGGGAGGGGGGAGATTCCCGAGAATACCCTCCGACCTGTGGCATCGTCCGCCACGTTTCCCACATGCTAGAATCCGGGAGCGACCCCGCCGGGAATCGAGCCCTTGGTTCGCCGTGGTGGGAGGTAAGTAGTCTGACCACTGCACCACCGCGGCCCCACGCGAGTCATTAACACTTTGAGGACTATACTCGAGTGTAGTTCGGGCAAAACGTGCTTGAATATTTAATTCCACATAAAAAAACAAAACTGGTCCGGGTGTACTTCCATCATTTCCCTATTTCATAAGGATTTTGAATAGGAACTAATACAACATCCACAACGAACTCCGTAAATGAACGACAAATGTTTGTATAGTTACGGAAATGAACACGATGGGATGTAGTGCACCCTGTTACATACGAAAGAACATTTGGTTGGAAAACAGTAAACTCAGCCCTCCATTGGTTGGCATCTTGGCAATACGGAAAGACGGGTGTCGTTTTGACCATTAGAATGGCTTTAAGTGATAACAGGGACCAATAGAACACGGTATCCCTGCAGCGGAATGGATATAGGTGACTAACGCCTAGCTTGTCTTTAAAGCTGGCAAAAGTGTACCAACCTCAAAGTGATGAGAAATATGCAATAGAATGTAGACCCAATAATCGCCTTCCTGTGTTGCAAAAAGCTGCTAATGAGGTGATGATATCTACATGATTAAACTTAAGACTGTAAAATATAGCCTACGAGTCTGTGAAATTTGCAACTGCTTCAGGACTCTATCCATTGCCCATCACTAGAGACTCGAGAATTCCGCTGTTCGACGACTAGGCGCAACTGAACAGTTCTGCATATGCTCCGGGTGCTGTAATTTGCTGTTGGCTGATGGCTTCAAGATGAGCAGTTTATCCTGTGCGATAGGTAAAGATCTACAAAATTCACGTTATTATTTGGCGGCAGAATGAACCAATCTCCAGTAAAACCCTCAAGTAACCACATGGAAGTGAAATTTTGCATGTCTAGTGATAGGTTGTTGGTAAACAGAACTTTTGAAAGTCATGCTTATGACCTGCTTGTACGCCTATTGTGTATTCCTCCATCATATGTAAAATTAACTTTGCCATGGGCTTGATCTCTTAAGTCATGCATCAGTCGGGCGAAATTATTTGAAAAGGAAATATTTTACAAATTTACTAAAGCTTACACCCTTTAAAGACACACAACAAAAAATAATAACTTCAGTATTCACAAATGATTTATCAACACATACTGGTTCAACAGGAATACATGAAACTCCTTCCTCTCCTTCGTTACCAACTTCGCTGGAAGCGCACCAGACAGTGGTGGTTAAAAGACACACAGCTATGAGCAGTGACATTTTTTCAAAGGTTGGTTTCAAAAGTGCTCAGTTAATCGTGAACAGCCTATGCGCAGGGGTGCCAGATTTTTTTTGCGAAAAAAATTTCTTGTCAAGTTGTGTTTCAAAACACTTCTATTCCGATCCACTTGTGCGATTGGTTGTTTCCAACTGCTAAGCATCGTATGCGCTTGCCTACGAATCAGAGACTTTCAGTACCGGGGTAACTTATGGCGTGTTTTACTATAGACCTTACAAATTCACGAGTTCGATGACCTGCAAGCTAGACTCTACATTCCTATGTACAAATATGCCGATGAAAATTGTACATTGGTTGTCTGTTGTCACAGTATAAGGCGACGATTGAGCAAGCCTTATACAGGCGGTGTCAAAAAACCTCTGGACCAATGACTTAAGTTATACAAATACACGTGTTTTGAATTCGAGCTTGGCACAAAACGAATCCGTGAATTCTTCAGGTTTTTATGTATTAATGGTTTAGAGTCCTACAGGGATTTTTAGAAGACATGTTGCCGAATAACAAAAGTGACAAGAAAGTACAGTGCACTAAATCCGTGTATTTGCCTTAATTTTGATCAAAAGTTGTTTTTCAGAGAATTTTTCAAAATGTTTGGCACGACAAGACATAAAAAATAATTTTGAACACCTTATATTGATACATATTCACTACCATTGCTACTATCAGAGTATTCGTATGGTTGGTGGTTAATTCAGGTAACGACCTTAACAATGCCAGGTTATGGTCAGCAATTAATGGTCTATGCTGCTTGACAGTATTTAATTTTTATGATTGAAACATTACACAATTGTCAAAGCAATGTATCACCCACAATTTCCAATACTATTTAAATTTACAAAAGTGTTTTGAGAGTAACACAAGTGCAACTAATATTTTAACACGTGGTTACTTCAGATAACTACTATCCTCTAAGGTGCCAGAAATAGTCCATAATCTGATTTTTTTTCTATACTTTTTGAAAATATTTACTGTATATTATTTACACATTACCCAATTGACACATATTCTACACTGAAATCTTACTACACTATTTAAATTTACAGCAGTGTTTTGAATCTTCAGATTAAGATCTCTGTAATGCTGGAATTGTTCATAATTTGATCATTACCGTTTCTGTTTATCAATATTGACTGTATAATTTTACATGTTACACAACTGACTCATCAATTTTACACTCACAGTTTAATGCACTATTTAAATTTATTGCAATATTTTATACACAATACATACACAAATAAGAATTAAAAATCCTTAGATAACTTCCTCTATAATACTGAATTTGTTCATACTTTTATCATTACCTATGCTATATGACAATATTAATTTTAATTGTTACACATTACACAACTTACATGAATTTAATACTCACAGTTTACTGAACGATTTAAATTTACAACAGTGTTTTGAATGCCATTCATGTGCAACTAAAATTTAAAAATCTTCAAATAACAACCTCTATAATGCTGGAATTGGTCATAATTTCATAATTTGTGCTGTTTGACAGTATTAACTGTACATTTTTACACATTACACAATTAACATATCAACTTATTACTAGCACTTTGCTGCACTATTTATATTTACAAAAATATGTTTTGAGTGCAATGTAAGTGCAACTAAAATATAAAAAATGTAAATTATTTATTTGATTTATAACAAGATATTCCTTTTTAAAATAGTGGCTTTACCAATGTTCTCATGGAATTTTTGGAAACAAGGAATTTTACAGAGAGCCACATTGCACGTTTTGCAAGAAATAATACTCCTTACTGGTTTCTTTTTTGTGCTACAGTTGGCACTTCTTCTGGATGTTCCTTTTATTGGCAAATTACCCTCTGTCTGTGGCACCAGTGCTGTAGGAGTTGATGAGAATTTTTTTTTTCGCGACTAAAACTTTCGTATCTTTTGCTTCCTGCTGCAAAAATTTGCAATCAACTCATCGGGAAGTTGACTCCGAAACAAATGGGCTTCTTATTTTTTTTTTCTTTTGGTTTTGCATTTCTAACTTGTAGAGAATATACGCATTTACAATGGCAGCATCAATAAAATAATAAAATGCTTTCATCCATCAATGTAGAGACTTCCACTGAATGCTATAATAGGACATCAACTGATCAAATACACCAACCCCTCCCACATACTTGTTGTTCGATGATACAGATATTAGACTTTTCATTTCTTCCTTTTCACCAGATCTATTTTTTCGTTTTATTGAACAAGATTCAGATGGATCATCATTTGAACTGACAACACAGGCTGACTTGGTACCCCTAGCTTTCCATTTCACTAAGCCCATTTCTTTTGTGGTTAACAAAATCGAATTCTCCCAGCTGTAGATCTTTGTTTTTTTTTCATCAGGTCTTTAGGGAAACGTCTTTTTTTGTTTGTAAAATAGTAGCACAACAAAAAAAATCCCTTCTGTAAAAGTTTTTTTTAACAAGTTTAAAACTATAGAAAAATATATCAAAGAAAAGGCAATAACCAAAACTTCAAAACCCTCGTGGTAAGCCAAGAACAACTATTTCTCCCAAAGTTCCCTCATCAACAGCAGCTTTTCCTGCATAAAATTCATATCCTAGCATATACCTTGTAACAGAACAACATATCACCCAAAGTTTGACGCTTCTTTTAACTGGCTCCATGGGCATATACTGCTTGAAAGATGATCTGACTTTAAAAGCGATCATGCTTTCATCAACAGACAAATATCTGCTTGGGTCAAATTATCGTTAAAAACTTTATTAAAGTGATCCCGAAAAGGGCGTATTTTGTAGAGCTTGTCAAAGTCTGGACTTGTTCTGTCTGGCATTTTAGTATTGTCATTGAGGTGGAGCATTCGTAAAACCAACAAAAATCTCTTCAGGGGCATTATTTTGGAAATTCTTTCATTGCAGAAATTTGGCTTTGAAGACCAATACAACCGAAGGGATGGCAATTCATTCAAGCCCATTATGATCAGAATACCCACAAAAGCATTCAGTTCTGAAATGGGCATTTTTTAAGACTGCCCTTTCTGTGTAACATACAGGACAGTTTGTTGCACAATCAACTGAGAAATCTGTAAGTTGCAGAACAAGAAAAAAGTAGACAGCAACACATTTGTGTTGATCTTCACATTTGATCCAAAAGGTTGGTCAATTTTTTTTTTTTTTTCAAGCTGGGATCTTACGGAACTGTTGTGAATGTCCGAACCATTTTTTTTCCAAATGGGTACGAAATCATCTTTTTCGCTTACATTTTGATTTTCTTCCTCATCTAAACATTCTTCTAGTTTGTCTTCATCAGGCAAAGCAATGCGTGACTTAAAGGAATGGATTATAATCATCTGCCAGATCACCTTAATCAAGTCTTCTTGATGATACTTCCATACTTGTAGAAGGTTCTGCACTTACTGATGCTTCAAGTGCTGTTGGAGAAAGTGTATTTTCTCTATAATAAATAAATAAGTAATTACAGTTAACGAAGTGAGGAATGCATTTCAAGGATAATAAATACTTTTTAACAATAGCAATATGGTACCTTCTTGGGCGCTTTGAAGTTGGTTCAGGAGATGCAATCTTAACAGATAGAACATCATCTGCATCGCTGTCACCTCCGTCTTCCGAATCACAGGCCTGATCATCTGTCATAAGGTCAAATCTTTGAAGGATTTCATTGAAGTCAAGCCTTTCCAGCTCGGAAATGGGTAGTGTTATCAACTTAATTTCCCTGCGTAACAGTAAGTAATAGACTCCTAAAGTTAGCATATATGCATAACAGTAAGTAATAGACTCCTAAAGTTAGTATATGTGCATAACAGTAAGTAATAGACTCCTAAAGTTAGCATATATGCATAACAGTAAGTAATAGACTCCTAAAGTTAGCATATATGCATAACAGTAAGTAATAGACTCCTAAAGTTAGCATATGTGCATAACAGTAAGTAATAGACTCCTAAAGTTAGCATATATGCATAACAGTAAGTAATAGACTCCTAAAGTTAGCATATTTGCATAACAGTAAGTAATAGACTCCTAAAGTTAGCATATGTGCATAACAGTAAGTAATAGACTCCTAAAGTTAGCATATATGCATAAAAAGCCTGAACGAAACTTTGAAATTGTGGTATTAACTAGCAACATTCATATTTTCTAAAACAGTTTAATATAACTATCATTTTAAAATCGGGATTCCATCACCGACAGCTAATAAATGTAATGTATTGTTAGGAAAATGGGGAAATAAAAGACTTTGATTTCATTAAATAACATCTTTGCGAGGATATATAAAAAGTATGTTGAGTGTAAAGAATCATCCTCGGATACTCCAAGAATGCAGTATGTGCACAAAGTTACAGCAAACACCTGTAAAAAAAAAAAAAAAAAAAAAAACAAACAAATGTTGGCGATGAGTCCTGTTCGAAAAACAAACATGGGTAGAAAAATTGATATTTAAATGTTTTAATTAATTAACCTAACAAATATTACCATGTAAAGTAACAATCCAATAATAAATGAAAATACTTACCCTGCTGGATAATTTCTTTTAAGACAGTAAATTTATTATAAAACGAACATTTCACGATGAACTTCAGTTAAAGTGCCTCCGAGAGCTTTACATAGTAGAATGGTGGTTTCCCTCGTTAACCACGTTAATAATTATTTCAAAAGCCTTCAAAATCCTTCAGTGCTGCAAGAAACTTTCCTCGTTGTCACCACTACATAATTTTCTAGCACAACGATATTATATTGTCTAGAGTAGCAGAGCTACACAAAACTGACTCCATGGATGGTTTCTGGAAGTGACCACCATTCACTCGTTATAAGTTCCAAGGAATCAGATCAGTGCATAGCCATACATCAAAGGGTGGTCTACTGAGGTAACCAAAATGTCTTAAAGGGTTTATAAGTACATCCTAGCACCCAGCGGCGTGTGGTGAAGTGCTGCAAGGTAAGCTGGTGCTTGCTCAGCACTGTACACACTCGGCGCACGCAGGAGGAGCCACTGACCCGGAGCGGAACTGGGAGAAACTGTATGTACTGCGGCCACTTACGAGAGAGCGGCGAGGCACCCATTACACACGTGCTGTGACGTCAACTTCACTACTACGTTTAAGTGGCTGATAGGTAAACCAGAAAACGATTAGGTATAGTACAGAGAAATACGCAGTTTACCTTGCAACAGTTCACCACACGCCGCTCGCTGCTAGCACCTCTTAACTCGTCAAATTCCCGGGAATGGGGTTTCCAAATTTGTACCTGTCTCATTTATCACGTTTTTTCTGAAAGTCTGATTATCTTATATGCATTTAATAAAATATAGATACTTAGCTAAGTGCTACTTGCGCAATTATTTGTCCTTTTTTTATAGTCTTGACGTCATAGCTGGATCATCTTATTAATGCGCCGATCAAATATAACTGGGAAATTACTAATAAAGCATATCTGAACATGAAAATTCGTACTTTATTTGCATAAAACAAACTAATACTATTTTAAAATAAAGGCACTTTTCCTACATAACTGTTAACATTATTGGATGCATGCCGGTCACTATGTCCCGCTATAATGCACGCGGTTATATGCAAGTAGAAACATATGGCGGGTAATATTCCAGTACATTCGGCCACAATAGAACTTACGAACTGTCAAAGGAAAGCAAGACAAATTATATCACGACAAAAGACGCCGGTTAGTTGTACTGAATTGGGGGTATAGTTGAGTGAAAATAATCTGCCTTAAGCTGATATAATTTTTAAAAAATTAGTTTCAGGTAGGTGAAATGCTAACAAAATTCATTACGTAGTGGCGTAAGAATAATTTTAACGAACGTGATTATTATCTTATTATGCGAATGTCTTCTGTAATGACAATAATTAGAAAACAACGTTTTTCTTTTAACGTCAAGTTCTTATGGTTTTTGTTTGTATCAAAATAGCCCAACAATTTTTCTGCAACAGAATGCTGTTTTTTTAATACACTCCTACAGACACGTAATGCTTTGAAATCTTAAAAAATGCCTGTAGTCTCTAGCGCCACTAAGTTAGGTTACCCCGCACATACATGAGTGTATCGGGGGTTGCATTCGCCCGAAGTCGGGCGCGTAAGGATTTCGCATGGGGATGTCTAGAGGATTAGACTATGTGACATCAGTTGGGAGTTGATGGAGTATTTCTTGAATCAGATTTTGGAAAACAACCGCTGCATCAGTATCTAATCGGAAAATTACTGCAATATAATGCAATGATCAGTTTAAAGTTCTTCATACTGAGGTCTCTGTACCCTTAAGTAGCTGGGAACACTACGTTTTAAATTGATGCATAAATGTTTAACCAACGCATCACTTTCTAACGTATAAACTACTCATTTTAAGCAAGAATAATTTAATTTTTTATGGTGATTTTGAGGTATACTATATATATCAGAAAACCCACTAAAATTGGGACAAATGAGAGAAGGTATGTTAATCTCGAACATCTAAAATACGTACAAATATTTTAGATTAGTTTAAGTTAAGTTACAAGTTCAAAAAAATAAAATATTTTTACTACTCAACACGTAAACTGATATATCACTTTGGAACATTCCAACATCAAGATATTTTCCTAAACGATTTTTCTTCAGTAATAACATCATAGAAAATATCAGAAACATAATTTAACTATTTATGATACAAAAACATTGCTAACGTAATCGAGCAAAATTATCTCCCTTTACAATTCTCTTTATATCATGCATGGGGTCAGCTCATTTTTGCACAGGATCGCAGTGAAACTGCGGCTAGAAAGTTCGCCTCCCATATACATGAATCGAGATCGATTCCCGGCTAGGTATCTCGCGAAATTTCACACATGGGAATCGTGCCGGACGATTCCGCTGGTCGGCGGGGTTTTCTCGGGGATCTCGTTTCCCCCCGCCCTTGCATTCCGGTGCTGCTCCTTACTCCCCTCGCTTCACCCACCCTCATCGGCTCTCAAGACCTCTGATTTTAAGAGCCGGCCGAATATCTTCGCCAGAATGAACATTATTATTTACTTGTTGCATATTAATGACATATACGTTCAGATGTTTCATTTATGAACGTGTTACAAATGAGTCCATGAGCCACGTACACTGTTAAAAATTTCCGTATATTTACGGAGTGTTTTACGGAAATGTACAGTGTATATACGGAAAGGCAATCCGTAATGACGAAAAACGGAGTTAAGTCCGTAAATACAAAATACGGAAAGTCTCCGTATTCCCTTTGGCTTCGTGTTTCGGGGACGAACAATGCCGATTCTACACGAAGCTTTCTACGCCACTGTAACAAGAAAATTATCGTTTCTGCGGCAGTTAAGGTTACCCACACGATTATGGTCTACTCTTTCAGATATTACAAAATAACATCAGGCGTCTGTAACATTTGGCAACACTATAAATACACTAAATTTAATAGAAACTGGATTTTTGCTTTTGTCTTTCGAATACAAATATAGAAGTTATACCACGAGTTTCGAGATAGTTGTAGGTGAATGGTTAGAGTTGTGGACTGGTTATTTTTTGACTCGGGTTCAAACCTCACTTGAAGTACAACATATTTGAGCTTTTTTTAATATAATTTTTATACACCGTAGAACACCCACATAACGGAAATTAAATACATTTTCATGATCTCATTTTATTTTAAAAGGAAAGTACAGAAAACTAACTTGTAAATTAACGGAGAGGTTCCATGAAATATACGGAAAGTCCGTTTCTGAAAATAAATATGTCCGTAATTTTACGGAGAGTTTACGGACACTTCTGGATAAATTTTTACCAGTACTTTTCCGTAAAATGAAGGAGAATTTTTTTTTAACAGTGAATGTAAGTACCCTACGGAAGCTAAGAATATATAAATGGAGTTTCGTAAGAATATTTCATTATTTTTGGATAAGCCGAATTTTTAGACTGAGCTACAATAGAAAAATGCTACTATGTACTCTACGGCTAATGTCTAGTCACTGGGGAAAACCACTTCAGCTGATCTTACAATTGGCATTTTTTTTACGAAGATGACTATTCCTCTCCGTAGAACTCAGTTGAATCGTATCCACACTGCTTAAAACAAAAATTCGTGAAAAAAATGAAAATTTACAGAAAAATATTTGCAAAAATATTCGTAAAACTTACAGATAATTTTTCGTCTTAGTGCACTCTAAAATATTTTTCAGCTTTTACCCAAACTGATATTTTGTATTACTACAGAAAGTTTCATCCGTAATTTTACAGATTGTTAGATTTTTGTTCCAAATTACATGGTCGAGGATTAGAGAAAAAAAAAAATTTTAAATTGTGTTTTTGTAAACGACGGTGATGAAAAAATAGAACCGAAAAAAAAAAAACACTTTTGAATTACGTTCGTCGAAGGAAACCATTCGGCAGCACCGTGACTCGAACCAGCACACGTTGATGTCACAAGCCCGAGAGTTTAACTGACACGACCACTTTATTCTAATAGGTAACATGTTGTTTGGCCTAACGTTGGTGAGGTGTGGCTCACTACAATGTTGATTTTACATAAGGCGGAAGAATACACAACGTACATACAAGTAGATCCTAAGCAGGGCTTTCAGAAGTGCTCATTTTACCGTGAACAGCCCATATGTATTTGTAATTATAGCTGCAGCAAAATAGAAAAAATATTGGATTGGACAGCAAATAATTAAAAGTATATAAAGCGTAATTTTCTTTATTCGAGGAAAATGTCATCACGCACGATGCATACAAGATGAACAATGATTGGTACCAATATAAAATAATACATTTTTTAGTACCCGATACCCTTAACGTTTGCATAATATTATTATTTTATGGGAGAATATACATATAAGATTTTATTATAGTATGGTTGGTTGTTTACAAATATTCTTGGGCAAGGAAAATAGATACACACACTTGCGTGGTCACATGAGCCTATTTTCTAGGAAATGAAAGCAAACGAAGTTTTCTACTCACGAGAGAACTCTATAAAGCAAACTTCCCCTCCTCCCAACTCAGTAATTATTCATTCCGTATCACGTAATTCGTAATCTATTTTCTCCTCTCTTAAGAGAAATACTTATCACAGAAGGCAAATGTTGTTGACTTTGAATTCGCAGCATGAAGTAATTACTGCTCAGTACAACTGTCTTTCAAGACTTACAAACATGGCTCTTGTAACATGATAAAGAAAAAATTTCACAAGGGATGTTACTGTACTTTAACCAAGAGCCTCTCAGTAGAGCTTAAAAAAATATATACTTATAAATAACCCGTGAATGTGTCAAAAATTCTCGTCAGCTAAAGGAACATACAATAAATTTATTGATTAATTATAATATTTTTTGTATGTAAAGAAATGTTTTACGAAAAGAAGAACTACATTTTCTTTATGTGAGCGTTTCAGGAGTACAAAACAAAAATTGAGACTGATTATTTTGTATTCCGAACTGGGATTTGAACAGGTTCCCAAAACACAGTAGCCCAAAACCCTACCAACTTCCGTGTTTGCACTGGAAAAAAACGAAAAGTAAATATTACATGTAGACTGTCTGCTAAATGCTAGTTTCTGATATTTCAAATTGCTGGTGTTAAGTTGCACGAACATCCGAACAACCGCAATAACGATAAGTTCCACTTACGGTGGGGAAGAACGTTTTTATTTTTTTTTTTGTGGCATGTCCAGTGTTAGCTCCCAGCAGACGAAGCTCGCGGAAAAATTAACAGACGCTTCGCAGTTTTTTTTTTTTAAGTACACAAGCCAACTCCTTTTCCTCGCCATTAGTTTCGCGTGCGTTAACTGCACGTTTCTTTGTTTCAGCGTTGCGTCCTCGAACAATGGAACACGTAACCTCGGGCTGTAAGTAGTTCACAGTAATTCTGGTACGCCAACGTCGAATTCGTGACTGACGGGATCTCCGTTCGTCGCGTGCGGAAACTACGCGACTCGCGTGTCGCAAAACGCTCCTAAAATTAGGCTCGGAGCAATCTGCCAATCTCTGCCCAGCTGTCCGCTAACAACTCGCGACAGTTTATTTTTGCAGACTCCTGCCGGAAATTGCACGTGCGCTGCAGAAGTTTTCCTTGTAAGCTTGGAGCTGGAGGTTTACTGAGTCACTGGCGTGTTTAGAGAGAGAGAGAGAGAGAGACAGAGATAAAAAAAAACACTAACTATGCAATTTGGCTGGCGTGTGTGACCTCTACTGTCAAGGTAACCAAGGTGTTGTTTTAGATACTAAAAAGTTCCTGGCTTGAATCCATAGGGATTGCACTTTTTTTTTTAAGATAAATATGGCCTGGGATAATTTCTGATAGTCCGGAAATTAAAAAAATAGATATATAAATTAGAATATCGTAATGGCACACACTCATTAGGCTAGTTTATATTTGCAGCCATTATAATCACGTACAACTGTACTGCAATCGTGAATCCCGGAGACACCGGCAATCTGGATTATCGCGTACTTGACAAGTGAGGATTTTAACTGATGATTGTTTTTCAAAGAGGTTGTGAAACGTATTTTAGTGCAGCTGGAATGTTCGTGCAGAGTGTTGTCAGCATAAAGAACTTTAGGAAATTCTGGCAACAGCGAATTATGAGGAAAACGATCCCACACATTTCTGTTGGAATGGTTTGTACATCGAATATTTTTTTTCCCCCGCTTAAAAATTAAAGTCCCCCCTACCAGAAATATCCATAGAGTAATTTAAAAAATTCATCAAGATTCGGCTTGTAAGGATTATGGAAATGGTGTTTTGAACACTTCCTCAAACTTCATTTTCCCAGTTTGGCTTTATAAAGGCAAATGGAAGGAAATGTAAGTTGTTCTTGTGTGCATATGTATACCGTACGTACCGTAAATGTGTATTGTTGTGGCGTGAGCGAGCCATTACTCGAGGTTCGCATGAACCTAGCAACACATTCAGCGGGGAATCAGGACGCCAGTGATCGCGACAAACGGGTATGGCGATATGTATGGCGATACATCAAACGACGCGCCGATATAGGCCAGCGCGAGGTACGTCGCGGGGCCAGACGCCAGCGAGGCGCCATCGTGACGTCAGCCAGTGGCCGACCTCTCAAGAAGGTCAACGAGAGTGATGTACCTGGGACCGCCGCTGTGCCGATACGCGAAGAGACGCAGCCTCCGGCAACGAGGATTAAGGTGAACTGGTTCCAAAGGTTTACGTCGGAGGGACGTTAGATTGATATTTAACAAAGTAGCTGTTGCATAAATGAATTGCAGTAAACATAACTACTCTCCTGTTTAATATAACGTAATGATTGTAAAGTGTTGTACTCTTGTGAGTTATTGAGTTTTATATAAAGACGATTAACACATTGGGGTCTGTACAAAATAACTGGCACTTGAGACAGTTTAGAAGTGAGTCACCTATATCCACTACTGCAAGAACACCAGTTCTGTTGGTGTCTGTATTAGAACTCACCATCGTCCTATTGGTCCATACCACACCGGACACTACCCGGTACTTCACTGCGTTTATTATTGGCTGGTCATCAACCATTGGAGAGCCGAGCTGATATTGACCCAATCAAATGTCCTTTATTGTATAAAATGATTTACGATCAATCGTGTCCCTATGTGGCGCTGTACAAAAATTAATTCTATCGTTGGCAATAGCATTGTAACTGCGCTGTCGTGTCCTTGTGAGGTCTTGTTAAACACTAGCCGAACAAAGACTGCACATTCATGCGGGTTTTGTTCTGAACAACAAAGAAATATTCAAATTAGTTTTGCTTGAGCTACACTCGACCATAGTCTACAAAGTGTTAAGGAGAAACCAGTCTTAGTCTTGAGTTATGCCTGCCGATTCTTGACAGGCTCATATTGCACAGTCGGAGACGCCAGTACTAGCAAACAGAACATTTATATTGTCTGCCCCGATCCTGCAGCCAGGACGTGTCAGAACAGTATGTATACAGGGATGACACAGCCGCTGTATTGCGAACTCCAGCCATACACGGGGCCGCGGTGGTGTAGTGGTTGGACTACTCGCCCCTCACCTAGCCGAATCGCGTTCGAGTCCCGGCGGGGTGGCCCTCGGATATTCGCGAGCGGGAATCGTGCTAGACGATGCCACTGGCCTGCGGGGTCTCACGAGTATCACTCATTCATTGCGTTGTAAATTTAATGGTCTACAACTTTCTCTCCGACGATGTTTCTGTAAAACGGAAGAGTGGAGAGCTACTAGGGCAAATTCGACGAAAAGAATGAGGCAAATCTACCTTTTAAAAAAAAAATCCATTTTGGCCGGCGGATATCTCAGAAACCATAACAGATAGGAACAAACTTGCGAATAACATTTCGTAGGGAATTTAATCCTCTTTCATTTTGCTTCAGCATGAATTTTCTGTGTAACGCACCATTTTCGAGTTATAAGCGAACAACTGAAAAAAAAGAAAAATCTTAAACACCCCCTCCCCCCCCCCCTTGCCGGACCAACCCCTACACAATCCTGAAACTTTTCGAACTACATGTTTTAGTTCGTCCATTTCGCCAATTTTTTTGTGTCTAGTTTGCCTTGACTATTTCTCTTTCTGTTTTTTATAATGCATCGAAGTGTAAAAATAAGCAGATTTGTAAAGTATTTACTTACTTAATAATTTCACAGTTTCACTTGATCGACGTACGAATAAAGTGAGGAGACCCATGGCAATGTTAATTTTACATAAGGCGGAGGAATACACAACGTGCCTACAAGCAAGTCATAAGCAGCGCTTTCAAAAGTGCTATAGTATATCACGGCACTGCTATCGTCGTTTGACGTGGTTCATCGCAAATACTGAGTGCTGCTGTGCTGTCTTCAGCGTAAGTCTTCAACATGTACTCCCCCGTGATCTATACAGCTCTCAGTGCCACACGGTAAATAGTGATGGACGAGTTTGTTAACCCTTACAGACCCACTTTAATTTATGCTTGCAGGTGCTGCAAACAAAGAGATCTATAATGCGTGCTGTGCTTAAGTCAACGCAACGCTTGTTTCGTTGTCACGACCAATGAGCTGTAGGCTATGTGATCGGCCACAGTAATACGAACCAATCATGACCTAGACTAGTAAGACGGTTTGCGAGTTATTTACGCACAGGTAAGATCATATCATTGGTCATTGAACTTCGCAGTGTGCAGTACAGACCAAAAATTACCTGCACGTGCATAATGTACACAATTGTGCACACTGGGTCGGAATGGGTTAACATTTTAATTTCCAAACTGGCCCCACCCCCTCGTATGAATGAAATCCTCTGACTTCCACGTTATTATAATTACACCAAACTAGGTTAGAGGAAGTATACGAACATCTCAAGGCACTTGCTTACAATAGAATGTATTCTAATCGCAAATCCTATCCACTTGGTTTTTTGGACTGCTGTCAGAAATGCAGTCGAATGTTGTAACCGCAGAATGATAGAGAGAGATCTCGCTGGCTGCGCAGAACCAGTCTACGTGTCCCAACACTGAACTGCTTTTCTGCCAACACGCCTAGCGAAAACGGCGTGGATTGGCTTTCCGTTGGAATGTCGTTTAGTAAACATGTACTCTCAGATATTTGCATACTCCCTCTTAAAAGCTGTTCACGATAACTTGAGCACTTTTGAAATCAACGTTAGAAATATGTGTCTGCCCCTGCCTGCAAATATTTTAACGGGCGCATTTAGTGACACGCGCCCAGTAAAGTTGGTAACGATGGCAGGGAAGTAGTTCCACATCTTAACCTCGAATAAAAAGTGCTAGCTAACCATTTGTGACAACTTAAAATGTTTCATTTTTTTATGCACTGAAGCGTTAAAATAACTGCATTTGCAATACGTTAGTTTTCTAATAGTTTTCACATTTTCACTTGACCGACGCATGAATAAAAGTGATGAAGCCCATGACAATGTTAATTTTACTTGAGGCGAAAGAATATATTCTTCGTGCTTACAAGTAGACCTTAAGCAGGGTTTTCAAAAGAGCTAATTTTACCGTGAAGGGCCCGTACCAATCTTTAATGCCATTAGAATGAATTCAAGTTGGTAAGAGTAATTACTTCATATAAATTTGATGGAATTTTGACAATTAAGTTATAAATAAACACGCACACAAGTGTTGACCATGTGAATTTGACAGTAGTGTTGATTTAAGGTAGGTCAATGTTGGGTACAGGCTCAGAGGACAATGGATTGGCCTACCTAATCTTTATAGTCTATAGTTGGAACATGGTAAGTGGCTACTACGCAGCCATAATGATCACACTACCCCATGGATGCTGACAGTCCGGGTCTCAAATCTGCAAATTCGTCTCACGCCCAATGCCTGTAGAATTATGAAATAATTCTTCCTTATCTTGGGAAATATCAAGTGTGATACTAGCACGGGGGTGCAGCTGCCTGCAAATTTTGATAACAGACCATTCTGGGTTTTTTTTTTTTTTTTTTTTTTTTTTTTTACATTTTTCCCGTTTCGCTGGTACGCGTAATGCCCAACAAACAATAATACGTTGTATAGATTTGGCATAAATGCTCCACAGTAAATGATCACGGGCATAAGAACGTAAGCCAAACCATTTAAAGGCTGTTCACGATAAAGTGAGCACTTTATAAATGAACATTAGAAAAATGTCACTACCCCTGCATGCATACATTTTAATGGGCGCACTGAGTGACATTCGTCCAGTAAAGTTGCTAACTATGGATGGAAAGTAGCTCAATGTCTTAACGTTGAATAGAAAGTGGTAGGTAATAATTTGTGACAGTTTAAAATTACTTCTTTCGCTTTCTGTTTTTAATGCACAGAAGTGTAAACATTAGCAGATTTGTAAAGTATTTCCGTCTCTAAAAATTTTACAGTTTCATTTATATGACGCGCAAATAAAGTGATGAGGCCCATGGCAATGTTAATTTAACATAAGGTGGAAGAATACACAACGTGCATACATGTAGATCTTAAGCAGGGCTTTCAAAAGTGCTCATTTTATCGTTAAAAGCCTATACAAAAAAAACTAGTTAAGATGAAAGGAATCGATCGAATATACCTTTAACATTTGCTCAGAGCAAGTTATTTTAAATAATTCAACGATTGAGGAAAAATTTATATTTTTTTGTGTGTGGAAATTCATGCTCTTCATAAGGCATCCAATGGCATTTTTAAAATTGTAAACTGTCTAACATTTGCAAGTTACTTTGATTTATAATAACCTCGCATGGGTATTTACAAACAGTTAAGTTTTAATTTGGTCAAGTTATGGCGCATAAATATAGATAAATATATATTCACGCATCCATTCGTTGAAACGACATCACGCGTGTTATTTAATATTTTTTATCCTAAGACCTTCAACTTCCACTCTTACCTATAGTCAATAAGACTCGTTTCTCCCCCCCCCCCTTTTATTTTACAGACCATCATCTCGTCCATAATTCAGTCTGGCCGAGACATTAACACTTCAGCTCGACGAACAGAATGTTCCAGTAAACGTCAAACGTCGGCTGACTCTCAATCGCGGCGATGCAAATAATCCTCGAGCCTCGAACAAAAAATCATTAATTTTTATGCGTCGCGAAAGAGTGCTAAGAAAATTGCGGCGACGATCGCTGACGTGCCACCCTTTTACCCCGCCCCCCTCCACCTTGTTGAAAATTGCACCGTATTGGCATTTCTATTGCCGGCCGTGACGACGGATGTCGAGTGACTGTGAAACGGGTTTTGAAACATCTCCAGTCCGAGGTATGGGAGTTGTTAGCTTGATAGCGTGCACCTGTCTATCCTCCGATGTGGACCAGCCAGTACTTATCACGGACAAGCAGCTGTTGCTCGACCTTACGGAACGCACGCACACACACACACAGACACACTTTCTCGTGGGCGTTAAGTGGGCACTTTGGTGTTCATGCCAGCGTGGCATGACCTTCCTCAGCGCAATCCGGCTTCGGACTTTCGTCTGCCGCTCCCGTTTTTCCGCCCCATCGGGCGCCGAGTCGGTACTAGGCTCTGCGCGTGCGCAAGACTTGACGCTCAGTATATACAGAGTGTGTCCAAATTTGACCGACAAATTTCAGCAGCAAGAATGACTGGAAATTCGACCTATTCTTTGAAAAGGGTCACTGTAGAACCACTTTGAAGTAAATTTGACCATGCGACACCCTTTTAAAAAAATACTAGTTGTCGAGATAATGTGGATTTTAAGTGTTTTAAACAATGATGTTTCAGGCCTTTTTAGCTTATTTTAACGTGTTACTTCATAATATGCGACATAAAATGTAATGAACCACTGGTAACACATACTTTTATAGCAAAATAAGGCTTGCTGCAACCCCTATTTTGTCTCGAATACATTTCTTGATGGTGTTAAACATCATGTGGAACGTAGAACTTTGTCCATTTAATCATTTTCCAGAGTCTTGCGATTAGATTGTATTGTACATACTTTTTGTAGAAAGTGCAATTATCTGGTCTTACTTCAAAGGGGCGTGCCGCTATTGGGATATACTTTAGACGGTAAGTCGTATATATGTTTTCGCCTTATTTTTTCGTGAGGAATACGCATTCGGAGTTTGTGCATGTATTTAAGAAACATCCATTGCACGCATATGTGTGTGATTTTTACTTTCTTTTATCTGGATTAACGTGCAGCCGAATATTTTCGGTCTAATTTTTAGGTACATCCTGTAGTTATATCAAATTTTTTTAGTTTTTTTTTTTCTGTTAACACACTACGTAAACACGATACCCATGTACCATACGGGCAATGCTGTATTAATACTAATATTGGCTGTACACGGTAAAATGAGTACTTTTGAAAGCCCTGCTTAAGATCGACTTGTATGCACGTTGTGTATTCTTCCGCCTTGCGTAAGATTAACATTGTCATGGGCCTCAGAACTTTATTCATGCGTCGGTCAAGTGAAACTGTGCAATTATTAGAAAAGTAAATACTTAACAAATCTCCTCATTTTCACACCTCGATGAATGAAAAAAAGCAAAAAACGAAAGAAATAATTTAAGTCATCCAAAAAATTTACCCAAAATTTTTTATTAGACGTTAAGATACAGAAATACTTCCTAACATCGTTACCAACTTTACTGGGTGCATGCCACTCAGGGCGCCCCCGTTAGAATATACGTAGGCAGAGGCAGTGGCATTTTAAGGTTGATTTCAAAAGTGCTCACTTTATCGTGAACAGCCTTTACAGAGTAGCTAAGTACGCGGCGACCAGCGGCGTGTGGCGAACTGTTGCAAGGTAAGCTGTGTTTCGCTCCGTGATATACGTAATCGTTTCCTAGCTTACACGTCGGCCACTTAAAACGCTGTAGCGCAGTTGAAGTCACAGCACGGGCCTTAAATGGGTGCCTCGCCGCTCTCTCGTGAGTGGCCGCAGTACATTCAGTTTCTCCCGGCTCTGTTCTGGCCAGTGGTTCCTGCTGCGTGCGCCGAGTGTGTACAGCGCCGAGAAAGCACCAGCTTACCTCGCGACACTTCGCCACGCGACACTGGCAGAGACGAAATGGCGTGGCGGATCCTTCGATGGTTACTTCCTATAGGTTACTGGGTGCTGCGAAAGGTTTCCTATTGGCTGGGCGGTCGGCTAATTGGCGACCGGCGTTTCGAAATCTTGCTGGTCAGCAAAGCCGTTTTACTGCCGTGTGCTTATCGAGTTAGCAGTATAAGCATAGACTAAGGATGAGGTGAAAACTGTTCACGATAAACTGAGCATGTTTTTTTAACGAACCTTGGAAAAATGTTACTGCCTCTGCCTGCAAATATTTTTAGTGGGCACACTGAGTGACATTCGCCCAGTACAGTTGATGATAATGGATGGAAAGTAGTTCCATATCTTACACTGAAAAAGTATTTTGTGTCGGCCATAAAAATATTTTGTTGGTATTCACCCCGACAATTTTTTTTTGGTGCCCACAAAATTCTTTAGTTCTCGCCACTAAACTGTTGTGGCCGCAAAAAAAAAAAAAAAAAACTTATTTTGTGGCGGCTACAAAATTTTTCGTGTACACCACAAAATATTTGGCAGGGTGAATACCAACAATATTTTTTTTGTGGCCGCCACAAATATTTTTACAGTGTAACGTCGATAAAAAAGTGTTAGGTAACCATTTGTGATGACTTAAATGATTTCTTTCCCTTTCTGTTTTTTTTTTTTTTTTTTAATTCATCGAACTGTAGAATTGAACAGGTTTTTTTTTCTTCAAATATTTACTTTCACAATAATTTCACAGTTTTACCCGACCGCAATAGAAATAAAGTAATGAGGTCCATTGCAATGTTAATTTTACATTAGGCGGAAGATTACCACAACGTGCATACGAGCAGATCGTAAGCAGAGCTTTCAAAAGTGCTCAATTTACCGTGAACAACCTATAGACAGTTTATTCGTCTTCTGCGACGTACCCTACACTGACCTATCCCAAAGCAAAACAACTGTCAAAGTCACATGGCCAGCAGTGATAAACACATTTGTTTGTATCTTATTAAAAAAAATTATATATATATATATATATATATATATATATATATATATATATATATATCAGTAAGACACTTTTATCAATTTGGTTTTAATCAAACTGCATTACAAATTGGTTAGAGGAAGTAAAAACATTGGACCGTATTTGGTTTGACACGCCCCAGGCAACTCTGCTCCGATAAATGAACACTTCACTCACGTTGCAGTTGTCAGGAAGGCAGTGAGCTCGCATCTGGGCGGCAACCAATGGAGAAATGACGCCGAATCGAGCATATAGAGCACTGTGATGTTAAGCCTGATTCCAAATAATAACGCGGATTCGGCAGAAGTATAAGACGCTACTTCACCTCAGAATTCTAACGGTCTTTATGATACTACCTCATTTTGAGAATCTAACACAGGATAATGGGTCTTGGCGTGTTTCTTACGCAACTAAGCAGTGCTTTGAAGACAACGAAGTATCTTTGTTAAGCTTGGTGTGTCATACTCACTATGCATTTACTATCGTAATGAATAACTGCCACGGAATGTATAGTTTATGCCCATTGAGAAATTATAGTGACCACCAACGATGAAAATAAAATTATTTATTACAACCTACAAGTAAGGTGATCTAAATATTTTAAGTACCTAGAGAAATGAATCGTTTCTCCTCTATTACTTTATTTATGTTAATGTTGATTGGAAAACCTCTTGTATAGTAGGAAATAGATGATTTGGGCGTAAGGGATTCGGGAGTAGGATGGTAGGATCGGGGAGCCTCCAACTTGTTACGTCACCTGACCGCCATCTTGGATGTCATTGACTTTTACCCCTGACCCATGTGACCTTTGACCTTGACTTTGACCCCGAGGATCTTCGGCCTTAAAAACACTAAAAAACCTTTAAAAATTCCAAAAAATTCTAAAATGAATCCAAAAAAAATTATTATTAAAAATTATTAAACAATCATTACACAGATTCCCTGAAGTGACCCATTTTTTCCAGAAATATTGGTAGGGATCAGTGACCAGAGGTCAGACAGGAGACAGGGATCAGTGACCCAGGGGTTAGGAGAGCAGTACCTATCACCTTTGACCCTAACCTTTGACCTTGGAAATGCAAAAATTCCAAGAAATAAAAACCATTTACAAAAAAAATCGATTAAAATGATATGAAATTTACTATTAAAAGTTTAATTTAAAAATCGTTTTAAAAATTAAAAAATTATTTAAAACCCTATTTTTATAATATTTAATTTAAAAATTCTTAATTTTCCCCTATTCCCCCTCGAAATTTCCCTTTTTCCCTAAAAAAAAAATTTACCTTAAAAATTTAATTTAAAAACTTGCATTTCCTGAGGTCCCCCGCCCCCTCACACCCCTCACACACACACACACACACACTCACACACACACACACACACACACACACCTACACCTCCAATTCTTCACCTCTGTTCGAATCCAGCAGACGACTGGCTCCATCAAACTCACTCCCCTCACGTGTACTCATTCCGTCAACTTTATTTTTTCGGTCGCCATTTGTTTACATGCTACTGGAATCCGCCATATTTGTTCTTTCGTTCGGCATTTGTTTATACAGTACTGGAAGCCGCCATCTTGGTAGGCGACCATAATATTGATAGGCATCTCCCATCCGTCATATTGGAAGCCAGTGACAATGACCTTGGCCCTATGACCTCGAATGACCTTAAAAATAAAAACTCGAGAAAAAAGTCATAAAAGTCAGCAAGCATAATACATTAAAGACTACCACCACCATATTAGATGCAGACTACCTCGACCTTAACCCAATGACCTTAACACTTTGTATATTATGCCTCACAATAACACGACAGCGTAGTAACAATGACATCGCTAACGATGGTATTTATTTTCTGTATAGCCACACAAAGGGACATGATATCCTTTTATACGACAAAGGACATTTAATTGGGTCGGTATCAACTCGGCTCTTCATTGGTTGATGACCGGCCTATAGACGATGTAAAGTACATGGTAGTGTCCGGTGTGGTATGGATCAATAGGACGATGGTGAGTTCTAATACAGACACCAACAGAACCGGTGTTCATGAAGTAGTGGATATAGGTGACACCCTTCTAATTTATCTCAAGTACAATTTAATTTGTACAGACCTCAATGTATTAAATGACCACGAAACTAAAAAACTTTAGAAAAAATACGCAAAAGTCATATAAAGCATATGGCGTTACAGACTACCACCACCATATTAGATGCAGACTACCTCAACCTTGACCCCATGATCTTGAATGACCTTGGAAACAAAAAAACTCCATAGCAAATACATAAAATTCAGCAAGCATAATACATTACAGATTCCTACTGCCATATTATACGCAGACTTCCTTGACCTTGACCCATGACCTTGAAAATAAAAACTCGAGAAAATTTTTTATGCAAACATACAGAAGCTAGCCGAGACGATGCATCTCTACAAAAGCTGTTGTCACACTAAGCATCACAGCCCACCTCCCTACTGCTTACAATATATACATAATCCCCACCCTTTGATGTTATATCGACTTTAAACCAAAGTCAAGTAGTCTGCTTATAATATGACGGTAGGAATCTTTAATGTATTATGCTTAATGACTTTTACATATTTATTCTGGAGTTTTTTGTTTCCAAGGTCATTCAAGGCCATGAGGTCAAGGTTGAGGTAGTCTGTATCTAATAAGGCGGCAGTAGTCTGTAATGTCATATGCTTGATGAAGTTTATGTATTTTTTCGAGTTTTTATTTTCAAGGTCATTCTAGGTCATGGGCTCAAAGTACGGTTAGTCTGCATCTAATATGGTGGGTGGTAGTCTGTAATGTATAATACTTGCTGACTTTTATGAATTTTTCTCGAGTTTTTGTTTTCCAGGTCATTAAAGATCATGGTGTCAAGGTCATTGTCATTGGCTTCCAATATGGCGTATGGGAGATTCCTACCAAGATGGTGGATACCTACCAATATGGCGGCTTCCAGTAATGTATAAACAAATGCCGAACGAAAAAACTAAAATGGCGGCCTCCAGCAGCATGTAAACAAATGGCGAGTGGTTGTGAGGGAGTCAGTCGTCTGCTGGATTCGAAAAGGGGTCGGTAATTGGTGAGGGGGGGGGGGATCAGAAAATACAAGTTTTTAAATTAATTTTTCATACATATTTGTCTGATACCGGGTCACTGATCCCTGCCAGAATTTCAGAGGAAAATGGGTTATTTATGAAGATTTTTTTAAGAAATTTTAAAATAATTTTTTAAAATAATTATTAATAATTTTTAATACTACATTTTTTCGATTTTTTTTTATTTTTATAATTTTGTGGAATATTTTGATGAGTTTTTGGAATTTTTAAAGTTTTTTTTAGTGTTTGTTGAGGTCAAAGGTTATCGAGGTCAAGATCACGGTCAAAGGTCACTCGGGTCAGGGTAAAAGGTCAATTACACCCAAGATGGCTATCCAGTGACGTAACAAGATGGCGGTTCCCCAATCCTACCATCCTACTCCGCAATCCCTTATGTCCAAGTCAGCTATTTCCTACTACTGTCTTGACAAATTGACACTTAAACAAAGATGAACTGCTAATGTCAATGTAAACAACGCGCATATTTCCGCTGAAAATTCTTTCTCATTGTTATGTTTATTAAGTTTTGAAACCAATATAATACAATATTTTAGTAAACGATATAGTTTTCATTGTTGCTCTTGATAATTAATATTTTCTAATGTGCATAATGTGCTAATTATTGTTTTGAGATTTTTATGACACATAACATGAAGCTAAAATCGTTTTACTCCAGTTAAAATTGTTTTGAAAATGGCGGGGCCGTATAAATTGCTTCTCGTACCGCCCAATTTGCAACATTAACATAGCAAACACAGCAGTTGAAAATTTTATACCTTTACCTCGCTTAAATGGTGACATGCGACGTCCATCTCTGAAAGACCAGCTTCGTCGCAGCATGTTCTTATCATTACAGCTGCACCTGAAAACGAATCAGTGGCGTGTGGTGAACTGTCGCAAGGTAAGTTGTGTTTGCTCTGTGCTATACTTAATCGTTTCCTAGGTCACACATCGGCCACTTAAACGTAGTAGCACATTTGGCGTGACGGCACGTGTGTAATGGGTGCCGCCAAGCTCTCTCGTAAGTGGCCGCAGTATATTCAGTTTCTCCCGGCTCCACTCGCGTTACTGTTTCTGCTGTGTGCGCCGAGTGCGTACAGCGCTGAGCGAGCACCAGCTTACCTTGCAACACTTCTCCACACGCCACTGAAATTAATAGTGATTTCTGTTATAGGCTGTTCACGGTAAAGTGAGCACTTTTTAAGGCCCTTCCGACAGGCATTAACCACTAATAAATCTATCTTATTGCAGCCTCAGGCATTAAATCTTGAGGGTGGTGACATGTATGCACTGTGTTTATTGGTTACGTTGCAATGTTTATATTAAAAAGCAGCAGGAAGATGGAAATTGGACGAAAGGAAAAATTAAGAAGGGCCTTAAAAAGTGCTCACTTTATCGTGAACAGCCTATACATAACAACAGTCAATAATGTCATATATGTAGGCTACTACCTCCATTAACCATTCATACTTGGTTTACACAACTGAGTACTTAATGCACCCGAGGGTTATATTCAGCGAGTATTACACTCTGCGTTGTTCAGTGTCCAGTAATCTGTCCTGTGGGTAAATGATTCGCAACCCGTGCTATGACTGGGTCATATCACTACAGACCTACATAATTCACGTTATTATTCAAGGACAGGCAGAACCCCAAGTTAAAATGACTTTGACCAATTTCAGCCATTGGCCAAAAATATGCTTGGCACGCCACGGATAACTCTTTAGCCA
Source organism: Dryococelus australis (assembly GCA_029891345.1). Taxonomy (NCBI): domain Eukaryota; kingdom Metazoa; phylum Arthropoda; class Insecta; order Phasmatodea; family Phasmatidae; genus Dryococelus; species Dryococelus australis. Next base: position 32,019,232 of record CM057006.1, read on the forward strand.
GTAATAAAAGGTCAGCGCTGGAGCGGCCAATCTCTCTTGGAGATCAAGCAGATACGTGACGTTGATTATTTCGCAGCGGCCAATGAAACCACGAACTGTGGCCACTCGTTTATAAGGCAGTGGAGTCCATCATGTCACCGAAATATGACGCGAATTTTGCAGGACTCTAAATATCACTATCTCCGAACACGTAACGACGCCGCTGGTCGGCAGTTTTTCACGGGGATCTCCCATTTCTCCCTCCCCCTGCATTCCGGGCGCTGCTTCATACTCGTCCGCTTCCCCTTCGTCGGCTCTCAAGACCTCGCTGTTAAAGAGCCGACCAAATCTCTTCACTCACTCACTCTGAACGAGTGGTCTACGTACAGCGTATTGGATGTGATAGCGAAACTTATTCTGTGCCATTTCAAGTGCAGCAATGATCAGAAATAGCATGTTTGTAACACCTTGCGAGTAGGATAATTCTAGTTCAGTTGGTAACCACCAAACAAGAATAATCAGGCATTAGCAGAAACACAAGTTACTGGAGTGTTATTATGGCAGGCTGCCGGACTATCAAGTTGTGTCGATGACGCGAAAGTTTTGGAAAGTATATACTCCGCACAATTTAAACAAGATTGTTTTTACATTTTAACAGGTTTCCAAATAATACGAAATTAATAAATTTGTGTGTATCTAAAAATTACGATTCTTGAAGATAAGTGATAATTAGAGATGATTGAAAATCGGGCAAATTTTTTTGAGTCGACGTATCTTTTTATAAAACTCTTAATTAGTTTATTCTTTCCTGATTGGATGAAGAAACTTTCGACTAGGCTAAGTTGTTCGCTGACCAATCACGAACGTTCTGCCTTCTAGGATCAGAATTCTCATTGGCCCAGTGAAATGGGGAAGTAGCTTCATACATGCATTGCAGCCAATAAGGAAAGGAAAACTGTCGAAAATATTTACATTACGTTGAATACTAGCAAACAGTCAACTTTTCCCGTCATAAACCATCATCCCTAGCGATAATTAAATGGAAAGATTAGAATACAATTTTAATGAACTGCATCCACTACAGAACTTAAATTTAAAAAATATGTAATGAAATAATACAACATAAACCATTAACATCCACAGAACAAGACGATAGTGAAGTAACAACCAACAGTCATTACTAGAGTCACGTGATTAGCGCGGAAATATTTCTCGACTAGTTGTACTCCAAAACACGCTGGGTCAGAATCAATGTCGCGGTTGGATGGTTTTAACCCGCCCGTGTCTGACGTGTCTGCCAGCCAGTCACGTACGTACACTGTCAAAGTAGTTCAATTCCGATTGGTGCACTGGAGTAGAAAACGTCTTCTCACGCAAATGCGCAGCCAATAGCCGAAGGGGTTTCGCAAGCTTGCACGTAACAGGTTGACGTATAATTTGAGCCAAAAACACAGGTTGCCCAAGTCGTTGCAGCAGTGTCGACGACTGTAATAAATCTGACAAAAAATGTGGAAAATTCTGAACAGAAAATAAACATGTACGGAAGTACTAGGATTTCTCAAATGCATTCGGACAGCGAAACGACGTCACTGACTGCCAAGATGTAGCAACGCCGCCGCTGGCCAATCGTGGACTCGTTACCCACTTGCCAAACTGAAGCCCAACCAATAGGAAATATACCGCAACATGAAGATGAGTGAAATATTTTGGACATGCTCCATTGGTACACTATGTCGTCGCCGAAAACCAACTTTGAGACTTGAAACAAACGCGAAAAATGAGCCAAGAGTTTCTGTAGTCAAAATATATTTATGTAAAACAAATTCCACAAGACATTTTGTCAGGCAAATTACAAAATAGAAAAACAAAAAATTATAATAACATTAGATAACGAATAATCTATCTTGTTATTTATCTGACAAAAATTCCTAGCGGAATTTACTATACGTTTTAATTATATATTTGACTACAGCCACTATTGGCTAATTTTTCGTGTTTGTTTCATGTCTCAAAGTTGGTTTTCTGCGACGACATAGTGTATAAATGGCGCATGACTCAAATATTTCACTTAATCATTCACCCCCATTGCGAGAATCTTTCCTGTTAAATCTACTTTCATGCATATTGTGTATTCTTACACCAAATGTAGAATTAACAATACCGTGGGCCTGATCACTTTATTCATGCATTTGTCAAATGTTTTATAAATTTTCCAAATCTTACACTCACATGCATTAAAAAAAACAGGCAGTAACAGTAACATTTTCTAAAGGTTGATTTAGAAAGTGCTCAGTTTACCGTGAACAGTCTATACACACATACGATGATTTCAAATAAAACCGTCAGGCAATTGTACCTGAAAAAAAGTTTATGTTTTCTAAGACAAGTAGATGTGGGATTGATGCACTTTTAGCCCATTCGAATTTTTCATTATAGTCATTGATTTCATTGCACTGTTACTTCAAACTTTTTCTGAAGCTCTGATAGAGTTCTACTTTCACGATATTCCTCCGCCTCATGCAAACAAAGATTAACGAAGTCTACAAAATTACACCAGCGAGACAATGAACCACATTCGTGCGCACTAAGTTTAATAATATTTTACATAAGAACCATTTCTTGCTACTTCTTACTAGGGATCCCCGAATTTTGCGAAAAGATTTTACGACCAGTTGTATTTCACACCAGTCTAGTCCAGATCCACTTTCTTTATTGTTGCGCGTCTTAGGTGTATGGCAGCGAATCTCAGACGTACATGATCGCAGTTGCCTAATTCTGGCTGGCCAGTCAAATAATTAAAAGTCTTCTCACAAAGAAACTCCACCAATAAGAAAAATAAAACTGCTGGCATGCCCGTAGTCTGTTGAAATCTAGCATATCCGTAAATCTTATCGCGAAATTCAGGTGTCTGTAGTTATTACCAACACCCCTGTTTTCCCACTGTATTTATTTCATATTAATTATGGGTAGAGCTAGCGATTTTTCGCGAAAAAAAAAAAAAAAATACAAGTACACTGTAGATTTCAATACTATAAGCACCCAACAGCAGTTTGTCTATTGCCATTGGATGCCGTCTGCTTGAGAATGCGTTTTCATATTTGACCGGGCCACTCAGAATTCGGCAACATTGGCACGGCTCCTACGTGATTCGTGCGAAGACAGTTAACACGTGTCAAAAATTAACTCAGCCAATCAACATATGTAGTCGATCCTACAGTGTTTTGAAATATAGCTAGTCTTGAAATATTTTCGTGAAATTTCACTACCCCTAATTATGGGTAAAATATCATTTATAGCAAAAGTTTAAATGAACTAATAATAACGTAGTTTTTTGTTAATCGAAGTATAAAACGGTCATAATACACATCATATCTAGGAAACAACCAAACATGTCATACATGGTGGGATATTTCAAAGGTTATATTCCAAAAGTGTGATGAAGTCGCGAATGGACAGGGCCACCCGTTCTTCGCGAAATTATTTATGCTCAAACAAGACTTCAACTTGTTACGTGCAAGCTTGCAAACTTCCTTTGGCTAATGGCTGCGTTTATCCGTGAGAAGACATTTTCTACTCGACTGGACTAATCAGAATTAAGTGATCTCGTCTCTGAACGTCAATGATTGGCTGGCAGGCACTTCAGACACGTTCGGGTTAAAACCATCCGACCGCGATATCGATTCTGACCTAAAGGCTGCATATATTTTAACGGGCGTACTGAGGGGACACGCGCCCAGTAAAGTTTGTACCGATTGATGGTTAGGGATGGGAACATTTCGCGAGTTCATTTCAGGACAAGATAGACGTCAAACACGTGCACACTGGAGTTGACTTTGCAATTGGCGCGTAGTTTAATAGACACGCCCTGGACTACTCTGATCCAATAGCAGAGTTGCAAGGAAACAAGTAGCGAATCACATACTGCCAGGTGCGGAGTAACACAGGCCACTATCCGGGGTAGCAACCAATGGAAAAACAATTGAGGCTCGCGTATACACAGTAATGTGGAGTCTAGCCTATACCTAAAAATAAATATTGAAATGTGACTTCTACTTTTATACCTGTCAAATCTGTTGTTCACTGTTTACAGCTTTTCAAAGAATTCTGTCTTAGGTCTATTTGAAAAAACCATTTCGTACGAATATTCACAGTTTAGGCCTATAACAATATTTAGGTCAGCTTTATGACGTTTTAAAAATGTCTGAATTAACGATAGTTCTCATGGCTACGTTACATTAACACATTTGTTTTCCACGACATAGCACATTATACGTAATGCACGTTAATATTTTGCCGCGACTGTGTTAAACACTGTTACAACTATGGAGTAATGAACTGTAGTATTTAACTTTTTGTTATTGATATGTGTTAGGTTATTTCTTTAAAAGGACCGTCTCAGTTCGAATAACGAAGTAATAGAGTCCAACGAAAAAGCGACATTAAAATCAAGCACGCAACTCGTGTCGCTCATTTTTTGTTATAGAAACTTAACATGTAGCGGTGAACATGCACACAAATAAGCCTACCGTAACTTTTATTCCGCTCATATTTATATGTATTGCTATTTACTGTGTATTAGGTTTATTGAAATTTGTTGGGGCTGGGCTTGGTTATTTTGTTGGGAATGGTGGCAAATCACGTTACACGACTGTGTTTCAAACACCCACCAGGGCAAAGGTACAACGTTGTGATAAATAAACATACGTGGATGTAAATAAATAACTTCGTCATAAAAACAGTTCACTGTTAAAACGTATAAATAGTTCATATCAAATATTTGAAATCACGCACAGACAGATCCAGGCTCCAGCGTAACCATCACTACGCAACCACGTCACGCTATTTTACACGCAGCAGTTAACGAAACACACCGTAACAGTATATTTATTACTGCCGCGGAAAACCAGATTTATCACAACCTCGTAACTTGCTTAGGTAGGTTTAAAAAACACAACGTCTACAAACGTGATGTGGTAATTTGAAGTATTTTTCGGAGTAAGTGTAATTTACGCTTCGTTTGGTAAAACAGCAACACACCATGTCACGGCTCGCCACGTCTGCCAACTTCACTTTGTTTCTGCCCCACCATCATATCTAAATATATTAAAATAAGTAATCAAACATTAAAATCTCTTCTCAGTTGTAAATTACAAATTAAAAAATCAATATTTTGCTGTAATATGTATGAAATATGCTATAATTGAAAACATGTAACTTTTGGCCACGTACTACCGAAGTGAAACTTCCCGAGTGTGTGTGTGTGTGTGTGTGAGAGAGAGAGAGAGAGATAGAGAGAGAGAGATAGAGAGAGAGAGATAGAGAGAGATAGAGAGAGAGTTGCTTCAAAGTTGCTCCCGATCGATAAAACAACACCGTAACATTACGGCCTACTCACAATATTTTCCGCTGTTATTTTAAACTGAAAAAATGAGATATCTTGCCATCGGGGCTACCTAAATATTTCAATATTTCAATAGGCACCGTTTAATTTACAAATAGTATACTAAAAAAACCAGGTTAAAATAATATTTCAGCTGTGAACTATTTCTTACCTGTCGTCGCCAACTAGCTGTTAATTCATATTTAAAAAAGAAATAAATATTATACGTTATAGAAGATATTGTGGTAAAGTTTCATTTATTAAATTATACAGTACTCTAAAGTAAACCACAATGGAATAAATGTTATTGAAAAAACAGGTTGACATGTTATACCCAGAGTGTTTTTTCAAATGTCGATTTTCATAAGTCGCTTCCAATCGGGAATGGACCATAGTCGTGCAATGTTTTCGCGAAAATCACGTGGCTGTGGGAATAGACAACACCGGGAGCTGGCAGACACGCGGAAACCGGCCTGCGGACGCGACGGGCGGGCATGTCGTTGCGTATTCACGCGCGGCGCTTGCAAGCGTGCCCGGGGTGCTTGATGCAGCGTGTGTCGCCGGCGAAGTTACCTTGTAAATTCGTGTTAACACGCCTGGTAGCCCGCTCCGCGCAGGAATGTCGCCTTCGTCACAGGACATCTTCCTTGCCGCCGTACTCGTCTCCGGAGAGGCGCCGACTGCCAAGGCTGATTGGACACGCCTCGGCAGATAAACTGGCAGCCACGGCGCCGGACTACGCGTGACCTACACTCCCAAACTCGCCGAGAACTAAACACTTTGTACACTATGCTCTAGCGCAAGGCTCGGGCGAAGCTAATTTGAACATTTCTTTGTTGTTCAGAACAAAACTGGCATGGATGTGCAGTCTTTGTTCGGCTAGTGTTTAACACACTGAGATCTGAACATATTTACTGGCACCTAAAGACAAATTAGAAGTGAGTCACTTATACACACTACTGCAAGAACACCGGTTCTGTTGGTGTCTGTGTTAGAACTCACCATCCTCCTATTGGTCCATACCACACCGGACACCACCCTGTACTTTACAGCGTTTATTATCAGCCGGTCATCAGCCAATGGAGAGCGGAGCTGATATTGAGTTAATCAAATGTCCTTTATCGTACAAAAGGATTTACAGTCAGTCATTTCCCCCTTAATAACCATAAAAAAATATTTTTAATCGTTAGCAATATAATTGCTACTGCACTGTCTTGTTGCCAGGTCGTGTTAAACACTAGCAGAACAAAGACTGCACATCCATGCGAGTTTTGTTCTGAACAACAAAGAAATTTTCAAATTCGCTTTGCTCGAGCTACACGACATCGTAGTAACAATGATATTGCCTACGATAAAATTTATTTTTTATTGCCACTGGAAAGGACATGATTTATTGTAAATCCTTTTATACGATAAAGGAAATTTTATTGGGTCAATATCTATTTTATTGTGAAACAAACTCGCGAAATTTTCCTATCCGTACTAATAGCTTTCAAATACTAGCGTTTGATTTTGACCTCTTCAGTGAAATACATTATCTGTAGCAGGCAAAACCGAGATGAGCCACTTAAGCAAAACATAGGTTATTATTATTTTTTTTATTAAGGGCACATGTCCATGCACAGTATATTGTATAATGCTGGTTATTTCCAAACATGCTTTTCAATTATGAAAAAAGAAAAATTGAATTCATATACGCAGGCTTTCTTGTGGAGTGTGATTGAAACGGTACTGCATGCTGGCGGGGTTGTTAGGTGGTATTTGCGATTGCAACAATCAAGGACACATTCGGACATGCTTAATTGTGGAGAAGATTGAAGTTAATGGGGATCGTGTTTGCTGTGCTATTTGCCAACCGGCTGTCCTTGCGGAAAGGCCAGTAGGTGAACCAGGTTTTCATTTCCTGTGTACTGCATTAGCTTACACCGCAAGGAGAAGCACGGAAATACATTGTTATTGTAGGAGCGGGTAGTGGCCGAGGGGAAGGGGGGAGGGATCACATATGGACATACATAATGAAAGGAGTGGGAAATAATTTTGTTGGTAGGTATGATTTTGCCTGCCAGTTGCCAATTCCTCTACACACTTCATAACCTTGCAGCAAAAAAACTGACTCTTAAAAAGCATGACCGAGTATTTTGGACTAATTTTCGTAGTAGAGTATATTATATATGTATCGTTCTGATATCACGCAGTCCTCGACCTTCACTATCAAAATGTCTTAAAACATATTGATACGAGCCCCTGTGGCGCCACCTTTAAATTTGTGCCTGCGCAGGAATACGCGATTCTTAGCGCCACCTATATTTTCGCGAAAAGATTAACGCGGATGCTGGATTTCAATATTCAATGTGCACACTTGCAGTCTTCAGTTTGCTATTGGTCGCTTGTTTCTGTGTGTGAAGACTACTTGCTACACGAGGGAGCCAGTTAGAATTAAGTTCCCCCGCTACTTCTCGCCCGTGATTCGCGGGCAGACAGGATGGGTGCGTAACCATTCGAATGATGCAATCACGAGAGTGGCTCTGGACTAAAGTGATTTTCCAACACAACTTGTCCTGAGATATTTTCGCGAGTAGCAGGTGGCTATAACGGTTCTCTTTGCAACACTCGGACTGGCTCTTGGGTAGCTGGTTCGTTATCGCCGATACTGCGAGACTACAAGGCCGCGCAACCCTTCTTGGACAAGCGAGTGACGTCACGGCTAAGATGCGAATGCCATTGGAGTCAATAAATACTTATAGACTCAGACGTTAACTTCCGAGTGCGGTGGAATATACATTACTAACATGGGAATATATATTTTAAAGGGTCGTTAAAGGATAAAACAAGGCTGAAATAAAAGAGTAACTAGGGCCTCAAAAATGCTCACTTTACCGTGAACAGCCCATAGTTCGTGTACCGTAAACTGGAGCTACTTTGCCCCTTCAAGTGTAACTCTACAACACTCGAAATTTTCATTCTGGTGCAGTTTGGCAAAGAAACAGGGGATTATAGCTAGATATTTACAATTTGTAGTGTTACATACCGCAGTAATGTTTGCTACCCTTTCACCAAATGGCAAATAAACAAATATATTTAGTGGTGCAATGTTACCCCAGCAATATGTGGCTGGTTGTATTTTAATTAAAATGGTTGCTTACAGTGCAATAGTACACCACGGTGTTAAAGTTACGCATTGTTGTACAGTGTCATAGAAATAACTTATTGTTAGAGCCACGATTATTTCGCGGATTGAGTTGGTAGCAAGCTAGGCTGGACAGCTCTCTATACACTCGAGACATTATCGTTTGCTTATTGGTTGCTGTAATCAAATGAGGTTTCTGTACAGGGTTGCTAAACACTCTCTCACACTACTGCTTCCTGCTTATTACTGGCTCACAGCTAAACTGGGCGTGTGTAAACAACTATTGTCCAGTCACAACAGTAGGAGAAAATAGCATGTTTGTTGGAGTCTACCTCGTCTCCTAATGAATTCGCGAAATACTAGTGGCTCTACTTATTGTTAGAGACCCGAGGAATTCGCGAGTGCACTTACCTGTAGGCTAGACTTCACAGTCTTTTATTCTCTCATAAATATATCAACTGTTTATTGGTTGATTGTTGTGGTAGTAAAAGGCGGTGGTTGGGCGCACAATTTATGGAATTTTTTGTCATTTGCTCATTTTTATCTAGGAGGTGTCAAACAACACGTCGACCAATTACAAAAGCAACATGAACGTACAAGTGTGTGAATTCCAACTTGACTAGAAATGATCCGGTGAAAATATCGGGTCTCTACTTATTGCTTAAAGTGGACGTCGTTGTGTTTCCTGACAATGACTGAAAGGGATAGGAAAATTTCGCGAGTTCAATGACCTGTAGGCTAGACTCATCAGTTCTCTACATACTGGAGCCTCAGCTGTGTGTTCATTGGCTGTTGTCCCATACCTAGCAGTTATGGGATTCGCAAGGTGTTTCCATGCAAGTCTGCTATTGGTTCAGAGGCGTCCAGAGCAGGTCTAATAAACTGTGAGCCAATTGCAAAGGTGACTTCACTATATATGTGTTTGACGTCTATCTTGTCCCGAAATGAATTCGCGAAATTTTCCTATCCCTATGAATAAGTTAATGTATCGTTGAACGCTCTTTCCATAAACTTCTCATGTGTAAGTAAACATTCATTTATCATCTTTATAAATTTTCAGTAGAAAAAGTTACATTTTAGTAACATTATTATTGTTACTATTGCAGTTTGTTTGTGTGGATAATATCATGAGTAGGGGGTCGTGGGGGTGAAGTTGTTAAACTGCTCGCCTCCCACCAAGGCGAACCGGGGTTGGGTTCCCGGCGGGGTCGCTCCCGGATTTCCGCAAGTGGGAATCGTGACGGACTAAGCCGCTAGTCAGAGGGTTTCCTCGGAGGTCTCCCGTTTCTCCTCGCCCTTGAATTCCGGCGCTGCTTAGTACTCGCCTCGTTTTACCCTCATCGGTTCCCAAGACCTCAATGTTGAGAGCCACTGAAATCTCTCAACTCCATTAGGCGGTAGTAGTATTAACAATGTATAACTTACACGTTTGTGCACGGAATTAACCTGTTCGAACCCGAGATATTTTACGAACTCAAATATTGCTGTGAATGGGTGGTGGTGTGCTCATTGGGTTGGTGATGACGTCCCCACACGAAAGACCGAGAAACTGAAATTTGATAAACCTGAAACAAAATTACGAAAGGTCATTTAATGTAGCTATAAAGGAGGATAATTAAGAACTATCTTCTAAGGTAAGAATACCAAACATGAAAGATAAAGGAATATAGAAGGGTGACTCCTGAAGAACTTATCTCTCTGGTTGAAAAATTGGAGAAGTAATGAGACTGTGTATGTTTAGGAAAGTTCAGGCAAGCTGAGAAATGCATGTATTAAATAGGAGGAAGTATACATTGGATTAGCTGCATAAACTGTATGTAACTTTCTAGTTCCGCTGCGATGCTATTAGTGTCAGCAGAATGACAACCAAAGTAAATATTACGCGATTCCAGAAAAAAATGCTCAATTTGTGGACAAGAAGGCCACAAATTTACAAAGAGAAATTTAAAGGAAATCCAGTTCGTGCAAGTGGTCTAAGGGACAAGAAATATCACAACCACAAGGTTGATTTTAAGAAATGCCTGCACTAAGAGAGAGCCTTTGGACTGGAGCTAGAAGGGAATGACTATGTTGATGAATGACAGAAATCAATAATATCAGAATTGGACAGACCAACTTGCAAAGATCTGCAGTAGCTATGTCGGAAATGGCAATTGGAACAATGGAACAGAATAATGACATAGTACTAATCAAAAAACCATATTTTTGCATGAAGACGTTTTTTGAAATTCCTGGGACTGTAGTCATGTGTAGAAAAAATTATATGGTTGGGATTTGGACTATAAGAGCGGATTTACATATAATGACTATGGATAACTTGCCAAACAGTCATAAAACCCATGTGCACATTAAACTTGGCAATAAGAAGACATTCCTGGCGAGCTCCAACTCCAGTACCCGGAATAGCTCCGAGTTCGTCTTGAGAAGTGGGATATATGGGTATGAATACTTGGAAGGGAAAAACTCATTATAGGAGCAGATGTAAGTGCCAAGTCTGAATAATGGTATTGTTCACTAACAAATGAGAAAGTCATGGTGCTCGATTGTTATCTCCGGGCGAATGAATTCCATGTCATGAATGAACTGGGAACTCTTCTAATGTATGCATCTCTGGCACGTATAATATAATCGTACTTGGGCGTGGCAGTTAGTTGCAAGGAAAATAGTCAGATCAGTTACGAATGTAACTATTATTGAAAATTCTTCCAGCGATCATAGGCTGATACTCTATGTTGTAATGGTTTAACTGGCCCCCAAAGAAGAGGAACCAGCCCCAAGAACCAGATATATCCACAGAGGTGCGGATTGGAAGATATTTGACGAGGTGCTTCTGAATAACCTACAACAGTATCGAGAGGAATCATCAAAATATCCGAACAGTGGGCAAGGGATGCAACTAAGCTAATCCAGGATACCTGCAAAAACACACCCAGAACACCTAAAGTAGGAATCCCACTAAACGTATGGTGGAATGATGATCTTGAAAGGCAAAGAAAATTGTTAGAAGGATTAGAAGAGTATCGGAGGGAAATGAAATGGTACTCGGGTATGTTACGGGTGAAAAAGGCATCCTGGAGAAGCTATGTGACAGGGACATGTTTATAACAACTTATCAAACAAAGTGAAACGTAACCAGATCGTGAAAAACTTGAATGTTCAAGGAAGAATTATTATCGACCAACAAGAAAATGCAGAAGAGATTGTATGATATCTCTTGCCAAAAGACTGTGTTGGAGATGACGAAAAACAGCTACTTAACAGGGAGAAAATGGGAAAACTGCCAAAACACCCCAGCCTCAGGTGAATTTACCGAAGAGGAACTGTACAGAATAACAAAATATCTCAAGAACAAAATGTCCCCATTGCTGGGGCTAGTTCCTGCAAGGGTAGATCAGAGTCGCGCTGAGGCGAGGCGCGGAGCGACCTCTGACTGCTGAGCCTTGTTTTAATCATGTTTTAATCAACACATACCGGGGGATCGAGCACGAGGTCAGGAAGTTCCTATATAAGCTGAGAGCAGGGGAGGCTCTGGGCGCCATCTTACCTGCCGCTGCCGGAGGCTCTATACGAGGACACCCAGACGAAAGGACCGCAGCCCGTGGTCCGCTTTCGACGCCATACGAGATCCCGCCGTCGAGAGAGCTGTGAGACTTCGACGCCGTACGAGAGCCCGCCGTCTAGAGAGCTGTGAGACTTCGACGCCGTACGAGAGCCCGCCGTCTAGAGAGCTGTGAGACTTCGACGCCGTACGAGAGCCCGCCGTCTAGAGAGCTGTGAGACTTCGACGCCGTACGAGAGCCCGCCGTCTAGAGAGCTGTGAGACTTCGACGGCTAAGAGGGCAAATATTAAAATTCCTGATAGGGCGACTTAAGGAACGATATAACGCGGGACTTGCGACGGCTTAAGCTCCCTCCGAGCATTGTTTAACCTTCTTAACGTGAAGCTACTTGAGCTTGTTTAAGGGCATCAGAGCCCATTTGAAGAGTAATCGCTGAGAAATAATTGCTTCTTGTAATTGAGTTATTGAAGAACTTTATTGGAGATTGAGAAGCCTGCTTGAGGCTTGATTGTGCCTAATTAGTACATAATGAATGTAGTATTTTATATCCGAGTGCTTATCCTTTGAGTTGCCTTTGATCCTCCTAGTTAGTACGTGGCCTGCTCCCTTCGGAGAGATCACAGCACCATGAATAGATGCTATCACTCCAGATATCATCGAAAGAGTATTCCCCCGACTGAAGAAAGACATTCTTTAAAAGAATGACTGCTTGAAAAAATTGCTTTCCGATTATCTGTAAGCATGTCAAAATAACAATTCTAGCGTTTTTGGGCCATACAAATAAAATAAACGGAATCACACACAGAAAATCTGACAAGGGCTACTATAAGTCATTTTTAAACTCATTTTAATGTACGCTTATTTCGAGCAATTTTTAATAACTACAAGAACATTTTTTAGTTTTTTTTTAAAGAATCCTTTGAATAACTGGTGGCGTCTTATTTCAAAATGAATTAGCTCATTTCGGTAAGTGAATTTGTTTTTATAATTTGTACGCCTCAAAAATACTAAAATTGCTATTTCGACAGGCCATTGTGAAAAAAATATGACGTCTAAAAATTTTTCGTACGAGGAAATGCTGCTCGAAAGTAATGCCTAAAAGTTGAGCAACGTTTAGTAAAAATATAGAATAATACATTTTCTGTGATAAGCAACCTTAACTCTGTTTATTTCCGGTACTTAAAACGGCACAAGAAAAACTAACAAACACGCATCTCCTCAGTTCCCTAGAAGCAACAGGAGGATTGCATAGCATATGATGGGCACTAGCGTGAACCTGCCTTTAAACATGCATACACGCTGAACGCACCGTAGGTAGACACCACAGTATCCAGGTCAAATTACAAACGTCTGCGGCGAAAGATTGCCAATAAGACTATAGCCGCAAGGACACACCGACACGGACCTACGGGAACACAAACAAGCTCTCAGCAGGTTCGCCACGAGACGGAAGGTAAACTAGGACAAGTTTATAATACAAAGTCTTTAATAAAAGTATATCACACCCGGAATAGCTGTCTGCAGCCAGCCAGCCACCTAGAAGAGAAGATGCTGCCATGAACGTAGCGCCATCGTGCACGATCTCCGTTTCCGTAACGACTACCAGCCTACGGCGACGACTCCACAGAAGGTGAGCGATCACACAAGGACATTAATACCAAATAAATATGTGGCACTAATCTAACGTAATATCTCTCCCCGCGTTACAGTAAATGTAATTGTATAACATTGTTGTAATCCACAACCTAAAATAATAAATGTATTGTCCGTAAATTACAAATACAACAAACCATAACAATAGTAAACAATATCAATATGGTTTCCGGAAAGGAAGAGTTACGGAGAGAGTAATCACTGATTTTGTCGAGAAAATGAAAAATTTCAAGACAGACTTAGGTATATTCTTAGACATAAGCCGTGTAAATGCCTTGTGGCCTGAGGTTGTTTGGCCGCTCAAACAGAAACAATATCATTAAGCTCTGTTCAAGGTAACGGTAAATCATTTTGAAGATCAGTTCAGCCAGCGTGAAGTGAATAATGTTGTGCACTGACAAAAAGGTTTTGTTGAATCAAACGAAATTCGATTGCCGCAACCAAATTAATAAAGAGGCAATTAATTTTTGTTGTTATTGAAACCTAATTATTTTGTTCTTTTTATTTTTTTGCGGTAAACAAAGTTTCGGTTGGTGCAACTAAACATTTGTTTGGCTCTAAGTACATTTAAGAGTTTCGTTAAATGTAAAAAAAAAATTGCGATGTGAGACCGGTATTCGAACCTGCATCAGCCGTGACCGAATGCTACGCCTTAGCAACCTCGGCTTAAGTTGTTTTAAATATGCCTTTATTGACTTTATAGACCGATACATTTACCGTTGTACAGAGCGTGAGTGTCGTATGTAAGTACGTGGAAGTGACATTAGCCGAGCTTGAGTTACACAGACTGACCTCCAAGTTACTGTGTGTTTGACCAACTTTTAGCCATTGGCCAAAAATATGTTTGGCACGCCTCGGAGAACTCTTGAGCCAATAATATAAATTCAGCGGTGGAGTGGCGAATCTCTTTTGAGGAGTTCAAGCAGACCTGCGACGTTGATTACAGTGCAGCGGTTAATGAAACCACGAACTGCTGTCAGACGTTTATAAGTTAGGGGAGTCTATCATGTCACCGAAAGATAACGCGAATTTTGCACATATATATACTGATGACTAATCCACAGTTAACATGTGCGCCACATGCGAACTGGAAATCCGCCCGCTGAGGAACCGGGGCGCGAACTCCCAACCCTCCGACTACAACTTGGCCACTCTGCCGCTGAACTATGATGGCAAAGCGGCTGAAGCGACTACTGATGGAATACCAATGTTTTTAAATACACACAATTCAAATGCTGGACAACGTACGTAAATAATTGTTTCAAATTTTACAGCTTTCTTTTTTAGTCTCCTGTTGAACTTGTTTTATTAGGATGGTTATACCGTCATTAAGCATCAATAAATGCACTAACAAACATTGTTACAATTCCAATTGTCACAGAAGATACAAACAAACTCTCGAGCTGCATTTTATAACGAAGATAATGAAATGAGTAAACAAACGATAAATAGACAGGTGACAGAACCAAATAATTTGTTGACAGTCTAATTTATTTCGGTCCAACGCAGTGGTATTGTTAATACAATCATGCATTTTGTTAGAGAAACGAAGTTAGCGTTTTTTCAAGTTTTGTGTAATGGACCAACATTTTGGGGAACATATGTTTTTGGCCCTATACAAACAAATATTTTGTTGACTTTTCTCTCGGTGTATAGTAACAACTGTAGAAGGGATGTCCCCCAGGGGTAGTTTCTTGAACCTGTCACGTGGAACATACTTTTTGGCACGTTATTGCATCTGCAGGCAGATACCTGAGGATTGTTAGTTGTTGTATGCAGACAAAGCACTCGCACAGATACCAGGATGGGGTAGGAAAAAATTGTTAGAGAGGGCGGAAGATATACTCAATAATGTGGAAAATTGGGGAATAAATGACTAGAGTGCTTTGTTGAGAAAACAAACATGATGCTATTAAAATGAAGATTTCAGCAATCACCAGTGGTTCGCTCTAAACGAAGACCAGTGAAGATGAAAGAATCTGTGGAGTACCTTGGTGTGATCCTGGATAGTAAGTTATGCTTACAGGATGACATCGGGTGCCTGATGGACAAAGTAGCAAACTTGTTCTCCAAGATGCCCGCAGTATGGACATTATCATCGTGAATTGGCTTCAAAACAATGAGTACCTTATACAAAAGTGTTATCTTTGGAATAGCGTTCTACGAAGCAGCAGTATGGCATGAAAGAAATAAATTATTGCATACGCAATGATTGCTGTTAGAGACTCAAAGAGCTGTACTGCTAGTAATAACTAAAGCCTACAGAACCACATCCACTGAGACCCTTCAGGTGATTGTTTGCTAAACACGGTAAAATGAGCACTTTTGAAAGCCCTACTTAAGATTTATTTGTATGCATGTTGAGTAGTCTTCAGCATTATGAAAAATTAACATTTTCATGGATTTCATCACTTTATTAATGTGTCGGTCAAGTGAAATTCTGAAATTATTAGAGAACTAATGATTTTACAAATCTGGCCATTTTTACAGAGAAATAGAAAAAAAAATGAAACACATATGTCTGAAATTATGTCTCTTAAGGAAAAGAAGTAAAAAACATATGAATTTGAAGAGTGGATAAGAGAGAATCCAGATAAGGTAATATCTTCAAGAAAAAGCTAAAATTACCAATCGAGACAAGAGAACCGCTATAGAAACATGAAAGTGCATGCGAACCCACTGCACAACTTGGGATAGGTACTCCCAATGCGAAAGGGATATAACTTGAATATGGAGACTTCATAAGGCACTTGATTTGTTGGTACTACTCTACTCTGAATGAACTAGTACATTATTATGCAGACCCAGTAAACAAACAAGGATATGAGTAATAGATGAACAAATACCAAGGCAAGAAACAAGGAGCACGAACCCGGACTATGCTTACTCAAGCAATGCGAATGGGAAACGAGATGGTAAAACAATAACCCAGACTGATGGACCGGTCCGTAGGAGGAGGGTGATCTAAAGTGAGTTCACAGGCCCCTCTCTTTGCCGTAGATTCAAGATTTACAGATGAAAAATATGTACACTAAAACTGTGTTGCTATATAAGGCTCAAATTTTATGACCCTCAGGCTGCTAGGGGAATAAGGGTGCTGGGCAAGATCATTCGCGGCCACCCTCATCTTTCGGGCAACCTCGTAGCACAAATAGTTTAAAAAAAATTGAGGTCTACAGACATTTACTGTCACTTAAGACAAATTAGAAGTGTGTCACTTACATCCACTACTGCAAGAACACCGGTTCTGTTGGTGCTGTGTTGGAACTCACCATCGTCCTATTGGTCCATACCACACTAGACACCACCCTGTACTTTACAGCGTTCATTATTGGCCGTTCATCAACCAGTGGAGAGCTGAGCTGATACTGACCCAATCAAATGTCCTTTATCGTATAAAAGGACTTACAATAAATCATTTCCCTTAGTGTGGCTACACAAAAAAAAAAAAGAAATTCTATCGCTAGCAATTTCATTGCTACTGCGCTGTCGTGTTTTTGTGACGTAATGTTAAACACGGGCCGAACAAAGACTGCACATCCATGCGAGTGTTTTGTTCTGAACAACAAAGAAATTTTCAAATTTGCTACAGCCAGGAAAAAGATCAAGTGAAACTTTACGTGGTATGCGAGGAAACCAAAGGCCAAACAGAAAGAGGAAAGCCAATTACAATGAAAGGAAACTCTTAGAGTCCTCGCATTACACATAACTGTGACCTGCGCAGGCTGATACGGAAGCGTCACCGGTCTTTGGCTGGCCCATGAACTAAATGTGAGCTAAGTCCGATCTCGCTGGCCGCGCACAACCAATCTCCACACGTCTAGCAAAAACGGCGTGGGTTAGATTTGAGGTTAAAACACTGTTTAGTAAACAAAGGCTTTGAGATGTTTGTATACTTCCTCCAAACTAATTGAAATACAGATCAAATTAAAATTGGGAGAAAGTATTTTGTTCATATAAAATTGCTTGTATTTTGAAAAGTAATATATAAACAAACACGTTCATTTCTGTTGACCGTGTGATCGTGACACTTGTGTTCTTTTGGGGAAGGTCAATGTTGGGTACATGCGCAGAAGACGAATAAGTGGTCTACTTCATCTTTAGTCCATGGGCTGGCAACGTAAAAAAACCACTACTATGTTAATTTGATGGTGCGAGAGGGGGGTTCACAGGATTCGTCGCCATCGACTCAACTCGCAGCGGGTGCAAAAGAGAGTCGGGGGTCGTGCGAAATATTGACCTACTTGTTTTTTTTTTGTTGTTATCGCGGCGGACGTGTGGCGTTTCTGGGAGATGCGGGTCTCGCTGTCAATGCACCGGGTTGCAAAAAGGGGGGGGGGGGGGGGGGAGTGGGTTGTAGTTCGAGAGGGGGTGTCCGTGAGGCAACTCGCACATCGAGGACACACGATGCTGTGAACTGAGGCAACCCTCCCCGAAATAACCGCAGGCAGCTGTGTCTGGACGTCCCGCCGGGAGATACTTGTAGCGCCCTCTCGCTGTGAGGATATAGAGCGAGGAGGAGGGGGGGGGGTGCTACACGTCTTTCTGCGAGATTAACCGTTGCTCGTGATTCACTTCTCCGCCTCGTTCGTTCCGTAGACTAGAAGATGACGTTGGTTGACTTGTCTTCCGCGCATGCGCCCGACATTCACTCGCCAACCGTCAGGACACGGAGTGGAGCGAGTGAAGAGATTTGAGCGGCTCTTAACAGTGAGGCCTTGAGAGCCGGTGGGGGTGTTTGAGGTCAGTATGGAGCAGCGCCGGAATGAAAGGGTGGGTAAAACGGGAGATCACCGAGAAAACCCGCCAACCAGCGGCGTCATCCGGCACGATTCCCACATGTGAAAATCCAGGAGTGACCCGGTCGGGGATTGGGCCGGGGATTGAACCCGCTTTGCCTTTGTTGGGAGGCGAGCAGGCTAGCCGCTCAGCCCCCGCGGCGCTCTAGGGCACATAGCACTTAATGTTCGGCTTCGTTGTCTTATTTGCAGAAATTCTTCGTATTCGTGTCATAATTTAGGATCCAGAGTAATTACTGACAATGTACGATTATTGAAAAATTACATTTCACGAGTAATATAATATTTTTGTGCTTGATTATATATATAATGAAAATTAGATACAAGAATACTAACCAACTTATAATTATAAATTTTCTATGATAAAACATTTAGAATAATACCTCTGATAATAAAATTATGACACGAAAATTAAGAATTACTTAAAAAGAGGCGAAGCAGTGCCTTAAGGATACAGAGGTGACATAGCCGCTTATTCCGCGATCTCCAGCCGTACACTAGCCAGCAATTTGGCGCGCACTAGCCAGCGACACGTCGGGACGCCACTCGCCGATCAGCGTCGGGTGACTTACTTGCCGACGGAGGCAGCTCAGCCAGTAAGGATACTTCTGCAACACGCGGTAACCAGTTGACACGAGGGCCGTTCCCAGAGCTTCGTGCAGCCAATCAGACAACGGGCACGCATACATCAAAGGAGCCGCCACGCAATTTAGTCTCTGTGTCCTTACTTACCTGTGGCTACACCGCAAGAAATTATTGGCGAACCTACCACATCAATGCATACGTAGAATGAGAAAGCGCGAATGGTATAGGTTGTTCACGGTAAAGTGAGCACTTTTTAAGTCCGTGCTAAATTATTCCTTACAATTAATTTTTACCTTTCTGCCACTTTTTAATGTAAACTTTCTAATATGACTAATAAACAAAATGTATACATTTCTTCACTCTGAAAAGTTAACATCTGAGACTGCAATAAGGTGTATTTATTAGGGGTTAACGCATTTTGGAAGGACCTTAAAAAGTGCTCACTTTACCGTAAACAGCCTATAAATAATTTTCCCTTTGCGTCCATGGCAGCGTTCGCACGTGTGCTCGGGAAACAGTCGAATGCATGGGAAATTTGTACTGTAGCGACGCTTAACCCTTTGAGGGTGGCATACATTTCCTAGCACTGAAGACAATGTTGAAGAGAGCTTCCTACATTCTCTACTATAGCAATGTCAGTCATGTTGGTCTTTGTATGTACTTTCACTTACCATGCTCCTGTTGGTTCTGGGTACATCTCACACGCTTACTGTAATCTGCAACTTTTATTATTGGCTGGCCGTCGGCCAATGAAGTCATGCGTTGACAGTGCACCAATTAACCAGTTTTACCGTCCTTGGTATGCGTTTCAGAAAGTATTAAAAAAGAACCGTTTAATATTTGCAAATTGAAATGTTGACAAGTTGTTATTATTTACTTGTATTCTAGTATAGTCCAGCGAAATCATAACATTGCAAAAATGTTAGTTTTTGTCTTCATGAGCGAAGGAATATCCTTATGAACGTAGCCCCGGTTGGTTATATAAGTGCATACTCCTCAGAGGGCTAACCAATGAAAAACATACTGCGAGTTCATTGAGATCAGCACTGACCAATCGCAAGTGGAAGGTACAGAAACTTCAGCAAATCACATTTCGCACGCTGAGGACGCTTAAAAACACCGGGAATTGATACCTTGCTGCGTACAGTCCCGGCAATAAGTATACCGTTCACTTGCAACAAATCCTCGACAATGGACGCCGGGAGTGCACGGGTTAAAGTCTAGTTGAGGGATTTGAGCTGCTCTTAACAACGAGGGGATCTTTGTCAGGGGAGGGGGGATCTGGAGTAATGGTGAGTTGTAAGTCGTTTTATTGTGTTAGCTGGGCGTTTCGTTTGTTTAATGAATTCAGTTGGCATTTGTGGATATTAATATAAATCGCATGATTAAAGTCTTTTGGATATGAACACTTTTTGCTTCTGTCAATTACGTGATTAAAGTGGAGATCAGTTACGTTTGAAATATGATATATTTCGTTACGATATTAATATTAATCGCATGGTTAAAGTTAATCGGATTTAAAGTAATTCGTTCGGTATGCTAATCGAATATAAATCGTAGTGGGCCAGAACATACCCGCGTGCTACCTCTCCATCCACACCTCACTCGCCTAGTTTCCCAGAAGTGACACACGTGGACTCGCTCCATCCATATGTTATTCTACAAGTGGGCTAAAACATACCCGCGTGCTTGCGTTCCACTCACAAACTAGAAAAATATAAAAATGTCCAATATACCACTCTTACACCAACATTAACTCCTATATAAACAATTGCAACGCGCTCGGTCCCAGGAATTCACACTGAACACATCGAAGCCGCTCCACCAATATGACCCTTGTGACATGAATAAATTAATCAATATTCTTTAATATAAAAAATTCCATTTAAATAATCAAATTTTTGATATAAGAATATTTTAATCAATTAATCAATTTAATTAATCGACGAATTAATATAATTAACTATTCAACTAACATAACAACCAATTAATGTAATTGCATATCATGATCCGGCACTTAGCCCACTCTTCCACTAAATGTGACTTAGGCCACTCTTGCGCTAGGTGGGTCAGAACATACATTCCTGCAAAATTCGCGTTATTATTTTGAAATATGTTGAACTTAAAACACATGTACCTTTATTAATTTAATTATATATTTTATATTGGACTGTGCTTTTTTTGACACGCCCCAGCTAAATCTGCGCCAATAAATGAACACTTTACAATTATGTGCCCCAATCACATGCATTTCAGTCAGAAAGGCAATTACTTCCCATCTAGGCGGCAACCAATGGAGAAATGACGCCAACTCGAGTATATATAGTACTGTGAAGTTAAGCGTGATGCCAAATAATAACGCGAAATTTGCAGGTCGTTACGGATGGATCAAGGGGACGTGGATAATTGTGGGCACTGCATCAAGGGTAAATGAATGAGAATATGCGAGAGTAAATTTGAACACAGCTCGTATGTCTTCAGTCAATCTGCTTTGGTCAGTGCGAAAATGATAACTAGGGACACCCGAATTTCGCGATAATATTTCCGCACAGGCTAGATTTCAATACTGTACGAGTGTACCAGCAGTTTCCTTTTGCTTATTGGCGACGTGTATCTGTGAGAAGACATTTTCTTAGCTGAATGGCCAACCAGAGCTAAATTACTCCAGAACTGAAAGGTCTCTGATTCATGGGCAAACACTTAGGACGCGTAACGTCTATATCACCCAATCACAAAAGTGAATCTCACCTTAAGTGTTATGAAAAACAACTGGTCCTGAAATCTATTCGCAAAATTCGGGTGTACCTGATGATAACTTTTCGGTACGCATGATGCGTAGAGCCACCTGTTTTTCGCGAGTTACATGAAGGCTAGACTCCAATGTCCTATAGTATAGGTGCAGTTCTCCTTCAGTTATTGACCCCGTGCCTCTGTCGGGAGAGAGTTCCTTAATTGACTGGGCCAATCAGAATTAGGTAACTCCGACATTGAGTGTCCGTGATTCTCAGGCAGTTAAAACCATCCAATCACGAAAATGGATGTGAGATATAGTGTTTTGAAGTACTAGTAGTCCTGAAATATCTCACGAAAAACAGGTGGCCCTAAATATGCGCGATCTCGAGACAACGTTCATGGAAGCGAAATCATTTTTTTCCCCAGCGGTCACACAGCGACAGTAGGCAAAACGATGTTTGCCTGAAGCCCTGCTAGATGTCTCGGGAGAACCGCGAAACGCGAAGCCAGATGTGCAGCGCAGGTGTACAGGAAATTATCAACATTCCTGTATAAAGGGGATCTCCAAGGTCGGCGTCGAAAATCCCCACAATACTGGCGGCTCTGCACGACTTGTTAATTGGGCGCCTGTCTAGGGCTCTGCCGCACTTTCGGTGAGTTTTTTCGCGAAAAGATTTCAGGACAACTTGAACTCCAGAACACAAGAGATTAGATCCACTTTTGTGATCCACTGAGTTTAACTGTCAGGCGTTGTAGGTGACTGCCAGCGAATCACGAACACTCAGTGTTGGAGTTACCTAATTCTGGCTAATTCTGATTGGTCCAATCAGGTAAGGACTGTCTCCCGGCAAAGACATGTGGCCAGTGACCAAAGGAAAACTGCACGCATGCCATAGGACATTGGAGTCTACCTTGAAGTGTTAATGAAGGAGGTAATAGTCAAAAATCTTACGTTGTTTATATTCGCGTAGATATATTCGCGAAAAACAGGTGGCCCTATTGGTGAGTATACAGAAGTTGAAACGGAACGGACGTTTCTGTTCGCTGATTGGATGCGCGAAGCTGTGGGGAAACGGGCCTTGTGTCTGAGTTAGAGGTGGGTCACAGCGTATCACCCTGCTTTTCTGTATCTGATACACACTTGTATCAAGCATAAGCTAAAGATGAGGTAGACCGATCTCGCTGATTGCGCACAACCAATCACCGTGTCCCAACATTGAACTGCTTCACTGCCAACACGTCTAGCGAAAACGGCAGTGTTTGTATTTTAGGTTAGAAAACTGATTTGTACACAAGGGCTTAGAGCTGTATGTACACTACTTCTTAAACAATTTCTAATGCAGTTTTATTAAATTCAAACAGGTAAAAAAAAATTTAATCGTATAATAGTGCTTCTTATTTAAAAATTACGATATAAACAAACACTTTCATAACTGTTTTACCATGTGACTTTGACAGTTGTGTATTTTTAGGGTAGGTCAGTGTTCGGTACACGCGCAGAAGATGAACAAGCGGTTTACCTCATCTTTAATGTATGGTATCAAATACTGCAGGAGTACAATGCCAACGTATCAGATACATTCGGTATCCGTTTAACATTCGTCGCCAGTATGTTGTGTCTGCTCTTCCACGAAATTCTAACCCAATAACATTTGAATTGTATTTAAAATTGCGATTGAGATGAAATTCAATCACTTCATTTATATCTGGAGTATCAACCTCGGATGTAATCAGTCTGGTGTTTTGCATGATATGGTTCGCTATAGGCCGTTCACGGTAAACTGAGCACTCCTTCAGATCTACTCGTATCCACATCTTGTAATCTTCCGCCATACGTGAAGTTTACAATGCCATGGACCTGACAACATTATTCTCACGTCAGTCAAGTGAATCTGTGAAAATGTTAGAACAGTAAACGGTGAACACATTTGCTGATTCTTACACTTGCATGCATTAAAAAAAAACTTTAAGCGAAATAAATAATTGCAAGTATCCACAAATGCTTACCTCACACTTTAGTCCAATGTTAAAACAAGGAATCACTTTCCCTTCGCAGTTACCAACTTTGCTGTGCACATGCCAGTCAGTATACCCGTTAAAATATATGCAAGCTGGAGGCAGTAACATTTTTTAAAGGTGGATTTCCGAAGTACTCATTTGATCATGAACAGCCTATAACCTGAAATATTTACAAGGTCGTAATTTTGAAAATAAGTTTCTGGGACACTTAAAACACGTCAAGTTTGCATGGCCTACGGTGACCCTACTTGTGTGAAGAATTTGGCGGAAATTGGTTCATTAGTTCCAAAGAAATGACATGCAAAGTTTATGTTCTTATTTGGTGCCTTTTATTTATTTCAAAATCGCCTAAAAAGAGTGATTCTGTAATACGATGCATCTATAGGCTGTTCGCGGTAAACTGAGCACTTTTGAAAGCCCTGATTATTATCTACTTGTATGAGCGTTGTGAATTCTTCCGCCTTTTGTAAAATTATCGCTGCCATGGGCCTAATCTCTTTATTCATGCGGCGGCCAACCGAAACTGTAAAATAATTATAAAAGTAAATATTATAAAATCTGCTAATTCTTACCCTTTCATGCACTTAAAAAATTTGGAAAGAGGAAAGAAACAATTTAAGAACCACAAATGTTTACCTAACACATTTAATTCGACGTTAAGCAGTGGAACTACTTTCGCTCCAGGGGCCACGGTGTCAGAGCGGTTAGCCAGCTTGCCTCCCACCAAGTCGAACGGGGTTCAATCCCCGGCCGGGTCACTGGGTTTTGCAAGTGGGAATCGTGCCGGACGATGCCGTTGGTTGGCGGGTTTTCTCTGGGATCTCCCGCTCCCCTCACCCTTTGCATTCCGGCGCTGCTCCATAATCAACTCGCTTCGCCCTCATCGTCTCTCAAGACCCAGATGTTAAGTGCCGCCCAAATCTGTTCACTCACCCTGTTCTGTGGTTGGCTTTTGCGTGCCTCGAGCTGGGGATGTTATTGGAAAAAGAAAATATATATCGATATTATTTATATTGGTTATTTATAGAACCATCGTTTTGCGAAACGATATATCAAAAGAAAATGTTATTTTAGGTTTTCTAAATGGACTTGGCAAATGTACAAGTGCTTAGAATATTATTGAGGTTACGCGGGATTGCAGAAAGTTGTAGCGCTGTTTTTTGGCGCATGTTACCAAAGTAAACAAGGTAATATTATAATCCGAATTCTTTAAATTCAAAACAAAGTCTATTAAAAGAGCATTAAAAAAATATTTGTTTCTGATACCATGAAAAATATACTGATTTCGATAAAATATCGTTTAACTATATCGACGATTTATATCGATATTGTCATAGTCATACTATAGTCATTTCGATATATCGATATTTTTTCAGCATCCCTGCCTCGCGCCTAGCAACAGTCACAAAGTGTGGCGGTCGAAAAGACGTGCGCACGGTTGTGTTCCCACGGAAGAGAAGGAGCCGGGGTCGCGTGCCAGTAATTAAGAGGCTCATTACCGCCGGGGCGGGGGGTTCTCCACAGCGTCTGGCTACTCGAGGGCATGCTGGTCCATTCTCCGGACAGCTTGCTCGCCGCAGCATCCATCATCGTCGTCTTCTGTCCTGTCCGCTGTAGCTTCCGGATGCCCGCTTCCCCGTCACTACCTACTTCGCCCTGGTGCGACAACCGCCCAACTGCCGCCATAGCCTCGCTAGAGCGGGTGAGTGGAGTGGTGAGATTTGGGGCGGCTCTCAACATCGAGGTCTCGAAAGCCGACGAAGGCGAAGCGAGGTGAGTGTGGAGCAGTGCCGGAATGAAAGGGCGGAGGAGACGGGATGTCCACGAGAAAACCCGCCGACCGGCGGCATCGTCCGGCACGATTCCCACGTGCGAAAATCCGGGGGCGACCCCGCCAGAAATCGAGTTCGAGCCCGGTTCGCCTAGGTGGCTGGCGAGTAGTCTAACCACCATAGCACCGCGGCCCCACCTTGCTGGAGGTGTTATACCTAGGGACAACTGATTTTAGGAAATTTTTTTTTACGAACAATTGTATTTCGTATTATAACTTAAGTTTAGATCCAATTTCGTAATTTGATGATTCAGGTGTTGCCCGTCTTAGGTATCGGCACTCGAATCCCTGATTCTACCTTGAATTTCTTTTGTATGATTTGAAATGAATAAACATTTTCACTTCTATAATGATAAGAAGGGCCATCGATTTTTCGCGAATAAATTGGAGCACACAGTAGACCTAAAAACTATGTATACACCTCGGCGGTTGTCATGTTGGCTGCTGTTGATTCCGAATTTGACCGCGCTGTTCAGGATTCCGTAACTCCGATACTCTACCCTCGTGATTCGTGCGCAAACAGTTAACACGGACCAGAACATGCTTCAGCCAATCAAAAAAAAGCTGGACGGCCCTACAGTGCTTGGTGCTGTACCTCGTATCGAAATATCACTGTTCTTAATGATTATTGAACACCGGGGAAGAGAAACAGCGTAGTCAGGCAACAAATCAAAAGAGAGTTTAATTTAGAATATCGGAAATGACTCATTACGGTTGAGAATCGACGGACTGAATTTGAGAAAAAGCCCTTCGCTTTACGAACATCCATATTGTCCAAAATACTGAGAGGAGTGAATGTTCCAATAAATATCTTGTGTTAAGCAAGATTCAGAAACAGAACAGATTCGGACGACAACAGTACAGATAAGAAGAGATGCCGATCTAACGCATCGGCAGTATCAAATGTACCTATTTAATTTGCTATATAATTTACACTACGGGACATATTAAAAACGTGTATATTTTAGGAACAGAAGAAGTGTCAAGTGTGAGCTGGGGAAGCAATAAACAAAGATAAATCGAAGCCGGTGACCGACAAGTTGGAGAAAATTAGTTTCGATGGAACACAAAAAAGAAAACCGCTTGGGTTACAATACAAGAACAGTGCACAACCGTGAAAATATCAGCATTAAAGTTAATGGGTTAACGAAGTGCCTGGGTGCCGACAGCCCTAAAAAGGAGATGCAGCTGGAAATTGCTTCGAGGATGGCCACGCAGTCTCTTAGCCTTCAAACGCGCGTACGTGACCACAATGCCATTGGGCCACCATCCAATAGAATCAAATTGCGTCCCGGGTGTAGAAATTATTTATTTATTTATTTATTTGTGACGCGTAGGTAAGCAGACGGAAATGATGATGGGGGATATGTGCTAACTACAGGCATTATCTTACGCATCGCGATATAGACGGCCGTTTAATATGCTCGGTTCAGGGCTAGCTACGCGCCGGACAAAGAGAAGGTAAGAACACAGAGATAAAACCGCTGCTTACATAGCGAATCCATACTGAGAGAACAGCTATCAAGATATTTATTTGTATAGGGCCAAAAATACATTTAGTTACCTCAGCCAAATATTTTCTTGAGTCAATAAAACTTGAAAGAAAAAAAAAACTTAATTGATTTTGTTCATCCATTAAAATACACGCTTGAAATAACAAAAAAGGTTATCTGCGTACCCATTAACAAAGGCTGTTCTAGGTAAACTGAGCACTTTTGAAAGCCCCGCTTAATATCTCTTGTATGAGCATCGCGTAGTCTTCCGCCATAAGTAAAATTAACATTGCAAATGCAAGAACACCGGTTCTGTTGGTGTCTATGTTAGAACTCACCATCGTCATATTGGTCCATACCACACCTGTACTATACAGCGTTCGTTATTGGCCAGTCATCAACCAATGGAGAACCGAGCTGATATTGACCCAATCAACTGTCCTTTATCCTATAAAAGTATTTACAATCAATCGTGTCCCTTTGAATGGCTGTAAAAATACAAATTCTATCGTTAGCAATGCCATTGTGACTGCGCTGTCGTGTTCTCGTCAGGTCATGTTCAACACTATCCGAACAAAGACTGCACATCCATGCGAGTTTCGTTCTGAACAACAAAGCAATTTTCAAATTAGCTTTGCTCGAGCTACACTCTAGCTTAGTCTACAAAGTGGTCAATTCTCTTGTGGCTTTCTTCGTTCCGCGATATTTCTGTACCATTGTATGCAGTTATTATTTGAGGCTCAAGTCAAGGTGTTCATAGCAGTATCATTTTTAATACCTTGAAAACCGAAAGCATAGAAACTAGTTTTACTACAACCATAAACTTTAAAAGTAGCTAAAAATGGATTTGAATATTTATAAGGGACGCCACCAATAGTGGACATTTCATTTTTTCATAGCAAACGTAATTTGCCTTGGAATTTATTTCTTATAAGTAACACTTATCGACATTCTTCGAAGGTATTCAATTTTTTAAAAGCGAATACAACCCTTCTCAGGCCGAGCGTATAATATGAAAGATATTAACATGAGCGGAGTTTGCATAAATAGGTGTTTACATTAAAAATGACGAAGTTTGGCTTTTATACTTGGTTACGAAACGAGATTTAAAAATGATGTGACGGTGTTTGCCAATAAATACAGGACGAGGTCTTTGTCTCAACTACTTCCTAAATGTAGGTGTTTTAAGTTGGAAAACAGCTGAGAGCCCCCAATGATGTCAAAAAAAAGGGATTTAGGTTGGTTCCAGTGAAAAGGTTTGAAAATATTCGTTGCCTTGCGTTTTTATATGAAAATATAACCATTTAGATAGTTTTACCCCAAAATTTTACAATCAATAAACGTTATATAAAAAAATAGTTTTCCCATTTATTACATTTAGCATAAAGGGTATCAAAAATGATTCTGTTTAAAACTTCCCCCCAAAATATACATTTTTACTAGATTACATATATTTCCAGCTACATGCAGGTTACATACAATTATTTTGCTTTAAACCACACTTAACTAAAAACGGCAGCAAGCCTCTCATTTTAAAATGTTGACGGAACAGCAGTTCCTGCCCAAGTGAAAACGCCGTGCTGTCTCCCCGAATCTGGGCGAGACACCTGCATTTATATTTTATTTGAAATCATCTAGAACATTACAAATTGATCTTCACTCCGTCGATATCCAGAAGTCGCGGAGCTTACTCTGGTGGTACGTGACTGGCTGGTTGGCTTCACGTGGTCAATGTGTCGTACGGGGGAGGGGAAGACAGTCATATATTTCGCGGGCGGCAGCGGTCCCGCGGCGCCCATACTTGCAGACCAGCAGGCCCGCCCAGCGGACGTGAGGCGTGGAGCTCGTCAAACACACCCCGTCGCAGCGAAGGTAAGCCGTCCCAAACGGTCAACATTTTCTCAACTTCGTATGGCACCGTCGGTTTTGACTTTCGTTCGATGTGCATGGATAGTCGTCACATCCCTCCTCCCCTGAAGAAAGACCCACGAAGTCGGTGTCGCACAGGCGTCCAGAACATAAGGTGTAGGCTGGCCAGGCCCTTACCCCAAACTCCTTTCTGCATGGGACACGGGTCACGTTGTTAGCAGCAACCTAAAAACAGACAAGCACCAGGGCTCACTCGACGAAGACGAGTCTTTTTCAAATTTAACTTTGGTTAGGCTGGCTTAATTTTAATCTCTAATACTTCACTCATTATACACAGGTATATATTCAAATATTTATGACTTAACATATTCGTACATATTGCTTATGTACTCATGTAACTTTATCTATTTGTACACGTTTTCAAATATGTACGTACATACTCATTTAACTTTTGAGTAGAGTATACTTGCTTACAAAATGATAATACTCTCTCTTAAATTTTCCTTCAAACACACTGGAAAACTAAAATACCTTTATAAAAATACAATAATCTTAAAATCTTAGGATGCTTAGTAAAACAGTTTTACATCCTTTAATGAAGACAGCGTGGATTTCACAAAAGGGAAGGGCGGAGGACAGCCGTTTTATGTTGTGGGTACGTGGTATCTTTTACATTGGGCGATATGAACCTTTTCGTATTTTTTGGGAGAATGTGGATCTTCGATACTGCCATAGGCGAAATGAACCTCACTATATGAAACGGCCCTCGCCATTTCACCGCCAACTTAGCACTAAAATAATTAATTTTTGAACTGAGGTGATGCCCCGCAACTAAAATTTAATCACCAGGTTTCAAAGTTACATATTTGTAAGCTAGGTTACTTTTTAGATCCATTTTATGGTGATACGCTATTAAATTGCGTGTCACATCCGCCCATATTTCTTCCAGTTTTTATTATTCACGTTTTCCAAACAAACACTGTGGAGTGACCACACATTTGTTAAAGGGTGCATCAATCTCCGCCCCAAAAAACACTTCAGCTGGGGCATAATTGTGTGCACAATGAATCAAATTATTGAAACACAAAAACAAGAGTTATAATACGTCATCCCAGTGACGTTGCGTATCTGACTTAAAACTGCGTAAGGCAATCTTAATGTTACGGTTAACACGTTCTGCCTGTGGATGGTACGGGGCAGTTTGAAAAATTTTTACTCCCCATATAAAATTCAAATATCTGAATTCTTGCGACAAAAATACGCAGCGTTATCTGTTACTACATATAGGGGTGCGCCAAAAACACTATACAACCGTTGAATTACAACTTTACAGATTTCAACTGCCTTTATGGTGCGTAGCGGGAAAAATAAACAAAATTAGCTGAAACTATCTAATATTACTATGACATAGACATAACCCGATGTACTCCGGGGCAACGGACCCATGACGTCTAAATACACACATTCCCAAGGATACGTGGCTACCGTACCCGCATGCTGGCCTTCTGGTCTTTGATTTTTCGGTTTTACATGTTTGCACGCGTCACAACCCTTTACCCAGTTTTCAAGGTCGGTGCGAACTCCCGGCCACGTAAACATTTCTAACACGTGACAGCTGGTTTTATCACGCCCTACGTGTCCTCCGCAATAAGATTCGTGGTAATATTTAAACACCATCGCCCTCAAATTTCCAGGTACAAAAACTCTGAATTTTCCTCGTCTCGTCAATTGGGCTAGAAAACCTTTTTGGATAACATACGGCGAAGTTTCATTCTTAATTTCTAACAAAATCTGCTTACTTTCCTGATCAGCATTTTGGATACTTTAACGTGAGTAAACACGTTTGGGAATTTTTGTAACGTATTCAATTCTGAGACGTCTGTGGTTTGCCTGATGGGCTATCGCGCAAGTTGTTTGGGAGGTCGTATATTCAAGGTAAAACACACATTAATGTCATTCCGTCATTTATATTTAACCATAAATACCTCTTACAATAAGATTCGTACAACACGTTATAACAACTACTTTACATTGCGCCGGGGGAGCGTATAAGTTATCTGACTCTGCAAGCTTCTACATTATTTAGCAATGGTACCAACTGCCGCAGAATCTATCTGAGAGTCCTTACGTCGCATCCCACTGGGATGGCTTTACCTGCAGTGACGCAGTAGTCTGAAGACTCTTGCGTTTACAGCGGTTCGAACCCCTGGAGCTGGTCATCTTCCTCGTCGGCGGCGTGGTGACGCGTGACCTCGAGCCCGCCGCTGTGCGCTCCTTAAATATGGAGGCTGTATCCTTGTTGTCGGATCTGTTTAGATTAACTAGCTCGGCGACGCCTCGCCTTCGCGACCTCGCCCTCTTTACGTTGGTGGTTGTTTCACGTCATCGCCAAGCCAGAGGCTTGGCCGCACCGCGACATTAGGAATTAGAAAATACGGACTTGCGTACGGACTTGTCGAATATTCCACGATTTCCTGCTCTTGCAATTCGGTGGTCAAATTTTCAAATACTTAAATATTTGGTCCGGACACACGATACGGCACACACACACAACGGGCTCATTATATTTTAGTTTTAATTCTACTGGAATCTCTTTACAATCCCCTAACTTTGACGTAAGCACATCTTTATATTCAATTTTAAGCTGTTCTGACGCTTCCGCCACTTCTTCAGATTGCTGAAGCAACTGAATTTTACGGAAATGGGAAGGTTTTACTTGCACATTTACAACCGTTTTGGGGGGAGGGGGAACTAAACCGCAACTAAACCACGTCAACGCGTGCGCGCGTACTACCCAAGAAATCGATACCTAAAATCACGTCATGCGACAGATGTTCAAAAACACGGAACGCTACTTTCCATGAAAATGTTTCTATTTTCACTTTCATAGCCGCTATTATGTTTTACGTTATCAAACCTCCGTCGGCTAAGCACAATACCACTGTCTCTCCCCGTTTTAACTGCACAGTTCCAAGCGGCGCGTCCCGCATGATTTTATTCAAGGTCTCTTGCCTTACGAGTGTCGCTGAAGCACCCGAGTCAACCAAGCCTGACATCTTTAAGTTTACAATCACAAAATGCACGTGCAGTAGACCATTTTTGTTACATATATTTGTGTTTGTGACGTCGCCTATTCCTGCAGGTTTGCCCTTTAACGGACAATTAAATTTAAAATGCCTAGGATTACCGCATCTGAAACAAACAGTATCTTTTACGGTTTTACGACCTTCAGACTTAGCAACACTTCCTGAATTTACTTTTACGTCCGACTGGCCCCCGTTTTCAAGCGGCTTTTCATTCCCGTCACTATCCAATTTTTTATAGAAACAAATTTGACATTTTTGTTTTAACTTCCGTCGCCTTTTTGCTTTTTATAAAAACATTTAGCCGTCAGATAATTGGTACGAGAACAGATTTGGCATTGCAGTTTAGGGGTTACTACTTTAGGCTCTCTTTTCTTACAATCACCAATCGTTAATTCTACTTGAATTACTAAAGCTAATATTTCATTTAACGTTTTCTGCTTTGAAGCAAATGTAAAATATTTAGCATTTTCCGGCAACAGATAGAAAACCAGTATTTTCACCAAAATCCGCTTCCGCACACGGCAAACCTAACACTTCTGCCCGTCTAATAGTCTCACTGACAAACTGCTGCATTGATACATTGGGACTTTGAAATCTTTCCAATATTTTCATACGTTGGTGCGCGATAGCTACTGATGAACCCGTCTGTCTCAACATTGCCTGACTAAACACTCACCAAATAGCTCACGTACATGGATCGCCTGTGCCGCTACATTTTGCAAAGGCTCTGGCACTTTGATCATTACAGCGCCATACAAAAGCACGATATCGCAAATATGTAAAGACGCGATTCTGGACAATTGCCACAAAAGATTAACAACTGGCTTTAAATTCAGGCGGCAAACTGCCTCTATATTTTCTACCGAATGAGGTGGCAGATGTTTGAGATCCTTCAAGGCACCAACTGCGTCGAACTCACCCGCTTGTGAATAGCTACGTCACCTTTCCTCACCAAGTCCCGCATTTGCCGGCGCAGCGTCTCAGTGCTGTCGTTCGGCTTCAACAACACCCCTGCATCCGTCAGATTTTTTTTGGACGAGCTTCCTCAGACCTTCGCGGGATCCACGATGTACGGATACATGTAGAAGTCACTTTGTGAATGAGTTGATGCACCACTACTAATAAAAGTCCATTTCACGGCCACCGGAACAAACCCAAGGGATTTTGTGCTGTTTCGCAACTTTACGAAATTCCTAACTTGATTTCCACTTTTTACTTATCTTCAATGAGGAAGCAGAGTGGCGCAGATTTCTCTGTCCTGTATGTGATGGTGTTTGTCAACACATACAGGACGAGGTCTTTGTCTCAACTACTTCCTAAATGTAGGTGTTTTAAGTTGGAAAACAGCTGAGAGCACCCCAATGATGTCAAAAAAAAATGGGATTTAGGTTGGTTCCAGTGAAAAGGTTTGAAAATATTCGTTACTTTGCATATTTATATCATAATATAACCATTTACATAGTGTTACCCCAAAATTTTACAATCAATAAACGTTATATAAAATATAGTTTTCCCATTGATTACATTTAGTATAAAAGGGTATCAAAAATAATTTTGTTTAAAACTTCCCCCAAAATCTACAGTTTTATTAGACTACATCTCTTTCTAGCTATATGCAGGTTACATACAATTATTTTGCTTTAAACCACACTTAACTAAAACGGCAGCAAGCCTCTCATTTAAAAATGTTGACGGAACAGCAGTTCCTGCCCAAGTGAAAACGCTGTGCTATCTCCCCGAATCTGGGCGAGACACCTGCATTTATATTTTATTTGAAATCATCTAGAACATTACAAATTGATCTTCACTCCGTCGATATCCAGAAGTCCCGGAGCTTACTCTGTTGGTACGTGACTGGCTGGTTGGCTTCACGTGGTCAATGTGACGTACGGAGGAGGGGAAGACAGTCATATATTTCGCGGGCGGCAGCGGCCCCGCGGCGCCCATACTTGCAGACCAGCAGGCCCGCCCAGCGGACGTGAGGCGTGGAGCTCGTCAAACACACCCCCGTCGCAGCAAAGGTAAGCCGTCCAAACCTGCCAACATTTTCTCAACTTTATATGGCACCATCGGTTTAACTTTCGTTCGATATACAGGAATAGCTGTCACATGAATATGCCCAGTAACAAGCAACTGAATGAATATTGTTACTTTATAAATCAAATGAAAAATGATGATTTCACGAAAAAAAGAGTTGGGGTCGCGGTGCAGCAATGGCTAGAGCGCTCGCCTGCCAGCAAGGCAAACCGGGTTTGATCCCCGGTGGGGTTTCTCTCGGATTGTTGCACGTGTAAATTGTGCCGGACGGCGGGTTTTATCGGCGATTCCTCGTTTCCCCCATCCTTTCATTCGCGCGCTGAACCATACTCTCCCCGCTTTACTTCAACGTCTCCAGTGTTTAGAGCTGCCCAAATTTATCCTACTCCGCTCCGAAAAATATTCGCCCACCATATTATTTTAAATAGCCTAATGTGAATAAGGGTCAAAAGAGAAATTACATGAGAAATAATTTTCATATTGGAGCGTCATTTAGTCTGTGAGCTGTTTCGAGACAGTTATCTAACGGTTATTTTACTTAAGAGATTAATCAGAAGTACACTATACACAAATGAACACAAAAATACAAAGAATGGTTATGAATGTGTGTATGCATTTAAGAATGTATGAATGAATGCATGGATGCATTTCGAATATATGTATGCATTTATGAATGTATGTATGCACTTATGAATGTATGTATGCACTTATGGATGTATGCATGCACGTATGCATTTTTATGTATGCATGCATTTATGTATTTATGAACGTATGCGCTCATATATGAATGTATGCATGCATGTTTGTTCTCTGTACAATTTCACACCGTCTGACGGATCTGGACCAAATTTGGCAGGGACGTCCTTCAGTAAATTCTGTTGTAAGCCAAAATTTACATAGATCGCTCATTGAGTCCGGAAACCACTTAAACCAGGTCGAGTATCTCTCATTGTCCTCTTACACCCGGGAAATGCCAGGTAGGGGCCTGCAAAATTCGCGTTATTATTTGGCATCAGTAGGGACCGTGATTTTTCGCGAATAAAATCGGAGCTCTCAGTAGACTTCAAAACTATAAATACACCTCGGATGTAGTGTACCTCCATTGGTTGCTGGTGCCGTTTCCACATTTGACCGAGCCACTCACATTTCCTTAACTCCGACGCTGAGCCTTCTAATTCATGTGCTAAGAGTGAACACGGACCAGAACATGTTTCAGCCAATCAAAAAAGGTGGACGACTCCACAGTGATTTGAACTGTATCGTGTCTCGAAGTCTTTAAGCGAAATATCACTGCCCGTGGGCATCAGGCTTAACTTCACAGTACTTTATATACTCGAGCTGGCGTCATTTAGCCATTGGTTGCCGCCTAGATGTGAAGTCACTGCCTTTCTGACTGAACAGCGTGTGATTGGGGCACACAATTGTGAACGTGTTCATTTATTGGAGCAGAGTTACCTGGGGCGTGTCAAACAAAGTACGGTCTAATATAAAATATATAGTAAAGGTAGGGGCCTACGTGTGTTTTAAGTTTAATACTTCTCGACATAATAACGCGAATTTTGCACGTCTCTACTTATAGGCACCTGTTATTCGTGAAAAGATTTCCGGACAAGTTGTGTTGCAAAACACATTAGCTCAGAACCACTCTCGTTATTGGACCATTTGAATTGTTGCACACCAGTCCTGTCTGCACGCGAATCACAGACGAGCAGTGTCGGAGAAACTCGATTATTATTAGCTCACTCATGTACCAGGCAGTCTTCACACAAATACAAGCGGCCAAGGGCCAACTGAAGACTGCAAATGTGTACATAAAATATTTAAATCCAACTTAAACGTAAATCTTTTCGCGAAAAACAGGTGGCCCTAGTCCATTCACGGTTGCTTCCAAGTTTTCTGAAGCCCTGCTAAAGTTCTACTGGCAAAATATTCCTCCACCTCATATAAACAAAGCATAGAAATTGATACCAGAGAGCCAACGCACCGCATTCGTGCGCACTCAGTGTAATGATATTTTTCATAAGAACTATTTCTTACCAGGCATTACCAACACAACTATTTTCTCTATCTATATTCATATCAGTTATAAATGATACGTAAAAGATCAATTTGCCAAAAAAAAATGAGACGCTTTCTCGTGAATAGAAGTACAAAACGCGTGTGATAAATGACATGTTTAGGAAACAAATAAGCAAGCCATGCATGTTTTTTTTTTCCAAAGGGATGATCCAACAAGTGTGAATAAACCGCGAATATACTATAGTAGACTTTACAAGTTCATCGTAGAGGTTCGATTCAGTTTTTCTTTGCACGGGAACATCGAATCCATCAGCACCGGTCGGTTTATGTTAACTTCATTATTTTTGGCTTTCTGACTAATCATTCGCGTAGTAATACGCAGCGATTTTTTTTTACATCTGAACAGGATTTTAGGTAAAGATTTCCTCACATGAATAATTTATTATGTACCTCTCAATGAAACAATATTGTGCTCGTGTATATTTAAGTAAACTAAATATAACTCAACGAAACTTCTCTTATTGTATATTAACTGTAATTTTATCTTCCTATAAATTCAAAGTGCCAAGTAATTGGAAAATATTTACTTCATATACCAAAGAAGACAGGTATGATAACAAAAACATATATGGTATAACGGGATATATTGAACAATTTATTTGAAAGAATTACTCGCATTTTACCTTTCCCCTATCACTTTCATCTATATGCCTGACAAATTTCAAAAGAGGCCAGAGGCTAACCGGGTTCAATCCCCAGCCGGGTCACTATGGATTTTATCAGCGGGTTTTCTCGAGGATCTCCCGTTTTCCCCACCCCTGCATTCCTATGCTTCTCCATACTCACCTAATTTCTCCCCACGTCAGCTCTCAAGACCTCTCAACCTAACCTTACGTAATTTTGTTTCATGATTCTAACAAAGGTAACAAGTTTGTTTACTTAAGTTTGATTTACAAATCATTAAAGTAAGATACTTTTTCTAATCGAATTTGCCTTTCAGAAATTAAAGATAACACTATATTAATCTTATATAATAGTTTCATAAAATGCGTATCTTGTTTGGGTACTTTACCTTTCCTCTCCCCTAACACTTTCAGCTGGGTACCTTACAAATTCCAAGAAAGGCACTTTGCTGGAAAGTCAAACAAAGTACCATATGTGTGACGACATTCTCGTGGAAGGCGATGATCAAGTAAACAAGTGTGACCCCGTGACCCTTGAAAATTCAAGGCTACGGACACAATAGATGTGATCATGTTTTCAAACTGCTGAAAGAAAACTTCACGTATATTTTTATTTTTTTTAGAGAGTTATAATCATAGTTTCTTTGTCCATTCCCTGAAGGTGAGGCGTAACGCAATCTGCCTGGACTTTTAGGCCAAGGTGAAAAACTGAGAAACTCTCGCAAGTTCATAACATATATTTCTAGATACTCTTAAAATGATTGACTGGATGTAATACAACGTAAGCTGGCTGGGGATATGTAGCTTGCTTCGTGTCAAGGCAGTACGGAAACAGCGTGGTATTATTTCCACTCGAAAATTTTGCTGAAGAATAGCCTAGTTATGTAAATGCAAAGGATAGATCTACCAAATTGATTTACAAAAATTTGTCGAGTTTTTCATTTCCAAAAAATCTATATTTCATGTATATAGCTGATGAGATGGTAATCCCGATTGGTCATGAAGTATTACATGTACAGTACATAAATTATTTATAAACTGTATTTATCTGTTTTTTGCTCCTGTCTATAAATTATAGTTACATTTGCATGAATGTCAAGCATATGTTTAATATAACACAGACCTACATAAATTTTCTGAGTGTCATCTAAATTCGTTTAGAAATTTGTTTTTTTGGTAATAGAGCTATGGCAGCCTCTTTGGCACCCTGTGACAGAAAAGGCTGCAAAATCTATACAATATATGAAGTACACTAAAGCACATGAATACATGGGTATTTTATATTTAAATATAATGGTACAAATGTTTTTGCCAGATACCATAAATACTGTATTCGCTGTGACTTCATGCTGGGTAGTGAAGAACTTGTTACTCTTCATGAATTTTTTTTGTCCACGTGCAAAATTGTTAATTTTAAGGAAATTTGATTCCACAAAACTAATAATTTAATATTTCTACCGAATATTATTTAACTTGTACGCATTGTATGTAATGACTTTTACTTCGAATAAAAACACTTTTTGCTTTATATGTGTTGAGTAATTAAAAGTCAAATACAACATTTTTCTGTTTTCCTGAAGATGCAATAACAAATTCTAAGTCGTACAAATGAAAAAAATTGTCAACATAAAACTAATGCTATGGACTACAGTCTGACATAACTGTAATAACCATATAACAGTTCATATATATTTTAGAAAATTTTAATAATAATAATAATACTTTTACAATTTTTTCATGTATATGGCTTGTTAATTGGTGATTACATATACGTCACGTGATAGCTCATGGTATTTGTTTACTTTGAAAATTTTATCGTTTGTGGGGCTCAGTGTTTGTTATTACGGCTGCTTTAAAAGAGAAAAATTTTATATTTGACTCTAATTACGCAAAACATATAAAGTATTTTTTTTTATTTGAGAAAAATGTCGCCACATACTATGCATACAAGTTGAACAAAGTTTGATGCAAATATGAAATTAATAATTTCTCGGTATCAAACGCACTTCTATATATATATATATATATATATATATATATATATATATATATATATATATATATATATATATATATATATATATATATATATATATTGATTATTCGTGATCTAACATTTAAAGATGTGAAACAAACTAAGGGATTTCTGTTACATAAATAGTTTGAAAATATATCCGACAGATATATTAAAAACTGACAAATACTATTTTCTTTGCAAGCCACACAAGAAATTAATGTTAAATATATTGTGTTTTAAAATTATTTGTTATATTTTCATGAAATT
The DNA here is from genome assembly GCA_029891345.1 of Dryococelus australis. NCBI lineage: Eukaryota > Metazoa > Arthropoda > Insecta > Phasmatodea > Phasmatidae > Dryococelus > Dryococelus australis. The sequence goes on from CM057006.1 coordinate 32,058,369, forward strand.
TATATATACCTTTTAGAATAATTTGTGTCATGATATATTCGAAATTACTGAATGAAATCAGGAACCTATTACGTGGAGTAGGCCGATATGTAAGCATGCTGGACTGTCGAATTAAGGTATTTGAGTTCGGATCCCGCACTCCGCAAGCAGAAGATTTTCATGTCATATAATGTGTTGAAAAGTAAATTAATTCAATATATATATAAATAAAATAGCGTATACTAAAATTTTAAATCGAATAAATTAAAGTTTATTGCATGGTCGTACTGTTTATTGTCTGTACATCATTCCGCCACAGACACGGCATCGTGGCTACATACAGCCGTCGCAGGCTACGCATTGTGGCTACAAATAGCTGCTGCAGGCCCAGCATTGTGGTGACATCCATTCGCAGGCCCGGCATCGTGGCGACATCCAAATGTCGCAGGCCTGGCATCATTGAAAAACATCCAGTCGCAGGCCCAGCATCGTGACTACGTCCAGCTGCCGCAGGCCCGGAATCGTGCCGACATTCAGCCGTCGCAGGCCACGCATTGTGGCTACATCCAGCCGTCCCAGACCTGGCATCGTGGCTACATACAGCCGTCGCAGACCCGGCATCGTGGCTACATCCAGCTGTTGCAGACCTGGCATCGTGGCTACATCCAGCTGTTGCAGACCTGGCATCGTGGCTACATCCAGCTGTCGCAGACCTGGCATTGTGGCAACATCCAGCTGTTGCAGACTCGACATTGTGGCTACATCCAGCCGTCGCAAACCCGGCATCGTGGTTACATCCAGCCGTCGCAAACCCGGCATCGTGGTTACATCCAGCCGTCGCAGACCTGGCATCGTGGCTACATCCAGCTGTTGCAGACCTGGCATCGTGTCAACATCCCGCGGTCGCAGACCTGGCATCGTGGCTACATCCAGCTGTCGCAGACCTGGCATTGTGGTAACATCCAGCTGTTGCAGACTCGGCATTGTGGCTACATCCAGCCGTCGCAAACCCGGCAACGTGGTTACATCCAGCTGTTGCAGACCTGGTATCGTGTTAACATTCAGCCGTCGCAGACCTGGCATCGTGGATACATCCAGCCGTCGTAGACTCAACATCGTGACGACATGCTTCTGTCGCAGGTCCAAAATCGTGGCGACATCTATGTGTTGCAGACCCGGCATCGTGGCGATATCCAGCAACGAAGAACCGGCATCGTTGATACATCCAGCTGTCGCAACCTCGGCATCCTTGCGACATCCAGCCATCGCAGACCCGGCATCGTGGCTACATCCAGCCGTTGCAGGCCCGCCAATATGGCGACATCCAGCTGTTGAAGACCCGGCATCGTTGCATCATCCTGCCGTCGCATGCCTGGCATCGTGGCGACATCAAGCTGTCGCAGACACAGCATTGTGGCGACATCCAGTCGCAGGCTCGACATCATGGTGACATCCAGTCGTCGCTGGCCAGCCATTGTGGCTATACCCAGCTGTTGCATACCCGACTTCGTGGCGACATACAGCTGTCGCAGGTCTATTTTATTTGGCGGAAAGAGGTTTTGTTTATTTAAACAGTTATTCTGCTTGATAAACAAAATTCATTTTGCTGCTTTTCGAGTCTTGGTTACACAACCAAATATTTTGTTGGCACAACTAAATATGTTTTTGGCCCTGTACAAATAAATACTTTGTTGGCATATCTCTCAGTGAAGTTTAATAATATTATCCTTAAAATAAATTTCTTTATAAGCATTACAAACCCGTCTATTTTTTCTCTGTTATATATATTATTTTGTATATTATTTATAATATTTCATTAATAATATATATAATATATACACATATATATACTTATCAATGAAATATTATAATTAATATACAAAATAATCGTTTTTAAAAAGTATATATATATATATACTTTTTAAAAACGATTATTTTGTATATATTTAATTATTATATATATATAAATATATATATATATATATATATATATATATATATATATATATATATATATATATATATATATATATTGTGTGTGTGTGTGTGTGTGTGTGTGTGTGTGTGTGTGGAGAGAGAGAGAGAGAGAGAAGGAGGAAATGGAGGACAGAATATATTATGATGTTGATGATTTAGTATGGAGAGGAAACACATCAACACAGGTGTCTGAAACTAATTGCATGCAGCAATCTCCTAGTAATTATGACTGTGCACCGTTAGAGAGAACATGTCTAATAAATAAAATAATATGACCCTGATAACACAGTAAAACACGGGACACTTACACCTACAATAGACACTTAATACTCTTAATACATTAGGCTTAAATACATTGTACAAAACCAGGCACTTTCCAATTACATAATTACGGAAATAACCTCTCAAAAGCTATTATATGTAAAATTGCATACTTACTAGAGGACTTGCCATTGTCGAGCCTCCCTGCACAATATCTCACTGCTCTTATAACAAACACTAAGATATTGAAACCCGACATTTGAAGACATATTTATAAGTTGTAGCAAAGTATTAGCTAAGATGGTTATTGAAAGCTGTAAAATTAGTCAGTGATATAGCTATCTTCGTAAAATAATCAAAATGTAATACTGGTAACATGATATTGCCCAATAATCAAACCACAAATCTCTGGGCGTTGCAACGAAATAAAAACATAAATTTTAAACACAAGGCATATTGATTTTACTTTAAAAAATCATACTCTGGCAAATGCTGATCATATATTAAATAAGTTACTATTTCTTATAGAAAATTTGATTGCTTGCCAAATTACATTCATAGTAACAAAGTAGTGATTATTTCTGATACTTTATCAATTAATATCACTGTATAGATGCTGATTTCCCGACCGGCAATGGTCGAACATGGCATGGGCAGAATATACTCATTCTCACAGAAATCTAATAATCACAATAAAACTACATAACTTAGTTCACTTGTAGAATAATCATAGTGGCAAGTAAAATTTCACTGCCCCAAGTAACCATACTATAGCCAATCTGCTAAATTAATAGAGAGTACTATTTCTGAAGTCCTTGTCTGGCTGTAGCACTCAAATTTGGAATTAGTAATTCCAAAAGAATTACTGGCGCGAGGGACTCTTCTTCATTTTTCCTTGTCAAACGACATAAATCCCACCTTTCTAACTCAAATTAACATGAAAATTACTAAGATGCGGTAATACAATTATTAATTTCGACACTGCCCTTCGTAATAATGTACCGCATTACATAGATACCCAAGCCATAGGCATAGGTTTGACAGGAAAACGGAAGTTGCATACATTGAAATTATTCTATTCTTATAATAAGTTCTTGATCTCAATACTAAAACGTATAAATCATAAATAAACTAATACATGCATATACCATGCAAGGCATTAAAGATTAACATGTACTAGAGAGATATTGCCAAAACAAAGTTTAAAATAGTTAACTCATATAAAATGCTGTTGAAAATACGTAATTTAAAGTAAATGAAATAAAGAAAGAGAAATTAATAACATAACTGTGGCAAATAAATACAAACAAAACAAACTTCTGACAAAACAACTGTCACGGTAAAAGGCAAACAAACAAAACTGTAAATAAACAAAGGAAAGTTTTTGTACAAGTTAAAATTATATTTTTAAAAACATATGTTAACACAAGTATAAAGCGTTTTTGATACATTGCATATTTGGGAAACACTCAAACACGTCATAGAGGGCTGATTTTTCTGAAGCTTAATTTTTAAAAAGTGTAAAGAAACCGCGAATAGACTATAATAAAGACCACCTGTTTTCGCGAAAATATTCCACGACTAGTTGTAGTCCAAAACGTGTTAGGTCAGAACAAATATTGCGGCTGAATGGCTTTAACACGCCCGAGTCTTATGTGTCTGCCAGCCAATCACGGACATTCAGTGTGACCATAAGTTAATTCTGATTGGCCCAGTCGAGTAGGAAATGTCTTCTCGCACAGACTTGTAGTCATTAGCCAAAGGGAATTCGCAAACTCTCGCGTGAGAATTTAAAGTAGGGCTTGTGCATGAATCTTTTCGCGAAAAACAGGCCGTCCTAGCTATGGACCATTTACGGTTACTTCCAAGTTTAATGCAGCCCTGCTAAAGTTCTACTTTGAGGATATTCGTCGGCCTTATGCAAAATAAAACTTATACGAGTCATAAACAAAATATGAGGTAGACCACTTATTCGTCTTCTGCACATGTACCCAACATTAACCTACCCCCCAAAAAAACTCAACTGTCAAAGTCACATGGCCAACTGTAATGGAAGTTTTCTTTTATATTTTAATTTTATAATGACAAGCATTATTATATGAATAAAGTACTTTTACCAATAAAAATTTAATCTAACTACATTACAAATTGGCTGGTAGAAGTATGCAAATATCTCAAAGAATTGTGTTACAAAATAGTTTTCTGGCCATGTAGTCTACGTTAGACGCGTTGGCAGGAAAGCAGTTCAATGTCGGGACACGGAGATTGGGTATTGTTTGGGACACCCGAATTTCGTGAAAAGATTTTACGACTAAGCTCAGATTTCACTTTTTGTGATTGGATGATCTACTGGTGTCACGCGTGTTAGGCGTCTATCCGCGAACCACAGACGCACTGTATCGGAGTAAGCCAGTTCTGATTGGCCAGTCAACTTAGAAAATGCGTTCTCACAGAGTCACGCCACCAGTTAGCAAGATAAAATTGCTGGCACGCCCGTAGTGGATTGAAATATATCTTTTGGGGGAAATCTTTTGGCGAAATACGAGTGTCTCTAGGTATTGTGTAGCCAGCGAGATCGCCCTACTTCGCCTGTAGTGTGTGAACCGAGTCTAGAAAATTACACCAGAGGGACTACGTACTGCATTCGTGCGCAATCGGCGTAGTAATATTTTGCTTAAGAACAATTCCTTACAGGCTATTCACGGTAAAATGATCACTTTTGGAAGTCCTCTCATTTGGAATACTAGTCAATAGATGTATTTAATTTTGGCCTTGGACGTTAACTCCCGGGTGCGGTGGAATATACACACTGTGTTTGTTACTTACATGACAATATTTATTTTAAAAAGCTGGTTACAGGACAAAAAAAAAACTGAAATAAAAAGTAACGAGGTCCTCAAAAGTGCTCACTTTACCGTGAACAGCCTATACTAGGAATAATTGCCAACATAGCTTTTGTCACCCTATTTTTATTCATATTAATTATAAATGAAACATAATTTATTGATAAAATATAAGTAAAAGTTGAATTTAACAAGCAGACCTCCCGTGGCGCAGTTGGTTGGTGCGCCGCTGGTTTGGAGTGCGGGAGGCTCTGGGTTTGAATCCCAGGTAAGACATGGGTATTAATTTAAGTTAGGTCATAAGTTAGTCTGTAAACCGTCCCCTTCTAAGCTTTCAAGCATAAAACCGAGGGACGATAAATAGCCCTTTACAATTACAATTGCAATCAATTTAACAAAAAAAAAAGGTAATTTTATGCTAGTACATTGTAATTAGCTTCGTTCGAGTGTAGCTCGAGCGAAATTAATTTGAAAATTTCTTTACTGTTCAGAACAAACCCGGCATGGATGTGCAGTCTTTGTTCGGCTAGTGTTCAACAAGACCTCACAAGAACACGACAGCGCAGTTACAATGCTATTGCCAACGATAGAATTAATTTTTGTACAGCGCCACAAAGGAACATGATTGATTGTAAATCATTTTATACGATAAAGAACGTTTGATTGGGTCAACATCAGCTCGGCTCTCCATTGGTTGATGACCGGCCAATAATGAACGCTGTAAAGTACAGGGTAGTGTCCCGTGTGGTATGGACCAATAGGACGATGGTGAGTTCTAACGCAGACACCAACAGAACCGGTGTTCTTGCAGTAGTGGGATATAGGCGACTCACTTCTAATTTGTCTTCAAGTGCCAGTAATTCTGTGCAGACCACAATGTGTTAACAGAATAATAAAACGGTTGTGACACGTGAAATATTTAGGAAACAACCTAACACGTCGTACAAGGGGTTCATTCTTCAAAGGTCTGATTTAAAAAGTGTGGAGAAACCGCGAACAGAATACATGTGGAATTGCTGGGTCTGTGGTGGCGTGTTTGGTATAGGATTTTCACGGTAAAATGAGCACTTTCGAAAGCCCTGCTTAAGATCTATCTGTATGCACGTTATGTAAAGTTCCGCCTTACGTGGAATTAACGTTTTACATTAGCCTCATCACTTTATTCATGCGTCTGTCAAGTGATAGTGTGACATTATTAGAAAAGTGAATATTATAAAATCTGTTTATTTCTACACCTTGATGTATAAAAAAAAACAGAAAGAGAAATAAATAATTTGAGTTAACACAAAATGGTCACCTAACACTTTTTATTTGACGTTAAGGTAAGGAACTACTTTACCTCCATCGTTACCAACTTTACTGGACGCATGTCACCCTGTGCGCCCGTTGAAATATAATGTAGGTAGAAGCAGTGACTTTTTTCTAAGGTTGATTTCAAAAAGTGCTCACGTATCGCAAACAGTCTGTATCGGCGCAGTTCGTTGGCTCGTACCAGCGAGCGGCGGGTTTCGGGAAAATGGTAATGAAACTTCTAAAGAAGGGGGGGGGGGGTCTAGGGGGAGGGGGTACGGGGAATTCGGCCGCATTAGGGACACAGACGTATCGCGTCGCTGCGCCGCGCCGGCGAGTCACCCGTCTTGTTTACCTACCCGCGGGGCGGCAGGTGCTTGGCTCGCGACAAGGCCTAGTGAGTGCGCCCGCCCGCCACAGGGTACGCTACTGTCCGCTCCCCCCTCCCCCCCCCCCCCCATCTACGGAAAACTTCTACGATCCTTTATTCACTTGGGCTGCGCTCAAAAACGTTACTCCGGCCGGCGTTTGTTTTTCTTTATTCCCGAGTATTAATTCGAGCCTCTTCTTCAGATTGCATTCGTTTGCCATTGACACACTGAGGTCTGCATAAAATTACTGGCACTTGAGACAGTTTAGAAGTGAGTCACCTATATCCCACTACTGCAAGAACACCAGTTCTGTTGGTGTCTGTATTAGAACTCACCATCGTCCTATTGGTCCATACCACACCGGACACTACCCGGTACTTTACAGCGTTCATTATTGGCCGGTCATCAACCATTGGAGAGCCGAGCTGATGTTGACCCAATCAAACGTTCTTTATCGTATAAAATGATTTACAATCAATCATGTCCCTTTGTGGGGCTGTACAAAAATTAATTCTATCGTTGGCAATAGCATTGTAACTGCGCTGTCGTGTTCTTGTGAGGTCTTGTTGAACACTAGCCGAACAAAGACTGCACATCCATGCCGGGTTTGTTCTGAACAACAAAGAAATTTTCAAATTAGCTTCGCTTGAGCTACACTCGAGCATTGTCTACAAAGTGTTAAGGCCATGGGTGCATTAAAGCAGTATATTTGTATAATTTGTGTAATAACTTGTTTCACAGGAGTTTTTTTTTTTTTTTAATTTTGACTTGTCAAGACGTAAATGACAACTTTTAGCACTTTCTTACGTTGTTAGATATTCATTGCCGTCATTATTCTCGGAGCGCTGATTGCAGATAAGAAAAGAAAAATTCTTTATTTTCTTCCATCAGCGCTCTGAAAATAATAATGACAGCGAATATCTAACAACGTAAAAGGTGCTAAAATTTGTAATTTACCTATCGAAATGCCAACAATTTTTTAAAAATCCACTGTGAAACAAGTTATGACACAAATTATATAAATATACTGTTTTCATGCACCAATGGCCTTAACTTAGACAAGCTTGGTTTAATTTACAGAGATGAGAATCGCCCCTACCGTAAACAAAAATTCGTTCCACGTAACTTCTGTTCGTTTCTCGGCTAAATGGCTGCTTGACTTTCACTTTAAGTCTCAACTTTTCGAAATCGTTAAGTCAAGAGTGCTTGGGTCTATCTTCGAAAGCTCCATCGTGTCGAGCTTCACAAGAAACAACATGTCAGAAAGCAAAAGTAAAATCAAATCGTAAAGTCCAAACGCTAAAGTTTTATATTGTGTAAGGGCATTTACACCTCCCAGTCACAGAACAGAGCACTACACAGAGATGCAAATGGCGAGGCGGTCTATATCAAGTGGGCGAAATAATAATAATAATAATACATGTTTATCTTTGTGACGAAGTTAAGGTATTATCGCCATCTATTACACTTACCCACTTTACATAATGAAACATAACACTTACTTTTGAAGAAAAAAATTAATAAAAAAATCGAACAAAATTTACTGTCTACTATAAAATTAGAAAGTAGCTTATATGAAATATATAAAAGCAACATACGTAAAATAAAATAAAAGCTGATTAGTGACCTTACACAATTTTTCTTTTTAAGTATGTTTTATATATATATATATATATATATATATATATATATATATATATATATATATATATTATATATATATATATATATATATATATGCGTGTGTGTGTGTGTGAGCGCGCGCACACACACACATACACGCGTATACAAAATCACATACACGTATGACATATATTCACTTGCATATAATTGTAGCCTACTATTTGTGAAAATAAACTACAAGATAACATCGATTAGCAAAAATTATAACATTGCAATTTAGTTTAAGGATTTCTGATGGAGAGAAAATCACAGAAAAAAAAAACTATTTAAACATGGGACAAAGCAAAAATGATAATATCAGAAGTGTTATGATTGCTACATCTAAGATTATGCAATTTACCTAAACATATACACAAAAATAGCTATGCAGCGTTTACTCGCACATGTTCATTCACACACCTACATACATTAACAGCATAGGCCTATTTAATTACTCATTCTCTGATTGGCTGTTGTGGAATGAGTCTTGTGTCTGATTGGCTTCTGCTTCCCGGGAAACGTTGCCTAATGGCAATATTAAACTCAAAATACACGTACCTTTACTATATATTTTACCTTGGACCGTACTTTGACACGCTGCAGGTAACTCTGCGCCACTAGATGAACACTTCACAAATGCGTGGAACAATCGCATGCAGTTGAGTCAGAAAGGCAGTGACTTCACATCTAGGCGGCAACCAATGGCTAAATGACGCCGTCTCGAGTATGTAGAGTACTGCGAAGTCCAGCCTGATGCCAAATAATAACCCATTCAAACCCAGTTAAAACATGTATATATATTTACGGAAGTGTATGTAATTTCTTGTCTGTACTGCACACTGTGAAACTCAATGACAAATGACCCTACCTTTGGGTATATTATTCGGAAAGAATCCTACAGGTCTAGGTTATAATTTGTTCATATTACTGTAGCCCAACATATAGCTAGGGGTAGTGAAATTTCGCGAAATGATTTCGAGACAAAATATATTTCAAATCACTGTAGGGTCGTTTACCTTGCTTGATTGGCTGAATTACTTTTCGACACGTGTTAACTGTCTGAATGCGAATCACGTAGGAGCCTTGCTGATGTTGCCGAATTCTGAGTGGGGCGGAAATATGAAAACAACTTCTCAGGAAGACAGTAGCCAATAACAGTAGACTAACTGCTGTTGAGTGCTTGCAGTATTGAAGTCTACCGTGCACTCGTATTTTTTTTTTTGCGAAAAATCACTAGCTCTACAAATGGCGTATATCCCGTTGGTAGGGATATGTAAAATTCGCGATATTATGGCATCAGGCTGAACTTCACAGTACTGTTTGCACTACAGCCGATATATTTTCTCCATTGGCTGCGGAATACGCCTGAATTCACTCCCTTTCTGGATGAACTGCACGTAATTTGGGCACACAATTACGATGCGTTCATTTATTGGCGCACAGTTACCCAGGGCGTGTGTCACAAAAAAGTATAGTCCAATGACGAACGTGTTATGAAAGTACACATGGTTGAAGTCTAACGTGTCCCCAAATAATAACGCGAATTTCTCAGGTCTCTACTCATTGACTGTGACAATGAAACAAGTGTTGTGTCGAGTTATGTACAGCACGCATCATAAAATTTCATGTTTGCAACACCTGAAACCGGAAATTAGATTGGGCCTGAAAGGGATAACGCGAATTTCGCAGGTCCCTACTAATGGCCGAGCTCCCGGGCTAATAGATTGCCAGGTTCTCATTAGCGAAAGGCGACCCCGATCCGATATTGTTCTGGCGTGAGCGGTTGGACATCACGGAATAAGCGGCCTTTTCGGAACGGCTGCCTGAACCACGAACCACGGCTGCACGTGCCAGCAAAATGGCGGCACGGACCGGGAGCTCGTCGAAACGCCGTTCGTCAGTCAGCGCCCGGCCAATAAGAAACCGTTCGCAACACACAGAAACCAATCAGAGACGCAAAACCCCGTTTCCAACCTCGCGCAGCCAGTTAGAGAACGACTACACGGAGATTGGAGAGCGGAGAGATTATGGGAGGCTCCTAACGTCGAGGTCTTGAGAGTCGATGAGGGTGAAGGGAGGCGGGTGTGGCGCAGCGTCGGAATGCAAGGTGTGGGGGAAACGGGAGAGCCCCGAGAAAAGCCGCCGACCAGTGGAATCGCCCGGGACACGATATCCACATTCGTTAATCGGGGGGGGGGGCGACCGCGTCGGTAATCGAACCCGGCTCGCCTAGGTAGTATGCGAGTAGCCTAACCACTATACCACCACGACCCTACCATTGGCTGCGCCCACATTAAAGGAACCTCCTTGCCATTTTACTTCTGTATTCTTACCGATCCTGTAATGCAACAATGTTTCCACATTAAACTATACGGGTGATTTAAATTAAAGTTGCCATTTGAGGAGTTCCACCAAAATTCAGCATAAAGTAAATGTAATGTAGTATCAGTCAAACGATAGCAGAAGAGTTTTTAAAAATCTATTTTTATATATACTATTTTCCGCCTCGACTGTATTTTGTGTTGTGCTATACAATTGAGGTAAAAAAAATAAAGGATATAAAGGATATTAAGAACGTATGATGCAACATAATTTAAAATATTTAAATATTTATATAGGCTGTTCACGGTAAAGTGAGCACTTTTTAAGGCGCTGAATTTTTCCTTTTGGCAGATTTCTATGTTCCTGTCACTTTTTGATACAAACATTGTCCTGTGACAAACAAACGCAGTGTACACTTTTCTGCACTCCCAAAAGTTAATGTCTGAAGCTGTAATATATTATATATATTAGTGGTTAATGCCGGTTAGAAGGGACTTAAAATTCGCTCATTTTACCGTGAACAGTCTATATGCAGTTTTACTGTATGCATTTATGTAAATATCCATACACACACACGCGCGCGCGCGCCAGTTTGTCTTTGCTAGATTGCATTTATCGTAATTTGATGGCTGTGCGGTATGAATCTTTATAACCGTGGCATACTTAACTCCATTATGTAAACAGCTATAATTTTTTTACAAAGATGTTTATATGTTGTTAATGCAAAATTTATATAGTGAAACATATGTCAACTTAAACGCGAATCAGCATTTAGAGTCCTCGTGGGTGTAAGCTCGACTATGCGGGTCTTTTGATATTCTTTGCGCTTGCGTTAGTCTGTCAGTGATTTATTTTCATTCGACTTTACGAGACTATCCGTAAAATGTAAATTTTATTCCACTTAGCTTTTTCAGAAAGTATATTTAAAGTGAATCGTCACCCAAAAAATTCCTTGGATTAGAAGTGCACTTTCGAAAACCTTCCCTTCACAGAACAGTTTCGGAGTTAAAAGTTTGTTTATGGGGGGGGGGGGGGGCGTAGGGGGATTAAATTATGTTACTTGCAATAACTATTAGTAAGTTTTTTGTAGTATTATTTAACTTCTTCATTAAAAACAGTCGTATAAAAGATACAAAAATCAACAAAATACCGTAAGTGAAAAAAATTTTTTATCTCTTAATTGATGATCTATAGAAGTTGATCTTACCTTAATAGAAAGACGGAAATATTCTTCGCCGATGAAATTTTACCAGTTTGAAAAGCAGCATTAACAAATAGCATCTCGTGAGCACGCAAGAGAGCTATATATTTCTTTTAAATTCTAATTTATTATTTGATATACCTGTGTTCGGAGTATTTACTGCCAGAAAATATCAATACAAAATATGACTTAAGCTCCTGCGTCCCCCCAACACAATAAGATGGCAGATTAAAAGTATTAATCGCCGCAGTCACAATTTACAGAGAACCACATTGAGGTCCGTAAAAAACGCAAGAGAATATGAACACGACGGCCTTGTTATAACAAAACAATCACACTGATGCATAGAAACGAGCGATCGCGTTAATGTCCGTGGTTATAAAAGTGCTTTACCATGATTTACGGTATCTCCGAAAGGTCTGATTTTCCCCGGAAATTAATGGTAACCGAAGAAATCTGGAATTTCTGGTTCCGCAACGGTCGCGGAACACGTTTGTATTCTGTAAAGTTCTCGCGGAGGATCGAACGTATTTATTTCACGTGTTTGAGCCAACTACGGAACAGGCTTACCAAGGTTTCTGTATATTAAGCAGCTGAATTCCTGTTTAACGTCATATAATATTTTGACTCGGTCGACGAATGCTCTCTTGGTAGGTTGCTCGTTTAGAATATCTGAACACCCTAGAGTTAATGATACCTATGCTAAGGCAGTGACATTATTGTTTTCGTTACTAGGCTAACTTTAATCTAATTTAACGTATCTGAAAATATGGAATGTTAGGCGTTCATGCATGAAAACGTAAACAGTGATACAGAAACGAAATGTTTTCGTCCTAAACATGGGGCCGCGGCGATGCAAGTGGTCAGATTGTTTACCCCCGACCTAAACGAACGGGGTTCGATTCTCCGGTGGGTGTCGTTCCCAGATGTTCGCACGCGGGAATCGTGCCGGACGATGCCGCTGGTTGGAGGGGATTCCTCGGGGGTGTCCCATTTTCCCCATTCCAGCGCTGCTCCACACTCACCTCATCGGTCCCGAGACCCAGATGTCAAAAGCCGCCCAAATCTCTCCTCTCCTCTCGTCCTAAACACTGGGCAAATAAGTATCTCTCGTCGAATGAGGGATATTAACATGAATTGTGTGATTGACGGCAGACAAAATCACTGTAAATCAGAAGGTAAAATGGTTAGAACTGGCAATGCCAATAAAAATTTTCAGAATGGCTTGATACCATACCAATAGGTGGTGGTTTATCGCGGGAAAAGTCGACTGTTTGTTAGGATTCAACGTACTGTACACACGTGTTAAGGCTTTCTTTCCTTATTGGCTGTCATACATGTATGATGATACCGCCACTTTTCACTTGACCAATGAGGATTCTAATACTACAAGGCAAAACGTTCGTGGTTGGTCCGCAAACAACTTAACTGAGTCAAAACCTTGTTAATATAATCATGAAAGATGAAACTAGTTAGAGTGTTATAGAAGATATGTTGACTCATAAAATTTTCGCGATTTTCCATCATCTCTAACCATACCACCACAAGGTATAAAGGTATTACAAGTTGGAGTGTATTTGTGGCACAAAAAAAATCACATTTAAATGTCCCACTATTTCAGTAGGATATTTAATATAGTCAGTGGTGCCAATTGAAATAGAAGGAAATATAAATAACACTGACAAATTCTGTGCCACAAATTCCCCCCTCTCGACCTTATGCTAAAAGTCACCCCTGCTTACGGTACGCATGTTTTGGTATCTTATGGTACGGTACATCATTACAATAACCTGCGTGGTGAACAGTACTGCTTCGAACACTTCAGTTCCTTGAAATAGTGTTGAGAACTTATGAAAATGGTCCCTGATTATGCGGAGATCGGACGCGACAAGATGATCACAAAAGTCTTCAGCAAGTTTGCAACTCCTCCCATCACAGATATCCCCAAATTCGTCTTAAAACGGGAACATATGCTTCAAAATTTCACAGTGTACTTTCAATGTAAAAGCTGATGACTGTCAAAGTTCTGTAAAAAAATATATATCCAGATACATAATTTCTTCATTATCTACAGGCATTACAACGCTTGCAGCAAGTAACTCTGTTTGTTTCTAATGATTTTTGGACATTAAAAACACACAGAGATAAGATTACCGTAATCATATAGCTGGCGGTACCTTTAACAATTTGTACTCTATGCTCGAGTGCAGCTCGAGCAAACCTAATTGAAAAATTTCTTTGTTGTTCATAACAAAACTCGCATGGATATGCAGGGTTTGTTCGGCTAGTGTTTAACATTACTTCACAAGAACACGGCAGCGCAGTAACAATGATATTGCTTACGATAGCATTTCTTTTCTGTATAGCGACACAAGGGACATTATTGAATGCAGATCCATTTATACCATGAAGGACATTTTATTGGGTCGATATCCGCTCGGCTCTTCATTGGTTCATGAACGGCTAATAATTAACGCTGTAAAGTACAGGGTAGTGTCCGGTGTGGTATGGACCAATAGGACGATGGTGAGTTCTAACACAGGCACCAACAGAACCGGTGTTCTTGCAGTAGTGGATACAGGTGACTCACTTCTAATTTGTCTTAAGTGCCAATAAATTTGTGCAGACATCAATGTGTTAATGTTGGAGTGTCCATTCTCTGAGCGGCTGCGCGAGGCTCTGGGTAGAGACCTGGTATCTGATTGGCAGAGACCTGCAAAATTCGTGTCATTATTTAAGGACAGGCTGCACTCCACGTTACTGTGCGTCTGACCAACTTCGGCCATTGGCCAAAAATATGTTTGGCAAGCCTCAGAGAACTCTTGAGCTAACAATACAAGTTCAGCGTTGGAGTAGCCAATCTCTTTTGATGACATCAAGCAGATACGTGACGTTCATTACAGTTCAGCGGCCAATGAAACCACGAATTGTGGTCACTTGTTTATCAGTATGGACCTGCGAAATTCGCGTTATTATTTGGTATCAGGCTTAACTTCACAGTACTTTATTTACTCGAGCCGGCGTCATTTTTCCATTGTTTGCCGCCTAGATGTGAAGTCACTGCCTTTCTGACTGAACTGCATGTGATTGGGGCACACACTTGTGAACGTGTTCATATATTGGAGCAGAGTTACCTGGGGCGTGTCAAACAAAGTACGGTCTAATGTAAAATATATAGTAAAGGCACGTGTATTTTGAGTTTAATGTGTCTCGAAATAATAACGCGAATTTTGCAGGTCTCTATTTATAAGAGAGTGGAGTCTATCATGTCACCGGAAGATAAAGCGAATTTTGCACATCTCTAGTTATAACGTTTAGCACACGAATCGCCAAGGCTCAGAGCCGGAGTTAAGGAAACGTGAGTGGCTCGGTCAAATGTGGAAACGACACCAGCAGCCAATGTAGGTAGGACAACATCCGAGGTGTATTTACAGTATTGAAGTACCTAGTCCTGCGATTTTTTTTTCGCGAAAAATCAAGGGCCTAAGTGTTCTACAACGAGATAGAGGTACAGTTGCATGCGCCAAATAAATTTATCTGAAAAAAATTGTTTCTACCGAACAATATTTTGTTCACACAACTGATCTGCACTTGTTACATTCCCGAATTCGTTCCATAGAAACAAGTACACTTTTCGAAATAATCTAGTCATCCGGATACCTATGTAGTTGTCTCTACATCTTGTACGTACATGTATCTAGTACACACAAACATTTTGCAAGTACATGGTAGGTAGGTAAGTATTAACGTCTCGTTGACAAGTGAAGTAATTAGAGACGGATTTGTAAGTACACGCGTTTAATCAGTTTGCTTGCATAAACTTTATAAAGGTCATGACACAGTCAGACGATGCAGTATGTGACTGAACTGACAGAGCGAGAAACAGAGAGAAAGAGAGAGAAAGGGAGAAAAAGAGAGAGAGAGAGAAAGTTAGAGAAGAAGAGAGAGAAAGAGAAAACGAGAGAAAGAGAGAGAAAGAGAAAAAGAGATAGAGGGGAAGAGAGGCAAAGAGAAAAGAGAGAAAGACAGAGAGAAAGAGAGAGAGAAAATTGTATTATATTTTTATTTAGCCTATATATATATGTTTCAAATGTAATTTTTTTTTCTTTTCAGGCATTATAATATTTTACATTTCTGTAATACGTCTTGTTACACGTTTTAGTTTTTGTTTATTCTCAAGTATTTCGAACTCTGTGAGTGTGAGTGAGTGAAGAGATTTGGGCGGCTCTTAACAGCGAGGTCTTGAGAGCTTATGAGGGTGATCGAGGTGAGTATGGAGCAGTGCTGGAATGAAGGGGGGGGGAAACGGGAGATCCCTGAGAAAACTCGTCGACCGATGGCGGCGTTCGCCGCGATTCCCACATGCGAAAATCCGGGAGTGACCCGTTTGAACTCTATGGGATTTTGACATTTTATAATATTTCATTTTAACTTATATTTATGTATGTAATATCTTTTTCTTTGTTTTTTTTTAATTCAATGCGAATTTTGTGATTTGAATTTTATTTTTGTTAGAAATATTAGTGCTGTTAGAGTTGCATTTTATTAGTTAGTTTTGTGGTTTTGTTTTGAATTTTTCGGTTCGAACGTCCAGTTGCTGCAACGTTCGTACTGAATATTTTAATTTGGGTCGGGGTGGATTATTTGAGAGAGGAACTCGCTTTAAAGTTGTTTATTTTAAATTTCATTAAGAATGAGTACTTTCCCGTGAAGATTCATACCCTACACAAATTCGTTACGTTCCGTTGCAGACAATGGGCAGTTAATTTCTGAATATAATTCAAGTTAAAATATTTCTTTAATTAAATTTTTTCTAAGTTGAAGAGGGGGAAGCCCCTTCCCCCTCAAAAACCCCGCAAAACACACCCGAAAAACAAAACATTGAAAACAATATTTTAAGAAAACATATTCTGTAATTGTCTGGAACGGTATAAATTGCCTCTCGTTAGTAACGTGCTACTGCTGACAGTGTCAGGCTACACGGGATAAACTAACTAAGCTTACTCATTTTATTTTATATCGCGGAAGCTGACCACCTTCGCAGACAGCTGCAGCGGAAACGCACCGAGGTCAAAGTCAGTTAGGCCAGGTGCAAAGCAGTAGAGTAGGTCAGAGAATGCAGGTAGGAGACGGTCCACAATAAGAATGACAAGGTCTTCAGACCACAGAGTATATATTTGTCGTGTTGCTACGCTCTTCGAGAGCATAGTGCGCTCAAAGTCTATCATGTAACTGTTAATCTATTAATCTGTTCACATTCTCATGTTCTTTAACTACTTATATTTTTGACGTGTTATATGACCGGATCATGATTAAGGACACTGAAGCACCTTAAGCCTTTTAGTTCATATTTAGGCGAAACACTGCTAAATTGTAGGCAATATAAAATTAATAATATTAATATAGCGAAATTTCTCGTTTGCATGTATCTTATTTACGATTAACGAAATTCGCGATTTTGAAGTTGTTATACATGAGGTATAATATAACTAAATAGCTAACCGATTTGAAAAATTGTAGTTCAAAACAGTACGCCAAAATACGTCTAGAATTTTTGTACGAGAAGTTCTTACAGGTTTTCATAAGCCGCTTCCGAGTTCGTTTTGGTAATTAAGGGTATTAGAACTCGAACGACACCGAGCAGCGCTCTAAGTGTTCAGTTTAGGAACTGCATTCTCGAATGTTTCGATATTTCTTTGTTACTTAGGCAGCGGAAAAAAGAAGAAGAAAATTTACAAGCACAGTACTCTGATTCACTTGTGATTCGTGGTTCAATTTTCCTTCATCGCTGTTGTTTTGAATTCGCGTAATTTGCACGACAAAAGCCGTGAAATAAGACATAAACAACAACAGGCACTTCTGTGGAGGTATGTGGACAATTAGTGTGCTTCTCCAACTCTGTAAACCTCGACCACGAACCCCCAAATGTTTAGGACCTAAACGTGGTCACGTGATCGTTACGATAACCTGAATAATGATGTCGTAGTTGATTCAGACATGGCTCAAGTGTGGAAATTCATGGAAAATCGTGTATTGATGTCAAATTATTATTATTTTTTTGTAGTTTACATTTGCTGTAATGGCTTTGACTTTCGCAAAGAAGTCAGTTCAGTTTCTGCATATCTGTTAAAGGTTAGTGCTAGCTAAGGCCGCCATTTTTTTTTCTCGCGAAAAGATTTACGCCGAGACTTAAGACTTCAATATCCTGTGCGCACACTCGCAGTCTTCATTTGACTATTGGTCGCTTTTCTTTTGTGTGAAGACAGTCTGTTATATGGGTGAGCCAATCAGAATTAAGTTGCTCCGATACTGACCGTCTCTGATTCGCGGACAAACACACAAGATGAGTAACAATTCAAATGATCCAATCACGAAAGTGGTTTTGAACTAAAGTGTGTTGGAACATAACTTGTCCTGAAATATTTTCGCTTACATCATAAAACCACAAAAAAAAAAAAGCTGTTCTAGGAGGTAACTGTACAAAAACCACACAGACTAAAATACAGTACGATCGAAATCATTATTTTGTGTGTGTACAACAAATTTATTAGTTTTTCAGGCAATCACGAAATCATGAAGTGAAGGGTGCTCCACACTCTTAACAAAAAGGGATTTACAACGTGTAAATCGGGAAGGGAATTCTATCACGGCTGGGAAGGATAGACTCGCATATGAACGGCAAATGTAAATCCAATGTACAGATAAGCGTAGAGGGGGAGGAGGTAAGTTCAAAGGCTGCTGCAGGCGAGATTTTCTCAGAGTGAGCAGGCAGGATTCCCCAACAGCAGAAACCAAATATTTTGAGGCTAATTAAAGAGACGGCTGGGAATGTTTGATTGTTTGAAGTGCCAGGGGGTTGAACTGGCAAGGGGGGGGGGGGGTAGTGGGTGTTAAAGGGGAAGGGGGGGAGGGGGTTCATCAGAGACCTTCCCTAGCGGACATCAGGCCCGTTCCCACCGATCAAAGCACTCCTCTGGTCGCTGATTCCGCCCGCCGCCGCTGGCAGCGCTGCCGGGCCGCGCGCAACAAGGGCTTAAGCCCACCGTGCCAGCCACGGGCCGCGCAGAATACTTGAGCATGCAGAAGTGGAGCAGTGCCTTCCGCCTCAGACTACGCCCGCACGCCAGCAAAATGGCGTCACTGCACTGGCATAAAATATAGCTGTAGGAACTATTTAGACTACAGAAATAAGGACGGCCATCTAACGAGTTGCAGGTACCATCTGAATAATGTCAACACAGAGAGCAATACCCGAGGGGGTGGCCTGGTCTGTGGATGTGCATGATAATAATATGCAGCCTGTCCGCCATGTTGTGACACTCACAATATTGGATACCTAACCTGTCAAAATTGAAACGAAACCGTTGTATCCGGACACAATGGTATTTAGCATGATAGTTTAACTTAATTACTTGTTATTCGTTTAAAAACTTCCACACTTTACATGCATTTAATAAGAACACCTGTCTCAAAATATTCTATGTTTGGGGTGTCACGCTCATAGACTATGCCAAAGGACGAAAATGGAGCTTCTAGAACGCCATAGCATTTAATATCCTGTTATTGATACCTCTATGGTAATACCAACAAAACTCTTTGTGTATTTCTCTGTGGTTGTATTTGCTATTACTGTAGGTACATGTTTGTTCCAGCAGAGCACTGGGTTCCTTCTCCAAGGCAGATAGTACCTCCAACAGAACAACGATAACAATATCCAGACTGTCCCCACAACTAGTGAGTGAAGATATTTGGGCGGCTCTTAACATAGAGATCTTGAGAGCCGATCCCACAACAAATAGAATAATATCTAACAGGTGTTATTTCGCTACTACAGAAAATTTCTGTAATCGGGTTTGAAGGTAGCGGCAACAGACTATTCTTTTTAGGTTATTACGATCCTAATATTGACGTTGGGAACATTCCGAATATTGATGAAGTTGTTGTGTTGGAGGTACTATCTGGTTTGTAGTAGGATAGTAGTGTGTTAAAGTTCGTCCTAATATTGACGTTGGGAACATTCCGAATATTGATGGAGTTGTTGTGTTGGAGGTACTATCTAGTTTGTAGTAGGATAGTAGTGTGTTAAAGTTCGTCCTGAGGCAGTGCATTTCAAACGAGACAAAAACGGGATCCGAGATAAGACTCAGGAGCCGACCGCCCGCCATGTTGTGACGTCACCAGGCCACAATATCGGATATGGGTGACTTTGACCTTGACCTCGCACACGAGACATCGACCCGTTCCCATGATGTTGGATGACGTTAAAGTAAAAAAATCGCAAAATATTCTAAGAAAATATTTAAAATCTGAAAAAGTTGCAGTACTGATCCCGGAAGACATGTTGGATTTTGAAGATCTCAACCTTGACCCAGGGTGACCTTGACCATGACCCCACGTGGCAATTAAATCGAAAATAAAAATATCTTAATTTTGTTAAAAAAATTAAAAAATCGAGAGAAATTAAATTTTTGAAAACGAGTGCCACCTTGAATTAATCAGGTAACCTTGACTACATGCAATTATAAAAATTAAAAATTTTAAAAATATATTTAAAATATTTCGAAAAGGGAAGCTTACGTTATTGTCCACGTCCATCATATTGGATATCTGTGACCTTGCCGTGACCCCACGCAAACGTGAACCCGAAAAAATCAACAAAAATGGTTAAAAATCCGGGGAAAAATTTAAATAAAAAAAATTAAAAATTTTAGAATTTTTGCAAAATGGGCAGAGTTCGAAACAAAGATGATGGAGCGCACAGCCTCCCAGCACGACGACTAGTATATGACTGACCCCACCATCAACCCCACTAATTTTTATATCTTATTTAATTAACCCCTACATTCCACCCCTAAATTCAATTGAATGTCTAGTCAACCACTCACACCCACCCAACTACCCTCTCTAGTGAATCATGGGCTCACTTCACACCCCCTTATTACTAGTATTCGCTTGACTTTCCGCCCCCCCCCCAACTCCTTTACGACCACCCACCATTTTCACACTACAGCTTCACCCCCACCACTACAGCGCGAACACTACCACTACCTTGCATCACAGGTGCAGCAAGTGAAACAGTCAAGCACTAACTCTCTACTCGAAAATTAAACAAGTCTCTAATAAAGGTAAAATACACGGTGGACAGCTGTCGCGTACATGCCGAACGGCAAATAATCGTGGATTATCAGCGGACACCACGGCAAAAAGATTATAGACTGTTCACGGTAAAATGAGCACTTTCGAAAGCCCTGCTTAAGATCTACTTGTATACACGTTGTGTATTCCTCCGCTTTATGTAAAATTAACATTGCCGTGGGCCCCATCACTTTATACATGTATCGGTTAAATGAAACGGTGAAATTATTAAGAAAGCAGATACCTTACAAATCTACTCATTTTAACATTTCGATGCAGAAAGCTAAAGAAATAGTTTTAAGATATCACAAATGGTTTCCTAAAACTTTTTATTCGACGTTAAGATATGTAACTACTTTCCATCTATCGTTACCAACTTTACTGGGCGAATGTCACTCAGTGCGCCCATTGAAATATATGCATGCAGGGGCAGTGACTTTTTTCTAAGGTTCATTTCTAAAGTGCTCACTTTATCGGTAACAGCCTTTATCACCCTGCAACACAAAAATAACATAGAGTAAAGATGAGGTAGGCCGATTTTTCGCCTTCTGCGCATGTACCCAAAATTGACCTACCCAAACCAACACAACTTTCAAAGTCACATGGTCAACAGTGATGGCCGTAATTGTATCTTAATTTTCGGAATATGAGCACATTTATATAAATGAAATATTTTTACCTATTTGAATTTAATCAAACTGCAGTGAAAGCTGCTTGGAAAAAATATACAAACATATAATAGCACTTGTTTAATACGGTGTTCTAACCTTAAATCTTATTAATGTCGATTGTGGTAGTCGTATTTGCATAAAAGCAGTTGTGCTCGGACATGGAGACTGATTCTGAGCAGCTAGCGTGATTACTCTATAACGTATTCACTCTACTAGAAAGAGTACGCGCAGAGAAACCACATAGATGGCATACGAATACGATTTACTTGGTTTTCGGGAGCCGCTAACGACCAGCTAATAACGCCACTAACAGTCCTTTTTTTTAAAGGCAAACATGACGTGTGCTCGGGTCATGGTCGACAGAGCTCATGTTGCACAAGTTACGCACGATTTTTTTTCTTGTGAAGGCGCTTTTACTCGTGAAACCAAACGTGAAACTGCTTCTTACTGGTTAAACACGCGATTTGAATTGTCTTATATCAATTAGAGGGTTAATTTTGAGGAGGAGCACAAAAGACCAAAATAATCAGTATACCTCATCTTTAGTCTGTTATCTAAAACACTTCTTAGTTCACACTTATGTATTGTGACGATGTATATAAACAACTAATCGCTTTATGAATTTGTAAAAGTACACTGTAAAAAAAATCCTGGTAAACATCTTAAACTGTAATGGAAGTTTTTAACCTATACAGTGTATGGAAATAGTACTACATGTCAGGCTGGACATATGGGAACGTTCAACATCGCAACTATACTAAGTTGGGAACTTCCCTATACATTTGACTCTTTCCTGAGCAACTGTAGGAACGCTACCATGCATGTATTGGAAAATAATTTCCTATTCACGCTTTGTCACTGTACGGATACAACGATGCGGTAAACTTACAAATAAAATCTTAGTGTTTACTATCAGAGCTAAAATAGTGATTAACAATCAACCGATATACAACAAGTCTCCAGTTTTACTTACCTCTGTTGTGAATTATCCTTTAATGAAGATAACGAAGTAAAGAGGAAGATTCGCCGATTTCAATATATTTGTGGAACAATTCGACGAACAGTTGAAGGTATAATCCGACAGGAGACCCAACTAAAATTTTATAGAACGATGTCTGTACCGGCTCTGATGTATGGTAGTGAAACGTGGGTAAATAAAGTACAATACAGAAAAATAAATCATTAGAAATGAAGTTCCTTAGATCAGTGATAAGATATTCCCTGAATGATAGAAGAAGGAATGAAGAAATTAGACAACTATATTCTATTTGTGTGATAGAATTTCCGAAAAAAAAGGGGAGGGGGGTAAATTGGAAAGATCACGTTCAAAGGTTGGATAACCACAGGTTTCCGAAGCTTGCCCTGGAATAGCATCCTACTGGAAGAAGCAATATTGGCCGACCCATGAAGAGATGGTCTGAAATCTGATGTCGGAACAGGCTAAGAGCCTATCCATGAAGAGGAAGTAAGTAATTAAGTAAGTGTACTGCTTCTGCTTTTGGTAAACCTTGTTTCCTCTGTCAACGCAGAGTGGGTTTCTTCTGTGATGCAAAGAGTGAAGAACTATATATGCTCTGTCATGAGCAAGGGAAGGAATAGCCTCTTCGAAATCCTTCGCACGTACCACGGTTATTTTGACCGCCTCAGATGTGTCGTGAGTTTGCAAATGATGTCAACCGTGTTGGAGTTTCGGAAGTAATTTTATTGGTTTTTTTTTTTTACTCCGTTCGGACATGAAGTGTTCAAATCGTCTAATATTTCTATGTGCACTGTACTTGTGTCTGGCGTACTTTATGCAGCCAGTTAAAAGCGTGCAAATACGTTTCCGTCAGTCATCCATAAACGACAGGTGTGGTAACTTAAACGAGTCAGATTATAGCCTGTTCAAGGTAAACCGAGAACTTTTGA
Organism: Dryococelus australis; assembly: GCA_029891345.1. Taxonomy (NCBI): domain Eukaryota; kingdom Metazoa; phylum Arthropoda; class Insecta; order Phasmatodea; family Phasmatidae; genus Dryococelus; species Dryococelus australis. Next base: position 32,081,989 of record CM057006.1, read on the forward strand.
AAGCCCTGCTTAAGATCTACTTGTATATACAGTGTATATAACTAGATTGAGATATTTGGACATTCGGCATTGCGAGTAGATGTCTGTTATGGAAAAACAGGACTGAGCATAAAACAAAGCCTAAATAAGACAGACGAAAAAATAAATACTTGTCTACAACACTGTGAAATTCCCATAGGGAATACAGTAGAAAAAAAAAAAAACAGAACAACTACTAATTACGAAAAAATAAATGCATATATACACGACCAACAGATAACACATGGAAAACAACACGGTCTAGAAACCTGCTTGAAAAAGTTAGGACAACACAGACAAAATAAGTAGGAACAAAATGGGACAACACAGCAAAGAAACACACTGCAACACAGCAGTTTTACCAGGCGCGTCAAAATGCAAACCAGGTATGCTGTAGTCAAGAAACACCATGAAACACCAGGAAACACCATGAAGGAATTGAGTCAATTAAAACAAAACAAAAAGCTAAACGCGGATAGTATATTAGTTTTCCGTATTTAGCTTGCGCAATACAGAACGTATACCGTATTTGCGTAAACATAGTAAGCACATATCTTGCGTAAGGCTCTTAACTAATCGCACCAAGCTTCTACATATACACTAAATATAAATTGATACAAAAATATTATTTTGTAGCAAACTTTATTACGGCTGTTCGACCACATCTCGCAAGTCATACAAATGCTGTAACTACTCCTATAAAGACCTTATCTTTTTAATTCATTTATTAATAAAAGCTTGGTTTTAAAGGTTTCTTTTTCAGTTAATTTATTTTTCACTTTTTAGTCTCGCCAATTTTTTATTATGTAGGTAGACTATTTATACTTTCACAGACTCGTCCGTCATCGGTATCGCTTGCGATCAGGCGAGGTTCAGTGCACTCTTTTTTTTTTAGCGGGAAGTTGAACCGGCATGCTGAATATTCATTATTCATCTTACACGTGTGTGTATGTCGATGTGTTTGACATTTCAATACGAGCTCACGCAGATCGGAATCTTCAAATGGTATTTCACACACACACACACGATCATTTGAACTTATATATATATATATATATATATATATATATATATATATATATATATATATATATATATATATATATATATATTCCAGGGAATCTAACTCTTGACATGGCTGTCGCTTTGAAGGCCGCGTGAAAAACAAAACCCGCTCCAAAGAAGCGGCGTTGCTACATCTGGGGAGTGACAAGTAATTATTATGAGCTGCCTGATGCATTACGGTACTCTCAGTTCAACATTAAAAGCATTCGTCTTCAGCTCACATCCTCACAAAGAGTAATTAGGCATACTTTTAATTATAAGGAGTATGCCCGAGGTATATTCTGATCGCATGCTTGTCGCACTGCTCGTAATCAACTCGTGACTTTTTTGAACGAATGCGCCGAGTCCAGCTATAACTTTACTTGTCTCCTGCGTTCTACTCGCTTGTCACTCTCTTGCGCTCATTACACAACATGTCACGTCCGGATTATTCTCGGTTCTAACGAAACGCTGGAAACCAAGAGTGGGTGAAGAACTTTGGGCGGCTAACAGCAAGCCGATGAGGGTGATTGAAGTGATTCTAGAGCAGCGCGGAATGAAAAGACGGGGGAACGGGAGATACCCGAGAAAACCCGCCGAACAGAGGCATCGTCCGGCACGATTCCCACATGCAAAAATCGGGGAGTGACCCGGCCAGGGATTGAACCCGGTTCGCCTTAGTGGGAGGCGAGCAGGCTAACCGCTTAGCCACCGCGGCCCCCTGTACCTATGGCACTTTCAGCTTTGACATTATTATTTCACTGGTAGAAAGTCTGTAAAGGCTGTTCACGGTAAAGTGAGCAGTTTTGAAATCAACCTTTGAAAAATGACACTGCCCCTACCTGCGTATATTTTAATGAGCAGACTCACTGGCATGGGGTCAGTAAAGTTGGTAACTACGGAGGGAAAGTAGTTCCATGTCTCAACGTTGAATATATGTGTTAGAAAAACATCTGGGAATACTGAAATTATATCTTTTATTTTCTCTTTTTTTAAGTGCATGCATGTGTAGGTATTAGCAAACTTTGCTTATAATATCACATTTTTATTTGACCGACGCATGAATGTGACTAGTCTTATGCCAATGTTAATTTTACAAGTGGTGGAAGAATACACAATGTCCACACAGATAGACCTTAAGCAGGGCTTTCAAAAGTGCTCACTTGAACGTAAACTGTCTTTAGAAAGATCCAGTGCAGGGCCCTTCAGTAGTCCTGTGTGTGCCTGATGTCCATATTTTGAGACACAGCGTCTTGAAGAAGCCGTTTTTAGCCAATTTGTGGTGTTTCTTGCGTGCGTGACATTTTGAAAGTATTCAACAGCCTTCGTCAGAAGAGTGCGTTTGTTTCGTACATCAGTACATTGGACGCACGTTTGATATTTTCGTGAGAAAACGTGTATTTAAAATACTCTGGAACGCAGCTCAAGCGACAGCTAGGCGGGAACCTTAAGATCCACTTGTATGCACATAATGTGGACTTCCATCGTCAAAATTAGCATTGGCATGTGTCCTATATCTTTATTCATGTGTCGGTTAAGGCAAATGGTGCACGAAATCAGTATATTTAGGCGACGTTCGTTATAAATAGTTTTTCGGAGGGTTTATCGAAATTTTTGGCACGATAAGACGTAAATAATAATTTTTTAACAATTTCTTGCATTGTAAAATATTTACTAGCTTTATTATTCTGTGAGCACTGATGGAAGATGAGAAATAAGATATTCTTTATTATCTTCGATCAGTGCTCTGATGGTGGTAAAGGTAGTGAATATCTACCACTGTGTAATATTTCAGAATATTACAGGATGCAAAGAATTTTCTAATGACTAATATGTTAGCATTAAAATTTTAAATTATTTTGTTTGCATTTCAGTTCAATGCTATGTACATATAGCTGTGAAAACTCTGTTTAATTAGATCATCCCTCCATTCAGTTTAACATTTGCTATTCAACAATTATATCTGGAGTTATGTTACTTTTGTCTGAGTTACCTAGGGAAACATTGAAAAAAAATCCGGAAGTCAAAAATAATAATCAAGGAAAAGGAAATTTTTGAATGTCTGGAATAATTATCACTGCATGTAGATAAAATGTTTTGCAGTCTTTCGCACTGAATGTTAATAGCGCTATCCAGCATTTTGAAGACATAATTTTGCATTTCGAGAAGAGTTGAGTAAAATGATGTGTCGAGATGTTCTGTTGAAGTGATTCTGCAACTGTGGGAATTCAATCCGGAGGTATCTACTGGAGTTTAGAGCCCATGGTGAGATGGTCAACATGCAGGATGGACTTCGTTAGGGCATCTTCTGTTCCAGCTCTCATCGATTAAGTCTTATTAAGGTGAACTCCACCCATTAATATATCTTCAGCGGGACTGTAAGAAAGTTTGTATCCCACTTCGATCCTGTGTCCCAGAAGTCCCATTTTAAGAATTCGTTTAATTAAGGACTAGCTGACAGTTTTTAATAAATTCTTGACAGTGAAAACAGTTTCTTTTAAATATATTAATAGAAAAGACTAACATCAAATATCTATAAACTATTTTCTCGATTTGAAATAATTTAAATACCCATATATTCTTCTAATCACATGCTGTAAGGAAGGATGCAGAGAGTGTTTAGTATTCATCTTTCAAAATTCTGATACCAGTCCGAAGTGAGCAGAATCTTAATTTATCTTTTTATCGTTAATACACATGTTCTATCTGCTGCTTAAATTTCATTAAATTAACATAATTACTTTGTTCTTTTCTTTAGTAGTCGTTTAATATTAATTAGGATCTATTAAAATATGGGTTGATGTTTTGTGGAATAATCTGGTTGGAAATGTTAATTTTTGTATATTCAGAGTGATATATCTTCTTATTAGATATTTACTCTTGGCGCCCATATGTCCTGTAGATGAAATTTTATTTGTTATATTTTCTATAATAATTCCTAACATAAAACACTTGACAGATTGTCACCCGTACGAGGGATCACAGATATACAAGGATATGAGTGACGTTCGTCGTATCTGTATTCTAAAACATAAAAATAAAAATAAATAAATATATATTATATTTCAAAACTGCAAGGAGGTGTTCTAAGTCATTCTTTATGTAGTATCGTGTCAAAAAATTTGAAAAATTATCTGAAAAACAAATTTTGACCAAAATTAAGGTAAATACACGGCGTCCATGCACCATTGACCTTAACTGAATATATCAGATAGCCAGAACGGGAAATATTTTATAAGTTTGCTTGTTCTTATACTTATGTGTATTAAAAAAATCAGATAGCAAAAAAAAAAAAAAAGAAAGAAATTATTATTTACAAATGTTATGTGCCACTTTTAATTCAACTTTAAGATATAGAACTACTTTTGCTCCATTATTACCAACTTAATCCTTTCAGACCCACTTTAAATTACGGTTTCAGAGGTTGCAAACAAGAAATGTTATGATGCGTGCTGTACATAAGTCGACACGACACTTGTTTCGTTGTCGCAGCCAACGAGATGTAGGCTGTATGTTCGACTACACTAATATGGACCAGTTATGACATACCCCAGCAAGACGGTTCGCGAATCACTTGCCCACAGGTAAGATTATTGGTCATTGAGTTTCACAGTGCGCAGCAATGACGCAAGATTACCTAGACGTGCGTAACGAACACAGTTGTGTACACTGGGTCCGAATGGGTTGAGAGCGGGAGGGACCCCCCCGCGTCCAAGGTCAAGAAGCGAGGGAGCGATATGGGCGGCACTTAACACCCACCCGCACTCCTAGCGCCTCGTCGCTCCTACGCGCAGGACGTGAAGTGTTTCCGTCGTGACGCTGTGCCGTGCAGATTAGATCTGCAACATAGGGGGCTTTATTACACGCGTTGAAAGATCACGGATTGAACCTCGCACTTATCTTAGTACTTTTATCCTGCCGCTTAAGTAAATTGCGTACGCAAAGCTTCAAAAAATGTGATATTTGGCCATTTTCTCGAGTTTCCCCCCCCCCCCCTCCAAGAATCCACTTAATATGACAAAGTAAAAAATAACAGGCGCACATATAAATTGATTTTTTTTTTTTTATATTTTCTGACAAAAAAGGCGTATTTGTAGAACATTTATTTACCGAGATACGCGTACTCACGCAAGCATCTTTTTCACAGAAAATGCCGGGTTCCATCCCACTCTTAACTGAGCGCGGGGCAGTCAACGTGCTTGTCAATCATTTGTGCTACGGGCACTGAAATGCTCGATTAACCGTGAACAGCACGTAGTAGTTAGGTCATACGTCTTACGTTTTCAGAACGAATTATCTGACGAAGCTAGTACCCGGAGGTCATGACGACACAATATAAACAAAAAACAAACTCGTTTCAGATGCAATTTATTACAAGTAATGGCGACACGTGTAGCAAACCTTTATCCTGGATTCGCAACCGTCCGTCGCACCCGTCCGTCAGTAATCCGTCTGTTTTTCGTCCGTCAGTTGAAAGCGGTTCATAATAATCCGTCGTCCGTTGATCCTTATGAACGGCAAAATGTCAGCGCGACAACTTAACATCGCGATATACCGTTCGTAGAAGGTATATTTTGGTTGGAAATTCATTTTGTAAGAGAGTAACATTTTGGGGAAATAATTTTTTTCACGTGATACAAATATATACTGCATTATTGTTCACGTAAGGATTCCTGAATTCACCACCTAGATAAATAAACACATATTCACCGCCTTGCATTTGATTTAATAGTGCCTATTCGCGTCTACGAAATGTCGTCAGAAGACGGTGGCTCATCCGCCTGTCCGTCGAAAGTTGACGTTTGAGAAATATTTGAGGGATTGACGGATGGGAAAGAAAAGCTGCCCTGCTATTGGTCGAAGAACACGTGACCGTCTGACGGACGGGCGGCTGACAGATGCGACGGATGGTTGCGAGTCCAGCTTTAGTACTGCCGCGCTTATACGCCTCAAAAATACAAAAAAAATACTTCTCATAATAACAAATACTCACTTAGATGTACTAATGGAAAAATATACAACGTAAATTAATGTGGGCTTTCGCTTGACACGCAATCACAATATAACAGTTCATGCATTTTTAATAAAATATTTAAAATATACAAAAAAAAATAATTTATATTTAACATTATATATATATATGTATGTATGTACTGTTGTTTGGTGAATACATATGTGTCACACGATATCCTACGGTATTAGTTTAGGTTGTAGATTTTTTTTATTTGTAATTCTTAGTGTTTGTTAATAACGGGTGCAGCAAAACAGAAAAACAAAACCTGGATTTGACATCTGATTATTTAAAAAATATAGTGTGTACATTTTTTATTCGTGAGAAGTGGCATTACATAAAATTGATTAAAAATGTAAAGTATTAATTTTTAGGTATTCAACACCTTTAACTTTTGGGTGGCAATGTTTTTTTTTTTTTTTTTTAGCATTCTAAGTATTCCAGTCAGTTTTTAAGTTAAAATTCACGTAGTTACACGGAGGTTGTTATCAGAATTGGTCATTTAACCCGTTTCAGTCACATAGTCCAATACATGGTGCGTTGAGTAAGGAGAGGCTTCTATGATTTCCGCCCAATGAGAGGAGTTCATCGTTGAAGTGGTATCATACGTTGTAAGGACTACATGCCATAGATTCACAAGCAGATGCTACCAGTAAAGGCTGTTCACGATAAAGTGAGCATTTTGGAAATGCACCTTAGAAAAAAGTAACTGCTCCTACCTGCGTATATTTTAACAGGCGCCCTGAGTGACATGCGCCCATCAACGTTGGTAACGATGGGTGGGAAGTAGTTCCGTAACTTAACGTAGAATAAAAAGTGTTAGGTAACCATTTCTGATAACTGAAATTATTTATTTCGCTTCCTGTTTTTTTTTTAAATACATCGAAATGTACAAATGAGCACATTTGTTGAATGTTTACTTTTCTAATAATATCACAGTTTAATTTGACCGACGCATGAATAAAGTAATCAGGCCCATGATAATGTTAATCTTACGTAAGGCGGAAGAGAACACGACGTGCATACAAGTATATCTTAAGCGGGGCTTTCAAAAGTGCTCATTTTACCGTTAATAACGTATACCATCAACAACAACCAGAATTTTATTCCTCCCGATACACGAGAGAGCATTTTACCAACACTAGTACAGCGCCGAATAAAAAATAATGTTCGTGCCAACACCTAAATCTATCGAAATCATATCTATCATATCTATCGAAATCGACATATTTGCTTTTATCCTTGGCCTCGCCCCTGAGGACTGATTTCTGTCGCACGAAGGCCAAGTAGCTGGAGTGTCCTTTTGACTCGCCTGGACCGTGAATAAGGCGAGCTGACGTCCTCTGCCTCTTTCCGTTCGCGTGCATTTGCGAACAAGAAGTGCGTCCTTCGGAAACCGCGCGGCAGGGTGTGTTCCGTAATCTGCCAGCAGACATGTGCTTGTGGTTGTAACATGAGCCGGATGTTTTCAAGTTTTCTTGCACTAGGCTAAACTACGTGAACACTAAGAAATCGTTTACAATGTTAACACATAATTGTATACTACATACATCAAGAATGCACGAATGATAAAAGTATTTGTAAAGGAAAGCGTCAATTTCGTAGTAGCCATTTCTATATTTGCATTTTTATATGTGGTTAATTTCTCGTACTGCGTATAATTTAAAAAAATTCCATTACAGTTAGGAAGTTGACTAAAAAAATTATTTTACAGTGTGCTCGTGTGAGTAGCCCTTGTCCCTTAAGGGCTCAGGTACGTCAACTCTACCTCACGTGCAATTAGCCCGTCAGAACAAATACTACACATCAAGGGACAAACAGCGCTTGTCTTCGAAAATAACCCTTGTTGCTTTTCATATCTATGAATATATTGAAATTAAATACATATACTTTAAGGCACTTGTACTCTGGTGAAAATTCGTTCATTACTTTTTGAAATGTTTTTTTTTAATAAAGTGTTTGCAGGGTTACCAACAATACTAATTGATAATTTGCGCAAGTAACGTTTGGGTTCGTTTATTTCCAGTCACTGGAAAAAAATGTTTATACAATACTTTGAGTTCATTTGAATACATGCCGAACATTAGCCTTAATCTCGTGGTAGTTAATTTATGGCCCCGTAAGAAAAAAATATATAAATCACGCACTGGTGCTAAAAGCCAAAACTTGACATTAAAATGATTATAAAATACACAGTTTGCACACATAAAAAGTGGCCGCTGGTTGTACGCGGCGCGAGTGAATCACGACAGTCAAAATGGGGGAAACTATTAGTCATAACCGGCCGCGATGTTATCGAGGACACAGTATCTTATTCTCTGTTGAGTGACGAAACCGTGTATGTAAACTCCAGGCATACACGAAGAATAAACGCCGTTCTTAGCAGCTGCAGTCCCGACAGGCTAGAAACCCTGCTGTCCAACTCCACCCAAACGGGACCGTGTTCATGTCTGATGACCACACGCCGCCCGGCGTAGCGAGGAATATTTTCCAACCAATCGGCACGCTTGTTCAGAAACACAATTTACGTGCATTCGTCCCAGCAGTCCACTCAACGCACACGTGATAATTACGAACGCGACGACGTGACGGATAAGAACGACGCACTGGAACTAACATTGCGGATAAAGCACGCACACGAGTTACAGCAAATTTCGCCGGAGGCTGTCGGTGCAGAAACTTAACAAATCCATGCTCGACAGACGCGCCTACGTCTCTGGCACCGTTCGTATGGCCGCGATCGCCAAAGCCTCGTTCGGGCATGTTTTGTACGATTGCCACCCGCTTAATCGCGCTCAGCATGCCAGCTGGCTTCGCGAGCACGTACACTGTGCGCTGCCGCATGGCCGGACAACCGAGACGACCTTCTGCCTTGACCTACCGCAAGGGAAAACGCCGTCACCCACTCGCTACTCGCGGCGACCACGCAAAACACAGCTAAAAGACAAAGAGTATCTACGGTCACGCTCAACTGGGCAGAGTATAATTACGAATGCAAACCTTAATACAAAAGGTAGCTGAGTAATAAGAGCAGTAAAAACCACGTGACCGTGATCAATATTAAGGCGTAATAATATATACAAATTATATTAACAGTTGATATAAACATGCAAACTAAAATTGCAAAAAAGCTTAGTACGAACTATACTTCGCACACACAGGGCTATCAACTTTCGACGCATACCACCAAAATCAAACTCGTGACGATGCAATCGTCACATGTGGAAATTTATTCTTTGGGGATAGCCGAAAAGCGTCTTCAGAGATCTGTACATAATCGTATCAGATATTTGACACGGTGTCTCTAGTAAAACAAACCTACCCTCTGAGCCACGGAGCTGCAGAGATTACAAAAATAATCTGTGTCCTCGATGGTCATGCACATTAAGACGAAACGCCAATTGGATTATGAAACCATTATGATGGTCCATGCCTAAGCCCCAGCACGACGCAGTTTATGGCAGCTAATTCAGAAACTGTGTGGTTTGAATATTTCATAGCAATGTAACCATGACATTCAAATAACCTGTAACGCTTTTCTGCATGGCCATGCGATAAAAACCAGAACTTTTTTTTTTTTTTACCGGGAAAATCAATCTGATCTGTCAACTTCATTCCTTATGAAACATAAGCTATTGGATACTTAACAAGAACGAAATGAGCAGGGGACTGGAAAGGCACACACTAAGGGGGTGCATGGCGTTTGTCTGTAACGGCGATCAAAAACCACACCAGAAGCATTTTCTCTGAAGAATCTGTTAATCAAACTGATGCCTCTACGTGAACGTGTGTTACTCGATGACGAATCAAAACTCAGGATGAAAATGGTAACCGTGTAAGTTTGTAAAGTGATTTTTAAACTGGGATTCACGATTGTCGATAAAATTAACTATAAACCTACAGTACATTCGTTTTGAATATCCCTCAGTACCTATTATAATGAATTTATACATTTTTAAACAAGACCCATGATTTTTCGAGATTAAAATCGGAGAACTCAGTAGACTTCGATCCTATAAATACACCTCGGCTGTTGTGATACCTCCATTGGCTGCTGGTGTCGTTTCCACATTTGGCCGAGCCGCTCACATTTCCTTAACTCCGGCGCTGAACCTTCGTGATTCGTGTGCTAAGCGTTAACACGAACCGGAACAATTTTTAGCGAATCAAAAAAGTTAGACGCCTCCAGAGTGATTTGAACTGTATCATGTCTCGAAACGTATTCGCGAAATTACATTGCCCCTAATTATAAACGAGGAAAGGAAATTGCTGAACTTACACAATAACATTAATTGAAGAGCAAGCAAATGTCAATAAGACACATTACCTTGACAGATCCGCAGCCAGATCAGTTTAGGCAATTATACCTGCGATTGGCTGTTACAGAGAATTTTCGAGCTCTATCCAGTATGGGATAGGAGGGTCCAAGGTTAGAACCTCGGATTAGTCCCAGTTATGGATATATAATTGAGAAGATGCTGTTCGTCGTACAGGGAAACGTTTGTCTCCTGTGTCAAGGATACCTTCACACATTGGTACCCGATTCGTTGTGGGATTAACCTGCGTGAAGGACCTGAGAACATAGGACTGAGATACAATCAGCATGGTAACCTCCAGCTGTAACAAGAGTGGAAGAAAACTTGAGTGCATTGGAGGGTCAGAAATTTTCAGTGTGTATATATATATATATATATATACACATACATTCCAAAAGTTATGGTATAGCTGTATGTAAAGGTATCAATTGGCGGTACCACTATACTTCAATGTCTTGTAAGAGTACAGAACTGTATCAATCGTGATCTGGCGTAGTTGAACTGCTTGGTAACGGCTTGCATCCCTTCATGGAATTTATATAACCCCGCAGCGATGGGGTATTTCGGCAATATAATGAACAATGTAATTGGCTGAAGTTGTGATTCGAGGAGCATTCTGGGAATTTTCAACGACTGCTGTAGGGCTGCTCGTTCGCCCGATGTGAACTCCAGCGAGCATTTATTGGACATGTTGGGGAGGTCCATACACACCTACTATCGTACACCTATGAATAGCAGGGAGCTGTGGGTAGCTACCCATATGGCATCGGCCAACATCTCTCCACAGGGGTTTTTTCCACTTGTGGAATCAACGACGCGAATAGTTGCTGCACTTCGCCTGGCTAGAGAAATGCCTACACAATACTAAACCTATATCGCATGACTTTTGGCATGTCAGCATATTGTTCGAGGAGTTATTGCACAATCCACTTAGGCAGGCATTTGAGCTTTCCCGCATAAATTATGTATTATCATATTTCTAACTACTGAAGTTTTTGGGACGGAAGGCTAAATCTGTGAAACATATCAGCTTGCAACTAACGATTAACCTTCTGCTCACAACACCTATAAGAATCCATTCTTTATTAGTTAGTTTTTAACCTGGAAGAAGTTTCAGTCAATCAGCTATGGGAACAACAGCCAGTCAATAGATTCAAAGACAACTCTTGTTTCAGTGTGTGGCAATACGGGTAAGCAAATGTGACCAGTTCGTGGTCCAGCTCATGCCCTATAGATGTGCTTGGTATTTCTCTCAAAGCCGGAAGATGTGAGAAGAAAGTGCATGCCAACCCAAAAGTTATGTTTCAATTGCCTGCGAGCAGGACATACAGTGGTAAATTTTCAGTAAAAATTTCGCTGTCGACAGCGCCAAAACACACATACCTTGGTCCATTTGTCACAAGATTTTCTGATGAGACATGCCAGGATACTACAGATTTTACTGGTTAAGAGGAGGTCAGTGGTAGCACTGTTACAATGTGTTCGTCATGTGCTTCAGTGGAGAATGGTCTTCTGGCTACTGTTTTGTTGAAGACTGTTCGCATCCTTGAGAAAGTAGTGGCCAATATCAGGTTGTGTTTGCATTGATGAGTAGTGCATCTCAGTCTTAGTTTGTAATAGAGTGGTATGTGAACGTTTCTAGCATAGAGGATACTAGTACCAACTCGAGAGATGCTGTGGTGTTTGAGATCATCTTGCACTCCCGAGTTGTACCTAACTACTAGAGCATTTATTCTCACTAATATTACTTGTTAATTGTCTTCTACTAAGAGTGTCACAAAAAACCTTGTGCATCTGAAGAATATTCCCTTAGCCGATCACCAATTTTCCGCACCTGGTTGTACCGCAATGGCAGCAGATGAAGTGTCTGATGGGACATATGGTAATAAAATTGAAGGGAAACCATACACATTCCATACATCATTTGGTTGAGGAGTCACTGGTAATGCTCTATAAGTAAGTAAATATGAATCAGTTTCTATAATTGTTGGAATTGATGTCTCTTGATGTGGCAATACAGAAGATCTAGGAGGTGGAAGAGGCTCCATTAGTGAAGTTTCTGTCACTCGAGGGGAAACAGTGCAAGGTTCAATACATAAATACCCACATACTAGGGTGGAGATGGAAGATTTATCCTAGAAATTCCTTCCAGATCTTCCAAATGTACTTTGGATAACTCGTCTTCAATAACACTGCATAGACTCGGACTGGAGTATCGACTTACAAATATACCAGTACTGAAGCGGCACAATCAAGACTCCATGAAGGAGTACGAAAGCTTTGATCAGATGGCATGTTGGACAGGTAAAACCCACAAGTGGTGGCTATCATGTGTCCCTTACTTCAAGTGAGTTTGCTCATGCAACCTACATTATTCCTCACCAAGCAGTAAAGGAAGAAAGTGTTCTACAAAAGTGAGAGAATTTTTCAATGCATTCTGTGAGACTACTAATGGACAACCATGAACTATATTCTGCTTTTTGGACCGAAATTGCATAAAGAAATATCTAATATGCTTAGTTTTAAATTTTCGAACATCTCCAGTTGGTCATGGCAGATATGTGGAATATATCTAGACACAAGATTGTTGATCCCACTAATGGGATGTAGTATACCCTTTGGAAAAAATCACTAGATGACCAGGTTAGCATCACTTTTTGTACAGAGTGACTGCCAAGGACAGTCGCTGACTTATCCATAACAAAGCTTGGTATTCTATAGACAGTTGCTAATCTTTATGACCCATATGAGTGGGTAGCACCTGTGGTCACATCTGATAACATGATGTTACAGATCTTGTGGACTCAAGGCCTAAGTTGAGATTAGCTATTTGGGGAAGATATATCAAGGGAGTGGACATGTTTCAAGGACTCTATGCACTCTTTGTCTGAGGTTACTGTGTGCAGTTTTGTTCCACTCCAAGAACATGACATGCAGTTTCATGGGTTCTGCGATGACAGTGAGAAGGCATATACTGCAGTCATTTACGCCTGTTGTTTCACAACTGAGAGTGCCGTTGAAGTTCACCTGGTTTTCGCCAAGTCCAGAGTGATGCCACTCAAAATCCTGCCCATTCCAAGGTTATAGCTAAGTGCAACAATTTTGTCATGCAACACATTTACACATTAGCTGTCGCAGCCTCACGAAAGCTGGACCATACAGCATTCTTGCGAGAAAGTACTTCATCCTGATGTGAAAACAGTGATGACTAATGTCTTGGTGACCTCCATGAGCCAGGTGCAAAATTCTGGACACCCTTTTACCTTGCTGCAGAAGTTATCCTCCTTTTCAGGACTTCAGGTAGTCACGGTGTGGATCTTATGAGTGAAAGCTACCACATTATACTTCTTACAAGTCATGGACAAAAGAGGAGTTTTACAATACTAGTAATTTCCGTGTCAAGACTCTGCTGGAACAACACTTCAGGGATAAGATGACATGTAGGGAATATTGGATAATTTCTGTTCGTAATTCGATTCGTAAACTCCTTCACAGCTATGTTGCATGTTTTAAAGTAAGTGCAGCTTTATCAGCACCACTGTTAGGCATGCTTCCTTGACTCGCGATTCACCCAGGGTAGAGTAAGAATGAGAAAGAAGAGCACCCGAAAATGTGTTTGTTTATCTGCATGATAACTAAGGCTGTACACCTGGAGCTCGTGACCGACCTGTCTGCAGCAGCATTCCTCTCTGCGCTGAAGTTATTTATATCCATGCGATCGACTCTCGTTAAGAGCACCCAAATCTCTTCCAACTCTCATATACATCCGAGGGCTTCCATCAGAGATATTCTTGGACAATGGTACAAACCTGGTGGGTGCCAGGCACTACCCGAAGGAAGTATACGAATGCCTCTTCTGTGGAGAAAGCCAACCACAAACTGTCAGTGAGGCAGGTCAGGGAGATATAAAGTAGTCGTTCTGACCCTCACAAGCCCCACTTTGGTGGCCTCTGGGAGGATGCCAATAAAACTGTAAAACGACACCAGAAAGGTTTGGTGGGCACACAGCCCCTTACCTGCAATGAACTGGAACTCTATTAGCACAGATATCTGCAGTGCTGAACTCTCGACTACTGTGTGCCTTATCAGACGCTCTTCAAGAGTAGGACGTTTCCACTCCAGGGAATTTACTAGTGAGTGATGCTTTGGCAGCTCTGGCAGACCACGACTTGTCAGACCTTCAGTAGAATCATCTCGACAGGAGGGAGCTAATAATTCAGTTCCAGCAGAGGGTCTGGAAGCGCTGTAGTAACGAGTATTTACACTCAATCGAACAGAGACACAAGTGGACCTCACCTCACTCTCCAACATTCAAGTGAACCAACTGGTCTTTTGAAAAAACCCGAATTTGCCTCCTATGAGGTGGAAAACAGTATGCATTAGTGCAGTCCACCCTGGGCCGAATGGGATAGTGCATGTCGTGTCATTAAGAATATCTCACTGGACCAGTCACAAAAATCTGCCCTTTTCCTGAAGAAGAAATGTGTACACTATAATAATTCAGATTTATGAATTTTTGTCTAGGGTGTTTTTATGATAAGTTCATATGTATATCTATTAGGATATTATCAAAAATATTAATTTTTGGTGGATGGAGTGTTTAAAACAGACTTGTACCTTTGTTGAGCTTGGGCACAAGTTAACTGCTTCGTCTGCTACGAGAGATCAGTAGTGTCGCAAGACGGCGTGAATAGACAATGCACGACCTCATGTCCTGAAGAATATAAGAAACTATAAAACCAGTTTTTTAAATGGGAAATTACATCACATGTCTATAAGCGGCACATATATACCGCAATTAATATTTTGCAACCTCACACAGCCGTGCCTCACTCGGAATTAGTACCCGAAATCTCAAGAATAAGTGATCTCCCCAATTTAGGTATGGGCAGAAGAGTTTTATATAAGTTATATTGGTCGGGGTAAGAAAGTAAGCTACCGCTCAGTACACCGTGACATGAAAGATAGCATCGCACGTATAGAAACCTTTTGAAGTTTGATAGACAGGTAACTTTTGATGGAACATAGATTGCACGGTGCAAAAGCGCGCTGTCGTGCAACGAGAACTAGGCCTTAAAAACACTTTATTTTCTGAACGTTAAAATACAAACACCAAGTTCTGCTTCAGCCTTCTTGAACTTTAATTTTCTGAAGTGTTATTCGCTGTGCGAAGTCATCGTGACCAAAGCCTTTAAGGCCCATTCTCTTTTAAATGAACACGGGCTCGCTATGTTAACTTGGAGTTATAGGCTGTTCACGGTAAAGTGAGCACATTTGAGGCCCCAGGTACTTTTTCCTTTCAGCCATATGTTATCGGTTAAGTACGTTTTTAAATAAATATTGGCATATAAGTAATAAATACAGTGATTATATTCCACAGCACTCCGAAGTTAACGTCTAAGGTTAAAATAAAATGTATTTATTGACTATTATTCAGAATGAGAGGGCGTTTAAAGGTGCTCACTTTACCGTGAACAGCCTATAACTTTACGTAAGAATTTTAATAAAAACAATGGCTGTGTTCACGGTAGAGTTAATAATGGCACGGGTTTGTTAAGAAGGCATAATGTAGCGCATATATACGTATGCATAATGGGGGATGGCCAAGGTCTGTAAAAAGGGAGGTTTGCCCAGGAAGGGCCATGAAGACGAGAGGTCTGCCTTCCTCACGGCATTAGTTCCCGCGCGAGCAAGCTATTCGTTGTTTTCACTTTGGCCACGTGTTTTCTGTTGTCCGTGTAGACTGCACGATGCCGGGTGCAAGGCGTGCCGTTGCAGTTTGCAACAGTAGTTTGGATAAAACGAAATTGCACGGCAATTTGACTTCTTATCATAGATTTCCGAAGGATGCGCGGAAAACGGAATGGATCTTTAAATATAGAAGAGGAGACAAATTCAACCAAGATGCGTCTTACACCTGCTCTCAATACTTCAAAGAAAATGTTGTGTTTTGAAACAAGTTTTGAAGGGCAAATATATCCGGTATCGATATCTAACAGTTCCCGAATCATTTGGACAGCTGCTATAATAGACAGTAAAATAACTTTAAGCAGCATTATAATTTTTATGAACTGCCGGCTCAGAACGATGTTTATTGGTATTGTTTTCTGTTTTTGAATTCTGCTTCTGGCCTGTCAGGGAACGGTTGTTTCTTTCGAATTGAACAACGAAGTAATACTACCACATTGAAAAGTTTATGGTAGAATTACGGACACAAATTTTTTTCTCAGTAGTGGACTTTCCTTGAATTTACGGAATTTTCTGTGTATCTTTTAAATTATTTTACAGTGACATGCGACTCAGTTTCCCAAAAAATTGTATTATTCTCGTTGCCAATGTAAAGTAAGCACTTTTGAGGCTTTAGTTACTTTTTCCTTTCAGCTGTTTTTTTTTTATCAATTAACCAACTTTTCAAATAAGTATTGCCATGCAAGTAATTAACGCAGTGTATATATTCCACCGTACTCGGAAGTTAACGTCTAGGGCGGGGGCCAGTCACTATATAGGGCTTTCGCTGCTCTTATCGATCACTAACAATTCCGTTTGTACCAACACCGGAAAGTCATTCAATTGTAAAATAATTTATCCATCGGATTGGCGATCTAGCGGAGTTGTCATTTTTTACGTCTAAGATCAAATCAACTTTAATCGTACACACGTTAAGCATTAAGCAAACAATTTAATGAAAGTTTTCAATTGTCTATGTTGTAATTATTCCATCAAGTTGGCGTTTTTGATTAAGTTGTTTACAAGCTTCGTGCGTGAATTGAATTGAATTCCACAATTTTGAAATGAGGAAAATTGAGAAGAAATGTGTAACAAGTTTTTGAGTTCCTCGCTGTGAAAATTGGAAGCCAAACAAACTTGTGAAATACTTCACCTTTCCCAGCAATCCAAAAAGGCAAGTTTCTAAACAAATTTTGTTTGTTTTGACTGGTATCTAGGTTTGGGCTGTTTATCTGGTTACGAACTTTCTTTTATTTACTATAATAATCCATACTTTGCCTAAATATTTGTCTCTTTTTATTCAAATACTACAGTTAACTGTCAAGACTAACAAATTTGTTTTGAAACTTAACTTTTTGGATTGTTGGGAATCTCTGATAAAGGTACAGCCCTGCAGAGCAAAAGAAAAAAAATTACATACAAATACAAACCTATTTAATAACATCAGTTTTGTAATTATTAATGCTTAAAAAAATCCTCACCATGTCCTCTAAAATTATATTTTATCAATACAAATGTTATGAAACAGCCACAACAAAATAATGAATTGTTTTTATGTCCCTTGTTCTTTGTCTCTTCCATACTCTTTGGTCTAGGGCTAAAATAGCACACATTTACTGACTATTATTCCAAATGTGAGGGCTTTCGAAAGTGCTCAGTTTACCGCGGATAGCCTGAACGAGGATGTTGCACTGTGTAACATAAATAGATGAAACATTTTACTTCAATTTTGTCCTGAAGCGGGATTTTAACACGAATAAAAACGTTCGTAACCCAGCGCCTTGCTCAGCCACCATACTTCTATGGGGATACTTCACGAGTGTTGTAAATATTTACAGTAATAGACACATTTCCCATCTTCCGTACGGTTGAATTGTTTGAAGCGATAACGTCTGCTACAATGTGTTCGTGCTCCCTTGTGATGTTTTAAATTACAGCGTTTAAGACGGCTTCGTGTATCCTTGGCGTTGTTTGTTCCCGCCATACGAAGCTACGACAATCGCGGATAGCTTCGCATTTTACAGCGGTTAAGAAGGCTTCGTGTATCCTTGGCGTTGTTTGTTCCCGCAATACGAAGCTACGACAATCGCGGATAGCTTCGCATTTTACAGCGGTTAAGAAGGCATCGTGTATCCTTGACGTTGTTTGTTCCCGCCATACGAAGCTACAACAATTGCGGACAGCTTCGCATTTTAAGTACGGAAGTAGGTCCCATTTTCCGTCGTAACGGATTTGATTTGCGCACATAGACGGTGTTTTTTTAAATAAAAATCTCCGTTAATTTACGGGAGTTTTTAACAGTGCCGTTATGTAGAGATAGATTTTCAACAAAGTTGCCGTAAATATAGTGACTGCTCTTGAATTTCAAATGCAGTCCACAAGAATAAGAATATTTCATGAAGCTGCTGTTACGCTATTCTTAGTCCATTTCAAAAGTAACGTTAAATAAATGTTATCAGTTAACTCGATTGTGTTTTATAACGTTTTTATCTAATTATGACTTACATTCCTTGAGTGTGTCTGTCTCTCTGCTTGAAAAAAACTATATTTTTAATACACTATATTCTTTAAACATGTTAATATTCCCCTGGAAGGATGTTTGATTACAACTGAAATTACCTCTTCGCATTCTGTTACTGTGTATGAACGTATTAAAAATAACACTCTTGTAAACGTGGGGCAATAGTAGTTTCGGTTTCCATAACTTTTACCTTATAGCTCATAACATGTCTTGAAATTCTTGTATTTTTTTTTTTAAACTAAGAAGCGCGCTTGTTTTTACAAATCTGTTAAGTCTACGGCTATTAACTAAGCAAAGATCTTCATTTAAAATATTTAACTGCATTTTATGTGCTAACAAAACCTTACATTACAACTGGAAAACATTTTAACTGCAGCGATACGAGCGCACAAACCATCGCGATAATTAATTTTATTGCGAGAGGAGTGCATCAGATAAAATGAAACAAGACCCCCGACAGGCGTGCGGTAAAGTTTCTTCCCAAACAGTAAAAGTTTCGTGCCATTATCTGTAATGGTTTGGTTGTAAAGCAGAGGTTGTTTTTCCTTTACATTCGGCTCGAGCGACGCGGCGCTGGGTTCAGGGCTGCACACTACGTCGCAAGCAGGCAGCCACTCAGCGCGCAGCAGGCGATTGAGCCAACCTCCTCTTTTACGTACCTTGGGGCCTACCTGCATACCCATGGGCTGTGTATTTTATGCATGTACCTACATGCAATTTCAAACAAACGTACATAGTAACATTTGTTTCAGAATATATTTAAAAACACCTGAACGCATGTACAACAATCTCATCTCTTCCCTCAACTGGTGGGTTTTGTGCCCATATATTTTAGTTTAGTTAAAAAAATTTTTTACATTTTAAATTAGTTTGATTAAACCACGCATGATTAAGAACAAATACAATTAATACGTCAACTTACATATTAATCGTACGCCATAGCACAACATACAGTCGAACTGGAAGCTGGTATATATGAAAACGAACACAGATAACCACAGATTACAGATCGTATCTTGAATGTGATTGGCTGGCGCTGCGACACCTTGACTGTAATTAGACGTTGGTTCAACCTCTCACGAAAAAATCTCAACTTAAAGATACTCCTCACCTGAAGTGAATATACTGATGTGTGATCTCTACTTTAAGGGCCCCGCCAAACTGCCACTTGAAATACCATGCAGTGTGCTTGCAATCCGCGTTTTTTTTTATACGAAACCATTAAACGTGTCCCCATGATATCAATGTGCGAAATGAAAACACGCTTCAGACGTAACCATGCTATCCTTATGGCAGCACGTGAACCTCGAGCGGTTGAAGATATTTGGACGGCTCTTAACATCGAGGTCTTGAAGGCCGACGAGGGTGATTGAGGTGTGTATGGAGCAGCGCCGGAATGAAGGGGCGGGGGAAACGGAATATCCCGAGAAAACCCGGCACGATTCTCACATGCGAAAATCCGGAGTGACCCGGTCGGGGATTTAACCCCGGGATTGCCTTGGTGGGAGGCTAGCAGGCTAACCGCACAGCCACCGTGGTCCCACGGGACCTCGAAGCATTTAATATTGTTTATAGTTCATTTACCGTTACTTCCAACTTTTCTGAAGCCATGCTGAATTTCTGCAAGCAAAGATTAACCGAGTTCACAAAATTGCATCACAGGGACAACGCCCACATTCGTGTCCTATAAGTGTAATAATATTTCGCATAAGAACCATTTATTAATATGAACTACCAACACACCTATTTTCTCACAATCTTTATTCATAATCATTACAATTGAAATATTAAAATTTGTAGATACGATATAAATAAACTTTCATTTGAACAAAAAATTAGGTACTTTTATATTTTCCTATGTTAGCACAAGAGAAAACGATTGAGGTACATAACATAATTAGGAAACAGAGAAACACGTTTGGGGCAATTTTCCAAAGGTTTGACTCGGAAATAGTTAAGATACCGCGACTATGATAGGAATTCCCCGCCCGGTGTGCGTCACTGGGTAACGGCACTCGGAAGTGGCAGATGGGCCGTTGTTGCCCGCTGTCGCAGCCGTATAGCGAATCGGCTGGTTTGCTCAATCCGGAAGTGTACACACCCGCCCTCGCTTGCCCCGTCGCAGTGACGTTCTGTATCCACGCTCGAGAGAGGCGATTATCCCGCAACACTGGAGCTGCGTTCCCAGGGATGTGAGCCGTGCTGTACTCATAACATTTGTATCATCGCTAGAGGTGGCGATTTATCGCGGGGAAAAAAGTCGACTGTTTGTTAGAATTCAACCTACTGTACACACGTCGGACGGATTTCGTTCCTTATTGGCTGCCATACATGTATGATATATATATACCACCCCTTTTCACTTGACAAATGAGGATTCTGAGACAGGACAAAACGTTCGTGATTGGTCAGCAAACAACTTAGCCTTGTTAATCTAATCATGATAGATTAAACTAGTTAGAGTGTTATAGATGATATGTTGGCTACTTTTTTTGCCTTCCAAGGTTCGCATCCCTGCAGCATTTTCATTCGCAGTAACAAGCAACAGTAGAACATTGAACATATGTTTACTATGGTGCCTGCTGCAATACGACATAATGGAATGAGATGGTTGTAGTGACTGCGTAAGGAGGACTGAGATCTTTTAAATTTTCTTACGCCACGTTCTATGCTGGCCAATCACAAGTCTGCGTTTCCAGCTACGGGAGTCGGAGCCAAACGAACTCGTGACGAAAAAAAAAAAAAGTGTCTGTAAAGGAACTCGTAGTAATTTCCGATTCGCGTTCATCCAAACCAAGAATTCTGCACGTGAAACGACTTTTATACTCGTTTGTAAATTTTCTACTATGACTGATTAGCCCGCACAAATATTTTCCCGCAAATTTTTTTTTTTTTAAATGTTAATGAGCGAAATTAAGAACGTATGTATTACATCCGGCTAGAAAACACGCTGATCTCAAATATCAGCAATCCATAAAGAAATCTGTCAAATTTTTAAAAAAGTTGGATTCTTGTTGGTCGCGCGATTGTTTTCTTGCGGCGGTAGCGTTACTGCTACTGTAGCACGGCCTTCAAGAAGAATTTACTTTGTTCGTAGGGGGCCGCGGTGGTTTAGCGGTCAGACCACTCTCCTCCCACAAACCCTCGGAGAACCGGGTTCGATTCCCGGCGGGGTTCGCTCCGGGACACTTGCATGGGGGAATCGTGCCGGACGATGCCGCTGGTCAGCGGATTTTCTCGGGGATATCCCGTTTCCCCCGGGGCTTGCATTCAAGGGCTCCCCCATACTCACCTTACTTCACCGCCATCGACTCTCGAAGATCTCGGTGTGATTAGCTGCCCAAATCTCTTCTCTCCACTATGATCGAATTATCACGTCAGGCTGATACACAATGAAATTAACATTAAGCTCTTTATGTTAATATTCCGATTTTTTCAGTGGCATTTTTTAAAAATATAAAATCGTAGCTGTCATCTTATTGGAGTAAAGCATGGCTCGTCTTTGATAAATCGTAATACAGTAACACGGATTTAAGTTCATTCACGTTTACTCCGCACTTGTATGAAGCCCTGTTGAAGTACTACTTCCAGGATATTCCTCCGCCTCGAGTGAGGAGTATAACAGTTATGGTACCGGATTAAAATCCTTTTAGTTATTCATCGTTGAATAACTGCTAATTCGGTGTTTTGAAGATACGGATGGTTAACTGAATGTTTTAAAAAACCAACCTGTGAACAAAAAAAAAAAAACGCTAACGTGATTCAACTTAAACAGACACTTGAGTTCTCCCTGTGAAATTGGCAAACACATCAGTAAATACAGTCCTCTGCATTAAATCCTTATTAAATGTGAACGATGAAATTGACGTCCAGCGAAATATTTTTTTTTTTTTTTTTGCGGTTTCTTACGTAGTCAGAAGTATGAATTGGCGTTAATGAAACCGAATTATGTTTGCAAATTTCGACGGTGCTGCGTCGTACAGACTTTAAAACCGGGTATCACGTCCTAGTCAGATATTAATTTCTACGTAGGACCTACGCGTTTCGGGGGGGGGGGGGGGGAGGCGGATCACGCGAGCAGCGATTTCCAAAGTTCTCGGTCGATAGCCGACAAATCGTTTCTAATTGATGCACCTCGGTTTGATGGCGTGTGGTAATGACGGGTGTCATATAAACCCACGTTCGTTCCACTCGGTCGTCAAGCAGGGCCTCTTTTATGACGGGAGATGCTGCGTGATCATTACGAACAGCAATTACGCACCGCGCTCCTTTATGGCCGGGAACGAAACACGTGATGCAGATGCGCGCCGTGAAACCCGGCGATCTTTTAAAAAAGTTCATCGCCGGTAACAACTGCAGATTATCATTTTTTCATGCGAATTAGGGCATTTACGATTGGGGGAAAAAAAACCCCACACGGGTTCAGGTTAAATTCACTTTTGAAAACCCTTATGGTTTTTGTTTTTTTCTCCAAGTTGTGGGATAGCGATTAGTTAATTAATATGGATTAACGGATTAAATCTGAAAACACAATTAAACTGAATGTGCATAGTTGTGACGAAATTTACTGTTTCAATTGATGGATAGAGTACTTGTGCATTATATACAGAGTGCTTCTTAATTGGACCGATAAACTTCGGGAAGTGATTCTTTATATGAAAAAGTAAAAGGAAAATATATGGGGCACTTAAAACCTAAACTGAATATTAAGGGAGGTATGAGACCTTAAAAATTGAGACTGTTAGCTGTATTTATGCAAAATATCGATAACGAAGTAACATGTAATTAAAACTCTCCGAATATTGTTTTATCTTATCGCTATCTCCAACGTAAGAGCTAACCGTCATTAATACCTCCCTTCGTAATGGCAATAACAGGGGTGGCCATCCTCGAATTGCAGACCACTTTCTTACCGTCATGAATACTGTGCGTTTGATGCTTGTTTATTGAGAAATACGACCCAATTAAAACAAATGGCACACTTGTTACAACTACCTGAGACCCATCATTTTCGTCAAAAAGGCACACATATCTTCAGGAGCTCGGAATTGTATCTCTGCTGCAGTAGTTTGTGTGCGTTTGTATCTAGGTAGGTAGCTGTAACAAGAAAGCCATATCTTTGTTAATTAGGTCATACTTCTCAATAAACAAGCATCAAACATTGGTGATTCCTGCCGGTGAGAAAGTTGTATGCGATACGAGGATGGCCACCCCTGTTATAGTCATTACGAACGGAGTTATTAATGAGGGTTAGCTCTTACGTCGAAGATACTGATTACACAAAACTAATGTTCAAAGAGTTGCAATTAAATGTTACTTCGTTACCGATATTCTGCATAAATGCGGTTTAAATTTTCGATTTTTAAGGGCTCATACCTCCCTTAATATTCGGTTTACGTATAAACTGCCACATATGTTTTCCTTTTACTTATTCATGAAGAATCACCTCCCGAAGTTTGTTTGTCTAATTGAGAATCATCCTCTATATAGTCTATCCGAGGGCTATTCACACTTTTTGAATCAAACCTCTGGAATATTTTTTTTTGCAGTGTTTATAATTATTTCCTCAATATTCCATGTATCACAAGCGTTGTATAGATAACTCTGTTAACTTAAACGTATCTTATTTTTCGTTAAGTTGAAGTTTGACCAATATCATATTTATAAATTATAATGTTTCAATTTAAATAAATATGCATAAAAGCAGTGAGAAAACGTGTATGTTGGTAACGCCCAGTAAGGAACCGTTCTCATGCAAATTGTTATTACAACTGAGCGCGCGCGGATTCGGTGCGCTGTCCTTTGGTGTAATTTTCCAGACTTATCAAAGCTTAGTGTGTACGAGGTGGAGGAATATCCTGGAAGTAGAACTTTAACAGCGGCTGGAGAAAAGTGTGAAGTTACTGTGAATGGATTATATAGGCTTACATGTAACATACACACACAAAATTCACAGGTCGCGGTTGGAGCACTGGTTTAGAGCTCTCGCCTCCCAGCAAGGCGAACCTGGTTCGATTCCCACACGGGATCGCTACCCTGATTCCCACTAGTGGGAATATTGCCGGACGATACCATTTGTCAGCGGGTTTCGTCGGGGATCTCCCGTTTTCCCCCCGCCCTTGCATTCCGGCGCTGCTCCATGCGCACCTCGCTTCACCCTCGTCGGCTGTCAACACCCCGATGTTAAGAACCGCCCACATCACTCAACTCCATGATATTTTGCTAGGTAGTCCCCTTCAGTTGGCAATTAATTATAGGCTGTTCACTCTGAAATGGGCAGTTTTGAAAACCCTGCTTAAGATCTACCTGTATGCCCATTGTGTAGTGTTCCACCTTACGTAAAATTAACATTGCCATGGGCCTCACAACTTCATTTATGCGTCGGTCAAGTGAAACTGTGAAATTATTAGAAAAGTAAATATCCCTTTCAGTCCCTGTGTCCATGATCAAGGGCGTGTAGCACGTGAAGGAAATTTATGGTCGGAACTGTAATGAATCAGTCGGCCGTGTTGTGATCGTCTCCAATGTAAGCAGTGAGATTTGTTGAAGTTTATACAGCCCTCATTTGTGAATGGTCCAATGCTGACACCAATGAATACGCAGTAGGTTGCTCATTGGTTACGAGAACAACGCTTGACACAAGTACAGCACTCATCAAAATAGTGTACGATTGCAACACTCGTGCGAGTAGATTCATTTGGGACTGAACGACATATCTTACAAATCTGCTCATTTTTACACTTCGATGCACCTAACCCTTTGATAATGGCACAAATTTTCTGCCACTGAAGACAAGGTTGAAGTGAACTGCCTATATTCTCCACTACAGAAATCTCAGTTGTATTTCCACTTACCATCGTCCTATTGGTCGTGGCTACACCGGGAACCCCTACTGTACTCTGCGGCGTTTATTATTGGTTGGCCGTCGGCGAATGAAGCCGAGCGTTAACTATGTGCCAGTTAATATGTCGCAACAGATGTAACAGGTTATACACTCCATCGTGTACATTTGAGAATTGATTGAAAACAGCAGTTTTATTCTTACGAACTGGAATGTTGACTAGTTGTAATTGTTTACTTGGATTTTGATATAGTCCAGCGAAGCAATAACATTGTAAGAGCGTGAGTTCTGTCTCCAAGAGCAAATAAATGTCCTTATAAACGTAGCCCCGGTTATATACGTGCGTAATCCTTAAAGAGAGAGAAAAAAAAAACAGGACTAGGAAGAAATAATTGAAATGATCAACAATGGTTACCTAACATTTTTATTAGACCTTAAGATATGGAACTACTTTCCATCCACCGTTACCAACTTTTACTGGACGCATGTCACTCAATGTGCCCGTTCAAATATATGCAGGCAGGGAAAGTGACTTTCCTGTAAGGTTGATTTCAAGAGTGCTCACTTTATCGTGAACAGCGTTTAATAAATACAGTTCTAAGGTTTGGCACACAGTATTGAGAGTGAAATGTTTAACTTCGCGGCCATTGAGTACCATGTTGCTTGTTTTACACACACTATAAGCCCGAATCGATGATACCAATCAGTGAAATTACTTTCACTGAAAGTAATTTGATTATCTACTGCCGACTGTCATATCAAGCAAATGAACTGGAAACAAGTGACTTATAGGAGTGAAATGATCTACATTCAGTGGAAATCACAAGTAAATCAGTACAGTCCAGCAATCGCTTTAATTAGTTATCAGGAACTGATCATCAGTCGCTCAATTTTCAAGGTTTTCAGTAATCTTGCTCAATTCTCACTGTTTCAGGTTTACAGTGCACATAAGAATACGAATTACTATCTTATAGTCCATTCACGGTTACTTGAGACATTTCTGAAGCCCTGCTAAAGCTCTCTTTCCAGGGTATTCCTCCGCTTCGTGCAAAGAAAGCGTAATAAAGTGTAGAAAATTACACCAGAGGGACAACAGGCAGCATTCGTGGGCACTGAGTGTGATATTCGGCATAATAACTATTTCTTGCTAGACATTTCTCTGTTTTCGTTCATATTAATTATAAATTAGTATAATATATAATGAATTTAATATAAACGTAGTTTCAATTCAACCAAAACTAAGGTTGTTTTGTGTCAACGCAAGTATAAAACGTTTGGGATATACGTCATATTTAATAAACAACCAAACACATCATACGTGGGGTGATTTTTCGAAGGTTTGATTCGAAAAGTGCGAAGAAACAGCGAATTGACTAGAGTAATTCAATTATTTCACAACAAATTCTAGAGTCTCCCTTTGAGTTATGCATAAATAGAGACGGTCCGTTGCACTCTCAATTTAACATAAGGCGGAAGGATAAAAAAAATAGATCCAAATCATGGTTTACGAAAGTGCACATATAATCGTGAACAACATGTACAAGTTTCTTAAGCTAACGCTTCTCATTCTGTATAGGATGTTGACAGTTAATTAATAATTTTTGAAATCAACCTTTAAAAACATTTACTGAAATTTTTTTAATGTTCTTGCTGATTGCCATGCCACCCAATAAAGCTGATAGCGCCGAAAGGAAAATAGTTTAATGTCTTAAAGTTGAATTAAATATCGTCAAATATTTGTAAATACTGAAATTATTCATTCTTCGATAACTGTTATTTTGATGCACATAAGCACAATAATTAGCAAATCGGTAAAATATTTATTTTTCTAATAATTTCACTGCTTCGTTTGGCCGAAGCGTGAAAATCGTGATGAAGCCAATGGCAATGTTATAGTCCATTCACGGTTACTGAAACCCTGCTACAGATCTACTTCCAGCATATTCCTCCGCCCCATGCAAACAAAGCATAATACTGGGTCTAGAAAATTACACCAAAAGGGACAACACACCGCATTCTTGCGCACTCCGTCGAATCTTCAATAATATTTTGCGTAAGAACTATTTCTTACTTTGCATTAACAACGCGCCTATTTTCTTCCTATTTTTATTCATGTAAATAATAATTGAAATATAGTAATTTATAGGTAAAATATTAATAAATTTACTGTTTAACCTAAAGTAAAGTACATTTATGTTATTTTATACTGATGTAAGTCTAAAACGCTTGTAAAACATAACATAATTTGGAGAAACCAACACGTCAAACTTTGAAAGGTTTGATCAAAAAAAGGGAATAAACCGCGAATAGACTCTAATTATGCGTATAGTGGAAGAATAGGCCGCAGGATGTGCGTACAAATCGTTCTTGAGCAGGAATTTCAAAAGTGCTCAGTTTTCCGTGAAAGGAATATAACGACTAAAGTATACTCGCGGTATCTTCGCATGTTTTCAATCAAACCTTTTTGAAAAATTACCCCGTATATGACGTGTTTGGTTCTTTCCTATATATGTAAATATCCCAGGCGTTTCGAAATTCTGTTGAAATTGGAAGCATCTATAAATTAAATTATTTCATTTGTAATTAGTCCGATAAAGCAACAGAGCGAAAATAAGAGTGTTAGTAATGCCTAGTAAGAAATAATTATATTGAAAAAATATTAATAAAACTGAATGCACAAGAATGCGGTTTGTTGCCCCTTTTGGAGTAATTTCCTAGACTTAGTTAAGCATTGTATGCACGAGACCGTGGAATAGACTGGAAGTAGAGCTTCAGAAAAATTGGAATTATAGGCGATTTACAGTAAAGTGAGCACTTTTTAAGGTCCTGCTGAATTTTTCTTCTCGTTAGACTTCTATCTTCCTGGCACTTTTTAATTTAAACACTGTCACCAGACTAATAAACAGAGTAAATACATTTCACCACTAACAAAAGTCAACGCCTGGAACTGCAAAATATCTATTTAATAGTGTTTGATGCCTGTTGAAAGGGCCTTAAAAAGTGCTCACTTTACCGTGGGCAGCCTATAACTAGGAATTGACCATAAAACGACATATAACTTACTACGAAGCTGCCTCACAGCAAATGATGAAACCGGTCTTACACGATTCCGTCCATTCCCCGAGGCAAACATCGCACAATAGCTCATTAAACGTGAGGACAGTCGTCTTATCCGAGCTTGTAAACAGCATTGGGGGAGTCCGCTCCAGAAACTAAACAAGGGGCGGTTGTTTACGCATGCGTGGCCCGCACTGGGCTAGGCGACGGGGCGGGAGGAAAAAAAAAACAGCTGTGCGGGAGTTCGAACCAGAGGCCACGTGACCCTAGAGAAGCGAGGCCAAATTAACAATAACACGGTCGCAAGATTGATTATTACTGGTTTGTGGGGGCCGGGTCCCTGGGAAAATGCGAGGGGTCGACTAGGGGCCCACCCCATCCGACTCATGTGAAGGCATCGCGGGGGGTCCTTTCTCCCCCCCCCCCATGGCCCTTGTGCGAGGGGTCGCTAGTTTCGAGTACGGCCAAACGGAGAGGGGCACAATCTCTTGTGTTGTCTGGCGGCAGACGTATTATCGCAGTCGAGAGGGCCCGCGCCATGTTAAATAATGTTTCTTCTTGTATCCGCGACACTGTGCTTGCCCGCTTGTGCGGAAAAAAAAAAAAGGGAGGCGGGGATGTTTGATCCAAGGGTCCTGCAGTCGCGATCGGCAGCGAACTACGCTCGTTATCTCCTCGATCTCAAAGACCGCGTCGTTTATGAAGTAGGCTAATAATGTCAAACGAGGTTCGCCGTATCGTACCGTGAAATAGGCGGATTAGTGCCAGTCCATAACTTTTCGCCGCGGTGTATATACATTCGTTCGTTCACTATTCTTTTACTGGCAAATCAAAAGGTTTTTCTTGAATACGAGCGTGTGTCACGTAAACGTGTTTCTATTGCTGGTTCACGGTTCATTGGGACTTCAAAATTCAACGTATGAACAACGCCCATGGCCATAATTCGGTATGCTTTAACTTCAGAGTGAATAGCGTCGTTCTTTGTTAACCCAGTGTACACAATTGTGTACATTACGCACGTGTAGGTAATTTTTTGTTTGTATTACACACTGCGAAGATCAGTGGCCAACGATCTTACCTGTGGGTAAATGAGTCGCGAACCGTCTTAATGTTCTGAGTCACAATTGGTTCGTATAACAGTAGCCGAACATTTAGTCTACATCTCATTGGCTGTGGCAACGAAACAAGCATTGCGTCGACTTAAGTACAGCATGCATCATAAAATTCTTTGATCGCAACATCTGAAACAGTTTTGTAAAGTGGGTGTGAAAGGGTTAAGTCGGCAACGACGTAGTTCCGTAACTTAACCGAAGAATAGGCGAGTGTACAGAGGCGAAGCGCCCGCTCATGCAGTGAACTCCAGAAGCACGCACGCCAGCAAAATTGCCAGCATGTCGTAACGCCTTTCGCCAATCAGCGACCGCCAGTTCAGAGCCTTGCGCTTAGAGGCGACGGTACACTTGTTTCGCGTGGCAGTGTCGCCCTTATCGCTCCAGGTGAAATAGCTGTTAGCGCGAATACGCGTATCACGGTAAATAAATGTTCTGCAAATACGACTTTTTGTGTGAAAATACAAATAACTATTACCTATGTCACTATATATTTTTTACTTTTGTCATATTAAGTGTATTTTTCAAGAAAAAAAATCGTGAATATGGTCAAATATCGCATTTTTGAAGCTTGCCTATGCAGTTCCCTTAAGCGGCAAGAGAAAAGTGCAAATATACGGAGGTAGTTTAATATGTGGTCTTTCATCGCGTGTAATTAAACCCCACTGTTACAGATCTAATTTGCACAGTACAGCGTCACGGCGGAAACACTGCACGTCTTGCTCGTAGGAGCGACGAGGCACTAGGCGTGCGTGTTAGTGTCGCCCGTATCGCTCCCCCTCGCTTCTTGACCTTGGACGCGCAGCTCCATCTCACTCTTAAAGTACGCAGTGGCCCGTAACTGCCCGGCGGGGAAGATTTACACAGCGAAGGGAAGTACGCAGTAATCTCCCACCCTCGGGTCAGAAGCTTGAACTCAACGCATCAATAGGGTCATTCAGTCGGATTCTAACGACCTTCATCGACATCGCATTACCTCCCGGAGAAGCGCTAATGAACGACGTCGGTCCTGCCGAGACGACAGGTCGCGTAGCTCGTAACTCCACGTCTAGTTGGGCCGGAGGAGTCCTTCTAGGCGTGGGACATAAATTAACACCAAGTACATAAATTGATGTTTATTGATTTTTGAAAGCCAGCGTGGAAAAAAGTAAAAATGGCAATCCTAGATAATAGGTTTTGCCAGCTTAACGACCAAGTATTTTGCAGTATTAGTGTATCAATTTAGTATAATGTCTTGCGCCACAAAAACACGTAAAAAATTGACGGCGTCAGAAATATCTCGGCAGAATAACGTCACTCAGGTAAAATATTTTCTCTCGTAGTTAGTAAAAACTATTCTGTATGGTTGTCCTTTCTTTGCTTTCTCTATTGGCTTCCATAAAGTTTGCAAAATACGATAAACCACAGTGGCATTAATTTATGTCCCGTGCCCTCTTAAGCGGATATTACACGATACCTGCTGCCGTCCTTGGTTCTTGTATAAGCTTCTACAAGGCCTGGTACAAGAGCTGGTATACCGGCCGCTATATGAGGTTAGCACATCTTAATATTGCTATATTACTGTTAGCCTTTTATACAAATAGTACAGTTCCATTCATTTTCTTGAAAATGACGTGCAGTCACTAGAGTACGAGTGTGTTATTTTTAATTTTGACGAAAATTACTGACCGGTTGCAAAATATAGTTTTCTTTTATATGTGTGCCTGGATATTATCCGCATGTAAAATTTAATGATAAAAGAGTTCGGGTCCGACGAAGTTTCGCACTCATGCCCAAGAAATACGTGTCCCTCGCGTGTGTCGCAACTTTACCACCGAATCACCATTTCACGTATCAGGTGTTAAACTTATATACTGTTAATATATTTCATTTTTTAAATTAAGTTTTTCATGCAGTAGGTAATGTGTTAAGTATTCATAACGGTTTTAAACAGTAATTAAAAGTTGTCATCGCCAATGTTATTCGTCGTTGTCGTATTTTAAATCTGTTTTAAAGAGTTTCAACCTCACGGATATATAATCAAGATGGAGGCGTCCTTTTCGGTTTCTTCATCAACTCGTTTCAAGTAGTAGCCACGGGGAGCGCCCTACGCTCTGAAACTGCGATGTGATTGGCCAGGTACGAAAGCCGGTGTGGAACCTGCCACGAAAAATAAGACGTGTCCAATTACCAAACCTGGTACGAAATCTGCTAGTACAAGGCGGGAAATGCCATGACGGGTGCCACACTAGCCCGTATACCGGCCACTATGGCGGACCTTGTACAAGCTTTTACGGAATATGGTATCGTGTAATATCGCCTTTAAGCCGATATTACACAATGCCTGCAGCCGCACTGGGTAAAGACGGTAGACGAACTCCTCAATAACAAAATAATTAATATTACACAATACCTATATATGCCCCTTCCCCAAATCTTGTTATCATTAAATTTTACATGCGGATAATATCCCAGTATGTAAAGAAGAAACTATATTTTGCAACTATAACTGGAAAACCTTCGCCTTAAACATGGTTCCGAAGGCTGTTTCTAGTAGAGCGGTTAGCGGCGATCGGACACACCCAATGTGTGATCTTCCCTTGATGCTGGTCGGATGAGCAAAGACGACGTGCCAATTTTTTTTCTAACTACCCTGTAACTAAGTGTTAAGTGAAAGCCCGGTGGGTAGGGCGGAATCTTACTGCGTCTCAGGGCTAGTCCCCTTACGCCTACAAGGATAGGAAATCATGCAAGGAGACATGCATCACGGCAAAGAGGGATTGGGCAGCCATGGCCTGCCACTGGGGCCATGACTGCCTCCCTGAGTGTGCTTATAGCTAAGCTAACACTAGAAGAGACTGGAAAAAAGCTGACATAGACACCGTAAAAACCCTGTCGACAGGATATAATTAAAAATATTCATGCATTAATTAGAAATGCTACGGGAGACAGAGAGAGTGTGTGTGTGACATGCTCGTCTTAGTAGAGATGAAAAAGCTAGCAAAGAGGGGACAGGAACTATATTTCCTTTCGTCTTGGCAATTGGAAGGAGACAATGGCTTGTAACCAGAGAGGTACTTGCACACTCTCTGGTGGGGAAAGTGGCGATATTGGGCGGCTTCTCCCTGATTCGCCAGTAGAACATGAAAATTAAAGAGAATATGGTTAGTTGTCAGTAAGCGTGGATGACAGCGACAGCTGAGTCAATGCTTACTGATTTTTAGATATCCGTGAAGAGACGGCACAGCCTGTGAAAAGAAACGGGTTAAGTTATTAATCTAATTTCAAAATAACTTAAGAAGTTTTTAGTAACGATTGTCGTCGGAGACATATGTGTTAAATCTAATGTTGTGCTACCTCGCAGCGGCCAATATCCGTAGCCACAGGCCGTAACAGAGCATATTTCGGTCATATGCTACGAGTGCACGGAGCTTCGGATAAGGAAGGGTTGGTTGATCGACGCAGGGAAGGTCTCTCGCCAACTGCAGCAGAGAGCGGCACGTCACCACAAGCCCTGCAGTTGCTTGCGGGTATAACTGTTCAGTAGCTGCCTTGGGATTGGCAGTGGAGAAGGGCCATACCTACAAACAGCTGACTGGGAAGAGAAGCTAACGACGCCCCCCCCCCCTCCTTGTGCTGGACTACATCGGCGCGCTGTTTGGTAAGATGTCGCCGATTTGCTGGCCGGTGGAGGGGATTATTGCTGTTGGCCCTTTTCACAATACGCTGTTGTAATTCCTGGCGTCCTGATCTCGCATGAAGGCGTGAGCCCGTGTTCAGGAGGGCCGTTGAGCTAACGCGAACCCACACCTTCGCATAGACTATTCCCGGTCAAATGAGCACTTTTGAAAGCCCTGCTAAATATCTACTTGTATACACGTTGTGTATTCCTCCGCCTTGTGTAAAATTATCGTCGCTATGGGCCTCGTCACTTTATTCATATGTTGGTCAAATGAAACTGTGAAATTATTAAGAAAGTAAATACTTTATAAATCTGCTCATTTTTACATTTCGATGCATTAAAGAAACCAGAAAGCGAAACAATTAATTTTAAGTTATAAAAAATGGTTACCTAACACTTTTTATTCGCGGTTAAGATATGGAGCTATTTTCCATCCAACGTTACCAACTTTACTGGGCGCATGTCACTCAATGCGCCAGTTAAAATATATGCATGTAGGAGCAGTGACATTTTCCTAAGGTTGATTTCAAAAGTGCTCACTTTACCGTGATTAGCCTATAAGTAGGAATAGGAAAATTTCGCGAGTTCACTGACCTGTAGGCTAGACTCCACAGTCCTGTATATACTCGAGCCTCAGTTGTTTGCTTATTGGTCGCTTCCCTCAGTGAGTAGCCAGTGTTACGTCACACCTGGCAGTATGGGTTACACCGCCTGTTTCCTTTCCAGTCAGAGTCGTCCAGGGCGTGTTTAATAAACTGTGATCCAATTGCAAAGTAGACTTCAGCGTTCTAATGTTTGACACTTACATTGTCCTGAAATGAACTCGTAAAATGTTCCTATCCCTACCTATAAGAGGCCGGCTCTTAACAACGTCTAGAAAGCTAATGAGGGTGGAATGGAACAGCACCGGAATGCAAGGACGGGGTAAACCGGAGATCCCGAGAAAACCCTCCTACCAGCGGCATCGTCCGGCACGATTCCCACTTGCGAAAATCCGGTGACCCAACCGGGGATTGAACCCGGTTCGCCTTGGTAAGAGGCGAGCGTGCTAATCGCTCAACCCCCAAATAGACATTATATCAAAACCTGTTTAATTGTTGGATTCATTAAGTGTCCATATTTTACAGTTCCAATAGTTACAATAAAATGAGTATTACACGTTCATTTAGTCCCACCTCAGTTTAGTCCATCTCCCGCCTGTCCGAACGCCTTCTCGCACAGTAGGCTTCACCCGTCGCGTTCCACGCACTCTCGTCCATTCACAACACGCACGAACAATTCGTACGCAGTCATACCGTAAATAACTTCGCGCCCGCACTCAGCTAGATAGCCTTCGCCAAAGACTGCTGGCTGCTGGAGCGCTACAGTATTTATAGGGTCGTGGGCCATCACCCAGGAATTTCGCTAAATCTCTAGTTGCGCCGAGGTCCTAGTTTCCAGAATATTCTTGCACCTACTCTACATTTGTCGGTTCGGCGCGACGGGCGGACCTGGCCGCCTGGAGGAATAAGGAAGGGCCGGGGGGGGGGGGGAGTCATCACTCCCACAGCGACGGCCTGCTCGTAACGTAACTTCGTGTGCGAGGCGAGAAATCACGTGCGTAACAATATTAATATTACCAGAAACTTTTATTTTGGTCCAGAGCTACCGCCATTTTCGCAACGAAGAGAAAAGTGGCATCTTAGTACGGATTATAATAAGTTTTGAGTGTAATTTTTTTTACAGTTGGAAACTTAGCTCACAATATCTACGGTTATAAATAATTATTTATATTTATTTCAATTTTTTTTTAGCCCGTTGGACCCTTTTGTCTATGACTGAGGACATGATGCACATGGAAGATATTATGGCCAGTACTGTATACAAGGAATCAGTAGCCGATGGTCGAAGAGTCCGCGGAACATAGTTTGGGAATGGCTATTATAGCCCATTCACGGTTACTTACAACTTTTCTGAAACCCTGCTAAAGATCTACTTTCAAGCTATTCATCCGCCTCGTGCAAACAAAACTTAATCAAGTCTATAAAATTACACCGCATTCGTGCTTAGCCACTTCAATAATATTTACATAAGAACTACCCATTACCGGCACATCCGTTTTCTCCTCGTTGTTATTCACATTACATATAAAGTAAATATTATAATTTATGGGTTAATTATTAGTGAGAGTTCTATTTAACAAAAAAAAAAATCCTTTTACGTTAGCATAAGTATAAAACTATTATGACAAATGACATATTTAAGAAAGAACCAAGTTTGTCATAGCCATGGAATGATTTTCCGAAGGTTTGATTCAAAAAGTGTAAAGAAACCGCGAATGGCCGATATACGCTATAGTTAGGGACATGTGTTTTTCGCGAAAATATTTATGCTCGTGCTAGGCTTCAATATCCTACATCCACCACCACAACTTCCTTTGGTTATTGGCCACGTGTCTACGTGAGGAGATATGTTCTTATTTAACTGGACCAATCAGAATAAAGTATACTCCGATACTGAGCGTCCATGATTCGCGGGCAGACACTTGAGGCACATGACATCTTAAATCATCCAACCTTGGAAGCACATATGAGCTGAAGTGTTTTGGAGTGCAGCTGGTCTTGAAATACTTTCGCGAAAAAAAACACCTGTCTCTAACTATGGTTAGAGACCGGAAAAATTCGCGAGTTCAATGACCTGCAGTCTAATATACAAATATACCGTTTGAGGACTGCACAAATTTCCTGGCACTGAAGACACGGTAGAAGTGAACTGCCTACATGCTCTACTACAGAAATCTCAGCCGTGTTGGGCTCTGTATTTCCACTTACCATCGTCCTATTGGTCGTGGCTACACCGGGAACGCCTACTGTAATCTGCAACGTCTATTATTAGCTGGCCGTCGGTGAATGAGGCCGAGCGTTAACTATGTGCCAGTTAATATGTCGCAACAGAAGTAACAGGTTATACAGTCCATCGTGTACATTTGAGAATTAATTGGAAACAGCAGTTTTATTCTTACGAACTGAAATGATGACTAGTTGTAATTGTTTACTTGGATTTTGACATGGTCCAGCGAAACAATAACACTGTAGGAGTGTGAGTTTTGTCTTCAGGAGGAAAGAAATGTAGCCCCGGTTATATACTTGCATACTCCTCGAAAGGTTAACTGCACATTGGTTGTCTACTATCACAGTGGAAGGCAACGATTGGGCCACCGTTCTCCAGGAAGGTGTCAAAAACCGCGTGGACCGATGGCTAAATTTATATAAACACACCGTGTTTTGAACCGCCAGCTTGTCTCAAAAGGAATCCGCGAATCCTTCAGGTCTCTAACTATAGCGTGTGGCGCGGATGGAGTGTGGCGGATGTCTGCGCGTGTCCGAGGACGGACCACGGATGCTCCTTGCGTCGAGAGGACGGCATGGGCAACCCACCACGCCCCGTACCTGTGGAGCGACTTCTGGGAACACCGACGACGCAAGGTCACCAGCTGCTCTGCCCCCCCCTACCCTCTCCCTCCGCCCATACTCACCTGCAAGGGCCCTCCCGAGGTCACCCGACACGCGCCTGGCCCGGCCTTTTGCCCCGCGCACTGCACGAGCCGAACACGAGGACACGGAACAGTCGACAGCGCAGAGGAAAAACTGTCGACTCGAGAGGTTTTCGACCCGTACCTAGTCGATAGCGACCTGCAAAATTCGCGTTACTATTTGTCATCACTTCCCAGTACTCTATATACTCGAGCCGGCGTCATTTATCCATGGTTGCCGCCTATATGTGAAGTCACTGCCTTTCTGACTCAACTGCATGTCATTGGGGCACACGATTGTGAAAGTGTTCATTTATTGGCGCGGAGTTACCTGGTGCGTGTAAAACAAAGTACGATCCAAGGTAAAATATATAGTAAAGGCACGTGTGTTTTAAGTTTAATACGTCTCGAGATAATAACGCGAATTTTGCAGGTTTTTACTAATCGAGTAGTATCCCCTCCATCTAGAATTAATTTTTGTTTCACCGTAGTTTACTTTTCAGATAAAATATTTAAAAAACGAATGCCAGGGAATATGGCATATGTATTTTTAAGTTCATTATATTGATGGAGACCTGACAAATTTGCGAGTTCGATGACCTGTAAAATCATGGAAATCTCACTTTCATTAGTTGCTTGTTGTAGTAGCAGAAGACGATGATTTGGTTTGCATTTTATTGTGTGTTCATTACCGGCCCAGAATTGTCTAGAAGGTGTAAATTAACACGGGAGGACCAATAGCATGAGCAACATGAATGTACGACGTTTTGAATTCTAGCTTGTCCCGAAACGAACCAGCAAATTTTTCTGGTGTCTATTTATTGGCCATGTTATTTCCGTTCCATCTATAACCGTAATAAAGATTAACACGTTATTCATCCTTTTTCAATCTCGTGTGAGAAAATATATGACTGAAATCAGTCCTTTTGTTTTATCAGGAATTGTGTGTAGTAGTTCTGTATATAACATTAATGTTTGGATTTTTGCAGGCACGGTGGGATATATAGTGCATTCACGGTGTCTTCGCAATGTTTTAACACAAACCTTCGAAAAATCACCCCATTTATTACAAATTTAGTTATTTCTTAAATATGCTATGTATCGAGCGTTTTATACCTCTGTAAGCACAGACGTATCTTATTTATCATAAGTTGAAGTTTTACTCATATATCATTTACATATACATTTTAATATATTTTATAATAAATACCAATAAAAACAGTGAGAAAAATCTGTGTTAGTAGCGCCTAGTAAGAAATAGTTCTCATGCAAAATAATATTAACAACTGAGTGCTTACGAATTTGGTGCTTTGTCCCTTTGGTGTAATTTTCTAGGCTTAGTTAAGGTTAGTTTGCACGAGGCGGAGGAATATCCTGGAAGTAGAACTTTGGCAGGGTTTCAGGAAAGTGTGAAGTTACCGTGAATGGATTATACAGATGAATGCTGAACTACAGGTAGAAACACTGTGGGCGATTCCCTATGCAAAAGGTGATAGATAACTTCATGCGACCTATGTCCTACAGTAATCCGTAAGGGCGCTAGCAGCCCACGAAAATCAATATTTCAAGTGGTTTTAACTCAGAATAATAAATCCTACTTGAGATGAAAGAGCAATTCCGTGACTACTTCTGTCTTGAATCGAGATCTGAAATCTGCGAACGGTTCTGGGGTAATATCATATCAGCTTAAGACGTAAAATATTTAACACTTTGTAGGCTATGCTCGAGCTACACTCGAGCATAGATAATTTGAGAATTCATTTGTAGTTCAGAACAAAAGTAGTGTTTAACATGACCGCACAAGAACAACATAGCGCAGTAAAAATGATAATGCTAACAATAAAATGTCCGTTCTGTACAGCCACACAAAGGGGCATGATTGATTGTAAATCCTTTATACGATAAAGGACATTTGATTGGGTCAATATCAGCCCCGCTCTCCATTGGTTGATGAACGGCCAATAATGAACGCTATAAATTGCAGGGTAGTGTCCGGTGTGGCGAGGATCAATAGGACGATGGTGAGTTCTAACACAGACACCAACAGAACCGGTGTTCTTGCAGTAGTGGGATATAGGTGGCACTTCTAATTTGTCTTAAGTGCCGACCTCAATGTGTTAAGGATACGCGACAAATGGGCATGTGAACTCAATACTATAATAATGGTACATCCGAACCCAACTTTTATGGTATACATGAACCTTAATCCTGACGTACAAAAACCACTCCGTTAAGAAAAAAAAGGGGGGGGGTAGTGGGCCGGCAACCATAACTTCCCCCCTTCCCCATCGGGCACTATCGATACCCTCTAGCACCCTCTACCCAAATCGCTGTTTGGGTGTAAAGTGTTAGACTGCGTAAAATTCCGCTCTTTATTAATAGTATATAGATCCATTCGTAATAACCTTAGTGGAAACCACGCGAGTTTAGTGGCAACGAAGGAAGCTAATCAGTTCAACACTCACTGTAAAAAGCATGTGCCAGACAGTACTATACAGTACTGAAGCTGACAGTCTGTGTGCAATTCCCTGCAGAAAGTATTGGCGTTGTCTACGCGCTTGGAACAGTATCGCTACCGCCCAAAGTTTTGGTAAGTTTGGCACAAAGGAAAAAGTTGAATCCTGGACAGTTTCAACAAGAGGGCCATTTTTGTAAGTTAAGTCATGCTGCACAGTAAGTCAGCTTCTAACGTTATAAATAATGTCGGTAAAAGGGTTGTGTGTAATACGAGGGTCTTCACCCTTGTTATTTTCACTATGGTGGAAGCGAGGTATTTACGAGAGTTTGCTCTAAGGTTGTAGATCCAAAGAATATGAAACGATGTTCTGAATATTATAATTTAATGTCACTTCTTTACCGATATTTTGGGAAAATACAATTTGTAACCTCGATTATTAAGGGCTTCTATCACCCATAATATTAGTTTATGTAGTAAGTGTCACACATTATATTTCCCACTTGATTTTGTGCAAGGAAACCCTTCACGAAGTTTGTTGGTTGAATTCAGCATCATCATGTGTGTGTGTGTGTGTGTGTGTGTATATATATATATATATATATATATATATATATATATATATATATATATATATATATATAGTTTTTTTTTTCGCTCATAACATACTGTGTGTTATCACTTTCAGGCTCAGTTTTATTTTTTCAGGTGTTGGAAACAAAAAAAATGTTATGATGTGTGCTGTAGTTAAGTCCACATATACTTGCTTCATTGTCACAGCTAATTAACCCTTTTAGACCCACTTTAATTCACGGTTCCAGGTGTATACTCCAGCTGGCGTATTTCCCCCATTGGTTGCCGCCTAGACATGATGTCAATGCCTTTTATGAATGAGCTGCGTGTGATTGGAGCACACAGTTGTGAAGTGTTCATTCATTGGCGCAGAGTTACCTGGGGCGCGTCAAACAAAGTACTGTTCGATGTAAAATATATATTATAGAGGTACGTGTGTTTTAAGTTTAATAAGTCTCGAAATAATAACACGAATTTTGCAGGTCTCTTAGTCATTATGCTACGCAGTGTGCAGCACAGACCAAAGATACCTACACAGGCGTAGTGTACACTAGGGTGTACACTGGGTCTGAATGGGTTAATGTTTTACTGTACACGGTGTGTCTTTGTATAGAATCCTGTTTATTTTGATTTCTGGTAAATATGTCTGCCAAAGGCTTTCGTAGTTATTACGCACTTAAATTTATTAATAAAACAATAATATGTTGTTGCAATAGCAACGCAAGAAGACGATGCAAGTCAGACAGACGTGTCCTAGTGAAGCAATCGTCCATATATCTTGTTTGAGTGATTGTTTCACGGCCTAGCGTGGACTGTGCACTCCCAGCTTGCTGCAGCAGGAATTGACTCATTATTTATGGGAGTGGGTTTCGCCTATATGCGGGTAGGGCAGGTGCTAACAGTTAATAATAGCTCGAACCTGCGCAGCGGTTTGTCCGTGGTTAGAATGGGTGGGGGGGGGGAGGACAGTTTCTATTTGGCGGACTACATTGCTGGTTCGGAGAAAAGCGAGAATACGTAAGAGGACAGCTGGATGTATCCGCGGAACTCTCTGCCGAGTGCAGTCGCCACAGCTTTCTCGTAGATACGAGCGAGGGGCATAGCTAGCGCTAGCGAGTCTACGGTAGACTACGATACTACAAGCGCCCGACGCCAGTTTGTCTATTGCCATTGGCTGCTGTCTGCTCGAGAAGGCTTTTTTTTTTCATATCTGACCGGGCCAATCGGAATTCGACAACATCTGCACGGCTCCTACGCGATTCGCCGTGCAGGCAGTTGACTCGTGCCAGAAAAGCAATTCAGCCAATCCAGATAGGTAAACGACCCCTGCAGTGCTTCGAAATAACGTAACTTGTTTTGAAATCTTTCCGCGGGATTTCGCTACCCCTAGAAATAGGGCGCCTACAAAAAATTGTTCATTGAAAAGCGTTGTAAGTTCACAAGAAAAAGTCGTGGAATTTAGTAACAAAATTTATATGGCTAGACAACTACATGAATGTTGGTTCTCTGAATTTTCATTAGAGATTTTTAAGAAGAAGAAGAAGAAGAAAAAACCGCTTATTTACACTTTAACTAATTACATCGTTCTGTACATTGAGAATTCAAATTTTAACTTATACCAACACAAAATTCATCGAACCGTAATTAAAAATTTAAATTATATATATAAATGTATATATGTATTACTTTTTGGAATAGAGATAAGAGACTCTACACATGTGTACACATCGCAATAGAATCTAGTTCAAAAATATATAAAGACCTTTTTAAAATTTTAACGTGCCTGTAATAAATAGTAATTAATAGTTGCCAATCATACTACCGCGCATTCTTATATAATTATCGTTTCTGTTCTGGCGACAATGACAGGTAATAAAGAAACTAAAATGAAAAACTTAAGTAGTACTAAAGAACGCGAAACAAGAAATACAAAACTCATCCTGCCAAAAACAAATCTCTGTGTATAAAATTAAGTTTCCTGACTGATACACTCAGTACTCATCATTGCACAGCCCAAACCGCAGGGTATGCAGAAACATGAGATTTGAGGATAACTCCCGCGCATCTAAGAGGGGAGTTTTCGAAATTCGACTTCTAAGAGGGGTGAAAAGCGGTAAAATGTGTTTTCGAATACTCCTCGATAGCTCATTAACTCGACCAGATTTCACTATGCTCTTTTGCTCTTTGCTCCGAAAGGTTGCCTCTCTCTCTCTCTCTCTCTCTCTCTCTCTCTCTCTCCTCTCTCTCTCTCTCTCCTCTATATATATATATATATATATATATATATATATATATATATATATATATATATATATATAATATATATACACACACCAATTTAAGTATTTTTCGAAATTTAAATTTAGCCCTTTAGGGAATGAAAAGGAGTGGTGAAAAGAGTTTTCGAGCATTCTTCAATAGTTCCGAATACAACCTTACACTCTTAGCTTCAAACGCTTGGCTATAAACACAATGTTTTCGTGATAAGTCAAACTTTGAGGGATTATGGAGAAAGACAAGAAAAGTGAAACTAGACAGGGATTGGTGGGCCGGAAATGTCTAAGTCAAAAATTATGGGTGGAAAAACGTGGCGAAACGAAAGTGGGACATCCTGCACGGTTTTCGCTGACATCATACCTACCACGATAAGCTGAGTAAGTTTTACAGGTTTTGACGGGCTCGCTGTAACACCGCTGGCGTCGTTCTGATGACGTCACAGACTGCAAGGATTCTTGCCAGCAGGTCTTCTTCATTAAGTACCTGTGTCCCGTAGACCATATTTCTACATAACTCCACAAGAAAAAAAAAAATCTATCAGATTGAGATCAGGCGAACACGCTGGCCACGGAACAGGGCCTCATCTTCCAATCCACCTTTGCAGGTACATCCCGATATAGGCTGATCACGGTAAAGTGAGCATTTTTGAGGCCCCAGTTACTTTTTCCTTTCACCAATATTTAATTATTTAACCACATTAAAAATACATATTGCAGTTTAGTAATAAATAGATTGTATATTTTCCACATCACTCAGAAGTTAATTTCTAAGTCTAAAATAAAAGATATTTAATGACTATTATTTCAAATGGGATGGCTTTCAAAAGAGCGTACAACCGTTCAGCTTCTCTGCCGTTTCCATTTGCTTGAGCGTACACAAACATAATATCGGCAACGTCTTCCATCGTGTACTCCATTTCTGTCTTCACTGTTTACTGGCGAAACACACACAGCAGTCTGCAGGTAGGTAACAGGCCCTGGCTTCTTCCACGCAGCCTCACACACCAGTCCGAGTAGAAATCGTATTATATCCAAAAATACGGGTGTCGAGACTAACAGCCGCCTTCCCACACTAATAACATCCGAGTGTGGGACCCCTTAGATATATCCAGGCCCAAAAGTAACGATATTAAATTGTTATAATTTTCAGTTTCTATATAGTAGATAGGAAAATTAATTATTATATATAAAAATTACTCTTCCTATTAAATTAAAACGTCCTCCCCATTTAAAATCAAAATATAATTTTAACAAATTTTGGGTTTTTCTTTGTTCATCAGAAATCGTGCATTTTAATTGGCATAATTGTGGGGAGGATGTCCAAATATCTCCCTTTTGGCTACTACCTAATAGAAGAATCGAGTTATGTTGGACAGGAAGTCCATTAATTTTATTTTTATTTATTTAAATATACATAAATAAGATCAGTAATCGCAAATAGACGGGTACCGATGCGAATTAATTTTGTTCTGTTCTGATCTCGCCCCAATATGTAGAGAATGTTCCAATTTCGCTTCGCCACGTTTATCGCCTATAACTTTTTACTAAGACATTTCCGGCCGACCATTCCCTGTTTAATTTCGCTTCTTACGTCCTTCTCCATCATACCTCAAAGTTCGACTTATAATCACGTATGTAATTTATGTATTTTAAAATCTAATTTCAAGACTACTCGTCGAAATCCAGTTCTTAAAGAGGCGAGTAGGTGTAGTGCACATGGGCTAAGCAGCGGACAGAAATCTAGTACTGTGTATACACAGTGACACGGTAGTGTTCCTTGCTTGTCGGCATGCCGCTCACTGTAATACTGTAGGTTGCAGAATGCTTACAACATGCACGTGGGTAATCAACACAACCTTGTGTTGTACTTGCCTGGGTTAGTTGGAAACTCATCATTGCCAATAAGAATGTTTGGTTTATGTTAGCGAAGAAAATAATCATCGTTTCGGTTTTCCGATTCTACATTATAACTGACCGCCAAATGATGAACGGTATTTTATAGTGGCAGTATTATAC
The DNA here is from genome assembly GCA_029891345.1 of Dryococelus australis. Taxonomy (NCBI): domain Eukaryota; kingdom Metazoa; phylum Arthropoda; class Insecta; order Phasmatodea; family Phasmatidae; genus Dryococelus; species Dryococelus australis. The sequence goes on from CM057006.1 coordinate 32,126,125, forward strand.
AAAAAAAAAAAAAAAAAAAAAAAGGTAAAATACGGGAGATCGAATTTGCAATTTTTGCAGTAATAATTTAACAATTTTAGAGTTGGAAATCGTTCCTTAAATTATCGATACTTTTGGCAGTTGTTACAATAACCGAACATCGAATTACACCACAAGAAACTGTTTTCATATTATAGACTAACGGATCTGATACTTCTTTCCCAAAGCGTTTGTTTTTTATCCACACTAACGTTTGTGAAAAATGCGACACCAGGAAGGAGGCTTATATTAGAATGAACTTTATATCACAGATTAGGTACATGGAAATACGCATTTGATCAGGATTACAGAACTGTACGTGATCTCTGTACTTGAGAATTCATTATGGTATGAAGTCCCCACGTGCTTAAGTCAGAGCCCCTGAGCGTCGTGGCATGGAATCAGAGGACCTGGATATGCTCCTGGGGAATCTCCCTTCAGGTTTGTATAAGAGTTCACAAAAACATGCTCGATGGGCGACATGTCGGGTGAACGTGCAGGCCAGGGAAGAAATGGTACCCGTCGGTCATTGAAGGAGGCTTGCACATTTCCTCGCCACATGCGGCCAGGCATTGTCTTTCTGAAATATGGCACGTGGAGTCGCCTGGATGAGCGGCTCTTAAACTTCCCTGATGTGGCGGTTGCCCTCAATAAGGTAGGAGCCGAGATCACATGTTTTATCCAGTGGCGTCCCAAAATCATCATTTTTGGCGTTTGTTCACTATTCCGCTTCACAATGCAGGCTGCCAGATTGCGGTCACCACGTAGCGTCTAACACGTATGCCGGCGTCACTGTAGGACAGGTTGAAGCGGGACTCGTCCGAAAATACTACATCGTGCCGCTCAACACGCCAGCGACAGCGTTTGTGGTTTCTGGACAATGGAAGCCGACGCAATGGCGTGCGTGCCTCCAGTCCAGCCCGCAGCAGACGGCGTCGAACCGTCGACGCAGATATGTCCACGCCCTTTGCAGTGCTCCAGTGCTGAGCCACCGCTGTGGACGAGGCTGTACGATCCGTAACAGCAATGCGGACAAGATGGCGGTCATCCCGTGCTGTGGTCACATTGCGCGATCCAGTACCCGCTCGTCGCTGCGTACGACCCTCTTCTATCCACTGGTGCCACACACGCCTCACTGTCGTAGTAGTATGCTCTGTACGATCCGTAACAGCTATGCGGACAAGATGGCGGTCATCCCGTGCTGTGGTCACATTGCGCGATCCAGTACCCGCTCGTCGCTGCGTACGACCCTCTTCTATCCACTGGTGCCACACACGCCTCACTGTCGTAGTAGTATGCTCTGTACGATCCGTAACAGCTATGCGGACAAGATGGCGGTCATCCCGTGCTGTGGTCACATTGCGCGATCCAGTACCCGCTCGTCGCTGCGTATGACCCTCTTCTATCCACTGGTGCCACACACGCCTCACTGTCGTAGTAGTATGCTCTGTACGATCCGTAACAGCTATGCGGACAAGATGGCGGTCATCCCGTGCTGTGGTCACATTGCGTGATCCAGTACCCGCTCGTCGCTGCGTACGACCCTCTTCTATCCACTGGTGCCACACACGCCTCACTGTCGTAGTAGTATGCTCTGTACGATCCGTAACAGCTATGCGGACAAGATGGCGGTCATCCCGTGCTGTGGTCACATTGCGCGATCCAGTACCCGCTCGTCGCTGCGTACGACCCTCTTCTATCCACTGGTGCCACACACGCCTCACTGTCGTAGTAGTATGCTCTGTACGATCCGTAACAGCTATGCGGACAAGATGGCGGTCATCCCGTGCTGTGGTCACATTGCGTGATCCAGTACCCGCTCGTCGATGCGTACGACCCTCTTCTATCCACTGGTGCCACACACGCCTCACTGTCGTAGTAGTATGCTCTGTACGATCCGTAACAGCTATGCGGACAAGATGGCGGTCATCCCGTGCTGTGGTCACATTGCGTGATCCAGTACCCGCTCGTCGCTGCGTACGACCCTCTTCTATCCACTGGTGCCACACACGCCTCACTGTCGTAGCAGTATGCTCTGTACGAGCCGAAATTTCACTGTTATGATAAACCTGTTCCCCGGAGACCGATCATTCTGCCCCGCTGTAACATGCTCACATGCTGATATGTCGCCCTTTGACGTCGACGAGGCATATTGGCACTTGCTTCCAGTTCGTTTGACGGATCTTCACCGACTGAGTTTGGCGTAGCACGGACCTTTCCGGTCTCACAAGAGAGGGCGCTGCTGGACCTACGAGTACGCCATCTCTCTGCAATCGTATTCAAGTATTGCTGGTACTCTGCTCTACACATCCTTCGAGTTTTGATTCATTCAGGCTATTCTTTCTGGGTGTTGCAATTTTCACAAACAATAGTGTACTTGCACTAGAGAAAATCTATGTTGCCGCGAACAAGTATGATGTACTGTTTGTTACATACAACATCGCGTTGTTAAATAGACCTTTATACAATTTGTTACTTGAATAGAGTTAGTCATTTCAAGTTTATTTCGTAAACACGCATCCTACGAAATTATGCAATTCTTTCGGGTCTTTTTGTACCGGTATTGGGCTGTACTTTACCATAATTTTAGATACTTACTGGCATTAACTAGGTTTTACTGTATTTGACATACTGTAATTACTCACAATCGTAAAATAACCCCACTTTCCCCTATACTCCAAACACAAATTACTAATAGTGCTATGTTTGGATCTCAAGTTGCTACCACACTGGCAAGCCCAAAGCTATGAGCAGCATTACTCCAGGGAGGAAGGATTCTATTTGTACCCGGGTCATTATTTAACTTTCCAGCAACTTCAACAAAAATATGCTTACATTTCAGTGTAATTTGGATTCAGAAATATAACTAGCTAGCTTTTTGGAAGAACTTTGAATTTTTAAATATACTGTAGAGTTTTATTTGTTCCGGGGCAATTAATTAACTTTCCAGCAACTAAAACAAAAAAAAAGTTGCTTACATTTCAGTACAACTGGCTGCAGAAATTCGACTAGCCAGCTTATTAAAAGAAACAACGATGGGACTTCATACAAATACTGCGTTTTGTTACTTCAGCGTGGGCAGGAAACGGTTCCCGCCAAAAAAAAAAAGTGGCACTTTCGGTAGGTTACCTTTTTAAAAATACGGGAAATTCCATTAGAAAGGTCTACTGCCACTCAAAAGCAAGGTAATGTATACTTGTATACTTGCTGCAGATGACTTTTCGAAGTTATACGCTGGAAAAATATAATACGTAACAGTCCTCACGGACAAAAAGACAGAAGTAAGAGAAGATAAAAAGGCAGCTTTGAAACCTATTGTAGAGACCAAAATATTTTGTGGCGAAAATGAACTCTCAGAGGTTTTTCTAATACTAGGCACATATCGATCAACATTTGAAGCATCGTCTCTCACTCGCTGTTCCTGAAATGTTACACACGCGAATCATGAAATACAAAATGAAATCATAGGACTCTGAGGAGATCTAATCCAAACGGAAGTAATCAACAATGCTGAATGCTTTGGGATTCTTGATGATGAGACCGTAGATATTCCAGGACAGGGGTAGTTTTCTCATTGCATCATTTATGTCACTAATGAAGAGAATCCTGTGTTGAGGTAAGATATTGTTATTTTCTCGCAGTTAAAGATTTATGCGCATAACACATATCATTAAGCACCGGACGTGACTTTGAGGCGGCTAGCATTGTTTACTACAAAAATTTTTTAGCTGTTCATGGAAAGTGAGCACTTGTGAGACCCTAGTTACTTTTCTCTTTGAGTTATTTTTTATGATTTAATCACCTTTAAAAAATGAATATTGTAATGTAAATAATAAACACAGCATGTATGTGCTACCGCATTCGAAAGTTATCGTCTAACGCTAAAATAAAATATATTTATTACCTATTATTTCAAATGAGAGGGCTTCCAAAAATGCTCACTTTGACGTGAATAGCCTATAACGATATATCAGTTGTGTACTGATACTAGTACAGTTCTAAATACAAATCTTGTTCGTTTCGCCGTCTAAAATTACATCTTAACATGTGAGCGAAAAGTTAAACTTTATTTTCTTGGGGTCACGGTGATTAAGTGGTCAGACTACGTGCCTCCCACCTAGGCAAACCGGTTTTGATTCCCGGTGGGGGTCGCTCCTGGATTTTCACACGTAGTGATCGTGCCAGACGATGCCCCTGGTCGGCGGGTTTTCTCGGGGATCTCCCATTTCCCTCGCGCCGTTCATTCCGGCGTTGCTCCATACCCACCTCACTCCAAACTAATCGACTCTCAAGACCTCGATGTTAAGAGCCGCCCATATCTCGACTTCATTTACTTATGGTAGATAGTTGAATATCACTCCAATCCGTTGCCTCAGTTACGATCTGTCGTTAAATGCTGCAAGTTTATTTTCCCCCGCTTTAGTAAGAGAACGAGCCAGCGACCTTGTTTACTCGCGAGTGGTCCAGCGAGCTTGACATTATCCAATCGGCGTGGATAATTTAGGGCGATAAAACCCCGTGGAGGTGATGTGTATTGAATCTTACGAATGCAGAAGCAGGAACCAGAAAGGAGAACCGGTTTGATCTCGTAGTCAAAATACTTGCCTGGCATCCCGTGCTATTTATAGCTGCTGCAAGACAAGTACAGTAATTGAAAGACGGATCAACTAGCTGCGCATGTGTCACTTCAGTGTCCGGTTAATCAAAAGTCAGTCTTTTACAGACCTACCCCCCGATGCTCAAAAATAACTTCCGTTAAGTCTCAAACCAGATCCCGTTATGTGTGTACATTTAATATAAAACACAACATAAAAGCCAGGTGATTAACATATAGTACACCTTTTGAAAAGTGAAAACAGCAAATTTCCATCAAACATGAAAATACAGACTATAAATAAAGTAATCACAAAGCAAAGATTATTTGGAGAATCTCTGCCATAATGATTAGTATTACTTCCATGATGCGTTAGGTAAGGTTTGTGTCTAAATGGGCCTTTGGAATACATTTTCAAGAACAGCATTTTACTGTCGCACTGTACTAAAATTCCAGACAATGCTTTAGGAGAATTTTTTTCATTTTTAAGTTGTAATGCTGTATGCAATATATAGCTGGTTATCTCCTATATCTGAGAGTTTTTGAAATAAACCTTTGAAAAATACTGCTTTACTGTAACTCCATATAGCGAAGACTGATATGCTTATAGGTATAGGTAGCTCACGGTAAAGTGAGCACTTTTTGAGGCCCTGCTAAATTTTTTTCTCCCAACTAATTTATATCTTTGGGCCACTTTTAAATATAAACATTACTATATGACTAAGCAACACAGCGTATAAATTTCACCACTCTCAAAAGTTAACGTCTAAAGTTGCAGAAAATTATATATATTAATGGTTAATGCCTGTTGGAAGGGCCTCAAAAAGTTCTCACTTTACCGTGAATAGCCTATATACTGTAATTTTGGCTGCGGTTAAGGAAGTGTTCCGTTCGAACACGACTTATTAAAAATGCCTGCGTGCTCATTTTGGAAGGTTATGTTTTTTTTTTTTTTTTTTTTTTTTTATGTAGCAAGCGAAATTATTTTAACAAAATTTTAGAGCCAGTCTCATATAAATATACACAAAAATTTTCTTATTCCCAACAATTTAAAAATATGCAGAAGAGCTGTGTGTGAAACACTCTTTTAGTAACACAAATATTTTCTAATAAATTTCGGAAACGTAAGTGTACAATGATATGATATATGTCTTTTTCTGACAGCTCCGAACCTCCGAGTACTATCTCAGGATGATGCTGTGATGAGAACTCCGCATATTTATCCAGATTTCGTACAGGACGATAGCGGCCAGTGCATTCAGTGATAATACACTCGCGGTTATTTCGCACTTTTCTGAACCCCTGCTAAAGTTCTACTTCCAGGATATCCCTACGCTTCATGCAAACTGATGAGCTTGCCATAGTCTAGAAAATTACAACGAAGGAAAACGCGCCGAATCCGTGCGCACTCAGTTGTAATAATGTTTTGCTAGGGAATTATTGCTTTTTAGGCGCTACCAACACACAAGTTTTCCCACTGTCATATTAATTATAAATGAAATATTATCTATACGTAGTAGGTATAAAACAAAGTCGCCCTCCCGCGTGTGTCTGTGTATTCTGATTAAGCTTCTAAACTACTTGATGGATTTTGATGCGGTTTTCACCATCAGTTAGAGAATTTCTTGAGGAAGGTTTAGGTTTATAATTGAGGCGGTAGATAGAATAAGGGCCTGTGGCTCAAAACAGCATTCTGAGATATAGAGGTGTAAAGTTTTCGCATACATTTACAAATCAACATACAACTTTTGAAATATTGTGCACATGCTGTTGTTAATTGTTGTCTCTTACAGATGGCATAGATGTTCTCTCATTTCACCAAATAGCTCAAAAACCAATCGAGTTGTTATTTTATGTATGTCATGTTATAGGCCCTTTTTGAATAGAATAGTTCTAAATGCCAATTAGCATTCTATTAGAAAAGGGCCTACGCATACTATTTTACCTTCGTGGAAATATGAGAGAGTTAGTTAGTAAGACTAATGTGATTACTCATACATTTACATAAGACGAAATTGAACACATCTGCTACATGATGTTAACCATTTTACTATTTCAGCAAAAATACGTTTGTTACATGTCAGTCAGTACACATACAATTTTGACCTCAGTCCTCTACCATCGCATTCAATAGTTGTATGCAAGTACAGAAATAAACCTCATGAAATAAAATATCCCGGTCAAAGTTGGTCAGCAGACAGTTTAAACTATGGCGGATTCATTTTTGAGTTCTCCCGAAAAAGGGCCTATAGCACTATAGGCCCTTATTCTAGCTACCGCCTCAATTCTTTAGCATTAGATGTAAGGATAGCAGAGAAATGCCAGCTTTTCTAATCAAGTCGGGAAAGGCCGCTGTTCGGGCGCTTACATGGCTTCGCTGACCAAACCATAAGAGATAACACCAAATTAATTTGCAACAAAATTGTAGATCTCAAAAAGGTCTAACAAACAGTCCGCGACAGCCTATGTTCATCTTTTAAGGATGACTCACAATAACCATTTTTGTGGTTTTATAAATAGGGGTTCACTTACGAAGACTTTTTAAACAACACGGTATTAATCGTATGTTAGTTACCTTGATCATTCAGTATATATACTTGCTGTAAACCTAAACAACGCCATATTTGTAAATCGCACCCGAGCGAGGCCGGGGCAGGTCGCTAGTAATTTACAAACTAAATATAGGTAAAACTTCAGTTTAACGAAAAATGAGATAAATTTTATGTTAATATAGGTATAAAACGGTTTTGAAACGCGACAAATTTTTTGGAAATAACTAAACATGTCATACATGGGGTGATTTTTCAAATGTCTGATTCATAAAGTGTGAAGAAACCGCGAACAGATTACGGTATATTGCTCAGTTTACCTGCTCCACATATTCCCCAAGGACAATTGCAACTATCAGCCGTTCAGTCAACGTGTTCATGATAGACGATATGTTGCATATGAATCCACAAGTAATCAGTAGGCGGTGTTTTGTTCCTCTTTATTGTCTTGCTTATGATTTTTTCTTAAGTTGGCTGATTGGGAAGTAGTTGAACATTAAATTCCCCATCCCTCACCCCCGGGGCCACGGTGGTTGATCGGTTAGCCTGCTCGCCCCCCCCCCACCAAGGCGATCCAGGTTCAATCCCCGGCCGGGTCACTCCGGATTCTCGCATGTCGGAATCGTGCCGGACGATACCGTTGGTCGGCGGGTTTTCTCGGTGATCTCCCGTTTCCCACGCCCCTTCATTCCGGCGCCACTCTATATTCCTCACTTACCCTCATCGACTCTCAAGACCTCGAGGTTAAGAGCCGTCCAAATCTCTTCACGCCTCACACATCCCCCCCCAACCCAAAAAAAGTTACCTACCTCCAAGACTTCTCTGTAATTAAAAAGCTCAACTCTTGTGGCTTTACAAAGAACTTCTCCTTGGATGCTGGTAGCTAAAGGATATTCACGATAAAGTGAGCACTTATAAAATCAACCTCAGAAAAAAATGACTGTCCGTACCTACATATATTTACCGGGTGTACTGAGTGAGAGTGAAGTTGGTAACGTCAAATAGAAAGCGCCAGGTAACCATTTGTGACAACTTAAATGATTTATTTCCCTTCCCCCCCTTTTTTTATGTATCGAAGTGTAGAAATGAGCATATTCGCAAAACATTTTCTTATGCAATAGTTTCGCATTTGCGCTTGACCGACGCATGAATCAAGTGACGGGGCCCATGGCAATGCTAATTCTGCGGAAGGCGGAAGAATACACATGGGCATACAAGTAGACCCTAAGCAGGGCCTTCGAGAGTGTCCATTTTACCATGAACATCCTATAATATATGTAGATATATAAAGAAGCAACATGCTCGCTTACGAGTATGAATTGTTTATTGAAAACTACGAGCGTATGCAGCATTTATAACTTAGCTATACAAGTACAAGCATGCATAACGATCTCTAGTTGTATCGGCGCATCGAGCATGCAAAAGAACCATGGTTACTATTTGAATTATTTATATCATTTGTGCTTACGTATATAATATGTATATGCATATTATGCATATAGATACACAAGAACTCGTGCATGGGAAAAGGGTCCTACCCAATTCCCCCCTTCTCAAACGGCCAGATCAGTTCCCCGGCTCTACCTGTTGTCTGGGGCAGCCACACTTGGCGCGTGATGTATGTGATCCGGCTGAGAAGTAAAAGGCGATAATCCCACGACTGGTCAACTCATTAAGAGCACTCTCTCATATACGGGCACCCTCTCGCCATTGTTTTCATTCACGGCTTTTCAGCGCAGCTCACCCCTTTGAGCGGATGACTTTTTTTTTTTTTCCGAGGGGCGCCGGGAAAAGGGGGCTGGTTGGTAAACGGGCTGGAAGAGGCGATTGGGGGGAGGGTGGAGGAGGGTTGCGATTCGCCGATTCAGAGGGCAGTCGGAGGAGAAAAAAAAATCAGGTGCAGGAAATCCGGAAGTCGCGACTTCCAAACCACGGCACGCGCCGCATTTGCCGTATTGCCGCAGTTCAGGACAACAAGGAGCTATGTCTCTCTCTCTCTCTGGCAGATACGCTGGCTTCCAGACTTCCTTCTCACTAGCAATATTAGATCAATAAGTTGTCTTGCTGATTTCAACTTTTAATAATAAGCTAAATGTTTATTTATTGCAGGATGCCTACGGAATTGAATCTGCCGAATTAATTAAATATGGAGATAATTTTTTTATAGTGTATTATATATCTAATTAAAGATATTTAAAGCGACACATTCCGATAAAGCAGTGATAAGTCTTCAACTTTCCTCATACTGTAGAGTGCGGTTTCAAAATTTCAGTTTAATAAAGTATTTTTTTTAAATATTGAAATCATGCCAACTTTCCCATCGTGACGAAACCTGTACATACTTGTAAAGTGTACCCTCAGTAGATATTCTGGAACAAAAGTTTACAATGAAAATGAAAAATATATAACTGAGAGGTAGTAATTAAACTTCATTACGTTTTCTGTTCTTTCAGATAATTGTTTCCGCTTGTAGGTAATACACCTGCAAAAAAAAGTTTGATATTTTTTTTTAAGTGTTTCGTAGGCTCCTGCTTTCTGAATTACATAAGTGCGTGTGAAACACGCGTCTGCACGCAGAACTACTAAATTGAATAAACTGATTCCTTCTGTATTCGTATACAAAAAGCACTCACACCTCAGACGAAATTGGACTTGGACTTTCCGATGACACCCGATTTTCGCAAAAATAAACTGATTCCTTCTGTATTCGTATACAAAAAGCACTCACACCTCAGACGAAATTGGACTTGGACTTTCCGATGACACCCGATTTTCGCAAAAATAAACTTCCGCATGCTATATTTTGCTATGCTACACGCGCATTTTAGATTTACATTGTTTACTGGCATTCTCTCTGCGTGAAAATACTTTCTTGTCATAAAGCTGTTCTCGGTAAAATGAACACTTTTGAAAGCCCTGCTTAAGATCTGCTTGTATGCACGTTGTATGTTACTCCGCCTTATGTAATATTAGCCTAACATTGCTATGGGCCTTATCAGTTTATCCATGCGTCGGTAAAGTGAAAATGTGGAATTATTACAAATGTAAACAACATATAAAACTACTCATTTTTTGCACTCATATGCAATACAAAATGCAAAAAGCGAAATAAATTATTTACGTTATCACAAATCACTACCTAACACATTTTATTCAACGTTAAGCTATAGCGCTACTTTCGATCCATCGTTACCAACTTTACTGGGCAAATGCTACTCAGTGTGCCTATTAAAATATACGCAAGCAGGAGCAGTGACTTTTTTCTAAGATTCATTTTGAAAGTGCTCACTTTATCGTGAACAGCCTTTACCACGTTGGCGCAGCCAGATTTAGGTTACTCCAATGCTGATAAAAGCTGTTCACGATAAAGTGAGCACTTTAGAAATGAACCTTAGAAAAAGTCACTATCCCTACCTGCATATATTTCAATGGGCGCATTGAGTGACATTCGCCCAGTAAAGTTGGTAATGATGGATGGAAAGTGGTTCCATATTTAAACGTCGAATAGAAAGTGTTAGGTAACCATTTGTCATAACTTAAAATTAATTCTTTCACTTTCTGTTTATTTATTGCATCGAAGTGTAAAAATGAGCAGGTTTGGGGAGTATTTACTTTCTTTTTAATAATTACACAGTTTCATTTGACCGACTCATGAATAAAGTGATGAGGCCCATAGCAATGTCTATTTTTACATAAGGCGGAGGAACACACAACGTGTACACAAGTAGATCTTAAGCAGGGCTTTCAAAAGTGCTCATTTTACCGTGAACAGTCTATAATATATGATTCGTGGGCAGACGCTTGAGATGCGTAAGATTGGAAATCATCTAATCCAACAGGCTAATCTGAGATAATGTGTTCTGATATACAACTCGGCACGAAATATATTCACAAAAAACCAAAGCGTCCCTACATTTGATAAACACCGCGTCCGAACCCTCCAAGAGTAGCTAAAGACGTTCTTTTATCAAGCTGCTGTATCCTGAATTAATATACTTGTCAGACACATGAAAAACGATGGGATAAATCTGTTCTGAACTCTGCTACAAATATTCTACGAATAAAATAGTGTGGTTTTCCAATTTAAGTCACATATGACGTGCAACGGGTTGAAAAGGCTACACGTTTGGTCAGTGTCCGTAGAGCATGCGTCTGTCGCTTTTATCGCTTCGTTGATCCTGAAGCTCAGAAGCGGTAAATAGTGTTATAGGCTGTTGACGGTAAAATGAGCACTTTTGATAGCTCTACTTAAGATCTGCTTGTATGCCCGTCGCGTGTTCTTCCGCCTAAGTGTAAAATCAACACTTCCACGGGCCTTGTCACTTTATTCATGTTTCGGTCGAGTGAAACTGTGAAATATATAAAAGTAAATATTTTACAAATCTGCTAATTTTGGTACTCCGCTGCATAAAACACTAAGTGAAAGAAATAGTTTAAGTTATTGTAAATGTTTGCCTACCACTTTTTATTGGACGTTAAGATATGGAACTACTTTTCCTCCAACGTTACCAACTTTACTGGGCGCATGTCACGCAGTGCGCGGGTTAAAATATATGCAGGTAGGAAACGTGACCTTTCCTAAGGTTGATTTCAAAAGTACTCATTTTATCGTGAACAGCCTTTAGGTGGGAGGTCGCCTTAAGAAAGTGTGTCTGACTATCGCCTTGAAATTGTCTGTTCGTAATGCAAAACGTGTTTAAACTATAAGCTGGATTGAAGGACTACGTCTTGGTTTCAAGTGGGGACGTTTAAATAACTTATTTTGCTTATGTTTTCAAACGGGAACTTCGCACAAGCTGAAGCAAGGCTTACGTTATTTTCGTATAATCCACTTATTCCTGATGTAAGATAAATCTCATTCCCACCAAATAGTTACAAAAAAAAATCTGTCAGACAAAATATTAACCCAGACATTGTAAGAAAAATCGCGTCGTGAGAAACAACTTTAAGGAAAATTGCTTGGCCAAAAGTAAATTTGACGACAAACGCTTTACGAGAAAATGACGTCAGGTAAAACTGCTTTGTCCGAACGACTCTAGAGAAAAAAAAATAGGCGAACGGCTTAGTATAAAACGACTTAAGGGGAAACAGTCCCCGACATCTTGGATTTTTGGAATTTTCATCGTAAATTGCATCACTGATTCTGCATTCTTATTTTGGGCTTCGACAAAGCGTAGGGCATTACATTGCACAAGTTCCAAAACATGTGTTACAAGACTATTGTTGCCAGGTCCATTTCTGTAACCGATAGCAAGGAAAAATTATTCATTTCTTGCCTGCAAACACTAGTAAAAAAAAAAAAAAAACAATTAATTATATAGAGATGTAATATGTTGATTAAGCTTAAGGAGCTATTATTTGTGTCATGTCGTGCGAAAAATTTCATGAAATGTTCTTAAATGTAACAGTGACAGAAATAGTGAAAATCAAAGATTGTTTTGGGGGAACGACATCTTAGGAAAACATGTTTCAGCCGAAACTCGCGTGTGTTCCTCAGGATGTCCGAGTGGCAGATGACCAGTTTTTGCAGGGAAGGTATCGCCCGGCCTTCTGGGCAGTTTAAAATCCCTCCCCATCCCACCCCCCGTTGGGGGTGGGGAGGGGAGTAACCGGACCCGCCTAACCCTCTTCGGCACGTGATGACCAAACATCGGAGGCGATCCGGGGCATTGTCTGTCCCCCGAGCTGACCGTGGCTCGCCACTTGAGACCTAATTACCCAGCGGCACGTGCGAGTGCAGTAAATAAATCTCTTTTCAGACGGAAAGGAGGCAAAAACCGCCCGAGGCCGGACGACTGGAGGACGCCCGATTTTTATGTTAATGGTCCTTACAGCGCCCGCTGTTTGAAATATCATGCGATGCATCATCCGCATGAAACAATCCAAGGACTTCCCCCCTCCCCCCTGGCCGTTCGGTGAACTGTCGCCTTTTACCCTCCCGCCACCAACCACCCCCCCACAACAGACAAACACTCGCCGCGGTCCAGTATGCAAATGGACAACCTCCCCTATGTGCTTGGCTTAACCCAGCGCTGCGACGCGCTTAGTATTTCTTCCGTCCAGCGCGAAACGGCACTTCTCGACGACGTTTTGTTATTGTTATTTTTTTTGTTTGTTGGTTGTTTCTCTCGCGGGGCCAGACGCAACGCGCGCTATTCAAACACGTCGTCCGTCCCAAGTCGCTTTGTTTACAGGCCGCGCCATTGGCGGCGACGCGCGACGAATTCACCGCAGGCGGAGTCCGGTCGCCACAAGCGAACGACGGCGGAAGAAAAAATAAATAAATAAATAAATAAGTAAACAAATAAAAATGGACAGCGCGTCAACGCGGTGTAGTCAACAGTGGCCGGCTCTCTCCCCCCTTCACGCGGTTCGCGCACACTTCGAAATAGTTTCAAAGAAGCGTAGGGAGAAAAGTCACACAGAAGGGGCTTGCATACCACATAGACTAAAAGAATATAAACCGGAATTGAGGGGGGGGAGGGGGGGAATACATAGTCTGCAGAAATCCGAGTAGGACTTTAACCACCACTCCTCCTGTTCCCAATGTATACATGTCTACACAGCCGCCTCTCGTGCAGTCTTTTACAACATGCAAGCATTGTAGCAAAATATGTGCGGTTCATTTCATGTTTTCGCCATATGGTTCTTTCTCCATTGAAAAAAAAAAAAATAAAAATAAAAAAAAAAAAAAAAAAAAAAAAAAGGCATATAAATTATATTATTTTCAGTTTTTTCCCCTGGCAATAGGTGTTGCGTCGACACACAGTAAATATGGTAGTTTAAGAATCATCGCAGTATCTTAACGCCAGTGTAATTAGAAATCAGCGCAAATAGACGAATATTAAAAACAGCAATAAAAAGCTTGTAGTTTGTCCAAATAGAAAATTAGATTTTATTTTCATTATTTCTTTTTTATTTGTGAAATACACTTTTTATAAGGCGTTGTCATGCAGAGCTGCCGGGTTTTTTTGGCTGCAGTTCGAATTTTGATGATGAAAACAATAGAACAAGAAGTAATTTTGCTGAAGTTTTTAAATAGGAAAGTATGAATTACAACAGCAAAAATGTCCAAGCAGGAAGAATTGTCTACCTAATTAAATAATTTAACGGTGATCGATCAGGTTATTCCTGAGACATCACGCAAACGTATAACAATAACGTTGTCCCGGGAATACGGATAGTTGAAGCTATTTATTAGTGGACTTCATACTCTCGCATGTATTTCAGAACGCTTAGTTTAAGTTTAATGGGTTTCCGCATACGTGGCATACTAACACGACAAGATTAACATTCACATTGAAAATATAAGCATATTTCCTCATAAAACATGCAACATGTGTTGGCAATTTGTTCAAAAGTTGCTGAGATACGGAATTAAAGTTTTAATTTCAGGTTACAGCTTTCAGCCTGCACTGTAAGAACGCTCTCTAAGCTGCAACACATGATTTATAGCTGCAAAGAAAAATTTGTTTAAATATGAACTACTGCAAAGTAGGCTTGCCACAAACATAGTTTTTGTTTTGATCTATATGTGTTAGTAACGACTACGATAACCTTGCATTGTCTTTACAATAATTCAGCAGACGTCTTTGTGGCATTGTCAGTTACGCCGTAAAGAAAATTTCTGCTCCGAAAAACAACCGTAATTTGTAAATAATGTAGAACGAATAAATCTTTCAAAATTATATCCACTTAAACAAACTTCATCTTCCGAGAGACCCGAACCCGAATACCTTGTGCTAGTGTCCCAACACACTGTACCACAAGAACACTTGCCTTTTCTTGCTGAGACTACTTTCGAAGAATATGATTTGTCACGTAGTAACGTAGGCCAGAACACACAGCCGCTTCTTGAAAAGAACTAATGTTAGTGATTTGAACAATCACTGTGCTTCAGAATGGAAATTATTCTTATGCAGGAGGAATGTACATTTGCTCACCTCAAGTTCTGTGACTGCAGAATAGACGTAATGGGTCGCGAATATTTGCGCCGGGACAGCAGTTGCGTGCCAAAAACTGCAGTGTACGACAGAAAACCTTTAAACGGGTTACCTTTCGTACGAAATAATGTTTCTTTACTGTGAACAAAAGCAGCTGAAATAATGTTTATATCTATGATATAAAGGACGCTAATAATGCCAGTTTACATAAACGTATAAAGAATATATTTATCAAAAGCGAATCTATGTTTCTGCAACTTTCTGTTTGAATTAAAGCTACATTGTGTTTCTGTAAACACAACCACCTCAAAGAAATGGGTTTCTTTGCCGTACAGAAAAACATGTATGGATTTTTTTTTTTAGTGTGTGGTGTACTAAATAAGTTGTCAATTAGTGTACAGTGTTTAGTGCACTCATAGGTGATGCTTGCGTGCCAATTTGTGTTACAACCGGTTTTAATTCTGAGTCTTTATATGTAAAGCATGCGTTTAAAATTGTTTCACTAATTCTGTCTGTAATTGGTACGTTAAATAGTTTCAATTCATTCAATATAATAATTCCCGAGATACGACGAAATACACCGAGAAAAAGAATTGTTAGAATATACCAAATATATTTGTTTGCTGGCGTTTATTGTTTCAGCTAAACAATATTTTGTTGGTACAACCAAACCTCAGTTCCTCCAAATGAATGAAATTTTCACAAAGCCAAATAATTTATTTAACACAATTTTATTTGTGCCGAACAAATTTTAATGTTTCAGCATGTTGAACAAAAAAAAAAAAAAAAAAAAAAAAAATTCAGTGTAAGCAAACATATCGTTTCAATCTGTCAACAAAATATCATGTCCAATCACGTGCGATGTATTTTGAACAAAGAATTTATTTGCAGCTATCAAAGATTTTTTTTGGCGACACTGAGCCATTACAATTACGATTGATATTGTTACGCGCCGACAGCCGCGATGGGCGCGGACACTGTGACTCCTCGGGCGTCACAGTCCCTTCCCAGCCCTGCCGGAGGAACTGACGACTCGGGAGGATGAGCAAGAACTAGTGGCGTGTAGTGGGGTTTTTGTTACTGGGTAAGCACAGTGTAATAACCACACATATTTGATTGTTTTAGATAACATTTGCTAGTGCCGGGCTGTGGTTCCGTTTTCAATTTCTACTAACAAACCCAACTTCCAACTACGCATACCCTCCACATGTATTCACTGTTTTATAATACCGAACATTAGTTATGAACACGGAAACGAAATGAATGCAATAGTAACTAAAACGAACATTATTTAGAGAGAACACTCAAAATTACAAGAATACTCCCGCTCTCCGGAAAACTTTCATCCGCTTTCCAAGGAAAATTGTAGGACTGGAGGACGCAAACAGAACGACTGCTGACCTTGCCGAAGGAAAGCGGCACGGTAACTCGATTGCGAGTTCGATTCATCGCTAGTCGCTCCCGTTTGTGGAAATAAATATACCTACCAGATAGCTGCACTATGGGCGTGCAGTACGGGAGTTGCGAGAAATTTGTTTCTCGAATCGGAAACGGGGAAACTCAGAATTAAATCTGTTTAAATTTAAAGTTAAGGTGAACTCTATAAAGGGCCAAGCAATTCCAATATGTATAGGATAAGCATTGCTTACCTTGCGTCTATGGAATATACACCGCTGGCAAGAACGTTCTGGTAACAAGGGCCCTCAGCGCAACGAGGTATTTGAAGATATTTCTGGTACATGACCGGCACATACTATAAATACCACCGCATATGGAGGGTCGGCAGTTCTTTGTGGAAGCCATCTGGCTGAAGTGCGGTTATTTGGAAAAGTCCAGTGCAGCGAGGGACATCAGCGGAGAGAACGGACGACAGCGGAAGATACGAAACGACGGCAGACGAGAGTTTCTGCGGCATGCTACCCGCCAGTTGAAGGCTAATGTAGGCTACACGAGGGCGCTCGGAGGTCTTTAGAACATTTCGGACTGGTGGGATATGGACTTAACTAAGGTGGGACAGTACGTACATGTGATGCGGACTTTATTGTAAATACTGGAACTGTCAAATATGGACACATATTTTATAAAATAATTCAATTGGTTTTAATACACTGTTTCTCGAGTCTGATTTTAGTTATTAAATGCATTAATTTCTTTGAGGTGATTGTATAATTGTATTAATCGAATGTATTAATTGTAAACAGTATGTTATAGCAAATTTATTGTGAGACATTGATTCACGAGTAATTTCTTTGTAGTTATTATAATTTTTGATAATTATAAGCTATTTTATTTAATAATGATCTCCATCCCTTAAACACCCCGGCTAATCCCACTGACTTTGAGAAATCGTAGCAACGTGAACACAGGGAAAATAGGTGTTTAGCTAATACCTAGCAAGAAATAGTTCTTATGCAAAACATTGGCATAGACGCTAATCCCACTGACATTGAGAAATCGTAGCAATGTGAACACAGGGAAAATAGGTGTTTAGCTAATACCTAGCAAGAAATAGTTCTTATGCAAAACATTGGCATAGACGCTAATCCCACTGACATTGAGAAATCGTAGCAATGTGAACACAGGGAAAATAGGTGTTTAGCTAATACCTAGCAAGAAATAGTTCTTATGCAAAACATTGGCATAGACGTGCGCACGAATGCGGTGTGTTGTCCGTGTGGTGTAATTTTCTAAATTTGTTAAATTTTGCTGCATTAGGCGGAGGAATAGCCTTAAACTAACCACGAATTGACAATAACATAGAGTATATTTAACGGATATACCAACTGGCATGCCGCCAATCACTTATGTCTGCAGTGATTAAGGAAAATCATCGCTTCGTTTCGTCTTAAAAAGCATAACGTTTACATTTGTGATCACTGGATTTATTATAATCATCTCATTCGAGTTTCAGTAAGCATAGGAACAATGTCGAAACATCTACGTTCCTAGCAATTTCACAGGTACTTGATCGAAGCATGACTCAAGTTATCGGGTTCTATGGTAATCCACAATTTACTTATGGCGCAAGGATACAAAATAAGCGGGGAAGTACATCCTACCTAGGCTGGGATTTCGAAATAGCTCAATTAACCGGACAACCAGCATAAACTGTACGTTCAGAAACTGGACCAATCACGGTTGACATCGAAATTTATATACGCACGAGCAGAGGATCTTTTTGAAAGCCTGATTTTAAGGCGATTATTTAAAAGGTAACGAGCTCCGACCAAAATACCGGAGCGATCAAAGGAGACTAACCTGTTCCTCCTCACTTCCTGTATAGTAGATGTTCCGTGTCGAGATTTAACGGGCTTCGTTGTCATGTCATGACGCCATCATGAAATTACGAGAAGGAGCTTCGAACACAGGCCGAAAACATCGCCCTGGCTTGTAGCACCACACGTACATTGCTGGCGACGCGCGTTAAACGAGGAAAATTACTTCTACATGCAACCAACCACATAACAATAAAGCCCAGTTTCAACACTTACTCATTAAACTCGGCTTACTAAACGAAGGTAAAATTTTAACTCTTCATTTACCGGCGTTTAAGGCCGGAGCATTTGACCACGCACATCTAGCAGATAGCTAAACCCGTGTAGTAAATCTAAGTTTGGAGCCCGACATTTGAAGAAAATGGCGCATCTAGAAGGCGGTGGCAAGGATTTTGCTCACTAATCCATGGAATCTGAGTTTCCGTAGTCTTTGGAATCCTGGCAGAAAGAAATACGTAAATTATATAAAATATTAAACAGTGATGGAAACAGCGTGCGGACACTTTTATGTTGTAAAATATAACAGTACGGATAATGCCAACGAATGGGGTATCGCAAAATTGAATAATAATTGCTGCGGGTTTTAATTCAGTAAAAACATATAACATGATTTTCACTGTCCTCGTGCATCGAATTGTTTGTTATTGCTGCCATGTGGATAAACTAGCATATCACAGCAACAAACAATATAATTAGACTTCATCGTCCAACGCACTGTACTTGGCTCATAGAGACTACAAAATACAACCAACAATTTAATGTAGGCTAATCGTTTCACATAACATACTAACATACATGATATTCGTCATTAAATGAATACTTAAAATGTTTATGACATGTATATTTTGCATATCAAACCTAACTTACATTTTTGTATGTATTCGTATAGCAAATATCAATCAAAACTACATCGCAGGGACTGCAATTAATACTGTGATCGCAACGAAGGCGTCTCCCGAATTTGTTTATCATAACTTTTAAAGTATCGTAATATGTTTCGGAAGCCATATTTCTTTCGTAAGCGGAGTTTAGGAAGTTAAAGGACCGAAAATGGCCGTTTAAACTTAAAACTCGGGTAAGTTAAAGTTAATCGCGTTTTGACAGTGGTGAAACGCAATCGATCAGTAATCCTAGTTAATTCGTTGTTAAACTCAGCTTAGTAAGTAAAAATTGTGTGGTGAAACCGACCCTAACAGAGGGTTTCTTAACCCGCCTAGTTACTGTGTCAACAATTTGTGTTCGGTACTGTACACATCAAGACACCAGTCCTAGCCGGGACTGCGGTGTCTGAGCGGTTAGACTACTCGCCTCCCACCAAGGAGAACCGGGGATCAATCCCCGACCGGGTCACTCCCGGATTCTCGCAAGTGGGAATCGTGCCGGACGATGTTGCTGGCCAGCGAGTTTTCTCTGGGTTCTCCCGTTTCCCCCCTGCGCTTACATTCCGGCGCTTCTCCATTCTCTCATTATTTCGCCCTCACCGGCTCTCAAGAACTCGTTAAGAGCCGTCCAGATATCGCAACCCAACAAGTGCCTAGTCTTGCTCGTGGCTAATCTAATTTGTGGAATTTTCTACACCTCTTTGACATGATTGGCTGATGCTAGTACTATCGAGCACGCAGCACTACTTTTGGACACTTGTTGCAAGATAAAACTAATGCTGAAAACAAGTACAGCTCGCATAAAAAATTACGTGATTGCAACTCTTTAACTCAGAAATTAATGTATAGCGATACTGGTTCAGGTTATTGAATAGCCAAAACTATTCTCGCATAGAGTTTGAGGATATTTTATAGGTAGAGACCTACAAAATTCACGTTATTATTTGAGGAGATTTTAAACTTTAAAGACTTGTCCTACGAAATACGTTTGTCATTGACCAATTCTTTATTGGGCAAGCCCCGGTTAACTCTGCGTTAGTAAATGAACACTTCTCAATCGTGTGTCCCAATTACGTGCAATTTACTCAGAATGGAGCAGCAGCAGCCAATGGAGAAACGACACCGGCTCGAGTGTATACAGTACTGTGAATTTTAGCTTGAAGACAAAAAATAACGCGAATTTTGCAGCGCCCTATTTGTAGGTGTGTTACATAATATCAATGAAAACACAGTAAAAACAATAATTTTTAAAAATGAAAACACCACATTTTTTCCCATCCTAAAGTTTAAACTTAAAATGTCAATTCACACAAATTTCAGAACGTTACTTTTTTTTACAAAGTCTGAATGTTGTTTGAGAGATTTGGGCGGCTCTTTACGTCGAGTTCTTGAGAGCCGATGAGGGTGAAATAAGGTGAGAATGGAGAAGCGCTGGAATGCAAGGGCGGGAGAAACGGGAGATCCCCGAGAAAACCCGCTGACCAGCCGCATCGTCCGTTACGATAGCCACGTTAGGAAATTCCGGGTGAGACCCTGCCGGGAAACGAACCCGGGTTCGCCTTAGTGGGAGGTGAGTAGTCTGGCCACTATACCACCACGGCCCCTTACAAAGTGTTTATTAAAGTAAAAAGTAGTGGCGCGTGGCAATTTAATTGAAATCCGAAATTTTTTTTTCGCCTGCTATGAAGGTTTGACTGCTAACTATTTTAATATCAAATTTTATGCTGAAAGTGAAAATTGAAATACGAGCTTATTACGTAATAAATTTCCAAGAAATATTTCTCATGTCACTCTAATAGCATAAACAGATATTTCGAGCTGCAGCATAAAATAAAAGGTTTTTTTTTTTTCTTCCCATTTTGAGATTTGTACGAAAAGTATAGATATTTAAATGCCACACAAATCGTTACATTCTTTTTTTGTTTTATTAATTTTCTTCACTGTCATATTGATTCCGAAGTATTATGTTATATCACAACAAACATATATGATACCCTACAATGTCGAAAATAACTCTCAGGTGTTGAATACCATTAAGACCATATTTTATTCTAGTTTTATTTCATTTCCTGAAAGAGATTTATATAAGGATCACATAAATGAAAATATTTGTAATCAAATTATTATTAGTTATCAAATTATAGTACTGAAAATCGAAAATTTAGAAATTTGGGAGTCAGGTTTCTATGCTGCCAATTGAACTTTGACAAATAAATCACGCGTCATGTGGTCTATATCACATACAGATTATATTAATTTAATTGAAATTATATTAACAATGGGTACCTGGACACTGTTATCCCGAATTTCTTGTAAAAGAGGCATTGATGTTTTTGCCAACACATTTATATTAGATCAAGGGACATTAACAAATATTAACATTATTTTTTCTCGGGCGAATAAAAATGTGTCTGCAAAACAACAATACGTATTTTAAAATAGATTTAGGTTGCTGGTATCCAAATACCGATTGTTAAATATCCATAATCCTCACCCAAATTTCGACGTCTTTTTTGAGCACGGAGTTTGCATTATACAAAAATATATTTCTCATCACGGAAAATGGCAACTTTTCAAACTGCCCGAATTTGGCGAAAGAAGATGTGGGTTTGCCCACATACCAACTATCTGTACCTTGTGCTCGGGGTGGGCTGCACCAATTCGACTGCGTCATCACTGGCATCGATTCCCACAGCAGTCCGGCATAGTGACTTTCCACCTGCTCTGTCCCATCATGTATGGCGGGCGCGTGGCAACTTGATCGCTTGCGTGCGGCGCTCCGAGGAACTAGGAGGCTGTAATCATGTCCAACCGGCCAATCGGCAGGGCACGTGAGTTTCCCCGTGCCTGTGACATCACTTTCTGCAGCCTGCTTGAACGCAGGGAGTTTTGTGATGTGCGAGCACGTGGGCAGCCCATATTTGGAAAGGTGTGCCGTCTAAAAAAGAGGATTGGACTACATTAAATTAATCCCTATAAGAAGTAATGCTTAGTCAACGGACTTTTTCCCTAGATGGTCATGTGTAATTCTATTGGTCGTTGATTTTGATATCCCATCCCGGGGATATTGCTTTGTGAGTTGTATAAATGGAAGGTGCATCTCTGGCTCAGGGTCGGATTCTGCCACTGCCCCAGAAGGAGTCACCTTCCACCAGTTAAGTAATGATAAAATAAAGATTTCTGCATAGACCTTATGGCACTTGTAGCAGACACACTTGGTGTCCTGGATAAGAGGCAGGCGCCAAGATGGCGAGAGGATCTTGGAAAATTTCACTAATTAAGAATATTAGCACCTCGAAGAATTTACTCGGCAGAAATTTTTAATATTTCTATATTTCTTAAATTGTTTGCTAGGAGTGCATCAAGTTTAAAAAATGGGAATTTCGTGTGTGTTTTCCTATAAATTTTCCGTGGCATTTGAATTTTAAATTCAAGTATTTTAATCGAGCTGAAATTTAAAACAAATGAAAAATGCGGTTTCTTGCTGGAATTTGTAACAATAAAAATTCGGAGGCGTCATGTTTGGTTGGCCTTGCAACCATTGCGTAAAGCCATGAATTATTCTTTAAAAGGTTTGGAAAATAATTCAATTAAAACTTGTCCACATAAATTGGCGTTTCTTTAAAATAAAATAAAATAACTTGTTATTAGGTTTGAGTGAAGAATAAGAATATTTACCATCAGTATTTTTGGCCACTAATAAAAATGATGGCTTATAAGAATAATATAAGAATAAAAATATAATAGTTTAGTATTGAACTCTCTGATCATTGCTAATAGAGAAAATTATCTTTAATACATATTTGTCTATTGATAATAAAGAGTTAGTTTGCTGTCTTTAATATTCGAGGAACTTTATTCTAGGACAGTAGTATATTCAAAATTTATTCAAAAATATTAATAGTTGGAAATTTTATTGTGAACTCTGTAAGAACAGAGAATCGCCTTGCCTTTGCACGTTGCCTATATATGCACTTGAAATTATTCTCCAATTTATCAGCATGGAGGCTTATAGATATGATGTTTATATATTGTGGTTGAAATATTAAAATTCTATAACAAACTATTGAAGTCCACAAACTATTTTAGGCCTTGTGGCAACACAAATGTATTGTTCAATATATGCACTTTGGTGCTTATGAATAATTGTATGAAAATTGGGTATATGGTAAGAAATGTGAATTGCAAATCTAATGAAGAAACAAGAGTTAATAAAGAACAAAATTAATACATTTTGAAAACACTCATGAATGTTACTGATTATAAGATCTTTCCATTTTTGTTTAAAGTGCCATTGTTATTTCAAGGAATAGTTTCGATTTTTGTTCTGCTTTACGAGGGTCTGTTTTTCCTTTGGGAGTTTCGATTTACGGATCTTCTGTCCACCTTACTACGTCCTTGAGGGCAAGGGCGTTGTAATTCTTATTTAATATATTGTATATATATATATGATATAGATCACATGACATGTTATAAAGTTGGCAATGTTAGTTAGAAGCATAGAAAATTAATTTCCCAATATTCCGAAAATTTCGAATTTTCGGGGGATATATTTTGAAAATTACAATCATATATTTACATTCATTTGGGTATTATTTAAATATATTTTTATATAAATATCTTTCAGATAGTGAAATATAAAAATATTCTTGTAATATGGCCTTGAGGCGGTTGCATATACCTGACGGATGAACTGCGTTTAGTGTTTTTTGAAATACGTTACACTGTTACGGAGCCATTAGGTGTATTAGTTGTTTACTGTTTACATTTCAATTAGTGAGTGTGAAACTAGACTCAGAATTAGTTTCTTGTCGTACTTTGCTTTGAGAAACTCGGTTATATCACATAACCGCGACTGAGAGCTCCTTTGATAGTTATTGACAGAAACTTCCAGGAACTTTCGTGCAAAGTACTTATATACGTGTCTTTGCTGTATACCTTATGGTAATTATACTGGCCTATAACAGTTTGTATTGAGAGTAAACAAAAATATCATGAAAATATGAAGTGAAGTATCATAATTGGAATCGAACATTTACAACACATCGATTGCTGCATGCAAGCAGACTGATAATCACTGTCCCGGTAGCATATGTCGGTCACCTTAAAGAAGCATAAAAATACCAGTTAATACTAGAAAGTCCAGGTGAAGTTAGTTATTAGATTTACTCCTTGATATTACTTAGGAATTAAGTGAAGGGGAAATTGATAAAAAATAATACCTGCATTAATATCATTCCAGAATCGCAGCTCATAGTAGCATCGAATTAGCTGACTTAGTTAGCCACACGCCAGAATACGGTGCGAGGGTTTTGGGTTCGGGTCCAGGGCAAGGCAGGGGTGTGAGTCTGTGCTTGTCAGGATGAGAGACTCGAGACGCCAAATCTAAGAAACTGACACTTGCCACTGGGATAAGTAATCCTAACAATAAATAAGGCAGTCACTAAAGAAATTCAGCAAGTGTTAAAATACTGGACTCGCATCCGGGAGGAGCTGGATTCGGTTACCGGTTCGGCCATCCTGACTTTGGTTTTTCAAGTTAAGTTCTTCATTCTAGGCGAATTCCAGACTGGCATATTCGATAAAATACGTGGCTGGCATCTTCCCTGCTCTACATTATCTTAATGGCTGTTCACGATAAAGTGAGCATTTTTGAAGAAAGCCTTAGAAAAAAGTCACTGCCCTTGTCTGCATATATTTTAACGGGCGCACTGAGTGACACGCGGCCATTAAAAGTTAGTGACATGAAAGGAAATTAGTTAGATATCTTAAAGTAGCATAAAAAGTGTTAGGTAACCATTTTTCATATCTTCTTCCTCTTTCGGGTTTTTTTAATGCATCGAAGTATTAAAAGACGAGCAGTTTTGTAAAATATTTATTTTTCTGATAATTCAAGAGTTTCACTTGACCGACGCATGTATAAAGTGGCGAGGCCCATAGTAATGTAATCGTACATAAGGCGGAAGAATACACAACGTGCATACAAGTAGATCTTAAGCAGGGCTTTCAAAAGTGTTATATTTACCGTGAATAACGTATATCAGGTGTTCATTAGTAATTTTCAGATACAAAAAATTCCTTATGTTGCCACAGTCAAAAAATTAAAAAGTATTGGGAAGGTTTTGGGGAAACAAGCCCGATAATGGCACAGAGAAGATGAGCATACAGAGAAGAATTGGCTTGGAGGTTCGTGTAATGTGGGCGTACCTATTGTCTGATTAGCTGTGGCGTGACGCTCTGAGAAGCGAAAGGTTCCTTATTGGCTGGGTTGCCAGCTGGCAAGTACGTTACCGCACTGAAAGAAAATCGAGCAAAATACTTGTTTGTATAGGGCCAAATATATATTTAGTTGCCCTAAAATAATATATTGTTGAGCAAACAAAATGTGAAAAGTAACAAATTTACCTTTGTTCGTCTAACAAATTCTCTGTGGGAAAAAAAAAAAAAAAAAAAAAAAAAAAATGTTGAATCAACTGGATATATCGGTATGGCCCTGAATTTGAGTGCCTTCGTACGAAGATGTAGCTAGAGAGTTTGTTTGTATTTTTTGTGACAATTAGGATAGTAACCGTGTTTGTTAGTGCATCTATTGATGCTTGACAATCTTATAAACACACCAATAAAACAATGCAACAATAAACTGTGAAACTTGAAATATTTGTTGCCACCCGTTGCTCAATAGTTGTACTATATCTATTTAAAAGCTTTCCGTCCTCATCATTTGTGCCACATTAGGTGAGCTTACTAAGGCGTAGCGCTCGGACGCAGGTGATCTAGGTTAGAAACTCGGTGGAACTTGTACAATTTTCTTATATCGGCCCAAACTGTTCAATGTACGTGTAGCCAAATAAATCTTTAGTTGCACCAACTAACACTTACAGTTTGGGGAAACCAAATGAGAACAACCAAATAACTAGTTTTAAGAAACAAAATATGTCAGTGCCCCTATACAAACAAATAATTTGGTTGCACCAAACAAATTTTATTCGATTCAACAAAACCTTTTATCTCAGTGCAGGGGTATAATAGAAAAGCCGAGTCGCACGTAAGTGGCTGGTGGTCCGGATCCGAAGCCGACATAATGCTGTCATTCAAGGTAATGGGTACAGTGTCAAGGTCAAGGTCAGTTAGATCCAATATGGCGGTTGGGTGACTGGAATGAGAGAGCATGATGTTGGCTCCGGCTCCGGACCCCCCAGCCACTTACTCCCGACTCGCCATTTCTATCTTACTACCAGACACTGATTGGCGAACGGCCTTCCGACGAGGCGGCATATTGCTGGCAAGTGCGGCTCGAGTTTCGCTCTAAACTGAGAGGAAATCGAACAAAAGATTTGCTTGAATAGACTCAAAAATACATTTAGTTGCCCTAACAAAATATTTTGTCAAAATATTTTGTCAAAATTTGACAAGCAACAAAATTATTTTGTTCATAAAACCAAATACACGTTTGGACGAACAGAACCTCCGCGTTGGGACAAAATAAATTAGACTACTAACAAAAATATAATGTTGAATCAACTCTATATATTCGATTGGCCACTATCTACAACACCTCGAGAGTTAAGTTTGTATTTCCCTTTGTGACAATTAGCATTGTAAGAGTGTTTGCTAATGCATATATAGATGTTTGTTAATCGTGTAAACACATTAATAAATTAAGTTTCCCAGGAAACTGAAAAGCAAAGCCGTTAAATCGATATTTTTGTTTGCCCTAGTTATTCGTTATATGAAGTATATCAATTTTAAAACATTCCAACTTCATCAGTATAAACTGTTCGTACTAAAATGACTTTTGAAAGCCCTGCTTAAAACCTACTTACATGCAAGTTGTGTATTCTTCTGCCTTATGTAAAATTAACATTGCCATGGCCCTCATCACTTTATTCATGGTCGGTCAATTGAAACTGCAGAATTGTTGAAAAAGTATTCATTTTACTAATCTGTTCAATTTCACACTTCGGTGCATTAAAAGAGTAGAACGCGGAAGAAACAATTTAAGTTATCACAAATGATTACCTAGCACTTTTTATTCGACGTTAAGATATGGAACTACTTTCCGTCCATCGATACCAACTTTACTGTGCGCAGGACTCTCAGCGCACCCGTTAAAATACATGCAGGGAGGGGCAGTGACTTTTTTTCATAAGATTGATTTCTGAAGTGCTCATTTCATCGTAAACAGCTATAAGTCACATTAGTTGAGGTTACTAAGGCATATCGCTTGGACGCCGGTGATGTAGGCTCGGATTTCCGTCGAACTTCAAAAAAATGTCATCTCAACCCAAACTGTTTAATGTACGAGGAGCCAAACAAATTTTTAGTTGCACCAACCAGATCTGTACTTGCACAAACCAGATCTGTACTTGCACAAACCAGATCTGTACTTGCACAAACCTAATAAGTACAGCAAAATAATTTCTTTTTTAACCCGCAACAAAACATTTTACTGCCCCTATGCAAACAAATTATTTAGTTGCGACAAACAAACTTTGTTTGATTCTCAGTGTATAAGCGGCTTGGCAATGGTTTGACTTTCACTACATGAAACTTTGCCAACACAACCATGCTAATATTTCACATACTTTTTTTCTTTCCTCTTCGTATTTTTTACGCACCGCCAGATTAAAAAGGAAAATCTGAATGATATGCAAGATCTGACCTTAACTGGCGGACCTTTTTGACGTCTCCGAGCCATTTATAATCCGGGCGACCATTGCGAACTGTAAAATATATTTATTTTTCCATTGGAAACTTTGCAGAATCACGTTCATGTAAATTTAGACGGCGCTCGTTTATCATTCAGTCAGGGGAATTACCCACCGTTGGTGTCACGCCTGTGCTGCGGCCAGCTGTTGAAGTTTCCGAGCGAAACATCGATGCCTGGCGAGTGAGTGGGCGTCATTCCCAGTGCGAAACCGGCACGTCTGTACAATCGTAATTCGTCTACAATAACACCCAGGAATTGCTAATGCCCCGTTGCACTAACATCTTACTCGATCCTTGATATAATGAGTTGCGCTAACATCTTACTCGATCCTTGATACAATGAGTTGCACTAACATCTTACTCGATCCTTGTTATAATGAGTTGCACTAACATCTTACTCGATCCTTGATATAATGAGTTGTACTAACATCTTACTCGATCCTTGATATAATGAGTTGCACTAACATCTTACTCGATTCTTGATATAATGAGTTGCACTAACATCTTACTCGATCCTTGATATAATGAGTTGCACTAACATCTTACTCGATCCTTGATACAATGAGTTGCACTAACATCTTACTCGATCCATGATATAATGAGTTGCACTAACATCTTACTCGATCCTTGATATAATGAGTTGCACTAACATCTTACTCGATCCTTGATATAATGAGTTGCACTAACATCTTACTCGATCCTTGATATAATGAGTTGCACTAACATCTTACTCGATCCTTGATACAATGAGTTGCACTAACATCTTACTCGATCCTTGATATAATGAGTTGCACTAACATCTTACTCGATCCTTGTTATAATGAGTTGCACTAACATCTTACTCGATCCTTGATATAATGAGTTGCACTAACATCTTACTCGATCCTTGATACAATGAGTTGCACTAACATCTTACTCGATCCTTGTTATAATGAGTTGCACTAACATCTTACTCGATCCTTGATATAATGAGTTGTACTAACATCTTACTCGATCCTTGATATAATGAGTTGCACTAACATCTTACTCGATTCTTGATATAATGAGTTGCACTAACATCTTACTCGATCCTTGATATAATGAGTTGCACTAACATCTTACTCGATTCTTGATATAATGAGTTGTACTAACATCTTACTCGATCCTTGATATAATGAGTTGCACTAACATCTTACTCGATTCTTGATATAATGAGTTGCACTAACATCTTACTCGATCCTTGATATAATGAGTTGCACTAACATCTTACTCGATCCTTGATACAATGAGTTGCACTAACATCTTACTCGATCCTTGATATAATGAGTTGCACTAACATCTTACTCGATCCTTGTTATAATGAGTTGCACTAACATCTTACTCGATCCTTGATATAATGAGTTGCACTAACATCTTACTCGATCCTTGATATAATGAGTTGCACTAACATCTTACTCGATCCTTGATATAATGAGTTGCACTAACATCTTACTCGATCCTTGATATAATGAGTTGCAGTAACATCTTACTCGATCCTTGATATAATGAGTTGCACTAACATCTTACTCGATCCTTGATATAATGAGTTGCACTAACATCTTACTCGATTCTTGATATAATGAGTTGCACTAACATCTTACTCGATCCTTGATATAATGAGTTGCACTAACATCTTACTCGATCCTTGATAGAATGATCCTAGTTCCGAACTAGGATCCACTTTCATCTAGGTTCCAATGTAAAGGCGTTGCACCAAAAAAATTTAATGATTTTGGATCTCTGATTAGTCGATCTAGGTTCCAAAGTGAGAGGTCGATATTAAGTATGAGACAAATTTTGCTATTGGTTCGTTATATATGACGTCATCGAAGTAGGTGTACTTTTCATTATAGACAGAACTAGATGTGCGATGTTTTATCTGTTTTAAGTGAATTATTGTTGTACGAATTTCACTGAGTAATATTCAAGTGCGTATAATGTTGTTTTAATTTACCAAGAAAACAATTGAATGTTTGGCGTTTTTTCAAACTAAATTCTTAGATGATGGCTGCTGCTCTCGGATCGAGATTTGCGCGGTTCGAAATGAACTTCATCTCGATCTCCAGTCCAGCTCTGAACTCGAATGGTGCGACAGTTTTCTGTGTCGAGTTCCGAACCACGATTGTGCAACCGTGCATAAGAGTGTTGAGGTAGAATGTAGGCATGCAGATCTTTACCTAAGAATCGATTTCCTGGTTGGTTCTATATCGTGGCACACAATATCGATACTCGTTAAAAATCGATTTTGTATAAATCGATTTTCGATCGTTCCGGCTGATCGTACGTGCTAACTTCATTCATATGCAGTGTTGCCAGATGGATGGAAATTTCCCGTTTTCAGGGAAAATTTACTGGTAGGCTGAAAAGAGGGAGAAAACCGGCAGTAACGGTAATTTCGGCCATACTGCATATTTAAGTTTTTGCATCGAAATTTCCATAATCCCAAAAGACGAAAACAGTCATAGTATTAAGTGACACGCAATCGCTGAATCGAAAAACGATTCTTCAAGTAATATATCAATTCCTAAATAAATCTGAGTCTTCAATATCGATCTAAAAATCTATTTTCGACCGATTTAATCGATTTTCAATAAACCTATATGTAATCGGCATCCCTAGCAGAATGTATCACTGCACTCGTAACTTACAACATGCAGAACTCGTTAAAAAATAGTACGTACGCTTACAGAGAAGTAAACTTTACATTGCATATGGCAGAAGACTGTGTGTATTTTGTAACACACTAATACAATATTTTTCTATACTTTCCTTGCTTTACTTAAATGTTTTTAAAATATATCATTAATCGTTTATTTTTAATTTAATTCTACACTTATTCTTAATTTGAATGCTTTGTAAAGCATAATTTTAATGAGTTCTGCATATTTTGCAGTCAGATGGCGTGTTGCATTGGAATCCGCGCTACTTGTATTTTAATGAACGGAAATTATTTCATTTATAGCTTAAGGCCCTTTTACACGATCAATTTTTTCTTCAAATTACGTTTAAGTTTTATTGAATTCAATTCATTGAATGTTATATGACGTCGCGGTCATTTTATCTTTCGATTTTTTGAATGTCTCCATTTACTTCTAGATTTTGTTTTAAAGTGTGTTATATTTTTTCAAACGAACTAATCTCATAATAATAGAGAAACTTGCACACATTTAAAGTTTTCATAAAATAAAAAGGAATATACTTTTAAAAGAAAATTCATGATAAAATGAAGAAAATTTGTGGGGATTTAACCAATTATTCTAGTGTCGTGCATGAGTCGTAGATACTTCGAAAAAAATTTACTTGTGGTATTTTTTTTAATGACTTCATTAAAAAGATTGTGATAATTTTTCACGGGGAGACTTGAAAGCTTACTGAATGCAATTTCATTGAAAGTCAACTGAAGCAATTATTTAGTTAAATAAATAGAATTCAAGTAATTGAACTCAATAAATATTTGATTGCGTGAAATGGCCTTTGGTGTTGAGGGCGTTCCTCATTTTAACTCTACGATTTCGCCTCTATAGTATGTAAAGTGAGCAGTTTTGAAAGCTCTCTCATTAGGAATAATTGTCAATAAATGTACTTTATTTTAGCCTTAGACGTTAACTTCCGAGCGCGGTGGGATTCTATTTATTACTTGCATGGCAATATTAATTATTTTTTTAAATTGGGTTCGGCAGTGTTGGGGAAGCGGTCGTTTGTTTTGCGTGAATACGTCTACGTTGACGCGCTCGGACGCCTTGATGTTTATCTTACGTTCCCGACACCGCTTCACTCGATCATATGGGGTTTTATGCGTATCACTGGATTACTTTTGAGATGCTCTTTCCAACCGTATACGATTTCTGTATTTCGACCTGGCTTTTTGACGAGCATAGGCCGACATGGTGTTAAGTTTTCTTAGTTTTTTTTTTTTACACTAAACGCATACAATTTTCTCATAGTCACGCCACACAAATGTTTTCTACACGTAATCGATTGATCTCGACTAGAGCTGTCGACTGAAACTTATGCGAGTGTCGTAGTTTCTCCCAGTCAACAGTTATACTATGAGGAAGTTATGAGACGCGGTGAAACGAGCTCAAAATTCCCCCCCCCCCGGCCCCCCCCCCTTCCCAACGCCACGCGCTTTGCTTCGCAGTCCTCACTCAACGTAACATATTCTTTGATACTTTGGCAATCTAGTGGTGTAATTGCATTTTGAAGGTAGACGATAGATTCGGAGCTGCAATGCAAAACTGTATCCCCCGATTTTGTTATCGTTGAATTTTGTGGATTGCCTCCCACTATGGTTGCAAATTTAAAGACATATTCACGTCAAAGGCGTGGTTAAACAATAAAAGAAAAATACTGAATGGAGAAAGTGCTCACTTTACCGTGAACAGCATATACTGTGTTACAGGACGTTCCCAGCTACGGGTCCAGTACGTGATGGGCTTCTGCGGCTAGACTCCCCCATCGATCATAGAGGGTGGCTGTCTGCTGTCGGTCACGGATTATTAACCCCTAACGCTGGTCGTCCCGTACCCGCCAGCTGCCAATCATCGCGAGCGCAACCAGGGCGTTGAAGGGGGGTGGGGGGGGGGGGGAGGGTATGTTCCCACGTCGCGGTCTGCACAGACACCTCCGCGCGTCTGCCTTATATGGCGTGCGTCTGGACATAGATAGCCGCTGCCTCCGCTTCCAACACCGACGGCCTAATAGGCATTTCAACTGTACCGACCCTTTCCGAACGACTTTAATTTACGGTTCCAGGAGGGTTATATTAAGTCTCTCATTCCGACGAAAAGCGACAGATTCTTTACAACTATCGACTTAGACCACCGTTCGGTATTCTAAGCTTGAAACGAAGGTCGAGTGACGTCACGAGTGGAGTTGGAACTTCTCAACTGCTCACGAGCAGTTGGCAGGCTGGAATTTCGTAGGTAAACCAATATGGCGAGCGTCGGTATGAAATGTGGCCGTGTATTTCAATGACACGGGAATAAATATTGTGTAGTATAAAGTCAGTGCAGTACCTGTTTGTGTTCCATGGAGTTATAATTTTCCTACACATTCATTTACGATACGAATAAGCATGCAAATATTGGTTATAACTATTAGAAACGTGCATCACACATTGTGCACATGATATAGACTATTATACACGTGGGTGGGATGTTATCACAAACGCGTAAATATACAAATACTCAATTGTAAATATTTATTCAACAAATTACTATTACAGTACGTGAATAAACGTTTATTCGTCCTTCAAACAGCACGTGTTCGGTGGTCCAGTTTATATTGTGAATTGAATGTGTACTATATAATAGGTTAAGGGTAAACGCCTCTGTATCTCGTTTGTGATATATATATATATATATATATATATATATATATATATATATATATATATATATATATATCGGTTAATTTGCGTGCTTGGTAGCACAAGTGTCTTTATGGCATGAGGTCAAAACTCCCCTCCTGCATAATTTTTACTTTGTTTAAATATGTGAAATACAGTTATGTGATTTTATGTGGTAACAACATTAAAAAAAAAAAAAAAAAGAGACCGTTTAAAATCTGTGTACATTTGTATTTTGGCTCCTAACAGCCTACAGTTTGGAATGTTTTGGGGCTGGCTCTTCTATAGTCTATTTCATGTAAGTGGGGTAAATTTTGACAGTTCTAGAAAAGTAGCACTGCCACGATTTATCCTTCCACTACAGCTGTTTTGTCAGAGACAAAAAATATGTCTGTAAAGAAATGTTCGAGTCCTATGCATACTTGTATTCTCCTCTTTCCTCGTGTTTCCTGTCGTGACGGGCACTGAAAGACTAACGTTATCTAACTTCCGTCCAGTAATTAATGCAGGATATTATAGCTAGGTTGGCATTCCAAATTCATTTATTTTTGTAGTTACCAAGTTATATATGCTGGGGTTCTGTTTATTTTGGTTAGAGGGAAAAATTAAAATGTTATGCTTTGGGAAGGGGGAATAATTGGGGGGGGGGGGGGCTTTAGATTCACGTCTTTCGCGAGACAACATTATTTCGATGTTCTTACGAGTGTGCGGCATTTTGTTTTGCATATTATTAAGTATTTTTTTATGGAGCAGTGAAAAATTTTGCTCGTATGGAAATAACATTAAAATTATTTAACTTCGAAATTTAGAACTTTAATGAAAAACAAAACGCTATTTATATACATCGATGTTCGTATTCGTATATATGCACCAATACACACATACACACACACTTAACCGAAGTTAACCTTACACGCGTTGAATTAACGATATAAGTTAGACAAATAAACAAATATTATTCACTCACTACAAAAATATGGAAAGTGCGGTTTTTTTCAGGCCGCGTGCATTTCAATAATTATATTAACGGTTTACAAATACATTCACAAAACACGCAAACTTACTGTTCGTAAAATTCGCAATCACTTGAACACGAGGTTTTCCGTGGCTCTGCATTAGGCTACACTTAGGAGACCACCAAGGTTAGGAATATTAATATAATCGATTTAAGACGTGTACATTTCTTTGTTATTCAGGACAGATTTACGTGAAATCTATAATTAACATCTGCCACTATATTTTCTATTCCATATACACAAATAGTTTGCTAAACACACGTGCCTCGTCCGTGATATGCAAACATCTATATCTCATGAAGGGAAAAAATACTGTTCAACATGGCCACCAACCACAGTTTCTCAAACTCGTCACAATATCAACGAAAACTGTATACTATTATTTTCTTATAAAACACGTATTTGTAATAGTATACTATTGTTTACGAGCTAAAAAAAAATATATATATAGCTTACTATTCATGTTTTTAAGTAATGTTTTTTTAAACAGATTTGTAAAATTTTAAAACAAGCAATTTTAGTAATATTTTGTTGGTACGTTGTCACCTTGGGCAGAGACAGAAACGATCGTCTAGCTTGGAGTGGGGAAAGTAGAAAAACCGAAGATGCCCGATTGCGCCCTCGTGTTAAACGACTGATAACTCTGAATACCGTTTTGGATCCGACGATAATTTTGTCGGCTGCGAGACAGTCGGTTCATGACGGTGTCGCAAACAAAATTATTTATGATGCGTGCTGTTATTAAGGTCCCCACCTACACTCAATTCACTGTTACTTCAAACTTTTCTGAAGCCCGGCTTAAGTTCTGCTTCCAGGATATTCCTCGCTTCATACAAATAAAGCTTAAAAAATTACGCCAGAGGTTCAACGCACCGTATTCGTGCGCGCTCAGTGTTTAACATAAGAACTATTTCTTACTAGGCGGCCTCAAACAATGTATAAACAAATAACAGACGAAAAAAAAACAAGACGGTGGCTGTAGTCCGTATTGTAATATACTAGCTTACTTTATGAATTTATTCAATTTTTTCTCGAGTTTTGGTTTTCAAGGTCATTAAAGGTCACGGGATCAAGGTCAATGTCACCAGCATTCAATATGGCAGTATCAGTCAGTAACATATTATGATCGTTGACTTTGATGAGTCTATTGCATTTGTTTGGATTTTTTAAGGAATAAAGTAACATTTTAAGGAAAAAAAGGAAAATTTAAATTTATAAAAGGTAAATTTTTAGGGAAATAAGGGAAACTATAAGGGAAAATGGTCGTCGGGGTACTAAAATTTTTAAGTTGTTTTAAAATAATTTTTAAACAATATTTTAATAATTTTTAATACTATTTTAATAATTTTTTTTTATAATCTTTAATCAACTTTTCTGCAATATCTGAAATTCGTTAATCGACAGACATCTTGGAGTTAGCCACTTAAAAATGTCGTTACCTCCATAGCAGTGTAGAGGGAGCGACCTAGTCCTGTAAGCAAGGCAAATATGGTTGCTGGAGCCCATTAAATTCTCTGGAGAAACGAACAGTAGAACGACCTAGTCAACTTCACATTCGTACCGTACTACCTTAAACGATAAAAAATATTATTTACGAAAGTAAGTCACAAATAAAATACAACCAAGTAGCACACCACAATACGTGAACTCCGCACGAATTTTGACGACGCTTTGCAATTGAAAGATGAAAGCATAACAGATCTGTAAAACGAGCCACCGTATTGTATGGAACTTATTTGATGTTGCGATCTTCAATGCATTTGTAAAGCTCGCCATATTTATTTTTACAGTAAGATTGTGTAGCAAGTACGAAACTTCATCGCATATAATTTTCTTTCCCCCTTAGCGGCAATGCGACCAATTAGTATGCAAACTTAAACTTTGATGTGGTTATTTATAATACATAAACATTAAAATTTCTTTTCGAGTGTTAACGATTTTTAAAATATTACCACCGAGAATGGTGAAAATAATATTTTGAATAATAATCTAGAGAAACAGGCAAAGCTAGTGACTTTTCGCGAAAAAAAATTTGAGTACAGTGTAGACTTCATTAATATTAACACCCTACAGTAGTTTGTCTATTGCCATTGGTTGCTGTCTGCTTGAGAAGGCGCTTTCAAATTTATCCGGGCCACTCAGAATTCGGCAATATAGGGACGGTTCCTACGTGATTTTTGTGCAGGCAGCTATCACGCGTCGAAAAGTAATTCAGCCAGTCAAAATAGGCAAATGGCCTTACAGTGTTTTAAAATATAATTTGTCTCGAAACCTTTTCGCAAAATTTCACTACCTCTAGAAATAGGTCTTGCCAGCGAATAATTGGTTTGTAGAATTGAACACAACTGCCACCTTAGGAGTAAAAAAATGGTTTTATTGAATGCTTTTGCATTTTTAAAGTTAAATAAGTTAAGGGAAAGCAAGCCTAAATATTTAAAATAAATCGACGGGATTTATATTAAAATAATAAACGAAAGTATTCATAACACGGTTCAGGTATCTTATGTTTCAAATAATTTGAAATTTATGTCTGCCTAACAGTGTATGTATTCTATTTAAA
Source organism: Dryococelus australis (assembly GCA_029891345.1). NCBI lineage: Eukaryota > Metazoa > Arthropoda > Insecta > Phasmatodea > Phasmatidae > Dryococelus > Dryococelus australis. The sequence continues at coordinate 32,163,038 of CM057006.1, forward strand.
TGAACTAACATAGTCCAAACTTTTACTGTAAATTGTAAGTGACACCACTGCAAGTATTCTCATTGGCAAAATATTTTCTCCTTGGAAAAATCTCTTAAATCGAAGGATAGTATGAATTCGACAATGGCAACTTATTACCACAAAGTCTACAGTAATACTGAAATATTGATCTTGACCAATATCAAATTATTTCAAACAGCAAAAGAAATTTCGCTGTTGAAAGTGAAGTTTACATCGGTGTGGAAGCTTATCCCAAAAACCTTAGATAAATTTGCAATATATAACTTTAATCTTCTAAGTTGTAACACAATAATTCTGCAGTTGTTATACTAGAAAAACCATCTGGAATTCGTTTGGAAATTTACATAAGTCCAGACAACTGTAAGACCACTCATTTGTTGCCATAATTTATTTCTAATCTCTGAAGTCATCCACAAATTATTGAACAGATACAGGCGTCTCAGCGACTGGCACTTGGTTATGTTTTGTACGACTCTCTTGGTGCAGCTCCAGCACATTGTGGCAGTTAGCACTTGTAGCTGGTGGAATTAGTTGAGGTTGGCCATGCCCATATGCCGTGGGCCGCGTTCTCAAGTGTTGTGCGAAACTCACCTGCCTTGATGTTTCATGGCCAAAATGTTCGGGTTCAACACATTCGTATTCAAGTCGGCTATTGTCTGCAGTCCAACGTCAGTGATGTTGCTGTTGGAAACACCAAGGCAGGTGAGTTTCGGACAACACTTGAGAACGCTACCCACGGCATCGTAGTTCAAATTAATTATCCCAGAGAAACTTAAATAACTTAATCTGCTGCAGTTGTTCGTTTCCAACAACGCTTGGTATGATGCTGGGAAGATGGTCAGCTGTTGAAGTGTTAATGATTGAAGCGTGGGTAGCTTGCTAATGTTGTTCAAATTGAGGCGCCCATACAAATAACGAGAAGACAACTTCAACATGACAAGGTTCGAGCAACGCAAAAAGACGTTTGGTTGGACTGCACTGAACTCTTCGAGAACTGAGGGACTGTTGAAATCTAAAACTAGTCCTGAAAGAACAGCCTCCGTGTTGTCTATCAGGTGAATGACGTCACGATGACTTAGCAGTACACACAAGATGCATAGTTTCCGTAGAGGAGGGCATTTTCTAGATATCCGTTCAATGAAGTTCTTCATACGTCGGTAGGACAGCAAGAAACTCCCAAGCCAGTCGGCAACTCTGTCGAGAAAACCGCCTTAGCAAGTCCGTCACAGTCTTTGATGAAAACAAAGTCCAGTTTCCTCAGATTCTGTAACACTCTGACGGCTACTGATAGATCTTCTCCTGCGAGACCGCCAAATATACCAAGATCTAAAGTGAGCGGATCCCTGGACAACTACGACACAATTCGTGCAAGATTTGTTTGCAGTCCTCTTCTTTGAAGCTCGCAATGTCATCTCTTAAATGGAAGTGGCTCAGTAATGGGGCACCTCTGATGCATCTGACTATGGTCGCAGCACTTTGACGTGAATTCGCCGGGTAACACTTGCACTTCCGCAGCATAGGGTTGTTGATGGCTTCACTCCAAGATCTGCACACATACCTCAGACAAGTACCAATTCCTTCACTTCCAAGTGCTCGAAAATCTTCACCAACAATTCCATTTTGTTGCTATACCTAGAAATATACAAACAGTCTTAAAAGCAACCTCTGAATGTATTAATCTGTTTGAAAAAAAAAATCACTCTTAAGTCTAATTGCAATAATTAAGAGACCCGGAAATATCGCAGATTCATCTGAGGACAAGTTAAACTGCATTCACGTGTGCATGCAGTATATGTTTGTGCTTCCATTGGACCATAGTTCGTTAGACACGCCCCGAACGACTTTCAGCCAATAATGAACCTGCAAGGAAAATAAGAACAGAATTACCCGCTACTTGGTCTGTGGTTAAAGTGGAGTATAGGCTTTTCACGGTAAAATGAGCAATTTTGAAAACTTTGCTTAAGATCTACTTGTATGCACATTGTGTGTTCTTACGCCTTATGTAAAATTATCATTGCCACGTGATTCATAACTTTATTCATGCGTTCATCAAATGAAAGGGTAAAATAGTTAGAATATAAATATTTTACAAATCTGCATATTTTTACAATTTGATACATTAAAAAACAGGAAGAAAAATATATAATTTAAGATAAGACAAATGTTTACCTTACACTCACTTTTTATTCGACGTTTTGATATGGAACTATGTTCCATCCATCGTTACCAACTTTACTGGGCAAATGTCACTCAGTGCACCTGTTAAAACATGTGCAGACAGGGGCAGTGATTTTTCTCAAAGGTTGATTTCAAAAGTGCTCACTTTATCGTGAACAACCTTTGAAAACCAATGAACTATCAACTAATGTTCGACTGCACAAAGGATTGTGGATTCTATCTTCTTACCGAATGAATCCGCGATATTTCCTGGTCTCTAGCAACAATTCAAATCAGCCTGCAGATAACAGGCAAATTTGACATGCCAAAAAAATTGGGAAGTTGGCCATGTCTGTTTAACTATAGTTTTATTATAACTCCATGTAGGGGGATCACGGGCTGCAAACGAGTGCACAGGAAATAAAAAAAATTGGCCTAATTTCAACGAGATTTTGAGGCGTTTTTCGATAAGCTTTCCACCGATAGGTTTTGTTTACTAGATACTTTATTTCTTGAAGCGCCCCCCCCCCCTTCCCTGATCAATTTGGCTCAGTGATCAGCGTGCCTGCCTACGAACTGGAAATTGGTGGAATTCACCCCAATTTCAGGCCTGGGCTCTGTAGAGTTTCTGGATATGAACTGCACGTTTATAAGCCTTTCTCATTACAGTGTCATATTTAACCAACAAACGTCGTTTAGCAATGGAATGTACGGTATTCATGCTAAATGTTTTGAAGTCAGGGCATGCCTAAATTAATAATATTTATGTAACCCTTTTCATACAACTGCAGGAAACTGTTCAAAAGTAAAGACAACATTTTTTGCGAGGTTAAGAAATGACCGAACTCGCCCCCACGCAGCAAATGTAAAATATATAAAAATACTGTTACACAGTAAGTCAGGATAACTTACAGTATGTTCACGTGATGAAATGATTCCTCCATTGCAAGTTATATAAAAATTCCACGTATACTTACAGATATCCTGAGTATTTTCCTAATATGTTAGATTTATCAAATAAATTATACAATACTTTCAGTACACATTTTTAGACATGATGTGGGCATGAAAATATGAGGATAAAACTAGGCATCTGTATATCCTTGCCATAGAAGTTTTAGACATGATGTGGGCATGAAAATATGAGGATAAAACTAGGCATCTGTATATCCTTGCCATAGAAGTTTTAGACATGATGTGGGCATGAAAATATGAGGATAAGACTAGGCATCTGTATATTCTTGCCATAGAAGTTTTAGACATGATGTGGGCATGAAAATATGAGGATAAAACTAGGCATCTGTATATCCTTGCCATAGAAGTTTTAGACATGATGTGGGCATGAAAATATGAGGATAAAACTAGGCATCTGTATATCCTTGCCATAGAAGTTTTATTTACATTGGGAATAGTGGCATAACTTTGACTACAATACAAAAGAATAACAATGGCATGGTCAAACTCGAAGAGAAGAAGAGAGCGGTTGACCCCATTACAAAATACACGTTCTCAGTGCCAAATACCGTTATATCAAATACACTAAAGACCAATACCTGACAGCTCTATATTATAAATAGCATAGGTGAGTGTGCGAAAACAAAAATTTGGTGGCAAGAGGTGTTATTATTATTATATTTTCAGAAATATTTCAAAATTAATAATAACTACCATTTGTTAGAAAATATTTTCCACTTGTTACACATTTGACATATGAATTAATTTTCGTCATATAATTTTTCTCCATTGTTAAAAGAAAGTTTCTTCCTCATATCCACCATAGACTAAAGATGAGGTAGACAGCTTATTCGTCTTCGGAGCATGTACCCAACATTGACCTACCCCAAAGGAACACAACTGTCAAAGTCACATGGTCAACAGTGATGGACGTGTTTTGTTTATGTCTTAATTTTTAAATGACAAGCACTATTATATAAATGAAATACTTTTACCAACATGAATTTAATTAAATTGCAATTACAAATTGGTTAGAGGAAGTATACATACATATCAAAGCATTTGTTTACAAATAAGTTTTCTAACCTAAAATACACACCATGCCGATTTCGCTAGAAATGTTGGCAGAAAACGAGTTCAGTGTTGGGACATTGAGATTGGCTGTGCGCAGCCAGCGAGATCGGTCTACCTCATCTTTAGTCTATGATATCCACTATGTTGGTATTGTAACTTTACTATAATTGGAAAGTGCTATTAAACAGAGGTGCTGCTATCTGCTGGCTGGAGGCGATAACACCGCTAGATTCTCTCGGAAAAATCGTCAGGGTCTCTAGTGTATTTGGTAATATGGAAAATGAGGTAGAGTACGCATGCGAGCTGCATAGTAGACGCTTTCCTTGTTCCAACATTGGAGTGATTTCCCGCCGACAGGACTATAAAAACAAAGTGGATAGAATTTGATGTTATAACGCTGGTTATGTACTCTTCAGACATTTTTTTTCTACTTTTACAAGAAAAACCCTTGGAAACCCAGTTGCCAAGAAATTCCTTTGTAAAATTACAAACAGTCTAATTGTAAAATCTGCAAAACCTATATTTTAAATATTACAAATATAGCCTTGCAGTAAAACTTACAGTATTGAAAAGAGTGCATAAAATTATTTTTTTTCTGGAAAACAAATATGATGAATTAATAAAAGACAATATAAAAAAATATTTCAAAACATAATTAATGAAAAAAATATTACACTTTTCCATCACATGGACTAGAACCCATACATTGGTATATTAATAGCCTACACCTTCAACCACTATACCAACTTAGCTTTCGTACTTAGCGCTTATTTTTATATTACATACAACTCCAATTACTTACAAAATTTTAAGGAAGTTATTTGATTAAGAAGAATACATATGCCTGTACTGAAGGCTTATGTCGTTTTAAGAGTTCGGTGTATCCAGGAAACATTAACAGTTAACGAGTAATACGGTCACGTTTGATTGAAATTGTCTTTTTATTATGTTTGTTTGAGTTCTTAAAACGTTTTACTTTATTCAGACTCGTAATGCAGTTATTTCTGCACGCAACTACGCTTTACACCACCCATAGTTTTTGCACAAACGGCTATATACGGTTTTACGTTGTTGAGTGTCCGCCATTTTGCTGAAGCTCGTGGCTACGTGTCAGTATAGTGCAAACAATACTTGTGTTCTACTACAAACGCAGGCCTTGCAGTTTTACAAACGAGTAGATTTACAAGAGAAATCTTGTATTGTTACAAGCATTTGTAGAATTACGAACACTTTCTGTGTAAAATTGCAAAAAAAAAATGGGTGAATGCTTTGAGATATTTATACTTGTACTCTAAACGCAGTTTTAATGCAACTAGAATACGTTCAAGTTAGTCGAAGTATTTTATCACTGTAGAAGCGAGGGTGTTTTGAACATTCAAATGCAAACGAATTCGTTCTTCACTGTTGACCACTTGACCTCTACAGTTCTACTGGCGAATGGGCGGTTCAGCGTTGGGGACATGCGCAGAAGAGTCGAGAATCTACCTACCTTGTCTCATGTCTATGTGAAATACAAACTGCCCTAGCGGAATGAGCCCGCGCCATTTTTCAGACGTTTAAGCAGCTAAAGAATTTTCGCCGTGCAGAGTTACCGCGAAATAATTCTGCAACTAGTTATATATATATGTATATATAATCAGGTATCTGTAACAGCAACTCTTAAAACGCTCAAAAATTCATACGGGGGCCGCGGTGGTGTAGTGGTTAGACTGCTCGCCTCCCACCTAGGCGAACCGGACTCGATTCCCGGCGGTGTCACACCCGGATTTTCGCATTCGGGAATCGTGCCGGACGATGCCGCTGGTTGGCGGGTATTCTTGGGTATCTCCCGTTCCTCCCGCCCCTTCGTTCCGACGCTGCTCCATACTTACCTCGCCTTACCCTCACTGGCTCTCAAAGCCTCGACGTTAAGAGCCGCCCGTTGTCGTAGATGGGTGGTTGGGATCGCAGATCCTGGAAGTTTTGATTCGTGTTCAGATCTACCCCCAGTGTAGTTCTCTTTTACTTTCAAAAATTTATACACGGTGAAACGCGCTGAATAACGAAAATTAAAGATTTTTTGTCATATTTTTATTTTTAAAACAGGAATTAACCATTTTTACCTGCAAATACAGGGCAAGGTTAAATAAATCCACAGAAAGTTCTGCAAAATTAAGACCTACGTAAAGTTCGATATTTATATTCAACGTGTCCGTGATATTGTGGAGAGTTATAGAATTTCTTTAAATGTCTATATTTATAATTTTTTTTCCCTTAGTGGTGACAGTTCTCCACTTTACGCCGGTGTACATCTTTTGTTTTACATTATTTTCATTATTACTTATATTTGTTATATTCAGGATATTTTTCGGACAGCCGTTAGACTTAGTCACCAGCTTGCAGGACATAGAGGCGCACTTGCCTTTCGTCTAGACAAGTACCATATCTTCACACTTCCCGAAGAAAATATTACAAAAATCTCCCCGTGTATTACGTTTCTGACTGCTTCTTAAATAGCCAGATAATTTTATCACAAGAGTTTTATACTTCTAGTTAAATAAATGGCCCGTCCTTTTTTTAGCTAAAGGAAGCGTTCTCATATGTTAGCCAACAAATTAAAATAACTATTTTGTATTCGATTTAATTAGTAACGTGGATAAATGATCAGTTATGTTGGTAGTAGCTAGTACGAAATAAGTTTTTATATTAAAATATTAAATTAATTAAAAATATAATTCAGCATGACCATGAATATGCATGTCACCAGTCGTACCAACCAGCTTGCGATACAACCAAATCTGATCAAGTTCAAACTTCAGTTTCTTACGAGAAAACATGGTAGCGTTACCAAACACGCTAATAACAGCAGTGTTATCGATCTTCCCTTCACGAACTGGAAAAGTCTTCCACCATATTATATCATGAGAGTCAATGTCACTAATTTCCTTAGGCGCAGGATCCTTTTGAGTATGCGACTTCCTGAAGAAACACATTTCCAACAAGCCACTGCCTGCTTTAGCGGTTATTCCTTGAAGACCAAAACGGTACAGAAATGACAACAAATCGTAACTCTCTCTTCTACATCGACAATCTTGACAGTCCAAGACTTATCGTCCTTATTTACATCCTTAATGAAAGACAAAATATTACGGTACACCTTCTTAGGATAATACCTAGACGTGCGAGAATGCCGAGGAAGCATTATTGATGTGTCTTCTCTAATGACACGTAGCGATATGAAATGCACAATCAAACTGCATCCTTTATATACTTCACGAACAAGTTACATCCAGTACGTGACCATAGATAACATAAAAGAGAGAGGCACAGAGCACGCAAAAACACCAAACTACCCGACGCGCTATTTATAGCGCCGGCCGACCTTGACAGGAGAGTGCTTGGCAGCAGGCAAGTTATCGTTATCTCCCATCCTGGCAGCGCGCCAACCAAGGCTATAAACTTTGAACGCGACAGCTCACAGTAGATCTACTGAGCTTGTCACGCGTTCGGAATTTTCTTGGAAGTCCGTAACCTTGAAAGCACAATTGCACTCTTCAAGTATAATATAATTTGAATAATAACATTCATCAGGCCTTATGGCGTAATACTACAATTTTTACTTTAAATGTTGATTCTTACACATTTAAGAAAATATAATTTTTTACAATGTTTGGTTTCAGCTTAAGGGTTCATTTTACTCATAGGATTAGCTTGTGGAAATTTCTTAGAAATGCAACATTTCGTTCATTTGCAGCAAGGGTTTGACGTGTGGCTATTTTAATTGAAATCTAATTTCTGTAGTTTGAATTGAAATATGAGCGGATCGCATAACAGGTTTTAAAGAAATTTTCTTCACGTCATTATAATAATATGTACAAATATATTTTGAGCTGAACATGGTAAATTGAGCATTTTCGAAAGTCCTGCTTAAGATCTACTTGTATGCACATTGTGTTTTCTTTTACCATACATAATAACATTGTCATGGCCTTATCACTTCATTTATGCACTAGTCAATAGAAACTGAGGAATTATTACAAAAGTAAATATTTCACAATTTTGCTAATTCCAACTCTTGCAAGAATAAAAAAAAAAAAAAAAAAAAAAAAAACCGAAAGCAAAACAAATAATTTCAGTATTTTACCTTACGTATTCATTCCAACGTTAAGGCATAGATAGAACTACTTTCACTTCGTCGTTACCAACTTAACTGGCCAGTCAGAGCTCCGCGTGCCTGTTAAAACTATGCAGTTAGGTCAGTGACACTTTTCAAAGGTTGATTTCAAAAGTGCTCAAATAGCCGTGAACGGTGAACTGCCTATAAATGTAGACTTTTCTTTGGAAAAAAAAAATACACGTACATACCTACACTGCAAAAAAATCTGAAAATTTTACTGAGAAATAGTTTGTAATTTTACAAATGGTTGTAACAGTACAAAGATTTCTCTCGTAAAACAACTCGTTTGTAAAACTACAAGGGCCAGATTTGTAATATACCTGAAGAAATGTTTGTACTTTACTGGGCTATATCCTCGAGCTTCCGCAAAATTGCGGACACAACCAACAACGCAAAACCGTATATATCTGTTCGTGCAAAAACTATGGGCGGTGTAAAGTGTAGTTGCGTGCGAAGATAAGTGTATTGCAAGTTTTAATAACGTAAAATTCTTAAAACAACTCAAATCAACATAATTAAACGACAATTTCTATAAAACGTGACTATAATACTTATTAACTGTAAATGTTTTCTATGCACACAGAACTCTTAAATCGGCTATCAATGCCTCGTTATTAAGACCCGTCTAAATCTTACAATTCAACAACATAACTCTGAAAATAAAATAAACGTATTCTCCTTAAATAAATATTTTCCATAATATTTTGTACGTACGTGCAGGGATATTTCTATAACAATAAAAACTGAGTTCGTAGGTCAAATTGGCCTTGTGGTTAAGGTTACGGGCTGAAAATATTAGGGGCGTAGGATCTGTCCCCATGTCGGCAAACTGTATTTTTTTTTTATAAAATGTATTTTGAAATATATATTTTTTTGTTATTCTCTGTTATTAATTCATTATATATATATATATATATATATATATATATATATATATATATATATATTTAATAAACAAAGATTTGTGTACACTTTTCAATAATGTAAGTTGTAATACGAGGATATCATCTGCAATAATACAAATATATGTTTTGCAGATTTTATAAGATAACTAGCTGTTCCCGCGACTTTATTCGCGTGAACTTCAGGATTTGTTTATCGCTTCGCCCAGGTTTTATGGAGTTATAGAAATACATACCTATATAATTGGTTTGAAAGATTGTTACTTTAATATACGAAATAGTTTTATCGTTGCGTTAGTGTTGGTTGTTTGATAATATGTTATATTACTATGTTTTCCCAAAAATTAATATATATATTTTTATATGATGCGTATTATAGCTGATCCCAGCGAACGTTGTTCCTCCTCTTGAAATGATATCCATCCTCTCCTTCCCATAATCTTTTATGTTATCTATGGTCATGTGCTGGATGTAACTTGTTCGTGAAGTATATAAAGGTTGCAGTTTGTCCGTGCATTTCATATCGCTGCGTGTCATTAGAGAAGACACATCAATAATGCTTCCTCGGCATTCTCGCACGTCTAGGTATTATCCTAAGAAGGTATACCGTAATATTTTGTCTTTCATTAAGGATATAAATAAGGACGATATGTCTTGGACTGTCAAGATTGTCGATGTAGAAGAGAGTTACGTTTTGTTGTCATTTTTGTACCGTTTTGGTCTGCAAGGAATAACCGCTGAAGCAGGTAGTGGTTTGTTGGAAATGTGTTTCTTCAGGAAGTCTCATACTCAAAATGATCCTGCGCCTAAGGAAATTAGTGACATTGACTCTCGTGATATAATATGTTGGAAGACTTTTCCAGTTCATGAAGGGAAGATCGATAATACTGCTGTTATTAGCGTGTTTGGTAACGCTACCATGTTTTCTCGTAAGAAACTGAAGTTTGAACTCGGTGATCAGATTTGGTTGTATCGCAAGCTGGTTGGTACGACTGGTGACATGCATATTCATGGTCTTGCTGAATTGTATTTTAATCCATAATAAATCTTTTTTTGCCTTAATAATTGGTTTATGTTTTGTCATTACATTTTTCTTTTTCTAAAATTAGTCCATAGGTAACATACATTCTTTTGGTGTTGGTGGTTTAACTGTATATATTATTGTGGCTTAACTGTATATATTGTTGTGGCTTAACTGTATATATTGATGGCGCCATAATCAAAGAACATATAGCCCCTAGCACGCCCCCTGCACCAAACGACCAAGAAATATGAAGTTATAACAGCACCTATAAATACACATATGTGAGTGACAGTTGACAGTGAACTTATTAGGGGGAATACACCCTTGTGGTGTGTTATTGTTGTAGTTTGATAGTTGATTTCTGATCCAATATACAGTTTATCAAATTTGGTTGTTGTCTGTGATGTATGATACATTATTAACCATGCTTCATATTTACATTATTTGTCATAATTAAATTGCTGGAATAACTGTGATGTCATTTCACTTTGTTTAACTTAATTCGGTACAGTGGTTCGGATTTTATGAGCAAGTGTGTTTTCTTCGGGCGCGCGACTAGCTCACTAATGCTACTATGAGCTGTCGCGCGTAAGATTTTAACCTAGGCAATTTAACCTTGGTTGGCGCGCTGCCAGGATGGGAGATAACGATAACTTGCCTGCTGCCAAGCACTCTCCTGTCAAGGTCGGCCGGCGCTATAAATAGCGCGTCGTGTAGTTTGGTGTTTTTGCGTGCTCTGTGCCTCTCTCTTTTATGTTATCTATGGTGATGTACTGGATGTAACTTGTTCGTGAGGTATATAAAGGATGCAGTTTGTTTGTGCATTTCATATCGCTCCGTGTCATTAGAGAAGACACATCAATAATGCTTCCTCGGCATTCTCGCACGTCTAGGTATTATCCTAAGAAGGTATACCGTAATATTTTGTCTTTCATTAAGGATATAAATAAGGACGATATGTCTTGGACTGTTATGATTGTCGATGTAGAAGAGAGAGTTACGTATGTTGTCATTTTTGTACCGTTTTGGTCTTCAAGGAATAACCGCTAAAGCAGGTAGTGGTTTGTTGGAAATGTGTTTCTTCAGGAAGTCGCATACTCAAAAGGATCCTGCGCCTTAGGAAATTAGTGACATTGACTCTAGTGATGTAATATGTTGGACGACTTTTCCAGTTCATGAAGGGAAGATCGATAACACTGCTGTTATTAGCGTGTTTGGTAACGCTTCCATGTTTTCTGGTAAAAAACTGAAGTTGGAACTTGGTGATCAATTTGGTTGTATCGCAAGCTGGTTGGGACGACTGGTGACATGCATATTCATGGTCATGCTGGATTGTATTTTAATCCATAATACATCTTTTTTGCCTTAATAATCGGTTTATATTTTGTCATTACATTTTTTCCTTTTCTGAAAAAATTGTCTATTGTTTGACCGTGATATTGCTGGCATTTTTTTTATCAACAAATATTTCCTGCAAGTATGAGCAAAATCGGCCAATAAATATAGAAGTTAGATTACGGCGCCACCTATCGGAATGAAACGTCATTAAAAATATTACTCGCCACCTCAATAACATATGGTGTGAATATGGTCTCAATTGGTCTAGTGGTTTGTCAGTGATGATGCTGTTTATTCACGCAAGATGTATTTGAGATATAAAGATTGTTTGTAGTTTTACAAAGGACTTTTTCTTGTAAAAGTAAGAAAAAATTTTTAGAGTGTACCCCTAAATTTTATTTTATTTTTTTCGGAATATTATTTTACGTCCTAATTATATATATATATATATATATATATATATATATATATATATATATAATTAGGACGTAAAATAATATTCCGAAAAAAATAAAATAAAATTTAGGGGTATATATATATATATATAGGCCCTAATCGGATATAATTATAAAACAATGTTAGGCGCTTAAACGTCGTAATTACAGTTAATAATGGCGTTATATTATCTGCAGACAGTGTGGTAATCGACTTGTGGGAGAGGAAAGCCATAATAGTGTTTTTTTCCCTGGCCCATGTAAGAAAAACTATTTACCTGCCAGGGAAAGTGCTTTTCCGTCCCTGAATAATATAAATTAATGAGACGTATCTTTCCCATGTACTACAAATTATAGCAACTAAACTAGATGCCTACTTCAGATGAGAAGTACTGTCTGGGAAACACGCGAGACCACAGACAACTAAGGCCGCGTCTCAATTGGCCCAGAGAGCGCTCTCTCGCTCTCTCTCTCTGTCTCGCGAAGACGTCATTGTGGCGTCAAAAACAACGCTCTCTGGCCGTCTCAAATTCTCGGAGACAGCGTGAAAGTGCGAGAGCACAGAGAGAGAGAGAGAGAGAGAGAGAGAGAGAGAGAGAGAGAGAGAGAAAGATGACCACGAGCCATATTTCTTTACATTATTTCCGTGTTTGAATAAGGCCATAGAAGTTTTCTGGGCCAAAACTACGTTGCATTGTAACTGTAATAGAATAATTGCAACTGTTTTAAACAACTAAATAACATACGCAACACGTATTTATAAAAATAAAAATACGGATTTCTGACTGTCTCGTTTTTTGTCACTTTCCTGCTACATGACGGTAAAATATAAAAATATAAAACAAGAATAATAGTACTTTATGCGCTAATGGTTATTCTGGTAGTGCTATAATTATTGTGAATTATTTTGAACACTCATAAATTACTTACTATAGCCATTATCGCAATTTTAGCTTAACATGAATTCTCGCCTTTTGGCATCAGCTATCTGCCTGACGTCTGAGAGAAACGAGAGAGTGGTTGTCTCAATTCTACAGAGCAAGAGCGTGAGAGAGCGCGAAGGAGCGCTCTCGCCAGGTTGTGCGAAAGAGTGCTCTCTCGAAAGAGTATTCTATGAGTTGAAACACGGGCTAAGATATACTGACAGTCAAAAATCCAGGTTTTCGGTGTAGGGAAAAATTCCGTGTCAACCTTACTTTAATTAATTTCGCATCAGGCACAGATTAAAGACAGAAAGTAGTTTGTTTACGATCTATAAGATGTATCAGCCACTTGTACTGGAAAACGTGAATATCCAGAAGTCCCAAGTTCAATAACCTCCCTCGAATAAAAAGTCCACGCCTCTCTTCAGCTGTGTTTAAATTTCTGCAAAACCAAATTTTCAAAGCTCGTTTTAAATTGCACTGAGACTGCTTTTCAGTACAGGACATGTTCGCGGTAAAGTGAGCACTTTTGAGGCCCTAGCTACTTTTTCATTTCAGCCATTTTTCATCCTCCCGCCACATTTTAAAATGAATATTGCCATGTATGTAATAAACACAGTGTATATATTTCACTCGACTCGAAAGATAACGCCTAAAGCCCCTATAACGCTGTTACATTTTTACGTTCAACTATATTTGACAATAAAATTTGAGGACAAAATACGGCCATCAAATTTTTCCTTTCAACAAATTTTATCAAATAGGTAATCTTGTATGTGTGTGCAAATGTGCCACACTGTCGACTTTTTTTTATTGGGAGAACCTAATTGGAAATATTATTTAAAAATTATTTTCATAGCGAGATATCGCTTCTGTTTTTCCATGCGGTTCATTACTGGAAGGAATTTAAGTCAATTGTGATTTATTTTCGTTTCTTAACTAAATTAAAATTTTATTTATAATGTTTCCTGCACAATGAAATCTGATGGCTCTGAGTTCGTAAGATTAAGTGCAATACTAACTTGAAATAACATTCATACCCAGACAGATTCTACATAAGTTAATTACCTTCATAACTTACTTCGTTTCCATCAATTGTTCGATAATTTAAGTCTCTTGACGTCCATTACCGTCGTGCACGATTCTGATTGGCTGAGACCGTCAAACACCCAATAAATTTTAGTACTGGTTCAATTTTTTCAAATGTTTGATGGACACTGAGGCCATCCAACTTTTTCAGACAAATATGGCGGCGTTTATGACGTTTCAATGATGTCATAACTGTCCAACTTTATTTGACCAAAGGGGGCGTCTATAAATTACGTGAGGTGATTTTGGCGATTTTTTGACCTCCCCTCCCCCCCCCCCCAAGTGAGATGTCGTGAGATTTGGCTCGACACCCTCCCCCCCCCTAATCACACGTGAGATTGTTCAAAATGCGTATTTTCAGTGTAAATACGTTAATCTATGCTTAATTGCGTTGGATTTATTTAAAAAAAAAACACAATTTGTTCAATTATTTGTATTTAGGACTAGTTAAGACTAGTATTTAAGTCTACTAAGACCGTAGTCTAGAATTACAGTGAAAAAATTGAACAATAAGATACTTAAATGAGAACTACTAAAATTGGTAAAAGAATATTCATTCTAATTCAGTCCACGGAGACTTATGTACGGTCTCAAGAGTGACTACTGGAACCAACATGTCCATGTGATTTTCAGTCAAATCATCTGCTCCTTCAACCTCGTTCCGATTTAGCCACTCTAAACCGTTGTCGCTTGCACACGGAAGATCAGTAGCTCGACGTGTGACAGTCCGTGAGGGTCGCACTTTGCGCGCTAGTGCAGCTGGTGCACGGTGGACCGCGCGCCGGTGCTCTGCAGCTCTTGTGATGGATGAAGAGTAGATACCGCATGTACTACAGCATCTCTCTTCTAGATCACGACGTACACTGGGGCAATAGAGGTCATAGGGCATGCCGATGAAGGCATGCAAAGGTTGAATCGGTAAGCAGTGGCGAATCAAGAAGGGAGCAAATGACTTTCCGTCATGTTATTCAGGGTCTGGGATCGTCAGATGTCCATCAACCTGAGTAATAGGGTATGGAGGTGACGAAACGGTCGTGAAGAATCATATGCAGAGCACTCCGGCGTGGGCTGCAGCAGTCCCGGACATTCCATTTCACAACCTAAAATAATACTTATAAACAATTCATTATTTTGACCTCTAAATAAAAATCCATTTGTTAGCGCTCGCGCTCGTCAAAAAATTTCAAAAAAAATATAAAAAAGCACGCATCAAAAAGCGGTAAAAATAAAAGGTAAACTACTGTGAAAATTCATACGGAAAAAAACAATAATTATGTAATGTCAACAAATTACCGCGTACCTGAAGTAAATATTGGTTCTCTTTAACGTGCTCAGCGTACCATTCTTCGGATGGCAGGTCTGGGACGTTGGAAGTGTCATTGTTCGGGTCAATGTATTTAGCAACTACTTCGTGTCCGCCAATGCACACTGCAGACCATATTTCAGCCAAAATTTCCCCTGCCTTTTTGAAATTATCCTTTTCCAGGCTAACGTCTACTGTTCTGCCGTTGGAGTCAAGATGTGTCCCAAAAGAATCATGGTGAAGAACAACACCCGTTAGCTCCCGGCTGAGTGGAGCCATGCGCCTCTCTACTCTATTAAAAGCGCTTCTGCCAGGGGCATTAGTCGCAATGAATATTGCGTCCAGATCATATTTTTTGAAATGCTCTACTGCGTGTGCGATCACTTTGCGATATCGTGGGTTCTCATCGGGACCGCCATCTCTCGAAATGATAAGGAAAGGCTCAAGTGTTAAAAGAGTGTTCAAGTCTTGAGCGTGACTAGTTGAAGTTGACGAAGAGTGCTTGCCACTTCTGATTGCTATATAAGTTGGTCCACTGTATGAGACGGCTTCTGGCCGCCCCATCTCATTGGGCTTCACTTCACAAAGAGCGTACACGCTCGGAATCGATTTGTGCCTAGAAGCAATTACAAAGTCGTGATCTGGCAGCGACACTTTGTATTCAAAGTGCATTACCAAGGGCGCCTGCTTGTTTGCCGCTATGAGCCCTATGGGAACACGGGCTTTATCATCCTGAGATAAAAAATTCACGGAGTGAGGACCAAGTACTGAGGCTACTGTCTCCAGCGACCTTATGGAGGCCACACAAAAGTATTGGTCTTGGTGTGCTTTATGATGATCAGCTTCAGGACGGCTCAGCTTCACTGGGACAGTCACTACGTGGCGCTTAGCCTCGCGCGTATCTGTCCGTCTAGGTAGCAGTCGAATGTAAGTATCACTTCGTAAGATATTGAACCCCAGCTCAATTAGTTCATCAGTAAGCTCTGAAAGCGTATGGACAGTGCGAACTATCTCACTGCGACGCCGCTCCTCAGCAGATGCACCAAACATAGCTAAATCAACTACTGCTTTCAGCAATTCAGACTGCTCTTCTTCTAGACGTGAACGTCCAGGGCCAGCACGAGGCGTTAACGACTTCGCCGCATCGGGATTTTCTGAACATAATTCAATTATTTTTTGCTTCTTATTTCCCCTGTGTTACATAGATTACACTCTCTGTTTTTTCCTTAAGCTTGAGCTTCTTTTCATAACCATCGATTTCCCGCCGCAACTTACGTGCTTTCTCGTGTTCGGTGCCGTCAGCAACAAGAGACTTTTTGCGTCTTTCTGTCAAATCCAGCTCCACACGCAGTTTAGCAATCTTTTCCTTCATAATATCTTGAGCCGGAGTGGGACGCATAGCGGATGGTGTGGAGTTCGATGTGACTTCATCCTCATCGTCGCTGACCACAGGAGGCTGAGTTTTCCGTTTCGGAGCACCTGTGGAGCGAATAACGTTTTGATTTAAACAGAGAAAAAAGGAAGGGAACGTCACGCAGAAATAGGAAGGCGAATACTAACCCGCCAGTTGAGGGTCGTCGTCGTCTTGATCCCTTTACTGCTGATGAGTAGTCCCATCCTGATCCGCAGATTCCGTGTTTTGAACATTCTGAGCGCTCGTCCCAGCCTGACCTGCGCATTCCACGGTTTGAACACTCCGAGCGCTCGTCCCAGCCTGAGCCGAAGCATCGTTGGAGGTCTTAGTGTTTCCCTGGAATCAGAACATCGCGATAACGACATTAAACTGATCAATTATGAAAATAGTTCGTTTTAGTAATTTTGTGTGAGGCAAATATAGCGTTAAAAAAAACTAACAGCGCTCTTCATTAAATGCGTGCAAAACATAACATTGCACTTTTGTTGCATTAGAGCACGTGATGCACATAACATTTACATCAAAAAAGAAAGGAAAAAAATACACATCTAAATAATTGGCTTGAGTATTTCCCCTCCGTATCGCGATCTCGAGATGTCGTGTGTATAAATAGAAAGAAAAGTGTTTAGCCTACCTTATTAAGGAATGCCAGAGTAGTCCGGGCTTTTCTCTCCGCCGCTTCTCTGAGGAGCTGTTCAATCTCATGCTGAACGTGCAGCACCAAGTCTTCCTTTTTTGGGAACCTCTGTTTTGCTGCGTTCCATAACTTTGTCACTTCTTCCTGGCCGCACTTCTTTGTCTTGTAGACGTGTCTTTTCACGTATGCTTCATAATAATTATGATATGAACTCATTTTAAATAAATGACAGCGTTGACTGAGCCATCGAGTAACTAAACATGTACGGGCGTAAACACAACAGGTCGAGACCTGTTCATGCGTCGCTGTCACGCGGCTCGTACGTCGCAGCGTTCGTCGAATCGCGCGTTCGGCTAGCCGGTGGCTAAACTATCGAAGGGCTACTGTGTTACTTTGTGGCGTTCGCATAACCGCGATAAATACTATTGTGCAGAATTTAGTCATATTTTAGTAGAGAAACACGTTTTACTGAATTTAACACAGTTTTCTCGCAATTTTACACTGTTTCTCGCGAAAAAAAAAAATTACGTGATACTTGCTAGGACCCTCCCTCTCCCCCACGTGAGATTGGGTGAGATTCGGCTCGACCCCCTCCCCCTCTAAACGCCTCACGTAATTTATGGACGCCCCCAAACTTATTGGAAGCAGTTCGACGGAAAAAAAAATTGACAATGTGACAGGGGCTTAAAGCTGCAATTATATATATATATATATATATATCGTCTACTATTCCAAATGAGAGGGCTTCAAAAAGTGCTCACTTCACTGTTAATAGTATATACAAAGCATTAGACTAACATAAAAAAAAATATATATATATATTCCGCGAAAAAGCAAGTTGGGGCTTTGGCCTCGGGCACACGCGACGCAGCCAGAAATATTTATTTCCCCCCACGATAACCAATCTTACAACCAGCCATGTGACTGCCGTGCGGGTCGAATTGTTCACGTGACATCCCGCCCATTGAAGCATTTCTCCCTGGTTTAATAGACAGGTCCCGTGGCAGACTTGAAATGGCCGTCAAGACTCTCTTCCCCGCCCCAATCATCCTTTTTAACGGGATTTAATTTTCCTGGCCCGAGCCACGCGCCTCGCGCACGCAAGCACGCCCCGGCGTTTACACCGTCTTTTGTTCGCGTCGCCGGTTAGCGGTCGAGGGAAGGGGCGAGTCTTTTCTGTTTTTTTGCGCCCTGTCTGCGGGCCGCGTGGGATTAACGCGCCCCTCTTTCGCTGGTGGGTACCCCGAACGCTAAGATTGAACTGTAAATGGAGTTCACGCGGTTGTCGGGAAGGGGGTTGTGAAGGGGGGGGGGGGGAGAAGTTTTGTCGCGTCACGTCCGGTAATCAGGATCTAGCGCCGGCATTACATGCATAATCTCTCGGCAGTGTCGGCGGGCGTGTAATGTCAAATCAGCGACTAGACGCGCTGGTGGTGGTTCTCTTGTGAATACACCTCGTTAACAGCGTTTGACCGCACAGTACCGTGGACAATTGTTTGTATTACACGTAATAAAATTACCAGAAAATAAAAAAGTTTAGGTATGACTTTTTTTACACATTCATTTCTCAAAAACATAATAAACAAATTATGCTGAAAAGCATTGCCTTAGTGCATTTTTCAATGTGTTAAAAATGGGTTCGTTTGGCAAAAATCTAAAGATAGCTGTAGTTAAACAGTTCTTTATAATTTATAATTTTGGTTTGATCTGTAAGTTATGGAAACGGCGAATTTTTATGTTTACGTAGAAAGTTTGAAATTAATGTATTTTGTGTGACGGAATAAAGGAACGCGTGCAATATCTACGAGTAAAATTTGCTTGTTAAATATATATATATATATATATATATATATATATATATATATATATATATATATATTCCAATTCCACTCTTAGGATGCTGTTACACCAAAGGCTAAACTTCTTAATCTGGATGTGATACGGCAGCCGTACTCAAAACACATTCAATTAAATGTTTAAGAATGTAAACGCGTTCGATTTTTTATACTTCTGTAACAGAATGCAAACGAATAAAAATCGTAACCAGAAAAACACGCCCCCGTATATAGTTATAAAATTGCAGCCAAAAATTACATGTATATATACATACAGAGTGGGGCGGAATTATACCGACAAAGCGTAAGAAAATTACGATTCTCCAAACAATGTTTTTATATTATCGGGTTCGTACACCTAATAACAAAGTAACATTAAGAGGCATGGCGTATGAAAGCAGCACATTTACACGATTTTCGACTTAAGTCGTTTTCCCAAGGGTTTACCGGAAAAATTCGGATCGATAAGACGTAAATAATAATTTTCAACATCTTTTTTACTTTGTCAGATAGTCACTGTCTCTATTATTCTCGGAGCAATGACGGAAGTAAAGAAAGAATTTTTCTCCCCTTATCTTCAATCAGTGCTCCGAGAATAACGAACGCAGTGAATTTGTAACAATGTAAGATGTTCAAAATGGTTATTTACGTCTTGTCGAGCCGGAAAAAAAAACCCGCTGTAAAACAAGTTGCTACAAAAATGATATAAATATACGGTTTTTGTGCACCATTCCCGTGCATAACTTCCACCGAAACGAAAATAACAAGTTTGGCCACTCTCTTACAGCCGGTAAACTCTCTACTGCGAGGAGTTATGTACGTTTGATGCTGGTATATTGAGCAGAAAAACTTAACTAACAAAAACGGCCCTCCTGTTGCTTGCAAATGCCCTGGACCCACCATTTTTGTGTTCAGTACAACTCACACAAATATTCCGCGGCAGCGATACAGCGCCTAGTAAATAGGTAATACTACACATATACGTGTACACCTATTGTATAGTCCATTCGCGGTTTATTTACATTATTTTGGATCAAATTTTGAAAAATCACCCCCATGTATGACGTCTTTAGTTCATTCCTAAACATGTTATTTATCACAAGCATTTTATGCGTCTGTTAACATGAAAGTATTGTTACGTGCTGCAGCTGGCGCCGACTCCGCTGCCCCGCGCCGTAAAAGGAGACCCACCTCGCCCTCCCCTCTTCCTGGAACGATGCGCTCGTAGCTGTCTGCTCCCCTTCTGGGAATCCCGTGAATGCCGACAGCGGCGAGACTTGCTGGCGTCACAGACCTCCTCTCGCCTGCTAGAGTTTCCGATACATTTAGCGACGACGCCAGAATGTTCTGGCGAGACTGGCTGGTGCCTCGGTCCTCCGCGACGCATCACGCGAGTTGGGGAAGATTCTAAGTGGCGGCCTAAGACACTATATATACTGCCGCAACCCAGCGGCCGGTAGTCTTTGACGGAGGCCGTCTGGCCGAGTGTGCGCGAGCGAAGAAAAGTGTGAACGACGACTGGAGATTGCGGGACGACGGCGAGTGAGGTGATAGTGGCTTGGATGGACGAGAGGGTGTGAAACCGACGAGTGAAGCCTACTGTGCGTGAGGGCGCTTGGATGACTCTAGAACATTGCGACTGGCGGAACATGGACTGAACTGAGGTGGGACTGAATGGAAGTGTAATACTGATTTTATTGTAAATATTCTAACTGTCAAATATGGACGTATGCATTATAAAATAATTGAATAGGTTGATACACTGTCTATTGGGACCGATCTTTAATTATTTAATTTCATTGATTTATTTGTCGTAATTATAAATTTTATTATTCGGAGTCAATTGGGAACAGTAAGTGATTTCAATTTACTGTGAGATTTGAGTTCAGAGAATTTTGCTGTTGTTATTGTAAATAAAATAAGGAAATTATAATCAATTCTTATATTTGATTAAGATCTCCATCCCTTGACGAACTTGGTATAGCCTACTTAATTTCTAGAGAGAGAAATTTTAACACTGGTGTCAGAAGTGAAATGGAGGTATTCTATAAAAATAAAATAATTAAACAATTGTAGTTAGCATTTGTAAATATCACCATATTTGTTGTAATAGGGCAGGGAATTGTTTTGCAATTTTCGAATGCTAACTAGAAAAATGTCGGCAGACATGGAAGCACTCCGCTCTTTAATCGAAAGTTTGAGTGACCAGATAAATAGCAAAATAGATACTGTAGATAGTAGAATAAATAGTGTTGTAGATAATGTTAGTGAAAATGTAAATAGTCTAATTTGTAGTGTTAATCAAAATGCAAATATCAAAATTTTTAGAGTTAGTGAATCTGTGAATAGCGAAATTATTAGTGTCAGTGAATTAGTAGACAAGAATATAGACAGTGTAAACGAAAATGTATATATAAAAATAGACAGTGTAGATAGAAAAATAGAAAGCGTAAACGAAAATGTATATAGAAAAATAGGCAGTGTGAATGAGAATGTGGACAGAAAGATAGAAGGTGTGAGCGAGTTGGTGAACAATAAAATAGACTGCGTGGACAAGAAGATCTACAGTGTGAGCGAGAGAATGGACAGTGTGAATGATAGGATGGACAGCGTTGAACAAGAAATGAAACAGGAAGTGAGCGCCTTCAAGAAGGAATGGTAGGAGTTCTTGCAACAGCAGGGGGGACGACATGCAGGGGCGGAAGAGGAGTCGAGATTGGCGACCACCGAGACGACGAGTGCGGGCAGCGAGAAGAAGGTAGAGGTCGCCGCCAGTGGAGCTATCGCAGAGGAGGCGCAGCAGTTCCGCAGTTTGGTAACGCCAAAGTCAGGGGTGGGTAAAGGCGACACAATTAAGCCCGCCTCCTACGATGGACAGACACCTTGGCGCGAGTACAGGCACCAATTCGAGATCGTTGCCACCCTGGATGGCTGGACTGAAGAGCAGCGGGCGTACTACCTGGTGGCTGTACTGAGGGGATCGTCATTGAGCATACTGCAGTTGTTGCCGGAACGACATCGTCTAGAATACTCCACATTGGTGTCGGTTTTACAGCTTCAATTAGGTGACCGGTACCTTCGGCACGCTCACCGCGTCCAATTTCGAAGCCGCATCCAGTGACCCGGCGAACCTTTTCAGGAGCTGTGGCAGGACATCGCAAGGCTGTCGCACCTGTCTCTGGAGAGATGCTCGGAAGAGGCACGAGATGTCATCGCCGTCGGCTTCTTCGTCGATGCTTTCGCTGACACCGAAGTGCGGCAAGCTGTGCGTTTAGCTGCGCATCACACCATGCAGGATGCCTTGGCCCGAGCACTGAAAGTGGAGACATCATGGCAGCCATCAGTGCCCCGACATCCAGTGCGGGTAGTGATGCTTGATGAAGGGGAGGACGACAGCGTCAAGGGGATGTTGAAGGACTTGCAGACGACCATGAGGGACATCGCCTCCAGGGCACACACTACGGAGACTCGCTGTCCCCCACCCAAACGGCCGGAATGTTGGACGTGTGGACAGCCGGGGTACCTGAGAGCCAACTGTCCTCAGCAGCAACAGCAACAGCAGAAGCAGCAGCAGCAACAGCCAGGGAGCAGGCACCAAGGGACAGGTGAGAGTGCAATGTCTTCGGGAAACTTGTAAATACCGGTCTTGGGGGGCAAAGATCGGCGATTGCTGGAGGGAAGGCACCAATGATTTTGCAGGTATGCTCAATGAAACAAGACTTCAATGCCATATTGGTAGAGGGGAGCCTAGATGATGTTTCTTGTCAAATGGTCGTTGACACAGGCGCGACAATAACAGTGGTAAGACCAGAAATTCTTGGGCCTTCCACCCAGCGATCATCCGATAAGAACATGGATCACTGCTATTTTACAACAGTAACGGGCGAGACCACACCTGTCAAAGGCAAGAGAAGGGTACTCTTACAGCTCGGTAATCTTGAGTTAGAGCATAATATATACATAGCAGAAATAGAGGACGAATGCATTTTGGGTCTTGATGTTTTATGTAAGCTGGGGTGCTGTATTGATACTCGACTGGGGTTGTTACGTTCAGGTAATACCGAGTTGGCAGTGTCAACAGGACGAGATTTATCTTCACAATGAGCTGCCCAGTAGTTTGTAATCAGTCAACTGTGCTCCTTGCTTCTAGCAAAGTTGTTATTCCAGGCAGATGCCAGGGGAAATTTGTCAGGCGATTGGCCATAATTGAACCAGCCCAGGAAGGTGGCATTTTACCCAATGGTGTCATTGGAGCCAGGTCATTGATTTTTTTTCAAAATCGAACAGTTTGCCTGTTAGGATGATTAATTTGTCTGATCGTGCTATCCGCCTTGAAGAGGGGGCCACAAAAGGGTTTTGCAAGCAGGTCTCACAGGTACTTCCAAACGTTCCAGAAGCTTCACTGCCACAACTTACTGAATGTCCTTTTCCAGATGATCTGGGGGAACTGCTGACAAGAACAAAAGTAAACCTCAACTGGCGACAGGAGAGGGCAGTTTCAGAATTGTTACGGAGAATTAGAGGTGCTTTCTCCTGCGAGCCCAATGACCTTGGCAGAACTAATGTTGCATGCCACAAAGTCGACACCGGGGATGTCAGACCCACAAAGCAGCTACCAAGGCGACTACCACTTGCTTCATATGAGGTCATTGACGATATTCTGAAAGAGATGAGGGATTTAGATGTGATAGAGCCATCAGTCAGTCCATGGACATCTCCCATTGTGTTTATTAAAAAGAAAGAGTGCTCTGTTAGATTTTGTGTTGATTACCACCAACTTAATAATGTGACTAAGAAAGATTCTTACCCACTCCCTAGGATAGACGACACCCTGAATAGCCTAGGTTCACAGAGGTTTTCTACTCTAGACATGAGGAGCGGGTATTGGCAGTGCGATGTGGCCCGGGAAGACAAGGAAAAGACTGCCTTTTGTGGCCAAGGGAAAGGGACCTGGCAATTCAAGGGTATGCCCTTTGGGCTATGCAATGCTTCTGCCACCTTCGAACGACTAATGGAGAAAGTTCTGCCCTTAGATATTTGTCAGGTGTACCTAGACGACATTGTGGCCACAGTAAGAACTTCTGAATAGCACCTGGCATGCTTAGATTCTGTGTTTCAGAAAGTGACTGCGGAAAACCTGAAATTGGTTCCCAAGAAATGCCACCTTTTCCAAAAGAAAACTAATTTCTTGGGCCATGTTGTATCAGCCCATGGGATTGAAACAGACACTGAGAAGACCAGAGCAATTAGAGACTAGCCCCTACCAAAGGATAAAACTGAAATTCGAAGTTTTCTGGGCTTATGTGCTTACTACTGTCGATTTGTGCATGGGTTCGTCACTATCGCCAAACCTCTGTATGCATTGACTGAGGCAAAAAGAAAATTTTGTTGGACTCGAGAGTGCGAAATTGGTTTTAATAGACTAAAATAAATTCTGATAACTCCCACAGTACTGGACTTCCCGAGTAGAGAGAGTGAATTTATTCTGGATACTGATGCTAGTGATGTTGGAATCGGGGCTGGGTTATCTCAGATCCAGGATGGAAAAGAGAGGCCATTGGAATATTTCAGTATGGTGCTACACAAGCCCGAGAGGAACTACTGTGTGACATGCTCTTGTCGAGCATGTTTTCTTTAGGTTCGGAGTGTCACTGGAGCTTCATTCCGTCCAAGGACGAAATTTTGAAGCAACTCCTTTCCATAAAGTAACAAAGATGTTAGGAATGAAGAAATCCCGAACCACATCATTTCACCCTCAGTCGGATGGAATTGTTGAGATGCTAATTCGCACCCTGGAACAGTATCTGACTATCTTCGTAGAAGACAATCAGAGGGATTGGAACTCTAAGGTACCCTTATTTCTCCTCGCATATCGCTCGGCAGTCGACGAGTCCACAAGGGTAACACCTTCAAGGATGCTGTTTGGGAGAGAGCTCCGCCTACCTGGTGACCTGCTGTTTGGACGACCAATGGAGGAAGAAGCAGCCACTCCAGAATATGCTATTAGTTACGTCAGAAGTTAACCGACATTCATGAGTTTGCCCAGAGGCACATCAACATTAACAGTGACAGAATGAAAACACGATATGACCGAAGAAAACCTGAGGAGACTTTTCAAGAAGTACAGCTGGTGTGGTTGTAAAACCTTCAAATGAAGAAGGGATATTGCCCGAAGCTACAGAAATCTTTGGAAGGCCGGTACAGGATCTCGAAGCGGGTAAATGACGTGGTCTACAGGATTTGCCGACAGAGCTCTTGGGCAAAGGCTAAGGTTGTCCACATCGACCGACTGGCGCTGTACGAAGGTCCTGATTCTGTAGAGTCTGTTCGGACGAACCGACTTAAGGAGGTGGCTGTGCTATGTGTTGCAGCTGGCGCCGACTCCACTGCCCCACGCCGTAAACGGAAACCCACCTTGCTCTCCCCTCTTCCTGGAATGATGCGCTCGTGGATGTCTGCTCTCCTTCTGGGAATCCCGTGAATGCCGACAGCGGCGAGACTTGCTGGCGTCACAGACCTCCTCTCGTCTGATAGAGTTTCCGATACGTTTAGCGACGACGCAAGAATGTTCTGGCGAGACTAGCTGACACCTCAGCCCTCCGCGACGCATCATGCGAGTTGGGGAAGATTCTAAGTGGCGGCCTAAGACACTATATATACTGCCGCAACCCAGCGGCCGGCAGTCTTTGACGGACGCCATCTGGCGAGTGTGCGCGAGCGAAGGAAAGTGTGAACGACGACTGGAGATTGCGGGACGACGGCGAGTGAAGTGATAGTGGCTTGAATGGGCGAGACGGTGTGAAACCGACGAGTGAAGCCTACTGTGCGTGAGGGCGCTTGGAGGACTCTAGAACATTGCGACTGGCGGGACATGGACTGAACTGAGGTGGGACTGAATGGAAGTGTAATACTGATTTTATTGTAAATATTCGAACTGTCAAATATGGACGCATAAATTATAAAATAATTGAATAGGTTGGTGCACTGTCTATTGGGACTAATGTTTAATTATTTAATTTCATTGATTTCTTTGCCGTAATTAAAATTTTTATTAATTGGAGTCAATTGTGAACAGTAGTGATTTCAATTTATTGTGAGATTTGAGTTAGAGAATTTTGCTGTAGTTATTGCAAGTAAAATAAGGAAATTATAATTATTTTATTTGATAAAGAACTCCATCCCGTAACAAACTTGGAGTAGCTCACTTAATTTCTAGAGAGAGAGAAATTGTAACAGTATATAATTTTTCGTTAAATTGAGGTTTACCAATATTTAATTTATGAACAATAATATTTCATCTATAATAAATATGAATACAAACAGTGAGAGAACGTGTGAGTTGGTAGCGCCTAGAAAGAAGAAGTTCCCATGCAAAATATTATTACAACTGAGAACGCACGAATTCGGTGCGCTGTCCTTTGGTGTAATTTTCTCCATTTAGCTAAGCTTAGTTTGCACTAGGCGGAGGAATATCCTGGAAATATAAATTTATCAGGGCTTCAGAAGAGTGTAAAGTAACCGCGAATGGATTATACAGACGATGGCGGAGGACAATCGTAAAATATACTGTAAACAACGTATATCATACATTAATAAGCTGACACAGCGCAAACCGCCTTATCCTTATGGCGAGAGTCGGTGTGTGATTCCACACAGGATGGCAAGTTACTGGTTCTTTCTACATGCCTGGAACTGTATCTCTGCTGCTGTGTAGTGTACGGGCTATTGGCAGAGACCTGCAAAATTCGCGTTATTATTTAAGGACAGCCTTAACTCCTCGTTACTGTGCGTTTGTCCATCTTCGGGCATTGGCCAAAAAATATGTTTTAAACGCCTCAGAGAACTCTTGAGCCAATAATGCATGTTCAGCGGTGGAGTGTCCAATCTCTTTTGAGGGGATCAGGCAGATACATGACGTTGATTACACTGCAGAGGCCAAGGAAACCACGTGCTGTGCTCACGTGTTAATAAGGCAGCGGAGTCTATCATGTCACCAAAGTATAACGCGAATTTCGCACGTCTCTACACTATGAAAACTTTTCTGGTAAACTTCCTAAACTGTAATGGATGTTTAGAACCTACATACTGCATGGTAGTAACACCACACATCAAGCTACAGATATAGGAATGTTTCGCGTCGCTACTATAATATATTGGGAACTTCCCTATGCATTTGACTGTTTCCTGAGCAAATGTAGGAGCGCTACAATGAATGTATAGGGCAAAACATTACCACCCCTGCTTTCTATTTAAGCGTACACACTGGTATGGTAGATTTCCGAATAATTTCTGAGAGTGTAGCTGTTGAACTTCGAAACATGCGGTGCTGCAGCGCAGAGCAAGGTCATTTGTACGCATCACATTATGATGGTAGCAGGTTACAGATTTCAACTGAGCGCACAGCTATGGTAGCCCATAGGTTTAATTGCAACCCCGTTACAAACGTACGCGTTTAGAGGAAAGACTCGATGGTACGGCCCCCCATATTGGACACACAGTTTTCGTCGCCGCACCAACGGCTGTCGGACACTTTGAAATACACCCTCCGAGTCCCGAACCGTCCAGGCAGCTGTAACGATGAGGCGCGATGAGGACCTCTTCGGATTCCGCTGTCGTCTCCTGCACATGGTTGCGGAGGTCGTCGCGAACTGCCAGCTAGGATGCCGTCGTGCTAGAAACGCACAGCCACTCGTGTCTGTGATGGCACCTCTTCGAGTGATGACGGCGGAGTTTCCTGTAGAAAGGCGTTACGTATGATACCTACACATGCCCATGCATGGGTGTTTCGACTATTCAGCAGACCATTACTCTGAAAGAACGCCTCTTCGGTGTGGAGAATGTACGAGTCAGAGCCATTGTATGTTCTGTGTGGTTGCAGACACCATGCTGCACACTCCACGCGTCAGGAATAATCCGCAGGACCTACGGTATGCACATGATGTACTACGTGGAACTACTGTAGTAAACCAGCAGCACGTCTGTATGTTCCGGCCACGTAAAGCGTTGCATAATGTCGACACAGCATTAACCTTGACATACAGAAGGACAGGTGGTACGTTATTGAGCGCGCAGCTGTTTAACACATGATTCGTTTCGGCGTTTAATGGGCCACGGTCCCATAAGGGTTGTTAGTGACGTGATAACTGTCCCGCCTGGCATGCGGTGGAACATGTCAAATTGTGCAGAGCAGCCTAATGTTAGACGAGTGCCAGAAGTGTTGCCTACCCACACAGACAGTATATGTTATTGTTAAGCTGGACTCACAACCTTCCGTAGCATCCGTCAGTCGCCCGTCCGTCAGGCGGTCACGTGATATCCAACCAATCGCAGGGCAACCTTTTTTACCCATCCGTCAATCCGTGAAATATTTCTCAAACTTCAACTTTCGCCAAACCGTCGGGTCAGCGTCTTCTGATGACATTCCGTTGATACGAATACACACTTTGAAATAAAATAAGTTGCGGTGGGTTTGTGTATATTGTCTTTGGTGGTAAATTCAGGACTTCAATAAGTAAACAATAATTCAGAATAAATTCTTATCGAGTAAAAAAATTTATTTCCCCAAAATTTTTATCTCTTGAAAATGTGTTTCCATCCAAAATATACCTCCAACTGAAGAATGATCACGATGTAATGTTGACACACTGAAATTTGCCGTAGAGAAGGATTGACGGACGACGGATTGTTGTGATTTGCTTTCAACTGACGGATGAAAAACCAGACGGATGACTGACTGACGGACGGACGACTGACGGTTGCGACGGATCGTTGTGAGCCCAGCTTTACAGCATTGAGCGACTATTCGACCCCTGTTTAAACATCCCGATTATTATTTCGCCCGCGATAGGGAACGGGTTAGTACGCCGACTATGGCAGGACTTCACTCCCCGCTGGGGGTGTGGAGTAGGACTACATACAATGTGTACATTTTTACAATTAAAAAGCACATTTTCTTGATATTTCATATAATTTTAATATTCTTTTATATATGCATTAGTAAAAGTTTTACATTTGCACTATGTTTATCTTTTTGATTTTTATGCGAAGGAAAATATTTTTTTATGTATTTTTTTCTTCATTACACTTTATACAATTTTTTCATTTATTTAATGTTTTTCACTTAAAATTAAAAAGATTAAAATAAAAAATGGATCACTAATCAAATAACTCAATTCAGTTTATAAAACTAGAAGAGTTAAAACTAAATAAAAAATATATAACATAATTTTTACTTTATAAACATAATGACGGTAAAAATATTTGTTACCTTTTAGATAGTAGATTTCAAATAATTGAAAATAATCTTTTAAAATGTTAAATTAAAAATGTTATCTTTGTTATAAATAATCAATAAATAATAAGAAAGAATAATCAATACATGCTATTAATTATTCATTGGCTTAGAAACGACTATTGAGTTTTCATTAGTTATTTTAAAAATAATTTAAACAGTAAAATAATGTATTACATTTTCAAATCAAAAATTTTTCTGGGATTTAAATTTTTTTAAAATACAATTTTAGTAAATCTTAGCTTATTTATTTTTGGTGTTTGATATTTAAACAAATTCTTGGGTTGTTGATTATAAAAAAGTATGGAGTGAGGCAGCTCTGTCATCTATAAACTACTGCAGTCTAAGTGAGTTGTGTTGTCAAAGTGCAAAAACACTATAACTTAACTTGTATAAAATTCAAGTTACACGAGAGTCACTCACTGCTTCATATAAGTCAACAAATCAGTTTTGCCACGGTTTCGTTAATGGGGGATACTTGCAATTTTGAAACGAAGTTAATAACATAGGCGTCGTATAAAATGAAAGTCAGATGGCCAGTTCTTGAAACTGTCTTGAGTTAAAATATAATTTTCGCCCTTGCACTGACCACAGTGTTTAAAGAATTTTCCCGCAAACAGTCGCTTGAAACATGTTACAACGCAGGTATTTCGTGTTTTTTTTTTTTTTTTTTTTTTTTTTTTAGACTGTTGGATTGCTGGTAATTATCTTATACTACTCTATCCATTATCCTTACAAGAAAACTGACGCTGTGTGAGGGCTTTTCTTATACTGGAGTTTGAGAACTTACATAAGTGATAGCATACTGCAAAAAAAAAAAACTCATTGATATTATAAATTAAGAGTGATTTGCACAGTATATTATTATTCAAAGTGCTACGAAACGAGCATTCTCCGTGCCTCGCCTCGGAAATTAAATTTCTCTCTTCGTGTCTTCGCAGCGCAATCACAAGAACCCGTTCCTGCGCTCTAGTTTGTACTACAACTCATTTACCGCCTCATTTGTCGCCGTGGGCAGTGTCTCATGCAGGCAGTCCCGCCATTTTACATCACTGGGACGCTACTCCCTCAGCGCGGGGGTAGATCGGTCCCTTGTGAGGAACCTTGGCCACCCAGTTGGTTCTCAATTAGTTTGCGGAGGCGAGGAGAAGCTAACCCCCTCCCCCCTACGCATCCATCAAACTTACTTTATGCTGCAAAGCTAGCATTCTTGTACAGGATTCCCAGGGTAGCGCCTGGGAGCTGTTTCCATAGCTGAGTTTTACTCTCTTTTTCCCTGCCTGTACGGGATAAAAGAGAGTGGTGAAGTTAATTGAATTTATCAGCGCGGAATTTTAAAGTTCAGGACTTGTGAAGTACTGTCACGAGCTCCCTGTGAGAGAGCTAGCGACAGTTTGGTATAAAAAGCGGAGGTTAATAGCCAAATGAAGTTAAATTTTCGATATAAGTAGCTTTCCCATGACTGGAGTGGCAAGGGTTTATATAATTAAATTAATTATATGCATATTGCAGTGGTGGCAGTGACAACACCTACTTCTCAGAGCTACGTTCGCCAGGTACCTGGCAAACCTGTCTCGTGAGCTATTACTATAGTATAGTCTATCCTACCTCTGGTAACCACGTGCTAATTTATGAGCGTGCAAGTGTCTCTCGATGTGTCACGACGTTTTCTTTTTTATATACGGGATGTCCCATAAATAGTGGATAGCTCCTAAGCCGATAATAGTCAGGTCAAGAATATCGCAATTTTCCCGTGGTAAAGTCTCTTCGTTTTCAATATACTGACACGTGTTTGGAAATGTCTCGAACCTCTACTTGCATCCGGTGTTGTCTGCGACAATCTTATAAATTGATAGATATTGTTATTTTTTTGTTCGCAACATATTTCCGAATAGAGAATGTGACATGCATGTACATTTTAAATTGATCTAACTCTGTATGCGTAATTTTAACATTATTTCACGTAAGCCAATTGTACCAGCTTAGTAGTGATTCTACAAGGATACAGTAAATCCGATATTTCCTTGTAGGAAAAAAAAATTTTGCTCTGAAGTTAGCACAGGGTCTAAGTGTTACCAAATTACAATTGTGGCCACAGTGTGCTTATTGTCACACTAATAGACGTGGCGCACAAAATACCAGAGGTTTGTGACTTTTTCAAACGTGTGCCAATATCTTGAGACAAAGCGATGTTAGGTCAAACTGCGTTATTCCAGCAGGGCATGATCTGATCTATCAGCGGTGTGCAGGTTATCCATTATCTACGGGACCTTCTGTATACGCATGTTGTTTACTTGGGCCACGAACGTTTATCCGTTTGCCCGTGTACTTTCGAGCATACATTAGTGCAGACGTGTGTACATAGAGGAACTCAGAAATCAAACGCATGGTTTATAAGGCCTGCAAAATGCGCAAACGGTACAGAAATCAGTTTCAAGTAAGACTGCGTGAAAATACAAAAACATAAGTTACCAACATATCCCTTAAGGGGTCCGTCTATACATGGAGATGTGATCCACGAGCTGGGTGGCTCTTAAAAACGAGGTTTTAAAGAGCCGATGACGATGAAGCGAGGTGAGTATGGAGCGGCACTGAAATGAATGGGCAGGAAAACCGGAGATCCCCGAGAAAACCCGCTCACCAGTGGCATCATCCGGCACGATTCCCAAGTACGAAAATCCAGGAGTGACCCCACCGGGAATCGAACCCGGTTCACCCAGGTGGGACGTGAGTAGTCCAGGATGACGTTTACAAATATTATTAATAATTTATTTTATGCATAACTATCCAGCCACAATTTCATACCTGAAATGACAGTACATAAAATCAGTCATAAAAGTATTTTTATTGATTAGTACTGATATTTATGTACATACAACCAAAGTAAATATTTTGATTGCCCTACTTTGCGAAATTCTTCTTGCTATAGACTGTGCACATTAAAATGAGCATTTTTGAAAGCACTGCTTAAAATATTCTTGCATGCACGTTGTGTATTCTTCCGCCTCAGGTGAAAATGACCTTGCCATGGGCATCATCATTTTATTCATAAGTCGGTCAAGTGAATTTGTGAAATTTTTAGGAAAGTAAATATTTTACAAATCTGCTAATTTTTATACTTCGATGCATTAAGAAGCAGAAAGCAGAGATATAATTTAAATTATCACAGATGGTTAACTAGAACTTTTTATTTGACGTTAAGATATGGAACTACTTTCCATCCGTTACCAACCTTACCGGGTGCATGTCGCTCAGTACGCCCGTTAAAGTATATGCATGCAGGGGCAGTGACTTTTTTTTCTCAAGGTTGATTTCTAAGCGCTCACTTTATCGTGAACAGCCTTTAAATGTGTTTTATGAAGCATTCAGAATGGATGGAAACAAGCTTAAATTGTGACCAAAAACCGACTCAAGCTAAATATTTTAGTGTCACAAAATATATGGATTCCATTTTTCAAATGTATCATAATTACGCACTTTTCTAAAAAATTTCCGTGGTGACCGCAGGTAATACGTGACTATGGTCCATTCACTGATACTTCCAACTTTTCTGAAGCCCTGCTGAAATTCTACTTCCAGGATATTCCTCCGCATCGAGCAAACAAAGTATAGAAAACAACACCAAATGGACATCGCACCGGATTCGTGCGCACTCAGTATAATGATATTTTGCATAAGAACTATTTCTTTCTAAGCATTACCAACACACCTTTTTTACTCCCCGTTTTTATTCATGTTAATTATAAACGAAATAATATAATTTATAAAATGCAATATGTGTAAAAGTTAAATTTAACCAAAAAATTACGGTAGTTATTAGCAAACACGAGTATAAAAGGCTTGTGATATATGACATATTTAGCAAACAACCAAACACGTCGTAGCTGGGGCGATTCTTCAAAGGTTCGATACAAGAAATGTGGCAAGAAACCGCGTCTAAATGATCATTTCTGTTTGGCAGGTTCTAGATTGTTGTGGAGCTTTATTAAGGTCTTGTCTAGTTTCTCGTGAGGGAGTTCGTGTTATTGTGTTGCACTCGCCTTACAATGTGCTGCAAGGCATTCACTTTAAAGTTCGGATGGTCATTTGCTGAGTGCAGAAACGAGGATGACGGCCCGATTGACGCGATCGTAAGCCACGTATCAATTAAGTTTTGGCGGCCACCAGGCGCGCCGGAGCAAACTTTTGAGTTTGGTGTGAAGGGGGAGGGGCAAACGCAAGAAACTAATATATATTTTTTCTGAACGACTTATATATATATATATATATATATATATATATATATATATATATATATATATATCTTTTTCTCCACAAATTACATCTGGCACATTATTATCTGTGTTACTTCATGGTAAGTTAATGTACACAGTGATTTTAAACATTTTTTTTCCTCTGTCAGATTGTTAATAACTGAAACACCCCATAGCTGTGAGTACATTGAAGACTGAAGTAAATTTCTCATAATTTATAAGCATAGTGCCTAAAGTTCGTTTCACTAAAAACGAGCTGCAACATGTTTGACGTAAGGTTTTTTTTTCAAGAACATTGTGTGGAATATTATAACAATTAACCAAATTTACAAGTAATTTCCCATGAAATAATATAATTACATATAATAATGGTAATAAAAATAGAACAATACTTGTAATATGTAAAGTTATGTTGAACATGCGTACCTAAATGTAATGTGTCCATTGTTTCGTTAATATATTTTTGTAATTTTAAATTGCATTATATATATATCTGTTTAAACATTATTACATATAACAGTGACATATTTACTTAAAACATCACATGGCATCAACCTAAAGAAATATGACAAGTGTTCAATAAATACACTGAATATTTACTCCACTACTTTCTCAAATAAGGCCTTTCTTTCGTCCTTGTGGGAAATAAATTCTCTCATTAAATCATTAAGATTTGGTACACTAGTTCTCTCTTCGTGGACATGAAGTAGCATCACATGCGTTAGACATTTCTGCTTCATGGTGGCCCGTAGATAAGTCTTCAAACGGCGGAGGTTAGAAACTGGACAGTAATAAAATAAAAGTGACCGCACTCTCGTTCTGCACTATATAATACTCATTGTATACTTACACTACCCTGTACGTCTGCATCGACTACAAACAGAAGAGGAGTGAAGGCCGGGCGGGCACTGACAAACGAATTGCTGTGTTGTTCACACCTGCTAAAATAATAGTGTTCTTACACAGGAGGGAGGGGGAGTTACGAAGCATCCGATATAAGGGATGTAGATAATGCGCAGAGGCCAGTGTGACGGCGTGTGAGAAGGGGAGGGGATAAGTTACGGCGCTGCTCGCGATTTGTGTCGAGTCAACCGCCATCTCGCTCCCTTCCTCGCGTTCGATTGGACCATTCTATCGGCAGCGCGGATTGTTGTGAGGGCCAACAAGCTAAAATAGAAACTTGCATGGCTGCTTGGTGTTAATGATGTAATGAAAGCGTGGAATCGAAGGAACGTTACGGAGTTAATTTTTCGAAAACTGTGCACACAAAAAGTGCCCCTGCTGCTCCCCCTCCACCTCCGGCGCCCCTGGCGGCCACGGTGGCTTAGTGGATAGACTGCTCTCTTCCCGCCAAGGCGGAAACGTGTTCAATCCCCGGCCGGGTCACTCCCGGATTTTCTCAAGTGGGATTCGTGCCGGACGATGCCGCTGGTCGGCGGGTTTTCTCGGGAATCTCCCGTTTCCCCCGCCTTTGCATTTCGGTGCTGCTGCATTCTCGCCTCATTTCACCCTCACCGGCGCTCAAGACCTCGTTGTCAAGAGCCGCTCAAATTTCTCAACTTAACTAAATTCAATTCAGTTTTAATTTGGGGCCAGCTGATAGATTTTCGTGCTATGTCCCGGAGTACATATTTTTAAGTACGCGCGTAATTGCAGAGTGGGCTGCAAGTTATGTTCGTGTAGCAAGTGCACTAACTTTTCTATAAATGTGAGCGCAAATTTGGTTTTTGTATTCGGCACCTCAATAGTATGATCTACTCAGGTCAGTATTTTTCTTTTTAACACTAACCAAAGGTCCTTTGTGCATGGTTTTATCTTCACAGCTAAGCTAGAACCGGCGGTAACCATTACCAGAAAATGTTACTGGCTAAATTTCATTAAAAATAAATAAATAAATAAACTAGTGAAATTTTACAAGCACGTTTTATTACTTAATGAAAATCTTGGTTTCATATTTATTACATAAATAAACTAATATTCTGTTAACTTAATCTTTTTTATTCAATCACATCATCAGGGTTTCTAGTTACTCCAGTGTTTACGTTTATTGACAGTTATGGTAATTATTTGCATACGTGTTTAGGACACTATAACAAGTCTATTTACATGTTGTTTTGAATAAGAATAATTATTTTAACCCTCCTAGTCTTATGAATATTTTAATTTCCCACACCAAATATTATTTTTACTGTAATCCAACATTCTTAATTTTGCTTATACTTTTATTATTATTTGTGTTATTCTATGACATGTGTACATGTATTCTGAGGTAAGAGGTTTTATTTTGGATATGTTAATTTCTATTTACTGGTTAATTTACATGATTGCATAATTATTTTCTTTTATTTTGAAACGTTATTATCTCTTTTGTTTATTGCTTTGAAAGCAAGTTAAATATTTAATTATTTTCTTTGTTTGGCTACCGGAAGTAGTTAAGCTCCTATCACGTCACGTCTTAGGAAAGTTGCCGGAAGGGCTTGCTTCTGGGTAGGACCTTTGAAGGGTCCAGCAGCGTGATACTTGGCTGGGATTTTTATCAGGAAAATCCCCAGCATCTACATAAGGGTAGGCTAGTTTTTATTATCCAGACGTTCAAGTTTGTATTTAGGAGCCAGCCAAGTTAAGAAGGGCGCTGAGTCTCTTGTGATTGTTAGCTATTTTTATGAGTGTGTTAGGCCTAAGAAGAGACAAGGACTTATTCGACGCCATGTTAAAGGCTTAAGATTTGGCCTACTTCCAGATGACGCTTCATTATTTCTAAGGTCTACTATTTATGTGATTACGTATTGAAATGTTCTACAGAGACTAAATTTACTCTTTTTTCTTTCAGAATTAATTACAAACTTGTTCCTTTGAGATTTTTCATGTTTTATTGAGACGTACTGTCCAGTAGTCCTGCTCTACTGAAGAGCTTAGCACCGGAGCAAAGAAAAGTAATTAATGATTTGAAGAACCCAATACGTTTTAAAGAGTAGTGCACTTTCTACAGTATTAACTTTTATTTGAGATTAGATGTGTTCATGAATAATCAGTTTAAACCTACAGTGAATAAGATACTTGTGTTAGTAATTTGCATTGAACCGATATGGAGCGCTTTAAACTCGTGTTAGGAAAGGAAGCACTAAATGATAACTACTTCTGGGAGACTCTAATTTAAAGTTATTTTATTTTATTTTGTGGCAGATTTTAAATTCTTGTTTAGAATTAATCTTATTTAAAGTTTAAGTAATTTTTCACTCTTGAAAGGGTGGTGGTATAAAATCTAATACAAAGTAAGCCTACTTGCTTACACATTATTTAATTGATTTTATCACACTTAATTTTAGTTTTCACCGACGAACTATTTTTATTTTCAATAAAGTATTTTCATACAAATTCATTGGAATAATTGAAGATTATTTTCTGTTTCAATCCTTCTTTAATTAAAAATCAGTTAATCCCAGTGGTTTGTTTTCATTGAATTACATTATCAGAGCGCTTATGTGCATGAGTTTGTCTATCCTAAGCATCGCAGAGTTCCAGTGTCTACAAGGTGTTCCACCTAAGGTAAAAGGTGGTAATATTTCAGTGCAAAATATATGTCTGGTTTTCACACAACTATTCACACCCTGCCTCATGGCGCAACCAACGTATGTGGCAATTTACATAGGTACACAATTATCGCGGAAATAGTTCAAATACTCTGTAATTGTCAGCCCAACGGGAAGGTTAATCTTAGAATAGATTAGAGTTCCAACCCCCTGACAACATGGACGTCAGATAATGGTTGTTGACAGCTTACAAAGTTACATCCCTGAAACGCATAAAGTTAGCCAAAGGAAAAATTAAATTAGTGGAAAAAGTTAACAATTTGTAATGTCATGATGACAGTTTAGTTAAGCATTATAAATTTCCAAAACCTGAAATATATATCTTAATCTATGTACCAAACATGATTCTATTTATTTTCGAGCCTATTAATAAAGCAACTTTTAATTTTGGAGGATGCTGATAAATTTACAATAATTCAAAGTTCGAAGGGAATTTTCATCACCCTAGATACTGTATTATCTTTTTTTTAATTACGACTCCAAAATATAGAACTTACCGAAGGATCATAATTTTAAATCACTGTAGTAGTTTCAGCGCTACCAGAGGGCAAGGGATGATGAGTGGGATTTATTACGTGATAATTATAGTAGTTTGATCAGCCGAGGGACGAGAGCAAATATTGGTGGCCCCTTTCAAACAGACTTCCACTTTTTGTAGTTTATGTGCAGTGTATGGTCCCACAGAGCCATCTGGGTGGTCCTCGTCCTTCCCGTCTCATTGACACTAAGAATGAGGGAAGTAAATATCGCGAGGGAAACGAAAGGGAGGTAAATGGATTATGAGAAGTTGAAGGCCGGTTTGTTAGGTTATTGGGATTCTTGAAATTTCTTCAAAGTTATTTTTAACGTAAAACGCATTTTGGCAAAATGGTGAAATAAAATCCAATTAATGTATTTTTATTTCATACTTTAATCCTAACGTAATGTGTAGTGTGATCGTTAACGCAAAAAAATCTACGCATAAATCACGGCAATCTCTAGATTCGATATTCAACCAATCAGTCATGGAAGATAAAGATTAAGGTGTCTTCTTCAGTGCTCAGGATGGAAATATTTAAAACACGACATTACAAACAAAAATGATTTGGGCCATTGCTGTCGGGCCACTCTTTTTTTCTTTTCACAAATACGTAAGTAATAAATATTCGGTAATGGGTTTTTACCGAAGCATTTCGCAACTGTGCTACGTTTCCTAATTCCACGCTTTCTACGCCTCTCAAGTTCAAGGTTTGTGTAAAGGATTGTATCGAAAACTTGTTCCTGGTTTTTTTTCGCATTAAAAAAAAAAATGACAAGTGCTTTTAGTAGTCATCGTTAGTTAAAGTACGTAAGCCATTGCATACAGCGAAACCAGTTTCCGTGAAAAGTGTTCGCACAGCCGATAATGGAGCAGTTTGTTGTTTACCCACAGGAAGACTTGAAACTTGAAACGTCGAAAACTTCTGATTCTAGTAGCGTCGGACCCGGCCACTTTGTTTCATATCACAAATAAGTTATTCACATAGTTACCACACCAGAGAATATAGTCTATTCGCAGTTTCTCCGCACTTTTTTTTTTTTTTTTTAAATTTTAAATAAAACCTTTGAAAAATCACTCCATGTGACGCGCTTGACTGTTTCCGACGCTCTAAGAGATAGTTTGCAAATATACGACACCAGTGTTTAGGAATGATACGAAAACTGCCATGGTGAAGTTTTCCCTTGTGTATAGGCTGTTCACGGTAAAGTGAGCACTTTTAAAAGCCCTAGTTACTTTTTCCTTTCAGTCATTTATAACACCTATCACCTTTTGCAAATAAATATTGCCATGTAAGTAATAAACAAAGTTTGTATATTCCACCGCACTCGGAAATTAACGTCTAAGACTAAACTGAAATAAATTTATTGACTATTATTCCAATTGAGAGGGCTTTCAAAAGTTATCACTTTACCGTGAACAGCCTACACACAGGTGGTAGCGATCTTTTAACAGGTATATGAAACAGCGAAATGGGTACAGTCATTATACCAGATCCACCTAGTAGCCATGACAAACACTTCCGCATTTGTATACTAATACATGGTAACTGGCCGACGCTACTTATTGATTAAAAACTTCCATTACATGTTACGAAGTTTACCAAAAAAATTTCTCACGGTGTGAATACGCCGTCTATCACAAGCGTTTTATACTTCTGTTACATAAAAATGGCATATTTTTGGTTAAACTAAACGTTTACTTGTATTTTATATATCGATTATAAAATTTCATATATAGTTGATAATGAATAAAAACAGATAGAAAATAAGAGTGTTGGCAATTCCTAGTAAGAAGTAAGAAATAGTTTTTATGCAAAATACTGAGTGCGCATGAATACGATGCGTTGTCCTTTCAGTGTAATTTTCTAGACTTGGTTAAGCTGTGTTTGCATGTGGCGGAGGAATATCGTGGAAGTAGAACTTTAGCAGTGCTTCAGAAAAGACCGAAGTAACCGCGAATGGACTAAATAGTGAGAAAAAGCCAAGGTTAAATTTTTCCCTCATGCATCCATGGTAAGCATTCATACATATAGTCGTGCAAAATTCGCTTTATATTTCCGTGCCATGATATACTCTACTGCCTTATAAACAAGTGAGCACAGCTCGTGGTTTCATTGGCCGCTGCACTGCAATCAAAGTCACGTATCTGCTTGATCTCCTCAAAAGAGTATGGCCACTGCACCGCTGGACTTATATTATTGGCTCAAGAGTTCTCCGAGGCATGCCAAATGACCAATGGCCCGAAGATGGTCAAACACACAGTAACTTGGTAGTCAGAAGTCAGTCTGTCCTTAAATAATAACGCAAATTTTGCTGGTCTCTGTTCATACATTTAGACCGGGAAGATTCAAATGCTTAGGAAAAGTTTCCACTTACTTTTCACGAAAATATTTTCGCAGCGTGTCTCTGTCAGAACACATTTTCTTATCTGACTGGCCAATCAGAATTAGGTTACTTCGATACAGTACGTCTGTGATTCGCGGACAGACAAAGTAAGACGCGTGGGAGTTGAAACCATCCAACCGCGATGTTGGTTCTGTACTAAAGTTTTTTTTTTTTTGGGATAGAACTAGTCGTGGGATGTTTTCGCGAAAAAACAGGTTGTCCTACAATCGTATATGGTAGCGACGCCAAATGTTCCTGTATTTGCAGTTTGGTATACGTGGTATTATTTCCATGCACGTTCGCTACAGTAAGATCTGAAAAATTCGCGAGATCAACGACTGCACAGTCGTATGTACAAATATGCCTATATCTAGGGACACGCGTTTTTTTTTCGCGAGAAGATTTCAAGACCAGTTGTATTCCAAAACACTTTTGCATGATTCTAAACGTCTCTTGCCTCAAGTGTCTATCCGCGAGTGAAGATATTTGGGCGGCTCTTAACAGCCGATGAGGGTGATTGAAGTGAATATGGAGCAGCGCCGGAATGAAGGGGCGGGGGAAACGGGAGATCCCCGATAAAACCCTCCGACCAACGGCATCGTCCGGCACTATTCCCACTTGCGAAAGTCTGGTGACCTGGCCGGGTATTGAGCCCGGTTCGCCTTGGTGGGAGGCGAGCGTGATAACCGCTCAACCACAGTGGTCCCCCAGACGGTCAGTATCGGAGTACTTTATTACAAGCCCAGTCAAATAAGAACACGTCTTCTCGCCTAGACACGCGGCCAATAACAAAATGAAGTTGTGGTCGTGGACCAAGGATATTGAAGTCTAGCATGATCATAAATGTTTCCGCGATAGAACGCCTGCCCCTACCTATATCAGCTGCACATTGGTTGGCTGCTGCCACAGAGGAAGGCGACGATTGGGCCAGAGTTCTCCAGGAGGTGTCAAACACACTGTGGACCAATGGTTAAAGTTATATAAACGCACGTGTTTTGAATTCTAGCTTGTCCCAAAATGAACCCCGCAAATTTTGAGATCTTTATAGTACATAAGCACGACGATTCAGCACGCACGGCACCGAGGACTCCTGGTGGGACCGTGATTTGTGGTCTGCTCTGCAGTCACATGGCCAACCACGTCTTCACAAATCACCGTACCCCTGGGGCTCGTATGTACCTGGAGCTGTTTAGCGCGTTAATGGCCCAGAAGTGAAGGAGCCGGCTGACAATAACACGCGCGCTTTAGCACCCCATCGCTCCTACTCGGAAGACGCTTAACACTTTGTAGACTATGCTTGAGTGTAGCTCGAGCAAGTTGGTTAGAAAAGTCCTTTGTTGTTCAGAACAAAACGCGCATGTATCTGCAGTCTCAGTTCGGCTAGTGTTTAAACATTACCGCACAAGAACACGACAGCGCAGTAACAATGATATTGCTGACGATAGAATTTATTATTTTGTATAGCCACTGAAAGGGACATGATTTATTATTAGTCCTTTCATACGATAAAGGAAATTTGATCGGGTTAGTATCATCTCGGCTCTCCATTGTTGATGACCGGCCAATAATGAACGCTGTAAAATGCAGGGTATTGTCCTTTATGGTATGGACCAATAGAACGATTGTGCGTTCTAACACAGACACCAACATAACTGGTATT
Organism: Dryococelus australis; assembly: GCA_029891345.1. Taxonomy (NCBI): domain Eukaryota; kingdom Metazoa; phylum Arthropoda; class Insecta; order Phasmatodea; family Phasmatidae; genus Dryococelus; species Dryococelus australis. The sequence goes on from CM057006.1 coordinate 32,204,997, forward strand.
CTTGAAGTAGTGGATATAGGTGACTCACTTCTAATTTGCCTTAAGTGCCAGTAAATGTGTGCAGACCTCAATGTGTTAACTGGCTTGCAGCATCTGCGTCGTGTTGCACTGCGTAAATTGCATCTATAACGGTGAGATTATTTCTGAAGTTTAATGGCAATGGTGTGGCGAAACTGAATTCTGATTTTGATATGATCTCCATTTCCTACAATGACCACGAAAAAAGCAACCAAAAATTTAAGAACACAATATATGGATGAAAAACGCAAATACAATAAAAATGTGATAATATAAATAAGCACGTGTTTGAAACAAGAGACAGCGATCCAGTTAGACAAAGCGCGACACAGAAACAAATTACGACAGCACAATAATGACAATGCGAAAACAGCGAATAACCACAAGCGAAACACACATTGAAATAAGTATAAATAAATATTTATTTTGAAGTCAAACTGGATATTACCGCATCCCCCCCAAACCCCCCCTCACATTTACATGAAACTTTCCTGAGAATGTCCTGAAACTGAAATGAAATAATACACACCAGAATGGTTTAAAATACTCAATTTAATTTAATAATTTAAAATTGTTTTCAAAAATTAAACTCAGAAAAAGGTTTTGTTGACTCAAACGAAGCTCATTTGGCACAACCGAATTGATTGTTTGATTAGGGGCAGTGACATGTTATGCTGTTGAAACAAAGTTATTTTGTTTCTATCTGTGTGGCACAAAAAAAATTGGTTGGTGCAGTTAAACATTTGTTTAGCTCTACGTATATTAACACATTGAGGACTGCACACATTCACTGGCCTTTAAGACAAATTAGAAACGAGTCAACTATGTATATACACTACTGCAAGAACACCTGTTCTCTTGGTGCCTGTGTTAGAATTCAACCATCGTGCTATTGGTCCGTACCACACCGGACACTATCCTGTACATTACATCGTTTATTATTGGCCGTTCATCAACCAATGGAGAGCCGAGCTAATAACACAGTCAATTGTCCATTATCGTATAGAATGATTTACAATCAGTAATGTCCCTTTATGTGGCAATACAAAAAATAAACTCTATCGTTAGCAATATCATTGTTACTGCGCTGTCGTATTCTTGCGAGGTCATGTTAAACACTATCTGAACAAAGACTGCACATCCATGCGAGCTTTGTTCTGAACAACAAAGAAGTTTTCAAATTAGCTTTGCTCGAGCTACACTCGAGCATAGTCTACAACGTGTTAAGCTAATTCGGGCAATATAAAAGAATTTGAAGCGCGTTCGAGATGCGGACCTAGATCAGCTGCCCCCGAGCGTTTTGCCTTAATTGTTGAGTTGAGTTGAGTTGAGAGATTTGGGCAGCTCTTCAATATCACCTAAAGTTACTACTAATATCGGAATGTTTTTAAATAAATACTGTTACAATATCATTTCAATATAAACAATAATGCCTATGAGGGAGGAGGGGGGAGCTATACAAACATACTGAAATATTAAATTATATTAAATTATAATGATTTAAAAAGCCACGTTCTGAGTAAATTCTAAATGGAGACTCGCCACCTTGTTCGTGATTCCGGAGGCTGATTAAGATGGCGCAAGTCGATGCCCGGACATGCTCATCTTCAGTGGTCTTCTCGTTCCAATGGCTCGACGACAAAAGACACCGCCCACGGGCTACACTGCCCTATATCGGCTGCGTTGTTCCCCGTTTAATGGCCGGTGGAGGGGGTTCGTGTGGTTTGCGATTACATAACTAATTTCAGCTGTCACGGCCCGTGTCCTGGATAAATATGCGAAGGCGTGGTCAGACAGGCCGCTCAGCTAAGGCCTGGCCATTATTCGTAACATTACATTTCAAATACTGCAACGTGCGAAAATAAATACTTCAAACTTTATATCTTCACTTTTAGTTTCTTGTTAAACTTGTTTCATTAGAATGTTTGTTAATCATCAATAAATGCACTACCGAACGCTGTTACTCTCCTAATTGCCATAAAAAATACAAACAAACTCTCGAGCTGTATTCTCGAACGATTGCAATCAAAAGAACGGCCAAGCAAACATGTGCAGTTGATTCAACGAAATATTTTGTTGAGAGTCTAATTTATTTTGACCCAGCATATTGTAACACTCTCCTTCCTCCTGAATACTAATTACTCTTAAACTCACTGGAGACCAAGTTCTCTATACTCGATCCACCGTTAACTCTGGTATACTGCAATAGGAGTCAAGGGGTGTACATGGGGGGTTGCCGAGAGGGTGGCTAAATAAGTAATATCATTTAAGAAACTATATATTTTCACTATAACGACAATTCTGAATTACAAGACACAATATATTTACGTTACAGGAGAACAATAGAATGACGTGTTACGTTACTGACAATAAGGACACAATTACGTTATGCCACAAGGGCTTACTGTTACAATACAGCTCAACTATGAGTTAAGAGTTACGTTATAAATTACACTCAATATCCGCAGCTATGCCCTAACCTTGCCGCAATTACTTTACAAGGGGAATGGGGACGATGGCTCGTAACAGGAATGACTCTCTACCGCAAACGCGTTTATGCTCACCCGATGTATCTGACGTTCTGGTAGGCCTCAGAGCTCACTGGACCTAAGCCGCCTGCTTCCTCTTCAGCCTGCAATCTCACTCATAAGTATAAAGCTTCACATATCGCGGTGCCGTAATATCGGAGGGGGGAGGGGGGGCAGCGTCGTGTGGGTTCGCTTGTATAGCTGGGCCAAGTAGGGCAAAATTGCGACATCACAGCGCCCGGCCACAGCTATATCCCGCACTACCTAAAGTGGTGTAGCGCCGCCACATGACGCTACAATATTTAGAGGTTTTTTTTTACTTAAAGTGTGTATTTTGTTAGATTAACTAATAGAACTTGTCGCTTTTTAAGATTTGTTTAATAGACAAAATATTATTTTTTGGCCCTATACAAACTAATTTTGTTGTTGGCTGTTCTTTCAGTGTGTGGTGGGAGGGCGTCCTTCTCTTATACCACGAATCGAAAGTCTACACCTGAACTGTGCCCACTGCAAACCACGAGACAAAATAAAAACCGCACAAATACAGAACTCGGCAAGACAAAAAACGGAAAAGACCTTGTTCCGAGTTCTGGGTGTGTGCGATTTTTATTTAGTCTCATTGTCGACAATGGACACAGTCCAATCATACCAACATAATAACATGAACCCACCTTTGCCATTAACACTTTGTAGACTATGTTCGAGTGTAACTAGAGCAAAGCGAATTTAAAAATGTCTTTGTTTTTCAGAACAAAACTCGGGTGGATGTGCAGTCTTTGTTCGGCTAGTGTTTAACATGACCTCTACAAGAACACCACAGCGGAGTAACAATTATATTGATAACGATAGAATTTATTTTTTGTATAGCCACACAAAGGGACATGATTGATTGTAACTCCCTTTATACGATAAAGGGCATTTGATTGGGCCAACATCAGCTCGGCTCTCCATTGGTTGATGACCGGCCAATAATCAACGTTGTAAAGTACAGGGCATTTTCCTGCGTGGCATGGACCAATAGGACGATGGTGAGTTCTAACACAGACACCAACAGAACCGGCGTTCTTACAGTAGTGGATATAAGTGAACCGCTTCTAATTTGTTTTAAGTGTCAGTAAATGTGTGGAGACCTCAGTGTGTCTAGACCTGAAATAGCAAAATGGAATAAGTACCCTCACCACCCCCCCCCCTCCTCAAAACAATCAGAGAATCAAAAGAACCGCAACACCATTTCGTCTATGTGTATCTATCTATTCTGCTCTTGGAAACATCGCCATATCACGTTCGGTACTTCAGAGATGGCAGACGTTATAAAGGGTGCGAAAAGTGTAGGTTGCATTCTAGCTGCGGTGTTGGAAGGGTCGGCTGTTGCCGCCACCGGGTTGCCTGGAGAGATAAAGGCGTGGGCGTGTGGGGAAGGGGGGTGGTGGGGGCGTGGTGGGGCGGCGGCCAAAAGGCGAGAGCGACGCGTGGCAGACACGTGGTTCCAGGTGGGGCGCGACGCTGCTCCAGCGTGACGTCACAGCCGTCAGCTGTCGTCAGGGGGAGGGCGCGAGTATGGGCGATAGATGGCGCACGCCGATATGCTGCTCTGCCCGCAGCGTCCGAGAGATGGCTTATCAGGAGACGCCGCTTTTTCCCACACTCATTAAACGTACTCTCCCCCCTCCCTCCCCTCTTGCTCCCGTGACGCGGCATATGGGTCCATCGCTAGTTTATTTATTCATTTACCCTTGTAGGGAGCGCTCCTAAGGGGACTATACGGAAGCATTTTCTGTCAAATCGTCGTTTGCGCGCAATCGCGCATCTAGGTAAATAAAAGCTATGGAAACACGACTTTTTGCCAGAGAGGATAAAAAAAACTATTGTCTATATCCCTATCCTTTTACTTTTGTCGTATTTAGTGTATTCTTGGAGAAAAAAATTCTTTAAACTGGTCAAATATGGCATTTTTAAAGCTTGCCAATACAGTTTCCTTAAGCGGCAAGAGGAAAGTAGAAAAATACGGGCGTGGTTTAATCTGCGGTCTTTCATAGCGTGGTATAAAGTCCCAATGTTGCGGATCTAATTTGCACAGTAAAGCGTCACGACGGAAACTGCACGCCTTGCGCGTAGGAGCGATGAGGCGCTAGGCGCGTGTTAACATTTTCGCCCGTTTCGCTCACTCGCTTCTTGACCTTGGACACGCAGCTACATAATACCCTTAACGGGCCTGCCTACCAAGCCGGCAGCCATGGACTGCCAATGGGGATTCAAAGTTAAACGAAATTCCTTCTCATGGCGCCAATTTTAAAGATAACTATTTCAAACAAAAAGTAGTCTACGTGAAGTTTCTTAAGGAATGATGCTACGTTAAAATACTTTGCCAATTTTTTTGTTTAATACTTTTTTTTATAAAAATGTTAATATTGAAATCTACGTATAACATCAAAAAAAGGTGGATATAGGCTGTTCACGGTAAAGTGAGCACTTTTTAAGGCGCCCTCGACAGTCATTAACCAATAATAAGTATATCTTATTGCAGCCTCAGGCATTAAATTTTGAGGGCAGGGAAATGTATACAGTATGTTCATTGGTCATACTGCAATGTTTATATTAAAAAGCAGCTGGGAGATGTAAATAGGACGAAAGGAAAATTTTTGAATAGCCTTAAAAAGTGCTTACCTTACCGTAAACAGCCTATAAATATTTTTTTTTTCAAAACAGTTTTATGTAGCAATATTCTCTGAGAAAATCTAAGTCAACGTGTTTTTGTATGAAATAGTTAGGCTATCTTTAAAACTGATGCAATGAGAAGGAATTTCGTTTAACGTTGATTCCCCATTTGAAGTTCGCGGCTGCCGGCTTGCCCGTTAACAAATAGGGATGTTGAAATAAAAAATAAATATCGATAATTTTTATATTGGTTATTTATAAAACTATAGTTTTACAAAACGATATATCGAAAGAAAAATATCGATTTTCGGTAGATCGGAACACGGTATTTTATATATTGAAGGAACTGACAAATCTCAAATTGCTTGGAATATTAAATTTTGGGGACACGCGGCATCGCAAATAGATATGGCGCCGGTTTTTTGGTGCATTTTGCCGAAGTAGACCCAGTAATTTATTAATCAATTTCTGTATTCAATACAGACCTTATTAAAAGGGCATTTTAAAAACATTTATATCCGAGATCGATAAAATATCGTTGAAATGTATCGAAGATTTGCATCGATATATTTTTGATGGAAAATATCGACATATCTCAATGACGATATCACGACATCCCCAACAGCAAATCACGCGGCTAACGGAAGCTCTTCTCCGTTGTCTGGCCGCAACTCTGCAAATATTGGCTCGAGTTAAATTTTTCCCCCGTTATCTTCGTTCCGGATCCGCTGCCGCAGGGCAGATGTTTCTGCATTCGCCGTGTTTGTTCCGGGGTATGCTAATCGAGAATTAACTCGCAGCTTGTCCTCGAAAGTTGTAAACAAAGATGGTTTTAAAGAGTTAGTTTATTTGGACATGGTTTCCGGAGTCGAAACTCTAAAAAAAAAAAACACGTTGTTGAAGAGCTTAAAACTATTTATTTTTTATGTTTGCAATGTAATTTAATCTTTCTCTGAAATTAAAATAAAAGAAATTTCTTAAATAAATTACAAAACTTGAAATTAATGCTAAGGCATATTGTATTATAAATATGAACATTTTCATCTTTAAAAAAATGCGTGGAACGATTTCAGAAAGTAACTTTAAGTACAATATTTCATTTAAGCTAAGAGTTTTACGTTGTCAAAGTTTTTCGTCTATCAATTTTTACTTCTAATGCTATCGTAAAATTCGTATACATGACAAATGTGCACAATTTTTACATTTGTAGACACACATTTAAAATTGCCTTAAATTCCTTTGTCAAATTTTTGCACTATTGTCGGAGTAAGTTTTAGGGGAGGGATCTCGCAGGGCTATTTGTGAAGAGACCTGACGGCGATCATAATATATTTTTTTGGTGTCATCTTCGAAGAAGCCATCCTGCCTTCAGTATGGCGAGACAAACGTCTATTATGTATAATCGCACTGCTGAATTGATGATTAACCCTTATGCGAAACGCAGCCGTATTTTTATGCCGGCAACTGAACCTCGACAACAGTTTAATTGTGTTTGAAGATTTGCTTGAAGCTAATTCGATTTATTTTGGTTCGGAAACGATTTTACAAAACTGAACTTAATAGCTAAAGACATTGTGTAAAATCTCACTCAGAAATATCCAGAGGTCCCGTACCCCAAGAGTGCAAAATCCGCACGCAAGCCAAAACCTTTATTAAATTTTGAAGAATAATTTTGAAACTTGAGGAAATATGTGCATTTATGGCGTTTCGAGTACTCAAATCACTTAGTCGGCATTTTAATGGCGACGTTTTGAGAGTAAAATTAATTAGTACGTTTTGCCATAATCAGTAACACACACACACACACACACATACATATATATATATATATATATATATATATATATATATATATATATATATATATATATATAAGTAATAACTGAGCCAGTGCTAGGTTGCTAATTTTTCATATAGTACTGTACCATATTTCTTACAGATGAATATTACTCTTGAAATTGAATATGTTGTGTGTTGAAATGATTTTTTGCTTGGCGATTATTTCTTTAAAGTGTCTTTATGTTGAGTGTTGTGTGTAATGTTTAATTTGGTTTCAATTATAGAGTTCTCTTGTGTGATAATGATATTTGGCTGGTGTTTTGAATACGTATTGTTAGTAGCGCTTACCATACTAACGTATGGAATTGTCTTATGAGATTAATTGTGTTGACTTGCATTATCTGAGATTACTTATCTCTAAACAAGACAAAATATTAAACCAGGGTTGCTGATTTTACTTTGGTGTGAAACCTTAAGCTGTTCTGAATAAATACGCAGCACACTAGTGGCGCCATGTCTCCATGTTTGATTTACGAGCGCCATGCATTATGTCACACTAAATGCTCTTTGTTCAGTATCTCCTATCACACAAATGAAGTCAGATGTAAATTATTTCAGCACTGCACAATTCAACCATGAACTAATTATCATCATACATAAGTCTGGTTATTAAATACGAATTTTGACCCAGCTGTTACTTCGAGTTACAGTGTTGAGTTCTGGCGCCCTTCACTCTCACAAAGCAGCTAATACACTATAACTTTGCGTGTTACGTAAGGTTTGGGATAAAGTACAAGTATTGCAGATATTTCTACATATGCAACAAATCCCTCCTTGCCTGGCGCAACCTTCGGCGTATACATGTTAGTTGTGCACAATTTTTACATTTGCAAAATTCCTTTGTCAAACCGCTGCTTCATTTTATATATATATAATGATTCTCACGATAAACTGGGAACTTTTAAATTACCTGCTTAATATCTACTTGTAGGCATGTTGTGTATTCATGCGTCGGTTGAGTGAACGTGTGAAATAATTAGAAACATAAATATTTTTACCAATTTCCTCTTGTTATTAAATTCGTATGCGCAAGAAAACTTGGAGACACAAGAAATAATTTCAATATTCACAAATATTTACGTAACACATTTACTGTAATTCAACTTTTTGACATGGAACTACTTTCCGTGCGTCGGTGTCAACCTCGCATGTCGCATGCCTAGGGACACCCGAATTTCTCGCGCAAAAGATCTCCGCGCATGTTAGGTTTTCAATACCCTACGGTTAAACCAGCAGTTTTATTTTGCTTATTGGCCGCGTGTCTTTGTGAGAAAACATTTTCTTACTCGGTAGGCCAGTCAGAATTACGTTGCCCCTATAGTGCGCGTCTGTGATTCGCGAGCAGACACCGGAGATGCGTAACACGTAAAATCATCCAGTGAGGAAAGTTTACCTCAGCTAAAGTGTTGTGAAATACAACTGGCCGTGAAATATTTTCGCGGAATTCGGGTCTCTCTACGCATGCCACTCAACGTGTATGTTAGAATATATGCAGGTAAACGCTGTTCACGGTAAAGTGAGCACTTTTGAAATCAACCTTAGAAAAAGTCGCTGCTCCTACCTGCATATATTTTAACGGGCACACTGAGTGAGATGCACCCAGTAAAGTTGGTAACGATAAAGGGAAAGTAGTTCCGTATATTAACGTCGAATAAAATTCGTTAGGTAACCATTTGTGATTACTTTAATTGTTCCTTTCGCTTTCAGTTTTTTTTTAATTCATCAAAGTTCAAAAATTAGCAGATTTGTAAAATATTTACTTTCCTGATAATTTCATAGTTTTACATTACCGACGTCTGAATAAAGTAATGAAACCAATGGCAATATTAATTTTACACAAGGCGGAAGTATATACAACGTGCATACAAGTAGATATTAAGCAAGGTTGTCAAAAGTGCTCAGTTTACCGTTAATAGTCTCTTGGAGCAGCGAAATTTCCCAGAGGCTGAAATATAAAGGCTCACTATGTAGTGAACATACTTTAAAATGACTGTTGTCATTTCAATGCATTTTTAAATTGCTAAAGATTGCAAAGCATGTATTATCTCATATGGCACAGCCTGTTAATTTTATACATTCATAATTTTTGTTGTCATTTCAAGTAAATGGAAAACTATAGTCGTATCCATATTTTCTTCATTAAGGCACGTCTAAAATAGCAATTTTACCGTTCTACAATTCACGGATAAAACAAACTTTGCAATTTTCGAAAGCCAAAATGCTGGGCTTGAACCAGCTAGCCCCTCCTTTCCCCATTTTTCAGGGCATTAACTATATATGCTTATTTTTAACACATACGAATAAAATAAACCAAACAATTACTGGAAACTTATACAATAAAATCTGTAAGGCGTTGTATTAATGCTTTTGGAGTTTTTTGTACTCTTAAGTTATTGTAAAAATTTTAGGATCAACCACAGAACTAAACGTATTTATAAAAATGTCTTTATTTTCCACATTTTTTTAAAATACAAAATCTTTCTCTATATGGTTTCACAAGTTACTTGAGGTAGTTCAGGAATATTTCCAGTTACTTTCAAATAATCGCATTTCTGCAAGTGAATTCGTTTTTATTCCAACGACAGAAAAAATTTATGTGTTAATTTTTTTTGGTTGTAATGATACCGCATGTAATGATTAAAATGTCGAAGTAGCACAAGTGTAAAATAATTTAAAAAAAACACGAATGCATGAAAACATGTACCGAAAACAATCCTGGATTAGATGTAGCGCACTGATATTATATAAAAAAAAAATGTTTTATTCCAAAACTTCTGTTTTGTCATCGTCGTCTCGTTCGGTTTTGTGGAAATAACTTAATATTAATCCGTTGCACTCATTGTGCTGTCCTGAGATTTTTTGGGTTTAATCTATTTTCCCCTGATTTTGTTGTTCTTTCCTTTTGTTAATCGTCCTGGTGTTTTTTTTTTTGTCTCGTTTCGTTTGATAAATTTTGACTAATTTCCTTGCGAGAATTTCTATAATATTTTTATAACAACAGTTTACAGCGGCTAACCTTGGCGTGTTCTCAGTACGTATTTTCACGGTCATCAGGGGTTTTCTGTGACGATTTAGCTGTGCGATCGCGGGAGTTCAGAATAGTTTTCCGTTAAATTATTTCAGCCGTTTGCTGACGAATTGTCGGTCTCGCAAATGACTGACGAAACCCTACCGAACTTCTGTTTTGACACGGAATATGAGTACCCTGGTAAATGGACCCATCAGGACCTCTCTCAATTTATTAATCGAGCTGATTTGCATAAGCAGATAACTCTGTGTCGGCCGCCAGCCTGATTTATAACGATGTGTAAAAAAGCCCTTTGGTGGAGGGTGTGGGGGGGAGGGGGAGGGGTTTAGTTAAGGACAAGAGGCGACAGGGGTAGGAGCAGAAAGACAGATGAACAAACGAAGAGGGGGTGGGAAGTCGAGGGGTTGAAAAGAGAAGAGGAGCGATTCTCTCCCCTTTTGTCCACATTGTCTTTGTTCTCTCAGATTACTCACACGTTAAGTAACGGGAATCAGGAGTGTAGATAATCTAGCCCTATTAACTAACCTCTACTGCCTCTCGGGAGAAAAACCGTCTACCTTGGCCGCGGGTGCTTCGCCTTTAAGACTGCCGCCTATCTACTGTAGACCGCAGCTTTCGGTGAAAAAGTTTTGTTTACAAACTGCTCAATATTTTTTAGTAAAGCCCACTTATGATTGGCAATCAAGAACACTATGTGCTAAAACAGTCTCTAAGATATCGTTGCTTGCGCGAATACGCGTATATCGGTAAATAAATGCTATGTGAATACGACTTGTTTTGCCAGAAAGAGGTAAAAACCAATTATCTAATGTCGTATAGTTAGAGACCTAAAAAATTCGCAGACTAGACTCTACAGTCGCATATACAATTATGCCGATTGTAAACTGCACATTGGTTGTCTGCTGTCTCAGTGGAAGGCGACTATCGGGCAAGCGTTCTTCCAGGAAGTGTTAGGGCCCGAGAGGACAAATGGCTAAAGTTATATAAACGCACCTATTTTGAATTCCAGCGCGTCCTGAGATGAATCTGCGAATTCTTCAGGTCTCTACGTATAGTCTTGCTTTTACCATGCCGAAGAGAAAAAAAATCGTGAGATGGTAACAAAATCGCGTTTTCAGAGTTTGCCCGTGCAGTTATTTTCAGACGCAGGGGAAAAGTTGAAGTGCATGGCTGCGATCTTTCATCGCAAGTAATGAAGTCCCACTGTTACAGATCTAGTTCGCACAGTACAGCGCAACGACAGAAATGATGCACGCCAGTTCAGCATCTCTCGCGTAGGGACGACGGGGAGGCTAGGAATGCGCATTAATGTCGCCCGTATCGCCCTCAGACGCCTGGTGGCCTTGAACGCGCGAAACAGCTTCAGTTACAAAGGAGCCTCGACTCTTTCAGATCCACTTTAACGTACGCTTCCAAGTGTTGAAAATTAAATAAATTTTTTATGCGCGCAGTACGTCAGCCAAAAAATGCGCTAGTTTCGTCGTTATTACAGCCAACGAGTTAGAAGCTTTGTATTCGGCTCTAGAGACTGTTCACGGTAAAATGAGCACTTCAACCATAGAACAATTCACTGCTCCTACCTGCATACATTTTAAAAGGCGCACTGAGTTACATGTGCCCAGTAAAGTCGGTAACAATGAACGGACAGTAATTCCAGACCTTAACGTCGAATGAAAAGTGTTACGTAATGATCTGTTGTAACTTAAAATATTTCGTTCGCTTTTTGTAATTTTTTTTTTAAATGCACCGAAGTGTAAAAATAGGCAGCATGAATAAAGTCATGAGGCACATGTCAATGCTAGTTTTAGATAAGGCGGAAGTCTGCACAACGTGCATACAAATAGGTCTTAAGCTGGTCGTTCTAAAGTGCTCAGTTTATCGTGAACAGTCTATAGGAATATGAACCATTCCTAACCCCTAGAGCAGTTATGCAAGGGGAAGGTCATTGACCACTGGTCTTCGCAGTGTACATAATACCTTAATTGATGGCACTCGATACTGAATAAGTTAAAATGTTCACGTCCTTTTTACTGGGAACGTAAAGATCGCCCTTATCAGGTTTTTAGTACTTGACATCACACAAACGCACACACAGACCCACACATACACACACCTACACACACAAATATATATAAGCTTCTTATTTATGATAGACAGTAGTCATCAGAAGAAATGTTTTCCTAGTGCAAATTGTACGAGCACTCAATCTGAATCAATGATTTCAGTCAGTAGAATTATTTGACCGAGTGAAGTGAGTGAAGAGATCTGGGCGGCTCTTAACCCTTTCAGACCCACTTTAAATGACGGCTTCAGATGTCGCGATCAAAGAATCTTATGACGCATACTGTACTTAAGTCGACATAACACTTGTTTCGTTGCCACAGCCAATGAGGTGTAGGCTAAATGTTCGGCTACAGTTACATGAACCAATTGTGACCTAGAACAGTTAGAAGGTTTGCGAATCATTTACCCACAGGTAAGGTCGTTGATCATTGAACTTCGCAGTGTGCAGTACAGACAAAAAATTACCTACACGTGCGTAATGTACACGATTGTGTACACTGGGTCTGAATGGGTTAACATCGAGGTGTTGTAAGCCGACGAATGTGGTTGATGTGAGCGTGGAGCAGCCCCGGAATGAAAGGGCGGGGGAAAGGGGAGATCCCCGAGAAAACCTGCCCACCAGAGGCATCGTCCGGCATGATCTCCACATGCAAAAATCCGGGGAGTGACCCGGCCGGGGATCGAACCCGGTTCGTCTTGGTGGGAGGCTAACCGCTCAGCCACCGCGGCCCCTTATTTCACTGAATCTTCTCACAGTGTTGAAGTGGGTCTCCCCTAGTGCGTCACTGATATTATGTGACTGGATTTTCCCCGCCACTGAACCATTCTGCTCTACAAAAAAAAAATCTCTTAAAAAAACACCAAATCAGTAAAATCTAGTGAATTGCTTTAGAAACACAGTTTAATGCTTGGCCTCAAAAATCATATTCGATTTTTGACTTCTTGTTGATTTTAGCTTTTAAGGACAAAAAACAAGGAAATTCAACTACACAGCTTTAGCTATTTACTTTACCATGCGTCTTAGACGTAACATATTAACTATTCGTAACAATAATTTAATGCAATTTTTTATATGTTAATGTAACTTTATGATGTTATGTCTGCTGAAGGGTAAAACTAAATATATATAAAATAATAGTCCCTTTTTAAAAACCTTATTCTTTAATGCCTATATCAAGAAGAAATACAACCAATATAGGAATGAGACCGAGCTCTTCAGGTTTACCAGTTATTTACACCGAAGCACCGTAAATTCTATTACTCTAAGACAGTGGCTGTTAGTGAATCTAACATGATTCGTCTATCAGAAGAAACAGATGTTGATGCAAATTGCTAGGATCTCTTTCAGATTGGGAGTGTGGTAGAATAAACCCACATAGTCTAGTTAACTTCTCTTTAAAAAAGAAACAAGTCCCTGAAATAAAAAATATCCTCGTATGAAACTAAATCCGTTGTGTCTGTTTATGTTACTTATCGGTAAACAGAATTGGATTATGGTAAATTACTAAAGTGACCAGAGGAACATAGTGAATAAACGCGTAATTAAAAATAAGTTCTATTTTAGATAAAATTGTCGCAGTATAACAAACGTGGCAACGCGTAAAAGTAACTAATTTTCCAGGCTGTGGACTGTTTCCACTATCTAAACCTAACAATTCAAACACTTTAAATACATAACAATTCACAGCTATTTTCAATAGATAATACATTTATGAATGCTCATTTAGAACACACATTTTAGATCCATGGTGAAAACCGCCAGAAATAAATTCAATTTCTCTATTATCACAGCATGTGCAAAATGATACCACTCTATGGCAATGGGCTTGGCATTGACACATTGACACCTTTAAATGTCCAGTGCTGCAGCAACATGAACATTTACAAGTAACAGCTATTCACACAGGTTTGTGTAATCACGAATTTAAAACAGCTGTTTGACGTTTCCTGCATTTGGCTATACCGATCAGAATGCAGTTTCTCCAGTACAGAACTCCCGTGATGAACGCGAAAATAGTCATATTTATCAAATTAATGTGTCGTTAAATTACTAACGCAAAACAAATATTGCGTTGTTTTAAAATTTAGGCATTTCACTAAACAGTTTAGCTCAAATTTTTATCCTTAACTTTAACATACTTTGAATCGTTCAGATGTAACAAATGTGAAAAACTATATCACAAGAAACGAAGTTGTGATTAGGAAATATATTTTTTCACAGTTGCAGGACAGCGATAATTTTACACGCAAAAATGATCCTGCAAAGTGTTTATTAGCACACGAAATGGAAATATTCCTCGCGACTGTGGATGAAAATTTTTAAGTTGTTTTAAGCTCGAAAGCACAGAGTGACTTTTAAGATAATCTGTTCCCGAAAAATTTGCTCATTAAGTATTTACAACTTGATTATCTTCTGGAAACATTTAGCACGGAAATATAAATTTCGCCTAATGCAGGATGTTTAGAAAGACACGGGACGAATTGATTGAAGAGTTCCGCACGCAATGGACCTACACGATGGAAGTATAATACATTCTCGGTTACTTCACGCTTTTCTGAAACCCTGCTAATGTTCTACTTCCAGTGTATTCACACGCGTCGTGCAAACTAAACTTAATTACGACTAAAGGCTGTTCACGATAATAAGAACACTTCTGAAATTAGCTTTAGAAAAATGTCACTTCCTTTGCCTGCGTATATTTTAATGGGAGCACCAAGTGACATTCGCCCAGCAAAGTCGGCAACGGTGGATGGAAAGTAGTTCCGTATCTTAACGCCAAATAAAAAGTGTTTGGTAACCATTTGCGATAACTCAAATTATTCCATTCGCTTTCTGTTTTTTTTTATGCATCAAAATGTAAAAATTAGCAGATTTAAAAATATTTAGTTTGCTAATAATTTCACAGTTTCACTTGACCGACGGATGAATAAAGTGATGAGGCCCACGGCAATGTTTACATATAGCGGAAGACTACACAAAGTGCATGGAAGTAGTTATATAGCAGGGCTTTCAAAAGTGTTCATTTTATCGTAAAGCACCTATACAAAATTACACCGTAGGACAACGCACCGAATTCATGCGCTCTCGGTAGTCATATTTTGCACGAGAACTATATCTTACTAGGCGCTTACGAACACAGATGTTTCCTCACTAGTTTTCTTTCATATTAATTAAAAATGTTATATTATAATTTATAAATAAAATTACAGGTGAAACTTCAATTTTACTAAAAACAGAATAATTCTATGTTAGCTTAGGTATAGACTTTGTGACTCATGCCATATTTAAGAAATAACTAAACGCGTCATACAATTTTATGAATTTTCGAAGGTTTTATTCAAAAAGGGTGAAGAAACCACAAATAGACTACAGCACTGTGCCTTGTGACGTTGAAATACTAATGCCCGGTTGCACCATCATCTTCCCCGAACCGAGATCGAATGATCCTAGTTCCGAACCAGGATCCAGTTTGGTTCCAATGTAAAAGTGTTGCACCAAAGAAATTTCATGATTCTGGATCTCCGATTTGTCGATCTTGGTTCCAAAGTGAGAGATCGAAATTATGTATAAGACAAATTTTGCTATTGGTTCGTAATATATGACATCATGGAAGCAGGCGTTTTTTTCACTATAGATAAAACTAGATGTGCGATGTTTTATCTGTTTTAAGTGCATTATTGTTGTACGAATTTTAATGAATAATATTCAAGTGTGTATAATGTTGTTTTAATTTCCCAAGAAAACAATTTAACATAGTTCTATCTGTTGGCGTATTTTCAAACTACATTTGTCGCCGATGGCTGCTGAACTCTGGCGGTTTGAAATGAACATCATCTCGATCTCCAGTCCAGCTCTGAACTCAAATGGTGCAACAGCTTTCTGATCGAGTTGCGAACCACGACGGTGCAACCGAACATAAGGCGGAAGTGATAGCGGAGAAGAGGGAGTGGCTATACGCTACACATTCCATTCATTTACAGCCCCTAGGGAGGGGTGTATGCAGTCATTGCTGTGCAGTGTGTGCGCCCGCTTTGTCATAAGTGCGAGGAGATCCCGATGCCACTACAACTTGCAATTCCTCCCCCAACAAACAAATAATTTGCAACTGAGGCCGTATCCCGAATTCGCATGTACATACTGGCGTGCTGGCATCCTTGCATACTTCACTTGCCCTGGGCACCAAACTTGACGAATCCGGGCAGGCAGTCTTGCTGGCATCGGTAACAGTTATAAGCCAGCTAAACAACTTTTAACGTGACTCCAATCATAGGTCACAATCCAGGTGCGTGGGGTGGTGCGTGTGTCCGCGCGTGCTGCGCGATGACTCTAGCAAGTTGGATCCTCCCGGCGGAGTTAACCCGGTCTAGCATTCAAGCACGTGGACCTCCCGTCGCTAGCACCCTCCAGTGGGCAAGGTTTTTATTAGCCCAGTGGGCCGCCGACTACGACCCCTCCACCACCCCCAATTGTCTCTCAATTAATGCCGCTCCTGACCCCTGGATGGTGGGGGGTGGAGGGGCTGGTTCGTACAACATGCCATCGACGTGACTCAGGACTACCGGACGTCGCGAATGCACCGGCGAAGACCTGGTTGCCGCTCGCTCGTCCCTGGGAAAACTAACTCCCCCCCCCCCCCCAAGTGGCGTGGAAGGTCTCGCATCACCCAATCAGATCTTCTCACGCTGCAGTAGTTGTGATTTTACATTCCAAGGTCATGGACTTGTCATATTTGCTGTAGGTTGTAACACGCGTCAGGTTATAAAGGCTGTTCACGATAAAATGAGCCTTAGAAAAAAGACACTCCCTCGGCATGCATATATTTTAAGGGGCGCACTGAGTGACATTCGTCCTGTAAAGTTGGTAACGATGGAAGAAAAATAGTTCCATATCTTAAAGTCGAATAAGAAGTGTTAGTTAACCATTTGTGATAACTTGGAATTATTTCTTGCTCTTTCTGTTTTTTTAATGCACCGAAGTGTAAAAATAAGCAGATTTGTAATATATACACTTTACTAATAGTGTCACAGTTTAATTTGACCGACGCACGAATAAAGTGATGAGGCCCATGGCGGAAGAATTCACAACGTGTATACAAGTAGATCTCAAGCAGGGCTTTCAATAGTGCTCTTTTACCATGAACAGCCTTATAGCACCTAGTAGTACAGTACCCTGCCACGTTTAAAAAATCAGTTTACTGTAGGAGAGCCTTATCAAGTAGTTGAGAAGCCGGGGGCGAAGTTCAAGTGATCGCTACGACAAGACCACGGTGGTTCAGTGGTCAGACTGTCAAGACTGCTCGCCTTCCACCAAGACGAGCCGGGTTCGATTCCCCCCCCCCCTCCCCCGGCGGGGGTCATCCGGATTTGTCGCACGTGGGAGCAGCGTCAGACGTCGCCATTACCTGGAGGTTTTTCTCGAGGTTATTTCTCCCCCGCCCACCCTTGCATTCCGCCGCCACTACATATCGTCGCTTAATTCCGCAATCAGCTGCTCTCAAGACCTGGCTGTTATATTTATCGCACGTAATGGTTCTACTTGTACACATTATTAGTGGTTACTTTTTTTTCACGGATAAAACCACTTTTAATAACACGGTTTTTGCAAAGTTGCGTGACAGTCAAAACTGTGCGGTTTTTGTAAACCAAGATATTCGCACAAAATTGACCAAGGGCAAATTAAAAGTCTTGTCTTAATACATTTTAACGGTATGCTTAGCAGAAGTTATTTTACAAAAATTCAGGAGTAGCCACAGACGAATAACGTGCAAAAAATTTTCCTTATTTACAGCAAATTTTTTTTAAAAATTGTAAAAGCATTTCCTTGTGCGACTTTATAGACGTTTTAATGTAACTTTTGACATCTTCTGTAGGTTTGAATTTTCTTATTTCTGTGCTTAAGTTAGTTACATTATTTGCACGTTTCTAAAACAGTAAAAGGATTATTTTACTTGTATCTATGCAAAAATTATGGGTTAAAAATATTCTTTTTTTAAAGAGAAAATAGCAATTACTGATAATGTGTAAAATTTGAAAATTACCTACGTGGTACAAATATAAAATAACCAATTCTTTCGTAGCCTACGTCCTTAAACTCTGACCAAAGCCTTTCAACTATCGCGCCTAGAAACTAATGCGAGTAAAATTTTAGTTTCGAAAAAATTTCGATCCAATGACTACATCACGTTCTGAAATGTAATGTAAACACATTCATTGTTTCGTGGTCACATCGCCACAGCTTGTAAGCCAGCTCACTCGTCGCTTTGTTTACGTTAGTAGCGGAGAGTGTTTTCAGCTCAGTTAATTTGCTGTCTTAGTTAGCGGATATAAGACTTGCCGTCACCAGGAAATCCCATTATTAGTGTTGCAGTGCACTGCAAAGAACATGTCACAAAACACAGTGTTAAGTTATTGATTTATAAGTCAATTCACACCTGAAAGGGTCTATGGACTAGCTTAATACTGAGTCATGGTTAGCTATAGTACAACAGTATAAGATGGAGTTTATTGAACATAAGAATTAAAAAATAACTATTTTCTTTACTATTGTTCGGGGAAGCTTAAACGGCATACCAAGATGCTAATTAATTATAACAAGTTTTATTACGCACGCCACTACTATCACAACCTAATTGGAAAGTCCCCATCTTGTTCTTGTTACCGGAGCTGATTCTAGGAGGGGGTTAACGACGGCCGGTCATACCCATCTCCATGTGTTCTTGGTGCGCTGCCCCGATGACAAAAGACGCCGCTCACAGTGTTACGTTGGCCTATATCGGACGCGTTGTTTAATATTTTCGGCCCCGTTTACTGGCCGGTGGAGGGAGTCTCTGCAACTGTCTTTCGCGAGGTGTTATTGCAATCACGCTCGTGCCCTGGTTCAATGTTTGAAGGTGTAGTCAGGCAGGCCGTTCAGCTAAGGCCTGAACACTTCATAACAACAGTCAAAATGTCTGCACTCTAAAAAAAAAAACCCATTCAAAACTTTCTGTACTGCAAAGGAAATTATTACTTTGAGGCTATTTTGTTTACAGTAATACAATATCGGTTTAATTTAAAGAGTTGGTTACAGAAACATAGGT
This sequence comes from Dryococelus australis, assembly GCA_029891345.1. Taxonomy (NCBI): domain Eukaryota; kingdom Metazoa; phylum Arthropoda; class Insecta; order Phasmatodea; family Phasmatidae; genus Dryococelus; species Dryococelus australis. The sequence continues at coordinate 32,224,208 of CM057006.1, forward strand.
TTGCGGTTAATAAATATTTTCTTTATATGTTCTGGTGCAGATGTTCTACGTTCTATCCTCGGCCGGGCTTCGAATTTTTAAAAATACTAAACGGAGATTTATTGGACGTAGAGAACACCCAAATCCTTGGTTGCAAACAAACATAACTTCGTATGGGGCAATCAAGTTAGAACAGAAAAAAAAAAAAAAAAGCAATTTGGTTTCAATATCAAAATATTTCGTTGCACCTACGCACAGAGCTAATTCATTTGCGCCAAAGAAAGTTCGTTCGATTCAACAAAATTCTTTTTTTTTTTTTCGGTGCAAGTTCTGTTACCAAATCATTCCAGATCTCAGGAATGCAAAACAAAACTGGTAGCTGCACAGGTGACATCACACGCATCTCGCGCTGTCTCTCTCCCTCTCTCTCTCTTTCTCTCTTCTTACGAAAGGCAAGGACATATTAACATTCGTTGATATTTTCCTGTAACGCTAGCGTCCCTGGCTTGTATCCTACGCCGTTTTCCCACAAAATATACTGCGTCTACTCCAACTCGCATTTAAAATCAGAGAAACTCGAGTAATGCCGTGGTAAAAATCTCACGTTCTCGTATTCTGCGTTAAAGGCTGTTCATGATAAATTGAGCACTTTTGAAAAATCAACCTTAGAAAAAAATCACTACTCCTGACTGCATATATTTTAACGAACGCACTGGGTGACATGCACGCAGTAAAGTTGGTAACGATGGATGGGAAGTATTTCCGTATATTAACGTCCAATAAAAATGCAAGGTTATGATAAATTTCCGTTTTTTTTTTCAATTCATCAAAATGTAGACATGAGCATATTTTTTAAAAAAATTTTATTTTCTAATAATTTAAGTGTTTTACTTGACCAATGCATGATTAAAGTGACGAGGCCCATGGCAATCGCAATATTACATAACGCGGAGGAATACACGATGTGCATAAAAGTAGATCTTTAGCAGGTCTTTCAAAAGTGCTCATTTTATCCTTAAAAAAAAACCCATACACATAAACGTGGTGGAAGATACTTATATCACAAAGCTGATATTTTTAAATTGTAAGGGTCTATAAAAGTTATACATACACAGGGTATACACTGTTAAAAAATATTTCATTCATTCTACGGAAAAGTCCTGGTAAAAATTTATCCAGACATGTCCGTAACTCTCCGTAAAATTGCGGACACACTGATATTCAGAAACGGACTTTCCGTAATTTTCACGGAACCTCTCCGTTAATTTCCAAGTTAGTTTTCTGTACTTTCCGTTTGAAATAAAAAGAGATAATGAATTCGTCTTTATTTTTCGTTATGTGGGTTTTCTACCGTGTATAAAAATGATATTAAAAATTCTAAATACTTTGTACTCAAGCGAGGCTTGAGCCCGAGTCAGAAAGTTACCAGTTCACGACTCTAACCTTTCACCTACAGCTCTCACTCGAAAATTGTTGTATAGCTTTTATACTTATATTTGAACGACAAACGCAAAAATTCAGTTTCTATTAAATTTGGTGTATCTTTAGTGTTGTCAAATGTTACAGACACCTGATGCTTTTTTTTTTTAATGTTTGAAAGAATAGGTCTTAGTCGCGTGAATAACCTTAACTGCCGCAGAACGATAATTTTCTTGTTACAGGGGCGAAGAAAGCTTAGTGTAGAATCGGCATTGTTCGCCCCCGTAACTCGAAGCCAAATGGAATACGGAGACTTTCCGTATTTTGTATTTAGGGACTTAACTCCGTTTTTCGTCATTACGGATTGCCTTTCCGTATATACACTGCACATTTCCGTAAAAAAATTCCGTAAATATACGGAAATTTTTAACAGTGTAGACATATACATTTTTCTTAATACAGGCCATGGCCGATTCTTTCTCCGTTCCTCCTTCTCCGTTCCTCCTCCATTCCTCCTTCTCTAAGTATCTTGTCTCGTTTCTAATTGCATCGCTGTCGACGAGATGCTGAGTCATACCTACATATCATTCTGCCTCATTTTAATGTATGACTTCAATTGATGCAAATAAAAATTTATTATGACACGAGTAGTACTTAAATTGACTTACTAATCGTTCCGTCGATATAGGCTCTCCACGGTAAAGTGAGCACGTTTTAAGGCTCTCCCGAAAGGCATTAACCACTAATAAATATATTTTATTGCAGTCTCAGACGTTAACTTTTGAGTGTAATCAAATGTATACACTGTGTTTATTAATGTAATATTGCAATGTTGTCATTTAAAAGTGGCGGAAAGATTGACATTATTTCAAAGGAAAAATTTAGCAAGTCCTTAAAAAAAGGTGCTCACTTTACCGTGAATAGCCTATATAGACTTCACGGTAAAGTGAGCACTTTTAAGGCCCTCCCAACAGGCTTTAACCACTAATAAATACACCTTATTGCAGCATCAGACATTAAATTTTGAGGATGGTGAAATGTATACACTGTGTTTATTCGTCACAGAGTAAATGTTTAAACAAAAAAAAAAAAAAACAGCAGGAAGATGGAAATAGGATGAAATGAAAAATTTATAAAGGCCATAAAAAGTGCTCACTTTACCGTGAATAGTTAATAGTGTTGTGAACCAGCTAATAACGTGGAAAGAGCCTCTTGCATATCGATATTTAGAAGCACTCTCCAGCAAACATTGCGTCGCTGGACAGCAAAACGTCGGAACGCAACCCGTCAACTAGCGTCTGGTAACGTATATACTCACCAGCCAATACGCAACATTTCGCAACACGCGGTAGCCAATGAGGCGCGAGGCCCGTCCCCAGAATCTAGCGCTGCCAATAAGCGGGTGTGTACGCCCACATGAAAGGTACCGCCAGGCTGCCTCAATTCTGTACTCCTATAAGCTGTCCACGGTAAACTGAGCACCATTTAAAGTCCTGCTTAAGATATTTGTAATTTAATGTTGTTAACGCTAATTTTATCTGGTGATATATTTATTTTAAGTTTTTGATTTTGATCTTTGGTATTAATTTCTTATATAATTTGATCGTAAGAGTATTATAATTCTCTTTGCTCCGTGGCACTAGAGAAAAGACATCACATAATGCTTCGAAGGCAATGCCGTGTTTCTAGGTATTATCCTGGGAAAGTGTACCGTAATATTTTGTCTGATAATGTTGATGATGATAAAGAAGATGATTCATGGATAGGGCCACCTGTTTTTCGAGAAAAAATTTCAGGAAAACCTGCACTTCAAAACACTATAGCTAAGATCCATTTTCGTGATTGGAAGATTTTAACTGCCGCGCATTACATATGTCTGCCTGCGAATCACGGACACTCAGTGTCGTAGTTACTTAATTCTAATTGGCCCAGTCAATTGAGGAACTGTCTCCCTACAAAGACACGGGGCCAATAACTAAAGGCAAATTGAACCTATACTGTCGGACATTGGAGTCTAGCCTTCGTTAAACCTTTTCACGAAAAACAGGTGGCTCAATTCATGGAATGTTAGTGTTGAGTGTAGAAGATGGTTTTATTCTTATCGTTTTTTTTGTATCTAATTGGTCTTCGAAGCTTAACTGCTGAAGCCGGTAGTGGACTTTCGGAATTTCCTTTCTTTAGGAAGGCTCATAATTACGGACACGCGAATTTCGCGAAAAGAATTCACGGCCAGTTGTACTTCACAACACTTTAGCTCAGATCCACTTTCGTTTTTGGATGGTCTCTGTGTTACACATCTTAGGCGTCTGCACGCGAATCATATACGCATAATATCGAAGTTGCCTAATTTTTATTGGCCAGTCAAATAGGGAAAATGTCTTCTCCTCACGAAGACACGTCACCAATAAGGAAAGGGAAGCTGCTGGAAACGTCCGCAGGGTGTTGAAATCTAGCAAGTGCGGAATCTTTTCGCGAGATTCGGGTGCCCCTACTCAAGATACAAAATATCATCCATGTACGGATTTGTCTGAAGTGGAACCGCGAGACGTAATTTGTTGGAAGACTGTTCCTGTACACGAAGATGTTGCAAATCAGAATGCTATAATCAGTGTGTGCTCTCCACCCGTACTCTTCTCGAGGAAGAAGAAAAAGTTTGAGATTTGTGATCGAATTTGGCTTTATCGGAAGTGGTTTGGTACTACCCCAGCAAACACAACCTGTCGGCAAAGTGTCGGCGAATTGTCGGCCCGATACCTGTACTGTCGGCAAAGTCTCGGCGAATTGTCGGCCCGATACCTGTACTGTCGGCAAAGTCTCGGCGAATTGTCGGCCCGATACCTGTGCTGTCGGCAATTGTCGTTTTAATGTCAGAAGATAGCCATCTGACAACGGCGTGACGTCTTTTTTGAGACAGCATGTTTGCCGTTAGAAAAAAGACAACGGCCTACTCTATTATGATGGATATCGCCTAAATTATGTCGGCATGATATCTCACAGCCAAAATGTCGCCAATAGCAAAAATTATATCCTGTCCCCATTCCGATATAGCATCTTTATTTTTTTCGGTAAGCTGGTCGTGATCTTATTTATACCGGACCGCTAACGTTTTCGAGACATGGCTCTTTATCACAATAAAGATACAAATATGATTTCTTTTCGCCGACAAACTCTTGGAATGTGTTATAAATAGGCAAGACGTTAGCAAGCTGTTAACGGCATGAAGTATGTTTTTAGACCATGTGTTAACGGTTAGCATGTTTTTTTTTTCATGATTGTATTGTGTCACATGGTAGCCCATGGCACTTTTCTACTATGAAATTTTTTCATTTGTACAACCATCCGACAGATATATAAAAAACTAACAAAAACTATTTTGCATGCAAGTCTTTGAAGAAACGAAGAAACAGTTTTTAGATAATCGGTGTTTTAAAATTATTTTTTATACTGTCATGGAATTAATACATTCACTTATAATAATTTGTGTCAGGATAAATTTGAAATTACTGCAAAACGTGAGCAGCTTACCCCGTGTTGTATAGGTTAGCATGCTGGTCTGTCAACTCAGGGGTCTTAAGTTCGAATCCTGCACTCAGCAAGCAAGACATTTTCATATCATTAATGTGTTGAGAAGTAAATGAAATCAATACATGTAAAGAGGAAATAACAATTACTAAAGTTTTTCTCGGAAGTTAAGGATTTTTCATCGTTGTCTGGACATCATGCAGCTGCAGGCTCGGCATCGTAATGACATCCAGCCGTCGCTGGCCCGACATCTTGCCGCCATCCAGTCGCCATTGGCCCGGCGTCTTGCCGCCATCCAGCCGCCGCAAGCCTGGCGTCTTGCCACCATCCAGCCGCGGCAAGCCCCGCAGAACAACCCTCGCAACGACGGAGCGCGCCCAGGCAACCAGTTTAATCCAGAGAAACAATACGCAAGTATATCTTCTCCACTGCACGGCGTAACCTACAAGGAATAGCTGTCAGCTACCGTGACCGTGGAGATATGTGACAAAAATGTTTCCTCCTCCTCCTTGAAAGAAGAATAATCTATGGTAAGGTGTTTGAATTAACAGTGCAAGATTGCAATAGTGACGACTGCGCGGTTCATATGTGCCTTCCACGAACACGGTTCCCCACAAACATTGGAAATATGGGGGGTGGGGGGGGGGGGGGAGAAGAACTTGTGGACGAAAGATCTACAACCAAGTACGACAGGGAAAATTGCGAAATTATTCACGAAATTAAAAAAAAATGACAAACTCTTTAATATATATATTCGGAACAGTGTGATGGTGCTTGGCACAGTTTGGAGGTTACAACACCTTCGGGCCCATGGCCAGAGGTGCTTGTGTATGCTTGCGCACACAAGCTTTACTCTACCTATAGAAGAAGCTAAGTGATGAAAACTTCCAATTCACCCCGTAATTTTTTTTCGTGTTGAGTTGAAACATACTGTGTAAACAACATAATGCTGTACGTGATTAACAGTATGGAGGGGAAAGAAAAGTATATTAGGTATAAGGAAAATTATTATTATCTCATAATCTTTTTTTTTTTTCAGTAAAAATGTTCGTGAAATATATATTCACCTTGTAATATTCATGTTTACCAAGTTTGTCAGTAAATGTGTCTATCGTGTAAAAAATGATTTTATTTTCAAGTGGTTTGTGTGTAAATACAATGCATATATAAATTTCTTTAATTTTTTTTGCAAGTATGATTTATGTATGTATTTATATTATTTTCTTTCGATTATGTTTTGTGTACAAGTACGATGTATCTGTGTATACGATGTAAAATAAATATTTTTATGTTACAAGTGCGGGCTTAATATTTTTTTATTCGTAGTAAAAATCATGTTAAAAAATGGCAAATTATCCATGCCGCTGCTGTTGTCGCATGCAAGCGAGAGAGAGAGAGAGAGGAGAGAGAGAGAGAGAGAGAGAGAGAGAGAGAGAGAGAGAGAGAGAGAGAGCCGATATTGCGTCGTGTGGCAGCATGAAGGCCGCTACGCAAGCACTTCCTCTCTCTGTCAGCATTCCTGTTTCCCTTCCGTCTTCACACACTTGCATGTGCTAGTTAATGTAGGTCAGTTCCATCGTGCAGTGTGCAATTTTACTTAAAGTGAATGCCGCCTCTTTAAATGGCTGTTTATTGTAATAAGAAAAAAAGTGCGATAAAATTAAGAGTACTATTATTATTATTTTTTTTTAATATTGTAGGTAATAGGAACTGTTTAGCGTACTTGCATCCTTCTCTAAAGGAAAAGCAATTGCAATGCATACAGATTATTTACTAAAAAAAAACTTACTTACGTTTCTGGTTACATAGGGAAAAAACAATTAACTGCTGAACACACACACAGTTATAAGATAAATAACACGTATTTTATTCATACAAATTACAAACAAACTACAAATGCGACACTTTTATTATTATTTTTTTAAATCCAATCTACCGGTAAAAATACGTTCGTAAAAATTAGTAACATTCTATGACGTTCGATCCGAGGCAGTAGTACTGGAATCGCCAGAACTTCTTCTTCTTCTTCCAAGTTGAGGTCAGCTGCGGACGAACCCATGTCGGCAGCGACTGTACCAGGTGTGACGTCACACGTGGATGTTTGCGGGGGGGGGGGGGGCACACTTCACAGTCCGCTGCATGTCCCCTGGAAATTTTTTTTCTTATGCATCGTAGGAGTGACACGACGGCAAGACCTTCGACGTTTAGTGGAGACAGTTGGAGTTGGCACGTCGTTGGTATTATTTTTTCCCGGACTTACACCATTTGGTTTGGAGCCATTTGGTTTGGAGCCATTTGGTTTGGAGCCATTTGGTTTGGAGCCATTTGGTGTGGAGCCATTTGGTTTGGAGCCATTTGGTTTGGAGCCATTTGGTGTGGAGCCATTTGGTGTGGAGCCATTTGGTTTGGAGCCATTTGGTGTGGAGCCATTTGGTGTGGAGCCATTTGGTGTGGAGCCATTTGGTTTGGAGCCATTTGGTTTGGAGCCATTTGGTGTGGAGCCATTTGGTGTGGAGCCATTTGGTTTGGAGCCATTTGGTTTGGAGCCATTTGGTGTGGAGCCATTTGGTGTGGAGCCATTTGGTTTGGAGCCATTTGGTTTGGAGCCATTTGGTGTGGAGCCATTTGGTTTGGAGCCATTTGGTTTGGAGCCATTTGGTGTGGAGAAATTCAGTGTGGCGCAGTTATTTTGGGGAGGGGGTGGGGGGAGCAGCCCTCGGCGGAAGAGTAGGGGGCGTGAATTTCGATGTTCGTAGAGTCACCTCGGCTTGAAGTTGCTGCGAATTCAAGAACCTGGTCCACTGTTTGCAGGAAGAGGCGTGTCCCGCTTCATGTGATGAACCAAGCAATTTCCAGGAGTGCAGCAAAGTTATTAACTGTTGCGCAGGTTCGCACGACGTCGTCGAATACAGCCAGTGGTCCCATCCATCACATTTTTATTCGTAGGTAAGTAGCGACCCAGACTCCCAGAACGAATAGAAGATATTTGAGTCGTCCGGGAATGACAGGGCGTACAAGTTCTCCGGGTGAAAGGGCGTCGTCTTGCTCCCACGGTGACTCGTGCTCGACTACCGAATAATTTATTTTTAGGGTTCTATTTATATACATTTTTTTTCGTGCCGTGTAATGACGTCATATTTCACACTACCAAAGATATATATATATATATATATATATATATATATCAAATATGTTACATCTTTGTACATACCACTCGTAAAGTAACTGTACATTTATCGAAGAGCTGACCAAAGAACTTGGCTCAGTTTCTTTCCGTAGTTTACGAAGAAAAGGACAGCCATGTTTGCTCTGTAAGTCGATAATCTCCACTTTCGAAAATTCCTCGACCACCTCCCCCCCCCCCCCCCCCTTTTCCGGAAGCCTTTCAGATTACGATTACAGTACATTATTACGATTGAAAAGTACGTATCCACAACTTATATATCTACGTACGTATTTGACAGGCGTGTATATTTACATATACACGTAAGTAATTAACTGATTGTTTTTACCAGGCCGGAAAAACAATCATTTTGAACAATCCTGCCGTGGAGTACCAAGCAGTAGGCAGCGGCTTTTGCGGGCACATGTTCCTTGGTGATTATCTCGATGCGGCAGTCGACCGTGCCATTCTGCACGCGCTCGTTTTGCTTCCATGTATCGAATACTAGCAAAGGTGCCATGTCTCGGAAATCTTCAGCGCTCAGGACGGGATGCACCTCGCGTCCATAGTACGATGATTGGAATTGCGAATACATATAATATGCCAGCAGGTACTGTCCATTTTCAAAGTTTGCGTTCAAATCCACGCACTGGTAACTTTCATTCCTTCGACCTTGCAGTGGTCGAACGTAGACTTGTCGTCTCTGATACTATGATGTTCGTCCGTCTGAAGCCCCAGTACGACGTAGCGTGGTTTCTCCGCGTCGGACGTCTTCACGGCCCAGTGATTTCGCGTGGCGGCGTGCAAGGCCGGACAAGTAACCAGGATCCAACTTCTGAATGCTATTTCGATCACTTTCTCTTTCTTGGCATAATTCAACAGCTTGGCACGGTCACGAGTGCTCGGGGTCACGTGTGGGACGAACCATTCTATGGCGTCCAAAGTAAGAGAGACGGGCTGCGGGCTTTCTCCTACTCCCAACACAGCATCCAAATGCGATGCGGATAGCATTATCGCCAGCTCCTGCCTCGCTCCTATTATTATTTTCTTATAATCCTCGGCAAATTCCAGGAGCACGGAGAGCGGAATGCACACTTCGAACCTGCCTCCGTCGTAAATGGGAACACTGTAGATATCTTCAATTCCCCAGCCTTTCATCTTGGCTACGGGGAGATAGCTAGACGTAAGCGATAGGTAATTTTTTTATCGATGAGGCTATTCCCACATCACGAGACTGGTCGATCGCGAAACCATTTATCTCGTACATAGCTCGCTCGAAAAGGTGCAGGAGTCCATTTCGTACCAACTTGGTGGTGGTCGGGTGGGTCCCGTCCACCTTCGTTAGCCTGCCTCTTATGCGCACAAAGGACTGGCTAGGCAGGGTGTAAATATCTTGTCGCTGTATAGGTATTCTAACCTCCGTTCCGAGAGCGAAAGGTCCGGCAAGATACGGTTCGTAACAATGCATCTCGATTTTTATCAAGTTTATCGTCGAGATCTAGGCGCTGATCCACGGCGAGAATTTCGTCTGCCGTGTCGATTTACTTTTAAACCGAAGTAGACACGGAGAAAACCTTGCGTTTTTCAGGTGTTAGCGCAACGCTACCTCACAGCTTACTGAACACGGGTTCGATGTACTGCGGGTTTTTATACGTTTTTGTCTTCCCAGCGAAATTTAGCGTAATTTCTTCATTTCGGAAATTTATCAATTCCTCGTTTTGATCCACGGTGAAAACAGTTACTTCGTGGACGCTCTTTGCAACGATCGGAACGTAAACGAGCGTTCTCGGAGATTCTACGATTTTATATCCGGGAACTGCGGTGGGAGCAAACTCGTAAATATTACTGCTCGGTTCCCCATTCACGCAACTGCAACTTGCCAAGTTACAGTTTATCCGTATGACGTCGACTGGAAAGATGTTTACGGTCCGCGACGACTCGTCTTTCATTCCCGCTTCGTGCACTCTGGCTTCGAACCCCAGCTCAAGTCCGATGGTATCCTGTTCCGGGAAATCTATATCTACTGTGCAAAAATCTCAGCCTTCAGGGTATTCGGATTCCCATGTAGCTCGAATGCAATGCCGTGCGGTAGCGATTTCTTTATGAAATATTCCATATCCTTCAGCTCGTACGCTCCGGTGGGAATGCTGATTTCTTTCGCATCTCCTGCCGCTATGTGCCGAAACGTGGAATTCACATTTTCTTCTATGTTGGATGTGGAGTTGTACGTTTGAAAGTCTACTAGCCCCACACACCATTCACCCTCCAGCTCCAAGGGAGGGTAAAAAGCTAGCCCTCAGCTCGGACGTTTTACCACTCAGAATGATGGACACCGACATACTGATGAGATCGGTATAGCTGACACAACCCTTTATATACTTCACGAATTATATTGATTTTTTTCCTCCCCGGTTTATCACTAGAAATCACGATCGCTTAGAAAGCGCAGGCGCAAGTGTCCACAGTTCTAGGTGTTGGGCATCTGCTCCGTTTCGTAGTTGCAAGTTAGATTACAATTTTTTAAGTACTCGCGCAGTTCGGGCGGAGATCGCAAATTCCCAAAAATGTCGTAGTATGTTGCTTGTTTGCCGTGTTTTACATCAGCTACCCAGTGCGTGTCAGGCCCGGCTGTCGTATACAGATTAATTATGGTGCACTCATTACATTTTGGTTTAGCGGTCACGGCATCTCTCGGAAACACTCCTCTAAAATGAGATATTTCCAATTTGCGCTCAAACAGTTCCAAATCCATGTTCGTCAGTGGACGTCTAGGCAGCGTCGTTTTGATTTCCTTCTTCGATTTTTTCCCCTATTTTCTTCTTCCCGGCACTTGATCTCCCTCCTCCTTCTCCTCTTCCTCGATACGGTTGGTGAATAAAGAGTCCTTGTCTTGTTCTTCCTTTCCTTTTGGTCTTTCGAGGGTTGTTCTGCGAAGACTTTTTGCTTGTATGTAAATTCACGCCTAGTTACACCTAGACTCTCATGATGTTGGATAAATAAACTGCATAGTGTTCAGATCCTCGTTTAGGGAGCACGCAAATAAACCTCATCCGGCACGTTTATAATTGTGTTGTTGCTGTAGCTTGGTTCCACAAAACAATCTCTTAGGGACGATGATCTTACAACCAGATTTCGTTTTCTGCACCTCAGGAGGAATTGACTTAAACTGGCCTACAAACGATACATATACTTCTTTATACTTTTTTTTCGTCCCAGAGCCCCACCGTCCCTTCGCTCCATCACCCCATAGCTCCATAGCTCAATCACTTCATCGCTCAATCACCCCATAACTCCACCGTCCCATCGCACCATACCTCCATAACCCTATAGTTCCATCGCTCCATCACCCCATTGCTCCATCACCCCATAGCTACATCGCTCCATGACCTCATAGCTCCATCGCTCCATCACCCAATTTCCCCAGAGCTCCATAGCTACATCACTCCATCGCTCAATCACCCCATAGCTCCATCTCCCCGTCGCCCCATAGCTCCATAACCCTTAGCTCCATCGCTCCATCACCCCATTGCCCCATAGCTCCATAACTTCATCACCCCATCGCTCCTTCACCCCATAGCTGCATAGTTCCATCACCTCATAGCTTCATAGTTCCATCACCCCATTGCTACACAGCTCCATCAACCCATCGCTCCATAACTCCATCACTCCATCGCTCCATCACCCCATAGCTGCATAGTTCCATAGCTCCATCACTATCGTTCCATTGCTCCATCACTCCATCGCTCCATCACCCCATCGCTCCATCACCCCATCGCTCCATCACCCCATCACCCCATAGTTCCATCACCTCATAGCTCCATCGCTCCATCATCCCATAGCTCCATAGCTCCATCGATCTTTCGCAACATTTCGGTTTGTGCCCTCCGTACATATGTATAGAAATTACAGTCATTCACCAACTCTATGATACATAGATTAGTTTTTATATATATGTATATGTATTATATATATATATATATATATATATATATATATATACACACACACAGTATTAAATATCAGCCATTTGTCGTATGGCGCATGTCCGCCGATGCTGGTTAAAATGTGTAAATACAATCCTTTTATACATTTTAGTTTCAGTATCATTTTAGAATTAGAACAGTACAGACTTAAAAAAAAAGTCAATGGTGATGCAGCTGCTGTGCCTTTTCTGCGGTAAAGAATTCACAGCTTTGCGGAATTTACGACGACATGAAGTAACGACCTGCGGAACGAAATGTTCGAGTGTGATTTTTGAATGTCAATTCTGTCATAGACATGTTTCTAGGAGTGATGCGTTAAAGGCACGTTATAAAACTTGTAGCACTGTTCCAGAAGATCGTAGTTGCAACATACGGATCGCCAAACAAGATGTTACTCTAACTCATACGCATTCATGCTGAAGATGACGCTATCTCCCACGAATAACGTCACGGTGTCCTGTTGCCTACTAGTGTGCGAGGTCTGATTTGTGGCCCGTCACGTTGTCGCAAGACATGCGTCCTACTGAGCCTGCTGGAGGAACCGAATAGACTTCGGTTCGAGAACGTGTACATTTATTCGATATCGCTCCAGCAACCGAAATACCAACTGCTGACACGAGTACTGCAAGCTGTTGAAGTTATGAAATATCTCCCATGCAGCGATAACGATGCCATCGTACCTCCAAGTGAAGATCTTCCAAACTCGATATTTGTCTTCGACGACATTGCCTGCGAAAAACAAACTTGCATTCAAGATCATTTTAGCATGGAACGGCATGCGTACGTGGACTGTGTGTACCTCGGCCAGACTTATTCTCGCGTTCCCAAACAACTGCTTCGTGATAATGCTAATGTGTTTGTACTGTTTCGCATGGACGATACTAATTTACGCCACGTTTAAGGAGAACAGGTCAATACGGACATGACATCTGAAGAATTAAAAAATATGTACGCCTTGTGCTGGAAAGAGAAATACGGGGAAAAAAAACTTATATATATATATATATATATATATATATATTCAATAATGCAATTCTGTGAAATTAACTCAACATTGAAGCGACTGCTGCCCCATTTGATATTTCTCTATCCACTTGGCCACTGTGGCCCCACTTGTTATAGTTCTATCCACTGAGCCACTCTGACCCCACTTGAAATGTCTCTATCCACTGAGCCACTGTGGCCCCACTTGGAATCGCTCTAACCACTGGGCCACAGTGGCCCCACTTGGAAATTAACTCACCATTGAAGTGAGGCATTTAGAGTTAACAAAAATGATATTCCATTACCTTCATATCTGTATGAAATAATCTCTATGCCTTAATGCAACACTTTCATATAGGAAAAAAGTAATTAAAAATTAGTTTTTAGGGTAAAAGGTGATTATTGCTTAATCTGATCTTGCTGAAATTCGAAATTGGCCTGTATTTGACCCTGAGGATACGCTCTGCAAAATTTGAAGAACTTCTATTGAGTTTCAAGGGACTTAGAAGTATTAAAGACAGACAGACAGACAGACAGACAGACAGAGATGGTCTCATTATACAGGTTAACGAAAAGTCTATAATCAGCAGTAAACGTAACCCCGAAAATCTGCAATGTAACAACTGAGTTTTTTTTTTAGCTCCCACTGTCTGCTGTATATGATGTCTGTCACGACAATATTCACGTCACCGCAGAGGGCATAAACTGCCCGGTACGACAAAAGCACCCCCTTGGAAAATCGCTGAGGTTCATGGAAACAAATCGAGCGGAATAAAGAGTTTTTACCCAACGCCATTATGCTGGCATCCGCGCAGGGGAAGGAGAGGGATGTTGTATTGGGGTGGCCCTATTGGCAGGCCACAAGCCCGTAATTTGCTCCTTTAAATCCACTGCAGCCTGTCATACGGGGGTGAAATGCTGACCGTATTAAATGATGTAATAGAAGTGTTCAATTTACAAAATACTCCCCCATGGGAAGGGTGGGTTTAGAAAGGGAGAGCCGTGAGAAGACTGGCTGGTACCTCACCCACCCCTCCTCAACCCTATGGTAACCCACTCCACATAAACCATCCTTCATCTCCCCTCACCCTCCCCTTTCCCCCCTTGGCTTAAGTGCTGCCACCTGGCAGGGATGAATTATCTAATTAAACAGTCGTTTCAATGTTAACTCCTCTCTCGCTTTTATTGCGCTGTCCTTTCTGTCTTTTGTTGTTATGAAAATTGGCCTCTATGGGAAAGATGGGAGCCGAACGACAGCGCGCTCTCTGCGTTTATTATTACCGCCGTCTTTTTTTTTTTTTTTTTTTACGTTGTAGATCTCGTGTGTTAAATAAATTGATGATAGGCGAGATGCGCGTGCTGTGAAACCCTTGCTCCCCCCCCCCCGGGTCCCTTTTCCGGCCCTTTCCTGTTCATTTTTATGGCACGCGAGGAGTGAAACCGTTTATTAGAGCTTTAGTCACAGAACATATGCGCCCGGTAGTGATCGCGCGTGCGGGACTGTTAATATGTTAAGTCACGTGCTACGCTGTTAAAACGACGCGCCGGGGGAAAAACTAAACCTCTCCCGCGTCACGTGTTTTTAGCTTCGTCAGCAGCTAAGTGGTTCATTGGCTTTTTTTTTTTTTTTTTTTTAAATTTCCACTTCCTTGTTACGTTGGAGCGACTGTGGCTGAGCTATTAGATACGAAGTAACAGTTGGGAACATTGATTCTCGCCTTACCCTTATACCATTCTAAGAAATAATAATTTCACCATAGGTAGGAAATTATGTGTGTATATATATATATATATATATATATATATATATATATATATATATATATATATATATATATATAGCGTCCTGATGTTCTCGTCACAACATTCCCTTACTCCGCGCATAAAGAAACTATTTCGCTTTCACGCGCGAAAAGAAAATGTTAAATATCACGTGGAGCAATTTGCAAGCGCAAACATAAACGACTGAATACGTGACAGTGCAATGCAATGCCACTAAATTTCGCGAATGAAGGTAAGACGTCTTACTGCACGACCAAATTTTTTTTTGTATCTAAACATTTAGATGCTTCGCTATGTGGACAAGTACATGCAGATAATATTATGAGACTACCATACCTTTGAAAATACTTACAGCTCAACCGGAAAAAAAAAATCAGTACGTATATCACGTTTCACAACGACTAAGTTTCCATATCCGCACAGATTAAAAAGAGAAGAGTTAAATGATAAATTTTATAAATAAATCAGTGTAATAAAACTGTAAAAATAAGTAGTAGAAATACAGGTGCCTGCACATTCTGTAGTTTTTCAGCTGGAAATTTTTATAGGTTCTATTTTATTAATGAGAACTTCCCTCCACCCCGGTTCACCCCCCCCCCCCCTTCACAAATTAATTTCTACCTACGCCACTATGTACTGTACATAGTGTGAAAAAGTTGTCTTGCTGCTGGAAGCAGTTATTTACGAAGATAAGATTTTATTTTAACCCTTTCAGACACCCTTTAGTTTACAGTTTGAGATGTTGCAATAAAACGAATTATGATACGTGCTGTACTTAAGTCTAGACAACAGTTGGTTCGTTGTCACAACCAATGAGCTGTCCGTTATATGTTCGCCTCGTACCCGACTTCGCCTGCCGCCATTGGCGTTCGTGCACGAGTGGTAGAATGCAGTAGATCACTACCGCACCAGCATCGCCATCATGGGGTAGCGGTGGCATAGTGGGTTGGGCGCCCCCCCCCCCTCGCGGCGATCCGGGCTCGATCCCCGGGCGGGCCCACTCCCGGACTCCCGCACGTGGGAATCGTGCTGGACCGTGCCGCTTTACCGGCGGGTTTTCTCGGGATACTCCCATTTTCCCCGCTCTTGCATTTCCAGCACCGCTCTATCCCAGGGTCGCACTTCATGTCACGTCCGGGCACCTACGGGCCCCAGCTGGAAAGCCCGTCACTCGGATAGTGTTGCCTCGCCCTGGGTTCACTCCACACTCGAGTTTTTTTTTTTTATCGCCGTCGTAAACACGATTTACTTTCTCGTATAAGAAGGTGTACACCGTTCTTGTTCGAGTTAACTTGCATCGTGTGACTGGCTAAGTGCCTTTCACGCGAGGGCTTGCGTGCTAGACTAGAATCGTTTGGAGACTGTTCTATTTTTCGTCCACCTGCTTGCGCAAGCAGTTTGTTTACTTTTGCGTTTTATACGTTTATGTAGTTCCCGTGCATTTATTTATGCCGATATCGCTAATTTGATGGTGGAAAACAGATTTCAATTCTGCACTAGTGATTTGTTTGGTTTGTAAAATGTTATCGTGTGGTGGTGGAAATGAGTGCCTGGCATCCTGCAATAGTACTACTACCACTGAGTGTACAGTATGTACATGGGACTTGAATACAAGAGGGTGACTTGATCACTGAAACAATTTTGAAGATAAATGTGTCAAACAAAATAAAATTAAACGCAATTTTCTCAGAGAATACCGCTACATTAAGAAGTAATAAAAAAAAGAACAATTATACTCCTTTATTAATTTTTTGATAAAACATGTGTTTTAAAGCTAAATTAGAAAAAAAAAAAAAAAAAAAAAAAGGTTAAACTATTCCTATCTGCATATATTTCAATGGAAGCACTGAGTGACATTTGCCCAGTAAAGTTGGTAACGATGAAGTAGTTCCAAATCTTAACGTCGAATAAAAAGTATTAGGTATCAGTTGTGATAACTTAAATTATCTCTTTCGCTTTCTTTTTTTTTTAATGTATCGAAGTGTAATATGAGCAGATTTGTAAAATATTTATTTTTATGACAATTTCGCAGTTTAATTTTACCGACGCATGAACAAAGTGATGAGGCCCGTGGCAATGCGAATTCTGCGTAGGGCGGAATAATACACAAAGTGCGTACAAGCAGATATAAGCAGGGGTTTTCAAAAGATCTCAGCGTACCGTAAACTTCCTAACCAAATGGGGTACGTTTTTACTTCGCTGCTGCAATAAACCATTTTCCGGCCTGGTTCGCGCTTCGACGTGTGTGAAGCGTGAGCGAAGAGATTTGGGCAGCTCTCAATATCGCCGTCTTGAGAGCCGATGATGGCGAAGAGAGGTGTGTATGGGGCAGCGCCGGAATGCAAGGGCGGGGACAAACGGGAGATCTCCGAGGTAAACCCGCCGACCAGCGGCATCACCCGGCACGATTACCGCATGCGAAAATCCGGGAGTGACCCGGCCGGGTATCGAGCCCGGTTTGCATCGGTGGGAGAACAGGCTAACCGCTCAGCCACGGCTGCCCCAAATGGCCAGTGGAATCCGGGAACTTCGGGATGGGGCAGAGCCCTCAGTCTTCGCTGGTTAGACGATGATGCGTCTCAGTAGGCAAAACGAAATGATGATGAAGAATAAGGTGACTCCTCTGTTTCTAAACAGTCCCTTAACGTATTGCTTTCGCTGAAGGAGTCACCATGTTTTTATGAGTGACACAAACATCGATGCAGCTACATGCGGTAATGTTCAAAACGTGTGGACATTAAAAAAAAAAAAAAAGATCCTGTTAATGAATGAGTTACTCACGAGCGGTTTGGGGCCGCGGTGGTGTAGTGGTTAGGCTACTCACCTCCCTCTTAGGCGAATCGAGTTCGATTGCCGGTGAGTTCGCTCCTGGATTTTCGCACGGGGAATTGTGCCGGACTATGCCGCTGGTCGGCGGGTTTTCTCGGGCTTCTCCCGTTTCCCCCACCCTTTCGTTCCGGCGCTGCTCAATACTCACCTCACTTCACCCTTATCGGCTCTCAGGACCTCGATGTTAAGAGCAGCCCAAATATATTCGCTCTCTTACTCACTAATCAGTGTCCTAATCTGAAATCCAACCCATGCCATTTTCGCTAGACGTGATGCCAGAAAAACAGTTCAATGTCGGGACACGGAGACTGGTTGTGCAAAGCTAGCGAAATCTGCCTATCTCATCTTTAGTCTATGGCAAAGGCCATTTCAAACCAGTAAATATTTATTGAATTTAAATACTTGAATTCGGTTTACTGGGCTTAAAAAAATCACTGCATTTGCCATTCAATGGATTTTCATTCAATTATCTTTCAAGTCTACACATGAAAATTTATCACAAACATTTTAATGAAACCAGTTAAAAAATATCAAAAATAAATTTTTAGAAGTATCTGCGTCTCATGCACAACACGAAAATAATTGGTTAAACCACAATAAATTATTTTCATATTATGTTAAATTTCGTTTTTAAAAAGTACGAGTCCTTATTTTGCAACAACTTTAAATGTATGCTCAGAACTATAATATTATGAGATTACTTCTATTAATATTGCCAGGATAGCTGTGATCTGAGATTGACAATTTTGGATTCAAGAAAATATATAAAATTTTCAAAGGGAAAATCTTGAAAGGAAACGAGACATTCAAGAAATAGGAATAGAAATTGGCCTCAATTATGTCGATTCTACGACTTAATAAAGCATTCAATGAATTGAATTCAATAAACATTGAATGTAGTTTGAAGAAAACAACTGTGTGAAAGGACCTTAAAACTTTGTAGACTACGCTCGAGTGTAGCTCGAGCAAAGCTAATTTGAAAATTTCTTTGTTGTTCAGAACAAAACTCGCACGTATGTGCAATATTTGTTCGGATAATGTTTAACATGGCCTCTGCAAAAACACTACAGCTAATGGTAGAATATCTTTTTTATTGCCACTCGAAAGGACCTGATTAATTGCAAGTCCTTTTATACGATAAAGGACATTTGACTGGGCCAATATCAGCTCGGCTCTCAATTGGTTGATGATCGGCCAATAATGAACGTTGTAAAGAACGGGGTAGTGTCCGGTGTGGTATGGACCAATAGGACGATGGTGAGTTCTAACACAGACACCAATAGAACCGGTGTTCTTGCAGCAGTGGATATAAGTAACTTACTTATAGTTGGTCTTAAGTGCCAGGAAATGTGTGCAGACCTCAATGTGTAGAGATCTTCAAAGTTCGTGTTATTATTTCAAGACAGACTGAACTACACGCTACTGTGCGCTTGACCAACTTAAGTCATTGACCATAAATATGTTTGGCACTCCTCGGAGAACTCTTGAGCCAATAATATAAGTTTAGTGGTGGAATGGTAAATCTCTTTCGAGGAGATCAATCAGATCTTTGATCGTGACGTTGCTTACAGTGAAGCGGCCAATGAAACTACTAATTATGCTCGCTTGTTTACAAGTAGGGATAAGAAAATTTCGCTTGTTCAATTACCTGTAGACTATACTCCACAGTCCTGTGTACACTCGAGCCTCAGATGTTTCTTCATTGGCTGCAGCTCCAGAGAGTAGCCCGTGTTATTTCACACCTGACAACATGGACACTCGCTACTGGTTTCCTCGCAAGTCTGCTATTGGCTCAGAGTCGTCCAGGGAGTGTCTAATGCACTGTGATCCAATTGCAAAGGTGACTTCAATATACACGTGTTGGAAGTCTAGCTGGTCCTGAAATGAATTCGCGAAATTTTCCTATCCCAATTTATAAGGCTGGGAAAAGGGGGGGGGGGGGTCCCATTATGTCACCGAAAGATAACACGAATATTGCACGTCTATATCAACGTGTTAAGTTGACGGTGTATGGGCCTCCGTCACTCCCCAGGGGGTTGATGAATGATTCATGTAGCTGCTGGGTCATGCACGCACCGCTGGGTGCAGCACATGCCAGCAGAACGAATGCCCAGCGAAGAGGGGTTGTTATACAGCGCGTCGGAGCTGTCCTGGTGATCGCTCGCGAAGGGAGGGCCCCGCAGATCGCCCCCACTTAACGTCCCGTATGGCGCGGGCAATCTGCAAGCGGTCAGCCAGCTATCAGAGAGTTGCATCTCCGGCGACTGCCGCACAAATTGCTTCCGCTTGCTGCTGGACCAGCCCTCGCAGCGCATTACCATACTGTCGCGCTCCAGAGCCGATATTCCTCTACCAGATGCGTGCTTCACCCTCGCCTCTATTGGCATTCCGAGCACGCCACCCAAACACCACGTAAATAAATACATTTCATACATATAGACGCACGTTCATATACGCAGAGACACAAAAATATACAAGACACATAGGAACACCCAGCTGTATATAGACACATGTATATACATATACTAGACACATCCACATATATAGGCATACGTACATACATAGGTTCAATATGTACACACATACGTATATAGTTTTCATGGACGGAGCCACAATCATCTCTGCTTCTGGTTTGAGGCCAAGTATGCTTTCACAACTTTTAACGACCTTTACACCTGTCTTGACGCTGATATCTTCAAAAGAATACTGGATCCCGGTCTTTATGGCACTCATATATAGACATATAATGTATATAGATTATGTCGGCTAGTTAAAGCCTAGCTTTGTCGGTGTGCAAAAGTGAGTTAAAAATTTCATTAGTGACCTCTTCGGCCTGAAGAGCGTTAATATGGTTACATTGGCATCGGACTTAACTTCAATCGCAAGCACTTCTTGTTCAAAGTGGAGATAGGAGCAGAGATGAGAGATTTGGGTGGCTCTTAACATCGAGGTCTTCAGAGCCGATGATGGTGAAGCGAGTTGAGCATGCAAGAACGGGGGGAAACGGGGGGATCCCCGAGAAAACCAGCGCGTCCGGCACAATATTCACGTGCGAAAATCCGGGAACGATCCCGCCGGGGATCGAACCCGGTTCGCCTATGTGGAAGCCGAGTAATCTGACCACTGCACCACCGTGGTCTTTTGTTCAAAGTAAACTGCTTGTGCAAGTAGGCCCTACATCAGAACGAATTTGCTTCTGTGCTGCACTCCGATTGGCTGCTAAAAAAATTAACCAACAGTGGTATTAAGATAGCTAGACTTGATTGGATATTCTGTATTATATGTGCTACTATAATTAAACTAAGGTTAGGTGTATCAAAATTAACAATCGAACACTAATTAATAAATATTGGAAGTCATGATACATAATCGTGTTTGTGAGATCAGCATTTATTTTTGTTGTCATTCAGAGACAATCACTTTGGCAATCACTTTACCGAAGGTTTTTAAATATGGCTTCCATGACAAGTTCACATAAACACGTTCTTCCTTTAGAGTAACTACGTCCAAAAAAATGGATTAAAGCTACAATAGGTTGAAACACTTCTGATGATAAGTTCAAACATTTCTACCGTCGTTGCTGCGAAGATGAAAATCAATATTTACGTAGAAGTATTGAAATATAAGATTTTTGCAGTTAAGGAAAAAAATTGTTATATTTTCCAAGGTTCGTAAAAAAAAAAAAAAAAAAAAAAAAAAAAAAAAAAAAAAAGTGCTAGCCCTCTAGGGTCGACACATATTTACTGGCATCTGAGACAAGCACAGTAAGTCACCTACTATCTACTACGACTACAAGATTACAAGTTCTGTTAGTGGTATTTTGTAAAAGCTAGAGTAACAAACATAGATGCATTCAGTATACATATAAGTTACATCATAAATATAAATATGAAACACTAAGTATATAATAACTATGCAATTATGGATGTGTTAGTATTGATTATTATATTACTCGCCACTTGAAGAAAAATGTTCCATTTCTCAATTCTTTCTAATTAAAGGCTATCACAATCTTATCAGCGTAAACCACTTCTTAAAAATAAACTGATAATTTTCATATAGCATTTGATTACCAGAGGAATGAGACCTGAATTTTTTGCAAACAGCAATATTTTGAAACGTAATGATAGGACCCCTCTTGCTTAAGAAAACTGCTCTTCCGAGCAATACAGTCCGTCATTTAAACTTACTTGACATTGGGAAACAGCATTGGGAGAGTCGTTGACTCTGAGAACGTATGCAAATTACCTGACATTCTCAAGAGTAGGAAGCCTTATAGACAGAGACATGTGTTTTGCGCGAAAATATTTAACGACCAGCTGTACTCCAAAACACTTTCAAGGTTGGATTATTTTTAGTGTCGCGTACGTCAAGTGTCTGTCTGCGAATCATGAACTTTCAGTACCGGAGTAATTTTTTTGATTGGCGCAGTCAAAAAGAACTTGTCTTCTCAGGTACACACGAGGCCAATAACCAAAGGAAGTTGTGGTTGTGGGCGTAGGATATTGAAGTCTAGCATGGCCATAAATATTTTTGCGAAAAACACCTGTCCCTACTTATAGATAGAGATAGGAACAGTTCGCGAGTACATTTCAGGACATGATAGACGTCAAACATGTGCACACTGGAGGAGTTGACTTTGCAATTGGTTCGCAGTTTATTAGACACGCCCTGAACGACTCTGAGCCAATAGCAGAGTTGCAAGGAAACAAGTAGCGAATTACATACTGGCAGGTGCGGAGTAACACAGGCCACTATCTGGGATAGCAACCAATGGAAAAACAATCAAGGCTCGCGTATACCCAGTAATGTGGAGTCTAGCCTACAGGTAATTGAATTCGCAAAATTTTCCTATCCCTACTTATAGATGAGCTTCATAAGAGCCCAAAGAGTTGTTTTTAGAGACGGTTACATCCTGTAACATGCCAAAAACACAGTGATTCACAGAAAATGCAGAGATGTACGAATTAAGGATACAGTTAACCCATTCAGTCACTATGTCCACGTCGATATCGGCTTTCAAGAACTCGCTGTTAAAATGAGAGAAGTAGTTGAGTTGAGAGATTTGGATGGCTCTTAACGAAAAGGCCTTGAGAGCCGATGAGTGTGAAATAAGGCGGAATGCAAGTGCGGGGGAAACCAGAGATACCCGAGAAAACCCACCGACCAGCGACCCAGCCGGGGATTGAGCCCGGCTCGCCTTGGTGGGAAGCGAGCAGTCTAATCGCTCAGCCACCGAGGACCCATGAGAGAAGTAGATATAATGATGTAGTTAATTATATAATCGGCGTGGAGATGTTACGTCCTTTTCACCCCCGAGTTTAGATTGGACGTCAGGTGGATTACATAGATCCCTGTACCGGTTTTATGGAATGAGGGGGGAAGGGATAACGAGAGAAGTGCCTTGAGCAGGCTAGCTAAGGGGAGGTGGAGAAGGAGAAACGTAAAGTGAAGGGTGGGGAGCCGACGAAGGTCGGAAGAAGTCAGAAGGCCTGATACCGAGGAAAGCTTTGTGGTTAACAAGCTCAGGCGGGGACTTCTAATTAGCGATGGCGATCAGGAGAGCACGCGACAATTTACCTGATAACAGCTCCGGGATCTCTTTGTGCCACCTCCGTGCCGATAAACACAATTCCCTTCCGGGCGCCCGAAACCAACTTCTCCGTGTGTTGGGTCGTTATCGGCGGCAGTCACGGGTCGCTGAAGAACTTCTCCGCCCTCCCTCTAACCTAGCGTTTTCACCCTTGGCCGGGTCTCCTCGCGGCGCTATCTCGCAGCAGGCGAGGGAATTAACAAATCGCCTCCCTTCCTTTTGCCCGCCCCCGCACCCCTGATTCTGCTACCAACCGGCCCTCATCGCCGTTCTGGAAAGAATTCAGGGAACACGCGGGGAAAGATGGTTTTCACGGTCTGAGAATCACGACTTCTTCCCCCCTCCCCCTACTCGCGGTAAAATGGAGGGGGGGGGGGGGGACATGACAAGCTCTTCAGAATAACCGTAGTCTGAAATGATAAATTCAGTCGCGTCGTCTCCAAGTTCGCGAAATAATTCCCGTTCTTGTTCGCAGCCCGCGCCCCTGATGAACTTCACATATAATGGTCAGAGACGTAAAAAATTCGCTTTATCTTCCGGTGACATGATAGACTCCACTGCCGTATAAACAAGAGACCACAGTGTGTGATTTCATTGGCCTCTGCATTGTAATCAACTTCACGTATCTGCCTGAGCTCCTCAAAAGAGATAGGCCACTGCGCCGCTGAACTTGTATTATTGGCTCAAGAGTTCTCCGAGGCGAGTCAGACATGTCACAGTAACGAGGAGTTCAGTCTTTTCTTAAATAATAATGCGAATTTCGCAGGTCTCTATTAATGGCACTTGAACTTAAAAAAAAAAAAAAAAAAAAAAAAAAAATACTGTTTTCTACTTGTCAAACACCGTTCACTTTGTAGAAGCATATATAGGTTGTTCATGGTAAACTAAGCCCTTTTTGGAAGCCCTGTTTAAGATCTACATGTATGCGTATTCTTCCGCATTGTGAAAAATTAACATTGGTATAGGTCTCATCCATTTACTCATGCGTCGGTCAAGTGAAACTATGATACTATTATAAAATAAATATTTTACAGTTTCGCTCATTTTTACCACTTCGATGTATTACAAAAAAAAAAAAAAAACAGAAAGCGAAAGAAATAATTTAAGTAATCAGAAATGGTTCTCAACTATCGATGGCTCCATTGCTGTCAATGCCTGCTCGACTATCGATGGCTATTCGGTTGTCGACGTTAAGAAATGGAATAAATTTATCTCCATCGTTACCAACTTTACTTGGTGAATTCCAATCAGTACGCCAATTGAAATGTATGAAGGTAGGAGCAGTGACTTTTTTCCAAGGTTAATTTCAAAAGTGCTCACTTTATCGTAAACATCTTTTACAATAACGTTTGTCTTTAAAGAAATCTTGCTCCATATTTTCCGTCTATCGAAGTGTCAAAATCAACAGGCTTCGTGTTTTCGATACACCCGAATAAAAATAATAAGGATAAATTTAACAACGGAATTTGAACGCCATCGTGCTTACAAAAGTTATTTTGCAGTAATACAGGGGCAGCCATAAATCGCGGATACGTTAAAACATTTCCTTTATGGAATATTTCGTATGAAAAAAAAATGTCTGAATGTACAACTTAAAAAAATTCTTACCCGACAATTCTTACGGAAATGGTCTCCAAGATTTATGTTATACTCTAGGTAAATAGAGTCGATGATAATTATAATCTCAGAGATACATCATTAATATAACGCTATGCTATGTATAGATATTTGCAAATTATTATTTTTCAACATGCTGAAATTCACGATCCTATACCTACCTGAGCGCAATTTGTAATTACATTGGCTATTTGGGGGTTATACGGGATCTTTAAGCCACTGGAGATTGGTTGCTCACGCGCTGAGCCCTGACCATAGGCTGAAAGCGTCCCTGAGACGTACCGCACAAGTTTTTCGGTCAATGACAGAAGTCAAACGAGCATACAGCATGTCGGAGTTTAGTCTGCAGCCACAAAATAACGCGAATTCTGCAGGCACCTAGCTATATAACAATGTACAAAGCGCAGCAAAAAAAAAAAAAAAATAGTATTCTCGTAATGTTACTAAGGGCTGTTGACTGTTATTCCAGCAATTTTGAAATCAACCTTTGAAAAATGTACTAGCATGTATTTCAACAGGCACACTGGTTGGTAAGTGCCCAGTAAAGTTGAAAACATAATGAAGGAAAGTAGTTCCACGTCAGTAGTATGAGCGGGCCGGTCCTAGACCACCTTTGATTGATTCAAAGGATTAAATTAATATAAATGGTTAATTAAATTGATCGAAAACATTAATCAAAAATTGAAATGGTTGATCAAAAACGGTCAAATTTAATTGAAAGGGTTAAATTGATTGACAGCGTTAAATGGATTGAAAGGAATAATTCTTAATCAGATCACGTCTAAAAAAAAATTTCTTGATTTATTTTCTTTCTTTCTTTTTAGGTGGGCGTAGCATGAGCTCTGTACGATGTTGACGGTACGGTGTTTTTAAGGCGATTGACCAGAGTGGTGGATTGCAATGTCTTATATAGGTGTAAAGTTGAGTGCAAGAGGGGGATAAGGCTAATTTTTTAAATAATTTTTATAATTTTGAAGGGTTTGGAGGGATGTTGGTGGTAGAGAAGGAGATTTTTATGAACATATTTAACACACGAGAGAATTTCAGAGTTTTTAAACGATTTCTAAGAGTGGCCTAAGTGTAAATGTTATGTTTTTTGGTGGGATATTGCTCATAGACAGTAGATAGGCGATTTTGAAAGATGCAATTTATGTGTTAAACGATCTGTTCTCGGAATGGAATTAAACATTAGAGAATTTCAGAGTGTTCTACATATGAATAAATTACACGTATCGAGTCGCAAAATTTCAAATAACTACGTGAATAATAAGTGGAATTACACCAGTCTTAAATATAATGTGAGTCTCGAGGTTAGAAATATAATTAACACAAGAAAGAATTTTCACAATGTGAATATCATCTGATGTCGCAATAAACAAAATCCAGCTAGTCAGTAGGAATAAATAACTCATTAAAAATCTTAGACGGTTCAGCCTGGGGAATGATATCTTACGATTTAAACCAGACATAATCATGTACCAGAAATTATATTAAAATTAGTCAGTTCGTTTAATGAGTGGCACATTGAGTTGTGAGTAGATACATATAGCACAGCCGATAGACAACTGTGTTTAAATTGAAATTTAAACTGTTAGGGATTTTCGTAGACAAAGCTCCGAAAAACACTTAATCAAATGGCTTCATGGGAGCTCCCAGAAATCGCACCTCGTCCACTTGAAGGTCACTTGAATAATGAGTGGTTGCTATGATGTAGGACTGCTTATATACGTGCAGCTCGTTCGGAGACTGACAAGTAACTCAGGTGAAATTTACGACTACCAGAAAATCTACCAAGCTACTATTAATGAGTTCTTATCCATAAACAATTTAAAAAATAACTTACTCCACTGCCATGTTTGAAATTCACAATTTCAGTTCCCTAGGAAAATAAAATAATTCACTCGCATTATTTAACGACATATCCAGAGAACTGATTTACCATTGTGAATAAATGTTCATATCGTAAGAAGCTGTATCTTAAAATGATTCACTTTTAACACTCAATAAAACTTTCTATTAAAGATTAGCGTGAGGTTCATGTCTAAGTCGATGGTATCTCGGTTTAATTATGACAAAGATTAATTTAAAAACAGAAATTGCATATACTTAATGAGAAAATATAATCACTATGTAACCGAACGATTTGAACAATCTCACCTGATGAAAAACGATGAAATCAATTACTTATCAGAAACACAGTATATCGATCCGAAAAGAAAAATAAGATAACACACAAAACAAGTTTCCCGATAAAAGACTTTTATATTAAATCACGGCTATCACTAGAGATGGTGCATAGTTGAGCTGACCCATGTTTGTAAGCTCATTGGCTGTCAAGTGTCTAGAGGTGTGGTGATTATGAAGGAGATGACAACTAGCATGTTTGTTTTCCACAATGATGAATGACTAAAGATGGCGGAGAGTGGGATAGCTGAGATTACTTTGCTGCCTGCACCCCCTCCCTGCTCCTCATCAGAGTGCGACCCCGAGCTGCCTACAATCATCAAATGTTTTTGGTTATTATTAAAATGATTACCACTGCCTACTTGCGCTCTGATCGGGTTTGCTTGCTTGTAGACAACCCCTACCATGCCTCCTCACCACGACTTCAGGATGCCAGCCAACCCTACCACCCCTCCTAAGCAAGGTCCTGGGGATCAATCACCTGTCTGTCCTCGATTCTCAATTGTCGCAACTGACTCAATATGGCGACAACTACCTAGTTGTGCTCCGATTGGGTCCTACTCACTCATAGGCACCACCTACCCTCCACCCCTCGTTTTCACAGCTGCTCCTACTCCACAATGACAACCACCCCCTCCCACCTACACCACTCAAAACCGGCCCTTCTAAAGAGGAATGTGCCCCCTATCACCCCATATTCCCGAAGGCACCTTTTTCTGAAGACATCCCCTATAGATCGAGCCTGGAGTTCTCAAAACCAGTTTATGCATCCCAGCTTCAGCAATGGGAATGTTTTTTGTATGTTTTTGTGAGTTGGCAACCCTGCCGTACCTGTTTCAAGACAAAGCGCCTTCCCCCGCTACACTATTCAGAAAGCATTTTCTAGTGTTGGCTCCCCTGCTTTGATACCTCCATCCCCAGACCACTGCCTCTGCTATGAATGGTTTACCTAGGGAGGCAGCAGTGGATTTTGAACTGACCTGGGCTATTTCCCCTATACTCTACCAACTGTTATTTTCGCTCAGACACTGAAGCTTCCTTGTATATTTTGGGAAAGGTAGTTGACTACAGTGACGTGTTTTTACAAAATATATGGATACAAGAAATTTTAAAACCTCGTATACAATACCATCTAACAGATAGCCGAGAATTGAGTTAATGTGGGAGTGAGAGAAACTTCAGTCTCTAGAGCCAATGTGAGTTTATTGCGTGTGCGGGCCTAAGCGTGTCATGCAGAGCTGGATAGGCAATGAAATGGTACAGTAACCTGCCACTAATGCCCACCCGTTTCCATCCACCAGACAATGTCCCCTTCTACTCTGCTAATGCGCAAAGCCTGCTGGTCGCCTCCGGACATGTGTTATAGTGGGAGGGAGAACTTCCCCCATCCCTCCACCACATCCACAAGCTAACTTCACTTCACGTTGTGCATTGCCCTGCTTGCAGCCTGTCTCCACTAAACACTATGCTTTGCGACCTGGGTCGCCTAGTCTTTCTTTCCCAGCTTCATGTTTGGAACCCGCTGACTGTGACTAGCAAAAACGATTTATTGCACACAGACAATATTGTATTGAATTTTAAGCCTAGTATTAAAACATTACATTTTAAAATGCACTATTTTTAAATTTTTTGAATCTTACACCATTATTTTTCTTCTCTGTAAAAAATTAAAAATAATACACCATTAAAAAATAATGTCCTAGGACACATCATCAAAGCGTTTTTAACATTGGGGAACAGTATTTTACTCTCTTAAAACTTACCAACTTCCAAGAACTGTATCAATACAAGCTAAGAAATATAACATACCACTAACACTTATGAAACCCAGAAAAGTATTCCGATATACTGACGATGAATTATATCAGAATTAAATAAAAAACATGAACTACCATAGAAATCTAATCCAAAACAATAACAATATCCATTTTTAAGAAATATGCCATGCTACAAATTTATTCTAAATAGGATTAAAAGGGAATCGCATCCCCAATGTTAAAAAATTTCCCGAAAGAATATTTGAATTCCAAGGAATTAGAACAAAGAATTAAATAAATTACATCTTAGATGTCTTTAAGCTGTAAAACTTCACGAGATTTCATCCCAATTACAAGAATTGTAACAAAAATCAATAAAATATGTCACATTTAAAAGGTATCTATTGCAAAGGGAATACCATTCAAGCACAATGAATTACAATATGTACCAAACACACCCAATTAACACATAAAACCGATTGACCAATTAAACAAATATATCACAATTACCAATTGAATTAGATATCAAATATAATGGTTTATCACCTAAATGTGAATGATGTCACAATTAAAATAATTTAATCACATTGGATTATCACTCCAACATTAATCCAATGAAACAAAAATCCAATCAAAAAGGGGATTGATTGCACAATAAATTATACATCCAATCCCTATCCAGAGGTATATTAAATCAGATAACACATAAATATAATTAAAAATCTTTTATTTAGTATAAAAACAATTTACAAACATTATATAACAATCTTTTAATATCTTGATTCTTAACCCAGGATTGGTGTGCTTTTGTGAATCCTCTCCATTGAACTAAGGACAAGTATTTCTTCCCATTAATAATTATATTAACCAACTATTAATTTGGAGAACTGACTATTTGAAGTTCATGTTCGTAAAATCCACCTTTTATTGATTCTCCATCATATGTTTCTATGAAATACATGCTCGGATTTGTTTGTCGAATTGAAATAATTTTAAATATTTCAAAAGACCAATTCGCCATAACTTTTTTTTCAAAGATCCCTTTCTGATTCGAGGTATATATAAATTCCCCAACTTTAAACTTTGGTTTCCTTTCATCGATGACTTTAACATGATTATAGATAGTTTTCATTAAACTATTATCACTAACATCTTTGGGAGCCCTCTTGAGAGTTTTTATGATATCTGAAATTGTAAAATTTAATTATTTCAGGCAAAACATCAACCCATTTGTAAGTCTCCCTCGATGTGAAAAGTTTATATATTAACGGCTTAATCGATTTGTTGTATCGGTTCACAACATTGGCTTTAAGCTCTGTATATGCTGTGTAGTGATTAAAAACATAGCCAGTCATTAGTTTCCAGAACAGTTAAGAGAAAAATCCAGTTCCTCTGTCAGTTTGGAGCGAATTGGGCTTTTTCTCTTTCAAAATGATCTTCATTGCATCGGTAACCTGTTTCCAGTTTTGTTTTGTTTTTAGAATAAACATCTATTACAGTTAAAATATACTTGTATACCTTATTGTATTTTGAAAGCAATGTAATTTCACACTAATCTGTTTGAAAAAGATCATTTTTACCATGAGTTTAAACTCTTCTTCTAGAGTATCTTATCCTTGCAGGAGCATGAAGCTCTTGAGCAATGTTCCTAAACTTCATTTGTAATATCACCATTTTCTGTTAACTCTTCAATAATAGTAACACTTTCGTTCATATATGAATTATTCCCAGATCTCTCGAAGCGATGATAAGTTTTAATCTATCGATCAATTTATTGGGATTGTACCAATATACAGATGAAAATTGGTCACCAATTTCATCTTTATATATCCCACTTCCAACTATATCTCCTATTAGATTTATTTTCGGGTGATTTTCATCTCCTGAAAGAATATTAGCATTTGTTCGACGAATAAGTTCTTTATATTTCTGCAAATCAGTGTCAGAATATCCATTTGGAACATTTTAAAACAATAATTCAAATAATCCTTCACTGACATCAGTTATGTAATCTCCTATTTTAATTTTACTCTCAGGCAGAAATTTAATTACCAAATCTCACAGGAACCAATTGTTTTCATGTCGATAAGCACCACATGTCGTATTGCGCAGAGGTGAAAAATATTGTAAAGATTAATAACTATTGTGTTAATTGTGAAAGGAGTTGCTTTTTCTTTGTTAAAGGTTCGTGTTCCATTTTAATATCCAAAGCTGTGTCACTAGGTTTATTCAACACAGAATGTAATGTATCTATTCTAGTCATAACAGGTTTTAATATTTCTTCATTTAAAACTACCCATTCCATACGGGGTCGTTTGACTTGTAAATGTTTCTCTTTCACAGCACATATAATGTTATGTAATTCTGAAGTAGAGGCAGACATGCTTTGATTTAATTACATTAAATTCAATCTATTTATATATTAATAAAGTCGTTGCTTTTCTAACTGGTGTAGTAGGTCGATTAATTTGCATTTTTTTTCTCAATCTTATACACTTTACTTAAAACTGTGTCTAATTTTGTTAAAGTTTTGCTTTCACATCATTGATAAAATATTTAATTTGTGTTTCCAATTCACTATCTTGTTTTTTCAAATCTGTTTGCGTAACTAAACCAACATTTTTGTTAGTCAATTCATCTCTTATATATATCGTTATTTGTTCCATTCATGTTTCAAGTTGTTTTGTAATAGTGACATTTACCACTTCATTAATTATAACTCTTAAATTTTCTTGCATTTCTGCAAGTTGTGTTGTAAAATATTTTTTTTTATCATATCGTTAAAATCCTTACTAAAGCTATTTAAATGTTTTTCTATTTTAAATTCGTTACCCAGCAAATCAGTGCTAACATTGCTTAAAATGTTTGCAATTACACTCATGTTTTTATAAACATTATCATTCAAATCAACTAACTTTATTAATTTGTCATACATATATATCGATTGATTGTGATTTAAATACATTTAGTTTAATAGTGTTTAAGTTTTCCACGTAACATAGTATGTAATATATGTCCATTCAAATCACAACTCCCATTGCAATTTTTGGTCAAACAGTTATTGTAATGATTGCATTTTATTGTGCTATGTGCAAACTTTTGAAATGCACTTTATTCTTCGCCTGGAAATAAAAAAAACTGTCAAACCAGACCTATATCTACCTTTGTATAGGAGAAGTGTTGGTATAATCACCAAAAAATCATATTTTTCTTTCCGACACTAAAAACACATATCTTTAAACTCTGTAAATGTCATATCGCCTAAAACATGATAATTTTAAATATGATGCAGATTCATATTATTCACTTTAAAGACAATTGCCGTATTTGCATTATCATGCAAATTATGTTTAGGTATATGTGTGTAACTTTGTGATAGATAAAAACAATCAATGTTTAAATGTCAACCAAAACTGAAATATTGCTGCATTTCAGCCTGTAGTTCACACCAAACGTCGTCGAAAATAAATACGGAATTGGGTATGGTTCATTCGGAGGCACTATATCTTCTTTATTTGTAAATGGAAAATATTGTGTTCCTTCAATTAACGACAATATGCTCTCTAACCATTGATATTTCTCTTATATTGTATTATAAAACACATTTACGTTTTCAAATTTAAGTCCGTTTGGATGCTCCAACAGTGATATAATAACACAAATTTTTCCACATGAAGAAGGGTCGCTTATTATTCATGTATTTGATGGCAAAAAAATTCCATGTTTCTTTTCAATTACGCTTTCTTCTGTATTCACAATTACCAGCAGATGGGCATTTAGTTTTTAACCTTCATTTCTACATAAATAGAGAGTATAATGTATCATAACATACTAACATAGCATTAGAAACATACCAACATAACATTAGTAACATATTGTAATGTACCAATGTAACATTAGTAATGTATCATAACACATCAATGTAACATTAGTAACATATCATAAGGTATCAATGTAATGTAATATAATGTACTAACATTACATATAGCAATGTATTGGAATGTATTGCAACATATTGTAATGTATCGACATACCATATAGCAACCTACCATATACCATATAGCAACGTAATATAATGTAATAGCATAATAATGAACTGCAAGGTATTGTAATATATTGATGTAACAGAATAATATTAACTGGGCTTAAAATGTATAATTATAAGAGAAACAAAAAAAGGAGGAATTATTCCATTGCTATTTCCAGCATTAACAGCTCTTGGATCAATCCTCAGAGGCTTCTTAGTAATTAGTAGAGCAGTTAAATCAATAGGTAAAGGAATGTATTTGAAACACTATAAAGTTATTCAAGGATAAAAAAAACTCCAAACATGGAAAGAACCACAGAAAGTCCTAAATAATCTTCCAAAACATCCTTTAACAAAAAAAAAGATATTAATGTATTTGTTAAGAAATTGGTTATTCCCTATTTTCGAGGTGTGTATATGTGAGACTATTTACCAAATAAACCAAATCTTCATGAATGTATGATTGTTAATTAAGATTCGAAACAAAATGAAGGAACACATTGGGTTGCATTAATTAGAAATGTAAATTAATCATTGTATTATGACCGTTTTGGCGATATACATCCTCCAAATGAAATACTAAGATATAATTACAAAACGGATCAATTACCAAATACAATCAATTGCGGACATTTATGTTTACGTTTTCTGGCAATAAATAGAGTATATAAGTAATTGTAATTGTAAAACATATTAGTAATATGTCAATTACATTGATATTAAGTGGTAATTCATTGCAATTCCATGCGGTATGTTTCCCTGCATTAGAGTTAGATGGAGAATGGCAAATAAGTTTAATAAAATTCGTTACTTAGAAACAGAATACCAAACATTGATATCCATAACCAATCATTTATGACTAATATTGGTGAAAAAAACATATAATATTGTGATACCGGTAGAATCTTATGAATTTGATGACCTTGAAACATTCATTAAAGCAGCATTACCTGAAGATGTACATTTCCGATTACGTGGAAATCCAAATGCATTAACTAGTGCAGTGTATAGTAACGTTGATATTGATTTCTCGGAAGACAATTAAATTTCAAATATGTTGGTTACAAATGCAAACTGTATCCTGCTAATGAATTGCACAAATTGTCAAAACAGGTTAATATATTGTCGGAAAATGTATGTCGTATGAATGTTAATATTGTAGGTGGTTCATATTTGAATGAAAAACCGACAAATACACTACATGAATTCAAGTGTGCTGTGGCTCCAGGATATAAAATAATTGAAAAACCGAATAAATTGATATATCTTCGAGTAATAGTTAATTGTGTTAATGAAATATTTGTTACAATTATTGATGAAAATGGTAAATTTATTATTTTTCGAAACAAAGAAATTACCAGTCATTTACATTTAAAAAAAAGCTAAATAAACAGTTGCATTCCACTGCACATTACAGTCATGATAGGTATTGTGTATAATAGTAAATTCGCATGTAAAGTAGGCAGTTCTTTTAAGAAATATGTTACTAAGGAACATATCTCGAAGAAAGAAAGTATAAAAAGACGTATATGCAAGCATAAAACCCTCACATCAAATAAGCTACTCAATGAAATTAACATGAAGCAAAAAATTGTATTTAAAATAACTAGGGTATACTGTTAATAGGAATGGAAGATATACTTAATATTGAAGAACCAACCACTTATGAAAATGCAATCACTAATATGGAAATACATTTGTATGAACCATTCCGAACAGGTCCGTACACGTTTCCTTTGGAAACGGAAAGGATTTCTATACAAAATCACGATATTTACATATTACCGTCGAAATCAACTTTAAGGTTTAGAGCAACAATTAAAAACACAGCCGACGCAAGTAATCCAGCAACTACAGGAATAATAAGAAATGGAATACTTCATTTAATCGCCAGAATTACATATTTGCTCAATGGAGTGGAAATCGATCAAATACGAGATGTTGGCTGAGTGGAGCTATGCTAGTTATTACTCACTACAAATAAACCCAGGTGGAAAATACAAAGTTGTTATACTGCTAAGTATGGTTTTGGTCTTTGCTGAAGACTACTAACATGTCATATTAAATGCTAAAAAATAATTCGTTATTCTATTTGACAATATGCATTTGAATGCTATGTACAATTTGGATAATAATGAGGAAGGTGTAACATTTGAATTAAGCAGCGTGGAATGGTTGATGCCACATATTGAAATTAACACTCGTGAATGTGTAAAGTTTTAAAAATTTATCGAAAAAGGGAAGAATCTAGATATTCTCTTCAGATGGTGGGCTTTAGAGGGTTTTCCAACTTTGCTGACATCACAAAAAGTAATTTGGAATGTGAAATAACATTTTTTGTCAGAAAAACCGAGATATATCGTTATTTGTTTTCAAACAAATCTACAAAACAATTTAAAAGCAGATAGATCAGTATTCGATAATTGTGATATGAAAAATATTAAATTATATCCAAACCATCAAGCTTACCCCTATATGGATTTAAATATGAACTTTAAAAATGGGGAATTCCTTATTAGATACAATATGTACTCAAAGTTTCAGGAAATGTATCATATCAAAATCAATTCACCGATCCTAGAACCCGAAACATTTAAAACCAGGGGAGCGTTATCTGTATTTGATGTGAGCAAGCAAGACCACACAATTACAAATAGATGATTGATTCATGAATTGAAATAATTGCAAATACACCAATTCCAGCAAATACACAAGCTTACACTCTGATAATTTACAATAGATTAGTGAGTTGCAATGTAAGAGACAAGTTGGTGAAAATATTCAATTGAGTCAGTAGGCAACAAACCACGGCTATGGCGAGATGTTTTTGCAATGTGCAAAAATTTCAGTCTGCAGAAAAAAAATGTATCATTAAAGAATTAGCTATCACTGATATGGAATAACATACAACTGTATTCAGCTTCAAATCACCGTTTGACTGTAAATATGTATCTCCCAAATACAAGGAAACCAATAGATAGGTTAGTAAGCATCACTATGGTTTAACCTGGGAAAGTGGTTGCTTAGAGTATGAGAATACAGAAGCTATTTACAAAGATTATCTAAATAATTGTGGAATATATTTAGATGGAGTTGAGCAAAAATGCAGTTTAGAAATTGTGTATAGTGGGAAAGTAATAGATATTCAAAAAGAATACAATTGTCCCTCGTTCAAACGATTACGTAAAACATACAGATCTAATTCGACATTCTTCTCTGCAGAGAAAAACTCAAAATTATTGTTAAGTTGGGCAATGATGACTGATTGAGATGAAACAGACTCTTATGATTCTCCTCCCGAATCATCTGTGCTTATTATTCGAGTCATATGACATTATTTGGAATGAGTGTAATTTAATATAAAAAGTTTTTGCTTCTATGATATCCAGTAGTTGTAAAGATGGATGAACAAAGACAGCAAAATCACATGCTCGTGCATACAGAAATCAAAATGTAAAGTGAAAATTAGCAAGTTATTAGCACATTGGCACAAACCATTTCGACTTTGTCTTTCTTCCACCTAACTACCATTTACGTGTCTGTCATCCCTGGAAACTCAAGTGTGAATTACTCTTGTATGTTTAACGGAATAATACACCATTTTGGAGAGATATGCAATGGACTGTTTCATTTCAAAAATATCCAATGTCCCTTAGAGGTTGAAAAATGTATTTATTTAATATATTGTCCACATCGGAAAAAAATGTCCTGTATACCATATGTGCCTGAATACAAGTCTACCAGTGAACATCGAAGACGTGTATTAGCACTTTTATGAAACTTTTTGTGATTTACCGGAATGTATAATATTTCATGCACCTGAATACACTAAAAATTATAACAATCAAACAGATGAAAATACAATAAATATTGTCAAAGGGAAGATATGATGTAAATTTTTTTTTAAGTTGATGAGAAAATGTATTATGTAACAAAGTGTATCGAAATTAATGGTTTGGAACTATTTCTTTTCTGTTTTACTAACTTTAAAAATGCATGAATTGTTATATTCCCATATTCTGCCAATCAAAATGTGTTTGCACATAAAGCTTTAGTAATTTGAAAGCAATTTAATAAATAAAACTCTTTAAAAATACATTCTAAGTTTCAGACTTTTATGTTTACAAATGTAGGTTTATCACCTTCTACAATTCAGACGTATTTTGTTCAAAACGAATAATGTAATCGAATTGCACCCGGCATTTGCCTATAACTACCTATAAAAGGCATATGCTTTGCAGTTTCATTCTAATCTGTAAATAATACAGAAGTAATTATGTCTTTGCTGTGTCGCTTCGGTCAAAAATCCTTTACAGCTTTGTGGAACTTGCAATTACATGAAAGAAACAGCTGGGGAATGAAATATTTAAAAAATTAGGTTTAGTGTGAATTCTGCCAGAAAATATTTTCTCGGAAGGATTATTTGAATAAACATTATAAATTTTGCAACACTGGTTCTTCTCCTCCTCTTCCTCCTCAACCACTCATAGCATCACTGAGTTCACAACCAGCACCACAAAAACCATCACAGTAGTTCCACACTTAAAATTTTCAGCTTCAGTTACTGCAAAGCACTTAACATTTCCAGCTCCACCCACTGAATTACCTCCATAAATTCGGTATGTTAATTCAAGGATAAAAGGTAATTTTATTTCCATGTCTCCAGCTTCAGTGAAAAGTTCATCATCCAATCTAAGAAACAAGATACTGGTTAGTGCGTTCGCCGGCAGGCTAACTGATGCAGATATAGTTAACGATAGGTTTGACAGTGATGCAGACTTTCCTAGTTTTTTCTAGAGGTGTAAAGTCACCTTAATAACCCTAATAATGGCATCACCCCGACCTATTAGAATAAGTATAACAGTAACCTGTAAGTATTTGAAATCCCTTACGGCCGAGGAAGACGCTACGCTAACCTTTCTATTTTCAAAGCAAAGCACTCCCTGTCCTCCATTCATCCGATGTTGGTGAACTTTATGACAATAACATAGTCCCCTACTTAATAACCAGACTTGAGGAGTTCAGTGTGTGTGGAAGCGGGTGGACTTTACAACTGATATCAAAAATGGATGTACATGTGAATCAATACCGGCCGTTCACCAATGGTGGTAAATAATCCAATTTTATAAGCGAAAGGAAGACTTGTAATCTGACACTGCTTCATTACTCGCCTCGCTTCACCCTCATCAGCTCTCAAGACCACCGTTTTCGAGAGCCGCTCAAATCTCTTCACTCACTCCGATGCACAGATAAAATTTCTTTTTTTGCTGCAAGGTTTTAATACAATTGGAAATCCATAAATTTATCCTGTTATACAAAACCCAGAATGTGTGTAGAGCTTCATATCAGTACGATTTGTATGTACAATTTCCTCCGGAAACTTTAAAATTCATTCAGTCGGCTGGTGTATCCCTGTCTACATTTTTTTTCCCGCAAGCCTACACTGAATACCATTATAAATTCAGCCCCGCAATACCGCCAATGGGGTATTTAAATGACATAATAGCATCTATGAGTCAATTAAACTGTTAGCCATATCAAGAGTGGACCAATCAACTGACATATAATGTCTTAAAATAACAAATCTGAAATTCTAACAACCAACATCTCATCTAGAATCCACTGTGAATAATAACTCCACACAGATTTAAGAGCAATAAGTAAGTCTTCCTGCAACATCAACCAAATGTCAGCAACCTCGTTCCCAGAAAAGAAGATTTAGTGTTTTTTTCCGGTATATAAATAAATATTTTATAGAATAATGTGATTTTTTGTATGTATAAATAAATATTTTTAAGAAATGTGTGATTTTAGTTTACGTAAATAAATATTGTGTTTGTTGGAAAAATGGGATATATTAAAAATTTATTTCAAAGTGAATGTGTGTTTGATTTATTTCCAAACTGTAGCCCTGGAATTTAATAATCATATATTTTAGAGAAATGAGTGCGTCAACATTATCGTAAAAATATATTTTATTACTTTATCCATCAGGGGTCGTAGCTTTGTTTGTGTGAAGAACATTTATATATTTGAGAGGGTTACTTTTTTTTTTGGATGTGAACCAAATGCGTACTTTTTCCTTCAGTCGGTTTAACGACTGTGTTCGCAATAGTTGACGAATCACTTTGTCAGAGCGTTTTCCATAACAGCGAACACTACTGTCTCGCTGTGAAATCAGTTGACATGAATATCACCTAAAAATGGCGAAATCGTTAATATTTAACCAAGTAGAATATGGAGATTCGCAATGAGTTAACGATTTTGCGTATTAACAGAAAACAAGACAAAATAAATAATTTACTTATAGTAAACGAGTTTTAAAGACAAGTGTAAAATACAGTTAATTGGTATTAACACACACTGATGGTTTTCACGGGATATTTAAAACACCTAGAAATGTTATTTACTCAATATCTGAATTTATTGTGTAAATCAGTTAATTTAGTGTTTATTCAGAAAGAAAACATTTAACACTTTGCGTGAAGCTTGTAGGATTCCTACCTATAGCTGGAATGGCTTCAGCATATGCATAAAGCATTGCTAGCAGCCCTTCTCCCAAGCAAGATTTCAGCTGGTCGTTTGAAGACAGTTCGCCAGGCTCTCGCATTCCCCGTTGACAAAGGACGAAAATTGTCTTCCATTGGCTAGCGGTCTGTTACAGGGTTGGAAAGACGGCAAAGTCATGTCACACTACAGCGGTGACCCATCCTGTTTACGAACTCGCAATGACACCGTGCATCGCCTGACTGTGGCTAGGCGATGCACCGTGCATCGCCTAGCCACAAGTCTTGCTAGGTGACATCATCTATCTATCCAGGGTCACACCTCGCTCGCAGTCTTCGTAACAGTATTTTTCGAATTTTTAAATAATCATTTGAATTCAGTTTCTCTAGTAGTGTTAATTATGGGAGTCACTAAGATTTTATTTCGATAACTTATAGTGTAGAAATATTTTTTTAGTAATTTTGAAGGTTGCACACATCTATTATTCCTTTTAAATAATACGTATCTCATTCGGCTAGGATTCGGAGTTTTTGTTAGAATTATTTCGGATCGATAAACTGTGTTTGTGATAAGTAATTGATTTCATCGTTTTTCTTCGAGGGACTCTGTATACTTAAATCATTCGGTTTTCATCGTGATTATATTTTCTTATTAAGTATCTGCGATTTCCATTTTTAACTTAACATTTGTCATAATTAATCCGAGATACCGTCGGCTTCAAGACGAGCCTCATGCTAACCTTCAACGGAAAGTTTTATTGCTTGTTAAAAGTGAATTATTTTAAAATACGGTTTCTTATGATACGAACTTTTATTCGCAGTGGTAAACCAGTTCTCTGGATATGTCGTTAAATAATGTGAGTGAATTATTTTATTTTCCCAGGGAACTGAAATTGTGAATTTCAAACATGGCAGTAGGGTGTCTTTTTTTAAAATTTAAAGTGAAACATTTAAAGTTCAGGAACACGTGATTAAATTGTTAATGGATAATAACTCATTAATAGTAGCTTGGTAGATTTTCTGGTAGTTGTAACTTTCAACTCAGTTACTTGTCAGCCTCCGAACGTGCTCCACGCATATAAGCAGTCGTACGTCATAGCATCCACTTGTTCTTCAAGTGACCTCCAAAGTTGACAGAGGTGCGATTTAGGGGAGCTCCTGGAGCCATTTCATAATGTGTTTTTCTGAACTCGGTCTACGAAAATCCCTAACAGTTTAAAAATGCCATTTGTGTTAACAATTGCAATTAATTTCATAAACATAAAAAAAAAAAATTCCTTCATTTACGAGTTTTTGCCGTAATTTAAACACTGTTGTCTATCGGCCGCGCTATACATATCTACTCACAGCTCGACATAAGTGCCACTCATTCATCGAACAGACTTACTTTAATATAATTTCAGGTACGTGATTATGTCTGGTTTAAATCGTAACATATCATTACCCAGGCTAAATCGTGTTAAATTGTTAATGCATTATTTATTCATACTGACTAGCTGGATTTCGTATACTGAGTTTGTACTTGTCGACTTCAGATGTAATTTACGTAGTTAAAATTCTTTCTTGTGTAAATTATATTTCTTAGCTCGAGACTCACGTTACGTTTAAGATTCACGTAATTCCACTTATTATTCATGCAGTTGTTTGAAAATTTCCGATTCGATGTGTGTAATTTATTCATACATATAACACTCTGAAATTCTCTAACGTTTAATTGGATCCCGAAAACAAATCGTTTAACATGTAAATCGCATCTTTCAAAGTCGCCTACCTACCGTCTACGAGCAATATCCCACCAAAACATAACATTTACACTTAGGCCACTCTTAGAAATCGATTAAACACTGAAATTCTCTCGTGTGTTAAATATATTCTTAAAAATCGCCTATGTACCACCAAAGTCCCTCCAAACACATCAAATTTAGAAAAAAAATAGAAAAAATTAGCCTTGGCACACTCTTGCGCTCAACTCTACACCTATATAAGATATTGCAACCCATCACTATGGTTAGTCACCTCCAGAACACCACACCGTCAACATAGTACAGAGCTCCTGCTACCCCCACCCAAAAAGAGAGAAAAAATGGGTCTAATTAAAAATTAATCCTTTCAATCTTTTTAACATTTTCAATCAATTCAACCCTCTCAATCAAATTTAACCCTTTCTGATTAACCATTTAATGTTTTATTAATCCTTTCAATAAATCTAACTACCCCTTGATATAAATTTAACCCTTTCAATCAATCAATGGTGGCCTAGGCCTTACTACTCACGTCTTACCGTTGAATTAAAATTGTCAGGTAAACATTTGTTAACGTAAAATTAGTTTATTTTCTTTCTGTTTTTAACACATTGTTACGAATTAGCTTTCAAGCCAATCCATACCTGAAAGGGGCTATGGGCGTACCTAAATAATTAGCCATGATTAGGTAGAGCACTGCAGTATAAGAAGGGGTTTATTGAACATAAGGATTATACAATAACTATTTACGCGACTATTAATCGGGGGAGCTTAAATGGAATACCAAGATGCTTATTAAATATTACAATTTTTATTACCACACGCCACTACTATTACAATCTAATTATTCACGTTGCCGGGGGCTTAATCTAGGAGGCGGTTAACGACGGCCGGACATACCCATCTCCATGCCTTCTTGTTCCGACGGCCCGACGGCAAAAGACGCCGCGCCCAGTATTACGTTGGCCTACACCAGGCGTGTTGTTTAATATTTTCGGCCCCGTTCACTGGCTGGTGGAGGGGGGTTTCTGCAACTGTATTTTGCAAGGTGTTGTTACATTCACGCTCGAGCTCTGATTCAAAGTTTGAAGGTGTGATCAGGCAGGTCTTTCAGCTAATGCCTGGCCTCTCCATTACAACGTGTAAGTGTACGAATGAGCAGATTTGTAAAAATATTTAGTTTTCTAATAATTTCTTTTTATTGCACTTGACCGACGCATGAATAAGATTACCAGGCCTATGGCAATGTTAAATTTACACATGACGGAAGAACACGCAAAGTGCATGCAATTAGATCTTAAGCATGGTTTCCGAAAGTGCTCAGTTTACCGTGAACAGCCTATAAACACTTTTTTTTTGGCAAACTAGTTCCCAAACAGTTTGTCTGTACAGTGATGAACAATTTTTGATTTATGTGATTCCTACTTCCTGAAGCAGTTCGCGGCATTATTATTGTTGCAAATTATTTCATTTCTGAAATCGAATTTGGTTAGGGCTGCTTTGTAAGCCCTACAGACGTTTGCCTTAAAAAAATATATATTTTCTACGAGTTTTCTCACTTAAAAGCCCTTTCACAAGATCAAATATTTATTGACTTCAATTACTTGAATTCAATAAATATTAAACTAAAAATTCACTTCATTTTCTTTTCAGTGAATTGCATTCAATTTGCTTTCAAGTCTCCAAGTGAAAATTTATCACAGTCTTTTTAATGAATCCATTAAAAAAAATATCAAAACTGAATTTTTAGAAGTATCTACGACTCATGCATGACATGAAAATAGTCTGTTAAAACCACAACAAATTATCTTTACATTATTGTTCATTTTCCTTTTTAAAAAAATGCGTGCTTGTTTTGCAACAACTTTACCTGAGTGC
Organism: Dryococelus australis; assembly: GCA_029891345.1. NCBI lineage: Eukaryota > Metazoa > Arthropoda > Insecta > Phasmatodea > Phasmatidae > Dryococelus > Dryococelus australis. The sequence goes on from CM057006.1 coordinate 32,267,173, forward strand.
ACACATGCATTATTATGAGATTACTTCCATTAATACTGGCAGAAAAGCTGTGAAAAGCGATTGAAACTTTGGATTCACGGAAATGAAAGAGAAATTAGCCGCAATTATGACGTCATATAGCGTTAAATGAATTGAATTCAATAAAAATTGAAGGTAACTGCGAAGAAAACTTTGATCGTGTGAAACGACCTATAACTGATACAAACAGACGTTAGCCCTAAAGGCGCTTGTCATAACGCATGGATTATAAATTAAATTTTCCTATGTTATTTAACTATGACCCCTATATTTCTTGAACCTCGCTACACCAACTCACTTGTAACAGTACAATATGCAGACAATTACCACGATAAAAACGTTTAAACACATTGAGATCTGCACACATTTACTGCCAGGTGAGAAAAATTAGAAGTGAGTCACCTATATCCCCTACCGGAAGAACACCAGCTCTGTTGGTGTCTGTGTTAGAACTCACCATCGTCTTATTGGTCCATACCACACAGGAAACTACCCTGTATTTTACACTGTTCATTATTGGCCGGTCATCAACCAATGGAGAGCCGTGCTGATATTGGCCCAATCAGATGTCTTTTATCGTATAAAATGTTTTAGAGTCAATCATGCTCCTTTGAGTGGCTATAAAAAATAAATTCTAATTGTTACTGGGCTGTCGTGTTCTTGTGAGGTAGTGTAAAACACTAGCCGAACGAAGATTGCACATTGATGCGAGTTTTGTTCTGAACAATAACGAAATTTTCAAATTAGCTTTGCTCGAGTGTAGCTCGAGCAAAGTCTACAAAATGTTAAAGTAGAATATTAATTGATCGGTTAGCTGCCAGGGGAGCGAGAAAACCTGCGTGCTCCCATCCTCAGTAAAAACAATAATAATATTCCATTGAAATTTTTTTGTGGCGTACGATGGTTCTGGCGATGCAGCATCCTCCGAAGAACATCGTTTTGTTCTTGCATTTGCGCAAGGGCTGGGGTTCTTTTAGATGTCGCTACGTCGTTGGGACCGGCGGACAAGACAAAAGACAGGCGGGCGCGCGCGCTCGGATACGAATGCCCACGTGGATGTATGGAGTCCTGTAATTCTAAACTTGTCGGTCGCGCACTGCGCTCTAAAGAGCACACTCGCGCCTGCTGTCAAGGGCTCTATGCAATCCTCATCCCAGCGGCCTGATGTTTACTGTGAAACTTGAAACCACTTTGACCTTTTTTTTTTTTGTCGGCATGGAATGTGCAAGAGACATTCGTGTTCTATAGGAACTTCGGCAACCTTCGAATATGATCGGGGTCCTTTCGCCCGACGCAAACAAACAACTTCAGCTATCCTATGGGTAGGGGTAGGAACATTTCTCGAGTTCATTTCAGGACAAGGTAAGCGTCAAACGTGTGCACACTGAAGTTTGCTCTCCAATTGGATCGCAGTTTATTGAACACGCCCTTGACGACTCTGAGCCAATAGCAGACTGGGAAGGAAACAGGTGGCGAAACCCATACTACCAGGTGTGACGTAACACTGGCTGCTCTCTCGGGAATCAACCAACGAGCAAACAAAGGAGGCTCTAGTATATACAGGACTGTGGAGTCTAGACTACGAGTCATTGAACTCGCGAATTTTTCCTATCCCTACCTATGGGTTAGATTAAAATTTAAAAAAATACTCATCAATCTTGTGCAACATGCAAGTTTGGAATGTAAGGATCACCCCCCCCCCTCCCCCTGCAAACAAAACCAACCGTGATACATCAGATCGTAGGTTAGCTTAGGTGGTTCTGTTCGGATACAACATAGAAAGTGTTTTTTTTGGGAAAAGGGGAAGAAAATATTCCACAATTGCCCTTCTGCCTAAACTTGTACCTTCTTTATGCTTAAATTCTTAGTTGCTGCACTTTCGTCACCACGAGATAATTATTTGTAAGCATATCACCGTGCATGGCCTAAATGGTCATGTGTTTCCTTTCTTCTCTTTTTTATAACTGAATTTCATAAATGTATAAATATGTACTGAATTTATGTTGTTTTTTTTTAATGCGTGTGTACATACTGTTATGAAGTTACAAGGCCTCAGGTGGATGACCTGCCTGATCACACCCTCGAACACTGAACCAGGGCACGAGCGTGATTGCAACAACATTGCGCCCCGTATGGACCAACGTAACACTTGGAGCTGCCTATTTTGTCGTTGGAGCAGCGGACCAAGAAGATGTGGAGATGGGTATGTCCGGTCGTCGTTAACCGCCTCCTAGAATCAGCCTCTGGCAACATAAACAAGGTGGCGACTTTCCAATTGAATTGCAATGGTAGTGGCGTGCGCTAATAAAACTTTTATGATTAATTAGCATCTTGGTATTCCTTTTAAGCTCCCCCGATCAATAGTCATGTAAATAATTATTGTTTAATCCTTATGTTCAATAAACACCATCTTATTAAGTTGTGCTCCACCTAATCATGACTCATTATTTAGTTACACCCATAGCTCCTTTCTGTTATGATTTGACTTAAGACCTAATTCGTACTAACAATACGACGATTTAGTAGTTGCATAATGTGTTATATTTATGTCGCGTTTGAAATAATATCACATTTTTTAGTGTATATAGTCTACAGGTGTCTATGGAGACTTTAAAGTATTAACGAGTTTTTATATTTATTAATTAATGGGATGGGGGAAAAATATGTTTTGTTATTTTGGAAGCTAGAAGAGCTTTGGCCTCACAACCATTTTTAATATAGAAATTTTTACAAAATATCGGAAAGGCGGAAAAAAACTGCAATACTGGCATCTCGTATCGAGACACTACGGTAACCTAGTACCTCCTGAGAGGGAAAACGTGGGAATGGTTGGGAAAGATTTGCGCGGCTCCTAACGTCGAAGTCTTGAGAACCGATGAGGGCGAGGTGAGTTGTATACGGAGCAGCGCCGGAATGCGACGACGGGGGAAAACAGGAGATCCCCGAGAAAAACCGCCGACCAGCGGCGTTGTCCAGTATGATTCCCACATGTGAAAATCCAGGAGAGACCCCGCTGGTAGTCGAGCTTGGTTCACCCAGGTGGGGGGCGAGTAGTCTAACCACTACACCACCGCGGCCCCTAGCAATGGGAGGATTATTGCAATATGTGGTCGTTTCTGGGGCGTACACAAGGAAAAGCTGAAGGGATGGCAGCCCCCACCAATAATAGTCAAAATATAAATTAATGGAATTTTGGAAATTTACGTAAATATAATATACTTAAAATTATAAAATAAAAATTTATATAAAGAATTGAAATAACTTTCCCTTAAGTGTACAGTTGATATTAAAATACATTTAACATTGGGGACAGGTATTTTTCCTATTCTGAAAGTTCTCATTTTGGAAATAAAGGATCGGTCCCCCTTTACCTTTTCAGACCCACTTTAATTTACTGTTCCAGGTGTTGCAAACGAAATATTTATGATGCGTGCTGTACTTAAGTCGACACAACACTTGTTTCGTTACCACAGCCAATGAGCTGTAGGCTGTATGTTGGGCTACAATCTTATGAACCAATTACCATCTAGACCAGTAAGAACGTTTGCGAATCATATACCCACAGGTAAAATCATTGGTCGCTGTGCTCCGCAGTGTGCAGCAGAGGAGAAAAGTTATATTCACGTTCACAATGTACACAATTCTGTACACTGGGTATGAATGGGTTAAATTGAAATCCTGTGATGGTAACTCGTTTCGACAATCGGGAACGTATCTGTGATACTTCCTAATTAAGATGTAAAGCATGCCAAGAGACGAAGGTGCATGTCTTCCGAGATAACTGCCGCATTAATGCGTTTTTTTGTGTATTTATAGCTGAAACGCAATGTTACACTTGTTTTCCACAAGAAAACGCAACGAAATTTAGGTTAGCGAGCAAATTGATAAATGCAATACGTGGGCGACGACTGTGAAGTCTTGTGCCGCGAAAGAGGTGCCATCGGTTCCCGGTTTATCGGTACCACCCGTGGAGCTGGATTATGGGGTAGTTTTAACGAACCCCTGAAGGGTCGTCTTGCGGTCCAGACCTACACGACGAAGGGGGGGGGGGGGAGAGGGTGGCGAGGAAGCGATCCGTCTGCGAGAAGACGACGTCCTTTATGGGAGGTGGCGCCACACAGCGGAAACTGGATGCTGCACTTGCCCCTCTCGAGATAGTCATCTGAATTAGGGTATCGGAGATGAAACGCTCCATCGTATACCCTCGCCATTCTTATCACGCCCCCCCCTTTTTTTTCCTCCCTCAGCTACTACTAATACTACTACTGCTAGCGTTCTCATCGGAGCCCCGCTTTTGTTGGCAATCACGCCGTATTGTGTTACCCTCCGCCCCGAAGACAGAGCTCGCCTTACAAAAGGTGTACGTGTGCAGACGCGCCGTTGAGCGTACGGGGGGGGGGGGGGGGGGGGAAGAAGACGAACCCTTTCCGTCTTTTGTTTCTGGAGACACGATGATCTGGCCTCCGGGGGCACCTTTGTTTCTTCCAGTCGCCGCGACGCGCTCCCAAACGCGTGTCTCCGACGACAAATGGACGGCGCATCACGGGAAAGCCCTTGCGAACGGGCGTCTTTATGCCAAGACGCATGTAAGCATCATCAGGATAGCCCTTGCAATGTGCCTGAATCAACCCCCCCCCCCCCCCCTCCGAGAAATTGGAAGTAGAGGGAAATGAGTGTTTCTGGAGCACCCTAGGCACTGCAGATCTGCTGGCCTTTCAACCGGCTGCCACGTTTAAACCCGTTTTAACTTGGAAAAATAACCTGGAAAGTCGTTGATTTTGAAGTAAATGGTGGATGATCTATGGTAACACTATAGCTGGTTTCTCCTTCTATGATTGGATGACCAAGTTCTTGACTTGGCTGAATTATTTGTAGGCAAATCACAAACTTTCTGCCAGAATCCTCATTGGCCCAGTTAAATGGGATTGTAGCTTCATACCTGATTGACGACAAATAAGAAAAGAAAACTGTCGGAAATGTGTAGAGTACGTTGAATCCTAGCAAACAGTCCTCTTTTCCCGCGATAAACCATCATATCTACCTATGGGTGCTACTTGTATGACAGTTTTTAGAGGGAGGTCCTAAATGTACAGAGATAGAGAATTCAAGGGAGATAAGTCCCTTTGAAAGCCAGAATTGTAGTGATTCGCTGGAGAGAGCGATAATAATAAAAATTAACCAACTTTAATTTAATGGAATGGACGAATTAGGAAGTACGAACTTGAGGTGGTGAGGTGAGACATTTACACATCTGGTAACAACGAGCTCTTGAGAGCCGATGAGGGTTTCATTGGACGCTGCACTGTAGACTAAGTCACATATCTACTTGACCTCCTTAAAAGGAATTGACCACTCCACAGCTGAACTTATATTATTGGCTAAAAGAGTTCCCCGAGGCATGCCGAACATATTTTTGGCCAATGGCTGAAGTCAGTCACACCCACTATCACGTGAAGTTCAGTCTGCCCTGAAATAACAATGCGAATTTAGCATGTCTCTATGTATACATTAAACAACTCTTTCTCTGCTGTAACCAATCACGTGCCGCAGAAAAGAAAGCGTTTTTTTTTGCAGCGATATGCATTCATTGACCTGGAGCGAAATCACATGCGGAACCACCATGTCAGCGTGGCGGCGTCTAACCAGCCGAGAGCTGATACAGCAGGACGGGTGCTCGCAATCGCTTAACAACAGCCCCGGAGACATAGGGGCTGACAAGAGAGCACGCGACAACAGATAGAACAGCCGCGTGCGAGATACGTAGCTTATCCGCACCTCGAGAGAGTGGCGCAGGTGAGAGCGCCGGACATATATTTTCCTCCCCTCGCCGATGCGGGACTGGTGAGTGCTTCCTGCCTGTTTTGCCGAATATCCAGTTTCCCATTAACCTCTGCTCGTATCAGGGTTTTACTGTTAGGTTCCCCACCCGGGGTACACCCTGCAGTATTCTCTTCATCTGTTTAACACTGTGAGGAGTATGCACGTATATATTCGGGGCTGCGTTTATATGGGAATTTCTTAGCCCTTGGAAACAAAACTCACACTTTTATAGTTTAACTAATTCACTGGACATTATCGGAATCTAAGTAAAACTTTATAACTAGCCAAAATTTCAATTTGTAAGAATAAATTTTATTTTTAAATATTTTCTAGAAACATGAAAAATTCGTGAGTTCAATGACTTGCAGGATAGATTCTATAGTCTTATGTACAAATTTGTCGATGTCAACTGTGGATTGGTTGACTGCTGTCACAGTGGAAGGCGACGATTGGGCCAGCTTTCTCCAGGAGGTGTCAAACACCATGTGGGCCAGTGGCTAATGGTATATAAACACTCATATTTTGAATCCTAACTTGTCCCAAAATGAATCCGCGAATTCTTCAGGTCTCTAATATTTTCTCAAATGAACACGATGGATTGTAAAACGTGTTACATCTATCGTGAGACAGTAATTGGTACACAGTCAACACTAAGCGTGTCCGGTGTAGCCAGGACCAATAGGACAATGGCAAGTGGAAAAGCGACAAAAACAACTTAAATTGCTGTAGTGAAGCATATAGGCAGCTCACTTCAACCTTTTCTTTAGTGTTTGTAAATTTACGCCATCCTCAAAGGGTTAATATACGGAACCTTTTGACACCGAGCACCTTGGGAGCTGATAAACTTTAAAGCCTGATACAGACGAACATCTTTTGTGAACAAGAAAGCGATGACCAAAAGGCGAACAAAGATGTGTACACCCTCTTTTATTCAAGTCACATGTACTGTAAAAACATGCCTATATAAGCAGCACATTGATTGTCTGCTGTCACAGCGGAAGGCGACGATTGGGCCAGCGTTCTCCAGGACACCGTGTGGACCAATGTCTAAAGTTTTATAAACGCACCTGTTTTGAACTCTAGCTTGTCCCAATATGAATCCGCGAATTTTTCAGGTCTCTATAAATTACACATCTTAGGCACTATGATCATATGATTCAGAAACTCGGTTGATAAGGATAAAAGTCCCATTAGTGATATATTTTTTAATCGTCAACAGGCATAACTATGACATTTTTTTTCGTGTGTTTTGATGCGTAACGAAACCTGTATTACAATACACAATGTTTTACTGCGACTTTATCTTTGTTATATTATTCCTTTTTTAATATCGTACATATCTGCTGTTGAAAAACATTCGTTTATACTCGCAATAGTTCAAATAATTGCAGGAAAAAATCCACTATTCACGCGAGTAATGACTTTTATAACACGACATAAACAATACGATAAGGTATAACATCTGAAATTTATGGAAAGTCTTACATAATTTCTTCCAATGTCCATGACACTAAACCACGCTTCATAAACAAACAGGTTTCACAGAGAGCGTAGATAAACGAATGCCGCAAATAAGCTCTACATGACTTATGATGTCTTGACTTGTTTCCGTGTATTTTCATTTGATCATAACACTTTTGAAAGCCCCGTCAATAAAAATAACAGTCAATAAATACATTTAATTGTGGCCTTTCACGTTAACTTCCGAGTTCCGTGGAATATTCACACTGTGTTTATTATTTACATGGCAATATTTATTTGAACATGTTGTTAAACGATAAAATATTACTGAAAGAAAAAAGTAACTAGGTCCACAAAAGTGCTCATTTTACCGTCAATAGCCTATAGCTAATAGTTACAAAAAGGCACATAGGGAAATAATTAGCATGATCCCCATTTCCCCAGGCTATTGTTATGTGTGTAACCGTACTTATAGCACGTAGACGCTACCATACGTGCACTGTTTCCAACGTGCTATCGACTGCGTAGTGGTAAATGTTCACACGATTCAATTTAGAAGCTTCCAAAAAATTCATTCATTCATATTTGTACGAAATACGGTTCCACTGGTAGACGTTACTTGGAAATACTTTTTCCGCGCCTAACAATTGCTAGACAACATATACTTTGCATAATAGCATGTCAAAATCACAATTAGTGAGTAATGATATTTCGAAGGCAATTTCGACGGCTCTTAACATCGAGGTCTTGAGAGCCGATGAGGGTGACTTATACGAGTATGGAGCAGTGCCGGAATGAAAGGGCGGGGGAAACACGCCGACCAACGATATCGTCCGGCACGATTCCCACATACGAAAATCCGGAGTGATCCGGCCGGGAATTGAGGCCGGATCACCTTGGTGGGAGGCGAGCAGGCTAACAACCACTCTGCCACCGTGGCCCCCTCACAATGTTAGTATTTTTGTAATGTACAAATTATAAAACCCTAATTCCTAGGCGAAATGAGATAATTTACATTGAAACACGACACTGTGAGTTACTTGGAGAAATAGTTGAAAACATATGAAATTTTATTTCCCGCTATAATCTGTGGAAATTTGAGGGGAAAATGGGGTGGGTTGTGTCGTCTACACGGCCGTAGGTATTGTTACGTGACAACGTCCATGTTTCGTTTAATTTCCTGAGTTATTGCAATCTATGTTGGTGCTTTTTGTCTTTGTGCTGATTGTGTCGTCGTTGTTTAGTCTAAGTGATGTGACGTGTAATGATGACGCGATCGCCTCGTCCGCATTTCGCTGCTGGGGAGAATTGTCAACATCTTCCTCATATAACTCCGGAATGGATTGAGGTAGCTGAGTCATCCTTTGAGTATAAGATTTGTCTTGTCGAGCACAATTAATGTTGTTTATAGAGTAATTTCGGATATTATGGAATACCACTTTGTTTTTCAAATATATAAAAACCATAATATTAAAGTTATGGCTAATGGCATTGTGCTAGTATGATACTTAGACTATTGTAAGTATAAGTAAGTAAGTATTAATAACGTTTTTGCAATTTAGATTTTTCCAAAAATCATAATTTCGGGGCAGTATTGAATAATATGGGTAATATGGAATGCAATGAATTTTCGATAAGTCTTCCCTTATACTGGCATATCCTCTACAGAAACTATAAAATTTGATAAATGTGTATTTTAAAAACAAATAAAAATAACGAAATGCCACAAAAAGATTAAAACAAGTGCCTTAATATGCTAAACATTAACTTTTAGTAGGCTTTAGAAAAACATATATCTACAAAAGTCACAGTCATAATGAATATTAAATTAAAGATAACTTATTTATTAACATATATTTTACAGAAATTATTCAAATTAGAAAATTGCAAATTAAGACAATAAATAACTGTCTAAAAAAAAAAAAAACGAGTCTTCGAATGCTAAATGCTAACGCTCAGTTGCCTACAGAAAATCATCTATTTGCAAAAGTCACAGACAAAGACAAGTGCTTCTGCTCCAGAGCAGTCAGTGTGTGCCCACAAGTCACACATTGTGCACTGGACCCACTCATCCCAGAGTGTATCCTCCGAGAACTTCTCCTGGAAAAAGATACACTTTGCATCTCCACTACTTGGTTTTTCTTTATGACCAGTCAAATCAAGATCAGAAGATTCATCGGAAATGTAGCCATGAGATTCATTGCTACTGGAACTAACTTCTTCAATGAATCGTTTTTTTCGGCTTAGATCTTGCTCGAACAGATATGGCCCAGGTCCAGCAGAAGAGGCAATATAAGTAGATTTTGTGATGTCTGGGCCATTTCTTGCATTCGTGTTCACGTGGCTCTTGGTTTTATTTCGGTAACATTATTTTCTCTTCTTATCGCTCTTCTTCTCAATCTCCGTTTTATTCTTCTCGTTGTCATTTTGGCTATGCTTCGCAAGTGCATCTTCAAGTTTTGTTTTGTAAGGCGAATCAGTGATTACTTCAGCAATCGTTCTTTTTTGACCAGTGTTGGAAGATGTAGCTTTGCTCACTGTAACTGGAGAAATGTCCTTGGGCAGAATCTTGGTTTCAATTCCTGAAGATGAGGGAGCAGGGCATTGAGCAATTGAACGGGAATCTCCTGAATGTTCAGATATCTGAGACTCACCGTGTGATGCAGGGCTAGACCTACCATCACATTCTAAGTCTTCGACTCCAATCAAAACTCGCACCTCTCTCTCTCTCTCTCTCTCTCTCTCTCTCTCTCTCTCTCTCTCTCCTCTCTCTCTCTCTCTCTGTTTCTTCTTTGTCCTGATATATCCCTCTTGCTCGAAATCCATTGACAGTGATCTCTCCAGTTTGGACTTTCAGGTATGACCTCCCAAAGAGTTCTGTAATGTCGTAAGGCTTCATGGGAATTTAACTATGCCTTATGAACTGACGAAACTCTTCATCGCAGTACACTTTCAGGGGCCCCATAAATATTTTGTCTAACGGCTGTATCTTGCGTGTACAGTGTGGGGGCAAACCCACAGTTAGTATGTGATTTTCCCGTGCCAATCTGATGACTTCTATGTACATTGTGTGACTGTAGCGTCCGTCTATGATCAAGAGGATGGGTGACTCTTTTGATGGCTTTGTATGTGTTATGAAATGTTCAAACCAATTGGGCTAAAATATTTGTCTGGACCCACCCTGATGGGTGGCAAACTCCAACATCTCCAGGAGGGGCCCCTTTCATCAACACTTGGGTTATATTTGTCCTGACAAATATCATGTATGGCGGCACAAAATCCCCAGCTGCACTCATGCATACAATGATCGTTACAGGTGAACCTCGTTCAGCCGAGGTCAGATTGACAATATGGCGCGTTTCCTTTGAGTCCCAGCACTTCAGGTAACCTGTTATGCACAATCGACAGACTCCTCTCGTCTACATTGTATACACTCGATGTGCTGGGTATGGGTGCTCATTAAAGCAGAGCTCCAACAAATCAAAACATATTTCCACTGCTTCCTTGGTAAATCCCATAGCCCTTGCAAATGATGTACCTGTTGGCTTTCTTATTGACCGGGTATCTTTATGTCTTCTAAGGAAACCATAGAGCCAGTCTTTACCAGCTTCTCTTGAGTTACCAAAGGCTTCTTAATATTGTTTATTTTAGCAAGTTGTTATGTAATATCTCTTACATTTCTTCTGGTTAAGCCATAACATTTTTGATTCCATCCCTATTACATAACTAACTAATTCACTCTCTAATTCTACAGAAAAACTGGCTTACGGCCTATTTCCTGGAACACTGCAAACTCAGCCCTCTCTGGCGAGACGAAATAGAGTGGTCCTTGGCACATCACGTTCCTTGGCAGCTTTTAGGTACCCCATTCTCTTCTCACGAACTAAGGTAATTGCTTTGGCCATTGTCCTCGTATCCCGGTTCCTCCGTTTCTTCATTCGGGGATCTTTCATGTTTGCCATTTCTACAACCGAACAAATTGTAATAATCATTTGTGTTCGCGCTGCTAATATTTTTTTTGGGTCAAAAAAGGGCACATTTTAAAAAAAGTTTTATGTTACATAGTCCCGATTTTACTTGCTACTAACTTACAATTAATAATGTTAAGTTCTTTAATTGAAAACAATTTATTTTAATTGTAATTGATTTTAGAAAAATATTAAATAACAAATATTTTCAAGTAGACACTACTAAAAGATGTTAACGCATTAAATGCAAGTCTGCATTTAATAAGTGGCGGTAGCAACTAAAAATATTGGGGCACCCATGTAATTTTTAATAGATGACTCCCATTACATTATTTACTTTTTAACAGTAGTTTTGCACAAGATGTTATCTCTACACACAGTTTACAAAACAATTTTCACTACCGTATTGCGAGCCACATAATAGTTTACGACATATTTTTAATTATAATAATAAGCGCCCAGTAAAGAAACAAATGTGCGGGTATTATGAAATACCTCGCAAAATGGAGGGTAACTTGGAATACCAACTATTACATATTACCCGCATTAGCCATTTTGAAGATAACAAAGTGGCAGCTATAACCAAGTGCCGTAATACGCTTGAGAAGTGTGTGAAACAATAGTTCGATAGTTCAATTTTGCATACACTACAACAGCAGTAAAATTAAAACTAATCTAATATGTTTTGTGCTTAGAGATAAGCTCATCTGCACAATATTCGTGTTCTGTGGTAAAAACAAAACAGGCGCTGTGCAGTACAACGTAGCTTCAACCAACATGGCGTCTCAGCAGTTGAAATGGTGTTCGAAAGAGCAGTAGTTCCACTTGTGTCCGCAAGGTTGCGACTCTTTGTCAGCCGAGAAACAGCAGTATTACGAATTATCCGACTATTCCATAATACCCGAGGTTACTCTATCTTTAGTGTCCTTTTCGCTTAATTCGTAATTTTTAACTATTTTGTTTTGTAATCTGCAAAGAAAATGATTATTGGTTAGAAATTCACTTTGTGTGGTTATTACTTATGGTTCTTGGTTACGTTTTTAGTTTCTCTTTTTTCTTTACGCACGAACTGACCCCCAGAATTTCTCAGATCGGATGAGCCGTTCCGGTCCCTACAGCGGTCTGAATCATACTAAACCGCTCGAAATCGGAGGTTCGAAGCTTGGCTGCCATCGCGACCTGATGACGTCAGAACGATACGTTTGCGTGTGAAGCACGAAGCCAAAAGATCGACCTTAGCTACATCGTACATTTACATTTAACGTGCTGCTCATTCTCAACCAGTAATTGCCACGGACCAGAGAGCAAACTTCCGTGACCCTCACTTTCTGGACATAAGGGGCTGAGTTGTAAGTCGTCACGTCAAAACTAACATTACGAAGGCGTTACGCGCCTTACAAGGCGGCGATGAAAATTGTTTAAAATGCAGGATCAACATGCCGCAAGCTAAAGGAGTATAGCGGGGGAGAGAGAAAGCGATAGCTACTGTGGAATTGCTGTCCGTGGCAGCGACATTCGTAGGACGTGCCAAATCAGTCGTCGCTGTAGAGTGAATATGGAGAGTAGAGTGAACGCGCTACCTGCGCGTAACCATTCTCAGTGTCCAAGCACTCAACTGCTTTCCTGCCAATAGGACTATTTCAACACATTCAGACGCGGTGTACACATTTGTGTACACAACGCACTTGTAAAAGCTGTTCACAATAAAGTGAGCACTTTTGAAATCAACCTGATAAAGAAATACTGCTCCCACCTGAAAATATTTTAACGGGCGCACTGCGTGACACGCGCCCCTGTAAAGTTGGTAACGTTTCAGGGAAAGTAGTTCCATGTCTTAACGTCGGATAAAAAGAGTTAGGCAACAATTTGTAATAACTTAGATTATTTCTTTCGCTTTCTGTTTTTTTTTTTAATGCAGCGAACTGTAATAACGAGCAGATTTGTAAAATATTTACTCTCTTAATAATTTCACAGTTTCACTCGATGACGCATGAATAAAGCAATAAGGTCCAAGGCAGTGTTAATTTTATATCAGGTGGAAGAATACACAATGGGCATACAAGTAGATGCTAATCAGGGCTATTAAAATTTCTGATTTTACCGTGAACAGCCTATAGGTAATGTATGGTCTTTACTGCACAATTCCAAAAGCAATGACCTATGATCTTACCTGTGGGTAAATGATTCGCAAACCATCTTGCTGGTCTAGGTCATAATTGGTTCACACATCTGTAACAGAACATAAAATCTACGGCCCACTGGCTGTGGCAGTTAAACCAGTGTTGTGCGGACTTAAGTACAGCACGCTCCATAAATTTTGTCTTTGCAGCACCTGAAACTGCAAATTAAGGTTATGTCTGAAAGTGATAAACTATATGACGAATGGGATTTGCGTTTAAAACCCTGTTTAGTGAACAAATGCTTTGAAATGTACTGTAACCAATTTTCAATTAAGTTTGATCAAATTCAAATTGGTGGAATTATGTTATTCATATGAAAAGGCCCGTGTTTTGAAAATTAAGATTCAAACAAACGCGTTCATCATCACGGTTGACCACGTGACTTGGCAGTTGTATTGGTTAGGAGTGGGTGAGTGAAGAGATTTGGGTGGCTATTAACATCGATGTCTTGATAGCCGATGAGGTTGACTGAGGTGAGTATGGAGCAGCGCTGGAGGGGGGGCGGGAGAAACGGGAGATCTCCGAGAAAACCCACCGACCAACGGCATCGTCCGGCACGATTCCCACATGCGAGAATCCGGAGTGATCCGGCCGGGGATTGAACCCGGATCGCCTTGGTTGGAGGCAAGTAGGCTAACCGCTCAGCCACCGCGGCCCCTATTGGTTAGGAGTATGTCAATGTTAGGTACATGCGCAGAAGAAGAAAAATCGGCCCGCCTCTTCTTTAGCCTCTGGTCGCCGTCCGCCGCCGAGTACAAGGAGATAAATTTTTGGTAGCGATGAATCCTCTCAAGTCTCGAGGCAGCTACAGGAGAATAATCCCGCCTATAGGCTCTTAACGGTAAAATGAGCACTTTTGGAAGACCTGCTTATGGCTATTGGTGCATGAAAGCAGTATATTTATATAATTTGTGTCATAACTTGTTTCACAGCGGATTTTTCAAAATTTCTGGCATCTTAAGACGTAAATAACTTTTAACATCTTCTCACGTTGTTAGATATTCATTGCCGTCATTATTCTCGGAGCACCAATGGAAGACAAGAAAGAATATTTGTTTTCTTATCTGCATTCAGTGCTCTGAGAATAATAACGGCAGTGAATATCTAACAACGTAGGCCAGTGCTAAAATTTGTTATTTACGTCTTTAGATGCCAGAAATTTTGAAAAATCCGCTATGAAATAATTTATGACAAATTATATAAATATACTGCTTTCATGCATCAATGACATTAAGATTTACTTACATGTACATTGTGTAGTCTTTCGCGTTATGTAAAATATACATTGTCATGGGCCTCGTCACTATATTCATGCATTGATCAAGCGAAACTTTAAAATTATTAAAAAAGTAAATATTTTACAAATCTGCTCATTTTTACATTCCGATGCATTAAAAAAAAAAACAGAAAGCGAAATAAATCATTTACGCCGTCACAAATGGTTATATAACACTTTTTATTCGACGTTAAGATATGGAACTACTTTCCCTCCATCGTTACCAACTTTACTGGGCGCACGTCACTCAGCGCGCCCATTAAAATAAACGCAGGTAGGAGCAGTGACTTTTTTCTAACGTTGATTTCAAAAATGCTCACATTATCGTGAACAGCGTTTACCTTGTTACGGGGGAAGCAATTTCAGTTCTCGTGTTTGGTGTTTCGCGTGTTAGCAACACTGCTCGCGGGGGGGGGGGGGGGGGGGGGATGATAAACCCGTCCGACGGCCAACCGAGCGGCAAACGCCTGGGGCCCGCAAAGGAAAACGCGAGAGGCTTAAAGCGACGTTTCGCGTCCCGCCATGCGTGCTAAGATAAGGCGCCAGGGCAAGAGCTTTGTGCGGTCTTATGACGGACGTGTACGTGGTTCCAGGGGGTGAAACATCCTGCGACAGGACTTTTTTTTTTCACCCTTTTCCCCCCTTTCCACCCGTCGTCTTCCGCGCGTGTGTGTGTCGACATTGTAGCAGTCACGTAACGTCGGCGTGGGAAGGGTGGCCGGGGATGTTAAGCTCGGTTCACATCTACGCCGAACGGTCTCAGCGGATAGAAGTTGAGAGTTATATGGACCTGCACGTTTTTTTTTTTTTTTTTTTTGTGAAATAGTTGTTTGTGCGAATACTCGTCTCTCGGTAAATAAACGTACTGCAGAGACGACTTTTTATCATAAAATGTCACATGTAACATATTCTCGGAGAAAAAAAAAATTCGTGAAGATGGTCATATATCGCATTTTTAAAGCTTGCCTGTGCAGTTTCCTTCAGCGGCAAGAGAAAGGTACAAACATACGGACGTAGTTTAATTCGTGGGCTTTCATCTCGTGTAATAAAACCCCACCGTTACGGATATAATTTACACAGTACAGCGTCGTGACGGAAACGCTACACGACTTGCTCGTAGGAGCGATGAGACACTAGGCGTGCGTGTTAAGTGTCGCCCGTATTGCTCCCTCTCTTCTTGACCTTGAACGCGCAGCTACAAATTACTCTTTAAGACTGCCCACAACTGCAGGCTGTCCACGGTAAACGAAGCTCTTTTGAAAGTGCTGTTTAAGATCTACTTGCATGCACACTGCAGATTCTTCCACCGTACGTAAAATTAGCATCGCCATGACGCTTTTCGCTTTATTCATACGCCGGTTAATTTAAACTGTGGAATTATTATAAAAGTAAATATTTTACCAATTTGCTAATTCCTACACTCAAATGTGTTAAAAAGACATATATCAAAGGAAGTATTTTATTATTGACAAATGTATAAACGACACTTTTAATTCAGCGTTAAGACATAGAACTATTTTCTCTCACTCGTTAGCAACTTTACTGGGCGCATGCCACCCAGTATACGCACTAACATGTAAGCAGATATAGAGAAAATGGCTTTATCCAAACGTCGATGTCGAAAGTGCTCGGTTACTCGTGAATAACCTATAAGCAGAGTTAGTGCGTAACCGTGTCGGTGTTTGTTTGGAAGCTCTGTTTGCGAACACGCTGTGTGCGTTCGTTAGTGGTAGAGAGATACAAAATTCGCGTTATTATATGGTAACATGCTAGATTTCACTTCCCTGTGCATACTTGAAGGCAATTCGTTCGTATTTTCATTGGTTACTGGTGGGGCCACCTGTTCTTCCGAAAAGATTTACGCGAAGGCTAGACTCCAACGTCGTATGGGCATACGTGCGCTGTTCCTTTGGTTATTGGCCACGTGTCATTGTCGGGAGACACTTCCTTACCTAACTGGGCCAATCAGAATTAGGTAACTCCAATAATGAGAGTCTGTGATTCGCGGACAGGCCCCCCTGAAATGCGCTACAGTTAAAATCATCCAACCAAGAAAGTGGATCTAAGCTCTAGTGTCTTAGAGAACAAATAGTGCTGAAATCTTTTAGCGAATAACTGGTGGCCCTAGTTACTGGCGATCATGCGACGTCATTCACCTGTGTGGCCGCTTTACTGGAAATTGTTTGCTCAACCTTTAAGCCTTTTCAATTGGCCAAAGTATCCTTCGGAAAAAGCCACACAAGCTGTCTGCAAATGGCAACAGTAAATATGGCGTACAGCTTCTTAGCGTGCATTCTACCGCCAAATAACAACGCGAATTGTCCTGTGTGTGTGTGTGTGTGTGTGTGTGTGTGTGTGTGACCCCCTGAACCGAATTTCACCAAAATCGGTACATACAGTATACAGGTCCTAATGGGTATAGACTATTCGCATTTTCTTAACATTTCTTGAATCAAACCTTTGAAAAATCACCCCTTGTATGAAGTATTTAGTTATTTCCTAAATATGTCATGTATCACCAGCGTTTTATACCCCTGTTAACATAAAAGTATATTATTTTTCGTTAAATTAAAATTTTACCTATGTTTTGTCTATAACTTACAATACTTCAATTATCCTATATAATAAGTACACGATCTCTGTCTGTCTGTCCGTATTTAATACCTCAACAGAAGTTCTTCATATTTTGCAGAGCGAATCCTCAGGGTAAAATACAGGTCAAGTTCCAATTTCAGCAAGACCAGATTAGGCAATCATTACCTTGTACCCTAAAAACTCATTTTTAAATTACTTTTTCCCTACGAAAAGTTTTGTATTAATGCATAGAGATTATTGCATAGAGATATGAAGGTAATGGAATATCATTTTTGTTTATTTTAAATGTCTCGCTGCAATGTCGAGTTAATTTCCAAGTGGCGTCCCAGTGGCTCAGTGGATAGAGCGATTCCGAATGGGGCCTTAGTGGCTCAGTGGATAGTACTAGGTTGAGTGGGGCCGTATTGGCTTAGTGAATACAACTGTATCAAGTGGGACGGCAGTGGCCAAGTGTGTGTGTGTGTGTGTATGTATGTATGTATGTATATATATATATATATATATATATATAATGGGGCCTTTGTAGCTCATTGGATAGAGAGATTCCAAATGGGGCCACAGTGGCTTTGTGTATAGAGTGATCCAGTTGGGGCCTTAGTAGCTCAGTGGATAGAGAGATTCCAAGTGGGACCTTAGTGCTGAGTGGATAGAGCGATTCCAAGTAGGGCGTTAGTGGCTCAGTGGATAGAACTATGTTAAGTGGGGCCGCGGTGGTTTAATGGATAGAACTATTTCAAGTGGGGCTGCAATGGCAAAGTGGATAGAGAAATATTAATTGGGACCATAACTGTAATATCGTAACTGTTCTAGCCGCTTGATAATATAAAAAAAAAAAATCACGGGCTGGTTCGCTTAGTAATAAATATGAATACAAAAAGTGAGAAAACTTGTACATTGGTAGCTTCTATTCAGAAATAGTTCTCAAGCAAAATATTATTACAACTGAGTGTGCACGAATTCGGTGCGTTGTCTTATGGTGTAATTTTCTAGACTTAGTTAGCTTTGGTTGCACCAGGCGGAGGAATATCCAGGAAGCAGAACTTTAGCAGGGCTTCAGGAAAGTGTGAATTAACCGTGAATGGATTATACTTTATAAGTGCATGTGACTTTTGTAGTTTTCAACCATTCCGTATGTTTATAATATTTTAGGCGCTATGCCATATCTCGGGAGCCACATGACTAATGTAAACAAAATTTCTTATTTTGGAGAACTTAATTTGGTTATTTCATCACTTTTAAAAATTTCTGTACATTCTCGAAATCCTTTCACGGGAATGTTACGGTTAGTACGTGGAAACGTGCTCCGTAATTGACGTGAAAGGGAGTTGAGCTTCTTACGTGCAGAACACGGAACGTCTTCTTATTCCCGACAGCTTCGGGTTTCGGAAACGAACATTGCCGAGGTCACGTGCCCCTCTCTTCGCCGCTGTGACTAGAACATTATCGTCCCCGTCCCTGTCCTGCCACCAACAGACAAATATAGGCTGTTCACGGTAAACTAAGCTCTTTTGAAAGCCCTGCTTGATATCTAATTGTATGCACGTTGTGTTTTCTTCCGCCTCGTGTAAAATTAACATTGTTATTGGCCTCGCCACTTTAATCATGCGTCGATCACGTGAAACTGTAAAATTATTAAAAAAGTAGATAGTTTAAGAATCTGTTCATTTTTACGTATAGATAAAAAAAAAAAAAAAAAAAAAAAAACCCGAGAGCGAAAGAAATTATTTAAGTTTTCACGAATTGTTAACGAACACTTTTTATTTGGCTTCAAGGCATAGGACTACGTTCCCTGCATCATTACCAACTTTACCGGGCTAATGTCACTCTGTGCGCCCGGTAAAATATATGCAGGTATGAGCAGTGACATTTTTCAAAGGTTGATTTCAAAAGTGCTCACTTTATCGCGAACAGCCTGTAACAAAACCAATTCCTCACTTCAAACCACTTTACTTATTGAATCTGTATGCTTTGTTGCGAAATTAAAAAATTTTATGTACCCAAATTTGGCCTAAAACCCCATGGAAATTTTTTAATCAATATTAAGCTTTCGAAATAACATATTTTACCACGGAAAAATAACTTTATAATATTCTATGGAATTCTTGCTAAACCACCAACACAATCCATAAGTAGAAATCAGGTAAGTCTGCTCCAATAAATGAACACTTCACAACTGTGTGCCCCAATCACATACCGGACAGTCAGAAAGGCAGTGATTTCACATCTAGACGGCAATGAATGGACAGACACACCCGAATTTCGCGAAAAGATTTCCGCACAAGCTATATTTCAATACCCTACGGCCCTGCCAGCAGTTTGCTTTACCTTATTGGCGGCGTATTCCTGTGAGAAGACATTTTCCTACTCGGCTGGCCAATAAAAATTAGGTATCTCGTATAACTGCATGTCTGTGATTCTCGCGCACACGTCTGAGCCGCGTAATACGGAAACCATCTAATCACAACAGTGCATCTGAGTTACAGTGTTGTGCACTACAACTGGTCGTGAATTCTTTTCGCGAAATTCGGGTTTCCCTGCCAATGGAGAAATGACGCCAGCTCGAGTATATAGAGCACTGTGAAGTTAAGCCTGTTGCCTAATAATAACGCGAATTTCGCAGGTCCCTATCTATAAGTTCACTCCAATTATTCCGTGCACACCTGAAAATAAAAACATACAATGCTAATCAACAGTAGTAAACTAAGCGACAAACAGTTAACGGGCTGCCATTATGTTTATAAATAACAATTTTTACACAGTTAACAGGCTGAAAATTTATATATATATATATATATATATATATATATATATATATATAAAACTGAACAATATCGTTCCTGTGGTAGTGAGAAGTGGAAAGATTTGCGCAGATCTTAGCATCGGGGTGTTATGAGCCGATGAGTAGAGCTAGTGAAATTTCACGGAAAAATATGAGTCCACGGTAGACTTCAATACTTTAAGCATCCAAAAGCAGTTTGTCTATTGCCATTGGTCGCTGTCTGCTCGAGAAGGCGCTTTCATATCTCACCAGGCCACTCAGAACTCGGCAACATCGGCACGGCTCATACGTAGTTCGCGTGGAGACAGTTAGCACGTTTCAAAAAGTAATTAAACCAACCGAGATAGGTAAGCGACCCTACAGCATCTTGAAATATGACTTGTCTTGAAATATTTTGGCGAAATTTCACAACCTCCACCGATGAAGGTGAAGAGAGATGAATATGACCGAGATTCAAGGTCAGCAAAAACGGGAGGTCGCCGAAAAAACCCGCCGTCCTGCGCCATTCCCACGTCCGAAAATTTTCGAGAGTGACCCCTCCGGGAATCGAACGCAGGCTGCCTGGTTGGGAGACGAGTAGACTAACCACTTCACCACCGCGGCCCCTATACACTTATGAACACCCGCATAAGAAAAATCCCCCCCCACCCACGCCCGTAACATCTGTTTATAAGCCGGAAATTTTTAAACCTGGTAACAAATTTACGGAGACTCCGAGACTCTTCGTGAACTGACTGAAGTTCACAGGAAGTCTGTAATTTTACGAATATTTCTAGATCGGTAATTTCACGGAAATTTTCTCTCTAACAGTGTTGTAGCTGAATTTCTCATGTGCAGGTAGTAAGTTCTCTAGTTTTTTTGCGTTCATGACACTGAGTTGTGAACCAGGCATTAACGTCGAGGATGCGATGATCAGATATCTACCATTCCCTGCCTGGCCTGACTTGTAAAGGGGCTCTCTCCGTGTGGTAAGGCAAGGGTTGCTCCCCGCCAACTGTTTGTTTCCTCTTTCTGACATTTCCAGGTGACGAGATGCGGATCTCGTCTGCTCCAGAGACGAGAGATGCTGCGGCGCATCTGCGGGTCCTTGACCTACTGTAGCGGAACGCGCGACTTCGTTTATCTTAAATTCCTGTGAACGCGAGTTCCAAGCTTTCATCTCACCCCAAAATTTTAAGTTTTTCTGAGCGTGAAAATGGTTTAATACATGTTCTGAGGATCAATTTTATCAGAAAAATTTTTACACAGAAAATTTGAAGTTGTCTTCCGACATTCATTATATTTTTATCTTTAAAAATGTGGCCTAAAATATAGGGTCCCCAATCAATCCCCGCCATATTGGATTTACAGAATTGTTGCTGTAACTTGCAAAAAAAAATTATATTTTGTTTTGGGCGTCGACAAGGCATATGGCATTACTCTACACGTGGTCTAAAATATGTATTACTATATTAGTGCAGCTAAGATCATTTTTGTAACCGCCAGAAAAAAAAATCTTGTCAGCATCCACTACTCAAAAATTGATAAACGTGGTTGAGTTATAATAGTTCAATATAGGCTGTTCGCGGTGAAATTACACTTTTGAAAGCCCTGCTTAAGATCTACTTGTATTCACATCGTGTATTCTTCCACATTGTGAAATAATAACATTGCCATGGGCCTCATAACTTTATTCATGCGTCGGTCAAGTGAAATTGTGAAATTATTAGAAAAGTAAATATTCTACAAATAAGCTAATTTTTACACTTTGCGGGGTTAGATAAAGAGAAAGCGAAAAAAAATTAATGCAAATGGTTACCTATCACTTTTAATTCGACGTTAAGATATGGAACTACTTTCCATCCATCGTTACCAACTTTACAAGGCGCATGCCACTCAGTGCGCCCATTAAAATATATGCAGGTAGGAGTAGCGACTTTTTTCTAAGGTTGATTTCAAAAGTGCTCACTTTATCGTGAACAGCATTTACCTGTTTGACTTCGTTGACCCTTTGAGGACGGCACAAATTTCCTGGCGCTGAAGACAAGGTTGAAGTGAACTGTCTGTATTCTCCGCTACAGGGATCTCAGTTGTGTTGGTCTCTGTATTTCCACTTACCGTCGTCCTATTGGTCGTGGCTACACCGGGAACGCCTACTGTACTCTGCAACGTTTATTATTGGTTGGCCGTTGGCGAATTAAACCGCGCGTTAACTATGCGCCAGTTAATATGTCGCAACAGATGTAACGCGTTATACAATCCATCGTGGCCATTAGGGAATTTACTGAAAACAGCAGTTTTATTATTACGAACTGAAATGTTGACTAGTATAATTAGAGACCTGCAAAATCGTGTTATATATCGGTGCCAAGATAGAATCCACTGCCTTATAAACTAGTGAGCATGGTTCGTGGTTTCATTGGCCGCTGCACTGTAATCAACGTCACGTATCTTCTTGATATCTCAGAAGAGAGTGGTCACTCCACCGCTGGCCGTATGCTATTGGCTTAAGAGTTCTCCGGGGCGTGCCAAACATATTTTTGGCCAATGGTTGAAGTTGGCCGAACGCACAGTAAGTCGGAGTTCAGTCTGCCCTTGAACAATAACGCGAATTTTGCAGGTCTCTAGCTATAATTGTTTACTCGGATTTTGATACAGTCGAGCGAAATGCGAAACAATAACATTATAAGAACAAATAAATGTCCTTATTAACATAGCCCCGGTTATATACGTGCATACTCCTCAAAGGGTTAAAGACGATTGACCAGTCGGCTGCTAAAGAGAAGTTATTGCCTCGAGATACCCGCGAGGAGAGTCAGACATACTGCCGACTCACGACGGAAGTGTCTCAAATCCACAGTAACTTGGAGTTCAATCTGCCGGTAAACAACAACGCGAATTTTGCAGCTCGCTGCTCGTTGATCTTTTCACATAAACATTGAATAACTGCAATCGAAGGTTGCCTTATTATTTATTAATCTTTGTCACACTTAAAAAAAAAATATGAATGTCACTGAAGCTGTACTTAACTTCGAAAACTCTGTTAAGAAGTCGTCCATATCATGTCAAGCTTTGATTTTTTAATGCACGCTCATAAAGTTTGATTACGAAGATTCTGTTAAGTGAAATCCCAGCAAAGAGATAATATATACAACAGATAAGACCTCCCAGGTTAAACATCTTATCCGTAATGTTATTTCTTATGGGGAAAAAGTTAAACACGACGCTTTATATGTAATATCCTAAGTCATATCCCATATAACCTCCTATGTCTCTTAGAAATCTTCTAAGTCCATAATCTTGAAACACAGATTGAGAACCATTGAACCGATTTCGGACAAACAAGCTTTATTGACATATGCATTATACACAAGCTCTACATGACCAAGAACATACAAATTGCCAGTTGTACCAACTTATTTTCTGTAAATATATAATTCATCACCAAGTTCAGTCTTCGTCATCTCATGAGAGAACAAAACAGATGATGAATAAATACTAATTGCAGCTGTCTGATAACGCCTTCAAGTACTGGCGCTGTCTTTCAATAGATAACGTATCGGGGGTCAAACTCAGACGTACTGGTAGACGTCGGATTACTTGAATTTTGACGTTTACGAAAGAAAAAAAAACACAATTCCAAATGTCCACTTCCAGCATTCGCAGTCATACCTTGTAGACCAAATCTAAAATGAATAACTCATAACAATACAACAGTCTTATACTCTTAACTACTTTACTACACCGCGTGTCATCATCCTTATCTACATCATAATTTACGCTTAGGATATTTCGATGTACTTTCTGTGGTATTATCTTTGTGGCATGTTTGATGTTACCCTAAAAATGTTCACTTGCGATCATTACGTCCAACATGCCACGCAGACAGTACCGCATCAGAAGATATTATCCACGGAAAGTGCGTAGCAATATCGTAAGTGTAGGCTAAATTACGGTGTAGGTAGGGATAGGAACATTTCGCGAGTTCATTTCAGGACAAGATAGACATCAAACATGTGCACACTGGAGTTGACTTTGCAATTGGTTCGTAGTTTATTAGACACGCCCTGGACGACTCTGATCCAATAGCAGAGTTGCAAGGAAACAATTAGCGAATCGCATACTGCCAGGAGAGCGGAGTAACACAGGCCACTATCTGGGGTAGCAACCAATGGAAAAACAAATTGAGGCTCGCGTATACACAGTAATGTGGAGTCTAGCCTACAGGTCATTGAACTCGCGAAATTTTCCTATCCCTAGGTGAAGTAATAATGATGACACGTGGTGTCTTTAAGTAGTGTAGAAAAGAGTTACAATATTTCGAGTTATTGTATAGATTTTATCTGCAAGGTAGAACTGCTAAAGCAGCAGCTGAACTTTAAAGGCTCACGCGTTTCTATAGGCTATTCACGGTAATGTGAGCACTTTTTAAGGCTCTCCCACCAGCCATTAGCCACTAATGAGTATGTTTCATTGCAGACACAGGGATTATCTTTTGAGATTGGTGAAGGTATACATAGTATTTATCAGTCACATGGCAATATTGATAATACAAAGTGGCGGAAAGACAAAAAAGTGACTACAAGGAAAAATTCGGAAGGGCCTTAAAAAGTGCTCACTTTACCGTGAATAGCCTATAGCGCTCAGACACACAAAACGGATGCAGGCAGGCGGAACCCTTATAGACTGTTCACGATAAAGTGAGCACTTTTTAAATCAACCTTAGAAAAAGCCACTGCTCCCCTTTGACATGTTTTAACGGGCGCACCGAGTTGCATATGCCCAGTAAAGATCGCAACGATGGAGGAAAAGTAGTTCCATATATTAACGTAGAACAATTTGTGATAACTTAAATTATTTCTTTCGCTTTCTGTGTTTTTAATGCGTCTAAGTGTCAAAATCATCAGATCTGTAACAAACTTGCTTAGCTAATAATTCCAGAGTTTCACCTGACCGATGTATGAACAAAGTGATGAGGCCCATGGCAATGCTAATTTTACATAAGGCGGAAGAATACACAACGTGCGTACAAGCAGATCTTAAGCAGTTCTTTCAGAAGTGCTCATCTTACCGCGAACCGCCTATAAACACTTTGCGGTGGAATAAGAGAGCAAAGGGGGGAAAAATAGCAAAACAAGGCCAGGTGGTGCGAAAAGACTCTCGAACCCGGGGAAACAAAAGAAGGTGCGGCGGAAGTTTATTTTACCGCTGAAGAGATCACTCGGCGTTGCCATTGTTTTTGTTTTTCGAGCGGAATAGCTTCCGATGCGCAGGACCAGCCGTAGAGGAGGCGGCTTGCCTGCTCGCAGATGAAGTGTTCGGGGTAATTGCGGCACAATAGGGGTGTATTGTGGGACGAGAGAGATGAAAGGTTGAGCCGGTGGGAACCGAGGGGGGGGGGGGGGGGCGCGGTTGAGGGTAAAGAAGAACGGACGAGAGGGTTGTAGAGGTACACCAGGGAATTGTTTTCTCTGTAACGGACAGAAAAGTGGCAAGCGAGCCTTGAAGATCGGCAGATTTTTTTTTGGAAGGAGGGTGGGGCCGACGATTGAAACAATACCCGTCGTAGAACACCTAAGGTAAAATAGTCGAGACTTGTGCGCCGGCGGGTTTAACTAAGAGCATCCCGAGGAATCCCCTCGGTCAAAAGCAATATCCGCCACGTTTCCTTGCATGCAAAAACCCGAGTGACCCCACCGGGAATATAACCCAATTTACTTCGTGGGAGGCGAGTCGATCGACGTCACTGTGACAACCACTAATATAATATAAATATATGTAATAATATAAAATGATTTTGAACGTTAAAAATACTTTTGTACTGTTCTGCAAACAATTACTTGGAAACTAGTTACCAAAACCGTTCCTTGTATAGCTACAAATAAAACAATTACTATATTATATATAACACACTATTATATGAGACCCAGGCAGTCGTCATTTATGTTATGTGACATATTTTATTCTTGTTCAATATTGCACCTTAAGAAATATAATCAAATATCCCACATTAGTTTATACGCATTTGAGAAAGAATGAATTAAATTTTTTTTATCCCAAACATCCATTCATTCGCCTCATCACATTAAGAATAACTAAGTCTAGAAAAGATCACCAAACGGACAACGCACCGCATTTGTGCACACTCAGTTTAATAAGAATTTTGCGCGAGCAAGCATTAATTGCCAACGCACATATTTTATCCCTATTTTTATTCATATTAATTATGAATTAAATATTATAATATACAGATAAAATAAAAATAAGAGTTCAATTTGACCAGCAATAAAATACTTTTAATGTATTGTAAAGGGAACGTCCCCCGGTTTTATGAATGAAAGCTTAGCAGGGGACGGCTTACAGGCTTAAGCTATTACATAGTATAAATTCACACCCATGCCTTACCCGGGATTCGAACCCAGAGTCTCCCGCACTTCAGATCGGTTGCGCACCAACCGACTGCGCCACGGGAGGTCAGAAAAATACCTTCGCGTTCACAAAAGTTTTTTAAAAAGAAATTCAGGAAATGACAAGCGCACTTCATCCGAGGGGTGATTATTCAAAGGTTTGCTTCACAAAGTTTGAAGATACTGTGAATATATTGTGATTTTATTACATTTTCTCGGAAGAGAGTAAAAAGTGTGGTGGATTCCCGACCAGTTAAAGATTAATTATTATATTCGCAGCTAAATATTGTCATTATTTCCCATTTTGTTAAAAAATTTTAACAATACAGTTTCAGAAGTTTGCAGTGTACACATGACAGAACTGCCAAAAAATTATTTATTTGTATAGGTTAAAAGAATTATTTAGTTTCCGCAACATTTTATTTTGTCAAGTAAATAAAACTTGAACAGCATCAAAAATATATTTTTTTTATCCGACGAAATACACGTCTGAATAAACGAAACCTCTGTGTTGGGGCTAAATATATTAGACTGCAAAAACAATATTTTGTTGAATGAACTATATATATATATATATATATATATATATATATATATATATATTCGTTGGTCCATTCGTTTGCCTTTGTTTCAAAATACAGCTCGAGAGCTCGTTTGCAATTTTTGTGACAATTGGGCTAGTAGCCGTGTTTGTCGTTTCTTCTGCTTAATAATGGTGCGAACGCCGCAATAAAACAAATTGAACAGGAAACTAAAATACTGAACAACGTGCGCAAATAAATAATGCAAGATTTACAGCTCCACTTTTTAAATGCATATACACTATTTACCAAAACGTTAATTGGGCATCCGTGAAGATAGGTAATTCAGTACGTCAGTTGACTTGTGTTCCACGGCCTTCGGCGTAGGACCGCTGGTGTTTGTCCGTGGTAGCGTGAACACAGAGGCCTATTGTAACAGTTTGGATAATGAAGTGCTCCCTACATTGTGGCGTTTTTACGGAATGGACCCGTGTTACTTCCAGGATGACAATGCCAGGTGCCATGTTTCAAGGGCTACTATACAGAGAAACGCAGACAACAATGTTTGCCGATTTGACTGGCCCACCCAGAGCCCCGGTCTCAACCCTATATAACATCTTTGGGACGAATTGGATCGCCCGGTGAGGGCTCGTCAGGCGCGGCCAACAGCCATTGCTCAACTCATGGAATGGTTGCAAGAGGAATGGCGACGAATCCCCGTGGATGTCCTGCAAACACTCGTAGAGAGCATGCCAGACAGGGTGGCCGCTGTTATAGCCGCAAGAGGTTGCCCTACGAGGTTCTAACGGTGTGACAACCACCGAGCAAACATTGTGGACAATTGCCCAATTACTTTTTGGTAGATAGTGTATTCAAAATCTTTCTGAAATTGCGAGTAATTATATTAGGTAAGGTTTCTAAGGCATAGCGCTTTGGCGCAAATAACCTAGGTTCGAGTCTCTGTCGGACTTCCAAAACCTTTTCTACATTAACAGAAACTGTTTAGTGTACGAGGAGCTAAACAAATATCTAGTCGCACCAACCAAATATTTGTTTGGGGCATCACTATAAAAACAAAAAAAAAAAAACAAAATTATTTCGCTTCAACAACAAAATATTTTATTGCCCCTGTACATAATAAATATGGTTGTTCCAAACAAACTTTGTTTTATTTAACTAACCCCTTTTTACAGTGTCGGTATGACGTACGGTGCTATGTTTCGAGGTAAGCTGGTGCTTGCTCAGTCCTGTACACACTTGGCGCACGCCGCAGGAACTAGTAACTAGAGTGGAGCGGGGAGAAACTGAATGTATTGCGGCCACTCACGAGAGAGCAGCGAGGCAACCCATTACACGTGTGCTGCGACGTCAATTGCACTGCTACGCTTAAGTGACCGATGTGTAAACTTTCAAACAATTAGGTGTAGCACGGAGCAAAACACAGCTTACCTTGCAACAGTTCACCAAACGCAGCTGCAGTTTAGGTTCGTAGATTCGTGAGCCTGTGTTCTCTGCATTTTTTTTTACGCTCGGATATTGTTGGCTCCCAGAAATGTGTAAAATGCAACTAACGTGTTCGGCGTTAATTCATGTCCCACACCCTCATAACCGCGGATCGTGTAGTGTGTTATGAAGTCACTAGGTCTTAGTTGAACTACCTGCCTGATCACACCTTCAAACATTGAACCAGGGCACGAGACTGATTGCAACACCTTGCGTAATACAGTTGCACAGACTCCCTCCACCGGCCGGTAAACGGGGCCGAGAATATTAAACAACGCCTTTGGGGCAGCGGACCAAGAATACATGGAGATGGGTATGTCCGGCCGTCGTTAACCGCCTCCTAGAATCAGCCTCCGGCAACATGAACAAGGTGGCGACTTTCGAATTAGATTGTAATAGGAGTGGCGTGCGGTAACAGAATTTTTTTAATTAATTAGCATTTTGGTATTCCATTTTAGCTCCCCCGATTAATAGTCACGTAAATAGTTATTGTATAATCCTTATGTTCGATAAACCCAATCTTATACTGTTATGCTCTACCTAGTCGTGATTCATTAATTAACTACGCCCACGGCCACTTTCAGGTGTGAATTAACTTGAAAGCTAATACGTAACCAGAGGTAGCGACGGCAGGTGAAAACACCATCATTTCAATTATCTCCCCCCTCCCCCGCTCCCTAACGCACATTCAAACATGAGGTTTCGCGCATGCGCCGTGAGGGAGGGCGGGGCCATGAGCCGGGCGTGGCTCGAGCTAGCTGCGCACTGTCCGTGTGTGTGGGATGTTTTCGCTCGCTTTGTGTATTCCCGGCTGTGGCAATCCCGTGGCGCCCTCCGCGCAACAAGGCGCCAACTACACCTGTCGCACTTCAGGTTGAAGTAAAGCAACTGCACCCGACTATACAGTGCGAAGAACTCATAAAATAAAGGAACACATAAGTCATAATAATTGTCACAAAAGTGCGATTTATACTTTATATGATAGAATAATGTATGTATTTTGCAACACTGTAAAAATATTTTAATAAAATATAATTTTTAAATGTAAAAAATAATCGACTAAAATAGTCTGTATTTTTTAAAACAAAATTTAAGCGCATTTCCATTCTGGATGCTTTGGAAAGCAGAAATTAGGCCTACATGAAAATCTTCAAGAAATATCGTCATATTATTTACTGCAATTGTGTGCAATAAAATAATTGTAATAATGTAGCATATAAATTTTATAATTAACGTCATTTACACCAGTTTCAACCTTAAATGTTTGTGACAAATGGACAGACATAAAAAAATATATAAAAATGATTTCCTACATTATTATTACAATTCTCTTAGACACAATCTCAGTAAACATTATGACGATATTCCATGACAAGATTTTCTTGCAAATTCTGCTTTCTGAAGCATCCAAAATGGAAATGCGAATAAATTTAGTAAAAAATACCGGGTATTTTTGTACACTTAAAATTTATATTTTAGTAAAGTATTTTATAATGTTGCAAAATATATACATTCTTCTTTCATATACAGCATAAATCGCACTTTTGTGACAATCTTAATGGCGTATGTACTGGTTTCTTACGAGTTCTTCACATTGTATAGTCGGGTGCAGTGCTCCATAGATAGCTGCTTTACTTCAACCTTACGCTGGACTCACAACCGTCTGTCGTATCCGTCAGTCGTCCGTCCGTCCGTCAGCCAGTCGTCTGTTTTCTCCTCTGTCAGTTAAACGGTTCACGACAATCATTCTGTAAGGCAAAATTTCAGTGTAACAACTTAACATGGTGATCTTTCTTTAGTTGGAGATACATTTTGGTTGGAAATACATGCTATAGTCCATTCACGGTTTCTTAGACTTTTCTTAATCAAACCATTGAAAAATCTCCCCATACTTGACGTGTTTAGTTATTTCCTAATTACGCCGTGTTCATAAAAGTTACTTTTTTTCATGTTAAATTGAAATGTTAATAATTTCTTATATATATTATAATGCTTCATTGATAAACAATTTGAATAAAAAACAGGGAGAAAATAGGTATGCTGGTAACGTCTGGTGAGAAACAGTCCTTATACAAAATATCATTACAACTGAGTGCGCACGAGTGTGGTGCGTTGTCCCTCTGGTGTAATTCTCCAGACTTGTAAAGCTTAGTTTGTACGTGGCGGAGGAATATCCAGGAAGGAGAACATTAGCAGGGCTTCATAAAATGCTGAAGTAACCGCGAATGGATTGTAAAGAGAGAACTATTCTGGGGAAATAATTTTTTCACGTGGTAAGAATCTATACTCAAAGTATATACACTTAAAAGTTTCCGAATTTAGCCCCAAATGTAAATAAGCACAGATCCACCGTTTTGCATTTTATTTCAGAGTTCGCATTCACGTCTGAGGGATGTCGTCAGAAGGCGGTGGCTCATCCATCCGTCCGTCGAAAGTTACTCTTTGGTAAATATTTGACGGATGGACGGATAAAAAAAAAAGAAGAAGTTGTCCAGCGATTGTTGAAGATCAGGACGGAAGACTCACGGATGCAGCGGGTGGTTGTGAGTCCAGCTTTATATAGTCCATTCACGGTTACTTCCAACCTTCCTGAAGCCCTGCTGAAGTTCTACTTCCATGATATTCTTCCGCTTCTTGCCAAGCAAGCTTGGGTCATGCCTAGAAAATTATCCCAAGGAGACATAGCACCGCATTCGTACGCACTTCAGGAATATTTTGCAAGATAACTATTTCTTGCTAGACATTACCAACACACTGATTTTCTCCCCGTTTTATTCAGTTCAATTACAAAGTAAACCCTATAATTTATAGATAAAATGTATGTAAAACTTCAATTTATTCAATAAGATACTTGTATGTGAACAGAAGTATAAAACGCTCGCGATACAAGATTTATTTCGGAAACAAACCAAACATGTCACCAAAGGTGTAATTTCTTTAAGGTTTTATTTTAAATAAATGCGAAGACACCGCTAATAGACTATACCACCTTCCCTCTTACGGTATCACTAAAGCCCCGAAGGGGCCGCGGTGTTGCAGTGGTTAGACTACTCGCCCCCCCACAAAGGCGAATCGGGTTCGATTCCTTGCGGGGTTGCTCCCGGATCTTCGCACGTGGCAATCATGCTGGACGATGTCGCTGGTCGGCGGGTTTTCTCAGGGATCTCTCGTTTCCTCGCCCCCTTTGCATTCCGGAGCTGCTCCACACTCGCCTCACTTTACCCTCGTCGACTCTCATGACCTCGATGTTGAGAGCCACCTAAATCTCTCCGCTCACACTCGCTAGAGCTCCGAGCATTTTGCGGATTGATTTGGCGGCAGGCGAAACTTCACAGACCTATATACACTCGAGACGCTATACTTAGGGCTAGTGATTTTTCGCAAAAGATCGGAGCAGCCACAGCTGATTTCAATACTATATATACACCTCAGCTGTTGTACTTTCATTGGCTGCTAGTGTCGTTTCCGCGTTTGATCAAGCCATTTCCAATTTTGTAACGCCATAGGGTTAAGGTCGGGACTCTGAGCGGGCCAGTCCAATCGGCGAACATTGTTGTCGGCGTACCATTGCACAGTAGTCCTTGAAACTTGTCACCTGGCATTGTCATCCTGGAAGTAACACGGGTCCATTCCGTAAAAACTCTACAATGTTGAGAGTATTTCACTATCCAGAATGTTACGATAGGTCTCTGTGTTCATGCTACCACGGACAAACACCAGCGGTCCTACGCCGAAGGCCGTGAAACACAAGTCAACTGACGTACTGAATTACCTATCTTCACGGGTGCCCAATTACTTCTTGGTAGATAGTTTATTATTCACTGTTATATTATTTTGACCGAATGAGCGAATTGTTGTTGAAAACGTGTTTACGATTTGACGAAGTTTCCTTAAAATCCTAGAAGAAATTTTTGATCGTGTCGACGCCTGAATTGAATGGTAACTACACGCTCATGCGTGGGCGGCCACGCGTCTTGGGCCGTTGTCGCTCGCTCCCCGGCGCGTGTTTCATGGCCCTGGTGACGTCTAAAGAGCAGATGATACATAACAATGCGTGTTTATAAATGCGCACGAGCCTCATCAAGTTGACAAGAGGGACGAGGTTTTTGTTGCGCGGCAAGAGCGGGCCGCCATTTCTGCTGCTTGCTTCTCGGAGGCTTGGCTCATTCGGACGGGAGACCACCTGAGCGACCGCGATGACTCGTGCTATATATATAGTCCGTTCGCGGTTTCCTCGCACTTGTTTTAACACTTTGTAGACTATTACTCGGGCTACACTCGAGCAAAGGTAATCTGAAAATTTCTTTGTTATTCGGAACAAAACTCGCATTGATGTCCAGTCTTTGTTCTGCTAGTGTACAACATTACCTCACAAGAATACGACAGCGCAATAGCAATGATATTACTAACGGTAGAATTCATTTTTTGTGTAACCATACCAAAAATACATGATTGTAAATCCTTTTATACGCAGAGTCCTTGAAAAATTCGCGAGTTCAAAGACCTGCAGGCTATACTCACAGTCTATGTACAAATATTCCGATATCAACTGCACATTGGTTATCTGCTGTCACAGTGGAAGGCGATGACTAGGTCACCGTTCTCCAGGAAGTGTTTAAAAACGTGTGTACCAATGGGTTGAAGTTCTATGAATTCTAGCTTGTCCCAAAATGAACCCTCGATTTATTCAGGTCTCTATTAATGGCTATTATTAATTACTATTTATTGTTGTTACAATAGGTCAGCAGGGCTGGCTAGGCGCACGCAACACTGTGATGAATATTCGTGCTCTGAAAAACAATCATGATTAGTAAATAAGAGAGAATCATCAAATCTTTCGAAATTATATCAATAAAAAATAAAATAACGAGGGTGGCTACGAGATTCGAACACATACCATCCTCTGTTAATAGACTGAATTCTTTCACCACACTCCCACTTTGTCTTTCTGTATTCAGATTACTTTTCATGGATACCGTAAATACATGGGCAAGAATATGATGTCGAATACTCTTTATTTCATTTTAAATTTAGGCTTTCTAGCAGACACACAAAATGGTAGACAAATATCTAATCGTCTGAGAATTTAGATACTCCATGGTACCAGCGTGGAGTTTCGCCTTTCATTTTGATTTGCGGTTAGCCATACCTGAAAGACCATTCAAGGTATAATTTTCATACTAACTTATACTTACTTAAATCAAGTTGATTACCCTGCAAGGTGCGAATTATGAGACGCCTTCACAACTAACTGTTCGGTCAGTGAAATACTGCAGTGATATGAAAGTGTCTTTATGTGTTCGTTTATCTTCCGGCGTTGTTAGGAGACCAAAGGTCATGCATACGCAGTGAACAATAATACTTCTCCCTTTTTAAAACCAGTTACACCACTCTGCCGTCCCTCCGTAAAGCGCTGTGCGCGTCAACGGAGCCCTCGTACAGACGCCCCAGTCTGGGAGTCGTGAATACGTTTAACTAGCCAAATGTCGACGATATGTTAGTCCTGTCGCGACATTGTATAGTTCGCGGCATTACCACGTGAGAAACACTCTTCAGTTTCGGCACAATCGCAGCTTCGCAGTCGCTCCGTAAAAACCGTCCGTGAATATACGACCTGCTTTTGTGACCCCCCCTCCAGATATGTTCCCTCCAGTCATTCTCCTATGGCGTTGCATATTTTACTTTGGTGAACCTTGTCACTTAACGCTGAAGAGTTTGTTTTGAAGGGTGCATGTCTTTTCATTCTCTACTTCTGTGCGTCGATATAATGCGAGAGAACCACGTTTCTCTCCTCCCCCTCCCCCTTTTTTGCATTTACGATGACGTTCACGGCGCAGGTAGTGAAAAGGGAAGAAGCGGAGGGGTTGTTCAGCAGTAATAATAAATAAAAAAGAGGAGTGCCAGGATGCTTGCGTGACAAATAAATCCCGCGGCAGCGAAAAGATGGGAGGCGAGAGACCCAGGGTGGCTTCTACAGCTACTGTAGAGGCCATCAAGAGGGGAGGAGCGGGTTTTGGATATTCCCACCACTGTCTTCTCCCCCCCCCCCCCTGCCTTCACAGTCCTTCCGCAGGAGGTCCTCTTTCATCCTTCCAAACAGAGAAAGAGAGAGAGAGATATATATATA
This sequence comes from Dryococelus australis, assembly GCA_029891345.1. Lineage (NCBI taxonomy): Eukaryota > Metazoa > Arthropoda > Insecta > Phasmatodea > Phasmatidae > Dryococelus > Dryococelus australis. The sequence continues at coordinate 32,301,807 of CM057006.1, forward strand.
TACATAGAAAAGGACGGGAGAAAGGGGGGCAGGACCTGGGATGAGGGGAATTTGATTTAAATCGGCGTTCAACTTCCCGACGTTTCACCCTCGTGTCGCATCCTAATTTTCCGCATTGTGTGTATATATATATATATATATATATATATATATATATATATATATATATTATATATATATATATATATATATATATATATTTACCCCCCCCCCCCTTCTGCGTCCTCGCAGGATTTCTGAGGGGAGAAGGACGTAGTTGCTAGGTAAAAATGTTTTTTTTTTTTTTTTTTTCTGCAGCGACCCGACCGTGAAACCACGAAATATCCACGCAACCGCAGGCGCACGAGCGGAGGCCTTGTTTATCCGCGGTAATCGCTGCTCAAAGGCTTGCGCCCCTCCCAGAAGCCGGCGTGGTCTTTCACAAACCGCAGCCTTGTGGAATAATAATATGATCCTCTCAAGCACCCGTCAAAAGAACGGCCGTCCGCCACTCTGGATGATGGTTATTATGCAATAAAAGAGTCATCGACGTCGGTACGTTTGGCACTCAGTACTATATATATATATTTATTTAGTTTATTATTTATTTATTTATTTACTTTTTTACAGCTCCACCGCGCTGTAAAGACCGAAATAGTTGAAACTGCTCCGAGTCAGAGATTTCGACTGCATACCTGTCTGCTTGAATCAGTCGTACAGTTTTTTTTTCGTATACATATATAGTACACTAGCTTTCCGCATTTAGCTTGCTTTTCTGTTTTATTTTACTCGATTCCTTCATGGGGTTTCCTGGCCTTGCGCATATTTGTATATTCTTGACTACAGTATATTTGGCTTGTTTTCTCCCGTGTCTGGTAAAACTGCTGTGTTTGAGTGTGTTTCTTTGCTGTGTTGTCCCATTTTGTTCCTACTTATTTTGTCAGTGTTGTCCTAACTTTTCCAAGCAGGTTTTTAGCCTGTGTTGTTTTCCATGTGTTATCTGTTGGCCGCGTATAAATATACATTTTTTTTTTTTTTTTCGTATAGTTGCTATTCTGTGTTTTGACTGTATTCCCTCTTGGAATTCTACAGTGGTGTAGGCCTACGCACTCATTTATTTTCTCGTCCATTGCATTGCAATGGCGAATGTCCAAAAATCTCCATCTAGTCATTCACCCCAATTGCACTGTCCATTCAAAGATCACAGTAAAATGTTATTGATCACTTTAGTAGCTGGTATCCACGAATTAAACAGTGATTTCTACTCATACCTGGTGAATTGCACTGGCCTGGCAGTGAAATACCAGTCACTCCCGGATTCTCGCACTTGGGAATCGTGCCGGACGATGCCGCTGGTCGGCGGGTATTTTCGGGTGATCTCCCGTTTCCACTTCATTGCACTCTCATCGGCTCTCAAGACCTCGTTAAAAGCCCTCCAAATCTCTCTCTCTCTCCCCCTCCCTTTCCCTTTTACGTAAACGCTGGTTCAGTATCATAAATGTACTTATCTATGCTACAGTCAAGCCTACTACGTTAATGTTACTACTAAATTTGCTTCCTAGCTATTGTCTCTAGGTCCTGCGATTTCAGATTTTTTTTTTTTTTTTCATGTTTCCCACTTGGCATTCACAATTTAAACATTTATAACCCACTTTAAATACGGCGTTTGATTCGCACTCTTCTTAAACTGACAAGAACTTGTTTCGTCAGCACAACCAATGAAATACAGGCCTTGTCGGCAATAGTGATACGATCCAGTCATAACATGGGGCTTATTCATATTGATCAACGAGCCACAGAACATGTCGCTATATAGAAGCGAAACAGCCCCTTTCACTCGTTATTCCAGCCGCACACATGCCAGCCAGGTGGCCTTCACTGGCTAGCAACATGTTCGGAACGCCGTCCGCCAATCAGCGCCTGGTAACTTGCTCGCCAGTCGGCAGCCAAGCCAATAAGGGACTATTTCGCAGCACGCAGCAACCAACAAGACTCAAGTACCGTCGCCAGGGCCGTACAGCCTATCAGCGAATGGCGTACCCCCACGTCAATCGAACCGTAAAGGAAAAATGGGGTATAATCCAATCTGAAGCCATACTAAAGTTCTACTTCTAGGATATTCCTCCGCCTCACACAAACAAAGTTTAACTAAGTCTAGAAATTAACACCAAAGGACAGCGCACCGAATTCGTTCGCACTCAGTTGTATTAATATTTCCCGTGAGAACTATTTCTTACTAAGAGCTATAGACTGTTAACGGTAAAGTGAGCACTTTTGAATCCCTAGTTACTTTTTCCTTACAGCCATTTATTTTCGTGTAACCACCCACCTGTATAAATAAATATTGCCATGTAAGTAATAAACACAGTGAATATATCCCACTGCACTCGAAAGTTTATATCTAAGACTAAAATATATTTATTGACTATTATTCCAAATGAAAGGGCTTTCAAAACTGCTCACTTTATCATGACTAGCCTACACCAACACACGCGTGTTTTCATTGTTTCTATTCATATTAATTATAAATGAAATATTATAATTTATAAATGAAATATAGGCAAAACTTCGATTTAGCGAAAAATAAGACACTTAAGTTAACAGAGGTATAAAACGCTGGTGATAAAGCGTATTTTGGAAATTACCAAAGAAAGTCATACATGGGGTGATTTTTCAAAGGTTTGGTTCAAAAAGTGTGAAGAAACAGTGAATAGACTATAAAGTAGGCAGTCTCCGTATTCCACCATTGGACTAATTTTCCGTCAATACGAGATTTTAAAAACCGACGTGTATAGGATTTGCGGTTAGGACACTTTGATAGAATATGGGGGATCTGGGATAGGGGGTTGGGTTTCCGGACGAACGGATGTACTTAGGCCTAAGGGCGCCCCCTAGTAACTTCAATAGGTTTCTGAGAGCCTAATTGGTTGTTTACAAAGGTTTATCAAGCACGTGTTACTTTCATATTTCGTTTTACAATTTAATGTGAAGGAACGTCGGCTTTGAAGTATGGCAGGTAAAGAGAGTTTCGTTCAACCATCCTGGTAAGAAAGTCTCGCGGGAAGATGACCTCGTATTTTGAAAGAATTTTAATGCCAAAAATGTGTTAAGTGGTCAAAATGGACACATCAAGATGCGTGGATAAAATGACCACGCCGGCATAGCTTGAGAAAAGGACCCGAAACCACATAACTTAATAATAAGAGGAAAACAAAATTGTAAATTTTTCCCGCCTATTTCTTCTCCGAGTATAATGTATTACTAACTAATTTATAATGCACTACGATTACATTCAAATTGATAAGATATTTTTTTTTGTTTCACATAAATTGGCTCGTCTTTGAAGAGTGAAGATACAAACAAACATGCTCATCACTGTTGACCACGTGACTTTGACACTTGTAATGGCACAATGAAGAACAGTGATGGGGGCCAGCGCAAAAGACAGACAAATTTTATACCCCATCTTTAGTCAATGGAAGTAACCCACAGTCATTCCACATCTGTGTTCATCTATTCTCTGATTTCGCTTCTTTAATTAACAGTGCCTGCCGAATAATCTTCGTGAGCACTGTGTAAACAATTGTAGGAATGCACTGCATCCGACTGAGTTAAAAGAAAAGGAAGTAAGGTAATGGGCTTCGTGAATAATATTACATATAATTCTACATAAAATAAACTGCTCTAACTGAAACGGACAAATTAACTGCAGTGCAGGGAGAACATTCATTTTGTACTAGTGACCCACCCCGGCCTCGCTTGGCTGCGATTTACAAATACGGCGTTGTTTAGGTTTGCAGCAAGTACGTACACTAAATGCTTAAGGTAACTAACATATGATTAATACTGTGTTGTGTTTGTAAGTGAACCCCTATTTTTTATCAAATTTTTATTGAGACAAAAAAGGTTACTGTAAGTCATCCTTAAAAGATATACATGTACTGTGCGGGCTTTTTTTGTAGACCTCTTTGAGATCTACAATTCTGTAGTACATTAATTTGGTGTATATATCTTGGTTTAGTCAGCGTAAACCATGTAAGCCCCCGAAAAATGGCTTTCTCGGCTTTTTCCGACTTTATTATAAATGATCGGCATTTATCTACTATCCTTACATTAAACACTTAGGTTTTATATACCTAAACTTTCCTCAAGAGATTATCTAAATGATGGTGAAACTGCACCAAAATTCATCAAGTAGTTTAGAAGCCTTAGGAGAATACACAGACACACGCGGGCGAGCGACTTTATTTTATACTACTTATAGAAGGTTTGCGTGGCATGTAAAAAAAAAAAAAAAGCATTCATGTCCTTAAGGAGTAAATTCTGTAAAAAAAAAAAAAAGAAGTACTGAAGACATTTGTACAGCATATTAATTTGGCAACCTTCCATTTTATTTCGTAAGTTTTCATCGTCTATGTAGGATAGTGGCCTATATTGATAAGTTCACAGCGTTTCGGAAAATGCATTTTAAATATCGGAGTCACAGAAGATTAGTATGCCAATTTAACAAATATTTAGACTTAGCTGGATATGTGTAGTTTTGCAAAGGAAGCGTGGAAATTTTAGCAGAATTGTAACTTAGAGTTTAGTTTTCTTGACGAGGCAAACCTATAGCAGCTGCCGTGCAAATGGTACGAGGACAGCTGTTAGGCTCCACACGAAGGTTACATTCGACAGTAACTGTCCCTCAAAGGCGTTGGCCGCGGAGAAATGTATTATTTTACATTTGAGCCATATATTGTTCATATTGTAGGCAGTGTCTGTGATTGTCTCATCCTCAGATAAAATATTTCCAAACGGCATGGTTTTTGCAAAATGACACGCCAAAGTCAAAATTTTAATGTTTTTATGGTGTATAGATAAAATAAATCAAACTACTTGAAAAAAAAAAGTATCTAGAAGATCTTGTTGTAATTTATTTTAAGGTATGTTTAGCAAAAGTTATTTTCTAAAAATTTAGGGGCAGCCGAAAATCAAAAACATGTAAGAATTTCCTTATAATCAGCAATTTTTTTTACGATAAAAAAAAACTTTTCCTTGAACAATTTTATAGACGTCTTGAAGTAGTTCTTGGCATCTTCCTTCAGTGTGAATTATCTTATTTCTGTACGTAAGATGGTTTTCATTGTTTCTACATCACAAAAACAGTCAAATTTTGACTTTGGCGTGTCATCTTGCAGAAACCACCCAGTTTAAAAATAATGTATCTGAGGATGAGGTAGTCACAGACAATGCCTTCACGTCGAAAAAAAAAAATATGTCTCAAATATAAAATAAAATTTTTTTCCGTTGCCAACGCCGTTAAGAGGCTCTCTGTCATATGACGTCACAGCGAGGGCGAGGGGCGGGAATGTTTGTGCATTTCCCTGGACTCCTAGTTGTGTGGTAAGGACCACTTCAGGCCTTAATCCGTTAGGATAAGAAGCTTTATTAGCCTGAATTTAATATTGTATTACTGTGTTATCACGCAGAGAAAACGGGTTGTTAAGTTCACGATTCCGTCGTATTTCCAAATAAAATAACTTGTAGGCCGAAGTGAATTTTCGTGATATATATGCGCGCAAACGTGTCTGCTGGGTGTGAATTATACGTTTCTCCGTGTTATTCGACCAGCGTGTGGTTTCGAGACTCTGCACCTAACATTACGGAAACCAATAGTTGGTACCCCCCCTAGGCGAAGGTCTTCGAGCAGTGTCTAGTGTGTCTAGAACTTGTGCAATCTTCCGAGAAGCTGAGATGATGGGGAGATAATGAAGCAGAGAGAGGATATGAACCGGCGGTCACAGAAACTTGTAATTTACTGCCTTGTTTTTGTGCGCTCTTCGGAGATAACGTTTTTTTTTCTTCTTTTGGGGGGGGGGGGGGGGTGGGCGGGTTGACCGCTGAAAAGTAAATTCAAGAACCTTCGGAGAAGTATTTTATAGTCTGTTCACGATATTTTGAGCACTTCTTAAGGCCCTCCCAAAAGGAATTAACCACTAATAAATATATTTTATTGCAGTCTCAGACGACTTTTGAGAGCAATGAAATGTATATACTGTGTTTATTAGTCATATAGCAATGTTTACGTTAAAAGTGGCGAAAACGTAGAAATTACTTGGAAGGAAAAATTTAGCAGGGCCTTAAAAAGTTCTCACTTTACCGTGAATAGCCTATAGTCTTTGAAATACTGCCTTCAATATAAAAAAAATCCCGTCACCGGGGGTGCAAACAAAGCTGGGTCCATCACGCAAACTGCGCCATAGAAATGTTAGAGGTGGGAGATGAGGCGAAAGGTTTTTTAAAGTTTATTTTGAATTGGGAAAAGAAAAAAAAAATCCTATATATAATATATGAAACATACAGAATTGTTTGGTTACAGCTGGAAGTCTTAATTTAAATTACAGACATTTTGCACAGGGTGGTTGACAGGTCGCGCACAGTAGCCAAGAGTTTATCAACAGGTTCTCATGCCAGTACTCAGATACAAACCCGCCAAGGCGAGCCGAGTTCAATCCCCGGCCACGTGACCCCGGAATTTCGCAAGCAGGACTCGTGTCGGACGATGACGTTTGTCGGCGGGTTTTCTCGGGGATCTCCCGTTTCCCCAGCCCTTGCGTTCCGGCGCTGCTCCATTATCACGCTGTTTTCACCCTCATAGGCTCTCAACTCAACTCAACTCAACAACTCGGATACAAAATTATTGTTTTTTTTTTTTCTTCTTCTCGGAATTTGCTTAAGCGAGTGCTTTTATAATATTAAGAAATCATTTTCTTCTACTACTCAAATGTTTTCAAATACTGTTCGGCATTATACTTAAATATAAAAAAGAATCCCTGTAACTCGAAAACAATTTTAAAACAAAAATGCAAAAAAGTTTTATTTAGAAATATATTTATATTTAATTTTATTAATTATTTAATTAGAATAATTTTTTTACTTGGTTCATTTAATGTTTGCATTAGTTTTTTTCATTATAGTCTTTGCGCCTGAAAAGAGGACATGGTGAGATCCCTGCATGTGTGCCTATTTTTTTTTATCTGGGCAGGGGGGAAGGAGTTGTACCTTGCATCATAGTGCCTGGGAGGTGGTAGACATTCCTGCAGCTTCACGCCTTATTTATTATACTCGAGGGTTTTTTCCTGCTAAAAATCCGATGGTCGCTACTTTGTCTTAAATATTTACTGAAAAAAAAAAAAAAAGGCGGTTGGAACGAGTTGAAGAAACAAGCGTGCCCCTAGATATATATATTTTTTTTTACTTCGCCCCACGCAGCGATGGGCGCAGTTAAACAAACATCGAACCTGTGGGACATGGTCGAAAGACGCAGAGGGGTGTCTTTAGATGAAGATGTTAGCGTCGAAATGAAGCCTGCGAGTGTCAGCTGGCGGAAGGGTGGGCAACCGGGGTGGAGTCTAACGGTGAAAGAGATCCATTCCCAGATTGCAGCATCCCTTCCTGCACATCCAATCCTGAACGGCTTTGAATCGAGCTTCTCGTTTTATTTTTTATTGCTCCTGAAGTTTAAGGAAAAGGTTGTGTACTTTTGTGTAGCCGGCTTTAACCTATCGTTATTGTATCTCTCTGTTTGGCGTTTCTCAATTTAATAAAAAAATTTCCTTAGTCTTCATAAAATCATTACTGCACAAAATCTTAAAAGAAACAATTATCCGGACACTTTTGGTTTTCTTTCAGAAATTAATACATCTCATTGAGTGAGTGACTGAATAAACTTGAGAGCCGTTGAGGGTGAAGCGAGGTGAGCATGGAGCAGCGCCGAAATGAAAGGGCGGGAGGGAAACGCGAGATCCCCGAGAAAACCCGGCGACCAGCGTCCAGGCACGATTCCCACATGCGAAAATCCGGGAGCGACTCCGTCGGGAATCGAACCCGGTTTCGGGGGTGGGAGGTGAGTCGTCTGACCGCTACAAAACCGCGGCCCCCAATTATGTACGTAAATCTCTAGACACTGTTCAGGATATGATTCATAAAACGTAAATAAGCCTGCCCTATCTTTAGAGGCAGAAATTCCTTTATTATAACATTGAAGGCACTCGCTTGAACCGTAGAGGAAAATGTGAAAGTCTGAGCATCCCAGTTTTACAGCAACCACACAGGATGTTCCAACATTGTACAGTTTAATTGCTAATAGTATTATCAAACCAAAGGTATAACTTCTCACGGTAAAGAGTGACATTTGAAATCAACCTTTGAAAAATGTTACTGTTCCTACTTAAGTATATTTTAATGGCCAGACTGGGTGGTAAGCGTCCAATAAAGTTGGCAACGATGGGAAGAAAATAGTTCCACATCCTAGCGTAGAATTACTTTATGTATTTTTATGCATGTAAGTGTAAGAATTAGCAAATTTGTAGAATGTTTACTTTTACAATGATTTCACGATTTCACTCAACTAACGCATGAATAAAGTAATAAGGTCCATGGAAATGTTAATTCTATGTCTGGCGGAAGGATACACAATGTGAATACAAGTATATATTGAGTGAGGCTTTCATAAGTGCTAAGTTTACCGGTGAACAGCATATAGGTAGGATTCGATAGTACAACACTGTTTGTATAAGTTGGTATTAGTACTCTGGCCTAGTTTTAACGCAACACTTAAAGTCAGTCAAAATATATTATTAATATAAAAAGATGACTTGGTTCAAAAGTTGAGCGAATACAAGCAACTTCATCAATGTTGATCACGTGATGTTGACAGTCTAATCGGAGATGGACGAGTCTATTTTGGGGGTATGCGCGGGATACGAAAATCGCTCTTTCTCTCTTTCTCATCTTTAGGCTAAAGCTGAGCTATATTAATCTTTAAATTATGCGTTATGACGTGTACAGAAGAAATGAATATGCGTTATCTCATGTGTTGGTTTCCAGTGTAGCTTAGCAGGTCATGCGCGGTGTTGGGGTTTCCTTAAGCGTAAAAAGTAAAAACATATTTTTAATCTTAGGTAAAACTTGCATAGCAACGACCAATTAGAACAGACCCATCGGCGTCTTGGCGGGAAACTGTTTTTTTTTTTTACAATAATTTAAGTATAAAAAATATTAAAATATATGTGTATGCAGATGTTCATAATTATATATGTTAAAAAAAATTTGCTGCTCTGCTATACAATGTCCGTTTTGAAATATGTTACGAGGTAATGTTACACTGAGAAAAAGGCTTTGTTGAATGTAACTGAGTTTGTTCGGCGCAACCGAATGAATCGTTTGTATAGGGGCAATTAAATATTTTGTTGATGAAACCAAATTATTTTGATTTTATTATTTCTATTCACACAAACAAATATTTGGTTCGTGCAACTAATTTGTTTGGTTGTGTGTACATTAAACAGTTTCGTTTAGTATACGAAATACTTGACGCGAGGCCGGGATTCGAAACCCACTCCACTTGCGCTAAGCCCAAGATACGTGGGCTAAATCGGCTACTGATGAAGTGGCGATTGTTTCATACACATGCATTCAAACACTGGACAATGCGTGCGAATAGAAGTTTCAAGTTTTGCAGCTTTCTTTTTTAGTTTCCTGTTAAACTTGTTTTATTAAGGTGTCTATGCCATTATAAGGCATCAATAAATGCGCTAACAAACACTGTTACAATTATAATTATCACAAAAAATACAAACTCTCGAGCTTTATTTTAGGCAGAGAAAATCAAATGAGTAACCAAAAAAAAAAAATATATATATATATATACACAGGTGATTCAACCAAACAATTCGTTGGCGGTCTAATTTATTCGGCCCAACACAGAGGTATTGTTGATTAAATAGTGTATTGTTAAGTGCTGCAGCTGGCGCCGACTCAGCTGCCCCGCGCCGTAATCTGAGACCCACCTCGCTCTCCCCTCTTACTGGAACGATGCGCTTGCGGCCTCCTGAGCCCCCTCCCCCATTTTCTGGGAATCCCGTGAATACCTACAGCGGCGAGACTTGCTGGCGTCACAGACCTCATCTAGCCTGCTAGAGTTTCCGATACGTTTAGCGACGACGCAAGAATGTTCTGGTGAGACTGGCTGGCGCCTCAGCCATTCGCGAAGCATCACGTGAGTTGGGGAAGATTCTAGGTGGCGGCCTAAGACACTATATATACTGCCGCAACCCAGCGGCCGGCAGTCTTTGATGGAGGCCGCCTGGCCGAGTGTGCGCGAGCCAAGGGAAGTGTGGGCGACGACTGGAGATTGCGGGACGACAGCGAGTGAGGCGTTAGTGGCTTGAATGGACGAGAGGGTGTGAAACCCGAAGAGTGAAGGCTGCTGTGCGTGAGGGCGCTCGGAGAACTCTAGAACATTTCGACTGGCGGGACATGTACTGAACTGACGCGGGACTGAAAGGAAGTGTAATACTGATTTTATTGTAAATATTCGAACTGTCAAATATGGACGCATAAATAACAAAGTAAATGCATAGGTTGATACACTGTCTATTGGGACTGATCTTTAATTATTTAATTTCATTGATATCTTTGTCGTAATTATAAAATTTTATTAATTGGTGTCAATTGTGAACACTAAGTGATTTCAATTTATCGTGATGATTTGAGTTCAAAGATTTTTTCTTTAGTTATTGTAAATAAAATAAGAAAATTATAATTAATTCTTTGGTTTGATTGAGACCTCCATCCCTTAACGAACTTGGCATTGCCCACTTAAATTCTAGAAAGAGAAATTGTAAGAGGATTTTTTTACATGAACAAAATTAATTTGTTATTTTTCAAGTTTTGTGTACTGAACAAAAATATTTTTTGGGGCAATTAAATATATCTTTGGCTCTATACTAACAAATATTTTGAAGGCTTATCTCTCAGTGTATGAACAATAGTAAACATGACAGACTTTCGCAAATTTTCGCTGGATGGTCTTATTTATTGTAAGGTTAACTGTAAATCATAAATCCAGAACACGTAGTTCCGCATGCGAGTACCGCGATTACTGCATAATTCTTAACGCATAATTTTTAATTTTTAACCCAGCTTAAAACCCACCTGCCTGCATCGTTTTCCTCTTTCTTTTTTTTTTTGCCGAGAAGCGCGGGAGCTATAAGGGTTACATTGGCATGTGCTACCAGAACGCCATCGCCGCTACGCGCAGGGCTTTGAGCTGGCGTGCGATGTTCTCGTAGTTCTACGTGCACCTATGGGACATTCAGCGATGACCTTATCATTTAATTGATGAAAAGTGTATAAAGGCTGTTCACGATGAAGTAGCACTTAAGATATCAACCTTAGAGAAAAGTCACTGCCCCTGCCTGCATATATTTTAACGGGAGCACTGAGTGACATGTGCCTAGCAAAGTTGGTAATGATGGAGGGAAAGTAGTTCCATATCTTAACGTCAAATAAAAAGTATTAGGTGACCATTTATAACAACTTAAATTAGTTTTTTTTTTTTTTTTTTTTTTTTTTTTTCCACTGAGGTGTAAAAATGAGCAGATTTGTGAAATTTTACTTTTCTAATAATTCCACATGTTCACTTGACTGACGCATGAATAAAGTAATGAAGCCCATGGTAACGTTAATTTTACATAAGGTGGAAGAATACACAATGAGCATACAAGTACATCTTATGAAGGCCTTTCAAAAATGCTCATTTTATCGTGAATAGCCTATCTCAAAGTTTAATACAGGCTACTATCGAAGTTTTACTCGTGTCCGGCAAGTACGTTTTAAGATACGACAGTCTGGAAAAGCCGTTTTTAAGTATATTGGAGGTCTACAAAATAATATTTATAGCGTGCGTGGTAACTTTAAAGCACCATTCTGTACTCGTCTGGGGAAATATGTCTTTTCGTAGGTAAACTTACTGGATGCACGTGCAATAGGGTGAACAGTTAATGCAGTTGTCTGGTTTGAAAGCAGTGAGACTTTAGTATAGGGAAATACATGATAGTGGAATTCGGTTTTTTGGCATTCATGTTAGATACAGGAACATATATACCTCTACGGACATATTTGGGCAGAAAAATACGTACCTCTTAGCTATCAAAGCCTTTTGTAGCTATAATTCATAACCGGTTTCTTGGAAAAGTCGGAAAACTTCATAATTAAATAAAAAATTACTGGGAAACAAATAGCTATATTTGCGTCGATAGCTTGAGTGTATAATTTCTCACTCCTAGTTATTTTGTTCACTATTATATTGCGTTGTACCAATTTCGAGTCCTGTGGTCATTGTAATACAAGGGGCAGTGGTGGTGGCGCAGTGACTAGCGCACTCGCCTCCCACCAAGGCGATCCGGGCTCGATCCCCGGCGGGTCCGCTCCCGGACTCCCGCATGCGAGAATCATGCCGGACGATGCCGCTTGCCAGCGGGGCTTCCTCGGGGCACTCCCGCCTCCCCCGCCCTTGCATTCCAGCACCGCTCCATCCCAGGGTCTTACCTCATGTCATGTTCAGGGATGACGGGCACCTACTGCTCCCAGTTGGAAAGCTCCGTCACTCGGAGGGTGTTACCCCGCCCTGGGATCGCCCCCCCCCCCCAATACACATTTTTTATTATTGCAATATAAGTAATTAAATTAAATTAATAGTATTTGTAAGCCAATATCGACAGGTTTACTTCATACATTTTTATTAGCAGCGCCACTTTACCCAGTTATAGATTATTTCCATTATGTGTGATATTTCGTTAATTTATATTCTGTGAGCCAACCTTGGTGTATAGGTAACCAGGGAGCTTGTTTACTTTAAATACAGCAGTTTCTTTTCACTAAATGGAAATCAACTTTTATTTTAATGCTAATGGCTCACTCCAATCTGATAAAATATAGAATATTATTTAATATGTATAAATATTGTTTTCAATCGACATTTCTGCCATTAGGTCGGTAAGTTGATTTATTTTACTGCTTAAAACTAGTAATACTTTTGTTCTTTGTGTCCAATCTCACTTCGGAGGTCTGAGAGAGTAAAGCTCTAGAATTAATCTTGCCGAAGTTTAATTATTTATTGAAGTACTTACCTGCGCAACCGTATATGTGAGAAATAAATATTATATAATACAATAACACATGGATATATGAAGTTGCTTAGTTAAGGTTTAAGATGGATCCATGAATTCTGGTTACCCTGCAATATCTTCAATAGTGACATAAAAAAACCGAATTTCATTAACACATTGATGCCTGCACACTTTTACTGGCAATTAAAACAAATTAGAAGTGAGTCACTTATATGCACGACTGCAAGAACACCGGTTCTGTTGGTGTCTTAGAACTCACCATCGTGCCATTGGTCCATACCACACCAGACACTACCCTGTACTTCACAGCGTTCATTATTGGCCGTTCATGAACCAATGCAGAGTCGAGCTGATATTGACTTAGTCAAATGTCCTTTATCGTATAAAGGGATTTACAATCAATCCTGTCCCTTTGCGTGGCTATACAAAAATGAAATTCTATCATCATCGATATCATTGTTACTGCGCTGTCGTGTTAAACACTAGCCGAACAAAGACTGCACATCCATGCGAGTTTTGTTCTGAACAACAAAGAAATGTTCAAATTAGCTTTGCTCGAGCTACACTCGAGCATTACCAAAAAAACTCGCTACTTTCAAACGAGACAATAGCCTTAGGCTTGATCTGGCGAGGAAAACCAGCGAGGAGTAGTCAAAAGTAAAGGGCGGCCGGGGGGGGGGGGGGGAAGAAAAGAAAAACACAAAAGACCTCTTAGACGACAGCACGCGGCAGTATTCATTGTGGTCGCATCGTCCCACTTACATCCTGGCGTCGTATCAGGAACGGGGTTATTTGCATCTGCCTACGCGCGCGACCCGATGAGCGTCGTTGCGCGAGGCTGAAAATCGTGTCGTCGCGCAGCGATCGGGAGCAACATCGTGACACGGACACGCCGTGGCAAATGCCGGCGCCGTTGACACGCCGATTGCCCTGAGATACGCTAAAGGCGCGTCTCTGCCCGTTCCTTTCAAGCGGCTGCAGTTTCCGGCGAAGGTGCCATTTGCTCTCACAATAAACGAGCCCCCGGAACAAACTTTCAAATTTGTGGGAATATATTTGAGCAAGGGATGTTTTACCCATGGTCAATTATATGTCGGGTTATCTAGATTCGGAACTCCAGAAAACCAATATATTTTGCTACCAGAAAATGATAAAACAATAAACATAGTTTACAGAGAAACTCTAACAAGTTAATGTAAATTTAATGAAACCTATGAAAAATATTAAAATAATATGTTAAAATTAATTTTTTTACTTTAAGTTGTAAATTTGAAATTTTGCAATGAAAAAAGAATAATAATAAAAATTAATGAAATTATTAATTATATATATAGAATAATAAATAGATGCCCAGCGAAGCGGGCGAGGGTACTGCTAGTTATAGAATAAAGGCGTATAAAGGCTGTTTCATAAAGCAAGTGAGGTACACTTAACCAGTGTACAGGAGGCACTAAAACAACAAAAAAGGTTCATATAAACATGTAGAATGTTAGACCGTGCTTCCGAGATAAAGCTATTGTACATACTCGACATCTGTTGGACTGTTTTATACGTACACAGTGGGTTATTCCTTTGCTTCCCTCCTGACAAAGAGCCACTGCAACATCTCCTTTATGCAATAGGCTTGATATCGGCACCAAATTTCTAGCCTACTTAACTCGGAATGATAGTCTTATGCAGTCATGCAAATGTATATTCAAGACACACACCTATCCTCGCTCTCTAATACCTTTTTTTTAAAGTACCGAACAGATTTCAATAAAATTCTGTAGTAATGCGAGCTCACTAACAACTATTACGACGCAACATGTTATAAAACCAAATATTCTATATTGATAACACTGTTTAAATTTCTCGGTTCACGAGTGTGTGTGTGTGTTTTGTGTGTGTGTGTGTCGATCCACGTTCGGGGCCGAGTAACCTGCAGTAATTATCAACACATGATTGCAATAACCTTACCTCAATCGTCACTGTGTGGTAGTTCTGCACATGTACTGTACTCACTGTTTGATAAATTTTGCAAACTTTTAAATACATACATTTTAAATATTGGCTGATCCCGCAAAAATGTTTTATTATTGTTTTGCCTAAATAGGTACTTTAATACGCTAGAGACAAACAACGGAAATGTAATGCATTCCTGCGAGAGGGCCTTGCGATATTGTCATTTCTTGCCAACTTCTGGCGTTCAGTATTGCATTTGGTTGCTATAAGAGAAGGGTACAATCATGATAGGCTGCGTCACTTTAATATCGTTTTGTTACAGACTTATTTAAGAGAAAGACTGGAAGGAGGAAGGATGGGGAAATATGACGTAGTAGAATTAAGAAAGAAGACTAATTAAGTTAAGGTTCGGCCAGGGCCATTTACTATGTCATTAATCGACCATCACAAACACACAAGAAAAATGTGACATCTGGCCACGAGGAGAGTAGGGATAAGGTAACAAGGCTAAGTTAAAGATATGGGAGTAGAAACATTGTACTAGGGACTCACCATGTCTCGCACCTGGACAAGCTGCTGACGCTCCGCCTGCCTTCGAGTCTCCGACTGTCTCTCCTCTGGCCCTCGTAGCTCCGTCCACACTTCTCGCCACGTGTGTTTGTTGTCGTAGTAGATTCTGATTGGTCCCTGCCGACCCCTGTGGGCGGAGTCTTGTCGATGGGATGTTATGCTTACCCGCGAAACTATTGACTTAGCTGGACCCACATATTGGGTTATCTTCGGCGCATTTCTTTAACTGTTTACAGGTTGCACTTTTGGTCGAGTATTTGGCTTCTATGTTTACTAAACTAGCTTTGTCCTCGTCGCTGTCGCTTCAGTTAGTTGAAACCTTGTGAAACGGGTGCACGGCGGGGCTTTCATAATAGCTTACTCTTTGGTAGTATCTGTACTAAGAACTATTGCCACGCTCAAGATTTGCCATCATTCAGTAAAATACAATTTTTAGATGATCAGCAATGATCACATAATTCCTCATGCTCTTTTTACTTTAGTTTCCCAATCTACCATAACTTTCAAGCTCTGAATTCAAACCTGATCACATAATCATGCTCAGATCATGATTACTACAATCACAATCGGCCATAATGCAATAATATATACGGTTTTCTCCCAATCAACACATATCATTTAATTCAATATGTTATTTACGCATGGGAATTATTTTCAAAATAATGGTCATAGCTTTCAAAATGGCGGCCACTTTTAAATATATATTATTTCTTGAGGACCATGTGACCGATTAAACTTAAATTATGGATGTTGACAGAGCAGGGAAGGCGCTTAATTAAGAAGAGATATTGAAATTGGTCGACCATTTTGGAAGAGCACAAAATGAAAAATATAAAGTTTTTATGTTACATCTCAGAATCTACTAAATCGATTTCTACTAAACGTTTCGTGTATGTAATACTATGATGGGCCATGTTAACATATGCGATGTAAATAGATAATGCTATTATTTTTATGTTACATCTCAGAATCTACTAAATCGATTTCTACTAAACGTTTCGTGTATGTAATACTATGATGGGCCATGTTAACATATGCGATGTAACTAGATAATGCTATTATTTTTTAAATGGTGTCAAATAAATATTTTAGGCTCATTTGCTATATGCACTTTAACGTTTGAATCATTTCGACCTAACTTGGTATGGCAAAAGTACCTATTACGTGCATCAAATGTGCCAATGGCCTCTTTTATTTGCCATTTTGTAAGACAGTGCCGCATTAACAATAAACTTATATTGTTATATCTTTTATAAAAATCAAGACTTCTATCAAATATTTAAAACAAATAGCACTAAAATATTTAATGTAAATGTACATGTTATGAATGGCTTATTTTCAATATGGCGGTCATTGGAAATATGCTGTATATACGAAGCAATGGAACCAATTTAAAATTAATTTTGTATGCCAGCAGTATATACTACAAACGTCAATATTCTCCGCACAGAGCCTTTCTTGTCCGCCATAATGTAAAATAGTGCCACATAAAAATTAATTTTCATACATTGTCTCGGAACATAATCAACCGATTCCTACCAAACTAGGTAGACAAGCAGTACTCAGGTAGGCCATATAAAGGCATATGTTTTAAGTAAGCCACATTTATTTTCGAAATTGTGAGCATATAATTATTTTAGCATTGTACGCTATAGTGTCTACAAATTCATGCTAAACCAATTTGTACTTAACTTTGTATGAATATGTGTACATTACAACAATCAAACCGGCCTAAACGGAGCCACTCCTGTCTACCATTTTGGAAGATAGCGCACTGTGAAAAATTAAGTACTTATATTTCGCGAAACAATTTTCTGATTCCCAACAAATTCAGACGACATATTAATCAATTGTGTTCCGTTTAAATTTAGGCCTATGTAACACAATGGAGTAGTAAGATTTTTTTTTCAAAATAACAGGGTTTTAGGATGGTGTGCGATATGTCTCGAACGATTTCCAACAAACTTTATATGCTGGCAATATCTATGATAAATATCGAACATGCTGATACATAACCTTTTATGTCCACCATTTATGGAGATAGTACAACATGTAAAGATTAGGTTTTTATACAATATCTCGGGGAAAAGTCAACTGATTCCCTCTGAATTTCGCAATCAAAGAGTGCTACTCCAAGCCATATAACTAAAATTTCGAATTTTATTTGAGTCAGGCATTATTCTTAAATGGCGGCATTATAAATAATAGTGTATAGATATACTCATTTGTCCATCTTTTTGTAAGATAGTGCCTGGTGAGCAGATGAAACTTATACGCTATTCTTCGGGAAATAATTAAGTAATTCCTACAGAAGTGCTACAGTAGGC
The DNA here is from genome assembly GCA_029891345.1 of Dryococelus australis. Classification (NCBI taxonomy): domain Eukaryota; kingdom Metazoa; phylum Arthropoda; class Insecta; order Phasmatodea; family Phasmatidae; genus Dryococelus; species Dryococelus australis. The sequence continues at coordinate 32,319,583 of CM057006.1, forward strand.
CGTGCAAACTTACATAATTTAGATGGCTGAGACACTTATTTTAAAAATGGCGGCCAAAGAAATAATATAGATAAGTTCGTCATTTACAGGATAAATCGCCTAAAACTTGCACCACAAATATTTCGGAAATGAAAGGTGTTATTGATGTGCTGGTTTCACAGAACTAAAGTTTAGGCACGGCCTCATAATTGCAGACGAGACACAGATTTTAATAAGTACTATAATGTGAATTTCTAGAAAAAAGTTGCATTTTTTTTTTCAAATTGGGCAATATGAATTCACATCAAGAAAATAAAACTAGAGGGAGTTAGAATGTCAATGGCGGTTTTTGTATGATTCTAGTGCAAGTAGTTAACATGCTCTAATATGACAATTTTTGAAATACCGGGAGTTGTCTGCTCCATTTAGCTGCTAAGTTACTCGGCTGTAATGTCCGTCTGATTACTAATCTGTTTTGGTGTGTGTGGCTTTCTTCTATATGTGCAAGAAGGCACACGCTACAACTCGTACATTCACGTGATTTTACTGCACCATGAATCAGCGCTCTCTTAAGAAATACAAAAGTGAATCAACAAAGCTCGTGAATTTAGAGGAAGAAAGAGAAAACTGCCCTGTCAGAGCTTGTGTCAAAATGAAGACCAACAGCTAGAACAGAACTCCCAGTTTGTCGTGTGAAGATTGCTGCACATTGCTGTGATCTACCAAGCTAGTATCCGACGCGACGCTTGGCTGGGAGACCACGATGGAATCCGGAACGAAGCCTTGAGCAGCGGCTTGTTTAACGAACCCGCGGCGCTATTTAATGCGGGCGGGGCATCGATGAAGTGCCTGTAGCCAGACCGCCGCCTGCCGCCGGCGAACCTCTAGACAGCTGCCACCTGAAGACGTTTCCGCCGACTCGAGCCTTGAACACAGCAGCCTTCGGCTAGATCCAGGTGGCCACGTCCAGTCAGTCAGAGACTGATTAGATTTGATATCCGTGGCTTTAATTAATGGTTAATTAAATATAGTAATTGAATCCCCCGAGTATTACAATAATTTGTACAAGTTGAGTTAACTGTATATTGGCTAAAGTACATAAAGAAGTTGGGCACAACCAGGTCTTTATTCCGGCTTTACTTTCAGTGTTTCGAACCCTAACAATAGTTGCCATTTATATAACATGGACTACGTTTTCCCCCTGCAATTGAGTGCGTAACCCATTAGCAGTAGTGGGTACACAGCAACATGTGGCAGTAATTCAGCAGACATTTCGTAACAGGCGGCTGTAATACGTTGTTTCATATCTTCTGGTGTAGTCGGCGTGTCCTTGTAGACATTGCGTTCCCCACAACAGGTAAGTAAAACCATAATCCTCTTAGTCTTCATGCCCTCCGGGACTTCTTATCTGGCACAATTATTTATAACTTGTTTGACATTCTCCTTAATTAATTAATTGCAATTTACATTATCATTTTGAAACCAATCCATCACAGTCAAGGAAACGTTTTATCATTATAACAGTAAAAAAAAGATATTAAAATCTAAAATTTTTACAATCAAAATATACTCAAGATTTTTAAATTTCGATATTAGAATCAAATAGAAGAGTTATCAATCATGTCGCTAACGAATCCCCGTGGGAAAGATAGGTGACCATTCGCCTGGAGTTACCAGTTACCGCGTGGAGCCACGGGGAGGCTGTGTCATCGACCCTATCTCCATCCTGCTATATCACTTATATAACTTACAATCCATTTATCAGCAGCAATAAAATATCATATAAAATAATTTCAAATTATTACGTAAAACACAGTAAGTCGGTAAATATGCTGGTGATCTTCTTAGCCAGTTGTCCCTGCAGGTATTCATCTATTGGCTGTAATGGACTTATCATAATCGTTGTATGGAAGTCAACCTCCCTTGACGTAATCTGTTCATTACCTTTTGCTCGTATTGTTATCAGTGACTCCCAAGAAGGCTGTCGTTCTCAATATCCGATTGCTTTTAATCCTTTGCTCCGCATAGCCTCTGGGTGCGAATATGACAACTGCCAGCCCGAGTCCTCTCGCCCGGTGACCTGGAAAACAATTGCCGCGGTTGTTCAGAGGTCACCCCGTGCTACTCCGTCCTTTCCACGACACTTGTCGGTTCTCCCGAAGTCTGGCTAGCCGGTAGCTGTGCGCGCCGAGGCCCGTACGTAAGACCGACCCACACTGTCTCCGACCTGCCTTCGCCTCTCGTCCGTTTCCACATCGCCGAGTTATTCACTAAAAACCCTGTCTTTGGGCCCCGTCGGTCTGATTGTAAAGGAGTCGACCAGCCCACCTCCTTTTCGGACCACTACTATCTGCCGTTGTTAAGCCCATCCAGAAGGTAGATACCCGTTTCAGCGAGGACAACTCGGCATAGAAGGACACAGGATGAAAAGCTTCTAAAGGCTGCTCACGATAAACTCAGCATTCTTTTGAAACAAAATTTACTGCCTCTGCATGTACATATTTTAATGTGCGTACTGGGCGACACTCGACCAGTAAAGTTGGTAAAGATGGAAGGGAAAGTAGTTCCATATATTAACGTCGAATAAAAAGTGCTAGTTAGCCATTTATGATAATTTAAAACTATTTCTTTCGCTTTGAGTTTTTTGATGCATCGAAGTGTAAAAATGAGCAGATTTTGCCAAGTATTTACTTTCTTGATAATTTCAGTGTTTTATTTGACCGAGGCATGAATAAAGTGACGAGGCCCATAACACTGTTGATACTACATAAGACGGGAGAATTCAGATAGTGCATACAAGAAGATCTTAAGAAGAGATTTCAGAAGTGCTCGTTTTACCGTGAACAGCCGATAGAGGGGCGAGATCAGGTGAACTGGCAGGCCGAAGCGTGTGCGCGGCGGGGGACGCGGGCCGGATCAGTTGACACTCGCCGCGGAGGTCCGTAGGCAGATAATGGCATGCAAATTGTCCCGCACGCACGCACGCGAGCTGCCCTGGCACCAGTTCCTCCTTGTTGCCCACACGCCGCGGGGACACAAGGCACACGCTCCGCGAGGCCTCCGCAGATCCGCGGGGCACCTGCGACGGCTATTGTTACAGGCCCCTCCCACTCCAGCCTCCAGCCTCCTCCTGTTCCCCAGAAGTTGTCACCCAGGTGTGGCCGGATGGACGACCGCAAAGCGCGCGTCTCCCCGCCACGGCTGACCGGCGAGTGTGGGCGGGCGTCGCGCGACTCCAGCACTTGGAGCCGACGCCCAGCGACCTTCGTTATAACCCCTCATCATGTCGACGCACTGGCACTTATCCCACTTCACGCTGTTCTACACGGCCACCTGCTTTCCGCGAAAAGATTTATGCTTAACCATTTCAGTGCCGAATTAATTCCCGAGCTCAAGTATTCCAGTCTTAAGGCAGTCCACGATAAAGTGAGCACTTATAAAATCAACCTTAGAAAAAATCACTGCCCCTACCTGCACATATGAGTGACATGTGTCCAGTAAAGTTGGTAACGACGGAGGGGAAAGCAGTCCCATACATTAACGTCGAATAAGAATTGTTAGGTAACGATTTTTGAGAACCTAAATTATTTCTCTCGCTTTCTGTATTTTTTATTGCATCGGAGTGGAAAACGGAGCGGATTTTACAATATTTACTTTTATAATAATTCCACAGTTTTAGTTGACCGAAGTTTGAATAAAGTCGTGAGGCCCATGGCAATGTTAAATTTGCTTAAGGGAGAATACAACAACGCGTATGCAAGTAGATCAATAGCAGGACTTTCAAAAGTGCTCATTTTACCGTGAACAGCCTATACGGCTGTACTTTTGTCGAGTGTGCTTTACACAATAGATGAAGAACATACTGCTCGTTAGTTGAAGTCAGCATTAACAAGTGAAACTATTAGAGGTGCCTCCAGTGACCTTTGCTTCACAAGTTCAATGCTAGGGTCACCGCTTGAAGTCCCGTAGGTACTCGCTCGTTTGACTGATTAAAACAGTGAAATTCTCACTGATTCAGATTTAGAGTGTACCCGCTGGGGAACCGAACCCGGTTCTCCTAGTTGGGAGGCGAGTAGTCTGGCCACCACAACACAGCGGAGTCACTTAGGGCCTATCGCGTGTAATAGCATTGAAATCGCAACACCTATTTTTTTTTTCTCCACACAGGTGACGGTAGGTGACACCGTCCTGTCGGTCTGTCGGCATCTGCGGGCGTGGCGCCGCGTGTCCGGGAGATTCCGGCGACCCGGCGCACGCGCCTCCCAATTTACAAACAATGGCGCGCGCCAAATCGCCGACGACGCCTTCTTTGTGGAGGCGAAGCGGAAACTGCTCTTTTTCCGTTACGAGAATTCGCTGGTCCGTCCTGCCGGCTGGTTTCACGGCATGCTGTGGAAGCGGAGCGCAGAGATCTGGGCGGCTCTCAAGGGAGAACATTAAGACGCCGTATCTGCTTGTAATTTGTGCGCAGAGCTATCTTCCAGATACGAGGACAGATGCAAACGAAATTGCACGCACGCAGTTCACGGGTATTCCGCTGTTTAACACTATCATCGTTTAAATGGGACAGAAGCTGCAAAAAGTAATAAAAAAAAAAAAAAAAAAAATGTAGCACGGACGCTGTTGCCAGTTCTCCTACAACACACTCCCGACCAGCGGGTGGTGGTTCCTCGGCTCGCGCCATACAGAATAAAAGAAAGTTATTGCGCTGGTCATTCATGCCTCAAAACTTTCAAACCCCGTGTAAACCAGTACAAAATACAAACATGACACAGAAATATGTTCATTCCAATTAAATAATGTATTAGTTTATAAGTTTACATATATAATTGTATACACTTGCTGTACCTTCATACGAAATTACATATACGGAGGTAATTAAATACTAATCCAAAATCGAAATAATAATTTTTAACGTACCTATTCTAGGCATAAATGTGTGTGTATATATATATATATATATATATATATATATATATATATATATATTTGCGTTTCTTAAACTCCAACAGAGTAATGTAATTATTTTCGCAAAGTGATATCGCAACTTGAAATGTATTGTTCGAATACGGCTTCTATATTTACATTAACATACGTAGTTTACAGTTTAGGAATATTGGATATGCATAGTAGGATATAACTGGTGTATAAATAAGTTTTACTTTTTTACATTTCTGAAAGAAATTGTATTATTTTACAGTGAAAGTACAAGAAATAATTTTATTTCCATTGACGATTTATGTTAACTATCTTGGTTGATTTGCAGTTAACTTCTAAACACATCTTTTCTTCTTTTGGACCACTGCGTGTCCTCCAATCACATATAAAAATCAACACTGCCTTACACGTACCACTGAACAGTCAGTACACTCGTATGACGCAGCCTATGTAACACCAAGACACTAAACTGTGATAAAGGTTGTTCACGATAAAGTGAGCACTTTTGAAAACCAACGCCAATCCAGCAGTGTCAATATTATATTCAGCTCATCAACATTTCTCGCGGTACACGCTACTGACTCCACTGAAGTGCCCATAACAAACACGTTTAGGCCCTGCGACACAACTTGTATGATTGCTAATTCACAAACTTCAAATTGGATATTAAAAAAATACATATTCTTATAATTACATCATCCTGCATTCACACTACTTACAAATTTTGCAGGGTAGCAATTATTTACATTTCCCCTGACCTAGGGGAAAATTTCCTTACATTTCCTTGACTTTTCCCTGTTTTCCCTGAATTATTAGAACAAAAGTTACTTAACATAGCCTAGTAACATGCATCATAGTTTACATCGATTATGATTTTATCGTAATGAAAGGCTTATTAATAATTTTAATTAGAATAGTTTATATCCGTATGAAAAAAAAATGGAGGAGGATGTTACAACACCCATAGTCCCCTTCTCTGGCTACACCGTTGGGATTGGTGTATGCAGTGCATGCAGTGTCAAACATATGATAGTGTATCTTCTGTTTGTCATAATTTCACAACAATTCTGATTTGCAGGATTTGTGGTATATAGTACAAACACCGAATTCTGTTAGACATAAATAATATAATAAAAGGGAAGCATTCTGTGTGCAAACTCTGCCAGAACGTTGTCACTTCAAATCAATTTTAGAAAAGCCGATTTACTTTTCCAAAAGATGGGAGCATCGCTTCGCAATACACCACCATAATGTTTCTGAGATCACAGCATTAGTTTATTTAAATAACGGAGAATTTTTATACTAGGTAACAAATACATATAATATTAAGGAGCAAATATGAATTATTTGATCTACGTATCAGAGCTTTTGCTGTACGTTCTCGCCAATACCTAGTTATTTTCTTTCGTAAACAAGTTACAGAAGCCACATGCAAGGTGCCATTTTGTAGAGCACGAACGTAATCTGAAACCAATACTAGTTTAAAGTTTTTCGACTGAGTTGGTTTTGAGCCGTGCTTTGTTTAGTGATAGAGTGATGCTCGTTTTTTTTTATTTTCATAGTTACATGTTAATACGCAAATCACGTTACGCGAGTCGGCTGAGATGCATATCGTAAATTAAAATTAAATATTCCACCTCGGAGCCTGTCAGAATACATCAGCATAACTGGTCGGAGTACAGAACAGATATGTATCGTAATGAAAGGAAATTTATATGTGTCTGCTAATGCGAGAAACCTATCGCCCGAGGGCCGAGGCTGGTTATAGTTATTTATTTTATCCACGGGCCCGCGGCCTGTGGCAGTGGGCACTCGAAAGCGAACTGGCAACCAGAGCTGGCAACGTTGTTCGCAGACATCACGAGCACAGTCCTTGTAGTTCTGTTGTGTCGTGCAGAGTGCAGCACTGAACAGAGCTATCTTTACGGCAAACGATATGAAAGCCGCGACTATATCGTTGATGGTGTAGTGTTTAGTTGCACAGCTTAGCGTTCGTTAATGGCCACACAAATAAATAATTTGTCAGCTGTTATGTTTTCTAGATAGAAACATGGTAGACTGCCACAACGAGGTCTATTTCCAGCTTTACAAAAATTAACATACGAAAAAACTCATTTGAATAATGTAGTCTTTGGCAGATTGAAAGCTGCCACATACAGTGATTATTGCAATTATTTATGCCACTACTACAACTTCCTACAAGTAAAACGTTTATTTCTTGGCAGAGTTTATAACTCACGTGAACCTATGACATTTTTTTTTCGTTAAAGAATAAGCAGCTATGTTTTTTATATAGTGCTTTATATAGAAACTATAAAACATATAATTTTCTTCATTATTAAAAAAAATGTATTGTTTATAATTTTTTAAACTATTTTTGCATGAAAAACTTTGACCTCACCTGTAATACTATAAACATAAATTCGCATAACTAGACGTTGGCACATATCTAACACTCCCTCTTAAGGGCGCCGCCTACCTATTAAATTGAAATGCTTTGCAGAATGTTTGGAATCCGCGTTTTTTTACGAAACCATTAAACGTGTCTCTGTGATATCGGTGTACGAAAAGAAAACTCACTGAAGACTAGGTATGTATAATACTTAGGGATAGTTGTTATTCGCGAAATGATTTCAAGACCAGTTGTACTACCAAACGCTTTTGTTCACATGCACTTTCGTGGTTGGATGATTTTAAATGTCACGTGCCTCAAGTGTCTGCCAACGAATCATGGACGTTTAGTATCGGAGTACTTTGTTACGATTGGCCCAGTCAAATAAGACCATGTCTTCTCATGTAGACACGCCGCCTTGCGCCGGGACGTGCAGGGCGTCCTGACCTCTGGGCTATGTGTTCTTTGCGGTCTGGTGAGGGAAACTTCCTCAGCCCGCAGAGAGATACAACTGCTGCAACCGTATGGGTGGTATAAGGGCCCTCACAAGGGCCCGAGCACACCCCCCGCTCTGAGCTTCGGCAATGATGAGAGAGAGAGAGAGAGAGAGAGAGAGAGAGAGACACGCCGCCAATAACCAAAGAAAGTTGTGGGTAGGACGTAGGATGCTGAAGTATAGAATGGTCATAAATATTTTCGCGAAAAACACCTGTCCCTAACTCTCAATACAACATTTGTATGTACGTTATAAGTGCTATTCCCGAGCCCTCCGAAATATCTAAAAACCGCTTTTCCACACGGTTTTATCGCATTATATACAGGTTGGAAACATGCGAAACTATTATAGGTACCTGCATTGAACCTTGCTGTAGACTTTTCACCTATAAAATGATAGGGTCGCCGCTTAAAGTCCCATAGGTACACCCAGCACAGCGGAAACACTGCACGCCAGTTCAGCGCCTTGCGCGTAGGAGCGTTTGGGCATCAGGCGCGCGTGTCAATGTCGTCCTTATCGGTCCCGCGCTTCCCTGCCTCAACCGCGCTAAAAAAAAATCTCCGAGTAGGCGTCGCCCTTAACATTTTGAAGTCTCGACATATCTGCAGACATTCGAGACAAGCTAGAAGCCAGCCACACTGTTTAGGGGGGGGGGGGGGGGGGAAATCATTTTACGGAAAAGTGCCGGCAAACATTTATCCAGAGGTGTCGGCAAACTCTCCGTAAAATTACGGACACATTGATTTTCAAAAAAGAACTTTTCGTAAAATTCACGTAAGCTATCCTTTACTTCACTAGTTAGTTTTCTGTACTTCAAGTTAAAATAATTTTTACTATCTATTGTATTTTAATTTTCATTATATAGGTGCTCTACTGTGTATGAAAATATATTTTTAAAAAGTTAAAATATACTAAACTTAAGCAAAATTTGAACCCGAGTTATAAAGTTTTCAAGTTTACGACCCTAACCACTTACCTACAACAAACACGTGGAGAACCTGGTATAACATTTTAATTTCTATATTAGTCACGTAAGCAACTCTCTTAGTTTCTATTAAAGTTTGCGTATTTGAAGTGTTGCTAAGTGTCACAAATGCCTGTTTCTAACTTTTAATTTTTGAAAGAACAGATCTTAGTGACGTGGATGACATTAACTTGCAGCAGGAACGATAATTTCCTGGTGACAGTGGCGAAGAAAGCTTCGTGTAGACTCGCCATTGTTCGTGCCCGAAACAAGAAATTATAGAAAATACGGAGATTTCCTGTATTTAGTGTTTACATCGTAACTCCGTTTTCCTTCATTACGGATTGTGTTTCCGTATATTTACTGCGCATTTTTAGTAAAAATTTCCGTAAATGTACGGAAAATCTTAACAGTATACGTATATCCCCCACTGCAGGAATATAATATCCGCTGGTCTCTATTTTCCCACTGATCGTTATCCTATTGGTCCAAACTACAATGTAAAGCCTTTGTGTTTTACGTAACACTTTTTATTGGCCCGGTGTTAGCCTTCACTGTGTTCCAATAAAATTTTTCTTTTTCGCTTTTAATCATTATATACAGTCTAGCTCATTTCCATAACCATACAGACATCTAGTACTGTATTTACAACATTGTATGTTGATGAGAGGAAATGTTCTTGTTAAGTAACGGTAAAAACTAGGAAAACAATGAAACTATATCCGTGTGATTCTTATCTTCAGGGATAGAGATATTTATGAGCTTCACTCGAGCATAATCTTCAAAGTGTTAAGGTGGCCGCCTGGTCGAAGGGATTTTGCACGCCTGAGGCCTAAAAGCGCGGATAGCGCTAGGGGCGACCGAGACACGCTCATAATCTCTCTGATCGCCTCTAGGCGCAAAGCACTGAACTGGCGTGCAGTCTTAGCCGTCGATAACGCGCCTCTGAGACTTTAAGCAGAGACTCTACCACTTCATGATGTAATAATAAAAATAAATGTTTGATGCACGTCCGAGAAACACTTTTTTTTTTTTCTCTTTTGGCGCTATTGTACCAAAAAAAAAAAAAACCCCTAAAAGTAGGCTATGTAAGTAGATGTATATTGCAGATCTTGGCGCAACTCAATAATTTGACTAAAATTCAAGCAATTTCAAGCCAAATTCAAGCTAATTTCTAATTTCCTGTACAATATTTCAAAGCGCAACTTAAAATCAATCAAATTTAAAGCCAAAATCAAAATCAATTTTCAACTCGTGTTCACTCTTTGTGCGAGTTTCTCAAAAGACTCATTCTCAAGTTAAATCATCAAATTTTTGATGAAATTCCAAGAATATCATTAACATTCTTGTGATATTTTTTTTGACTAATTGATTTGGCTTGAAAATTTATAGTTAAATTTAGCCTTTTGACCATAAATTTAGCCTCATTCACTCCCTAGAAGGACATTGATCAAAGAGTGAACGAAGCATGTTTTCAAAAAAAGTGCATCTGATTGAGAATGCAGATTTGGATCATATTATCTTGATTTTGGGGGTGAAATTGAAGATATAAATCATGGTTGAATAAGAAACTGAAAAATTGTTGCTTGAAAATGAGAAATTTGCTTGAATTTTACTTAAATTATTGAGTTGCCCCTAGATCTGCAATAGCCATCTACTTCTGTACAAGCATACCTGATGCTTCTAATAGGCAGGCTACTGTCAGCATACAAAGTGTGGTTAAATTTATTATTTAATTAATGCGACAAACTTACCTATAACATATATATTGCTACCAATTTGAAAAAAAAAAATGTGACCCATCTAAGTCATGTAAGTTTACATGGGCTACTGCAGTACTAGTTGTGCGAAAAATTTGGTGGGAATTTGTTGGTTGGTTCCAGAGATTTGGCAATAATGCTAAGTAACAAATATACCTTTAAACTCGCATTTAAGCTGGAAATATTGAAGAGAGTAACCAAAATAAAATTTGATGCACACTCTCGAGTGATGCGGCAGTTAAGTAAAGAGGTTTGAGAACCAATGCATCTTTCCAAATATTTTTTCGGAGCACGTACTTTCATTCTCACACTTAACCAAGACAAATAAAATTGTTTTTCAACAACAATATTCGCTTAGTGCGAAAACTCGGGCATGTACTTCATCCTCGAGTGCACTGAGTTGGACCCGGACCTACGACAAGCCGACGTTGAACCTTCAAGGCCATTTACGTCTCGGCTAACGAAAGCGAAAGTAGTAACTTCTCTCATAAGAAAAAGTTAAACACTGTGCACTCGTAAGTCTAAGGTTCGCTTCTATTTCAGTTGTTGGAAGCGCGCGTATTTAATATGCAGTTCAGTCGTGTGGTTGGTATTAATTTAAGATTTTCCGGTAGCGAGCGAATGCTTCTCACTTCATCAAACCACAATTGAGTCTCTAAAGTTGGCAGCAGACGTGGCCTTGGTAGTGGTGAAAATTCCTTCGGGAGGCCTTAAAACATTTTTATGAAGTGTTCGTGATTTTCAAAATGGCAAAGCTCTGGAATTTTACTGGCCTTTTCGTCCCGGTTTGTTTATGAGACCGGACTGCAGTCAACGAGAAGATTTTCAAATTTTACGAGGCGTGAAATGAGCCTGTAGCGACGTTTGCGTTTACATTCTACTCGCGGTGTCTTCACACTTATTAATTCAAACCTTAGAAAAAACTCCCAGTGCACGACTCGTCTGGTTGCTTCCCAATATGTCGTGTATCAAAAGTGTCTTATACACGGCTCACAAAAAGTTCAGCATATTCCACGCTGGGACCCGATGAATGGACGGGCTATTTTATTTTGCTGACATGAACCGTATAGGGAATTTTGTGGTCCTTCCTCAAACGAGCGTTTTCAAACCTTGCACAACAACGAATGACCATCCAGACAGACCTTCAGCCTAATTTACACGGCGACAGTTACTCTCGCGATAGTTTCTATCGCGATAGTAACTGTCGTTACGTAATTTTTCGTAGTGTAACCCTCGTAGCATCACTGTCGTGATAGCAAAAATTTTGTAATGCTATCATTTGAAAAGGAAATCGGAAATACTTTAAAAAGATTATTGTTTTTTTCCTGATTTCATGTTTGAGTTTTTATTTATTTTTAATAATTATTAATTCCGTACGTAACCTCCGGATGGATTCAGAAACGCTGTTCCACAATCATCTAATACGCGGCAAACAAAAGGCAGCCCTTTTCACAACATTAAGATAGCTTTTTAAGAGAATGAAAGATATTTTGGCGCGAATTCGGTGAGTAAATCTAAACCTATGTTCGGAGTCACAAAACAAACATAGTTTAGCGCTACCTTGAACCAAATGGTTATTTCCTTCAGCCCAAAGCGTTCATGCAAATTTTTAGCTTAAATTATAGTGTCACGTTTTGAAACGCTAATGTATTTCCGACGTGAAGTTTTCCGTTCTGCAGAGGTTACGCCTAGCGAACGTCGCAAGGACCGCGGGTAGCCAAAGGCGGCGAAGAAGAAAAATAAAAGAAAATGATGCAGCTACACTCCGCAGTAGAAGTCGATTACGGACACAAGCGCAACGCACTAGAATAAATAAAATTCAAGCAAATCAAAGCCGAATCCTAGCAAATTTCTCTTTTCCTGTGCAATCTTTCAAATTGCAGCTCAAAATCCAGCAAATTTAAGGCCAAAATCAAACAAATTTCGACATGTTTCAGACCCCTTGAGCAGGATCTTTTTCCAGTCAAAATTAAGCTAAATCATCATATTTCGATAAAATTTCAGCACCGTTTCTTCTTCTTCTTCTTAATAAATTTTCTGTCTTTATAGATCAAAAATGTAATCTCTGCTCAACAAGTTGAACAATTCGTTTGAATTCACAAAACTACAAGATCTAGAAAAGAATTAATGGTTTACTGCCACAGATTTTGAAATTTATGAATCTAATTTTGGTAAAAAAATAAATTGTATTCTATATGGCAAGTTTAAAATTTCATTACCAGAGCGCTATGTGAAAAACATTAGATAAAAATGCTTAGAAACTAATAAATGAGAAGGAATTTTTTACGTCATATAGAGGCTTTAAAGAAATGATAACTGGAAAATTTATCCATGATCTAGAGTTCTCATAAGAATTTTCATCCAATTTTGTGTTATTTTTTTTGTGACTAATTGGATTTGGCTTGCAGATTTAGAGCAAATTTGGCCGATTTTGACTGGAAAATGACCCTGCTTAATGGGTTTTATAAAAAAAGTTTGCTTGATTTATATTGCAGATCTTGACCAAATTAGCTTGATTGTGGCGTTGATATGCTTGAATTTGAGAATGAAATGGAAGAGATAAATTATGTCTTCATAAGATTAGAAAAAAATGCTGCTTGAAAGTGAGAAATTTTGCTTGAATTTTAGCCTTATTATTTCGCTGCGCTTGTAATCGCAATAGACTTCTACTCTCCATTAAAAAAAAAAAATGTGTGTCCCAAACTTTTCCGTCTCTGTATCAGAACCAATTGATTTATAGCCTCCTCACAGTTAACTGAGAACTATTTAAATCGACGTTTGAAAAAATTTCGCTGCCCCAACATACATATATTTTAACGGGCACATGTATTTTAATGTGCCAGAAAAGTTGGTAACAATAGAGGAAAAGTTACATGTTCTAACGTCGAATTAAAAAGTGCAAGTTCAACATTTGTGAGCACAAAACGTATTTATTTTGGTTTCTATTTTTTTTTTTAAATATGCGTCGGTCAGGCGAAACTGTGGGGTTATTAGAAAAGTGAATGTGTTAGAAATATGTTATTATTTTACACTTCGATGTGTAAAAAACCGGAAGTGAAAGAAATAATTTAAGTTGTCACAAATGGTTACCCCAACACTTTTAATTCGACATTAAGATATGGAACTACCTACTCTCTACCGTTACCAACTTCACTGGGCGCGTGTCACTCAGTGCGCACGTTAAAATATTTGCAGGTAGGAGCAGTGAATTTCTTCTAAGGTTGATTTCAAAAGTGCTCACTTTATCGTGAACTGCCTCCAGGTATTCTACATATCAATAATATATATATACATACAGGATGTATATATATATAGGCTGTATATATATATATACAGGATGTATGTATATATATACAGGCTGTATATATACAGGATGTATATATATAGCCTGTATGTATATATATATATATACAGGCTGTATATATACAGGATATATATATACATCCTGTATATATACAGCCTATATATATATTTATAGGCTGTATATATATACAGAATGTGTATATATATATATATATATATATATAGGATGTGTGTATATATATACAGGCTGTATATATATGTATATATATACATTATGTGTATATATATACAGCCTGTATATATATATATATATATATATATATATATATATATATATATACACATATATATATATATACAGCCTGTATATATATATATACATACATATATACAGGATGTATGCATATATATATACATATATACAGAATGTATCGAAATTCGACCGAAAAACTTCGGCTGCGGGTTAGTCACGAAAAAATAATTTGAACACGTACATACGACCTATGGCCTAAAGTAAATACTAAGGGTGGTACAATTATTTCAATTCGGACCAGGAACACTAGTTTATTGTAAATATCAGAGATAATATTTAAGATGGAACACCGATTCTATGAATAGTGGTTAAGTAAACAAAGATCGCTGTCAATTATCATTGACAGTTCCGCAAATTTTGCGGATTCATCTGGCAACAAGCTAGATTCCACAATCCTTTGTGTACTCGATTATGAGTGCTGTTGGCTGCGAGTAATATTGAAATCTACCGTGTACTCATATTTATTTGGCGAAAAATCACTAGCTGTAGTTGGTCCATTGCCATTGGTTTCTGCCTGCGCGATAATGCATTTTCATATTTGGTCGGTCCGCTCAGAATTCGGCACCGTCGGCACGGCTCGTACGTGATTCGCGTGCAGACAATCAACAAGTGTCAAAAAATAATTCAGCGAATCAAGATAGGAAAACGACCCTGCACTGTTATGAAATATATCTTGTCTTGAAATCTTTTCGCGAAATCTCACTACCCCTAAGAGTTAGTTTCTCAATGACTGATACCTCACTTTTACCCCTAGTAAAATAGCAAGGGATTCGGTCCTTGTTATCTTGCTAGTTGGTTATTAGTCCAAATTCTTACACGGCGTGATTTGCTAACTGTGATCCAATCGAAAATGACAATCAAATGTACACGTGTTTGAAGTTTAGCTTCTCCTCATATGTATTTCAGAAAATTCCTCGGTCTTTAACGATCACTTGTTTAGAAGCTACCATTAGGCCCTCTAGCTCTATGTGGTGGTAGAACCATTTAATAATACATACATAAGGACATGAAAAATTCGCGTAATTATTTGGCGTCAGGCTGAACCTCGGAGTACATTATGCACGAAGCCGGCGTCGTTTCTCCATTGGCTGCTGCACAGATATGAAGACATCCCCTCTCTGACTGAACCACACGTGGTTGGGGCACATGATTGTGAAGTGTTCCTTTATTGGTGCAGAGTCACCCAGGGCGTGTCACACAACGTATGACCCAATGACAAACGTACTGTAAAGGTACATGTGTTTCAAGTTTAACATGTCCCCAAATAATAACCCGAATTTCGCAGGTCTCTATACAAATGCTGTACGTAACATACAGCAACTTTGAGTTTTTCTTGACCAGTCTTCTGGGGATTTTATTTACACAATTATGTGCGTCTTTTGCAATACACGTTTCAATTCCGCGCTTCCCTCTCTCCGCTGTCTTATACAACTAACATCGTGTAGAATATTTGTGAAGAAACCCTAGGAAACTATGCCGTACCTTATCAATGCATGTTACGGTATTTAATAATGTTACCAATCAAAAAATATTGGCGGCCAATTAAAATTCCCCTAAAAAGATAAAAAAATTTAATATAATTTTTATTTTATTATAATGTTTGTATTACTTACCTATACAGTTTCAGTGATAAGTTCCGATTATAAATAATTTTCGAAAATATCAGTGTACGTGAGTTTATCTTGTAGACGGGACAGTGCATATTTATCCTCCAATCGCATTTTCTTAACATAATATTACTATTGAAAAATGTAGAATCTGACGTTAGTGTTCCAGAAACCAATACTTCTCTTGTCAATACTAAAATGCCAAAAACGACTTACTTTTGGAAACAAAGTTACTAAATTTCAATAAAATATAAGCTATTTAATTATTATATTTTTTCTGCGGCATGCATATATGTAAAAACTCACAGATTTTCATTTTTCTCTAAAGATAAACCTTACAGAATCACAGATTTTGTAGGAACTTTATGCAGACTGGACCATTGTCAATTTGCACAAGTATTAGAAGTATTTTACAATTCTACACGAATGAGTTCATATAAATTCTATATTGTGGTAAATATATAATTCAGCATTTTTATCACTAATGTTAATCTGCTATTGCACGAAATTTTAAAGTGTAACTTAATTATCATGTATTTCAAAAAGAAACAAAGTCCCACTAGTCCAGCGGTTTTACCAAGTACACAAAAATAAATTTAAATTTTGAAAATAATTTGACAAGTTGCATTACTCTTAATTTTCTTGTAATAATGCCCTTTTCTATCAAGTTGTTATTGTAAATTTGCATCTTTATGGCCAATAAAATTTTGTGCGACGAGAACACTGCACGTCAGTTCAGAGCCTTGCACTTAGAGGCGATGGCGCACTTGATCCATGAGGCGCTGTCGTCCTTATAGTCCCTGCGCCTCTCGGACTCAAACGCTCCAATGTTCGAGCTAGTACAATAACTAGATAACTCTATAAAAGTTCACCCGTAATCGGTGGCTTAGCCCAGTTTTGCACGGAATCTGATAATGAACTGCAGCCTTACCTCGCTTGACATAAAACGGTGGACATACATATTTTACTGGCGCCCAGCGTCTACCCGCATGTGCTTCTCATGTCGCATGTATACATCACATTTAGGACATTTTCGAGGTCATTTTGGTCCTGCCACGGTAATTATTTTTCCCTTGCCAACTGGTTAGAGTGTGTTGGGGACACGGCCGTTTGTTTTGCGGGAATACGTCTACGTTGACGCGCTCGGGCGTTGATGTTATTTTTTACGTTCCCGGCACCGCTTCACTCGATCATATGGGGTTTTATGGGTATTACTGGATTACTTTTGAGATGATCTTTCAAACCGCATACGATTTCTGTATTTCGACTAGGCTTTTTTACGAGTATAGGCCGACAGTAATTTCTTACATTAAACACATACAATTTCACCGTATCCACGCCACACAAATGTTTCTATAAATGCAATCGATTGATCTTGACGAGAGCTGTCTATTGAAACTCAAACGAGCGTCGTAGCTTCTTCTAGTCAAAAGTTATATTACGCGGAGTTTATGAGACGCGGCGAAACGAACTCAAAATTGCGTTGCCCCCCCCCCCCCTCAATCAACGTAAAATACTCTTTGATCCTTTGGCAATCGAGTGGTGTAATTGAATTTTGAATGTAGACATTAGATTCGGAGCTGCAATGCCAAACACTATCCCCCAGTTTTGTTACCATCGGATTTTCTTGATTGCCTCCCAATATGGTTGCAAATTTAAAGACGTATTCACGTCAAACATGTTGCAGGTGATGTTTCCTCGAATATGAAACTCGGGATGTATTTTTTTTTTGTGCGCGAGGACTGTTCCGAAATTTCGTGGACTGGCAACACTGCACAGATTCTATACAAGCTATTGCGTTTCTTCAGCCGTGATTGTAGCCTGTGGCGAGCTTTGTTTAAGCGTCTAACCTATTCGCGACTACTTAGAACTTTTCTGAAGCCCCTGCTTAAGTTCTACTTCCAGGATATTCCTCCGCCTCATGCAAACAAATCTTTATCGATTCTAGAACACTGCACCAGAGCGACAACACACCGCATTCGTGCGCACTCATTTTGATAAAATTTTGCATAATAACTATGGCATTACAATACGGCTACTTTTCGATTGTTCTATTCATATTTATTGCAAATGAAATATTATAATTCATACCTAAACTATGGGTAAAAATTCAATCCCAAGTGGGGCCGTAGAGCCCCAATGGCTAGAGCGATTCCAAGTGGGGCCGCAGTGGCTCAGTAGATAGAAATATATCTAGTGGGGCCGCAGTGACCCAGTGGCTAGAGAGATCCCAAGGGAGTGGCTACAACGATTCCAATTTTCAAAATAAATCAATGCCCAACGAAGCGGGCGTGGGCACAGCTGACGTTTTGATCAAATAAACCAAACTATTTGAGGAAAATTTAAAAAGGGCATCTGAAAGGTATTGTCTTAATTCATTTTAATATTTATCTAGTGTAAAGTTATTTTCTGAAAATTTAGGGACAGGGAAAAATAAAAACAATATGAAATAATTTACTTATTTTCAGCCATTTTTTTAAAACAACAAAAACAATTTTTGTGCAATTTTATAGACGTCTTGAAGTAGCTCTTGGCATATTCTTTCAGTGTAAATTATTTTATTCCTGTACGTAAGATGGTTTTAATTATTTGTACCTTTCTGAAATAGAAAAATTACGATTTCGATATGTAATTTTGCTAATACCATGCGATCTGAAAATATTTTATCTGAGGAAAAGGTAGTCTCAGGTAATTTCTACAAGTTATGCGGTACAAAAATAAAATAACATATTTTTCCGTGACCAACGCCTTTAAGTCATATATATGTATGTATTCCATAAATCTATGTTCAGGGGAGTTAAGTGTGAACGCAGTTCTCCGATAGGCCATACAGTACGAAACGGAGGACATTGCTGATTCCAAATTTAAAAAAAAAAATAGTCCATTGCAATGCTTATTTATATTCACTTGCGGCTGTGGAAAGGAACTAAATAATACAAAACTGTGAAAGGCTTTCGAAATTTCTCAGCTAACAGTGAAATCGCTATTAAACCAGTGATTTGTTTGTATTTATGCGCGGCTTAGCTAATCGGGAAATCAGCTCAAATGTTAGTGATACGGGAAAGCCCAATTGCAGGAAAATCGCATATAACATATACTTACTTAGATAAACAAAACTTTTATTCTTATTACACAATTACACAATTTATTTGGTAGCCTCGTTGACTTAAACAACTCTGTCAATATAACTTCTCGTTTTTGTACGCTGCATTTCCATTGTCTAATGGGTGAACCAGTCGTCTCTTGATATTAAAAAAATTTTTTCATCATCCATTCTTGAAACATTTTTTTTATCGCTGTCGTTTAAATTTTATCGTATGCTTTACCTTGCATTCTACATGTACGTTCCCGCTCAAACACGCACTTGCATTCCCTCCTTACGGAATTATCGTCGTTCGCACTTTTCAAAATAACCGACACGATCTGCAATTGATTGTTATTCTGCATAAACAAAATAATACGTACTTTTAAAAAAATATTTATTAATTAATATTTACATTTCAATTAACAATGGATTGATCAGTAGGGATGATGATGGGTGTGATAGTAATGCATGAAGAGAATCAGGTATAAATTTTATCTGAAATCAACTGTTTGAGCTTGGAATTTTATCACTGTTTATTTTAAAACGATGAATTAATAATTTCCGAATTTATACATATATTAAATATTTAATTAAAATACTTTACAGTGAAAGAATAATTGTTTCTGTGCCATTTCACTATTATCAGTAACGCAGTGTTGCCTTATACAATCGTAAATTGTAATGCGTAATATATTTGTTTACGAAAGTCACAGGAAGGAGAATTAAATGAATGCAGTTTATTTATTTTTCTTGCTGTTAGAAAACAAGCAAAAAATGGTTTTTGCACGCACTAATAGAGCATGCATATGCACACACTCGTAAACAAACACTCGCTCTCGAAGTACACTTGGAACAGCACTCTCTGACGTCATTGCCGAGAGCGAGTGCATGAGAGTGCGCATTTCTTGCTATTTGGAACACTGCCTTACTATGCCTTTATAAACACGTGCCCTTTTTTGCACAGATTACATTGTTCCAAAACCAGCTATTTTCCCTGAACATTTTCTACAATCCTATCCCAGTTAGTTAAAAAAAAATGGAGCCAAGGATGTGGACTAACCATAGGAGAGGCAAACCATTTTAAAGGTTGTGACGTTTGGTTTCCCACACTGACTGGGTCCTGCGTTTAAGCGAAACGTGCACGCGCAGGTCGTCACCTCAGTGATTAATTAATTTCCACTGTCTATAGAAGGTGAAGTTAAAAATCAAACACCCGTATTTTTATGATTATGATAGCCCGGAAGCAGATAGTCGACTCGCTACCGTTTGTCTGGCTTTCCTCCTCGAGAATATTATAATTAATATTATTAATCACCGCTGACATCGCTCTCTCACTAGCCGCCCCGGACCTCGCAGGACGGCTATCAGACGGCGAGTGTTGGAAATGCAAACGAATTCCTCAGACCGTGGCTCCGCAGCGTGGCAAAATGTCCCAGCCAATCAGGTGTTCCCAGAGTAAGCAATAACGAACTTCCTCGTCGGTTTCTCGTGCCTCGTTTATTGCACCTTGATTAAATTTCTACATGATTACATTCATATACTTATCTACCTATATATCCAACCGTTTCATTATAACATTGGGCCTAGTATTTATCAGATTAATTCTTAATGTCTCTGTAGGAGTCCTGGTTTGCCCCGCCTTCTGAGAGTGTAGATTCACCCCCCCCCCCCCCACACACACACACGCATACAATTGCGAAAGCTGGCCTTCTTTTCTGTCCCATAAGAATCTAACAAAAGTGGCCCTTCACGAAAGGGAATGACTGGCACCCATAACGCCATCAATTATGGCCCTTCTCTGCTTTTGGCATCCTCTTTACTATAAAATATTAAAATTGAAACTATCAGCTTATCGTTGTTACCAATACACATATCACACTATGCTAATCATTACAAATAAATTGAAACTAGGATCAATTTTCCTGTACAATTCTAACAAAAGTTTATTTATTGTATATCCTATTTACTGTAACACGGGCACAACTCAAAATAGCCTTTTACAAGGTTACAAAAATGGACAAAAATATATCACCGTACTGAGCTACATATCTTGCTTGAGTAGCCAGGAGCCAGCGCTCGCCCACACACAATTCTGGTTTATGGTGTTTACGTCATGTTTCAATACTTCCGTAGCTTGCCCGTTCATCTTGTTTCTCGTCAATAGGATATTTGTAGAGCCAGCTTCCTCCATGTTTAAAATTTCGAAATATTTGCAACAACCCAATAATCCTGGGCAATCTACCACAGGAGAGCATAGGGTGTATATTTATCACATGCCCGATAATGCCGATGTATGTGTTCAGGTACGGGGTTATCCAAAAGTACCAAGAATATAATTTCTCTGTGCAACAATTTGGTAAAACATTGTCCAAATGGAATTATGTTGGAATAAGTTTCTAAGTGTGTGCGACCTCACCAATAAAATTTATTAATCCAAGTATTTGTTGTCGGTGCGAAAATTTTTATGACAGTGAGTGTAATTGTGAATTTTTCTCCCTAGTAATGCAGATGAACAAAAAATACAGAGAGAGAACAAGTGAAAAAAGCAAAAAAGAAAATGTAGAGGAACCAAACGACAAACGGAGGCCAGTTGAAGACAGTCATTCTTCGGTGGAAAGGTGACGATGACAGCTATCAGTCACGGCGGTGATGTAGACGTCTGGGCCCTCCCACGTGGGACGTGACAAGCCGCCGGCCAGGACTTTAAGACTTCGACCTTGGTCCTCTGCAGCGTCATGGAGCCTCGTCGTGCGCGCCTGGAACCACTCAGGGTAATCGACGACGCCCTGCGGGGAGCAGAGAAAGCGTAGGCGACTACCGTGGAAGTCAGCACGCAACTACCCTACAACCTTGTTCCTATTGTCTGTTCGTAGTACCCTCACACTTTTCTAAACAAACCTTTGAAATATCACCCTAATTTTGATGCGTTTGGTTGTTTCCTAAATATGCCACGTACACAAGCGTACTATACTTCTGATAACATAAAAATATCCCATGTTTGGTTAAATTGAACGTTTTCTAATAGTTTATCTACAAAATATAATATTTTACATATAATTAATGTGAATAAAACAGAGAAAAAATAGGCGTGTTAGTAATGCCTAGTAAGAAATAGTTCTCATGAAAAATATTAATAATTTGACTGCGCACGTATACTGTGCGTTTTCTCTTGTGAATGATCCATGTACGCTCATTTACATGCAAATTAACACGTGTGTTGTTTTGTACTGTATGACACCTACATACTTTTGCCTATGTTTAAACACTTATTTATTTCGATTGGAAAATTTCTGCAATTTCACATATTTGATTTTTATGATTTTTAAATGTGCGATTTGAATCAGAACCCACCATTCTTTCTTAATGTTTCTATGTTAATGTAGGTTACTCCATGGTAAGCCAAGATATTATTCTGAGTATTTTAGCTGCTTAATTTAAGTATGTGACAATGATCTTTCAGAGTTTTTCGCATCTCAGTATTTATTATTTTTATTTTTCCATACTGTTTGTTTTCTTTTATTTACAGTTTTAATTGTATTTGGTGTTAAGCTATTTTTGCGACGTAATGGACCGAAAGTAGTTGAGTTCCGTCGATAAGACTTGATAACGGAGATGTCGTAAGTCAGGGGCTTCTGACGATCCAGAGACGTGGTTTTGAGAGCTGGGATTTCATGGGCGAAATCCCCGGCACCATCAGTGTTTTTGTACCCTGAAGTGAGTATAATATACAGGCTAAGCTAGGCAAGTGGAGAAGAGGCCAAAACCTAGCTGCGTTAGTTTATTTTATGAGCGGACGCTGTCTACGAGGAGAGCTGACACCGACGCCACGACGCCATGCTGGTAGCGTCAGCGTGACTTCAGATCAAGGTGACGCCACCTAATTTTCGGACCTATAAACTTCTGTTTAGTAGCGTCTTTGATATATTTCTTATTGCTCCCGAAATGTTTGTGACAGTTAATCTGATTTTTGGAAGTTACAGCCACAACACAGATGTCACTTATTAATTCAGCTCATAGGTCATACGCTAACCGACTGGAGCTAGTAACCGGAGAAAATTGTTGAGCTTACATTGATTTTATCTTAAATTGGGAGCGAAGAACTAGTGTTTAATTGAAACCTAACTTTGTTGGAGAACATTTAAGACTTTACTATGATTTTTGAAGAGATTACGAACTTAAGGGATAGTGATCGGAATGTGTAATGCTGTGGTTTAATAGAACTCACTACGTAGAACTTGTTTAAGAGGCACTCAACTAAAGACACTTTTAATCTGAACACAGTTTAATAAATCTACAGTTTACTTAATCATATTTGAAAACCGCTTAAATACATTAAATATTATTTTATCTTTCAATTTAATAATTCTTGTTTTCGAATGGTGGTAATATTCTAATACGTTTAAATTAATTGCAGGACAGAATTTTAATGAATTGATTGAATTTTCCGTACACGGTTAAACAGTTTTATTTTGATTCCTAATTTTTATTTCTCTGTTTTGAATTAAATATAATTATAAACGTTTTGATTTCCTTTATACCACACCTATCAGATTTTTCTTTTACAGAAATAATAATATAAATGAAGTTTGAAAGTTTTGTGTGTTGTAAATGCCAGTGTATGGAAATGTCCTTGCAGAGTTCCTGAGACGAACAGTACGCCGTTGGAGAGTGAGTTCTCAAGGTAACAAGGTCAAACATGCATTCTCCTACACACATTCTGGGGGTACACATATTTCTCTTCTACACATTTCTATATTATTATTCTACTCCCAATTTTCCCAAAAAAACATCACAGTGATTTTCAGCGTGGCGGCTAAAGGGTTTGGTTGTTTTACCACCCAAATGTATCACGAAACTCCTCACTCTTAAGTGTATTTTCTAGATTACATTTAACTTTGTTTGCATGAGGCGGGGGAATATCATGAAAGTAGACACTTATCAGGGCTTCAGAAAATGACAGGACTAAAACTATCGTCCTCTCGCACTTGAGTTACGTGGCAGACTTTGCCAATGGCTGTTTTTTTTTTAGCCTATTTTCATAGGTAAAAATAGGCCGAGGCTATCACCTAAATATCTGTCTGTATAGCATGTCCGCCTAACAACTTTTAAACTCCATAAACCGAATTTCACCTAACTCGGTCCACATGCATTGTTTAGCAAATACATCCAACTTTTATAGTTTTCGATCACGCCGGGTACTTACTTTCAAAATGGCGACTTTTTAAACTTTAGGTACTATGTTATTATCTTGGGAACCATCTAACAGATTTAAACCAAATTTGGGATGTCGAGAGTGTACAGTGTAATAGTTGAATGAAGAATTCGATAGTGTTATTGGTCGGCCATTTTGCAAGAGAGTGCCATTTGAAAAAATAGTAATTTCAAGTTATATCTCGGAAAATATTCAACCGGTTCCTGGAAAATTTTGTGTATAAGTAATACTGTTGTAAGCCCCGTTAGTAATTGCAATTAAAAAGATAAGGAATGTATTTGTAAAATGGTGGACACATAGAGATTTTAGTCATTATATGCTATATCTACCATAAAATATTTAGCTAATTTCGACCAAATGTGGTCTGCTAAAAGTATATATTATGAGTATCTAATTTGTTAATGCAATGCCTCTTTTGTCCTCTATTTTGTAAGATAGAGCCAAATGAAATAAAAAAAGTTTAGTCATATCTCGGGGTAAAAACCAACTGACCGTGACCAAATTTGAAAATAAAGTAGGCCTAATATTACAGTAGGTCATGTAAACTGGCATGTTTTAGTGTTTCAGACACTTATTTTCCAAATCGTGGACACATACATATTTTGGATTACTGTGTTATATCTACTAAACCATGCAATAAATTCCAACTTAATTTGGTATGTTTGGAGCATTTATTACAACCATCAAATGCGTCTACTCAAAGTCTCTTTTCTTCACAATTTTAAGTGATAATGGCACACGAATAAATCAAGTTTGGCGATATCTCGAAAGACAATAAACGGAATGATATCAAATTTGGGAAAGAAGTAGTACTACAGTAGGCTACGTAAACTGAAATTATTTAAGTGGCCAAGACATTTATTTTCAAAATTTCAATTTAACTTTGTATGTTGGCAGTAACTTTTACAAAAATCAAATGTGTCCACATAGAGCCTCTTCATCCATAATTTTGTAAGATAATGCTGTATGAATAAATAAAGTTTTGTAATATATCGGGAAACAATCAACCGATTCCTACCTGATTCGACAAGCAAGTAGTATTTCAGTAGGCCATGTAAACGGTCATGTTGTGTGTATGTCTGGTTCTTACTTTAAAAATTGCGGCGATATAAATATTTGAATTTACCATGCAGAGTGTACCATTACATAACCGTTTTGTTCTCCAGTAATGAAGATAGCACCAGTTGAGAAAATTGAGCTGCTGTGTCATATCTCGAGAACCAACAAACCAATTCCCCCTGTTTTTCCACACAAAAAGTACTACAGTAGGGTACGGAAACGTACAAAATTTAAGTGGGTTAAATACATTTTTTTAATGGCGGCAATATAATTTGCCTTATCCGGGATTCGAACCCAGAGCCTCCTTCTATAACCTAATTACTTTACGGAGGCAGGCGAATTTAACAATTAATTTTAAGTATTTATAATATTTTTCCAGCAGACGTTTTTTGTCAGATTAAAATATATCTTTAGTTGAATAGTATTTTTGGCTAACTAATTGTCTGTTTATCTGGTTTTATATTTTTTTCTTTACAAGACTATTTCTTGTTAATGCAACATAAATTTAAGAATCTCTCTCTCTCTTCTCTCTCTCTCTCTCTCTCTCTCTCTCTCTCTCTCTCTCTCTCTCTCTCTCTCTCTCTGTTGGAGACAAATTAAGAACTTTTCTCTAAATACCTCTGGGGAGAAAAATTTTTTCTTACCTAAACATGTTCACTTTTAATAATGAATAGGTTAAATATACGTACGAAAGGGATTCATTTTACATTATATTTATTTACTATATATATATATGTACACACACAAGCTGTTTAAAAAAATCATTTTAACATTGAGCAAGAAAAATTTATTCAAAAACATATTTAAGCAAGTAGAAATTCTACTCAAAACATTTCCATGCTAAACAAACACAAATTAATTCACAATATGTTTACAACAGTCTCAAGAGACTTATTATAAACCCATAAACAAATACAGGATGTCACACAAATTATTTAAAAAATACAGGTAGAGCCAAAACTATATGTACAACAATTACACCTTGGCCCAAACAACTATAGGATAACACGAAACATTTAAAACTGGCAAAATAAATACATTATTTTTCTTTAAATAAATATTTTTATAAACTGTTAGCAACTTCCATGAACAAAGCTTTCATGCATTTTCTTAAAATTGTATTCAGATCCCCTCCTTGACCTCTGCTTTCAAGGAATGAGCATTTCTTATTTCCTGGTTTTAATCTTCCTGTTTGCACACAAACATTTTTACAAGTAGGGGCATGTAAAACAATGCTTTCAAAAAAAATCAGGATTTGATTCAACATAATGAGAGTATACATCTTCAGTACTAGATGGAAGAAGTGTGTTTGCAGTCATATGAAACACTGGGCATTTCTTATTATCACTGCACTGTATGAGTTAGTGACTCTTCTCCTAGAGGAAAATTAATTACTTTAAAATGAAAAATATGTCAGAAGTCTCTGTAAATTCTCGCAAAAGCTCATTGCACCATAGGGCATAAGTTAAATTGAACTTTTCTTGCTTGACACTGGTGTAATGATTTGCAGCATGAAAATACGCCATGTTGCTACTGTGACATTCAACACTCAACTGAGAAGAATTTGCAAGAAACAATGTATGTATAATGATAAATTGATTCTCTCTCTCAAAATTTAGTAAGTTGAAATGTGTTTTAGGGCTGAATTTTATTTTTGCTAATTTTATTGCTCGATGAACATAACATTTTGATGAATCACATCCAGTATGTTTTTGCTATCACATCCAAACATGTTTTTGCTATAATGATATAAAGTAAGAAGATTATTATCACATTATTCGAAATACTGATAGGGCAAAACAGTGCCTGTATTATAAAAAAGGTATTAAAATTTTTTTCTTTACTCACAATATAAAGTTACAATGTGTTCGCCCTTAAGTTTATGCTTATAATCTACTCTGTGCAGTCTTTACTGGTTTACAAGATATTCAGAACTGTTGCAGGTAGTTAAATTCGAATTATAACTATTTGATTTACTATGTGCTGTAAAAGCTTGACAGAAATACGTACATTTGAAATGAATGTCTGATTCGCACATTTCCTTTACAACAAAATGTGAATATAATAAACTATAAGTTACAGAATGCAAACCTTTAGTAAAAAATGCATACTTGTATTTCATTGGGAATAGTGGGAACATTGGGCCCATTATTCTGAATTAGCCATTTCACATGCATATAAATTACACATCGATGGAAAAACTAATCCTTGTTCGAAAATAAAGTTGTGGATATCCCCGTCACAGGTCTCCTACCAACGAACCGTGATTCCCTGATGAGGTCTGGTGAGCTGGTAAGTTATTATCCCGTATCCCCATTCCTCTTCTATCTCCTCGCTAAGACTGGCAATCATCAAATCTTCTAGTGTTGATGGCAAGTCACTTTTGGGGCGAAGATATCTTACAGCACAATCATTGCATGCTATTCCTTCGCCAAAACGGATGCCGGGACTGATGTCGAAAGTGTAGCACCAATGTTCTATAATGTTGCAGACATAAACTTGTAGAATGTCATCATACAGTTTAAAGAAAACTCTTATGTAACCTATTTGCAGGACTTTCTATAAGTCCGTTGGGTTGAAGATTCTAGCCATGACTGACAATTTCGTATTGAATGCTTTCCTTTATATAGTCTGCTAGATGTTCTTACATTGAAAAATGTTGCATTGCAATATACCACAGGGAGAAGTTAATTCTTGGTCCCCAATATACGTATAATGTTGGTTGTTGTTGCATTCTTCTATCCAAACTGTAGCAAAAGAATAGCAACTACACTCCTTCTGCATAATGTATTTGATTTTCTTGTAGGACTTGCATTTGGTGATGTAAACACTTTGAGCTTCAAATTATAGTTTACCTTTGTTACAAGGTAGTTTGCTGTCAGGACGTAAATTATATAAATGACAATAATTTCGCCCATAACATACATCGAAAACTTTAAAAGTTTCTATTGAACTGATTTACAAGAAATTCCAATGTTCATCTCTGTTGGACATCTGTATCTGTAGTGGACTATCTTTATCTTCAATTCTAAACCACACTCGCCTATATCCTGTAGTATCACTAGCGCACTGAAATTATGAGTCAAACCTCTCCATCGTAACTGAAACTCTGGTGTAAGATTCTCTGTCTCTGTATATAGACAGATGTTCTTCCAGTTCATGGTAAAATTAGTTCTTCAATGACAATTTTGTTAGATCAAATTTACAGACACAAATAATGCTGTTTCAAACCTCACAGTCCCACATTCCACATGGCACTCATAGAAATGTGCTACTAGCTTTTATTTGTGTGATGTGTTCCTTATTATTACGTGTTTCAGTCCATAAGGTTGTGGTGGTGTAAAATTCTCTGATTAATTTATATTTTATTTGTTGGATACCTGTTTATTTGGTTATTTCTGTACTGCGATTTTTAAAACATAGTTCCCAAGAAGAATGGGGCAGTTTGCTGTCAGGCCACATATTAAAAACAGGACAGTCTTCTTCTTCATCACGCAGCACTTGTTCTGTATACAGACTTTCTCCAAAACATTTTTGCGAAATTCCAATGTTCATCTCTGTTACACATCTGTGTTTGAAAGTATATATTGCCTAGAGACTGGAACCATACTTTTTTGTGTCCTCGAAAAATAGTGGACTACATCTTCTCTGGATCGAATTTCTCCATTATTCGAAATCTTACACTCCCTAGAACAAACCATTTATTCGGAAAATTAATATCTGTCTGTCTCTTATTACACATACATAGGATGTTGGTATAAATATTCTCTTAAATCTTTGCTTTTATATCGTGAGCAGAATGTTTTTTCCTCACAGTGATTTGTGTTATAGTGCTTGACTATTGAATTAATACGCGAACAGTCGTGGTATCTTCTGATATTTATTACTTCTGCATTGGTTTAAGTTTTTAAAATCTCCTCCTGCATTTTTCCAAGCATGTATATGGGATAGTCTTCGAGTAACGCATCATTTACATATTGAAAACATTTTTCATAAGCTATATCACCAGAATCCCATTTCAGGTTATGTATCTTGTAAGTCTGTTCCCGAAACATCAATTTAACTTCAGGTTTTAAACTGTACCAAGGTCTGAGAGATTTAAAGTATAAAACTTTAGAGTCATTAGCATTGGTTGCATAAGAAATAACAAGCTCCTTAATTACAAAGGAGTTGTCTTGGTAGTTTTCGAAACCCTGAGCATAGCATATAATTTTTAGGTTATTTCTTTATACACTATTTACAAAAAAGTCTCTGTCATATAAATTTTATAAGATTACAGTGCTCGCCTCGGAATCTACTTTATCGACTCCGGATGAGTACATTGCAGTATCTGGAATGATTCTAGCTTCAAGTAGCTGTTCCAGTTTGTGCGACATACAATTCCTGCACATATGTTGAATGTTCCCATCATTAGCAAAAGCAGGTATGCTGTAAGGACAGTCATCGCAAGGTAAATAGGATACTATATCCACATCAGCTTGTAAATGTTCAGCCAGGAACAGATACACTAATTTTATTTCATGGGCCACAAAGAAATTATAAATTCTTTCGGCAACACTTGCAGTTGGGAACACTCAGAATCAATAAGGTTTTCGCCTTCCCGTAAGAAAAATCGCATTGAACGATTCAACACATTCAGAGTCACAATTGTCACAGCAGTGACCTTGATGCATTGTACCTGTTGCGAGCTGATGCAGAGATGAAATTCCCTGTAGATTCTGTGTTGATGATGATGATCTAGAAGTAGCGAAGTTTTAGTAGATGTTGTAGACATCTGGCATCGTTCTCAGCTAGGATGCCTGGAGCTGTAGTAGACGTGATGCACGTATGGTGTTGTAATCGATGTGATGGACACTTGCTGTTGTAGTGGATGCCTGGCATAGTTCACAATGTCGATGCTTCCTGTTAGTGTAGTTGCCTGCTGTTGAAATGGACACCTGGCATCATTATATGTACTACTGCAATGCACATGCATGCATACATGCACAAAATTACCTTAGAAAATGCCAAGTTAAGACTGAGAAAAATTAATTTATCCCTCCTTATATACTGTAAGGATTCAAAATGGCCACCATTTTCCTGTAAATATACAAGAATTTAGACCTTTTACTAAAAAGTAAGAATAATGTAGACAATATCTTTATTCCGACTTCGAAAAACTGATTTCCTCCTTTTTATGCACTGTTTCAATAAACTTATGTCGGAAACTGTTAAAATATTAAATAAATTCAAATATATACATTTTATGTTGAATGGAACACAGTTTGCTGTTGGGAAGTCTTTGTTTAGATATAAAGAGAGGGATTGCTTTGGTTGAGCAGTTAGCATGTTCGCCTCCCCGGGCATGTCACACAATAAAAAAAATTTCGTTATATGTGGATGTCGCGTTAGACGTTGTCGCTGATACAAGGGTTTTATCGGATATCTCTCTTGTTTCCCTAGTTATGGGCGACCCGGCCTGGCACTGCTCCATACTCACCTTGCTTCACCCTCATCAGGTCTCGAGACCGAAATTTCGCTCGCTCCCTAAACACACTCAATTCTCAGCTATCCGTCACCTGGTATTGTTCACGAGGTTTTAGAATGACTCTTTCCTGTATCTTTTGTAAAAACACATCGCTGTAGTTGACTGCCAAATAAATTAGGAACTGATATTTACTTAACATAGAATAATAAACTTTACCAAGGTTATATTATATTTTCCTATATGATAGTAGTGTCTAATAATTCTGGGCTAGGAAAATATACATGTGAAAGTAATATTTTTGTATGCTAGACAAATAAATGTGTCTTATTTCAATACTTGAAAAAAAGAAAATTTACGAGTGACTCAATTATGTCTTGTATTTCTGTGTGATTTTTTTTTTTTCAATTCATAGTTTGCTTGATTCAAATATATACTTGTTATTGGAATGTTAGATCTGGGAATTATATAGGGGATTAAAGAAACTTTAATTCAGGGATATAAAATTTCTTTGGCTGGAGGTTGGTAACAATATTTTAATTAGCTGGGAATACGCCAGGCTCATGCATGACCTTGGATCGGCAGAGAGGGCGGGCTGTGTGGACAGACCACCTCTCAAGATATCCGGAAAAAAATGCGCTCTCTGCTAGGGATGTGTGGCCTTGGAGAAGAATGGGCTTTTCAGGCGAAAACAACTTCGGGAGTAGGGGTGGCAGGGAAGGTCTGGGTACTTGACCTCGGGGCATGTCCCCCTGGACAAGGGGTAGAGAGTAGGGGATGTCTACAGGCGAGCAGGGCGATGTGAAGCTCTTTTGCCAGTTGCCGTCATCTTTCTACAGTGGCGAAAAATTGACAATTGGGGAAGACAGGGGACCCCAGGACACGTATCTCTGGTGATGGGTGGAGTTAGAAGGTGGGGTTGGGGGTGCAGGGACCTTGGGAGTGATGTGGCCATATCTAGCTGATCGTTGCTATCTTGTCTCAGGGCCGAAAAATCGACAATCGAGGACAGAGGGGTGAGTAACCCCAGGAAACGTCACTCTGGCGAGGGGTGGAGGTGGGGTGCAAGGAGTTCTGGAGTGTTTAGCCTTGGGCAGAGCAACACAGAGCTTTCTCGAGGGGTTCCGCCATTTTAGTATTTTCTAATCCTCACACTGCATAGACACGACACTGGATCTCTCGACTTCTCCAGGCTTCGGAGTGTGGTAGCCCCGATTAATTTAAGATATATAATATGCTCAGGGGTTCAGATCGCGTTCACAGTATTCGAAAACTATAGTGTGAAATATTTTGTTAATTTATTAGAAAATATAAATTTTCGCATTTAAGAGTGTTTATTATGTAAACCCTGTTTCTGTGTTCGGTAGACGAAACTTAGTATGATTTTCAACACACGTTTGTGTTAACAAGTATGCTCTATTTAGCAAACTTTACAGGAAAAAAATTTGTAATCTGTATGTTATTTTTTAAATAATTCACCTTTATACATTCACATACTTGTAGGACGAATCAAATCGTTAATAGTAGGGAAATAAGTTCTATCAGTAGTAAAATTCAACTCAGTTACCTTTAAGATGCCAGCCATGCTATACACATATAAGCAGGCACACCTCATACGATACACGCATTCATCGAGTGACCTCCAAGGTGGACCTATGTGTTGTCGGGGAGCTCCTGCTCCCATTTCATTATGTGTTTTTCTATTGTGTCTTTATAATTCAACTAATATAATTAATATATTAGAATGTGCACCATAAACATAATTTTATTAATTTGTCATGTAAATTGTAGTAACATCTATTTCTGAGTAGCTATAACCTTAGTCATTTGTCAGCCTCCAAACATGCTCCATGTATATATTGTCAGGCTCTCGACATGAGATCGACTCAGTGCTTCACTGAGCTCACAGCCAGACAGACATGTTCTGGGAGATGTGTAATTTTATTATGCATGTTAATTAATTAATTAATTTTTTATGTGTGGATTGTGTTCTAACTAGCCAGTCTCACAGACAGATGGACATGTAAGACATGTGCGAGAGACATCATATATATCTTGTTAGTTTAATTTATAGGGACTTTATGTTGTAGATCGTTAATTCCATACTCAAGTAATTGTGTTATACTTCTCTCTCGTGTAAATTATATTTCTAAGCTCGGGGTGGTAAAATCACATTACGTTTAATTCCATAATGGAGTATTGCACGTATTATTCACATAATCGCTTGAAATGTGCAATTAGATGAATGTAATTTATTCATACGTTGAACACTCTGAAATTGTCTAACGTCTAATTACATTCGGAAACAGTCGTCAATCTTTTGTCATTACTAACATGTAAATCACATTTTTCAAAGTCGCCTATCTCCCACCACCATCTATGAGGAATATCCTCCCAAAAATATAATATTTACACTTATGCCACTCTTAGAAATCGTTTAAACACACTGAAATTCTCTCATGTGTTAAAAATGTTCTTAAAAATCGCTTATCTACCACCAAAATCCCTACAAACACATCCAAATTAGAAAGAAATAAGAAAAATTACTCTTAGCTCACTCTTACACTCAACTCAACACCTATATAAGACATTGCAACCCACCTCTCATGCCAGTCGCCTCCAGACACCCCAGCGTCAACATCGTACAGAGATCCCCACAAAAGGGAAGAAAGAAATACAACAACAAAATCAAGGAAGAATATATATTAATTATTAAAATAAATTATCCGATTGTAAAATTATCCCTTTAAATACATCTAACCCTTTAATTAAATTTAACACTTCTAATTAAATTTAACCCTTTCAATAAAATTTAACCCTTTCAGTTTTTGATCGGATTAAGAGCGAATTAAAGATTAACCCTTTCAATATAATCGATAATCCATCAATTAATCCCAATTAATCCAAGGTGGTGTGAAACCGGTACTCCCATACTACTACCACTAAGCTGCCATGCTTCGGGCAAACCGAACCAGGTAGCGCAGTAGTAAATATTCCGACTTTCATTCTAGATTACACAGGTTCGAATCCATTTCCGGCCATCCTGATCTCGGTTTCCCTTGGTTTTCCGAAATCACACCAGGCGGCTGCTGATCGTTCCATAACTACAGGCCATAGCTGATTTTTCACCTCTTCCTACGGCTCTGAGAAACTTGCTCAGTCTGTAAGGACCTCGCTGTCGTCGACAAGACCTTAAGGTTGCCGCCTGGTTAAAGGAAATTCGCACGTCTGAGACGCAAAAACGCGCAAAGCACTGAACTGGCGTGGTCTTGCCGTCGATAACGCGGCTCCGTGAGACTTTCAGCGGAGACCCTATCATTTCATGGCACGATAAAAACAAAGGTTTGATGCACGCCCCTATTCCATTTTTCAATGTTTTGTATCGGAATGTTCATACCTAAAAACGACAGTGAAAACACCCGTTTGAGCCATTTTCAGCAACACGAAGATATGCTCCGGACAGAAATGGACGAACTTGAAAAAAACGTGTACAGACGCGTAACGTTTATTAAATGCTATCCGTAAGAAGACCTCACTCAGACACGTCGGGCGGATTATTAATAGAACGATTTCTGCTGGTGTTCGCTCACCGTTCTGCGACCTGCCCAGGCGGCCACCTTAAGACCTACCTATATACCTTCATTGTTTCATGTAAGGCGACTGTGACTGTATAAACTCGAGAACAACGGTTGCTCTTCCAATCCTTCTATGGCAATATTTATACTCAGCCGAGGGGGATAATGCAACTACGTACAAAGGGGCCGCGGTGGCCTAGCGGATATACTGCTCACCTCCCACCAAGCCGAACAGGGTTTAATCCCCGGGCCGGGTCACTCTCGGATTTTCGCATGTGGGAAACGATACGGACGATGCCACTGGTCGGCGGGTTTTCTCGGGATCTCCCGCCCCCACCCCTCACCATACATTATGGCGCTGCTCCATTATCACCTCATATCACCCTTATAGGCTCTCAAAACCTCGTTAAAGCCGCCCAACTCAACTCAACTATCGACAATCTACAAAGACTTTTTTTACACTTGCTTTCAATTTTTCTTTTTTTTTTCGAGGCGTCAAACGAATAAAGTTTTAAGGATCCCGCCTGCCTGGAGCAATTTTCTGCGTTTTAGGCAGAGAAGCGTGACAAGGGCTATAGTGTCACCAGCATCAAGTGTTTCCATCGCCTCTAAGCGCAAGGCTCTGGAACTGGCGTGCAGTGTTTTCGTCGTGCTACGTCTACCTATGGGGCTTGCAGCGGATGACCCTGTCGTTTTACTGGCGAAAGTTTGAAGCAAGGTTTAGCACGGGACCATTGAGCATTTGGCATATACAGTCCATTCGCGTTAACTTCACACTCTTCTGAAGCCCTGCGAAAGTTGTACTTCCAGAACATTCCTAATTCAGTCACACGGAAGTTTGTAGAATTACCTGGACGTATTTGCTATCCATCCCAAGTTGGTGGCTTGTATCACTCCGCCGAGTTCCGCGCACTTAGAAGGTACTGATCGCGGTGCCAACCTCCAAACATACTCAGTAAGCTGATAGCAACTTTAACTACACCATTTACTCCCGAACGATGATATACAAATACAGGTCAAAATACATTGACCTTTTCAGACCCAGTTTAATTTAAGTTTTCAGTGGTTGCAAAACAGAAATGTTATCACGAGTGCTGTACTTAAGTAGACACAGAACTTGTTTCGTTGTCAGAGCCATTGAGGTGAAGACCTAATGTTCGGTTACACTTGCATGAACCAATTATGAGCTAGACCAGTAAGATTGTTTGCGAATCATATACTCACAGGCAAGGTCGTTGGTCATTGAGCTTTGCAGTGTGTAACAAACACCAAAAATTACCTACATGTACGTAATCACACAATTGTGTACACTGGGTCAGAATGGAATAAGGAACCGTGAATTGTAATAGTAACTGACTCTTTATGCAGTGTTAGAATGGTGGCCTTTGTAATATCATACGGCCTAAGCACTATGCCATCCTCATCTGGGACATGTCCTTTTTTCCATACGTAATCGTATTGATGTCTTTCGTAACCCCCCCCCCCCCCACCCTCCATATTTCAATCATGTTGCAACGCAGTTCAGCCGGTTCGGGTAGGCAAATGCCAAACAATGTAATTTAGGCAGTGGAAGGTTGATAGGCCGCTGCGTGTGGCAGAGAAATAAAACGATCACTACCTTACTCGTCCATGATCACGGCGCATTAATCAACACGGCCTCGGGATGAATCTCGACGGAGTGATAAATAGAGACAGCTGATGCAGTGTTGCCACACGTACCACTATACTCTTACGCATACGGATGCTTTAACTAACGATACGACGCAAGACTGGATATAGGCTCGTACACCTGTTTGTACAAAAATTTTTTGTAATTTGTTAGGTTTTAAAAAATTTTAAAAATTAAAAATCTTTAAAATATATTCTACTCCTAATATCTTTGCAGCACTAAAAAGCTCCCACCCGTACCCAAAAATAAAAATCGACGTCATAATGAAATCGATTGTAGGCTACTCACGGTAAAATGCAGCACATTTGAAAACCCTGCTCGAGGTACATCAGTCCCCACCATATTGAATTTTCGAAATTTTCGTCGTAAATTGCATCACAGATTTAGCATTTTATTTTCGACTTCGACAAAGCGTGGGGAATTACATTGCACATGTTCTGAAACATGTATTGCTAGACTATTATTGCCAGGTCCATTTCTGTAACCGAAAGCAAAAAAGAAAAAAATATAATTTCTTGCCTTCAATCACTAGTGAAAAAATGATAAATTATACAGAAGTATAATATGTTGATTAAGCTTAAGGAGCTATTATTTATAATATATAATGCGAAAATTTTCATTAAATGTTCGTAAATGGAACTTCTGACAAAATATGTCAAAATCCAAGATGGTGAGTACTGATCCACCTTAAGATATACTTGTAAGCGACTTCTACATCCTTCCTTTATAATTGTCATATGTCTGATCATCTTCTTCACGCGAAGATGCAGTGATAACTTGACATTGCTATTAACCTAACTGTTTTGCTAATGAGTAATTTCATACTCTAATGTGCACGTAAGAAAAAAGAACACAAACTTATTTTCTGTAATTTAAAACAGTACATTCTGTTACGTATTAGCTTTTAAGTCAGTTCGTACCTGAAAAGGGCTATGGGCTTGGCTAAATAATGAGTCATTATTAGGTAGAGCATAACAGTGTATGATGAGGTTTATTAAAGATAAGAATTATACGATAACTATTTACGTGACTATTGTTCGGGGAAGCATAAATGGATCACCAAGATGCTAATTAATTATAACAAGTTTTATTACACACGCCACTACTATTAAAATCAAATTGGAAAGTCCCCACCTTGTTCATGTTGCCGTAAGCTGATTCTAGGAGGGGGGTTAACGACGGCCGGACATACCCATCTCCATGCCTTCTTGGTCCGCTGCCCCGATGACGAAAGTCACCGCTCCCAGTGTTACGTTAGCCTATATCGGGCGCATTGTTTAATATTTTCGACCCCGTTCACTGGCCGGTGAAGGGGATTTCTGCAACTGTCTTCCGCAAGGTGTTGTTGCAATCACGCTCGTGCCCTGGTTCAAAGTTCGAATGTGTGGTCAGGCAGACCGTTCAGCTAAGGTCTGATTGATTCATAACAACTCGAGATACAACGTCAAGTGTCCTGAGGCTATATTCGTTACGTCGCTGCCAACTTTACTGCAATTTGCATGTCAGTGTGTACAGTAGTATCGCGTGATATATGCTATTCACGATAAAGTGAGTACTTTGGAAATGAACCTTGGAAAAAAGTCACTGCCCCTGCCGGCATTTATTTTAACGGATGCAATGAGTGACATGCGCCCGGTATAGTTGGTAATGATGGATGGAAAATAGTTCCATATCTTAAAGTCAAATAAATAGTGTTAAATAACAATTTGTGCAAAGTGAAATTATTTCTTTTCTTCTTTGTTTCTTAATGCGTCTAAGTATACGAACGAGCAGATTTGTAATTATTTACTTTTCTAATAATTCCACGGTTTGACTTGTCCGATGCCTGAATAAAGTGATGAGGTCCGTGGCCAAGTTAATTTTACATAAGGCGGAGGAATACACAGCGTGCGTGCAAGTAGATTTTAAGCGTGTCTTTCAAAAGTACTCATTTTACCGTGAATAGCCTATAAAAGGAGAGTATTATTTTATTTCAAATATTGATTTCAAAAGTGTTTACCTTACCGTGAACAGTGTATACTTGAGTGTAGGACTGCTAGCTAGCGGCAAGTACGACTTCTCGACTTGTCGTGGCGTGGAGGGGAGATATTTGGACGCGCCCTCAACATCTGGGGCCTTGAGAGCCGATGAGGGTGAAGCGAGTCGAGTACGGAGCTGCGCAGGATTGCAAGGGCGGGATAAATGGGACATCCCTGAAAAAAAAACACCCCGCCGACCAGGCGGTATCGCCCGGCAATATTTCCAAGTGCAAAAATCCGGGGGGAGTCACCCCTCTGGGAATCGAACCCGCCTCGCCTTTGTGGGAGACGAGTGGCCTGTCCACTACACCACCGTGGCCCCTAACTGTTGTCGCCCGTCAAGTCTGCGGCGGATTCGATGGCAGGCTGTATAGACAGTTCCCGCCCGGGGCGTAACGCTACAGGGAAATGAGATTGAATGGAGTCTAGAATGTTCTCATTGAGCACTAAGTATTGTGTACGGCAACATTGGACTGACATACACTGTAACATCATTTACAACACGAATTAACTTTTTTTGACGTGAATACGTCTTTAAATTTGCAACCATAGTGGGAGGCAATTAAAAAAAAAAAAATCCGATAACAAAATCAGGGGATGCAGTTTGACATTGCAGCTCCGAATCTATCGTCTACATTCAGAATTCAATTACACCACTCGATTGCCAAAGGGTCAAAGAATATGTTACTTTGAGTGAGGACTGGGAAGCTTCTGGGGAAAGGCGGAGGAATCGCAATTTTGAGTTCGTTTCGCCGCGTCTCATAACTTCCGCGTAATATAACTTTTGACTAGTAGGAGCTACGACGCTTGTTTAAGTTTCAATCGACAGCTCTCGTCAAGATCAATCGATTGCGAGTATAAAAACATTTGCGTGGCGTGGATATGGTGAAATTGTATGAGTTTAATGTAAGGAATCCAGAAAATGTAACACTGTTTCGGCCTATACTCGTCAAAAAGCCAAGTCGAAATACAGAAATCCTGTATGGTTGGAAAGAGCATCTCAAAAGCAATCCAGTGATACCCATAAAACCCCATATGATCGAGTGAAGCGGTGCCGGGAACGTAAAATAAACATCAAGGCGTCCAAGCGCGTCAACGTATACGTATTCACGCAAAATAAACGACCGTGTCCCCAACACAGCCCAACCGAATTCTTGCATTATATTCCTCATTTTTACTGTAATAATCCTGGCTTCACTTAAACTAACTCTATCGAGAAAATAACGTGGTAAGCTTTATCGGTTAATGAAGCATAATGTCTTAATTGATGTAGAGGCGCCAAGTTACTGTTTCCGTAAAGTGGTCAGGTCCCAAATTTTCTGTGCCTCTACCCATGCTCATTTAATTCTTCTCTCTTTCGGGGCCGCGGTGGCTGAGCGGATAGACTGCTGGGCTTCCACCAAGGCAAACCGGGTTCAATCCCCGGCAGGGTCACTCCCGGATTATCGCAAGTGGGTATCGGGCCGGACGATACCGCTGGTCGGCGGGTTTTCTCGGAGATCTCCCGTTTCCCCCGCCCGTGCATTCCAGCGTTGTTCCATTCTCATCCCATTTTAACCACTTCGGCTCTCAAGATCTCGTTGTTGAGAGAAGCCCAAATCTCTCAACTCAACTCTATCTCTCTATCTCACCCCCCCCCCCCCCCACCGTCACTACTTATCTCTCTCACTGCGTGTTGTTTGTGCATGCGGAGTTTCTACTGACCACTGCCGTTTTTGGTTATGTATAGACCAACAAAAGATATATTTTGAAAAGACTGAGACAAGTTGTCTAAGTTATAAACACATATTAGAAAAATAATATAGTGACATAATAGTGCTTATCAACCCAGGGGGGCGACAACACTACTGGCTGAATGGTGAAGGGGGGAAACACCACCCTAACCCCCTCCCCTTTTCCTTTTCCAAACTTGGCGCCTATGATAAATCTGTATGTTGGCATTCGTGTTATTTGTCCCATAAACTTGCTTGACTGCCACGTGCTGTTATTAAATGTCGTGCTTTGGACACTGTTTGTATAGTATTACATTCGAAGTCATTATAAAAGGCGTGTTAACAACAGTTTTAAGTATGTTTACTGTGCACCGAATACAAATTTTTAGTATGTGAATTGTTTCAACATTTGCATGTACAAAAAATGAGAGTGTAATTAGATTCTGATCGCCTCGTTACGAAAACTCGAACCTCAAACTAAGCCCGAAATTTTTCACCGCCCGCAGAAAGTTTGAAAGTGTACGTTAGAACTCCTGGCTCCGCCGAAATAATTTGCTTTCTCTCGTTTTAATTAGAAAGCGCGTGATGCGGTCTCAATAAGGAAATACGTCTTTTACCGTTACGCTACGCCAGAGGGCAGTATTAGAGTTCACGAGGGGCCGAAGTCTTAACAAAGGCAAAATAACTGAAATTAATTAAATTAATTCACACAGCCATTATGTACAGGATGAATGGTCGTAACAGATTACCTACTTGTGTGAAATTCTTTTACCCCACTATTGAGATTTCTAAAGACATCTATTATTCGCATGGATATATGAAACAGATGAAGATCTTAATAAAATTGGAAAGTGATTTTGATGTTACCAACCAAAGCCACAACTCTAGCTGGAACACCGTTCTTTAAAGTTGCTTTCATTTTGCAGAATAAACATGGTGATCAATTTAGTATAAAAAGGGAAATTTTGTGCCCCAGCATATACTTACTTACGGAACATCGAATGAGTGCCGTCACAGCTAATGATAGTCAAGCCATAGACTACAGACGAAGAAGACCGCTTATTCGTCTTCTGCTCATGTACCCAGATCTGACCTACACCCATTCCTACACAACTGTCAAAGTCACATGGTCAACAGCGATCAACGTGTTTGTTTACATCATAATTTTTAAATGACAAGCGCTATTATATGAATAAAATACTTTTACCAGTTTAAATCTAATCAAACTGCATTACAAATTGATTAGACGAAGTATACGTACATTTCAAAGCATTTGTTTACAAATCAGTTTTCTAACCTAAAATCCAAACCACGCCATATTCGCTGGACGTGTTGGCAAAAAAACCAGTTCAATGTTGGGACTTGGTGATTGGTTGTGCGCAGCCAGCGAGATCGGTATAATTCAGATTTAATCTATGGGTCAAGCAGTCATACATATCAATCAATGTGCAGTGTTGTTCGGAAAGAAAACAGTTCGTATGGAAGGAGATAAATTGCTTTTCGTTGTAAAATAAAATAATTAAATATTTACGTCATTAAATAATCTGTCTCCACTATTACTCTTTTTTCTCACTGAGTGCAATATTTAATGTCTAGCTAAGTTCTAATTAAAGTCTCTATCAATGCCTCTATATTGACCACAGTCACTTAATTCCCACGCATCATTTTGGCCTATAGGCTCTTCGCGATAAAGTGAGCACTTTTGAAAGCCCTGCTTAAGATCTACTTGTATGCACGATGTGTATTCTGCCACCTTATGTAAAATTAACATTCGCAAGTGCCTCATCACTGTATACATGCGTTATGTTACATTGAAACTGTAACATAATAAGAAAAGTTAGTGTAATACAAACATGTTAATTTTTACACTTCGATGCTTTAAGTGAAACAGAAAGCGAAAAAACTAATTTAAGTTGTCACAAACTGTAACTTAACACTTTTTATTCGACGTCAAGCTACGGAACTACTTTCAATTCATCGTTACCAACTTTACTTTGGCGCATGCCACTCAGTGCGCCCGTTAAAATGAATGCAGATATAAACAGTGATTTTTCTCTAAGGTTGATTTAAAAAGTGCTAAATTTATCGTGAACAGCTGTTCACGGTAAAGTGGCACTTTTGAGGTCCTAGTTACTTTTTTTTTTTTTTTCATTTGTCATATTTTGTCCATTGACCACCTTTTTAAATAAATATTACTATGTAAGTAATTAACACAGCATGTATTTTCCACCGTACTTGGAAGTTAAAGTCTAGGACTGAAATAAATGATATTTATTGACTATTATTACAAATGATAGAGCTTTCTAAAGTGCTCACTTCACCGCGGATAACCTGTACA
Organism: Dryococelus australis; assembly: GCA_029891345.1. Taxonomy (NCBI): domain Eukaryota; kingdom Metazoa; phylum Arthropoda; class Insecta; order Phasmatodea; family Phasmatidae; genus Dryococelus; species Dryococelus australis. The sequence goes on from CM057006.1 coordinate 32,361,467, forward strand.
CATATTTGTTCAATCTTTCTGTTGTCATCATTCCAAATGTCTTACACCCACGCATCCAGTTTCAATACTCCAGCCCGCCAGTCTCACCCTTCACCGTACCGTTGCTCGCAGTCGCAGACTTCACTCCCGCTGGTCTCTCTCTCTCTCGCCGCCACTCGTCGCTCTGCTGGCTCGTCGTTTCCTCGCGCACAACCCTCCAAACTCTCAACTCTAAAAATTTACGGCTCGGAGGCCAGTCTCGCAGCTTGAGTAGTCTCGCTGGCGCGATCTGGGGCCCGTTTCACAAAACTACAAGTTTACAAGTTATTATATTAGTTACAAGTTACAAACAATGCTATCTACAAGTACTTGTAAATACCGTTTCACGAACATCAATAATATATACAAGAGCTTGTAATTGGCGTTTCCTGAAAAGTTTCGGTACATTAGTTATTATTGGTAAACAAAAGTGCTGAAATCAAATGAAAATAAATACACTGCACTGGACACGTTCAGAGAAACTAAATATGTCTTGTTGGGTACTTTTTTCAGATAAGTTAACGACGCCAAAATAATTATAGAAATGGGAGAATATTCCAGACAGAGCGATGGCTTTCGGGAAAGATATGTAACCTAAAAAGGAATACATTTTAGTCAAATTAAAAAAAAAATCATTACATTGGTAAGAATTGAAACAATACTATCTTACTACCTCTTTAGCGATCTTTTATGTTACATGCACCCAGAAATAAAATAATTACAATCGTTTTATCTGATATGAATGAGACACACATTTATAAGCTGTTAGCGAAGTCATTATATTCACACAAAAAACAAAACTACCTGTCCACTCCTAACATAAATTGCCTTCCACGTCTCTGATACCAACGTTCATTATGCCTGTTTAATCTTCTTCTGAATTGCTATTCAACATTTGTGTTTATGATTCACAAAAACAAAGTATCAGAAATTCGATTTATATTAAATAAGACGCCAAACAAGCCATTATTAATAACTTGTAGAATTTTCTATCCCTCTCTCCATTATTGTAAGAAAATGATATAATTGACTAGTGTTTAGAGTAGGCTTGTAGATTCGTGAAGCCGAACTACTGACTGTTGAAAAACTATCTTGTAACTTGTAAGAATTGACTTGTAGATATAGAAAACGCTTTTGGGTATGTGAAAAACACAAAATTTTACGAGTCTTTTCGCTTGTAACCCGTTTTGTGAAACGGGCCCCTGGAAGGCCTCCAGCACCGCAGGTCTCGGCTGAGAAAGGCAAGGTCGATGAACCAGGACATTATTTCCGAACACAACGGCAGAAATTCAATCCGCTGAAGGTGAGGAGCTTATCGCGGCGGCACGCATAGCGGCATGCCTTTGAAAATCACCGCGCTGCTCTCGGAATGCTTGCGTAGACCTCGCCCACTCTTTCGCACAGGGACGTGACGCAGACCAGCGAGCGCGTAACACTATGGGCTATTCACGGTAAAGTGAGCACTTTCGATAGCCTTCTCGTTTGGAACAATACTCAATAAAGGCTGTTCACGGTAAAATGAGCACTTTTGAAAACACTGCTTATGATCTATTTGTATGCACGTGATGTATTCCTCCGCTTTATGTAAAATTAGCGTTGCCATAGTCCTCATCCCTTTATTCATGCATCACTCAAGTGAAACTGTGAAATTATTAGGAATGTTAATACTTTACAAATTTGCTTATTTTTACACATCGATGCATTAAAAAAAACTGTAAGCGAAAGAAATAATTTAAGGTATCACAAATGGTTACGTAACACTTTTTATTCGACGTTAATACCTGGAACTACTTTCCTGTGTTTATTACTTATACGGCAATATTGATTAGAAATGTTGTTAAAGGATAAAAAATGGCTGAAAGTAAAACGTAATTAGGGCCTCATTAGTGCTCAAATTACCGTGAACAACCTAATGAAATCCTAATGAGAAAACAATGTGCAGGGATCCAAAACACATCCGGCGAGTTGGGAGAGTCCATTTTCGCTGCACGAAGGGGTGAGGTTGTCCAGTTAAGTAGCGACAGCGGCCGAGTGCGGTCAGACGAGAGTTGCTCCGTCCGCATATTACCCGACGGAAAACTGTAAGTCGCGCAGAGCGGTATTAAAACATTGAGGTTTGCACAATATCACTGGCACTTAATACAGATTAGAAGTGAGTCACTTATATCCACTACTGCAAAGAACACCGGTTCTGTTGGTGTCTGTTAGAACTCACCATCGTCCTATTGGTCCATACCACACCGGACACTACACTGTACTTTACAGCGTTCATTATTGGCCGGTCATCAACCAATGGAGAGGAGAGCTGATATTGTCCCATTCAAAAGTCCCTTATCGTATAAAATGATTTACAATCAATCATCTCCCTTTGTGGGGCTATACAAAAAAATAAATTCTATCGTTAGCAATATAATTGTAACTGCGCTGTCGTGTTCTTGTGAGGTCTTGATAAACACTAGCCGAGCAAAGAATGCACATCCGTGCGGGTTTTGTTCTGAACAACAAAGACATTTTCAAATTAGCTTTGCTCGAGCTACATTCGAGCACAGTTTACAAGGTGTTAAGGGCGCTGCCTACTTGGGGTTTTTAGCGCGCCTGAGGCAGGGAAGCGTGGGAGCTATAAGAACTACACTGACACGCGCGACTGATGCAGCTTCGCTCGCTCTTACGCGCAAGGACCTGGATTGGCGTACAGTGTTTCCAGTGTGCTGCGTGTACCTATGAAACTTTCAGCGGTGACCCTATAATTTTATCGGTGGATAGTATATAGTAAGGTTCAATGCAGGTTCCTATAATAGTTTCGCATGTTTCCAACCAGTATATTATGAGATACAGCAGTTTGAAAAAAAGCCGCTTTTAGCTGCATTATCTACGAAAAAGTAATTGGGCACCCCTGAAGATAGGTAATTCAGTACGTCAGTTGACTTGTGTTTCACGGCCTTCGGTGTAGGACCGCTGGTGTTTGTCCGTGGTAGCATGAACACAGAGGTATATTGTAACAGTCTGGATAATGAAATGCTCCCGACACTGTGGCGTTTTTACGGAATGGACCCGTGTTACTTCCCAGGATGACGATGCCAGGTGCCATGTTTCAAGGGCTACTATGCAGTGGTACGCCGACAACAATATTCGCCGATTGGAATGGCCTGCCCAGAGCCCCGACCTCAAACCTATAGAACATCTCTGGGACGAATTGGATCGCGGTGTGAGGTCTCGTCAGGCGCGGCCAAAATCCATTGCCCAACTCATGGAATGGTTGCAAGAAGAATGGGGACAACCCCCCCCCCCCTCGTGGATGTCCTGCACACACTCGTGGAGCATGCCAGACAGAGTGGCTGCTGTTATAGCCGCAAGAGGTGACCCTACGAGATTCTAACGGAGTGACAAACACCGAGCAAACATTGTGGACAGGTGCCCAAGTTACTTTTTGGTAGATAGTGTATGTTGGAGGCCTCGGGAATAACATTTATAATGTACGTGATGTTTAGAGAGAATTATACGCACTTCACCTGAAGTGTGATTTCTTTTAATCCATTGGTATCATGGTGACACGTTTAATATTTTCGTAAGAAAAAAAACGGATTTCAAACCTCTGCAGCGCATTTCGAGAGCTAGATAGGCGGCATCCTTAAACAGCAATGCAGCAGAGCGATGTTATAAGCCGTCGATTTCTCATCACTGACGACGCTCATAGCGGGGGTAGTTCAGGCCCTGTCATGGGCCTTTGACCACCCAACAGCCATGTCATTTGAATGCGGTGGGCTGGGAAAGGCTAGCCCTCTCCGCCCACTGCTCCTTAGCAAGTGTAGTTGCAGAGATCAGCTCACCGCAAGCTGCAACGAGGAGCCCGCCGTAGTTTCCCCAGCAAGTCACATTAACCTGAATTTTAAATCCAATATGGCGAAGTTCAAGTGAGAAATCGCGCAGTCTTAGGCCGTTTCCGAATTCAGGCATGCACTTGCGTACTTGCATTCTTGCATACTTCACTTACCATTGGCACCAAACTTGATGAATTCGAACATGCAATCTTGTTGGCTTCGTTAGAATTTAGCCAGCTAACCACTTTTAATGTATATGTATTCCGACTAAGAATTTTATAATATTGCCGAAAGTTTAGGGGTTAAATTAAGTGCAATTTGAATTGCTTTTTTTTTTAATTTTAGATTTTGTAGGTTAGGAACATAGGCCTAATACAAATTTATTCTTTAAGACCTTTTTGTAAGGTGAACCTTGCGATAATGATTCACCCAGTTCAACATTCTATGTCTACGAAGTAGTAATGTTGTCCTATTATACTTTAAATAAAATAAAAAATGTCAGAAATAAATTGTAACATACAAACTGCTTCTCAAAATGGCGGCATATATTCAGCAAGTACGCGAGAAGTATACCACTTCGTTTACTTGTATACTTGCATACTTCACTTGCAATTCGGACAGCACTTACATCACTTCCGGGGGTAGGTACGAGCAAGTATGTACTTCAGGCGAATTCGAACACAGCCTTGATGGAGGGAAGGTAGGGGAGGGGAGGGTTTTCCCAAGCACCTGCCCCTGGAGGGAGGGAAGCCATGTGACATTACTCGGGAATCATATCTGGCCTTTGATTCCGCTTGACCTTACCAAACCTGGCCGGGAACTGGCAATCCTTGTACTGTTGGGTGACTAACCAGGTAGCGGCCTCACTGCTACCTCCCCCCCCCTTCCCCTGCGTTGGCATGGAGAGAGGGGAACATTATGGGTAAATGCTGTTCACGATAAAGTGAACACTTTAGAAATGAACCTTAGAAAAAAGTCACTGCCTCTGCATGCAAATATTTTAATGGGCGCACTGAGTGACTCGCGCCCAGTAAAGTTGGTAACGATGGATGGAAAATATTTCCATATCTTAACGTCGTATAAAAATGGTTAGGTAACCATTTCAGATAATTTAAAATTATTTCTTTCGCTTTGTGTTTTTTTTTTAATGCACCGAGGTGTATAAATGAGCAGATTTTTGAAGTATTTACTTTATTAATAATTTCACAGCTTCATTTGACCGACAGATGAATAAAGTGACGAGGCCCATAGCAATGTTGTGAAGTGAAGAGATTTGGGCGGCTCTTAACGTCGAGGTCTTCAGAGTCGATGAGGGTGATTGAAGTGGATATGGAGCGGCGCCGGAATGAAGGGGGGAGGGAAACGGGAGATCCCCGAGAAAACCCGCCGACCAACGGCATCGTCCGGCACGATTCCCACTTGCGAAAATCCGGTGACCCGGCCGGGGAGGATTGAACCCTGTTTCGCCTTGGTGGGAGGCGAGCGTGCTAATCGATCAGCCACCGTGGCCCCCATAGGAATGTTAATTTTACGTAAGGTGGAGGAGTACTAAACATGCATACAAGTAGATCTTGAGCAGGGCTTTCAAAAGTGCTCATTTTGCCGTGAACAGCCTATACCAGGCTTGCTTGTTAAACTCGGCAGACGCCTTGTTGCAGCATGCGACGCGATGATCTCCGCAACTACACTTGCCATTGTGTGGTGGGCGGAATGGGCTGGTCTTTCCCAGCCCACCGCATTCAAATTGGAAAAAAATTCAGGTTAAGGTGTAAACCTTGACGAGGATTGCCACTCCCCGGCCAGGTTTGGTAAGGTCAAGGTGAACCCAAGGTGAAATAATATTCCCGAGTAATGTCACATGGCATCCCTCCCTCCAGAGGCAGGCGCTCTGGGAGAACCCTCTCCTAAACTGACTCCCTTACCTCCCCTCCATCAAGACTGCGTGATTTCTCATCTGAACTTCGCCATATTGGAATTATCATTTCTACAGTGCACAGGGCTGACTGTAAAATCCCATTACTAGGCAGCGTCCTGTATATAGGACATTGCAATTGAAATAGTTAGGTTTTCATTGTTTTTGGTGTCACGACATGAGACGGTACAGGCTTAATCATTTTTTCATGCATAACCATAGACAAATTCCCCCCCCCCCCCCCCGGGGGCTCACCCCTTGAAACCCGGGCAGCAAATAAGACTCGATGTCTAAAAGCCCTTTCCCACGATTGAAGTTCATTTCATGTTTTATTCACATTTATTGTATTCAATTCACCGAACGCTGTATGTCTTCACTCGGACATCATTTTGTCTGCAATTTTGTCTTTCGTTGAACGGCTCAAATTCCTTAAAATATTTTCGTTTTAAAAAGCGTTCTTTACTTTTTTTAAAACCAAATTTTCAACTAGCATTCCGAATTATTAAAACATTAGGTATAAATATAAATTATAGCGTTCTTAAACAAAAGTTAATGCGCATTTGAGATACAAAATATTTTCGTTTATTTATTTCACGCAAAGAACGTGTGATCTGGTAGGCTGCTCTGCTAAAGCCGGATCACAGCTCTTAACAGTACATTATCGGTCAAACATAACTTTCCTGTGGAACTTGTACATTATTGTAGACAGTTGTCTGCAACGGGTGTGAAAGGGTTAAGCAACATAAATTTAATTTGTTTAATACAATACATTACTTGATCATGTGAAATGAAGTCTAATAACCCGAGAGTGCCAATCATAGAACAAGGGGTGAGGGAAACCGATTTTTCGCCTTCTGTGCATGTACCCTACATTGACCTACCCTTAGTTGTTTATATATATATTTTTTAATATAAGCTCTTTTATAGGAATAAAATACTTTTAAAGACTGTTCACGATAACGTGAGCACTTCTGAAATCAACCTTAGAAAAAAGTCACTGCCCCTGCCAACGGGCGCACTGAGTGACATGCACCCAGTAAAGTTGGTAACGATGGAGGGAAAGTAGTTCCATATTTTAACGTCGAATAAAACGCGTTAGGGAGCTACTTGTGATAACTTAAATTGATTTTTTCACTTTCAGTTTTTTTTTTTATGAATCGAAATGTAAAGATTAGCTGATTTGTAACATATTTACTTTTCTAATAACATCACAGTTTCAATCGGCCGAAGCATGAATAAAGTGATGAGACCCACGGAAATGTTTATTTTGCATAAGGCATAAGGACACACAACGTGCGTACAGGTAGATCATAAGCAGGGCTTTCAAAAGTGCTCATTTAACAGTGAAGAGCCCATACAAATTTGAATTTCATCAAACTGCATAGCAAACTGGTTAGAGGAAGCATGAGATCTCTTGAATCGCTTGTTTACTAAACAGTACGAGGTTTTCGCAAGTCTTGTTGGCAGAAAGCCAGTTCCATGTTGGGGTATGGAGACAGGTTGTGCGCAGCCAGCAAGATCACTCTGTAAATCCATTCACGGTTACTTCACACTTTTCTGAAGCCCTGCTGAAGTTCTACTTCCAGGATTTTCCTCCGCCTCGTGCAAACTAAGCTTAACGAAGTCTAAAAAATTACGCCAAAGGACAACGCACCGAATTCGCGTGCACTCACTTGTAATTATATTTTGCATGAAAACTATTTCTTACTAGATACTATCAACACACGTATTTTCTCACTGTTTTCATTAATATTTATTATAAATTAAATATCATAAGTTATAACTAAAGTATTGGGAAAACTTCAATTCAACGAAAAAAGTTCATTTATGTTAACGGAGGTATGAAGCCGTTGTAATACATGGCGTATTTAGGAAATAACTAAACAGGTCACACAGGGAGGGATTTTTCAAATGTTTGATACAATAATTGTACACGAGTGAGTGAGTAAAGCGATATGGGTGGCTCTTAACATCTAGGCCTTGAGAGTTGATGTCGGTGAAGCGAGGTGAGTACGGAGCAGCCCCGGAATGAAAGGGCGGGAGAAACAGGATATCCCGAGAAAACACGCCGAGCAGCGGCATCGTCCGCCACGATTCCCTCTTGCGAAAATCCGGGAGCGACCCGCCCGGGGATTTGAACCCGGCACGCCTTGGCGGGAGGCGAGCAGGTTGACTCCTTAAACACCGCGGCCCCGAGTTCATGTGAGGTTGTGTAGACAGGTGACGGGGTAAGGTTAAGGCTGGGAAGAACACGTTTGAAAGTTTGGCAAAGGGAACATTTTCGCCACTAGGTAAGCGCTAGTGTCGGCAATGTACCAGATTTTCTCTATCTTCAGAGTCAAAAAAGGAAATAATTGCAATAATCACAAATAGAATCCTACTGTATAAGGAAATGATCTCTGTTCTGTCCGTCTTTAATACTTTCAAGTCCTTTGGAACTCTACAAAAGTTATTCAAATTTTGCAGAGTGAATCCTCAGGGTCAAATACAGGTCACGTTCGAATCTAAGCAAAATCAGATTAAGCAATCATGACTTTTGACACTAAAAAAACTCATTTTTTAAAATTACTTTTTCCTATGAAAGTTTTGTATTAATGCATAGAGATTATTGCATAGAGATATGAAGGTAATCGAATGTAATTTTTTTTACTTTAAGTGTCTCGCTTCAATGTTGAGTTAATTCCACATCATTTCATAGAGCTATATCAAGTGGGGTCTTAGTGGCCCAGTGGCTAGAGCGATTCCAAGTGGGGCCCTAGTGGCTTAGTGGGTAGAACAATATCCTATGTTAAGTTAATTTCACAACATTTTTTATTTCAGTCTTTGTATGATAACAAAAATTTGTCACATCCTACGTATACTAGGCACATGACCATACTGAAAACACAGTCACGGGCTAACCCCTAGTATAAAATAACTTCGTGGATTATAATTTTAATTAAGAGTTGCCTTTTGGGAAACTGCGCACCTAGCTGTGGTAATTTTCCCTAAGTCAAACTCTATCATAAGAAATCTCGTTTTGTTTCTAACCTAAGTAGATTAAACATTACTTCGGTCAGTGTAACCCCTACCTTGAGAAATTTCTGGTTACTCCACTGGTGCCAACTCTTCCTATGTTCGACTAAGGTTTATTCTACCCAGATTGGGAAACTCAATGATTTTAGTTTGGAAACAAAAAATTTACGCCACTAGGTAACCGCTAGTGTCGCACGTGTAACAGATTTTCTCTATTTTCTACCTTACAAAAAAAGATTGCAACCCTCTTATATCAAATGTAAAATAACTCAAATAAGTAGCAAAATGAAATCTTTCTCTTTTAATATTCGCGTAGAATACAATTTTAAATAAAAGTGACCTCTGAAACACTGTGCGCCTAGCGGTGAAAATTTCTCCTATGCACAACTCTCCCTTAATAAAACTCGTTTTGTTTCTACCCTGAGTATAATTAACGTTAGTTCTATGCTGATCTGCAGGCGGGAGTGCACGAGAGTTTGTGTATAGGCTGTTCAAGGTAAAGTGAGCACTTTCGAGGCCCTAGTTACATTCTGCCTCCACGTAAATAATAAAGACAGTGAACGTATATTAATGGACGTCTAAGGCTACGGTATAATATATCAGCAGGCATCCCATTAGTCACAAGTGCTCCAACACATCTCCAAACAAATAAAAAATAAATGTCCCTTATGCCACTCTTCCACCAACCTCGACACCTATATACGCAATTACAATATACCTCTCTGCTCAGTCGGCTCCTGGACGTCAGAGAGTGAGGATCACTCCTCAATTACACATCCCAAAAATAGGAAAACATTACATCACAGAAATTTGATCAAAAATAATTCTTTAATCGAATTAAACAATTATTTATTTAATCCAATTAGTATATTAATTAGCAAATAATATGCAAATTAGCGATATGCAAATTTTTCCGCCCCATCTACGTGTAATTCGCCTAGTGAGCCAGGAACCCGCGGCTGGCTCTACTTCACTTTACCGCGGACAGCGTATAAACAAGTGACGGTACGAGGCGCTCCATCAGTGCAGCCGTCGCGACGGACGGCTGACAGTCTAAGGGGAGGACCTTCGACGAGGAGGCCCCAGGGTCGGAGGTCGTCCGTAGTCGGCGGCCGGTAGTCCTTGGGAGCCCCGCCGCCTCGAGGGGCGTGCCGCCAAATGACCCTGGACACCACCCCCTCCCCCCCCTTCTCCAGGGGGCAGGCGGAGCTCCTTCGTCGGTCAGCGTCCGCGCCGGTGCAACCTTGCACCTCGTCGTCAAGCAGGAAACAAGTTCATATCACAGGCCCGCGGTTACACGAGTGCTGTTAACACATTCAGCTAAACACAGTCGGTAGCCATGTCCGAACAAGTTTAAAAACAGAACGCGTTTCCGCGGTTACACGAGTTCTGCTAACACATTCAGCTAAACACAGTCGGTAGCCATGTCCGAACAAGTTTAAAAACAGAACGCGTTTCCGCGGTTACACGAGTGCTGTTAACACATTCAGCTAAACACAGTCGGTCGCCATGTCCGAACAAGTTTAAAAACAGAACGCGTTTCCGCGGTTACACGAGTGCTGTTAACACATTCAGCTGAACACAGTCGGTAGCCATGTCCGAACAAGTTTAAAAACAGAACGCGTTTCCGCGGTTACACGAGTGCTGTTAACACATTCAGCTAAACACAGTCGGTCGCCATGTCCGAACAAGTTTAAAAACAGAACGCGTTTCCGCGGTTACACGAGTGCTGCTAACACATTCAGCTAAACACAGTCGGTCGCCATGTCCGAACAAGTTTAAAAACAGAACGCGTTTCCGCGGTTACACGAGTTCTGTTAACACATTCAGCTAAACACAGTCGGTGCCATGTCCGAACAAGTTTAAAAACAGAACGCGTTTCCGCGGTTACACGAGTGCTGTTAACACATTAGCTGAACACAGTCGGTAGCCATGTCCGAACAAGTTTAGAAACAGAACGCGTTTCCGCGGTTACACCGCCACACAACAAATGCAATCTACGGAAATTCTAACACTCAACAAACGCGGGACTTAAAATGTATGATATTTAATTTATAATAGCCTCCAACGTTTATCACATTGACTTTTAATGTTTAGAAACTACACTGCAAGAAAATTACTGCGTGGGGAAAAACTTGGAAGAGATGTAAAGTTCGTAAGCCCAACAACGACGGGATTAGCCTGTAAAAAACGTGGACCTGTTTATGTTTTCTTTGCCAAATGTATGAAATACAGCAGAAACTGCATAATTAAAGTGCAAACGGACCTGAGGTTAATTCCATAAGCAATAAAATTAACATTCCATCAATCTCAAATTAGCCATCTGGCAGATAATTTGCATACCGCAAAACATTGTCGAAGTTGCTGGCATTCCACACCAACAGAATATCAACTACCTGGATAGCCCTGCTCACAATCAGGTTCTATGCAGCCCCCTGCATAGCTATACAACACTACAAAACACACCGGAAGACACAGGAACCAACTATGTATTTATTTGAAGCAATGAAAGGCTTCCAATATTTTTAAGCAATAATTTAATGTGGAAAATATGACAGAAGTAAATTGCCTGAAAGTTTCATTCCTTGGTAGTGTTAATAATGCAAGGGATATGCACGCAGCAGCTGGACTGGGTCTATAAAGATATCTCTCATTTGCCTGCTACAAATGCCAATTAAATGAATAGAGTAAAAGAAAGCAAAAAAAAATATATATATATATATATATATATATATATATATATATATATTATTCAATATGTCTATCTTGAATGTTGCACACACTTAAAGTTTTGCAGAGTAGATTTGATTCAGTTCAAAATAAAAGTCGCTAATGTTCTCACACTTGGCCGTTACAATAAATTACGTGCCTGTATAATTACATATTAAAAATGCTCCTGACTAGCACAGTTTATGTAGGTAGAGCAATAAGATACTTATTTAAATCTCAGGCACTTTGTGACCACTGAAAAGTGTCGGTAAATGATGCTGCTTACTTAAAAAGTTTATTAAACACTCTCAAGTACGTGTGACGGTCACTGTACATGCATTAAGGTGGGATCATACCTTATATAAATGTAGAGTTTCTCACACATATTTTATATGTAGACTTATTCTGACGGTAGTACCGTGAACCACTGGCTTATCACTCACATTTTTATATATCTTTTTGGTCTAATTAACCTTAAAACTTTTAATTTATACTTTTACGGTAGAACTAAGGCCTCACTGGCCTGCTGCCGTTCTGACCCACTTAATTCAAGCTGGAGTATGGGGCATTCCGTCACCATCCATTATCGGCAGCGGTTAAAATATTCATATTAGTACAGAGTACATAGGGCTTAACCCAGGGCGCTTTCCAATACCGTGACGATTCAAAAAGGCGCGCCTAAATATTACCAACTTGCACACAATAAACAAGTTACTTGAAACCTGATAAAACAAAATAAAATTTAAAAAATTCACATACGGAGAATTAACATTTCAAATGCTGCGTGTACATTAATATTACGTATAACTAAGAAAATAAAATTATGATATAACAATATTGCATACGAAACATACTACATTCATAATATTTGTTTACAAAATAAACGTGCGTGTGCTCATATAAAATATTTGCATGCTAACTTAAAGCGCGTTGAAATGCAAATCGCACGTATAAAATAATCAGACGTTACAAAAATTTTACTGTAATGGCATAATGTGTGGGTATTAGTACATTCAACCTTTAATTTAAGTTAATTCAACAAGTGCAGAAATTCCCGCCAAATTCAGCTATATTTATTACACTGCTTGTTTACTTCGAAGCAGCCAGTAGGAGCGCGATAGAGAAGAGAAGCCGCTCGAAACGACTTGTGAAAGCTGTTCACTTTGAACGCGAAACAACTGCGATCGGAACTCGTTCCAAGGTAATGTAACCTCTTCAATAGCTGAACTTGTTTTAGTGACGTACTTCTGCATCCCGTGTAACCGCGGCCACGGACCAATGCCGGAATCGCGTAGCCCCGACGCGCGCGACACGACGGCCAACATCCGATGAAATACAAGATAGATAGTCGCGAGCCCGACCGGTTCTGTCGTCCGACCAGCACTTTTGGATTAGAAACGATTTTCCATTCTTCGTCGTGTCGTGCGGCACGACGCAAAATGAAATTGTATTGCAAGCTTTCCCTGCAATGGCAAATACGCAGCTTAAAAGAAAAATAAATTTAAAATTACTGTGTCTGACTTTTCAAAAAAATAACAAATTTTACCTTTGTATGCATTAGCGATACCAATTTGTCACCATCATGTATTCCAAATTTCCCTCTTGTTCACCGCCTTTCAGCGCCTTCTAAATGGTCATGTTAAATGCCGAGAGCGTGGTGTCGGTCGTGCTGTAAATTCAAGTAGTCACGTTGAAATGTGACGTCGTTGCGTTTTTGGTCATGTGTCGTGCTGTGTCGGTCGGGGCTGTGTGATTCCGGCTGAGGGCCTCTCTTTCAACTCCTCGCTACAGTGTCCGTTTACCCTTAAACGGTCACTTTAATGGTCAAGTTTCCGACGTCCTTTACAACTTCTTGTTATCGTTCAAGTTCACATCAAAGTTTCTGATAAACTAACAGTCACTCTGGGTTCTCGTTAGTTGGTGTTTTGCAGAAGGCTACCGCTACCGCAAGTCGCCATCTTGAAATTCTTGTTTTATAAACGAAATGGATAATTGGATTGGAATTAACGATCATATTAACGACATATTTTTGCGCAACATGAGAAGAGTACGGAAGCAATAAACTTCTAGTGCGTCCGTTTTTTTTATTTATATATATATATTTTTTTTAGTTTATGGTGACGGATTCTTTATTTAAAGGTTTCGTCTAACCAGAACTTTGTTTTGAAAACCCGATGTTAATTTAACGCCAGCCGGAATTTCCGACAAGTAAGTACATTGTAGTTGTTTTGTTTTCTCAAACAAATTTACTTTCCGACGGAAATATAGGCCTATAAATGTATTGCACAATGTCTAGTTGGTTCTGCTGGCGAAGGTAGGTATGTTTTTAAAGGTTGAACACTCATTGTTTACGCATCTGTTTGGGAAATGTCGTTTTCCAAATCACTTTCCTGGTTTCTTTTCGCCCAGAAAATTATATAAGAATCATATTTACCCTCCACAGAATAAAAATTGAAGACTGTAGGCCTATCGATCCTACACAACTGCTAGCACACATTGGCCTGTATTGCATTCACAAGTACAATATTATCGTGAGATTTTTTTTTACATATTTGCTTTTGCTTTCCAAGGAAAAAATTTTGAAGTGTACGTACACTGAAATAATTAAAATAATAATTAAAATATATGGTAATTTTCTAATATAGGGGAATATCTATAGCACTGAAATTTAATATAATTTAATAAAAATAAATGTGGTGTTTCATTACAACTTGGCCACGCAACTGCTACAATCTAAGATTCGCAATAGTAGGGAGGGGCTCCAGGAAGCACATTGGCACAGGTTTGGTGTGAAATCGAGGTACGGGAGCTTCATTTATGATCACGCAATGTTTTAGTTCGTCCTGTACAAACTGGCATGCACTTCTTTTACTGACTTATTTAGGTGACAGATACAGCTTCTCGCCAGCAAGCAGGAAGTAATTCTTATGTAGACCATGCGTGTGCCCAAAAAAAAAAAAAAAAAAAAATCAGACGTCGGCAAATTGTTACTCTTCCAGGTGATTTCCATCACATAGCTGATTAAAAACTTGCTAAACACTCTTTCTTGCTCACTCCATTCGCAATTCGTAAGCCTTCGCGTGATAAAGTTACACACGGGCCTCTAGGAACGCAGCGACCGTGCAGTTTGGTATCCAAAAACAATATGCCCATAAATTCAAACACTTGCTGTGATTATTTTGAATACAAGTCAAAAACCAGATGAAACAAAAGACGATGAGATCTGCACAACAATTAAACGATAAGGTCAAACTATGCGTTAAAAACCATTGCATTATGTAACTGTTATAAAGGAAAGGATGTATAATGAAAAACAAGATTAAAATAAAAATAAAAATATACTAACAGATCCCTCATAAACTGCTATTGAAGTGGTCACACCCTGGTGACTTCCCGCATCAATTGACAAAACACACACGCGCACGCATATATATATAATATATGTGTGTGTGAATGAGTGTATACACACGTACACACACACACACACGAAGTAAACTGCATTTACATTTGCCCCTATTTCATCCCTGTCAGCTGCACTTACTGGAAGGGAAATCACATTTTATTTAACTTGTGGTTGCATTTTATGATTTGTGAAATTCATCGTATCAATTACACGAGGAAAATGTGCAACGCTGTAAAATTTTTTTGCTGCGATTCAAGCACTCATCGTTCCTCTCCTGGAATATTTACGAACTGCTGTCTCCAGGTTGAAGTTTCCCTTGCCAACTTGTTTACGATGACACAAGTTGATTGTTCTCTCACGCCAGCGAAGATGCTGGTGGCTTGGTACCCAGTGCATAGTACCTCAGTGTCAAGGGGAAGCTGGGTAATAGAGGTTATTGCATGATTCCTGTAAAAAAAAAAGACGTCAAAACCGTAAGTGTACAACTGCAGAAGTAATATTTACAAAGTGCATCTTCATGTGATGTACAAAAAATACTGAAATAAAAACTAACACAGGAATTAACTTTGCCCTCACGTGAGTGCTATAGACTATTCACGGTAAAATGAGCACTTTCGAAAGCCCTGCTTAAGATCTACTTGTATGCACGTTGTGTAGTTTTTCATCATATGTAAAATTACATTGCCAAGGGCCTCATCATTTTATTCATGCGTCGGTCAGGTGAATCTGTGAAATTATTAGAAAAGAAAATATCTTACAAATCTTCAATGCATAAAAAAAAAAACAGGAAGCGAAAGCAATTATTTACGTTATTACAAATTATTACCTAACACCTTTCTTTCGACGTAAAATATGGAACTACTTTCCATTCATCGTTAGCAAGTTAACTGGGCGCATGTCTCTCAGTGCTCCCGTTAAAAGATATGCAGGTGGGGGCAGTAACTTTTTTCTAAGGTTGATCTCCAAAGTGCTCACTTTATCGTGAACAGTCTTTACACAGATTGGGGCCGTGGTGGCAGAGTGGTTAGCCTGCTCGCCTATCACCAAGGCGAACCAGGCTCAATCCCCAGCCGGGTCACCGGATTTTTGCAAGTGGGAATTGTGCCGGACGACGCTATTATTCGTCTATGCTCAAGACGTCGATGTCAAGGGCCGCCCAAATCTCTCGCACTCCACTCTTGTTCGTCGCCATTCGGCCGCTTCTCCATTCCCATCTCATTCACTTCGCGCGTCCCTCGTGACTGGTCGTGAAGGACGGAAGTCTGTCTGGCCTTCTGGTGTGCAAACCGGCTTTGCTTATCGCCAAGACTCATCGCTTCCATGCTGGTAGACGCCTCGGGGCGATAAAGTGCGAGTTTAATTGGCGCAGATCTCTCTCTCTCTCTCTCTCTCTCACACTCACTCTCGCTCTCTCTCTCTGTGCAACGCCGTCGCTTCTAAACAGCAGATAATTTTTCCCAATTTGAATTTTTGTTATCGCTGGAGAAAATATATTCAAATATATCAGTGGGCTTGCCAAAAAAACTTGGTTAAAACAATATTTATCTGTGAACCATTTCTTACCAGCCGTTGCCAACACATCGCTGCAGTTACTGATTGTTATTCGATTTTAATACTAAATAAATATTACACGTTATAGAAGACACTGCGTTGAAGTTTCATTTATTCGAGAATACAATACTTTAAAGTTAATCACAGTTTTATATATTTGTGGTATACAAGTTATTGAAGATACAGGCAGATATGTTACGACTAGGGTGATTTTTCAAAGGTTTGTTTCAAAACATCCGTAGAAACCATGAATGGACTATAGATTCAAATGGTCTGTCCAAGTCAACATGTGCAGGTACAACTTCATTGTGGTGAGGATACCAGTGACTAGAGACATACCTGTAGCCGTGCTTTGTTGATGCTAGGGGTTGCTCGAACTATCAATTCCAGACGGAGGGATTGGGGGGGGGGGGGTTGTAAATAACCCGTCGTGTAATCTTCCCGGGTTCAATTGTTCACCTTTGTCGGGACTATTATATGGTACCTACTCTGACATTTCATTGATTGGAGACCTTCTCTGTACAGGAGGCCAGGAGGTCATGGTCCAGTCCTGTATCTTTCTGCTCCTCCCCTCCCACCCCAGGACTGCTTGAACTGTTTGTCAAATAAGTATAATCTTTGAACGTCTACAGAAATCAATGCTTCAACGTTGTCAGGCATTTAATTATGTTGATGCTGAAGAGTTTCGTTATACGTGACAAAACATGTTCATCAACCACGTTTTAGTTCTTAGGTCAAGCAATGAGAGAAATATTTAGGGAAATGCTGTCAACGATAAAGTGAGTACTTTTGAAGTCAACCTTAGACAAGAGTTTCTGCCATAGCCTGCACATATTTTGACGGGCGTGCCGAGTGACATGCGCCCGGTAAAGTTGGTAGCGATGGATGGAAAGTAGTTCTATATCTTAACGTCGAATAAAAAAGTGTTACGTAACCATTAGTGTTAACTTAAATTGTTTATTTCGCTTTCTGTCCTTTTTATACATCGAAATCTAAAATTAGGTATATTAGTAAAATATTTAGTTTTATAATAATTTTACATTTTCTCTTAACCGACGCATGAATAAAGTGACTAGGCTCATGCGAGTGTTAATGTTACATATTGTAGAAGATTACACAACGTGCATACAAGTAGATCTTGAGTAGGGCTTT
The DNA here is from genome assembly GCA_029891345.1 of Dryococelus australis. Taxonomy (NCBI): domain Eukaryota; kingdom Metazoa; phylum Arthropoda; class Insecta; order Phasmatodea; family Phasmatidae; genus Dryococelus; species Dryococelus australis. The sequence continues at coordinate 32,379,045 of CM057006.1, forward strand.
CAAAAGTTCTTATTTTACCGTGAACAGTATATACACAATACAGCCTGTCAGTAGGGTGCCTACTGCTCCATTCCACTCGTGGCAGGCAAACATGAAACGGTGATGTACTAGCAGCGGCAAATAAAAACATGAAACGGTGATGTACTAGCAGCGGCAAATAATGTTAACTTGCAGAGCGGAAATTATAGTATCGGCGCTAACCTCTGACCGCGGACACCATCTTCCAGGAATTCACTTATTCTGTAGCACGTTATGTATAAGGATGGTATTTTATAAGTTCAGACGTGCCTTATGTCAACAGTTGACGTCAGCGGACACAGGTGCATAGAAGTAAATGTGTTTAAAGGCTGTTCACAACAAAGTGAGCACTTTTGTAACAAACGTATAAAAATGCGCTGTCGCTACCTGAATATAGATTAATGGACACAATGATCAACAAATGTCCAGTAAAGCTGGTATTGACGAAAAGAAAATAGTTCTATGTTTTCACGTTGAAACAAAAATGGCACGAGGAACATTTCTGAGTACTGTAATTATTACCTTTGCTTTCTGTCTTTTTTCTAATACATATAATTTTAAGAATTTGCAAAATTTGGGAAATATTCAATTTGCCAATAATTTTACAAATTCTATAAAAATCCAGAGATAGTTTTCTGTATGGCAAAGAAAGCCATTTATTTGAGCCCGTTTGGTTTACAGCATCACTATACAGCTTTAGTTCAAAGACAAAGTTACAGAAACATAGGTTTGCTGTTAATAAATGTTTCCTTATACGTTTTGGTTTTATGGTAATATTAGATTCCTTTATGACATAGAAACAAAAATTCTTTGAATTGTTTTTGTTCACAGTAAAGAAATATTACTTCGTACCAAAGGTACGGGTTTAGATATTTTCTGCCGTACATTGTTGTTTTCAGTTCGGAACTGTTGGGCCGACGTAAACATTCGTAAACTAATATATTCTACAATTAGGAAACTGCAGCTTTGCAAATGTACTGTACACGCAGTCCTCCTACATACGTTTAAAGTCATTCTGAAGTTCAGTGCAGTGATTCTCTAAGTCACTAAGCTCAATTCTCCCAAGAGGCGGCATTGTACTCTGGCCCTTGTTACTACCTGAAATAACCTAGATATCAAAAGTAGTCTATGCGCAATACGACGAAGTGGTCATGTGGTGTAGGGTGCTAGGCTGATTTCACAGGGCATGCGGGTTCGAGTCACGGACCTATCCTAGTTTTATTAGTAAATGTAATTTTGAAAGATTTGTTACTTTTCTTATTAACAAATTACGGTTGTTTTACAGAGCAAGGTTAGTTTTTCTTTACAGTTAACTGACATTACTACAAAAACATTTGCAGAACTTCAGTAACGACAATGCAAGGTAATCGTAGTTATTGTTCCGTGGATCAAACAAAAATGATGTTTGTGGCAAGCCTACTTTGAAGTGGTTAATATTTAAAAAAATTGTCCTATGCGGCAACAAATCATGTGTTGCAGCAGTAGTATAGAAATGCCGGTTCGAGCACAGCCCCCAGTTATCAGAAAACCAACGGCAAATTGAATGCCCAAGCCATCAGAAAACCATCAGAAAAAATTACCGTTGTTTTCCTGATCCAAAACATCAGCTACCGGTTCGAGCACAGCCGCAAAAAAGTGACTTCAAAAGTTGCGTTAGAGTGCAGCCACAAAAAGTGACTACAAAAAGTTGCGTTTGGGAGCAGTCCCCAGTTATCATAAAACCAACGACAAATTAAATGCACAGTCCATCAGAAAACAACAGCTGACGATTCGAGCGCAACCGCAAAAAGTGACTGCAAAAGTTGCGTTAGAGCACATCTGCAAAAAGTGACTATAAAAAGTTGCGTTAGAGTGCAGTTGCAAAAAGTGACTGCAAAAAGTTGCGTTTGGGAGCAGTTGCAAAGAGTGACTATAAAAAGTTGCAAAGAGCGGCTCAAGGAATTTGAATACTTAAAAAATAAAATATTGTCCATAATAAAGATGGACTAGTTGCTGAATGTATTAAATGGAACCCAACAATTTAAGAAACTTTCCGAACTTACAATTGGACAGACCTATCCCATACACCATGCTGAAATAAATTATACACGGCATGGATACAAAGTGGTAATTACTTCTGGAAATTTTAAAGTAACCTTACCAGACAGATATCTTCACATTTTCAGCGAAAAAGTTTTAGATGGTGTTAATCGTGGAGGTATAAATTTTGCATATGATGGAATGGTGGATTGGGGTGCTAAACAAAGGCATTCTATTTCGTTTTATTAAAGAGTAAACGATTTACAAGTACTACAATTTTTACGTGTTTAATGGTTCGCGAGCCGTTAAACACTTTAATCGTAACACGCACAATTTATGTCTTCCCAAACGGTGTGATTGTACCAACACGAACCGATAAAGTCAGACACGCGGAATCTAATGTTTGACTGCGGCTTCTCTTTACCTCCCCAAACTTCGTGCTCGTAGCAACAAAACGTACTGTACGAACATCGTGTTATCGCGCCGTGCGACGGCGAAAAAGATTCGTCCGTCACGTTTAATTCGTCCAAACTGAACGATTGCAAAAACGGTGGGCCGTACAATACGTTACGCACTAGAGCTACATTGTGGAGATAATGAGCGAGGTTGCCATCATTTGTGATATGTATGGAATAGGCCGTCGCCAAAAGCATCAACATCATATACGCGTTAACCATTTTGGGATTAGTTCCACACCGACGTCCAATCGCAGTTATCAACTTTTGCATAGTCGGTGCTTTGATTCTAGAAAAAGTTTGTGTGTATGGGCGCGTTGATCATGGCCTCAAAATCTGGCAATGGGTTTTCGTGGACGGGGTACAGCTCTTTGCAGCCCATATCTACCATTCTTTTGTTCACAATGTAGCATATGTACTGGCACTGTTGCACGTTCGATATGCCCATGAAGACTTCATTGTCGGCATACTCTTTGTAAAAAGTGTCTACAAAAGTTGCGTTTGGGAGCAGTTGCAAAAGTGGCTACAAAAAGTTGCAAAGAGTGGCTCAAGAAATTTGAATGTGTAAAAAATATAATATTGTACATTATAAATGAGCACAAATAAAAATCAACCGATGTCTAATATGATAACGACCTTGGCAATGAAAAAGGTTAACGCAACTGGTAATGTTTGGAAAGAATATAAGTTTATGAAAGGCGTCTTTGTGGAAAGAAAGATGAAGAAATCTCAAGAGAAGTATGTCAAGTGTGAAACTTGTAAACACTTTTACAAACCGTATCTCATAAGAAGCCATCTTAAAAGTAGATTGCACAAAGGTCTTGCACCAATACATAATAAATCACATGAACCAACAAATGCATGAGAAATTTTTAATGTGCCACAACACTTATCAAAAAAGAAGTTCCCACGAGAGAAACAAGTGAAATATGGAACGTGTAGCCACTATTACAAACCGTCTCTTATAAGAAGTCACTTGAGAAGTAAAATTCATAAGTACACACCCATATTCAGTGTAGAAGAAATCGAAACAGCGTTTCAAAGTAGGATCAAAACTTATGCTGTAAAGAATGTGAATGCATACAAAGACCCAAAGCATTTCCTAAACAATGTAAAAGAAACTGCCATGGGACTAATTAGTAAACATTAAAATTCATTCAAAGTGAACATGAAATTCTTCACTGAGTACAATAGGGGAATTGGCGAGAATATTGAATATGTAGAAAGCTCCTTTAAAACAAAGAACGAAATTATACTGAAATCGACTAATCTGGAAGAATATTATACCAACAGCATATCGAAAATCATAGCTGAGAAGGGGGCATTCGAAGCAAATGAATCTCAGTGGGCACTCAACAGAATATTTAAACTAGAAGTGCGAATAATTAATTATGTACCATTCAAGGGCAGTTCTTATGTTGAGCTCCCAGAAAAAATCAAAGATAAGCAGGCGGTAGAAATTAATGTTAAGAACGATGATCAAAAATGTTTTTTGTTGTCTGTTCTATCTGCATTGCATCAAGTACAAAGAAACCCTCAAAGAGTGAATAAATACAAAACTTACGAACATGAGTTTGATGATGCATTTAAGGGTTTGGAATTTCCAATGAAATTTAATAGCATACCAACCTTTGAGAAGAGAAGTGGAATTTATATTAATGTATACACATACGAAGAAAAAGATGGCGGTAAGAAATATATAATCTGTCCATTAAAAATAATAAATAATAAGATGGATAAGCACATAAATCTACTCTACATCAAAGATGGAGGGAACGGCCACTACTGCTGGGTCAAAAGTCTTTCAAGACTTGTCGCATCACAAGTAACGAAAAATGATCACAAAAGATTTATATGTGATAGATGTTTGAAACATTTCTACTCTGTAAATAAGCTAAACACGATGGTGTTAGAGCTGAACTACCATCTAAAGGAAAAAAATGACATATTAAGATTTCAAAACCAAAATCATTCTTTGAGAGTTATTTTAATGATAAATGCTGATTTTGAATGTTTGTTGACTAAAATCGAAACTTGCCAACCAAACCCCGACGAATTTTACACGAAACCATACCAAAAACACAAGCCTATTAGCTTCTGTTACTATGTAAAATACGAACATGGATACTATAAACCGCCAGTAACTTATTAAGGGTCTAATGCATCTACTGTGTTCGGTAAAATGCTAATGGAAGAAGCAAAGTCTGTTGGTGATATATATAAATATATATATATATATATATATATATATATATATATATATATATATATATATAAAAATAATGCTCCACTAACTCAGAAAAACAAATATAATATTATAGATACAGCTACCCATTGTCATATATGTGAAAAGCATTTGAAGGGTGAGTCTGTGAGAGATCATGATCCTCTTACGGGGAAATTTAGAGGAGCTGCACAGAGAGAGTGTAACTTAGCGTATAGAAATCCATGTTTTGTCCCAGTGTTTATACACAATCTATCTGGCTATGACACGCATTTACTCATAAGAGATTTTGGCATCGATGAAAATAAGATTGATTTAATTCCCAACAACAAAGAAAAATATATTTCTTTTATGAAGCACATATGTGGAAGTGTAAATCTTAGATTTATTGACTCATTTAAATTTATGGCTGGAAATATCGATAAACTCTCTAGCAACCTTTCCAGAAGCCAATCCCGAGAAACATGTAAGCATTTTTCCAGTGAACTTCTTGACTTTATAACAAGAATAGGTGTCTACCCATATGACTACATGGACAGTGCTGAAAAATTTTGTGAGACATCGCTTCCATCCAAAGATGCATTTTACAACAAACTCAATAAATGCTGCTTTACAGACGAAGATTTCGAATTTTTGAGAGAGGTGTGGGACAAATTCATCATAAAATCTCTAAGAGAGTACACAGAACTCTATAATAAAGCTGACGTGTTGATATTGTCTGATATAATGGAAAGTTTTAGAGATGTGTGTCTCAAAACATATAAGCTAGATCCAGCATGGTATTTCACAACCCCAGGGTGACCGTGGGATGCTATGCTCAAACATACTAAAATAGAATTAGAATTATTAACAGATTAAGATATGTTTTTGATGATAGAAAAAGGTGTTCATGGTGGAATTTCACAATGTTGTAAGTGATATGCTAAAGCAAATAATAAATACATGAATGCTTATGACAGCACAAAGGAAATCTTTTATCTTATATATCTGGACACCATTAACTTATATGGATGGCCTATGAGTCAGTATTTGCCCTATGGTGGGTAAGTGGGGAAATACAAATATAGATGTAACAAAAATAGAAGATGATGCTAGCAAAGATTATATATTGGAAGTTGATTTGGAATACCCACATGAACTTCATGATATCCACAAAGAACTGTCATTAGCACCAGAGAATAAATTACCGGAAGGTTAAAAAAAAAACCCCAAACTCTTGACTAGTCTGAATGGCAAAGAAAAATATGTATTACACTATGTAAATCTTAAGCAATATCTATCTCTCGGAATGAAGTTGAAAAAGGTCCATAGAGTTCTGGAGTTTGATTAATCAGATTGGCTCAAGTCCTATACTGATCTAAACACAAATATGCGAACAAAGTCTACAAATGACTTTGAAAAAAATTTCTACAAGCTGATGAACTATGAAAGAGCAGTTGCCCAGTGCGAGCTGCATAATCTCTGATATCATGCGTGAACTTAATGGAAAGCATATGTATAATAAAATGCAATCGCTCATCGACATCGTAAATGGCAAACTCGTCTATGATAACTGAGAGGTGCTTGTCATCATCGACGAATATAACAGTCCATGGTTCAAAGCGATAGATGTTGCAGACATACTCGAGTATGCGAATACAAAACAGGCAAACATAGACCACGTTAGCGATAAACATCGTAATACATATGAAAATGTAGGGGGTCACGAATCGCGACCCCCTTTGAATATGCAGCCCACACCATATTCATCAATGAACCAGGTTTTGTACGTATTGATCATGAAATCAAAGATGGCAGCCACAGAACACTTCCAGGACTGGATGTACGAAGAAGTGCTACCATCCATACGCAAGCACGACATCGACCAGAAGTATAAACCACTGCTGGATACAACGAACGCAATCATCGACAAGCACGTGCTACTGCCGACGAAATATGTTATCAACACAGAAGGCAACCCATGGTACAAAGCGAAAGACGTTGCGAGAATACTCATCTGAAAAAGCATTGTGAGTGAATGTAACAGGAAAGTATAAGAAGCCATTGTTACAAAGGGTGACTTTAGTAACCCAACTTAAGAATGCACATCCTCAGACAGTTTTTATTTCAGAGACCATTTAAATTCTCTTATAGCGCTATTATATACCAGTAAATGTTTTTAATGGATAACAATATAGTAAAAACTAATAACCATACATGTTTGCATACTATTGGGCTTTGGTGATTCTTTCATTTTTAACACCATAAATTAGGTTTCTTTGGCTTACGAGTACCACATTACAAATAGTTTAAGCCGATATTGGTTTATTAAAATCAACTGTAAGTTTCAGATTAGTTCGATCTTTTACAGTAGCTGTTTTTCTGCAAAAACAATCAATAACATACAATGGTTTTCTCCCATTAAATGACACAGAGTTGAATCACAGTTCATTATTACGATAAGGAGTATCTTGTGTTAGCCTTTGAATTTCTAAAATCGTTGTAAACAATATACATCTTATCGAAAATTTTATCATCAATGTCTAAATTACAATTCTCTTTGGGAAACACTTCATTCCATCTATTCTTAATACAAATATTTTTGACGGAACATGAGTCAAACATTGAACCGTTTATGGATTGCAAAGGATCTTCTTTTTTGCTGTGCTGAAAACCAACAATGACAAAGTCTGGCATATCGAATTTTATTGAATTGAACTGATCTTTTATATCAAACTGAAATGAGTTTGCATTAGTAGGAACTGGTTTTTAAAGACATTGCCAATAATTAAAACTAATTGGAATTTTGGGGTGTTTGTATAATTTTTCTTTAATTTCATCTCCATAAATAGGACCGTATTCAACAATTGGCCACAGAATTTCCAAGATATGAATATTAATTTTACCAGCATCTGGTATTTTATCTGCATCATCAGATCCGTCTGCTTTCTTAGGAGATCTTCTGTAAAAAGAAGCATCATCATTAGAATATCGAATGAATGTGATCTTGTACCCACCTTTCTAGAATATTTCATTACAATCTCTCATAAACCCAAACAAATATCTTAATGGATAGGTAATTTCATTAAGCTTATCTTTCCTAACATATTTACCTGGTTCTATCCCCGACATTAGGAAGTATGCTGATTCTGATTCCGAACCTAGCAATGTATGCATCATTGTTAAAGTGATGCCAGGGTTGCCAATACTTTCGAGTATACAACCATGTTTAGAGATCTCTATTCTTGAAAACTGGAATGGGAAGAAATTCTCACAAAGATCAATAGTAGAAGTTTTTTCATAAGGTTCATATGTATCTTTTTTAATTAGTATATACTTTTGGTAAACATAAGCTTCATTCGGATGTGAAAATGCATCGCCAACAGGAATACCAAACTCAATGCGCTTGTTGTATTCATTCAAATTATTTTTTGTTTGGCCGTTTGGCGGAAACGACTGATGCTTATAACTTTCAATTTTTTGTCGATCCATTTATTATATAGAAAAAAAAATCTTAAATAACTACACTTTTCTTATCAACCCAAGAATTATGACTACTATCAAAATCTAGCCGTTTAATTAGCAGCTCATTTCCTTTTCTTCGCAAATCTTTTTCCACTAAGTAGTCTTTATCATATTTGGTCTTAAACAGCTCTGGCTCATAAAAATACCTTTAATAAGTTCCATTTTTAAAGCTTTTATTCTGTATGTCGTGCCTTTGTGCGCAATACTTCACACACCTCAAATACTTCAGTGGACCAATTTGGTGTATATGCTTTGTCAATCAAATTCTTACTTTTACTTATACAAACTTTATCTCCTATTGCAAACTTTGGTTTAACCATTTTTCTTTCTCCTCCATACATGTTGTATAGAATAGAACCTTCATTCTTTGGATTTACATTGGTGGGTTTCATTCCGATTGTACTGTGAACAGTGTTATTGAATTCACTTATTAATTTAGGTAATATAGCCACCCATTTATAGTTTCCCTGCATAGTAAATATCTTCCACATTTTCACCTTCCATGTTCTATTAAATCTTTCTTCCACACTGTTTTTTCCACTGTATGTTGAATAGTGTGTTAATGTTGTTCTTGCCCCTTAATCTCTTAAATGATTTATTGTAAAATTCTTTCCCTTCATCTGTTTGTAAATCCATGGGTTTGCGATCATTCAAAAAAGTTTTAAATGCTAACGTAACATTTTCACCAGTTTTATCTTTGATTGGTATAGCCCATGCATATTTAAAAAAAACCTCTCATGGTTAACATATATTTAAACCCTTTGTTAATTCTATGCAGTACTTTTAAAGATCCAGAATTCATCTCAACTAAATCAGCTTGCCAAAGATCATCGATACCAAAAGATAGAACAGTTCTTCTGGAGAAGTTTTTTCGCATTGGTTTATGAATTTCATTTACAATATAGTTTTTTATACTTCCACCAGTGAATAGCGAGTAATTGGTAACATGACACCTACAAACACATTTAATTCTTACTTTGTTATTATTGGTAAGTTTATATGAACTTACTGTATTTTTCATACATTAAACAGTATACATTTAAGTTATCATTGTTCATTTTATATAATAAAATAAAAATAAAATAAAATTTTTTTATATAATAAAAAAAACCCAAAGACAACTAATTGAAAAGTTTAAAACTTTTAGAAAATTTCGCCAAGATGAATATGATAAAAATAAAAAACACGATCAACCACTGTTAGATGCAATAGAAGATTTGGGGCAAAAAATTGGGTTATAAGAACTTAATAAAAGAACTTGTTCCAATTGCTGTTGAGAATTTAGACTACCCACAGACACCAACAGAAACATCTTTTGAAAGAAAACTGTTTGGTAAAACAGGCACCTATGAACACTATGGCGATGAACGCTGTGGCGATGAATGCTATGGAGATGAACACTATGGCGATGAATGCTATAATGATGGCATTAAATGCATTGATGATAACGATGAACGCTATGATGAAGCATTGGGGCGTTTGAAAACTGATATCCCACAGTTAACTAACTACAAAACAACATTTATTGATAAGAAAGTGGCCGATATCTTAATTGACTGCAAAGACGATATTTTTGGGCTAAAGACTGATAAAAATAAATTGTATATTGGTGATAGTGAAGTAACATTTATCAATGACAAATTTACTGTAAAAGGCCTAACATACACTGCAACCGATGATTTGATGAAATTACTAAGTGGTAAGAAAGTAACAGAAAGTGACTACACTACAACCGGCGATGGACACTATAGCCGTATCCTAGCAGATACAAACACATTTTTTCAAAACAATGATCCAAACTTGGGAACGTCCAAATAGAGTAAAGGGAATAAATGGAAAATTATTGTTAAACCTATTTACGATTCGATTAAAAAGAAAAGTCCCTTGCCTAAAAGGGGGAAAGGTATAAAGAAATATACAGACTAACCCAAAGAATACATATGGATGAATGATGTTAGGATGCTTATTGATCGACTTCTCGTTATTTATGGTGAAGAGAATGCTGGAAATGATAACTATTACAATGAAAAAGTTGTAATAATGAATATGCTAAACAGCAAGTTTAGTGACTTTATTGCGAATAAACCAAAAGGTATACCATATCTGATACGAATGTTAAATACAATACCACATACCTTTTGGGAGTCAGAGCATCATGGAAAAGGGTTACTCAATGACATAATAAATTTGCTACCCTTTGAGTTGCATGAACCCAGTTATCAGTACTTAGGGCCGGGTACCAGACTAAAAGAGAGAATTGAGCGTGGTGATAAACCCATTAATCGACTAGCTGCGGCTCTAATGGAACATGATATAGCTTATAATCGCAAAAAAGATCTAGCTGAAAGACATGTAGCTGATAAAGAACTAGAAAAGAAAGCATTCAAAAGTTTGTTAAGTTCAGATGCTGGTCTCAATGAGAGATTGTGGGCTGGCGTTACTGGATCTGCGATGCATATTAAACATAAGCTTGGCTGGGGAATTAAAATGAAATGATAAATTATTTGTTATAATAAATTAAAGTAAAAAAACATTGTATTTTAAGTTCCTAACGATGAGTTGAAGGGTTTGAATATTGATTCTTTCCTAACGAAAGACCAACTGGATCATAAAAACAAGAAATCAAAGGAGGACAAAGGGATGACTATCACAATTTCAGTTCCACAGCTTAAGAAAATGTCCAAAGAAATGAAAACTGGAAATGGTTTGACAGTTCACAAGGGTGGATTTTTACCCTAAATTTTAGCAACATTGGGAGCTCTAGTAGCATTAGCCGGTGATGCATCATCTATTGCTACATAAGTAATTAATGCCAAGAAGAAAAACCAAGAATTGGAAGAACAAAGCAGACATAATTTAGCTATGGAGGAATACGGCAAGGGATTGAAGAAAGTTAAGTGGGGTAAGAATGTTAAAAAAAAGTAACTCCACACAGTAACTTTGATATTGATCAAATGGTTAAAAAGTTAAATATTAAAAACTTTCGGGGTGTATTTATGATCGATGAGCTACTTAACACGCCACTCGATAATGAACGCGGGATTGTTAATCTAGATGTTTCGACAAATTCTGGTACACACTGGGTATGCTATTTGAAAAAAGCAAACAACAAATATTATTTTGATTCATTTGGCGGAAATCCACCATGACAATTAATAGCATATCTCGGAAGTAATATTTTTTTAACGATGATAGAATTCAAAATTTCAATCAAGTGACTTGTGGTCATTTGTGTTTAATTGTGCTAAATATAATTTCATATAATTTTAAATTTCCAAAAATTATTTCACTATTAATAAACAATGGATATATGTGGAAATGTATTAATGCGCTCTTGGATTGAAGATCAAATTAAAGAACATATGGACAATGATACAACTGCTGTGAAGATCAATCCTAATGATTTTATTTCCTACACACAGTTCAACTACTTATAGCCACACTGACAAGAAATAAAAGATCATTGGATAAAGCCTATCTTACTTACTTGGAAGTAGATAATAATATAGATTTTGAACAACAATGACTAAGACATGTGGCGGATCCCATTGCACCGATGAATGCAATCAATTTAGAGTACTATCAGAAAAACAAAATTAACATTATTCGTTTAGTTGGAAAATACAGTTCAAAAGAAAAAGTATTTTACTTTGGTAATCAAATAGAATTTTTTTTATGAGAGATGGAAGTATAGTTGAAATAATAATAAAACCAGAAAAATATAAAAATGTTATCAACTCATACCACCAATGGAAAAAAATTGACATTTATAAAACTTTACAAGTATTCCTTAATGATATGATATATTTTAAAATAGCAAAAATCCCACAATGTACCCGAAGGTACAATTATGTTTATTGAAATAGTTATGGTATACCAATACATTTAAAAAGATCAGAATATGTTGGTTTTTAATGGAAAGACTTCCATTAAAAACAAAACATACAATCTAAGAATTAAAAAAGTCTTTAATTTTATTATGGTACTTGCCATTATTTAACTTACGAGTCATATCTATCGTAACAAAACCATATTCATTATCCCAACATTTTGAGCTCATCTCCCTAAATTTCTCAAATGACATCACCACAAACAAAATCACTATGAATATGTTTAACATTTGTATCGTCTTGTCTGAATATGCAAAGAAAAAAGCATTGTCTCTTATAAGCAGCTTAGGTACTTTTGAGTATGTCTGAGCTAAATAGAAACAATCAATATCATTATGTCTACCCCAAGTAAAGTAATCCCTGACCATATTTTTATTTTCAAGTATGATATCATCGAAAACAACTACAGAATCTTTATGACATTCATTTACGTCAACCATTTCTTCAGTTGATGGAAAGAAGTATGCTATTGGTTCATTAAATAATTTTGATGCTACATCTATATCTTTCTTTAAATTGATATATTTTGTTTGATCCAGACTTTTTGAACATACATAGAGAGTACTAAAGTCCAACCATCCCTGAGCATATATAAAATTATCTATCATAAGTGTAGTTTTCCCACAGTTACTAGGACCCACAATCAAACACCTAATATTATTAGGCAATAATCCTCCGTGACGTTTTGTCGATACAGTCTTATCTGGTATTTCTTATTTAATATCCCAGTCTACATGTTTCTTGCCCATTTATTAATAGATTTTTTAAATAATATAATAAATGAGTAAAGTATTCAAACTAACAGATAACAAATCAGTGTTGAAGAAGAGACTACATTGCCCTTTAGAGATAGAGGGGCACTCATTGGCTTTAGTTCAGTTCTATACTACTTATCTAACACATAACATTATCTCTGGGAGAAATAAGCTATATTTAGTGGGTCAGAATGATATGGAATCAGATATTGATATTCCAGTTTGTCAATATAGCTTAAAAGATCTTGAAAAAACTATAAAAGCAATTTTTTCAGTTAGTGTAGATTCAATGGGTGGGAAAGAAAATGATATATCTTGATATAGCTGGATAAAATAACAAACAGAGTGAAAGTAAAATGTACTCTTAAATTACAGTTTGGAAAACGGGGTTCAATAGGAAAACTTTTGGGTTTCATAGAAAATAAAACTCTGAAAGCAAATGTGGATCATTATGGCGATACAATTCCAAAATTTGCTCCATTTGAAACAATAAATATACACTGTAATATAGTAAATTGTATGATATTAAAACATGATAAAAATACCCATAGAGAAACTAGCTTAATTGCCACTTTTAAATCAAGAACAGCATTTGGATTTGGCGACACAATCTATTACGAACCAGGTTATCCATTATTTTTCCCAGTGGAAACAAATCAATTTAATGAAATAATAGTTGAAATTAGGGATGAAAAAGGTAAGTTAATTAACTTTGATTTGTCTGAAAGAACAGTGGTATTAGAGATGAAGCCGTAGATATTTTTTTGTGTTGGAAGTAGTCATATTCTACATATTAAAGTTTTGTGTAATAAAGATGAATAATATTTCTATAGAACGTGTAATGAAAGAACTCAATGTTTCGGCTACTTTAATGCGTCGAAATTGGAGATGTGTGTCTAAATTTTTAATTATACTATGTTGTAGCACATTGTGTTTTGAGGATTGGATAACCATTAAAACTTTATAGAGATATGAACACAAATAAAAATCAACTGATTTCTAATACGACGATCGTTTACTCTTTAATAAAACGAAATAGAATGCCTTTGTTTAGCACCCCAATCCACCATTCCATCATATGCAAAATTTATACCTCCACGATTAACACCATCTAAAACTTTTTCGCTGAAAATGTGAAGATATCTGTCTGGTAAGTTTACTTTAAAATTTCCAGAAGTAATTACCACTTTGTATCCATGCCGTGTATAATTTATTTCAGCATGGTGTATGGGATAGGTCTGCCCAATTGTAAGTTCGGAAAGTTTCTTAAATTGTTGGGTTCCATTTAATACATTCAGCAACTAGTCCATCTTTATTATGTACAATATTTTATCTTTTACGTATTCAAATTTCTTGAGCCGCTCTTTGCAACTGCTCCCAAACGCAACTTTTTATAGTCACTCTTTGCAACTGCTCACAAACGCAACTTTTTGCAGTCACTTTTTGCGCTCCCAAACGCAACTATTGCAGTCACTTTTTTGCAACTGTGCTCGAATCGGCAGTTGATGTTTTCTGATGGCTCCAGCATTCAATTTACTGTTGGTTATCTGATAACTGGAGGCTGCTCCCAAACGTAACTTTTTGTAGTCACTTTATGCGGATGCACCCAAACGCAATTTTTGTAGTCACTTTTTTGCGGCTGTGCTCGAATCGGCAGCTGATGTTTTGGATCAGGAAAACAACGGTTATTTTTTCCGGTAGTTTTCTGATGGCTTGGGCATTCAATTTGCCGTTGGTATTCTGATAACTGGGGACTGTGCTCGAACCGGCATTTCTATACTACTTACAGCAAAGAAATCGTGTTTGCAGTGTAGTTTTACTTGCCCGAAGCGTGGATAAAGTGGCCGGGTCGCTGGCAATGTTAAATTTATTTAGGCTATAGTGGAAGAATACAAGATGCGCTTAGATCATAAGCAGGATTTTTAAAAGTGCTCTGTTTACCGTGAACAGCCATTAATTAGATGTTTCTCTGCTCCCATAACTATTTCTACAGATTTTTTACAGCAAACATGCTGTTCGAGTGGGGAAGGCTAAAGATTAGCCCATTCAGACCCAGTGTACACAATTGTGTACATTACTAACGTGTATATAATTTTTCTCCTCTACTGCACACTGTGTAGCTCAACGACCAATGATTTTACCTGTGGGTGTATGATTCGCAAACTTTCTTTCTAGTCTAGACGATAATTGGTTCATAAGATTGTATCTCAACATACAGCCTACAGCTAATTGTCTGTGACAACGAAACAAGTGTTGTGTCGACTTAAGTGCAGCACGAATCATAAAATATTTCGTTTGCAACACCTGGGACAGTAAATTGAAGTGGGTCTGAAAGGGTTAAGGTGAGTTAGAACGTTTACGAAAGAGAAATCTTGCCCACACACGTGGTCCGTTCTCAACGGTAGAACGACAGCATATTTCTAGATTGGTTCATGTACGTGTTGTTGAGTTACTCATTTTTGTGTACAGCGACATGCGATTTTTTCGACGGCTTCAGTGATGCAGCTTGTTTGAATATCGTGTTCTACGTTGTCACTGTGAACTTGGAAGCGAAGACAGAGATCTTTCTGGAACCAGACAAACTTGTTGATTTCTGCATTCACTCTCACCTGCACTAGTTTCGATCTGTTCGTTCACAAATCAGTGAGTACTCGTCGTATGTTTGTTAACGATTAATATTAAGAATGGTCCACGATGCCGCTTTCCGCAGTATGGACCTTTCTTTCTGAGACAATCTGTACACTGTTACGTATTAGCTTTTAAGTCGATTTATACCTGAAAGGGGCTATGGGCGTAACTAAATAATGAGTCGTGATTAGGTAGAGCACAGCCATACAAGACGGGGTTTATTGAAAATTAGGATTATTCAATAACTATTTACGTGACCTTTGATCGGGGGAGCTTAAATGGAATACCAGGACGCTAATTAATTATAACAAATTTTATCACCGCACGCCACTTCTATTGCGATCTAATAGGAAAGTCGCCACTTTGTTCATGTTGCCGGAGGCTGATTCTAGGAGGCGGTTAACGACGGCCGGACATACCCATCTCCATGTGTTCTTGGTCCGCTGCCCCGATGACAAAAGACGCCGCTCCCAGTGTTACACTGGCCTATATCGGGCGCATTGTTTAATATTCTCGGCCCCTTTTTACTGGCCAGTGGAGGGAGTCTCTGCAACTGTCTTCCGCCAGGTGATACTGCAAATACGCGCGTGCCCTGGTTCATTGTTTGGATGCGTGATCAGGCGGGCCGTTCAGCTAAGGCCTGATCACTTCATAAGAATACTCACTGCAGAATTGTCAAAAAATTGCAGTGTTTTATTTCTCCGAGAAAGGCACAATTTACGATCGCGTTAGACGCGCTAACTTCTTGAAACAGGAGGCGTGACAGCAGATTGCAACTCTCGTTGCATTTCAGCTACCTAGGTCGTCAAATCAGCCTCCCCTTTCCTTAACCCTAGCGACAGAAATTACGTGCCTGCAATGGCGATGTTTTGAACCCTTACCTTGCACAGGTCAGAGGCGCGGTTCTTCGCGGCCGGTAATTCTAGGTTGAAAAAAAAAAAAAAAAAAACTACGGCCACGTCCGACAAACAAGGTTTGCGTCCTTCAGACACGGGGCAAGTGCCAGCGAAAGAGTTGCGTGCTAAAGTTGGTAATAACATAGGCCTGCAAAATGTCAAAGTTTACGCATGTGTCTTCGTTTCGTGGATAAGACCGCCGAGGTATGACGTCAGCGCTACGGTGGCCGTTGTACCAACTTTCCCAACCTTTATAACTCCCCCCCCCCCCATCCTCTTTTCCCTTCACGCTCATTATCCAACGCTGGGCGGAGAGAATGACAGATGTAACCGCAACCTAATACAAAAAGAAAATTTTGTCTTCCCTGCACTTATGGTCTCGCATTCTTTTGTGCGCCTACGCCCATGTATATGGTTTATCCTGTTCAATCCCGAGCCGCGACTCTCACTTGCTTCATGGAAATATTTTCTTGGGTTGTGTGCGTTTCCTTGCGCTTTTCATGCACACCTGCCT
Organism: Dryococelus australis; assembly: GCA_029891345.1. Classification (NCBI taxonomy): domain Eukaryota; kingdom Metazoa; phylum Arthropoda; class Insecta; order Phasmatodea; family Phasmatidae; genus Dryococelus; species Dryococelus australis. The sequence goes on from CM057006.1 coordinate 32,395,948, forward strand.
TCGAAGTGTTGGAATGTCACGTGGATATATAGCTTGTTCACGATAAAGTGAGCACTTTTTTAAGGCCCTCCTATCAGGCATTGACCACAAAAAAAATGTGTTTCGTTGCAGCCTCAGACATTAACTTTTGAGTGTGGTGAAAGTATACACTGTATCTATTAGTCGCGTGGAAATGCTGATATTAAAAGGAGGCAGAAAGAAAAAAAAAATTGGTTAAAAGGAAAAATTTATAAGTGCTCACTTTATCGTGAATAGACTATACTTTTCTTCTATAGGAAGCTGTACCGTTCTGTGTGCGTGTTTACAGAAGCGGAAGATAAACTCATCTCGCCTCATTGTTCATCTACGTCAATTTATTACTGTTTTCCGGTGATTTTTTCTTGCACAGGCTGTTCATGACTGAGCACTTTTGGAAAAAACTTACTGAGGATCTACTTTTACTCTCACTTGTATCCTTCCGCCGTATTTTGAAATTGACATGGCAATGGGTATGATAACTTTATTCGCACTGAGGAAAATATTTTGTTGAATCAAACAAAGTTTGTTTGGCGCAACCATAATTAACTGTTTATATACGGGTAATAAAAAATTTTGTTGTCGAATACCAAATTTTTTTCCCCCTTATTTGGTTGCCCGAACAAAGATTTTGTTGGCGCAACTAAATATTTGTTCGTCTATGCGTAAATTAAACAGTTTCTGTTAGTGTAGAAAAACTTCCAACTCCACTATTTGTATCTGATCGCTACGCACGACCAACCTCACCTAAAGAGACTGCTAATGAAATTGGAATGTTTTTAAATACAGTGGATTCTCTATCCATCGTGGGACCGCAGAATATGTTCCATGTATGAGGGATTTCAATCCATTCGAGTTCAATACATCGAGGTTCTCCTGTATATACAACTGGAATACTGAACAACGTGGGCAAATGTATATTTCAAGTTTTGCAGCTTTACTTTTTAGTTTCTCGAGGAACTTGTTTTACTTTGGTGTTTATACCATTATTAAGCAACAATAAATGCACTAAGAAACACTAGTACTTTTCTAATCGTCACAAAATTACAAACACTCGAGCTGTGTTTTCGAAACGAAGGCAATCAAATGATGGCCAAACAAATACATACAGTTGATTCAACTCAATGTTTTGTTTTGGCAGTCCAGATTCTTTTTGCGCCATATAAAGAGGTTATCTTAATCCGAGCGTGTGGTTTTGTTAAATGAACTAAATTTATTTTGTTGCTTTTTCAAGTTTTGTTTACTCAACAAAATACTTTGTTGCGGCAACTGAATATATTTCTGGCCCTATACAAACAAATATTATGTTGGCTATTTTCTCAGTGCATGTGTCATCCAAGTGTGCAGTCGTGAGGAATTTAAATGTGCTACTAATATACAAATTCATATACTCTATGTGTATAAAACAATACACACTAGCTTCTATGTTCATAAATTTTAACATTACGCTCCAGAAAAACGCGAAGTCTAAGTAATATATCTACTAAATTGTTGACAAATTAATTGGGAGCACGTATATGGCAGTGTGTCCCGTATCCATGGAGGTGGGGATGATCGGGAGGTGGCATGCTATGACATAGTAGTATAAGCTATATTTGACCATCTTCATATTGCGACACCCAAAACATTGAAAAATTGGTTACCAGTTTATGCATGAAATGATTGTAAATTGCGAAAAAATTTTAATAAGTCAAACTGCCAAAGTTAAAATCTTAAGGCAAACATTAACACGCCTTAATACAATTGTTGTATCGAATTTCTGACAGAACAGGTTTTCAATGTTTTTTGTCGTAACAACGCAGCGGGCAGGCTTCATCGTTTTCCCATGCAAAACCGTAGACAGGTGCCCCTAACCCCACCCCCTCCGTCTCATGGCTGTAGCACACGTGCATTATAAGCGGTGTTTTTTTATATTATCTTTAAGTTTATATTAAAATTAGGGCTACTAAATTTATCATGGGCCGACTTTAGCCTCTTTTCCTTTACCAGTTTCTCGCTGTGGTATCTGCTGCTTTGTTGTAAGTCATATTAGACTACGTGTACAGCTGTACACTTCCGATGCACGTCTTATTAATCTTTGCATTAAAGTATCAAATAGTAGGAACGAATACATAAAACAACTTTTCGATTTTGGTACAAGTTCCTGCTCGGATGCGAGCAGCTGTGTAAGTCTACTCATTTCCTTGTATCTGTGCGCCATAACTCAGAAAAGTGTGAGAGCGAGCGCGAGGAGAGATTTGGGGGCTCTTAAGATCGAGGTCTTGAGATCCGATGAAGGTTGAATGCGGTATGAGGTGAGTACGCAGCAGCGCCGGAATGATGGAGCGGGGGAAACGGGAGATTCCCGAACCCCCCCCCCCCCCTCGGCCGAGCAACGGTATGGTCCGGCAAGATTACCAACTTGCGAAAAATCCGGAGTTACCCGGCCGGGGATTGAACCCTGATCGCCATGGTGGGAGGCGAGCAGGCTAACCGTTTCCTGATACTTTTGCAGTGGAAAACACATGTCGGCCTCTGTTATACGGCGAGTAGCGTTGTCGAGTTCAGCCCGGAGAATACGAGCTCGACTACCGTCAGAGAACTTGAGCGTAAGCGCTGCGATTTTGTTTGCAGGGTGTGGCGTTATGGATGATGGTGAGATTTTGGAATCCGCGCGACTCGCAACTCACGTGAATCCTTTGTTGATTAATTTATCGATACTCGTGACGTTGGGAGACTTTCACTGTTAATGAGTGCGTGACTAATGAAACTGCTATTATAGCTGGTATGGCCAGGCTCATGTAATATATTATAGAAAAAGAAATTTAAGGGCCTCGAAACGCAGAAATCCCTGAAACACGGACTCAAGAACATAATTTTAACTCTAGTAGAATCGCAGTTTCTTCACACTTTTTGAAACAAACCTATGAAAAATCACATGTATCACGTGTTCGTTTGTTTCCTAATATGCAACTTATCACGAGAGATTTATTCATGTTTTACCACAAAAGTACCTTATCTTTGGTTCAATTGGAATTTTACTTGTACTCAAATCTATAAATTGTAATATTTCATGTATAATAAATATTAATCAAATCAGGAATAAAATAGGTGTGTTGGTAACGCCTAGTAAGAAATAGTCCCCATCCAAAATAATGAGACGTTAGCGCCTTCGCGTTAAGTTCATCAGCGCCATCTACTTTCGGGGCCGCGGTGGCTGAGCGATTAGCACGCTCGCCTCCCACCAAGGCGAACCGGGCTCAATCCCCGGCCGGGTCACCGGACTTTCGCAAGTGGGAATCGTTCCGGACGATGCCGTCGGTCGACGGGTTTTCTCGCGGATCTCCCGTTTCCCCCGCCCCTTCATTCCGGCACCGCTCCATATTCACTTCAATCACCCTCATCGGCTCTCAAGACCTCGCTTTTAAGAGCCGCCCAAATCTCTTATTCATACTTTTGCTGCGCTCGACTAGGATCCCCTCCTTTTTCCTCTTTTTTTCCCCTTCCCTACCTTCCACTTATCCACCTCCGTTGAGTAATGATTTATGAGTGGCCGCAGTAGCTGATTTAATTAAGGCATTGCACGTCCGCGCTTTGCCTTCTTATTTACGCGCTACCTCTACGCTTATTTTACACCACTCGTTATCCTCTCTGCGATTTATGGGATAGCGGCACTTCACCTCGTCCAGCTGAGCCGAACATGTTGACGATGATGTTCAAGAGCGGAATATGGACCCCCGTGGGAACCTCGCGTCCGAGGCCGAGAAGCGAGGGGGAGCGACAAGGGCGACACTAACACGCACTCCTAGTGCCTCGTCGCTCCTACGAGCAAGCGTGCAGTTTTTCCCGTCGTGACACTGTGCTGTGCAAATTAGATCCGTAACAGTGGGGTTTTATTACACGCGATGAAAGACCACAGATTAAACTCCGCCCGTATATTTGTACTTTTCTCTTGCCTCTTAAGGAAACTGCGTAGGCAGGCTTTAAAAATGCGATATTTGACCATTTCCACGAATATATCTTTCTCCAAGAAAACACGTAATATGATAAAAGTAAAAAAAAAAAAGGGGGGGGGGGCATACATAATTTTTTTTAAAAATCTTCTCTGGCAAACAGTCATATTTGCAGAACATTTATTTACCGAGATACGCGTATTCGCGCAAACAACTATTTCACAGAAAATGCGGGGTTCCGTCCCACTCTTAAGCTGACACTTTCACCTGTCACGATAGAGAGCGATGGGGGATATTGAACGGTGAGTTATGGAAAACGTTAAAAGTTTGCGGGAGGGCATCTCAAATGTTTTGTGGTTTGTGTGGCATGTTTGTGTAGTTTGCATGGGTGCGCTAATGCTATTCAATTTCAAAATTTGGTTTTGGCCGCCCTTCGAAATTTCGTTTCGGTTTAACCATGGTGTCGCGTCTGCTGTCGCTCCTTTTTTTTTTAACGTGTCATGATCGTCTTGTGCGCCGCCCAAGTTTAATTGTATGTTTGTTGCTTCAATGATTCCCACGATTTTATTGTTTAGGGCGTAAATTTGGACTTGTTCGCTGTTTATTTTAGCTATGGTTATTCTTTTCGGTCGGACCTGCGATGGGTCATACGCGACTGCCTCCCACTGTAATTTTTTTTAATTGTCTATTTTTAAACAGGCTTTTATATGGAAACGTGGGCTTTGATAGGCAAATGTTTGCCTCCCTTTCTGTTAAAACGTTTGTCAAATTGGTTGCCAGAAATAATTCAGAGTCGAGAAAGAATGCATATATTTTTTTTTAAAACTATATTTTGGTAGTTAAAGTTTTATGATAATTGTAATTACCTTTACTGTCGTTTGCATAGGAGCCAGTTAAGTTGTTAGAAAATTGTTAGGGTTTTTGGTGCTCCGAAGTTAGACGAGCTCAATAATTTGCATTCCATTGTGGCTAAACCTTATTTACGGACGTGAAATCAACTACACGTTGTATGCTTGCCAGCTGTTCAGAAATTCTGTATCGATCAATAATAAATAGTGTTTAATACTGCTTGAGTGTGTGTAATTATTTGTGATCAAGAAGCTCCACATTCAGAAAGGAGCCACGTTTGGTGTGCAGTTCCCCCGCTAGCAAACAATTGGTATATATATGGACATTTTAAACTCTTGTAATGATGTCATCACATTTCACTAAAAACAAAGTACGTCTGTTGATCATTTCATTAAAATAGGCTTATCTAAATCTCTTCAGAAATCTTTTCCGATATCTTCACATTATTTACGAAACGGCAGAAATAGTTGGTAGGCCCTACTGTCTTAAGTTTCCGACTTAAAAACTGTGACATTTCGCGAAGGATTAAGGTCACAAATAACAAAATCATAAAATATTTCAAAATAGTTAACTTAAAATGAACTGCATAATATTGCTCATAGCTTTATTATATTGAAATTTACATAGCGTAATGAAATAATAGTTCTGTTTTTTACAAAATGTTTTAACATGTGCTTTCAAGAAGGAGAAAACTGCTTAAAATCACGAAGAAGGTAGCGTATTGAATTCTATATTACAGTATATATTTAGATTTAATAAAATATAAATTAAATTTAAAACAAATTAATTTTACATATGTACTAATTTTGTGGTTTCAATACGTTAGACTACTGTTTGAAAAACAGTCAACAATTGATATTCGAAAAATATATATTGTATCAACGATTGGTGTACGTGATTATTTTGTTAACTCTAATACGCAGTCAACAAAGAAAGCTGATCGGTTTATACTTAGTAACTCAAGATATTAATTTTACTATTTCATTGACCATTCGCGCATAGCGTAAACATTCCATAGCGGCTGTCAAAATCTTCACTCTCAGATACACGTGAAAACCCATCAAAGTTAATGAGAAAATTATATATTTCTCGTAACTTAATAACTATGGGAATACTTTTTTTTTTTTTTTTTTTTTTTGGCGTGCACCTCGCATGACGCGAGAGGCTGGGCGAATTAGTGGCGGTTCCAGTGTCCTTGCTCGCTCCTCATTAACCTGCGAGACAAATTGTACCTGCATGGTCGTCCGCTTCGCCAGTCGTTCGCTTTCCCGCCTTCTTCCTTCGCGCAGCGGAACACGCGACAGATGTTGTCGCGTGTTAACCTGGCCATAGAGAACTTCAGTGTACAGAGGCGAAACACTCGCACTCTGCGTTCTCGACAGTTCATCGATGAATCCACCAGTGATCGATACACCAGTGATCGATACACCAGTGATCGATACACCGGTGTACAGCGGCCGAGGAATTTCTTCGAACATCAGGTTGATTTTTAGCAGTGTTTTCGTCTGCTTTCAGACACATTACACTCAAATTTCAAAGTTCTCTTCGCCCATTTGTAAAACTCGACGTCCCATATTTGGGGGGGGGGGGGGCGAGCTGTGGGTGTGTTAACTTTCATTAGTGCATATCCACCAGATCCAAAGGACTCAACGGAACGATTAATTTTCGTACGCCCGGTGTACATCGGGTGGATGCACCGGTGAATTTTCGAATACGCGGACTGCGAATTCTAGCCACGCGCCGCCAAAACGGCGCCACTAGTCACAGCAGCATCTCGGGAATGCCGTTCGCCAATCAGCGCTTGGTATCCCACATGCCATAGACTAAGGCTGTTCCCGGATTGTCAGTATATACTTTTAAGTGCGTACATCTGCGTACTAGCAGTGATGTGTACTTGTTGAAACTATTCGGACATGTCATCGCCTCTTCATGCTAAACTGGTCGCACATTCTGGCGGAGATATCAGAAACTATGTGACAACAGAAAAATGCGGCGCATGGTGTTATATATACGTTACGACTACGTCAATAGTTGTGCATAAAAATCACGTAACCATATAATAATTTATTATGTATTTTTGTGTCATGGTTGTGTACCTTGAGATCTTACGAGTTTAAGCGCTGAAACATGGCTTTAGCCGGGAATGAGGAATTAATAGGAGCATTAATAGGTGCCTATTATTTACAGAAGGGAAATGAAAGGCGCCGCAGAAATATAGTTATACATTGATTGCTTGGCAGAACAGAAATGCAACAGGTGTGTGTTTTGGACGAAAACTTATCACACAAATATGCCAATATAATGTCTGTTTTTGGTCGTTGTACACTTTGAGTACAAATTGTAAAGAAGGAAACCAAATTGCAGGAATATAGAATCTCTTGCACCTCGGTATCCCGAGGTTATGTTTATCTATTCAGCTTCTCTCTATTTCACAGTGTTCATACCACACCAATAGCCTTGGGATATCGCTTTATCACTTCAGTGGAAGATTGTAAACAAATAAGGGCATTTGTTATGGGATTTGTTTCATTTATTTATCGTACGTGCAGGGGCATTACACAGGAACTGGTATTATTTCCTAGTCCTCAACATGTATGTTGAAATATACACACTGATAAAAAATAAAGAAAAAAATGCAATTCAATGGGTTTTGTAATAGCTTGGAAATGCGGATTGCAAATGTATTATTACCGTATTTGTAAGCATACACCTGGGAAATTCGCTACAGACGTCTATACAACGCTCAGAATTTGTTTTTTTTCATAATTGAAAGCACGTTTATTAAACTGACAATCATTTACACATACAACAGAATGACATTTTGTAAATACTTATTAACTTTTAAAACTTGCGAGCTTTATAACCACAAAACGCACACGTTAATTTTCACACTTGAAATACAACATGACGACTGTCGTAAATGCGCAAGTATGCCCAGGAAGTATACGATTTCAAATACCTACCAAGTATAGAGCCTGTGCGTATTATACTGCGAATTCGGACAGCGCTAGTACATACTTGGCGACGTCACGTCCCGGGGACAGGTACGCACAAGTGTGCATTTCTTGAGAATCCGGAAACAGCCTAAATTCGAATCAGTAGAAAGGGAAATCCAACTAGGTATTCTGCCGGGACCGTTCGCACTGTAGGGCTGCAGGGATGAAGCCTCCTCCCCCCCCCCCCAAACCCCTTTTCCGAGTAATTTATGAATTACAGTAAGCCATGTTTAATGCCGCAGCTGCTCTCAACTTAAAAGAAACCTTACTGTGATTGCTTCGAGATTTTTTTTATACTCCGCCGACGACCCGTCGGCGGACCACCTCAACTGAGCAACGTGTGTTTATGCAGCTTGTGCAGCGCCAAGGATGCCAAGTTTCAACTCGGAAGTTCTGGTACTGATCTCACAAAAAAAACTCGTACTTTTAGACGAAATAGACGTACGCCATGCAACTTCACGTAACAAAAATTGCCAACCCATTAGTTTGTGTATTCTGGTCAACAAATGGTAACACACACCACAATTATTATTATTTTTTTTAACAAAATGCACAAACACTTAAAGGCATACAAGAAATACGAATTACTAAAACACAGCTTATTTGCATTAAGACAAAAATATTGGAAATGTTCCTTTTCATTCTGCATAAAAAAAAAAAACCTAAACTGTAAGTTAGTAAAAGGTACAAAACGAAACAGTGCCCGAAGAAACGCTTCTACCAAACAAGGCATTGGACTCAAAATAAATTTTTTGGTGATTTTTGTTACAAGTAATCGCCAGTGGTGAAATCTTGGTATTTTCGCATACCGTGAAGAAAGTATGTTGTTACGTGGTACGACACCCTGAAAAATGGCGTGTGTACCAAGAAACTGGTACGTATAACACCACTCGTCGCAACGGATGTAACAGGTTATTCAAACCATCATGTATGTAAATTTGAGAATTTATTGAAAACAAGCAGTTCTATTCTTACGAACTGAAATGCCGACTTGTTGTAATTGTTTACTTGGATTTCGATATAGTCCAGCGAAACAATAACATTGTAAGAGAGTGAGTTTTGTCTTCAAGAGCAAATGAATGTCCTTATAAACGCAGCCCCAGTTATATACGGCTATATTCCTCAAAGGGTTAGACACACCCCGTTTAACTGCGAGCCAGGAATAAGCATGAAGCAGTAGAGTGAGAGAGTTGAACATTCCTGTACAAAGCTAAGGCCTATTATACTCAGATTAGGAACAAAACGAAGTTTCGTATTGTAAGAGTATGGCATGTTGAAAATTACCTTCGCTAGGTGCTGTTATGTGCAGCATCAGGCGCGCTAGCCTGGTTGAGAGATCGCAAACATACTACGAGGAAGTTAAACGAAGCCTCGAGCGCCTAAAACAACCCCCCCCCCCCCCAAGCAGGGCCGGTTGTTACCAAACACGGGCAAAATGTTAAATAGTGTGAAGACAGCGAACGAGGTATTTGTCGTCGAGACACTGCGCCAGGGAGACGTCCAGAGATGGGGGCGTGCCGTCCGCCGACATACGTCTAGCCATCAGCCTACGGCATCATGCATAAGGTGACGACGCTCCTTAGAAACTGTTCAGAGTGGCTTTGATGTAGTTAAGTAATTAAATATTATATTATAATAACCAGTGTAATAATGTAACCAATTAAAATGATAAGAGCTCCTCCGAGTGAGACTAACTGAAAGGTTTGTAAACGAGATGTAATTTATATGATTTCAATATAGGGACGCTAAAGCGATACTTAGTGTCCACCACTGAGTTACGCCTACCCCCAACTTGTACGTTATTATAACCTTAAAGAACACGCCTTTCTATGAAACGTAACATTGCTCAGTGTTCCAAAAGGTAACTTTTAATTAAAATTTTAACATACGTGAATAATAAAAGATAAATATTTCTCTTAGTAACGAAGTTATTTTATACTTGATTTACGATTATTGCAGCGGCGTGTGGTAAACTGTTGCAAGGCAAGCTGTGTTTTGCCCTATGCTATACCTAATCGTTTTCTAGTTTACACGTCGGTCACTTACGCGCAGTAGTGCATTTGACGCCACAACACGTGTGTAATGGGTGCCTCGCTGCTCTCTCGTGTGTGGCCGAGGTACAATCAGTTTCCCCGGCTCCACTCTGGTAACTCGTTCCTGTTGCGTGCGCCGAGTGTGTACAGCGCTGAGCAAGCACCAGCTTACCTCGCAACACTTCACCACACGCCACTGGATTATTGAAATTATACTGTGTTTTAACGTAGAAAACAGAGAGGATATGGCACACACGCGATACTAGCGCTTACCTTGTGGCGATTATTCTCGCTTTGCCAAACTTTAAACTTGATCCTCCCAACCTGTAGCAGAAGTGACTTCAACAAAGGCCTCACTTGGTCGCAGCAACCAATGAGTAGAGACGTGCAAAATTCGCGTTATTATTTGGGGATACGTTAAACTTAAGCACATGTACTCTTGCAATAAGTTTGTCATTGGACCATACTTTGACACACCCCACGGTAACTATGCGTCAATAAATCAACACTTCACATTTTTGAAGTCCAATCACGTGCATTTCAGTCAGAAATCAGTGGCTTCACATCTATTCAGCAGCCAATGGAGAAGCGAAGCCTGCTCCAGTATATACAGCACTGTGAAGTTTAGCCTAATGCCAAATAAAAACGCGAATTTCTCTACCAATAAGCAAATGACAGTGTCTCGAATCTACATAGGTATGCGAAGTCAAGTCTGTTGCCAAATCAATCTGCAAAATACTCTGGGGCTCTGAACTTGCCTCTACTAAAGACTTCGCAATGGCAGACACCGGTTGGCCTCTTCATGACTTACGATCTTGCACGCCAACTGCATTATTACGTGATTGAAACCTGTTGTCGAAGCGGAGCGTAGTTTACTCCGCCTGTACTCTTTGCGACTTTATTTAAAATCTGCGAAAACATGTTCCTTTCATGTGGTGCTGTCTACTAGATGACACGCATTAATCACGACGGCATGCGAACACAGGAAGTTACACATCCCACCCGCAGCGGGCGGTGTTACGACAAAAATATTACCTATAATAACGACACCCGAACAATTCTTGCGGAACAAATTCCAGGCCGCAAAAATAATGGACAAGGCTTCAGAATTTGTTTTATTTAAAATAACTGCTCAGTAATTTCGCATTGATCCCTGTTTGAGAGTAACAATTTCGCATTGATCCCTGTTTGAGAGTAATAATTACGCATTGATCCCTGTTTGAGAGTAATAATTACGCATTGATCCCTGTTTGAGAGTAATAATTACGAAACGTTACGCTTGCAAGTTTTTAGCGTGTTCTCGAAAGTTCTACCGGTGAAGCAGATATGTGAAATTGAAGGTATTCAGTGTTATTCATGTATCAAAATTCCGTCACACAGTCAAGTTATACCGTAGCCGACAGTAATATACACTTTAGTCTGTTCTCCGTTTCTTCGCACTTTTTGAATGAAACCTTTAAGAAATCACCTCATGTATGACGCATTTGGTTATTTCCTAAATATGCATTCTATCAAACGTTTTATACCTAAGTTAACATATAAACATTCCATTTTTCGTTCAATTAAAGTTTCGCCTCTATTTTATTTACAGATTATAATATATTTAATTTGTAATCAACACGAATAAAAACAGTGAGAAAAATGTGTGCAGGTAGAGCCTAGCAAGAAATATTTCTTATGAAAATTTTTTTTTACAACTGAATGCTCAAGAATTCGGTGCGTTGTACTTAAGTGTAATTTTTCAGACTTAGTTAACCTTAGTTTGCACGAGGTGGAGGAATATCACAGAAGCCAAAAAATTTGGCGTGGCTTCAGAAAAGTTTGAAGTAACCGTGAATGGATTATAGCGGAAACGCACTGAATAACATCCCGTAGGAGTACACTGACCTACCCCAAAGAGCATTAAATGCAATACGTACAGCAAAAGCTTTAATAACGAATGTTACCACCTCTAACGGCCACACATTGTTACGAATTAACATTTAAGTGAATTCATACCTGAAAGGGAATATGGGCATAGCTAAATAATGAGTCCTGATTACGTAGAGCACAATAGTATGAGCTGCGGTTTATTGAACGTAAGGATTATACAATAACTATTTACGTGACCATTGAACGGGGAAGCTTAAATGTAATACCAAGATGCCAATTAATTATAATAATTTGATCACCGCTCGCCACTACAATTACAATCTAATTGGAAAGTCCCCACCTTGTTCATGTTGCCGGAGGCTGATTCTAGGAGGGGGTTAACGACGGCCGGACATACCCATCCCCATGCTTTCTTCGTCCGCTGCCCCGATGACAAAAGACGCCGCTCCCAGTGTTACGTTGGTCTATATCGGCCGCGTCGTTTACTATTTTGAGTCCCGTTTACTTGCCGGTGGAGGGAGTCTCTGCAACTGTCTTACGCAAGGTGTTATTGCAATCACGCTCGTGCCCTGGTTCAATGTTTGAAGGTGTGATAAGGCAGGCAGTTCAGCTAAGGCGTGATCACATAGTGAAAAAATGCCACACACTGGCATGTAACCTGTCTAAAACCCTGACTTTCTCTCTGGAGTACGGTATTCCACGCTCGCTTTGCTTCTTGGCGTATCTGGAGCACGGTTGGCATGTGCAAGACAGACGTTGACGTTCTAGTACGTAAATTTAAACTGCCTTGGCACTAGGTGTTATCGTCTAACGCTGCTGACTACTTACTGAAAAAAGTGACACATTTTGTGTCCTGTAACAGCTACTTTTATTTATGCTTGCCGTCATTTGTACGTGCATCACATAAGCGATCACCGTTGTATATCCCATTCTACTACTCCGAACAACCTGTAGTATAGCCAACATTGCCACCAAACATAACCTCTAACGCATCATTACCAACTTCACAGGATCATATGCTGTTCACGGTAAAATGTACACTTTTGAAACCCCTCCTTGACATCTTCATGAATGTACATCGTGTATTCTTCCGTATTATGTAAAATCAACATTTCCGTGGGCCTCTTAATTTTATGAATGCGTCGGTCAAGTGAAACTGTGAAATTGTTAGAAAAGTAAATTTTGTACTAATCTGCTAATTTTTTCACTTCGACGCATTAAAAAACAGAAAGTGGAAGAAATAATTTTGGTTATCAAAAATGGTTACCTAATACTTTTTATTCAACGTTATGATATGGAAATGCTTTCCATCCATCGTTACCAACGTCATTGGGCGCAGGTTACTCAGTAAGCCCATTAAAATATACGCAGTCAGGGACAGTGAATTTTTCTAAGGTTGATTGAAAAAGTGCTCACTTTATTTCGAACAACCTCTTGTTTGTTTATTACAGTACTGCGCCAGACACCGAACCAGTCTTTTCGTCATTGAGGTACACACTAAATCTCAATCAGTGAGAATTTCACTGTTTTCCATCAGTCAAACGTATCTGACTGGTACATCATATCTCCTTCACTGATTGATTCAGTGACATTTCCCACTGATTCGTCAGTCATTTTTTTTTCACTGTATACTGAATAGTTTACTTTTTGACTGATGGACCAGTGAAACATCTCGGCTACTATCTCTCCGTCTCTGTTCTTGACTGGTCTATCAGTGAAACTGCGTGTAAAAATGGCCGTCGAACATCGTTTAAAAATGGCCGTTAAATAACGCGAAGTAACAACGAATAAACTAATAAAAGTAATACAAAATATTTTCTGATATGTGCTTCGTCTTTCATAACGTCATTTGCAGAGTGAACATAAACACGCAGCCTTTCATTCCGTTTGTAAGTCTTTCACTTCGATTCCACGTAATCGGCACAGCACTCTGTTTGAAGTATTAAACTGCATTTAATGTGATGAAGAGCGTTCTTATATATACTACCTACTCGTTTTAACAATCCCAACCGTACCAATCAAACCAAACACGAAGAGCATGAGCATGCAAACTTCAAACTACAAAATTTCGCAAAGAAATAACACATGAATCCCCCCCCCCCCCACGTTAATAACTTCTCGTTGCTGCTTAGACACAATCGCAATGAAGTAATTGCAGGGCGTATTGTTTTCTGAATGTTGGCATTGGTGCTTGTTCACGAAATTACTTTCAGTTCTGGAACTACACCTTCTTGGGGGCTTTGTTTCTATGGTTCAATTGTACATACATGAGACGGGCTGGTTTATGGTCAAAGTTTTTTCACGAATTTTTTCCCGGATGGAAAAAATTTAGCATCTTAGTAAGTTATCAATTGATATGAGTGAGATTTGGGGAAGGGGATAATTGATTATTTTCAAGCCCGCAATTCAATATGTCAATTTTCGCTACTGAGATCTGGTTACATATGGGGTGGCGTCGAACTCGTAAGAATATAGTGACGTTTCCAAACTTTATTTTGTCTTACTTTCAATATTATGTTTTTTATATAATTTTGTTGGCAACACGTATAAAAGGAATTTATCTGAATTTATGGGTAACCATCAGTTTATTTTTACCACTAAAAATGTGCATGAATAGTTATGAATTTTCGGCATACAGCTGTATATACAAATTTAGGACATCTTTCTTGGAGGAAAATACAAACCACGGATTGTAAAAAAAATATATGTAATAAGATCTCTTTTAGAAAATATTAAATATTTAAAAACAAAAATAAAATAAAATTATATATATAAATAAGATCTATATAGAATATATGCAAAATAAAATATAAATGTAATATATAAAAGTACCTATGTTTCATGGATGGGTCTAGTGAATAAAATCGTGTATTTTCATCTTTTTACTCCCCAGAACACAAATTTAAGGTCACTTCCAAAGTTTTGTAGTATTGTATTTAGTTCACGATTCCGGCCTCTCGGATAACTTTTTTACAAATTTATAACAAGGAATTTCTTATTACAATTTCCAGTTACGATTTTCGTATTAATATCTAATTAAGTTATATTATTATTTTAGTCATTTATAATTGATTGGTAGAGACACGGAAATTTCGGAAATTCATTTGAGGACACATGAAACTTCAATCGCATGTACTTTCGAGCTTCTTCTTATGTAGGGCCACAGTATGCTAGACACGTCACGGTGGACTACTTTCCACCAATAGCGAACCTGCAAGGAAAACCAGACCTGAATCCCGTGCTATAATCCATTCACAGTTACTTCACAATTTTCTGAAGCCCTGCTAAAGTTCTATTTCCGGATTATTCCACCGCCTCGTACAAACTAAGCTTAAAAAAAAAAAGTCTAGAATATTACACCAAAGTTGGTAACGATGGAGGTGAAGTAGTTCCATATCTTAACGTCGGATAAAAATTGCTAGGTATCCATTTGTGATAACTTAGATTATTTCTTTCCCTTACTGGTTTTTTAAATGCTTCGAAGTGTAAAAATTAGCACATTTGTAAAATATTTACTTTCCTAATAATTTAACAGTTTTATTTTACCGGCGTATGAATGTACTTGATGAGGCCCATGGCATAGTTATTTTGACATAAGGCGGAAGAATACGCAACGTGCATACAGGTAGATCGCAATCATGGCTTGCAAAAGTGCTCATTTTATGGCGCACACCGTTTACCTTGCTTGAGCAGCGTGCTCCTCCCCCCTTCCCGACACCCAGTGGAACAGTTCCTCCCTACATATGTAAGTTCCTCTCTGAGCGTCTCTCCCCAAAAACGAGAATCCAAACCTTACATCTCTTCAAAGTCTCGCTCTTGAACATTTTCCCACGTTCATGAAATGTCGACAGCACCCCACTGTGACGTCACATGCTGTACGCGCACCTTCAGAAGTTCTTGAAGACAGCACGGCAGAGGAGGGGAGGGGAGGGGGGCGACCCGCCCAGGGAGCCAGGTGCTTGACATTTAAAAAATGCTAGTCATTCTATTTACAGCGCCTCCGAGATGCAGTTGATATTCGTTTAATACAGTAACGATCAAACTTATATGGAGTGTTCATCATCTGAGCTATGCCTAACCCAATTTGTACGTTACTATAGGGTGTGTCATATACAGCATGTGTCTGAATTCCCATTACACAATGTAAAGGCTTGTGGTGGTGACCAAGACGGTTACGTTTTGAATAGGAACTTCGGTGCGGAATCACACCGTTTCCCCAACGACAAACAAAACACCACCACATCACATGTTGACCTCTCCCACGTCTGCAGCACACTGTACGTTGTTTTTCTTCTGGGTACACATACAAGAAGAGCTCGATGTGACGACCAAAGATGTCTATACAAACACGGTACCTATGTACCATGTTCCGGTACACACAATCACCAATACCTGGAAGTCCACAATCCGCCGCAGCCATAATCCGCACCAGCAGGTCTTCCTCTGATTCCACAGGGGTTTCGTAAATCACGCCCTTCACGTGGCCCCACAGGGAGTAGTCTAGCGGAGTCAAGTCGGGCGAACGTGCAGGCCAAGCAATCGGGCAGCCGTGAGAGTACGTGGAAGACAATGCGGGTAGGTATCGTGTTTGTGTGGACGGCGCTGGTCGTCACATCGAGCCCTTCTTGTAAGTGGACCCAGAAGAAAAACAACGTACAGGATGTTACAGACGTGGGAGAGGTCAACATGGGCTGTGGCGGTGTTTTGTTTACACATAAGTTCCTATGCTAAACGTAACCGTCTTGGTCCCCACTACAAGCCCTTACATGGTGTAATGGGAATTTATACACACTCTGTATAAAGTAAACCGCATAAAAATATAAAACGTAACAATATCCCTGAACTCCCTGAACGAGGATGTATGATGTGCCTTTACGGTGAGTAATCGCCATGCGCGCCAGATGTATGTCCTCGCGCGTTCGTCGGTGCAACAGGACCGTCGGCTTCCTTCAAGTCGCTCAGCTCTTCCCTCCTCGACACGACGACCGTATCTCCGACTTCCCTGTGGTTGCGTTTATTCGGAAGCGAGAATTACTTTCGGAGTGGGATAGTCTACAATCCCGATGGGCGTGCTCACTCCGTCCGCGCGCTCGGACGCCTCTCTGATCTCCACAGCTCCAGGCTAAACAACTTATCACGTCATCGTCTTACCTCGCTCTGCTCATCCCCCAAATGTGGGGTCCTTCATATGCGTCCTTCTTCGGGTTATTTAACACACTGAGGTCTGCACACACACATATACTGGCACTTAAGACAATTTATAAGTGTCACCCATATCCACTACTGCAAGAACACCGGTTCTGTTGGTGTCTGTGTTAGAACTCACCATCGTCCTATTGGTCCACACCACACCGGACACTACCCACCCTGTACTTTACAGCGTTCATTAACCAATGAAGAGACGAGCTGATATCGACATAATCAAATGTCCTTTATCGTATAAAAGGATTTGCATGCAATCATATCCCTTTGTGTTTGATAAATTCTATCTTAAGCAATATCATAGTTACTGCGCTGGCGTGTTCTTGTGAGGTCATGTTAAACACTAGCCGAACAAAGACTGCACATCCATGCGAGTTTTGCTCTGAACAACAAAGAAATTTTCAAATTAGCTTTGTTCGAGCTGCACTCGAGCATAATCTACAAAGTGTTAATATTGCTGTGCTTAATCCTCGTTGTGTTTTTTTTTTCTGCTCGTTGTAAAATGTCAGGAACATGTGTAGTTTATCGAGAGGTTTCTACCGTTTTGGAAGCAGGAAATAACGCGTAGTGAAAAATAGGTACAGAAGTATTGAGCAACTAGTGAATTGCAAACTTCCTGTAGTAAATCATTTCTGATAATACCTCCGGTACTGAAATTGTGTCGCGAAAACGATAAGTTTCTGCATGACAGGATGTAGCTGAGCCTGAAGTGTGTGACGAACACCGAGTACCTCGCGCTCTTCGTGCGACGAGAGACACGTGCGCGCAAGTAATCCACGCGCCCGGGTGTCGTCTCCAGAGACGTAAACATCTCTCCAGTCGCCGAGATTCTCTTCTCGCGAGTTCCCCGCAGGCAATTAGCAGCCGCTCAAGAGTTATCTCTTAATGCGCGAGGTTCATCGTCGGCCTCGCTCCGGAGTTGTTCACCTTCCTCGTTATCGCTGTGAATTTCCTCTCCTGCCGGCTCGTTGAAGATCCTCTCGACTTCGTCTTCGTTTTCTACTCCAGTTGTCGGTCCGCCCTTGATAGCGCTTAATTAATTACGGCGCTGCCAGACACGACACTCACTTTAAGGGTCCTGTGTACTGAAACGTTTTTCTGTGGAATCGTTGTTTGCGCCATAACGCGTGTCTCGGTAAAGAAATGTTCTGGAAATACGAAATTTTTCCAGAAAGGATTAAAAAGAAAAAAAAAAAACTATTGTCTATATTGCTATAGGCTGTTTACGGTAAAATGAGCACTTTAGAAATCCCTGCTTAAGATCTACTTGTATACACGTTGTGTCTTCTTCTGCCTTATGTAAAATTAACTTTGCCACGGGCCTCATCGCTTTATTCATGCGTCGGTCAAGTGAAACTGTGAAATTATTATAAAAGTAAATATTGTATTAATCTACTCATTTTTACACTTCGATGCATTAAAAAACCACAAAGCGAGATAAATAATATATTTTATCACAAATGGTTACCTAACGCTTTTTATTTGACGTTAATATATGGAACTATTTTCCCCTCCATCGTTACCAACTTTACTGGGCACATGTCACTCACTGCACCCGTTACAATATATGGAGGCAGGGGCAGTGACATTTTTCTACGGTTGATTTCGAAAGTGCTCACTTTATCGTGAACAGTCTTTATTTATTTTCTCATATTAAGTGTATCAGTGGAGAAAAAAAATCGCGGAAGTGGCCAAATATCGCATTTTTAAAGCTTGCCTATGAAGTTTCTTTAAGCGGTAAGAGAATAGTACGATTATACGCAGGTAGTTTGATCTGTGTACTTTCCTCGCGTGTAATAAAACCCCACTGTTACAACTCTAGTTTACACAGTAAAGCGTTAGGACGGAAACGCTGTACGCCTTGAGCGTAGGAGCGATGAGGCGCTAGGCGTGCGTGTTAGTGTCGCCCGTATCGCTCCCTCGCTTCTTGACTTCGAACGCGCGTGGTGTACGAAACGGGTCGCAAAATGTCTCAAACACATGGTTTTAGCACGCCGAAGTCGCACACACTCGTGTATGTTTCACGATTTAACGGGAATTTTGAAATCGCCTTTAAAAAAATAATAAGACCTTGTCCCTCAAATGCATATACAACATTTTAACGTATAGTATGTTCATGGTTAAGTTAACACTTTCGAAATTAACCTTTATAGGCCAGTCACTGTAAAGTGAGCACTTCTGAAAGCCTTCTCAGTTGGAATAATAGTCAATAAATATATTTTATTGTAGCCTCAGACGATAACTTCCGTGTGCGATGGAATATACACAATGTGTTTATTACTTGCATGAAAATATTTATTTTAAAATGTGGTTTAGAGATAAAAAAAAGTAAACTGAAAGGAAAAAGTAACTAGAGCATCAAAAATTCTCACATTACCGTGAACCTCCTATACCTGCATATATTTTGATGGGCACATTTGCTGTCATATGACCAGTAAAGTTGCTAATGACAGATTGGAAGCAGTTCCTTATCTAGGTGCTGAATTTGAATTCAAAGTTTTACGTAAATACTTGTGAATATTTAAATTATTTTCTTTATTTTCTGTTTTTTTTGTCATATATTTCAGAGTAAGAATTAAGGTGATATTTCACTTCTTTTTGTTAAATTTGGTTATCTGACAGAGCTTTCGAAAAGTGCCCCCTTAATGCAGTTATTAGTTGTCAAATAATTATAGTTTTCAAAATATAACACTCGAAAGTCTTAATTTCCCGAATTCTGGGGCGTACTAGGCTTTTCTCCTAGATATTTTTCCAATCAAATTGCATATAATGCAATCTGTATGATGTGCAGAACATACCGATTCAGTATGAGTGCGATTTACGAACAGGTGAGCGAGTATTGGCACTCTGAATTTTGTTGAAAATAGGGTTCAGACTTGTCGTAAATATATTTATGTTCATTCAAGAGAAATTCTTACATTTATTTAATAAATAGGGCAAACAATAAACTGTAGATGGAGAGCTATTTTTGTTCCTTTCGTAGCTTGTAACACAAATGCAGTATGCCGCTCTTAGACTCTAATTCAACACTTTGAACCCGCCTATAACACACTTGTGTCGGAATTTGAGTTATATTTTGAAAACTATAATGATTTGACAACTAGCAACTGCATTAAGTGGCACTTTTCGAAACCTCTCTCAGATAACCAAGTTCCAAAAAATGAGAACTATCACGTTAAGGCGCCTCCGCAAGGAGTCGGGAAATTTTTTCACGAGTACGCAGGAGCCCCAACACCGGCCCGTATCGTGTTCCGGGTCGACATCTGTTATCCCTCCGCGCCTGGCGAGTGATCCATCGAACCCTCTTCGACTGGTGGTCGACCTCGTCCATCCTGAACCGGCCCTTAATGTGTGGGTGCCTTCACGTATCAACTGCTCCCGACAGCATGGCACAACTTGGTAAAAGCTCTCCACGTTAAAGTGAGCATTTCGAAATCAACCTTAGAAAAAAAAGGCACTGCCTCTGATTGCGTATATTTTAACATGCGCACTGAGTGACATGAGCCCAGAAAAGTTGATAACGATATAGGGAAGCTAGTTCTATATCTTAAAATCGAATAAAAAGTGTTAGGTATACATTTTTGATCAGTTATATTATTTCTTCCACTTCCTGGTTTTCTTTTAAAGTATCAAAGTGTAAAAATGAACAGATTTTAAAATATTTAGTTTTCTCATAATTTCGTAGTTTGACTTGACCGACGCAAGAATAAAGTGATGAGATCCATGGCAATGTTAATTTTCCATGACACGTAAGAATACACAACGTGTGCATACAGGTAGATCCTAAGCAGGTTTTTCAAAAGTGCTCATTTTACCGTGAACAGCCTATATAAACGATCCACGTGGTGGACTGTATGGTGATACGGCCACCCTGCGGTTTTCAGCCCGATAATGAGTAGACGGTAGGTAGTTGGGCTTAACGTCTCGTCGACAGCGAGGTCATTATAGAGGGTGCAAGTTGCACAGGGAAGATGGTTCGGGGAAGGATTGAGAAAGAATCGGTCATTGCCGTTGTTAGGGACCCATCCCAGCATTCGCCTGGAGTGATTTCGGGAAACCATGGAAAACCAAAATCAGAATGGCCGAACCGGGAATCGAACCCGGGTCCTCCCGAATGTGAGTCCAGTGATTTACTACTGCGCCATCTCGCTCGGTGACAATAAGTAGAGACATGCAAAATTCTCGTTATTATTTCAGGACAGGCTGAACTCCACGTTACTGTGCGTTAACTAACTTCAGCCTTTGGCCAAAAATATGTTTGACACACCTCGGAGAGCTCTTGAACCAATAATATTAAGCTCAGCTTTGAAGTGGTCAATCTCTTTTGAGGGGATCATGACATTGCAGTGCAGCGGCCAATGAAACCACGAACTGTGGTCACTTGTTTATAAGGCATCGGGGTCTATCTGTCACCGAAAGATACAGCGAATTTTGCACGTCTGTAATAATGTCCTTTCTTGAAGTCCCGTAAGTTGCGTAAAGCGATGTTTTTGGCGCCTTCCTGGGCATTTATCTTCACTCTGTACACATGTTTGGCATCGTCTGGAGTTTCTCGAATTAATGTGGCTTCGACTACACGCCTACGGCCGATGGTGGGTGCTTGCAGCGCCACGGCCGGGTGTGCGGCCAAATGGAAACGCACCTATACGGGATCACACGCATGCCAGCGCGTACTCTCACTGTTCACATAGTTTACGTGGTTGTGGCTTGGTTTCTTCGTGGTGCGCTATTTCCATTGTCCGTCAGTGTAGTAGCAAGAAACTGAGGCGAAGATCGATATACCGCCGCCAGTGCTAGATGTAGGAATTATTGTTGATTGGTTGTGGTAAGAGGGGGAGGGAGACAAAGTTAGCTACTGCCGCTCCCCCCTTTTTTATTTTTGGATCTAAGACAAGTAAAGCCCTAAGTAGGCGTAGGTAGAACTTACAAAAATGACGAATGCTGATTTTATATTAACTTTATTCTAGTAAATTAAAATTTATCATTTTAACTAAGCGAAAACAATCTGTAATTTATAAATATATGAATGGTAATAAAATATAGTACAAAAGTTAATACAGTGTCACTATAATGGTTGCAAGCATATCACATAAACATTAAACTGTTACGTGCACACTACATCAACTAACCCTCCTATTGTGTTTCACAACATAACTTTTTTTACTTTTCTCTCAGCAAACAAATCAATGGGATGTTCATAATTCATTAAATTAACTACTTCAATCTCAATAGATAGTGTAGCCAAGTTCGTCAGTCTTGGATCTAAGAATGTTTCTGATTAATTTCAGTTTACTGAACTCCTTTAAGATCCAGCAGATGTTTTTGGCAGGATTATGTATATCCTTAATGCTACACAAACATTTGGAATGGCCTCCATTAGGTCTCTGCTATGAATTAAGTTCAGTAGGCTAAGAGTGTTCATTTTCTTTAGATTTTCAGTCACATTCCTATCTTGATCTCGATAGTCTATAGAATCTCCATACGAAACTTGTATACGGTCAAATCTTCTGAACACTTGTTAGGTCCGACTCCGTTTGCTCTATGGTTACAAACGTCTCACCCGCAATATAATGCAAAGACTTAGAATATCCCAGTTTTTATGCTTCTCGCACTCTAAATTTGAATCAGATGGAAAACCACTGATTCGCAGTGAAATTCAACTGCTCGAATCAGTGAAAATGGCTCCACTTAGAATCAGTGGAAAACCACTGATTGTTTCAGTAAAAATTTCACTGATCGAATTAGTGACGTGAAACAATTTCACTGATGAATAAGTGACGGGTGACTGCAATGGGGAATGAAATAATGTTTTTTTTATCGAATTTATCCGAATGACTACAGAAATAAACATATTTACGACAGTTTACTAATTATATTGCGCAATTTACTGTACTTTAATAAAGTAAAAGATTTTTCGTCGCCTCTAGGCCGTTACGTTACCATCTGAGCTATGAAGTAAAATTATAAAACGCGACGAAAATATTCGTGTTATATTTCCTGTCAAACATCTTGAAGATTTAAATTCTATGGCTTTACTTTTCATTTGTGGTTTAATTAGTAGCGTCAATATTGTTGAAACGAGTAGTACATATTAGTACACTCTCTTCACTGCTTTATATGCAGTTCAAACCTACAAATAGATCTATGTGATTATTGTTAAAACGAGTAGTACATATGAGTACACTCTCTTCACCGCTTTATATGCAGTTCAAACCTACAAATAGATCTCTGTGATTATCACATGAAAACGAAATGAAAGACGTAAAAATGGAATGAAAGGCTGAATGTTCATACTACCTCCTAAATTGGGGTTTTGAAGACGAAACATATTTTATAATGTATTTCGTATTGGTTTTATTAGTTTACTTATTATTCCACTTGATACACTTTGTTTAACGGTCATTTATAAACGTCGTTCGACGGCCACTCTTGCACGCTGTTTAACTGATCCATCATTCAAAAAACAAACCGCTGAAATACAGTGAAAAAAAATGACTGATGAATGAGTGGAAAATGTCACTGAATCAATAAGTGAATAAAATATGGCATTTCCCACTGATTCATCAGTTAAATCCACTGAACTGACTGTTGAACCAGTTACATATTGTCGACCGATTGAAACAGCGAAATTCTCGCTGATTTAAACTTAGAGTTCACGAGACGTTTAGCATATTCCACTCTTCACAAAAAGTGCAGCGTTTTCGCCGCTCGCCAACGAATACGTAATAATTAGGTTTCTAGTAGTAGTGGATCGTTAGCTTCTTCCCCTCCAGCGACATGCGTGTTGCACGTGTGCAAACACGGCACGTTCAAACCTCGCACCGTCAAATCAACCGCACTTGAGGAATGGGACAAAATTGCCTCAGGAAACGCTTGAACATTTTTTTTTTATTGTTGGCAAGCCACGTCGGACACGAGCAAGCCCCAGGAATCAGATCCTGCACGCTGTTGAAGTTTGTAAATGTATCTGAGAGGACCGCTGTTGTTATTGAAACTGATGAGATTCCTTTCACTCAGATGTTTCCCAGTACGTGCCTTTTGTTTGAGTTACATCTGGACGATGTAAAAGAATATAGCTTTTTTTTTTCTCTCCACTTTACGTGCTATAACAGTACATGGATCTACTTTATCCAATATCACATCTGGGATTCTGAGAGGTATATGCTAAAGTTTTTTTGAACATTATTTCTGCTGAAAACTTAACTGGGATCATGCATTCCAGTGTGTACTATAGCATACATGTAGTAAAATGAGTGTGATATTTTTCAAAGGTCGATTTCGAAAATGCTCAAATTTCATCACTCACTCTAATATTATATAAATTAATAGATGTAGTGATAATATAAATTTCGAACACGTGGACCGATTTATATTCATCCATAGGATATTAATCTAGACTAAAAACGAACTGTTTACCTCATTACTTGTTCTTCGTATAGTCTTATACACTACATTTTTGTCGTCCAATTCATTTGTCATTTTCTCATAACAATTTACTTTTAGTAATTCATTTGTGGTTTATGTGTTGACAAGTCTGTTACAGTAATAACGTGTGTTCAAATCCTTAGTCTGCCCAATTTGAGTGTAGAGATTTGGGCGGCTCTTAACAGCGAAGTCTTGAGAACCGATGAGGTTGAATTGAAGTGAATATGGAGCAGCGCCGGAACGAAGGGGCGGTGAGAATCGGAGATCCCCCGAGAAGAAAACGGCATCGTCCGGCACGATTCCCACTCGCGAAACTTTGGGAGTGACCCGGTTGGGGATTGAACCCGGCTCGCCTTGGTGGGAGGCGAGCAGTCTTAACGCTCAGCTACAGCGACCCCGGCAGCTGTAAGGACTGTCGAAATGTCAGGAAGAGAATACTAGACGCGCCCCGAATCCCAAAGCCAAGAACATGTTGACAGTGGGTGCGGAAGCCTGCGATGTAAAGGCCGTTCACGGTAAAGTGAGCACTTTTGAAATCTACCTTAGAAAAAGTCACTGTTCCTACCTGAATTTAGTTTAATGGGTGCACTGAGTGACATGCACCCAGTAAAGTTGGCAATGATGGAGGGAAGGTGATTCCATAACTTAACGTCGAATAAAAAGTGTTAGTTAACCATTCATGACAACTTAAAATATTTATTTCGCTCTCTTTTTTTAATGCATTAGAATATAAAAAGTTAGCAGATTTATAATATATATATATATATATTTTAATAATAATCTTAAAGTCTCACTTGATCAACGCATGAATAAAGTGATGAAGCCCACGACAATGTTAATTTTACATAAGGCGAAAGACTACACAGCGTGCATATAAGTAGATCTTAAGCAGAGCTTTCAGAAGTGCTCATTTTACCGTGAACATCCTATACTCTCGCTGAAGTTTAAGTTGTCATAAGCGCCGACAGTTGTCACACAAACCCATCCATTTGTGTAGACTATTGAGGAAAAAATTAATATTATTTACACATTTTTTTATTACTTATAATATACATATCCATACGTCAATTAATTTATTTTTTCCTATGAAGTTTTCCATTGCTGTTTGTATTTTTGCAGATACTTGGTTCCGTATGCATTTCCTTTTGGCATATGTTACTCTCGTATTTTTCTATTTTGATTAGTTAACTCTTTATTGTTTTCTATTCAGTTTACCTTGATACCCCAACTGCGATTGTTTTTCATGTTTTTTTTCCCCTATTTTGCTAGATAATCCCATAATCCTTAAGGAGTCGCTAGACGATACAATACATGGGGATTAAAATACGTAAATCCCAAAAACGGAGGCACAATTCAAGGACGTAATATATTATTAATATTGTTTTCACAAATCATGATTTATGTTCTTGTTGGCACTATTATACTCATACATCAGGTATGTTACCTTAACTTACACACTTATGTTTATTGTATAAACTACGCGATGTTAATATTATAGCTCATTTCCTTATTCACGAATGTTCTCTAATTTCATTACTAATGATTATACGCGTCCATACAAACTTAATTTCGCCTCCTTCATAATTAATATTTATTAATGCGGATTTAAAAATATTAAGTTGCATCAACGAAATAGGATTTTCGGAGTCAAATATCAGATTTTTAACTCAGCAGCTGCTTTCGCATTTACAAAATAGGACCGTGAGAACAAATTACCATCCCAAAAATAACTATTATTTCAAAATCTTTAACAACTGAGCATTTCCCTTAGTTTCCAAAGTTATTTTGATTAGTTCTTTTAAGAGCTGTGGGTCGAAGTTTAATAAAAAAAAAACTGAAAAGTATCGTTCCTATTCTTGAAGCTGTCGACAGCATGAACATTTCATGTTGGTTTTCAACAGAGGATTACGTAAGATTGAATCCCAAGAGCGATTTCCTTGCCTCCAGGAAAGCGTTTCACTAAATAAAAACCCGTTCATCCAGTTTTTGGTAACAGGTGGCCCATGCTTGGCTGTAAAAGGATACGAATTTTAACGAGTTTAATAAATATTCGCTTATATCTGCCCATAGCATATCAGGCGCTATCACATTCTTTAAACGAGTCACCTTTTATGGGAAACGTGCGAGACACCGATTTTAATTGCATACAGACGGCAGAAATATTGCCTGGAGTAAATTAATTTTTCCACTCCAGCATCGGCCACAATAATATCTTTGCACTATGCAACCATCATTTTATACTTGTTTTCGGCTTTAACTGGATGAAGGCTAACACCGTAATCGTCTAGTCTAAATATGTGCATATGTGTATGCATTTTATGTTTGTATTATATATATATATTTGTATTAAATATACATTGACTATGTACTGCATGTACAGATGTACTTATTGCCCACACTGTAGGAGCTGCTGACGATATACCTAGGCCCTATTGCATATATAAACGTGTTGCACGGATGTATGCGTGGATATATGGATGGATGTATGTTTCCATGAAAGAGTGTATTTGTGTATGTATGGTTATATTCATTGGTGCATGGGTGTTCGTATGCATCTATAAATATATGCGCGTGTGTTCCCCAGCAACTTTCCAACACTTAAAGAGAATTATATTAACACACTACACTCGTCTTTCTACAGTCTTCAATTGTATGTAAATTCTGTTTTCAAAACGGTGGCCCCACACGTGTTTTGACGATAACTTATGCATCTGAGCATGTAGTTAAACTATACTACTGTTATTAGAATAATGAAACAGTTATCAGTTATTAAAACACTACGCCTGTTTCGTCATAGGAATTTCTATGCAGTGGGTTTCGTGGGGCTTAACATAACTCCACAACTGCATAAATTAGTCAAAATACCTAACTATTTTTCATTCAATTATTTAATCCATACTCGGAATTCTGGACGTAACTAACGAGAACTTTGAATTCTTTCAATACTACGAATGACTTTCATCTACCTTTTTGGGAGATGGTGCTACTTGAAATATTACTTTTTTTTTACTATAAGTCCGGAATTATTCAAACTAGTTTCACCGACTCTGGTGTGCCTTAAAAATACCTGAAATCCATAGGAATTTTATATACCCTGCTCATATTTAAATACCAGTAATTTTGTTCGGATTTTCGTATCATACTCTTGAAATCATTTAACGGAATAATGAAACCTAATTTTCCCACGTATGGGAATTTTATCCTTTAGTTTATAGAGAGTTCTGAGCACATAAAATAAACTTTTGTATTGGCCCAGGGACTACTTGATTGAGTCCAATGAAATTCAGCATATTAGTCGTTCTAATGTTGAAGGCTGTTCACGATAAAGTGAACACTTTTGAAATCAACCTTTGAAAAAGTCACTGCTCCTACCTGCATATATTTTAACGGGCGTACTGAGTGAGATGCGACCAGTAAAGTTGGTGACAGTGAATGTAAATAATTTAAATTATTTCTTTCACTTTCTGTTTTTTTTTTTTTAATCCACCGAAGTGTAAAAATTAGCATATTTGTTAATTATTTACTTTTCAATAATTTCACAGTTCCCCTTGACCGACGCATGAATAAAGCGATGAGGCCCACACAACGTGCATACAAGTACATCTTAAAGTCATTCGATCGTGAACAGCCTATATGCTAAGGGGTTTAGCGTACAAATAATACTTCCTAACTGAAGTGGGGGTTCGCTCAACAGAAATAACGAGCCACCAATTACTAACGCAAGACCCGCTAGATTCATTCTCACACGAACAGTACATAATTACTTTTATACCAACTGACAGATGCATGTTACGTCAAATACTATTTACTACTTTAGCCAATAAGCTATGCTGAAGGCAATCTCTCGCATTGATGCTAATCAGGCTTGGTTCTACAGAGGCCTATGCTCTAATGCGGCAGCCCAGGCTAGCGCTTATGATGGGATTTCACTCACCACTGCATTAGTTCAGAAGGCAGCGTTCAACGGACGCCTGAGCCCTGCCGAACTGCGAGGGACCTTCGCCGCTTCTCGACGTCGCGGTGTCCTG
Source organism: Dryococelus australis (assembly GCA_029891345.1). Classification (NCBI taxonomy): domain Eukaryota; kingdom Metazoa; phylum Arthropoda; class Insecta; order Phasmatodea; family Phasmatidae; genus Dryococelus; species Dryococelus australis. The sequence continues at coordinate 32,424,300 of CM057006.1, forward strand.
GAGACCTATGGGGAAAGGGGTTTGGAGAGGGGGGGGAGGGGTGCGTGTCATCGCAACACCCTCTTAGATATACGCGCACCCGTTGGCCTCCTTCATTCCTGCCAACCCCTGCTTAGGAAACCTCTTCCCAAATACCGCACACTTGCGCCTCGTCTGCATGCTGTAGGCCTCGGCACCGCTGTCCTGGCCGCCTCCGTAACTCTGTGCAACACCAAAAACATTTCGGAATATGTGGAATAGGTGTTTCTATGGTCACGGGACTTCACTGTCTCCAAACAGACTGACTAACCGACTGTTTGCCCTGTGGCGAAACAAGGAGATTCGTACCACTTGGGTGATAGAAACCGAGAAGGATGTGAAGGAACTGGGAATAACAGATCTTCAAAACAGGCAGACTGGGAGATATGTCTTGAAAACAGCCCGTGGATTTCAGGGAAGGTATGCCCCCTGGACAGAAGAAAGAACAGATTTACACCGGGAGAGGATGCGACAATACTGGGCGAAGATCAAAGCTCTACAGTTGAACAAGCGTGGTCCTAAGTCGGTCCATTCGAAACAAGAAGAAGAAATAGGTAATGAGTGATCTTCCACAATGACGATATAGTAAACGTTTATTGAAGGGGAAGGTGGAGAATTATTTTCAAGTGTTTGAATAAAACTTCCTGTCTTCAAATTATCTAATTTTTGCACGGAATTTTTGAAGTTGTAAATTTTCCCCTTCCTTCGCTGTAGGAATTACTGTCGCCCGAAAAAAAAAAATCGGGAAAATGCTAAATAGCGTAATAATAAAGGTAAGAGTAAATAAATTTTTACATCATATATCGATAAATACTCAATATAATCTCAATAAATTTTTCAAATAGCTATAACCATAGTAACTTATGTTACCACGTGAAATTTAAATCAATGAATAATGCACTTATTTTCAACATAAAACCATATAAATACATCGTCAGGCAATAGAAATTGCGCACACAGTACACTAGCCATAGCCCCGAAACACTACAAGCTCTTAATTCACTAGCCGTAGCGCCAAAACATTACACCGGAAGACACTAACCGTATAGCACCATAACACCAATCGTCTAAAAGGCGAATTTCTTTGCCGGAATGAAATGCCCTTACAATATCATTAAGATATGCAGCGGTGCAAATTGCATCTAATCATATAACAAATCTTTCGTAATAACATGTACAAGCGCGACCTAAATTTTCGTAATTAAAAATGAGAAGAAAATGTATATAACGACTCTCGGTCTAAAGTGCTTCCCAAGTGTGGTTTACTCCCATGAAGGTCGAACAGAAGGACGAGGTTATCGGACAATTTACATAACTATTTACAAAGGAACGATGTACTTTTGGATACTGTGTTAGTGGACCAAGATCTGCAGCCAGTGATACATCTCCAGCTGTCAACTGAAGTCCGTAGAGAGTAGTTGGCTAAGGAGTGACTGTACGCTATTCAGTGTATTGCACGTAGATGCTATTTATTCTGAGGCATGTGATGTTCGTGTCTGGGTCACCTTTGGCGCTCCCACGCTTTTAGGACTCGGACGCACCAAAAACTTCATAATAACAACATTATTATGTCTTGAGGCTATGGTTAGTGACGTCCTGCTCAATGTTTTGAAGCTACAACAAATATTTTGGAGTTACAGCTAGTGACTTCCGCGCTAGTGTTCTGGGGCTACGACTAGTGACTTCCGTGCTAGTGTTCTGTAGCTACGGCTAACGGCTTCCGGGCTACAGTATTCTGGATCTACATCTAGTGACTTCTGTGCTAGTGTTCTGTGGCTATGTCAAGATAATTCTGTGCTAAAGTTCTGGGCTACGGCAAGTGAATTCTGTTCTATTGTTCTGGGGCTACGGCGAGTGACGTCCAAGCTAGTATTTTAGGGCTACAGCTGGTGACTTCTGTGCTAGTGTTCTAGGGCTACGCTAACGACTTCCAGGCTAGTGTTCCGGGGCTATGGCTAGTGACTTCTGTACTCGTGTTTTGGGACTATGGCTAACGACTTCCAGGCTAGTATTCTAGTGCTACAACTAGTGACTTCTGTGCTAGTGTTCTGGGGTTATGGCTTGGACTTCCAAGCTAGTGTTTTGGGGCTACGGCTAGAGACTTCTGCACTAGTGTTCTGGGGGGTACGGCTAGCGACTTCCAAGCTAGTATTCTGGGACTACGGCAAGTGAATTCTGCGCTAGCGTTCTGGGGCTACGGCTAGAGACTTCCAGGCTAGTATTATGGGTCTATGACTATTGACATCTTGGGTATTGCTTTGGGGCTATGGTTAGCTACTTTGGGGTAGTATTTTACAGCTACAGTTAGTGACTTTTGAGAAATTATTTTTCGGCTATGTCTAGTGACTAGGAGTACGTGTACTGACTTTCGCTGAACATCATGCCAGACCGTGTTGCAGCGTGTATCACAGTCCGAGTGGCTGCGGCGCACTACTGAAGATGACGGGAAGGCGTGCAACCAGGTCTTGCTGCTCTGTTTTTGTGATAGTGTGTGTACACCATCCGCAAATATCACATCTCATAGATAGTAGGCCCTTAAAATATACACCAATCCGTTGGAAATAACTGACAACGAATACCCCAAGTTAAATGAGATATTTCAGTTTTCAGCCTTGCGATTACATTATCTTGCTGGGTGATACTACTGCGGCAAATAAACTTGTGAAAACCTGAAAGTGCAACAACAATCAAAATGATATTTACACCTGACATTTGGAGGTTTTTTTTAAGGGCCTATTTCGATTACTTACACGAAATCGAATCTTCTGTGAGTACTTCTGATATATGTGTATATATATAATGATTCGCCTTAAACACATCGGTCTCTATGCCAGGAACACCTCTATCCTGTCAATACGTAGTCGTGTTTTGAAACTATTATAATTAATAAACGAACTATCGTCACTATCGAGATCATGATCATCTTCCAGGGTGCACGGTATCATGATATTAGATCACTCTCTGCAGTGGGCGTTGTTAATTGCACCTTCGGACGAGGTTCTGGGTTAGAATGTCGCTTAAGTAATTGTCGCGTACATTTAATTTAGGGACAAATTTAGGGCACTCGCGCAGATTTACGTACTGACTTAAAGGCAAAGCGTTAATAAACTTATTAAAAAAAGGCTTTTAAAGTAATTAGAAAATCCATATTTTTCATACTTTATTTGATAACCACTGTAATATTCACAGAAGAGTTCGCAAAATCGTTTGACGTAGCGCACTGGGTTTATTTCAGTGTACTGGCTTTATGGGATCCGGTTTCCTTCAGATTACGGAGCAATCTTCGCGATCACAAATTCAGTCCATAAAGTATGAGGTTATATTTGACCAATAAAATGAACTTGTACCTGACGGAACATAAAATACTTCATGCCCGAAATCACAATTCAGTACACACCAAAGGAAATTTAATCACATTAGATATACTTGGATAAGCATACAGCAGGTAAATAAATTATGTCATGTACATTCATGGCTCGGCACCCTGAACTCAGCAACTCAAGTCTGTTTACTTAAAAAGAGCAAAACATTTACGAAGGACACAGCAATGATTTTTTTTTGTATGAGAGAGCGTGAGCACGGAATATTTTTCTGGTGCAACATCACATCGATTTTATCATGATGGGAGATATTTATTTGCTGTTGTAGAATGTGTGATGCCAGTGCCCTAAGAATAAATTCATATGTGGGAGCAGAAACAACTGGTAAACCGGCCAATGGTGTTAAATTTTCAAGAATTTCGAACTTACGAGCAGCGTGTACGACTGGTGGCATTTTATCATTCTATCGATATTAGATATTGACTTGTAACAGCGGCTCAAATATCTCCACTCCACTGTTGGCTCGGAGGCCCGTCCCGGCTTAAATAGTCTCACTGTTCCAATTTTGAAGGTTCCCCGCACCCCGAGTATCGCCGAGATAGGCAAAGGGGCGATGACTGGAACGTTCTTTCAATGATAACCTCGGAAATTCAATTCTCTGGAAGTCACGACAGCACAAGTCCCTATAGACTTATCAGACTCGCGCGGCAGGTCACCTTTGTAAATCGCCACGTACTTAGCGTTACAATTCTGTCCGTGACACTGTATTTCGCTCGCTCAAGCGTGTGTCATATATATCGCCTGTTCGAGCGTGCTTGATATGTCCTTTTCGAAAACCTGCAGTTCTAAATTCGTTTTGAAAAATAAGTCCAAAACATGCCTAGATGAGAATTACACTCACACTCATAAATTTTAATAGTTGAAAATTGAGCTAGAAACCTATATGTTTGTGATATTCTTGAATCAATTACTTACAGATGAGTCACTTTTAGTTAAGCAGTAATATATATATATATATATATATATATATATATATATATATATATATATATATATATATATAGACACACACACACAACATGATTCTCAATTAGAGCGACAAACTTAACGAGGAGATTCTTCATGAAAAAGTAAAAGGGAAACATATGACGCTCTATACCTAAACCGAATATTAAGGGACGTATGAGCCCTTAAAAAAAAAGGAGATTTTGAGTCGTATTCGTGCAAAATATCGGCTCTTACGTAGAAGGTCCCGATCAAAAAACAATGTTCCGAGTGTTGTCATTGTATTTTACTTCGTTACCAATATTTTGTACAAATACGGTTTAAAACCTCGATTTTTAAGGGCTCATACCTCCCTTAATATTCGGTTTAGGTATTAAGTGCCACATATGTTTTGCTTCTACTTTTTCATGAAGAATCACCGCCCGAAGTTTGTCGATCTAATTACGAATCACTTTGTGTGTGTATGTGTGTGTGTATATATATATATATATATATATATATATATATATATATATATATATATATATATATATATATATATATATATATATATATATATTTGTGTGTGTGTGTGTGTGTGTGTGTGTGTGTGTGTGTGTGTGTGTGTGCGCGCGCGAGTCTGTATGTATAACTTACTAGGGGCCCAGCCCGTGACCTTTTCATTTAGTATTGCCATATTATCACGTGCCTAGAACAGTTACGATGTTAAAATTTTTGTAATCATACAAAGACTGAAAAGAAAAATGATGTGAAAATCAGCTCAACTTTGGAAATAGTTATATCCACTAAGTCACTGCGGCCCCACTTTGAATATCTCTATCCACTGAGCCACTAAGGCCCCATTTGATACATAACTATCAACTTGGCCACTGTGGCCCCACTTGATATAGTTCTATCCACTGAGTCATTGCGGCCCCACTTGGAATCGCTCTATCCACTGAGCCACTGTGACCCCACTTGGAAATTAACTCAACATTGTAGCGAGACATTCAAAGTAAACAAGAATGATATTTCATTACTTTCATATCTCTATGCAATAATACCTATGCATTAATACAAAACTTTCATATAGGAAAAAAGTAACTAAAAAATGGGTTTTAAGGGCAAAAGGTAATGATTGCGTAATCTGGTCTTGTTGAAATTTGAACTTGACCTGTATTTGACTCTGGGGATTCGCTCTGCAGAATTTGAAGAACCTCTGTTGAGTTTCAAGGGACTTAGAAGTATTAAAGACGGACAGACGGACAGATAAGACAGCGATCGTTTCCTTAGTGTATAGAATAATATAATACCATTACAAGACGACATCTAATATCTTGCAGATAGGCAACAATTTTAGTACGCCGATAAGAAGTATTGTCTGTCTGCAAGAGTTCAAAATTTCCGTGCAGTTTCTTACAGGATTCCCGATGGCGTCCCACGGAAGTGTTTTTTTTTTCCCTCGTTATCTGCAATTGGGGGAGTCTAGGAATCTAAACCAGGATTTGTGATTTGTGGTGTAGTGACTACATGGTAACGGGAACTTGAGAGATAGTGTATAGGGTTATTAATTCAACAGGATGGTTTAGCGTTTCTGACTTTAACGATATTAACTTTAAATACAGTTACGTTATAGCTAGTATCTTTAGAGTTAATGACTTCATGGCTAATAATATATTACTGGTCACTTTAAGAACTATGGCTAAAAAATTTAAGCCAGCGACTTAAGGCTAGAGACGTCTGGTGACTAAAAATTGATTATTTATATTGTCTTTTGGGCTTGTACTCATGACTCATATTTAATGACTTTGCGATAACTGACTTGGAGCTAGTGACTTTAAGGCTGAATAAAGCAGATCTAGTGACTCGAGGGCAAAAAAAAATACGTTTATAGGACAAGTTATTTCTGAGCAAATGTTTTAGGCCTACTAAACTTAGAGCCGGTAATTTATGGTTTAGTAACTATAGAATTGCCTACGTTCGGGCTTATGACTTTATAGTATGATAATTGAGGGCAAGTGACTATAGGGCTTCTGACTGAAGACATAGTTAACTAAGTGAGTCTTGTGCTATTGATAATAGGTTTACATGGTGACTTCAGAACTAATGACTTTATGAAAGCAAGTGATTTCAGGGTTAATGACTTAGGTTAGTAAATAAGGTTGGTGACTTTACGATTTGTGATTCACGACTTATTATTTAGGGTTCGTGACTTGAGGATTAATGAATCTAGGACTACTAACTTCAGGACAAATTGCTATCTTTACATAAAGTGACATCTGGGCTTGTGTGTTGAGTGTACTGTTAGCGACATCTGAGCTAGTGTCTTGTGGCTATGGCTAGTGACTTCATGCTAGTGTTTGGGACTATTACTAGTAAAATTTGAGCTAATGTTTTGGGACGATGGTAAATTACTCTGGGCTAGTTAGTGTTTTGAGTCTATGGTTAGTGACCTCCAGCTTACAGTTTTGAATCTGTGACTAGTGATTCCTGGCTACTTTTTCGAGGCTACATGTAGCGATTTTTGACCTAGTATTTGGGCCAGAGAGTAGTAAATTCTGAGCTATTGTTTTGGGACTACAGCTAGCGAATTCCATGCTAGTATTATGAGGCTACGACTTATAACTTCTGTGCTAGTGTTATGGGGCTACAGCTAATCACTTCCAGGCTAGTATTTGGGGGCTACGGAAAATGACTTACATGCCAGTGTTACGGGGATACAGCTAGTGACTTCTCACCTAGTGTTTTAGGGCTACAGCTAGTAACTCCTAAGGAATTTTTTGGGCTATGGCTAGTGACTTGGAAACACGGGTAATAACTTCTGAGGTAGTATTTTCAGGCTACAGTTAGTGACATCTTAGGTAGTATTATGGGGCTACTCCTAGTGACTCGTGTCCTAGTAAGTGTTATGGGTCTACGGCTAGTGAATTTTGTGCTAACTGTTTTGGATCTGCAGCTAGTAACTTCTAAGGATTCTTTGGGGTATGGCTAGTGAATCAAAGCTACGGGCAGTAACTTCTAAGGTAGTATTTAGGGACTATGCCTAGTGACGTATGTCCTAGTAGTGTTATGGGCCTACGGCTAGTGACTTGTCCTAGTGATTGTCATGGGTCTATGGCTAGTGACTTGTACCATTGTAAGCGTCATGGGTTTACGCCTAGTGACTTGTGTCCTAGTGAGTGTTGTGGGTCTACGGCTAGTGACTTGTATCCTAATGAGTCATGGGTCTACGGCTAGTGACCTGTGTGCTAATTGTTATGGTACCACGGCTAGTGACTAGTGTGCTAGTGTCGTGGGTCCGCAGCTGGCGACTGGCGAGGCGGCGAGGCGGCGACTCGTGGACCAGTCCCGGCTGCTGCTGGCCGGTCCGTAGCGCCAGACGGCGGGCACGCGCGAGGTTGTCGCGGCACGTGGCGCGAATAAGGAAGGAGTTCGGGCGCGTGCGCGGAGATGTAGTGCGGGCGACCTTCCTTCCCCTCGCGTGCCACGGCGCCACCTGCCCCCAATTCCCCTCTCCTAGTTCCCTTCACAGCGTCCAGCGCCACTCACGTCCATGGCCGCCCGCCTGGACCCGTCGTCCGTCCTATGTCTGCTTCCCCCCCCCCCCCCACTTTTTTTTTATCCACCTTTCCGCCTTCACTCATCGGCTCACTGTCGGCTTGGGAAAGAATCCGCACATGATTCTCGTTTGATGGCAGGTTCGTAACGATGAGACGAGAAAAGGCCGACGCCTAGTGCAGCATCTGTGAGGGACACCCCTGTTCTTCCTAGCCGGCCTGCACTGTGGTTGAGAAAGCTACATTCTTAACTGCACCAAATGAAAGAGTTTAGTAAATTATTTTATCCACTTACACTATTATGAAAATGATATAGTATATTTGCGGTTTATTCACACTTTTTGAATCAAACCTTTGAAATAATCGCCCCATGTATGACGTGTTTGTCTGTTTAATAAATATGTCATTTATCGCAAGCTTTATACTCTTGTGTTAACATAAAAGTTCCTTATATTCGTTTAAATTGAACTTCCCGTTATATATTTGTCTAAAACTATAATATTTCGTTTATAATAATTACGAATAAATACAAAGAGAAAATTTGGTTAGTTGGTAATGCCTGGTAATAAATAGTTCTAATGCAAAGTATTTATAAAACTGTGTGCGCACGAATACGGTGGGTTGTCCCTTGCTCCTTGTTCCCTAGATTAGGTTAAGCTTTGTTTGCACGAGGCGGAGAGATATCCTGGGAGTAGAATTTTTGCAGGGTTTCAGGAAAGTTGGAAGTAACCGTGAATGGACTATAGGTATACAGGATGGGGATGAAGTCACCCTACAAATTCCGTGAGATGATTCCTTTCGCAAAAATCAAGTGTAATTACGTATGGGATACTCGCTGCTTAAACTGCATATGGATGGAATTATAAGCTTTTGGAAATCGAGATTTTAACTATATTATTTTGGGAACTTACAATTCTCAGAAAATAGTGTTTTTGCTATTGCGATCTTCATCCTAAGAGTAAACTCTGATTAATACTCCCCCGTCGTACTGCCGTAATGAATATATAGGCTGTTCACGGTAAAATAAGCACTTTTGAAAGCCCTGCTTAAGATCTACTTGTATGCACGTTGCGTATTCTTCCGCCTTATGTAAGATTAACATTGTCATGGGCCTCATTGCTTTATTCATGCGTCGGTGAAATGAAACTGTGAAATGATTATAAAAGTAAATAATTAACAAATATGCTCAATTTTACACTTCGATGCATTAAAAAACACAGAAAGCGACAATAATAATTTAAGTTATCAGAAATGGTTGCCTGACACTTTTTATTCGACGTTGAGATACGGAACTACTTCCAATCCATCGTTAGCAACTTTACTGGGTGCATGTCACTCAGTGCGCCCGTTCAAATATATGCAGGTAGGGGCAAATATCTAAGGTTGATTCCAAAAGTGCTCACTTTATCTTGAACAGCTTTTAACAGGGGTGACCACCCTCTTACATTTTGTGGACAAATTTCTTACCGTCAGGAGTTATGAACGTTTGATGCTGGTCTGTTGAGCAGTACGGCCTAATCAACAAAAACTGCCATATTGTCTCAAGTGACCAAGGCACGACGATTTCGTGTAAAACGCACACAGAATCTCGAAAGTGGAGAGAGATTTTGGCGGTTCTTAACATCGTGGCCTTGAGAGCCGATGTAGGCGAAGTCAGCGTTGGAATGGAAGGGCGGGGGAAACCGGCGGTCCCCGAGAAAATTCACTGACCAGCGGTATCGTTCGACACAATTCCCGGTTGCGAAAATCCGGAGCGAACCGGCCGAGGATCGAACCTGGTTCGCCTTGGTGGGAGGCGAGCAGTCTAACCATTCAGCCACCGTGGCCCCTGGGGCCACTGAGACCGACCAATGGCCCTATTCAGATGATGCGATCCCTTTCAGTTTAGATTATCTACCTCCACTCGACCCCATAGAAAGCCATGTCAAGATTGTTCCATGTTGCCACTCGGCATCGCATACCTTGCCCCTTCTCGCTCAAGTGGCGCCAAGTAGTGTGGTAAAGGTAATACTCGTAATCCGAGAAGTGTGCGGAGATTTACAAAGGGGTGCCACCGCGCTTGCCACTGTCGCTAAAAGCCTACCGGTACTCGTACTGTTTTTTGTCCTTGAGAACATTGAACGTCTTGAGTTATCGTTGCAAGAATACTATGGTCATCTCCTTAGCCTCTGTAAGTGACACTCGGTGTGCGGTGAACCTACTCGATCTGGTTGACTGAACTATTTAAGCGGCAACGGGTCTCAGAGTCAACAGTCTGATTATTGCCCGCTTAATAATGTGACAACGCAGTGGACAGCCTCACAGGTTCGAATTAGTTCTCTACTTCGGACACGAAAAGTGGGTAGTGGCAGCGCGAACTGACCCCAGAGGATCAAAAGAAGACTGCATGCATTTTGTGCCCAAGTGAAAGGAACTTGGCAGTTCAAAGTTATGCCTTTTGGCCTGTGTAATGCCCCTGTCACCTTCGAAAGCCTGATGGAGAAAGTTCTCCCTTTAGACATTTGTCAAATTTACCTAGATTTGTGACAGGAAGGACATTTGAAGAGCACCAATCATGCTTATACTCTGCATTCCAGAAAATTGCCACGGGCAACTTGAAACTGGTTCCTAAGAAATGCCACCATTTTCAAAATGAATTAAATTTCTTGGGACATGAAGTGTTGGCTAAAGTAAATCAAGCTGGCCCCGAGAAGACCAAAGCAACAGGAGACTAGTCACCACCCTACGACAAAATCAAAGTCTGGTGATTTTTGGACATATGTACTTACTTCAGACGATTTGTACCTGGGTTCGCCACGATCACCAAGCCACTTCCTGAACAGACTGAGACATAAAGGAAATTACATTTGACCATTGAGTTCTAAGTTTCTTTTAGAAACCCAGCAGGAAATTCTAACTCCCAGAATCATGGGTTTCCCGGAAAGTGAAGGCACATTCATTCTCAATACTGATGCTAGTGAGGTAGGCACTGGAGCTGTGTTATCTCAGATTCAGTATGGGAAGGACAGACCTCTAGTATACTCCAGTAAGGTTTTGCACAAGCCCGAGAGAAATTCCTGTGTTACACGCAGGGATCTTCTGGCCATGGTAAAGGCAGTTTAACACTTCCGCCTCTACCTTTATGGCAGACATTTTACTCTAAGAAACGACCATGCTTTATTACACTGGTGACTTAATTTAAAGTACCCCGAAGGTCAAATAGCCATGTGAATAAAGCATCTTCAAGAATATGACTTTGAAATACAGCACAGATCTGGATGCCATCACAGCAAAGCAGATGCACTTTCTATCTAGGAGGCCATGTGAACCATTCTGTTGTCATTATGAATGCCAAACTGGAAAGAGTGGTGACTCACTGAAGGTACAGATGACAAGAATTCAAGGTTCTGTATCCTGTGATGGGTCACCAACATGAAGTGATGAGGGTATTAGGAAATATCGCCGAAATGAACCTATTTTACACTCATTACCGTAGTGGAAAAAAGCTGGCCGTCTGCCAAAATAGGAAGACATATCCAGCCTGAGTACAACAGCCAAAGCATACTGGGTGCAATGTGATTCCCTCGTATTGAAGAATGGGGTATTTTAAAGAAAGTGGGAAAGTAACGATAGAGATTACACAAATCCACAATTGATCCTTCCAGAATGCGGGGTTGCAGACATCCAAAATGAACTGCATAATTCATCAGCCAGTGGTCAATTGGTTTGTTAAGAAAACCCTTGGCGGAGTCAGGCATAGATTCTATAGGCTTAATTGTTGGGAGGATCTTGAGAAGTGGTTCAAACTGTGCTACAACTGCACCATGAGGAGTGGATCTAGGACTAGGGGATAAGGTCACCTCCAGAAATAAAATGTTTGAGCCCCATTCGAGAGAATGAAAGTAGATATTCTAGGCCAATTGCTGCCACAGAGAGAGTCAATCTGTATCTACTTTACTAAGTGGACTGAGGTTATTATCCTCCCAAGCCAAGAGCTCATACTGTAGCCGATTCACTTGTAAAGCATATCTTCTTAAGTTTTGGGGTGCCACTAGAACGACATTCTAATCAAGGACAACATTTTTAATCTGTTGTGTTTAGTGATGTAACAAGGGTTCTGGGGATGAAAGGACTAGGACTACAGGTTTTACAGTCCAAAGACCAGCATACTCTCCATCCTCCCACACTACAACTATACTCTGATGAGTAAGATAGTACAATGCATTCCTTTCCTCCTCTTTTGTTCTTTGTGTCTTCTGATCCATTTTGTTCTTACATGGCTTTCAGCTGATTATCTTGTGACGATTTGGGAAATTGCCACATTTTTAGTGTGTATTCATAGTATATATTTTTTAATATTCATTTCTAGGGTATATTTTTATTGGCGGTTGGTATTATCGCGTTGGTTGTTTTTAGTATGTATTGGATTAATTGTTTTATGACCAGTCATATATATTTAATCTTACCATTTTATCATTCTTATGTATTTAATCCTATCATTTGATCATTTATACTGTGTAATATTTTGATACAACACTCAATCGTAAGCACAATTATTCATCGTGTGAGGATTATAGTGTTCTTGTTGGGTATCGTTGTAATAGAGGCTATTAATTGATTATGGTTATTGTAGTTCTTTTTGCTGCCGCTCTAATGTAAAGAGCGGTTGATGGGTATCGTTCCTGGTGCGTGCTGCGTGACGTCGCTGGGGAAGGGGGCGTCGCCGGTGGCGCTTGTGTGTTAGGCCGGGAGTCGTCGAGGAGAGTACTCGATGAGTTGCGGGCCGAGAGTGGTGTAAACCATACGTAGCCGGAGTATGTGTGTTCGGCGAGAAACAGTCGTAACCCGCACGGGCGTGAAATATGTGACTTTGGCGAGAAACTGTAGCCAGCAGTGCGTGAGCCGAGTGTGAGTTCGGACAGTAGCAAGAGTTGTAACCCGTACATCGTTGAAGTCTGACTTCGCCGGGCGAAAAAGTCGTCTGTGTGCTATTACGGTGAAATGTTGTGGAACTTCATAATAATCGCGAGATCGGATAGTGGGCATTGGTTGGCGTGGGTGCATTTGCACGGGAGGCCCGAATATGTGTATTATTAGCCAGCTGAGAGTGGAAGATGCTTTTGTTTGTCGGACTGCAACAATATTTCCACGATCAGCGTGTCACGCAAATTTGGAGTGTGCCCGCATTAAATATATTGTCGGAGGCGCGACGAAACTTTCCGCGAGCGAACGAGGTGCAGTTCGATAAGTAATACTATGTAATGGGGCATCGCTGAACTAGGAAACAGCTGGCGAGTAGTTTCTCGTGAGACACAATTCTCCCAGGGAAATGTGTGCTGAACTGATTAGAAATGCAGACAGTTTGTACCGAGACTTGGAATATTGTATAGAGGTGGTAATATGATCACCAAATGCCCATATATCAAATTATTCACCACGGAAGTCATTGAAATATTTGCGGGACTTTGGTGTAGAAAGCGTCGTGGCCCGAATTGTCGGGCTGTTCCCAACTCTTTAACAGGCCCATCGTAGGGTCGCTGCAAGGTACTGTGATTCGCATATGGGTATTTTCTTCGTGTCGGAGTGCAACGCGTCACGCTGTGGCTTTAACTCGCCAGCGGGCGAACTCAGTGGCTTCTCTGTGGTGGCTTGCAATAATAAAGCGGTTGAACTTGCGGCAAAATGTACTGGTACACAAAATTACGTAGAGTGAGAAATGAACTGTCGAACTTGTGTATGAGTAATGTTTTTTATGCACTATTTTAAATATGAGGGTTTGATATTTTTGCAATGCCACACGGATCAATGGATTGTACCTTCTAAATAAATTGTTTGCCACAAAAGGTTTGGACTTGGAAAAACATTCTTTCGTAGGCCACTGAAATGAACCTCTACTTTTGTGGGGTGTATTTTACCAGTAATTTATTTATAAGATCATGACGGGGACATTTTGTTACACCCCCACTCCCCTTACACACACACCTTGATGGTCGGAAGGCATCTCAATCTCATTTAAAACATGTCCTCTCCAATCGGTAATACTCTGACTTCATCTGAAAAACTTTACCCGAGTATTACCTCATGGCTAATCGGAATTTTCGATTAGCCACTGCAAATTATTCCAATTTTTTTTATAACTTTTGTAGCAAATCGATTCCATAGTTTGTGGACCTCTTCATTTTCCATCACTATTCTTGGCTCAAACTGCAGTCCTCTCCACTCCACCACTCTGTCTAGCCACATTCTGATATCATCAAGATTGATACATTCCATCAACACATACGCTATTGTATCATCAACTCAACATGCTTCACGTAATGAAGAAGTAACCAAACCAAGACTATGCAGCTTCGCTTTAAAGTTACCATGCCCTGTATATAGTTGCTTGCTGTAATGGTTCATGGTTATCCATTTCCTCGTCAATCTTTCTGCAATGCTGGGTATCGATTCATATGTTATTCTTCCTTTTGTTGAAGAATCCCATCCCTCTAATTGATCTTTCAGCCACCAATCCTCTCATATGTACTAGTAAATCCACAGGCAGAATACCTACTAGTGCTGGGAGTGACTCATTGACAACTGTTTTATATGCCTTAACTACTGCCAACAGTGCCGACCTCTGAGCACTTATGAGCTTCCTGTTGTGCCACAAGTTCAGTTCGACTATGCCACATTAATGCCCTCTATGATATCATGCCTTCTAATATAGTTTGTACATTTTGCACAATGTGACAAATTTCAGGACCCACTCCATATTCCCAATCGTTTTCAATCTGCGGAACACAACCACTGCTTTCCTTGCCACACATTGTATGTGACTCAGGAAGGTCATCTTTTCATCAAGTATCACACCAAGATACTTATATTCATATACATACTGGAGTACCTCCCCGTTGTATCTCACAGTTAGTGGTCTCTGCAATTTCCCTTTGAATAACATGATCTCTGTCTTGTTTGCCGAAAAGCTCAGCTTGACTGTTCTGGCCCATTCCTTGATTCATTACATTGTGATCACAGCTTTTTCTTCTAGCTGTTTTCTGGCTTTTCCGGCCACCAAGATTAGACCACCGCCTGCATAAGCCAAATATGTTGCATCGTTCAGACAGAGGCTACTACAGCAGTCCATCAACGAGGATGTTCTATAAGATCGGTCCAAGAACCGAGCCCTGGGAACATCCTTTCGTTAGTATCTTACTAACTTGCACTTTTTTTTTGCAGAGTACCATGTTACTCTGTCCTTAAAGTAATCCAACAGCACTTTTAAGATGTTCGCAGGACATTGTTTCTGTTTCAGCTGCCATATTACCTCTGGCCACCAGGCATTATAGGCATTATCGAAGGCTCCTGCGATGTCCAGGAAGATCACCATGACATACTTCTCTTCGCGTTCCACAACTGCTTTCTTCACATCGTGTAGAGCGAAGTCACATCTAGTTCCTTTTCTAAAACCATACTGTTTTTCGCTCAAAGTGCCCTTCAAGTCAAATGCCTTCTGTTCACTAACTTCTCAAAGATCTTGCCCAGCACTGGAAGCAACATCAATGGTATGTAAGACTTAGGCGCTGCTGGATCTTTTCCTTCGCCCTTGTAGAAAATTTTGACCACTCCTTTCTTCCATAGACGAGGGAACGCTCCATCTGCCAAACAGCAATTATAGATGTTATGTAGCTGCTTAAGTCGGGAATAACTTCATTTTATTATTTCAGCTCTATGATTATCCATACCTAGAGCTTTTCCATTCTTCATACCATATACCACTGTTTGCAGCTCTTCTAAATCGATGTCAGGTGCATTCTCTTCAATGGGTAACTCTTCCATTTGTTCTATCTTCCGAGAGTGCACCTCGTCTTCAGAATCAAAGTTGTCAGCAGGCAACAGTGTGTTGAGCAGAATATGCATGCCTTCTTTTAAATCTATCCCCATTTCCCCATCTACCTTTAAACTTGGGGGAGGAAGAGTCTTCTTCACATTTCCAGTCACTGTCTTATAAATCACTCCAAAGGGATCATCAATACCATTTTTGGAGACAAATTCAACCCATGCCTGTCTCTTCTTTTGCATGACTCTGTTAAAATATGCTTGTTTTTTTCCTTTTGTACTTTCTTTAAAGAATCTCTCTTTCTTCTCCCCGAGATCTACGAAGACTCCTTCTTTCTCTTTTAAGGTTCTTCCTATCTTCCTCAAACACTTGACCCCACCATGAAAGATTAGGAACTCCCTGTCTTGTTTTCTGGAGAACTTCAGCTCATGATTTCTTAATGATCTCAGTGATTGTCATAACTTGTTCTTGCACGTTGCCTGCTTGGAAGATACTCCCATGCTGTCTTTCGTACTTCAACAGAGCCAGGTCGAAGGCTTTTCAGTCTGGATTTCTATGGACATAGCGATATCCTGTTTTCCATTCATATTGTTGTTTTGCACTTCTGCCTTCACCACCATTTCGCAGTATATCAAAAATGATCAGCCGGTGGTCACTGGAGCTATGTTCTGTAACTTGCCAGTCACTTAACATCCTATTGGCTTCCCTGTTTGTTAACATCATGTCTATATTATGCTCAGTGCGATCGGCACATAAGTATGCAATTCTCCTTCTACATTAGCAACTTCCAAATAATTTGCCATCGTATACTGACTAACAACTTCCCCATTATCATCAGTCAGGGCTGAGTTCCACATCTCAGACTTTGCATTGGCATCTGCTCTGAACACTACAGGCACATGCAGCAAATTCAGGACTACATACCGTATCTCGAGGTGCCTTTGGGCTCCATAATTAACAGGAAATATGAGGATGTCAACCATTCAATTATTCCTCTATGTTACTCTTGAGCACATACAGGGTGTATATTAGATACACTGTGCAACATCATAAAATCCATTTCCTTATTAGCTCTTGTTATTCCAGATTTTGGCATGCTTCCACTTGTCAATACAGTGCACTTAAATCCAACCACCTTTTCAAATGGGACATAGGGCTCCTGAAACAAAACTATGTCCAACTTCTGCTCCACCACTATTCTGCTGAGCTCAGAGGTCACCACTGCTGATCTCTGCAGGTTCACCTGCCCACATATAATTTTAAAAGCCATGATATATTCGTTCAATCTCCACTGACATGGTACTTTGATAGGCTGGACATTCTTTCCAATCCTCTCTGTGATTGCGATCCACTTTCCTTCGTTTGCAATTGAAACATTTTTCTTCAAATTGCATGTCGTTTCTTTTGGGACATTTCTCAAAATGTGGCCTTTTTCAGCACATTTTGAGAACGCCACTTCAACATTGCATCTCTTGGAATCTGTCGTTACTATTGGTAGCATCGTGGGACAGATATATAAGCTCTCGCTCTACAACTATCGTATCCCATAAATACTCTGTCATGACTTATTAGTTAATTTACTTATATTAGGATCACATTCCAGCACAATGTCGAACCTGCCAGTGCCCCTTTTCACAGTGCTAGGGCTTATTGAGACTTTCCGAAGAAATGTCTCTATTCATATTTGCAGATCTAAAATTCTGCTTACATATGGTTTCAACCAAACTGGTATTATATTTGGTCCTTTATAAGTCATATGCAATTTCCTTATGACCTTTGCTTTTAGGGACTTCCAGTTTGAGACCAAGTTCCTTTATGTTGGATTGAGGTGTAACTTCTCTAAGGTTCCAATATCCCCTGATTCGATTATTATTCCTTGTTCCCGTATATCTTGAATATTTATGATCTTTAAACCATCCTCTCCCCGATCGATGGTTTGCTTCCCTTTTCCTTTATGCGTGGACTTGAACTACCTACTTTCTCAGGGTACACAAACACCACATTCTTGTGAGGTTTTGGTTTCAATTCATCGCCCTTTGATTCCTGTGCATTACGTTTAATTCCAGGCACTATTAATTCTTCACTTATAACAGTCACCACCTGCTTCTGTTGTTATTGGCTACCTAGAATTCCATTGAGCTTCAAGTTCTTCATCACCACTTTGTTCAATAAACTTTGTAGTTTCTGCACTTTAGGCACTAACCATCTGGCCTGTTTGTGTTGAACTTATAATTCTTGCTCAAGAGCCAATCTGTCATTATGGTGACTATTTCACTGGCCTCAGCATGTGTGCTTTCCACACTTTTTTCGTCACTAGTGACAAAGTCTACTTCAGCCAATGAGTCAGACCCATTTTCTTTGTCATGCTGAAACAGGGGTTTCTTTCGTGCCCTATGTTGATCTTCAGGTTGTTTATGACCTTTGAACTTCCTGGAATTCCTTCTTGCACAAGTACATCTCCGGCATCTTGTGCTTTCCTGAAGGTCTTGCCACTACATCCCACTGTGGTAAATTCATGTACCCTCTTCTTACCTCTCATAAGTCTCATTTTACTTCCACCACTTGACATGAAGTTACCCTTACTTCAACTACTTGCATGTAGTGAGGTTCTCCTTCTTCAAGTTCCCCTTCACTCTTACCATCTCCATCTTCGCCTTCTTCATCTCATTCTTCTTTATATATTTCGCTTATCCATGAGTCCACCACATTGCATTGCATGCCACTGATGGCATAACATCTTCTCTGGTACCACTTCTTTTCCTTTGGACTGAACTGGCATTCTTCCCAGTCGAAGTCCTTGTCAATCAGCCTGTCAACAGCCGCCACTGTCAGAGACTTTGGTAAAATACCATGCACAAACACTTTAAATTCCTTTCGCCTTTCTTTCAAAGGCTCTGCCGTAACATGCGTATTAAGCAGCAAGGCATCCATTATGAATATCATCACCTGCTTGAATAAGTTCGTTTTTGAAAACATTGTGCACTTGCGTCACTGCAAGTCCTGCACTATATCTTCATCACTCTATGAGTGTTCTTGAATATTCAAGTCCAGCACTTGCACGCTTCTTACACTCCAGTTTCAATCTTGTTCACCAGCTAAGTCCAGTATAACTCTGCAACATTCAAAACTATTAACACATGTCCAAAACTAATTCACTAATTCCACACTGTCCATCTACTGTCTCAGGTATGAGGTCTCGCACCTCACGTGACCGAAGGCCCCGGGGCCAGCGGCCGACACTGTTTCCTAGCCATTTTTGTGAAATCGCCTAATGCGAATTATGGCAACACGCACATCCCTCGGCGCGGATCCGATTGACTCATGACCACACAACACATTACTCCACCCGACCACACAAAGCCAGTGTCGCTCATCTACCACCAACAGCCCTCAAGATAAATTGGCAGTATAACAGCTATTTTCTGTTCGTTTCGCGTTTACAGCTCTACTTCGCAAAGGATGTAATCTCAGGGCGACACAATGGGCGGTACCCTGAGAAAACCTGGGCTAGGAATACAGTGCTACATCTTCAGTCTAGTGACCTGTTGTTTGGCCGACCGACAGCAGAGGAAGCTGTTGGCCCACATTATGCCTGTAAATTACATCAGACTATGTAGTTGGCATTCGTGATTTTGTTCGACAGCGCCTAAGAATAGATAGGTGACAGGATTAAAACGCGGTATGACAAGACAATTTTGGGCAAGGTAATTTAAGGACAACTGGTGTGGGTGTACAATCCACGGCGGCGAAAAGAGTACTACCCGAAGCTACAGAAATGTTGAAAAGGCCCCTAGAGTATTCTGAAGAAGATCAATGATGTGGTCTTTCGGACATGTCAAGGCGTTCTGGCGAAGCCTAAGATTGTCCACATCGACTAACTAGCTCTCTACGAAGGTCCGGATGTTCCAGTCTGTTCGAGACGAAGAGACTTGAGGAGAGGGCAGTGTTATATATTGTCGCTCTGCATCGCTTAACTTGCCCCGTATTGCTAGCGTTTGAAAAACAGTGTGTCAAGGGTATGGTCGATAACCTGAGGAGTGTGCGGAGATTTACAACGGCGTGCCACCACGCGTGCCGCTGCTGCAATAAGCCATTCGGAGTTCGTGCCGACTTCTGCTTTTGAGGGGATATAATGTATGGTGTTATCCTTGCAAAAGTGTACTGGCCATTGCCCTAATCTCTTTCCGTTAGGCTTGGGGTGCGGTGAACCTTCTGGATCGGGCCGGCTGGTGTATTTTAGGCGCGAAGGGCCTCAAAATTGAGAGTCTAGAGTTTGGAGACTTTTACAGCTTTAAGCACCAGGTGTACGAATCCAGCGAAACTACAAGTCATGTTAATAACCCCTTTACCTGTTAGGCCTTCTACCGTGGACAAATTCTTTTAAATGTCTTAATGTTTTCAGTAATATGCTAATTTTTTTTTTCTGACGGAAGGGGAAAAAATTTTGGTTAATACTTGCTTAAACTTTATAAAAGTTCCCTATTACGTACGTATAAAAAAGTTCCCTTCAAAAATAAGTCCGGAAATGCTCTTTTTTTTTTCTAGTGGCCGCAATGGACAGTTCATATATTCAAGTAGTTTTCATACCAACTAGCGATTAAAATAATGTTTTTTGAACTCATAGCAATTTATTTTAGTCGCGCTAAAACTCTCTCATGTAGTGTGTAGCACTTTGAATGTTTGCACATTCGTAACTTCAACCGGGCAAAAAAGGATGGATTTCAAGAATTTCTTATTAAAATTATATGCTTTCGCCTACAAAAAAATAGAAGTAAAAATCTTGTTTCAGGCCGACTTGCGCTTGGCCACGCTTTGAATATGTATAGCTAAATGTAAAAAAAAAAAAGAAAGTATTTTGTATCTGAAAACTGTCAATAAGCTCTTCTTAACATCGCCCATACAAATGTAGCGAAGGATTTTGAAAGCATTTTTATCGTAGCAACACGTTAATTCATTCAAAGATAACATAATTTTGCTTTGAATTTTGTTTTATGTCTGTATATGCATTTTTTAAACTAATGTTATTGACGACTGTGAAACATGACTAATCGGGAACATAGCCGTACCCTGTAAAATGTCATCTCGTTGAAACGAAAAGAAAATATTCGGACTGGTTCTATTTTAATGAAGGTTTTTTTTTTGTAAAAAAAGACAAATAACAAATTACGTACTAACGGGCGAAAAGAGTGTTTCGCGATAGTTGATTTATTTTTATTGCTAAAAGAAACCGGATTCACATCTTACGGTCACTTTACTGCAGTGCCAGAGAGCGGAATGTTAAGGACGTTCAAGACACAAAACATTTTGAGGACAGTTTATGATTTTGTAACATGGCATTAATGGTAACTGGTGCAAATAAGGTATTTTTTCTTAAAAAGGAGCGTTGAGATTTTTTTTTTCGGCGTATATATGAAAGTTTTGATTTAAAATCTTCATTCATGCAAATTTTAAAATGATTAATGTTTCCTGAAATCACAGAAGTGGTAAGGAGTAATTTTTTTTCTTTAATCTAACACTTAATACACCCGCAGTAATGGTTTAATATTAGCTTCTCTGATTAAGATTTTATCTCTAAAATTATTATTGAAATGCAGGCAAACCACCTAACATAATTTCCAGGAAAGTATTATTCATGTCCTTGTGCTGACATGAATATTTTATTCAAGCTATAACCTACCACATAAATTTTGTTCAACTTTGAGATTTGTAAAGAAATGTAACACAAATTGGAAATTCCAATACTTCTTTTCTTTGGTTTTTTAAAAGTAATTTTCAGTCATGGGTGAACTTTATTCCAGGCTGTTTTTATTTCGTACAAAAAAAAAGTGTTATTCTTGAAATATTTATAGATCAGATATTAAACATAAACAGGAATTATACGTCTGATTCAATTGCACCAAAGGTCTTTTTTAGCAAGCAACAAAGTACCTAATAACTATTAGCGTAATACTCTGCCGTTTCCCTTTTTGCAAGACTATACACATGATTTGAGCACACCGTTATAAAGTGTTTGTTTATTAGTGCGAAGTATTTCACAGCGCGCCAAATCAAGTATGGTTCGATGAAAAACTTAGTGCATGTTACACTTTCTCAAAATTCAAATTCTCGCAAAACCCGTTAATATTGCAGGTCTTTACTAATAACAAGCGAAAGGAGTTGTCTTTATGATAATGGATATTTGTTTTCCCAAAGGAAACCGGGTATATTACCAGCAACATCTTGGGCTGGGCTTGCAAGTGAAATATAACGAAATAACAACAATGCAGTATTCGCAGTTCTCGTGCACGGAGCGCTGTTTTAGATTTACGATCCTTAATACACCTGATAATTCTTAAGGCTATTGGTGCATGAAAGCTGTATATTTATATGATTTGTGTCATAACTTTCTTCACAGTGGATTTTCGAAATTTTTGGCTCTTCAATACATAAATGACGACTTTTAACACCTCCTCACGTTGTTAGTTTTTCACTTCTGTCATTATTCTCGGAGCACTGGCACAAGCAAATAAAGAATTGTTGTTTTGCTATCTGCAATCAGTACTGCGAGAACAACGAAAATAGTGAATTTCTAACAATGTTAGAAGGTGCTAAAAATTGTTATTTACGTCTTGATGAGCCAAAAATTTTGAAAAATCTGCCGTGAAACAAGTTATGTCACAAATTATATAAATATACTGCTTTCATACACTAATGGCCTTCAGTCTAGCCAATGGAAACTTGCAACAAGCCTGTCCTGTTAATTTTTGTTCTTGACCTCACCTCGTCTACACAACCATACAGACACAGAATATTATTCAAAGCAGACATTTTATGGTAGAGAAACTTATTGAAATAAACTTAATTCACAAATATAATCATAAACCTGTACGTACACATGCCTTTTAAATTTTTTTTACACATACGTTACTATGAATAACTGTTCCCTGACAACACCGACTGCTCTGTTATGATTTGTCGACGCCACACATTTGCTTAAGATAGAAAATATAAATATATTCTTTAACGCTCAAAAGGTAAATTCCAACATCACACACGATCTGCTAAGTTTCAATCGAAACCAACACATAAGATAACACATTTTCAGTTCTTGTGTACACGTAATTTGTTAAGTTAATGCTTGATTTTTCAGTTGCAAACCCAGCTTTGCTGTCGCATAACTACAGTGCCTGAACTCGGAATGTTAAAGGGCCTGTCTGCATGCATAATTTTGCTCGTTTTCTGGTCGAGAAGCGCGAGAGCTATAAGGGTTATAATCGCACGCGCTACAAGAGCTCCATCGCTGCTATGTACAGGGCTTTGAACTGGCATGCAGTGTTCTCGTAGTGCTGTGTGTACCTATGGCACTTCCAGCGGCGACTTTTATCATTTCATTGATGAAAAGTCTGGTTGTGAGATTTGTTATTTCAAATAAGTAATTATGTAATAATGTTGTTATGTGTTTAATATGCCATTAATTTGTTACATAATGGTGGTTGAATCATCAAAATTAATCTATCGGTTGAACTGTTATGAATTTGCGAAGTCTTGAGGTGGACGCCATGTACAGTGCCAAGGCTATAGTCCGTTTCACGCTTAGATTGCAGTACAGGGCTTATGGCGCTCTCTGTTGTCAGATTGCTTCAGCTTTTTGGCATAACTGGCAAGTTGAGAAACAAATGGGCGGCGAAGGAAACGGCCTGATTAAGATCATTTTTATCTGTTTACCTCCCTGCCAACTCATAAAGGAATCCAATCCTGAGACGCAAAGCTAAGCGGCTCCATTGAAACTGAAGCCTGTGAGAAACCCTATAATTGTGATTGGAGTTTTCTTTTTCGAAGTAGCACAAAAATTACTTATCAGGCAACAGATTTCGCAGGAACAAGGAAAGCGTTAACGACTGAATTCGTTCATTGGAGAGAGAGAGAGAGAGAGAGAGCGAGAGAGAGAGAGAGAGAGAGAGAGAGAGAGAGAGAGAGAGAGAGAGAGAGAGAGAGAGAATGTCCATTACAGCGCACACTGCAATCTAAGAGTGAGACGCTCAACCTTTAAAAAATGTCACTGCCCCTGCCTGCATATATTTTAACGGGGCGCAACGAGTGACTTGTGCCCAGTAAAGTTGGTAACGATGGAGGGGGAAAGTAGTTCCATATATTAACGTCGAATAAAAACTGTTAGGTAACCATGTGTGATAACTTAAATTATTAATCTCTCTTTTTTTTTTTTTTATGCATCGAAGAGTAAAAATGAGCAAATTTTTACAATATTTACATTCCTAATAATTTCACAGTTTCACTTGACCGATGCATGAATCAAATAATGAGGCCCATGGCAATGTTAATTTTACATAAGGCGGAAGAACACACGGCGTGTATGCAAGTAGATCTTAAGCAGGGCTTTCAAAAGTGCTCAGTTTACCGTGAACAGCCTGTACGTTTTAAGATACGGCAGTCTGGAAAGACGTTAACTATTTTGGAGTGCTCCGGAATAATATTTACAGCATGCGAGGTAGCTTAAAAAGTACCATTCCGGTCTCTCGTCTGGGGTATGAT
Source organism: Dryococelus australis (assembly GCA_029891345.1). Classification (NCBI taxonomy): domain Eukaryota; kingdom Metazoa; phylum Arthropoda; class Insecta; order Phasmatodea; family Phasmatidae; genus Dryococelus; species Dryococelus australis. Next base: position 32,448,506 of record CM057006.1, read on the forward strand.
GTCTTTTCCCAGGTAGACATCACGAGGGCACGTTTAAGTGGAGAGCGGAGTGAAGAGATTTCGGCGGCTCTTAACATCGCGGTCTTCAGAGCCGATGAAAGTAATTGAGGAGAGTATGTTGTGGCGTTGGGATGAATGGGCGGGGGAAACAGGAGATCCCCGAGAAGACCCGCCGACCAATGGCATCGTCCGGCAGGATTCCCCCGACAGGGGAATGAACCCGGATCGCCTGGGTGGGACGCGAGAAGGCTAACCGCTCTGCCACAGTTTCTCCTGGGGCACGTTTGATATCTTCGTCGAAAAACCAGGATTTCAAACACGCTGCATGGTCCCGAGATTTTTTTTTTCTTTTCTTCCCTCGCGGTTGAGACACAGCCATACGGGCGACAATAACACGCGAGACCAGCGGCCCGTCGCTGGTCACATTATGACGATATTCCATGACGAGGATTTTCTTGCATATTCATGTTTCTGAAGCATCCCGAATGGAAATATGCTTAAATTTGGTTAAAAATACAAACTATTCTAATAGATTATTATTTTACATATAAAAATTAAATTTTAGTAAAATATTTTACAATGTTGCGAAATAGATACTATCTTATTTCATATACAGTAAAGATCGCATTTTTCTGGCAATTATCATGGCGTCTGTACTACTTTTGTATGAGTTATTCATCTTGTATAGTAAGATACAGTCCTCCGTAGGTAGTTTCTTTACTTCAACTTTAATGAAACTGCGCAGGATAGCTCTAAATATGTGATTTTCACGATTATTTCTCTCCAGAATAAACTTAATATATGAAAAAAAAAAAAAAAAAAAAAAAAAAGGTGCAGGGTTAGATCATTGTTTTTTTAAATCTTTTCTGTCAAAAAGTCGAATTCCAATGATAGACTATTTATTTGCCGAGATAGGCGTAAACACGCAAACAGCGAATATTCGTGTAGTCCATTTCATATAAGTGGTCTCAAATTTGACAGTTCTAGGAAAGTAGTGACAATGGCATCTGGTTGGCTATGTATCCTTCCGCCACAGCTGAACTGTCATCGAAGGAGACTGTTTGCAAACAAACACCAAGTGGCTGCCAGTATTTGTAAACAAACAACATATGACTGCCTGTTTTTGTAAACAAACTACATGTGCCTCTTCCAAAATTACTTTTAGAAGTTGTGAACAGCTGTTCAAACAGTTGCAAGTTGGAAACAATCCCATTTTTTTTAAATTTATAAATATTTTATGTAAATGAGTTAACAGCCCATGTAATAGGTCTATAAATTAATAATTTTTTACCTTGCAAGAAATTTGTAACCAGAATGCACGAAAATGAAATTGTATTTTGACTGTCAAATGAATAATATATGTAACTGTTTTTTAATATACTCGAAATATATTAATGACGACTAATCTTGTCACACTTACCTAAGGAAAGTTCTTGTAAACATAACAATTTCACATGGTTTCCAAGAACACCAAATACCAAGATTCCCCCCCCCCCCCTTGAGAATGCACAAATACCACCCCTCACCCTCCCGTACCCTTTTCAAAAACAGTATACATTCTTACATACAGGCTATGCCTACTATTGCATTAAAAGTACATACTTCAGTTTTGTGGTATGATATGACAACAAACTCTGTACACCCTGATACTTTTATGGTGGTTATAAGTCTCAGGATGTTAAAGTATGTAGGTAGCCAAAACAATATTTAAGCAAATTTTACTTAATTTCAGTAATTTTAATAACTCATTTAGTAACCCAAATGTTAAGTATTGCAGGTCTACATACAAAATACTTAAATAACTTTTCTCAAATAACTACGTGTTCAGATTGTCATGCTGTGAATAAAAACTTATTTCTGACTAACTCAGTGTTGATATTTACACTGAAGTTCAGTCGCACAACCTCCCTCCTCAAAATTGTGAATACAGCCCTAGGCTTGTTCTTGGATACCTAATGAAAAACTGTTTTTTTTTTTTTTTCAGTTCAGAGATGTTACAAAGCACTCTACAGAAGCAAACGTGACCTACTGCAACAATATATCAAACGAACATATTACTTACACACTAATAAGATGCACCACCTACCCAAGATTAAAGACATAAAGTTCATTTTCCATAGCGATAAATTTTGGAATGCCACAGTTCCTGCTGATGCATGAGACACTTCTTTATGATGTTGGAGCACCTTCGTTGGGTGCTTAAATTGAAAGAATTTTGTTTGATAAGCATGTTGTAATTTACTTGATATCGAAAAGTTGTCTTACAAGTTTGTATGGCCAGCAAGCTTTACATCTTGAAACCCTCCAGAACCAAAGTGTTAGTGTTTCAATAAATAATAACACAGAGAAATGTTCATAGCAATCAATTGTGGGCCCAATTAGAGTATCATATTTATTTTATTTCGAGGGAAAAAGGAAAAATTTAGCAGACTTGGAGGGGGGGGGGGGGGGTTAGTTTATCGTCTTTCGTGAGACTGGTTTATTTTTATGTTCTTACGATGCTGGAATCACATAGCCCCAACGCGCACGACACGACGGCCAACAGCCAATGAAATACAAGATAGGTCGTCGTAAGCCCGACCGATTCTGTCGTCCGACCAGCAATTTTGGATTAGAAATGATTTCTATTCTTCGTCGTGTCGTGCGGCACGATGCACATAATGTACAACATTGCAAAATGAAATCGTATTGCAAGCTTTCCCTGCAATGGTAAATACGCAGCTTAAAAGAAAAATTAATCGAAAACTACTGTATCTAACTCTTAAAAATAATAATTTTACTTTTGTATGCACTAGCAATACCAATATGTCATCACTATGTATTACAATTTCCCTCTTGTTCATCGCCTTTGAAACTAACGTAGCCTATCAGTGCCTTCTAAATAGTTAGGTCAAATGCCGAGAGTGTGGTGTCCATCGTGCTGTAAATTCAAGTAGTCACATTGAAATGTGTCGTAGTTGCGTTTTGGTCATGTGCCGTGCTGTGTTGGTCGGCTCTATGTGATTCTGGCATGAGTGTGTGGCATTTTGAGTTGCATATTGTTTTGATGGAGGAGTGGAAAAATTTTGCTCGTATGGAAATAACATTTAAATTAATTATAACTTTAATGACCAATACAAAACGCGATACATACGTCGCTGTTCGTATTCGTACATATACAGCTATATATATATATATATATATATATATATATATATATATATATATATATATATATATATATATATATATATATATATATATGTGTGTATATATATATATACACACACACACACGCATACTTTGACTGAAGTTAACCTTACACTCGAAATTACGATGTAGACAAGCAAATATTATTCACTCACTACAAAAGTGTGGAAAGTGCGGCATTTTTCAGGCCACGTGCATTTCAATAATTATATTAACGGTTTACAAATACATTTACAAAACACACAAACGTACTGTTGTAACCTCTCGAACACGTGTTTTTCTATAGCAATCCTTGCGAGCTTACTTCACTAAAATCACGTTTGTTCGTCACTAGCATTAACTAATTTATTTGCAAAATCATTTAGTAAAATTAACACTGCGCACTTTTCCTCATACAAACAAACTTAAACTTATATACGGAAATTATATTCGTGTCACTTCACTGTGGAAGGCGGTTAGGAAAATGGCGGAACGAGCAGTTTTAACGACGTGCCCATTAATATTACATTTCACTCAACAAAACGCACTGCAAAGGTACCTACAACCAACTAAGTTTGGGAAAAACAAATAAAAAATAATTAACTGCCGATTAAATGTTCCTACAACACCAATAAGATATTCGTATGATAAACACGATGAGAAAAAAAGCGCACGCACGACTGCCTTCACTAGGCTGGAAACTGGAAACACAAACATGGCTAGCCATTGGCTGGAAACGTTTACTGATCGTATGTGTCCACATACTCTGTCACAAATGCCTAACGTGTGTTTTAAGTCCCGTCACAAATAGCCCATAAACATAATTTAAACCATAAACGGTGTAAGTATAATTAAGATTTTTAATTACGACTTTTAGTTCCGAGCACTATTTTCTTCCAAAACCGTGATCAAAATAACCAACTAACAACACGGATCCCGCAGCAGTTCGTCAGCTGATACAATACTGTAGGAGCGAGAGCATTTGCTGTTTACATATTGGGTAGGTTTGTCATATTGTCTGTCATATTTGAGACCACTTATATGGAATATACTATAATATATGTCCGGACTACTAACTTAAGAGTGTTCAAGTGCCAAAACTGACTTCCTATATTTTCATAGTATTTTATGATCCTGTGGTAGGCCTATTACATCGACTGTCGTAGTAATCTGATGGAATTATAAAAAAAACAAAGAACATTAATTTACAAAATTTAACTACCCAGGGTACGTAAATTTTTAATTTATGTGTTTTTCATTACAAATTTCCAAATTTTCCATTATAAGCATGTTCGGCTACAGTTCACGTTAATTGTCGATGTCATTAGAACAAATTAAAGAAATATACTGTGAATTTTTTTTAATAGTTCGACCATAATTTTAGTTTTGAGTTTTGAAATAATATTTAATTTCAAAACAACTAGAAGTCAAATCCTAATTGCAGACGAACATAATGTTAGACTTCCAAGAAATTTCTTTGCGGTGTTTCTTTGTCGTCAAGAAACACTTCCGCTGAAGTCAAACATTGCTCTCGTATAAATTTTTAAAATTTGTTTTGCCCAAAATTTAAATTAAAAAATGCTATAATTGTTTTTTAAAAAATGGGTTAAAAGATATATTTTTAAAAAGAATTTTGCTGTTTTATCAATATTTAATAGAAATAATTCTACAAAACTATTAAAATATTTAAAAAACACAGAAAAAAAGTCAGGCTCTTAAACAGCCTTAATGTTAACTGTGTCGGTTCCCAAAAAAAAATGTATAATTTTATATTTGTACCAAACATTGGTCAACTCGTACGCGTTATATGTGATGATATTTTCCTCGAATAAAAAAAATTATCATTTATATTTTGTAAATAGTTTGATTTCAAATACAAATTAGTCTGTTTTCTTGCAGTCGTAATAGGTAACAAACACTAAATTGTACAGATGAAAAATTGTAAATAGAAAATTTATTCCAGAGGCTACCGAGTGACACATATGTTATGACCAAATATAACAAGCCTTATATGTTATATTAAATATAAAGTAATGTTTGCATATTAACCGTTAGTTGGGGATTACATACAGTCAAGCAGTAGAACAAAGCGTTAGTTTATGTTGTAAATATTTTCAGCTCTACAATTTAGTTATTATTTGTTTTTACAGCTACCTCAAAGCATAGGAATTTTGCATTTGACATCTAATTATTAAAAAAAAAATATGAAGTGTAAAAAATTTTAATTCTAGGAAAATGTTATCACATGCAATGCGTGCGAGTTGAACTATGTTTGCTGCATTTACAAAATAATTATATATTTTTCGTAAGGCGGGTGTGAAAAGGGGGGGGGGGAGGAGGGCTAGGGCGGTACCCTTGAAGGCAGAGGAAATATTTATGGGAGCGAAAAGGGCGAGGAAAGAAACTCGCTGTCGCGCGCCCATTTTAATCCCGGTGGCTGGAGACTCCAGCGCAAGTTCCGCTGGAAGCTCGGCGCGTGTCCGTTCCAGTTGGCTGCGCGGGCAAACAGTAAGTAGCAAGTCTTCGTTTCGCCTCCTCCTCCTCAGACGGGCCACAGGGCGGTTTCCTGAATTCCAATCTTTCCCCGCTGTCGCAATTTGTATGCGCTGCTACCCGGGACGACTCGACATTCCGAACGCGTCCATTTCCCCTTCTTCTTTTCTTTTTTCGTTTCGTCTCTGTCGTCGTGTGCTTTCTGCCAAGTGCGCGCGTCCACGCACCAGGCGATGCATTTTAATCCCTGTTTTCACGTTTCCCAGCCAAGGTGAGAAAGAGAGAGTAAAGGGAAAGAGAAACAAAAAAAGAACAACCGAGGTACTGCTTAATGATGCTTGTACGTAATATTGATGGCCGAAGAACTGAAGAGCTTGCTGCAGTCTGCGCAACGAGATGGGTAATTTAAAACCCCAATTAAATGGATCATTGATTTCACGGTCCTTCATATACATTTAAAACTTTTTTTTTTAACTCGGGCTGTGTGTTTATTTATTTATTTTGGCTGTGCCTCCAGTCTATGCCGATCGGCTGTTAACACATTGAGGTCGGCACACATTTACTAGCACTTAAGACAAATTAGAAGTGAGTTACCTTTATCCACTACTGCAAGAACACCGATTCTGTTGGTGTCTGTGTTAGAACTCACCATCGTCCTATTGGTCCATACCACACCGGACACTACCCTGTACTTAACATCGTTCATAATTGGCCGTTCATCAAACAATGGAGATCTGAGCTGATATTGACCCAATCAAATGTCCTTTACCGTATAAAAGGATTTGCAAACAATCGTGTCCCTTTGTGTGGCTATACAAACAATAAATTTGATCTTTAGCAATACCATTGTTACTGCGCTGTTATTTTCTTGTGGAGCAATGTTAAACACTAGCCGAACGAAGACTGCACATCCATGAGAGTTTTGATTTGAAAAAAAAGAAATTTTCAAATTAGCTTTGCTCGAGCTACACTTGAGCATAGTCTACAAAGTGTTAAAGGCTGTTCACGATGAAGTGAGCACTTTTGAAATCAACTTTAGAAAAAAGTCATTGCCCCTGCCTGCATGTATTTCAGTGGGCGCACCGAGCGACATTCGCCCAGTAAAGTTGGCAACGATGGAAGGAAAGTAGTTCCGTATCTTAACGTCGAATAAAAAGTGTTAAGGTGACCATTCGTGATAACTTAAGCTATTTCTTTCACTTTCTGTTTTCTAACTCACCGAAGAATAAAAATGAGCAGATTTGGAAGATATTTATTTTTCTAATAATTTCACAGTTTCACCTGACCGACGCATGAATTAAGTGATGATGCACATGGCAATGTTAATTTTGCATAAGGCGGAAGAATACAGGACGTGCGTACAGGTCGATCTGAAGCAGGGCTTTCAAAAGTGCTCATTTTACCTTGAATAGCCTCTAAATATAAAGACTACACACGTCCGTAAACTGAAGTTGAATTTGCAATTCGATTGTAGCTTATTAGAAACGCCCTGGACGACTCTGAACCAATAGCAGACTTCTAAGGAAACGAGTAGCTAATCCCATACTACCAGGTGTGGGGTAACACATGCTACTCTCTGGGGCAGCAGCCAATGAGCAAACAACTGAGGCTCGAGTATACTCAGGATTGTGGGATCCAGCCTACAGGTAATTGAACTTGCGAAATGTTCCTATCCCTACGTATGAGAAACCTCCTAGAGGTCTCTGAGCCAACGACAGGTAGGCAACAAAATGCAGGTCCAATTAGAGCGTGTCCCTGGCGCAGCAATGAACCAACGAGCAGTTGATATCCGCTTGAGTGTACAAACGAATGTGGAGTCCGTCATGCAAGTCACGGAATTCGCGAGTTTTTTCCGGTCTGTAGATATAGGCGAGTGAGACGACGGGAAGTATGCCTGTTCTCGCCTCGACGCCAACCAGAGAAGACGTTCCAGAGAGCCAGAAGGCTGACGACATGCCGACCACCGTAGTCCGTCTACAAACCAGCCTTCGGCATCATGCAAGGTGGGAAAGATCGGACCAGTAAATAACCGCAATGGTGGCTTTATCTAAGTTCTAATTAGTATTTATTAAAATAACTTAAATGCATAACGTGCTAGCTCCTCCGATACGTTTCCAGTTAATGTGATACGTAAGGACATGCGAAATTCGCGTTATTTGGCATTAGGCTGAACTTCACAGTACTGTATGCACAAGATCCGGCGTCGTTTCTCCATTGGCTGCTGCATAGATGTGGAGACACTCCCTCTCTGACTTAACTACACGTGATTGGAGCACACAATTGTGAAGTGTTCCTTTATTGGTGCAGAGTCACCCAAGGTGGGTAACATAACGTATGGCCCAATGACAAACGTATTGCAAAGGTACATGTGTTTCAAGTTTATCATGTCCCCAAATAATGACACGTATTTTGCAGGTCTCTAGCAATATATGTAAAACCCAAGAGGTAAATAGTAATGTGTCAGACAATGGAAGGGGTAAGCCTTGAGTCAATTATATAGTAGCTCTAACCCATTGAGAACGACCCTCACAAACGTATATTCTAAGCAAAATAGTATTTGGTTTTATAACATAAAAAAGCTTAAAAGATAACAAAATTAAATAATGTTTTTAACCAAGTGTTTTAAGGATGATATATTAAATTTAACACTTTGTAAACCATGCTCGAGTGTAACTCGAGCAACGCTAATTTTAAAATTTCTTTTTTGTTCAAAACAAAACTTGCATGTCTGTGCAGGCTTTGTTCAGCTAGTGTTTAAGATGACCTCACAAGAACACGTCATCGCAGTAACAACGATATTTCTAACGATAGAATTTCTTTTTTATAGCCACTCAAAAGGACATGATTGATTGTGAATCTTTTTGTTCGATAAAGGACATTTTATTGGGCCAATATCAGCTCGGCTCTCCATTGGCCGATGACCGGCCAACAATGAACGCTGTAAAGAACAGGGTAGTATCCGGTGTGGCATGGACCAATAGGACGATGGTGAGTTCTAACACAATCACCAAGAGAACCGGTGTTCTTGCAGTAGTGGATATCAGCGACCCACTTCTAAGTTGTCTTAAGTGCCAGTGAATTTGTGCAGACCTCAATGTGTTAATTAAGTGCGTTTAAGGTCTAGGCAGAAAGACTTTTTTTTATAGGCCCTATTCATAAAACTATATCAGGAGAAACCATATTCTGTTGTAATATAACCTGATTTCCCTGGAACTCGTTTTTTTTTCTTTCGTTATTGCGGATCGCGTTTCGTATATTTGCTGCCCTTTACTGTAAAAGTCTCTGTAAGCGAACGGAAATCGTTAACAGAGCCTACGTGTATTACATGTTCACAGCCCTGCAGGTTGTGCCAAGGAACGATCTGTTCAGTCACAAAAATTAAGTCCATTCACGGTCACTTCCGACTTTCCTGAAGCTCAGCTAAAGTTCTGTTTTCAATATGTTCCTCCGCCTCGTGCCGTTAAGGCTGAAGTAAAGCAACTGCCTATGGAGCACTGCACCCGACTATACAACGTGAAGAACCCATTAAAAAGTAGTACAGACACCGTGCCAATTGTCAGATATGTGCGATCTATGTTATATATGAAATAATAATTTATATATTTTAAAATATTATAAAATACTTTGCTAAAATATACTTTTAAAAATTTATTAAAATAGTTTCCATTGGAATTCTTTTTTTTTAAATCATATTTTAATTCTGGATGCTTCAAAAAGCAGAATTTGCAAGATAATCTTCGCCATGGAACATAGTCACATAGGTTACTGTGATTGCTTGTAAGAAAATCGTAATAATAATGTAGGAAACAAAGTTTTATTGCTGAAACAGACGTTAAAGAAGTTAATTATAAAGTTGTTGTGATACATTATTACTATGATTTTATTACACATGATCACAATAACTATTATGACGATCATTTTCAAAGAAGATTTCCTTGTACTGCATTCTACTCTCCGAAGCATCCAAAACAGAAATGTGCTTAAATTTATGTAAAAAAGGCGGACTCTGTCGTTCGATTAATTTTTTTGGCATTTAAAAAGTATATTTTAGTAAATACATTTTATAATGTAGCAAAACATATTGTACATTCTTCTTCCATATACAGCATAATTCACACTTTTCTGGAAAATGTTATGGTGTCTGTATGAGTTATTCACATTGTACAGTTAGGTATAGTGCTCCATAGGCAGTTGCTTTACTTCAAACTTAAAGCTCAACCGAGTCTAGAAAATTACACCAAAGCGACAACGAACCGCATTCGTGCGCACTCGGTTTGATAATATTTTGCATGATAACTATTTCTTATAGGCTGTTCACGGTAAAGTGAGCTTTTTTTAAGACCCTTCTAAATTTTTCCTTCTATTCTCTTTCCATCTTCCTGCTGCTTGTTAATATAACCATTGACATGTGACCATTAAACTCAGTGTATACATTTCACCACCCTCAAAATGTAATGCCTGAGGCTGCAATAAGATATATTTATTAGTGGTTAACGCTTGTTGTAAGTGCCTTAAAAAGTGCTCACTTTACCGTGAACAGCCTATACTGCATACGACAGTACAATATTAAGAGTTCAGTAAAAAAAAAGTAATACAGCCACTAATAAATTGTCAAATACTATTTAAGTTGGATATGAATTAGCACTGACGAATATTTTGATAGCATTATTTTCTTATTTAAATGTTGATAAAGTAAATTAATGAGTCAATATTTAATCAAAATTAAAGTTTATTTCCATTCGAACGCTTCAAAAAGCTTATTTTGCAAAAATAACTTAATAAAGTAAAATTATTATAACAATTGCTGTGACTGAATGTAATAAAATTAGTAGTAATGTATACAAATATTTTTAAAATAATTAACCCATTTCAGACATATAACTAATAATTTTTTTATAACTGAAATTGATAGGCCTACGCATAAAACCAATTATTAAAAATATTCACCCTTTTTGGAGAAATTCTTGGTTCTCGTGTCATAATTTAGGTTTCAGAGCTATTATTGAAAATGTTTGACTATAGGACATTTACAATTTACTAGTTGTTTAATAATATCCTATCTAATTTTCACTGTGTGTTCATTTCCTGCTTACAAAAAAGCCGATAACTTATTCATAAAACATTAATATGACCTAGACTTTTTACAACTATCAGATAACCCACAATTAAATTTTCAGCACAAAAACAACTCGTAAAATGAAAATTTTTTATAATCGTGCATTGTCTGTCATTACTATGAATCCGAAATTATGACGCGACAACGAATAATTCCTGCAAATGGGTTAAAGCCGAGCCTAAAGACAGGAGCACTAGATCGCTAGAGAGAGAGAGAGATAGAGAGAGAGAGAGCTGGCATGATACTCATGGGTATAGGCTATTCACGGTAAAGTGAACACTTTTGAAAGTCCCCTCATTTGGAATAATAGTCAATAAATATATCTTATTTTAGCCTTAGCCATTAACTTCCAAGTGCGGTGGAATATACAGAATGATTCCCAATTAGACCGACAGACTTCGGGAGGTGATTCTTCATGGAAAAGTAAAAGGAAAATATATGTGACACTTTATACCTAAACCGAATATTAAGGGAGGCATGAGCACATAAAAAACGAGGTCTTAACCGTATTTTTTTTTTTTTTTGTAAAATATCGGTAACAAAGTAATATACAATTACAATTCTCGGAACATTATTGTACGTTATCGGTACCTTCAACATAAGAGCCGATTGTTTGCAAAAATACGGATTAAAATCGCGTTTTTAAGAACTCATACCTCCCTTAATATTCGGTTTAGGATTATAAAGCGTCACACATGTTTTCCTTTCACTTTTTTTTTTATGACGAATCTCCTCCCGAAGTTTGTCGGTCTAATTGAGAATCATCCTGTATACACTGTGTTTATTAATTACACGACAATATTTATTTGAAAAGATGGGTCAATGGATAAAAAAAATGGCTGGAATCTCAAAAGTGCTCACTTTACCATGAGCGGCCTATATGAGGATCGTGTCGGCTGCCAGACGGGAAGAGTGAAGCAGGAGAATACTGCCCGCAGAAGAGAAGAGTCTGGAGGAGGGAGAGGAAAAAAGAGAGACAGTAGCAGAAAAAAGGAAAGACGAAGGCCCGGAGGGGGGGTTTAAAGATACGTGATAAAACAGGAAGCGTGCCGCTGAAGGCCTACGATATTTCTGTGAACTGCAGCTGGCCACTGGGTAACCTTGGAGGGAATGCCTTCCCCTCCACTCCCCATTCCCCCTTCCTCCCACCCTCCTGAGCATTTCAAGACAACCCAGCTTAATCCGAGACGGTTTCCTCTCTTCCCTTCGTCCATCCGACCACCTTCCTGCACATCAATGAAGCCATACAAGCTGTTCACGGTAAAATGAGCACTTTTGGAAGTCCTGCCTAAGATCTGCTTGTGTGCACGTTATGTATTCTTCCGCCTTATGAGAAAGTAACCCTTTCAGACCCATTTAAATTTACTGTCCCAGGTGTTGCAAACAAAATATTTTATGATGCGTGCTGTACTTAAGTCGACACAACACTTGTTTCGTTGTCACAGCCAATGAGCTGTAGGCTGTTTGTTGGGCTACAGTTTTATGAACCAATTATCATCTAGACCAGTAAGAATGTTCGCGAATCATATACCCATTGGTCGTTGAGCTTCATAGTGTGTAGTAGAGGAGAAAAATTATCTACACGTTCAAAATGTACACAAATGCGTACACTGGGTTTGATTGGGTTAACGTTGCCATGGGCCACATCACTTCATTGATGCGTCGATCAGGCGGAACTGTGAAAAAATTATGAAAGTAAATATTTTACAAGTCTGGTAATTTTTACACCCCGGTGCATAAAAAAAAACAGAAAGCGAAAAAAAAAAAATTAATTTAAGTTATTAAAAAATTGACACCTTACGCTTTTTATTCAACGTTAGGAAATGGAACTACTTTCCATCCATCGTTACCAACTTTACTGGGCGAATGTCACTCAGTGCGCCCATTGAAATGTATGTATATACAGGGGCAGTAACTTTTCTCTATGGTTGATTTTAAAAAATGCTCACTTAATCATGAACAGCCTTTACTATTTTATACCCGTCGCATACGTAGACGCCAGCTATTACAACGAGCAGACACGATCGCCACCGCGAGTCAGCCTGCTATAGTCTATTCGTGGTTTCTTCACACTTTTTAAATCAAATCTTTGGAAAATCACACCATGTATGACGTGTTTGGTCCTTTCTTAGATATGCCATTCGTCACAAGCGTTTTATGCTTCTGTTAACATAAAAGTGCCTTATTTTCGGTTAAATGACTATGTTTTTTATATGATGTAAAAGTTATAATATTTTATTTATAATTAGTGCGAATAAAAGCAGTGAGAAAATAGGTGTGTTGGTAATGTCTAGTGATAAATAGTTCTTATGCAATATTTTTATTTCACTGAATTAGCACTAATGTGTTGCGTTGTCTCTTTGATGTAGTTTTCTATATGCTGTTCACGGTAAAATGAGCACTATTGAAATCCCTGCTTAGCTTCTACGTGTATGAACGTTGTGTATTGTTCCACTTTATGTAAAATTAGCATTTCCATGGGCCTCATCACTTTATTCATGCGTCGGTCAAGTGAAACTGTGAAATTATTAGAAATGTAAACATTTTATAAATCTGCTCATTTTTACACACTGAGGGGTTAAAAAAAAAAAAAAAAAAAAAAAAAAAACAGAAAGCTTAAGAAATAATTTAAATTATCACAAATGGTTACCTAACACTTTTATTCGACGTTAAGATATGGAACTACTTTCCATACATCGTTACCAACTTTACTGGACGCATGTAACCCAGGGCGTCCGTTAAAATATATGCGGGCCGGGGCAGTGACATTTTTCCAAGGTTGGTTTCGAAAGTGCTCACTTTATCGAGAATAGCCTTTACACTCAGAATAGCCTTTACACTCATATTCCCCTCTACCAGCCAGGGAATATGAGGGCAATGCAGTACGGCGGAAGGTGTCTTTCTCCATGTGACGCCGGCCGAGACGGACGACTCAAGAAGTCTGCTGTGCCGACTGCTGTAACCCGCATACTTCAACAGCCTCCGGGTATTTCTTAAGGTGAGCCCAACACTGTGCAATAACTTGGCTCTAAATAAGGTAGTTAATGTACTCAAATAACAGCACTCCCCCTACCTTTCAGTATTTAATGTAATATCAAGAGTTTCAATTATATGACCAGATAGTAACCTTAGCTCTTTATATTCATTTACCCTCATATTACTCTAACCATCATGAGTTACCCCCTACGTTATTAACTTCAGGCGAGAATTCAGTATAATATTAAAATAGAACAGTGTGTATATGCATCCCATACATAATCTTGGGCTGTGAGCAACCAAACAACTGAGAAATCATGGTGGTGTATAACTTACTAGGTGTGTATAATTCACTTATAATTTTACTAATTCTCTTAAGGTTTCCTTTTTACAATAGAGGTTTCCCGTATTTCACCGACCATGAACTGGTAATTATGAACGCTGGCTTAATTCCAATTCACGTGCTTAGTCTTAATTCATCACAAACAATTTTTGACCTTTCCTAAAGGCAGGTTATTAAAGTCATCATAAATATACTTGTGAAGTTCATCAGCCAGAAAACAAGGCCAGCAAGGTATCTCCGGGTGTACATACACGAATGTTTCAAAAGGAAAGTTATATTCTTGGATCTCATTACTCACCCTTGAAAGGTAGTTTGGCTCTCAGAAGTGACTAACACCTGGAGGATGACTGGTTTCGCTCGCGCTTGCTCTTGAGCACTGATGGTTTAAATCCCTGTTTGTTCGGGGAGATAATAATTTGCTTCAGAATGTGGTTCTTAGGATTCTAGTAAAGCGCGCAGCACTGCATTTTCACAAACCAGTCCGCTGTGTGCAGGTGGCTTGCGGAACGACTTACCACAGAGGAGATCCGGCGTCGATTCCCGACGAGCGTACACTCGGATTTTCACATGCTCGAAACATGGTGGCGGACATTACCACTTGCCAATGCGATTTCTCAAGGTGCTCCCGCTTTTGTGTGATGTTGCATTTTGTTGATACTCATCTCGTATGGTGTCGATTATTATCTCCTGAAGAATCCACTTCAAAAGCCTGTTGCCAGGTAAACGTTACCTCCTTATAAACTGCACTCATCATGCTGTATTTACTTGTTTTTAATTTCAACTACGTAGTACCATGATCAGTTCGCAACGCAGGACATATATGAACAGAGCAAGCACAAACTTCTTGCATGGAAAAATGGGAGCATGCTCCAAACAACACTTTCCATAACATACCCCCTCCCTGATTAAGCTTCTCATTATGACTTTTCGTTCTTTTCATAATCGATATACCGGAAGAAGTACGGCAGAGAGTGTTCAACTGGAAACTTTAAGACACTCAAGGATGAGTTAGCTTATGATTTCTCTCTTCCTCCCCCTCCCCCTACTCTTTCTATCGAGCAGCAATTGTGAGGGCAGATCTTCTGCTGAACCAGTTTTGCTGGATTGTACTGGGGTCTGGAAGTCTTGTTTCTATAGGAACGAGAGCTCCTAGAATCTTCCTTTTAACTAAGCATGGGACTTCAGTGGTATAGAAACTTCCCACTTTGGCTAACTGAGTTTTATTTCCAGCAGGCTGAAACCCAAATTTCACATGCGGAAAACATAGCGAATGTTATCATTAACCAGTGGGTTTTCTTGAGGTTCTACCATTTATTCCACCATGGTATTTCATCACCTATCCTTCTCCGCCTGTCTTCATCCCCAGGTTTTCTCTGGGTACCATCGAGTCTCCTCGAATCATCTCTGTAGTGGATTGGCACTCTGCTCTTGTAAACGCCAGCCTAGCAACATTTAATGGTGTGATTTGAGTGATTGCACGAGAAAAGAGTTTTTTGGGCTTGAACTATCGCTTGCTTGACCGCAGCGTGGTACCAGCAATGACAATGTGTAGTTGAAGCTATCATCCAGAAAATATATTTTACCGGTGTTGCTATAACTTACACAGCCCAGCTAACAAAGTGACCGAAGAAGAGATAGTGTTGGTAGCAGGCCTATGGCCCCGGCCTTAATGCCCAAAGGCCACTTACATGAGAAGTGTGTTCATATTGTACAAAACTAACAATTATAACTATAGGTACTAAACAAGCACTACAGTTTGTTAAGCAATGTTTCGTACCTAGTGACGACTTGACTGACAATGAGTCGCCAGAACTGGTAGGATCGATTGACAGCAGAACAGACCATGAATTGGTAGATCCGATATCTGAAAGAAAGGGGAGCTAAAGCTTGATTCTTGACAGCGAGACTAACGAGTTACTGGTAAGGAAACCAAGTCAGAGAGCCGTTAATTGGATGAAAGTTGTACATTCCTTGGTGTCCCGCCAATCATCAGACAAAATAAGGAAAACGATGACTGACTTATATTCTGAGATGCCAGAGGAAGAATCCCACGAACAAGAGGATTATGCAGGTCTGGTGCATGGAGGAGGCCTAGTTGGCATGGGAAATAATATCGATTAAGTCAGAGCCGCGAGGGTGATACTCTTTTCTATAGGTTGCTATAATATTGCATTTTATAAAAAGGGAACAAGAATTATACAAAAGTATCTTGCCAAAGTTCTATCTGCTGAATGTATTCCTGGACAAGACCATACAGCAAAATAAAACACTTTAAGGTTATGCAAAGGGTCTCGAAGCCAGCATTTAAAATTGGATAAGAACAAAGGTAATAGGATAAGGAATGCCTCCTACCTTCGTTCAAGTGAGGAAGTCAGTAATATATAACCCACGAGGTGAAATCTTCAAGAAGTTAAATCGTGTGTGCCCTGATAAAGGAAATACCTGCGAGAAACCAGAACGATCAGATGAGTGCTGGGGAGGAAGGTTAAAAAGAAGGACTTCTTCAGAATTCATGGCATTGGAATTATAACCAACACTGGCAATAAAGCCATGACAAATAATATCAAACAAGTAAGATTCTGAAGTACTTGAGGCTCAGATTGGAAGAGCTCAGGAAAAATAGGTTCATACCTGAATATACAGACAGCGAACACCTATTGTCTAACATACAAAAGCAAAATGTCGAAGACAAAGGAGAGTCCAAGAATTAATTCCTGAAGGATGACTAATTAGTCCTGCTTATGATCGAGAGAAGTTTAATGAATCTCAATGCAGTTATTAAAGGAAATTGTGAATAAAGGAAAGTGTTAGTCAAAGAAGGGGCCATGTATCGGTTATACAGCTTTAGAATCGATACTATCTGGTTCCATTACAAAGGTATATGTGCCAAAAGTGGGGACATAAAAATTATGAATAACAAAAGTACAGAAATATGCTTCATTTGTGGACTTGAAGAACACGAATATTCATGACTGAAAATTACGACAGAAACAAGAACAATCCTGCTTATGGGAAATCTACGAGTTTGAAAAACGGCGTTACATCGCGTAGTTAAGGAAGTAAGAGATGAACGATTAGCGCCTGATGTAGTTTAAACGCGCAAAGCGTCGTGTACGTTAGTGAATTTAGGTGATATATCGTGATTGTTCAATGAAAACATTGTCCGTCTTTCATCATAGTAACAAATCCCGTGTGCAGTGGATTGCCTACCTGCCAGACCACTCTCTTTCTGTTTTGAATGATGTCGCCACGGATTTCTCGCGAACGGTTCACCTGAGTGTGTTCGGATAAGACGACCTTTTTTGTTAATGTAAACGTGCTGATTAATATATTCATGCAATAAATCGCTTAAAATTGTTTTTAACACGATTCGTGCAAACACAGGATTGCAACCCCCATTTCCCCAATGTAAGGGGATGCTATTAACAACCACTTTTCTCGAAGTGAACGATTCCCATTATACCAAACACTATTCGCCGATTAGTCTCTTAGTCGCAAGTAGTTTCTAAAATATTCAACTTAGGGCATTTCAAAATTAGACTTTTTTTTTTGGGCCGGGGGGGGGGGGGGGGCACAGATCTCTTAATAATCAATCTCGGAAAACGCGGTTCCTACATTTTCGTCTTATATTTTCCTAAGGAATCACTAGATCCGGTGTGTGTCGGTGTCTTTCAGACTCATCAGATTATTTTGAATGAAAATATGTCGTCAGCACAACTCACGCTGCTGCGCCAGAACTACCATGTAACATCTACTGGCAACTTTAAACACATCGCTTTCCTAGATGCTATAAAACATGTCGCGTGACCACCCACCTTCTAGCTGCGTGTCGTGCGGCGAGATCTCTGGTCGCCAACCACACCTGGGTTTCTCCCAGCACGCCGCCCACTGCGCGTCCTTTAAGTTCGCACCTGCTTCATGCATGCGGTGATGTTCGCTATGGCCCATGCCTGTTTGCTGCCAGCTTTTCTGAAGCCCTGCTGAAGATCTAATTTCACGCTAATCATTACTTATCCTTCCGCCGCGTGTAAACAGAACGTAAACAAGTCTCCAATGCCACCAAGATTTGGGTGGCTCTTAAAAGCGAGGTCTTGAGAGCCGATGAGGGTGATTGAAGTGAACATGGAGCGGCAGCAGAATGAAGGGGCGGGGGGAAACGGGAGATTCCCGAGAAAACACGCCTACCAACGGCATCCGGAACTATTCCCACTTGCGAAATTCCGGTGACCCGGCCGGAGATTGAACCCGGCTCGCCTTGGTAAATATTTTACACGCAACAGGGAAATGTGTTTCCGACATTGTATTGCTGAAATACCTAAACATGACAGTAGGTAGGTGGGTAGTTGGGTTAAACGTCTCTTCGACAGCGAGGTCATTAGAGACGGTGCAAGTTGCCCAGAGAAGAGGAACTGGGGAAGGAATTTGGAATATCTCCTGGAGTGATACCATGGAGTACCATGGAAAACCGAAATCAGGATTGCCGGTCCGGGAATCGAACCTCACGAATGCGAGTCCAGTGTGTTGCCACTGCGCCACCTCGCTCGGCAACACGACAATAGAAAACGTTGACTTTGCAAACAGCATTAAAAAATCAATTTAAGTTTTTACCACTCAGCATACTTTTTTCATCTTGTTTTCATTTCGTGTTTACCGTATAATTAACATTAGAGGCATATCATTTATAGAAATAACGTAACAATCAGTTACATTTAACAAAAACAAGAAAGTACGTGAATGCCGAAGAAAGTATAAAACACTTGATACGTGATTTATTTAGGAAACCACCAAACACGTCATACATAGGGTGTTATTCAAAAGTGTTATTCAAAAAACGTAAAGATATCATGCCTTGACTATACCAGCTGGGTATAGCTGGTTCGCGGTTGATTGGGCTTGAGTCATCAGCCTTTGAAAAATATCCCTATCCGTAACTGCGTATATTTTAACGTAAACACTTAGTGGAGAACTCCTAGTTGGCAAAGTCAATATGAAAAGTAGTTCCATTTCTAAACGTAGTATTTAAGGAAAGTGCTAGCTTTCAAAAATTCTGGACACTGACTATATGATATTTATTTTGGCCTTACGCTAATATCAAATAATTATAATATATTTACTTTCCTAACAATTTCACTGTTTCACTTCATTGGCGCATGAATAAAGTGATCGGGCGCAATGGAATTGTAATTTTACGCACGGGGGAAGGATATAGTACAGACAAAGAAGTAGTTCTCAAGAAGGGGTTTCAAATTGATCAGTCAAGCATGAACAGCTTATATAGGCTGTTCACGGTAAAGTGATCACTTTTGAGGCCCCAGTCACTTTTTCCTTTCAGCCATTTTTTATCCTATAGCCACTTTAAAAATAAATATTCCCATGTAAGTAATAAACACCTTTTGAATATTCCACCGCGCACGAAAGGTAACATCTAAGGCTAAAATAAACAAAAATTGACTTACTATTATTCCAAATGAATAGCATATACGAAGCTTTATTAGAATCAGGTGCGTCTGTGGAAATAGTTTGGGTGGAAGTTGCAAACTAAACACACGCTCCCGAAAACAAGCACACACACAAGCCCATACTTATAAACGCATGCACACACACAAGCCCATACTTATAAACGCATGCACACACACAAGCCCATACTTAGAAACGCATGCACACACACAAGCCCATACTTAGAAACGCATGCACACACACAATCCCATACTTATAAACGCATGCACACACACAAGCCCATACTTATAAACGCATGCACACACACAAGCCCATACTTATAAACGCATGCACACACACAAGCCCATACTTATAAACGCATGCACACACACAAGCCCATACTTATAAACGCATGCACACACACAAGCCCATACTTATAAACGCATGCACACACACAAGCCCATACTTAGAAACGCATGCACACACACAAGCCCATACTTAGAAACGCATGCACACACACAAGCCCATACTTATAAACGCATGCACACACACAAGCCCATACTTATAAACGCATGCACACACACAAGCCCATACTTAGAAACGCATGCACACACACAAGCCCATACTTATAAACGCATGCACACACACAAGCCCATACTTATAAACGCATGCACACACACAAGCCCATACTTAGAAACGCATGCACACACACAAGCCCATACTTAGAAACGCATGCACACACACAAGCCCATACTTAGAAACGCATGCACACACACAAGCCCATACTTAGAAACGCATGCACACACACAAGCCCATACTTATAAACGCATGCACACACACACATACACGACCGGAAATATAGCGTACTAATATTTCTTTTTCCTGAAAAGAAAATCATAACATCGTTATTTCGAAAATCATTTTTCAAGGGTATATCTGGTCTACGGTGCGTAAACGTATTTTGTTTGTATTAATAAACCAGCTATTTCGTCACTAACGCAATTGTTTCAATTCGAAAAGGCAACCTTTATTAAAGGAAAAAAGAATTCACACTTTTTTTTCCAAGTTGCAGAGAATAAAAATTTTACTACTGCCACCTACAAAAGGCGATGATAAGGGTCGATGATTTTGGAGTCGCTCTCTAATTAGTCTAACTAGGACGCTGCGGCATAGTTTCACAAATAATTTTTTTTTCTAAATTGCGTGTAGGTCATGTTTTATGCCTGTCTTTGCCAATGCTGTAATTTATAGTACGTTATTCGCTTTCATTTTTGTTTATGTGTTTTGCCCGTGATAATTGTATCATCTTCACTAAGCGTTTTGCACTATTATGCCCGTTTCTTTAGTGGTTTTATGAAAGCTTCGGTACTTTTTTTTGTATAATAGTATTTTCGCATGCTGCTTTGTAATTTTAATGTATTTTTTTTCTCGCGGTTGAGAATGTACTTTAGTGCGCGTAATCACAAGAGCAGCACTAATATTGCTGTGGTTATTAAATATTGTGCAATTTTTGTTATTTTTCACTGTATCACATCCTCCTTTTTCATATTATTAGAATATTCATTTGTTCCCGATGGAGACAGTAGGCCTATCAATGAATCTAAAGTGGTTACATAATCCCAAGAACCAAAGGTCGTCTCCCAAATTGCTTCATACTTATTTCAGTATATAGTTTTCTCCGTATGTAAGCTAATGAGGAAACAACAAATAAACGTATACTTTTTTTTTTTTATTCGTTCTGTTACGCGTGCTCGTAAAAGTAACGGTTTCGTCACGCCAATCCCTTATAAGGACATTCACGAATGAGGTTGCCTTCCTTTTGGTTTTCTCTGCGAGCAGAGCAATTTCGTCTGCGAAACGTTCCGGAGCTATTTTTTAAGGCCAGCAAGGACGTACATCAGCCATGTTCGAAACCGATCCAAGCAGTATAAGGCAGGTTTGCATTTGAAAGTTAATGGCACGGTAGCGCGGTCGCTTTGCACTTATTATAATGCCTGGCGTAGTATTGAAGAGTCAATTTTGATTGCCTTCCACATTTGCATCGCGTTCGAGATTAAGTACACATCTCCATAAGCGAAACTTAGGCAGAAGCATTGGATGCAAAAAAAAAAAAAAAAAAGCCAGAATTCATTCGTTCACTGGCGAGTAAAGGCTGTTGGGCACTATTGAAATCAACCGGTGGGGGGGGGGGGGGAAGTAACTGCTCCTACCTGCATATATGCTAACGGGCGCAATGAGTGGCATATACGTCCAGTAAAGTTGGTAACGATGGAGGGAAGGTAGTTCCATATATTAACGTCGAATAAAAAGTGTTAGGTAACTGTTGGTGTAAACTTAATAATTTTATTTCGCTTTCTGCTTTTTTTTTTTTTTTTTTAATTCATCGAAGTGAAAAGTAATCAAATTTGTAAAAAAATATTTACTTTTCTAATAATGTTACATTTTCACTTGACCGACGTATAAATAGAGTGACGCGGCTCATGCAAATGTTAATTTAACAGAAGGTGGAAGATTACACAACGTGCGTACAAGCAGATCCTAAGCAGAGCTTTCAAAAGTGCTCATTTTACCGTGAACAGCCTATATCGGTCAACTAGGCAATCGCGTTTTGATCTCTTGGGCTCACCTGCGGCATTACGATTATAGTGATTATCTTGTTCCCGAGTAATTGCTGGTTGGAACTCTGTGGCGGTCTAAGTTATTTGACGGTTTACGTCCCTCAACACCTCGTTTGTTCAACAGCCATTCTCGGAAAAAATAGAAAGGAGCTACTTATTGGCGTACGCACTTTGCAAACGCATCGATAGGGACATGCGAAATTCGCGTTATTATTTGGCATCACGCTGAACTTCACAGTACTGTATGCACTGGAGCTGGTGTCGTTTCCCCATTGGCTGCTGCATAGATTTGAAGACACTCCCTCTCTGACTGAACCACACGTGATTGGGGCACACAATTGTGAAGTGTTCCTTTATTGGTGCAGAGTCACCCAGGGTGTGTCACACAACGTATGACCCAATGACAAACGTATTGTAAAGGTACATGTGTTTCAAGTTTAACATGTCCCCAAATAATAACGCGAATTTTACAAGTTTCTGCGCATCGAATATTATTAAGCACACGCCAAAAAAAAAAAAAAGTACCATTCATTATTAAAAGTCAGATTCAGCTGTCCTACCTCAAGGATAGCTTCCATTTTATCAATCCAACTACACGTGCATTTAAGATATTCGTTGTAGCAGTTTCCTGTATAGGCTTGTTCATACATAAGGAAGGAAGGAATTTTATTATATAGTAATTCAAATCATGCAGTTATTTTTTAGACAGCGTTGTACGAGATCGTTTGGTGTTTTATCTGCTTGTTTCTCCACCTCATAGCCTCACACAACCTAACCCTCCTCCCGCACAAGGGGGAATAATACCTTTTCAATTGATATCTTGATTTGATAAAGCTATTTACACTGCTGTAGCACCACTCGCCTGATACATTAAAAAACTTTTATTACTATATTTAATAGTGTTTACCCATACATTAATTTAAGGTTTATTAACTCATTCAGATCCAGTGTATATACACAATTTTGTACAATACGTACGTTCGGGTAATTTCTGGTCTGTACTGCACACATGGAAGTTCAATGACCAATGGTTTTAACTGTGTGTAAGTGATTCGCAAACATTCTACTACTACAGTACATTGCCGGTCAAAATTTAAGACCACAGTGGAAAATCATGGAATTGCACGTAGAACCCAAACTTTCGCCGCAACTATCGTTTCAATTATTTTTCTACCTCCTAGTTATAAAATAACATATTTATTCAAATTTTATTGGGTTAATCTATGCAGTTTAGATGTTACGAATTTTGCAATAATGTAATTTAACACCAGAATTCCTACACTCTACTACATAAAAAAAATTATGGTACAAGTTGCTGCAGATATTATCACAGATATTTTTTGGGTTGATGTTGTAATATGTATGTGTCATTTGGAACTATAAAGACAATTCCTAAAAAAAAATGCTGTAATGTTTTGTTGCACGTTTTAACTATTCATAAAATCCATGAAAAAAGGCTATTTTTCTTTGTTATTCCAAAATATTTTACTAGACTGTTGAGTGAGCTGTCGAAGCCGGCGTTGTCTCTACAGGTAGTGCAGACGTAAACTTAAAGATTTAAATCAATATAAATTAATATATTTTTTAAGAGAACTCTATACCATACACAAATTTTCCATTTTTCATTTCTTTTAAGCCTTTGTACATGGTAAAAACCTGCTTCCCATTCATTAGTTTCAAAGAATTTTTATCAAGTATATTGACATAGAGCTCTGACAATGAAATTTTAAGTTTACCGTATAGAATACAATTCATTTTTTTTTTGCCAAACTTAGACTCATAAATTTCAAAATCTGTAGCAGTAAACCATTTGTTTGTTTTTAGATCTTGTAGTTGGGTGAATTCTAGCGAATTGTTCAACTTGTTGAGCAGAGATTCCATTTTTTGTGTTCTTTACAAAAAAAAATTATTAAAGAAAAATATTTTTTCAATCTCTCAATAAATAATTTTAATTATTAAATGAAAAAATTCAAAATCAAGAAAAGCAATGTAAAAAATGCGGCGAAGTATTAGATATAGAAAGTTTTCACACCCATAAATACACAAAAGATAAGCATATTAATACTTGTAAATAATGTGCAAAAATCAATATGAGTTTAAAAAAAGAGAGAAAGTACTATGCGAATGTGGAAAATATGTTTGTAGCGGATATCTCGAAAAGCATAGAAATAATAAATTATACAATGCAATAGTAGATATTCTGAATGAAATTCAACATGATAATTATTCAACAAAAACATGTGCAGTATGTAAAGAGAATAAATCTATAAATTCATTTCCTCGTCATAAAACTACTAAGGATAAACATACAACAATATGTAAAAAAAATGCTATAATGAGAAATATCCTCATAAGAAGAAGTTAAATATTGAAAAACGATTTCATTATTATCAATCATTTTAGCTCATATTTCGATTTCACACACTTATATTTCTACCCTCATTTTTGCAGTGTTCATAAATATGTTTTATTTTTATTTTTATAAATATACTATAGAAATGACATCGCGCAATATCGCAGTTAAGTTGGGTTAGAAGAGATTGAGAGAGCTCAGAATTATAGGTAGAGATTTAAAAATTAAATATTGGTACAGGCTACGGAAAGCTTATTTAATTGCGGCTATTATACCATTTATTATAAATCAACAAATAAAAAGAAACTTTAAAAATATACCCTTTTAAAATTACATTATAAAATGTATAATAGCTAAAAAAACAATTAAAAGAAATTTTCCCATTTTCTACTAATGTTTTCATACAACCTAGAGATAAAAGTAAGCAAGTAACAGAATGGATAACAAAGAATGATTTTAGAAATTTACCTTTAGCTGATGCCAATATCAATGAATTATATAAACAAGATACAAACTAATTAAAAGAAATATTCCTCTATTCTACTAATGTGTTCGTTAGCAAAAGAAATAGAAGAATCAATAAACCGTACACAGTTAATACAGCTTTTAAAAGTAGGGTATCAACATATAACATTGAAAATTCCTTTAATTTAGTACAGCCTAATCAATTTTTAACTTCAGTAGAAAAATAAGGTTTTTGAGACAATACGCGATCATCTTAGGAACTTTAGAGGGGTGTAAACCAGCATTAAATTATTTACCAATTGTCGCAAGCAGGAAAATAATCAAGTAGAATTATTTGCATTTCAGTCATATAATCACACAATATTAAACGAAGGAAAACTTATGAAGATTTATAAAATTATAGAACAGGAATTACTTACACAATTATCTGAATTTTAAAGAAGAGGTTCTGGATGAACTAAAGATAGACTAATTGGAATACAATTAGCAATAAATAAGTATAATCCATTAAAAGGATCATCATATATTGAACTACCTGCATTTATAAAGATTAAGAAAACATGCATAAATATTAAAAACAATTATCAAAAATGCTTCCTTCGGGCAATATAGTCTGCACTGTTTCCTGCAGAAAAAACACTCACAAAGAGTATCTAAATATAAACACGTGGGTCTTAACATTGAGAAAGCATTAGATAAATTTGAATATCCTATTAAAATTGATGATATACCAAAAAATATAAAAATCAAGTCGATACTTCTATAAATGTATACTCTATTGAATATGAAGGTAAGAAATCCATGGTATATCCACTAAAACTTACAAAAAAAAAAGAATAAACATATAAATTTACTTTATTCGAAGATGATACAAACTCGCATTATTGTTGGATTAAAGATTTATCAAGGTTAGTTTCAGCACAAAAAGTTAATAAGCATGGCAAAGTTTATATATAGGATATGTGCCTTGAATTATTTTATTCTCAAGAGATATTAAGTAAACATACAGACGCCTGTTCAAAAAATCAACCTGTGAAGATAATCATGTCTTCAAAAAGCGAACAAGTAAAATTTAAAAATATAAAACACACAACAAAAGTCCCATTCGTAATATATGTAGATTTTGAATCAATTCTAAATAAAATATCAAAAACTAAACCAAATCCAAAAGAAATTTATAAATTTAAACTAATCAAAAAATATACACTTTTAACAGAAGAAGATATAATGATAATGGTTTTTATAAACAAACAGTTAAAGAAAGATATAATCTTACTAATGATCAAATAAATAACAATGATATAAAATTGAATAACAGATTATATACAATGAAATATCAATTACATGAAGCATCTGGTTTTTGCTATTATATTGTATCTAATTATGGATAGTATAAGTCGCCAGTTGTATATCGCGACCCAGATGCTCATAAAATATTTACACAATCAATAAAAAGAGAAGAAGATGATATCGGTTAAATATATTGATAAATTGAACCAATGCACCCATTAACAAAAGAAGAAAAAATATCATAAAATAAATAAAAAATATGTACTGTATGCAAGTGTGAATATACGGAGGAAAATAAAAAAAGTACATCATCATGATCACGTACGTGGAAAATTAATGAATCCAGTATGTAATAATTGTAATCTAAAATTAAAAGTACCAAATTTTGTTCCAATATATTTTCATAATTAAACTGGGTATGATGCACATTTATTTATTAAACAGTTGGGAGTTTCATGATAAAATTCTATATAGAACAATGCATTTCATAAGAAGTGAGAAACACAAAATATATACAGTCGAAGTTAATAAAATTGCATTGAGTCCTTGTGATAACAAGGATATTTTTAATTGATTTTTATATTATTATATTTTAAACATCTTTAATTTCCAAAACAACATCGATATCAGAACTATCAAAATCAATTAAATTTCGATTTTCATCTCTAATTTCTAAGACAATATAATTAAAATGTTCATTATTTATTCTATAAAAAATTGGATATGGGGGCTCATACTTAATGTAATCTCGAAAACCAAACATAGTTTTTGGTGGAAAACTAGCAATTATATCAGTTTCCAAATTATTAGATTCATCATATTTTATGAACATGCCATATGACAAGTTACAATGAACACTAATTTTTATATGGATTAAAATTAGGCAATTTAGTGGCTACAAAATTTTTTTCTTTTTCAATAGTCATATTTCTTTCACAGCCAAGAACATCAGATAAGTGATCATCAAGTTTAATATCAATCTTAGTTTTGATAGATATTCTATTTTTCACAGTGTATGTTGTTTGTTGAAAATGGCTCAATTAAATTTATAGTCTTTTTTACCGATTCAACATTGTATTGTCCCCTGGGGATTGCGATAACTTCATTTTTGTCAACAACATCACTCATTTCTTCAATTGTAGTTATAGTATCATTCTCTACTTTAGGAGTTTAAAATTTTGCATGAAAACTTCTTCAGAATAGAACTTGAAAACTTTACTTGACAGCTCAAGCTGTCGCGACAACTTCGTATTATCCATTTATTACAAAAAAATATTTGTAATTAAATGGAAAAGCACCAGCCAAAGCAGCCTATGGTGTGCAAAGTTGACTGGGGTGTTGGTGATTTAATTTATGAAGAATCGTCTAAGAATAAGAACAATGGCAAAATTTTGCCTAATACTAGAGGTACGATAGTTGGTTGTAGTAAATGTGAAAAACAAATTTGATGATAAATTTTATTTATAAGACAGGATGGCAAAATTTTAATAAATTACTTGTTTGCTCTAAAAGTTTGAATCAACCACAATATATTTAATTATAAGACGATTTTAAAGTGATACCAAAAAAATTTAATGAACAAATGGCAACATTTTTTTAATAACACTGAGGAAATGAATCCTTTAGATCAATGCGAAACCAAATCTTTAGTTGTATTTGAAGATGTTATTTTAGATTATCAAGATGTGATTCGTGAATATTTTACTCGAAGAAGACATAAAAATACTGATGTTTTCTATTTGGCTCAAACTTATTTCAGAGTGCCTAAACAATTGGTAAGATACAATACAAATTCTTTGTGTATATCTAGACAAGATGTTAATAACTTAAAGCATATTTGTAATGATTTTGTTGGTAGAGATATGCCTTATGAAAAATTCAAAGAAATTTGTCCAAAAAGGTTGGAATGAACATTATGGTTTTATTACAATAGATATGAAATAAAATTATCGATGGTAAGCACAGAAAAAAAATTAAAGAGTTTATTATATTTAAAAACTTTTTGTATATAAATGAAGACTTACATAATTATTCTTGCTATTACATATATAATTTTTGCACTATCCAAAAAAGTGAATCAGACAAAATATGTTATCAACTTTTAAAATAAATATTGATATCTGGAAGGTGATGCAAATTCGCTTTCAAAGACTGGTACTGAATAGTACGAAACTTCTTTAAGAATATCACAACTTCTCTTCATTTGATGGTAAACTCAATGAAGAAACACTTAATTTAATCAACAAGCCAAGATGTGGTATTAAGGATGAGATAATTGTGGACCTTTAATCAACAGCAAAACTGACTAAAAACTAATTGAAATAGAATTTTGCCTATGAAAATTAATCAATTACAAATCTAGCAAAAGAGGCTTTTAAAGTTTGCCAAAAACACACAAATTTGAAATTTGTTTACGATACGAATTCTCCAGATATACTTCTATCATATAAACAAAGCCAGCATAATAATCATAGGTTGCGCGGAGTTTGTACTTATACATTATATCCATTTGGTAGTGCACTGGTTCATGCATATTTTCCAAATAAACAAAATAGCCTCGTTGAAACTCACATCAATAAGCAGGAATATTGGCATAATGATGATAAAAACACTCCTGAAAATAAAATTAATTTACTAGCGGTTTTGATCCACGAAATTGGACATGCATTAGATCTTCAACATACAAATAATAAAATTGCAATCATGTATCCAATTCTCAACAATGATTTGGTTGATTTGCAACCAGACGATATTCAAGATATCCAAAACCTTTATGGGCCACCACTACAAAATAATTCTAATGATGATTAACCATTTCATTTATGCCAAGACGAACATATAAAAACATTTTAAATTATTGATGGTGAAGTGTATATTTTTTACAATAAAGATGTTTGGGCAAAAAGTTTGGGATACATTAAAATAATCAATAGGCCATTGTAGATTTTTTAAAAAATTGGTTTTGGTTTCTACTGACCAATTTCAATAATTTTTTATATTCCAAAGACCATCAGGCGAGTTAGTCCTGTTTGTTGACGAAAAAATTTTATATTTTATGAAAAGTTATATTATGCAGAAATAGATGAACATCATTTCCAGATAAAAAAAGCATGGTCTAATTAGTGAGAAATTTCCCAATTGACCAAATATGATAGACTCAGCTTTTAGATATACAAATGGTTTGCTGTGTTTTTTTAGTAATGAAACTGTCATGGAATATAATGAATTTACAAAAAAATTGACAAGAGTTTGCAACAATATCATTTCATTGTTTGGTATAAGTGCGAATCCTGTAATGAAATTATAAATAAAATGAAATATATTGTCAATGATTTAGAAAATTTAACTCCTTAAGAGCTATATAATTCGATGAATTTGGTCTATATGCTTTAATGTTATTTTCTTCAATCTATCGTTTTCTTCATAAAAAATAATATTAATAAAAAGACTTATTACAACTCACCAATTTCACTTGCGCATAGTTTCGTAAATAAATCTGGAGTCAATCCTAGACATAAACAACAACAAACTTATTTACAATGACGACGATGTTATGATTATTGATGAGAAAAATAATCTTTCATTTAGAGGAGCTGATGTAACTGGGCTTTTGGAATACAGAAAACCATGAAATGCTATATATTTTATTGTTGATAATGATGATAAAAAGAAATTTACTGAACTCAGGGCGTCCCTAAAATAGAGACACCTTCAAATATGCAACAAAATTCTTTAGTTATCAATTAATCAAAATAAAATTCAAAACGATATAATGCATTTATTCAAAGGTTAAATAAAACACATTAAACACGAATGCGTTAAAAGACCAGCAGATAAAAATGATATAAGTACAAATTAATCATTTAAAAGATATAACTAAAATTAAAGATAAAAATATTGAACATTTTTACAGAAACAGTTCAAATAGTCGTAGATAGCATAAATCGCATAAATGAGGTAATTAGAGATATGGCACATCATGTTGTACCGCAAACACAAGATCCAAATTTAAATCCAACTTTTATTCTTCTAGAATTGTTCGATAATGATTGTGAATATGATTATCATGTGATTAGAACTCAAATAAGAAAACTTCGAAAACAGTTGCAAAGGATCGAAGATATGCATCCTAATTGTGAAATATTATTGACATTCGAATATATTCCAAATTCTATCAATTTATATCAAAGAATGAAAGAAACCATGAATGGCAACATTGAGTGTTTTCACAACAATCTTAACATTGACATAAATAACTATACTCAACAACAATTAATGATATAACTAATCTTTATCAAATTGAGCAAGAAAATTATTTTTATTTTTATTTACAAAACATCTGTTTTTATTAATCCATGAATTATGCGAGTTATTAAAACCAAACAACTTTACAAATATTTTTTCACCTTTAGTTTTTAAACTTTTTCGACCAAATATTCATCGGGATTGTTAGTTTTCATAATTTCGTATTCATAAAAACTACCCATTATTTCTTCTCCAGTACTATATTTTAATTTGTAAGTTGGTATATCAACATTTAAAACTTTGCAAATAGTAAACAATTCTGTTGACCAATGAGCAGTATAACATAAAATAAAAAAATTCAGTGTGTTCACACGAACAGTGACTCCAACTTAATATTTGTTTGCAATAAATTTTTCGCAGTATACGCTGCTTTAGCTGTCGCTTTTCATTTTTTTTATTGACTTCAATCATACCAATAGCACTGTGCTTTGTGTAGTCTTTAACTAAATTATCCAATATATCTATCGATTATGTCTTTCAAAAATGATAGATTTAATTCAGAAAATGTAGAAAAATGATTTATATTATACTTTTCCATAAGTTCTTTAAATATTTTATTATAAAATTCGGAATCATTGTCGCTTTGTAAATTATTCAGGTTTCTTTTCATAAAATTATTTTCTGAAGTATTTGCTAAATATTTTGTTGTTTTATCTTTGATTGGTAAAGCAAATTCGAACTTTGAAAATACATTAGCCTTTATTTATGCGAGATACACCTTTCTAATTTCCAGTATCCATTTCTATAAGATCAATTTGCCCTAAATCATCAATCCATACTATATATATATATATATATATATATAGTTAATCTTTATATTTCACGTATATTCCTATTGCCACCACCTCTCCATCAGCATAAAGAGATGTTTTACTTATTTTTTATTTTAAAAGTTAAATTATCATCTTTGTTAACATAAAAGGGCTTGCTGTGATCTATTTTTGTATTACTCTTGAAAACGGCCACATTATTATCAAACAAGAGAATATCGGTAACTATTTTTAAACAATACAATCCATTTAAAAAGTAAAAAAAAGTTTATCATTATCTAAGTGAAAAACATTAGTCATTTTATTCCACTCTGCACGTAAATAAAATATACGAGATTGGTTTAAATTTTGTAATTTAAAATCTAATTCTTTATCGGAAAATTCTTTAATTTTTTCTACTTTGAAGTCAATAGGTGTATTGCAATAATTCAAAATTACTTTGTTGAAATCTTGCAATTAATCGGTTATTTCTTTATTGAGATATGTTTTATTCGTTGCATCTTTGCCATCTACTGGATCTGCCATAGCATAAATTTTGCGATTTTGAATGGAAACATAGTCTGTTGTATAAACAAAAACTTTACGTATTTGATCTCGTAAAGCAGAAACAATGGTATTATATTTTGATTCTACATATGATTTTAAATCAGAAACACTAGTATTGTATTTTGATTCGACATAGTTTTTTAATGCTTAATCAGCAACAATAGTTTTATATTTTGAATCTACATCTTTTTTAAATGTTTATTTTGCATTATTTATTCGTTTAACATAATCAGCAATAGAGTTATTGAATTGTAATTTTATATCTTCTTATTTTAGAGTATAATCAGAAACAACAGTTTTATATTTGAATCAACATATTTTTTTGTATAATCTGATATATTATTGATTGCATCATTTCTATCTACAGGTTCACCTATATTAACCATTCTTCGGCCCAGAAAAGAAACATTTTGAATCTACATATGTTTTTATATCTTCAGGAATATTATCAAAGTTTTAACTCAAGATTCGATTAATGGTTTCCCAAATATATCTGTCATTTAATAAAATAGAAACTATGTCGCTAAACATAAATTCTCTCTAAAAAAAAGTAAAACAACTTAACATAAGTATCCATAGATAACAGAATTAAAATTCTGAACTCGATCACCATTGTAATAAATATTGTTTTTGAAATAATTCATTTATTTATTAGGAATATTGCCACCAAATTGATCAAAATAATAAACATTATTATTTTCTTTCAAATAGTAAACACAATGAGTGCCAGGATTAGTTGAAATATCAAAATTAGCCACAGCACATTCATTTTTGAGCATATTTTTTGGTAATTCGTCAATCATAAAAACATTTCTGAAATTTGTAATATTTAAATTTTTGCGAATTTTTCAATATCGATATTGGATAATGGAGCAAATTTTTTTGGCCTTTTTTTTTTTTTAGCAGCTACACCACTTCCAGCTTTATTTTCCATTGCTAAATTATGTATTTTTTGTTCTTCTAATTCCGTTTTATTTTTACTAGTTTGTTCAACAGATTATATATTGAAGTAACTACTCCAGCTAAATCACCAAGGCCAGTTACAGATGCAACTATGAGAGGGATGATTCCTCCATGATGTAAACCATTGCCGGTTTTTTTCTTTTGATATTTTTTTGAGTATTGACAAGGGCAAGGTTAACAAGAAAACTTTGCCTTCTTTTAATTTTTTAATTTTTTTCGCTCAAGTTGATTTTTTGTTAAAAATTTATCTATACCCAAATCTCTTAATTGATAAATTGGTATATAGAAATTTAAGCTTTTTATCTTCATTTAAATAAGTTATATACATATATATTCAGTAAATCATTTTAATTCCCAACCTAATTTTCTTTTTGTAAACATTGTTGTGGCACAGCTGCAGAAGCAATTTTTTTCTCGAATTGGGGTATCTTTATTTAACATGATTTCTTTTGCTTCTTTTTGTAAAATTTTATCAGCTTTATGCCTAGATTCTAAATCTTTGTGGTCTCTATATGCAATATCATGAAATTTACAAGCTTCGTCTAATTTATTTATTCCTGTATCTCCCCTATCTAATCCTTCATTTAAAATTGTAAATGGTCCACAATAATTATAACCCGGCAAATGCATTTCAGGCAAATTTAAATTTTTTAATGCCCAATTTATCACACCTTTTCCATGTTGTTCAGAATTCCAAAATGTGTGGATTTACATTTAAAAGTCGTATTAGATATGTAATTCCTTTCGGGTTATTAATAACAAAATCAGAACATTTATTATTTAACATATTCATTATACTTTCTTTTTCATTGTAATAATTGTTATTTCCAGCATTTTCTTTACCGTGAATAATTAACAAACTATTGTATTTTTATACCTTCGCCAGATTTAGGAGGATTTTTTATATATTCGTGATAAATTGGTTTAATTATTTCATTTTACTCCCAGCCTATACTCGAGCTACGCTCATAGTTGGATCATAATTTTAATATGCTGCATTTGTTATTAAAACAATTTCTGCATAAATTTTATAGTTCTCATTAGTGAATTTTTCTATGAGATAATCTTATTTAATTTTTGTTAACAAATTGGTAAGGCCTATTGTTAATTCATATTTTTACTTTTGTGTATCCAGTTTTAAAACCTTGCCCATCTCTTCGTAAACCAAATTTATCGTTAATAACATTAATATTTTTAGAAACATATTTTCAGAGATGTATAGTAGAAACACTTGCTATAGGTGGCAAATTTTTTAATGGAGTAACACCCACTGGTGATTTTGGTAATTTTTTTTTTTTCAAATAATGTTTCTTCTGGCGTTGGTGGAAAATCAAAATTTTTGCAGCAACAGGTACTAGTGCTGTTATTAAATTTTCTTCACTTACTTGTTCTACTGTTTTTGCCAATATTTTGTAATTCACAAATTAATGACAGATCTTTTTTTTTTTTTTTTTTTTTTTTTTTTCACATTCTACCTCATGGTTCTTTTTTAAATTTCTTTACTTCTCGATGAGCAAATTCACTCGATGAACTCCCTCTGAATCCTTCATTTATATAAACTTCGATTTACTTACAAATGAGTTATAAAAGTATTGAGAGTTTTGACTTTCCCCCAACTGGTCAAAAGAGGGGGAATTTGAATATTTACAATATTAGAATCGAGTTTGACATTCCCATAGGAAATGGCTTTTCTTTTCCAAAGATGCTTATGTTTTGGAAGAATATCGCATACTAAAGAGAGATAAAGTTGGAGATTAGGCAAAATACGAAAAATGAGATAATATTGATGTTCGTTATAATTTGCTCTTGTGCCATGTCGCGTCAGGTAGGCGGCCCCCTTAAGAGCGACGTGTGTG
The DNA here is from genome assembly GCA_029891345.1 of Dryococelus australis. Lineage (NCBI taxonomy): Eukaryota > Metazoa > Arthropoda > Insecta > Phasmatodea > Phasmatidae > Dryococelus > Dryococelus australis. The sequence goes on from CM057006.1 coordinate 32,483,204, forward strand.
AAGACAGCGAAGCGACGAGCCAGCAGAGTGAAGAGTGGCCACTGGTAGTGAAGTGTGCGGGACTGCGAGCATCGGTGCAGTGAAGGGTGAGACTGACGGGCAACACTATTAAACTGGATGCGTGAATAAGAGACATTTGGAATTACGGACATATATTGAATGTTAGTTAATAATGAGCGTGAATTAAATAACTCTAACCGATATACATGCATTGATAAGGACTTAAATTACAATTGAGATAGAAATTAAACACTGCGCTCACTGAGAATATCAAGAGTAACAATGGGTATAGTTAATTTAATTTTGCAAATAATAGCTGTGGGAATATTAATGACATTACGTATAAATAAATTTTAAATATTAGATTAGATTCGTGGATTCATTTTGGGACAAGCTAGAATTCAAAACATCGTACGTTTGTTTTTTCTTAAGCTACTGATCCGCCCGTTATTTTATACCTGCTGAAACCTCTCTGAGATAACAATAAACACACAATAAAATGTACAGCCAATCATGGCCCTCCACTGAGACAGCAAGAAGTCGATGAACACTGTCATTTGCATGATTTTTACACACGACTGTGGAGTCTTGGCGTGCTGTTACTTGCACTCGCGACTTTTTCGGGTCTTTGCTAACTGAAATAGAACGGGGGGGGGGGGGGAAAGAAACTCAACAAACTATCCATTACTTTCAAGTTTTGTTTTGATAATTGGCCCTACATATTGTACAAATCACGAGTTCAGAAAGAGTTTTAACTTATATGCGAAATGCTAATAATTTTTTTCTTACAAAATAAAAACAAAAATAACTTTGATCGGTAACTCAAATTATGCTCTCTGATATGTTGCACGCTAACATTACGAAGTATGTACACCCACACACATATCCTAGAAAATGGCTGGTTAGTTAGTTCATTATAAATACATTTGTGTTGGAAATATAAAATACGAATAATGGTTACTCAGGGCGAAAGCCTAACCCAGTGATGCAGTTAATATGTATTTTTTCCTTCCTTTGAAATAATCGCGATGCTTTTGAATTCAAACATTTCATTTTTTTTTCAAGAGAAATATGTTTTTTTTTTTGCACTATTTTTTTTGTAGAAAGTCGCTGTACTAACTCGAAACTATAGGCTATCATACTACATATTATTTATAATACTGAAAATAAAAAGTAAGCCTCTTTTAGGTTTAAAAAATAAATTTACTGTTAAAACAATTATAGCTTGTTTATACAGTTTTATTTAATTTCGCTCACCGATCTCTTTGCGACGTAGGCCACAATCCATATAAAGCATATAAGAACGCATTTATTTCGCTAGAAATAAGAAATTTACTCAACGATGTCAGTAGCTCTGCCTTAGAAAATCAACTGAGACTTAAACATTCTCAATCGTTAACTACTGAAATGTTCGCTGGATTTACGATTAAAGGATAGATACGAGAAAATTCTTGGCAACCAATTACCACATAATTTCTACAAAAGGTACAAACACGTGATTGTGCGCCTATATCCCGAAACAACTAGGCCAGCAAACGGGTTATGAAGTACATATGCCAAATAAATTAATAAATTTAAGTTCACTGAAAAAGGGACATAGAAGCCTAGTTTTAACTACTTTCTGTTTCGAGATAATAACAAGATATTTTGCGCGTCCTTGTTCATAATGATTAGATACCTGAAAAATTCGCGGTTTCATTTCAGGACAAGCTAGAATTCGAAAACTATTTCATTTGTGCCACCTTTGCTATTAGTCCACGTGTTATTTGACACCTCCGGGAGATCCCTGGGTCAATGAGAAACATACAACAAAATCCACGCCCAATCATCGTCCTCCACTGTGGCAGCAAGCAACCAACGGGCAATTGACATCTGTATGAGTGGACATAAGACCGCGGAGTCGAGCCTGCAGGTTATTTAACTGGAGAATTTTTCAGGTCCCTAATCACGGTTCTTTGTCGGTCGACAGAGAGTTGCGTGGAACGTACGATGTCTCAACATTCTCAAAACACGCCTCACGAGCACAGAAACATCCGAATACAAAAAAAAATCAAAGGAGTCGTTATCTAATCGGCACATCTGAGGAACATCGAACAATTATTTTTCGGCGCACCACCCCGGGGTTAAGACATTTCGTTTTTATCACAACGGGTGTGGAAGTTGGTTGGAGGGGGAGGGGGGGTGGGGAGGCGCACCAGAAAGGGTTGCTGTGAAAGAGTTGCGGCTCGGAGGGAGGTGTGAAAATCCCATTGACGACGCGACCAGCCCCCTTCCTCCCCGCCTTCGGGTACGCGGTGCCCATCTTGATAAGGAGCGCGTTTGAAAGAGTCGGCGGGGTTGCTTTTTAACCGCACTTTCCTTTTCACGTCGGGCGTGAACTCGCGGAGATCCATTAAGTCTCGCCATTAATCTAGATCGGCGCGGGAAAAGCTGTGAAGCCAGCCGTTACAGGCGGCGGGTCAGGAACGAGCTGGTGGTGGAAAAGCGTTCCTGAAATGTTCCGCGCGTGATCATCGTTTAACGACGCGTTATGAAAAAAAAAAAAAAAAAAAAAAAAAACTCCAGTTAAGCCTTCCATTCCCTCGCAAGTTTATGGCAAGGGACACCAGAATTCCGCGAAAAGATTTCTGCACATGCTCGGGTTTCAATAGCCTGCCCGCGTACCCGCAGTTTTCATTTGATTATTGGTAGAGACAGGTGTATTTCGCGAAAATATTTATGGCCATGCTTGGCTTCAATATCTTACGTCCACAACCACAACTTCCTTTGGTTATTGGCCGCGTGTTTACGTGACAAGACAAGTTATTTTACTGGCCCAATCGTAATAAAGTACTTCGATACTGAACGTCCATGATTCGCGGACAGACACTTGAGACACGCGACATTAAAAATCATCCAACCTTGAAAGCGCATATGAACCAAAGCGTGTTGGAGTACAACAGGTCTTGAAATATCTTCGCCAAAAACACCTGTCTGTATTGTCCACTCACGGTTTCTTCGGCCTTTTTGAATCAAACATTTGAAAAATCTCCCCATGTATGACGTGTTTAGTTATTTCCTAATTATGCCCTGTATCGCAAGCGGTTTATACTTGTGTTCCATAAAAGTTACTTTTTTTCTGTTAAATTGAAATGTTATTCATATTTTATCTACAAATTATAATGCTTGATTTATAAATATTCTGAATGAATATCAGGGAGAAAATAGGTATGTTGGTAGTGCCTAGTGAGAAATAGTCCTTACACAAAACACTGTTACACTGAGTGCGCACGAATGTTGTGCGTTGTCCCCCTGGTGTAATTCTCCAGGATTAGTAAAGCTTAGCTTGCACGCGGCGGAGGAACATCCTGCAAGTAGAACTTTAGCAGTGCTTCAGAAAAGGAGTAAGTAACCGTGAATGGACTATGCGTATTGGCCACGAGTCTTTGTGAGAAGACATTTTCTTACTTGACGGTCCAATCAGAATGAGGTAACTCCGATTCTGTAGGTCTGGGTTTCTCGAGCGCACACCTAAGGCCTGATGTAATGTTAACATTACCATTCACTTTATTCATGCGTCAGTCAAGTGAAAATTTGAAATTATTACAAAAGTAAATATTTAGCTAATCTTCTCATTTTTTACACTTAGATAGAGTAAAACAAAAAAATAAGTGAAAGAATAATTTGAGTTATCACAAATGGTTACCTGCCTCGTTTTGTTCGACGTTAAGTTATGGAACTACATTCCATTCATCGTTACCAACTTTACCGGGCGCATGTCACTTAGTTCGCCCGTTAAAATATATACAGGTATGAGCAGTAACATTTTTCTAAAGTTGTTTTCAAATGTGCTCACTTTAACGTGAACAGCCTTTAGTTGGTAACTTCTAGGGAGCATCTTTGGTCACGGAGTTTAATAGCGTACATTACCATTAAATGTAACTTTTGGCTACTACGGGCATGAAAGGTTCGAAAACTGCAAACGTGCATTACTTCGTCCGAAGTATTCGTTTTGAGACGCAAATTAATTATAAAACACCACCTTCGTAATTTTAATTGCAAATAACTAATTCGTTAAATATTTTTATTCGTGTTAAGGGAATTATATTTAATTTTACTTCGTTTCCGATATTTAGCAAAAATAATGTTTAAAATCTCGTTTTTCAAGGGCTTACGTCGCCTTTGACATTCAATTCAGGTAGAAAATGACCCGTGAACTTCCTACTTGATTTTGCTCAAGGGATCGCCTGTAGACAGTGTCTTTTCGGTGAAGGGGAAGAGGGGGGGGGGGGTTGACATGTTACCGGAGGTGTATGGAGTATAGAATACTCCACAGGCAGGAAGGGAGTTCGGAGAATTATTCAAACTTAACACTTGTAGAATATGCTCGACTGTAGCTCGAGCGAAGCTAATCTGAAAATTTCTTTATTGTTCAAAATAAAAACCCGCATGAAAGTGCAGTCTTTGCTTCAGCTAGTGTTTTATGTTACCTCACAAGAACACGACAGCGCAGCAACAATGATATAGCTAACGATAAAATGTATTGTTTGTCTAGCCATACAAAGGGACATGATTGATTGTAAATCCTTTTTTACGATAAAGGACATTTGACTGGGTCAATATCAGCTCGGCTCTCCTTTGGTTAATGACCGGCCGATAACGAACGCTGTAAAGAACAGGGTAGTGTCCGGTGTGGTATGGACCAATAGGACGATGGTGAGTTCTAACACAGACACCAACAGAACCGGTGTTCTTGCAGTAGTGTATATACGTGACTGACTCCTAATTTGTCTTAAGTGCCAGTAAATGTGTGCAGACCTCAATGTGTTAAGCTCCAAATGATTCCATATGACTAGGGTCCTTCAAAATTCGCGTTTTTAATTGGTACCATGATAGACTTCACTGCCCTATTCCTGCATGAGAACAATTCGTATTTTCATTGGCTCTTGCCAACAGTGCTGTGTCATTAACCTGCTTGTTCTTTCCACTGCAGATTGGTTGGTCAACCTTTGAGCAGTAACTACTGGTGGCAAGCGTCGATGGGGCGTCCCACCCCAGTTTTCGGCCAACGGCAGAAGATAAGCGAGCATACAACGTATTGGAGTTTAGTCTGCAGCTACAAAATAACTCGAATTTTGCAGTTCCCTACACATAACACAATGTAATAGTTACCCCTCCGGTAGTCACCAGTGAGTCCCGCTGAGTTGTTGATGACTCTAGTGCCCCTCCTATCGCCCCCCCCCCTTTTTTTGTTGTTCCCCCGCTACCACACACTTGGTGTTATCCCGTCAGGAAATGAGCCTCGGACAACAGCAGCGGAAACCAGAGTTCAAGACACACGATTAACACAGCTCCGTCCTGTGCTACTCACTTCTCCATCTCTTCCTCTTTTCTCACCGCTCCAAGTAATTGGTGTCGGCAATCGTGGCGTAAGTCTGCTCTGTGGCCCGAACCAGTCTTAGATAACGCCGTGATGGAGAGACGGTCCTAATGTCTTTGGCCGGAGCACCCGCCGGGGCTAATTTGGTGGTCTTTAGTTTGGGGGAGGGGGGAGAATGGGACAGATCGCGTGAAGGGAGGGGGGGGGGGAGGATGGGTGATCCAGGACACGCGAGGGATTTTCTTCGGCGCCGATAACGAAGCCCTGCAGATAATGGAGCGTGCTCATTCCCCGAACCCAGCGCAAGATTTCTTTCGCACCTCTTCCCCCCGCCCCACGAACGATTACAAACGCCGGACCACACGTCTTGCTGAAGTTTTTCTTCGGCGCGTCGCGAGAGGTAGAATCGAGAGCAGGTAGCTTGTACGAGTTTCAAGTAAAAGTGCGGCCAAAATAACGCCATCAAGGACCTTCCTTAAGTGTCGCAGGGTCTCATTGGAACCAGTTGTGTCAATTCTAATTTAACCCTTTGAGAATGGCACAGATTTTGTAGCACTTAGGACAATGTTGAAGTGAGTTTCCTATATTCTCTACTATAGCAAAGTCAGTTATGTTTGCCTTTGTATTTTAAATTACCATGCTCCTATTGGCTCTGGATACTACTCACACGCTTACTGCACTCTGCAACTTTTATTATTGGCTGACCCGTCGGCCAATGAAGTCGTGCGTCGACAGTTCACCAATTGAAGTGTCACGACAGATGTAACACGTTTTACCGTCCTTCGTATGCGTTTGAAAAAGTATTGAAAAGAACCGTTTTTATTCTTACAATTTTAAATGTTGACAAGTCGTAATTTTTTACTTACATCCGGTAAAGTTTAGCGAAGCAGTAAACCTATAAAAGTGTAAGTTTGCCTTCAAAAGCAAAGAAATTTACATACAATTGTAACTTCGCGTATATAGGCCTACGTACATTCGCCTCAAAGTGTAAAAAAAAAAAAAAATGGAATATTTGAATGTAAATTATTTTTTCAGTACACAAATGAAAGTCAATATTTTAATCCTTTGAGACCCCGAGATAATTTCCGAGCTGAAGGGTTGCAATCGTTCAATTTTATGGCGTGTGCTGTTCAGACGTACTTATTGCAACCAACGAACAACGTGCTGTTTGTTATCCGATGTCAATCCCAACCACTCACAGATGAGAAATACAGAAACTCCAACAAACCAGATCTCTCTCAAGGAAGACGCTCAAAACACTGACCAATGATTCCTTGTTGTGTACAGGGCCGGCCATAAATATCCTTCATGTGCAACATGTCCCTGATTATGAACACGAGGACTTAACACATTGGGGTCTGCACACATTTACTGGCACTTAAGACAAATTAGAAGTGAGTCACCTATATCCACTACTGTAAGAACACTGGTTCTGTTGGTGTCTGTATTAGAACTCACCATCGTCCTATTGGTCCATACCACACCGTACACTACCCTGTAATTTACAGCGTTCATTATTGGCCAGTCATCCACCAATGGAGAGCCAAGATGATATTGACCCAATCAAATGTTCTTTGTCATACGAAAGGATTTACAATCAATCATGTCCCTTTGAGTGGCTATAAAAATAAATTCTGTCGTTAGCAATAACATTGTTACTGCGCTGTCGTGTCCTTGTGAGGTCGTGTTAAACACTAGCCGAACAAAGACTGCACACCCATGCGGGTTTGGTTCAGAACAATAAATAAATTTAAAATTAGCTTTGCTAGAGCTACACTCGAGTATAGTCCACAAAGGGTTAACGGGTTATTTAATTGTCCATCCATAAATTTGGTTATTGAAACACAAACATGGTCGTCGAAAAGTGTCAAAAGTAACCCTCTGTTTGTCGTATTTATTCTTCAGGAAAACAGTGTTTTAAACAATAGCGGCAAAGCCGTGTCTTATTTTAACGGACTGCGGTACCGAAACACTCTAGTCACCATTTGAAATTCTGAGGGTACAGAACACATACGAGGCTTCTATATGCTATTTTCCATCGCCGTCACAATGCATCGCTGTGGCCGGATGTGACTTTGATACGTTCAACACTTTGTAGACAAATCTTGAGTGCAGCTCGAGCAAAGCTAATTTGAAAATTTCTTTGTTGTTCAGAACAAAACTCGAATGGATTTGCAGTCTTTGTTCGGCTAGTGTTTAGCACGACCTCACAAGGACACGACAGCGCAGTAACAATGCTATTGCTAACAATACACTTTCTTTTCTTTATAGTCACTCGACGGACATGATTGATTGTAAATCCTTTTATACTATAAAGGACATTTGATTGGGTCAATATCAGTACGGCTCTCCTTTGGTAATGACCGGCCAATAATGAACGCTGTAAAGTACAGGGTAGTGTCCGGTGTGGTATGGACCAATAGGACGATGGCGAGTTCTAACACAGACACCAACAGAATCGGTGTTCTTGCATTAGTGTAGGTGACTATGTTCTCGTTTGTCTTAAGTGCCAGTAAATGTGTGGAGACCTCAATGGGTTAATATTGTTTAAAGGCTGGGCACAATAAAGCGAGCATTTTTGAAATAAACCTTTGAAAAATGTCGCTGGCCATGCCTGCATATGTTTTAACGAGCGAACTGAGTGGCATGCGCACGATAATGCTGGTAGCGACGAAAAGAAAGCAGTTCCACTGTTTAACTTTGAATTATAAGCGTTAAGTAAAACATTTGCGGAAACTGAATTTATTTCTCTTGCTCTCTGTTTTTTTTTATAAAGCATCAAAGTGTAAGAACTAGAATATTTGTAAAATAACTACTTATACAATAATTTCACAGTTTCACTTGGCCGAATCATAAATAAAGTGATGCGTCTCATGGCAATGTTAATTTTACATAAGGCGGAAGAATACACAATGCTCATACAAGTAGATTTTAAGCAGGGGTTTCAAAAGTGTCCATTTTGCTGTGAACGGCCTACAGTGTGTTTAAAAATTGTAATATGTCGTTTGGAATGTAGAAGGTATTCTCAGCTCTTATAGTTTCCCTCCCGTCAATTGAAATGCGTTACAATGTGCATGACATAGGCTTTTCCGTATTACATTTCTGAACGCATCCCTTGTGTGTTCGTCGTGTCTACGGAAAATAACACTTCAGAAAGCTGGAACAGACATGAGATCACGCATGTTGAACATTTTTCCTTTGTTAGCTTCCAACAACTCCATTGACAAACTTCTATTTTGACTACAAACTGGGTAGAAATACAGAACTATGAGAAACTCTACTCAAAGTTGTTACAAAATTTCCCGACAACAAAACAAATAAGCCACCGCCTAAAGTCCCATAGTTTGCCGCTAAACGATGAAAAACACTGCACTACTATGTCAGCGCCTGCACTTAGAGGCTGTACCACTTTAGATGATAAGGCGTGTGTCATCCTTATTGGTCCGCATGTTAAATTTTCTCACTTGCCCTGACCAGTCCCAGGGTAAGCGTGGACTTAAAAACACCCGGGCCCATAGAATCATTTATAGCCTGAACAGTTTATGACAATCACTTAACCCGAAATTTCAACAAAACTTTACTTGGCCTAAAGTCACTCGGCCTATAGCTATTTGGCGTAAAGTCGTTTGGTTTAATATTATACGGCTTGCCCGGTCAACAGACGTAAATATTATTTGGCATAAATTTTTTGGCCTAAATCGCTTGGTTTAAAAATATTTGACTATATTTTAAGCCTAATATTTTTAGCCTTAGCTGTGGGTGTATCGTAGTGCTCTCGAAGAATCCACTGCATGCAGCTGCACTTTCAACCAGAAAAATAAATCATCACAAATGCAACAAAGCAATTATTTTTTATATTAATATTCGGGGTTGCCGCACAGCAACCAAACTTCTGTACTGGTATCAACATTTTCTGTTGGCTTGTTATTTGCTGTTCTTTTTAAATTCCTGCTTAATAGCTACTCTCATATCCATTTTTCATCCTTCCGTCATGCAAAAAATTAACATTCCCTGGGCCTGGTTACTTCATTCATGCGCCGATCAAATGCAAATATGCTATTTTTAAAAAACTTGAAAGCCAGTTCTCAAACTCGCATGCATAAAGACGTAAATTAACTATCGTAAATTAAGATATCAACTAACATTACAATTTCAGCACGACGAGAATTTGCCCAGCTACTTCTCGTCCATTGCTGCCAACTTTATCAAGAGAATGCCGCTCAGTGTGTCCGTTTAAATACGTGCAGGAGATTATTTTCTAAGGTTGATTTAATAAATACTCGGATATCTGCGAAGAAAATATAAATTTTACCGTAATTTAGGATTTAAAGGGGAATAAAAACAATTACAAGGAAAATTAACATAACATAAATAAAGTTTCCTTAGAACATTAAAAAAAGAAACGATGTACAGCTAGTTATCTGTTGACTGAGCGCATTTGAAAGCTACGCTTATAGCAATGATAATAATACTTGTAATTTTATAAATCTATCTTAACAGAAGAAGTTTATTTTTTGTAATAAAAATAGTATTTTTAATAATAAAATAAGTACGTTACCATCAGAAGAATTAAAATATTTTTGAAGATGTTCATTTGAAGCAAGCATATTTTCTGTAGTAAGCACATGGTGTTCTGCTGTCGGAAATACAGATATAGTTGCTATTACAATCACAGGCAGTTACGTTATTAGTAAAATATAAATTAACAGTATTCAGATGGCGCGAGCAAACTTCGTATTACTGTCCTTTTCACTTTAAATCAAACATCAGGGATTTAATGAAGCAATATTAAATTACTTTCGCATTCCTAGTAATTATTTATTATTACCTTCGTACTTTATGTAAGTGCATTTATATAAAGATGACGTGATGTTTTCTAGATTGGGATTTTCCATGTGTGATATTAAACTTCCTTTATCTGACAGTTGAATGGCTAATTTCCGTGCCAACCCCCTTATAGTGAAGGTTATTTATTTATTACCTTAGATGCCTAAAAATACATGTTATTCATATATATTATTCATATTAGTTTATGTGTGTCTTACTTTATTACTCAAGTTAATTTATATTTTGTTTTGATTAGCGTTTATAATTTTTAGAACTTTGTGGCTGTTGGTTGGCAGTAAACTTTCATAAATAAAATAAACGAATAAATAAATGAATTATGGGTACGTGAAGAATTGGTTCCTACGACACAGCAGTAACAATTTCTCAATACACTTTATTCCTGTAGTTAAAAAAAAAAAAAAAGATTTATGCTGCAAAACTGTGCTTCGTCCAAAACAACTATAGGCCTATTAGTTTCTGTTTGGGTTGGTTGGTTATATTGAATGTTATAAAACTGTTCTTGGTTGCCAGTGGCAACGTGATGTTATTTGAAAACTCTTAGGCCCGTTTGCTGTTTTTTTTTGTTTCTAACCTAATTTCATAGTTAAACCTACTTTCAAAGTTCAGACTTCAGTTGTATATCTTCGCATAGTACTTACTGACGTAATGTTTTACATGTTTATAATATGTTTGCGAATATATATATATATATATATATATATATATATATATATATATATATAGTTATAGAGAGATGGAGCAATACACAAACAACAACATAAAACTTTAAATAACACGCCTATTTCTATGTTGACACGAAAAAATATTGCAAGTCTGTATAACAAGAACCCATAAAAAAAACTATGCGTGGGAGTATGCATTATTTTGGCTGCACAGAAAAATTTTATTGTGAACACGCGTGTTAATTTTTTTTTCTCACAATGGAAGATATTTAAGTTTTATTTGTAATTTCGAAGTGATGTGACGTGCTTGCGGAGTATGGTTTAGAAGAGCTCTCATGGAAGCAATATACGAAGGCGTTTTATGAATATATTATTGCTGTTTTATTTGCGTTCCTTTATTAATGCTTTTAAAAAACCGAGGACTCGCTCCATCTTAAGCTTTACTCTGTCGCACTCTCCGCAAGAATCACAGCACCTATAAAATATCTTGGGACTTTTAGGTAAGTTTCATTCCGAAAACAGCACATATTTCAGTAATATGAGATTGCAGATTTCCGAGATGTACAACAGATGATAAGAACACGCATAAACGAGTGGGTCTCAATCTTAAGTATATTAGAAATTCAAGAATAAATCAATATAGCTTAGGCATTTTGAGATAATTCGTTTGATTTGCAATCCATTACCTACTTGCGAGCTGGCAAAGTTGTATTTGTCGTAGAATATATTTCCCACCATACCAAGCAATTTTCTTCTGTCCGCAGACTCGAGGGAAATATTGAAAAGTACGTCGAATATTTTATTTCCATTGCTCTAGTTAGGTAACTACAGTTACAAAAATAATTGTGTGTTAAAACATTACATATAGCCAATAGAGAATTGGGAGAAAATCGCTTAACCGTATGTGATTCGTCGAAAGATTATTAAACCGTTTTTAAGATAGTTTTCTGTAAATTGTTTTAAAAGTTTAAAATTATAATACAATTAATATATTTCTTTACTATATTAACCCGTAGCGGTAGCGTCCAACGGTAATCTCATTGTATTTTGCGCAGGTTGCAGGATTATAGACTGTTCACGGTAAAGTGAGCACTTTTTAAGGCCCTCCCAACAAGCATTAACCACTAATAAATATATCTTATTGCAACCTCATGCATTGGATTTTGATGGCGGTGAAAAGTATACACTTTGTTTATTGGTCGCATTGCAATGTTTATATTAAAAAGCAGGAGGAAGATGGAAATTGGATGAAAGGGAAAATTTCGAAGGGCCTTAAAAAGTGCTCACTTTACCGCGAACAGCCTATAATCGAAATACTTCGGGGGTGAGCAAAGGAGAAGAAGTTTCTCGTAACGCACACCGCGCGATAAGATCCGATGATTTATTGGGATAAAGCACATTATACGCCAATTTACTCATATTTTAAAATCATTTTCGGTTACAGTTATTATTTTAATGACTCTGGCAGCCCGCAAGGAGAATTAAAACGGCAAGAGATTAAAAAGAAAAGTAATTCTTGCGTCAAACACACCCGACCGGATTTGAGGGGTACAGCAGCTAGCTTAAGACGGGTTTGACCACCTCTCTTCAATTCCGGAACGTCTAGCCTTTCGATAACTCGAACCTCTTTCATTAATTTTTTTTTTTTTTTTTTAAGTGGGTGACTACACAAAAAACTAAGCCAAGGCGAGCCAGATCCATCGCATCGACAACAGACCTGGCGCGGTGGAGCGATTACACGAAAACAAACAGACGAGCCGGAAACAAGGGTAGAATGGAACGAGGGGAGATGTGGCCTGCAATAGTTAAAAGCCGCACGGCCCTTAACGCGGTCTCGTCACGCTTTCTGAATCAAAACTTTGGAAAACCACACCATCAATGTAAAGATTCTCTTTATTCGTACGTGGAATTCTTTGGGAACTACTAGCCGAATAAGCAGATATAAAAAGCTCCTCCTGGGACAGGATTTCAGGAGCAGGATCCAGGAACTGTCCGCCATCTTGGTAGGCGCGACCGACGGCCATGTTGGTCGGCAGCCTGGGACGGCCGTGTCATTTACAAAATTGCCTGTTTCACTCCAAAGAAACTACTTCCGTAATTAATTATCGTGCTCAAAATCACTTTTTTCTAACCAAAAAATTAAAAATTAAAAAATGGGAAAATGACGAAAACTGATTCGAAGCACCTCGAACCAAGAGCCGAAAAATCCTCAGTCGAGCAAAAGGATAACAGGCTCTTAGCGGAATGAGCCACTTAATCCTCAGAGTAGGAGAGGAGGATTCGAGACTCAGAGCTAAGCCAAGCGGACCAGTGAGGATCAGTAGACCTGGGTCCCTCCCCCGACCATCATCCTGCACCTATCACGTCCATACCCTGCAACACCTCCACCCTCCCCTCAACAACATCACCTTAAACACCCCCCCCCCCCAACACCCCTGGTAATCATTATGAAAAATCTAAAAGAATTCTAAAACAATTTTTAAAAGCCCTCTTCATCCTCACCCCCTCCCAGCCATAAAAAACCGAGAAAAACAGTCAAAAATCTAAAATATATATATATATATATAAAATTGACGACCATATGTTTACCTCACACTCACCCCTCCGTACCCATCCTCATCTCCTCAAATTAATCATTGAACCTACATAACGTACAGTGTCCCTCCACCCATACCAATCAATGGTACATGTTCATTGGGCATTAAATTACGACCTTGACACATGTTCCCAGTATTGAACCTACATAACATACAGTATCCCTCCACCCATACCAATCAATGGTACATGTTCATTGGGCATTAAATTACGACCTTGACACATGTTCCCAGTATTGGACGCCATAGATTGTGCTAGTTATTAATTTTTTTAGGATCTACCACCATAGAGCTCCCATGTCGTCCATTTGCTAACTTTTTTTGTCAACGACACACTCTCCAAACCTGGAGTATAATTAATCTCTACTATTTTTTTAAGGTCAATCTTTTAAAAAATAAATGAAACACGATATATTAATATGTGATTTTTATTTTAAAAAATTGTACATATACAAACAGTTCTTTGCGATGATTTTCGAAGGCAAGACGAGAACTTCATATTATTTTGTAAGTGGACGGCTTACATTTGTCCTTTGCTGTAAATGGTCAACCGAAACGAGTGTCGAATTTCAACCCTTCGTCACCATTTCTTATTCCTCGCGACATATATTTTGTACGTTATTGTCTACACCGGTTTCTATGTCATATACATTATAGATTGGTAAAGTCCGCGTCTTCAATGCCCTTATAGAATGTTCCTCCTGGCTGGGTTCTGGTTTCGAGTAGTTACATTCTAACCATATATTATATTTTATAGACCTGCGATTTTCCAACTCTTTTGTAACTTAATTTAGTACACTACTTTTCATGGCTGACAGAAACATGCAAATGTCTTTCGGCGTGCCCAGAAAATTATTTTCGACATAAATTTCCAGACTGCCACGGAAAGCAGATTCCTTTGACACGAATCCATTAGCATTAGGTTTGCCTAGAACACGACCATGTTTCCGAGCTGGAGGTGTACACTGTTTAGCATGATGGCGGTATGCCTCACGACACTCGTACTTCACAGTTCGTTGTGTTATAACTCATAAATTCACGGCCACACTTATGACAGGTAAGAGTCAAATAAGCCCATCCTGTCTTCTTCGTGCATTTGCCACTCTTCGCGTGCCTTCGCGCATTGCTAATTTTACTGTTACGTCTCACCACAGTGGCGACACGATCGACCCGATATCGGCAGCGAATAGAACATACCGTCCACAGGCACATGCTCACTTGCCGATGGTATCACCAGTGCATCGCCTTTCACTTACTAGGTAGCGATGCCATGCCTACATCATCATTACACACGGCGGTGCTTACAAGTCCACCATAGTTCGTGGCGACGTCAGTACATATTTCTGTTTTGCTGATGGAGGAACAAGTTCTTTACATATTTTCGAACGTCTGTGTAGATTGCCAATGCGAGCACCTACATAACATGACGGACGGGTTCATCTTAAATTCATTATAGATGAAAAGTTTCAAAAGAGTAACGCATGAAAGCATTTGATACATATATTCTAACAGTCAACAAAATTCTTTTGCCGCCAACACTAACACGATAGACGACAGTCGACCGAATCTGATAACGCTCTTACGTATTTCCAACTTACGCACTTTTGTTGCGGAAATCGCTTTGTTGATTTCAGCTGTATAATGGCACTACTTAAAATTTGAAGGTCACTTTTAAAATACAGGTTTGGATATTTTTTTTATGCACGTTGAGCCTAATAATTAGGTACAAGCTGAATGTCAAGCTTGATATGGCTTGATATAGTGTTCAAAAATGTTCAAGCACGGCGCCATACACGAAGCTATTCGCCATCTGTTTCACCATAAGTATACGGAAGTAAAACTGCCAAAAGAATCTATAATTAAATATTAGAAGGTTGGTAGGGTGGGTTTTTTTTATCATCATCATCATAACCTTAATGTCGGCTCCTTTGTCGTAAGAAATGTTCAAACTTTATATCTCGCCGAAAATAACATCTGTTCTCCAGAAAAATAATACGTATTCATGTACACGCGAATAGAATGGAAGATCACTTTGCATAGCTACGTAACCGCATCTTAATACAGCTATGGTTCAGTCCGTGGGGACATGCTAGCCACGACATAATTCAAGAAAAATGAATTTAAGACGGAAAATAAATCGCTAGCAGATATCCTGAAAACTCGTTTTGCGATTACCATAATGTTTACATTTCGTAAGCTTTAAAGTTTATATCGAGAAATATATATGGCAGTTACGTATGTTACCTTCTTTCCCCTAAGTAAAATGTAACTTTAAAATAAATATTTAAACATGAGCGAAGAGTAGTATTCTTTCTTGATGGACACTGTTGACTTATTGAGCAGTCGTGAAACAACTTCTACGACTTACGGGGGAGCATGCATTTAGTAGTCCCTCTTAACGATTAATTTAATGATCATTTTTTATTTTCATTATCTGAAAGAGATTTATATAAGGACCTCATACATGTAAATATTTGTAGTCATTATTATTATAGTTTTCAAAATATAGCACCGAAAATTCGAAAAATTTCGGAACATGGGAGCTCAACTTGATATGAGCCTAACTAATTTTTGCCAAATAAATAACGTCACGGGATCTATATCATATACATTAAAGCGTTCATGATTTATCAAAGTTATTTTTTAATGGGCACTTGAGTACTGGTTTATTAAATTTCTTTTAAAGTAGGCACTGATGTTTTTGCCAAACAAGGTTTTATTCGTCTAAGACAAACTAATAAATATTAATAATATTTTCTCTCGGACAAATAAAAATGTGTTGGTAATATGTTCAATACCTATTTCAAAATACATCCAGGGTAGCAATACCCGAGTACCGATTGTTAAATATCCTTGATACTTAGTTAATACGTTGGATGTATGATATAGATCATATCACATGTGATTTAGTAGGCAAAGTTAATTAGGAGTATAGAAACTTGGGCTCCCACATTCCGAAATGTTCGAATTTTCGGTGCTATGTTTATAAAACTCTAATCTTTCGATTAAAAATACTTACGTTTATATGTTTTTTTATGTACATCTCTTTCGTATAATAAAATAAAAAACTATCGAGAAATATAGCCAGCCTTTAGACAGTCTTGTTTCTCATAAATGCCATTTTGGTGCGATTAAAATCTAAGTACATGCTGCATTAAAATTAAATAATAGTCTGCAATCCAGAAGCAGAGATGTACACAAGACTTAGGAATACGTTATGGCAGTTTATTAGAGACTGTGTAGCCAACAGTATAGAAACGCATCTCAACGAACAAAACCAGTTTGGGCGCCCATTTGCTCTCATTCTTGCCCCTTTACTAAGTATAGGGAGCGGTGTTGCGCCCCCCCCCCCCAACCCCATTTTTTACTAGTTTTTACGCCACAGTTATTCAGGAGTGAACTTTCTTATAGGCTATTCACGCTAACGTGAACACCTTTTGAAGCCCTTTTGCTTGGAATAATATTCGATAAATACGGTTTATTGCAGCCTTGGATATGACTTTCGAGTCCGGTGAAATATATATACACTGGTGTTTTACTTACATGGTAATTTTTATTCGAACACGTGGTGGAAGAATAAAAAATGGCCGGTAGTAAAAAAAAAAGATATTAGGGCGTCATAAGTGCTCACTTTACCGTGAGCAGACTATAATCAGAGTAATTTCCACACTGAACGAATGAGCACTTTGCGTTTTTTATTTATTCACGAACTGTTTCGAGCCAAAATTTACTCTCTGGACAGTAACATTAGCCTATGCAGTAATATTTTCTCACCAAATCAATTTCGTTATTATTTTTTTTCCCCGAATTTATCAGTACAACTACTGCGACCTTTGAACAAATATAAAAATATTGCGATGTCGCAGAACAAGTGTCGAAGTCCAAACCCACAATAATTGACTATGAAATCGCGGATAAATCACGCGCAAAGGAATTTATTTTGTAAAGCAACACGCGTGATTACTGAGCACTGGCAAGCGAACAAAAACTTTATTTGAAGAACCTGTTCTTTTATAGATTTTATGCAGTAATGGAAGCTTATACGTAAGTACATGACGCACCTTGTTCCTATGAAATGTACAGTGTAATATTTTTATGCAGTAATGGAAGCTTATACGTAAGTACATGACGCACCTTGTTCCTATGAAATGTACAGTGTAATATTTTTATGCAGTAATGGAAGCTTATACGTAAGTACATGACGCACCTTGTTCCTATGAAATGTACAGTGTAATATTTTTATGCAGTAATGGAAGCTTATACGTAAGTACATGACGCACCTTGTTCCTATGAAATGTACAGTGTAATATTTTTATGCAGTAATGGAAGCTTATACGTAAGTACATGACGCACCTTGTTCCTATGAAATGTACAGTGTAATATTTTTATGCAGTAATGGAAGCTTATACGTAAGTACATGACGCACCTTGTTCCTATGAAATGTACAGTGTAATATTTTTATGCAGTAATGGAAGCTTATACGTAAGTACATGACGCACCTTGTTCCTATGAAATGTACAGTGTAATATTTTTATGCAGTAATGGAAGCTTATACGTAAGTACATGACGCACCTTGTTCCTATGAAATGTACAGTGTAATATTTTCAACTTTTCAGTATTTCTCCGTTACGAGACTGTCGTCGCGAAATTACTTCGAGCAAGTCTTGGAGTTCCATTATTTGTTATTGATATTTTCACAAATTGCATATTGTCTGTGGGTAGTAAAATCCATGATAGCACGACGAAGGAGGACAAAAGGATGAAAATACATTTCCGATTGCCAAACACCAATTACTGAAGCTGAACATTTTACTTCGCAAGTGTCCAAAAGATGAACATAATTAAGATATTAGTAAAAAAAAAAAAAAAAAAAAAAATGAAGTATCAAAGTCACACAAACGTAGCACACAGAACTTGTAAAAATTAATCAAACGTTTAGTCGGAGTACAAAGGAGTGGGAAATATTTAATTAAAAATCTTATATTGCAAAGACACACATGCAAAAACTAACAAGTATTGAATATTAATTTTTTGAATATAAAAAAGTCAATGAGATGTGGTTAACCCTAATGGCCACGCACGCAGTATGACGACGCGATATGTTTTCGAATCAGTGGGAAACTACTGAATCGCAGTGGAATTCAACTTCTCTAATTAGTGAAATTGACTCAATTTAAAATCAGTGGAAAACCACTGAGTGTTTCAGTGAAAAAATTTCACATATTGAATTAGTGGCGTGAAACAAATTCACTGATTGAATAAGTGACGGCCGACTGCAGTGGAGAATTAAATATTGCTTTTATTTAATGTAGGCAAATAATTACGTGAAATAAACATATTTACTGTTTACATTGTGCAATTTTCCGTCATTTAAAAAAAAGTAAAAAAAGTTTCGCAGGTGGCCGGGATTGGCCCCGCGCATTTGAGCTACCACGTCAAATTGAAACAAAGGGAGGAAATTATATGTATTATACTGCGCTGCCAAAACGTGTAGTTCGAAGACTTAAAAGACGGAATGGCTGTGAATTTTATTTCAGTTTCATTAGTTTATTCGTTGTTACTTTACTCGATATACGTTGTTGAACGGCCATTTTTAAACGATGTTCGACGGCCATTATTACACGCAGTTTCACTGATACACCAGTCAAAAATAATTCTTAGAGACGGAGCAAGTTGTTCAGCTGTTTCCGGTGGCGCAGCAACGGGAGAGCCCTGGGTGTCATTGGCCCTCCATGCTGTCAGTCAGGTGGGGGGGGGGGGGGTGGTTGGGAGGGCCAAGTTTAAAATCGTTAAAACACAAGTGTTTACTTTAACTTCCACTAGAAATATACGGAATTATTTAAGGCCAAGCTAATTTCAAACTCTTTTTATTAACATATTTTCTATTGAAATCGGGAGACTTTTTTTTTTTACCGACGCGCCCTTCACAGCTCGTATCCATATAACAAACGGGCAATAAAAACAGGGCCGAATCCTACGTTACCAGGTCTGCAAATTAAGTTTCAGGTTGCACTAATTGTTTGAATCTCATGTCAAAGGACAGAATGATGGGCAGACAACGGGATCTGACTGGAGCGACGCGACCGAGAGGGAGCACGCGAGGCGACCGAGATTAGAGGTCTGGCATGGCCTCACCCCTGGCGGATCTTGCGAGGACAGTGTTGGCATCCGGCAGTCACAATGGGAAAGGGTGAGGAGTACAGTTCGCACATGCCTGTCTCACGACTCCAGGATTGTTTGCGAGGAGGGGGGAAGGAATGTGTTGTGATGAATGCTCGTCCTTCCACCCCTCCAGCTCCAAGGCCAGACTGCCAGAGTGCCAGTGTGGGTGCGCCACTACTCATTTGGTAACTATAAGACCGAGCCATCAGTCTTCACGTATGAATTCCTGGCTGTGAATGTGATCTTGTCTGGTTAGCGAGAATGCCTGCTGTGACATGCATAAATTGTGGTAAAAAAAAAAAAGAGACGGCATTAATACCGTGAACTGGAATCGACACGTTTCATCCTGCCGCTAAAAAAAAAAGTGAATTGTTTGGTCAGCAATCGATTAAAAGCTTTTTTTTTTCTCCGGGTTCCAACAAGAAAATACGGCTCGCTGAAAGTGAAGGAATAACTGATGATGAAGGTAAGTTAAAAACTTACCCTACACGCTACAGTAGAAACTTGAAGTGAGAGTGTAGGTAGACTTGAGATCAGGCACACGGCAGATTTGGTATTTGAAATGTATTTTTTTTATAAAAGGCTTCTAAATGACAAGTACAACTGTTCAAGTCTTCTCGAAATCTTTAATTTTCGACATTAGACAAACTTAGTTTTTACCGATTACATGCTATCATCTTTTATTTTCTTCTTTAAAGAGTGAGATTATTACAACGCATATTTATTATTTCTTTCAGGCGAAAACTGCAATACCGTTGAAATAGTGGCACAGAAAGCATGTTCTATCTCAGCAACGTCACAGTTATGAGGAAATCTCATCTGGACGTCAATTTTCCTTTGTTTTATAATGCAGAGGTTCCTTTCTTTTCCTAGAGCACATTACGAAAGTCGTAGGTTATTAATACTATGGCAATTATTCGGTGTAACAGTTTGCAGTTTTCAGGCGCGAATTTAAATTTTCCTGTAATAGTCCCACTGCCTTAACTCGAAAATCGTACCTTCCATGTAAAATGCTTGCGAAAGTCGTCCTCATCGTATCGTATCATCCGACTGGATTCAAGTAAGTAACCCTGGAGAAAGAATATTGCTAACGTGGATTGCGATTATTAAAAAATGTTTATGCTATACAAGAGTTCCACCTGGCTAGGCCACCAAACCGAGTGCTGTTCTTCAGGAAATAACTGTTTATTCAAAAACTATGAGACGTGTGAAAGTGGTGTCTGCTTACGAATATAACTTTAAGAAATGTTGCACGCCTAACAGTACAAGTAAGTCTATCCCCACCGGATATTTTAACTTTTCACTGAAAAATGTCGTGTGGTGCTTACTGCCTACGGTAAAGAACGCAATGTATAAATGTCAGTGCAAAATCAAATATGCCAGTTTATTTAAAATTAATCAATTGTTTAGTAACATGAGCTCTATGAAAAAAACAATGTGCGTCATCTATTACTCATGGCCATATGGCAATGACGATGTGATGCTTTAGGAAACTACATTATTTTATTTATTTCTGCACTATCAGAAACTAAGTATTAGATATTTGGTCGTATAATATAAAATGAAAATCTGATCAATATACTTTATGTTTAATGCATTTTGTTTCCACTGCTTATGCTTATATCCCTGTTGATGTAGTAGAGTGATTTATACATATCCAATAGTTTAAGATTAAGATATTTCGAGTGGAACTTTTATGAAAATCGATCAAGCAGTTGAGCATGATGTTGGAATAAACATACAGGCATAACAAATAGAATAATTAGTTGCAACATACATAGGTTATTAATACAAATTTTGGCATGATAATACAGGAGTATCTACATGCTCAAAGTTGTAGATGACAGCGACCCATACATTGTTTTATACAATGTAAATGTATAATAATACTGTTTTTTATATACCAAATTAAATATTTTTCCCATCTTATGTGGTTTTTAAAATGTTTATATATATAATTTTTGTGAAAGGAGTTCAGGCAATAATGACAGAAGAAACAGCCAAAGACACCACATTACCTTTGTGCTAATCACTCACAAAATTCTGCTCTTTAGGACTGTGTTAAGAATATCTCTCTACTGAGAGACTGCATGCTGTTGGTGCAGGAAATTGGTAATATTGTTAAAGGTTCTCCAAAAAAGAAAAAAGAAGTTTGCTGATTTAGCAGCAGATTTATATCCGAAAGAAACCCATGATCCCAAACCACTATGCTCCAGAAGCTGGACAGTCAGAGTAAAATCTATTACCAGTGTGATCAACTCTTATCCGGTGATTCTTCAGTTTTTGCAGTCTCTCGCAGAGAGTAACGAAGATGTTTGCAAGTAAAGCACGGGGGTTATACGACCAGTTTTCTAAAGGAGAAGTGTATCTAGGCTTGCGGATATGCCTGGGGTTGTATTCTGAGACTGAATATCCTAGTGTTGTGTTGCGAAAGAAAACAATGTCGGTAGCAGGTGCAAGCGAGGCAATAATGTTGTCTTGAAGTGTTTGAGAGGAAAAAGGAATGAAGATGGTTTTACCATCCATGGTCTGAAATGGATTCGAAGGTCGTAGAATATGAACTTATTTTCCCAACTTTTCCAAGAAGCAAAAAGACTCCAAAAAGACTTTAGCAGTCAAATCACGCTGTGACAGACTACCAGTTTGCATCCCCAGAAGAGTTGCAAGGAAAATGTTCTTCGAAGCACAAGAATGTATTACTGAAGAAATGCAAAGGAGATTTGAACAAACTGGCTACAACAAATATGCTTACCTTGAAGAGGCATTTGCTACTCAGCCAATAAAATGGAACTCTAAGGTAACATAAACTTTTCAAGAAAAATATTTCGATCTGCAACAGCGAGGACATCTGATTGAAATGCTGAAAAAGCTCTCTCCTCGCTGTACAAAAACAATGGAATATGTGCAGCTCTCAAGGGATATGCACCCTGAGACCAGATCTTTTTTTCCAGAGCTGGAAAAATTTCTTTTTTATCTTCTGGTCACGCCTGTAACATCTGCAACAGCCGAACGTTCTTTCTCAACGCTTCGAGTGCTGAAAAGCTACCTGCAAATGGCAATGACACAGAAGAGACTGAATTAATTGTGTATTCTGCATGTATATGGGAAACTCACTCATGATCTCAATATTGAAATCTCATCAGAGTTCATTAACAAAAATGAGTATAGGGTTCATATATTTGGAAAAGATAACTAACATGCTCATAGTTAATGTTTGATATATGGAAAAATGATGCATTATATATGTATCATATTCTCAGTTGTTTAAAACATTTGTTATTGTTATCTTGAAAAATTGCTTTTATGAATATGATGAGGTTGTGCTTCTTAGGTGTAATATCACTTAATTTATTTGGAATTAGAATTAAAATATTTTTTCCTCCTAGTATGAATACTGTTTTCCATAGGAAAATGTTTCCTGGTTTTTTAAATAATGATTTTATTAGTGTTGTCTGATTATTACTCCCACTTTCTTGGTTTCATGTGTATAGAAGTCTTTCATTCCTTTCTTATGTTACGTATATGTTCCACTTAGAAATATATATTGTTAAAAGCCTAAGTTTTTTCTACTAGAAAAGACTTATTTAGCCATATTTATCTATCAATAGTATTGCATTTCTTGTTGACGAATAATTAAGCTTAAAAAGAATTTCCGAAGGTGTAAAATCAGCGCTGATAATTTAATGTAATGGGCCCTAAATACTATAGAAACAATACAATTTTGAAAATGGTAGAACTAGAGTTGTGATTTCAACTCGTACAAACAAAGATCAACCAAGAACTACTTAATAATGTCGTTATTACTTATGATTTAGTTAGTCCCTTGTCAGTCACCGATTCAGCTGTTCTTAATTTTAAGCTTAATGTGTGAAAACATTACTTACAAGAATGAAAGCTGTATTTTTACATGTCAACATATTGTATGAGATGTTCTTCGAACATATAAATATCACGCTAATATCAAATGGTCGAAGAAATTTTCCGGATTGGATTGATTAGTATAGAACACACACACACACTATACACAAACACATAAAAAATGTTGACATCGGTTCGCCTGTCCGGGAGTGGTGGGTGATCTGTGTTTGTCTTGGCCCCCTCTGGGATCAAGACGTTGCTGCGCCCCTGGCTGTTTCACTGGTCCATCAGTCAAATAATAAACCACTGAGAAAACAGTGGAAAAAAAATGACTGACGAATTAGTGGGAAACATCACTGAATCAATCAGTGAAAGAAATATGACAATTTTTCTCTGGTCCATCATTTAAATTCACTGAAGTGACTGTTGTATCAGTCAGATAAGTTTGACTTATTGAAACAGTGAAATTGTCACTTATTGAGATTTAGAGTGTACGAGCTGGTTGAAGAGCTCTATTGGCAGTTTGTTCCAGTCCTCACACAGAGCAGTGCGGAACTCTGGTAATTTTCTTGGTGAAGACTGGCGGTCTGCAACTCGTCTCTCTAACATATCACCTGCATGCTGTGCAATTTTCATGTCTGGAGAACTCTCTCGACAGTCCATGTGGTGGATATTTTCACCTTAAAGAAATGCATCCACCAAGTTGGCTCGATGCGTTCGTGCATTGCCGTCCATGAAAACGAAGTCCGGGCCGACTGCGCCCCCTGAAAAGTCGCCCATTATGTTGGAGTATCTCGTCTCTCAACATCTGGGCAGTAACGGCACCTCAATTGAAGACAAGCAGCTATACATGTCTATCGAACATGATGACTGCCCACACCATCATTCAACCACCACCAAACTGATCCCTTTTCCACGATGTTCCTGAGGTTTAATCTTGTTCCAGTTCCTACCCAGAGAAATGCACGCCGGGAGTCGTTTTGCTTTCTGAATCTGGACTCACCTGCGAAAAGTACTTTCCTACATTCATTGAGGGTCCAATCTGTAAACGGGCTCTGCTGCGCATTGATTTAAACGGGACACGCACTACTGAATGTCTGGTATAGAGATCACCTGTCCTGTGTCTCTGGTACACATTTTCCGAAAATCCCTAACTCCAGAGGTAGCTGCAAGCTCTTCGTCGTGCAGTTAAGGTCATATATCGGTCTTGTTGCGGAATTGTTACTCTTAGACGACCTTGTACTGGTCTAGGATGAACATTACCTGCGACTCGGAACTTTCGCCAAACGGAACCGAAAATTATACTTCCAGGCAACGTCTCCCTGTGTTATGCCTGAAGACTTATCAGGGGAAGGCTTGCAAACTAACTCATGATCTAATTTATACTAACACCTACACTTTACCTAGGATTAAAACCCAGAAACTCCCGCACAGCAGACCGGCGGTGGATCAACCGACTGTGTTATGCTAGGTTGGCCCAGGTCTGGTGATTCGCCAACTGACATCTTTGTGTAATATTCTCATCACTGTACAGTACGCACTTTACCACAATATTGCCCTCCGATCACAATGAGAACACAATACAGAACGAGATACTCTTAGTCTGAAATAGTACTGTCTCGTTCACCTTCCGTTCATGAGCTTATTTGGCGTCGACAGTTGACAGTACTCTTGCTTGTGTACGTGAGATGAGTTAAATTATTTGATAAATATTTACGGTGTTTGGGAAACTGTCCCCATTCCATTTATCTAATCTTCTTATTACGCTTAATTTTTGAAACCTAGTGTAATTATATCAGAAGGTCTAGTTAACTGATTTCGAAAGTTCTTCTTCAAGGAACTTTCGAATAGATTTTAAGAGCCACTCATTGGGAGGTCACTTCAATATATTAAAAGTAACTGATGGGACATTTCTGATGTCTTTACCATCTCGGCATGTTACTTCTTTGCTCTCGTAGAAACTGTAGAACTGATAAAACTTTCTTAAGACTGTTCACGATAAAATGAACACTTGCAACGCCCTTACCCCCAAGGACGCAGCAATATGGAACAGAAGGTGCCAAAGTCAAAACTCCCTAAGGAGAAACAAACCCTCGTAAAGCAGAGCAAAATTTGAGACCATTTTTGAATAAACACTTATACTTAAAACAAATGGTAAGATCTTATTACCAGTTAAATTCATGAGTGGTTTCAAATTTTTATTTTTGTTTCCTTTCTTTTCTTTTCATTAAAGGTGCAATTAACATCTCTTGGACATATTTTCATGTTTCATACAAATATTCATAAGCACCGAGGTGCGGACATTTGAAAATATTAAATTTTATAGTCACAAGGCCTACAATAGAGTATGGACTTCAATAGTTTGTTTTAGAATTTGAGAATTTCAACCTATATATATATATATATATATATATATATATATATATAATATATATATATATATATATATATATATACACATATATCAAATGGACGTATCAGTCTCCATGCTATAACAACTTAGAGAAAAAGAATTTAAAGTAAATATCAATATAGACTACCCCCCAAATCATGGTGATTCTCTATCCCTACAGCAGTTCACAAAAATATTGTCAAATTGTTATATTTATGAATAAATTTAGATTATACTGCTGACCTAGAACAAAGTTCCAGCAAAATTAAAGGCGGCAACTACTTTCTTTACTGTAAATTTGTATATATTATCTATAATTTTCTCATTTTCACACAGATCAGAGAGTACATACTATATTTTATTATTCTTATATGTCACCAATATTTAGCAATGTCCAAAAATTACAAAAAAAATCTGGTAACAAAATTAAATTTTGTTTGATTGTACAGAAACACCTATTTAGGTGGACAAGTTTCAATTGAATGATTTTTCCAACAGTTTTAATAAATAACTCATTGCTTATACAATGATTATGAGGCCAACCAAACACGACGCCTCCAAAAGTTTATTGGTACAATCTAGCAATAAATACCATTCTTTTCATTTTGTTATCAAGTTTTAGCTGGCTTAAAATTTCCTAAAATACCATGTAAAAATTTTGGGAATACACACACATTTACCATTTTTAAAAACGTGGTGCTTGGCTATCAAACTCGTTAAGTAAGATAGCAAATATTAAAATTTCCTGCCAATTAATTTCCTTGTTGTGCTAACATTCTGAATTACAGTAAATTATCAAAGTTCTCTCGCCATATTGTAGCCTATCTCCTGCCCAGAACACCAAGTGTGCCTGCTACAAGTGCCATATGCGCTATACTGTAAGTTAGTTAATTATTCATTACATAACTGGTGGCATGGTGACTCCTTCTGGGGCAGTGGCAGAACCCGACCCCTAGCCAGAGGTGCCCCAACTATTTAAACAATCCACTAAGCATTAGCCCCGGGAGGGGATAGTCAAATTAACAGCCAATAGAATTAGACATAACCAAATAGGGAAAAAGTTCGTTAAACAGGCATTACTCGTTATAGGGGTTAATGTAATGGCATCCAATGGCCTTCGTTTGACCACACACATTACCAAATATGTGCTGCCCACGTGCTCACTTGTCACAAAACTCCCGGCGTGCAAACAGACAGCAGTAAGTGATGCCACAGCCGCGGGAAACGTCACGCACCCGCCGATTGGCCGGTTGGACGTGATGTCAGCCTCCTAGTTCCTCGGAGCGCCGCACGTATGAGCGCGCCAGCGACCAAGTTACCGGGCGCCCACCATACATGATGGGACAGAGCAGGTGGAAAGTCGCTATGCCGGACTGCTGCGGGAATCGAGGCCAGTGGTGACGCAGTCGAATTGGTGCAGCCCACCCCGGGCTGCGTCGTCACAAGGTACAGATAGTTGGCATGTGGGCAAACCCACATCTTCTTTGCCAAATTCGGGTAGGTAGAAAGTTGAAATTTTTGCCGTAATGAAAATA
Source organism: Dryococelus australis (assembly GCA_029891345.1). Classification (NCBI taxonomy): domain Eukaryota; kingdom Metazoa; phylum Arthropoda; class Insecta; order Phasmatodea; family Phasmatidae; genus Dryococelus; species Dryococelus australis. The sequence goes on from CM057006.1 coordinate 32,510,614, forward strand.
TTTGTTTTAAGTAAACTCCGTGCTCAAAAACAAGTCAAAATTTTGGGTGAGGCGTCACACACTTTTGAAATTAGTCTTAGAAAAACGTCACTGCTCATATCTGTTTAGACTTTAATGGTTGCTCTGAGTGACATGTGCCCAGTAATATAGTTGGTAACGATTGATGGAAAGTAGTTCCATATCTTAACGTCAAAAAAAAAAAGAGTTAGGTAACCAATTTGTGATAATTTTAGTCCTTCGTTCGTTCGTTTTTTTTTATGCATTGAAGTGTAAAAATTAGCATATTCTTAAAATATTTACTTTTATAATAATTTCACAGTTCTACTTTACCGGCGCATGAACAAGAGGTCCATGGCTATGTTAATTTTACATAGCGTGGAAGAATATACAACGTGAATACAAGGAAATCTTAAGCAGGGCTTTCGAAAGTGCTCATTTTGCCGTGAACAGCCAACAAGGGACGTTTAAAGAATAAAACCGACATCATTCGACTGCACGATGTTTACAAAAAAAAATAAGTTGAAAAAACACAAAACGTCTCATTTTATATAGTGATTCCAAAGGTGGAAAAGTCTCTGAAGCTAGAGTTAAAATGCGATCTGATTGCAAATATTAGGGGAAAATTTGATATGCATAACATGTAACCGATCGAATTGTGCCACCACTACAATACCTGTTGTCACATCGTTCCACTGGAATAACTGGGGGGGGTTCATCTTCAGTTGGTGTTGACATCTGTAATGCAGATGCATGATTGGTTTTGAAAAATTAATTGTTAGTGAGCATGTCAATATAAAATTAATTAATGTCAGGGTATACCCTGACAAAAAGGAACTGGCACTAAATAGAGCAATACTGTTAAAAAAAATTTAGTGCACTCGCGGAAATGTCTACGGAACGTCTTGGTGTTTTTCACAGCTCCAGGTTTCAGGAACGAGCAGTTCCGATGCTACACGAAGGGTTTTTTTTTTTTTTTTTCGCCACTAGTATAATTCATTCACGGTTGCTTCACACTTTTGTGAAGCCCTGCTGTAGTATTTCTTCCAGGATATTCCTCCGTTTCGTGGAAACTGAGCTTAAGTCTAGAAAATTAGACCATAGGACAGAGCACAGAAATCGTGCGCGCCCAGTTGTAGTAATATTTCGTACGAGAAGTATTTCTTACTAGGCGCTACCAACACGCATGGTTTCTCACTATTGTTATTCATATTTATTATAAACTAAACAGGCCTAATAAAACTTATAAATATAATACGCTTATAGCTTCAACCCACGGAGAAATGTGATACTTTAACGTTAAAGAGGTATAACACGCTTGTGATACAGGGCATATTTAGGAACTAACTAAACAAGTCATGCATGGGGTAACTTTTCAAAGGTGTGATTTAAAAAGAGTAGAGTAACCGCGAATAGACTATAGCAGAAAATTATTATGGCTGCGGCAATTAGTATACCAACACTATTTAGACCTACGTCTTCGAACACCAAGAAGTAGCACCAGGCACCTCTACCAGTTCGAACACCTCAAAACACTTGGAAAAAAAAAAAAAAAAAAAAGAGTTACATTTCTAGAAACGGTATATTTATGCTGAATACTGGTGAAGGCTGTTCAAGATAAAGTGAGCACTTTTGAAATCAACCTTTAAAAAAAAAAAGTCACTGCTCCTACCTGCACATATTTTAACGGGCGTACTGAGTGCCATGCGCCCAGTAAAGTTGGTAACGATGGAGGGAAAGTAGTTCCGTATCTTAACGTCGAATAAAAAAAGGTTAAGTACACTTGAATGGTTTCTTTCACTCTCTGTATTTTTTAATGCACCTGAGTGTAAGAATGAGCAAGTTTGTAAAATACTCATTTTTCTAATAATTTCACAGTTTTACTTGATCGACGCGTGGCAAAAAGTGACGGGGCCATGACGGCGTTAATTTCACATAAGACGGAATAATACACAACGTGCATACAAGTAGATCTTAAGCACGGCTTTCAAAAGTGCTCATTCTACCGTGAACAGCGTTCACAAGAATGTTGAAGGCGGAACGTACCAGCTACACGCGCTTTAATACTTTTGATTCAAATTATTCAAATCGTGGTCCAAAATAAAACATGCCAATAAAAAAAACATGCTGTACATAGTGAAACTCTCACGTAACAAATATCGAAAAATGTTACTTGTGATATCTTTTTATAAACGTCAGGTGCGGGAAAATTAACTAGCAAATCTGCGGGGATGTGCCGCGAACTTGCGGAAATCTGAACGAAATTCCCGGGAATGACGTTATCGAAAAAAGTGACGTGCCTGTAATTTTTCCGGAGAGTGGTGACTCAAATTTTTTACCAGGCGATTTACAGCGAAAGCACCTTACCGTACGGACACACATGTCTCGTTCCAGCCAGTCGCAAGAATGAGGTCGGAATGGAGCAGAGGTGTTATGATGATGGGGGGGTAAGAAACTGTAGTGCGTCGATAAAAAGATCTCGCACTACGGTTTCCCCTGTACTGCGAATGCAATGGAAAGCTTTTCCTCTTATTTTATTTCTTCATTGAAGTTGTTTTCGGAGTATTATAGGAATTTCCTCCCCCCCCCCACCCCCCCCCCCCCCCGCTTGCGATAGTGAAAGTTGAAAAACAAGCCTTAATATGTAAATATTTATTGAAATTTTTACAAGAAAACTTTTTGTTGCCCTACAAAAAAAAACGTTCTGGCAACAACGGGTTTTCAAGGAATTTACTGTAAAAGTGCAAAAAAAATTTTACGATGTAAATGCTTGTTCGAGTCTTGATCACGACAAGGTGGTAATTTCGTCATAAATGTAAGTAGATTTTTTTTTTTCATTTTGAGCTTATTTATTTATTACAGTTGTTCTCCGGAACACAAAAAAAATATTATTATATTTTCATACATCAATAATATAAGTTGAGATACAAAACTTTAAACTCATAATGTTACAACTACTTGTATTACACCTTCACAAGAAAACATAGTGTTGTCCTACAAAATATATTTTCGACATAAGTGTTTCCAAGGAATTTTCTTGTAAAAGTATGAAAAACATTTTCTGTGTTTTTTTTGTAAATTCAAATCTAGGGATATCAAAACAAATTATTTTACCGTCTCTGAGATGTCAAGTGATGCATGAAGGATTCTTATGGGCTGTTCACATTCAATAGAGCACTTTTGAAGTCAACCTTTGAAACACGTCACTGCCATTAACTGCATATATAGGCTGTTCACGGTAAAATGAGCACTTTTAAAACACAGCTGAGATCTACTTGTACACACGTTATGTATCCCTCCGCGTTATGCAAAATTAACATTGCATGGGCCTCATTTCTTTATCCATGCATCAGTAAAATGAAACGGTGAAATTATTGGAATAGTAAATACTTTACAAACCTGCTAATTTTTGCAATTCGATGAAATGAAAAAAATAAAGATATATAAAAAAGCGAAGGGAAAAAAATTAGTTATCACAAATGGTTACCTAACCTTTTTTTTTCGAATTGAAGATATGGAACAACTTTCCATCCAGCGTTACCAATTTTACTGGGCGAATGTTACTCAGTGCACCCATTAAAATATATGCATGTAAGGGCAGTGACATTTTCTAAGTTTCATTTCCACAGTGCTCACTTTATCGTGAACAGCCTTTACTGGAAAAGGCACACCGACTGGCACGGGCCCAATAAAGTTGGCGGGTGCCACGGTGGTGAAGTGGTTAGACTACTCGCCCCCTATACCTAGACTAACCCGGTTCGATTCCCGGCGGAGTCGCTCCTGGATTTTCGCAAGTGGGAGTCGTGGCGGACAATACCGCTAGCCCGCGAGATTTTCTCGGAGATCTCCCGCTTCCCCTGTCGTTTCATTCCGACGCCGCTCCATACTCATTTCACTTCACCCTCATCGGCTCTCGAGACCACGATGTTGAGAGCCACAAAACTCTCTCCACAACACTCCCCCAGTAAAGTTGTCAACGACCTAGGGTAATTATTTGCATGTCTCAATGTTGAATTGAAAGGTTACACTGCGAAAAAGGTTTTGTTGAATCAAACAAGATTTGTTTGGTGCAACCAAAGTATTGGTTTGTATTGGGGCAATGACATGTTATGTTGCCGAAACCAAATTATTTTGTTGTTCTCATTTGGCTGCCCCAAACTGTAAGATTTGTTTGGCTACGCGTACAATAAACAGTATCGAACCTAGACACCTGCGTCCGAGCGCTACGCCTTAGTAATCTCAGCTAATGTGACAACTGACGACGGGGGAAAGCTTTTGAATATATCATCTGCAAATATTGGCCAACATGGGAAAACAAATATTTCAAGTTTTACAGCTTTACTTGTCAGTTTCTTGTTGCATTGTTTTATTAATGTGTTTATACAATTGTGACGCATCGATAGATGCACTAACAAACACGGTTACTATCCTAATTGTCACAAAAAAATAAAAACCAAGTCTCGAGCTGTATTTTCGTACGAAGGCAGCCAAATGAGAGGCCACACAAATATATACAGTTGATTCAACAAAATATTTAGTCGGGAGTCTAATTTGTGTTCGCCCAACACAGAGATTTTGTTTATTCGAACATGTATTCTATTAGATGTTCAAAAGTAATTTTGTTGATTTAAAAATTTTGTTTGCTCAACAATATATTTTGTTAGGGAAACTAAATATATATTTTGCCCTATACAAATTAATATTTTGTTCTATTTTCTCTCAGTGTAAGGTAAACGTCTTCAAATACTGAAATAATTTATTTTGCTTTCTGTCTTTTTAATGCACATAAATGTAAGAATTAACACGTTTGTGAAATATTGTCTTTTTAAATAATTTTGTAGATTCAATCGACCAACGCACGAATAAAGTGATCTGACCTATGACAATGATAATTTAACATTAAGTATGGTGGAAGAATACACATCGTGCAGGACATTCAAAAGTGCACAGTTTATCGTGAACAGCATATATTTACATTATCTATGGGATGAATACTATTAAAGCTGTTCACGGTAAAGTGAGCACTTTTGAAATGAACCTTGGAAAAAAGTCACTGTCCCTGCCTGCGTATATTTCAATGGGCACACCGAGTGACATTCGCCCAGTAAAGTTGGTAACGCTGGATGGAAAGCAGTGCTCCAATATCTTAATGTCGAACAAAAAGCGTTAGTGGCTGTTTGCGATCACTCAGGTATCTATTTGCGATCACTCAAATTATCTCTTCCGCTTTCTGGTTATTCTTTATGTATCAAAGTGTAAAAATTATCAGATTTTTTTAAAAATATTTGCCTTCCTAATAATTTCATAGATTTACTTAACCGACGCGACGTATGAATGAAGTAAGGATGCCCATGGCAATGTTAATTTTACACAAGGCGGAAGAATATACAACGTGTATATAAGTAGATTGTAAGCAGGGCTTTCAGAAGTGCTCATTTCACCGTGAACAGCACTTTAGTTACAGATTTATAAAAACGTGTACGCGTGGAACCTCATTTACAAGCAGGCACGCTACCTCAATTGGCCTTCCAAGATCTATGTACTGGTAGTCACGTCTATGATATTAAACAGCGTCTAGTTTACGGCGATGCTAATAAAAACTCCCCACATTTCCCAACACACATCTTGCCTGGCCTACTAGTATTTCAAGGCTGTCCCACACCGTTTATTTCCTTGTAATTTGTCCATAACGCTGTGGGCATAATGCTCAAAAAATATTAGTCTTTCATTTTTTTTTTTCCCCACGAGTTAAATTCAAGATTTTTTTCTTTGTTCAACCTTCCTTTAAAAGCCCGCGTACTTTTGTATCGAGCAAACAATTTCCTACCCGAGTTATTGTTTCACATATGACACTTTACTCGAGGAAAAAGTGTTTCGAATTAAAATAAAGTAACATTAAAGGTTTTACTTTTTACATCAGTGTGTCTCTTTTCCACACAGCCTTCTAGCTTAAAAGAGGGGATGTCAGCCCGATCAAATCGAGAAGGTCCTTACATTGCAGGTTCACTCAAAATTGTGTGTCCTGGAGTTACAATTACCTTACACCGTTTCCTCGATTGATGAACTCTTTTATACTGGACCACCTCAATCACTACTAACGTTCTCGCTTCCCAGGAAAATCATTTCCTTCATCACGCACTTCCTGTCTTCTCTCCTACGCACAATGCGCACAACTATCTATTTCTCACCTTCATCCATTCTCTTACCTTCCTTCTGAGAGTTTACCGCTGCAGACAGGCACAGCTTCTGTGTATCCTTCCGCCTCGTGGGGGGAAAAAGAAACACTTTCAAAATAACTATTACGCGTGCGTTGAAGAAGTGAAGCGAGGTATATTTTTTTAAAGTCCTATTGAGCCAAATATTACGCTAATATTAATATAATAAAATGGAACCAGAAATGAATCATCATGTTAACCTCGGAGGAGAAATATCAAGGACCTCCACCTTCAGTCTTGCTTTCATTTCAAGATATTTTACACAAGGCTGTTATTTTATTGTTTTCATTATTTATTAACCTAATGTTGAAATTTCTTCAAACATTTTGTATCAAGATATTTGATATTATATGAAGGGCACTGCACACAGTTATCGTAGAATATATGTTATTTTTATAAATATCTACTAATAAATTGCCTATGGTGAACTTAAAATTAAGAAAATCTACACCACTTGGTAGAGCAGTTCTTTGTGAAGTGCGAAATTGCTAGATAGATTGGCATACTTTAGGTTACTGAAGAATTATTTCAATAAACAAGGACAGATACACGCTTAATCAGTGTCAGGTTAAAGTATGTGGAAAACAGTTTCTCCTTTTCTCATAAGCTGATGGAAATGATTTTCAAACTAATGCATACCTCCACATGAATGTACATTTCAGGTGTAAATTTAAATATATTAAAGACAAGCGTTTGACGGTTTTAAACCTTGATTCCCTCTGGCCGTCTCTGACTACTTTCTTTCTGGGGGAAAATAACATCTCTCCCAATCCCTTCCGGACGATAGCTTTTCCTCCACCCTCTACTGGATTATAGTCCTTCCCCCTTCCATTCCGGACAATAACCCCACCCCCTCCACTTTCGGATAATAGCCCCTCTCCACAAATTCCGGACAATAGCTCTTGCCCCTCCACCTCCTGAAAATAACCCCCCCCCCCCCCATCATGACGACACTTCCGGACGATAGCCCCTCCCACAATTCTGGGCCACAGACCTTCCTCCTTCCACTTTCGGGCAATATCCTCTTCCCCCTCCCCATCTGGGAAATAAACCCTTCCCCCTCCACTTACGGACGAAAGATCCTTTCCTTCACCCTACCGTAAAATAGCCTTCTTAGAAATGTTCAAGGTCACAAAATTACTCGCTCGTTTCTGTTGTATAGGCTCTTTACTGTAAAGTGAGCACTTTTGAGACCCTAGTTACTTTTTTGCTATCAACCATTTTTTTTTTCTTCCCACACATTTTAAAATACACATTGCCGTGTAAGGAATAAACATAATGTATATATTTCACCGAACTTGAAAGTTGATATCTAAGACTACAATAATGTATATTTATCAACTATTATTCCAAATTAGAGGGCTTCAAAAAGTGCTCACTTTACCGTGAATAACCTATACTTAGGGGCAGGTGTTTTTCGCCAAAATATTTATGCTCGTGCTAGGCTTCAATATCCTACGTCCACAACTACAACTTCCTTTGGTCATTGGCCACGTGTCTACGTGAGAAGACATGTTCTTATTCAACTGGACCAATCAGAATAAAGTATACTCCGATACTGAGCGTCCACGATTCGCGGGCAGACACTTGAGGCACGCGAAATTTCAAATCATCCAACCTCGGAAGCGCATATGAACTAAAGTGCTTTGGAGTACAACAGGTCTTGAAACACTTTCGCGGGAAACACCTGTCTCTTCCTATACTAAACGAGACTCGCTCATTTACATGAGCCTAACTCGTGCGCAACGCCACCGAACATCCGAGACTCGTGGTTGTCCACGGCCCACTGTCACGAGTGGACTCTTGTATGTTGGTCGAACCCGTTCGTTCGCCCAGACGACCATTCGCGAAACAACGTTCCAGAAACACAAAGAGCATTATTTATATAAGCTGTTCACTGTAAAATGAGCACTTTTGAAAGCCCTGCTTAAGATATACTTGTATGCACATTGTGTATTCTCCCGCCTTACGCGAAATTAACATGGCCACGGGGCCTCAGCACTTTATTCATGAGTCAATCAAGTGAAACTGTACAATTATTAGGAAAGTAAATATAAAAAAAAAAAATCTGCTAATTTTTGCACTTCTCTGGATTTAAAAAGCAGAAAGGAAAAGAAATAGTTTAAGTTATCACAAATGGTTACCTAACACTTTTAATTCGACGTTAAAATATGGAACTTCCTTTCATCCATCATTGCCAACTTTACTGGGCGCATGTTACTCAGTGCTCGTTTTAAAATATTTGTAGGGAGCGGCAGTGACTTTTCTATAAGGTTGATTTCAAAAGTGCTCACTTATCGTTAATAGGATTTAGTCGTTTTTAGTCCAGACTAATGAAAGATCATCCTCCCACCAAATATTTTAGTATTCAGAGAGCCTTATTATTGCTAGTCCGGGGAACCCCTACCTGTTGTACGGACATGGGGTACGACTATCGACGTATTAAAGTCAAAAAGAATCGTGGTCAACTTAAAATAAGACAAGTTGGTTAATACTGCATGCGAGTGAAAGTTTACGAAACACAAAAAAAAAAAATATATATACGTGTAAGGCCGATTCTGTCAATTTGTTGAAGCAAAAATCTGCCGATTTATTGGATGAGATGTCCTGTGAATAAGATTTCAAAATAAATCTAATCATAATACATTAGTGTTAAGCTACGACATTGCCTTTCGAACTTCTGTTTCAGTGAAATGCGTTCTCTAAAAACATATTCTTAAAGGCTGTTCACGATAAAGTGAGCACTTTTGAAATCAACCTTAGAATAAAAAGTCACTACTCCTACCTGCATACATTTTAACGGGCGCACCGAGTGACGTGCACCCAGTAAAGTTGGTAACGATGTATGGGAAGTAGTTCAATAACTTAACGTCGAATAAAACGTTTCAGTCAACCATTTCTGATAACTACAGTTATTTCTTTCGCTCAGTTTTTTAATTGCATAAAGTGTAAAAAATACCAGATTTGTAACATATTTAATTTTATATAATTCTACATTTTTAACTGGCTGAAGTATGAACAAAGTGATGAGATCCATGGAAAGGTTAATTTTACATAGGGCGGAAGAATACACAACGTGCAATACAAGTAGATCTTAAGCAGGGCTTTCAAAAGTGCTCATTTTACCGTGAACCACCTATACCAGATATAAATTTTTATACAAGTCCTATTTTCCCTACTTGTACAGTAAAGTATTATACTGAGTTAAGTGTAACGGCAGCTCAGTGAAGGCTCTGCCCTCGCAGCTGAGTGGCAGAAAAACCGACTTGTAGTCGGAGGGTAGGGAGTTCGCGGCAGATTTCCTGTTCGCATGTCGCGCACATTGTTATGGCAAACGAAGTATTGCCTGGTGCCAACTTTGACACGAGCGACAGGGTGCCACTCCAGCAACGTCGGGAGGATGTGAATTTCGGAAGGGGGGGGGGGGGGGGGGGGTGGCCAGACTAAATAAACGGGGTCGCCAGAGTGTCGGCCATCATCTTCCTAATTACTCCTATTTTTAATGCCTGGAAACTAATACTTTTTTTATGCTTCCAGCGATATGACTGGCATCTGTGGGCGGGTGGCGCAGTTCTGTCCCCCGCCTCCAGCGCTGTGCTACTGCGGCACGACCCTGGATACATTCCAGCAGCGGCTCGACACATTTCATATCACCATAATACCACTCATTAACCACAAAAAGTATATCCTCGCGAACTAACAAACACCCTACTTTCTCCAGCCCTAATCCAATAAAGGAAGTACATTTATCCTCCGCGACTTGTGCGTAGTTTTCCCCAGGCCCTCTCAGCTATGCCTGGTTTTCTGTGCCCTTATCTAGACCCTTCCTCTTTCGGGGTGCGTCCATAGCTACAATTGTGGCCATGGCACGAGATAGCCCTGCTCAGCCGCGATGCATGCTTCCATTGCATAAATTAAACCCGACCTAAGGCGTGTAGGGCTTGCCCTAAGACGCATCCCATTCTCCAACCGACTTAGCTACTAACAAGCATGCCGGAGGGCACACAGAACTGTGAAGGTGCTCACGCTGGCGTAGCGGGATTTGGGGGCTCCCCAGAAAAAAAAGTCGGCCATCTTTACTTTTCTTCCTACTCCGGGTCATCGACGGCGCAGAGTGCTGCCGCCGCTGACCTGCCTTCGTGCTCCGGTGCTGAGGGATGACAGCTCCAGAGATGAGTCCAGTTTGGATAGCAGCGGGTAACGAGGGTATTGCCTAGATTGCTTCAGTAGCAGTTTTATTGCGGAGTGTTTGCTATTGGGATTTAATAACGGTTTAATGAATTTATTGTAAGTTAGAGTTTAAAATAAATATATTTTTATATGATAACAGAGAGAGTTATTTATCAAGAGTATACCTGGTTATCTGAGTTATTATTTAAAAGTGTTATAAAGTCAGGACCATAAGTCCAACTGAGATGAAGTGATCGAGTAATCTGTTGCTACGTCCCTAGCCTATTCCCTTAGAGACACTTGTGTAGGGAAGGGTATTAGAACAACATGTGTAATGTGAATTTGTCATCACGTCGGGCTACTTAACTTGAGCTCATCACATGGAAAACTACATACACACATACAATCTCAAACGTCACTCACGCTTTGCCCAACGGAAAATGTATCGCTCAATAAAGTCGACTTTTATATTTTAAAAAATGGTAACATCGTGGATTGATTTGTGCAAGGTGCTGCGGAACGATCGAGTAACTCCAGCGACATAGTCGGCAGGGTTCGATATTGTTAAATAGTAGCCAACCGACACAGCTAGAACGCGCTATATAGGAAAGCGCGAAGCTTGGCACGGGGCCAGTCGCCTGTGGGTCGCAAGCGTCGTCGTCACGATACGCCGTAAGGGCCTGCCGCTAGAAGCGCCACACACGAGAGAGGGGTGTGCCGAGATCGCCGCTGCCGACACTGGATTGGACGCAGCCTTCGGCGTCTTGACGAATAAGGTGAAAAGGTTCCGAGAATTATACTCTAATTGAGAAGTAGAGTAAACGGCTAACTTATTACAGATTTGTAATTAAGAGGCATATCTCCCCCGCTTGCCTATCAGTTTATTGTAAGAAGAGTGTATTCAGGTGTATTCGAATTAATATTATATAAAGGTCATTTAATTAGAAGCCTGACTTATATAACCTTGCCCCATCTTAATAAGGTGACTATGAGTAACAGCGAGCTAGCAGCGAGCTAGCAGCGAGCTCGTAATACATATAATATTAGGCAGATGCGAGGTTGCATTTATAACATTATAATATTAGGCAGATGCGAGGTTGCATGCATTTATAACATTATAATATTAGGCAGATGCGAGGTTGCATTTATAACATTATAAAAGAATTTGAAGGCAAAATCGTTACAAAGAGTGCAAGTCTGAATCTCGCCTGAGAAAAAAAAATTTTCTAACTGTTTTATAGTGCATTTTTGTACTGTATGTAGCACTGCAATGAAAATTTATCATCATTATCGAGGCAGTATTGGCGTAAACGATTAAACCAGTCCATGCTACCAGTGCATAGGGGTGGGCTACGAATAATTAATAAAAAAATAGAAATGGAAAAATAAGAGTATATTATTTTTTTAGCTATCCATCCTGCGGCATTACAATGTAGGTACAAGAGTCAGATGTATAAAATTTTTTAAAGAATTATTTTTTCATTTACGGAAACAAATACTAAAGGAAATTATTTCTTTCGTTAACACGTACTTTTCATCGAGAGAAATAGTCATTTTAAAAATTTAGAGCGAACAAGTGAAATTTGAGCCTGCAGTTCACATTTACAACGCAAGAACCTTATTCACTGCTCCACGCAGTAATGGGTTCTTTTGGCTTACCAAATTAAAATATTGTTGATCATTAATTCATAGATGAAATATTGAGCGAAGATATTTGGGCGGCTCTCAACAGCGAGGTCTTGAGAGACATATGAAATATTGAACAAGTTGTATTTTACAGGAAATTTGGTCATTAGGTAACCGAACAATCTCTATTTGAAATAACTGAAGCTACTTTTGATGTATGTGTAGTCTCAAATGTGACTTTCCTTTCGTAGTAAAGCTTTCATTTGAGACGAGAATCTGCAAATGCGCATGCACTGTACAACAGTAAACAGTGTATTTCAATGATCCCTCAACTAACGTTAGTCCCACTCTAGTCGGGGTTTATGAATACGATATAGCTAGTTCCCGCTTAGTCCAGACTAACCTCAGACCAACTCCGAGGAAGATGATCTGTGGATCATCCTTGGATTAAGATATGACTATGAATGAGGCACAAAAGGACTTACAGGTCTCGTACACCCCTCCTTATGGGTCATTTAAATACGACTTTGTTAGGTGACAACAGTAAACGTACACATAGTTAATAAGTGAAATGCCATTTCCTACATACATATATATTTATCCTTTGAGGCAGATGGAACTATCGAACCATGCCAATATTTATATATCACAAAGGCAGCACTGTTACATTTGTAGTTTCTTAGTGCCGGTTACATTGGAAGGTGTATATCTCACAACACGTGTATAATGGCATGGATGAAAATTAAAATCCTCCACCCGCTCAGGCAATATGCGGCACCGTCTGTTGGTGACGATATGTCCAGAGTTGCAAAAAAACACGTTCGCTTGATGCACTAGTGGCAGGTATGGGAATAACTCTGCTTGCCAGCTGAGTGAGGTGGGGAAATGTACTCTCTCATTCTTGCCACCTCGTCAAAAGGTTGTCATCATTTCCAACATTGATCTTCTCGAGAAGCGTATCGACCCCAGCATCTGCCGCTCGGTAAACATACTTCTTCGTTTAGGTGGTGAAGATAGCGCGTCAAGGACCTCTGGTCCTCCTTGGTTGCCGCCTGCCGAGATATATCGGCGCATAAGCTGCGTAAGGTGCTGTAGTTTTGAGTTCTGTCGTCTTCAGGAATCACCCATACGTGTCGGAAAAAAAGGCCACAAGAACGTTGTAGCGAGATGTAATGAATGTACCTCCCGCTTCAAACACAAATTCAGTTGTCCTCTGTTTTTTTCAGTGCTTTGATTTCCTGAAAATAAAATAGTTATTTTATCGTAAGAACAGGCATTATTTGTACATGCATACTAAATACAGCTTAACCTCTTCAGACCCAGTTTAATTTTACAATTTCGCGTGTTGCAAACAAGCACTTTTACGATGCATGCTGTAATTAAGTCGACACAGCACTCTATTCGTTGCCACAGCCAATGAGCTGTAGGCAATATGTTCGGCTACAGTTACATGAACAAATTATTATCTAGACCAGTAAAACAGTTTGCGAATCATTTACCCACAGGTAAGATCATTGGTAATTCAGTTTCGCAGTGTACAGTTCAGACCAAAAATTGCCTACATGTGCGTGATGTACACAATTGTGAACTCTCGGCGTGAATGGGTTAAATAAACACGGATCCAACAACACTAGCATGCCGTGTGAGATCGATCCTTAAGGTGAAAATATATCGTCCCTCCTGCTGCGTAACAAATACACACTTATGTCTTACTTCAATGTCACTGGCAAGTGGTGTGAAAAGGGATTTAAATTTGTCTAACCACATCAACACCTGCTGAAGGGTTGGCTCCTTTGCCGTTTCCAGGGCGTCTGTAGCTTCTTTGAACAACCCGGGGAAGGACGGCAACTCAGAAGCCACGCCGTCACCATAATCTTCAAGTCTGTCTGAAGCATCCACATCACACATAATCTGACAGCCTGTCGGCAAGTGAACTGACTCAAGTATTACGCAATTGGTGATCCATCGTGTTTCCACGTTTTGAAGAACAGTCCGGGCTAACTTGTTCACGCGTCCAGGTCTTTTGAGACGCGCGACAATTTCCTCGGCTGCATTTGTTAGCTGACAATAAGGAATGGATGCAATCTTGCTGCGACTAGTCATCCAGCGTGTGCCGCAAGACTGTGTTGATGCAGTGAGCTGCAGACGGTGTAACACTTCAATATTTATAACTTTATAATGATTATTCTATATATTTAAATTTTATTTAAATGTCAAACTGTAATGTTGTGTATAAGATGTTTTACGTATGTTCGATGTGAGATGTGCATAATTATCTATTTTGTCAGTTGTGTTGTTTATACTATGCAAGTTTAATGATTATCTGTGGTTTCTTTGCATGAATATTGATCTATGTAACTAGCACTACTTTTGTTTCTCAAAATAATCAGTCCACACCAGCCGGCCTATAATAATTGATTGATTTTCGAACAATAGTGTTTTAGAACAAAACTTATTCATTCTAAATTGGAATCAGCTAGGGACCAGCACGGTAAAGAAGACTGTCCCGAGTAGGTAAGTTAATTTCTGAATTTAATTGGTAAAATACTGGTATTTACGACGGTGATCAATATTACTTCATGCACGTATTGAAATGCTGAGCCTTTGTATTTAAATGGAGCAGCACGTCTTCATAGGCTATATGATAAACCAAGACGGAAGGACGATCGGGTAAAGGAGGACTTCTGGTATCCAACTTCGAACCAGACGCCGCGGTGTCTTGTACTCGGAGAGCCGTATCTGCAAGGAGAGGACCACTGGCTGCGAATCCAGGCGAGTTCCGGCTCTATGTCCCCTTCCGTTTGTTCCGGCTCGCAGAGGACGAGCTCGTTGAGGACCACCAGAGGATGTGCCGCCAAGGAGGAGCGGGAAAGCTGTTCCTGGGTTCTGCACCCTTGAAGGATGACTCCACGACATCGGCAGAGTTGCGGTGATTTTCCGCTATCTGCACAGCTAAGTTGCACTTTTCCCCAGGCAAATGTGAAACCTATTTCAGACACCAGCACTTGTAAATTCATTTATTGGCCTTTTTTTGTGTGTGCAACGTGCAGGCTGGTGTTGTCTGTATTTTGAGAACTAAAATAGTATAATGCTTCAAAATTAACAATTATTCAAACATAGCATATAATTTTGATTGGTTTAGTTCTTTTTGGTTCTTGTTAAATTTTCTTAATAGCATTAAAACCAAGGTAATTTTATTTGTTTCTTTGATTTTCTCTACTTAAGAATTATCTGATGGTTTACTAGAATTAATGGCCCAGTCGCTATAAACTACAGCGATAATCCGATTCTAGGTAGCATAGAATTTAGCCGAGGCGAACCTCTAACCTAACATGTTAGAAGCTCATATATATGCAACTATAGTTTATCATTACACTACATACTTATATATTTTATTACATGTTGCAGAAATAATACGTTATAACCAATGCGAATGACCATAATATTGTAGCACACATCAGTAGTGTTACAATGGTAACCTCACGTTCACACGGTAACCTCGCATACACTTGCAGCGCCTTTTTTTTTATGTTTGGTCCTTGGTCGGTTACAAATGCCACGTCCTGCAACACGTCTGCAGCGAGCCACAAGTCCCGTCAAATAGTTCCGCGCAGATGCTGGCTCTACTCTTCCGAACATCTGGTAATCTTATCAACAATCAGTACGTTGTACATCAGTCGCCGTTCTTTATCGATGTGAAGGGCAGAAACCGCCAAGTAATTCATTTTCCTAATATCATCGGTCCACAAGTCCTTTGTCATTGCACAAGACCTCTGTTCCGCAGCAGAGTGTAGTTGGGAATTATCTCGCCTCTTAAACGTGTTAGACCCCCCCAAAAAAAAAAAACTAATAATTTTATTTTTGTACCAAACATTGTTCAACTTGTACACAGTGATGTCATTTTCTTCGAATTAAAAAAAAAAAATTACACTTTATATTTTTTTTAATAATTCGATGTCAGATTCGAATTTTTTTCCTTTCGTCGCAGCCATGATAAGAAATACTAAGTCGTACAAATGAAAAAAAAAAAAAAAAAAAAACGAAGTAAACTAATGCCATGTACTATCGTGTGACGTATATCAGAATCAATATTACATTTCTTCTCGTCTCACTGGAAGTAATTATTACTACACCCGCAGAATTCTGTACTTTTTAAGTGGTTAATAGGAAATCTCATAGGGAGGTGGTGGGGTTTTCCTTTGATTGCTTTAACCGTTTCAACTTCAAATGACAACAGATTTACGTTTTAATGAATCAAAATAGTAATACTGTATATATATATGTAATATCTTTATTTAATTAGTTACCATGTTATCCAAAAAAAAAGCTTACTCAGGATAATACCAAATTATTTAGAAATAATATTAAAATTTTTTTAAAGAAACATTCATACTATTCATCAGAAGAATTCTTTAATATGGAATGGACCTAATTGTGCAATGCCATATTTTTTAAACAGAATTATATGTTCTCACACTTGTATTGTGTTGTCAAATTATTGTAGCCTTGTATGTTTGTATGACTATTTTATATTATTGTGTATTTATGTTTGTACATTTACGAATATATAATTTATGTATATATGTGTGTTTGTTCACTTACAGTTATATTCTTGCTGTATGCTACTATTTGTACTACACATTAGTTGGCGTGCTCTGCACCCTTGACCCAGTAAGCGTTCGAGTTAGGGTTTTATAGAGCTAAATAAAAAATATAAAAAATACATTTTTTTATTTTGTTTGTGTACCACGAATGCTTTTTAAACAAATTACATCAAAATACAGCATTACTTGTTGGGATTTGAGAGGTTTAGTAGAAAGTTGTTTACACTGCACCAGTCGAGTTAACACGAGAGGAGTTTACACTAAGAAGTCATTTTTCTAAGAAGCGTTTTGCCTATGATCCATTCACTGTCACTTCACACTTTTCTGAACCACTGCTAAAGTTCTACTTCCAGGATATCCATCCGCCTCATGCATGCTAAGTCTGTAAAATTACACCAGAGGACAATGCACTGCTTTCATGTGCACTCAGTTGTAATATTATTTTGCACGAGAACTATTTATTACTAGGCGCTACCAACACAGATTTTTCTCCCTGTTTTTATTAGTTTTTATTATAAAATAAATATTATAATGTATAAACAAAATACATGTCAAACTTCGATTTAACGAAAAATAAGATACGCCTGTGTTTACAGAGATGTAAAACGCTTGATACATTTATCAAAGATTTGTGTTAAAATGTCCAAAGAAACCGTTTAGCCAATAAAACATTTAGCCTAAGGAAAAAAAACTACTTTCTTAATTTCCGAAACAGGCGTTTAAATTAGCCGTTTTGCCCAACATAAGTTTTACTTAAAGGTTTAGCCTGCGTGTCAATTTGTTCGGTTTAATCTAAAATACTTGAACTCGGAGCCTAAATTATTTTTCCTCCTTATAGTGATTATGCACACAAGAATTTACAATCACGCATGACCACTAATCCGATGCCAAAGGCGAGTACAGTCCGTTATTACCTCACTTCTGCAACAACCACGCATTAAGAGATATCAGTCACTAGTAAATGCTTGTTATCCCGGATTCTGTCACATTTAATGAGTTTAAGTCAACAGAGGCGTAGCGCCGTTATACCGAATTTAAAAAAAATTAAAATCTCCAAATATTCATCTCACATTTGCAGACCGTTGATTCCATCTAGCAACGAGCACGGAACTTTCACTTTTGGATGCATTAACATTTTTACAGCGGCAGGATAAATTTCAAGGATAACCGAAGAGTAAGATACGGAGTGTCTCGAAATTATACGAACGCGCAGTAACTGGAAGGGTGGGGACTGGTGTAAAATTACAGTGGGAAACGAGTCGAGCCGAACGCCTCTGTACTCAAAGCTGAGAGCACGGACAGCCAATTAGGGGAGAGCGAACGCGCGGATGGTATACAATTTTCTCCATATCGTCTACACGGGGACCCGTGATGCATCACACGCTGGGATCTGCTGACTTACGCACGCGCGAAGACGTCTTGGAGGAGGGGCCACGGTGGCTGAGCGATTAGCCTGTTCGCCTCCCACCAATCCTAAAAGTCACTTGTTTCCAGTTACTGTAATTTGCAGGGTGCAGAAAATTGTTACAGTGTGCCTACACGCCGTGGTGCATCAAGGATGCTCTCCTCCAAGAAGTGAGTGAAGAGATTTGAGCGGCTTTTAACATCGACGTCTCGATAGCCGATGAGGGTGATTGAGGTAAGTACGGGGCAACGCCGGAATGAAGGGGCGTCGTCCGGCACGATTCCCGCATGAGAAAATCCGGGAGTGACCCGACCGGGGATTGAACCCGATCCAGGTTGGAGGGAGGCCTTGGTGGGAGGCGAGCACGCTAACCGCTCAACCACCATGACCCCTAGCTGCGCTTAATATGTCTGTAATTTCAGTCTGTATGTGTTGTTATTTGCGCCCAATCTCCCTTAAGAGTGGGATTGAACCCCGCGTTTTTCTGTCAAATAGTTGTTTGCGCGAATTTTTGTCAGAAAACATAAAAACTAATTATCTGTGCCCCAATTTTTTTTTTACTTTTGTCGTATCAAGTGTATTCTTGGAGGAAAAAAAATCGCGGAAATGGCCGAATATCGCATTTTTAAAGCTTGCCTATGCGGTTTACTTAAGCGGAAAGTGAAAAGTAGAAAGGTACGGGCGTAGTTTAATCTGTGGTCTCTCATTGCGTATAATAAAACCCCACAGTTAAAGATCTAATTTGCACAGTACAGCGTTACGACGGAAAACACTGCACGCCTTTCGCGTAGGAGCGATGAGGCGCTAGGCGTGCGTGTTTGTGTCGCCCGTATCGCTCCCTCGCTACTTGATCTTGGATTCGGGGGGTCCATCTCACTCTTGAGAGTTGAGAAAGTTTACTGGAAAAATAGCAATACAGCGTATAAAAACATCGCAGATTAAATACTTAATTGCCTATGGAATTATGAAAAGAAATACGACTAGTGTTTAATTGTCATTATGTTTACCTAGCAGGCAAAAAAAAAGTTTATTGCAGTATATGTTGTCAACACCAGACGAGACAAGACTCGATAAGGAAATAATTCAAGGACAATGCAAGGGATGCAGCTGCTCAAGGCCACGTGAGTGCCTAGTGATAACAAAGTGAGACAGGTGTCAGGTTATAAAGAGAACAAGCGTGACGAACTGGTTGTACTCAAGGTTAAACCGAATTAAAAAGAGAATTTAAACGCGTGGATGACTAATAATTAATCTTGGCAGCGTTGTTCGCAGTGAGATACAAAAAAAAATTGAAAGTAAGGTAGCAGGCGGTGTATCGTATTGAAAGGTTATAGTTATCATCTTTGCTTTTAAGAGGACATTAAGTCTGACTTTCGTGGTACACATTTGTGTAAGTCCATTAAAGGCTGTTCATGGTAAAGTGAGCACTTTTGAAATCAACCTTTGAAAAAAGTCACTGCTCCTGTCTGTTGGTAACGATGGATGAAATGTAGTTCCATGTCTCATCGTTGACTTAAAAGTGATCAGTAAACATTTTTCAGTACAGTACTACAGTGATTTTATTTTTCTTTCTGATTTTTTAAATGCATAATGAGTATGGATAGTAAGATATGTAAAATATTCCATTTTTATTATTTTGCAGTTTTCTTTCAGTAACGCATGAATATAGTTATCAGGTCCACGGCAATGTTGATTTTACATATGGCGTAAGGATACACCATGTGCTTACAAGTAGATATTAAGTGGGGCTTTCAAAAGTGCTCATTTTACCATGAACAACCTATACTCAGTTATACTACAAACTATTCGATTTTTTTTCCCTGCTTTGCAGAATTTCAGAGGATAGTAAATTTAAATAAAATACATTTTACACAGAAGAATTATTTAGAAAAACCGTTAAGCATATGGACGCACTGTAATCGTATAGTATGTATATGCAAAATTGTTTATGCTGATCTATAAGTCTAAACACTCTCAAGAAATATATTTCAGGCACTATAAATGCAACCCTGTTATACAATAAAAAAAACTTGTGTCTGTTTATAATAGCATGTAATTTCGCATACGCTATCACCGCTAACAAGAACGCAGTTATACTATAACACAGACATGCTCCAAGAAGGACTATTATGCTTCTTATTCGACTTCGTTTCACAGATCAAAAGCACGAAATATAAACTTAATTTACACAATTTTAAATTTTGCCTATTATAATAAAAACTATATTCTTTGAAAATTTTATGTGGTTAGATTTTTTGGGTATTTTTAACATGTGGTGTTCAAAAGATATATAACAGACTACTTAAGTCTTTTGGTCCGACGCTTCAGTGTTTTTTATGCTGTACTCTGCAGCTTGGGACTATGCGTTTTGCAACGTCACGGTTTAATCAAAGAGATTTAATGAATTTTCGGAAACAAACCCCTGAAAAATCGCCCCATATATGACGTATCTGCCGGTTTCCTAAATATGTCGTGTATAACAAGTGTTAACATAATACTACGTAAGTTTTGGTTAAATAGAAATTTTACGTATGTTTTTATCTATAAATTATATGTCATTTATAATTAATACGAAAAAAAAATTAGAGAGAAAATACGTGTATTTGCAACGCCTAGTAAAAAATAGTTCTTATGCAAAATGTTATTACACTGAGTGCGCAAGAATATGGTGCGTTATCTCTTTGGTGTAATTTTCTAGTTTTGTTCTCATGGGGCGGAGATCTTGAAAGTAGAACTTCAGCAGGGTTCCAGAATAGTTGGAATTAACCGTGAATGGAATATACCATGACACTCGGATTCAATCGAGCGCACATTTTATCATAGTACTACATAACATTCGATAATTTTGATTAACTTTCGTCTGCCGAGCCACAGTGCAGGCAGTATACAGAGGTGGAGCCGCTGCTTAAACCGCGTACTTTAGCAGCACACGCCAGCAAAATGGCGTTACTGGTCGGCAACATGTAGCCGGTCAGCACCTGGTGGCTTTCTTGACAGCTCAGCCAGTGGGTGATATTTCGTAGCACGCGACAGCCAATCAGGCGAAAGACACGTTTTCAGGGATCCGAGCAGCCAATTAGAGAATGGATACGCCCACATCGAAGGAAGCGCTATGATTAGAGCCCCGAGTATTTCGCGGATTGAGTTGGCAGCAAGCTAGGCTGGACAGCCCTCGAGACATTATCGTTTGCTTATTGGTTGCCCTGATCAAGTGAGGCTTCTGCACAGGACTGTTAAACACGCGCTCACACTACTGCTTCCTGCTTATTACTGGCTCACAGGTAAACAGGGCGTCTCTAAAGAACTGTCGTCCAATCACAACAGTAGGAAAAAGTAACAAGTGTTTGGAGTCTACCTCGCTTCCGAATGAATTCGCAAAATAATCGTGGCTCTAGCCATGATATTTCCCCTTCTGTGTACTTTATCTACTCTGTGAACCAGCTGCCACGTTACACTAATAACAGTGTGTAGGTCATAACGCCTAATGACCTTAATACGTCACTTGGATTCCACAAGATTTTTGGAAGCCAACGTATAGTTTTTTTTTTGCCGACCTCGTGAGCAGATATTATGCCTCATTGGTGCAATTATTTTGCTTAAGGGGGTAGTACCCACTCCATCTTCGAATTTTCTTACAAATCTTCGCAATGAAAATGTATGACGAGAAATGAAAAACCAAAGCTAGACATGACATGGCCGACTACTTAACGAATTTTTTTTTTAATCTCTATGGTTTCAAATATACCTGTATTTTCCCAAGTGGAACTGAAATTATTAAATAATTAGACCCTATTTGATTACGGTTACAGATGTGACACTAATAATGTAAAACAAAAGTTGCATTTATAAATAACTGTTAAAATGTTCCCTATGTCATGACTAGCTTGGTTTTTAAATATTGACTCCGAAAATTAAGTTAATGAGGAAAATACGTGAATCCAAGATAGCAAGGATACTTCCCCCTTAAGGCTCAGTCTCATAGTGCATGCAGGATGGAAAAAAAAATCAATGGTTTTGCTGCACTCATAGCTCGGCTTAGAATCATCGGCACGCATCAAAACAATTTTCTCTAGCAAGAGCACATTGTTTTTATTCCTGCCATTGTATAACTTTGCTCCTAAATAATTCTAAAACATCAATAAAATTGTTGAAATTATCCAATTTTCAAATTCACAAAAAAAAAAATGGGTTTATTTTAAAATAACGGGCAATAAAATCGTATGACGAGTTTGAACATATATATATATATATATTCGTATACATTCGAATGATAGTGTGCTTATAAACGGTCACGCAAATATTTATATTTAGTTGAGACGTTTGCCTGAAGTGCGCGCGACCCCGAGGGCTGCTCTCCCACTCCCAGTAGGATACCTCCCCTCCCCTCCAATATTGCACACGGGCTGACCATGGAGGTATTAGTCTCTATGGAGAGGAAGCCGAGACACGAAAGTGAAGCCGAAAATGAAAGACCAAGGACAGGGCTAGTAGAGGCAAAAAAGGTGCATGTTTTACATTGCTTACTATGTAACTTCTGCCACTCATGATGTGGCGGCTGACGTAAACAATCGGTCTGCGGATGCGCTGTTGAAAGAAGTCAGACAAGGCATCGGCTTCACTTGATAAACGTGGAGAAGATAGGCTGTCGCCGCTCCATCATCTATTACCTCCGTGGGGCTGACCGGAGCGGTGATGCACCACCCACCTATAGTGTCTTAAAGGCACTTACACTATTGGAAACTTTAACATTTGACTTCCGACATGTTGTTTCTTATGGAGCTTGACGCAATGGAACTGTTTCGAAAAGTTGAAATCTTAAGTCAAAGTCAAGCAGCCATTTTGCCGAGAATCCAACAGAGATTATGTGGAAAGTGCGTAATTTTAACATAGGGTGATTTTAATCTCGGTATATTAAACAAAGCTCGTCTTAAATTAAATAAATGGCAAACAAATATAATGTGAAGAGGAAATAAGTGACTTGACATATTTTGATAAAGTAAACAATTGAGTTTTTTTTTTGTTATGAAATAAACTTTTAATATAAATTTTAAGCCAAATGTATTCCTGGATAATATTAAAATTAATTATATAACAATATACACATTTTCACGAAGTTTGCAGAGCCGAAGTTCAATTGTCTGAACTCTGACTTTACAATATTGTATTGTGTATTGGTGGTTTCGTCAGAGGAAGGGAAAAGCAAAGCCAAATGGTAAAATTTTCTATTGTGTAAGAATCTTTACCCACCTGCTCTCCTCTCCAACCCATTCTTCTCTCTACAAGCCAGGGAAATGCACAAAGCTGTCGGGTAAATGAGATCTTTTCGCGCGTAGTGTACAGCTCTTACCGAGAATAACAAAATTCCTCTGTCGTATTCTAGTAGCACGTGGTTATCTGCTTTGTAAACCACCACGTAAATGTTATGATGTGCTGAAAAGAATAGCTAGCGATGAACTTACCCGAGATTTAACAATGAAAAAAGACATTATGGTTATATAAATAATAGTCGACAGAAGGGTATAAAATAAAATATAAAAAAATTGGAAAATCTTTGCAAGACGAAAGAAAATACGGGTAAATGTTAACGAATTAGTTATTACATTTATCATACTTTAAGAATTTTATTACATTTCTCTCCCGTAATATAGTTAGACTCTGAGTAAAAATGTAATTATTAGGACCAATCTATTTGCCTAGTAAGGAGGATGACGACTACAGTATTTACATTAGTAACAATGCGCAAAGTTTCAAGAATGTAATTTTATCTAGAGTAAAACACACTACATTTAAAAAAGCTGAAAAAATTGGTGTTGAGGGAGGGGGGTGGGGGGTGTTAAATCCGTTCTAGCTACCGCTCCTATATTTTACTCTTATCACCACGAATGGAACTGCAAGATGTGGCAATTTTATGTTTTGTGTAAGGTTTAAGAATGTTAGCTTTGAACTGTCAAACTGTCTATCTCCGGATGATTCTTATGCTACAGTATTAAAAACTGAACTCACTATGGGCATAGCCGCATTCGGATTATCCCGATACTAACTCAACTAAATACCGAATAACGAGCCTGGCTTGTAGGAGTGGGTTCTGACAAATATATATTTCTGCCGTCACCTCTTAACTGGCTAGTTAATATGATTTTGAGAATTAATACTAGGTTTCGTAACACCAATAGATTTTAAAAAATATGCGATTTGTGGTTTTCATATTTTGGCGGAGGATATTCGCAGTGTATCGGAAATTTGTAACAATTATAACACACTCTTGACATTTGCTCTCCGGTAAAGTTTAGCTCCAAATAATTTAAATATATTAATTTAAAAAAATCATTTTGAACAAAATAAATTAAAGCTCGGCCGTGTCACTAGAAAAAAATCATTTTATGGTTTTTATAAAACAGTGTTGAATCATTGCAGTGCTGGGAAAAACTTTAATAAAATGCTTCACTGGAATTTCTCGTAATATTGTAAAATTTTGCTAGCAATTTTTTTTATTACTAAATTAATGGAAATATTTAAATGTGGGACTTTTTAAGGCCAAAGAAATTTATCAAATATTATAACATACTATTACCCTTCTCATGAAAATCGTATGAAGAGTTAATATATATTTTTTGTTATATATATATATATATATATATATATATATATATATATATATATATATTATTAAATTAATCTCAAATTTTAACAGGAGCTAAAATACGAATTAATGCACTACGTGGATGTTGATTTGAGTCCCCGGGGATTCACACATGACGGCTATTACAATGGATGATATCTCAGATAAAATCTCTTCCTGATATGAAACTCTCTTAAATTAAACCGTCTTTATTTCATTCCTCACTGGCAAGGCTGTATTGATAATACATACTTCATGCAAGGAGAAATTGAAATTAAAATGTCATTTCATACATAACACAAGTTCATCCAAACGTATATATATATATATATATATATATATATATATATATATATATATATATTATATATGAGTGTGTGTGTGTGTGTGCAAGTAATTAATGTTCATTTATTTTATTGGCTTTGATTTCTGTATTTATTTGTTTTGACAGTTATACTACTTAATCTCTACGTTTGGATGAACTTGTGTTATGTATGAAATGACATTTTAATTTCAATTTCTCCTTGCATGAAGTATGTATTATCAATACAGCCTTGCCAGTGAGGAATGAAATAAAGACGGTTTAATTTAAGAGAGTTTCATATCAGGAAGAGATTTTATCTGAGATATCATCCATTGTAATAGCCGTCATGTGTGAATCCCCGGGGACTCAAATCAACATCCACGTAGTGCATTAATTCGTATTTTAGCTCCTGTTAAAATTTGAGATTAATTTAGTGGTGATTACGCATCGTAAGCTAGGGAGGCGTCTCAGTGTTAATTAAGCAGGCATGAAATTAAATGCCCAAAACGCTTGCTTTTAGCTATTTTAATGCTGAATTTGAGTTAATTATATATTTCTCTTAAACAACACACTATATTTTATGACGATCATTTTTTCAAACACTTATTATCGCAAGTATATAAATATTATATACATGTATGTATGTATGTGCGTGTGTGGACCAAATCCCGCGAATTGTTCTTCAGAGTGCGCACCCCGTGAGAACTGTCCTTCAACCTTCAACAGAATACACCTTCTTCGGCAGCTTCTGGGCAGTTGTAGCCTTGACCAACTCCCAACCCTCTGCCCTCCCCCCCCCCCCCCCCCCCCACGGTCCAGCTCCTTTCACGACAAGACACGAAGATGACCGGGGAAACGGTCGGAAGAATGACCTCTGCTTTCCCGCGTAGTTTACAACTCTTAGCCTCTTATTGCAGTCGCGCGCGTTTATCAGCTCGACAAAGCACCGCAGAGTTTTTTATTTCATTTTCGACATAGTAGCTCATCATGAACGTCGGCGAGTGTGCGCAATCCAAAAAGAGAGCGTATAGCCGATGGTCAACGGAAGGTAAAAAGAATCTGAAACTGTCTTCGAAACGGATGAAACGTCGCGCACCTCAAGACTTACTGCGATATATAAAAAGAAGAAGGTAAGTGGTATGAAACATTAGTTTGATATTTGACACCCTCTTTCCAGAAAATAATCATTCTGATATGGCATGTAAATGTTCCATAGGTTGTCATCTGATGACCCAAGTCGTACCAGCACTGGAATATCTTCAACTGCGCCAGAGTTCTGCGTACCTGAGATAACACAAGAAGACTGCACAAGCAAGAGGTGTAATTCATATTAAAACGTGAAGGTCTATAGTTATTAAGTACAACTTCCTGCGAATGTGATTAATATTACGCGTTTCCTGGTATTCAGTGGGTAATGTGCAAATATATTTACCAGTGACTATTACTAGGCTAAACATACCAAGACGCAGCATGTGGTGGGGTTAGCACTCGCTGAATTCCCGACGTGTTTCGTGTGTAGCATGTGAATATAGAGAAAATTGACAGAATAAGGTGGCGTGGTAAACGAATGGAAGTTCCTTGAGGATACCCAAGGATGTGCGAAAAGATTCCTTCTTCAGAAAAAATTTGTATTGGGCGTGAAATTCGGACTGATATGGCGTTAATGACATGCCGCGACATGCTAATATCACAACCACTGACAACACTATCGTCAACACTGACATCCAGTGATATCCTTTATTTTTCACACTAATTATTATTTCTCTCTGGACTTTCAGACTCAAATTCGAGGGGGAATAAAACGGAAGTGCAAACTTGAACGAAACCTCCAAGTTTGTTGGAAAAGGAATTTCAGTATTTTCAGTAGCGATACATTCCGTGCAATTGCCACTTTAGTTTCGCTGTAAGTATATAGCACAAGAGACAGAATAACACAATATTTTGTTTATGATTCATGTTATCTTTGCAGTGCGTGTAATAACATTTCCGGTGTTAAAGTATTTATTCCAAAAAATTACCTTTTCAATTGTTCAATAATTCGCCACAGACTTCCACATGGCATGAATATTCTGCTTAATCAATATTCAGTTTTAAATTATGACAGGTTTTCTGGGTCGTGTAAATTAAATATTACAGCGTATTCATTATCTAAAAAATATTTTTATTTTCTTCGGACAAAAACATTCTTTTCCGAGCAAATAACCGAATGAAGATCCATCGTCTTCAGCACCTCAAGGGTTGTTCCAACATGCTGAAGACCTTCGAGAAGATAATCTTGAAGAAAATATAGCAAAATATGCAGTTTCCGGACACAGTCTGTAAGTACAAATAGTTACATTTTACAGTGTATTATGTTCCTAGCACAATGTTTTCCTAAGGGGTTACGAATTTCGAATCACTAGCTTATGCTCGGACTTACCCCGTCTGCAATACCCTGCGTCATATGTGACTAGAAGCTTTCTGCCCGAGGCAGCGTCTACACTAAGCGAAGCCAGTTGCCCTAACTGAGGGACATGCCTGGAGAATGAGGTTACAATGGATCAATGTTGTGTGTTTTCCAGTGATATCGTACGGCACGATTCATACATGCGGAAATCTGTGAGTGGCCCCGCCGGAAATCGAATTCGGATCACACTAGTATGGCGAGTAGGCGCCATGGCACTGCGTATACCGCCGCCACGCACCTTATGTATTTAATATAAATAATAATTTACAAACAAAATTTTTTGTTGTAATCAATTTTATTGTAATAGTTTTAAATGATATCACAGAACACGTAAATGAGAAATTGTGTTGCAATTTTTTTTCAGTGCTTTGATATAACCGGACAAAATATTGCAAAAAGGTTTAATACAAAAATGTGGTTAAGTTTTACTTCCGAAACTGAATCTTGAATAAGCATTGGCTAAGCAGCTATAGGGAGCGTGCTTTGTAAACATTTGGTGGGACATATAGCAGGTTGCATTGTCCAAGCTAAACGAGTATATTTAGAAACACCCTTCCAGGCGATATATGCAATATGGCAAAGAGTAAATAATTATTTTATCGACAAACAGTCAAAGAAGCTAACAATAAATACAGACAATATACCACCTGAGAGCCACTATGTGCACTGTAGAGGTATGAACAACAGGGACATTGAGCCAGTCCTCCGACAATCGAGTCCACCAATTTCCAGGAAGAGCAAGTTTTCTGGAATTTCAGAAAATTAAGAACTTGGGAAATACACTTTATATAATCTCCAGTCTCGAAATGAGGTGATTCAGTGACAAACTATCTCTTTTAATTAGGCCGTGTTTCACTTTTAATTAAAAAATAGTTTGCAATGACAAAGGATTTTTTTTTTTGCAATTATCCCGTTAGCTCGACAACTTTTGCTGTGTATCTCATTACTATTTCTTATTGAGTATAATGAGGACAATTGCGTGTTCCAGAATAGCAAAAATCTACTATAAATTTCATAAACATCTTGTCAAAATGTCTGTGTAATATTCACTGAGACAGTTTAAAGCGTTCTGAGTAAATTGCAATTATTTACTGTTTATATAGTCAGATAAAGATCACATTTCATATTTTTACTGAACTGGCTATTTTTCTGTTTCAGCAGTGTCAAATCAACCGATGCCGTAAATACTCGAAAATCTCCATTGATTTTGGAAGGCAGGCGCATTGTGGACATTGGATATCTGTGGAAACAATTAAATGAAGTAGATAAACATGTCCCATTTGATTGCTCTTTGAAGGATATGGTTCTGATTTCCGAAAGAAAAAAAAAAGGAAGGTTTGAATTCAGGAATACTGTTTCAGTATCAAATGTGTAGCATGAAATTTACTATTTGGACAAATGCAAGAAACACCACGGGCGTGGACGTAAACACGGCTGCTGTATCATAAACAATAAGTACTGGTGGAGGACTGTTTCAACTCGAAGAAATTATGCCTAGAGGCTGTTCACGATAAAGTGAGCACTTTTGAAATCAACCTTAGGAAAAAATCACTGCTCCTACCTGCATGTATTCTAACGGGCGCACTGAGTGGAATGCGTACGGTAGAGTTGGTAACGATGGAGGGGAAAGTAGTTCCATACCTTAACGTCGAATAAAAATTGTTGGGTAACCATTTTGGATAACTTAAATTATTTCCATCGCTTTCTGTTTTTTTTTAATGCGTCGAAGTGTAAAAATTAGCAGATTTTTAAAATGTTTACGTTTCTTATATTAATTAGTTATCTGCAACGATTATGAGTTGCCCAATTGTCACTGTTTTCACTGATTTGGCTCAGCTCTCACTGTTTCAAGTTTAGAGTGTACTCGGAGAGTCAATATTTACATATTCGAATGATTTCATTCATATTAATCATTGGAGGGAAGATGCTAGCTAGTTTTTACTCACAAGAAAGCTTTATAAAATTAAATTTATTTTATTGCGCCTTTAATAATATAATACGAATATTCTAATAAATTTCAATTTCCCTGTAAAGTAAATTTCGCTTTTCTTCTTCGCAAAATGATTAAAACTAGTATTAAGTTTGGTATATATTCCAGTGGATGATTACAGATTTAATTCACATTAATTGAATTAATCGATAGAGGCCAGAAATTTTGCGGAATCATTTTATTTCAAGCTGAATCCCAAACTCTTTTAATATATATATATATATATTTCGATTCTAATCGGAAGATATTTTTACTGATGCGCTCTTGACAGATTTGATCTAATAACCAACCGGCGATGAAGCCCGGACCGAATGCTGTGTTACCAGGTTTGTAAACTAAGTTTAATTGTGCACTAATTAATTAAATGTTTCAATAATTGCCAGAAAAGAATGATACGCAGACGGAACTACCTGACTGGCGAGGCGTAACCGATAAAGTCCGCACAAGGCGAATATCTGTCTGAAATGCGAGGCATGGCCTGCCCGACGGATGTCGCCTCCCTGTGGCCTGTGTGAGGACTGTATGGTTCCAGGTATCATCATCAGACGGAGGGGAACAGTTCACAAATACCGGTTTCAAGATTTTCACGCAGGAGAGGGAGGGTAAGAACCCCCATGGTTAGGCTTGGGAGGGGGAAAGGAATGGCGCTCTAAAGACTGCTGGCTTTTCCAACCCTCCGAGTCCCCAGCGCCACAACTCAATATCCGGCGACTAAAGGCCCTTACACGAGTGAAAACTTACATTTGACTTTACTGTTTGCTTTCCGACACAATGGAACTGGAAAGCTAAAGTCAAGCACTCTTGACTTTACGATTTCGAAAAGTTGAAATTTAAGCTCAAATTCAAGCAGCCATTTTTCGAGAATCCAACAGAGGTTATGCGGAAAGTGCCTTATTTTATTATAGGGCGATTTTAATCTCGGTAAATTAAATAAAGCTCGTCTTAAATTAAATAAATGGCAAACCAATATAATGTGAAGAAGAAATATATGAATTGGCATATTTTAATACAGCAAATAAATGTTTTGAAATAAACTTTTAATGTAAATTTTAAGCCCATCTTTAAAAAATGGTACGTAAAATACATTCCCGGATACTATAATTATTTAAATAACAAGATGCATAATTTTACGAAGCTCGCAGAACCGAAGTTCAATTGTGTGAACTCTGACTTTACAATATTGTATTGTGTATTGGTTGTTTCATCAGAGGAAAGGAAACATAAAGTCAAATGCTAAAGTTTTCTATTGTGTAAGAAGCTTAAGAGCCCCTTCACACGGGGCCGCCGAACGGCGCTTCTTAGAAGCGCTGCCGTTGTTAGAGGCTGGAGGTAAATGGGTCCCTCCACACACGGCCACAGCGACAGAAACGTGGCGCTGCTGAATCTCCCGGTGTTGTGCTTCGCCACCGGGTAGCGGCGACAAAAAGGTCGCGCCATCGTTCACGATACACGAAAGGACTCCAGTGGTAGCCTTAGCACGTGGCTGCAGCCGCGCCGGTGGTCCGCCAGCGGCGCCTTCTACTGACCACCACCCAGTACACCAGCGACCACTGTACAAACAAGTGCTGTGAGTGAAGTGGCGTCAGAAACAGTAAATGGAAACACGGAAGATTTCATTAGTGAAATAGAAAAGTGTCCACCGATACGGGACCAGACCAGTGACGAGTGTAGCAATGAAATTTGCTGAGAGAAATGCTCGGGAAGCTGTTATTGGTACGTTCGAACCCAACTTCAGTTTATCTAAGCACAGCAGAGCAAAATTGTGCCGGTAAGTTAACATTTAAATCCTCTTGGAGAGTTGTATTTTTTATATATATATGTGAGGCTGTAATTAATTCTTTCTATACATAAAGTTGATCCAACTATTTAACGTTTTCTTTCGTGGAGCTAATTGCACAGTGCATTCTCTGTACGGAAATGTTCCTTGTTCCAAGACGTTTTGGTGGTCCCAATAATTTGTGGCCAATGTTATCAAAACACACCGAACATTCTATAATGTGTTCATCAGTGGCGTATCTAGGGGGGTGGCAAGAGGCCCCTCCCCCGCCCCGACACATAACCTGGCTACGGCACTGATGTTCATTGACAGAAATATTACATAAATAATGTATGTTCTACAAACGTAATGTACAGAACTTAGCCATGACCTACAGTAAACACACAACGAAACATTTTACCATGTACCTTTGTATACATCAATAAAACCGCATAACGTTATGGCACGTTGTATACCTTTTGTTGGCTATAGCATATAGTAGACGTATTTTGCAGTTAATGTCACTACAATAATTTGCGTTTGCTAACAATTAAATAGGGAATAGTGAACATATTTTAAAATGGAAAATAAACATATTTGTATGTAATAGAATAGTAACAGAAGTATACTGTTAAAGGTAAACATCTTGGTAACTCTAGAAGAAAACGTCTCGCTCTTTTCCGTATTCATTTTTTAACAAAAGATATGTTTTTTGCTATTCCTGTATCTGCACCACGCATCTGGTGGTAGTAGTAAACAGTCTCAAGGTTCTGTTTCAACATTGTTTTGCTGCACTTAAAGAATAGCAATTTGTTATGTGCCATTTCAAAGCGGAACACTATGTGGTGCGATTTCGACGTAACTAAATTTGTATAGAGAAAACACTGATCATGTTTATTACACTGACGAACAGGTAGCACACGTATGCAACAATATCATGCATTATATAGTCAAGTACAGTATTTGTTCAATACATTCCTTTCTTCCCTTCTCATTAAGTCTGCGTTAATAGACGTCCAGGTTATTGACGTTCACTACGCTGAGTTTACTGCACATCAGTAAAGTGCATTCGTCTGGTGATCAACACCAATGTATGCCCTTAAATCACTGAGTCTTGCACGGGCACAGCTAGCAATGTTCCCAGGGTTACAGTTGTCTACAGGCATTCCTTCTGCAAATCCTCAAACGATCAGTGTATCTTCAAACTTTACGCCGTCTCGTTCCCTCACAAAGTTATGAAGAAGGCAGCATGTTTTTTATTATTGTTTCTGCAAAGTCTGGCTCAACATTGATAGCACGATGAAATATTCTGCAATTATTACTCAAGATTCCGAAGCAGCATTCAATGTATCTTCTAGCTCGGGTCAGACGATAGTTAGAGACTTTCTTCTCAACTATAAAAAACCTCCCCCCATAAGGCCTCAGAACGCACTGAGAGAGACCAAAGCCTTCATCGCCAATTATCACATAAGGTACTTGGTTAAGTCGTTGTTGTGAAAGAGGTCTTGGGGCTGGAAGTTTAATCTTGTTACGTTGTAGTTTTGTGTAGAGTCTTGTGTTTTTGAAAGTAGTAGAATCGGAGGCTTTTCCGGGAGCACCGACATCAATGTATAGGAACCTGTAACTAGAGCAGCAGGAGAATCGAGAAGAAGTGCTTGACGTTCCAGTTTAAAGAGCCACTGTCGTTGGGTTTAATCATCCTTATATGTTTACCGTCAACTGCGGCAACACAATGGGGAAAGTTGGCTCTTTTCTCAAAGCCAGCTGCTGTTTCTAGTAGCAATTGTACTGCGAGAGGTGGAAAGCACTGGCCCTTATATGAAACACATATGGCAGTACAGACTTCGCGAGGTATCCCCGATACTGTTGACAAACTGATGCGGTAATCGATGCTCAGATCGCTCATGCTGCAGCCAGTTCCCAAGTACCTGAAACGAAGATAGTTTCATTTTCATGTCAAATTTCGTCCCGAATTATATATGTATATGTATTCTTTGTTTCAGCTAAAAACTATCAACGCAAATGGAAAAGTCTGCGGGATTCATACGCAAGAGAAAAAGCTAAGCAAAGAAACGAAAACAGGTTTTGGTCCTCAGGAAGGTACATGGAAACAATACATTTTTTTCTAACAATTTTGGTTTTTAGAAACAGCAAATACTACAACTGATGACAGTATTGGTGTAGGCAGTGGTGAAGAGGACAATCAATATGAAGACGAGCAAATGTCAGAAGTAAACGATAGACATAATCATCGTACCAGAACTGCAAGGAATAAGAAGAGAAAAGGCTATGATACAGATGCTCAGCTTCTTGGATATTTTGAAAGCAAAATATTGTCACCAAGAAAGTGAGGAGGCGGACGATGACAAGCTTTTATTTTACTCTCATTGCAATCAGACTTAAAAAAAAAATACCGGAACATATGAAGCTTGACGCGAAATGTCAGATAATTGGAGTCATAGCAGCAGCAGCAGCACGACAGGCTCAATTCACAGGCGCTCGCCGCACAACTGTCCTTTATTCTACGTCATCAAGCAACTAACACTACAACAGGCTTGCCCGGCAGTACGTGCCACCATACAGGGCTGGTTACGAATGTTATCAAGATTCCCACTCCCAGCAACCAAAGTCGACATTCTTATCCCTGTTACAGGCAGTGGTGTTGAAGACACCTCGTCTGTCAATAGTGATGTTCCTGATTTGTTTTGAACCATGTGATGAATTGTCAAACTTCTGACTCGGTGACGTCTTGAATGATATTATGAACTGAGATTTGGAATTTAATTGTGTTGTTATTAAATAGGCTAGTTCTTACGTTGAAAAAAAATTTACACCCGTCATACGAATGAAACGATTATTGGGTTGAATTAATTTATGTAAATACAGGTTAAAGTAGTGTGTGTTCTTGATACAGTATATTGGTTTAAACCTTTTTCTTATTTCTTACTATTGTTTTCAATTTGACTTGGTACCTTCTTGACTGTTACAAATTGTTGTTATTAAACTATTGAATTACATAACTGTTTATCTACACCGTTGTGTTTAATTCACTAATGTAAACATAATTATATGTTGAAACTAATATGTTGTCTTCGACAAGTATAATAAATGGAAACTTATTACTACGTATGGCAATGATTCAAAAATATTTTGGTTTCTACAGATATGTTGTGTGAACATGAACTTACCTCAGAGTCAAAGCGAGTCTCTGATCAGCTGGTACCGCATCTCTCATCACTGTGTCCTGTTTACGGATACTCTCTTCAATCATAGATAGCAACTCGTAGAATGAATTTTTCGACATGAGGAAATACGAAAAAAATTTGTCACTATCTTGATGCAAATCGTCAAACAAGTTGTGAAACCGTCCCCTTATTGGGTCTTTCCATAAGCAATAGATGCACCCACAATATTATACATTTTTCCTTCCTCTTCTTTCTCTTTATAAGCAGGCTGGCCAAAATGAGATCACCTCCAACATCCATTGTGCTGCACACTGCTGTAGTTCTCACTTCACAGCGTTGCACGAATGTGTGACGGTGCCAACACGCACCTGTGGTGCAGCGAACGCGCGTGAGTGGCGCTACTAACGAGCCACTGAGAAGCGCTGCAAAGTGGCCTCGTGTGAAGGGGCCCTAAGACCGAGCCTTTTCCGGCGGAATTAATAGCTTGGAAGAAGTACATCGCTACGGGTAAAATATTTGCTCCCAAAGACAAAAGGATTATTCTTTCTTCGTTTCTCGAGGAAGGAGCTGAAGGAGCTGCAGCACTTCCCAAAAAAAATTTAAAAATGTAAACAAATTTTGGGAAAAGTAACTTAAGATTACTGGATACTGAAATAAATAATTGCAAAAAGTTTCCCTTGAAAGCGCACTTGAAATTAAAATAAATTTTACATTATGGGAAAAAAAGTTTTCTTATTGTGCAAAGTGGTCTCTTCGGAACTCGAAATTCGACCTCTTCCAAAACAGTCCTGTGAACACAACTGAGCCCAAAGGAATACATTATCTTCTGCAGCACCGACAGATTACCTCCGTAGTACGGATGTTGGACAAAGTGAGAAACTAACTCCCATTGGTCCCCGTGCCTGGTTTACCAAAATGATGCGCTTGAATCATGGTGAATATTTATGGTGTTGATCTGGTGGTGGAGTGGTCGACACCTTTACAGTTAAACTGTTTGGATCCCAAGAAAGGTTCTTTGTTAAGGGCTGTGGAAAGTCTCGAAGTACGAGGATTCCTGAAACTTGGGATCAAGAGCAGAATTTGAACTACTTAATATAAACACCTCACAAAAAAGTTCCGAGTATATATAAAGGAGGCAAAAAAGTGTGGAATATACATCATGGGAATTATAAGTTACCAACGGCACCGATACAAACCGTACAATTCAATATGTTTCTATAACAAGAAGACATTTTCCCAGTATCACGAGCAAATAAACACGAAATAACAAAATTACTTAATGTTGTCCCTGACTACGAAGGATTTCTTTCTTCCCACTGTATCTTAGTACTGTGTATGGCCTCCATGTGAATTGTACAGGTCCCTAACACGCCGTGGCATGATTGTAATCAAAGTGTTGTCTGAACGAAGGTCCCATTCCATCTGGGCAGCTCTTATGTGATCTGGAAGTGTTTCAAGGAGGTTATGCACGATTATAAGCTGCTGTTTTCAGCATGTTCCAGGCATGTTCAATGCGTTAGTGCGCTGTTGATCACACAAGAACTACATAACTCCTAAAACCATAATTACCTTATCTCGCAATATTTCAAACTTTTGGTGAGGTGTATAATTTGATGAGTTTTGTTTTGTCTACACAGGTTGTTCCCAAGTGTGTGGTAAGTTATCGGGAAGTTGATAGTGCACCCCAAAACCACACGAAAAGGTACCTTATGAACATGTCCTAAAGTCGGTAGTTTACAAGTTACAGATCTTCCAATATTATGCTGGGTGTAATAGTATTAATCTTCCTGACACATTCCAGTTCGAATAGCTGTAGCCATGTACGTTTAACAGCAGTGATACGTCACTCTACTATACGTTCTCAAAATGTCCACCTTGTGCCTGAATGCACGCCTGGATACGCCGGGTCATTCATTGTTTGACACGTTCGAATACTCCGGGAATTGCACGTATCTGCTGGCAACCTTGTTACAATCTCTGGCGAAGCACTGCTATTCCCGGAATTGTTATTGCATAAACAGTGGCCTTGAGCTGCCCCCACAGGTAGTAATAGTCCAGTTGACTGAAATCCGGGGAGTGTGCAGGCCAGGCGATTTGCCCTATACGGCCTATCCACCTATGCGAGAGAGGTAAAATCACTCACTGTATTCCAGACAACCACATTACCAGGCACACCTCGCAAAAGTTCGAATATTTCTAATAAGTATGGTAGAACATTGGAAGGCCTGTAATTGGGAAATTGTCGCATTTAGGACATATGTTCTTGGGGACTTTCTGTGTTGTTTTAGGTTGTACTATCCACTCTCCGAATACTTCCCACATCCTGTATATTTGAATTACTGTTTTTCGAATAATAACATTTAGAAATCACAAAACCAATACAGATGCAATAATTAATTGTTTTAAAATTTATAAAATGTTACTATCCTAAACTTTATAATAACCAATTAAAAATAATTTAATAATATTAATCAAATTTTCTATTCTTGAAAGCTCCTATTAAAAATAATTAAGAAGGATTTTTTTTAAGTTATATATATTTCAATATTCTAGAGTTGCCAATATTATTTTGCTGTTTTTAAGACAATTATTTCGACCCATGTATTGAATTTGTATTTATTTCCTTTTTATTTTTGCAAAACGTTTACAATGTTTAAATCTAAATCTAATACATATAGTTAAGCATGATAATTAAAACATTCGAAATATATTAAGTCGCTCACATTCTGCTTTTGATTTTATGATTCGGGAATTTGCGCACTGCACGCAGAGAAAAAAATGGTTCTAGGACCCGAAAACTGTAGCTGTGTATTTTGAACTTTTGATTGTATCCGCCCAAATAATGATTTTTATTCCTTGACATCAAAGCAAACATTTTGAGTGGTGGTTCAACGTTACCCAGCTGTAGCAAAGTCACGCCGGTTTACGGTAGTATTTTACGGTCATATATCACGAAACAGTAGTGATAATTTTTACAAAGCTTCTATGACTGCTTCAGAAAATGCAGCCCCAAAATAACACTAGGTCTGTTAAAGTAGAAGCAGCTTCCAGTGGAGTACTACAGCCAACTACACAATATACGGAATCCATTTATAGACTATTCACGGTAAAATGAGCCTTTTTGAAAGCCCTGCTTAAGATCTACTTGTATGCACGTTGTGTATTATTCCACCTTACGTAAAATTAACGTTGTCGTACACCTCATCACTTTATTCATGCGTCGGTCAAGTGAAACTCTGAAATTATTAGAAAAGTAAATATTAGCAAATCTGATAATGTTTACATTTCGTTGCATAAAAAAAAAAAAAAAAAAAAAAGCGAAAGAAATAATTTTAAGTTATCATACATGTTTCCCTAACGCTTTATATTTGACGTTAAAATACGGAAATGTTTCCCATCCATCGTTACCAACTTTACTGGGCACATGTCACTCAGGGCACCCCTTAAAATATATGCAGGTAGGAGCAGTGACTTTTTTCTAAGGTTGATTTCAAAAGTACCACTTTATTGTGAACAGCCTTTAAAAGTAGTACATACTACCTAAATTGTCATAAAAGTAAGACTTATGTCAAATATGATAGGATAATGCATATATTTTTGTAACGCCAAAAATATTTTGCTTAAATTCACTTATTTAAACGCTTTTTTTAAAATAGCAATCAATACACGAGTTCATTTTTATTCCAAATTTAAGCGTTTTTACATTACTCACGACTACTAAAGTTCTACGTAATGCAATTCCTGCGGTTCATGCAAACAAAGCTTAACCAATTATACAAAATTACACCAAAGGGACAAAAGCACCCTATTTGTGAGCACCCAATTAAATAATAGTCTGCATGAGAATCAAGTCTTAATAGGCATTACCAACACACCAAGTTTCTCCCCTTTTTTCTAGCCATTTTCATAATAAATGAAATATTATATTTTATAAATAAACTATAAGTAAAAGTCCAGTTCAATTACAAATAAAATAATTTGACGCGAACAGAAATATAAAACACTTGTGATACACGACTAGACACCTGCAGAATTCGCGTTATTATTTGGCACAGCACTATATATACCGCAGCCGGCGTCGTTCCTCCATTGGCTGCTGCATGGATGTGACGTCACTCCATTTCTGACTTAAATGCACGTGATTGGACTACACATTTGTGAGGAGTTCATTCATTGGCGCAGAGTTACCCGGGTCGTGCCGAATAAAGCATGGTCGAATGACGAAACTTATCGCAAAGGTACGTGTGTTTGAAGTTTAAAATGCCCTCAAAGAATAGCGCGAATTTGGCATGCCTCTATACATGACATAATTAGGACACAACCTAACCCGTCACGCTTAGGGCGATTTTTCGAAAGTTTAATTCGAAGAGTTTGACGATACTGAGAGTAGACGATACCAGATGAGACCCCACGTTCCGGATGCTGCACAGCTGTCGATACAGAAGAGCACGCCATAGCAGCTGCGACTTCCGCACTCCAATGCTTGTCAACAGGCTGCCGGCGAAGTAAGTCACAGATCTGACGATTAACATGTTTCTCAAGCCTCAAAGACTCGGCGATCAATGAAAGCAGCTGCTCAGTTGCGATGTATTCGAAGGTGGGAGAAAAAAAAAATTCTTTCTCCTGATATGCCGGTGTGTCTGGTTCATCACTTTGATAGTCCTGTAGCGCGCACCCTTTACAGGCGCCTATAGAAAGTGTTTTAAACGGAAGCAGACGTTGTGTGAGGACGAAGTAAGAGCGAACGGTCATAGCTCCTTCGTTGATGACTTTTCTTTGAGACACACGCCTGGTGAAAGGTATTAATGATCCTGCCAAGCGATGCCGTGAAATTTTCGTAATAATAAATATTTTACCAGAAGCAGGCAAGAGTTCCTTCAGAAACATCCATCGGATGTGTGTGTGTAACTATGGAGCAGGTCAATGACCTTTGTTATGTCATGACTGGGAAAATATCCTGTTTTAACTAAAAAATAACTCCAGAATTCAATGACTTTTCTCCAAAATGTTAATTTCTTGCTTAAGTCCTTAAATAAGCAAAGCGAATTCTAGGCTCTTTGAAAAGTCAGCAAATCCCCACAAAGACGGATTTGAGGCTATGAGTCAATCCCAGTGGATAAGGAGGGACAGCGGCCATGTTTGTTTGCATTAATCCACAAAAATTAAATTTTTCCCCCTCAGAATTTCCCCCCAATAAGTTTTACTTCCTGGAAAATCACTAAATTGAGGCTTTTGAAGATTGGTGGATTTTTCCACTATCCTGAACTTAAATGACCGTCGCCATGACCTCAGGTGGACTTAAAACTAAAAAATGGGGGAAAAATTGAAAAATCGCAAAAAAGGATAAAATTACATTGATGACCTAACCAATATCTTATAATCCCATAACCTCAAATTTGATCAGGTGTGACCTTGAGACAATCTTGAAACCAAAAAATTGAGAACGACCAAAACTCGGGAAAAATCGCAATAAATCGGCAACATCACATTATCGACAACAATCGCCATCTTGGATTTTCAGGTTCTTGACCTTGACCCTGGACGACCGTGAACCGAAAAATCGCAAAAATTAGTAAAAAATATAGTAAAAGTCACGAAACATTTTTATTATTAATCACTGCCACCATCTTAAATTTACATGACCTTAACTCTAACCATAAGTGGCAAAATAATTTTTTAAATTAAAATAATATCAAAAATGTATCATTTATTTTAAATTAAAAAGATTATTTTTTAATTTTCAAGATTTTGGAAGTATTAAGCTAATATAAAAAATTTACGTGTAGAAAATCCAGGGTTCAATTCTCTTAAAGATAACAGAGCACACCCACTCCAGCTATAACGGCCAGCAGGTGACTGAACCCCCCCCCCCTTTTATATTTCATTTGCTGTTAATCAGCCTCCCCAACACCCTGGCCACCAAAACCAATGAATCATTG
Source organism: Dryococelus australis (assembly GCA_029891345.1). Lineage (NCBI taxonomy): Eukaryota > Metazoa > Arthropoda > Insecta > Phasmatodea > Phasmatidae > Dryococelus > Dryococelus australis. The sequence goes on from CM057006.1 coordinate 32,550,870, forward strand.
GCTTTATGTCACACCCAAAAACCCCCTCCCCTCTCTCTCGTCACACCAAAGATTTACACACTACACAGCTCAACCCCAACCACTACCACTAGATTACACTAGTTATTTAATGATCATAACACATTTCTCGTTGGTGGTTGCTGTTTGTCATGTCTAGGGACACCTGAATTTCGCGAAAAGATTACTTGACTATTTGTATTTCAAAACACTTTCGCTGAGGTTCACTTTCGTGATTGGATGATGTACTTGTTACACATCTTAGGTAACTGCCCGCGAATGACAGGCTTCCATTCACGGAGTAACTTAATTCTCACTGGCCGGCCAAGAAAGAAAGCGTCTTATCACTAAGAAAGGCAACCAATAGGTAAAGAAAAACTGCTACAGTGTCAGTACAGTATTGATATCTATCTTGGACGGAGATCTTTTCGCGAAATTCGGGTGTCCTTAGTTATGTCATATCTCAGTCCCTGCCGATAATTAATGCGGCCAAAATCGTATCACATCACAGTTATTCGTCTGATGCGAGAAGTGACTTATCTCTCTCTCTCTCTTCTCTGATCTTTCTCTCTCTTTTCTCTGATGTTTCTAGAATTCAGTCTGGTACGTAAGTTATGTTTATTTTTGACTCTTCCATCTTATTTGGCTGGGTATTATCGGGCGTGCTTGTAATTTCATGCACACTGTCCCCACCAAAGGAAAATATCTGCTCAAATTTCAAGTATCTATTTGGTCCAGCGTGCTATTGGAAAGTATTTACAAAGATAAAATGTTCGTTTAATAGTGTGCCTGTGACCATCATCTCGACTTTGTCTTTGATAGTATCATCGCTGACAGCTGGACTGCCTAAACTGACAGCGAAGTCATTCGCAAACTGTAGAGTTAGGCCCTTGTAACTTGGAATTTACGAGGCCAACTTGGGTGGTAGTCATATCTTACTTGTTATTCTTGGCCATCAATCCACCATGCCATTAATCTTCCAATCTTTCGATCAATCTTTCGTTTAATATTTAAATCAATCTTTCAGTAATTTATTCAATCTTTCAACCTTTCGATTAGTCCTTAAATCTCTCAATCAATATTTCACATAATTTTAATAAATCTTTCGAACAATTGCTCAACCTTTCAATCTATCATCAATCCATAGTTAATTCATCGGTATGTTGTATCTCCCCCATCTGTATCGTAAAACCATTAATTTACTATCTATCTTCATATTTGTAGCTGCGAACTGCATCAAGGGTTTTGTATGCAGTTCTGTATGTTCATTTAAACTTAAAGTCTTCATTATATTCTGTACGCGGAATGCTGACCAATTTACAAGGCGACCATAGCAAATGACCATACCATACAGATTGACCAGCCCAATCGGCCGATCCGACTGACTAGACCAATTAGCTAACAAGATCGGCCATACCAAATGGGCAACAAGGCCGACCGATCATATCAAATGGCCATACCATCCGACCAGACAACTGACCATCAAAACCAACCACTAAGACCACCCACAAAATCGACCACCAAGACAAGCCAGACAACACTAGCTGGGCCATACCAAAGACCCTCTAAACGAAACCTCAATATCCGATCTCTAAAAAAAAAAAAAGACCTAAAAAATCACACCTTAAATATCTGACATCAAATATCATGCCTTAAAACGAAACCTCACTGACCATCAAGGCGGACTAAATACACCAATTGTCAAAATCAATTGACAAGGCCGATCATACCAAACGACCATACCGAAAAGCCAGTCATAGCAACCAACCATAAACACACTGGGCATGCCAGATGACCATACCAGATATCAAGATCAATAGACTGAAAAGACAATTGGACAGGAGTGACTAACTTTGCCAACCAACCAAACCATTAAATCAGACTAACCCATAAGGTCAACTTGCGAAAACAACCTAAGTTCCCGGTGGAACCGGCGCTGGCCTCTCCATCCTCCCCGCTAGGTGGCCGATACCTAATAAATTGTCATTCCTAGAGCTCTGCTCTCTAACCGTTACATTTAACCCCCGCAAAAGCAAAAGCTAAATCGGCTCTTAGATCTTCAGGGTCCACCAGGAACTTCGCAAATTTTAAACTGCCATGCCGTCCGGAAAATTAAACGAAACTATACTAAACTACTAACACACACAATCTCGCGTCCGCGCTCTTCCCTTCTTTTTACGATAATTTAAGCATAACGGTATCCCCATTAACAAATCTCGCGGTCCAATGCACTCGAGTGTACAAAGACTTAGTTTTGGGGAATGCCCGGTAACCAGAAACATTCCCCGCCACCTCGCAACGAGCCAAAGGGCTTAGTCACTCCACGCTGCAGACTATCGATACAGTTCTCTTACACACACACACTCCTCCAATTCAATCTCCTGTTGACTTCGTGGAGGTCTACAAGAAAAACCAGTAAGACCATCTGACAATCCCAAACTGACAATATAAATGAATCATATGGATAATACCGACTGACCATATCAACAGGTGGCGTCGACCGATCTCGAAGCATGTCGCATAACACGACTCTCGATGCGAATATCTTCGCAGGAAAATTCTCAAAACATCTCGCCCATCGCGATCATGTTTGCGAATCGAGTCTCGATTAACGAAACGCGATAGGAGCATGTCACGAGCCACATCGTGAAATAAGTCTCGAGGTACGAATAATGCCTCTGAGTATGTGCCAGGTCGTGTAGGGAAGCAAGACGTGAGCCGCAAAAAAAAATGCCTCAGAGCAGGTCATGATACGTTTCTCGAAACCAAAGCCCGCAGCTTTGGAAAACTGCCTCAAAGAATTTAAGAGTTCAGTCGCGAGTCGTTCATTTGGGATGTCTCCATGGCCACACTAATGTAATACAGCACAAGGTATAGTCTACACGCGGTTTCTTCACACTTTTTTAATCAGAAATTTGAAGAATCACTCAATGCATGCCGTGTTTAGTTATTTCCTAAATATACCACTTATCACAAGCATTTTATATCTCTGTTAACATGAAAGTACCTTACCAGTAGAGAAAGTACCTTACCAGTTACTGGCCCACTTTGGTCATCGGGAGGGCGTAGTGCCATAAGATTAACCTGGGAAGGGTCTCAAACAGGAGGATACCAAACTGGCGCTGCCCCTATTTGGAGTGAGGTATACTAGTAGGTGCTATCCCAGTCGCTGTGCTGTGATTGGTCGTTGATTCTGCAGGCAATCAATTTTGAGTTAAAATATAGTCATGATTTCAAAACCATCGAAGCTATAGTGATCAAATTCATAACATAGACACCGTACCCGATATCCATCACGGTGGTAGGAGCATTTAAGCCCATAGGCCTTTCTGACAAGGTCAATTATGAGTTAAGCCCTTTTTATAAATGTACTCATAATTTCCGAACCATTGATGCCATGTTCATTAAATTCATGAGATAGACACTATACCTGACATACAACACGATTCTAAGGAAATTCAAGCCCTAAGTTCTTTCTAACAAGGCCAATTATGATTTAAGACATTTTATGAACATACTCATAATTTCCGAACCATTGAAATTATACTCATCAAATTCATAGCTTAGGGATCGTATCCGATATCCGACACAATGGTTAAGTCATTTAGATCTTAAGCCCTTTCCGACAAGACAAATTAAGTCTTAATCCCTTTTATAAGCATAGTAACTCATAATTTCCCATCTACAGAAGCTACAAACATCAAATTCATAACACACTCATTAACCCCAGCAACAAACCAGACTACAAGGCCAAACACACCTAAAGACCTTTTATAAGCATAGTAACTCATAATTTCCCATCCACCAAAGCTACAGACATCAAATTCATAACATACACATCAAACCTAACAACAAACAAGACTACAAACTAAAACATACCTAAAGCCCTTTTATAAGCATACTAACTCATAATTTCCCATCTACAAAACCTGCAAATCTCAAATTCATAACATACACATCAACCCCAAAGACAAACAAGACTACAAGGTCAAACACACCTAAAGCCCTTTTTTAATCATAGTAACTCATAATATACCATCTACCAAAGCTACAAACATCAAATTTATAACATACACATCATCCCCAACGACAAACAAGACTACAATGGCAAACACATACAGGTAAAGCCCTTTTATAAGTATAGTAACTCATAATTTCCTATCTATTGAAGCTATAGTCATTAAACTCGGACTCTAACGACTGGTGAGCAGATTGCTACTGAGCTCAATTCCCATTCAGAATATTTACATTTTATTCAGTTTTAATTAGTTTGTAATTTAAACAGTGAACGATGAGCGAAACCCACCAAGGTAAATAGATTTGTGAAATTAGTAATGGATAACTATACAAAATAGCATTTACATATTGGTTCGAGACTCATATCTAACATTCTGATACAAAATGCTTAACAAGTAATCACACCTCGCGAACATTGCTCGGGGAACAGCTTCGCTTGTGAGGCGAGTACACGCTTATGCAAAGGCTCCACACTTAACACCACACTTGCTCCACAATCAGCTCAACAGAGTGTACCACTAGCACCACATGGCCTCACACTAACGACACATAGCTCCTCAGTTAGCTCCTCACACAGCTCCGCAGGCTACTCAGTTAGCTCCTCACTGCTCCTCAATCGCTCCTCACTGCTCCTCAATCGCTCCTCGCTGCTCCTCACAGCTCCTCAATCGCTCCTCACAGCTCATCACTCCTCTTCACTGCTCCTCAATCGCTCCTCACATAGCACCTCACATAGAACCTCACGTAGCACCTCATGTAGTGCCACACTAACATCACACTAGCACTACATAGCACCAAAATAGCACTAAATAGCACCACACTATCACCACATAGCACCTCACATAGCTACTCATGTAGCACCTCACATAGCACCTCGCGAAGCACCTCACAAAGCACCTCGCATAGCACCTCACATAGCACTTAACATAAGCATCTCACACAAAACCTCACATAGAACCTCACATAGCACCTCACTTAACACCTCACGTAGCATCTCATGCAGCACCTCACATAGCACCTCACATAGCACATCACTTAGCACCTCACGTAGTACCTCATGTAGCACCTCGCACAGCACATCACACAGCACCTCACATAGCACCTCACATAGCACCTCACGTAGCGCCTCACACAGCACCTCACATATCACCTCACATAACAACTCTCTACTCCTCCTCCACATTTGCCTCCACATCCACATCCTTTACCACATTAACACCACAAACACACACTTAAATAATCGTAAACCAGAAATGCTTCTGTAGGTTATATGGTTTTAATGTTATCATCTCTTCAAACCAATTTTAACACGGAAGGATGTGTCTAAGTTACAATCTTAAATATGTAATACATGATAGGCATACTTAATTATTTTTTCCGGGTTACATGTAAACATACACAAACAGAATGAAATATACACCTATTCACTTTAAAGAGATGTTATTCATATATCATTTTGTCTCTTTGTATGATAGTTACTTCATGAGAAGGTATAAAGGTATGTTGCGGTAAGAGTAATGTTATAGGACCGTGGAGAGATGTTTATGTTTCGGTGGTTTCAGATCGAACGAGCTCCGAACAGTAGTGGCTTTGTGTTTGTTAAACTGTGTTTGTCCTCGTTTCAATCAATGGATCACCAGTAGATTGGATCACTAATGATTGATTGCTATTTTTTCCCCCCTCGTATATTGCTACATCTACGAAAGGTATAAAAGCTCGTTGCAAGTTCCACCGGGAACTTTGCTAGGTTTAACGGAATTTATTATTTATGAGACTGGTGATAACAAACCTAAAGTATTTTAAAGTTATTTAAGACACTGGCACTGCATTATTGCGTTGAAAAGAACTTAGAACGTATATTTCTCAGTGAGAAACCTCCAAGTAGGTCATATAAATATTCTAACTTTTCGATTTAATTTCTTTGCCTTCTAGTAAGTTTTAAATCTCGGGAACCACATTGGTGATAATAATTGAAAAATTATGTCATTCTTTTGTGTTTTAGCGCAAGTGCCACCTCTTAAAACATTTAGGTCTGCAAATTATAGGTGGGTAACTTAAATACACTACTGCAAGAACACTGGTTCTATTGGTGTCTGTGTTAGAACTCACCGTCGTCCTATTGGTCCATACCACACCGGACACCACCTGTACTTTACAGCGTTCATTATTGGCTCGTCAGCAACCAATGGAGAGCCGAGCTGACATTGACCCAATCAAATGTCCTTTATCGTATAAAGGGATTTGCAACCAATCACATCCCTTTATGTGGCTATACCAAAACGAAATTCTATCGTTAGCAATATCATTGTTACTGCACTGTAATGTTCTTCTGAGCTAATGCTAAACACCATCCGAACAAAGATTACACGTCCACGCGAGCTTTATTCTGAATAACAAAGAAATTTTCCATTTAGCTTTGCTCGAGTGTAGCTCGAGCATAGTCTACAGAGTGTTAAAGAAACTGTACAAGATACATACTCGCTTAAGAATGTTCGCGTATATTTATGGATATAGAAGATGCCACGCGCTGATGTCTATTACATCTCCTTATGTTCTCCGCCACAACAAATCGCTGCCCGCCAGGTTTAACGCAATGAATTATGGACGCGACTGGTAATAACTGACCAAAAGTCTTTCAAAAGTTAACGACCAGTAAATGAAGCTCGACAAACGACCCGACGTCGTAATTTACGACATTTATTCATCGATTCTATTAGTTGGTCGAATGATAATTACGCTCCCAAATGAGGAGTAAAAAAAAATTACGTTTTATTCTGCAACGTGTGGACTGCTCAAAGAAAAGGTAGTAAAAATTACGGGAAAACCGTGTTTTTTTATTCGGCTCTGAACCACGGGATATCTTACACTGTACAAAAATTGAGGTAAAATTCCCTTACATGTAAGGGAAGCTAATCGCCTCTAAATGTAAGGTAAAATCACCACTTAAATGTAGAGTAAATTTACATAACAAGTAAAGTACTATTCTGTAATCGCACGGAAAAAGTACCTGACGAAAGTGGGGAAAAATTCCGTACAAGTAAGGGAATATTAACTATATTGTATAATAAAATTATATTTAAAATATCTCGGAGTGTCAGTACTGTTAATTTTTCTATTACCTACACCCTCTGATGAATAGTCACCGAAACCTCGACACTAAAATCCACGAGACTTGCTGGTGGTTGGGCGCTAACCACGATATTCTATCACGATTGGCCGATGCGCTATCCATTACACCACGACGACAGCATGACGTCATCGGTGAATATTAGCGTGTTAAAGGATTGTTTCTTTCACCCGTCCTCCCATTATAAAATAAATGCGAATTTTTTTTTTTTTGGAGGGGTGGGGGGCTGGATCCAGGGCGAGGCAACACCCTCCGAGTGACGGGCTTTCCAGCTGGGACTCGTAGGTGCCCGTCATCCCTGAACATGACATGGAATGAGACCGTAGGATGGAGCGGCGCTGGAATTCAAGGGCGGGGGAAGCAACGGGAGTTCCCCGAGAAAACCCGCCGGCAAGCGGCATCGTCCAGCACGATTCCCACATGCGAAAATCCGGGAGCGAACCCGCCGGGGATCGAATCCGAATCGCCTTGGTGGAAGGCCTGCGCGCTAGCCACTGCGCCACCGCTGCCCCTATCCACACACTTAAAAGGCTGTTCACGATAAAGTGAGCACTTTTGAAATCAACCTTAGAAGAAAGTCACTGCTTCTGCCTGCATATATTGTAACGGATGCACTGAGTGACATGCACACAGTGACGTTGGTAACGATGGATGGAAAGTAGTTACATATATTAACGCCAAATAAAAAGTGTTAGATGACCATTTGCGATAACTTAAGATATTAGTTTCGCTTTCTGATTTTTTATTGCATCAAAGTGTAAAAATGAACATGTTTGTAAAATGTTTAAATTTCTAGTAATTTCGCAGTTTCGCTGGACCGACGTATGGATAAGGTGATGATGCCCTGGGTAATGTTAATTTTACATAAGACGGAAGAATACTCAATTTGCGTACAAGTAGATCTTAAGCAGGTCTTTCAAAGTACTCATTTTACCGTGAACAGCCTATAGCTGTTGAGACAATGCTTAAGAGATGCACGAGTCGTAAGATCATTTTCCCATCCATGTATGGGATTTTCTAATACCATGTACGTGAATGTTTTTCCAGATTGCGGTAATTTTACCTTATCTGCAAAAAAAAAAACTATGTTTCCTACACAAGTTAGCGAATGCTACCTCATTCTTGTCAGGTAATTTTCCCATTATTTTTTTACAGTGCACAGTATACTCCAATTACGGTGACTTCCAACTAAAGTTATACTTCCACGATATTCCTCCACCTCACGCAAACAAAGCTTAACACACAGTAAAAACGCTTTCTCTGCTGCAACACATTATTTGTAGCTGCAAAGAAAAATGTGTTTAAATATGAACCACTGTAAGGTAGCCTCGCCACAAACATAATTTATGTTTGATATATATAGTAATGACACTCAAAACCTTGCATTGTTGTTACAGTAAATAAGAGAGAAGTAACAAATATTTCAAAACAATACTAGCAAAAAGAACAGAGCGGCCCCGAGATTCGAATAAACACACCATATGCTATTAACCTATCGCGCTGCATTACACGACCACTATGTCTCTTTGCATTCGAACTACTTTTGATACAGACTGTTCACGGTAAACCGAGTACTTTTGAAAGCCCTGCTTAGTATCTACTTGTATGCACGTTGTGTACTCTTCCACCTTATGTAAAGTTAACATCGCCATGGGCCTCATGACTTTATTCATGCGTAGGTCAAGTGAAAATGCGAAATTTTTATAAAAGGAAATATTTTATAAAGCTGCTGTTTTTTTTTTTACACTTCGATGCGTTAAAAAAAAAAAAACAGAAAGCGAAAGAAATAATTTTATTTATCGCAGACGGTTTACCTAACACCTTTTGTTTGTCGTTAAGATCTGTAACCACTTCCCATCCACCGTTAACAACTTTACCGGGCCCGTGTCACTCAGTACGCCAGTTAAAGTACATGCGCGGCAGGCCCAGTGACTTTTTACTCCAAGGTTGATTTCAAAGTGCTCACCTTATCATGAACACAGTCTTTAGGCGTGATATTTCAGGTAGTAATGTGGGCCGGTATATGCACGGGTACCTCTTGGGAACAATTGAGGTTGGTGGCGTGGAGAATCACCTCACTTCAGAATGGCGTTAAACGTCTGCAGGACTGCCAATTTGCTAAGCTGCGGTTTCGCACGTGCAGAATATTCTTATGGGTTTCTGAACGTTTGTGTCGTGACCACAGTTACGTACTGAAAACCATAGAAAACCTTTGAGCCGTCACCTTTGGCGCAAAGTAATATTTCTCAACCGTGGACTAAAGCAGCTCAATTAATGTTCGTTTCTTTGCCATAAAGCAAGGGTAATATTGCTATTCGACAAAAACGTATAAAGTAAACATTCAAGCAGCAAAGTGATGTTTCTGTGACCTTCTCTTTGAATTAAAACTACATTGTGATGCTGTAACCAAGACAGCCTCAGAGAAATGGTTTACTTTGTCGTACAGAAAACTATATATGGATTTTTTTGTTTAGAGTGCAGCGTCAATAAAATTGCACCAATGGGAGAACGCACATCATTCGTACGAATTCAGTGAAATAATAATTTGCATAAGTTCTACATATATTTCTTACTAGGTATTAACAAAAAGCCTATTTTTTAAACTGTTTTATTAGTATTTATTATACATTAAATATTACAATTTATAAATAAAACTTCAATTTAACCAAAATTAAAGTACTTTTATGTTATTTTATGTTAACACGAATATAGAAGGCTTGTGATACACGACATAGTTAGGAAACAACAAAAATACTTAATTCATAGGGTAATTTTTCAATGGGTTGATTCTAAAAGTGTGAAGAAACCACGAATCCACATGTATAGGTATTTATTATAATTATACATGTTAAATATATTTATATAGTAAAAGTATACATAATACATATTATATATTATCTACATTAAATGTTATATGTATATATGACTTATAGATATAATGTTTATATAAATAAATTATATACATAATAGAAATATATAACTATATATAGTATACATATTATATAATATATATGTATATTTGTATATATTATGTAAATATATGTGTATACGCATATATGAATACATTATGTATATATGTATTCATGTTAACACTATTTATTATTAATATATGTACATATATTATAAATATATATATATATATAATTTGTATATGTATATACATACTGCGGCAGTGTAGACTTTATTCTCGTTAAATGTGCCATGTTGGAGTTCAGGTGCGAACGACTTCCGGTCGGTTTTGTCGCTACGTGTGTGTATGGCCACGCGTGAACCCGAGGGCTAGGAGTAATAAGCAGCCATTCAACTAATTGACTCACATGACAGTTTTATGAACATCCGTTCTAATTTCTGCTACCCCTGGTCCACTGATGAGGTTGGACTAGACTACCTCAAGATCCATTCATTACACTTTTGGGTGGAATCGGTGCTGTATTGGTCAGACTTATCGCCTGCCACCAAGACGAACCGGGTTCGAATCCCGGCGTGAGAAACGTGGCAGTTGATGCCTTTAGCTGGCGGGTTTTCTCGGGGTATGCCATTTCCTTTGCCTTTACATTCCGCTGCTGTTTTATCTTCACCTCATCTCAACCGTGTCGGCACTCGAGATCTCGTTTTTCGAAACTTCTCAACTCTCAACTTTTACTCGGCTGAAGGTGATGTTACAGGCTGTTAACTGTTATAATAAAGCACTTTCGAAAGACTTGCTTAAGAGATACTTTTCTCCCCGTTTGGTATTCTTCCACCGCATTTAAGTTGGCGTCGCAATGGACGTCATCACATTATCCATGCTCCATTGAAGTGAAAACGTGTCAATTTTAGAAACCTACATTAAGTTAGTCACATACTTTTTTATCTTTAAAAAAATAGTCCCCTTCCTGTGTTCACAGATTTCGCCACTTAAACAGTTCAGTGACGCTTTCCCCAGGTGAGTAGCCTAACCACTATACCACCGCGGCGGTGGTGTGGTGGTTAGACTACTCATCTCCCACCTAGGCGAACCGAGCTCGAATCCAGGCGGGGACGTCCCCCCCCCCTCCCGGATATTCACATGTGGGAATAGTGCCGGACGATGCCGCTGGTCGGTGGGTTTTCTCGCGGATTTCCCGTTTCCCCCGCCCTTTCTTTGCGGCGCTAATCCATTCTCGCCTCGCTACACCCTCATCGGCTCTCGAGACCTCGATGTTTGGAGCCGCCCAAATCTCTTCACTCGCCCCAGGTAGAGCTTCGGCAACCTAGGTTTCTGAAAGTTAAGTATAGGGCTGTTCGCAGTTAAATGAGCGCTTTTGAAAGCCCTGCTTAGTATCTACTTATATTAACGTTGTGTTTTCTCACTCCTTATGTGAAATAACATTGTCATGGGTCTCATCAATTTATTCATGCGTCAGTCAGGTGAAACTATTAAATTATTAGAAAAGTAAATATTTAAAAAAACTGCTCTCGTTTTTATACTTAGATGCATTAAAAAAACAGAAAGCGAAAAAGATAATTTAAGTTATGAGAAATGGTTACCGAACAATTTTTATACGATGTTAACATACGGAACTATTTCCCATCCATCGTTACCAACCTTACTGGGTGAATGTCACTCAGGGCGCCCGTTTAAATATATGCAGGTAAGAGCAGTGACTTTTTCCTGAGGTTGATTTCAAAAGTGCTCACTTTATCGTGAACAGCCTTTATCTATCTGGTATAAACGACTCGAAAGTAGAGTTTTTTTTTCTCTTCGAAATTTATGTTTATATTTTAAGTTTCATGTCGATAGTTGGGTTTTGTGCAAATGTTGTTTCAGCTGAGATTTTTTTGGTAAAATACTACAGTGATGAGCTGTAACACAGAAGTAAATGCGAGTTCGATTCAAATTTCAAATTTCATTCTAATGGTCAATTTTAACAACTAAGCTCGTTACTTGTGATTTGAAGAAGCTTAAAAAGGAATTCACAATAAATATTATTTCATAATTTCTCTGAAAAATCCTATTCATTTTTATGTTACAATCTTTACAGACAAGATTTTTACTGATAGATAAAGTCCCTGCCATTATTTATAGCTAACACAAACGAAACACATTCTGACAGAAAGGCAAACAAAATATTTAGATGTCCCAACAAAATATTTTGTCGAGCAAAGGAAACTTGAAAAGCAACAAAATTAATTTTGCTCGTCTAACAAAATACATGTTTGAATAAAGAGAAACCTCTGTGAGGGGCGAAAAGAAATTAGACTGCCAACAAATATTTTGTTGAATCAACTATTGTTTAGGTACTCATTTGTTTTCATTCGTTTTAAAATACAGCTCGAGAGTTTGTTTGCATTTTTTTTTGTGTGAATTAGGGCTGTAAAAGTGTTAATGTGTTTATTGATGCTTATAGGCTGTTCACGGTAAAGTGAGCACTTTTTAAGGGCCTTCCTAACTTTTCCTTTCATATAATTTCCACTTTCCTGCTGCTTTTTAATATAGTTATTGCAATGTGACCAATAAACACAGTGTATACATTTCACCACCCATAAACTTCCATTCCTGAGGCTGCATTAAGATATATTTATTAGTGGATAATGCCTGTAGGGAGTGCCTTAAAAAGTGCTCACTCTACCATGAACAGATTATAGTAATAGTATAAACATCCTAATATAACAAGTTCAACAGGGAAATAAAATGAAAAGCTGTAAAAAGCATTATAGTTATATATTTACGCACGTTGTCCTGCATTGGAAATGTATATATTTAAGAACTTTATAAGTGATCGGTTGTCACCTTAGCTTATGTTTTTAGGATGCTGCGTTCTGGAGCAAGCTACGTAAGTTCGAATCTTCGTTGCGGTGTCAATTTTTTTTATATTAGCCGAAACTATTTAACGTACGTATAGCCAAACAAATATTTAGTTGCTCCAACCAAATCTTACATTATGGGCCAACCAAATATGAACAAAAAAATAATTTGGTTTCAACAACAAAAAAAAAATCTCATTGCCCCCTATACAAACAAGTGGTTTGGTTGCACCAGACAAACTTCGTTTGAACTTACAAAACATTTTTTTTTTCTCAGCGCAGACTCTCCAGAACCGAGTTACTAGTTCTGGCATAAACATTTCAGCGAAACCTTGCTTTCGCAAGTCGGGTCTCCTTAACTGCGGTTTTGGCAGACGGCATAAACGCACCGTAATACCGAACCGGCAGGAGCGATAGAAATTCACAGCCATTCATCGACTGGGATTCGAATCCGGAAACCTTTGCGCCATGAGTCGGTTACACATCAAATTACGCCAGCTCAAGGATTCGAGTTCGAATCCCAGGCAAGTTGTGTGTGTGTGTGTGTGTGTGTGTGTTAGTGTGTGTGCTGTTCACGGCTATCTAGAGGCCGTTCACGATAAAGTGAGATCTTTTGAATTCAATTTTAGAAAAAAAGTCACTGCTCCTACCTGCATGTATTTTAACGGACGAGCTGTGTGATATGCGCCCAGTAAAGTTGGCAACGATGAAGGGAAATTAGTTCCGAATTTTAACTTCAAATAAGTGTTACGTAACCATTTGTGATCATTTAAATTATTTCTTTCGCTCTCTGGTTTTTAATGCGCCGAAATGCAAAAATTAACAAAATTTATAAAATATTTACTGTCATAACAATTTCGCAGTTTATCTTCGCCGACGTAAGAATAAAGCGATGAGGCTCATGGCAACGCTAATTTTACATAAGATGAAAGAATACAAAACGTGCATACAAGTAGATCTTAAAGCAGGGTTTTCAAAAGTGCTCCTTTATACCGCGAACAGCCTATAAGTACTTTTGAAATCAACCCTTGGAAAATGTGGCTGCGCACGCCTGCATATATTTTAGGGGGTACGCCGACTAGAAAGCATCCAGTAAACTTGGTAACTACAGTGGAATTGGAAGTTTTATGTCTTAAGTGAAATTAAGTGGGTGTTAAACATTTGTTAATACTGAATTAATTTAATTAATTTTCTGTGTTTTCAACGCATTCAAGCGTAAGAATTAACAAATTTGTAAAACTTCAACTTTTTTAAATTCATTAAGTATGCTCGAATGTTTCTCTAAACACTTTCAACACTTTGTAGACTATGCTAGAGTGTAGCTCGAGCAAAGCTAATTTGAACATTTTTGTGTTGTTAAGGACAAAACTCGCATGGATGTGCAGTCTTTGTTCGGCTAGTATTTAACATGACCTCCACAAGAATAAGACAGCGCAATAACAATAATATTGCTGGCATCCACTCAAAGAGACATGATTGATTGTAAATTCTTTTATGCTACAAATGACTATTGATTGGGTCAATTTCAGCTCGGCTCTCCATTGGTTGATGACCGGCCAATAATGAACGATGTAAAGTACAGGGTAGTGTCCGGTGTGGTATGGACCAATAGGACGATGGTGAGTTCTAACACAGACACCAACAGAACCGGTGTTCTTGCAGAAGTGGATATAAATGACTCACTTCTAACTTGTCTTACTTGCCAGTAAATGTGTGCAGACATCCATGTGTCGATTCAACATTTATACATAAAAGTACTTTCCACCTGTCGTCACGAGCATAAATGGGTGCATGCCAATTGTATAAGTGATCATGGAACAAGTATAAATCACTGTTAAATCAACTAATATCGGAGACAGTAATAATCATTAGAATTTCACTGATACAAGTGGCGCAGTTTTGACAGATCCGCAGTCAGATTCACCGATCTGGAGCAGTATTAGCAACTTAAATTTGTATAGTGTACCATAGACGCTTGGAGGAAAACAGCTCTAAGTAGATTAGCTTGGTTTACGACCAGCCTTTCTCTTCCGGTTATCGGTCCGACGTTAAAGTGATGGTACTTATAATCCCATTAAAATAATAGACTAAAGATGAGGTAGACAGATTATTCGTCTTCTGTTCATGTACCCATCATCGACATACCCCAATCATACACAACTGCCAGAGTCACATGGTCAACAGTGATGAATGTGTTTGTTTAAATATAAATATTTAAGTGACAAGTACTAATAACACGAATAAAATAATTTTACTAGTTTGATTTTTATCGAACTGCATTACAGATTGGATGGAGGGAGCAGACATGCATCTGAAAGCATTCGTTTACAAATCAGTTTTCTAACCTCAAGTCCAATCGTGCCGTTTTCCGCGAGACGTGTCGGCAGACAAGGCAGTTCAATGTTGGGACACTGGGAGATTGGCTGTGCGCAGCCAGCGAGATCGATCTACCTCACATTTAGTCTGAGTAAAGCAAACGACGATCCCTCAACCGTGCGATTCGCATCGTCACACGCGTACACCTCCCGAGGGAACGCGGAGCTGCAGAAGTGCGGCAATTTGCCCTACGCGTCAACGCCGAAAGCGTTCACATGCCCCCCCCCCCCCCTCTGCGAACCGCCATGCGGAAGACTGCACTTTGTAACAGGTTTAATTTAAAAAAAAAGAAGCCCGATGAAAGAGTTAGCCTGGCAGCAAAATGCACTAGACGCGTTTTTTTTTTTTTTTTTGCCACCGTTTGAAGTTGAAAACGTGAAAAACTCGCGATAGCGATCGCTTACACCGGGGAATAAGTTATCGAAGCGCGAATAAAACGTTTCATCGCCTCTCGTCTTTTTTTTTTTTTTACTGAACGTACGTGGTCCATGGCTTGGTGGGACGATATTTTTTTTTTTTGGTGGTGGTACGTGGTGGGGGTGGATCGCGCTAATGAAGGGGGTTCGACCAAATGGGTTTTCTGGTGCCTTTTTATCGGGTAATTGAGGACGAGTCTTGCAGAGAGGCGGGGCTACTGGAATGGTTGAAGACGGGTGTGGGGGAGGAGGAGGGGAAGGGGGAAAGCACGCTTCACCTGTGGTGCGACATCATGCGGGTACATGTGTTCGCTGGCCGGGTTCGTTACGCGCCAAAGCTTTTGTGATCGCACGCGCGCGCGCGCGCGCGCACACACACACACACACACACACACACACACACACACACACCCTGGTGTAGGCAACCGGCTCCATAGCCGTTTGGCACGGCTTCCGGCCAACTTCTGGAATCTTCCAACTCCCCTCCACCCCCTTTCCATACCAACCCCTTGCCGAAAATATACTATGCGTGACTTTTGCTCCTGTCACACTGTAAATTATTTTCCATCGAACTGCTTCCAATAAGTTTGGTAAAATTAATGGGGCCGTGGGGGTGTAGTAGTTAGACTACCCGCCTCGATTTCAGGCGGGGTCGCTCCCGGATTTTCGCTCTTAGGAATCGTGCCGGACGATGCCGCTGGTCGGTGGCTTTTTCTCGGGGATCTCCCGTTTTCTCCCCCCGCCCTTGCATTCCGGCGCTGCTCCGCACCCATATCGCTTCACCCTCATCGGCTCTCAAGACCTCGATGGTAAGAGCCGACCAAATCTCTCCGCTACACTCCACGTCATCGAAACGTTATGAACACCGCCATATATGTCTGAAAACAGTTGGATGGCTTCTTTTTCCATCGAACATTTGAAGATTGAAACGGTTATAGAATGTCTTTGTTGTTTGACTGGCTCAGCCAATCAGACTCGTGCATGACAAAAATGGCAAATTCCAACGTCACGAAACTTAAAAATAACGAACAATTGCAGGGAACGAAATATCGTTATGAAGATAATGAATTAATTTAGAAGCTGCCTGAGTATGAACGCTACTCTAGGTGAATATTGCACATAATATTAAAAACTCAAGAGTCATTTAATTTTAATTGTACAGGAAACATTGCTGATAATCAAAATTTGAATTTAGTAAAGAAGTCAAATCACAACCTTCGTTACATTTCTTCCTGTAATATACTGTTTGGAAACACGACAGCAATATCTCACTTTGAAAAAAAAAATCCAATAAAAATTCATATTGGATCCTACCAGTAAAATATTTGACAGTGTGAAACATTCTCATACACATCAAAGATTATTTGATAGAATTTATTGGAAGGAAAATTTTGATGGCATGTATTTCGTTATCTAATTTTACTGCCGAACGTATTTGAAGGCGAACATTTGACAATGTGACAGGGGCTTTATACGTAGTACAGTCGATATAGGCTATTCACGGTCAAATGAGAGCACTTTTGAGGACCTAGTTACTGATTTCCTTTCAGCCATTTGATATCCTTTAAACTCTTTTTAAAATAAATATTGCCATGTAAGTAATAAATAGTGTGTATATTCCCACTCACTTGGAAATAAACGTCAAAGGCTAAAATAAAATATATTTATAAACTATTATTCCAAATGAGAGATCTTTCTAAAGTGCTCACTTTACCTTGGATAGCCTGTAGGTTAATGGACGCTGTGGTCCGCTGGTGGTCCGCTGCTACCTACACCGGAGCCGCCAGTCCACGAACTTAAGGGACCCGCCAGCCTACATCATTTTTCTCCTTTTTTTTTTTTGGCCGGGAGGCGAGGGAGCTATAAGGGCCACACTGGCACGCGCTACAAGAGCGCCATCGCCCCTACGCGCAGGGCTCTGAACTGGCGTGCAGTGTTCTCGTAGTGCTGCGTGTAACTAAGGGACTTTCAGCGGTGACCCAATCATTTTACTGATGGGAAGTCTCTAGCAAAGTTCAATGCAAGCTACTATCTTAGTTCGGCTCGTGTCCGGCTCAGCCTGAAAACGTAATGATTAACTAATACTGAAGTGTTCCAAAATAATATTTACAGAATGCGTGGTAATTTTGAAGTACCATTCTTTCCTCGTTTGACGTATGGGGTCTTTTTATAGGTAAACATACTGGGGGGACGTCGAATAGTTTCTTGAGGAAAAAAACTGTATTTGAAACACTCAGCGACGCAGTTCAACCGCCGGGCAGGCTGATGAAGTCTTTCTGAACGCAGCCGTAGTGCATGGCTACCTACACTCTAGGCGCAAGCCAGGACAAGAAATTTGTGACTCGCGTTAGTAAAGGCCCTTACACAATTGAAAACTTAACATTTGACTTTACGTTTGCTTTCTTTCCGACATGTTGTTTCTTACGGAACTAGACACAATGGAACTGTCAAAGGTAACGTCAAGCACTCTTGACTTTACGATTTCGAAAAGTTGAAAATTTAAAGCCAAAGTCAGTCATTTTGCCGAGAATATAACACAGGTTATGTGAAATGTGTGTTATTTTATTGTAGGGCAATTTTCATATCGATGTATTAAACAAAGCTCCTCTTAAATTAGATAAATGGCAAACGAATACTATGTGAAGTGGAAATATATTAATTTATATTGTTTAATAAAGTTAACAAGAAAGTTCGTTTCTTTGTAATTAACTTTTAATAGAGATTTTAAGATTAAAAAAAAAAGTACTTAAAATGAGTTCCTGGATAATATGATAACGATTTGCATAACAAGATGTACATTTTTACGAAGCTCGCAGAACCGATGTTCATTTGTCTGAACTCTAACTTTGTATTGTGTATTGGTTATTTCGTCAAGTGAAATTAAATGCAAAGTCAAATGTTAAAGTTTTATATTGTGTAAGGGCCTTAAGTCAGAGTTACATCCCCATCCCCCCACCCCCAATGTGGCATAGACTACCGCTGCCATATAATTTGGTAAATAGAGGGTTATTATTTATTTTAATTTTTTTACAAAAAAAATCGCTAGCGCCTGTTTAGCAAATACTGGAATAAGGAAAAATGGCAACTCCATATGCTGCTTATAAGGTAAGATTGACAACGAGAATTATAAAATGAAGCCAAATGAATAACTTCTCAAATAAAGGGGATATATTCTTCCAAGACAATGACGACCACGCAAAACGGAAAAAAAAAAAAAAAAAAAAAAAAAATTGAAATCCTCTGCTTACAGGCAGATCCCAAAATTATCGAGGATTTGTTTAGTAAAATTTATATTTCGGGCACCAATGAAAACATTTTTTTAAAACATGTTATTACATGTATAATTCACAGCAACTCAATATTTACGTTCAAATATAACCATCAGAATAAGGATTATTTTTATCAGCGATTTCAAAATTTTTATTTAGCCAGCGATTTCCCGATACTATTCAGGTTGCGAATTATACGTCTTTAGTCTTGGTGACCAAAATCTTCTTCGGTGAAAAAGCACCAGAATGGCTACACAATTTTATATGAATTTTTGTCACACATTTTGTAATGAGCTAAACAATTCTTATTTTTATCATATTGATTGTATACATTTCAGAGCAATTTTACTTCCAATGAACTTACTAACTACACGTTCATCGAACTTTTCTTTTCTGTGTGACACGCATATATAGCTGATGGTAGAGATAGTAAACAATCAAATATTATCAATTCAGGCAGAGATTTTTGTCGTCTAAGTTTAATTCTTATATTTTTTTAAGCGTGCCTACGCGGTAGAGGGCTGGTTGTGTAGTAGAAATACATCTACTTTAATACATGACTGGAATCCTCTGCAATGAAATAATTACGTGTACCAGGGGAAATTATATACTAACGTAAATATGGTCGAATAACACCGAAATCATCACGAATGAGAAATACAAACGACGTATTAAGAGATTTAACGGTCTCAGAGGGATAAATTTTTTTTTCGAACGACGGGGAGAGGGTTTGGCTGATATAACGAATAAAAAAAATGTCTCCAAAATCCCGCTTACGGTGTATCTTAAATATTTATTTAACACTTCATAAAAAGTTTCTTTGAAAAAATTCGAATATATCTATCTGAATTGCGTTATCAGTGACGATTCATAAAGTTGACATTCAAAAATGTATTACGATTCAAAGTTTCGTTATCGAGATGTGAAATATCGCCGATTCATTTCAGATTCATCTCCTCGTTCTCTGCCGTCTAAATTCCTAGCTGCATTTCCAAGCTGCAAGTATGTTCGTTCGAATTGGGAAACTGCGTCCCGTTATGATAAAATGGGAATAAAAAAAGGTATCTTTGCGAACAAAAGGTTGGAACAGAGAAGCTGATGTTGTAGCGGGACGAGAAGGGTAGCTGGTAGAACAGGGTGGATTTATTGCGAAAGTAGTAAATAAAAGGGGGGAATCCGGTCTGTCTGTTTTTTTTTCCAGAGGGAGAGAGAGGGATAGAAGAGATCGACTGAGAGAGGAAGAGAGAGGCATTGTGACTCGCTAGTCGCGCACCTGTCTACTACCCTCATGTATGGTAATCAGTCGCTCGCTATCTGTTGGCACGAGCCAGTCGTTATGGCTTTGAAACCTTGGCTCGCGCCGCTTGACACCGCGCTCTCTCTCTCTCTCTCTCTCTCTCGCTCGTTCGTAATCTGCTGGCCATTTTCCAACCTACACACGACACAGATAAAAAAAAAAAATACAGCTGTTCTTCACTCCGTGGAATACAGACTTTTTCCGTTACATCCGCTCATTCCTTCTTGCGCACACGACCGCTTACGCCAAGCGTCTGAATACAAACCGTTGTCCAAATTAAACCATAGCGTTACCATTTTATAAAAAAAAAAAAAAAAATGACACCCGTACGTTAATCTGGAGACTTGATTTAATTTACTTAAAACCAATATAATTAAATGTCATTCATGTTTATATAATTGTAAATACAAAACCACAAACTGTGAACAAACCCCAGCACACTTACACAAGACGAACACCGCTGTGTTTAAAACATGGTCTAGTGTTGCTATAGGCATTCCGTGAATATTCGTGCAAATTTTCAAGCTGTGCAACAGCCAAAGAAAAAACAGTTTCAACTTCAGTATTTGGACTTGAAAAATTGTATTTAGAAATATTGTTCCCTTTCCCACACCCAGCAATCCGAATATAAAAAAAAATCTTAAAATTATTGCAAATATTGAGGTAATATTCGCAAAAAAAAATCGTAGATATTTGACTTTGGTTCTGAAATTCCCAAGCATAATTTCATTTGCTTTCAGAATTATAACCTGATTTTTTTGATCAGGCACATTTGTATTTAATACAGTAGTCATCATTTGGAAATAAAAAATCAATAAATTCGTATTGCAGTGTGGTAAGTTACCCGCTATTGAATGTTTATCACTCTGGTTTATTATTTAGAGTTATTCCTCCTCCTGGCACATTTTCGAGCATTAATTCATGTGTTCTTTCTTGCGAGGTACATTACAGGGTAAACGTAATGATTAATAAAATACCATGAGTGTTAATATCGCGTGTTCATGTAACACTTCTTTTCTTTAATCGGTGTTAACAATGATAAGATTTTGGATCTGGGACACTTATCGGCAACACACACAGCTAAGTCTATTGAAACTGACCACTGAGTTGTTTTAAGCATATAAGTATCTCAAGCTTCTCTCATCAACAGCCTTATGCTGATTCAACACAATTTGCATTTAAATTACTACAAATAAAACTAACATACACGTGCAATACTGGTTCCTGGAGCTATGGGCTGTTCACGATAAACTGAGCACTTTTGTAAGCCCTGCTTAAGATCATCTTGTATGCACGTTGTGTATTATTCCGCTTAATGTATAATTTATACTGCAATGGGCCTCATCACTTTATTCATGCGTCGGTCAAGTGTCCCTATAAAATATTTATAAAAGTAAGTATTCTACAAATATGCTCATTCTTACACTTAGATTCATTAGAAATACAGAAAGTGAAAGGAATAATTAATTTTATCACGAATGTTTACTCAGCACTTTTCATTCGACGTTAAGCCATGGAACTACTTTCCCTCCATCGATACTAACTTCACTGGGAGAATGGCACCCAGCGCGCCCGTTAAAATATATGCAGGTGGAGGCAGTGACTTTTTTTGTAAGGTTCATTTCGAAAGTGCTCAGTTTATCGTGAACAGCCTTTAACGATACAAATTGCTTCAAACTTCTTCCTGCCCGGGGCCGAGCGTGCTCGTGTTCGAGAGGAGCTGGGTTCGAGTCCCAACCCCGGGCGTCCTGATCTCAGCGTCCCGTGGTTTTCCCCGAAGTCGCTCCCGGTCGAATCCTAGGATGGTTCTTTACTGCAGGTCATGCTTCTTTCCTGCCTGGAAGGCACGTTTTTCGGGCCGATTTTCCTGGGATTTGGGGGAGGGTTGTCTTTCTATAACCCATCCTTCCTCACAATGGGAAATTGTGCCATTCGAAACTACATCCCTCGTCTTAAGTCTTAATATTATCATTGCCACTGCAGTTCGAGATGTGCGAGTGAGCGCCTATAGACGCAAGCGAGCACATGGTGAGTTCCCAGTCAACACTGTACAATAACTATTTCTTACAATTACCTGCTTCACCAACAGTGACATATGCCGCCCTGTTGCACCAACATCCATCCCGATCCGAGATAGAATGATCTTAGTTCCGAACCAGGATCCAGTTTGATCTTGGTTCCAATTTAAAAGTGTTGCACCTATGAAATTTCGTAATTCTCGATCTCCGATTCGTAGATCTTGGTTCCAAAGTGAGAGATCGAGATTACGTACGAGACAAATTTTGCTATTGGTTCGTAATATATGACGTAATAGGAGTATTTTTCTTTATAGATAGAACTAGATGTGCGATGTTTTATCTGTTTCGAGTGAATTATTGTTGTTCGAATTTTACTGAATAATATTAAAGTGGGTATAATGTTGTTTTAATTTCCCAAGAAAACAATAGAAAGTAGTTCTATCTGTTGCCGTATTTTCAAACTACATTTGTCGACGATGACTGCTGATCTCGGATCGAGATTTCGAACCGCCAATTTCGGCGGTTCGAAATGAACTTCATCTCCATCTCCAGTCCAGCTCTGAACTCGAATGGTGCAACAGTTTTCTCTGTCGATCTTAGATCCGATCTCGGATCGACTTTCGAACCACGATGGTGCAACCGGGCATTAGCTCGCGGATTGCGCGGGCCCGTTTTCTGGTATGTAAGTAAACAGAGATGAAATGGCGTTGCAGTCAACTTGATTTGGGCGTATCCATTCTCTGTCATGGGAAACCTGCTTCTCCGGGCAACTTGCGCCGTCTTTGATGACCTCGCAAAAAGGTACCTATAGGCTGTTCACGGTAAAGCGAGCACTTTTTAAGGGCCTCCCAACACGCTTTATTCACTAATAAATATGTTTTATTGCAGCCTCAGGCATTAAATTTTGAGGGCGGCGAAACGTATATACTGTATTTATTGGTCACATTGCAATGTTTATATCAAAAAGCAGCAGGAAGATGGAGATTGGATGAAAGGAAAAATTTAGAAGGGCCTTAAAAAGTGTTCACTTTACCGTGAATAGCCTATACTTTCCTGCCTGGACACCGTCGCGTCGTTCTTTGACAACGCACCTCCGACGAATGTCGAGCTCCTCGGCAATCAACGTTTACCAAATCAACAATTATAACGCGGCTCACGATAAACTCAGCACTTTTGTCATCCCTGCTCAAAATCTACTTGCAGGCACACTGCGTATTCAACCACCTTATGTAAAATTAGCATCGCCGCGTGCCTTTATTCGTGTGTTGGTCGAGTGTAGCTGTAAAATAATTAAGATAGTGAATTTTTTACAAATTCTCTTGTCGTTACATTTTTAGGCATTCAAAATAACAGGAAACAAAGGAAAAAGTTTAAGTATTCACAAATGTGTTTACCAACCTCGCCGGACGTATGCCACTCAGTGTGCCCGTTAAGCTATGCGCAGGTAGAGGCAGTGACAATCGTCAGATGTTGATTTTCAAAAAATGCTCACTTTATCGTGAACAGCCTTTAAATAAGCCACTTCTTCTTCTTCTTCAGTTCAATATCGTATGATATTTTCTGCAGCGATGCTCGACGTATAGGCTTTTCAGGTTGTGCATAGGAGTGGCAGCGTAGCTCTCGAGTGGTCTGTGCGATGGAAGACTGAGTCAGCGAGAAACGAAAGAAATGAATATGGCGATGAGACAGGACCTCATGCTCTGTATATTACCACCAATATTTATCTTAATGTAAAATACACTTACACGACATAACTCACGCGATAGCACCATGTAAATGAATGACTCGTGGCGCCACCTCTGCAGAACGAAGTTGCACGACTTAAGCCGGTCGCAGTTGCGACCAAGTGGTCGCGTCATTCGGATTGACTGTTGTTTACATGCTCGTGGCAAGGCGACTTGAGTCATCAGTGTTCGAACGGGGCGTGATCGTGGTTGCCAGGAGACTGGGACATCCAATTTCAGAAGTTCCTCGATCCACAGCGTCGCGTGTGCACAGGGATTATAGACATGACGGCATTCCGATCTCCCGTCCAAAGTCACTTGATGGTCGTGACCGGCGGAGGTTGGGCAGAATTGTCTTCGCTAACAGAGCAGGAACGCTTGCTCAAATCACAGCCACATACAACGCAGGAGGTGTCAGACGTGCAGGTCTCTCTGGCAGGTCTGTGCCAGACCATGCTTCCATGGGATATGGAAGCAGAAGACCCGCCCGAGTGCCCCTGTTGATCCTATCAGTCACGGCGTCCTCTATATGGGGCGTTGCGTATGAAGTGGCGTTTATGGTCTGCACTGTACACGGTGGACCATGCCGTCCAATGAGATGTGGAAGCAGAAGACCCGCCCGAGTGCCCCTGTTGATCCTTTCAGTCACGGCGTCCTCTATATGGGGCGTTGCGTATGAAGTGGCGTTTATGGTCTGCACTGTACACGGTGGAACATGCCGTCCAATGAGATGTGGAAGCAGAAGACCCGCCCGAGTGCCCCTGTTGATCCTTTCAGTCACGGCGTCCTCTATATGGGGCGTTGCGTATGAAGTGGCGTTTACGGTCTGCACTGTACACGGTGGAACATGCCGTCCAATGAGAAAGGTTCCCTACGCGCGGGGAAACATCATTCGCAGTTGAAACTATATCTCGTAGCCTTATAAACCGCTGCTGCCAGTAAGATGAATCAAGGACAGATTTATATTGGTTTCTGATGTATGAGAAAACGTCGTATCGATACCGGTACAGTTCCGAACAAAAAATTTGTTTATTGCGCCGCCTAAAATTATAGATTTATCTGTGACAGAAAGGGTTAACAACACGACAACGGGCACAACGCCTCACTTTTTTGTTATAATATTTCACAATACAAGATATACAACTACAATGACATTGAGTGTTTATGTATACATCGACCTTTCATAAGTAAAAATACACTATTTAAGATTTAAGTAGGAGAAGTGGGTGTGTTTTCACACATACTTCAAAATGCGTAGAATAACACCAACATTATGTTAACTAAGTCACACATTTTACCAAAAATAAGTAGTATATCTAAATTTCTAAGAACATTTGTGTAAAATTACTTGTACTGTGGTTGATTTTACACGTCACATAACAAAAGTGTAAAGATACCAAAAATGTTTATTTGTAAATTTACATTTATTTCTTATAGTCTTCTGCACGTGAGTGAAGAGATTAGGGCGGTTCTTAACATCGATATCTTAAGAGACGATGAGGGTGAAGCGAGGTGAGTATGTCGCAGCGACGGAATGCAAAGGCGGGGGGGGGGGGGGGGAGATCCCCGAGAAAATCCGCCGACCAGCGGCATCGCCCGGCACGATTCCCACGTGCGAAAATCCCGGGAGCGACCCCGCTCCGGCAATCGAACCCGGTTCTCCCAGGTGTGAGGTGAGTGGTCTAACTACTACGCCACCGCGGCCACCTTCTGCGCGGCGTAAATGTCGGCAACGCGCCACAATTAACCGCCCGGCCGGGAGATGCCAAGCAACGCCGTTAACACATTGAGATCTGGCAGGTAAGACAAATTATATGTGATTAACCTATATCCACTACTGCAAGAACACCGGTTCTGTTGGTGTCTGTGTTAGAACTCACCATCCTCCTATTGATCCATACCACACCGAACACTACCCGGTACTTCACTGCGTTCATTATTGGCCGGTCATCAACCAATGGAGAGCCGTGCTGATATTGAACCAATCACATGTCCTTTATCGTATAAAATAATTTTCAATCAATCATGCTCCTTTGAGTGGTTATAAAAATTAATTGTATCGTTAACAATATCATTGTTACTGTGATGTTGTGTTCTTGTGAGGTCGTTTTAAACACTAGCCGAACAAACACTGCACATCCATTCGAGTTTTGTTCTGAACAATAAAGAAATTTTCAAATTAGCTTTGCTCGAGCTACACTGTTAAAAATGTCCGTATATTTACGGAATGTTTTACGGAAACGTACAGTGTATATACGGAAAGGCAATCCATAATGACGAAAAACGTAGTTAAGTTCGTAAATATAAAATACGGAAAGTCTCCGTATTCCCTTTGGCTTCGAGTTACGGGGACGAACAATGACGATTATACACGAAGCTGTCTTCTCCACTGTAACAAGAAAATTGTCTTTTCTGCGGCAGTGAAGGTTATCCACGCCACTATGACCTATTTTTTCAATCAATAAAAAATAGCATCAGGCGTCTGTAACATTTGGCAACACTAAGAATACACCAAGTTTATTACAAACTGAATTTTTGCTTTTGTCGTTCGAATTCAAGTATAAAAGTTATACCACAATTACCGAGTGAGAGTTGTAGACTGGTAACTTTTTGGCTCGGGTTTAAACCTCGCTTAAGTACAAAATATTTTAACTTTTTAATATCGTTATTTCCACAGGGTAGAACACCCACATAACGAAAATTAAGACATTTTCATTATCTGTTTGTATTTTTAACGGAGAGTACAGAAAACTAATTTGGAAATTTACGGAAAGTCCGTTTCTGAAGATCAGTGTGTCCGTAATTTTACGGCGAGTTTACGGACACTTCTGGATATATTTTTACCAGAACTTTTCCGTAAAATGAAGGGAATTTTTTTTTTTTTTTTTAGCAGTGGACACTCGAGCGTAGTCTACAAAGTGTTAACGACCGTCCTCTCTCACCAGGGTCTCTCCGACGAGGTTCTTTTATCTCAAGCTAGATCTGTTCCTCGCTGGAGAGACGGGAAGGCAGGCTCCTGCGGAGCCTTTCGCTGGCGGCCACGTGTGGGGAGAGGTCCTTGAAACGAGGAGGAAGGCAAGTCGGCATGTCACTACCTCCCCCGTTCCTTCGGGCAGGGAACGAGTGCCGTGATAACCGTAATTACAGCAACACGTGCTCAGTATAACCAGCTCCTGGAGGCCAAGGTAATTTATCCACCCTCTTCCGCCACGCGGGGACTTCAGGGTCCCAAAAGGAGCACGACTTAACCTTAAGTACCTTTAAAAGCCTCGACGTCAGATTTTCGGAGGGGTTCCGGCATAAGTTTAAAAAATAATAACTAGCGCCGTTAACAAATACTTGGATGGTGACGTATAACGCTAGGGACCCACAACCGGGTATGGGTCGTTCACGGTAAAATGAGCACTTTTGAAAGCCCTGCTTAAGACCAACTCGTATACACGTTGTGTATTGTTCCGCTTCATGTAAAATTTACATAGGCATGTGCCTCATCACTTTATCCATGCGTTGGCCAAATGAAACTGTGAAATTATTATGAGAGTAAATGCTTTACAAATCTGCTCATTTTTACACTTCGATACATTAAAAAAACAGAGAGCAAAAGAAGTAATTTTGAATTATCACTAGAGATCTGCAAAATTTGCGTTATTATTTGTGGACACGTTAAAATTAAAGTATGGGTACCTTTGCAATACGTTTGTCATTCGACCTTACTTTGTCTGGCACTCCCTGAGTAACTATGAGTCAATAAATTAACATTTCAAAATTGTGCGCCCCAATTACGTGCAGTTCAGTCAGATAGGACGGGGCTTCACATCTGTGCAACAGCCAGTGAAGAAATGGCGCCTGTCCCAGTATATATATATATATATATATATATATATATATATATATATATATATATATATATATATATATATATATTACTATGACGTTCAGTCTGATGCCAAAAAAATAACACGAATTTTGCAGGTATCTAGTTATCACAAATGGTTATCGAACACTTTTTCATTTGACGTTAAGATATGGAACTACTTTCCATCCATCGTCACCAACTTAACTGGACGAATGTCACCCAGTACGCCCATTAAAATATATGCATACCGCGGCAGTGATTTTTTTCTAAGGTCCATTTCTAAAATACTCGCTTTATCATGAACAGCTTTTATCGTCTTTTCACGGTTTATTCACCCTTTTTGAATCAAACCTTTGAAAAAACAACCCATGTATGACGTGAATGGTGGTTTCCTAAACATATCTCGTATCTCGAGTTTTTTTTTTATACTTGCGTAAATATTAACATGTCCTATTTTTGGTTAAATTGAACTTTAACTTACATTTTATTAATAAATATTAATATTCCATTTACAATTAATATGAATGAAAACAGGAATAAAATTGGAGTACCTGTAATACCTAGCAAGAAATATATCCCACCAAAAATATTTTCACACTGAGTGCGTAGGAATATGGTACGTTGTCCCTTTGGTTTTATTTCTCTCAAGCTTTGTTTGCATGTGGCGGAGGAATATTCTAGAAGTAGATCTCAAGCAGTACTTCAGAAAAGTTGGAAGTAACCGTGAATGGACTAAATTCAAAACTGTATTCTACCAAGAACGTAGCTATGAAGTACTCAGTTTGAGAGTTGGTAGACGCTCATTTTAAATCTCCATCTCACCCCTCCCCCCCTTTTTTTTTGTCTTCACATAGGAAAAATATCTCGAAAATGTCTCAATGTTCTTTCATCTGTTTGGCTGACCCTGCAGTATGGACATAGCATCTCCATTATTTAATAACAATACAATCAACATACTATGAGATCGAAAATAAGATTTGTATCGCTGTAGCCGTAATATAATTATGCGTTGATAAGTATGATATTTTATGTCTGTAATGCGGCGTCAGGTTGAAATGTGTGTCAAGTTTCTCGTTTTCCTATCGCCACCCCACAGCGAGTGCAGGTAAATAAAAGTCTTTATGTCATGTGAGGGCCTTTTTTTATTATTTTAAAACTGTCTTTATTAAATGCTATAGTAGTGTAATATCGTATCTCGAACTACTTCCACAGTCAATAGCTTCATGGGCTAGCGTTCCTAGTGTAAGTACATAGTCAAAGCCGCCGGGGGGAGGGGCCGCTGAACCGAACCCTCATACGCCACCGGATGGCCTGTGTGTCGTGAGACCGGGAACCTTGACTCCCATAACTCACAGGGTGTTTGTAAAGACAAAATGCACCCCGACACGCACTCAAATCATTGGGTAAGGCGACGGGGCGCCGTGTAGCTGTGGTTTCTTGGGACCGGACCCGTGTTAAGGCTGTTTAATTTGTTGTCTATTTTTAAGTTAAGTTACGTGTGGTTGTATTCGGCGGGGGAGTGAGGCTCCTATCCAGCCTCATGGATAGAGTGAATGTTAGTGTCATGATGTCTGTCTAATATGTTGGCGTGTTGTTTGCAAGTGTGCTAAGTAAACTCGCAATTTTTGTATAGGTGCGTCCCTAGTCTCCCGGGGGCAGCCCACAGGGTACGTTTCAATGTGTAGTGTAGGAGAGAATTAAAAAATTCATAGTCAAATGTGTTTGCGCTGATGGCTCTTATTCAAAGATATCATATACTTATTAACATTTACTTTTACTTATACTTATGGCACGCTTCTGTTTTGGTGCTGATAGCACTTTAATTTTTTTTTATTAAGTTTTTTTTCGGGATGAAATATGACTCAATGTGGGTATGTTATAAAAGCTAATTGTAATTTTAATTGTGTGCCATATTTTTTCATTCTGCTACCTGAGAAGAAAAATAATATTTTTTTCTATAATTAAGAAAGAAAAGGGAGGGGGGGGGGGAGTAAAGTTTGAATTTTTTATTCATTTTTTTCCCTTTTTTCCCCCTTCAATTTCGTTGAGCACTAAGGGTGCAAACCTAAAAGAAAGGTGGTCGTTATTAGTGCATATTCTAGAGGGCCCTTGGTACCATAGTCCAGTCGGATTTCTGGTAAAAGCAGGACTCGCCCCTTGTGCTTTCTTGGTAGTCAGCTTCTCCCCGACCTGAAACAGATTATCAAGTCGGTGCATCATTGTGCGTACATGATTATATAAGTAATTTATGGGTGTTTTTGATTTTTTTTTTTTTTTACATTTTAATTTTTTTTTGTGAATTTTTTAAATATCTATATTTATATTTTTTTTGTTGTGTAAATAAGGTTTTGTCATTTTTTTAAAATTATATATATACATATAATTTTTTTATGATTTTCTATAATTTAAATAATTGATTACCTATCCCGGTATGTCCAGTATTGAAAACTAGCTAAGTTATATATACAGTGGTGGTAGTGATTATTGCGAGGTTACCCCATATGAACACTATTCCCTGCGCCAGTGCGAGTGCCACTAGGCCTGATTCCCGAGTGGAGATGGGGCAGGTCTCCTTGCCCGAGAATCCATGCAGTTGACCCCTGAAACAGCGCACCTCTACTTCCTTTCTGTTGCGTTTGTGTGTGTAAGAAGTTGTGGTGCGTGTGCTTCGATGAGTGAAGTGGATATATCGCGATATATCGTGCACAGCATGGGTGGTGCGGTCGGCATGCGCGCTCTACCAACCCATGCTTCGCGGTTTTTTTTGGGGGGGGGGGGGTAGTCGGCTGCCCAGACGCAGGCGCCGGGCCGTCTTTCCCGGGCTGTGTGGTAGTTCTAACAAGAACTACGCACACTTGTTTACCTTTCATTGCACTAGCAGCACTGGGAAGTGATACTCGGCTACGTGTGCTAAGTTTTTGGGGGGGGGGGGGTAGTCGGCTGCCCAGACGCAGGCGCCGGGCCGTCTTTCCCGGGCTGTGTGGTAGTTCTAACAAGAACTACGCACACTTGTTTACCTTTCATTGCACTAGCAGCACTGGGAAGTGATACTCGGCTACGTGTGCTAAGTTTTGGGGGGGGGGGGGGGGTAGTCGGCTGCCCAGACGCAGGCGCCGGGCCGTCTTTCCCGGGCTGTGTGGTAGTTCTAACAAGTACTACGCACACTTGTTTACCTTTCATTGCACTAGCAGCACTGGGAAGAGATACTCGGGCACGTGTGCTAAGTTTTGGGGTGGGGGGGGGTAAGTCGGCTGCCCAGACGCAGGCGCCGGGCCGTATTTCCCGGGCTGTGTGGTAGTTCTGACAAGGACTACGCACACTTGTTTACCTTTCATTGCACTAGCAGCACTGGGAAGTGATACTCGGCTACGTGTGCTAAGTTTTGGGGGGGTGGGGGGTAGTCGGCTGCCCAGACGCAGGCGCCGGGCCGTCTTTCCCGGGCTGTGTGGTAGTTCTAACAAGAACTACGCACACTTGTTTACCTTTCATTGCACTAGCAGCACTGGGAAGAGAAACTCGGCCACGTGTGCTAAGTTTTTGGGGGGGGGGGGGGGGTAGTCGGCTGCCCAGACGCAGGCGCCGGGCCGTATTTCCCGGGCTGTGTGGTAGTTCTAACAAGAACTACGCACACTTGTTTACCTTTCATTGCACTAGCAGCACTGGGAAGAGATACTCGGCTACGTGTGCTAAGTTTTGGGTGGGGGGGGGGGGGTAGTCGGCTGCCCGGACGCAGGCGCCGGGCCGTCTTTCCCGGGCTGTGTGGTAGTTCTAACAAGAACTACGCACACTTGTTTACCTTTCATTGCACTAGCAGCACTGGGAAGAGAAACTCGGCCACGTGTGCTAAGTTTTTTTTTGGGGGGGGGGGGGGTAGTCGACTGCCCAGACGCAGGCGCCGGGCCGTATTTCCCGGGCTGTGTGGTAGTTCTGACAAGGACTACGCACACTTGTTTACCTTTCATTGCACTAGCAGCACTGGGAAGTGATACTCGGCTACGTGTGCTATGTTTTGGGGGGGGGGGGGTAGTCGGCTGCCCAGACGCAGGCGCCGGGCCGATTTTCCCGGGCTGTGTGGTAGTTCTGACAAGGACTACGCACACTTGTTTACCTTTCATTGCACTAGCAGCACTGGGAAGAGATACTCGGCTACGTGTGCTAAGTTTTGGGGGGTGGGGGGTAGTCGGCTGCCCAGACGCAGGCGCCGGGCCGTCTTTTCCCGGGCTGTGTGGTAGTTCTAACAAGAACTACGCACACTTGTTTACCTTTCATTGCACTAGCAGCACTGGGAAGAGATACTCGGCCACGTGTGCTAAGTTTTGGGGGGGGGGGGGGTAGTCGGCTGCCCAGGCGCAGGCGCCGGGCCGTATTTCCCGGGCTGTGTGGTAGTTCTGACAAGGACTACGCACACTTGTTTACCTTTCATTGCACTAGCAGCACTGGGAAGTGATACTCGGCTACGTGTGCTATGTTTTGGGGGGGGGGGGGGGGGTAGTCGGCTGCCCAGACGCAGGCGCCGGGCCGTATTTCCGGGCTGTGTGGTAGTTCTGACAAGGACTACGCACACTTGTTTACCTTTCATTGCACTAGCAGCACTGGGAAGAGATACTCGGCTACGTGTGCTAAGTTTTGGGGTGGTGGGGGGTAGTCGGCTGCCAGACGCAGGCGCCTGGGCCGTCTTTCCGGGCTGTGTGGTAGTTCTAACAAGAACTACGCACACTTGTTTACCTTTCATTGCACTAGCAGCACTGGGAGAGAACTCGGCCACGTGTGCTAGTTTTGGGGGGGGGGGGGGTAGTCGGCTGCCAGCGCAGGCGCCGGGCCGTTTTCCCGGGCTGTGTGGTAGTTCTACAAGGACTACGCACACTTGTTTACCTTTCATTGCACTAGCAGCACTGGGAAGGATCTCGGCTACGTGTGCTAGTTTTGGGGGGGGGGGGGGTAGTCGGCTGCCCAGACGCAGGCGCCGGGCCGTTTTCCCGGGCTGTGTGGTAGTTCTAACAAGTAACTACGCACACTTGTTTACCTTTCATTGCACTAGCAGCACTGGGAAGAGATACTCGGCCACGTGTGCTAAGTTTTGGCTTTGCAGCTGTCGCCTCGCGGCTCACTGCTCTCCGAATGCTGGATTCTTTTGGTAGTGCGGTCTTATTTGTAGCCTCGCGGGGCCGTGCGCTGTGATTGGCCGGCTTTACCGGCCAACCAGCGGGCGGGCCCATTCCTACTTTCGCAGTGTTCAGATAAGTTTCGGTTTTTTTTAATTTTCTTATGCCTGCGAAATCATAGTTACCCAAGTTTTTAATAATTTTTTTGCCATGCCCTTCTAAATTATTATACAGATTTTTATTTTTGTCTACAATTATTTATTTAATATATTTTGCGTAGAGCAGCTCATAAATAGTTTGATTGGGTGTGAATATGTTTTGTTTAGTTATTACTCTCAAATATTTATTTTGTACAGTTTGCAAATCTTTTAATCTGAATTTTGAGGCATGTCCCCATACCTCACATCCATTTAGCATAGCTGGGAGTATTATTTGTTTATATATTAAAAGTTTTTTGCTTAGTGGGAAGTTATCTGCATTTAAAATGGGATATAGCAGTTTAAGTTAGCCTTGTCTATGGTCCAATGTTACGCCTAAATATTTTGCAGTTTTAACGAACGAGATATTTTGATTAAACAGTATTAGTTCTTGAGGTGATCTTGGTAACATTTTAGTGATGATTATTGTCTCGGATTTTCCTGGGTTAATTTTAATTCTCCATTTGGTGTACCATTATTCCAGAGTTGTAAGTTGTCTTTATTTGAGCGTGATTTCGAGTCTTTTAAAGACGAGCATACAATTTTTAGGCTATAAATTTCATATAATATTCAAAGCATATTTATAAACTGAGTATTACAAACTATATTCTTAAAATTTTTTTATGTTTTAATGAAACGACATTACATTAATAGCACCAAACTTCTCAAAAATACTAACGAATCTGCTTCCTGTATTTTTTTTTTTTGTTTCGAGTAACTAATTCACAATTCAGAGATAAGGAATTCTTAATAATATAATAAATGCAAAAGTTTGTATGTTTGTTTGTTTATCAATCACGTCATAACGGCTCGATGGATTTGGATGAAATTTGGTACAAGGGTATATGATATTCTTGATTACCACAAAGGGCAATTTTCATCCCAGAAAAAAAGAAAAGTTTCTTAGCGAATATATAAAATATGCCACCAACCATTTGAGTAGGCGCTGGTTGGTGGTCTGTTATATATATATATATATATATATTGCACGCTGTTGGACCCTCGGGTAACAGCTAGTAAAACATAAGTTAGTTAAATCCATCGCTGTAATCCTCTGAAAAATAATTAAGTTATATGTTATCATAAAGAGTAGAGGTTTCAGCATTTAAAACCATGCAGTTTTTTTTTTTCAAACACAGTAAACTGTACATGATGGGAATTGAAGATTTTCCAAATATTATCACACTACAATCAAGTGGCCTAGTCGTTTTGATGCTGTCGGCCTCGAAAAGAGTCACTGCTTCTAGCAATCTCTGTTTTTCAATCACGGATCCGAGGAACCATCAAAATGTGCCTTCAGGTGAAGGAGTCAGCTAAACTTTGTAGCTAACCTTTTCCTAACCATTAATCACGTTCACCCAGAGAACATCAGGTGTCCTCGGACGACTATTCACATACATTTCCGAACCCAAGATGTAAGTATCCACGATTTCCGATGTCCGACACAAAGCTTTAAAGGCAAAATACCACACTAAATTTTATGCGGTAAGTTTTAAATTTTTTTTTCTGAAGGTTTATGATTGTGGTTCGTCGATAAGTTTAGAGTTGTAGGAAAAATTAGATAATGATTTTTAAATCGTCGTAACGTGCGATCTACTGAGCATTATTTTTTTTCATTCTGCATGTTAGTTCATTTGCGTCCTTAATAATTTCGTTTTTATGAACACGTGGCGTTCTTTTTCAACTAGCGTCTAGTATAGATCATGGGTGGTCAGGTTGCCGCACGTGGAACTTCGTGCAAGAAACACGAGTTCCTTTACAGCCTGGGCTTCGGGCACTGTCCGCGGACAGAGTTCGAGTTGGCGAACAAACTCGCGAACTCGGAAAATTCCGGATCGAGAGCGATGACGTCAGAGGACCACGCCCGCCGGTCGGTATGAGGTGTTGTCGGGGATGATTCGCTGACTGTGAGGGGTGGCGCGTTTCGTTTCTGCCCCACGCTGAATTTGCATCTGGCGAGCGTCTGGAGGTCCGTTTTTTTTTCTCTTTCATCTTGCGAGAACAAGTTTCCATCGGAACGGAAAATTCAATGAGGGAAATGCATGTCTTGTAGAGTTTACGTCCTTGGAGAACAGTTTTATCGCACTATATTTTTGGAGCGGAGCCCAGCACATTTATATTACCTACTGACGTCATGAGACGGAATAAGAAAAACTAATAACTTAACTTTCTTAACGAGCTCTTGAGAGCCGATTTAAGAGTTCTGCGTAGCCAGGAAACATTAACAGTTCGTGAATAATACGGTCACGTTTCATTGAAATTGTCGTTTTATTAGGATTATTTTAATTGTTTTAAGTGTTTTACGTTATTAAAAATTGCAATACATTTCTTTTTGCATGCAGCTACACTTTACATCAACCATAGTTTTTATACAAACAGCTTTATACGGTTTTACGTTTCGTTTTATGTTTCGTGGATACGGACCATTATTGTACAAACATATCTTGAGGTATATTACAAACACAGCCTTTGTAATTCTGCAAGAGAAATCATTGTACTGTTGCAAGCGTTGGTAAAATTACAAACAATTTCTCATTAAACGTTACAATTTTTTTACAGTGTTGTATATGTTCTGATGAGGCCAACATGTTTGTGTAGATGGCTACCAATAGCAATAACTTTACATGCAATATTTTTTTAGCATATTTTGGTTGCAACAATGTTTTACTCAAGCTCATCCATTAAAAAATATTTTCATTTGCGGCATTTTTAAATAACTTACTCAGTAATTCACCAATATTAGTACACCATTGCTTACAAATATTGAGAAATTTGTTTTGTACACACAGCTCTTTCTAATTTGTTTTTCCAGTATGGTTCAAACGCGTGTACAATGCAATGCAAGTGTTTACGTATAATGCATCTATAAGTCATTGTCTTCATAGTGTGGAGAGATTTGGGTGACTCTTAACTATGCGGTCTTGAGAGCCGATAAGGGTCATTCGAGGTGGAAATGGAGCGGCACCGGAACGCAGGGGAGAGTAAAACAAGGAGATCCCTAAGAAAATCCGCCGACCATTCTCTCACAAGTTGGAACGTGAGCGCGGGGGCTGAGCGTGGGAATCGAGCCGAACGATGCTGCTGGTCGGCGGGTTTTCTCAGGGATCTCCCGTTTCCCCGCCCTTTCATTCCGGCGTAGCTCCATACTCGCCTCGCTTCGCCCTCATCGGCTGTCAAGACCTCGATGTTAAGAGCCGCACAACCTCTTTACTCACTCACTTACTGAAAAGTAGGCTTCCCGCATAGCACTAGAGTTAGGAGTTGCGCCTGTCAGTCAGGGAACGTAATGCTCTCGCGAACAGATCGTGCGATGTGTCTCGACTACAGAGCTTTTATAACACGAATACGAATGTGCCTGAGACGTGCAGATGATACTTCTGCCGCGGTCAGCGAGTCTGTATTCAACTGGGTTGAGGAGATGTCGGGCTTTGACAAGTCTGCAGACAAATAACTGCGAGCGTGACAGCGTACAACTGAATGTTAAATTTCTACTCCCGCTCATCCTGAATATTTTACAATACTACTACTCGTCTTGCCTCCGTGAAAGCAACCCAGTCGATATCGTTGCTAATTTACCAATTCATTTTGTAAAATAGAACATAATGTTTAAATTCAATCAGAACTAAAATATTTGTGTTCGTAGGTGCAAATTGGAATGGACACTACGAATGTTCTTATTTCACTTCCGTTTCAAATTAATCTAGTCAATATCATTAGAATATAACAGTTAAGTACGTTAGAAGGTGTAGGTTCTGGTATTTTTTAAACAGTGTAATGCAATGATGGTTACATAGAAAATAATTTTCAAGTATATTTGCTTCTGTATTGATTTTGCTTTTATAAAAAAAAAAATTGAAAATTGCTGTGCCGAAGCTCAAATAATTACAGACAACAAATTAGATTACATACCTGTATTTTTGCCAGTAAAATATACTTTATGACAGACAGCACCCTGTGAGAGGGCTAGCGACAGCTCAGTATGAACAAAGCGGAAGTCAGTGCCGAAAGAAGTTAAATCAACGATTTAATGTTGCTTCCCATGACTGGAGTGGCTTAGGTGCAATGTTTAATATATTTGTTTGTTGAGTGGCGAAGTTAGGTTAAGCGATTAGGAGGAGCACAAGGTGCGCAACGACTTAAATAAACTGCACCGATCGAAAGAAATGATGACGCGCGAGAAGAGGGGAAATCAGGGTAGTTTGAGTAGGGGCGGGAGGGAAGGAGAGGTTATCTGAACCGAGTATAGAGCAAACCACCATGCAGAGTTGAAACCGTTGAAGACGTCGAGCGCGGCGAGCGCTAGGGTCGCACTGTCTTCAATGCATTACTGCGATTTTTGCAGTTTTTGTAAGGCATAATATGGTAATGAATATTAGAATAATATTGTTTCAATTGTCTTCGATATTCGCGGTATCTCATTACTAAGGATAGTGGAATTTCGCGAAAGGTTTAAAGACAAGTTATATTTCGAAACACTGTAGGGGCCGTTTACTTGTCCTGATTGGCTGAATTACTTTTTGACAAGTGTTAACTGTTTGCACACGAATCACGTACGAGCCGTGCCGATGTTGCCGAATTCTGATTGGCCCGGTCAAATATGAAAACGCCTTCCCAAGCAGGGAGCTACCAATGGCAATATGCAAACTGGTGTTGTGTGCTTGTAGTATTGGAATCTAACCTGTAGTCAAATTTTTTTCGCGAAATTTCACTATGACCTTATCAGACTACTCTAAAGTTCCAGACAACTGAGTCAATGCAAAGAAAGCCTGATTTGTAATACCAATTCCTAACTCGTACACCCCGACGATGCGGTATTACGTTTAAGAATAAAGTAACACCGTTTAATTTCCAATGTAAAATTAATTAGTGAACAGAATACAGAATGTTCGATTCATAATTTTGGTATACTGGCTGGCAGCAAATGAAACGGCTGTATTCAATATCAGCCATTATATCGACGCTGTAAATGCGCAATATACTTTTTATGTTTTCACAACACAATAAATTAAGCCAGGTAAGTTTCTATGCGTTTTCCACGGTATACTGAGCACTTTTTGAAATCCCCGCTTGAGATATACTTGTATGCACGTTGTGTACTATTCCACCTCACAGAAAATTAACATTGCAATGGGCCCCATGACGTTAGTCATGCATCGGTCAAGTATAAATATGATATTTTGAGAAAAGTAATTATTTTACGAATCTGCTTGTCTTTACACATCGGTACTTAAAAAAAAAAAGAAACGGAAAGCGAAAGAAATAATTACGTTATCACAAATGGTTACCGAACACTTGTTGTTTGGAGTTAAGATATCTAAATGCTTCCCCTCCATCGTTACCAACTTTACTGGGCACATGTGACTCGGTGCGCACGTTAAAATATATGCAGGTAGGAGGAGTGAAATTCTTCTAAGGTTGATTTCAAAAATGCTCACTTTATCGTGGACAGTCTTCATACTCTTTTCCTACGAAGAAAACTGATGACTAGGGCCACGTGTTTTTTCGCGTAAAGATTTACGCGAAGGTTAGACTCCAACGTCCTTTGGGCATACTTGCACTTCACATTTGGTAACTGGCCAGGTGTGTTTGTCGGGAGACACTTCCTTACCTGATCGGGCCAATCATAACTAGGCAAGTCCTACAATGCGTGTCCGTGATTCGCGGACAGACCCCCTGCAATGCGTGGCAGTTAAAAATCATCCAGCCCAGAAAGTGGATCTAAGCTCCTGGTGCTTTTTTTTTTTTATTACACGTAGTCCTGAAATCTTGTCGCGAAAAACCGGTAGCCCTACTGATGACTAGAGACCCGAGAAATTCGCGAGTTCAGTGACCTGTATGCTAGACTTCAGAGTAATGTATACTCTCGTACAGATATCAACTGTGTATTGGTTGATTGTTGTGGTAGTAAAAGGCGGTGGTTGGGCACACAATTTATTGCATGTTTGTTATAGGCTCATTCATCTCCAGGAGGTGTCAAACAACACGCCGGCCAATTACAAACGTAACATGAACGTACATGTGTGTGAATTCCAACTTGTCTGGAAATGAACCCGCGAAATTCTAGGGTCTCTACTGATGACTCACAAATCCCGGAAAAATAATAGATAATGTTACGCAACTGGAAGAAACACAATATGATCACAGAATACTTAAGAATACAAGGTGAAGTAGCCGCTTGTTCCGCTAACTTCAGCCGCACACGCCAGCAAAATGGCGTCGCTAACCTGCAACATGTAGGAACTTTCCAGCCAATAAAGAAAATTTCGCCTCACGCAGTAGCAAACGAGACACAAGGTCAGTTTATATAGGCTGTTCACGGTAAAGTGAGCACTTCTGAAAGCCCTCTCATTTGGAACAACAGTTAATAAATTCATATTTATTGTGGTCTTAGACGTTAACTTCAGAATGCGGTTGAATATACACATTGTATTTATTACTTGCATGGGAAAAATTGATTTATAAAGGTTTTTGAATGATAATAAATGGCTGAAAAGAAAAAGTAACTAGAGCTTCAAACGGACTCAGTTTACCGCGAGCAGCCTATAGAACCTCGCTCAGCCAATGAATGAATGGGTACGCTCACAGCAAAGGAACCTACTCGCTGTTTCATCTCTGTATGTTTATCTACTCTGTGATATAATATCACGGGAGGAGCCTAATGGTCCTCTCACGCTATCAAATTTTCCTTCAAATTTCCTGCCTTCAATTTTTATTTAAATAAGAATATTGAATGCTACATGACGATATAAAAACGTCATAATCGCGACCATTTTCTCTTTCAATTTCCTGAATATATCGTTTTCTTTCAAGATTTTAGTTTAGAATACGTTCGATATTTTCTTGAATCGAAAATTTAAATTGCTTATCAGAGCTATTCTGGCAGAATCTTAGTAGAAGTAATAGCATAATAAAAGTGTTATCTGCAAACATTTAAAGTTGTCACAAAATAAGAGCTCATACTTTTTAAAAACAAAATGTACAATAAAATGAAGAAAATTTGTTGGGGTTTAACCAAATATTTTCGTATCATGCATGATTCGTGAATACTTCTAAAAAAAAAATTTTTCTTTTTTTTTTAACTGGTTTAGTTAAGACTTTTGTGATAATTTTCCACGCGAAGACTTGAAAGTTTAATGAATGGATTTCATTTAAATGACAAATAAAGTAATATTTTAGTTTAGTAGATTGAATTCAAATAAATTAATTCAATAAATATGTCATAGTGTGAAATGGCCTTAAGACAAAATGTGAAACTGGTACTTGGTTAACGAGACAAGCATCTTAAGCGTCAAATCGGTTCAAACATTTTGATGTGAACCGTCCCTAACGCAGACGTAGCTACCAAATAACGGCGGCCTTCAAGAAGATACACATTGAAATGTGAACGATTCGTGATACTGCGAATGACAAAATGTTTTTGTATTAATTTCAAAGTCGTATGTAGCTCGGATTGTGTAATTATACGCGTAATAGTGACTTCACTGCGTTCAAAGCATTATTAAGTGTATTACCACGCCCATGACATTATATAAGTGTTAAAATAAATTTCGTTTGAAATTATTCGCCAGTAGTGAAATTTTTTTTAATTACACATGAAGTAATTGGCGAATTAACAAGGTGTTTTTGCTATACGCCCATGTAAATAACGAAAAGTGTGCGCCACTACAAAATGATCTTAACATTAGCAAGCATATTTTAAAAAGAAGTATTTTAAATTTTCAACCTGCAGTAGAAAAAATCGTGATATTTGTTACATAATGTGTAATACATGAAAGTAACTCGGCACTTATGGGCAAAAAAAATAAAGATTCTTTAATGTGTTTATTAAATACATCACCTCCGATTCAGACAACAAATTTGTTACCATACATAAAAAAATCTTCTAGTGATAAGTACTAGTGTTTGTTCACTAACTTTGCTTAAACTTTTATCGTCCCATCAAGTATAAGTAAAAATTTGCCATTTAAAAAATAATGAAGAGCTCTATCAAGAAAACATTAAATAAAAAGAACGCATGAAAATAAGGTTGTTCTGGATATGTTCAGAACAGTTAAGAATGTATTTATTGTATATAATCCGTAAACAAAGCGTTTAGAATTCACAGACTGGCAACATATTTCGTGTGGCAATATGAACCAAAAATGGTGGATGTATGTTTCCGTAAAATATTTACTTTCTCATCTTCCAAATGGAGATAGACTTAAATTAAATGGAGAATTGGAGCATCCTTAATTAAATTCTCCCAAACATACTTCCCCTTTCCCACCAGATAGAAGCAGTTTTCTGAAAATGTTGCTGTAACTTTTTTGAATCGGTTCTCTAAACTGTTCACTCTGCCCTTGAGGCGGCAGTGGCCGAGCGGTTAGCTCGCTCGCCTGCCAGCAAGGCGAACCGGGTTCAATTTCCGGCCTGGTCACCGGATTTTCACATGTGGGGATCGTGCCGGACGATGCCGCCGGTCGGCGGGTTTCCTCGGGGATCTCCTGTTTCCCCTCGCCCCTTCATTCCGGTTCTACCCAATATCTACCTCGCCTCGCCCTCATCAGTTCTCAAGACCCCGTTGTCAAAAGCCTCTCAAATCACTCCACTCCACTTCAGTTCAAAATCCTTGCAGCGTTACCGGCGATGGCGTAAGCAGAAATCTTCTCCGGGAAAAAACGAGTGTTCGTTATCTCACAAGAGATCCCGGGTCGACACAGGCGGACCGGAAGTTATAATTTACAAGCGACCCACCCCGGCCTCGCCCGGGTGCAATTTAAATATGTCGTTGTTTAGGTTTACAGCAAGTATATACACTAAATTCTTCAAGTAACTAACATAGAATTAACACTGCATTGTTCAAAAAGTCTTCGTAAGTGGATAAAATACAAAAATCGTTACTGTAGGTCATCCTTAAAACATAAACATATGCTATCGTTGGCTTTTTCTATACACCTTTTTGAGATAAACTATTCTGGTGTATCTCTTATGGTTTAGTGTAAGCACCGAAAAGCGGCCTTCTCCAACTTGATTTAAAATTTCGGCATTTCTCTACTATTCTTACATTTCATATTAATGTACTATAGACTTAAAGTTTCCCCAAGAAATTCTCTAGATGTCGGGGAAAACCGTATCAAAATCCATCAGGTAGTTTACAAGCCTTAGCCGAGTACACACACACACACAAACGCGCGCGCGCGCGCGCGCGTGGCCGGGCGACTTTGTTTTAGACTATGTATAGATTCACGGTTATTTACAACTGTTATGAATCCCTCCTAAAGTTCTACTATGAGGTTTATCCTCAGCTTCGGGGAAACAAAGCTTAACTAAGTTTAGAAAATTACACCAAACAAAGGGATAGCACGCCTCATTTCTGGCCACTCAGTTCAATAATATTTTGCATCGGAACTATTTATTACCAGACGTTACCAGCACGCCTATATTTATATAATTGTATTAATTGTAATTATAAATGAAATATTGTGAATTGTAGAAGAAATATAAGTTAAATTTAAATATAACGTATATAACAAGATACTTTATTTTTTGTTAACATTAGTGTAAAACGCCTGTGACATATGACTAGATACCTGCAATATTCGCGTTATAATTTCTAGCCATATTAAACTTATGACACAAGTGCCTGTACTATATATTTTATATAGGACCGTACTTTGTTTGACATACCCCAGGTAACTCAATGCCAATAATTGAACACTTCACAACTGTGTGCCCCAACCACATGCAGTTCAGTCAGAAAGGCAGTTACTTGCCATCTAGGCGGCAACCAATGGAGAAATGATGCCGGCTAGAGTATATATAGAACTGTGAAGTGAAGCCTGCGCCAATAAATGAACACTTCACAACTGTGTGCCCCAACCACATGCAGTTCAGTCAGAAAGGCAGTTACTTCCCATCTAGGCGGCAACCAATGGAGAAATGATGCCGGCTAGAGTATATAGAGAACTGTGAAGTGAAGCCTCTTGCCAAATAAAAACGCGAATTTCGCATGTCCTTACACGTGAAATATTTACAATACAACCAAACACGTCATACATGAGGTGATTTTGACGCAAATACGTCTTTAAATTTGCAACCAGAGTGGGAGACAATCCAGAAAATCCGATGATAACAAAATCGGGTGGATACAGTTGGGCGTTGCAGCTCTGAATCTATCGTCTACATTCAAAATTCAATTACACCACTCGATTGCCAAAGGGTCAAAGAATATGTTAACGTTGAGTGAGGGCAGCGAAGCATCGCTAGCGAGGAGGCTGGGGGGAGGGGGGGGGGAATTCTGAGTTCGTTTCGCTGCGTCCCATAACTTCAGCATAGTACAACTTTTGACTAGGAGAAGCTACGACGCTCGTTTAAGGTTCAATCGACAGCTCTCGTCAAGATTAATCGACTGCGTGTATAAAGAAAAATGTGTGGTGTGGTTATGGTAAAATTGTTTGCGTTTAATGTAACAAATGAAGAAAACTTAACACAATTTCGGCCTATATTCGTCAAAAAGCCAAGTCGAAATACAGAAATCGTACACGGTTGGAAAGATTATCTCAAACGGAATCTAGTGATGCCAATAAAACACCATATGATCGAGTGAAGCGGTGCCGGGAACGTAAAATCGAGGCGTCCGAGCGCGTCGACGCAGACGCATTCGCGCAAAACAAACGGCCGTGTCGCCAGCACAGCCGAACCCAGTTCTTCAAAGGTTTCTATCCAGAAAGTGTGATGGTACCTCGAATAGACTATATGCTGTTATTGCAGGCGGCTCGCATCTTGCAGTTCGGCGCCCATGCGGGTAGTTCGGCCTGAATTCTCACTGCATGTTCACCTGGCTCGCTCGCCAGGCTGCGAGACTAAGAGTCTTTGTGCCGGCGTCGCCACACACACACACACACACACACACACTATATCCATTTTCTTCCCCCCTCCCCCCCACACGGCTTGATTAATTTGGGGAAT
Organism: Dryococelus australis; assembly: GCA_029891345.1. NCBI lineage: Eukaryota > Metazoa > Arthropoda > Insecta > Phasmatodea > Phasmatidae > Dryococelus > Dryococelus australis. The sequence continues at coordinate 32,594,979 of CM057006.1, forward strand.
AAAATTCGTCAGCTCGTTAGCACAGTTCACCTGCCTCGGAAATTTCGCCTCTTTGTTCCTCGAGCACCGCGAAACCATACACACCCCCCCAGTACTCAGCGGTGTGTGGCGAAGTGTTGTAAGGTAAGTTGTGTTTTTCTCTGTGCTGTACACCTAATCGTTCGCTACTTTACACATCGGCCACTTAAAGGCAGTGGTGCAGTTGACGTCACAGCACGTGTGTAATGGGTGCCTCGCCGCTCTCTCGTGAGTGGCCGCAGTGCATTCAGTTTCTCCCGGCTCCACGTATCTGCACTGTAAAAAAAAAAAAAAAAGATTCTGATGAACTTCCCAAACTGCTACGGAAGTTTTTAATTTACACAGTATATTAAAATATTACTACGTAACATGCTGAGAATATGGGAATGTTTAGCATCGCTACTACACAAATTTGGGAGCTTTCTCGCGAATTTTACTCTTTCCTGAACAACTGTAGGAATGTTACCATGGATGTATGGCAAAATATTTTACCATCCGCGCTTTGTCACTGTACGTACACGCTGATATGTTAAATTTACATATAATTTCTTAGAGTGCACGAAGCGATGCAATGGCGTATTCCCTTTATAGTTCAAACAATAAATTCCCCCCCCCCCAATTTGCCAGAATCATTCAAACACAAAAAAGTTTGGAAACGTTTTACGCTCAGCCAGTAATCTCTCACCTCGTCGTTATCGAAATCGCGGTCACGGGGACATGAATCCAACCGAAATAAGCCAGTACACTCGTACGACCTGTTACTGTAAGCATTTAAGGCGTGGCGGGAAGAATAAACTTGGAAATTGTAAGAAAGAGTAACACTGACAACACACACTTCAACCTCGCCCACGAAGGACAAACTGCATGTAATATGTAATGCGTGTCTAGCGTGTTGTTCCTTCCACTTTCTCCTCGACAAGACAACCTTGGTACGAGGCGTAGTCAACGGGGTCAAAGGTCAGCCAATTCTTCCTCCTCCTCTTCAATTCTCTCAGCCAGGAACGCGCAACACTAGAGTTATTTCAGATCTGAAGACCTCGGGGTGTTTAAGAGCAGCCCATATCTCTCCACTACACTCGCGTGATTCTTCCAAGTCCCTGCCGATACTTTTGAGTGTGAATGAATGGGGGAAGATATTTGTGCGGCACTTAAGGGGGTTGCCTACTTATTTGTGCGGCACTACACTGCCTACTAGGTGCTAGAAATGCGTTGCAGTGTGTTGGGAAATCCGTTTTTTTTTTTGACGAAACTATTCCACGTGCGTCCAACGTGCTAATTTACGAAAAGAATACAAACCTCAGGCGATGACGGAATGTCGCTTTCATGACACTATGCATATTAGAACCACTATTTCCAAACCATCCAACGTAGCTAAAAACAGCATTTCCAGATTGCCGTATGTTAAAATGCGCTGACTGGATCTACGTGAAACTCGGATACAATCCTGCATTGAATTTTGCAACGAACTTTCCATCAGTAAAATAATATGGCCATCGCTTAAAGGCCCGTAGCAAAAACGTTTCGACGAAAAGCTTGCGCACTAGTTTAGTGCTTCGCGCATAGTGGCGCGTGCAAGTGTCGCCCTTAGTGTTCGCTCGCTCTTATGCCATGTCGCGTCAGGTAAGCGGCCCCTTAAGGGGAATGGTGAACGCAAACCGTATATTTATATAATTTTTGTCATAACTTGTTTTACAGCGGATTTTACAATGTTTTTTTTTTGGCTCGACAAGACGTAAATAAAATTCTTATCGTCTTATTACATTGTCAAAAATTCACCGTTTTCGTTATTCTCGGATTACTGATTGAAGATAAGAAGATTTTTTTCTTCCATCACTTCTCCGAGAAAACAACGTAAAAAGGCGTCGAAAATTATTATTTGCGCCTTGTCGAGCCAAAAATTCCAACAAAGCTTTGGAAAACGACTCATATCTAAAATTGGGCAAATATACTGCTTTCATGCACCATTCTCCTTAAGGCTGTAGCTTGGTTGGTAATTTGGTATAGGAAAATACATGTTAATGAAATTAGGCTTTTTTTGGCGTTCCTTCTTTTTTTTGGCAGAAATAGAACTGATTGTATTATATTGAGCTATTTAACTTCCCCCGGCTTTATACTGCACAGTTTAGCAGAGGGCGGCTTACATACTAACTTATAACCTAACTCAAAGTAACGCCCATGCCTTGCCCGGGATTCGAACCCAGTGTCTGCCGCACCCCAGATCGGTGGCGCACCAAATTTAAATGCGTTTCCATTCTGGATGCTTCGGAAAACAGAATTTGCAAGAAAACCAATCTTCTTCAAGAAAGATCGTCACAATATTTACTATGATCGTGTGTAATAAAATCATAGTGATAATGTAACATATCAATTTTATAATTAACTTTATTTACGTCAGTTTAAGCAATAAATGTTTGTGAAAAATGGACGCACATGAAAATAATTATAAAAATGATTTCGTACATTATTATTACGATTTTCCTACACACAATCATAAACATTATGACGATATTCTATGATGAAGATTTCCGTGCAAATTCGGCTTTCCAAAGCATTCAGAATGGAAATACACTTAAATTTTGTTAAAAATACAAATTTTAATCGATTCTTGTACATTTAAAAATTATATTTTAGTAAAATATTTTATAATGTTGCAAAATATATACATTATTATTTCATATGCAGCAAAAAATAGCACTTTCCTGACAATTTTCGCGGTGTAAATACTACTTTTTTTTACGAGTTCTTCACATTGCATAGTCCGGTGCAGTGCTCTATAGGCAGTTGCTTTACTTCAACCTTAATCCGTCCACTTTACGACATTGTTTGAAAATTTACCATTTTGTGTACCTATACTAAACTATAAAACACTTTCTTTGCTGCAGCACATATTTTGCTGCCGCAGAAAATAAGCTATTCTTATGTGTGAACCACTGCAAAAAAGATTTTCCACAAACAAAAGTTTTGTTTCTGTAGTAATATTGCATTGTCATTACAATAGTTAAGCAGTATCTTTTGAGATAAATTCAGTTATTCTGTTTTGTCGATGATCCAAGGAGTTTGTTAGTTGGTAACGTAGCATTTCGAAAGTTTCGTTATGAACTAATGAAAATTTAAAATGTCGATAAACCAGTTTCTTTTCTATACAACATTTCTTTACTGTAAATGAAACTAGCTCATCGAACTTTTGATTGCTATAAAGAAAATTAATTTTGCCGTAAAAGAAAAAAAATATTAAAATATTCTTAATAACAACAAACGACTTTCTTTAACCTTCCCTATGAATTAAATCAATATTTTGTTTGTGTAAACAAAACAGCCCCAAATAAATGTGTTTCTTTGCTATACAAAAAGGTTCGAACGTTTTATTTTACAGTGTGGAAAAGCACTTATGGTAATAATTTTCCCATATGCATGGTAACATTCTTAAATTTGTGCACGAAAAAATCAAACGCTTCGTAATGTTCCCGACTTCGTATGTGTTGTTTGAAAAATGTAAGTCTGTTGTTTTCAGTTGATTTTTACATAATATTTTCATAGCCTAATGGTTTGTGGTGGGTTTTCACTTGTGGCCTAGTGGAATTTTCTTTTTAAATGTTAGCGACACTGCTGGCGGCTCATTTGTGTTCGGGAGTGTAACGAAGAATGGAGAGCACATATGCTTCACCGCAAACGTTCTGCGTAACACATGACTCACGTCTTTAAAATATTACATTACGGAGTTTTTAATATAGTATTTTGCCAGGAAACATTAGACGTCTCGGCGTCTTACATGTAAACGGCTATACATTTTAAGGTAAGTATTTGCGTGTTTTTAACTATTAAACTCTACAACACATCTACAGATGCGCCTGCTTAAATTTCGTTTTATAACGTGGGGCCACGTTTTATATAGGCCTAATAAGCCACGCACATTTTACGGCTCACATATCAAACTGTAATGGAAATGTTAACTTATAATTCTGTCGGCGTCGCTCCCGGATTTTCGCATGTGGAAATCGTGCCGGGCGATGCCGATGGTCGGCGGGTTGTCTCGGGGATCTCCCCTTTACCCCCGCCCTCGCATTCCGGCGCTGCGCCGCAATCACCTCACTTCACCCTCATCGGCTCTCAAGCCCTCGATGTTAAGAGCCGCCCAAACATCTTTACCCCACTCCACTTCACCTACAATCAGTGTGGGAAATTGATCTTTGACTCCGGGTTTTTTTTTTTTTTGGTGCGACTTATCGCAGTGTTACAAGTAGACCTACGCTCTGTCCTCATCTGTACGTATTTGACCATCGGCAGGCTCCATAAATTCTCCATCCCACATTTGACCCTCCCTACCGTCTGCCACCTCTCCCACTTTTATCGCTCTTTTTTCTTCATTCTATCGCGCTCTCTCTCTCTCTCTCTCTCTCTCTCTCTCTCTCTCTCTCTCTCTCTCTCTCTCTCTCTCTCTCTCTCTCAGCTAAGCGCCGGAAGGCTAGCTACCTCCCACAATCTGCATAATTTGTAGCCTTGTAAGGTCGGCTTAGCAAAAATTGATTTTACAAAATCTCATACTGTTACAAATAAAATATACAATTTTTTTTTTTTTTAATTTAAAGCAACTGTTAACAAATTTCTGGAACATTTCATAGCGTGATTTTAAGGATTTCTTGAAGTAACTCGTCGTGTAGTATTTCAATGAGAATTACCTTTTTTCGGTACGTGAGTTAGTTTTTATTTTTTGTAGGTCCCGAAAACACCAGAATCGTGATTTTGACATCCCGTTCTGTAAACATTGCGTGGTCTACGAAGACATGTTAATTGTAAGTAATATCTCAGTATTTCGTGGAAATGTAAACTATATGCATTGTTATCGTGATCACCAACTTAAATAACGCTGAAAAAGTCGATTAAAAATTACAAACTTTTGGAAGACAATACAAAAATATCAAGAAAGGACAATTATAAACAACACATTATGTCTACCTAGCAAATATATAATTTGACGGGATGATACATTCCTTCGCGTGATATTTCATGCCGTACCGAATCGTGTACAGTAGTAGGGAAAAGGGGTTTAAAGCGCAACGGCGTTAGCATTTGGATTCGGGTTTGGCCGGCCGGCCGCCATGTTGAAATTTCCCTTTTTTAATTCAAAATTTCCATTTCCACCTCGAAATTTCCCCTTTTCCCCTCAAAATTTACACGGACGACGTGACGCTGGCCGCACGTGGTATCGATGCTCTTATCGCTGTGCCTCGAACACGAGAAAAAAAAAATTCTGGGCCACGTGCTTTTAATACAGCAATAGGGTAGGTCAGGAGAAAAAAAAGCTGATTTAACAAGCTTGCTCGGAAAGGCATGTTCAAGCAAAACGGCAAGTTTAAATGCTGTGTGGTTTTGATATGCGTGTACCTATTCTCTGATTGGCTGCACGACGCTCTGGGATCGGGACTTGTGTCCCATCGGCTGTTACACGATGTGAGAGCCTATAGGCCATTCACGGTAAAGTGATTACTTTTTGAAGCCCGCTCATTTGTAATAGTAGACAATAAATATATTTTATTGTAGTTTTGGACGTCAACTTTAGAGTCCAGTGAAACATATACACTGCGTTTATTACTTACATGGCAATATTTATTTTAAAAAGTGATGGAAGGATAAAAATGGCTGATAGGAAACATATGCTCACTTGACCGTCAACAGCCTACACGTGTTTTACTGGCTTGTCTGCCGGTGTTATTGGCTGGCTGGTGTTATTGGTTGGTGTTGTAGCTAGTTGGAATACCTTGAACTTTTACCGCTAAACGACCAATCAGAGATCGTTGTCCATGTTCTGAACGAGTGACAGCAAAAAAAAAAAAAAGCTTTGAAATTGATGAAAATAGTTGTAGAAATTAATACGTTTATATCGGGTTGATAATACATTCTGTAACTTAAGAGTCAGAAATCAGCAATATTTAAAATTAAAAACCTCAGGTGTAATAATATAATAGCTAAAGAAAATCGTCCCTGTATATTGTATTTGCAGGTTTTTACGAAGCGACTGCGAACTAACTAAATTAGCTATGTGAATATTATTTTATATTTAATATTATTTGATATAATTGTATTCAATTATATAATTTCATTATATTAAATATTTTATAATCTATTCTTAGCATAAGAAAACAACTTAATGTTTAAAATATAGTTTATATTAGGGGGTTCTTTATTTAAAAATTTAATATCAGCAATAAAAGTTTTACCTGCATAACGATAAAAATTCACATTTCAGCAACAGCCAATCACAACTAATATTACAGCTTTCTTACAACTTTGCTGCTATCTGTTGGCACAGCCACGAACACTTTTCAACGACGCTAGCCCTGATTATTTTGCCATGGAATTTATCTGAAAGCAACCGAAAACCACCAACACCAAACAACAGACATTACGACCAACCGTCTATTGGATAGACTAAAGGTAAGGTAGACCACTTGTTCGTCTCCTGCGCATGTACCCAACATTGACCTACCGCAAAGGAACGCAACTGTCAATGTCACATGGTCGACAGTGATGAACGTGTTTGTTTATATCTTAATTTTTAAATGACAAGCACTGTTGTATGAATAAAATACTTTTATCGATTTGAATAAAATCAAAAAGCATTATAATTTGGTTCGTGTAAGTATAAAAACCTTGCAAAAACATTGCAAAAACATTTGTTTACTAGACAGTGTTCTAACCTCAAACTCAATCCACGCCATTTTTGCCAGTCGTATTGGCAGAAAAGCAGTTCAATGTTGGGACACGGAGATTGGTTGTGCACAGACAGCAAGATCGGTCTAGCTCATCGTTAGTTCATGGTTTATTGTGCCAGGGCGCTAAGTTACCAGGGTGCTGACCAACTAACGGCGTCGCGACATGTTTACCAGCCAGTGCCGCCATTTTTTTGGCGTGTGCGGCTGGATTTCGCGATATAAGCGACTGTTTCGCATCTGTATTCTTCAATACTCTGTGGTGTGATTCTGTAGCCTAAACGCGAGGTCGCAGCAGTTCATCCTTTCCCCCTTATGACCCTACAGAGTGGGTATAGTCAATATATTACCCCCAACACCTTCAAGAAATGTCCTTCTCTAACCAAAAACTCTTTTAAAAAAATCAGCTGAAAGAATTATTTATTGAATGCGCATTTTATAGCATAGATGAATATCTAAACTACAAAAATTAAGAAATTACTGTATAACATTTAATTGTACACATTTCTTGTTCTGGTTTTTCTCGTTCCCTTTTTCTTCAGTTTCAGTAAAACGAGGACGTCCTACAGCATGTTGAAGGAAAGCTAGTCACTTTATGAAGAAAAGATATTATGTGTGTAAGTGCAATCTGATATTATATACATATGCTTGTGTGTGTGTGTGTGTGTTCACCTACTATGTCAAGTGTATAAACTTTGTATACTGTAATTTGACTTGTCCAATATCTTTGTACAGCTATATATTGAAAAAAAAAATCTTACGGACGCAATAAAACACAAACAAGCGAACTTTTGACAAATCCTCCCCCTCCCATGTATGGCGCGTGTGTTTCTTTGTTAAATATGTCCTATATGACACGATTTTGGTATATTTGTTAACATGAAAGTAATTTATTTTTAATTAATTTAAACGTTTACTTGTAATATATATATATATTTAAAAATCAAATGATATTATATATAAATATATATTTATATTTATATAAATATTATATAAATTTATTATTTATTATTATTTATTATATAAAATATTGATATAAATTTATATAAATATATATTTATATATAATATCATTTGATTTTTAAATAAAATGAATAAAAATAGGGAGAAAAAGTTGTGTTGGTAGCGCCTAGTAAGAAACAGTTATTTTACAAAATAATACTGCACTGAGTGCACACGAATCCGGTGCGTTGTCCTTTTGGTGTAATTTTCTCTACTTGGTTAAACTTTGTTTGCATGAGGCGGAGGAATATCCTGGAAGTAGAACTTCAGCAGGGTTTCAGAAAAGTTGGAAGTAACCCTGAATGGACTATAGCTGCAAACTAGAAGCTATATCACGTCCGCTAGACCACGCCCTCAGTCCTACGGGTTGGTCTCGCACACTGGCGAAGTTAGCAGCCCTGTCTCCAAGGGAACTACGCAATATCAGGGTGGCTAGTAGTATCCTTATAGGAAATTTCTTGACATTTCCCTGACTCTTTCAGGTATCCTGGAACATTTCCTTGACCAAACTACACGGCAAATATTAGACATATTTGTATGCATTTCCTAAAATAAATTACAAAATTTTAATGGATAGCAATTGACGATAACATAGCCTTCATTTATGGATGTTTTCCTATGCAAAAAAAATATTTATAAAAACTAAACAAATAAGTACATAGTTACAAAGATGGCAAATGTAAAAATGTAACACAGGGGTTAAATACTAGCATTCTCAGAACCTGAAAAAAATGTCACAATACAAAGACAAGGGACAATTCCTGTACCAATTCAATGAGAAATACTAAAACTAGACTGTTTAAGTGATTATTTTAGTAAAAAAAATACGCCAAGAAAATATTTGTAATAATAATAACAATTAAAGATACGACAACAAAATTGTCCCCAGGCTCATAAATCTTCCTATGAAGGTGGAATAAACTAAGTAACAGTACAAATCATAATATTGCATGTAGCAGAAGTTCCAGAATATAATGTTTATTTTCTTATTAAAAATTCCCTGACTTCCAGCAAATTTCCAGAAATGTAAAATTCCCTGACCTATACGTGTTTCCCCTGTTTTCCTTGATGCTAGCCACCCTGAGGATGATCCTGTGATGGTTTATTTTTAAAGATGTGCTGGACTCATAAACCAGTAACAAAAAAAAAAAATACCAGTGATCAAACTGGCGTCGCGTGGGTGAGGTGCAAAACACTTCCCGCTGTTTACTGAAGAGAGAAGCCCATTTCAAAGTGAGCTTCAATTTACATTTTACTTCGATAAATACAAATAGATACAGATAGCTATGTATATGCGCGTGGATACAGATATACACTAAATCTGCAGATAAGTGTAGATATACACTCATTTAAAAAAAAAAAAAACGAAATTTATCGCCATGAACGAATCGCTGAAGTACGACGAAAATTGCCACACAGTATGGTCACAGCCCGTGTGCCGTTTGCGTTTAAAGTGGTTTGTTTGTGAGGGTTGGCCACTAGAGGGCATACATGTCCCTCCATATCAGTCAGTGCAGTGCGAGAGCGATGCCTTTTCGCACAAATCGAGTGCGGGTAGAGGCCATTCCGACAAATAACTTTTTCCAAATTCAGTGATACGTTTTCATTAGAGTCAGTGATTCTCAAGTCATCTTTAACTCAGGATCAACAACTTCTGTTCACTGTGTATAGTTCACCTTGGTTTTTAAGTTCCACTGCCCATGTTATTCAACTTCCTTACGTACATAACTCTTGGTGTAAATATGAATGTAAATAATAGTGTAAATATGTTTGTAAATAATAGTGTAAATATGTTTGTAAATATTATTCTAAATATTATTTCTGTTGACAATTAGTAGTATGTATGTGTTTACCTTTACATAATGTGAATATTATAGAACCTTAACTCTATTCAGGAGTCCCCTATACTTAGCTGTTCAACCGGTGTTTCATGTTTTCTTGTCAATTTATTTCTTTTCATTGTAGTTTTAATTCACTAGCTGATAAGTTGGCAAAAATGTTATTGTAAGCTTGAAAGAGCAGCTTTGTGCTTAAACGAGCTGTAATCCCTTTTGCATATACGTACAATTGTACGATTTTTTTGGATGGTCAGATTTTAATAAATTAGAACACACAAAATAAGACCTTAGCAGCAGTGTGAGACACAAGGCCAGCAGAGTCCAGTGAACACGCAATCATGACCCTACGCCGCATTCGACTAACCTTTGCCAAGCTGGATGAATTATCTTGGCTTTCGAAAATTCTATTGGTTTTCGAGCTTTGCAGTGATATATATATATATATATATATATATATATATTTTTAAATGGTACCTAGCGGGAAACTAAAGCGAATACCTGGCAACACTTGGTGCCCTGTGCAGACGTCGAGAGGGGGGAGGGTGGAGGCGGCGGGTTCCCTTGTGCCACTGTTGTGCGCGGCCGCTCGAGCAACAGCGCGTGCCTAGTGTCTGCGATAGAGACACCTTGAGTCCCCGACATAGCGCACACGTGACCCTTCAAGCCAACTGGCCTGCACTTTGTGCGCGTGCGAGCAAAAACAATGAGAAGGAAAACACGTTCGTGTCGAGGATGTTGTTTCCACCTGCCGTGGTACACCACCCCCCCCCCCCTCCCCCCCCACCCACTAATATTTTTTTTTTTTTAATCCTTCACGTGCGAGCTCTCGTCCTTAAATTTAGTAAATAGAAATACAGGAAAGATATGCCGCTCGCCTTGAGTCGGGCGTCTCAAAAAGAAGGGGGAAGGGGGGGGGGAATTGATTATTACGATTCAGGCGGATGGAGCGAGGTGGTTGGAATGAGGGGGGGAGGGGGGGGGGGAGAGAGAGAGAGAGAGGTTGTCTCGTGATCTTCAACAGCGCGTCTAGCCGTCGGGAGTTAGTAGTGATAGACACGTCACGTCTCCCATCGACGCGGACTTGCCGGCAGCAAGGTCACGGCGCCTTCGTCGGCGACGATCGTCCTTCTGGGGTAAGGAAGGAGTCGTCGGCGAACTGGATTGTGCTGCAAGCTCCACGTCTCAAGTCGCCTGCATGTTGTTCACGGTCAAATAAGCACTTTTTTTAAGGTTGCGCTTAAGATCTACTCGTAAGCACGTTGTGTATTCTTCCGCCATATGCACAACCAACACGTCCACGGCCTAATTACTTTATTCATGCGCCAGTAAAGGGAAACTGTAAAATTATTATAAAAGTAAATATATTACAAATTTGTTATTCTTACTTACATGTATTAAGAATAAAAAAGGAAAGAAAAATACATAAATGCAGTATGGACAAATGTTTATTGAACGGGGGCCACGGTGGCTGAGTGGTTAGACTGCTCGCCTCCTACCAAGGCGAACCGGGTTCAATCCCCGGCCGGTTCACTCCGGATTTTCGCTGATCGGCGGGTTTTCTCGGGGTTCTCCTGCTTCCCCTTCCTCTTCGTTCCGGCGCTGCTCCATACTCACCTCGCTTTACCCTCATCGGCTCTCAAGACCTCGATGTTAAGAGTGGCCCAAATCTCTTCACTCACTTTACCGAACGATATTAATGCAACGTCGAGGCATGGAACGACTTCCCCGTCGTCATTACTAACCTTACTGAGCTCATGCCAATACGTGTGCGCGTTAAACATACACGCAGGTAGGGACAGTGACATTTTTCAAAGGTTGGTTTCAAAATTGCTCACTTTACCGTGAACAGCTAATTTTTTACCAGTTAAAGGCATTCATAGTTAACATATAAGTCTCACTGCAAGCAGTTCTTCTATTATAATTCTTTTAAAATCAATAAAAATATTTTAATGTAATTTTTTTTTCACGTCGAAAATAAAAATAGATATTTTGCTGCCGATTTAGAAATTTGGTCACTGAAAAGTGTCGAAGTCCGACAAAACAACCCCGTACACCGACGAGAATTTTTCATCGGCCAATCAGGAACAAGGTCACCCCCGACAAAATCGCATCCCCGACAGCCCGACAAAATTAGATTCTATTTCTGTTTCCGTCGCGCGTCGGGCTCGCTTGGTAGCAGAAGAAAGACATTAACACAACTTTACAAAACGCAATATAGTTCCGATTTCATTCACTACTGTGGCAAATTTCATGCTAACAGTCTTTCATTTGAGTGTGTATCCTGGTTATCATATAACAGAAAGCTGCTGCATTGACGAAAATAAATATTCGCCAAAAAATTAGCGTGCCGAAATCCAAAAATACATTGTTTACTAAGTTGCTAAAACAAAATGATGTACAATGTTTTGTGATTTCTTTGCATTCGAAAGAGAATTAACAGAAAGTTACTGGTCTTTCTGGTATTTGCCAAAAGCCACGCAGCTCTTGTCGGATGGAAACTGTGGGGCTACAGTAAACAATTAACTAATTTTGGTGGTGGAAATGGTCGGACTAGATGTTATGTCGGATTGCCGGGACGAGCTTGTCGTGGCATTATAAATCCTTCTGTTTACGACATTTATTCTTCCCCAAAAAAAGTGTTTCAAAGTATAGCGACAATACTGTATCTTTTCTGAACAGTTCCCTCTATTAGAATCTTATGTAAACCGCTTAACATTCTGAGGAAACAGAAGACACGCGAAGTTTGTTTATACTGCTCTCCATTGCCGTCGCAATGCTTTCTTGTGGCCAGACGTAACATTGAGGGGTTTAAGATGGTTTTACAAAGCAAAGCTTCTTTACAGATTCCAAAAGAGGCAAAATTTTACGAGAAAATTTTTTTACATATCGTCTGTTTTTATTTTACTGTCAAATGGTACGCTCAGTCGACAAAGAAGAAACCAAAACTACGTGCGGAAAGTAAAAGGTAATAAATATTTCATTTATAGGTGAGCTTAAAATTTCAGGTGATTCAAGACATTAATCAAATGTGTGGAATCGTAATTGTATGTAAAGTATATACTGTAGCTTTTGCTGATACCGCAGAATCAACGAGCACGCATTTATAAAAGATGTATTCGTTATTATGTTACAAACTTCTAGGGATGGTAGAAAATCACACCAGAATCCGTTTGGGACAGAAAAACTCGATCCGTACATGCCTCTGACGAACGTTACTACCAAAACAGTGTTGGGATTCCTATTACAGTGGAATGCGACAATGGTCGCGGCGTTGTTGAAGAATGTACTACTTTTAGGCTGTGCTCCAATTCCCTTCAAGTATATACATGTCCATACTTCGCCCTGCCTGAGACGTCACTAAGTATATGCTAGCGCCATCCAAATGCCTAGCATAGTACACGCAGTGCCTGTACTTGCCAAATGCACGAAGTTGCTTACTTACTGGGTGAATTTGCCTACTTGCTACAGTCACCATGTTTGTTTTCAAAAGTCACGTACATGACATATGATGGGAACTTTTTGTGCTTCTACTTACACGCCGTCTTATTGTGTGTATGTACAGTGTCTGTCCAACCGCTATGCACTGAACTGGTGTGTAGCCTGCCTGCAGCATATTATTGTTTGTCAGGTTGCAGCCCAAAGTGTGGAAGGGGCCACCAGTGTTTAACTTCACCTGTTTAGTCTTTTTAGTCCCACGAATGTATAAATGAATGTATAAATAGTGTTATATATAATAATTACAAAAAAAATTGTTGAGACTAAAAATTTAAAAATAAATTAACTATAAACAAATTTTAAAACCAACCTTTTATTTATAAATGCACTAAAAAGAGAAAAATTATTATAGCAGTTACAGAATTCGTAGAACTTGATAGACGTGGTCGAAAAGCCGCAATAAACTTTAATACAAATTATTATGTTTATATCAATTATTTATATTTAGTATATATAAGCTTGGCGCGCATAGTTAAGAGCCTTACGTAATATATGTTCTTACTACGCTTGTGTAAATGAGTTATACGTTCTATAGTGTGAATAGTTAACAGAACCGCCTTATGCACGATATGTGCGTATTACAGTTTCGCAAATGAGGTATACATTCTATATTGTGAAAAGTTAAGATTCTTACTATAAATATGTGCTTACTATGCTTAAGCAAATGAGGTTTACGTTCTATATCGCACCAAGCTCTTATATATTAAATATAAATTGATATAAACATATTAATTTGTAGTAAAGTTCACTACGGCTTTTCGACCATGTCTTACGAGTTCTACAAATGCTGTAACCACTATAATTATTTTTCTCTTTTTATTGCATCTATGAATAAAAGATTGGTTTCAAAAGGTTTTTTTTTTTTGTAGTTAATTTATTTCTGCATCCAACCTGTTATATACGAAAAATGCATTGCTGTTATTTTTTGCAACAACATCAAACAACACCATTAACATAAACGCAACCGATGACAACCAACATAGATCACAAAACTTGTTTTACAGCAAAAACCGCAGAGTTGTTAGCTCAGAATGACAAATCACGTGATTACTTCCTAGTAGTTCGTGTTATTTACGCCAGGGTGTGCGACGAGTCAGGTACAGCCAGAAAAAAAAACACGTCCCTATAGTCAGGGTAAGTACACACAACGACAAGTACGAATATGTATGTACTTAACAAGTGTATGCTAACAATTCGAGAAACAGCCTTAATTTCATAAGTTCAAGTACACACTAAGATTACCTTGAAGCCTCCAAACCAGACCAGCTCGTTCGCCTGATCTTACTCCACTCGATTTTACTTGTGAGGCCAGTAATATTTCACTGAATACGGCAGAGCATATTTTTTTTTATAAAACGCAACAATGTGCAAAATACCCTGTGTATTGGACGACGCAACGTTAAACCGCTCCGAGGTTTGCGTCCGTAGGTTGTTATTTAGTATGTGGCCACAGAATGGGTAAACATGCAGAGTCGGAAAGGCTTGGCGGGTTCCTTTGAGGTGGGCGGCCCGTTCTCTCCTTGGCTGCGCGAGGCTCTGGGAAAAGGGCCAGCTGCGAAATAATTGCCTATCGGTTGGTCAGCTGGCTGGTGAGTAACTTACAATGTGCTGATTGGAAACAGGCGTTTCCGAGGTGTTTGCTAGCCAGCGACGCAGTTTGTTTTTTTTTTTTAGTGTGCGGGGCTGGAGCTTGCCCAATAAGAGACTGATTCTACTCTGTATATAATCCATTCACGGTTACTTCACGCTTTGTGGATCAAACCTTTGAAAAATCACCCCATGTATGGAGTGTTTAGTTATTTTCAAAATATGCCATGTATCACAGGCCTTTCATACCTCTATTAACATGAAAGTATGTAATTTTTGGTTTAGTTGAGGTTTTACCGGTATCTTATCTATAAATATTAATAATTCATTGAAATTAATTATGAAGAAAAACAGCGAGGAAACATGCGTGTTGGTATCGCCTAGTGGTAAATAGTTTTCACGCAAAATATCATTACAACTGAGGCGCACGTATTCAGTGTGATGTCCTTTGGTGTAGTTATCTATACTTCATTAAGCTTAGTTTGCACGAGGCGGAGGAATATACTTAATATACTTAACCTACTCTGAGGTTTGTCGTAATGTGTGATGGGGAAACTCGGGTATGATATATTCACGACCACTTCACTGCTAAAGTTCTACTTCCAGGATATTCCTCCCCTTCGTGCAAACTAAGCTTAACTAGGTCTAAAAAAATTACGCCAAATGACAACGCACCAAATTCTCGCGCACTCAGTTGTAATAATATTCTGCATGAGAACTATTTTCTTACCAGGCGCTACCAACACACATGTTTTATTACTGTTTTTATTAATTTCTTATAAATGATATATTTTAATTTTTAATAAAATATTGGTAAAACTTTAATTCAACGAAAAATAGGATAATTTTATGTTAAAAGAGGTATAATACGATTGTGATATATAGCATATTAAGGGAATAACTAAAAACGTCATACATGAGGTGATTTTTCAAAGGTTTAATTCGATGAGTGTGAAGAAACTGCGAATAGACTATAAGGTTTATTCTACTCAGGTTAGGAACAATACGTGATTTCTTATGGAAGAGTTTGGTATAGGGAAAATTTCCGTCGCTAGGTGCGCAGTGTTCCACAATGTAACTTTTAATTCAAGTTTTAAGCTACGTGAATAATAAAAGAGAAAGATTGTACGTAATTACGAAATTAATAAATATTTGATATATGACTATTACGAGTATGTTGTTTTTTAACGTATAAAATAGAGAAAATGTGGTACACATGCGACACTAGCGCTTACATACTGGCGAAAATGATTGGTTGCCAAACTTTTAACATTGATTTTCCCTACCTGAGTATAAGTAACCTGAACTCGGCGCAGGGTTGTTTATCAAGAACATCGAAAAATTACCCTATAACTCGATGCACTCAGGCGCCAGGGTAAATTAACATCAGCCACGGAAAATTTCCCCGAGATGTGATGCACTCCGTTGAAGGTTGGTTCGACACGAACCCCGAAATGTGATGCAGTCCAACCACGCGAGTAATCTCTTCTGGGAACATTTCTTCAAACGCACAGTTGACCGCGGGAGATCGCGCCAAAGGCGACCCGATTTTCCAGTTTCCCAGCAGGAGCTCTCTCGTTACGTAACGTAATTCACTGTTTATTTATTTATCCATTTTACCGCCCAACGAGTCCTGTGGAGTGGAACAAGCTGTTTACAGACGTAAAGAGCTGCAGCTCACCGCGGCGGGAAAAATATATTGAATCCTGTTCTGTGGCTCGGTGGTCGCGGAAAGAAGAAAAAGAGCACATACGCCATATCAGACTAAATTACGGAAGCTGAAAATACGTTACGGCTCCTGTGTTACTGATGCTGTTTTCCCGCACTCAAGGCTCTGGACCGAGCGAGCACTGCGGGTGACGTTAAGGTGATATTTCTCATTTATTTTGGGATTTGGTTATCTGAGAGAGGTTTCGAAAAGTGCCCCCTTATTGCAGTTGTTATTTGTCAAACCATTATAGTTTTCAAAATATAACACTCTATTTACGACACAAGAGTGTTATAGGCAAATTTAAAGTATTGAATTTGAGTCTAATGCCCGATTGCATCATCTTCCCCTACCCAAGATCAAATGATCCTAGTTCCAAACCAGACTCCAGCTTGATCTTGGTTCCAACGTAAAAGTGTTGCAGCAACGAAATTTCATGATTCTGGATCTTCGACTCGTCGATATTGGTTCCAAAGTGAGAGATCGAGTTTAAGTATGAGACAAATTTTGTTACTGTTTCGTAATATACGACGTCATGGAAGTAGGCGTATTTTTCACTATATATAAAACTTGATGTGCGTTGTTTGATCTGTTTTAAGAGAATTATTGTTGTACAAATTTTACTGAATAACATTCAAGTGCGTACAACGTTTTGATTTCCCAAGGAAACAATATAACTTAGTTCTATCTGTTGGTGTAGTTTCAAACTACATTTATCGACGATGGCTGCTGATCTCGGATCGAGATTTCGAACAGCCAATTTCGGCGGTTCGAAATGAACTTCATCTCGATCTACAGTCCAGTTCTGAACTCGAATGGCGCAACAGTTTTCTGTCCGATCTTGAATACGATCTCGGATCGAGTTTCGAACCACGATGGTGTAACCGGCCACAAGCGCGGCATACTGCATTTGTGTTACAAGCTACGACAGGAACAACAACAACTTTTCCTCTACAGTTTGTGATTTAAACTATTTAATAAATGAATGCTAACAGTTTCGCTTCAATGAACATAAATATATTTGCAACAAGTCTGACCCCTATTTTCAACAAAATTCAGAGTGCCAATACTCGCTCACCTGTTTGTAAATCGCACTCATACTGAATCAGTATGTTCTGCACACATTACAGATTGCATTAAATGCAATTTGACTGGGGAAAAAATATGCAGGAGCAAAGCCTAGCATGCTGCAGAATTCGGGGAATTAAGACTTTTTGAGTGTTATATTTTGAAAACTATTATGATTTTACAACTCATAACTGCATTTAGGGGGCCCTTTTCAAAAGCTCTTTCAGAATACCAAATAAAGAAAAATGTGATATATCACCTTAACTCGTGCGCCTGGCCCAACATTGCCCGTACGCGGAAGGCAGGATTTACTACCCTTCGCGTCCCTCCGTCCGTCACCCGTCCGTCGATCACGTGACCAACAGCCAATCAGAGGTGGCCATTAATTCTATCCGTCCGTCAAACCTTGGCAAGCTTTGACTCTTGACGGACGAACGGATGAAATTACGGCCTTCTAAACTTGCAAGTTTTGTTGCCCGTTCATCCCGAGTTCTTTAGAAGGCTGTGTAGTGCGTGCAGTGTTTTGTTTTGGCCGTCTTTTGTTTTCGTGTGTTTGTTTATGTGACTGTAAAATGAAATTAAGTTACAATTACCCTGAAGACTAATTGGTAATTACATTTGGAAACACGAGCTCCTTTTGTGCAAAAGTAACAGTAATAAAGTCATGCTTTATGTGCTATTTAAAAAACTTTTAGATCGATTAATTTCCGTTTCGTTCGTGTATGTGCGTTATGGGTACTTAGGAACACAATACCGCTAAAGTTTTTCACTTTTTTATGGATATTTTTTTCCTATTTATAAACAGTTTTGTTTTTATTAGTAAGCAGCAATGAACTTACGACGGACGTACGAAGTTTGGTTGTAAATCGCTCGGCTGGGAGACGGACGGATGTATAACGGATGGACGTATGACGGACGGACGGACGCGACGGGCTGTTGTAGATCCTACCGAAGACTCTGAACTGGCTTTACGCGTCTCCATTGTTTCACTGTACTCTGCAAATCAAACCTGATATACTCTGTTCATGGTAGGGTGAGCATTTTTGAGGCCCTAGTTACTTTTCCTTTCCGCCATTTTTCATCTTTTAACAACATATTTAAAATAAATATTGCCATGTAAATGATAAGCACAGTGTACATATTACACATCACTCGAATTTTGACGTCTAAGGCTAAAATAAAATTTATTTATTGACTATTTTTCCAAATGCGAGGGCTTTCAATATTGCTCACTTTGCTTTGAATAGCTCGTACAGTAAGTTAAATACGATGAAAGCACACAGATTTAACAACATACGTATAGTTGTATTTTCTCTTACCTCGGAAGAAACTACGCAGGCAGGCTCTAGAAATAAAATCAGTTTATCATTTCACGATTTTTTTTCTTTTACTAAACTTATGATACAAGCAAAACTATACGGCGTTAGATTATTGGTTTGTACCTTTTCGGCAAAAAAGTTCTATACCAGAGCATTTATTCACTGAGATATGTGCATATGTGTCAGCAACGATTTACCAGAAAATATTTTACTATGTATAATATAATATTATATTATTATACTTAATTACAATACTTTAAATTATAATTAAATGTCTAATATAAAATAATATAATAGGCCTATAATATAAAATTTACAATATTATATAATTTATAATAATATAGTAGAGACCTATAATTTATAATACTATAGTACATAGTTTATAATATAATTTATAATACAATATTTTTATAAGATTTATAGTATGATATTTTTATAAAATATATAATATCTTTTATAAAATTTATAATATAATATATAATTTATAATATACTGTAATTTATCATATACAGTAATTTATAATATAGTATATTTTATAATATATCATATAGTATAATTATTTATATAATAATGTAATTGCATATTATAATTTACTATTTTAATATTTTATTACTTATAGTAGCTCTCTTCAGACGTTCAGAATGAGTAAATCTTGTTTTTTCGTGTATTGTTACGCTGGACCTGGGTGTACTTTCTTTTCGTAGGTAAACACATTGGGGACACAAAGAACACGTAGGCGAGCTAGGCATGGCGCATATAGCATATTGCACAGAAAGCCAAACCTGGTGCTATTATGAAGCCTCCTATAGTCCATTCATGGTTACTTCCCACTTTTCATAAGCGCTGCCAGAGTTCTTCTTTCAATCTATCCCAGCTAATTTCTGCGCACTCGCTTTGATAATACATCTCATGATAACTATTTCTTACTAGGTATTACCAACACACGTGTTTTCTGCCAGTTTCTTTTTATATTATAAATGAAATGCTGTAATTTATAAGTGAAGCATATGTAGAAGTTCGTTTTAACCAAAAAAATGTAATGCTTCTATCTTAACAGCGGTATAAAACGCTTGTGATACGTGGAATATTTAAGAAACAAGCAAACGCGTTGTACATGGGGTGATTTTTCAAAACTTTGACTCAAAATGAGTCATGATACCACGAATAGGCTATATAGTACATTCACTGTTACTTCATACTTTTCTGAAGCCCTGCTTAGGTTATACTTTAAAGATATTCCTGCCCTTCATACAAACAAATCTTAATCAGGTATAAAAAAAAATTACACCGAAGAGACAGCGCTTCGCATTCGCGCTGACTCACATTAATAATAAGTACTTTCCATAAGGATTATTTCCTACCAGGTAATACCAAAACACCAATTTTATGCGTATTATTTATCAATGAAATACTATAATTTATTGTTAAATTATAATTAAAAGGTCAAATTAACAAATTAAGAAACTGTAATTCCAACGGAAGAATAAAACGTATGGAATACACGACATATTCAGGAAGCAGCCAAACTCATCATCCATGGGGTGATTTTTGAAATGTTATATTTTAAAATGTGTTACTATACCACAAATAGGCTATACAGTTGGAGATTGTTCAGTTACACAAAGCCAGTGACGGGCCACGGTGGCTGAGTGATTAGCACGCTCGCCTCCCACCAAGGCGAATCGGGTTCAATCCCCGGCCGGGTCACCGTAGAAATAGTGCGGGACGATGCCGTTGGTCTGCGGGTCTTCTCGGTGATCTCCCGTTTCCCCCGCCCCTTCATTCCGGCTACATACTCACTTCAATCGCCCTCATCGGCTCTCCAGATCTCGCTGTTAAGAGCCGCCCGAATCTCTCCACTCACTGACGAAGTCAGGGTTACGACAGGAACAAGCTCGCCCAGGAAACCGTTTTCGTTCCTGCGACCGGGCGAGTTGGGTGGTGGATGAGGAAACAAAAAAAAAGGGGGGGGGGGGACCAGAAAATCCGGTCCGGTGGACCAGGTGTCCCGGTGAGAGAAGGCGCATCTGGACGCCGCACTGGGTCACGGCAAGTGAGATCTCACCTTGGGGTCCACGGCCACCCCTCCCCCCACCCATTTCCCTCAAATCCACCCTTCGCCCTGCATCACCTGCGTCTAAAAAGTAATTTAGCCAACCAAGGCATGTAAACGACCCTGCAGGGAAATATAACTTGTCTTGAAATCTTTTCGCGAAATTCCACTACACGCGTCCTGTGGCGTCAGTTACGTTTTACTGGTGGAAGTGTAAAACTATCAAACATGTACAGCACAGAGCTCACGTCAGCTTGTCTTGCAACAGTTCACCACACGCCACTGGCACACTCACAAAAATAGACACCTCACTTAAAGCACGGAACATACATAAAATAAATCATATAGCAATAGCAGTTAAATGCTGTTCACGATAAAGTGAGCACTTTTGAAATCAACCTTAGAAAAACGTCACTACCCTTGCCTGCGTGTATTTTAACGGGCGCACTAAGTGACATGCGCCCGGTAAAGTTGGTAACAATTGATGGAAAGTAGTTCCACAAGTTAACGTCGAATAAAAAGTGTTAGGCAACAATTTGTGATAATTTAAATTATTTCTTACGCTTTCCGTTTTTTTAACGCCTCAGTGTGTAAAAATTAACAGATTTATAAAATGATTACTTTTCTAATCAATTCAGTTTCACTTGACCGACGCACGAATAACGTGATGAGGCCCATGGCAGTGTTAATTTTACACAAGGCGGAAGAGCACACAGCGTGCACACAAGTAGATCTTAAGCAGGGATTTCGAAAGTGCTCACTTTACCGTGAGCAGCCTATACCAACGGTACCGATAGAAAACATGCATTTTAAAAGCGTCTCTAAGAAATAAAATTCCCGATATCACAGACAAATGAACACGAAATATCAGTAAAATTATCTTAATGGTGTCTCGGACTAGGGAAGGTTTCTTTTCTTCCCACTGTATCTTAGTACCGTGTGTGGCCTCCATGTGCATTGCACACGTCCCTAACATGCCGTGACATGCTTGTAATCAATGTGTTGATGTCATCTTCTGGAAGAAGGTCCCATTTCCATTTGGAAAGGTCTTATGTGATCTGGAAGTGTTTCTGGAGGTTGTGAATTGTTATGACTGCTGTTTCCAGCTGTGTCTCAGGCATGTTCAATGTGTTAATACGGTCTCTGTTGATCACGAAAGAACTACATGACTCCTACCATACAAGCGGCCTTATCTTGTGAGGTGTATATTTTATTAAATAAAACAAAGTTTGTTTGGCGCAACCAAATTGTAGTCCATTCAAGGGTTCTTCCCACTTTGCTGAAGCGCCGCTAAAGTTCTACTTTCAGGATATTCCTCCGCATGCAAACTAATTACACCAGAGGGACAAAGCACCGCATTCGTGCGCAGTCAGTTTGATAATATTTCGCGTGAGAACTATTTCTTACCAGGTATTACCAACACGAATATTTTTTGTGCTTTTAATCGTAATAATTATAAATGAAATATTATAATTTATATATAAAATACAAGTAAAAGTTCAATTTAACCAAAAAATCTGATACCTCAATGTTAACAGAAGTATAAAACGCTTGTGATAGGCATTGCGTACTAGGAAAAACCAAATACATCTTACGTGGGGTGATTTTTCAAAGGTTTGATTCAAAAACTGCGAAGAAACCGCCAATAGACTATAATTGTTTGTACAGGGGAAATGGAATGTGTATTTTATTGTTCAAACCAAATCATTTGGTTGACCCAACTGCAAGAATTGGTTGGTGCAACTTAAGATGATGGTTTGGTAATTTTGGCCATTGCAATTTACCCAAACCCCATGGATGGTGTAGTTTTTCGTGCCGACACTTTTTCCGGAATAAGATTCTTATATATAATAAACTGCTGCACATTGTATGAAGTAGTTGGTTATGAGGTAGTTAATGCATGAAAACTTTGACTTACACTATAGAGTTCTCATACTCATTCATTATTAGCCAGTGCGCTCGAGTTTCCGTGTGTCAGAAAACATTTGTACGTTACCTTGAATTAATAATGGGCTCGTTTGATTCATGGCGGGTAGCCACTACTAGTAGTTGCCGAATAGGCCACCCCACCCTAACAGCAGCACATCCTAAACGAAATTTACGATTTTTCCAATTGTTCAACTGTCCTTCGAAAATTACTTGTCCTGTCTACATGAAACCAAAAACATATTAAAATGTTAAGTATTATCTAAGATTTTTCCAAATTTCGTGTTTCCAAGTCCTTGACTTTATTTTATATGGGCAAACATATACATTTGTTTAAAAAAACACTACTTAAGATGATAATTTTTTCACCGGACGTAGGTTGACTCTTTTCTTAGAAACGAATTTAGTTTGGAAATTTTGTTTGGGAGAACAAATATCAGTGAACTTCATAGAAAATTAAGGGATACAAAACAATTTTTAACATTTTTAAAAATCACTGCGAAATTGATGTATTTCGTTAACAGTATTTTTCTCCGTGTATGATTTAACTATCTACTTTAGAATGCATTTTCTAACCATGGAGGTAGCCCGAGTAGATTTAATGCTAAGTTAATTTAAAATTAGTGTGGTGTTTACATGTAATGATACTTACGGAGTGACTAAGATTCCAACTGATATTTAACCTTAAGATATAAAGTATCGCCCTTACAGCATGTCGAGATAAGGGCGTACATGACCCGTACACAACCCACACACTGCAGCCATAAACCGATACCCTCGAAAACATCTGTTCATATTCTAAGCACACGACCAAACGTTTCTGTTAAGTTAATCGTAAACCCATTATTAAATGTGTTGGATAACAAAACATTAATTATTTTATATTTTTGTACCAAACGTTGTTCTACTTGTATCCTTTGAATGTAATGCCATTTTCCTCGAGTAAAGAATTTTTAAACTTTCTATTTTTAGAAAAATTTGCTGTCAAAATCAAAATGTTTCTGTTTTGTGGCTGGTGTAGTAACAAATGCTAACTAAGATGCACTCCCGAACAAAAATTATAACATAAACTAGTGCCATGGGCTACCGCGTGACACACATGTTATCCCCACGTGACTATCCATGCATTTATTTAAAAAATATTACAAATAAATCAATTCTGCATGATTTTAACATTTTAAAGAATGCATGAACTGTTGTTTGGTGGTAGCATATAAGTAGAGACGTGCAAAATTCGCGCTATCTTCTGGTGACATGATAGACTCCGCTTCCTTTTAAACAAGTGACCACGGTCCGTGGTTTCATTGGCTTATGCACTGTAATCAACGTCACGTCTCTGCCTGATCTGCTGAAAATAGATTGGCCACTGCACCGCTGAACTTATATATATTGTTAGGCTCAAGAGTTCTCCGAGGCATGCCAAACATGTTTTTGGCCAATGTCTCAAGTTTGGTCAAACTCACAGTAACGTGGAGTTCAGTCTGTCCTTAAATACTAACGCTAATTTTGCAGGTCTCGGCACACACGTCTAGCGGTAGCCCACGGAATTAGTTTATACAGTAAATTTTTCTCACTTGTACATCTTAGTATAGGCTGTTCACGGTAAAGTGAGCACTTTTAAAGGCCCTTCTAAATTTTTCCTGTATCCAATTTCCACCTTCCTGCTGCTTTTTAATATAAACATTGCAATGTGACCAATATACACAGAGTATACATTTCACCACTTTCTAAATTTAATAGCCGAGGCTGCAATAAGATATATTTATTTGTGGTTAATGCTTGTTGGGAGGGCCTTAAAAAGTGCTCACTTTACTGTGAACAGCATATAGCTATTTGTTAATATACCTGTAGTAAAACAGAAAAATTTCGGATTCGACATCAAATTATTCAAAAAACATGAAGCGTACTTTCTTTTTATTCTAGTAAAATGTCGTCGCATACGGTAAAAAGTACAAGTTGTGTTTAGAGATTTCGGCTTCTCTTAACGACGAGGTCTTGAGAGCCAAAGAGGGGGAAACGAGGTGAAAATGGAGCAGCGGGGGAAACGGGAGAACTTCGATAGAGCCCGCCGACCAACGGGGTCGCTCGACACGATTCCCACTTGAGAAAATACGGGAGTTGCCCGGCCAGGCATTGGACCCGGTTCGCTTTGGTGAGAGGCGAGCAGTCTAACCGCTCAGCCACCGTGGCCCAGCGTAAAAGATGAACAATGTTTGGTAAAATCATAAAATAATACTTTTTTTTTTCGTATCCAACGTCATTAAGGTTGGCAACACTACTCAGTGCTGCCCATGCTGCGACTTGGGGAACGTGTCCAATAAAGATGAATTTATAATAACCCGACAGTCCGACAAAACAGCCCCGACACAGACGAAGTTTTTTCATTAGCCAATCAGGAGCAAGGTTACCCCGATAAACGCAGCCCCGACAAAAGTCTACTTTCGTCGGGCGTCGGATCGGCCTCGCTTGGCAGTAGGAAAAAAAACCTTACAAAAGAAAATTTCGTGCGGATTTCACTAATGTAGTTAATTTCACATTAAACTTTTTTTTTCTAACGTGTACATCCTGGTTTTCTTGTAACAGAAAGCTAATGAATTAACGAAAATAAATTTTCGTGGAAAAATATTTGTTCCAAAATCCTAAAATACTTAGTTTACAAAGTTATCAAAACAAAATAGTGCACAATGATGTGATTTATTCATACGCCATAGCAAGTTACAGGCCAATCTGGAATTTGCCGAAAGCCACGCAACACTTGTCGGAAGGGAACTGTCGGGGGTGTCGGAAACATTGAACTAATTTTGGTGGCGGGAACGATCGGGCTGTAACATCGTGTCTGATTGTCGGGACGACCTCGTCGTGGCATTGTAAATCCAGCATAACGCGACCGCTCCCGCGGGAACTATTGTCTTGCTCGTCACGGAAGCTGCTTCTTCGCGACGCGGCCGGACAGAAGCTTCACGCACGGATTATATCGCCGTCGGTAGCTCTTTTGTTTACCTCTTTCGTCGATCTTACACACGCACTCCCAACCCCCCCCCCCCCCCCCCATCAATACCCAGGGTCGATGAGAGAGCTCCTGCACGTGGCGCCGGGAATTGGGAATCTCCGCACCTCTCCAGACAGGCGTAGCTCCCGTGGAAATCCTCCAGGCGCGTGCAGAAGAAATTTTATGTCCGATTCCCTCCTCTCGGCGCCACAGAAACCTTTTCTTTTGTTCTCCTCCACCGGGTCCATCCTTGCCGGTATGATATATATATATATTTTTTTTTTCTTTTCGGTGTATCATTTTCGTTATGTTGGCGCCATGTGCGAAGCAGCGGGAGCTGCATTTGTTTCCAGCCGTTCGATTTGAACACTGCGATCCCACGGCTGGGCAGAAAACGGGACCACTACCGAATGCACTATACAGGTAGACCACATGGTTTACCACATGCCAATGCGCCGCAGACTTCGTGTTTGTAGACGGCGAGTGAGAGAAAAAAGATTTGGGCGGCTCATAACATCGAGGTCTTGAGGGCCGATGAGGGTGAAAGATGAGTATGGAGCGGCGCCGGAATGAAGGGGCGTGGGGAAACGGGAGATACCCGAGAAAACCCGCCGGCCAGCGACATCGTTTGACACGATCCCCACATGCGAGAAAATCCGGCAACGACCCCGCCGGGAATCCAACACGTTTCGCCTTGTTGGGAGGTGAGCAGTCTATCCACTAAACCACCGCGACCCCCTGAAATTAGGCTGCGCAGCTGGTAACACTGGGCGAAACACGTCTCGTGGTTTTCTTTGCGGGGGGGGGGGGCGAGGGAGTGGCTATTTAGTATGTGCTGCCAGGACTGAGATATAGTCTATTTACGCTAAATTGAGCACTTTTCGAAGCAGCCACATTTAGAATAATATTCAATAAATACAGGTTGTTCGGAAATTAAACGCTTAAATTGCGGGCGGTGATTCATTATGAAAAATTAAGACGAAAATATACAGGACACTATATACCTAAACAGAATATTAAAGGAGATATGAGCCTGTGAAAATTGGGGTTTAGAAACATATTCTCGCTGAATGCCTTGTAATTTCTGCCAGGGGAATGGATCGCGGCGATATACCCGCAGTTGAATGGGACACTCCCATTAGTCGCGCTATGGAGCGTGTACTAGCGGAGGGTATGTAGTGGATGTGCTGACGTATCGCTTCCTCAAGCCGAGCAGTGCGCACAGACCGAGGACGGCCAGCAGTAAGTCCCACACAGTTGAATGGGACACTCCCACTAGTCGCGCTATGGAGCGTGTACTAGCGGAGGGTATGTAGTAGATGTGCTGACGTATCGCTTCCTCAAGCCGAGCAGTGCGCACAGACCGAGGACGGCCAGCAGTAAGTCCCACACAGTTGAATGGGACACTCCCATTAGTCGCGCTATGGAGCGTGTACTAGCGGAGGGTATGTAGTGGATGTGCTGACGTATCGCTTCCTCAAGCCGAGCAGTGCGCACAGACCGAGGACGGCCAGCAGTAAGTCCCACACGGTTGAATGGGACACTCCTATTAGTCGCGCTATGGAGCGTGTACTAGCGGAGGGTATGTAGTAGATGTGCTGACGTATCGCTTCCTCAAGCCGAGCAGTGCGCACAGACCGAGGACGGCCAGCAGTAAGTCCCACACGGTTGAATGGGACACTCCCACTAGTCGCGCTATGGAGCGTGTACTAGCGGAGGGTATGTAGTAGATGTGCTGACGTATCGCTTCATCAAGCCGAACAGTGCGCACAGACCGAGGACGGCCAGCATTACGCACGTGTCTCTGCAACATCGGGAGCATAAGTAACCCTTCTACTGCGGACTTGGTAGGCCTTGTACAAGGCATTCGGCGAAAATATGTTTTCAAAACCCAATATTCACGTGATAATATCTCCTTTTAATATTCCGTTTATGTATATGATGTCCCGTATATCTTTGACTTTATTTTTCATGAGGAATAATTTCCCAGTTTGGGCGTTTAATTTCGGAACACATTGAATATGTTACTGTAGCCCAATACGTTAAACGTTCTAATCCGGTGAAATATGTACACTGTATTTATTACTTAGATGACAATATTTATTTTTAAAAACGGTGGAGTGATAAACCATGGCCGATAGGAAAAAACTAACTAGGGTTTCAAAAGTGCTCACTTTACCTTGAACAGCGTACAGGGTTAACAGTCAGCGCACGAACCACACAGGAGCCGTGCCGCAGTTGCCGAGTGGTGCGGTTCAATATGAAAACGCCTTCTCAACCAGACAACAACCAATGGCAATATACAATATGCTTTTAGGTGCTTGTAGCATTTAAGTCTACCGTGCACACATTTTTACCCTATCTCTAGTAATGTGTCCCTTGCTGCCCGCTTGTGAGTGGTCGGAATACATTCACATTATCTAGGCTTCACGCTGGTTACTGGACTAGGAGGTTTGGTTGAGCCAACCAAATATCCCTTTGTAGATAGTCAAACAAATTCGCACGGTTGATTTAACCGAATGTTTTGTCGTCAGGCGTATTTTCTTGGCTCAAAAATGCGGTTTGTTTGGTGTGGTCGGCTCAACCAAACATTTCTCTCAGAGTGCGCCGATGAAGTACAGCAGTGAGCAAGCACCGACTTACCTCGCAGCAGTTCGCCGCACGCCCACTGGAGCGCGCGTCTGGCGTGCGGCGTGCGGGATGGGAAGGCCTCCAGGACGCCGCACGTCAGCGGGAGAGAGTGGATGCCCTCTGACCTTGAGGGCAGAGAGACGTTCTCACGGGGCGCAGGCCACAGACTGTGGTCGGGCCGAGCTCACGTCGTCTAGTCGTCCCATCCCGCGAGACGTTGTCCACAGGTTGCCTGCAAAGCAAAGGCCGTTCACGGTAAAGTGAGCACTTTTGAAATCGACCTTTGAAAATGTATCACTTCCCCATACCACTTATTTTTAACATAGCTCGTCTAAATTAACTAAACTGCAAACGAATATACTGTAAAGGGGAAATATATGAATTTATATTTTTGAATAAATTGAACAAGTGAGATTTTATATTTTGCAATAACCCTTCAATATCATTTTTTAGCCTATTTTAAAAAATGTAGATAAAATGCATTCTTGGATAATATTGTTACATGCGGACGCCTGGGGGGCGTATCTGAGTTCGTAAGGGATGGAGGCCTTAATAAAAGTACATTTGATTTCTTCTTTATTCACTATTATTTACATTACATTTTCTGTCTCCACTTATACTATTTCTGTTTAACAGTGAGCGCAATATTTGATGTTTATTTCAACTCTAATTAACGTATTTCCTAATTGTCTCGGAGTCAATTAACTCATACTCATTATCAACACGTGTTCACTCTACCTGTTGCCATAATTTATAACGTCTTTCACTCACGCATGTAGTCCAATAAACGCAGAAATCAATACGACCTGGGTAAACAGAATGCACAGGAAAAGATATTATCTCGTCGGCTCGCTTTATGTAACTGATACGTCGTCACCGGCCTAATCACTCGCGCTGCCGCCGCAATCGTACTACGTCTCTCCTCCTCCTCTTCCCTCCCTCCGGATGCGAAGCAGTGAGCACATAACAATATTACAATGATTTACATAAAACATACACGTTATTACAAAGCTAACAGCGACGATTTTCAACAGCGCGAACTCTGACTTTATTATTGTATTGTGTTTTGGCGGTTTCGTCAAAGGAAATGGCATGTAAAGTCGGACGCAAAGGTTTTCTGTTGTGTAAGGAGCTTTAAACACTGCGATCCCACGGCTGGGCCAATAACTGGATCACTGCTTATGTAGTACGTATATACAGGTAAACCACTTGGTGTTAATATTGCCAACGTGCTGTAGACTTTGTGTTTGGAGATGATGATAAGAGCAAGTGGCACGGTTTACGTGCTTCCACCTCTTATGTTATAACCAAATTGCCTGTCACGCACCCAGTAAAGTTGACAACGAAGGAGAGAAAGTAGTTCCACGTGTTGTGTTAACGTCAAAGCACAAGTGTTAAGTAAACATTAATGAATGCTGAATAAGTTTATCTTACTTTTTGTTTTTTAAATGCATATATGTGTAAGAATAAAAACATTTGTAAAATACACATTTTTCTAGAAATTTAACAATTCCTCTTGACCGACGCACGAATATAGTGACCAGGTCCACGGTGACGTTAATTGGTCGTGTCGTGGAAGAATACACAATGTGCATACAATTAGATCTTAAGCAGGTCTTTCGAAAGTGCTCATTTCACCGAGAACTGACTATACTTCTCCTATAGTCCGTTTACGGTCACTAACAAACTTTTCTGGAGCTCTGCTCAAGTTCTCCTTCCACGATATACCTCCGCGCCTCATCTACATAAAGCTTAATCGAGTCTATAAAATTTCACTAAAAGGACAGAGCACCTAATCCGTACACACTCAGTTTAATACTATTATCTACGAGAACTATTTCTTACCAGGCTTTACCAACACACCTATCTTCTCACCTTTTTTATTCATACTAATTATAATTGAAATATAATTTAAAGGTGAAATATATATAACGTTTTAATTTAAGCGAAAATACATATAGGCATATTTAGAAATCAACCAAACACGTCATACATGGGGTGATTTTTCAAATGTTTGATTACAAATGTGTGAAGAAAC
This sequence comes from Dryococelus australis, assembly GCA_029891345.1. Classification (NCBI taxonomy): domain Eukaryota; kingdom Metazoa; phylum Arthropoda; class Insecta; order Phasmatodea; family Phasmatidae; genus Dryococelus; species Dryococelus australis. Next base: position 32,625,357 of record CM057006.1, read on the forward strand.
TGAGATTAGACTATAACAAGCCCGTCTGCACGACGCTAGAACTGCGTTCGCAATGTAATAATTAACTCTTTCAGACACATGCAGAACTAAAGGATAAAAACGTCGACCACGCTCAGTATGTGGCAGGACTACGAGATGGGAACATGTCCGTAGAGGCGTGGTTTTAGTCTCTACGGGTCGTCGAAGTTTTAGAGCGCGTCGACGTTTTTGTAGTATCATCAAAGAACTGTGAGATTTACGAACATTTAATATAGTTCGCTGAGACTTAAAAATTTATAACAAATACGGCAAATAACGAACTGTTCGAGGAAATAACGAACGGTTGGTAATCGCAACTGCTTCACAGAAAAGGTTTCGGCTGGCAGCTGTTAAGACACAAGAAGTTCAGACTTGTTATAGCAAACTTTCTAAATTACCTGTACACTTCGTAAAGATCTATGCTATCAGGTATGTATAAAATAATAACAACGGAATATAATGTGTATGCTGTTAGTCTGGTTTTAATTTATTATATAAGATTGTTTGCACTTTAAACTTAGTAACATACTCAAAGAAAATTACTAAAAAATGGATAATCGATCATTAAACAAGAAAATACTGATATAACTATTGAGTCTATTTTCCTCCACATTTATGAAGATAATTTTAATGAAATTCTTGAAAGGTTAGATGGAATGTGGGTTTGACATCTCGTAAATAGCGATATTATTATAAATGGAACCAGTAACAAATGCAAGAGTAGAGAAACAATTACAAATACACGGGTGATTTACCCGGAACTTGAAACCATAATAGTAGTGTTAACGCAGGCGTTTCAGCTCACTAAGCGAAGAACGATGTCCTGAACAAGCTTGCAACGATAACTCCAAACATTCACTCGTATTAACAACAGAAGGCGCTACGCTCTCCGGACTCCCATATGGCTATATATTCTGGATTCCTGGCTCAACACCACCCAACCCCCCCCCACACACACACACACAAAATAGTAGTAGGGGCGTGCCGGTTCTCGACCACAGGGGATTAATTTGAATTACTTGAGGGATTAGCGGATTAATCAATTAGAAAATCGTATCAATCCTTAATCCGATTGATCTGATTAAAAACCAAATTACGATTAGATAAATTATCAATCGGATTAGCTAATTAATACGATTTTCTAATTAATTAATCCGCTAATCCCTCAATTAATCCCATTTGGTCCAGGACCAGCACGGCCCTATTACTATTGTGTGATGGGGGGTTGGTTGGTGTTGAGTCAGGAATCCAGAATAAATAGCCATACAGGAGGCCGGAGACCCTAGCGCTTTCTGTCGTTAATACGATTGAATGTTTGGGGTTATGGTTGCAAGATTGTTCAAGACATCGTTCCTCGCTTAGTGAGTTTAAACGCCTGCGTTAACACTATTTAGGATGCCTCGTAACTTACCGTAAGCTGGAGTTGCAAGTAACTCTATTACGGAGTTAGTATTCGGAGCATCAGCTTCGAATATAAAGAGTCTATATAGTTTTGGTCGACTGGTCTTACCAACCTCGAATGTTTACAAGGATATCATTTTGAAATTAGTCCGTGAGTAACTTAAATCATGTGAATTTACATGACCTGCCATTGCACTACTGTGTGCAGAATTTGATGGAAATAGGTTGATTGGTTCCCGAGATATGGCGTAAAAACTTTTTCCTCTCGTATGATGCTATCGTACAAAAAAACTTAAAAAGAGGCTATGTATAGGCATATCCGATGATTCTTATAGATGCCGCCAGCATACAAAGTTAAGTTGAAATTGGTTATTTGGTTTCACAGACATAGAATTCATATTGCCGCCATTTTGAAAAAAGTTTTTTGCCCGTGTCATAGTCTGCTGTAGTAGCTGCTACTCATTTGTCGAATTTGGTAGTAATCTGTTTGATTGTTTTCCGAGATGTGACATAATTTGATTTTTTTTTTCGTGTGGTACTATCTCACAAAATGTCTTCCAACATGTGCTCGAATTTTTCAACGTGAGCATGAATACATTCTTCTACATGTATTCCCAGTACGTACGTATCGTGTGTTATTTACCATGCACACGATCGCCGATAAGGCATTCCGCATGACAGGGATCCAGTGTTACTTATTGTTAGAGACGTGCAAAATTCGCGTTATCTTTCGGCGACATGATAGACTCCACTGCCTTATAAACAAGCTAGTACAGGTCGTGGGTCAATTGGCCGCTGCACTGTAATCAACGTCACGTATCTGCTTGATCTCCTCAAAAGAGATTGGCCACTCCACCGCTGAACTTATATTGTTGGCTCAAGAGTTCTTCAAGGCGTACCAAACAGATTTTTGGCCAATGGCCGAAGTTAGTCAAACGCACAGTAACTTGGAGTTCAGCATGTCTTTAAATAATAACGCAAATTTTGCAGGACTCTATACATTGTTAGGGACACCCGAATTTCGCGAAAGGATTTTACGACCAGTTGTGTTTCGTAACAGCTAAGCTCAGATCCACATTTTTGATTGGATGATCTAGGCGTTACGCTTCTTAGGCGTCTATCCGCGAATCACAGGCGTGCACTATCGGAGTAAGCTAATTCTGATTGGCCAGTCAAGTAAGAAAATGTCTTCTCGCAGAAACACGCCGCCAGTAAACAAAAGGAAACTGCGTGGTGTACGTCCGTGGTGTATTGAAATCTATCTCGTGCGGAAATCTTTTTCGCGAAATTCGGGTGTCCATACTCGTTGTGCATGGTCACGGCGCAATGCCCTGTTCCATTCGCGAAGGCAGTTTTTTTTTTTTTGCAGTTCTGCGTTGTGCGAATGTACCCCTCCGCCTCACTGCTCTGACACGTGTAAGCCATGCTATTTGTTATGTCAATTGTTGAAATTACGAGGAATCGCGATGCAGCATGCACAGCAAACATTTCTTCAGAAAGTGTGAAATTTTGCGATGCGGCAGAAACTTCAAAATACAAAATGTGCATTTGCAGAAACTACTTTCGAATTTCTGCAGTAAATTTAAATATTTGAACGTTAAATGTATCTAGTGCAGTGTTTTACGCAGGTCCTAAATAAGTTCAGTTAATATTTTCGAACGACTATAATTTGCGAAATACATGGGTATGGGTTACAAGGTATACAGCAATGATATCTTTAATTCTTTCTGCCATACTAATTTTTTTCTGTTAAAGACTAAATGCAACGAGAGCATTGAAATGAAGCATTTCTGCGCCGAGGTTCATTGATATTTCTGCCTCCTCTGCATGTTCTGATTGCGTTCACACAGTTTTGACGTGTATTTTGGATATAATCTGCATAGATAACGTCATTCAGCGAGTCTGGTTTGTATAACGTCATTCAGCGCTTATACGTAGGTTGTATTGTCTGTAACATCAAACTTTAACATAATCGATTCAGTTAGTTTGTTTCATCTTGTAGGCTGTGCTCAGCGCTCGTTTTGACATATATTCGCCGGATATTATATTGTTTCTATTTATATTATGTAAAAATTACCTTATCCGCAATACAACACTTAGCAAACAGTCTAGCTCTTCATATAGAAGCAACTAAACGAATCAATTAGCTATTAAACAGGTTATGTACTAGTCGTAACTTTTCACGCGCTTTCTCGCTTCTGTGTATAAACAAAGCATCTCATTGATTTCGGCTCTGACCATGTCAGATGCTGATGCTGCGGGAAATCCGGGCGATCCCGCTGGAAATTGAACCGGGTTCACCTTAGTGGGATACGAGTGGCGAATTGTCTAGCTACTATGCCAACGTCTCACAGGCTAACATAGGGTGTAATATAACAGGTGTATAATTGCCCTCGCAATTACATTCTATGGTGTTTACTTATTCAGCCTGTTCACGGTAAAGTTAGAACTTTTGAAAGCCCTTTTTAAGAGCTACTTGTATGCACGTCATGTGCCTCATCGCTTTATTCATGCGTCGGTCAAGTGAAACCCTGGCGTCATTATAAAAGTAAATATCTTACAAATCTGCTCATTTTAATACTTTAATGCATTAAAAAAACAGAAAGCGAAAGAAATAATTTAATTCGTCACAAATGGTTACCTAACGCTTTTCATTCGACGTTAAGATAACGGAACTACTTCATTTCCATCGTTACCAACTTTACTGGACGTATGTCACTCAGGGCGCCCGTTAAAATATATGCTGGTAGGAGAAGTGACTTTTTTCTAAGATCTAAAGTGCTCACTTTATCGTTAACAGCCTTTATAGACGGTTCAAGGTTAGTTGAGCGCTTTCGAAATTAACTTTCGAAAAATGCCACTGCTCTTAGACACTTTTCACGATAAAGTGAGCACTTTTGAAATAAACCTTAGAAAAAAGTCACTGCCAATTCCTGTATATATATTTAACGGGCGCACTATGTGGCATGCACCCAGTAAAGTTTGGCAATGATGGATAGAAATTAGTTCCATAATTTAACGTCGAATAAAAAGGGTTAGGTAATCATGTGTGATAACTTAAATTATTTCTTTCTGTTTCTGTTTTTTTAAAACCCACCAGTGTGTAAAAATGGGCACATTTATAAAATATTTTACTTTACTAATAATTTTACAGTTTCACTAGACCGGCGCATGAACAAAGTGATGAGGCCCTTGGGATTATGAATTTTACATAAGCCAGAGGAATACACAACGTGTATACAGGTAGATCTTAAGCAGGGCTTTCAAAAGTGCTCATTTTACCGTGAACAGCCTATACATGCATTCATTTTAACGGGATCACTAACTGGCAAGCGCCAAGAAAATCGGTAACGACAGAATAAAATCAGTTCGATATTTTACCGTTAAATTATAAATGTTGGGTATACATTTGTGAATACTGAAGTGATTTATTATGTATTCTGCGTTTTTAATGTTTATAATTGTAAGAATTAGCATATTTTTAAATATTTATTTTCATAATGATACTACAGCTTCACTTGACTGGCATGTGAATAATGTAATCAGGCCCATGACAATGTTAATTTAAAGTCTGGCGGAAGAATACAATTCGAAAGTGCTCAGTTTACCTTGAACAGATTCCAATTATTAACCCTTTCAGACCCGCTTTGATTTACGGTCGCAAGTAATGCAAACAAAAAAATTATGATGCGTGCTGTACTTAAGTCAACACAATACTTGTTTCGTTGTCACAGCCAATGTGATCAGCCACAGTAATATGAACAAATCATGACCTAGACCAGTAAGATGGTTTGCGAACCATTCACCAACAGCTAAGATCATTGGTAGAGACCTGAAAAATTCTAGTTTTTATTTGGGGACATGCACATTTGCAATGCGTTTGTCATTGGACCATATTTAACGTGACCCACCCTGGGTGACTCTGACCAATAGAGAACCACTTCACACAATTGCGTGCCCCAATCAAGTGTAGTTCAGTCAGAGAGGGAGTGTCTTCACATCTATACAGCAGCCAATGGGGAAATGATGCCTGCTCTAGTGAATACAGTACTGTGAAGTTCAGCCTGGTGCCAAAAACAACGCGAATTTTGCATGTCCCTGATCACTGGTCATTGAACTTCGCCGTGTGCAGTACAGATCGAAAAATACCCGCACGTGCGTAATGCACACGTTTGTGTACACTGGGTCGGAATGGGTTAACGTCTCGGCAGCCCTTGTGACGACACAGCAATGCGCGTCGCCCGAACACTCACTCTTAGTCGTACCCTCTCACGCAACTCGCGTGGCTCCAGTTGACGAACCTGTTCCCCAGCTAGCTACCACCAGTAGCTAGCTGCCGACATGGTAATTCATCACGGGCATGTTACGGCGATTACGCCTGATGACGCATGCGTTTTCACGTCTCCTCTGAACCTCCAATTATTCCGCCTCATTCCCCAACGGCACGTAATCCGGTGTACAGATGACCTCCGCCCCCTTGAACGCTGGTAACTGCGACCAGTGTTTATTACCATCAAAATTGACGGCCGAGGTCCTTTCGTTTTTTACCTTGCGGTTCCTTTTCGAATTATCTTTTGAAATTGGAGGTCTTGATGTTGACACGTACTTTTTCGAACCCGTTAAGGGTCCTGTGCACTGAAACGTTTTCTGTGAAATCGTTGTACGCGCGTAAACGCGTGTCTCTGTAAATAAATGTTCTGGAAATACGAGATTTTGCCAGAGAGGATACAAAAAAAAAACTATTTTCTATGTCGCTATCTTTTTATTTTTATCATATTAAGTGTACAAATAGAGGAAAAGAAATCGTGAAAGTTGTCAAATATGGCATTTTTAAAGATTGCCTGTGAAATTGATTTAAACTGCAAGATAAAAGTACGATTATACGCAGGTATTTTGATCTGTGTACTTTCATCGCGTGTAATAAAACCCCACAGTTACAGATATAGTTTATACAGTAAAGCGTCAGGACGGAAAGACTGCACCCCTTGAGCATAGGAGCGATGAGGCACTAGGCGTGCGTGTTAGTTTCGCCCGTATCGCTCCCTCGCTTCTTGACCTTGGACGCGCAGCTGCATGGTCCTCTTAGGAGGAGTGTGAAACTGCTCGTCCAAGGCCAAGAAGCGAGGGAGCGATACGGGCGACACTAACTCGCACACCTAGTGCCTCATCGCTCCTACGCGCTAGGCGTGCATTGTTGCCGTCGTGGTCCTGTACTGTGCAAATCAGATCTGTAAGTGTGGGATTTTATTGCACGCAATAAAAGGCCACAGAGTAAACTACGTCCGTATGTAAGTATTTTTCTCTTGTCGTTTAAGGAAACTGCATAGGCATGTTTCAAAAATGCGATATTTGACCATTTTGACGATTTTTTTTCCATGAATGTACTTTATGTTAAAAGTAAAAACATAGAGTCTTAGATAATAGTTTTTCACCTTTTATAGCACAAGGCCGTGTTTACAGAACATATATTTACCGAGATACGCGAATACGAGCAAACAACTATTTCACAAAAAAATGTTTCACTTCACACTCCTCTTAACGTATGGTGGGGACATTCCTGGTAGGATATTTGAAGGAAAACCATTACGCTCTATGCGTGTACTGTTAATTCCTTGCGCAACCAGGGGGCCGCGGTGGTGTAGTGGTTAGACTACTCGTCTCCCAACCAAGCGAACCGGGTTAGATTCCCGGCGGAGTCGCTCATGGATTTCCGCATGTGGGAATCGTGCCGGACGATGTCGCTCGTTGGGCCGGTTTCCTCTCGTATCTCCCGTTTTTCCCTCATTCCCTTTCTTTCTCGAGACCTCGATGTCAAGAGACGCCCAAATCTGTTCACTCACTCGCGCAACCAGATGAGGCATAGCACCAAATATTGTAGCGTTTGGTAGCGAAAATTAATTACTCTCCTCAACTTTAATATATCTAACAATATTTATTGTAAGCTAAATTGATATATATTTCTAGTTTCTCTATATATTTTATTCATAAAAATATTAACACACCAATAGAAATGAGATATTTTACATTGCACAAAGTGTTATTATATATATATATATATATATATATATATATATATATATATATATATATATATATATATATATGTGTGTGTGTATACATGTGTATATGAGTATTACTGTGTATATATGTATATATATGAGTATATATGTATGAATGTATATATATGCGTATATATGTGTAGGCCTATATACATGTATATACATATATATATATATATATATATATATATATATATATATATATATATATGTATATATATATATAATATATATATATATAATATATATATAATATATATATATAATATATATATATATATATATATATATATATATATAATAATATATATAATATATATATATATATATATATATATGTGTGTGTGTGTGTGTGTGTGTGTGTGTGTGTGTGTGTGTAAATATATTTGTATAAATGTGTTTATATGTATGCAGGTATGTATAGATATATTGCAAAGAAGGGTTTTAGGGATTTGTTTGTGTTGTGGAATTTTTTATGTTCCACATTTTGGATTAGTAGTGAGCTTTAAATTTACGTGATATAAGTTTGCTTAGGACATTCCAATTTTCATTCAAATTACTTATCTTCTAGAGTGTAAGTTTTGTAAATTGTTTGGGTCATTTCCTTTGCATTCCGGTAACTGTAGGATTTCAATTTCGAGTTATGGTCAAAGATGAATTTATTTAAATAATAGGTTTTTATTTTTCCTGAAGTTATTTCACATACAGGATGTATTTTGTATCCTTGGAATATTGAAAGACGTGATAATATAGTGTACTTAGACAGAAAGTGCATCCGGTGTTTACTGAAATTTGCGAATGATTGTTCGGTGACATCATTGATTGAGAATATAGGGGGTATCGTGTTATTATGCGACAAGTGTGTGTAACCCTTCGGTGTTTATCGCTTTTAATGACATCATCATGTGTAAATTAGTGTATAAAAAGTTGCCTTGTTTCAAGGATGAGAGAGAGAGATAGAGAGAGAGAGAGAGAGAGAGAGAGAGAGAGAGAGAGAGAGAGAGAGAGAGAGAGCTCCTCTAATATCCTTGACCAAGGTATAACTCTATCAAGCGAACTGCTATTAAGGTGGCCGCCTGTTAGCAGGGATTTTTGCACGTCTGAGGCATGGAAGCGTGGGAGTGCTAGGGGCGACTCAGACATGCACATCAACTCTCTCATCGCCTCTACGCGCGTGCAGTCTTTCCGTCGGTAATACGCCTCTATGAGCCTTTCAGCGGAGACCCTACCATCTCACTACGTAATGGTAAAAACAAAGGGATGATGCACGTCCCTATTCCTCATGTAATGTTTTGTACCGGAATGTTCATACCTTAAAATGACCGTGAAAACACCCGTTTGAGCCATTTTCGCTATCGCTTAAACATGATTTAGAGAGAAATGGCGCTAGGCGTGCATTGTTTCCGTCGTGGTCCTGTACTGTGCAAATTATATTTGTAACAGTGGGACTTTATTACACGCGATGAAAGCCCGCATATTAAACTACCTGCGTACAGTTGTACAGTACTTTTCTCTTGCCGCTTAAAGAAATTTCATGGGCAAGCTTTAAAAATGCGATATTTGACCACTTTCACGATTTTTTTTTTCCATTAACACACTTAATATGATAAAAGTAAAAAGATAGCTACATAGAGAATAGTTTTTTTTTTTATCGTTTCTTGCAAAACTTCGTATTTCCAGAACATTTATTTACCGAGATACGTTTCAGTACATAGGACCCTTAAGAGAGTTTAAGTTTGTAAATGTACCTGGCAGACAACCAACTGCACACTTACAAATTTTGTCTGTTTTCTCGGCAACCGTTCGCCTGAGAGAGTTACAAGACGACGTTTTTTTCTTGTAGTCCTAAATTAATCTACACATGAATAAGATATCATTAATGGCGTTAAACATCCAACACATATGCTGGATAGCAACATGTCACTCATTTATTTTCCCAATGAATATCATCCAACAACCATTCGCAGATTTCAGATCTCGATTCAAAACAATAGTTTCAACGGAATGTTATTTCATCTCAAATAGGGTTTATTATTTTTTATTGAAACCAATTATTATATATATATATATACAACTAAAGGCTGTTCACGATAAAGTGAGCACTATTACAATAAACTTTACAGAAATATCCCTTCCCTTACCTGCACTTATTTTAACGGATGCACTGAGTGAAACGCGCCTAGTAAAGTTGGCAACGATGGATGGAATGTAGTTCCATATCTTAACGTCGAATGAAAAGTGCCATTCTGTTTAAATGCACTGAAATGTAAAAATTAGCAGATATGTAAAGTATTTACATTCTTAATAATTTCACAGTTTTATCTGACCGACGCATAACTAAAGTGATGAGGTCCATGGCAATGTAAATTTTACATAAGACGGAAGGATACACAACGTGTATATAAGTAGATACTAAGCAGGACTTTCAAAAGTTCTCATTTTACCGTGAACAGCCTATAGAATGAAAATTGTGGTTGTAAACGTTTGTGACCAAGATAATACTTATGAAAGTTGGTCTTGACATTTTGAAACCAAGTCACGCCTTATTGAGGTGGTAATCGTTTGTAACCAAGTCAAGTCTGGTACGGTTATGATAGTTGATACTCGGAACTTTATCGTTTTGAAAATATGTGTATACAAATGAAAAACTTTACGAAGTTTGGGAAGTCTTTATATAGTAGCATTTACTCGCAGGAGTTATGGCTGGGGATTGTCAGCAGTTGCTCCTATCCACTTGGGATCGCGAGCAGATGAAGAAAAAATACTGTGTAAAATTTTGAGGATACAACTGTTCATTGATTCATGACCTGTAAAGTAATATGTGTTACCATATTGGGTTTTCCTGTGTAAGAATAAAATTAATTTTGCAAAGCTTCAAAGTAAAACGTCGGCACGACAGCATTTAATCACCATTTTGTATGATTGTATTTTGGGGTACTTTGCCCAGTGTAAATTGTGATGGCCTTTTGTCTTGATAGATGGCCAGTTGTTTGCATAAATATTAGCCATATATTATTATGAAAAATCAAAGTTATGTACCTGATACGAATATTTGCATTTTGCTCCTTTTTATGGGAATTTGGTGTTTAGTGCGTATTTTAATCTATTTAGCATTTAGGGGCAAGGAAGTTTATGTTTGCTATTGCAGATGTAATATGGACAGCAAATGAAAAGAATTGAAAGGAAAATTAACAAAAATAAAAGAGAACTACCGCACTTCTTTGTTTCTGTTATAAGTTGTTTATCACTAATCAACTCACCCGTACATTGCACAAATAAATGGCTCTTTTGCGTGGCGTTTTTGCTATTTGGTGTTCTGTGAGTTTTGCTAGGTCTTTATGCAAATCTGGCTTTGCCAGGCCCTTGGCTTAGGACGTAGCACTGCCAGAAAACATATGCAGGTAAAAGCAGTGACTGTTTTCTATGTTTGATTTCAAAAGTGCTCACTTTATCGTGACCCACCCCTATGGGTTGTATGCCCCATAAAAAAAATCATAAAAAAATAAATATTTAGTTCAATATCAGTAACATCTGTGTGGTGCCGAGCCATTGGCTTGCAGATAACATTTAATGTATTAGCTAACTTTTATTAATAATTAATCGAAAATTCACTATGCTTCCTTTTTTAAAGAAGAACATGTTGGAGCACAGTAGCCCCAGTTGACGTCATATATATATATATATATATATATATATATATATATATATATATATATATATATATAGAGAGAGAGAGAGAGAGAGAGAGAGAGAGAGAGAGAGAGAGTTACCTGTTTCTGTAGAGCTGATATATTTTTCTGCTCTTCACCTGTGTAAGAAATGTTGTTGTGTGTATCTCTTACCTCTCTGATGACCAAAATCTTACATGATAGTTAAAACATCTGTTCCTAAAAGTTTCTATTTTAACACACGTACATTTGTGACGTTATGGACTCCTCTGGTGCATTAAATTACTTCAAAAAATGAACCGTTACGAAAAACAGGCTTAAAATCTGGACCTGTAACAATATACAAGACAAGCAAGAAATTCGACTACTTTCAAACATGTTTGAAAAAAAAAAAAAAAAAGAATCGTGCACCTGCATGGCTTGATTAATACATGAAACTTTTTTCGAACGTGTGGGTTTTCAAATTGCTCTTTACATTCAGCATATTTGTGGCAGCTCCAGTAGTACATATGCTTAGCCATCAACATTAATGTGTATTTATTTCATATACAGCGCAGTTAAGGTACCTTTCGATTTATTAAAGTGCCACAGTAGAGTAGTGGCCAGTCTACTGTCTTCCCATCTAGGCGAACTGGGTTCTATTTCGCGCGGGGTCGTTCCCGGATTTTCGCACTTGTAAATGGTGCCGAACGATGTCCCTGGTTAGCGAATTTGATTGGGGATCTCCCGTTTCCCCGCTCTTGCATTCTAGCGTTGCTCCATTCTCACCTCAATTCGCCTTCATCGGCTCTCAAGACGTTGATGTTAAGCTCCACTCAAATCTCTTTACCATTAAACGTGCTTAAATTATAAGGAAAAGTTGCTTTCCTGATAACTTCTCCATCAATAAAAATAATAAGTAAAGTACACTCCATGGTAAATGCGCCACATATTTCAGGTTGCAAACAGAAACTCTAGAATACAAGCAGAAAAAAATCCAGATTCCTTTTAAGTTCATAGCTGAGAAGTTGAAATAATTTTCATACTTCAAAATATCTGTTTGAGCATGTGCGCATTTCAGTTACCACAGTAAGTAACAAAATATGTGTCCAGTTTTATTAAACAGCGCGCCCGATATAGGCCAACGTAACACTGGGAGCGGCGCCTTTTGTCATCGGGGCAGCGGACCAAGAAGAAGTAGAGATGGGTATGTCCGACTATCATTGACCGCATCCTAAAATCAGCCTCCGGCAACTTGAACAAGGTGACGACTTTCCAATTAGATTGTAATAGTAGTGGCATGCGGTAATAAAAACTATTATAATAAATTAGCATCTTGGTATTAGATTTAAGCTTCCTCTATCAGTAGTCATGTGAATAGTTACTGCATAATCCTTGTGTTCAATAAACCCCATCTTGTTGTGCTCTGCCTAACCATGACTCATTATTTGGCTACGCCCATAGCCCCTTTCAGGTACGAACTGACTAATAAGCTAATTTGTAACAGCTTGTGTGTGTATATATATATATATATATATATATATATATATATATATATCAGGTGTTGATTGAAGGACGAGACAGGTGCAGATAGTTCTGAATTCAACAGGCGTCTGCAGTGGAGTTACGTAATAGGAAGTCTCGAGGCGATCCCAAGAAGAATTTAACGACACACATCAACTTGCAAGGACGAGATGGCCATGAGATACACATTACCTTCTCTTACGACCCGCTCAGCAAAATCTTGTGTCCTCACGAAGTTGTAAACCACGTGGCAGAAGCATCGAATATTAAGTTAACGCGCGCACATGCGATTTCCTGCTGCTTTTCGTGCAAAATGTATTTCAATGTGCGCTCTGCGGCCGACGAATCGCTGATTTAGATCGGTATCGCTATGAATTTTGTAGAAACAGCTTACATGGTCATTCTTGTATTCCGTGTCAAAGCGAAACAATGCAGAGGCCTCTGTCGGGTGCATCTGATTCCAAGGCAAACACTACAGGAAGGTTAGTTCTACAAATTATTTAAAGATTTGTTTGATCATACTCGTGATTTTTTTACCTTTATTAGTTATTGAGTATAAACAGTTTTGATGAATTTTGAAAGTTAATAGGACAAAAAAATTACTTACAAAAACACTATGAGGAGAATGACTATCCTGTGTGAAAAGCTTTTGTCGGTAACCTCGATGCCAATAACCCCTATACCAGTGTATTAGAGATACGTGCCTTCGTAAATAATTTATGTAGGACAATACAATGAGTAAAAAAAAATATACACATACATAAAGTGAAACAATAGTTAACACATTGAGGTCTGCGCACATTTACTGGCAGGTAAGACAAATTAGAAGGAGTCACCTATATCCACTACTGCAAGAACTGGCCCAATCAAATGTCTTTTATAGTATAAAATGTTTTGCCAATCAATCATGCTCCTTTCAGTGGCTACAAAAATAAATTATATTGTTAACAATATAATTGTTACTGCGCTGTCGTGTTCTTGTGAAGTAGTGTTAAACACTAGCCGAACAAAGACTGCACATCGATGCGAGTTTTGTTCATAACAATAAAGAAATTTTCAAATTAGCTTTGCTCGAGCTACACTTGATCATAGTCTACAAAGTGTTAACTCTTTGAGGACGGCACAAACTTCCTGACACTGAAGACAAGGTAAAAGTGAACTGCCTATATTCTCCGCTACAACAATCTCAAATGTGTTGGTCTCTGCGTATCCACTTACCATCGTCCTATTGGTCCTCGCTACACCGGGAACGCCTACTGTACTCTGCAACGTTTATTATTAGCTGGCCGTCGGTGAATGAAGCCGCGCGTTAACCATGCGCCAGTTGATATGTCGCAACAGATGTAACAGGTTATGCAATCCATCGTGTACATTTGAGAATTTATTGAAAACAACAATTTTATGATTACTTTTTTGCTACTGTAGTATTTAGTTTAGTGCGTTGCCGTATATTAACTGCACATTTCCATAAATGTAAGGAAATATTTCACACACTGAGGTCTGCACACATTTACTGGCACTTAAGTCATATTACAAGTGAGTCACTTATATCCACTACTGCAAGAACACCGGTTCTGTTGGTGTCTGTGTTAGAACTCACCATCGTCATATTGGTCCATACCACACTGGACACTAACCTGTACTTTACAGCGTTAATTATTGGCCGGTCATCAACCAATGGAGAGCCGAGCTGATGTTGACCCAATCAAATGTCCTTTATTGCATAAAAATATTTGCAATCAATCAAGTCCCTTTGTGTTGATACAAAAAAAAAAAAAAAAAAAAAGGAATTCTATCGTTAGAAATATCATTGTTACTGCGATGTTGTGTTCTTCTGAGGTAATGTTGAACACTAACCGAACAAATTCACGCGAGACAAAGTGTTACTAGCCGTTTGCATCACCGACTGTCCTGAATGAAAGTAGGGAGTGCTGTCGCAATCACAAGATACCTCACAAAATCCTCATTATTCGCAGCTTTCGTAAGTCATGCCGAAAAAAAAAGCGTGTACAAGCTGCGAAATGGCTGTGTCGTTTAGTGACGGCTGTGTAACCTCGATGTTAACGCCTTAGCTCAACTTTTCTACGCAGTGTCCGGCAAGGTGTCGTTAGCTGGTTTTTTTTTTTTTTTTACAACAGACCGTAAAAGTGTGCAAGATGCATTGGGTGACGTCTTGACAAAAAAAAAAAATTTCCTTCACAACGCCGAGTAATACGTAGCAATGAGCGGAAGGTTTCTTCATGGCGAGTGTTACGTCTGCAGCCAATTCGCTGTTTCTTCACACTTTGTGAACTAAACCTTTGAAAAATCACCCCGTGTGCTGAATGACGCACTTGGGTTATTTCCTAAATGTGCCATGCATCACAAGCGTTTTATTTCTCTGTTGACATAAAAGTATCAAATTTTTCGTTAAATTTAAGTTTCGCCAATATTTTATTTATAAATTAAAATATTTAATTTATAATAAGTATGAATAGAACAGCGAGAAAACACGCAGTTTTGGTAGCACCTAGTAATAAATAGTTCTCGTACAAAACATTATTGCAACTGAGCGCACGCGAATTCTGTGCGTTGTCCTTTGGCGTAACACTGTAGACTTAGTTAAGCTTAGTTCGCACGAGGTGGAGGAATAATCTCCAAGTAGAACTTTAGCAGGGCTTCAATAAAGTGCGAAGTAACTGTGAATGGATTATAACATCGCGCACAGCTGTTAAGGATTTGTCGTTGGGCCTCATCGTAAGCATTTGTGCCCATACTTATTTTCAAAATAACATAGATCATTTCAATGCTTAACCTTTTTTTTTTCTTCAGGGCAGAAATGAAGGTCGATATTTTTTTTTTTTTGCCCATTCATAAATTTGGTCACTGGAACGTAAACGTTGCCATCAAAAAGTGTCGAAAGTCAACAAAAATCGCCATAAATGGCCCCCTGTTTACGAGATTTATCCTTCTGAAAAACATTACTTTAAACTGTAGCAATAATGCTGTACCTTTTCTAAACAGGTTGCTGCATTAAAACCTTGTAGTTGCTTCTCAAAATTCTCATCAAGAGAACACGTGCGAAGTAATGCTTCGTGATGACCGGATGTGACATTGAGGCGCCCAATGTTGTTTGCTAAGAATTCCCCTCAAAATTATATATATATATATATATATATATATATATATATATATATACAACTAAAGGCTGTTCACGATAAAGTGAGCACTATTACAATAAACTTTACAGAAATATCCCTTCCCTTACCTGCACTTATTTTAACGGATGCACTGAGTGAAACGCGCCTAGTAAAGTTGGCAACGATGGATGGAATGTAGTTCCATATCTTAACGTCGAATGAAAAGTGCCAGATAACCATTTGTTATAGCTCAAGTCGTTTCTTTCGCTTTCTGTATTTTTTAATGTGACAAAGTGTAACAAATGCCGAATTTTTAAAATATATACTTTTCTAATAATTTTAAAAGCTTCACTTAGCCGACTCATGAAGAAAGTAATGAGGTCCCTTGGCAGTGTTAATTTTACATATTTCGGAGGAATACACAACGTGCCTACGGATAGATCTTAAACGGGGCTTTCAAAAGTGCTCATTTTACCGCGAACAGCCTATAATCCATTGTTACTGCGGGTGTCTTGTAGGATTTGGGTTTTGTAAATTCCCAATTTCCAAATGTCGCGTCGTGCTCAAGTTCCGCGCCTCTCGAGATACAGCCTAACTAACCGCCTTACGAGAAAAACGTCCCCTCCAGCGTATACGTGTGTCCTCCAGATAAATTTGAGCACGTACTCGAAATTCCATCAAATTCGAGGCACCTGAATTACTTTCCAAACTTACAAAATGCCTATTTCGAAAATGTTGGTCATTCAAATTGAGTGTTGTTATTTCTCAAGATTCGAACTTCGTGTGCTGCGTTTAATGCGAGGACTACAATGAACACGACGCATTGCATCATTTCCATACAGAAGTGAAGTTAGCGATTAATAACCTATTTCGTCCGCCATTTCATAATATATTTCTACCTGATCATTAATATATTATTGGGCGAGACTAGCGAACACGATGTATGCGAGTAACACTCAATAATTCCTCATCAGATACCCCACCAAATTCACCATGCATACCGTTACAAGACGTCAGAGGGGCTTTTCATAGTTCGTAGAAGATGGAGGTCTTAATAAAAATAACAAAACTAAATTTGATTTATAATTTAATAACACGACTATTATTTACAACATTAAACTATATATTTATATTACTACTATTGTTGTTCCCAGCGAGCGCAATATATGTCTAACTCAATTCTTATCAAAGTCCTTATCGATTTGTCTATATTTGTTACAGTCACTAATTCACTCTCATTATTTACAAACTAGGCGTTGGCCCGTGACCTTGTTTTCAGTATGGTCACGTGGCTAAAATGGTTACGATGTTACAAATTTGTGTTATCATACGATGACTTAAAAAAAAAAAGTTGTGAAATTAACTCAACATTGGATATAGTTATATCCAGTGAGACCCTAAGGCTCCACTTGGAATCGCTTTATCCACTGAGCCACTATGGCCCCACTTGGAATCGCTTTATCCACTGAGGCACTATGGCCCTACTTGGAATCGCTTTATCCACTGAGCCACTATGGCCTCACTTGGGCTCGATCTAGCCACTGGGCCACTAAGACCCCACTTTATATAGTTCTATGAAATGATGTGAAATCATCTCAACATTGAAGCGAGACATTTAGAGTGAAAAAATGATATACCATTGCCTCCATATTTCTATGCAATAATCTCTATGCATTAATACAAAACTTTCATAGGAAAACGTAATTTAAAAAAATGAGTTTTTAGTGTCAAAAGTCATGACTACGTAATCTGATCTTGCTGAAATTTGAACGTGATCTGTATTAGACTCCGAGGATTCGCTCTGCAAAATTTGAAGAACTTTCGTTGAGTTTCAAGGGACTTAGTGGTATTAAAGACGGACAGAGATCGTCCATGGTCACGAGCGCACGAGTCGCGTAGTTAGCTAGACTCGGTTAAGCTTTGTTCGCATGGGGCGGAGGAATGTCCTAGAAGTAGAACTTCAGCAAATCTTAAAAAAAAAAAAAAAAAAAAAAAAAGTGTGAAGTAACCGCGAATGGCCTGAACGTGGAAGGTGTGGTTCAATTTGGAAGTGGTTCTCTGTTTATTCGGTTGACGGCCAGAGGGAGTTTGAAACACAGTATCTGTACTTAGTAGCTCAACTAGGTTTCTCATTTTGCTCACTGACCGGGCGAAATAAAACCCCTACGCCTGTGTATCAAGATGACATTTATGTTCACAAGGCTGGAGATGTGGCTGATTAATATGGCGAATATTCAGGAGCATTTACACATCTGGAATGGCCTGCAGAAACCCCTTTGAACCCTCCTTTTGAACATATTTGAGACTACCTGGCACAACTAGTAAAATCCCAGGGACGACGTAGTCGAAATTTGAACGAAATGGGCAACACTTTTCTGCGATTGTGGCTGGCTGGACATACTTTCGGACTTTTTTTTCCTGTCCATGCCAAATCGACTCGCATCTGTTTTTCGTGTTCGCGGAGATATTACACCGTACTCGGTACGTTTAAGTCACAAATGACTAATTTCATATCTTATGAGCTTACATGGGTACATTATTTAGGCATCCATGTCATATTTACAGGCTAAAGTACTATAATATCAATGCGACTTGTATCCTGAACCAATACACATCACAGGCGCTTAAGCCGGGTTTGTGATTACCTTACGTTATACGTAACACGCATTACGTCACACTTTTACGTGTACGTAACACGCGGTCTTTGCAAGTTTTATGTTATTATGATTCATGTAAGTACTTGAACTTCGTGTAGTCACTAAAAATTTCATGGTAAACAGTTGTTGGTTTTCAGATTTGAAACTTAAAATTCTAGTTATACAGACGTATTTGGATGTAGCCAAGAGTAAATTGCGAAAATGTTTGTTCACGATTTATTAAAATAATAAAAAAAAACAGCTAGGAGATAGCCGACATGACCTGGGAGATCTATTTTAATGTATACATGCGAATAAATCGTAAAATAAATTGGCCTGCTCGAGGATATTAAATTATGTTTCGGATCATATTTAATCTTGCAAACTTAATTATGAATATTTGATACTTCGTGAGAGCATTTTTTCAAGGACAAGCATTTTTACACTTCTAACAATGCATAATTTTCCGATATTTACTACTAAAATGCTAGTCAATGCTAGTCTAATTCCTATTATTGTCTAGTCCTACATTCTAGCCGTGAGAAAGCGACGACATCTGTGCTACATAAAATACATGGGCAGACGATACAGCGAAAATAAAACAAAACCATGGAAAGTGAAGATAACAGAGATTCGCCCCTACTGTGATTGGCCAGCGAGACCACGTGGTGCAGAGCAATAGCTGGACGTTGACGACCTTCACAATCACGCGAACGTTACGTGAAATGATCGTGATAGATCTCCTTAAAGCACATTAGTCAAGGTGTAGGCCGGCTTAGGCGAACGTGCTACTCGCTAAGTGTTACGTGAGATGCGAAGTCATCCAGACCCCGACCTTGAAGTGATACATGAGACGTCCAAGGTTCCGCCTACACTGCGCTTGAATTGAGTTGCAGTGTTGGAAATGCACGTTTTCACACTGTGCCAATCAAGGATAATAACTCACACTTCAGACGGCGCCTGTCGAGTGCTTTCAAGACGTCGCATACAGTTGTGAAGTGATCAGCCCTTAGCTGAACAGCCTGCCTGATCACACCTTCAAACTTTGAATTATGGCACGAGCGTGACTGCAATAACACCTTGCGAAAGACAGTTGCAGAAACTTCCTCCAACGGCCAGTAAACGGGGACAACGCAGCCGATATAGGTCGACTTAACACTGTGAGCGTCTTTTGTCGTCGGGGCAGCGGATCAAGAAGAAGTGGAGATGGGTATGTCCGGCCATCGTTACCTTCATCCCAGAATCAGCCTCCGGCAACTTGAACAAGGTGGTGACTTTCCAATTAGGCTGTAGCAGTAGTGGCGTGCGGTAATTAAACTTATTATAATTAATTAGAATCTTGGTATTCCGTTTAACCCCTCCCCCCCCCCTCGATCAATAGTCACGTAAATAGTTATTGTATAATACTTATGTTCAATAAACCCCATCTTATACTGTTGTGCTCTACCTTATCATGACTCATTATTTAGTTACGCCGATAGCCCCTTTCAGGTATGAATTGAATTAAAAGCTAATTCGTAACAGTATGTTAGAAACGCCATTTCAAAGTACTCCAAAGCGGCTAAAACCAGCTTTTTCAAAACACTATGTTTCGAAATATACGCTTCAGAAACATACAGAATGACTCGATGGTCCTGCAATGAATCTTGACACAGATTTTCCAGCAATAAAATAATAGGGTCGCCGCTGAACGTCCTATAAGAACACGCAGGGTGACGAGAACACTGCGCGCCAGTTCAGAGCCTGGCGCTTAGCGGCGATGGCGCCCTTGATGCGCGTGGGAGAGTCGCCTTTATCGCCACCACGCTTCTCGGCCTCAAACGCGGAAGAAAACTTCAAGTAGGCGAGAGCCTTAAGGCCTTATTTAAAAGCAGTGAGTAATTGGCAAAGGGAAATATATGTTAATGAAATTCGTTTTTTAAAGCCAGTTTGGAAGATATAAACTACAAACAAAAAAAACTTAGCGTGAGAAATTATACTTTCAAGCTCTGTATCGAGGCAAATATGAGAATTAGTTTTTCAGTAGTATATAATTTAATTATTATGTTTTCTGAATTTTACAGGAAAGAGGCTATACATTAATGCAATAGGATTCTACAGCATAGGATCGCGAATTTTT
Organism: Dryococelus australis; assembly: GCA_029891345.1. NCBI lineage: Eukaryota > Metazoa > Arthropoda > Insecta > Phasmatodea > Phasmatidae > Dryococelus > Dryococelus australis. Next base: position 32,645,880 of record CM057006.1, read on the forward strand.
CTGCCTAAAACGGTCCCAGGTGGAATATATAATAAACTTAACCAGGAATGCGAACAAACCGAATGTCATTAAATTTCCAAGATTTTTTACGGCAAAATGAGCATTTTTGAAAGCCCTGCTTAAGATCTACTTTCAAACATGTTGTATGTTCTTCCGCCTTGTGTCTCATCACTTTATTCATGAGTCGCTCAAGTGAAACTATGAAATTATTAGAAAAGGAAATAACTTAAACATCTGCTCATTTTTACACCTCGATGCATTAAAAAAATACAGAAAGCGAGGTAAATAATTTAAGTTATTACAAATAGTTACGTAACATTTTTTGTTCGGCGTTAATATAAGGAACTACTTTCCCCTCCATCGTTACCAACTGTACTGGACACTTTTACTCACTGCGCCCGTTAAAATATGCGCAGGCAGGGGCAGTGACTTTTTTCTAAGGTTTATTTGGTTTATTTCAAAAGTGCTCACTTTATCGTGAACAGCCTTTATACCGAATGCTCACTGCTTTAAATCCCATCAACAGCCTTAACATGGGGATTCCTGCTCCGGCCATAATTCATGCTGGAGCTAATAGATTTGCGAGTGAAGATATTTAGGTTGCTCTTAATATCGATGATTAAGCGAGGTGAGTTTGTAGCAGCGCCGGAATGAAATGGGCGGGGGGAAAAGGGAGATCCCCGAGAAAACGCCGCCGACCAGCGGCATCGTCCGGCACGATCTCCACTCGCGAAAATTCGGGAGTGACTCGGCCAGAAACTGAAATCTGGTCGGCCTTGGTGGGAGGCGTAGCAGTCTATCCGCTCGGCCAAGGCGATTGGAAGGTGGGAGCCCGTGTTGGTGGGACGACCTCAGAGAGCGTCGACGTCGCAAGTGTCGCCGACGATCGCCGAAGACGAGGCCCCGGGTAGACGTGTTGTCAGGTGGGGAAATGTTTGAGGATCGGTTGGGGAGGGGGGGTTGGAGCAATCTAATCGAAGATCCTCGGCGTGGACGGAGCGGACATTTGTCAGTCTGGTCGACGACCAGTGTTGACGCTGTGGGCCGGGAGAGACGCCATGCTAGTCACGTCGCCGACGACAAGGCACCGTTCAGGCCCAGACTGATGACGACACGCGTCCTGTCGCGCTTGGGAAGAGGGCTGTAGTGGTGTGAAGTCGAGAGAGGGCTCGGGCTGTACTCAGTAGCCAGCCACCTTGCTGACGAGATAGAAATGTCGATACGGGAAAGAAAATCGATATTATTTATATTGACTATTTATTAAAAAACTTTAAACATATCGAAAAAAATTTATCGATTTTTGATTTCCATAAAATATCGTTGAAATGTATCGACGATTTATATCGATCCATCGTTGACATATTATGTCGATTTTTTTTAAATATCCCTACACTGTAGCTTCGAACCAAAATAATAAGTATTGCGTCCTCAGTTCAAGCTCGATAGGTGTTTTCCATTCCACGTTCAACCCGTAGAGGGGTTGGGGGGGGGGGGCACAAGTCGGTTATTAAGAATGCGCCGCACAAACGCAGAGCTGACAAATGACACATCGACGCTCTGTTCAGAACGCGCATTCATCGCGCCTGTCTGCGGCCGACGACAAATGCCGGACACAGCTGCTATTAGCGCGACACGGATTACAAGTGTGATCACTTTCCCTCGTCCGGTGTCTTCATTAACGGACGACGGAACAGATAGATGGGGACAGTGTCTCGTACACGCCTGTGTTGTTCATAGCCACGGGGTGGGGCGACACTCTGAAGATACTGCCGAGTCACTATTTTCTCAGGTCACAGTCGCGTTGCCAACACCGGAAAAAAGAAAACGGGAAATGGACTCGTGACGAAAATGTTTTAACGTAGAAGCAACCAAAATTATTTTGCTCAGTTTTATTACCGTTAGGTTACAGCGTGTGAAACGGCCTCTAATCCCGCGAATTTTAGTAGCACACGCCAACAAAATGGCGTCGCACACTAGATAGCAGCATGCCAGGACACCGTTTGACCGCAAGCGCCGTTGACTAAAGACGAGGTAGACCGATCTCGCTGGCTGCTCACTACCAATCTCGGTGTCCCAACATTGAACTGCTTTTCTTTCCATTACGTGTAACGAAAATGGCGTGGATTGTATCCGAGGTTAGAACACTGTTTATACGCAGTTCACGGTAGACTGAGCACTTTCGAAAGCCTGCTTGTATGCACGTTGTGTATTATTCCGCAATACGTAAAATTTACACTGCCACGGGCCTCATCGCTATATTTATTAGTCGGTCAAGTGAAACTGTGGAATTACTGGAGAAGTAAACATTTTACCAATATTCTAATTTTTACATTTCGATGCATTTAAAACTACGAAAGAAATAATCATAACCATCACAAATAGTTACCTAAGACCTTTTTATTCGACGTTAATATATGGAACTACTTTTCTTCCATAGTTGCGAACTTTACTGGACGCATATCATTCAGTGCGCCCGTTAAAATATATGCAGGCAGGGGCAGTGACTTTTCTCTAAGGTTTATTTCAAAAGTGCTCACATAATCGCGAACAGCCTTTACCATAACTTAATGTGGCCTGAACATGCAACTTACACAACAAGTAAAAAAGTGCCTGTTATTGTAATCCTCAAGCACTTAAAATCGGTGTCACTCAGTATCCGTAAATATGTGTGTTAAGCATTCGTACAATTATAATTGCAGTGCATGTTTGTCATATGGGAACATGGTCCAAAAGTCTTGATAAAAGAATGATAAGTATTACAAAAGCGTGCACTCAAAATGCTATTTGACATCACTACGAAAATCCGCAGCCATTTAACGTTTATTTATAATTAAAAAAAGATGCCCACTTTGGTAACACAAGATAAGCAACCAACATGCACATGTAGACAGTGAAAATAACTAAATAGGATTATACTAGAATAATAATTATATTAAGTATACTTTTTAATAGCTTACCAGGTAAAATTAAAAAGAAATTGAAATGTAGAAGGCATTTATTAAAAAGACTAAGCAGTATCTTTAATCTGTTTATAACGAAGAGCCTAGATATGACTAAAGACAGGAAACATTTAGTCTAACCTGTAAAAGCCACAAAATTTCCATCTGAATTCTGCAATGGGTTGTTTTATACCAACCTGTGTAAATCAACAAAAATAGCACATATATGCACTCTGTAATTCTTACAACGCTATTTTGCTAACTTGTGAATATCTGCAAAATCACTACCTGCACTCTAATAACTATAATAACTGTGTTTCATAACTTTGCGTCATAACAGATTTTGAAAATTTTCACTTCAAACCTGCCTGTATTCTGTAACAATTTTGTGTAACGATGCATGTGTGTATAGGCTATTCACAGTAAAATGAGCACTTTTGAAACCCTTGCTTAAGATCTACTTGTATGCACGTTGTGTATTTTTCCGCCTTATGTAAAATTAACATTTCTAGGGCCTCATAACTTTATTCATGTCTCGGTCAAGTCAAACTGTGAAATTATTAGAAAATTAAAAAAATTTCAAATTTGCTCATTTTGACACTTTGATGCATTAAAAAAAAAAAACTTAAATCGAAATAAATATTATAAATTGTCAGAAATTGTTACCTAACACTTTCTATTCGACGTTAAGATACGGAACTAATTTCCCTCCATTGTTGCCAACTTTACTAAGAGCACGTCACTTGGTGCGCCCGTTAAAATATAAGCAGGCAGGGGCAGTGACTTTTTTTTCTAAGATTAATTTCAAAAGTGCTCACTTTATCGTGAACAGGCTTTAATGAAAGTGAATGTAATGAGAACTGCTGCATTGTGTCAATGAAGTCCCTGAATAGAGCTGCGCTCTCCGAGTTTTTACAAAATCAGAAATTTTATAAAACTATCCATGCACTAAATATCACAGATGGCTAGAAACACACAATTCCAGGTAAATAGATATTACAGTTGACTTGAAATATGCAATTCGTCTTTAGTAGCACTATGCCTTAAATCAAAGCAAAGTGATTTAATTTAATACTTTAAAAAGCGCATTAAAAACGTTAAGGGTAACATGCATTTACACAACGCAGAATTGTAATAATTTTAGTGTGTTTACCGTATTCTCAACAGCTAGAAATATAAGACTTAATTATTCGTAACAAGTAAAGCTCTGCCAACAGTCAAAACAGACTCTCAACTTTATTATTTTCAAGCTGTTATCCGTGGCTTCACCTGCATGCATAATTCAAACCTTAATTATAATGACCAAGTGCTCTATCTTAATGGTTAGTGGCATAATTTACATATTCCCTAAGAAACTGTTAGTTTTCAGGGATGAAAATAACACTGTATGCTAATCCAGGATATAATCTACCCGTTACCGAATTTCATCCAAATCCGTCGACCCGTTACGACGTGATTGAGTAACAAACATACAAACTTACCCATTTTATTACGTATTAGGATTAAGATTGTACTCATGTTTCCTTAAGTTTGGAAATATCGCTATTTCTGTGACCAGGGCAAATTTACCTGAAACAAAGCAGTTTTAAACTGATTGTCATAAGGAAATACTTTCAGCTGCAATTCACGAGCATTTTGGGTCGATGAAATCTAGGAACCAAGAAGACACGCCAGATTTCAAAAACCGACGAGCTTATGTTTCCCAGTATCACCTGCCGCGTCTCACATAATCCCCTTGCAAACATAATAAGTAACGGGATTTGGGCGGCTCTTACCATCGTGGTCTTGAGAGCCGGTGGGGGTGAAGCGAGATGAGTATGGATCAGCGCCGGAGTGCACTGAGAAAAAGGTTGTATTGAATCAAACAAGACTGGTTTGGTGCAACCAAATTACTTGTTTGGATAGGGGTAATGAAATATTTTGTTGCTGAAGCCAAATTATTTTGTTGTTCTCATTTTTTTTCCCCCTCGCACAAAGATTTGTTTGGTGCAACTAAAGATTTGTTTGGCAAACAGTTTAGGCTAACATTAAAAAGTTCACGTGTTCGAGCGAGTTTCGAACCTAGATCACCTGAGGCCGCGCTGTACGCCTTAGTAACATCACCTAATTTTTTTACCTTTCCGTTTTCCTTCATTTGACATTGTCGTGATATTTGATGTTGACAAAACTCTAGAGAGGCCGTCCTGCTGACAGATTCCCAGTGCGACAAGCGAACTGAAAACCTGCCGGGTCGGAGGCACCGGGGCGCGAACCCGCGGCCCTCCGACTGTAGGTCGGCCACCCTACCCTTGAGCTATGAGGGCAAGACCTGTCTAAGGAGACAACTAAAGGTGGGCATGCTTTTAAGTAGATATAGCCTATTACGAATACTGGACAAAGTGTGCAAACAATTTACTTTACAGTTTCCTGTTGAATAGTTTTTGTCATGTGTTTATACGAATAATAAGCATTAATAGATGCACTAAAAAACACGGTTACTATCCTAATTGTAATAAATAAACTATCTAGCTGTATTTTCGAACGAAGGCAATCAAATATGAGTTGTCAAACAAATGCATACAATTGATTCAACAAAACATTTAGTCGACAGTCTACATTTTTGGCTCAACACAGAGATTTTGTTTATTCAAACACACACACATATATATATATAGACGAACAGAAGTAATTTTGTTTCTGTTCAAATTTCGTTTTCTCAGCAATATATTTTGTTATGGCAACTAAATATATTTTTGGCCCAATACAAACCAAATATTATTCGATTTTCTCTCAGTGTGCAAGGTGCTGGGGAAAAGGGAGATCCCAAAGGAAACCAGCCCACCAATAGCATCGTCCAGCAAGTTTTCCAAAATCGAAGATCAAGGAGCGACCCTGTAGGGAATCGAGCCCGGTACCGCCTGGGTGGGAGGCTGGTAGTCTGATCACTACACCACCGCCGCCCCTCGAGTTTCTCTGGAAAGGCGAGAGGCGGTAACACTTGCAAGATTCGAACAGGAACAGCCAATCAGGGGACTCGAGGTCACAGTATTCACTTCATTGCCGAACACGTCGCTATCAGCAGCGAACACAGGCTCAGTTTGAACGAAGACATCCCGAGTAGGTATAGGCTGTTCACAGTAAAGTGAGCACTTTTGAAATCAACCTTGGAAAAATATCACTGCCCCGGCCTGCATATATTTTAACGGGCGCACTGAGAGACAAGCGCCCAGTAAAGTTGGTAACGATGGATGGAAAGTAGTTCCGTATCTTACCATCGAATAAAAAGTGTTAGGTAACCATTTGTGATAATTAAAATTAGTTTTTTTTTTTTTCGCTTTCTGTTTCTTTTTTACTGCTTCAAAATATAAAAATTACCAGATTTGTAACACAATTATTTTTCTAATAATTTCAGAATTTTACTCGACCGACGCATGGATAAAGTGATGAAGCCCATGACAATATTAATTTTACATAAAGCGGAATACTACACAACGTGCATACAAGTAGATCATAAAGCAGGGCTTTCAAATGTGCTCATTTTACCGTGAACGGCCTATAGGCGAGCTGCCCGAAGCTACACCAAGCGCCCGTTCCTGCCCATTTCACAGGCCACGTCAATGACTGCGTACCCCGAATAGCGTAAGTAGCTTGATTCAAGCTTGAATTAGAGGGTATAAACAATTCGCGGGGTTTTCACACTTTTGAATTTGAATCAAACCTTTTTCCATGACAATAATTAGCATCCAAATTAAACCAGTTCCATTTATTATATCTTAAAGTGAAATATTTTAGTTCTCTATATAAAGATTTCTTACCCTGGAGGGCAGGCTCCCTTCCCTCGGGAAGAAGTAAGAGCATTTTAGGGGAGGCATGATAAACAGTGTAAAAATATTCAAAAGTAAAAGTATTGAAAAACAACACCGAAGTTTGAATTATAATGCTAATCTAATGTACAGGATGGAACTGAACTCTACCGACAAACTTCGGCAGGTGATTCCTCGTCAAGAAATAGGTTGAAAATATGTACGACCTATAGCCTAAGTCTGTTATGGAAGGGCGTGACCATCCTTTAAAGCGTAGCAGAAGCAGACGTTTATTTCTAGCAACACATTCAGAATGAAAGACTAATCGCCCTGTTTCTGGATCGCTATACTATTAATCAAGAACGAAAGTTTGCCGCGTCGAACACTTTACGACCAAGCATCTCTAGGGGGGAGGGGTAGGCCTAGGGGGGATCTATAGTACTTTATGTGGAAGGGGAGGAGTTATGGTGGCCAACCCTCACCCCTCCCCCACTTCCGGAGGGAGGGGATTTATGCCCCAGGCTTAAGGTTCGTTTATATCATAAAAGTTTGGTTAGGGTGTACCGCAATTATCGTACGCAAGTTCATATAACAATTTGTCGCGTATCCTTAAGGCTTAAGTCTTAACCCTTAAGTATTGAGTTTTAAGTCTTAAATCTTAAGTTGTAAGTCTTAAGCTGATTCTGAAGGTGCGAACGAGCGCCAATAGGCGCGAGCGAGCACGTGCTGGTATTCCCATACAACACTGTACCATAAAAACAATATTCCCATTGCAACTGCATATCAAGCACATGCAGGAGTTCCCAGGCAACACTGTACAATAACTACTATTTCGTACGATTAACTGCTTCACCGATTGTGGCATAACCCGCGGATTCCGCGGGCTTGTCTCTTGGTAATGCATAGAGACCTGCAAAATTTGCGTTATTATTTTGGGACGTGTTAAACTTCAAACGCATTTATACCTTTGCAATACGCTTGTCATTGGACCATACTTAATATGACATGCCCTTGGTAACTCTGCGCCAATAAATGAACATTCATAGTTGTGTGCCCCAACCACGTGTAGTTCACTCAGAAAGGGCGTCTTGTAACATATATGTATTAGCCAATAAATAAACAACGCCGGCTCAATTGCTTACAGTACTGCGAAGTTTAGCGCCAAGCTAAATAATAACGCGAATTTTACATGTTCCTCGTCATACCATTAATCAGAAACAAAAGTGTTTTGAGGGTGCGTAACGCAACCCCCCCCCCCCCTTTTTAAGTGATAGAGGGTGGGGTCTTCAACATGCACTACCTTGGACTTTGGTCTATCGACCCCCCCTCCCTCCAACTCATCAACCCCACTCCCCCTCGGCGATCGTGGGGGGTCTGTTTTGCATCTTCGAATCGGCCTGGAATGCATATTTTTCGACCGAACTCCGCCAAAATTGGGGGGGGGGGAGGTGCATTTCCGTGCCCCGCTCTCCCCTCCATGGACAGTTAAGCTCTTCGAAAACCTAAGGCCTTAGGCCATAAGTATTAAGTCTTAAGTTTTAAGTCTTACGTCTTAAATGTTAATACTTAAGTCTTAAGTTATGTATTTTGTATTTTACTTTCGCCATATTACCGCATGTTTGGATGTGTGAGCGAGCACGTGCCGAAGTTCCCAGACGACATTTCAATTTCTATGGTTACCTGATTCACCTATGATGGCTCAGGCCGCGGATTGCGCGGGCCTGGCCCCTGGTAATGCATTATTCAACGACGAAGTGTAAACCATAAAAGAACTGGGTGCAGTTAACCCCCCTCCCCCTCCATAAAACGGATGGATTGGAATCCCATTTGTGCATTTTAAAATTTAACTGTCCGATATTTTTGTTTCTTCCTGCGGCTTAGTCATCTACCCTGTGTACGAAAGAGCTGTCTTGTATTTTTGCGCTAGACACCATCGTTTTATAGAAATTAACACTTTGTAGACAATGCTCGAGTGTAGCTCGAGAAAAGCTAATTAAAAAATGACTTTGTTGTTCAGAACAAAACTCGCATGGATGTGCGGACTTTGATCGGCTAGTGTTTAACATTGCCTCACAAGAATACGATAGCTCAGTATACGCAGTTCACGATGAAGTGAGCCCTTTTTAAGGTCCTCCCAACATGCATTAACCACTAATAAATATAACTTATTTCAGCCTCAAGCCTTAAATTTTGAGGGTGGGGAAATGTATACACTGTGTTTATTAGTCGCATTGCAATGTTTATATTAAAAAGCAGCAGGAAGATGGAAATTGGATGAAAGGAAACATCTAGAAGGGCCTTAAAAAGTGCTCACTTTACCGTGAACAGCCTATAACAATGTGCTAACCAAAGATTTTCTTTTCTTTTTTTTTTTACATCCACTCGAAGGGACATGATTGATTGTAAATCCTTTTTTACAACAAGTGACATTTGAGTGGGTCAATATCAACTCGGCTCTCCATTGGTTGATGACCGGCCAATAGTGAACGCTGTAACGTACAGGGTAGTGTCCGGTGTGGTATGGACCAATAGGACGATGGTGAGTTCTAACACAGACGCCAACAGAACCAGTGTTCTTGCAATAGTGTATATAGGTGACTCGCTTCTAGTTTGTATTAAGTGCCAGTGAATGTGTGCATACCTCAATGTGTTAATGTATTGTGATCTAACACAACACACGTGGCAATTATTTATTCATTAATTTCTGTAAAACGATAGTGTTTACCGCTAAAGCACAGCATGGGTTTTTTCATTCATAGTGGACGGCAGGTTACTAAACCACGGGAATAAACAGCAAATATCGCGCAGTAAAATTTTTTTATGCACACATGGGATTCCAACACATTCGGTTTTATGAAAGGGGGTTAATAACTGCAATCTACTTTATATGGTTTATACTTAGACGTTCAATAATGCATTATGCAGGAACTCAGATATCTACATCTCATTCTGGATCTGTTTCTAGCTATAAACGTCTGCCTCAGCTACACATTCAAGGATGGCCACACCCTTCCGGAATAGACTTGGACTATAGGTAGGGATAGGAACTTTTCGCGAGTTCATTTCAGAACAAGATAGACGTCAAACACGTGTACACTGAAGTTGACTTTGCAACTGGATCACAGTTCATGAGACACGCCCTGGACGACTCTGAGCCCTCTAGCAGACTCGCAAGGAAACAAGTAGCGAGTGTCCATGTTGCCAGGTGTGACGTAACAATGGCTACTCTCTGGGGGCAGCAGCCAACGAACAAACATCTGAGGCTCGAGTGTACACAGGACTGTGGAGTATAGCCTACAGGTCATTGAACTCGCGAAATTTTCCTATCCCTAACTACAGGTCCTGTAAATGTTTTAGACCTATTTTTGATGAGGAATCACATGCCATATTTTGTTGAAAGAGTTCAGTTCCATCCTGTATAACACCATGGTAGATGTGTATATCTTTATATATATATATATATATATATATAATCCATTGTGCGTGACTAAACCGCATCACTGACAAACCACTGGACCAATTGAGACCATATTCACACAATATGTTATTGAGGTGACAAGTAAGGTTTTTAGTTATGTTTCATTTCGATAGGTGGCGCTGGGGTCTAACTTCTATATTTATGGGTAGGGACACCCGAATTTCGCGAAAATATTTCCGCACAGGCTAGATTTCAATACTGTACGAGTGTACCAGCAGTTTCCTTTTGCTTATTGGCGGCGTGTGTCTGTGAGAAGACATTTTCTTAGCTGAATGGCCAACCAGAACTAAATTACTCCAGTACTGAAACGTCTCTGATTCGTGGGCAAACACTTAAGACGCGTAACATCTATATCACCCAATCACAAAAGTGGATCTCAGGTAAAGTGTTATGAAAAACAACTGGGGTTTACACTGACCAACACTTTCTTGTGATGAATATTAAGGGAGGTACACGGCATTGAAAATCAAAATTTGAAATGCTTGAACATAAAATAGCGGGAAGTTCTTGAGATGGAGTGACAAAAATCGGGATTGTGTTTAAAAAAACGGAGATCATAAATATCCTAGAATGTGGTTGGTCAAATCGTTCCTTTTCAATGCTTAAGTTAGGGGGTAGTCACCATATTTTCGCAAGTAACTTCTGCACTCTAGGCGGTAGTGAAAAATTTCAAGCGAATTATTACTAACCATTGAAAAACAAAGACAAAAGGTCCTCTTGTCCGAACTGACCCCGGTAAACCGTTAGTGAGAAAACGCCGCTCAAAATTTCGGAGGTACGGTGTAGCCCTGCGGTGGTAGGCAACCCCACGTTACGCACGTGGTTGACGGAATACATGTTCACCACATGTATTCCATGCGTGGAGGTGAACGGAGGTGAGCTTGGCTGTTGGCAAGTCAGGCAACGCCCGAAATGACAAATTCGCTATTTTGTAATTTGTCATTTCGTAATTTCAATTCGAGCGTTGTCGACAGTAATTTGTTCAATACTCGCGGCAACACATTTTAAAACTAACAGTGAAAAATTTTCTTATCTAAAACTAATGCTTAAAACGAACATAATATTTCTACAATCATCACTGGAATGCTGCGGATACGTTAATAAAATGATAATTTTTGCAAAAAAAAATTAAAAAAATTTTTGTTGCGAAATATGTAAACAAACCACACTTACTTGCTTTTTAAATCATTTCTAGTGCAATTTATGAACAGTTATTTGTTTAAATAAAAGTTTTAATTACATATTCACGTATGTGTATTGCAGGTCAAAACCACCATGGTGCTGATTTTGTCATTTTGTGTTTTTGCTAACATTCGCCGGATACAAAATACGAAACGCCAAATTACCAAATACGTTACCGTTTTTGTATACAAAATCGGGTCACGTGGCCATTAAAAGAAAATCTGTAATTTCGGACACGGTCTGAGTATGTGCGTGCAGCTGGTTGTGGACGCTTGTAACGTTTCACGCGAGTGGAACTAGCCGACATGCACCTCGTGTATGGAGCAGCCAACAGGAATGCAAAGCAAGCAGTGAACACGTCGTGGCTGCGCTACCCAGCGCGTCGCCAACCCTCCTGTGAGGCATTTGCACGGCTTCATCAGAGATTGCGGAATGAAGGCTCTACCATAGCGACGTGGCCAAATGCTGGAACACTGCGGGCCAAGGCGAACTGTAGCGTTTGACGCGGACGTGCTTCACCCATAGACTAAAGACGAGGTAGGCCGCTAATTCGTCTTCTGCGCATATACCCAACATTTACCTGCCCCAATCCTACACAACTGTCAAAGTCACATGGTCGACAATGGGGAACGTGTTTGTTTATATCTTAATTTGCCAATGACGATCACTATTGCGTTAATAAAACACTTTTGGCAATTTGAATTTAATCAGACTGTATTACAAATTGGTTAGAGGAACTATACAAACATCTCAAAGCACTTGTTTACTAAATAGTGTTCTAACCTCAAATCCAAATCCACGCCATTTTTATTAGACGTGTAGGCAGAAATTCAGTTCAATTTTGTGACACGGAGAATGGTTATGTGAAGCTAGAGAGATCGGTCTACTTCATCATTAGTCTATGGCTTCGCCGTACTACATACTATGTACACACGTGTAATGTATTCCTCCTACCTGCACACCGTTTCATATTCTCTATGCTTGCATTCCCTCAAGTTAACAATTACTCACGTCTCCTCATAGCGTGGTGCGGGTGACATGTATTGCCTACCCTCGCAGGGATAAACCGCATCTCCAAAATTTCGAGAGGCGTTTTCTCAAAAACGGTTTACCGGAGTGAGTTCGGACAAGAAAGCCTTTTGTCTTAATTTTGCCGTAGCTATCTATAATTTGCATCACATTTTCACTATAGCCTATTGTTCTAAAGTTACATGCGAAAATGTGGTGACTAACCCTGCTTAAGTAATGAAGAGGGACGATTTGGCAAACTACATTATAACAGATTTAAAATCTCTGTTTCTTTTTTATTCATGGATTTCTAACTTTGATTTTCAATGCTATATACCTCCCTTAATATTGAACATACTATAGTATTTGTCAATGTATACCCCACCTCCCGGAGTTTGGCACACGAGCTCTGGTCAACGTTGTAATGTGTGTGTGTGTGTGTATGTATGTATAAACATTATATTACAAAGCATATATTTAAGAAGGGGGGGGTGACCTTATGTGACTGTATTTAAGGGATCATGAGCTCCAAAAGGTTTAGAAACCCCCCCCCCCCTCCCCAGCTCTATATTCACAACTTTGGAATATAAGCTTTCACAAAACCCATCGCCCGTCCTTGCTGCCCCATTGTTAACCACAGTCTCCATCCCTCACTACCAACCTGGCAAATCCCCGAGTACTCCCTCCTCGCAATAGTACTACACTCACTGACTGCTGGAAGTAGCTTACACCGTGACGACCCTTGCTGCACTCTGGAGACGTGTACGCTCTATCTCGCCACAAAGTAGTACATAATACAGCGGTGAAAGAGCAGCTTATTCTGTGAACTCCGTCCGCATACGCTGGCAAAATGGCGTCATTCGTTAGAAAAGCTTAGTACAAAGTCTTTATACGGTCTCTCTTGGCGTATTTCGTGGGTCCGTAACTTATTCATACAGCGTTAACGACATATTCTTTGCACGAGCCGTCATGGTGTATTCCTAGGCCCCGAGACACCAGTACCCCGATTTTCGAAAAACTCGTCTTCAAAACTTGCTTGAACATCTCTACCCCCAGGGGGAGGGGGGGGGGGCATACATTTTCCTCTATCATTCATAGCTGCAAGACACCGAGTAAGGCTTTGGTGCCAGTGTGAGCCACAGAGCTGAGTTCATTGAACATGCAGCATGCCCCAGCGATGCACTCGACAAGCCTTTGCCCAACTGTACGAGTTCGAGAGTGGCCACATCGTCTGCCTCCGACAGGCAGGATGGACGTTTTTGTGCATTGCTCGCAAACTGAACCGTTCTGCCTACAAAGTGAGTCGGTCTAGGACGCAGCGGTAAAAGGAGGGTTACACGCACGTCGAGGAGACTTGGGTCAACCGTGGGAAACCCAGCAGGAATGATCGTTCCGTCGCGCTACAATCTGCAAGCACTCTACAGGCACCGCTGCGCACCATCGTGGGACACGTCACGCCAGCTGGAGGTGCGTCTGTGTACACTACTATCACATCCAGGCGGCTAACAGAGCGGGATCCGTTGTCGTGGCGCCCCTTACGATGTCTACTATCCCAACTTGAGCAACGCTGAGCACGTGTAACCTTCTGCAGGGGAACTGGCAACTTGCGGCTTGGCGACGAGTGGCGTTCAGCAACTATAGTCCATTCACGGTTACTTTAGCCTTTTCCGAAGCCCTGCTAAGATTCTACTTACAGGATAGTCTTCCCCGTCGTACAAAACTAAGCTTAACTAATCCTGTATAATTACACCAGGGGGACAACGCACCACATTCGGACACACTAAGTGTAACAGCATTTTGTTTAAGGACTATTTCTCACTAGGCGCCAACAACATACCTATTTTCTCCCTTGTTTTTATTCATATTATTTATAAATTAGGCATTATAATTTGTAGATAAAATATGAATAACATTGCAATTTAACAGAAAAAAAATGTAACTTTTATGAAGACAAGTATAAAATGCTTGCGATAGATGGCATATTTAGGAAATTACTAAACATGTAATACATGGGAAATTTTTTTTTAAGGTTTCATTCAAAAAGGCCGAAGAAACCGTGAATGGACTATAATCATGATTCTCTCCGGGTACAGACGACCTCCGAATTCGAGTCTGGAGACATATTTTCCTGCGCCGCGATTCACGCTTCATTGTAGAGCGGTACACCGTCCCAAACCAGAGGTTTCATAGGGTGGGATGCCATTTCCTACTATTTCCGCACTCCACTGGTGGTGACCGAAGGAATCCTGACTGTGCGGCAATACGTCCAGGAAATTCTGCGACCACGTGCGCCCATCTTCCTGCTGCAACTTGACAAAGTCCCTGGTGGAACCGGCGCTGGCCTCTCCAAACCTCCCCTCTAGGTGGCCGATAGCTATTAAAAGATAATACCTAGAGCACTTCTTTTTATCACCAACTCCCACATTCAACTCCCACAAAGCAAAAGCTAAATTGGCTCTTTTTGATCTTCAGGCTCCACCGGGAACTTTGCAATTTTGAAACCGCCATGCTGTCCGAAAGGGTTCTAAACTACATTAAACTACACACTCTTACAGTAACTACCGCGTCCGTGCTTTGCCTTCTTTCACGTGTAAATAAGCATGGCGGTATCCCGATTAGCTACTTTTGCGGCCCAGTGCGTTCGGGTGCAAACTGGCTTAGTTTTGGGGAATGTCCGGTTACCTGAAACATTCCCCGCAATTTTGCCACCCAGCGCAAAAGGCATAGTTGAACCACACTGCAGACAATCGCATCGGTAAATATTTACACACACACACGCACGCAATACATTACATTTTGTCATCCTTTTTTCTAGAAGCTTGGCTTCTACATTCCTTGTCTCATTCCGGTTCAATCGCTTGTGTCGTCATCGGGGGTAATCGGGTCGAAGATCCCTTCGCCCAGGTATGGTCATCTTCGGTATGCATCTTGATAGGTGGGATGGGGGAGGGGAATGATGTTCTGGTGGGTAATTTCCCCTTTTCACGTTCCCCATCCTTATAGGTAGCAGCCAAGAGGGCGGCCTATACTTCCTTGTTCGATCCCCCCCCCCCCCTTCCGCAATGGCTCTGTTCGGTACGGTTCCCGCTATTGGGGGACGATGGTCGTACTCGGTGAATTTGGGCGCCGCCCGACTTGAAGGACTAATATCTGACCACTGTGTACCCCGTGAAGGGTTTACTGTAATCGAAGGTACGCCTCCCGTATGTACGGACGGCATCCTTGTACAGTTCATGTTCTGATAGTCGCTTTCCTTGGCGCCAGTAGCACTCCTTGAGCATGCTCAGGAGTGCCACTCTATGTATGGGCAGACCCGCCTGGGGGATGACGAGTCTGTCCACAGCCTTCATCCTGGGGGAGAGGATCTTATCCCCCCTTTTTTTCCAACTGCCCAATTACCAGAGCCAGAGTTGCTATCAGAACACTAGGATGTTCTCGTTCCGACAGCAGTGCCCCTCGCACTATCTCGTAGTATATCCGTGCAGGGTCATCAGGGTGCGACTGTGCAGGCCACGCCTGTGCAGAAGCATCCACCGTGTTTTTCTCATCTGGCCAGGCAATTGTGAAAATTGGAAAATTTTCTTCGGGGCAGCCACATTTCTTTTTGACAGCTGTTTGTGGAGGAACGCTTCCCTGCAGACTTAGGTTTCGCTAGACCTATCAGGTTGTGCCTCCACATCTGTCTCTCCTGTTTCCCTTGCTTCCCTGGCTCGGTACATGGTGCAGACTGTCCTTCGTCTGTTGTCCCTTATCAGTTTGCTCATATTTCCCATATGAGCAAAACCCTCCCTGACGAACACTACAGGATTCCACGAGCATGGCCATCCACCACTGAAATGCTCTATTTGATTCGTGGGTGATTTCCCCTCTAGGTCGATAACTTCCGTTATCGACCTGGATTTAGGCAATTCCCTTTCCCTGTTCTTATTCGTTATTTCGCTTCCAGGCAGAGGTCGGAGGAGGGGTTGTTTAACAACTACTAGATCCTCCTCTTTCTCTTTGCTTGTTCTTACTTCAGTTATCCTGTCTCCTGCATGTGCAGGAACTATATTGTCTTTGTTTCCTTTTCTGGTAGGGTGAGATGTGGGAGGGCCCTCGTCACATTCGTCCAACATCAATACGGTTGGGAAAATGTGTTCAGCCATCTTGGCTTGACTCATCTCCACGACTGACCCCAAATCCTTCACTCAGACTATGGCTCAGCCACCAGACATCGAATTCCTCATTCCTTTTTCCAATTGCTGTTAGGTAATTTAATACCTAAGGAGATATATTTTTATCTCTTAGCATGGCTCAAAGGTCTAGCGGTTCATGTTTACCCTCAAATTGGATTCGTAGGTCCTCAACCTTTGGACAAACTACTGAGTGGGTGAAGGTATCTGGTACCCCACACACCACACAGTCCGGATGGTCCACCAGCCCCATAGATGACAACTTCGTCTTGAAGTTTCCATGTCCGGTGAAGAACTGCGCAGTGTAGTAACCTACATTGCAACTTAACAATTCCATTTTTCATTAGGATGATGCCCTAGCTCTCACAGCACTAGTATCTTTGGCCTACCTCCGTGATGTCTACATACTTCATTGGCCAGTAAGGTCCCCAGACCTCTCACCCATCGAGAACGTTTCGTACCAGATTTGAAGGAAACTTTGGCCGGCAGCAACCATGGTAGATTTGGGGGGTCGGTTGCGCCAGCTGTGGCAGGATATTCCTCAGGAGAACATCCGAAATATGCATACTTCCATATCCAAATGTATCGCCGGCTGTCTCTGTGTTACGGGTGGTCCAACACCATACTAAGTGCATACTGCAAGTGTTGGTCCCCTGAAATACACATTTGGTGTTGTACAGTATTTTGATGTTTTCTGTAGACATGCAAAAATGTCCTATGCATGTACCCACTTATGTGCCCTGCGATGGTACCTTCACGGTGATCAATTTTTTTTAAAATGAGTGTAGTGTAAGTGAAGAAATGGTATCAGCAATGTGAAGTTAAATTCCACTTACCAACCAGTTACAATCAAGGGGTGAAGCTCAGAGGCATTGACAGGGCTCCGAACTGAGGGAAGATCGCAGTCGGCAGGATACTAGCGCCATTGATGTTTTCCTCCCTCCCTGGTCGGCGAGCAAGCAGTCGCGAGTTCGCGGTTGGCTAAGTCCTTTTCGTTATTAAACTTCTCAGACTTCTCTCTGACGTTTATTCTCTTTAGACAGAGGCCCCAAATCGAATGGCATGTTGCACTAGAAGGGTATTTATTTCCAACGCTGTACATAGTGAGGAATCAGCATCAATGCACGAGTCTTCCCGACGTGTAGTCTTATATTCATTATAGTTACAGAACCTCTCGTTTTTGAATGGCTTATGGTAACGTCTTTGAGCACGCAGCACAGTTCACTGGTTGCGAACTATATACTGGGCTGAAGTACAGCACACGTAAAAATAATACACGATTAAAACACTTCGGCTCACAAATCAATGCGTGACCAAACGGGTAAGTATTACAATATATCCTTGTAATTATCACTAAACAATGTTCCTAGTGTGTTCTTAATGCTCTCTTGGTCTAGCCTTCTGATGCTTAAAAGGTGGGACATAAACTTCTCCTGAAGCCAGGTATGCAGAGCTTGTTGAACCCCTCCATCCGAGTCGAACCTGCACCTCACAGCTTCTCCTTCAGTGCGCCTTGTCGATCTTCCCTGGTGAAGTCTTCCGCTCTCTGAATGGGATATCTCGTCTCAAAATTTTGATGGGTTGCCAGAACGACATTCGTCAGTCATATTTCTTCTTGCAGTTTCAAAACTTTTTACCACACTTATATACCTTTCCGTTGACTCATAGTTAGGGACCTGCAAAATTCGCGTTTATATTTGGGGACATGTCAAACTTGAAACACATGTACCTTTGCAATACGTTTGTCACTGGACCTTACTTTGTGACACATCCTGGGTGACTGCACCAATAAAGGAACACTTCACAATTGTGTGCCCCAATCACGTGTAGGTCAGTCAGAGAGGGAGTGTCTTCAAATCTATGCAGCAGCCAATGGGGAAACGACGCCGGCTCTAGTGCATACAGTACTTTAAAGTTTAGCGTGATGCCAAATAATAGCGCAAATTTTGCATGTACTCATAGTGCATGCTTCATACTGCGTCAACACACAGCGATGTGTTTCTACAGGTTTGAGTCTCCAGGTCCCCCAGAAAGCGCTCCAAGGCACGTTCTTCCTTTTAGAAACTTGCAAAATTCGCTTTATTATTTGTCATCACGCTGGACTTCACAATCCTGTACGTAATCGAGCCGTCTTCATTTGTTCACTGGCTGTTGCCCAGGTGTGAAGTAATTCCCCCTTTTCACAGGCCTGCATGTGATTCGTGCACGCCATAATTAGGGGTAGGAAAAATTCGCGAGATTAATGACCTGTAGGCTAGACTCCTCAGTCTTCTGCATACTGGAACCTCAGTTGTGTGTTCATTGGCTGTTGCCCCACACCTGGCAGTTATGGGATTCGCAAGGTGTTTCCTTGCAAGTCTACTATTGGCTCAGAGGCGTGCAGGGTGGGTCTAATAAATCGTGATCTAATTGCGAAGGTGACTTCACTATATATGTGTTTGACGTCTATCCTGTCCCGAAATGAATTCGCAAAATTTGCCTATCCCTAACCGTAATGAAGTGTTTATTCATTGGCGCAGAGTTACCCAGCGCATGTCACATGAAATACGGTCCAGTGACAAACGTAACGCAGAGGTACATGTTCTTCAAGTAAAGCGGGACCCCAAATACCAACACGTATTGTACAGGTCTCTATTTATAGTAGAATCGTTGAGCGGAGCGCCCACACAACTGGCCTCGTCGCTGTCTGCCAATCGAGAGAATGGCGTTACGATGCGCGCAGCCAAGTATAGGCTAACCTATTAGCAGTATCCTCGCACTTTTTGATCAAACCTTTGAAAAATCACCCCATGTGTGAAGCGTTCGGTTGTTTCCTAAATATGCCATGTATCACAAGCGCTTTACACGTACGTTAACATCAAAGTATCTTATTTCCGGTTAAATCGAACTTTTACTTAAAATATTTTATTTCATTTACAATTAACACTTTGTAGACTATGATCGAGTGTAGTTCGAGCTAAGCTAATTTGAAAATTTCTCTGTTGTTCACAACAAAACTCGCATGGATGTGCAGTCTTTGTTCGGCTATTGTTTAAAATTATCTTACAAGAACACGACAGCGCAGTAACAATGATATTGCTAACGATACGATTGTTTTTGTATGGTCACACACAGGGACATGATTGATTGAAAATCATTTTATACTATAAAGGACATTTTATTGGGCCAATATCAGCTCGGCTCTCCATTGGTTGATGACTGGCCAATAACGAATGCTGTAAAGTACAGGGTAGTGTCCGGTGTGGTATGGACCAATATGACGATGGCGAGTTCTAACACAGACACCAACAGAACCGGTGTTCTTGCAGTAGTATAGGCGACTCACTTCTAATTTGTCTTTAATACCAGTAAATGTGTGCAGACCTCAATGTGTTAATACGAATAAAAACAGAGATATAACAAATGTGTTGGTAATACCTAGTAAGAAATAGTTATCGTGAAGAATATAATTAAAGTTATGGCGCACAAATACTGTGGTTGTCTCTTTTGTGGGATTTTCTATACTTTGTTAAGATTTGTTTGGATGAGGCGGAATAGAAACCTGGACGTAGAACTTCAGCAAGACTTCAGAAAAGTTGGAAGTAATCATGAGTGGGCTATATGAAACCCCTGTGACACTATAAAATTTTCACCTTAAAATATATTTGATAATAATTTTTGAATATTAAATACGACCAATAATTTTTTGCACCCAATGAACTATATTAAATGATCGTGAATGTATTTGAAAATGCACCACACTGTCAATTGTTTTTACTGGTAGGATCTGGCGTCAATTGTTATTTCAAAATTATTTCAAAAAGAGATACTGCAGTTGTTTCGAGCAGCCCACTACAGAAAGAAATTTGGCAAATGTTTTTTTCCCTTCTTTTTATTAAATTAATTATTATTTGACACACAGGCCTACACAATGAAATTTAATGCATTTCAGTTATTATTATTATTATGAATTAATCACCTCAAATAGCATTCATCATAAAAAATCTTCCATATAAATTAATTGTCTTCATAACATTATTTCGTTTCCATCCTTTGTTCGCCATTTTGAAGTTTCGTGGTGTCGAAAACAGCAATTTTTGCTATGCGCGATTCTAACTGGCTGAGTCCTTCAAGCATCATAGAAATGTCAGATCTCGTCCAACTTTCAAAATGTTTCATGGAAACCGGAGCCTATCTAACTTTTTGATACGAACGTGGCGTCGATAACGACGTCCTGGTGACGTCACAACTGTCCAACTTCATTTGACCAGAATTATTTGAAGCAATTCGACGGAATAAAATTTGACACTGCGGCAAATGTTCTCCGCGTTTGAGGTCGAGAGGCGCACAAGCTATAAGGTCGACACTGCCTCGCGCGTCAAGTGCACCGTCGCCACTGAGCGCAAGGCTCTGAACTGGCGTGCAGTGTTCTCGTCGTAATGCGTGTTTCCTATGGGACTTTCAGCGGTGACCCTGTCATTTTATTGATGGAAAGTCTGTATAAAGGTTTAACGCGGTGCCCCTGAGTAGTCTTGTATGTATCTGTTGGGTATATTTTAAGTGGAGCTAGTGATTTTTCGCAAAAAAAAAAAATCTAGCATTCGGTAGACTTCTAAACTATAAGCACCCAACAGCAGGTTACCTATTGCCATTGGTTGCTGTCTGCTTGAGAAGGCGTTTTCATATCACACGGGACCACTCAGAATTCGGCAACATCGACACGGCTACAACATGAGTCGTGTAAAGACAGTTCAACACGTGCCAAAAATCAATACCCCAAATCAAAGTAGGTAAACGACCCTGCAGTGTTTTGAAATATAATTTGTCGCGAAATTTCACTGCCCCTAATTTACAGATGCAACACTTTGAAAAGGCTTTTTTTTTAGAAGAGACAGGTGTATTTCACGAAAATATTTACGGCCATGCTATACTTCAACACCCTGCGTCCACAGCTGCAACTTCCTTTAGTTATTGGCCGCGTGTCGACGTGAGAAGGCATGTTCTTATTTGACTGGGTCGATAGTAATAAAGTACTCCGGTACTGAACGTCCATGATTCGCGGACAGACCCTTGGGGCACGTGACATTAAAATAATCCAACCACGAAAGTGCATATGGACAGAAGCGTTTTGGAGTACAACTGATCTTGAAAACTTTTCGCGAAAAACGCCTGTCCCTACTGATCAGCCCTTGTCTGAAGTGTGTGTTCTTCTCGTAGATCAGCACATCGGACAGACTTTTTAACACTTTGTAGACTTCGCTCGAGTGTAGCTCGAGCAAAGCTAATTCGAAAATGACTTTGTTGCTCAGAACAGAACTCGCATGGATGTGCAGTCTTTGTTCGGCTAGTGTTTAACATGACCTCACAAGAACACGACAGTAGAGTAACAATGATGTTGCTAACGATAGAATTTCTTTATCGTATAGTCACACAGTGAGACATGATTGATTGTAAATTCTTTTATACGATAAAGGACATATGATTGGGTCAATATCAGCTCGGCTCTCCATTGGTTGAGGACCGGCCAATAATGAACGATGTGAAGTATAGGGTAGTCTCCGGTGTGGTATGGGTGAATAGGACGATGGTGAGTTCTAACACAGACACCAAAAGAGCCGGTATTCTTGCAGTAGTGGATATAAGTGACTCACTTGTAATATGACTTAAGTGACAGTAAATGTGTTAATAGTTCTGCAGAAAAAAGGTGAATTTCTAGCACGCTGTAACGCAGTCCAAGAGCCAGGTAGGCAGGGGCCTTAAGGAGAAGTGCTCAAGTTACTGGCTACGTGCATGCAGAGGCACTGGCTCATCAGCTGCGGCGGGCGGGCGGCATCGGCCCCGCAGCTGCCTCCCTTCCCCTCCTCAACCATGGGGTATGCAGCACGCGCCACACGCGAGATGCGGGCGGCCTCGACGGCCGCCCACCGGTAACTGACGTCGGGAACAGCCACGCCAGCACGCGACCACCAGCAGGTGTTTAAGGCTTATGAAGAGGGGAGGAGGGGTGGAAGGCAGGTAGATCACGCTTTTTGCTCCCGCGGCACGGACCGGTCACGCGCCGCGCCGTTCTGAGTCTTGACAAATACGGCGCGCGCCTCGCTCGTTAAGAAGGGGGAGGGGGGGACTGGTATACGCTATTCATGGTAAAGTGAGAACTTCTTGAAGCCTTCTCGTTTGGAATAATAGCCAATAAATATATATTTTACTGTAGCCTTAGACGTTAAATTTAGAGTCCAGTAAAATATATACACTGTGTTAATTACTTACATGGCAATACTTATTTTAACAAGTGTTGGAAGGATAAAAAAGACTGATAGGAAAAAAACAACTAGGCTCCCAAAAGTGCTCAATTTATTGTGAACAGCCTATAAAGGCTATTCACAATAAATTGAGCACCTTTGAAATCAACCTTAGAAAAAAATCACTGCTTCTACCTGCATATATTTTAACGAACGCACTGAGTGACATGCTCCGAGTAAAGTTGGTAACGATAGAGGGAAAGTAGTTCCATAATATTAACCTCGAACAAAATTCGTTACGTAACCATTTGTGATAACTTAGATTATTACTTCCGCTTTCAGTTTTTTTTTTAATGCATCGAAGTTTAGAAATGAGCAATTTTGTAAAGTATTTACTTTCATAATATTGTTACGATCTCTCTCTCTCTCTCTCTCTCTCTCTCTCTCTCTCTCTCTCTCTCTCTCTCTCTCTCTCTCTCTCTCTCTCTCTCTCTCTCTCTCTCTCTCTCTCTCTCTCTCTCTCTCTCTCTCTCTCTCTCTCTAGAAATTAAGTGGGCTACACCAAGTCCGTTAAAGGGTGGAGGTCATTCAAATAAAAGAATTAATTATGATTTTCTAATTTTATTTACAATAACTACAGTAAAAAGTCCCTCAACTCAACTTCTCACGAGAAATGGATATCACTAACTATTCACAATTGACACAAATTAATAAAATTTATAATTAAGATAAAGAAATCAATGAATTTAAATAATAAAACTTCAGTCCCGATTGACAGCGCATCAACCTATTCAATTATTTCATAATATATAGGTCCATATTTGACAATTCGAATATTTACAATAAAATCAGTATTACACTTCCATTCAGTCCCACCTCAGTTCAGTCCATGTCCATGTCCGCAAGTCGTAATGTTCTAAGAGTCCTCCAAGCGCCCTCACGTACAGTAGGCTTCACTCGTCGGTTTCACACCCTCTCGTCCATCCAAGCCACGAACACCTCGCCCGCCGTCGTCCCGCAATCTCCAGTCGTAGTCCACACTTCACTTCGCTCACGCATACTCGGCTAGGTGGCCTTCGTCAAAGACTACCGGCCGCTGGGCTGCGGCAGTATATATATCATCTAGCCCCCGTCACCCAGACTCTTCCCCAAATCACGAGTGGCGCCGAGGAGGGCCGGGGCACCGGCCAGTCTCACCAGAACATTCTTGCGTCGTCGCTAAACGTATCGGAAACTCTAGCAGGCGAGAGGAAGTCTGTGACGCCAGCAGGTCTCGCCACTGTCGGTATTCGCGGGATTCCCAGAAGCGAGGCAACCGGCTGCGAGCGCATCGTTCCAGGAAGAGGGGAGGTCGAGGTGGGTCACTTCCCACGGCGCCAGACAGCCGAGCCGGTGCCAGCTGCAGCACGCAACAATACTGTCACAGTTTCAGGTGACCGACGCATGAATAAGGTGATGAGGCCCTTGGCAATGTTAATCTTACGTAAGGTGTAAGAATACACTACGTGCATGGAAGTAGATCTTATGCAGGGCTTTCAAAAGTGCTCATTTTACCGTGAAGAGCCTATATAAAGGCTGTTCACGATAAAGCGAGCACTTTTTAAATCAACCTTAGGAAAAAGTCACTGCCCCTCATAGCATGTATTTTAACGGGCGCACCGAGTAACATACTCTCAGTGAAGTTGGTAACTATGGATGGGAAGTAGTTCCGTATCTTAACGTCGAATAAAAAGTGTTAGACAACCATTTCTGTTAAATTTAATTATTTATTTAGCTTTCTGTGTTTTTTAATGCAACGAAGAGTAAAAATGTGCATATTTGTTCAATATTCACTTTGCTAGTAGTTTCGCAGTTTCACTTGACCAGCGTATAAATGAAGTGATGAGGCCCGTGGCAATGTTAATCTTACATAAGTTGGAATAATTCACAACGTGAATTCAAGTAGATCCTAAGCAGAGCTTTCAAGAGTGCTCATTTTACCGTGGACAGCCTATAGTCTATTCCAGGTATCTTTACACTTTTTTAATCACGCCTTCGAAAAATCACTTCACCGTTGTATCACAAGCTTGGTTGTTTCCTAAATACGTTATGTATGGAGACCCGGAAATATCACGAATTCATTTCTGGACGAGTTAGACTTCAACCACACGTACATGTAGCATTCGAGTTTACTCTTTTATTGGATCACAGTTTGTTAGACACGCCCCGGGCGACTTCGAGCCAGTAATGAACCCGCAATACGAATAACGTGCTACCAGCTTTGGTGATAAACTGAAACAGCCAACGAGCTAATAACTTATGCTTGAGTGTACAAAAGGCTGTGGAGTCTAGCTTGATGCCGGATAAATCCTCAAAATGTCCGGGTTTCTGGTCATGTACCACAAGCGTTTTATGCTTGTGTCAGTATAACAGTGCCTTATTTTTAAACAAATTGAACTTTTACTTATATTTTATATGTAAATTATACTAATTAAATTGTATTAATATGAATAAGAACCGGGAGAAAATATGCGTTGGCAATACCTAGTAAGAAACAGCATTTGCAATGTATCGTTACGAAATACATTTTGTCAACTCCATACAAGAAAGGGTTAGGGGCGTGGATGAATGACAGTGGATGACATGGTAGATCACTTCTGAGAATGAGTGGGTTCATTAGCCTTTTTGAACACATCATAACATATTACTTTATTATTGTTAATCGGGGGAGCTAAAATTGAGTTCATTATATATTCAACCTGATATGTAGACACCTGAAAAATTCGCGCGTTCAATTACCTGCAGGATAGACTCTATCGTGAACAGCCTTTACCACATAAGACTGTAAAGTGAGCACAGGTGAAATCAACCTTATAAAAATGTCACTGTCCCTGCCTGCATACATTTTAACGGGCTGACCGAGTGACATGCGCCGAGTAAAGTTGGTAACTATGGATGTGAAGTAGTTCAATATATTAACGTCATATAAGAAGTGTTCGGTAACCACTTGTGATGACTTAAATTATTTCTTTCGCTTTCGGGGGTTTTTTTTGTTTAATACATCAAAGTGTAAAGATGAACAGATTTGTAAAATATTTACTTTTCTAATAATTTCAGTTTCACTTGACCGACGCAAGAATAAAGTGATGACGCTCGTGATAATGTAAATTTTGCATAAGGCGGAAGAATACACAACGTGCATACAAGTAGATCTTGAGCAGGGCTTTCAAAAGTGCTCATTTTACCGCGAACAGCTTATACAAATATGGCGATGTTAACTGTGCATTGGTTGTTTGGTGTCACAGAGTGTAAGGTAACGATTGGACCAACGTTCTCACAAGAAGAGCCAAACACCGCGTGGACCAATGGCTAATGTTGTATAAACACACGTGTTTGGAATTCCAGCTTGTTCCAAAACGAATCCGCGAATTCTTCAGGTCTCTGCTGATATGAAACAGCTACCGCGGCCACTGATATGACAAACTAACTGGAATGTCCCCACCTTAAACATTGTTCCGGAGGCTGTTCTGGTAGGCGGCCGTCGGCGATGGGACACGCCCATCTCTGCGTGATCTTCTCTCGTTGCTGGCCTGACGGGGAAAGACGACGGATCCAGCCTTGTGCTGGCATATATCGGCGCGTTGTTTGTCATAGTTAGTTGTCCCCGATTGTTTGCCGGTGGAGAAGATTTAACCGCTGTCTTATTCGCAACGAGTTGTCGCAATTCCGCTTGAGTACTGGTCTAATATATTAACGTGTGATCAGGCAGGGATGTTACTTAAGGCCTGATCACATCGTAACAATATTATTGGACTGAGTGAGAACGAATTTCGGTGAATTGTAGTTTTGGTGTAATTTTCTGGATCGGTTAATCTTTGTTTGCACGAGGCGGAGTAACAGCCCGAAAGTAGAACTCTTGGCAGGGCTTCAGAAAAGTTGGAACTAACCGTGGGAGGAGAGTGCATTAGTTGCTCGCGGCTAGTTAAGCACTTTTGACAACCTGTGAAGAATGTCACTGCCCATAATTGCTTGTATTGTGTGTGCCTGGTATAGTTGTTACGACAGGGGGGGAGGGGAAGTAGTTTATATTTTAACGTTGAATTAGAAGTGTCAGGCAAGCATTTATGAATACTAAAATATCTTGTCTTGCTTCTTTTTTTTTTCCAATGCGTTTAGGAGTGGGAATTAACAAATTTGTAAACAATTACTTTGTTAATAATTTTTACACTGTCACATGACCGGCGCATGAATAAAGTTATCAGGCCCATGAGAAAGTTAATTTTGTTTAAAATGATAAGAGGAACATGTGTTAAGAAAAATATACGCCAAGCAGGACTCTTAAAATGTCGAGTTAACTGCGGACGGCCTACATTTATGGGAAGTAATTTTATCGTAAACAGCAAACAAGGCTTTGTTCATGATGAAATATACATAGGTATTAAAATGAAAGCAAGTATATTTTACGTCAGGGTTCATGGTCAACGTGTAGGAAGCGCCTTTGACGTGCAGAAGTGCATGAAATTGCGATGTTTTATTTTGCGTCGTGTGCATAAGGCCTTCAGCCAGTACTACCGCAGCATAAAAGTAGTACAAGAAGTGATTTATTGCATGCATGCAAATACTTTAGTTGGAAAGGATAATAGTGTCCCCCCCCCCTCGCCATTTGCGCAGTACAAAAATGTCTAAACAATGTTATTTACGTAAAGAAAATCATTTATTCTCCAAAATCAAGTTAACTCCTAGTCGTGTGTGATTGGTTTAACCTAAAGACGGGAAACTTATTGTGAACCACGATATTTGTGTACGCGTTTAATGCAAACATCTCTACGTACGCGAAATTGATCGCCCCGTTTGCAGTACCACGTTTACTCCAGCGCACGATACACGATCTTAATGGTACATAACAACGTGCACTCTCCCACCATGACGAGTTTGATGGCTACTGGAATAAGGATTATGACGAATTACAACCACCGTTGTCCAGACTTCATGGATTACTCAAAGCTTGAGGATTCACTACGATAACATTTCATGCCTGAAAATTCAGTAACATACATTGAATTTAAAAAAAAATGAACGATTCCCATACAGAACATATGTTTATATTTTATATATATATACTTTTAATTCAACATCTAATATTGTTACAAGACACCAGAGGGGGATATCAGAGTTCCTGAGGAATGAATGTCTTAATAAAAGGCGCCGTGGTGGTTGAACGGTTAGACTGCTCGCCTCCCACCAAGGCGAGCCACATTCAATCCCCGGCTGGGTCACTCCCGGATTTTCGCATGTGGGAATTGTGCCGGACGATGCCGCTGGTCGGCGGGTTTTCTTGGGGATATCCCATTTCCCCGGCCCTTGCATTCCGGCGTTGCTCCATACCCACCTCAATCACCCTCATCGGCTCTCAAGACACGCGGTTAAGAGTCGCCGAAATCTCTTCATTCACTCCCTCTTAATAAAAATGAAATATATAAATTTGGTTTGTAAAATTTATTTGTACTGTCATAAATATTTACATGGCAATTATCTACGGCATTTACTACCTAGCTTGCCTATCGCCCTTGTAATTTTCAGTGAGCGCAATATTTAATGTATACCTTAAGTTTAATGAACACGTTGTAGACTAATTAAAAAATTTCTTTATTGTTCGGAACAGAACTCCCATGGATGTGCAGTCTTTGTTCGGCTTGTGTTTAACACAACCTCACAAGAACACGACAGCGTGGTAACAATGACATCTCGAGTAATAGAGTTTCTTTTTTGTGTAGCCACACGAAGGGCATGATTGATAGTAAATCGTTTTATACGATAAAGGACATGTGATTGCGTCAATATCAGCTCGGCTCTCCATTGGTTGATGACTGGTGTCCGGTGTGGTATGGACCAATAGGACGATGGTGAGTACTAGCACAGACACCAACAGAACCAGTGTTCTTGCAGTAGTGGATACTCTGTTAGAGACTCACTTATAATTTGACGTAAGTGCCAATAAATGTGTGCATACCCTTTGAGGATGGCATACATTTTCTAGCACCGAGGACAATGTTGAAGTGAGCTGCCTATATTATCTTCTACAGCAGTATCAGTTACGTTGGTCGTTGTATTTTCACTTACCGTGCTCCTATTGGCTCTAGGTACATCTTACACACTTGCTGTACTCTGAAACTTCTATTATTGGCTGGCAGTCGGCCAACGAAGTCCTGCGTTGACAATTTATCAATTAACATGTCACGACAGATGTAACACGTTTTACCATCCTTTGTATGCATTTTATAAAGTATTAAAAATAACTTTTTTATTCTTACAAACTGAAATGTTGAGAAGTCGTAGTTTTTTTTAATTTAGATCCGATAAATTTTAGCAAAGCAGTAAACTTATAAAAGCATGAGTTTTGTTCTCAACAGCAAAGAAATTTCCATACGAACGTAACCTGGCGTATATACGTGCATACTGTTTAAAGGGCTAATGTTTTTATCACGGTCTCTATATTAGTTACAGCCCACTCACGCTCATTATTTACGCATATGCAATCTGTCTATTTCCATGATTCCAAATGTGTGTCACTCGCGCATCCAGTTCAATAGTCCCGCCCGTCAGTCCCTCTCTCTCTCTCTGTCTCTCTCTCTCTCTCTCTCTCTCTCTCTCTCTCTCTCTCTCTCTCTCTCTCTTCACTACACCGATGCTCGCAATCCGCAGACTTCACTCCCGATGGCTCGTCGCGTCGCTGTCTTCGCGCACCTGGCCCTTAAGAGGACTATGCAGCTGCGCGTTCAAGGTCAAGAAGCGAGGGAGCGATACGGGCGACACTAACACGCACGCCTAGCGCCTCATCGCTCCTACGCTCAAGGCGTACAGCGTTTCCGTCCTAACGCTTTACTGGGTAAACTAGATCTGTAACTGTGGGGTTTTATTACACGCGATGAAAATACACAGATCAAACTACCTGCGTATAAACCTACTTTTATCTTACCGCTTAAAGAAACTTCACAGGCAAGCTTTAAAAATGCGGTATTTAACCACTTTCACGACTTTTTTTTCTCCGTTAATTCAATTATTATGATAAAAGTAAAAAGATAGCGATAGAGGCAATAGTTTTTTTTATCCATTCTGGCAAAACTTAGTATTTACAGAACATTTATTTACCTAGACACGCGTTTAGACGCAAACAACGATTTCACAGAAAACGTTTCAGTTCATAGCACCCTTAAGGCCGCGCAATCCTCCTAAACTCTTGACTCTCTAGACTCTGAAGGCCCGTCACGGCTTAAACAGTCTCACTGGGTCGATCTAAACGATTCCCCGCATCCCGGTTCACTCCCCAGAGAGACTGAGACGATGACAAGAAAATTCTTACGAGGATAACCCCAGAAATTCAGTCCACTTAAGGACGCGAGTGCACGTGTCCTGATAGGCTTGCCTGGCTCACGCGGCGGCTCGCCTTTGTAAATAACCGCGCACTCCTCAAGTTACCACTTTGCCCTTGGTATACCGATTCGTTCACTCAAACGGGACGCGGCAAGGAAAGAGATGCGGGGCTGTAAGCTTGTAACAATATACTAACGACTTTTTAAGTAAATTTCGTAGATTTTACAATTTATTTTTTAACATCTTTTTAATGTTATCTTCTGTAGAAATATTGTCCTCTTTTTATCGTGGTGCAGTTAAAGAATTAAATGTTTTGCAAACCAACCGCACCGGCGTACTGACATTTTGACAAAGCAGAACGGTGATTTTTTTTTTTTTTTTTTTTTTTTTGGGCCCATGTTTGCTTTCCTAAATTTGTTCAGAAAAGTGTTATATGTGTTGTGAAGTTTCCGACTGTGCGATGCTGGAGTCGCGGCTACAAAGAGCACGGTATGACAAAAACATTTGCAATGCGTCTGCTTGAATTTGCGGAGCAAGACAATTCAATGAATTATGACTAAGCAGATAACTCATAAATTCTGGTGATGTGCGTGATCAGGTGATTTGTAATCGTTCAGTTCGCTCTGTCTGTGATTGATGCGCTATGTGCATTAGTGGATGTGTCTGATAAATGTTTTTCGTTGACACGTCCACTAATGGCCGTATCTCAAGAGAATCTGCTTTGCTAGGACGACAAAATCAAATTTAGCCTTCTGTAATCCTATGATCTAATGCGTGTCAATAGGATATATATGTATTTTTTCCTTAAGGCAGGTGCCCGTTTCTTGTACCAGCTGATTGATCCTCCCGTCGTCTTCAAGTTAATTTGAGTCACAAATGCACCAGTCACAGCACCAACAGCTATCTCAATCATTCGGTCTAGTTTTTCTTGTTGGAATTTCAAGGATGTTGGAGAAACGTTAGTAACGTGACGTATTCGCTCACCCGACACGGTCCGGCGCAGTCCGGCACGGCCTAGTCGAAGTTTACGTGTTCCTTGTATACTGGCGTGGGCCATCTTTACTGTGCATGGGCTCGTGGAGTAATATAATATTATGAAAGTTCACGTTGGTTTTAACTGGAAATAATCATTCGTCTATTATCGTAGGTTAGTTGGTCACACTACAAAAATATTTCATCCACTATTCTAGGTTAGGTCTGCCATTTATTGGGATGTTATTTTGAAAAAGTTAACGGAAAATATATAATTTACCTTTTGCACCATCCAGTTTCCATTTATCTTTCAAGCATAGTTTCCTTTTCTTACGGTAATTAATTTGTATACACATGCCTGTACTATTCTTAATGTATTTTGTATTTCCTAATTGGCATGTCACACACACATATATATATCCAAGTGTTGTATATTTTCTATATTTTGTTCCGACTCCTTTCCCGAAAATTTGTTCACTGCCAACAATTTCAAGGGAAGATCCAGTAGACAACATTTATCAATCAGCCAATCTAATTTAGTTATATCCATAGGTGGATTGATTATTAAATTCATTTTGTGATAAATTTGTGTCGAGTGTCAGGTAGTATCAAAAGTACAGTAACACAGCGCTAAACAGTGGTAATGTCGATCCATAGACTGTCATCGTCGCACGTTTGGGGGTTGTCTGTACACTCGGGGAAGGAGTTCAGGTCCGCCACCTACACATAGTGCGCTCGAAGTGTACATTCTGTCACGAGTTGTGTTCAGGCCGTAGCTGAGCGGCCAACCTGACCACGCCTTCGCATATGTATCCAGGACACGGGCCGTGACAGCTGAAATTAGTTATGTAATCGCAAACCACACGAACCCCCCCTCCACCGGCCATTAAACGGGGAACAACACTGCCGATATAGGGCAGTGTAACACGTCGGCGGAGTCTTCAGTCATCCGGCCATTGGGACGAGAAGAACACTGAAGATGGGTATGTCCGGGCGTCGACTTCCGCCATCTAAATCAGCCTCCAGAATCATGAGCAAGATGGGGACTCGCCAAGTAGACTCTGCTCGGAATATAGCTATGGGTAAATCTTTATAAGTTAATATAAATTGATTTGTCAGTATATTTATATAACTCCTCCCGCGCATACTTCATAATGTTTATATTGAATTAATATTGTACAACCTCAATGTTAAATAAGTCCCTTTTGTATGGTGTACATTACATAATTCTTATCAATAACTTGCATTGCCCCCATAAACCCGTTAAGGTATGTTGATGAACTATAAAATCATATAACAATTCGGTTTCTCGTGCTCCTGGAGTATAGCTGCAAATTTATCGTGCTTGTGGCGTACACATCCAAGCCTACGGTTTCGACCATTATTTCTATACTTTATATTTCTTCAAGACATATTGTCCTTGCAGCAAAGGGATTACGCCTGGAAAAATAACCAACATGGATTAGCTTATGTTAAGTTAACCCACATTGGTCACGTAAGAATTGACTTACAATAGTACAACAAAGTAAAGATTCTTGTTTTAATGCTTCAAAAAATGTTCTCAACCAAAATGAAGTACTCTTGGTTTCCGAGCATGTGTTATACGCCTCAAGTACGGTGCATTCCATGTATACCCCAGAAGTGCTGTACGCCTCAAGCATGGGGTGTTCTCAGTTGTATGCCTCAAGCATGGTGTGTTCTTAGCTGTACGCCTCAAGCATGACGTGTTCTCAGCTGTACTCCTCAAGCATGGCGTGTTCTCAGCTGTACACCTCAAGCATGGCGTGTTCTCAGCTGTACACCTCAAGCATGGGGTGTTCTCAGCTGTACGCCTCAAGTATGGTGTGTTATCAGCTGTACGCCTCAATAATGGGGTCTTCTGAACTGTACGCCTCAAGTATGGCGTGTTCTTAGCTGTACGCCTCAAACATGGGGTGTTCTCAGCTGTACGCCTTAAGCATGACGTGTTCTCAGTTGTACACCTCAAGCATGGGGTGTTCTAAGCTGTACGCCTCAAGCATGGTGTGTTCTCAGCTGTACGCCTCAAGCATGGCGTGTTCTCAGCTGTACACCTCAAGCATGGGGTGTTCTCAGCTGTACGCCTCAAGTATGGTGTGTTATCAACTGTACGCCTCAATAATGGGGTCTTCTGAACTGTACGCCTCAAGTATGGCGTGTTCTTAGCTGTACGCCTCAAACATGGGGTGTTCTCAGCTGTACGCCTTAAGCATGACGTGTTCTCAGTTGTACACCTCAAGCATGGGGTGTTCTAAGCTGTACGCCACAAGCATGGTGTGTTCTCAGCTGTACGCCTCAAGCATGGCGTGTTCTCAGCTGTACACCTCAAGCATGGGGTGTTCTCAGCTGTACGCCTCAAGTATGGTGTGTTACCAACTGTACGCCTCAATAATGGGGTCTTCTGAACTGTACGCCTCAAGTATGGCGTGTTCTTAGCTGTACGCCTCAAACATGGGGTGTTCTCAGCTGTACGCCTTAAGCATGACGTGTTCTCAGTTGTACGCCTCAAGCATGACGTGTTCTCAGATGTGTTCCTCAAGCATGGGGTGTACTCATTTGTATGCCAGGAACACTGTACACCTGGAGTACGTACGCCATAGATTTGTACGCCTTGAGGCTCCCACCTACCTGGAATTTGAAATGCGTTTTTCCACGAAACCATCAAACGTGGGTGCAATGTACTGATCTACAAAAAGAGCGCACACATCAGACAAGGGTTGTTTAGTGCTTTCAAGACATCAGGTACATTAGAAACAACAATTCAGAGCACTCCAAAACGCCTAAAAATGGCTTTTTCTGAAATTGTTGTGCCTCAAAATGAATGCGTCAGATACACACAAAACTACTCAAGGGCCCTGCACCGAAACTTTCTCTAGACTTTCAGACCAATAAAATAATAATAGGGTCATCGCTGAAAGTCCCATTGGTAGGGATAGGAAAATTTCGAAAGTTCAGTGACCTTCTGGCTAGACTCCACAGCCCTGTGTACACTCGAGAATCACATGCTTGTTCATTGGCTGTTGACCCACACAGTAGCCAGTGTTACTACACACCTGGCAGTATGGGAACTCGCTACTTGTTTTCCTTGCTAGTCTGCTATTGGCTCAGGGTCGTCCAGGGCGTGTCTAATGAACTGTGATCCAATTGAAAAAGGTGACATCAGCGTACACGTGTTTGACGCCTACCTTGTCCCGAAATGAATTCGCGAAATTTTTCCTATCCCTGCCCATAGGTACACCGCGGCGCGACGGAAACACTGCGCGTTAAGTTGAGAGCCGCGCGTTTAGCGTACTTGATGCGCCCGAGTCGCTTTCGCGCTTCCCGGGGCCTCGAACGCGGGGAAAGGCAACAAGGTAGGCGGGGGCCTTAAGCATGCGGCCCACCTGCGGCGGGTGGATTCGTTTCGAGTCGGCCTAGCCGTCGTGCGTCTGCGATTCCAGCGTACCAACTCCTCCATCGCGTCGGCTCGTCGACAGCGAACTGACCTAGGCTCGACGCTGAGCCTTCCTCCGCACGTGACTCAGAAGTTGTCAGACGACCGCCACCACTGGCAACCGTCTCAGCTGCTTCGCGGCACCTTTCAAGTACGCGACAAGAAAGAAAAAAAACTGAATAGCTTCTGCAGGCTGTTCACGGTTTCTGAGTGTCATGTCGGGGCTGTCGTGTCGTGCTTGTCGGGGATATGCGACTCTGGCATGACTCGACTTGGGTTTCTCATCCTTTTACACCGAGATTATTTGGTCATGAAGTCGGGGGAACTTATCGACCGTTACGTTAATTTCTCGTTAAGCACACGCCAATTTTTAATACGACAGTGAACGTATTGCAGTGCAGGGCTACCAAATATGTTGTAACTGAGATATGTGAAAGGCTTGTGTTTACATGTTTGTGTTTGCATATTTCATAAGTATTACATGTTAATATGAGGTGTTGTTATTATATATATTTTTTTATTATTATTATTTTGCAGGCAAGTGTTAATAATGACCTCACGTGTTAACTGAAGTGCTGAATGGGAAGTGTAATGAGCAGAAAACAAACAACTGGCGTTTGGCACACTGAAAAACAGAAAAAAAAAACAGTTTTATGATGACGGAATATTAATTTGTTGATGACCAGCAAATTATTTTGTCAGTACGGACATAAAACATTTTGTGGCTCCAGCAAAATATGTAATTTAATTTTCAAGTGGTAATCACAAAGGAATCTTTTGCGGTCACCAATAAATGCAGTGTGTTGATATAGTCTTGGTCTATTCGCTGTTTCTTCACACTTTTTGAATCGAACCTTTAAGAAATTGTCCCCCCCCCCCCCATGTATGATGTGTTTTGTTATACGCTAAATATGCCATTTATCACAAGCGTTTTATGCCTCTGTTAAAATTAAGCTATCTTATTTTTCGTTAAATCAAAGGTTCTATATTTGATATAATTTAATAACTACTAATATTAATAGAAACAGTTCATATGCAAATATTATTACAGGCTGTTCACGATAAAGTGAGCACTTTTGAAATCAACTTCAGGAAAAAAATCACTACTCCGGTCTGCATATAATTCAACGGGCGCACTGAAGGGTATACGCCCAGTAAAGTCGGTAATTAGGGAGGGAAAGTGCGCACGAATCTGGTGTGTTGTTATCTGGGGGTAGATACTTCTGTAGACTTAGTTAAGCTTAGTTTTACACGAGGCGGAGGAATATCCTGGAAGTAGAATCTCAGCAGGGCTTCATAAAAGTGTGAATTAACCGTGAATCGATTATAAACTGATCTCTTCTGAAAGCTCTGCTCAATATCTACGTGTATGAACTTGTGCATTATTCCACCGTGCGTAAAATTAACATTGCCGTGGGCCTGATAACGCTATTCGTACGCCGGTCAAGTGGAACTGCGAAATTATTATAAAAGTGAATAATTTACAAATCTGCTAATTATTGCACTTAGAAGCATTAGAGAAAAAAACGGAAAGCAAAATAAATCTTTTACGGTTTTCACAAATGCTTACCTGACACGTCTAAACCAACTCTTTAAGATGTGGAACTACTTTCTATCCATCGTTACCAACTTTACCAGGCGCATGCCACTTAGTGCGCCAGTTCAAAATGTTAGCAGTTAAGGGCAGCGATATTATTCAAAGTTTGGTTTCAAAAATGGCCACTTTATCGTGAACAGCCTCTAATCGAATTCACGCCTGCCATCTTATCAAGGACGTGAAACTATTCTCAAGATTCCACTATGCAATTCCAAGGTCACTTTTCGTATGGTAAATATTGTTTTTTTTTCTAACTATAGAATCATGCCCAGGCTGATATATAAAATTATAAAGGACTGTACTTCGAACATACATACAATTGTACCAAACGCTACTACAGAAGTTCCACCCAGCAATAAATCTATGGAGGATGTAGCTTCGTCTCTCGAAAATAAAGTTTTCAATATGTCACTATGTACAGTACTTATTATGTCATACGTATCATAGAATACATAGAATGTGTCTGCTGTATTGTACGTGTAATGTTATTTTACATGGCATTGTGTATTAATTATGTTATTTTAGTTTATGTAATTCTATTTTATGTTATTTTGTTATCGTATTTCAAACCTTTAAGATTGAGTTGTTTGGATAGTATTAAAGTGAACAAAAATCTCAAAACACTTTCGAAACTTGCTCTGCCGTCAACAGTTTATTTTGTATAAACAATTAAGTTTGTCAACTTTATTTTAAGTTAGATTTCATGACATGGAAGCATAATTGGTTTTCAACGGTGGATTTTTTTAATCAAAGTTACAGAACGAACTAAAAAAAAAAAAACTATCGTATTATTTCTCTAAAGGATGCACTGTTTACGAATAGCTTATTCAAAAATGTATTAAAGATTAACACGAATGCTTCCAACAACAAGCTGTTCATGGTAAAGTGAGCACTTTTAAGGCCCTAGTTACTTTTTCCTTTCAGCTATATTTTATAATTAACCACCTTTTTTTTAAATAAATCTTACAATAAAAGTAATGAACACAGTGTGCATTACACCGGACTCTGGCGTTAACATCTACCACTAAATTGAAATATATTTATCGACTATTATTCCAAATGAGAGGACTTTCAAAAAGTACTCGCTTTACCGCGAATCATCTATAGACAAAACACATTATACTCAAATCTGTCCACTCCGTTTTTGTGCCACACTAACGCCTCGAATATTATTATTACCCACCTACAAATATTATGTTTCTCTTCTTCA
Organism: Dryococelus australis; assembly: GCA_029891345.1. NCBI lineage: Eukaryota > Metazoa > Arthropoda > Insecta > Phasmatodea > Phasmatidae > Dryococelus > Dryococelus australis. The sequence goes on from CM057006.1 coordinate 32,683,239, forward strand.
ATAATTTTCTGCTTGAATTCGCCTAACGCACCTGGCTGAAAGGTATAACTAATGACAACTTTTTTCCGTTAATTTAGACAGTATCGTTAATAATTCATATACTTATACGCCACAACATTTGCGTGAAGTGAGGGCGTCTGGCTGTGTAACAGCTTCTATAAACTGTACGAGTAAGCTGCAATGTTCTCTGATTGTGTATCGCAGCTAACGATAGACGACTAAAGTTTAAGATACGAAACAAGACCCCAAAGCAAGTAAAATTATTTTTAAAATGATCTTTGACATAAAAAAATCAAACACTTAAAGATTTGTTTGTGGTTTATTTATAACAAAGTATACGGTGGCCGTAAAAAAATGTTCCTAAAAATAAAACGTAAGGGTTATAACGATTTTTATAGAATTTTAAAAGCTCAATTTTTTAAAATTGGGAATGCAACAGGAGTTTCCCAAAAGACGTGAAGTGGATGCACTTTTAAGCTGACGTATTAACGCTAAGAGTTATTAAGGTGCAGTCATGAACCCACTCTGGCAATACAATTACATTTCGGTCAGAGGCGCTTTAAAAGAAGCCAGCAACGCGCCTGACAAGTAGGCAACCCTGCGGACGCACTTTCGCGCCTGGCGTGGTCGGATGAGTCATGGTGTGGTAATGGTTGCAGCGATTATGCCAGGGGGGTGCTGACAAACGGCTGTTCAAATACTAATTATGGAAGATACAGGAATTTCTAATTTATATGTATTGGCAGAAAAAAATTTTAAAAATTTGCATGATTATCATGTTTGGCTGTAGTTCAAATTAGTTGTTAATGTCACTAGAATAGGATGAAGGAATTTCGTGGATTTTCTTCCAGTGGTTCGGGCCAAATTTTTATTTTAAGATTTGCAGTAAAATTGAAATTCAAAACAGCCAGAAGTTGAAACTCAATGACAGACGAACAAAATGCCACACTTCAAACAAATTTCTTCGTGGCGTTCCTAAATCTTCAAAAATCACTTTAGCTGAAGTCATATATTGTGCTCGTATAACTATTTTTAATTTGTTAAGGACACGATGTAACCTTAAAATGCTGATGATTTTACTAAAAAGGTATGAGTGTGTTATTTTTAAACTGACTTGGCATTTTTATCAAATAGTTGTTGATATAGTACCTCAAAACAGCAAAATATCTTAAAAATCTTAGGCAATTGAACAGCCTTAAGATAATGTCTTGCAGTGCGAGAATTTCCGAAACACAGAATCGAAAACATAATTTGAACAACTTAACGTATTTTGATGACGGTTAGTTTCATTGACAGGACGTTTGAATATCTAGTAAATGTCGTATAGAGTATAGTTGATAGTTGATAGAATATCTAGTAAATGTCGTATAGTTGATAGAATCTACACTGAGAGAAAATTGAACAAAATATTTGTTTGTGTAGGGCCAAATATATATTTATTTTCCCTAACAAAATATATTATTGAGCAAACAAAATTTTAAAAGCAACAAATTACTTTTGTTTGTCTAACAAAATTTATGTTTGAATAAACAAAACCTCTGTGTTTGCCAGAAATTTAGACTGTGAACAAAATATTTTGTTGAATCAACTGTATATATTTGTTTGGCCACTCATTTGACTGTCTTCGTTCGAAAATACAACTTGAGAGTTTGTTTGAATTTTTTGTGACAATTAGGGTAGTAACCGTGTTTGTTAGTGCATCTATTGATGCTTAACAATCGTATAAACACATTAATAAAACAATGCAACAAAAAACTGACAAGTAAAGCTGTAAAAATGGAAATATTTGTTTGCACACGTTGCCCAATATTTGCAGTATATCTATTTAAAAGCTTTCGGGCGTCATCAGTTGTCATATTATTTGAGAATATTAAGGAGTAAGCACTCGGACGCAGGTGATATTGGTTCGAAAGTCGGTTAAACTTGTAAGATTTTTTTTTTAATCGGCCCCAACTGTTTAATGTACGTGTAGCCAAACAAATATTTAGTTGCACCAACCAAATCTTACAGTTTGGAGCAACCAAATGAGAACAACAAAATAATTTGGTTTCAGCAACAAAATATTTTATTGCCCCTATACAAACAAATAATTTGGTTGCACCAAATAAATCGTGTTTGATTCAACAAAACCTTTTTCTCAGTGTATAGTCTCAAATTTAAACATTTCTTACTTTTTGCGAAAGTTAGAGCAGTTAGTATGCCAAAATAACTGTCTTAAATTTTACGAAATGATATTGTCTACAACACTATGTTATTAAAATTGGTATACCATGAATAAATTTTCATTTACAAACCCATTAACGGGAGCTTTCAAAAAAATTTAAATCGATCAAAACCGAGATATTTTTGTTTTTGTTATAATGGTCTAAGATAAAAATGTTAGTATATTTTTTAATAATTTTGTTTGCATATACACAGATTTTGGAGTCTCTGTCCCTTATTATTCGAAAAACCTCCAACGATTTTTTTTCTCTAAACCTATACGTTGCGTCAGCTATTTCTGTACGTAATGATTTTGCTTAATCCTTTATATAGGCAGTGAAATAAACCCCATCGAAATATATTAGGGAGTGCGAAGACAGTTCATGAGTTTATGTTTCGGTAATTCGCGAACAGCTATATATTTCGGTATTCCTTAACATACTGATGTTTGCACACATTCACTGACACTTAAGGCAAGTTAGAAGTGAGTCACTTATATCCACTACTGTAAAACAACGGTTCTGTTGGTGTCTGTATTAGAATTCACCATCGTCCTATTGGTCCATACCACACCGGACACTACCCAGTACTTTACAGCGTTCATTACTGGCCGGTCATCAACCAATGGAGAGCCGAGCTGATATTGAACCAATCACATGTCCTCTATCGTATAAAATAATTTACAATCAATCATGTCCTTTTGAGTGGCTATACGAAAAATAAATTATATCGTTAGCAATATCATTGTTACTGCACTGTCGTGTTCTTGTGAGGTCATGTTGAACACTAGCCGAACAAAGACTGCACATCCATGCGAGTTTTGTTCTGAACAACAGAGAAATTTTCAGATTAGCTTTGCTCGAGCTGCACTCGAGCGTAGTCTACAGAGAGTTAATTAAACTGAATGCTTGCAGGCATGCTCCACTTTTCAGACCTGGCCTTGACGATGAACGCACGTCCCGCTGTTTCAGATTGCCCGCTGATTGCTCGTGAAATCGGGTCAGCGTGCCGTCAGAGCCACGCCCGTGTCCCGGATTTTCCGCACACACAGCATGGACTTCCCTTTCGTACTCGGTACATGTTTTTAGCTATGTCGACCGGTGGAGGGTAGAAACGCGGAGGTCCGATGCGGGAGTCAAATAGATCCGACAAACACAGCACGACAAGACAAAAAAAAAAACCCTACCACGACACAATATTTATATTTTCAAAGTGACTGCTCGAATTCACAGCCTGGCATTTTACTGACGCGACACGAAGAGTATGATTTTTTGGAAGCATTCAGACGGAGCTGATAAACTACGCTAATATTAAAGGCAGTGGGCAGACGGGAAATTTGCGATACATGGTAGTGACACAGTGTTATCGCTAATGTATACAAAGATAAAATTATTATTTCTAAGAGTCAAATACAGTAATTATCGATTTTAAAAAAAAATTTAATTTAATTTTTTTTGTAGGGGCGTATTTCCCATTGTAGGAAATGCTTGCCATACAATTTCATTTTGCAAGGTCGTACACTCTGTGTCTCGTGCCACACAGCACGACGAAAGTAGAAATCATTTCTAATCCAAAATGCTGGTCGGACGACAGAATTTGTCGGGCTTACGTCAGATCTATCTTGCATTCACTGACTGTTTAAGTTTAATTGTCGCGTCGGGGCTGTCGTGTCGTGCTTGTCGGTGCTATGCGACTCTGGCATGACTCGACTTAGGTTTGTCATCCTTTTAAACCAAGATTATTTTGTCGTGAATTCGGGGGAACTTAACGCCCGTTACGTTAAATGCTCGTTAAGCAAACGTCCATTTTTAATACGACCGTGGATGTATTTACACTGGCGTTAAGATTAGCATGTGTCTGATAAGTCGCAATGCAGGGCTACAAAATATGATGTATCTGGGATCTGTAAAAGGCTTGTGTTTACATGTTTGCGATTTGCATGTTTCAATAAGTATTACATGTTAATATGAAATATTGATATTATATTTAAAAAATTATTTTGCAAGCATGTGTTAATAATGACCTCACGTGTTAACTAAAGTGCTAAATGGGAAGTGTAATGAGCAGGAAACAAACAACTGGTAGGCAGTTCGCATCTGGCACACTGAAAAAAAAAAAAAACAGTTTTATGATGGCGGAATATTAATTTGTTGATGAGCAGCAAATCATTTTGTTAGTACAGATATAAAACATTTTGTGACTCCAACTAAAGATGTAATTTAATTTTTAAGTGGTAATCACAAAGGAATCTTTTGTGGTCACCAATAAATGCAGTGTGTTGATATAATCTTGGTATATTCGCTGTTTCTTCGCACTTTTTGAGTCAAACCTTTGAGAAATCACCCCATGTATGACGTGTTTAGTTATTTCCGAAATATGCAGTGTATCATAACCATTTTATACCTGTGTTAACACAAACGTATCTTACTTTTCGTTAGATTGAAGTTTTACCTGTATTTTATCTATAAATTCTAATATTTCATTTACAATAAATATAAATAAAAACAATGAGAAAACATGTGTGTTGGTATCGCCCAGTAAGAAATAGTCATCATGTAAAATTTCATTGCAACTGAGTGCGCACAAATTCGGTGAATTGTCCTTTGGTGTAACATTAGTCAAATAGTTAAGGTTGGGATTGCACGAGGCGGAGGAATATCCTGGAAGTAGAACTTTGCCAAGGCTTCAGAAAAGTGTAAATTAACCATGCACGGATTATTTCCAATGACGTGTTAGCTGTCCGCGATAAAAATGTTGCGATGCTAGCAGGAATAATGGTTAGACGGCTCACGAAAGAGCTCTACGGGTTGCGGGTTATGGTAGGTATAGATAGGTTCAACGTTTCAGAGATAGCGAATAAATGTGTTAGGTAACCATTTGTGATAATTTAAATTATTTCTATCCTTTTCTGTATTTTGTTTTTTTAAATACGTTGAAGTGTAAACATTATCAGATCTTTAAAATATTTACTTTTCTAATAATTTTACAGGTTCGCCTGACCGACGCATGAAGAGAGCGATGAGGCCGATGACAATTATAATTTTACATAAGGCGGGAGAATACACAACGTGCCTACGAGTAGATTTTAATCAGTGCTTTCAAAAGTCCTCATTTTACCGTGAACGGCATATGCGTATAACTACCGTACGTTTCTGTAAAAAAGAATATCCGTATACATGTACGGAAAATTTTTTTAAGTGTGGTGTTTGGCGTAAAAACACAAGACAAAAGGCTACAATAAAAAAAAATTATTTTAGCTGTCATTCCAAATGAGAGGGCTTCAAAAAGTTCTCGCTGTAACGTGAATAGTCTACAGATTCTTATAACGCCCTTATCTGCTCTCGAGATTCCGATGTTAAGAGCCACCCAAATCTCTTCACTCACTATAACTCTCTCACACAAAGTTCAGTCTACACAGGCCACACAGTACGACATGTAGATAGAACACTCTCGCATCAGTTGGTTATTACCAAGGACGACAAAATAGCGAACGTGTGGCTTCAAGTCAGGAGAGTTTTTGCCGACATTTTTTATTTCGTTTGTATTCTCTGCGTATTATTGCTGCTATAGGTTATTCGTGGTAAACTGAGCACTTTTGAAAGTCCTCTCATTTTGAATAATAGTCAATCAATGTATCCTACTTTGGCCTTAGGCAGGATTTACAACAATCCATCGCGTCCGTCCGTCATCCGTCCGTCCGTCGTTAGTTCATTGCTGCAAACCAATAAAAACAAACCTGTTTACAAATGGGAAAAAAACTCTCCATAAATGGTGACAAATTTTTGCAGTATTGTGTTTCTAAGTTCCCGAAACAATCATACGCCTACGTAAGGGCGATTAAACGATGTAAAAAAAATGAAATAGCATATAAAGCATGATTTTATTATTTTTTACTATTGCACAAAACAAGCCCGGTTTCCAAATATAATTATTAATTAAACTTCAGGAAAAATGTAACTTAATTTCACTTTACAGTTACATAAACAAACATGTGAAAACAAAAGACATTCAAAACAAAACACTGCACGCACTACACAGCCTTGTAGAGAACATGGGATGTTCTAGTAACAAAACGTGCAAATTAAGAAGGCTGTAATTTCATCCGTTCGTCCGTCAGAAGTTAAAGCTTGCCAAGATTTTGACGGACGGGCGGATAGAATTACTGGCCATCTCTGAATGGCTGTTGGTTACGTGATTAACGGACGGATGACGGACGGACGGACGTGACGGGTCGTTGTAAATCTTGCCTTAGATGTCAACTTCCGAGTCCGGTGGAATGTACTCACTGTGTTTATTATTTACATGACAATATTTATTTAAAAGGGTGGTTAAAGGATGAAAAATGGCTGAAATAAACAAGCAACTATGGCCTCAAACGTGCTCACTTTGCCGTGAACAGCCTACATAGCTGGTAGTAGAAGTGGCATATCTGCCGTTAGTTTCTCTCCGACTATTCGGTGAATCTCGTACCTTATCCCTTTTCAAGTCGAAATTACATATGGAACTAAAGACGTTAGTAGAGAAACAAAATGTGCTGCTTTTCGCCTAAGCAACTGTTAAGTATGCGAATGGTAAAGATTAATTCCAAATTAGGCATTTCGTAAAACATTTAATACTCCAAGTATTGGGGAAAGGCTCGATCGTATACCAATTGTGTGCGATGCTTTTTTTTTCACCCAGTTCGGCAAAGTAGTTGTCTAGTTATTTTTGGCCAACTTTATCTCAGAATTGTAATATGACGGTATTTGACATGCCATTTTGCAAAGACCATGCAATAAAAAAAAATATCTTTTAGCTTGTAGAAATTATGCGAGACTACTATTTTTCCCTCAGATAAAAGTTTTTTTTAGATAGACAATGTTAACAAGGGCAACTGAAATGTCTTGTTTTGGTTCGCTTTAAGGTATACTTAGCAAAAGTTATTTTACAAAAAATTCAAGTACAACCACAAATAAGAAATATGCAATAATTTCCTCACTTTCAGCAATTTTTTGAAATTGCAAAAACATATTCGTGTACGATTCTATAAACGTCTTTAACAGACCTTGACATCTTCTTTCAGTATGACTTATCTCATTTATTACGGTAGCTAAAATGTCCCCGGAAGCATATGCTTATCTTTTAAGGATGACCCACAGTAACCATTTTTGTTTTTTAATGTTTGAATAAAAATAGGGGTTCACTTACGAAGACTTTTTGAACAACACAGTATTCATCCTGCTAGTTACCTTAAGCATTTAGTGTATAAACTTTCTGTTAACATAAATGCCATATTTGTAAATCGCACCCGTGCAAGGCCAGGGCAGGTCGCTAATACAAATATTAAATAACTTTTTTTTTTGCTCAGCGCCCTTAAGAGGGTAGTATCCATTCAATCTTCGATTTTTCTTACAAATCTTCCTAATGAAAATGTATGACCATACATCCGAAATCAAAGCTAAACATAATGAAGGGGACTACTTAACGATTTTTTTTTTGACAATTGTACGGTTTAAATTATACCTGTATTTTCTCACATGGGATTAGCATTTAGTTAATATTTACGGATGATGGAAAATCTCGAAAAGTTTTTCAGCCAACAAATTATCTTTGATGACTGGTATATCCTTTTATTATTAGATGACCAAGGTTTTTCTCTATTTTTGCACCACCTAGGTGTTGAAAATATTTGAAAACTAATATGACCGTCGAACGAATACTAGAAACAAACACAATCAATATAAAAACAAATGACAAACGAAAAACCAAGATGGCAGCCTTCAGCATTTTATAAACAAATGACAGAAGACAAAAAAAACCAAGATAACCACTTTCAGCAATGTATAAACAAATGACAGGTAAAAAAAACCAAGATGATGGCCTCCAGCAAAGTATAAACAAATTACAAACAAAAAAATCCAACCTGGCCACATCCAGAACTGTATAAACAAATTACTAACGAAAAAATTCAAAATGGCCGCCTTTAGCAAAGTATAAACAAATGACAAACGAATAACCAATATGGCAGAAAGAGTATAGGTGAGGGGAATGGGGGAGAGGGGCCATTCGTCTGCTGGGCGTGGTGATGTGTGAACATCCAGAAATGTTTTTAATTAATTTTTTTTAATAACTCTTTAATAATAAATTTTTAATTGCAAATTTCTATAGATTTTTTATAAATTTTTTGGGAATTATTTGAACTGTTAGGAAACAAGGGAAATTACTAGGGAAAAATAGCCGCCGGGGAACAAAAAATTTTAAATATAAAAAAATTTCGATAGTTTTTAAATATCTTTAAAATAAGTTTTTGTTGTTTTAAATTTCTTGGATTTTTCTAATTTTTAAGGTCAAAGGTCAAGGTCACTGACTTCCTATATCGTGGTTGGGTGACGTCATAACATGGCGGCCGGACGGCTCTGACGCCCCGACGCCCTAGTCCCCTAAAAAAGGATAATCCTACTACTCGCAGAGATAAACAAAGCTTACCTTGCAACAGTTCACCACACACTAATCCGCTGCTGCTCCGAAAATGAAGTTATGGAGGAAAATACGTTAATCCAAGATGGCAACGATACCTCTTATTTAATTGCACAAAACAGTGAGAATCGTGGGCCTGCCCTTCAGCTTCGTTCCTTCGCTGCTATCGTTGAGTCGTTGTCGGCGATTTACAACAAGGTGTAACTTCATATCTTGAAGACTCAACAATCTGTCGATGAGTTGTAAAAAGAGAAAGACGCGAAGGAAATAGCAGGTTAGCCTCGAGATGCTGTTTTTTTTTTTTTTTTTTTTTTTTTTCTGTCCCGCCTGGGCAGGCCGACTTTACATCGTCGGACAGCCGCTAACAATGGCCACATGTTTCACAATGCCGAAGGCCACCACCTTGTGTGTGCCAGCACTGCCACATTGCATGCAATGCTAATTTAAGGCCGGCTTTAGAAAGAATACCCTCGATGTACGTAGCATCTCGTTCTTATTTTCGCTGAAATGCGTCTGTACCGTGTAGTTTTCAGAACTAATTAATGTGTCGCGAAAAGGCGCCGATTTCTTTATAATAAAAATTCTCTGTAATAACACTCTATTTTCCTGCATATTTCTGCTTTATATGTAAGTTTAGTGCTGCACGAGGGTATTAAAATAGGTTAGAATTTTCGTCTACTCTACACGCAACTGCTTGTAAATACAGCAGTTAAAGTAAAACATTTTTACATTATCATTTTAATCACTCAATGTCACGAGCAAAACATCTTTAAATTTGCTTCATATTATTCCAGTTAGTTACACGATGATTAACTGATGCTAAAGGACTGCAAAGTAATTTATATACAATTTTTAATTTTATTTAGACGTAATAAAGTAATGCACTTAGTGCAATTGAATATTTTGACAATATGCTAACTATTTTGTTTTGGGTAAACTTTATTTTCTTTCTTTCTTTTTAGATTGGGGGAGGGGGTAGCAGGAGCTCTGTGCAATGTTGATGTTGTGGTGTACTGGAGGCGACAAACCAGAGTGGTGGGTTGCAATGTGTTATATAGGTGTTGAGTTGAGTGGAAGAGTGTGCAAAGTGTCATTTTTCTTATTTTTTTCTAATTCCGATGTGTTTTTAGGGATTTTGGTGGTAGATAGGCGATTTTTACGAATATATTTAACACACCAGAACATTTCAGAGTGTTCAAACGATTTCTAAGAGAGGCCTAAGTGTAAATTTTATGTTTTTTTTTTTTTTGGGGGAGGGGATAATTCTTGTAGATGGCGATGGGAGATAGGTGACTTTGAAAGATGCGATTTACGTGTTAGTAATAACAAATAATCTCTTTACGAATATATTTAAAACACGATAGAAATTCAGTCACTTTAAACGAGTTCTAAGTATGAATAAATTACACGCAACCAATCGCGAATTTCAAACAACTACGTTATTAATAAGTGCAATTACTCCAATATGGAATTAAATGTAACGCGAGTCTCGGGCTTAGAAATATAATTTACACGAGAGAGAAGTATAACACAATTGCATAAGTGTGGAATTAACAGTCTACAACAAATATGTCCCCATAAATTAATCAAGGTGTGTATACATATATATATATCTGCCTGCGAGACTGGCGAGGTGGAATTTTAGAAACGTAATCCACACATAAAAAGAAATTCCGTCTCTCTCCTAAATGAATTAATTAACGAAGCAAAAATGTCCCTATAAATAACTTTAATTAAATTAGAGTCTTTCTAAACACATTAACAAGTTTACACGTACAAATTACACGTACTTTACACGATTCAGCCTGGGGAATGATATCTTACAGCAAAAAAAACTCTGAGTACGATTTAAACCAGACACAATAGTGTACGTCTATTCTGATAAGTACAATATATAACAATCTACAAGAAAGTAATTAACAATAGAAAATCTTACCCAAATGATTTGTTTCAAAATAATCAACTTGCATCGCAGAGTAGAGCTTAATCCCACATCACTTTATATATAACGGAAAAAATGTGCAAACATCCTCGAAGAGAAAATTATTTTTAAAATAAGGGACGTACTGCGAATTCCCGTAAAGTGTGGTAAATAGGGCGCACTTGTTAATACAAACAGTATTTTTCAATTGCTATGAAATTTCGTCTACCAAACACAGGAACAGGGTTTACACGGTAAATGCACTATCACAAGAAAATTTATATTTTCCAATAAATTAAAAAATTATTTCCCCCTATAGTTTACAAATACTGTGAACGAGAGCTGAACCCTGGAACAAATAATATCGCTTAACGAAAATTGCAGCTAGCACTAGAGATTGGTTAATGGTCGCCGGTCCATAGTTGCGGTGACCCGCGATCGTAACCTCGTGTCGGCCGCAAAGTTTCTAGAGGTGCAGTGAAGACGAGAGAGAGAGAGAGAGATAGAGAGAGAGAGATAGAGATAGATAGAGAGAGAGAGAGAGAGAGAGAGAGAGAGAGAGAGAGAGAGAGAGAGAGAGAGAGAGAGAGAGAGAGAGAGAGAGCTGGTGAAGTACACGTCTGTCTAGGTCAAGCGTTGATGAGCAACTGAAGATGGTGCCGAATGTTCCAAGAGCTTCAGATCGGGGGGGGGGGGGGCTGCCTTCCACTCCCTCCCACAACACACCCCTCGACAGTCTGCTACCCCGGGCTGCTCTCGATTTTCAATTTTTTCGGCTATGTAGCAAGATGCCGTCAACTGCCTAGTTGTGTTCAGATCAGGGGTCTCTGCCTGCTTGGAGCCACCCCTCCCACCTCCATCCCTCAGAACCGGCCCGAGTCCAGAATACCAGAACCCCTATACCTACTCCCCAACAAGTTGTATCTGCAAGGCCCTAGGGGTTATTCATACGTCTGCCCATGACTGTCATTTTTCGCAACTGACACAAGATGGCGACAAATGGGTAGATGCTGTCAGATAGGGGGCTGTTTGCTTGTAGCCACTCCTGCCATCCCTATCCTACACCCCTTCCTCACACAACTGGACCGAGCCCAGGATCTCAGCCACCCCTATGCCCCCTCCATCAAGCCATGTCTATGAGGTCCTGGGGGTCAAGAACCAATCCCACCCCTAGTCCCGAAGGTGATTTGCCTTGAAACTTTACTTTTATGAAGAGCTCTACTATCGATCGAGCCTGGTGTTCGCAAAAACCTGTTTTACACACCCCAACTTAAGCCCTGAAAATTCTTTTTCGTATTTTTTTCGTGAGTTGGTGCCCCTGCAGTATTCAGAACACATTTTTCTAGTGTTGACTTCCCCGCGTCAGCTAGCTGGCCCGTAACCCTCTGAATGCGTACCCCAAGAGATTTCGCCTGACCCGCTGTTTCAACCTTGCAAAACAGGTTGACTATATGAACAGCGAAATGAAAAAAATAATTTTTACAACTCCCTGAAATCAAGTTCCGAGGCGAGCGCTGTCATCTTGTAAAATTTTGTATGAGACAGAGACTTTTTTTTGTAAATAGTGTATAAAGAAATAGTCTAAAAATGATGTGAACGCTCAGGGTTTTGAAAACTACCAAGACAACTCCTTTGTAATTAAGGAACTTGCTATTTCTTATGCAACCGACGCTAATGACTCTAAAGTATTATGCTTTAAATCTCCCAGACCTTCGTACAGTTTAAAACCTGAAGTTCACATGATGTTTCGGGAACAGACTTACGAGATACATAACATGAAATGGGACTCTGGTAACATATCTTACGAAAAACATTTTCAATATGTAAATTATGTGTTACTCGAAGACTATCCCTTATACGTGCTTGGGAAAACAAAGAAGGAAATTAAAAAAACTTTAACAAATGCAGAAGTAATAAATATCAGAAGATACCACAACTGTTCGGGTATTAATTCAATAGTCAAACACTGTAATACAAATCGCTGTGAGGAAAAAACATTCTGCTCACAATGTAAAAGCGAAACTTTGAGAGAATATTTGTACCAACATCCTGCCTATGTGTAGAAATATCAATTTTTTGAATAAATACTTTGTTCCAGGTAGCGTAAGAATTCTAAAAAAAATTGAGAAATTAAACCCATAGAAGACGTACACCATTATTTTTCGAGGACATAAGAAAGTATGGTTCCAGTTTCTAGGCGACATATACTCTCAAACACAGATGTGTAACAGAAATTAACATTGGAATTTCGCAAAAAGTTTCGGAGAAAGCCTGTAAACAGAATGAGTGCTGTGTAATGAAAAAGAAGACTGTCCTGTTTTTAATACGCGGCCTGACAGCAAACTGCCCTGTTCTTCTTGGGACCTATGTTTTAAAAATCGCAGTACAGAAATAACCAAATAACCAGGTAGCCATCAAATAAAATATAAATTTATAGATAATTTTACGACACCACCACAACCTTATCGACTGAAACATGTAATAATAAGGAACACGTCACACAAATACAAGGCAGTAGCGCACTTCTACGAGCACCATGTAGAATGTGGGGCTGTGAGGTTTGGAACAGCATTGTTTGTGTCTGTAAATTTGATATAACAAAGTTATCGTTGAAGAACTAATTTTAACTGGAAGAACATCTGTCTATATAAAGAGAGAGAAAGAGAGAGAGAGAGAGAATCGTACACCAAAGCTTCAGTTACGATGGAGAGGTTCGACTCATCACTTCAGTATGCTAGTGTTACTCAGGATTCAAGCGAGTGTGGTTTCGAATTGAAGATAAATATGGTCCACTACAGATACAGAAGTGCAAAGGATATGAGCATTGGAGTTTTTCTATAATCAGTCGTGAATGTATGTACGAAGAAGTTGGGGATTGCATTGGGCGCAATTGTGTAGTCTATAATTTAAGACCTGAGAGCGATTTACCGATTAGTTTAACCGAATTGTATGGGACATGGAAGGGGATAAAATCACTAAATAGCCATCATGTAGTAAAATTAAATATAAGTTGCAAAGGGAGTATTACTTTGAATGCATTGTTTGGACAGAATAATGCAATAACAAGCAACATTATAAGTACTTTGGTGACCAAGAATTAAATTCTCCCTGTGGCATGTGGCAATGCAATGTTTTTCAAAACAAGAACATCTGGCAGACTATATAAAGGAGTGTGCCTAGTATATAATCGCCAGTCATGGCTAGAATCTTCAACCCTACAGACATATAAAAGGTCTTACAAACTGGCTACAGAAGAGTTTTCTTTATACTGCATGATGGTATTCTATAAGTTCGCATGTCTGCAACGATATAGAACATTGATGCTACACTTTCGACAACAGTCTTGGTGTTTTCTTTGGTGAAGGAATAGCATGCAACGATTGTGCTGTGAGATATCTTCGCCCTGACAGTGACTTGCCATCAATAATAGAAGATTTGATTATTGCCAGTCTTACCAAGGAGATAGAAGGGGAACGGGTATATGGAGTAATCGACTACCAGCTCACCAGACCTCACCAAGGAATCACCATTCGTTGAAGGAGACCTGCGACCGGGACATCCACAAATTTATTTTTGAACAAGGAGGGTTATTTTTTCTGTCGATGTGTAATTTATATGCATGTGAAGTGGCTAATTCAGAATAATTACCCCTATGTTCCCATTGTGCCCAATGATATACAAGTATGCATTTTTTCCTAAAGGTTTGTATTCTGTAACTTACAGCTTATTATATTCACATTATGTTGTTAAGGATATGTGTGAGTCAGATATTCATTTCAAATTTTCGTCTTTATCTCAAGCTTTTACAGTATGTAGTAAATCAACTACTTATAATGCCACTTTGACTAACTGCAACAGTTCTGAATGTCTTGTAAACCAGTACAGACCGCACAGAGTAGATCGTAAGCATAAATTTAAGGGCGAATGCATTGTAACTTCATATTGCAAGGAAGAAAAATGTTTGAAACATCTTGTTTATAATACAGACACTGTTTTGCCCTATCAATATTTAGAATATCTTCATACTTTATAACGTGTAACAAAAACAAGTTTTATTACATGTATCATACTGGATGTAATTCATCAAAATATTATGTACATCGACCAATAAAATGAGCAAAAATAAAATTTATCCCTAAAACATGTTTCAACTTGCGAATTTAGAGAATGAATTTATCAATATACATACATTGTTCCTTGCTAAATCTTATCAGTCGAGTGTTGAATGTCAGTAGCAACATTATGTATTTTCATACTGTAAATCATTATGTCATTGTCAAACAAGGAAAGTCCAATATAACTTACGCCCTATGGTGCAAACAAAATTTTGCTATAATTTACGGAAACCTGTGACAGTATTTTTCATTTTAAAGTAATTTACTTTCCTCTAGGAGATGAAAAGAGTCAAGAACTCATACAGTGCGGTGACAATAAGAAATGTCCAGTGTTTCATATGACTGTAAACACACCTCTTCCATCTAGTATTAAAGATGCATACTCTCATTATGTTGAATCATATGTTGATTAGGTTGAAAGCATTGTTTGACAGGCCCCTACTTGTTAAGATGTTTGTGTGCAAACAGACAGATAAAAACCAGGGCATAAGAAACACTCACTCCTTGAGAGCAGAGGTCAAGAAGGGGATCTGGATTCAATATTAATAAAATTCATGAAAACTTTGTTCATAGAAGTTGATAACAGTTTTAAAAAAAATATTTGTTTTAAAGGAAAATTAGGTTTTTTTTAATCAATGTTTTGTGTTATCCTGTTGTTTTGGAGCAAGGTGGAATTGTTCTACATAATGTTTTTGATCCACCTGTATTTTTATAATTATTGTCTAATATGTTTTGTAATATGCTCTATTTGATAGTGTTAAAAATTTTTAAAAATATATTCTGAATTCACTTATGTTTGTTTAGCATGGAAATGTTTGGAGCAAATTCTACTTGGTAGTGTGTAAAACGTTTTGTGACATCCTATACTTGATACAGTTGAAATGACTGAAACAAGTGTATTATTTGTATATGTTTTGGAGGAAAATTTTCTACTTGTTTAAATACGTTTTTGAACATAGTATGCTGCTTCAGTGTCAAAATTATTTTTTTTGGATCACCCTGGATTTGTATATATTTTGTAAATAATTATGATGTAAAATGATTCCATTTCTTGTAATTTATTTAACCTATCCCTTCTTAAAAGTGAACTTCTTTTAGTAAGAAAAATATTTTCTCCACATAGAGAGAGCGAGAGAGAAGGGGGTAATTAAAATGTCATAACAGAGAGAGAGAGATTCTTAAAAATTTCTATTAAAAGTATGTTGCAGTAACATGAAAGAGTCTTGTAAAGGTATAAAATCAGATAGCAAACAGACTATTAGTTCACCAAAAGTACTAATCAGCTAAAGATATAATTCAATCTGGCAAAAGCTGTCTGCTGGAAAAATGATAAATATATAAAATAAGTTGATAAATATTGCCTGCCTCCATAGAGTAATTAGATAATACAAGGAGGCTCTTATTGTTATAAGCTGGGTTAAAATCCCGCTTACATCATGTACGAATGTAATCTAGTTTCTCACTTTCAGTGTTGGGTAGATACAATTGTAATGTATGTAGATTCTGGGTTCGATTCCTGACTAGGTCTTTTACGATTGTAATCTAGTTTCTCGCTTTCAGTGTTGGGTAGATATGATTTAAATATATGTATATATATATATATATATATATATATATATATATATATATATATATATATATATATATATATATATTTATTCAGGGTTCGATTCCCAGCTAGGTCTTGTATGATATTAGATAGTTTGTAAGTCAGTAATTCGTTAACCATATTAACTAAAAGGATTAATCTTTTAAATATATAAAAATTATAAATAAATGATAGTAAAAAACAGGAATTCGTTCGTAAAAGAGTGTTGAATCATAGCATTAAGTTCATTACAACTCGTAATGCAAAAAGTTTGTATTGAAATAATAATAGTTTGTGTACGAAATTGTTAAATAAGAAGGTAAATCAAACCTAATGGCTTAAAATGAATAATTACACTTTAAATTCAGATATAAAGGCTAATATACAGCATATCCACACTACAATGTTTAAAAAAATGCGTAAAATTCTTCTAAATGTGCTGAAATGGGTTGAATTTTAATTAAAACATCTTAAAAAGTGTTATTCGTCTATCTGATATCCATTTCAGGCGAAAAGCATTATTTAAATTTTTTGCAACAAGGGAGGGTGGTGGGGGTATGAATAGCACCTCCCACCCACTGGAGCTCATTTGCTCCTGTGACTTCATGGAGGTAAAATCTCCCACCCTCTCGCCCTCAGACAGCCATTTAACCGGACCGCTGTGGTAGGGCGCCTAGGTCAAGGGCATCGGCTGCCTGCTCGCATCTGCTGGGCTCTTCTGCGACAGTCGAGGGACCCGTCCCCAATCGATTCTTAGCCTCTGCCACGACAGTGAAAGAAACCCACCTCACCTGCCGGAGAAGTTACCCACGGAGCTCGCTTAAAACTGCGATCACTCGACAGGTTGCTAGGCTGCCAGGGTAGGCTTCCATGGAGCTCTCAAGGGGATTACGAGCACCTGGGCACCCTGTCCCCATGCACACCTAGTGGAGCGGGGTAGTGCTCAGCTCGACTGACCTGGGTTCGGGTCTTCTTC
Organism: Dryococelus australis; assembly: GCA_029891345.1. Classification (NCBI taxonomy): domain Eukaryota; kingdom Metazoa; phylum Arthropoda; class Insecta; order Phasmatodea; family Phasmatidae; genus Dryococelus; species Dryococelus australis. The sequence continues at coordinate 32,700,497 of CM057006.1, forward strand.
AGCAACCACCCCCTTTGTTACAAGAATTTAGGTAAGTAAATAATTTTTAATATAAAAAGTTATGGTTTTTGGTATTTCATTAAAAATTTTTCGCATTTTCTTTAAACTTTGGGTAAATTGCATGAATTTCGTTCGACTTTTTAGGAAAATTGTTAAGACTCGAAAGAAATTTTTAACAAACTGAATGATTGGTCCTTCATATTGTAAAAAAAATTGTTTAAAATCATTGAACATTTTAATGAATTTCGTTAAACTTTTAACAAAATTGTTAACTCTTGAAAGAAATTTTTATCTAACTGAATGAATTTTCTTTAACAATCGTTACAATTACAATTAAAACTGAATGAATTTTCTTTAAAAACATTAAAACAATGAATTTTCTTTAAAAATCGTTAAAACTAAATGAATTTTCTTTAAAAATCATTAAAATGAATTAATTTTCTTTTTAAAAAATCCTTAAAAGTTAATGAAATTCCTTTTAAAAAATGTTAAAACTGAATGAATTTTCTTTAAAAATCGTTACAATCGAATGAATTTTCTTTAAAAATCATTACAATGAATGAAATGTCATTAAAACTTGTTACAACAGAATGAAATTTATTAAAAAATCATAAGAAAAATCTTTGAAATCAATTGGAATTGTATCACACTTAAGAATATTTGTTAAGTTAGGTATTTCTAGATCTTAAGGGTGTTTAGCGAAGTTTAGTGGTTTTTAATGGTGTTTAAGGGTGGGTTATTGGCTATAACTGAGTGTCTGTGTGAATGCAGGGGAAAGGTGAGAAAAAAATGTAATTCCAAATGAAATGTCTTATATACATATGAGTTTATTTGGCAGAGTAGAGAGGACAGGTGAACCACCAGTAGTAGCATCTTGCACTATATGGAATAAGGCTGTGTCAATAAAACATACCTAAAACCCCTTTTCACTGTTTAAATATTCACATAATATGTGAAAAACATCTAGAATTCGCCAAGTACTCTGAGAAATTTTGGTTAGGTAGGTGTGAGTAAGAGTGTATGACTGCAAATGTGAATACAGGGGGACTAGTTCTATGTGTATGTGAGAGAGAGTGAGAGTGAGTGAGAGAGAGAGAGTGTGTGAAAAAGAGAGAGTGAGATTTTTCAAGTATTTTTAAGTCTCAGAAAATTTTACTTCTAAAATGCAAGTATTCGAGTTCGTATAGTTGTAAAAATTATTACAAGTTTGAATTTAAGTAAAATGACTGGAATGTGTATGTAGGTTTGTATAATTGTAAAAGTATTGGATGTTTAGTTTTATAGTGTAAAATGTTTGAATTTTAGACGTCTTTTTAATGCTTTGAGTGTTAGAGAGTAATTCCCCTTGCTAAAACTTTTGTTATCAAACTTATTTTCGAAAAATTTATAAAAATGTTTTTGTTGGTGTAAATCCATAAATTTTTTTTGGTGGTATATCGTTTTTGATGGTGTAAAAATTTGAATTTTTTGACAGTGTAGAAATATTAATTTTTTATGATGTGATCTTGATTTTTTTTGACAGTATAAATGATTTCACCATATCAAATTTCATAAATGTTTTTGATGGTGTAAGATTCAAACATTTTAAAAAAGCACATTTTAAAATTTAAAATTTTTCTCACAAAAATAATGTTTAAAGTGGTCTTAAACTGAAATGCAATAGTGTGAGTTTAAATTTCATTGTTATATTCTAAATGAAAGCAGCGTGCCTGGAGCAAAAAGTATAATCTTGTGAGACAGGCGAGGGTGAGACATGTCGCAAAGCATGGCCAATTCTATACTGTAGACGGGCTGCTTTATAAGAAATGTTGCATCGTAGAGACACTGTGGAGGGACGAAGCTAGAGGGGAAGTGCCCAGTCTCCTTCCTGCTTGTGTGCATGAACGCCCACAGGCATAGTGCTTCAGTGGGGGAGAAGGGGTAAGATGTCGGGACAGGGCTGGAGGGTAAGTACCAAGTTTCTCCTTTTCCCATCCCTCAGCACAACACAGAGATGCCTGCAGGGTCTACCTGATGAGTCATTGGAGGGGAAAGGGAGTGCGCAGGAAAGGGTGTTACCAGGCAGGCGTGGGAGGGGGAAAGCGACCGTATGGTGGCGCAATCGAACGCCAGTGGCAGCTTATTGTACTAGATTTCCCATTCTCTTGCCTGCTTCACGCCATGCACATCTCCCGCACGCGGACAGGCCTGGCTTGTTCCACGTTCGCATCATTCACAGTGCTCCCTCACCGTGCACATGAATCGTCGGGTGGGCGAGACCTTGCCCCATCTATTCCCTATTGTGTTTCTTTTCTCCTCACTTGCTAGCTACCTGCCTCCTGTCTTTCCCCAACAAACATAAAATTTAAGATGAAGAAAAAAAATTTTTTAACTAGGATGTTAGTAATAAAATTATGTTTTCATTTATATTAAGTGTGTGCGTGTTATTAAGATTGTTTACTTTTTTCAGAATGAGGGGGTTACTTCAATTTAATTTATTGTGGTGTTGCAATTTATATATCGGTTAAACTAAAGAAAGATTTTTAGTTAGGTGAAAATGGGTGAGCGTAAGCAATCTAGTATTGACATCTTGCTTGAAGATCTTTATGTAAGCAATTCCGATTCGGAAGCGCAGACAGAAAACAAACAAGTTGTCGAGACAGTGTCCCTTCGCCTAAGAGGACACGAGTTAATATTTTGGAGGGTGATCTATACTTAAGCGATTAGAGCATAGATTTACTCACAGAAAGATTGTCAAAACCAAAAAGTCAAAATGTGTCCTGGTGACACATCTGGTGCAGATTTTTCTAGTTTTTTCTAGAGGTGTAAAGTCCCTTTATTAACCTTAATAATGGCATCACCCCGGCCAGTTAGATTATTTGTTTATGTAGTGGGCAAGGACTTTAAATCCCTCGCGGTGGAGGAAGGCATTACAGAGACATTTTATTTTCAAAGCAAAGTACTCCCTGACCTCCATTCATCCGATATGAGTTTAATCTATGATGAGGATATCGTTCCTTATCTCACTAACAGACTTGAGGAGTTCAGTACATATGGTTCTGGCTGGAGTCTCCAAATGTTCACTTACATGGATGTCCATGTGAGTCAATATCGGCCATTCAACTTCGGTGCTGCGCACAGTAAACTGCCCAAGTTTATTGCTAATTGCGAAGCTTGCATCGCTGTAGACAGCCCAGAGGCAATGTGTTTTCACTACATCATTGTAGCATCTTTGTTTCCTGTCACACGACATGCCGAGAGAATTACTTCAGCTCCAAAACCTTCCCAGGTTTTGAATATCGAAGATCTGTGGACACCTGTAGTCATACAGGATATTTGTAAGTTTGAGAACAATTCTATTTATATCAATGTCTACTGTATAGTAGACAAAGATAGTAATATATTTGGCGAAACTTACAAAAAGGGTGGGGTTGTAGTACCCATGCGTAATTCTCCTGTACACCATGACAAACATGTGAATATTTTGGCGATTCGTGTGAGTAGAAAGGCAGCTCATTTGCATTTTGTATGCATAAGAAATGTGTCAAAGCTGGTTGATAGTCAGCTGAATAAGAAGAAAAACAAAACAAAAATGTTTACAAGCATTGTCTTCAGTATTTCCAAGCTAAGGAGAAACTCGCAAGTCGCACTATTCTATGCCAGCAAGAAAAGGCTGTTCGCAGTACCTTCCTCTCTGGGAACGATCAGTACTTGGAATTTAAAGATTATAGCAAACAGCAGCGATTGGGTTTCGTCGCCTGATGCGACGTAGAAAGTTGCCTGAAACCCATGTCCACTTGCTTGCCTAATGATGAAACAAGTAATACAAATACCATCAACCAACATATTCCATACGCTTGTAGCATTTTGTTTGTGTGTTCATACAATCCAGCATTATCCCAGTATATCGAGTTTGTGGGTGCTGATTGTATGTACAAATTAGTTGATAAATTAGTTGAACTTACAAAGTGGGTTGCAGGAATTTACAGTATCATTGTTCCGATGAAGCCAAAACCCCCTGCTGATGAAGCTAGGTGGGCGACTCAGAAAAGTTGTCACATTTGTAAAGAACTGCTCAGTACAGATGATATTGTGGTCAACCATGACCAACTGACAGGCGAAATCAGACGCTGCGCACATGAGAAGTGCAATTTGAATTTCAGACTGTCCAAAAGACAACTAGTGGCTGTTTTCCATAACCTGCAGAATTACGATGCTCACTTTCTTATAAAGCCTTTGGCTGAATGTCACGTAATGTTGCACGATGGAACCGTGGTAATTGAAAATCCTGAAAAAATTCAAGTGATTGGAATGACCCTTGAAAAACACAAATGTATCACAAAACAGATTCCCAGTGGGACTGATTGCAATGGAAAGGCGTGCTATTTCAAGTTAAGATGTATTGATTCATTCCAATTCATAACTGCCTCACTAGAAACTTTGGCAGGCAATTTACTACCCGCACAATTGAGTATCACCCACTCGATGTTTCCAGACAAAACCCAGTTCGAATTGGCAAAATGGAAGGGAGTTTATCCTTATGAATTTGTTAAGTCGTCAGGCAGTCTGATGTGCAAGTCACTCCCACCAAAGGACGGATTTCATAATGTGATGAAAGGCAAAGGCATTAGCGATGAGGATTATGCCCACACCCAAGCTACATGGGATGTGTTCAACTGCATAAACTTGCTGTGGTATGCCATTCATTACTTATGTGTGGACACTTGTTTGCTAGCTGATGTTTTTGAGAATTCCAGAACTATATGTTTGGCTCATTACAGTCTTGACCCCGCCATGTACATAACAGCTCTGTCTCTTTCCTGTCTCTTTCATGGAACACTTTATTGTCAATGACACGCACACTGCTAGAGCTGTTGACTTATCCTGACATGTATAATTTTTGTAGAATGCGGGGTATGGGGCAGCATTACCTAGGTTTCAAAAAGATGTGAGGAAGCCAACTATGTTTATATGGGTGAGGACTACGACCCCGGTGTGGCATCGAAATATATATGCTATTTTGATGTCAATGGGCTGTACAGTCATACGATGCAGTCCATGCTTCCGATCGGCAATTTTGAGTGTGTTGAGACAGACGTGTTCTCTTCATGGGGTGTTGCGAACACGGTGAATGACAGTGACACTTGTTTTTTCGCGGAAGTTGATCTGTCTTTTCTGGAGGAGTGTCACGATAAACTATGTTATCTGCCTTTGGCCTCAGAAAATGGTGTAACCCCGAATGGCTGGCATGAGAAACTTCTTTTAGCACTCACACCACGTAAGAAATATGTTATACACAACACTGAGGCAGCACTTGATATACGGGGCCAAACTTTACTCTGTTCATCGCATTTTACACTTTGAGCAGAATGCATGGATAGCTCCGTACATCGACTTTAACATTGAGAAACGTGCCCAGGCTGCGAACACATTCGAAAAATCATAATTATAAATTTGATGAATAATTCCGTTTATGGAAAAACCTTGCAGAAAGTCCACTGGGAAAGGGACATCAGAGTCGTTTCGAGGTATGATACAATCTATGAGGCTGCAGAGCTGATAGGATGTCCAACATTCTAGGCACGGCAGATTATCGATGAAAACTTGGCTCTTATCGAGATGTCAAAGAGTTCTGTAGCGTTCAACAAACCTTTGAACACTGGTGTTTCCATTATCGACCTTTCGAAATTATCACTCTATGAATTCCATTATCAGTACATGTGTACAAAATTTCGTCTGCCGACTTTGCACCTCCTCTATTGTGACACTGATTCCCTAATATATTCTGTTGCTTGTGACGACATCTATAAAGTAATTACCCCAGATTTAAAGGAACGGTGTGATACCTCAAACTATGTGCTCGATAACCCACAAGGATTCCATCACAGGAACAAAGGTCGTACCGGGGTAATGAAAGATGAATGTGCTGGGCACATAATCACACACTTTGTGGGTATATATCCTAAGCTTTATGCATACGTTGATGCGAATGAGCAATGTATTCGTAAGTCGAAGGGTCTAAAACCCAACATGTTGCAATCACTCAGATATGAGGATTATCGAGATTGCCTCGAAAATTGCACAAGGGCAATGGAGACCCAATATCAGTTCCATTCGCGTGCTCATCAAGTCTACACCGAATGTGTAACAAATGTAGTGTTGTCGGGTATGGATGATAAGCAGTACATTGAGGCAGATGGAATATCAATATTGCCTAGGGGGCACTATTGAATACCTGAGTCATTTTTTTTCCTCCATATATTAATTTCAGCACCACAATAAATTTATAGACCTCCCAACACCACACACTGTCAAGGACATCCATCTGCCACCACCACACTTACCTCCTGTTCCAAACTCATCGCAGCTATCTACAATCATTATCACAGCTGACCACAGCTGCCTACACTCATCGTCGCAACCGACTATACCAACTACAAACATCTTTGCAGCTGACTACACCATCTACAAATTGCATCACTTCTGTTGTATTAAAATCCAATGCTGTTGCTCCCTGTTTACCTAACAAGATTACTACTGGCTTCGATAAATTGTCCCCTTGTCAAACAAGAAAATGAAATTCACATGCGTGTGAGTGTGTTGTAAGCAGTCATTTGGTGTGTGTGTGTGTGCGTGATAAATTACTGGATATGATATCTTTAAAGAACTCTCCACAGTACGCATATTTTTTAAACTCCACAAGAAATTGTAAATATTGTATGTAATTAGGAAAGAGACATCAACCATAATGCTCTGAAAATTGCTTTTCTTTTATAATTTAAAAGATTGTTTGTTGTACATAAATCTCTTCAATTGGGTTTTAGTGTTTGTAAATATTAACTTGATTTGATGATAAAGTAATGTATTTTTTAAAAGAGAAATTGTTATATGTGTAAACTCAGTGTTTGTTGTAAATAGTTGTTCTTGCTTCTTGTGTATAAAAGGGAAAATGTGTCAACTTGATGCTTGTTGTAAATAGTTGTTGTTTCATTTTTTTGTATATAAATATGTTAAGTTGTGTTTTAGTGTGTATGACTGTTTGATGACAAAATAATGCCTTTTTTTAAAACATGTTTTTTTCTTGGTAAGTATCAATAACTTGTTGTTACTCATAATGTCAGAGAATAATAATTTTTGTAAAATAATCTTGTTTTTATCCTAAAGTTATTAATTTGGTAAAATAAATTTGTCAAGAGTGAATTGTTTTTCATAAAGTGGATATTTTTGTGTGATATTGTAAATACTTAGGTTTAAGAATAATTTTGAAGATAATATTTTATAATCAAATGTTAAAAAGGAATAGTATCAGTCTTGCTATTTTTCATACCTCATGTCAATAAAATTTTTTACAATAGTAACACAACATTGATGGTAACAGGCTAAGTATGTGTCACGAAAGAAACATGTGCTGGAATGAATACGTTTTTCAATGGAATGAGGCAGAAGGTTAAAACCTTGTCATTCTGGCTGCTTAAATTGAAGGTTGGAGTAGGAGACACGATGTCCTGCTGACCAACTTTTATAACATCCTAGAGGGACATATTGAAAACGAACCCCGAATACCTTTACAGATGCAGATACAAAAAGACCTCTTTCCATCCTTGGCTTGAATCTATGACAGCACCGAACAGAGTCCAGCAAACATTTTAAATATTTAATTTTACATACACGCACACAAATTACAGCTCTTCAAGGTCCAACACAATGCTGTGTTGAGAAAAAATATAATATATTAAAAGTAGTATTTTAATAAATAAAAATAATAAAATTCAAGTCAATTTATGTAAAAATATCCGTATATTTTCCATTAAATTTGGAAGAGTCTGACAACCTTCATCTCGAGTGCTAGTCGCGATTTTCGTTAAGCGATATTATTTGCTCTGGGGTTCAGATCTTGTTCACAGTATTCGTAAACTATAGTGAGAAATATTTTTTTTATTTATCGGAAAGTATAAACTTTCATAGGATAGTGTGGTTATCATGTAAACCCCGTTTCTGTGTTCGGTAGACGAAACTTCGTAGCAGTTTAATAATATAGTTTGTGTTAACAAGTGCACTCTATTTACCACACTTTACGTAAATATTTAATACATCCATTATTTTAGAAACAATTTTCTCTCCGAGGATGTTTGTGCATTTTTCTATTAGGGAAAGTGATGTGGGATTAAGCTCTACGATTCGATGCATGTTGATTATTTTGAAACAAATCATTTGGGGTAAGATTTTCTATCGTTAATTACTTTCTTGTAGATTGTTATATATTTTACTTATCAGAATAGACGTACGCTATTGTGTCTGGTTTAAATAGTATTTAGAGTTTTTTGCCATAAGATTTTCATTCACCAGGTTGAATCGTGTAAGGTACATGTAATTTGTATGTGTAAACTTGTTAATGTGTTATTTATCCATACTGACTTGCTGGATTTCATTTAAAGACAGTAAAACACAGTTGTTTGTTACACTTGTCTCTCGTGTTACTTATTCCTATGTAGAACTCGTTTGGAATATATTTCGTTTAAAGACTCTGCCTTGTGTAATTTCATACTGGCTAGCTGGATTTCGTTCAGTCAGTTTGCACTTGTCGACACCAGATATTATTCACATAGTTAAAATTCTCTCTTGTGTAAATTATATTTCTAAGCTCGTGACTCATGTTACGTTTAATTCCATAGTGGAGTAATTGCACTTATTATTCTCATAGTTGTTTGAAATCTGCGATTTGATGCATTTAATTTATTGATATGTAGAACACTCTTAAATTCTCTAATGTTTAATTGCATTCGGAAACAGACGTCAGTCGTTTGTCATTACTAACACGTAAATCACATATTTCAAAGTCGCCTATCTCCCACCACCATCTACGAGCAATATACCCCTCCCCCAAAAAAAAAACATAAAAATTACACTTAGCTCACTTTTAGAAATCGTTTAAACACTCTGAAATTCTCTCATGTGTTAAATATATTAGTAAAAAAAATTGTCTATCTACCACCAACATCCCTACAAACACATCAAAATTAGAAAAAATAAGAAAAATTTCTCTTAACACACTCTTGCACTCAACTCAACACCTATATAACACCTTGCGACCCACCACTCTGGTCAGTCTACTGCTAGAGCTCCAAGGGTGAAGACGTGCCAGAGCTCCTGCTACCCCTTTCTCTCACCCAAAAAGAATGAAAGAAGTACAAGTAAAATTGATCCGATAAAAGAACTAACCCTTTCGATAAATTTAACCCTTCCAATAAATTTAAGCCCTTCGATTTAATTAACCCTTGCAATAAATGTAACCCTTTAGATTTAATTAGCCCGTTCAATTTTTTATTAACCCTTTCAATCAATTTATCCATTTGATCAATAAATGTGGCATCCCCTTTGATCTAGGACCGGCACGCCCCTACTACTTAAAGATTACTAGGTTTTCTATATGTAACTGAGGAACCCCATAAGCAAAAATATGTTTTTTTTTCTGAAAGACAGAGACACAGAAAGAGCTCAGCTTGATGTGGTTCGGAATGTAAAATCCTATTGACAATCGTAGGTCTTGTGAAATTTCCTTGACATAAGTGGAGCCTTCGATAATGCATGGTGGCGAGGAGTGCTTTGACAGCTGAGAGAGGAGGAGTGCCCAGCGAATATTTATGTATTTATTAATTAATTACTTTGCGAACATAATAAGTCCGTACGAAGTGAACAACATACGTATACGGAAGACAATGTCTAAGGAATGTCCCCAGGGATCCGTCCTAGGGCCTGTTTTGTGGAACGTCCTTTTTGATTCACTACTGCATTAGCAGCTGGCAGAAGAAAGTGAGATATTTCCTTACGCCGATGATGCTCTTATGATGATTCCAGCATGGAGCCGAGTTGAGTTGGAACCCAAAACAGAATAAACGTTACAAAAGATCGAGAGATGGGGAAAGATAGCCAAGTTGGAACTCTCTGTTGAGAAAACCAGTGCGATGCTACTAAAGAGGAAATCTCCAAAGATCGCCAACGATAAGATTTAAGGGAAGACCAGTGAAGATAAAAAGCCCAGTTGCGTGTCTTGGAGTGGTATTGGATAGGAAGCTACGCTTCCAGGATCACATCAGGTACCTCATCGATAAAGCTGTAAGTTTTTCCACGAAAATGAGAGCAGTGTCCACAACACCATGGGGACTTGGATTAAAAATCTTAATAAAGTTGTGCAGTATAAGAGTGTCTTCCTGGGAATTGCATTGTACGGATTTGCAGCGTGGTATGAAAAAAGCAAGTTTAGTACATACACAGAGATTTCTACTGAAGATGCAGATAGCTGCATTGCTTGCGATTACAAAAGCATACAGGAAAACATCTACTGAAGCTGAAATAATCCCCCTTGATCTGTTAGTAAAAGAACGAGGAAGTTTAATGAATGAAACTGGCAGAAGATATGCATCAGCAGCGAGGAAGCATGAAATCAGAAGAGAGAAGCTGTAACTCTTGCAGGAGAGATGAGATGGCTCGGAGAAGGAGAGAACAACGTACAGAATATTCCCTGATGTAAGGGATAGAGTCTGTCATAACTGGATCACGACTAATTACCTTCTGTCACAGATGTTAACTGGATATGGACATTTCAAAGCAAATCTATACAGATTTAGTTTAATATAGTCCCATTTCTGTATGATATGCAACAATGAACACAATGTTAAATGTACTACTATATTGACCTAAGATTGAGGACTTAAGAGTTGAGAACTGTAGAAGACTTAATGTAGGCGAAAATGGATGTGACTTACGTGATGTAATGTCCAACAAGGTTGTTGTATATTCTCGTGTACTATATCGTGTGTGTGGGCGTGGAACTATACAGTGCGCAGCACGCGTGTATACAGTATCTCGCAAGTAGTCTGACAGCATTCCCAAGAGGAGCAGTGAATACCAAAGTAGCGAGGCGGTAAGTTCGTGTGTAATGAGTGTCCATCATTATCCTTCTCTATAGAGTGCTTATCAATCAAAATCTCGAAACATTTTGGTCCCCAATGGTGGGATTTTGTGATGCGTAAGCTGTTCCTGAATCTATACAAAATATATTTTGTTAAGCACGTAATACAATTGATTAAAACGGTGCATAAAAAAAATTTATTTCTATAAAAAAAAATGTTATCTGTGTGTTGCGAAAAAACACAAAACTATGATTTTGGCTTGCCATTTTTCTAGGCAGAAATCGTGGAATCCATTTTTCATTTAAAGAAATGAAATTGTGCCTAGAGGCCTGAACAGCGTTTCAAAAACCATCTAATTTGCTGTCGAGGGGACTATGTAGCTGGGTGTCCAAGATCAAGAAGCGATAAGGGCGACAGTAACACGCACGCCTAGCGCCTCATCGCTCCTAAACGCAAGGCGTGCATGTTTCCGTCGTAACGCTGTACTGTGCGAATTATATCTGTAACAATTTAGTTTTATTACACGTGATGAAAGACCACCGATTAAACTACGCCTGTATCGTTGTATTTTTCTCTAGACGCTTAAAGAAATTGCATAGGCAAGCTTTAAAAATGCGATATTTGACCACTTTCACGAATTTTTTTTCTCCATTAACACAGTTAATATGATAAAAGTAAAAGGATAGGGACCAAGGCAATATTTTTTTTATCCTTTCTGGCAGAAATACGTATTTCCATAACTTTTATTTACCGAGATACGCGTTTACGCGCAAACGCCGATTTCACAGAAAACATTTCCGTGCATAGTCCCCTTAAGGAAGCCATTTAGTCGCAACCCTTGGCATGTGCCGTGCATTCGCGAGCCTCACCGTTTTCACAGCTGCCTGTGGATGACTGGGCGTTGTAAAACTTGAAGTTACATTTATTTTTTGGCAAGTACTCGCCGCGGCAGGAGAGAACCGGCCTGGCAAACTCGCGTCGACCGACTTTTCCCATGGCGGCACATGGATCCGCGACCTCCGTCTTCAGACTACGGTCAGCTCTCCCCTCGATACAAGTAGACAACACGTCGGGCGATTATCTCACAAGTGCCTCCCCCCCGGCCCCCTCCCCCCTCCAGGGGCTCTCGTGTCGGCGGCATATTGTCCCGGGCAAACACATTCCCACGATGGGGCGCGGGCCCCGGGCATTTGTTGGCCGTCGAGCACCTCCACTTTCGAGACGACCAGAGCTCGGGCCTCCTGCGGTGCGATGTGGGGCAGCCACAGGGCGGTAATATGTTTATTTGTTGTTCCTATTCCCCCTTTCTCCCTTCCACGCCCCTTCACCCAGCTCCTGGATAGTGTTACCAACCCCTCCCCCACCCTCCACCAACCCCTTCCGGGCAAGCACCACACACTTCCTCTGCCTGCGCCAGGGTTGCCAACTTCTTTCAGATTTGCCGTAGGTGACACTTCCGACGACCCAGCACACATCAACTGATCCCAACGAAATGATCAAGGGAAAATAATTATTAAAGACATGTTGTAAATAGTCTCCGTAACGTGCACAAATCAGTAGCAGCGGTGCATCGATTGGGGCCGCGGTGGTGTAGCGGTCAGACTGCTCGCCTCCCATCTAGGTGAATCGGGTTCGATTGCCGGTTGAGTGACTCCGGGATTTTCGCAGGTGGGTATCGCGCCGGAAGGCGGGTTATCTCGGAGATCTCCCGTTTCCTTTGCCCTTGCATTTCGGTGCCGCTCCATACTCACCTCGCTTCACTCTCACCGGCACTCAAAACCTAGATGTTAAGAACCGCCCATATATATATATATATATATATATATATATATATATATATATATATATATATATATATATATATAATGTTTATCGATATATATCGATAAACATTTTCTTTGAACATATAAGTTGAGTATAGAAAATTCATATTTAGCCTGTTTTAGTGCCTTCAAATAAAAGTTTCTCCCAACATTTTGCATTCTTACAAAGTATTCTGCCATTGGGTTAGAGCAGCAGCGGAAACGTATCTAAAAAAGCGGAGTTGGGAAATTAGTGACACTAAGTTTAATAATAAACATAATAGTAACAAAGCTTCTTTATTTGGCGCAGTTAATGCATATTTGCCTTCTCTTACACCAGACCATTTTTTTTAATTTATATTTCCTTATCATGATTTGTAAAAAAATTAATAGTGCTTACAAGTTATAGTCCCTAGGAAAAATTAGTAGTCCTTAATAAACACTAGTTTTAAAAAATAATCAAAACACATACAGCGGCATCTACTTTTAAGTATTGAAAATATTTAAAATTTACGAGGTATTATTTACGTATATGAACAAGTCCAGAAAACTCTGATGTACTGGCAGGTACTGGGCTGAAACATTCACTATATTCTGAGATACGGGACATATGATATCCCCCCGTCCTATGTCCATGCCCATACGAGGTAATTCTTTCAGCCTCCGGAACACGGGAAATCCCTTACAATGCTTGACAGTTGGTAACACTAGTCTGCACCCTCCAGCTAAGGGGTTGATGTGTTCCCCTCCCCGTGCCGTCGAAAAGGAAGCCACTCCAAACGGCGGTCCATTGTCGGAAGCTGGGTGTAAACGAGCGAGCACAATGTGTGTTCCTCCCGCCTCTTGTTTGTTCAGACACGTTGCAACCGAGGTCCTCTTGGAGAGGATAGAAATCGACGAATAGTTTTATAATGACGTCTTTCGTAGTTAGTAATATTTGCGCACGCTGTGGGTTTCCCCTTGGATAACAGTTTATATAGGCTGTTAGCGATTAAATGAGAGCTTTTAAAGGCCCTGTTATAGATCTATTTGTATGCACGTTGTGTATTCTTCCGCCTTACGTAAAATTAAAATGGCCATGGGCCTCATCACTTTATCCATGCACCGGTTAAGTGGAATTGTGAAGTTATTAGAATAGTAACTATGTTACATATCTGCTCATTTCTAAAATTCGGTTCATAAAAACAAGCGAAAGAAATTATTCAAGTTATCACAAACTGTTGCCTAACACTATTTATTCAACGTTAATTAAAATACGGAACTAATTCCCATTTATCGTTACCAACTTTACTGGGCGCATGCCACTCTGTAAGCCCGTTGGCATATATGCAGGCATGAGCAGAGACTTGATTTCAAAAGTGCCCACTTTATCGTGAACAGCCTTTAGTAACAGTAGAAAATCTTAATTATCCATTTTCTTGTACAATTGGGAAATGGCTGTTCTTCTCTAGATGACACGGCGGCCAAATTGAAACACTGAAACGCCACCACTTAAAAGCGAAAACTTGACTCTTGACTTACGTTAAAGCAAGTTCTTTTATGTTGCCGAAAATAACTTACTTCACCCTGAACCGAAAAATACTAAAACCATTTTTTTTTTAGCTTGATCCCACTTATTCACATTATTTCTATTAATTTTATTACAGTTATGCAACCAGTATTATCCGAAACCATTCCCCATGAACAAAGGGGATAGCAATTTTTGTTGTTGAAATCTAGTATCATAACCTACGACAACCTTCTTTCCTGCTTTTTACTGCGACTATCGTTTATCGAATGACTATAGGCTGCCCACGGTTAAATGAGCACTTTTGAAAGCCCTGCTTAAGATCTACTTGTTTACATGATGTGTATTCTTCCGCCTTATGTAAAATTAACGTTGCCACGAGCCTCATCACTTTATTCATGTGTCGGTCAAATGAAACTGTGAGATTATAAAGAAAGTAAATACTTCACAAGTCTGCTCATTTTTTACACTTCGATGCATTAAAATAACAGAAAGCGAAAGAAATAATTTTTTAAGCTATCGCAAATGGTTACCTAACACTTTTTATTTGACGTTAAGATATGGAGCTACTTTCCATCTATCGTTGCCAACTTTACTGGGCGAATGTCACTCAGTGCACCCATTAAAATATATGCATGCAGGGGCAGTGACTTTTTTCTAAGGTTAGTTTCTAAAGTGCCCACTTTATCGTGAATATCCTTTATCAATAAACGCAACCGTAGATAGTGGTTTCTTAGTGCTAGAAAAAATCATTGTATTTACTGCAAAATGATAAAATTTCGCACGAATAACCTAGTCACAGAGCAATTAGGAATACAGAAGGGCAACGGCAGTTTACGCACCTAGAACTCCAGCAGCGCACGCCTCTTCAACGTTGTCAGTAGTCAGCAAGATGTCGGGGCGACGTTGGCCTTATCTGCGCGCCGTAACTTACTCGCCAGCCGGCGGCTCAGCCAGTAGGGAACCTTTTTGCAGTACGCAGTGGCCAATCAGACACGAGGCCTATTCCCAGAGCCTCGCGCATCCAGTCAGAGATCTGGTACGCTACGCCAATTTGCCTCTGTGTACCTATCTGCTCTGTGACCGGTAAACGTTTATGTATTGCTATTTATTTTTTTAGTATTTGATATTGCATAATTATGAAGCGTCGCATTCCCAGTGGTAGTCATGTATTTATTAAACGCTGTTCACGATAAAGTAAGCACTTTTAAAATCAACCTTTAAAAAATGTCGCTGCCCCTGCCTGCCGTGTATTTCAACGGGCGCACTGAGTGACATGCACCCAGTGAAGTTGGTAAGGATGGATGGAAAGTAGTTCCATATCTTAAGGTCTAATAAAAAGTTAGGTAACAATGTTTGATCATTTAAATTATTTCTTAGGTGTGTGTGTGTGTGTGTTTTTTTTTTTTTTTTTTTTTTAACGCCTCGATGTGAAAAAATTTGCAGACTTATAAAATGTTTACTTTTCTATTTAGTTCACAGTTTCACTTCACCGATGCATGAATAAAGTGATGAGACCCATGGCAATGTTAATTTTACATAAGGTGGAAGAATACACAACGTGCATACAAGAAGATCTTGGGCAGGGATTTCAAAATGGCTTATTTTACAATGAACAGCGTATACTAAAATTAACTAAAGATGTTTCATAAGAATGAGATATACCAGTTAATCAAAGTTGTTCATATTTACTAATCTACGTGTTAACAGGGAAAAATTAATAGTTGCATAAAAATAAAATAATTCCTGTTAACTAAAAAAAATATTATTTGCATTAGCGGGTGAACAGAGAAATATTAATACCTACTTAAAAATTATGAGTCCTGTTAACTAAAAATAATAATAATTTATTATGTTTATTTCATTAAACAATGACACTTTTTGCACAGGAATAGGGTGTATGATCACTGATCAGTGTGAATATTCACACAAGGAGAATATTCTCAGAAAAGGGAAAGTGGATCGTTCTAAACAGTGCTTTTATACTGTTTGCAGAGGCAGCGTATCATTGTTGGTGTTAACTGCGTATGTCAATGCTATTTCAGTAACGAAAGATTAAAAGTGTGTGTTTGTCAGTGCACGCACGCACACACACACACACACACACACACACATATATATATATATATATATATATATATATATATATATATATATATATATATATATATATATTATAGAGTATATATATATATATATAGAGAGAGAGATATAACATGGACCAGAATTCATTTCCCGAACAAACTCCAGGAGGTGATTCAGTGTGGAAAATAATGTGTGGTATACACCGACAAAACAATCGTGTGGTGAATATCAAGGGAGGTACGCTGTATTGAAATTCGGATTTTGAAATACATAAATGTAAACGTTGCATAAATTACTTGAGCTGGAACAACCAAACTCGGAATGATGTGTCATGAATAGGAGGTTGTAACTGTGTGTAAATTTGGTTTGTCAAATCGTCCCCCTTCGTCGAGTAAGTGACCCTCTTTTCGCAGGGAACTTTGGAACACTGGGCGGCAAAGAAGACGTCCAGACCCACCATGACCCACCATGGCACAACGAAGACAAAGGGTCTTCTTGTCCAGACTCGCTCCGGCAAACCGTTTTCGAGAAAAGGCCGCTCAAAATTTCGAAGGTGCGGCTTGCCCCTGCTGTGATAGGCAACACGTCTGACACCTGCGCCACGCACGTGGAGGAGAAAACAGGCGAGGATGTAATCGCGGTGCTTGCGTGGACGTGGCCTCGGTTGCCGGCAATGCAGTATGTGCCTGCAGCTGGTTGTGGCAGCATGGATCCTTTTTTACACGAGTGCAGCTAACCGACATGCACTTCACGCGCAGAGCCGCCAGCACGAGTTTAAAGCAAGCAGTGAAGCTGCGCGGTGTGGGTGTTGACCATTCAACGATCCTGCGAGTTCTGCACGAGGACCATATGCACCTCTGCCACCCAAGGAAGGTCCACGTTCTTACCGAAAGTGATCACGCGTCACGTGTCACGTGCTACAGAGTCGACATGTGCGTCAACGATCACTTTTTGGGGGCCTTGTTTGCTACCCGAACGCCTCAGTGGAGCCCGCTACCCGACGTTCCTGCAGGAGGTATTTCCCGAGTTTCTGGAAGAAGTGCCCCTTGCCTTTCGCCACACCATGTGATTTCAGCATGATGGTGCACCACCCAATTTCACTTCTGTCGTACGCCGCCATCTTGACGTCACATTTCCAGGTCGCTGGATTGACACAGGTGGGCCCATCCATTGGCTGGTCCGATCTCCAGACCTGGCTCTGCTGGATTTCTTTTTATGGGGCCATGTCAACTCCCTGGTATACAATACTCCTGTGACTAGTGAGAAAGATCTCATCTCGTTGCTCGTGTGATTGCCGCATTTAATTCTTTACGTGCCAGACCAAACATTTATGCGTGGATCCACGCCAACCTGACCCGCCGTTCCCATTGTGTATTTAAGTTTGGGGACGGCAATTCAAACAGTTGTCGTTAATGCTGCCATTAATAAATACGTATTTCGTAAACACGTACCATGCAATACTCCTATCTGCACCCAGTTCCTT
The DNA here is from genome assembly GCA_029891345.1 of Dryococelus australis. Classification (NCBI taxonomy): domain Eukaryota; kingdom Metazoa; phylum Arthropoda; class Insecta; order Phasmatodea; family Phasmatidae; genus Dryococelus; species Dryococelus australis. The sequence continues at coordinate 32,718,263 of CM057006.1, forward strand.
GTTCCCTATACTTGTCCTCATTTACATTAACAATAACATGAGGATATACCTATACATCCACGTAGTGTGACGGGGGTGGCTGATGCGTTTCCTACCCTCGAAGGGCTGCATCACACCTTCAAAATTTTTAAGTGGCGTTTTCTCAAAAACATTCCACCGGAGTGTGTTCGGACAAGAGGACATTTTGTCTTCGTTGCGACATGGTGTTCCAAAGTTCCCTGCGAAAAGAGGGTGACTACCCCTACTTACGCAATAAAGGGGGACGATTTTACCAAGCCAACCTACACAGAATTACGATCTCCGATTCGTAAAACACCATTCCTGTTTTGGTCGCTACTTATCAAGTACTTCCTGCAATATTTACATTTAAGCATTTCATAGTTCTATTTTCAACACCGCGCACCTCTTTTAATATTCACCACATGATATAGTTGCCAATGTATACCCCTACCGTATGTTCCACAGAGAATCGCCTCCTGGAGTTTGGCACATGAATTCTGGTCCCTTTTGTATACATGCAACCACACACACACACACACAGATCAGGTGATTTATTTAAAGCGAGACTACGAAATAGCGAGAAATAGATTCATCGTATGACAAAGAGAACATGTCGAAGTAAACAACACACATTATTTTCGAGGAGACAATTCGAGCCCGCAAAAGGTAGCTTACAGTCACACCGTATGTGTGAAAAGGGCTGGGCTGTTGTGGGTGGTGGGGGGGGGGGGGAGGGGGAGTGCAACGTTGACATTTCAACCGTAAACCTCCAGTTCTTATTGCAAATTCGGATTCGATGTCAATACGGATGGGATATTTACTAGGAACGGTTTTTTTGCGATTCGTTGTTGATGGCACTGTAGTCGGTTCGAAGTATATTATCCTTGGTTACGTTAATTGGAAACCGCCACTGTGTTTCATTCCAGAAAGAATCCGCGACACAAACTCTCTGCATGCATTTATTTCATCAGCGTGTTTCGAAGCATTACAGGGTACGTTTCATTAACGTTGATGAGTATTGTATTACGTCATGGAAGTTCCCCTTGTAAAAAATACCTAGAAGCACACCCACCTATCGCTGCCTGCAGCGCCATCTGTGACAAGTTGGACACCATGTTTAAGACACAAACGTAGTAGTTTATATCGCGGATTCCTTCTGGGATGAAACGTGGCGGCTCTCGATTGGTGTAACCAAGTGTTAAGGCTGTTCACGATAAAGTGAGCTCTTTTTAAATCAACCTAAGAAAAAAGTCACTGCTACTAACTTTATATATATTTTTTACGGGCGCACTGAGTGACATGTACCCAGTAAAGTTGGTAACGATTGATAGAAAGTAGTTCCATATCTTAATGTCGAATAAAAAGTGTTAGGTAACCCATTTGCAATATGTTAAATTATTTCTTTCGCTTTCTGTTTTTTTTTAATGTATCGAAATATGAAAAAGAGCAGATTAGTAAAATATGTTATTTTCCAATAATTTCAGAGTTTCACATGACCGACGCATGAATAAAGTGGCAATGTTAATTTTACATAAGGAAGAAAAAATACACAACGGGCGTACAAGTAGATCTTTAACAGGGCTCATTTTAACGTGAACAGCCTATAATCTACTTTGCGCCAATTACCGCACCATCTCAAACGAATCGCAAAAAAAATGTTTTAAATGATTATTTAATATGTACTGACGTATAATTCAATTCTGCAATAAAATAGGAGGGGGTTCCGTTTCATATTTCAACATTACTTCGCCCTCCCCCTCCCCCCAGCCTCGCCGTCCCTCCGCCAACCAATAGGGCCTCGGTTAACTTTTACGGGCTTGAACTGCCCCTTCGAAAATACAAATCAATTTGAAAAAAAAATTTGATCTACTGGGCACTTTTTAATAAAATGCCATGTCTCCTCCAATTCAAACTTTTTCTTTATTTAAAAGTGTTACTTATTTACCAATTACAGTATTAGAAAACTTAAAATAAAAAAAAAGTGGAAAAAGTTCACTATATTTTATGTAGTGCTGCCGTATCCCAGAATAGTTAATGATTTTCAATATTAAATCTTGAATATTAGCTTAGCAAATACATAAATAAAGTTCATATGAAAATCATGTGTTTACCTTAATCATACTGTAATCAATGTGGGCGTCCTGTCTCAATGTACTTTAAAAAAAATCAGCGTTTACTATGATTCTTCTTAATGTTATACAAAATAAATATAATTTCAAGGTCGGTGTTGTGGTACATATAATGACGAAGGCCATAATTTCTATGATAAAGTTTTAATTTGTAATCTTAAGTTATTTTATGTAATCTTAACATATATCAGAATTTGCTCCACGCACAGATAATATATAACACTTTTGGGAGAAATTAACTTGTGCGCGCAGGATGCATCGTTGAGTGTGTAGGCGGGGCTTAGGTGTATCGCATCTCTGGTTGGCCCGGCTGTGACATACTTCGGAAACCCTCGGGTCACCGAGCGACTAGCGGCTCGCGGGACGCCGTGGAAGACGACTATATAGTCCATTCACGGTTACTTCACACTTTTCTGAAGCCCTGCTAAAGTTCTACTTCCAGGATATTCCTCCGCCTCGTGCACACCAAGCTTAACTAAGCCTGGGAAATTACACCAGAGGACAACGCGCCTCATTCCTGCGCACTCAGTTGTAATAATATTTTGCATGAGAACTATTTATTACTAGGCGTTACCAACACACATGTTTTCTCACTGTTTTAAATTCATATTAATTATAAATTAAATACTATAATTTATAGAGAGGATATAAATAACATTTAAATTTAACCAAAAAAATTGATTTTATGAACTTAATTACGAAACGCTTGTGATACACAGTATATCCAGAAAATAACTGAAAACGTCATACATAGGGTGATTTTTCAAAGGTTTGGTTCAAAAAGTGTGAAGAAAACGCGAATAGACTATAGTAAGCGGCGTGAATTAGAGAGAAGAGTGAAGAGATTTGGATGGCTCTTAACATCGAGGTCTTGAGAGCCCATGAGGACATGCGAGGTGAGGATGGAACAGCGCTGGAATGCAAGGGTGGGGGGGGAAACGGTAGTTTCCATAGAGAACCAGCCGACCAGCGGCATCGTCCGGCACGATTCCCACCTGCGAAAATCCGGGAGCGACCGAACCTGGAATCTAACCCGGTTCGCCTTGTTGGGAGGCGAGTAGTCCAACCACTACATCACTGCCGCCCCTCCAGGCGGCTCTAAATTCTAATTAGTGGTTTCCCACTGATTCGCAGTGACATTCGACTACTCTAATCAGGGAAAACGGCTCCACTTTTAGAATCAGTGATAAAACCACTGATTGTTTCAGTGAAAAAATTTCACTGGTTGAGAAAGTGACGGCCGATTGAAGTGGCGAATTAGATATTGCTCTTACTGAATGTAGGCAAATAATTACTTGAAGTAAACATATTTACGATAGTTTACTATTTATATCGTGCGATTGACCGTGATTTAAACAATCAGTTGGCCGGGATTGAACTCGCGCAACTTGTGACTCTAAGCCATTGTCTTGTCATTTGAGGAACCACGCCAAGCTGAAATTCTAGAAGGAAAATATGTGGATCAAATTTTAGCTGCGAATTCGTTTAGTTTGAAATTGTGTGTTCGCACTTTTCGTGTTTGATATAATTATTACCGTTAGGATTGTTAAAACTAATTGTATATATGAGTGCACTCTCTTCACCACATTTAATGCAGTTGAAACCTTCAAACAGAGCGCTGTGACGATTACATGGAATCAAAATGAAAGACGAAAAAACGGAATGAAAGGCTGTGTGTTCACGTCGCCTCGTAAAATGGCGTTTTGAAAGACGAAACCCATTTTAGAAAGTATTTTGTAATAGTTTTATTCGTTTATTCGTTGTTACTTCGCTTGATGAACGTTGTTTAACGCGGTTTCACTGATACATCAGTCAAAAATAATTAGAGACGGAGCAAGTTGCTCAGATGTTTCACTGGTCCATCAGTCAAAAAATAAACCACTGAGAAAACAGTGGGAAAAAAATGACTGACGGATCAGTGGGAAATGTCACTGAATCAATCAGTGACGAAATATGGCATTTTTTTCACTGGTTCGTCAGTTAAATTCACCGAAGTGACTGATGTATCAGTCAGATACGTTTGACTGATTGAAACAGTGAAATTCTCACTGATTCATATTTAGGGTGTGATTAGTTTTATTGTAAGGGGTCTGGAAGTGCCAAACACACACCCGCACCCAGATAGTTTAGCACGGCGGCTGTCGAAGAGTCTGTTTGGAGAGTTTGCTATAATCCATTCACGGTTACTCACACTTCTCTGAATCCCTGCTCTGAGTTCTACTCTCAGCTACCGACAATGCATCCTTCCGCTGTACGTAAACAAAAACAATACCATGCGACGTCTAATATTTCAACTGCCAAATTCTTTGTCTAGATTCTTCAGCTGTCCCGATAATGCCAACGTATTTCAAAGACCGTGACTTACAAATGACCAGAATTTCCGACGGCAGTTAGGTCGGTTTTGTAACTTTTAACGGCGCATGTGTAGACAATGGTTCTATTGGCGTATAGTTACTTTATAAACGTTTGGTAAATAAAAACGCAAATGCGATCTGTGTACGTTAGTGTGCCACGAAAGGAAATTATTGGAATCGACAAAAATATTTAATTCCATCTGATGTCAGTACCGGTAGCAAATAATTTCCGTATACGCACGCTGGCGTCGAAATACAGTACGTCTGCACCCATGCAACCAATGAAGAGAATGGCTTCTTTTGATTTGGCGTGGGAAACTCCCCGTGATATATAACGCAAGAGTGTATGGCCAGGGAGTCAGAATAGCAATAGATTGATATCTCCTGGAGATAATGGCTCGTGTAGCGCTGACTAACGAGAAAAAAAAAAGGGGGGGGGGGTCGGTGGATAAAACTCATCCATAGTTAATAACGCACGTTTGATACCAACCTTTGAAAAATCTTACTTTCGATTGTACATGCTTAGTGTAAACACAGACTGCCGTATCTACAAATAATGTTGGTAGTAAACTGTTTATCTGTAATCCCGTATACAAACGGAGGGTTCCCGGAATATTAATATAGTAAGGAGAAAATTAGGAACTAAATTTTTAGTCGTCGTTTCAGTGCTAAAATAATTGTTTTTATTATAATTATTGGTAATTTTTATTGTAGTGAAGTCCGCAATAGATGGTTCGCTGTTAATAACGTTCTTCCGATACCGACCTTTGGAAAATAGCTGCCGGTTATTGCACACATAATTAACGGCCTCGCTGCCTGGTACAGTCCCAGTAAATTTGCTACCAATGCATAAAACATACGTTCTTGTCTTCGCTTACGTGCGAGGTGTTGAAAACGCTCAACACAGCTCGTCTGAAGAGTGTGTTCCTTCCCGTGGATTATCACATAGGACGCCAGTTTAATAGTTTCATGGTGAAACGTGAAACTCTGAAACGAAGTTACTGAGCCAGGTAGACGGGCGCCTTATTGCTTGCTGCCTAAGGCTGTGCTCTCAACCATCCGTCGCGCCCGTCAGACTGTCATCCGTCTCTGTTTTTTTTTTTTTTCGTCCGTCAGTTGAAAGCGATTCACAACAATCCGTCGTCCGTCAATCCTTCTGTACGGCAAAATTTCAGTACGACAACTTAATGTTGTCATATTTCTTTTATTGGAGGTAAATTTCGGTTGGTAATGCATTTTCAAGAGAATTACATTTTGGGGAGGTAAATTTTTTTTTTACGTGATTATAATTTATACTGAATTTATGTTTACATTTTAAATTCCCAAATTTACCACCAAAAATTAACAAACGCATATCCACCGGATTGCATCTTGTTTAAAAGTGCGTATTCGCGTCTACGGGATGTCGCCAAGAAGGCGGTAGCCCGCCCATCCGTCGGTCCGGCGAAAGTTAAAGTTTGAGAAATATTTGACGGATTGACGGGACAGGAAGAAAAAAGTTTCCCTGCGATTGGTAGAAGATCACGTGACCTCCGGACGGACGGATGGATGGATGACGGATGCGACGGATGGTTGCGAGTCCACCTTAAGTATTTTATTGTATAAACACCTTCAGTATAATTACTTGATGGTCTTTATAAAAAGGAAGTAAAATGTTGGAGAGTAAGAGAGCAGAGCCGCTGATCATGTGCCCTGTGTACGGGGAAGGGGGGGGGGGGGGTGGTCGTGAGTTGATTTCCGGATGTTGTTCGGGGCTAGTGCACTTATTCGCACGGCTGCAGAACTGGAGGGAGAGAGAGAGAGAGAGAGAGAGTGGTAGCCCTGTCGCAGCAGAACAGGGATGTAATAGGCTATTCACGGTTATTTCACACTTTTCTGAAGCCCTGCTAAATTACTACTTCGAGGATATTCCTCCACCTCCTGCTTACAAAGCTGAACCCAGTCTAGAAAATACACCAGAGGGACTGCGCACCGCATTCGTGCGCATTCATTATAATTAAAATTTTGCTTAAGACTTACTAGGCATTACCAACACACCTTTTTTCTCACTGTTATATCCATATTAATTATAAATGAAATATTATAACTTACAGATAGTGTAAGATGAAGTTATTTTTAACAGACAATACTTTTATGTTAACGGAAGTATAATACGCTTGTGAAAAATGGGAAATTTAGGAAACAAACAAGAAGGTTGTTTTTTTTTTTTTCCTTCAAAAGTTTGATTCAAACGAGTGTGAAGAAACCGCGAATATACTATAACAAGCTCGCCGGATATCCAGCTGGGAGCCGCTTAGAGTGCCCGCTTGATAAACATCTAGCCGCCTAGCCGCCAGTGTTGGGTCGCTCCAAGGGGGAACTCTGTCGCTACTCTCCCACGTCACTTGCTCGACACCCCTGCCGCTCCGCCACTTCTACAACCACGCCTTTTGTAAGAGGGGAGGGGATGGAGGAAGTACCTCCATCCGCCGCCAGGGTCGCGCTGTTCTCCGCCGTTCATCTCACAACCCTGCTCAAGGTGGGTTTAAGGGAATGGTGCACGCAAACCGTATATTTATATATAATTTTTTTCACAGCTTGTTTTCCAGACGATTTTTCAAAAATGTTGGCTCGTCAAGACGTAAATATCAATTTTCAACGCCTTCGTACATTGTTGCAAATTCACTGTGTTCGTTATTCTCGGAGCACTGATTGGTGATAAGAATCTTTTCTTCCGTTAGTGCTCCGAGAATAATGATGGCAGCGAATATCTAACAACGTGAAAAGGCGTTGAGAATTATTATTTTCGTTTTGTTGAGCCAAAAATTTCGACGAACCCTTTGTAAAACGACTTGTATCGAAAATCGGGTAAATATACTGCTTTCGTGCACCATTCCCGATAAGGTGGATTTACGATTGACTGTGCAGGTCGCGTGCGTTGACTTAAGATATTGTTACATTTTTCTCTTAAATACAAGTCAAGACGAAGCAGCCAACCAGAGCGAAGAGACAGTTGATGTTGGCGGGGAAACTGTATTTAGTTCGTGGGTTTAGGTTATGTCGTATCTCGTATTCAAATCATTATTTTAATTAGAAACAGTATCATCTTCATTTAAAGAACTCTTCATCGTCATATTTTATATCATGGAATGTGTTATTGAATTCGCTTTAGTTAACCTTTTTAACATTTATTGACGTAAATGGCCTATGTTGGCCTCGGCATCCCCTTCTATAAGATATCGCGAGTTTTTCAAAACGATTACACATGCAGTTATCACAAGTAGTTAAATATGTCTAAATAACCTTCGATGTTGTGAGTTTTTCCAAGTTACGTCGCCTGCTTTGGCATCTTGCCATCCTGATTAGCTAGATTTAAAATTTCCTAGCTCAATTGTAAAATGCATAACTTATTTTCTGTGTACTTTGAAGGAGACATAAGTACACGGAAAATTTAGTTTTGCTGTTTACGATTGATCTAACAACTGTTAAGTCAAGCCAATCTGAATCATATGAAAGCAAAGCAGCCTATGTAGCCTAACCTTGGAAAATGGAAAACAGTGAATATTATTTACATATATGTAAATATTTGTGATTGGCGCTTGTGTCGTTTTGAAGAACTGTCGAAATCTTATAAAAGGGGATACCAATGGCAGCATTGCGCAGTTAGGTAAATATACCTAAAAGGGTTATAAAAAATAACTTTAATTACCTCTTCCAAAAACTAAAATTTGAGTGAGTGAGTGAGTGAAGAGATTTTGGCTGCTCTTAACATTGAGGTCTTGAGGGCCGGTGATGGTGAAGCGAAATGAGAATGGAGCAGTGCTGGAATGAAGGGCGGGAATCCGGAGATCCCCGAGAAAACCCACCAACCAGCGGCATTGTCCATCACGATTCCCACTTGCGAAAATTCGGGAGTAACCCGGCCGCGGATTGAATAAATTCGCCTTGGTGGGAGTCGATCAGTCCAACCGCTCAGCCACCGTGGTCCCACCCAAAACATGAGCCACAGTTATCTAAATATACGAGAATACTTTCCTCCGATAATAATTCATTATATTGTTACGGATATGCCCTAAGGTCATATCCGCACACAAGGAGGATGTAACTCTTTTACTTTACCAAATTATTCCTGCATGCATTAAGGGGATGTAGCTAACAAATTTAGGTGATTCAACGTCTAATTCATTTAACCATATATGAAGAGGCTTACCGCGCTTTCAATAATTAACTCCGACTACCCGACTACAAAATGTAATTTTATTCATTTCTAGCCTCATACACAAAAACAGGCAAAACAAACTCGGATTCTTTACAATTATGTTTCTCTAATGATATCTCACAAAAAAAAAATGGAGTACGGTCTTCGCCGAATTAGTATCTAAGCTCTTATGATCGTGGAGGCAATTGTTCTCGGATCGTCCCAGTTATCCAAAATCGACTCACCACTGGAATATTTCAGTGCGATGTCGTCGGACCCACACCACAGAGAAGGCCACGCTGGTCTCCTCGTGGAGATCGTCCCTCAAGGATGCTGGCTCTCGGAAACGGCCCTTTCCAAGGCCCACGTCCCTGGTCCTCGAAGTCGATCATCGCGGCGGCGCCCTGCGCCAGCGGTGGCACAGTGCGGAAGATGGCAGGAACAGCATCCCCTGCTTTACATCCTGGCTTCCTTTTATAGCTCTGTAGGCCAGCCCCCTCTCTGTCTCTCCTACCACGGTGCCCCCCCCCCCAATGCAGGCATGGTGCCCATGCCACATATTGGCCAAGCGGCACCATAACGATATACAATTTCACGACATGCATATGCTAAATCCAAAATGTAACTACAGTTTCCCGCTAACAACAACTGCCGCTGTGCTCTGATTGACTACTTCGTCATGACTTGTGTTTAAGATATAAAATATAACGATGCCTTAAGCCAAGCCAAGAACGCGCATGTACTGTACACGACCCGCACACTGCAGCGCAGGCATAAACCAATACCTTTGAAAACACTGATTTATATTCTAAGCATAGACTAAATATGAGGTAGACCATTCTTGCTGTCTGCGCACAACCAATCTCCGCGTCCCAACATTGAACTGCTTTTCTACCAACACGTCTAGCGAAAAATGACATGGTTTGGATTTTAGGTTAATAAACCGATTTGTAAACATGTGCTTAGTGATATTTCTATACTTCCTCTAATCACTTTGTAAACGAGTTTGACAATTAAAATTTGTGAAAGTATGTTATTAATATAGTAACACATGTCATTTACAAATAAACAAACCCGTTTATCACTGTTGGCCATATGACTATTTACATTTGCATATGTTTAGAGTAGGTCAGTGGTGGGTACATGCACAGAAGACGAATGAGCGGTCTACCTTATCTTTAGTCTATGATACTAAGCACACAGATTAATGTTTCTATTTAGTCGATCGTAAACCCACCTTCAGATCGTGTTCCAATATGCCAGCTAAACCATTGGAAAAATAAATTATACCCCTCATCCCTTTTCAAACGTAGTTCCAAACTTTCTCTTCTAGTGTTTCAAAAACCGTTTTAATAAGAATTATCCTTCCCCGCCCTCTGTTCTAGTATAACTATTTTTATACTTCATAAACTGCATTCAATGTTTCTGTTACTTCCTGTCGAGGTGTTTCTACTGTGTCTATGCTGGTCCCTCCTCCCCCTTCAGCTAAGTTTAGATTAGCTTACAAGGTAACTATGGCCCCAAATGCGGTCAAGTTTGCCCTATACCAGTAAAGCTACGAGCATGTGCCTTATAAAGGCTGTTCACGGTAAAGTGAGCAATTTTGAAAGCCCTGTAAACGATCTGCTTGTATGCACATTCACATACTTCTATTATATGTAAAATTAACATTGTGTTATAAATAAGACTTATGGTAATATTCATACAAGAGCATTTACTGTAACCGAGGGGGTTTATTATGGTTTGTGAAACAAGTATAACAACAACCGCCCTTACAAGCACCATACAGCAAAGCGTGGCCGAAAGTGTTCCAGAGAAGACACATGCAAACTTGAAACATTTCCGCCAGTATAAACGGGTTTTAATTATGTAGAAAAACCACCTAAGGCGCCACTATTCTAGGTGTCGAGATCGACAAACCAAGGTGCGAATTAACGAAATACAGGTTGTCATTTCAGAGGAAGGGACACTGTGGTGGGCCAGTTTTTGGGATGCTAAAGTAGCTATACTATCACAACGCGAAAATAATGTATAGGGCTTAACTAAATGCCTTTTAAAAACGACCGAACCAATTCCTCATCAACATTCTGTGTAGTTGTTAAAGGATCATTATTTATTTGTGGCAAATTTTCGGTTATGAAATCTGCGAAACCCAACTAATCGGTTGGGTTATATGTTATATATGTAATAAAAATCAATATCAACTGGTTAATGATTTGATGATAGATCATGATCGACTCATAGGTCAAACTCAGTTGTAAAGTGTTTAGCTATGATAATATCCAGTACATCAGGATGCTAATTTAAATTAGGGGGGGTTAGTAGTAGGCTCATATGGTGCCATATCTTGATATATAGTTACTGTTTGCTTGATGTCTTTGCAGGAGCATCCCATTGGCTGTTCTATTCCTATAATTCAAATTTGTATGTTTGGAGATTATATCACCTAGTGGGAGGAAAGTTTGACGAAAATATAGTTCACACTTAACATCATCAGGATTATTATGCTGAACAACCGGCGGCTCATCCACCTCCAAAAACCACTTCATAGTGGCATCAAGGAATTTCTCAGTGTGTACAGAGAACGAAGACACTAGGTTTGAAATTACCTCCGAACATTCAACACGACCAATGAGAATCCATCCAAAAATCATATGCAGTGCAGACGAAATACCACAAGTATCAATCATACGCCCACCATCAACTACCTCAGGATGTAGTTCAGCTCCAAACAGCATGTCGATGTCACCAGGTGTATGAAAGGTGGGGTCGGCTAGCTCCATATTGCTGAACCTTTGCTGGACTTCAAGTGGCAGACTGACTGCAGGCATTCCTGATGTGATCCTTTGCAAAATAACAGCACCATTACTTAAACATGGACTTCTTGCATTATATAGTTTAATAACACATGCTGTTCCTCTACCAACCTGAGCCTTTGTATCGGATCCCAGACCAAAACTTGTGTTTTGCGATGCTGCAGACCCAAGTGTACAGCACAACCCTTTATAGTAAATGAAGATTGCGAAACAGAGTCTGTCAATACACTTAACAGTTTGGAATTGACCCAGCACATCCTTAACATGTACAAGTGCTGTACCTAACAAGACTGCTACGGGTGAAGAGCTTGAACTGGTCAATTGAATGCACTGATGTAGCTCCCTTCTGAGTTTCCTCATCAACACTAGTCACATGTGTTGGTGGATTAGTATGATCTCGAATTGGAAGTTGTGCATGCAACAACCTATGATGTCTTTGCCTACAATGTAAACATGATTATTTTGAGGAACAGTTTTTAGCTCGGTGGACCTTTAGACAATTAAAACATAGTCTGTGTTGTTTTACCAAATCTCATCATTGCTCAGGATAATTCTCTAAGAATACTGGGCATCTATAGATAAAGTGATCAACCTTAAAACATATAATGTGCTGTTGTCGATAAGTGTCAATCACAAAAGAAGTTTTTACAGAATTAGCATGTGGTAGGCCTACCTTTATCTCTGTTGTCTTCCGATAGATAATCTTAGGTTTTGCTATAATGTTTGAACGCTGTGTCGCAGTAGTCAGAGTCTTACACTATATTTCTAAAAACTCTGATAATTGCTTGTATGTTAGCAACTTCAGTGTTGCATGGGCCAGTTCAAAATGCTCACATGTGTCCGGATTTAGTTTACTAAACCTTAAATTCAACATGACAAAGCTCTACTCGTCCCCAGGAAAATTCATTATCTTCAATGCTCCAAGGTTCTCCAGCAGCTGTAATAGCTTCTGCGGTGAGTTAGATCTAATTGCCAGGGATTGAACTATATTCTCCCAGTGAGCAGTTGCAATTACACGTAAGTCTTGGTACTGATCAGTCAGTGTAGTCCATGCTAAAACACAGTTGTCTTCACCTAAAGGAAGCACTGTCACTAAACTGAATGGTTCATCTTCCAGTTAAGTTAGTAAGTAATGGAACTTCTCAACTGGACTTAATGAACTATTGCTATGTACCAATGAGGTAAATAGATCATGATAACCCTTCTACTGCGTGGCTTGTCCATCAAATGTAGGGAGTGACAACCTAGGCAGTTTGACACTAAATTATGTTGATGTTGATCCCAATTGTCCGCTAGGCCTTCATTGTGAGATTCTAGCATGGCTCTTCATAATTGTTTAATATGCCCCTTCAAAATCAACTCTGTTAGCTGGTCATGTTGGTCACTGTTGAAATTTTCATTGGTCACATTTCTAACATTCAAGGAAATGTGATTTTCTTTAAAATCTATCTTCAGTTTTTCTAAGTCCCTAATATGTGCCTTAAAAGTTCTACTTGTGACATGTCTCCTTCAACCCTTTCTGCAAAATGCAAAACTATTTATGTGGTCTGATGGGAGCTTTAATCATGCTTCTAAATGTGCGCACAGAATATCCAACAAGAAATTAAAAACACTAACAAATTTTTAACAAACCACGAAGCACGATAAACTATAGAAAGTCCTTCACGTAAAACGTAAATAAAGCACCAATAATCCAGGTGGACAACAATCGACTACCTACTACAGTCAATCTCCATTCACAATCGATTGTTTCGTTTAAGACGTCGCGACTATCTGTTAGGTTAAGGTGCACGAGAACAAAGAAACTTCAACAAAGAAAAGTCGTGCATAAATAATAACTTCATGTCATGCACATAGATAATTTCATAGTTTAAAACTTATAATTATTTAGTTCATAATTTATAACTGTTTGTGTCGACAAACTACTGGTTAAATAGAAACCGAAAGTCACTACACACACGAAAGTCGCATACAGTCGTAATTTCGTCCTGGATCCAACCTAAATGACCAAAAAAGTTCACACGCGCACCTTGAATTCGGAGGATAAGTAATCAGACGTAGATTACTCATACGAACCGGCCCATCCACAGGATACAGTTTATCACAAATAATGAAAACAAGTTCCCTAACAATAATGCAACCACACTATTCATGCTATGGATGCATGTAAACCAGGCAACCGCAAGACACCTGCCCAGTTGCTACAAGGCCGCGACCTTTCCCTCCACCGAGAATTCATCAGCAGGACACGTGAGCACACAGCAAGCGAAAGGGAAGGAGGAGAGGATAGAAAGGGAAATAAGAGAGGCAAGAGCACAGCAGCACCACTATGCAAGACAGTGGCAGCCTTACTCCACCCTCTCCTCAATTACTTATAGCCCGGTCAGCTGGTACACATGCGCACACACCCACAGTCTACCAGGAAGAAAAGTTTCTGTGTGGGGTTTGCCACAAGATGGAGTGGTCCCAATACATCTTGCTACGTCCTATAAGTCAGCCAGCACTATGTCACTGTCTTTCATAGAGTAGCGATACACATGACAAAAGACAGTGTCGCAACACCAGACACTCCTTAACCCTCACCAAAGCCTCGGGGAAACACGTCATTCTCGGTGCTACCACAGCTCATGCCGAACAGTCAACAAACACCATCCACCAGTTCGATGCGACACGTGTGCACAGCTGCGATACCGGACACAACAGCGCCTATGGCGGCTCCAGCAAGTGCTGAGGCTCGCGTCAACCCACATCAGCCCATCATCAGCGAACCACCGACATCTCATGATGTCACATCAGACGATCCAGGGGGGGGGGGCACCTGAGGACTGCCAGGATTTTCAGGTGCGGACCCCACCTGAGGGCGTGAAGACAACATTGAGACACCGGTCATCTCCAACCATTTTATCAGCATCATCGGGATCATCTGCTTCTAGGCAAAGGTACACAGCAGTACAGTGTTTCGGGGATGTCCATCACCTTGGCCTATGCCACCCACATCCGACTGAGAGCACTGACAGCAGCAGGTATGAGACAGGGGACACAGAACTCTCATCCCCCGTACTGCTCAAAACAAGTACGCTACACCTGATGTTCCATGTGTACGGCCTGCCGATACTTTCCAGCGCCCACCGCAGCCATCACAACACTGCCACAGCCAGCGAGGGGTCAGCACAGTCCCACCCACCAATACCACAGCTACAGTACCACTGCTACAGCTTGCAGAAAGGAGGGACACTTCGGCTGCCAGTCAGATGTTGCAGCTAGACAGCATGGGAGCAATGTGATGACGAGTGAACGGCCTCTGGAGGGGTAAGGGGGGTGTTGACATGTGCAGCACCTACCATCAGCTCGTTCAACACGCCTTTCTTCACAGTACAGCCATTTACCACATCGCAGCATGAGGGCAGTAGTGTCACATTGTGTTCACCATACAATCGTGCGTGCATTAATTCAGTGCTTAGTGTATATTATAGTGTTTGTTTATTAGTTAGTTTTCTGATGTATTTGTATATTTATTTTATTTTCTACAGTGTGTGCAGTGTTTAATAGTGTATATAAAGTGCCGAGTGTAATATTGCCAGTCATACCAGGGGAAACATCAGCTTGTTTACATGTAGTGCATTACGTCAAATCATCACAATAATTAGTGTGCTATGTGTGTAATGAATGTATGTATGTGTTTTAATTTAAAGAGTGTTCTTTATATTTTTATATGCCAATCAATGCCTGACGTGCCATGTACACCCATCCAAAAACACATGCATCACACAGCGCACCATAATAAATTAACATGCAAGGCAGAAGAATATATATACTGATTTTTAAGAGTGTCATTGTTTTTGTGTCCATGTAATTAGTTGATAAGCAGCTTTTCAACTCATTAACTACTATTGTTCAGTATTGTCCCATACCGTTGACAGTAGCAGGTCACAGGATTTTGAGGTTAAATCATCCTTAGCCCATAAGCCACGGACCATAAAAGCGACCACGGGGCAGCATAATGCCACTTTAACATGATTTAGTTAGAAAGAGTGTTGTTTAATTTTAAGGTGTGTCGCATAATGCACCCATAATTTGAAACATTGTGACAGAATATACATTAAAAGGGACATGCAAATTACAGCACAATCAAAGGTACAAAATCACATCTTTCCAATAACACGTTAAAGGCAAAAGGCAAGTTAGCCTCCATAAAGGCTTGTCAAAATTGTATTTTATACTTTTAATAATAATAATTTTAATTTAATTTAAGAAGGGCTTTCATGTATATCGCCTCCTTCCTATGGCACAGCCATCAGTCATTCCCTTCATCATAATCATCTATTATAAAATGTGTACTTTTTCATGAGTACGTTGGAGGGTGCAGCCACTCCGAGGGCTCGGTGCTAACCCCACAGCAGTAGCATCTTTGTCATCTCACATAGTGGACATGTATTTCACGTTCTCCCTGGACCAGAATCTTATAGCCTAATAATGTAGAGTACCAATAGTAATTTAATTCGTTCGGAACCTTTGTATTTGTTTTTAGTCCAGGGAGTGAGCCACTTCACACCCGGGTCTTTTTTGTACATGACCGGGACATGAAATACAGTAATTATTATGTAGGCCTAGAACCATTTTATTCTGTTCTAGAGCACTCCTCACTACAATGGAGTTATTTGTTATTAGCGCCTCAAGGAGGATTTAACGGTAAATAAATATGGTTGCTTCTGAATGCATAGTTTTATGTATCACTGCCACCTATCAGCCGCATAACCAAGTGTCATCAGTAATGTATTGATTATGGGTGAGAAAATTACGTTCAACAGTTCTCGTCGGGAGTGTATATAAGCATTTGGGGAAGCTCCAATATCTCCCACTAGACCAGGCATTTTGGATATAGTGGGACATTATCATCTGTAACATCTACAAAACATGGGACGAGGGGGCCACTTAGAGCCATCGGCCAAACGACCCGCATCAATCTCGTGCTCGACTGAGTGCTGGCGTCCTTCCAGAAAACATACAACAGTCTTTTACTCCAATCCACATAACCTCTATCCTAGATGGTACATCCTAAGATCACGCCAACTTACTTCATTTCCAGAAATTGTTAATTATTTTTAATTTCTTAATACCAATTTTTGTCGTGCATGGTTCCAATTGGCTGTGACCTTCAAACATCAATAAAATTTTAGACTTGGCCCAATTGCCAAATGTTTTATGGAAACTGAAGTCATCCAACTTGCTCAGACAAAAATGGTGGTGTTTATGACTTTTAGATGATGTTATAAAGGCTGCCATATTCGTCTGAAAAAGTTTGATGGTTTCAGTTTCCATCTAATATTTGAAAATTGGACCGATTTACATGCTGTGCCCCCAAAGATGATGAGCTGCGTTCGTGCCCCGCCTGGTAGCAGGTTTATGGCAGGAACTGGCGATGTTGCCCGGCACCACATTCGTAAGAGTGAACGATGATGACGTGGGTTGTATGGCCGATGGCCTACAGCGATCTCGGGATCCGCTGTCTAGTTGAAGGAGAGTTTAATTTGATGACTAATTAAATTAAGTTTATTGTTATATCAAACCCTTTTCTAAGGGACCAATTTGTCGACCACTTCACATGCTGATGCTAACACTGATTTTACTCTGCTTGTGGAAGGCGGGTCCCGTAAAAGAAATAATTTTAACACTGAAAAGTACACTTGATAACAAATCTCCATTAGGGTGCAGTGCCTGATTTTACTCAGGAGAGTAAAATTAATAAAAGCCACCTCGTCAATGTATGGCAGTTTTGTTGATGAAAAGGGTACAACCAAATGTCACTGCGAGATAATGGATACCCTTTTAAATGCGGACCCGACACTCGAGACCTGCCAGTGATCGTTGCTGCAAAAGTTAGTCGAGGGACTTAAGAATCAATTACGTGCTGAATGAATCCTGTCACGTGAAGTCCTGGAATATTACCTTAGGATGCAGTCAGGCCTCCCCTCGTCTAATATAAACGAAGTTAAAAGGTTCTGGTTCTACGTTACACTATTGCGATTAAATATGAGCCTAATTTGAAGTGTCGAGGGGGGGAAAGTGGGAGCTTACCGCCTGTCCTGCTGGTCGGTTGAGTGCTGAAGTCTGACTAAAAAACATGGCCGCAGCCTGGTCAAACATCGGCGAGCCCACCACCAAATGTGAAACATGAAAAAACGTAACTTCACAACTTACATCATTAAAGAAATTAACAATTTACATAATTAGGGTTAAGGACTAAAAACATGTTGGTGACATACCCGTGAACACCGGAGATCCAGGAATTGCTAGGAATGTGACATCACGAGTATATCACCACACTTGAAGGGTGATATTACATGAAATGTCTTATGTGGCTGATTCTCGACGAATGAAGACATGTACACTCTTATAATTAACATTTGTATGTTAGTGTATTGCATTATAGTGAAATGTGGAATTTAGCTATGTATTCCACTTCCTGTGACATGCATTTCACTAAAAGGCGCAGGGCTATGTCATGTCCTCTGTGGGAATTTGGTAACCGTCTATGGAAAAACAGGTGGCTTCCCTTGTTAATTATTGTGCAATAGTTGCTGAAAATTACTGTAAATAATACTACTAGGGAGACGCTCGCCACTTTACACTTGGACTGGGAATATAATTCCCCATCTTCTAAAACTCTTAGAGCCACGTAGCACACCGAGTTCGTCCACAGGCCCACTGACATCGCGCACATTGAAAAGGCATGGGATACAGCAGCACCGCTTATCCCCATATTCTCTCCAATGGCTGTTACATCTAACGGTCGTGACTTTACGGGAAACACCCTTTTTGGCCACGAGTTGCAAGGCAGGAATAAAACTGTAAAAATTCCGTTCTTCTCGACCTGCACTGATCGGGAACGTGATCTAATGTCGATTAGTAGGGCGTCACTGTTATGGCTGATGAGTCTGTGGTGGTACAAATAGACACGAGGGATATGTGGACGACTGGAACACTTCATGGTTCTAAGGTTTATTTGATGTTTGACGGTCTCAGCCTACCAGAATCATGTATGACAAAAATGGATGCCAAGGAACTTAAAATAACAAACAATTGCAAGAAACTAAGTAAGTTATAAAGATAATTAATTTGCATAGAAGCAGTCTGGGTATTAATGTTATATTAAGTTAATATTGCACATTCTATTAAGAACTCAGAGGCATTAAATTTCATTGTGCAGGTAACATAACTTATAAATAAATCATTAATTTAGTAACGAAATGAAAATAAATTACAATATTAATTACATTTATTCCTGTAATGGACCACATTGAAAACCAAAAGCAATATCTCACTATGAAAATAATTTAAAATAACATTTCAAATTAGATTCTCCCAATAAAAATTTGACAGTGTGACACATTTTAAAAAACACATTCAAGTGATGGCATTTGGCTGGACCATTGGGGGAGTAAAAGTAGTGGACAGGTACGATGTAGGTTTTCCAAGAAGGGCGCCAGCTCAGAGGTCGTGAGGCCGACTGCCTGTGGTTGTCCCTCAATGTCCTGCACTGCTAGAAGTACTGCTGCTGTAGAAATCGCTGGTCTAAATCCTCTAATGCCTACTCTGGTGGGTCTTCAGGCCTCCCTCAGATGCCACTCACTCCCGAAGGGATGTAGGCCTCCTCACCCCATTATTAATAATAAAATATGTGCTTCGGCAAAGATGTTATGTAGTCGTCACATGACTAGAGATAAATAAATAATGCTGTTTTCACGTATGTTGATTTATTCACCTGAGAAATCCCATAACGGGCAGTTACATGAAGGGTTCGCAGTTTAAGTGGGCGACCACTTATGCAGAATAATGGCATGTGGCCTGCATGACCTTACATGAACACTTATGCCACTGGTTCTGATCAAACAAGCTGGGGATGTCGGGTGGCGCTCGATCCAGGCAAGGAAAACAAAGGTCCCGGTAAACAAAATGATTATTAACAGTATTACATGATGACTGATGATGAAAAACGATGAAGGCCTGGAGTGGCATGATGCGGTAGCCACCCCACAATGAGGTTGAAGCTCTACTACTAAAAAATTGGGAGTATTGAATCGAGTCCGCTGGTTGGTTGGAACTCCACCTATGATCATGTAACTGTGGTCAGCACATTACAGAATGATTGTAATTAAAATAAAATCACTCATTGCCATGCATGTGGTATGAACACAACATATATCACGTATTAAATATACGAAACATCTCAATGAAATGTAAAAGGAAAATATCACATTCGTGGCATGCAGTGTTACCACACAGAATGATGGTCGTCACTAGGTCGGAAAGGAACCTGCCACGTGTTGGCAAGCCATTTTGATGGCTGGGAATGGACTGAAAAGGAGTTGAATAGGTTATTGGGGGCAGTGAAGGTGAGGTCTAGGAAGTGGTTTACCCGACTAGGCGCCAGGCATCGCTGAGATGATTGTTGCAGCTTGAAGACTCTTGATGATCTAAAGATTGTGGGCCATACATCTGGACTAAATCTCCTCACTGATGATGCTGTTGACCTCTGTCCCAACTATTCAATTGCATTGTAGTTGTTTGCTAAATGGTAGCTGGTGGGTCGATTATATACCATGCTGTCCTGTCTTGATGGGAAACTTACAAAACGTTAACACTTGTGTACATGGATTGTAAGGGCCAACCATATGTCAATATAAATATGGAACAAATTGCTAATACATCTGCACATGCAAAGACTGAATAGGATTAAAAGATAACTGGCATGATGCACTGGTATTGTTAGGGCCTGTCTCCTTAAACGCACAAGGCAGTAGAAATAATTTACGCACTGTTCAGTTCATGGCAGCATTTATTCGACTTCACTAAACCTCCCTCTCTGGGGAGCACTTTACATGTGGAGAATGTGGCGAACAATACCAGCAATTGTGGTTACACTGCTTAACCAGTCTTATGACAATAATGACATCACAGTGCCAAACGCTTCCCGGGGCAATGCTATTCCCACGGGAAGTGATGGTGGTGTACCAGGTGGATAAAAACGCCCAAGGTTCCAGTAAAGAAAGTCTATTGCAGTTAAGTGTCCATACCACAATGATGAAGGCCGCCCAACGCATGGGAAAAGCCAGAGCTCACGACACACACACCACCCTCATATGATGCTACTTGCTGACTGATTATCCCGCCTGATGCGTGGGCGGGCCGGCCTCGGCTGACCCATGAGCCAGAATGCAACTACTTCCTGCCACAAATATAAATCTCCTGCTTTACATCATGCTACTTACCAAGACTTAAATAGAAAAATACATAAAAGAATCTGCAATACAAAACACTGATGAATGATAATAGACACAATGCTAGATGAGTGATGAAAGAAATTACATATGAAAACAAGCTCAACAATACATTGGGGAACAAGAAAATACAACAAGCAATAAATCATTTAATAACACATAACAATAATGAAGTGTGTAGACCCTGTGTTCTCTGGTCCAGCTATATTTAGGATATATTTTTGTACCACTCCACCTCGCTGAGTCTCCACTGCAGTCGTTCCTGGCAACCATTGGCTGCACTAGCACTGGTGTGACCTCATGCTTCACTACACTGCACTGAACTACAATGATTCTGATCTCGCGAACCCCCAACCTAGTGCACACTTCATTTGTCAATTGAGTGTCCATCACTGCTTCTGTGCATCGCAGAACGCGGCTGAACAAATGGTCTTAAGGGTGACGGAATGTGGCACATGTCAAATTCCTAACCTAGAAAGTGTGTCTACATTTGCAGTGGACGAGGGGCTGACGAGATTGTATCTGAATGAATCTTATTAGCTAGACATATTCTCAGCTCTGTTAAAACACGTAACACATAATAAAGAACACTTGAAACACATAAGAAATTACTTTTATTTGGGGTTGGGTACAAATGACCACTCGGTCGACCCTGTTACCATTCCTTGGTTGCTCTATATATATATATATATATATATAAATATATATATATATATATATATATATATATATATATATATATATATATATATATATATATATATATATATAATTGGAACTACTGGAAACACGTGGGACCCCAGTATTTGTACTGCACGTATCGTCACACGATGATAAAGTGTACAAATAAAATATTCACAAGCAACTGTGGCACTTGGGAACACTAAACAAACATTAGTATTATTTACAGTGTTATGGTGTAGGTAATACTTCACTCTTACATTTCAAACAAACACTCTTAAAATAAACATTACACTGATGAGGCGAAAGCCTCAGTACTTACGTGTAGGACTGACTGGGTACACGCATTAAATAAAGAGTCAAACACTCGTGTGTAAAACATAACACTGCATAATAAATATGTAACACTGGTTGAAAATAATATTAAAATATTTTTAAAAATGTATCTTGAGTGCATTGGTGCACTATGTGCACAAAACAGAATATACTCTGGCAAGAGAGAATAAAACAAATGAAAAAACACAATACTCATGATGCTCAAATTATATACAACAAACCATAGTAGTGTAGTATCCACCGTCGTGTACGGTTCGTATTTTTGAACCTAGGCTTCGGGATCTCGATGTCATTATATGTGTCTGGTTGACGTTTCTGAGTTTAATGGACCTTCGAATTTTAGATTCTATGAGTTTTGATGTTTTTCTGCCGTATTTAACCACGTTTCTTCTAGTTTTCGGCGTTGCTTGTATTCGATTTTGATGGTTGTATGCCTATTCGGCACCTGTTTTTGCATGCTTTAAGGTCCTTACATAATTGAAAACTTTAACATTTGACTTTACGTTTGCTTTCCGACATGTTGTTTCTTATGGAGCTTGACATAATGGAACTGCCAAAGGTAAAGTCAAGCACTCTTCACTTAACGATCTCGAAAAGTTGAAATTTAAAGTCAAAGTCAAGTGGTCAGTCATTTTGCTGAGAATCTAACAGTGGTTATGTGGAAAGTGCGATATTTTATTGTTGGACGATTTTAATCTCGGCATATTAAACTAAGCTCGTCTTAAATTAAATGAATGGCAAGAAAATACAATCTGATGAGGAAATGCATGAATTTATATTTTTAAATAAAGTAAACAAATGAGTATTCTGTATTGAAATAAACTTTTAATGTAAATTTTAAGCTTGTTTTTAAAAACAGTGCATTCCTGGATAATATAATTATTTACATAACAAGATACAATTTTGAAGGAAGCTCGCAGAACCGATGTTCAATTTTCTGAGCTCTGACTTTACAATATTGTATTGTGTATTGGTGTTTTCGCCAGAGGAAAGGAAACGTAAAGTCAAATGCTAAAGTGTTCTATTGTGTAAGAAGCTTAGATTAAAGATATATATATATATCACACTGGACGTCTCACACGCACACATGTGACACTCAATGACAGGTGCACTGTAACATGTGGGTGGTGGGTGTAGCTCTAGGTAGCGCGTGGCTGACGTTGAAAGATTATTTGATAAAATTAATTGGAAGGAAAATTTTGATGATCGTATTTTGTCCTCAAATTTTATTGTCAAATCTAGTTGAAGATAAAAATATGACATTGTGACGGGCTTAAAGCATGCCACTTTCAGGAAATTCATTTTTTGTAGTCTATAGTCATATTTTCTTGGTTAAAGTAATAACAGGCTGTTCACCAGCATTCACAACGAAATGTTCACGTCTCGAAAATGTTTATTCCACGTATTCGAAAGTTCACAGTGCATCCACCGATGTACACCGGATTTAGTCCAGTTTAATTAATTAATCAATCCATCAGTTCAACCGACCTGAAAATTTGACGAATCTTGTGGTTATTGACCATTACATCAACCGTAGAATCTATGAGATGAGTTCTACTATGGCGGCCGGCGGGAATATAAAGGACGAGGTATGCAATTTGCTTAGAAAGAACGTTACCGCATTTTCCCACATCGTTTAGTGCAACAGTGTTGAAATCACTCGTTTAGGAGAATGATTCAACATTTTGTGCCGAGTTGTAATACGTCGTTTGTTTGGTTATGTGTGAAACGCATCTGTAAAGCCCCACAGTTGTGACCAACTGAATTATGTAGCGTTTGTTTTAACAAATGTGTGGGTTTTAGGAATGACCCTTTAACTTACACTCTCACTGTGCGACATACACCTGAAAATACAATTATGGCTTACTGTGTATGTTGGGGGAGGGTAGCTGAATTGTACGTCTTTTTTTTTAGGAGTATGTAAATTGTATGTATTTCTCGCTATTAAGTATGTATATTAGGCTTAGTTAGGCAGGATTTACAACAGCCGGTCGCGTCCGTCCGCCATACGTTCGTCCGTCTCCCAGCCGAGCGATTTACAACCAAATTTCGTACGTCCGTCGTAGTAAGTTCATTGTTGCATACTAATAAAAACAAAACTATTTACAAATAGGAAAAAAAAAAAGAACCATAAAAAGTGAAAAACTAACACTACACAACCTTGTAAAGAATTCGGGATGAACGATTGACAAAACATGCATGTTTAGAAGGCTGTAATTTGATCCGTTCCTCTGTCGAAGTTTGTGAAGGTTCTGATGGACGGACAGATAGAATTAATGGGCACCTCTGATTCTCTGTTGGTCACATGATTGACGGACGGACGTGACGGGTCGTTGTAAATCCTGCCTTAGAAGTAATTTTTTAAAACTTTTTTTCAGTCTTTGTCCGTCACCTCAATGTCGTAGTAATTGTATATTTTAAAGATCCCCATACGTGCTATGCTCAAGGGGATCAACAATAATGAATATCCTGCTATAACTTGTAACGTACGAAAGTGCACGTAAATAAATAAATCTAACAAACCTACAATAGCGCGACATGCGACATGAAGCTCACGACAACAAAAATTCGCGTTAATGTGAACACTAGATTTTACCGCCTCACAATCAACATTTTAAAATATTTTTTATAAATGGTTTCTTGCCGGTGCATACTAACCTCTTTTATGATGGCCATAAATGTTTCCATTATTTTTTTATTTTGCAATCCTTTCAAAAATTCTTTCCATGTCCACTGGTACTTTGAACCTGAAAATATGAGTGTAATTACATCTAGGCATTAAAATGTGTTGCTTTGCTTAGTAATACTGCAAACATTAGTTCATGTAAAACTTTAGAACCAAAAATATGGTGGGTTAGACAGATTTACAGACCTGTTGTGCCCGCAACGTGAATCAATTAGAAATACTTTCTATTCAGAAATCTTGTTGTGCGAGAGATTTTCGTTGCATTCAAGTCAGAAGTCTCAATTGTGATTGGCTTGAAAATTATTTTATTTGTGTTGCGCCCATCGTGTTGTGCCTGTCACGCTATTGTGATTACAGCATCACTCGGGATGGAGAAGGGCTCAAGGTTCTGTGTAGGGATTGCAGAACATAGGTGCACTGGTAGCAGAATGGAAATAGTTTCCTTTGAAGAAAAATAATGCCAACTTAGGAAATAATTACTAGCTTCTTCTCAGCTACTGGGAGAAGTCTGGGAAATTGTTGTTTTATTACTTTATTTATTTGAGAAAAATTGAAAGCAGAATAATAACCAAAACTTAAAATACTATTTCAACCACCAAAATATATCTGCTGACTGTTCTAGAATAGGGGCTTTTCTGAAGGAAAGAATTGTGGAAAGTGGTATAATTCGACTCTACTACACAGCTAACACTAGTTTACTAGGGCCATCAACATTTGACTGTTAGAAACCCTAAAAAGATAGTTGGGAGTGTTATGATCAGGGAAATTTTTGGGTAAAACAAGTGAAAAATATGTACGTAATGTAATTTTTATTCACAGAAATATGTTAAATTGCAAAAAGGCTTAACCAAACGTTATAGGCTATTCACGATAAAGTGAGTACTTTTTAAGGCCCTTACAAATTTTTCTTTTAGGTCATTTTTTGTCTTTCCGCCACTTTTTTATATCAGCATTGTCATGTGACTAATAAATACAGTGTATACTTTCACCACTATCAAAAGTTAATGTTTAAGGCTGCAATAAAACATATTTATTAGTGGTCAATGCCTTTTGGAAGGGCCTTAAGAAGTACTCACTTTATCATGAACAGCCTATACCTAAATAGACAGTATAAATAAAAGCTACAAATACGATAGTCGGGAGGACTGTGAAGATCAGAGAAATCGCAGTGTAAAAAAATTGTACGTTTTCATGATAAAAAAAATTTACCCCGCAATTACCCTCCAGTACACAGTCCTCCCCACTATCGTATATGTAAATTGCATTAGTAACATTGTCAATTTAGGTCATGTTCAGTTTGAGCTTTTTGCAGTTAAAAGTGTTTTCATGATACAATATTACAAATATGAAAATATGTTCAATTTCAAAACCCACACACATTATTTCTCAGTGCAAATGGCCTACGCATGAAAATCATTTCTGGGGAAACTTGAAGTTTTGCTGATGCGCGACGCTCGCATCACCACCAGAAAAAAATTTGCAGGTGCGCCTTGAATCAGTGTTTGAGGATTTACTCCCGTGCTGACGTTGGGACTCTGGCTCAGTGCATAATGTTTGGCTATGCTTGCACAGTAATTTCCTCTGTGAGGGGGCTACTCTTGAATGTCGTACATTATCACAGTAACATTTGGGTGTGTGTGCGAGTGCGTATTGATAAAATTGTGAATTTACGTATTGTTTGGTTAGGTCATTTTGCAATTTAATGTTTTTTTGGTGATATTCCTTATATAATCATAATATTTTATCACGAAAACACCTTTAAAAGATTGAACGTCTAACCGAACAATATCTAAATTGACAATATTACTAATACAAGTTACAAATTAGATAGTGGGGATGACCATGAACTGTCGGGTAATTTGTGGGCTAACATTTTATCACGGAAAAGTACGTATGTTACACTTGTATCTCACAATTTCCCTGACGTACATAACTCTCGCCACTATGTACAATTAATATAGTATAATAAATGTAGATACTACATCACGAACTGAAATAATTACGTTAGGCCTTCTCATCCAACCACTTGTCGCTCATAGGAAATATATATCCTATTTGGCGAAATTCCACATACACATTACCGCACAATAATTCTTTTCCACATTTCCCATGGCCATAATATAGTTTCCCCAGAGGGGATGGCCTGATGGCTACGTACAGGAACATAGGTATAGAGTGGGGTGGCGACTCTGTCTCTGACTTGGGGGTGGGAGTACCGCCTTTTGTGCGTATTGTACATGTCTTTGCACATCTGCGTTCCACTGATGGTGAAGTAGGTGATTCCGTGACCTGGGTAGGCAGAGGTGCACACAGATAACCGAGGTCATCGTAACAGGGCCACGGCCTATACGTTCCGAACACGAAGTCGAGCTCGGACGTGTGTGGGGATCACCATAGGTGAGATTGGGCGAGGTATGGGTGTGGTGACCTCTGCTGTGGGCGATGGGGTGCTATCGTGAGGGGTGTTACTCACCTAGGGGGTAGCGGATTGAACTAACTCACGTAATGCACGTCTGGCCTTGCGGCGTAGCCTACTGGGAAGGCCTCCTCCCTTCTTTGTCATTTGAATACAAAAGTAGAAAACAATTATACTAGTGGGACAGAATACTCTTACTCACACTAGGCTCACCAACTATGCAAGGGACACTCCTTCCCTAGCCGTCGACCAGTATTCCTCGGTGAGTGACTTTTCAGCCGCTCAGAGGTCTTACAGGAAAACCACGGCTAAAGTTGGTCTGCGGCATCTTGGACTTACCCAGATGTCGGAGCATGTCCCTTTAGGACCCAGTGACAGTGGGGGGTTTGGTCCGCTCACACTTTTCCTGCAGAAGAATCTTTAAATGGTATTTGAGCCGAACTATATGTTAATAACAAAAGAAACCAACTTAATTCTATGTTTAATGAGAAGCAAAGAGAAAGAATCAGTTACTCAAATTTATGATCTTTGTTTTAGCGTTTTATGGGCGCTTTGGAAAGCAAGGGGGAAGATTGATTGGTACATGCTTCAAAATTAATACTTTAAAATTACATTAGGCCAGGTGAAGGTGAACCTGTTTATGATTCTAATGCCAAGTAAACTTTCGCAATTCTCTATCGCACTTCACAGTGGTGAGTTCTGAAGGGACCTAGGACGTTACAATGGCTGTTACCGCGGAGTCAGGAATGACTGGGGTAGTGGGTGCAGGGTGCAGGGGCAATTTGAAGCTTCCTGTTGGTGGCTCTCCCAGGGGTGCCGGAGTTGAAAGCCTCTCGACATGGAGGTCTGTTATTTCTTGTAGCAGGCGGTCAAGCGTATTTTCTTATCGCCATTGATAGAGGTATATACAAAGCAGTGTGCCTACTTCCCGTGCTGCTACTCCTGCTCCGGGAAGCAGATTTGGCAAGAATTTCCTTTTCTGGAGCTAATTGGTAGTTAGCACAACGTCCCAACAGATGCAAACCTCAAATGAACAAAATACAGATGTTAACTTACTGCTACACAAGAGAACATGTAATCACCTTGTGACAGAAACGGGATGGACATCACAGCATCATGCAGAGAATGTGACACTTACTGTAACCAAATTTTTGTTGCGTAGGTACAGTGTATTTAAACAACCATTTGCCAACTTACAAATAAAGGCTACTCAAATTAACTTCTTTCTAACCACTTGCTTTGCAAAAAAAAAAAAAAAAAAACTTCTTAACCTTATGCTGCACGTTATTCTATTCCTTACTACTGGTGTATGTGGTAAGTGCCTGTTACAATGCAAAATAAACACTGTTCAAGGAAAATTCAATTTTCATTACTACCATGAGAAAAGCCAAAGTTTAACGTGTGTCATAGCTCAGAATTTTGACATGGCTGTATAACTTGCTCAACTCTTAACTGCTTTCACCACCTTACACCTTAAGCTTCTGCACAGAATTTAAACATAAACATTTTTGCCTTCAAATTTACAAATGCATGTGCTATGGTCTGCACTCTACAAATTATGCACCAATACTAAGGTACAATCATGTAGAAATGGCCTCATGAATTTGTGTCTTATTGGTTTTGTTTTTTCTGTGTAATTTTCTAATTTTTAAAATGTAAAGGACCGTGGCAGGTGTCTGTAGCAAAGTTTAGTCCATTAACTAAATGCTTTCTCCACTGCCATGACAGTCTAGTGGTCAGACCACTCACCTCGTACAATCGCAAACTGAGTTCGGTTCTTGGTTGAATCACGCACTAACTTTTGTGTTTGGAAAATATTGTCGATGTTAATGGAGACCGGTGAGTTTCCTTGGAGCTCTCCCATTTCCCCAACCATTGGCTTCCATTTTTGCTACATCTTGACTTTGCTTCACCCCATAAGTGCTGTTTGTCTTTCACTTTCATGGTGCAAGTGAAGGAAAACTATCAAAATTGAAGACTATCTTGGGAAATTAATATTAATGTAGGTTAGTGAGCAGTGCAGATACTAGTTTATTATTAAAATGCCAAATAATTTAAGCACTGTTTACTATTTTATGTCAGTTTTTGTTGTAACGTAAAGATATTTTACTAATTTTAAGGATAGGTTTTCCACTACTGTTTGTAAACAGTAGCTGTTAGCCTTTGTTTACTTTGATTTCCCCAGTGATATTTTAAGTTTTGTTTAGAACTAAATTACAGAATAATATATTTGTCTCCAGTTACGTTATCCTTTGGTCTATAATCCTGCTGCAGATCTGCTAAATTATTTTTTCCCAGTGTAAACATTTTCAGAGGGGATACTTTTGCTTTACTGAAACTATTGTAAGCATATTATTGCACTCTCAACACCTTGTAACAGCAATGTAAATGGCAGGAATTCAGTACATTGTGAATGCAGGTAAAATGGCAACCTGAATAAATTGTTTATCATACAGGGAAAATGTAACTGAGGGAAATGTAAATTCAAGGTTCTGCTGTGCTTCATTGGTATGTCTGTGTATGGCAAACATGTTCAGGTGAGAAGCATGGAGTTGGCAAGCGACGACATAGTAGACGACATCATTGTCTCCATCATGACTGAAATAGATGCTCTGTCCGGTATCGGTACAGATGCAGCTGTCAGCATAAGGGATGTAAATCTTGAACACAGACTCCACTGTCTCAAGATCCTGGCGAGCGCAGCGAAGAATATGAAAATTGGTAACTACACAATGTAAATTTTTAGCAGATTCAAACAATTACGGTGTAATTTCCTTTGCTTGTGAATATTTCGTGTGTGTTACCATGGAAACTTGATGTAAACACAAATTGCGTTCAGAAGTGTTATTAAAGTGCAGTCATTTTTCTGAAACATATTGCATAAAGTAGTTTGGTACACATTTCTTTAACTTACATTACTATTTAATTCATGATATAAATCATAGCAAGCATAAATATGTAAGTTGATATTCCGAAGTATTAAAAGATTATCAATCGCGTCCAATTTTTTAAATGATAGTAAGGAATGTAGTTTAGGAATACCACACATTGAAGTTGGAGCACACTTAACAACAGTACCTGTTATTCTGCAATATGAGATAAATACTTATTAGGTTTCAACAGCCAAACTAATTTTTCATTGGATACGAAGTTCTCAATGGAAGCACTTATGGCTATTCTTATTTTTAAAGAGCTATGAAATATTTTTATAATAATTTTTTCCGGGATGGAAATAAAAGTCAATATTTCATTGTCCGTCAAAGTCAGCAAAAATTGCTGTAAATAGCTCTCTGTTTACAATATTTAGTCATGTATAAAACAGTGTTCCAAACTATAGTGACAGTGCTGTATCTTTTCTGGACATATTGTTGTATTGAAACAATATAGTCACCGCTTAAAATCCTGAGGAACCTAAACATACACGAGGCTTGTTTATGCTATTTTTAATCTTGGTTGCAATGCTTTCTTATGGACAGATGTGACTTTGAGGCGTTAAATATTGTTACATGGGATTCCCTTAACTGTAATATTCGGGTTATATGTTCATTGTTTGAGGATTGTTAGTTTCACAAATTCTTTCAGTGATGTGTTAGACTTCAAGAATGTGTATAGTGAACTCCAAATGATGAAATAATGAACAGAAGTCCAAAATGCATCAGGCGAGTCAGGAGAGTCCAATGCCACTGCCGGAAGGGGTGGGGTTGCTCAGTTCAGTAGTGACAGCGTTCCAGGAGGGTTAGGTTAGAGCATCTCATCATGTTCATATTACCTGATGAAATAAGTCGCTCAGCACAGTAAGAGCAAGCAATATTAGTTTGGTCTATGTAATTGCAGCAGTTTCATGTGATTTTCCTCCCTCCAGTGACAAGCACTCTCCTACACTGCCTCCCCCAAAGCTGTGCCAATATCTCATTTTAACTTTATTATACTTTAGTGTTCTTTTTATGGTTGGATGCATCTTGAACGAATCTTAAGCTAGTAATAAACAGGAATAACTGTTGTGACAGTATCTCGTACAACCTAGTCGAAGAAAACAAAAACTCTCACCATAGCAGAAGACAATGAGTAAACAGTTGTGACTGAGCATGTAAAGAAATGAAAATCTAAGCTGTTGCTAAAAGAGTCCGTGAAATTCACACAGCTGTATTCATTGTGTTTTATATCAAGATGGTCTTTCTGTATTCTGTACTCAGTGTCTTTTAAACTGAACTAAAAACTTGCAAGGCTTGCGAGGAGCAGGGAAATTACGTAGGTGGTAGGAAGTTGTTCTAGACATCATTTGAATAGCTGTCGTGTTGGCAGCAGCACGTGTAGTCTGATATTCAGAGCCTGAGGACATCAGTGTCAGTATGTTTGTGTAGATGTGATGACCAATGAGAGCGCACTGATTGAACAGCTGAGCTGTCTGCTGGAGGAAGATGTGAAAACACTGGATAAACTGAAGCTGGAGAAAGCGCAAGCAATACAAGAAGATGAGAATCTGTTAGAAAGGTGAGATGTGTAGACCTTCAACTTATTTTGCTATGTCGCCCGCATTGCTCCTGCACTTTTGAGCTTCAAAGTACAAAAATACTTGCAGGCAGGAGAGTGCATTAAGCACTAACTACTAGGGTTGTGCAAATATTTGGTACCGAAAGTTGTAACACAATGAAAATTCTCGATTCTCATGAATTTTTGAGTTTAAATGAAAGTTCATTTAGTGCACCAGCTAAAAAAAATGTTGCCTGTAAATCGTCTTGTTTATTTCATTATTTTATAACTGAAATAACTACATAAAATGAAAATTTAAATGTAAGGTAAACCCTCTGTGGTAAAGACTCCATATCGTACAGTTCTTTGTTGCAACAATTTTGTTATAGCGAATAACATGCCAAAATGTTATGAAATTTGTTAATCTATCATTTAGGCTGAGCTCTAATGACATTATTTTTCATTTTCGTTTCAGTTTCACTTAAGTTCATAACACGTGTTTCGTTTTCATTTCATAACAAAAAAGGCACATTTGCACAACTCTACTAACTACGTATGTATGTGTCTGCATTGGTTCATAATACAGTGTACTACGTTGTTACTTTTTGTTAGCTGTTACTGCTTTAGTACAGTAAAAGCCCGATATAACGCGGTTGTTGGGGGTAAATAACTCAGGCCCGCATTATAGCTTTCCACACTATTATGGGAGTGACCTATTACCGTAGCAAAAAGAAAGCCAGAGTTATAATGGGGTGTGGCACCTATCTGGTAAACAAGGGGCAAGTGTTGTTATTTACCGCCATAATTCTTGAAACGTTTAACCCCTTACTATCGGAACTTAATTTTTTTTATCTGCATCACTGGACTTCACAGCACCCAAGGGAGGAAAACGAAGAGAAACATGCTGAGTTGAAGGGGGTCACACGCATTCAAGCAAGGAAAGCTAAAAAGTGCCACATTTTCCAGGTAAAGTATGTACTTATTCCACCAAGGTTGGTGCCTACTGCGAGTTGTTTGTCACGCGGGTTGGAGAAGGGGGTTCACCTCCCCCCCTGCTGTGCCTGGTTGGGTGGAAGTGAGAATGAGAAACGAAGCTCACAAAACTAAACAGAGGTCGAAGCTCGCTTAAACTGCAAATGGGATCTATAGTCCGTTTCATATAACATCTCTAAATTTTGACAGTTCTCTGGAAAAAAGTATGGCCACCATGTATCCCTTCGCCACAGCTGTTCTGCGAGTGAAGAAAATAATTTTTGTAAACGAAAACAAACTACGAATTCAATGGCAAGCATTGAAAGACTGACAATGTGTCCAGTACTTAGGCTAGTATAACTGGTTGCCATTTTTCTTTATGATCACGTAATATACTAGTTAGGTTTTTGTTTTATTTTATTTGTGTGGGGTGGGGGACCATAGTTTAATGTCTTTCGGGAGACATTATTTTTTTGTGGTTCTTCTTATGAGAGCGTGGCAATTGGAACTTTAATTGTTTTGATGATGCAGTGGAAAATTTTGTTCGTACGGAAATAGCATTCAATTTACTATAACTCAAAAGTTTTAACTTCATCGAAAAAACTAAATGCAATAAATGTGTTGCTGTTCATACCGATGCGAGACATGCTCAACAGATAAATATCATTGCATTTTTTAAATAATGAACTGCACTTAAAGGGCGTTTATTTAAGGTACGTACATTTGAAAACATCTCACAAGAACAAACCGCTATAATTACGTCATTGATAATACCAATGTACGAAATGCACAGTGTAAACATGTTCAGCAAATTTAACTTCTACGTAAAAGTGTTAGTTTCAATTAAATAAAAGTCCAAATACATTTCATATATTCTAACAACAATTTAAGATAATTTTATTTACAAAACACAGAAACCTACCATTCACTTCATAATTCCTAAACATGTGCCGAACTTTGGGTGATTAATTCACTATAATCACTTGTCTGCTACTGGTGTGACAAAATTTATTTGCTGACTTATGCAATTAACAAAACACTTGAACTATTTCTTGACACCAATGAATTCATACTTCACAGTGAAAATAAATTTTTACTCTCGCTTCGCGATGGTCACAGGAAATAGTGAACCACAGCACACAACAAACCATTTTACAAAGTGGCAGACATGTGTCGATATATTCATTTCACTGAAGAAGACTTCTAAAAAGGCACCTACGCTGAACTACAGTTAATGAAATATGTAAATATAAAAATAATGAACTGCATATATAATATTCTGACATCACCAGCAAGGAATTCTCGCATATAGATAAACTATGACGGAAGAGAGTACATTGGCAACAACGTCTTTTCGCCGGGTGGGTGGAGAGCATAGACAACAGACTCAACGGAGATTGGTGGAGACCTTTCACATAACTGTGAGGTTCACATGCTCTACCATAATATTTCTAAATATTTTTAAATCCCTATCTCTATAACTCAGAAAAATTGTGTATAAGTCTATGTGCTTAGTTTTAAACTTGAATGTAAGTATCATTAATTTTCCTCATTATAATTTTTAATCCTGAGTACTATTTTCTTTTACAATCATCGCCAAGAGCGCCAACATAACATGCATCCTGCAACAACCATTAGCTGACACAGTACTTTGCAAATGGGGGCGTTTACTGTTTACATGCTGTGTAGGTTGGTCACAACATGTCAAATTTTATTGAAGTTATATGAAACAGAGTATATCAGTGCATCACGTGTTGTGAAACATGTCGCTTGCTCGTCTGATTTGCATTTTCAATAGGAAAACTAAAACATAAAACAAGTGAATTATTTGTGACATGCGAAGAAAGGCAACTTTTTTGCAGTAAGCTTTGTCCTCAGTAGCTCGTCCGCAAGGATTTTTTTTTTTCTTTCTTTCAAAAATGGGAAGACATACCCTATAGCTAGTATATATACATTATACCGTATTTACTCTTGTATAGTGCACCCTTTTTTCCCAAAATAAATGAAAAAATTTCTGGGGTGTGCGCTATACATGGAAAAAGAAAGAGGAAGGGGGATTGGTAACCATTAATTGTCCCAGGATGTTGAGGGAAGTGGCGGGACTGTCTGTTGTCTCATCTCTCACTCTTATATCACTCCTCTACCTTCTGTCTCAGCGACCCTTTAGTTATGTGTAAGGCGACCCCCTCCCCACACACACACACAACAAATGGCATCCTGTCACGCCACAAACCATGGCTCTCGTATGTTTATGGCTCCCCATGTGTTTACGGCCCCCCATCCCCTTGTAATAACACCCAGATGTTACCGGTCGATAGTTCTGCCATCCCTCTTTGTTTCCGTGGCAGAGGCTAGTGGAGCCATGTTCACGAAAGGGGGGAATGACGAGGAGATATTTTTTTTTTTAGAGAAGGATAGTGTGACATTCTAGCATGTAAAAAAAAACAGCCGGTCACTACTAAAAGGAGAAAGGAGAAAAAATAAAACTGAAGCTGGAAATGTTGAGTAGTAGGAGAATGTTTTTGGAATTCTTTTTGTTTTGGCTTTTTGCACTAAAGTTATTTAATTAAAGTATTTTCCAAACAGATCACAATCACCACATATTAATGTAAAAAAGAATAATTTGTTCCATACTTACAACAGGTTGCCATAAATTTCTGGTGCAATTTAATTTTTAAAAAAAATTTCCCTAGAACTTGTTGCAAAATATCATGGTGTGCACTATACATACTGTAATCAATGTTGACGCCATCAGGTGAGACACGAGACGAACGATGGCACAAATACTTACTGGTAATTTTGGCACCAGCAGTGATTCCCAATCACCACACTATTGAGACTCAGGGATGCTGTGGGTTCTGTGTATCCGTCTCACCCGCTCGTACTTACAAACACAGGCAATACTAAATTTTTACTAAACATCACAGGAAATAAACAGTGGTGCAGGTGAAATTGCAATATTTCTGCATGGAAACAGCAAACTAACTATAGACAAAATATTATTTTTGCTGAGAAAATTATTCTTTTTACGATTGCAGTGGTTACAGGCGTATAACATGCCTGATGGCAGTAAAATCAAACATTACTGTGACCATGTGGTCAAGTACAAAAAGCATCAATTTACGTGAAAAATACGTTGAACCCTGAATGAAATTGACATAAGAACCCTGACGTATTTTATTGCACATACAATGTTACATAAATAAGCTCTCAAAACGCAACGATGGCGTATACAAAGACTTGTCAGTCGGCCACGTGGTTACACATGATGTTGCCGTAAAATATTCAAATACGAAAAATTACCCTCAAATACATACATAAAAACAAAGCCCTTAAAATTGCGTGTAGCAATAATACAGAAGTTACAATGAAATGTCATAAACATAGGTGGATAACGCCTGATTCAAGTTGCATGGGTTGCATGACCACTCCGGCATCTTTCACCTCCTCTATTAACTTAAAAATGCTGTAAGGGTGCAAGAAATTAATAAAACAGAAGCATAATGCTGGGGAAATTGTCTGGCAAATACGTACGCAAGCAAAGGTTAACCGGTAAACTAAATTAACTATGGAAACCTGGTGTCTTATCTTGCCAGCTCTCCTCGACAGACTGTTCAGATACAAGCGTCGTACGGACCTACCATGGTCGCCTACGGGGTTCACATAAGCGGAAGTGCTATGTATGCCGAGTAAAATATTTTATTATTAAAATAAAATTGCACAAATAAAGTAAAATATTGTTTTACATTTCTATAATTTTCTTATGAAATTCAATATTATTCTATTCTTTATGACAGCGTTCATGCCGGAATATTAAATGTTCTTAATCTCGGTGCCACGGGCACTTTAAATTTTATAACCAAACAATTTAAAAATAGTAACAAACACTTGAACACATGTTAAGACATATTAAACTCTACAAATCCATTATAACACATTTTACACTGAAATTACATTTGTATGAAAGTTAAAAATTATTGGCCTCTTTGCGCACGTGTGTGGTGAGCGCTGTCATGGGCTCTAGCGCCGCTGGCTGTTAGCCGGCATCAAAGTGTCTACAACATAATTATAATGATTACGTAGAGCATACTCCATATGCCTGTAAATAACATAGAAGAATGTATTTTGAAGTGTGCCTGTGGTTTCAGAATTATTTTGTTCAAAAATGGGAAGACATCCCGAATAGCCACTATATACACATTATAATCAAAGTGTGTAGATCATAATTATAATAATTACGCAGAGCTATACCCCGTAGGAGATTAATTATATGCCTATAAATGACATAGCACGAATTTTGAGGCGCGCCTCAAATTTTTTAATTATATTTTATTGAAAATGGGAAGACATACTGAATAGCCGCTCTTTACATATTATAATCAAAGTGTCTACAGCATTATTATAATGATTACATAGAGCTATATTCCATAGGAGATTAATTTTGCCTGAAAATTACTTAGTCCCTGCCTTACCCAGAGTCTGAACCCAGAGCCCCTCGCATTGCAACCCAGCTTCATACTTAATGCGCCACAGAAGTCTGCATCCCTTTTACGACAGTATTCCAGCGTATTTTAACTTACTTTAGATAAACATTTTGGCATAGAATAATTGTAATGGCTTAAATGTGTTACTCTATACAACACATGCACATTTCATGTTAACTTGTAAGTGCCAGTAAATGCGTGACAGCAGGCCTCTTGCGAGTATAATATACGTTTTGGAATATGGCCATGCCATCCACCCAAAATGATCCAACGCCAAGATACGATGGAAAGGTTGCCACAATATCATTTTTTTTGGCCTGTTTACAACCAAACAGCAGAACAGGTATAATAGGATCCCGTAAAAAAAGGACCACTAGGAATTCCTCCGTCAAATCTTTGCACCACGCCAATGAAACTGAATATGGAAAAACATACAATATTGGCTGTAATGAATCAGTAAAATAGATCTTGGCACTGAAAGGAGTGAAACGGGCGCCCTCTTCCTCCATCTCATCCATCAACGTCCCCGACTCACGGCTACCCACAGGTAGACCACACGCCTGCCTGACCGCACACTTTCTACTTATTTATTCAGGCCAGGGGCGTAAATTGTCCCGTGGTATATCGGGCCGCTGTATTCTGGGCTTTCACTGTAGGTATTTGCTGTATCCACCAAAGGAAAGCAGTTTTGTTTGCTGTGGCATGGCAGTTCTGTCAGTGATGCGAGGTGTGTTTGCTAGTTTGCAGCAGCAGTTGGCACAACTACGTGAGGGCAAGATTCTGCGCCAGGCGGAAGGCGAAATGAAGGAAATGGATGACATAGAGGTGGTGCTCAGGAAATCTAAGCAGCTGTTCAAAAAAACAAGGGATGATTTGGTCAGTTGATTTAGTAACGTGTATTTTATATTGTTTGGATAATTACGTGCTATTTGTGTATCTTTCAGGAATTGCTTTTTCCGGCACAAAATTTGAGTGTTTGAGAAGGCGTATCTTGACTGTTAATGGCAGAACACAAACAGCGCACATGGATTATAGTGTTAAACACTGCCCTTTCGAGCAACAGTAAAACACTGATGCATGACACCCCGGCTGTCTGGGAAACACTACGTCAATTAGGTCATGTTATATTGGATGCTAGGCCAGGTGCATCCTATTCTGGCAGGGTTCGGGGTAAAATTAGTCGTTACGAGGGACTGGAGTGCATCCAATGTACAGGACTGGCCAGGTAGCTTTGCAGCAGGGCACAAAGTCTGGTTCTGGCTGTGAGATTTTGCATTTCAAGTTGCATGCTGCTGCTGGTATACCTGGGCATCGCAACTACTGTGCTAGCATGTGGCAGAGGCTTAACAGTGGTGCATGTAGGAGCAGCAGGGACTTGAATGTGTTGGCTGTGGTCGGTGTGACATGCCGTCGGGGGGCAGAGCAACAACATTGATTTGCAAGTAAGCAATTGGTATTGTTGGTGGCTGTTCTGGCTGGCTGAGGAACTCTGACACAGGGGTGAACTTCTCCGTTACCGCGAATTGGGGCCGCTAACAATTCTCTTGGGATGGCTGTAATAGCTGACGAAAGGCCTGTGCCTGTTCTCGTGGAGCAAGACTGTCAATAAAGGCTACGGGGGAGGGTGTCAACTCTTGTAAGTGCGCTGAGGCAATCAGCATTTGTTTCACCTTTTCCCTGATACCACTGCATTTGGAGAAAGACATCTAAACACACACTAAAGACATACTCATGTCCGTGAGGTGAAATGCAGGGAATGTATTCTTTCCTACGCAGTGTATCCGCTTTACCGCCGAGTTTTCCCAATCCAGGGAACGACCCCTCCGGCACTGAAAGCACGGCGGAAATGACAAGCACCGAATTGACAAACTTGGTTGGGAGGCTGATTAACTGTGAGCAGGCTCCACGTTTTGCCTAACGGGGTATGCAGAAAGGCTAGCTGGTTTGCGAGTGCATGTGGGTGCTTTACATACTTGTAGTGGCTTGACTGATTAATATTCCCGGGATCACCTGCATTTCCCTCAGGGAGGAGGTTAACTAGGATGGCTACTAAGTCCACGGGAATGTGGAGCTCAAGAGTCGAGTTCAACATGTTGTTTATTTCACATGAGATGAAATAGACATGTGATGCCACACTACCTCCTATGTATACAAGAGCTGTTGGGGAAGCTATCCTATGCAATTTGGATAGAGGAAACCTGTGCCTAAGCTGAATGGGACAGGGTAGAATATGACTCCCTATCACATTGTTGTCTAGAGGAGGCCACAGTGTCTAGAGGTGTAGACGACTAGACTTTGTTCCTTGGCATGGTGCTTGGATTACTAAGCAGGGCGTGGTGGAAGGAATGATCTTGGTTAGAGACCAAGGAAAGTCTCTTCGGCACTGAAAGTGCGGTGAAGAGGGGAGGCAAGCTGGGGAGCTTGGAAGCGAAGGCTTGAGACTAATCAGGCTGGTCAGTTCCAGCAACACATGCGGTGGAAAACTGAAGTCTAGCCTGGAGTAGAATCTTGACTCTCCCTTTATACTATGCCGGGCAGCTGCCTCATTGGCTGGCATCTTGCTGGCGAAGGGTTGCACTTAGAGCGGGGGAGGTGGCAAAAGCATTTGAAAGCTTTTCTGGCATGACGTCACTGGCCAGCGTGGAGAAGGATGCCGTGTCTTCACCACATTCTGTGCAGAATACTTCCTATCAATGTCTATGTCGTCAGATACGAGACACTCCGGCCCCTTCAGGGCAACATGGGAGGGTAGTCCAGTTTAAGTTAGTATCATAATGCTTGTTTACCATGTCATTGTGTGCCTAGGAACAGGTCGCTTTCACCTGACTCAGCGTAGGATTAATCTCCCCCGAAAGTTTCTGCTGACATTAGGAGGTAGTGTGACACCATCCTGTTTATTTCTGTCACCTGAATAAACAGATATTTTAACCAACTCAAGGGTATCTTTCGTGTAGTGTAATTCCTCTCTCAATAGGTATCAGGCCCGTCTGAGGGATAGCAGGTGACCGGGAAATTTACTCACAACAGCAATACACCAGTAGAGTGCCCACACACATTCTGGATGGCCACCCTTCCTGTGCACCGCGGTTTACGGAACTAGAGTCCCAACTCTAGCACTCCGTTTCCAGGCCAGCTTGTCGGCTCAGTGCCAACCCTCTCTACGACATTCCTTGCTCCGGAAGGGGTGTTCCTTGAGTTGGGAAGACTGGTCCTCCCAGACACTCACTCCCATGTTGGGACTGTCCGCCAGTGAGACCTGACTCCGCGTGTTCACTGTGCTGCTTGCGCTGAGTACTGGGCTAGTGATACAGCACTTGGTTGGCAAACTCAGTACGTTGTTGTATACCGGTATAGGACAACACTTCACCTGATCCCCTTCAGCGAGCTTGATCGTAGTAATGTCCTCATGCCCTACTCCTATAGCACTGGTGTCCCTGAGAAAGGGTTAAAAAGGTACACACTACCTCCGGGCATCAGCAGGAACTTAATCCTGTCCTTGCAGCACTCATGCACCACCCACCGAGGGAGCAGGCCCAGGTGTTACTTCACCTGCAGAGACCAACCACGCCGGAGATCTCTTCACCGAACCTGTCCGTCTCAGTGAAGAGATACATCCCGTGTTCACAGTCTATTTGAGTGGACAAGACAAATCCTAGGGGACTGCCAACCCACGCTGGTGGGGAATGCAGATAGTCAGCCAACACCAGCAACCGTACACTCAAGTGAGCACCTGAACATCAGTCAACAACGTTCTAACAATCACAATTCAGAATCATCACATGTCGGACACCCTCCACAGGTTACGCGTCACCCAAGTATATCGGCTAAAGCAAACCCGTAAAAACTTGAAGTTGTACGCGCCGTGCCAGACTTTGTGCCTTGCCACAAAGCTACCAGGCCTGTACTTTATACCAGATGTGCTCCGGTGCCACGAAAGGACTAGAATCCTTGAACACCACCACCCCCCGGGTGTGAATGACCTGCCACCCACCAGAAACACCTCAACGTGGTGACGTACTTCTCTCAGCCTCAAGGCGTCATGCATCACAACTTTTGCTGAATGAGCTTTAAAATGAATTAAGGCAATACCTTCCAGTGTCAGTTGATAAATTTTCTGCAAATAGTTTTGGGTTATTTTATTTGTATAATATAAAAACAATAAAATTTTGACTGCTATTTTGCTGTGTTAAAGGTATAAACATTTTTAATTGCCAGTGCCCTTATTAAGCAGGAAAACATTTAACAGGGAACCTCTTAAAAGGGTTTTTCTGTTTGTAAACAATGAGTTCCATAGGTATACATGTAACATACAGTGTATCAACCAGCAGGAGTGAATGTCCATGTTAATACATTCTGAGAGCTTATCTAGTTGGAAACATGACTTTTTGTTTGTAAACTCTTGGTATAAAAATTTTTTCACTACAAGGTTACGTTCTTTAATATTTTGTTACAGGATATAGTTTTAGACATGCTTCTGGGCAGTGATTCTGAAATGAAATCTATAATATTGGTAAGTATACAATTTTTTTATTGGTACTTAGAAATTATTAAACCATTGAAATGAAATCTATAATATTGGTAAGTATACAATTTTTTTATTGGTACTTAGAAATTATTAAACCATTTTTTGTTGTTTGTTTTGAAGCATTTTAAGCCACCAAGTGTAATGACAAAATCAAATACACTGAAAGGGTTGGTTAAAAGACCATGTTGGTGTGGGTGGAATACAAGGGCTTTAACCTCGGTGCCCGATTATGTAGGGATGTCATTCAGTTACACGCAAAATCCTAATTACCTCCATGATGTCATCTAAGGGTGCTCACCTGTCCCTGGCTAGCTCATATGTTGGGTCTTCCCCTCACGTTGGGATGTCTTGTTAAAGATTGTGTGGGTTGTCAGCGTTCTTGTTTGAGGGATGACTTGTGGACTGTAATCCCTAGATTTAATTCTACATTTAAAATTCTGCTAGAGACAGTACGTGTACGGATGATGGTGGCAGCCTCCAAATAAAGCGATGTCAGTACCACGGGACCGTACCGCCAAGGCACTACTGGGCAGAACGGCGGTGTACAATGTTGGACGTGTAGGCTTACATGTTGACACGAAGTCAGGGGCTACGGACACTGTACAGGGATGTCGCTCCTTAGTGACTGTTTTAAATGTAAGTTCTGCCCACTCATGTGTTCATGGCATAAGGCAGAATTTAAAGATCTGTTGAGCAAAACACAAGACAAATCTGGCCCTATTGTGCGGTCCTAAGAAGACAACTGAGCGTTGTGACCCACCGTATAACTCCAGTCCAGCTATTCTGTAGCCAAGGCGGAACTATAGAGCTGAGGTTGCACATAGACATTCTAAGCTCTTAAGTCTGGTGAGTTCCTAGTGAAGGTCTCCTCCGAAGATTAGCCACTGCAATACAATTTGCATTACCTTGACCAAACTCGGGCTGCCGCTAAGGTGTTTATTTGTCTACTGTTTGGAGAGATACGCATGACTGGCTTTACCTTACATACAACGCGAGTTATCTCTGTATTTGAAATATAGCAATACTCAAAATGGACAAAACTTTTCAACCTCTGAATAAAAATAATCATCAAAATAGATTGGATATTAATATGTTTACTACAAGATATATTAAAAGAAAGTAAATGTTACAAACATGTGGGCTGCACTCTCCTACATAAAATAAAATATTTTACTCTTGCGGAAGTTCACACAAAAAGGCAGATGAAGGCAACCTGGTGAGAGATGTGAATGTGTTTTTGTAATTTAAACAAATTTTAATGTTTTAAATAACAAAATAAAATGATTTAAAATAGCCATAATGGTTATCCTAACCTTAATTGGGCGGGAATGCCCTGATGGGACCTAGACGTGTATCCAACAACGGGGTTCCTCACCCACCTGGTGAGGAAGTAGCCTGGCTAGGGCCTTAAAAGGGGTGTCCAGAAGGGACATGTCATTGTGACCTGCAATACTTGTGTGGACGAAAGGAGGGAGTGGTATGGACGACGTTGTGGGAGCCTCTGGTGTCAGGTTGATGACCCTGAGGTGGCCGAAGAGATTGAAGGCCTCAGGTTGGTGTCTGTCCTCTGCGAGGTTGCTGGAGGCAGCAGAAGAGGTTGTAGACCTTCTGGAAGAAGGTGGTCCTCCATAACTGTAGGCATCATCGTCGACCACTGGACCTTCCACGGTCACCGGTGCGGGTGAAGGACTCTGCCCTGGTGCTAGCACTATCTGCTCTCACAGCCATACGGTGCTGCAATCACACCTGAGGCGTAGGCTGGGATGCCTTTTATAGTCATTTTTCCAGCTTCTTTGCACTCAGAGGGGGAACGGGAAAATTAGCCCCACCTCTC
Organism: Dryococelus australis; assembly: GCA_029891345.1. Taxonomy (NCBI): domain Eukaryota; kingdom Metazoa; phylum Arthropoda; class Insecta; order Phasmatodea; family Phasmatidae; genus Dryococelus; species Dryococelus australis. The sequence goes on from CM057006.1 coordinate 32,761,421, forward strand.
AGGGTTGGAACTTGTGACGTCACATGCATGAACCTTGGATCCTTATCTGCAGTGGTGCGAGGTGTTGACAGATCTTGCCCTGATGTTCTCATGGAGGTCGTGACTTTCTGACTGGCAGCTCGCATCCCCACAGCAGCGCAAAATTCAAAGTGTGTGCTCTGCATTGAGAGGAGCGGCAAAGTAGTAGGAGCGCTTCAGGGAGGGGCCTTGACAAGACAACTTCTGGTAGTTTTGGTGCATGGTAAAAGCAAGGAACGCGTGATTGTTTGGTGAGTTGAGTTGCTGTCGATTGAGTTTGGTTGGCGTGTCCTGCCTCCATTACCGTTTTTTTTAATTCGGAATGATTTGCCCCTGGGAGAGTAGCCATCTGAGATGGGGTGCATTCATTATATGTGCACTTTCTCTAAGCGCAAAATACGTCTTGCAAGTTGGGCATAAGTTTCTATTGTGTAACTGTTTTAAAATTCAGTTTATTTCAGCAGTTTTTTTTCTGCATGTTTTTGTTGACTTTTCGATGCAGTGTTGAGGTAAACCTCATTTCAACAAAATACAGTGTCACAAGAGAGCTCATTTACCACTACAAAACTGTACTATTGTCTATTAATATCATTGTATTCCATGTGTCACATGCTCATAAGTATGTTTGTAATGCCATATTGTTGATTGCTTATCTGTTTTGTTGTAGGTCATAGAACTGATGAAAATAGGTGTTGCTTAACCCTTTAGGCTATTCACAGCCCTCTCATTTGGAATAATATGTAGTCAATAAATATATTTTATTTCAACCTTAGACATAAACTTCAGAGTGCCTGTGGGATTTATACACTGTGTTTATTACGTACATGGCTATATTTATTTATAAAGGTGGCTAAGAAGAGTTTAAAGCCACCTTATATGATCATAGGATATCAGTTGCACGTAAAAGGGTTGGACACTATGATCGGAATTTGAGGTATGAAACCTCGGTATCCAATGAATTTGAGCCGTCGCTAAATTTAATGAGTCGCAATGGCAAGCTCCGACGTCAACAGGAATCGCACACAAGCCCGTTCGCTACCTCTGCTGTGGGTCGGGTTCCCCACATGGGAAGAACGGTTATTAAGAGCCATGCGAATTGTTTGACTGTTTGGTGGCTTGAGATTTGCAACCAGTATGATAAATTTCACTTTCAAAGTTTTGCAGTATGCAGATCATGCTTTAGTGATGTAGATGGCCTTCAAATAGTGAGATGCCAGAGTCATGGTGATCATGCCCGTAGAAACTAGTCTAACTTCAGCAAGGTGCTGGTGTAAAGAATGGATCTGGTTGGCTCGCATACGGGAACGAAGTAGACACATAAGACGCACAACTTTCCGATGTGTTACCTGTGTGCTGCGAGGCGGCGACACCCTCCTTCTCTCCGGTTGACTTACTGGGGCGGGCGGCAGCTCAACAGTGGCCAATGAGGGCTCAAGCTGTTTGTAGATGTCAGGGGCAGAATTAGAAATAATAAAAATAAGAAATTGTAACGCGGAGCCGAGTAAGCAGTGGCCCTGTTGTGTACTTCTAAGGGTACTGGTATTATCACGCAAGATCCACCCTGCAGCTCCATGTCCAGCCGTTCTCCAGGTATGGATGGAACCGTGAGGTGTAGGATGCTCACTCTAATTGCCAGTGACTCTTAGGTGAGTTTTCCACTAAGGGTCAGGCCAAGTAGATCAAATAGTCCTCTCACTCTGGCCTGGCCATTTTCCAGCTGGCAGGGTAGGAAGTTAGCCTAAATACTTGATTCCACGAATGGAAAAGGAGTACCTAGTGCATTCAGGTGCTCCTGAAGATTTACCAGAGAGATACACAGTATTTCGCCGGCAGAGCTCGGTTTGCCTCATAAAGGTGTGTGTATTTGCCTTATGGCGAACTTTCCCGTAGCCGGCTTTACCTTACGTGAGTGATGCAAACTCCAATTACAATATCTTGAGAGTGTCAACAAGGGGTTTAGTAAGAGCTAAGTAAGGAAACATTAACTTTAGATTGAAATATAATATGTTTAGTGAAATATGTATTTAAAAACATTGTCAAAGGTGGGGGGTCCACACTCTCCTAAATGAAATCCAAAAAAAAAAAAAAAAAGATAATATTTAAAATAGATGAATGTGGAAGTTTGTTAATTTCAGGCGAAGGCTACCTGGATAGCAAAATCAACGTGACGTGTGGTGAGATTATGAAAACGTTAAATGAATTCAATAAATAAACAGCCAGTCAGTAACGTAATTAAATCCCTTCATCTTGCAATGATGATCGTTGAACCAATAACGGGGAATATCTATCGGTAACAGCCAATGTGGAAATAGTAGTCCTCAGTGTATCTGAAAGCAACAATTATTAAATTACAACCACAATAGACCCCAAGGGTGTATTGTTCCATCATTCCCCTTGCAGGGTAAGCTGTTCACTGTCAGTGATCGCAGGTGGTGTGCAATAAGTATTTTTGAGTGCACCAGATGGCTACACTATGAATCACTATACCTTGGTTTGCAGCAGAGTGGCGCTCGCCAAACCCTCCCTGGTCGTAGTTGTGGATAATTTCAGAATGCTGATGTTATTCGAGAAAGTTAAGACCATCTATTGGGATACGTATCAAGTATCATATTAGAAAGAACTTGACCCACCACATTCTAAACTCACACTGAATTGCAATACACAGATACATTGAAGACTACTATTTCCACATTGGCTGTTACCGGTATATATTCTCGTTATTGGTTCAACGATCGTCATTGCAAGACAAAGGGATTTAATTACCTTGCCGATGCAATGCAACTTGGCTGTGATTGCACTAAGAGATTAGCAATTTGCGTGTTCACGGACATCCACTGAAAGTTAAGTTTAGTAAATTTGTCAAGTATACACATTTTACTACCAAAAATTAAACGAAAAATGCTAAAGTTCCATAATAGATGTCATAAAATTATAAAGAAAATAGCAGTGAACTGAAAACATTAAGGTAATGTTTTTAAACAAATTTAAATTTACATGTTTTATCATGCCATAAATCCAATTTTTTTATTTATTCATCATAAGGGATTTTCCTATTAAATTGAAATTTAAGCGAGTATATTTAAGAAGTGCTCCAAACCCAAAGGATTAATTTGTAGTGCAACAACTAAGTGTATAAAAGTATAGAACAATATAACTTTTCTAGCTCGAATCTAATTTTTAACACATAGTTATTATTGTATGATTTTTTTCTTTTAATGGATTAAGTTATAGTAGAATGTTATTCTTTCAGCCACAAACTTCATTATAACCTAAAATATTTGTCCTGTGGGAAATTGTAAGTTTCCTGCCCGAAATTTTCCCGAGGGCAAAATTCCATTCCAGCACACCACTATATTTTCACATATAAGTGCATTTAGGCTTCTTTAAATAAAATTTTTGTGTATACGGAGATAGCTGTAGTGCAGTAATTAAAACAAAGTAGATGTGTAATCTTTAAATCAAAAGGGCTTGTGTGAAATGTTAAGATTATAAGTAACTTGGGTATTAATTTTTTTGTAGATTCTGCAATTTTTTTTAAATTTTAAATCTCTCTTCCTCCCCAAGAAGTTTTCCCAGATAAGAAGTTTTTAGCATCCAGTCCTTTGAAAAACATAACAGAGTTCTACTGTATATGACAGTTTGTAGCTCTGGGAACTATACTGATAATTACAGTATATGCACTAAACAGTATCTGTAATGTTAACACATGTGGTTCTATACCGAAAACCTGTTCAATTAAACTTGAGGCATGCCAACATGATGCGCTGTGCAAATGCACACTCTACAGGCAACTTTGCCCCATCTACGAGCGACCCGAGCCTAGGAGGAAGTCATAACAATGGCAAAATAAAATAAACGTTTTGAGCAAGGAGATTCCACAAGCCTGGAGAGCCGAATACGTAATTATAATTAATCCATATACTTACAGTATGCATTGCCTACCTGGAATCCTGCATACAAGAGGCACCCCCATGAATAAAATAAATATTGTTGAGATTCCACTACCCTTTGCTTAACCCTGGAAGAAGTTCCACCGCACCCCAGAGATGTCAGCACCCCTATAACATTGTGACATCACAAACCGCCAGTCTCAGAAGGAGGTGTTTTAATTTGTCGTTGCCTCCATCCTGGGAGATAAGAAATGAGCAGCACTCCAGCGCCAAGATAAACATACCCCTGTGCTGGAAGGTTATGCTACCTCCTCCCACCCCCCCCCCCACCCCCCAACTCTGAAGAACTGCTGATCAGAAGATCTTCAATATAAATAGAGGTCCGGCACCCTGGACCACCAGATACTTCAGGCTCACTGGCCGATTAGGATTGCGTGCCCTTCCCAGTCTGCAAAGACTCTCCTCAGCTGCACAGGCTCTCTCTCCTGTCCGTAGTCTGCAATACGGCACATCACCTGGAAGCCTCTAGGACTGTCTTGCTTAACTCCGCAGACTGTAAAGACTGCAGCCTCCTAGCAGCTTGCAAAAGGCTCGTCCAGAACTGCACCCACTAACCGTGAGGACAACACTTAACATCTGAGGTAATCTTACTCCACACACCTGGTAACCCCTTACCCAAGTCCATTTCCGTGACTCCGCGGTAACAAGCCGTCGGGTCCTAGTTTACCTCTTGGATAAATTTCCAGTAGTTTGATCATACTGTAGATAGCGTATGTTTACCGTAAATCTTTGATTAGATTTTGCAAACTATTTATAATTACTTCCCCAGGCTCGCCTTCGTCTGATTCTGAATATGTGATTTGTATTAACCAGTTTAGCAAATTTTATTGTAATTGATTTAGCCGGGACTTTCCCTTTTCCTAATTCACGTAATAATATTTACGTCAAACCTAATTGTCCGTTTACCGTCATTTTAATTAGTTTCCCATTTCCTTAGAATAGGTGTTAGTAATTGTAGCAAGTAATTTCACTCCCGCAGGGAAGGAACTGTGGGTTTTTGAAATCTACAGGGACCTGATGTATAGCAGGAGGATCGGATTACAGATTAGACAATGGCGTAAATTAGGCGTCCTCTAGGGAGAGCTGTAATAGCCAACACCCTTAGGCCGCGTGCAGCTACGTGTGCACTGCTACATATAAGCCAAGCCCTTGTGGAATGCTTTTGCAGCAGCGATGCGCCATGCGGAAAGTTTCTGCATGTATGCACCTGACCTTAAAGGGGACAGACAAGAGGTCAAACCGCAGTCCCAGACTATCGAAGCCATTCCTCGCCCGATCTCTCCACTCATCCCTCTAGAACACGAGTCTCCCTTGTACAAGTATTTAGGCGCCTGTTGGCCTGGGTACGACCCTGAGGGAGAACACCTTGCCCAGTTAGAACGGTCACCGTCTATAGCCAGTGCTACTCCTGTTGACGCCATACTTAGCCAGGCACCTGATACTTCCAGTATCATTAAACTCTCATCCGGAAAGCTCATTCAGGTTCGACACCCATCAGAGGTGGCGCTACCTAGCTTCTGTGTTATTAAGCTGGCATCGGGAAAATTGGCACATGTTCGACTCCCGTCAGAGGTGGAGCTACCTAGCTTCTGTGTTATTAAGCTGGCATCGGGAAAAATGGCACATGTTCGACTCCCGCCAAAGGCACGCATCAAACTAAAAGATAAGTCGTCACACTAGCCTCTCTCTTTATATTGTTTTTATATGAAAGAAACATAAGAGATTATATAACATGCTTTACAGCCGCGAAACAAGACTCTGTCTTAAGTATCAGAATAAACCAAGAATATGAACTGATGCAGCATGTTGGAATGGTTTTGGTACACGTTTACATTTGAAAAAAATTGATATAAAAAAATGGTGTCAGCACTATTTATTCATCAAAAAATACAATTTAAAATAGATATAAAATGTTATACATATTGCCTGTATGCATCAAACTTTTTGTACTCCATTTGTACTTGCTCGGTTTCACTTTTGTAAATATGAATCATTAAAACCACATCTACTCTGAAAGGGAAGTAATGAAAATAGAGCAAAAATGAAATGAGAATGATCATAAATAGTTTACTGTTGGTAATAAAAAATAATTGTTAATAATTTTACGTGACTCAGACATCTCTTAACACTGCTAACTTTCATTATCTCAGAAACTTCCAATATTTACCCACGCAAAGAGTATCATCACAAAATAACACCTATACATATACCACCACTCCACTTGGCCTTTGGTAAATAAAAATAGAAAACTGTAAAATTTTGCTAAATTGTGCTGGTATAAATTTACAAGTTAATTTACACACGGGTAGGACGTGTGCTTAGCCTTTGTATAGCACCATTTAATACCACACAAAATATAATTATCTAATAATAATAAATACATTTAACGTAGGAAGTGCCCCCAAGGCAAGGCGACGCCCTCCTAATGACAGGCTTTCAAGCTGGGCGTCTTAGGTGCCCATCATGCCCGGACGTGACGTGAAATGAGACCATAGTATGAAGTGGTGCTGGAATGTGAAGGCCGGGGCAATGGGAACATCTAGATCTAGAGAAAAGCCCCCAGCAAGCTGTATGGTCCATCATGATTCCCACGTGAAAATTCGGGAGTGTACCCGGATCGTCGTGGTGGGAGGCACGCCACAGTTGCCTCTATTATCTAATGATAATACCTCTCTAAATAATTTATTTGACACAACCATACATTTTTCTGTTCTTGGTTGCCTCAATGTAAGACAACATTTGACAACAATTTTCCAGTCCGATTTTTCTTGTCATGCCTGTCAATTCCTCATTTTTACAATAATTCTGTGCACAAGGCACCCCTCGACCCTTTCCTCAAGGTATATGCTGTTCATGGTAAAGTGAGCATTCCTGAAGCCCTAGTTACTTTTTCCTTTCAGCCATTTTTTTAATACTTTAACCACCTTTTAAAACAAATATTGCCATGTAAGTAATAAATATGTGTGTGTATTCCACCGCACTCAGAAGTCAATATCTAGGGCTAAAATAAAATTAATTAAACATCATCATCAACATACAGGCACCTCCAAGTGGCGACAACTGGAACTATTCTTAACAACCAAACTACCGCCTATTAATCCTGTAAATGGCTAAATGCAAAGCATTGAAACCAAGTGCACTGGTTTGAGTGTTCTGCAGTGTACCTATTTAAAAATATTTACGCATTGGTTGACTGGCAAGCACTGCATCCAGGAGGGGTGGGGTTTGTTGGGCGCTAGGTCATGCGCAACCTTCTGGCGGGATTTTCGGTTTCTATTTAGTCCCTATGTGGCATTGGCACACATACAGTGTAGAGGGCCTGGCATGGTAGCGTTGCGGCAGGGCACAAAACCGAGTTCGGGCAAGGTAATCTTACGTTTCAGGCTTTTATCTTTAGGCGCGATACATGGGCGACACATAACATCTGTGTTTGACTTGACCTTGGCGGTTTCAGTGGGGCGTGCATTAGCCACAGGTAGATTGATGATCTGGCTTCTAATGTTCGAACGGCCATGGAGTGGAATGCAGGGAATGTGTGGCTCTACTATGTGTAGAACCACGTGGAGTGTCTGCCAACTTAACGGACACCCTATCCCAGAGTTTGGCGCATAAACGTGGTAAGCAGTGGAAGTTAGGCCTCTCCGTCGACAGTCCCTTCACATGGGTATATGTAACACTTCAAGTCTTCCCAAATCATGAAACAACCTCTCCGGCACCTAAACACGGTGGAGAGGATGAGCACCGAACTGACAAGCTGTTTCGTGAGACTAAGTACCTGAGTGTGGGCTCCACCGTTCTGTCTACTGTGGTATGCAAAAAGGTTGGCTGATGTGAGTGCACGTGGGCATTCAGACAGTGTGCTGGCTTGAATGAGTAAGTTTTCCAGTCCACCTGTGTTCCACTCAGCAGCATGTGGTAAACTAGGAATGGTACAAAGTCTATAGGGAAGGGCCACCCATGAGTGAGGTAAAACTTTATTTCGTCTGATGAGAGATAAACAAGTGGTGTCGCACTACCTCTTAATGCTGGCAAGAGCTTAGGGAAGCTTAAATCTACCTTATCCAGGTTACGTTACCCCTTCATTCTGGCACCGCTCCATACTCGCCTCAATCACCATCATCGGCTCTCAGACCCTGCTGTTACGAGCTGCCAAAATCTCCTCCGGCAACGAGGTGCAGTGGAGATCAAGGAGTAGGTTTTCCTTTGATGCTAAGATTGCTGTGAAAGGAGGGTAGAGCTAGGAGCGTAGCTGAGCAGGTTGGTCAGTGTCCGGCGCGAATTTGGTGGATGACTGAAGGCTCGTAGACGAGCCGATGTGACAACTGGCATTTATGGGCTGTGACCTGCTATTTATACTCTGCTGGATCCTCCCTCTGTGTTCATTGGCTGGCAAGTTCGCGGGTGAACGATTGGACGCCGGAGAGGGGGGTGGCGATAGCATAGCATCTTGGAGGTTGTTTCGTCACTGGCCAGCTTGGAGATAGGAGAGGCGGCGAAGCATACTGGTGTAACCATCTAGCGGCTTACAATGAATCTCTGTGCCAGCGATGTATAGTGTTGGTGGCCAGTGAATAATAAAATATGCTATTCTTGCCATAACAAACAGTACAATATCTTGATGTCTTGTGGCGGTCAACAATAAAAACTACGTTGTAATCAGATGCATAGCTATGCTTACTGATGAGCTGAATTCGATAAACTGCTATTGTTGCAAAGATGTCATGCATCTATATAAAAATGAATATTACAGAACTGTAAACTATTACAAGAATTATAACTACCACAGCAGTAAACACACAGAATCCAGTGATTATTGAGAATGGTGTTACCAAGACATACAGTGTTGTACTTATACCATAGCCTGTCTCTTGCAAAAAATGTAACATGAGCACACATTACAATTTTACACTTTGTTCACTCCTACATGTGTTTCTTATTTAAAATCACATTCTCTTAATTTTTAAAAATTCTTTAGTTGTTTGTATAGTGAAACACACATTTCTGAAAACTATATCGACCACAGTAATTGTAAGCAGGTTTCTTGTTCTTGAGTCAATAACTGGACCAGGATTCCCAAAGTGGCTGAAAGCTCATTAGTAGAGTAATGACAGAGTGAATATCATCTTCAGCATTATGAAATGACTTTCAGAAATATGTTTACCACTGGGTGATAAATTTGCAGTTAACAAAAAATTTTCTGTGCTTTATTCACAGGCAGTGACGAAAGCGTATTTCACTGGAGATGATGCATATGTGAAAGTGGAAAATGAGAAGTGGATCCCACGACTAGAACTGTTGCAGCGGGGCAGGATAATTACGTATCACCCATATGACAAGAAGAAGATACGTTTAGCCACAATTGAATGATAAAGGTTGTGTGTGTTGTCGTGTTACTGTTAATTCTTTAATTTTGTGTTATTTTTCTATAAGTATGTTTGCAATATGGAAAGAGATAAGATTTCAGGACCAATTTATGAAATAATAAAAATCCGTTTTTATTGCATACTGTATGTACTTTAATCATTTAACGCCAACTTTTATAAATTGATGCATGATGTCTTTTCAATATTATTAAATTGACTTCTACTCATCAGTGCGCATCACTTTGCTATTCATGTCCACGGAGTGTGATTGGATCCTGCACCCACATGATTCCGAATTGTATTGTCTACCCACTTACTAGGAGGGACGCTCCACGCCAGACTTTTCCTGTTCACCAGCCGAGCCACCAAGACTATGCATCAAGATCCCCCATTACTAAAGCGCTCCGTCGAATGGCACTACTAGTACGATCACTGTATGCAACTTGGATCAAGCGCTGGCTGAGACGTCACACGTCCAGAGGATCAAGCGCCAGTCCACAGCTGCTACCACCTCCACTACCTACCACGGGAGAGCTCAAGAAGAGTATAAATACCAGGCCCCACCATTGTACACCCAGTTTGTTCTGTTCCTTCTCCGCACGCTGGTGCTGAAGGAACCATCAGCTCCCTGGTCTTAACCGAACCCCAATGCTGAAGATCATTGTGCCGTACCAAGGACTGCAAGACAAGAATATTCAATTAAACACATACATCAGGATAACAGACAATTTATTTGTTTTTTCTGTCCTGCAATGTTCATACACCATCATAATATTCGTAAACACAATGCAATTCCAAATATTCAAAAATGTTTTAACAACTGCATTTGCAAAAGTAGAAACAGTTCAAGACTAGAAGTCTATATTCATTTTCAGCTACTTCATTTCGTTAACATTTAACCAGCATAGACATTAAAAATACACTAAATACTATCATTATTTTGGATACAATAAAATTGATTAAACGCTTGTGCTTTTATATAGATTCTTGGGTACTGAACTTTACAAAATTTTACCATGCGTTATCGTCTTAAGGTGAATCTCACACATAGAGACCTTGTAACTCTTGGCTATCTTTTGCCTTATGTAATATCTTTGAATGGCCGGCTACAATTCAGTATAATTCATAGACAAAAGTGTGAATACTAGACCAATGTTTTCAAAAACAAACCCTAGGCATCAGCAATAATACTACTACGCACTCTGAATCAATCCTAGTTTAGGCCACACCTCACAATGCGTGACTCTACAGTTACCCAACTAATAAAACATACAATATAAAAGGAAGCTCTACAGCGCATAAACTCACATTCAACTTTATGCACGATACCATGGCATCACCAGCACTAATATTCCATTCAATAAATAATCATATAAATTTCTACGAGTATATTTTGAAAGCTGCGCACACGTGCATAAAATATCTTCCCACTAAACACAGGAATTCGAACCGTCCCGTTAAAAATCCAACATTCCAAGGCCCCCAATACCATACAGTTCATATATTTACATTGACCGACTGCATAATTTCAGCAACTATATTTGTGGCTTCTGAGTCAATAGTTTGTGACATGTCACTAGGTGTCTTATCTCCTAACAAACATATTATGTATTCAGCAATCAATTAACAGGGGATTAGAGTTCCCATGACATTTAGCAATTTTTAGAGATCTTACACGAGTGCTTAGACGTTCTGAACATGCATGGGATCAATTTATTTCCAACCCTGCGGGGAACGAAGATGACACTGCGGCATCAAATGTATTTAGCAAACTGTGTAGTGGCAGCACCAGAAAAGTATATGGTCTGTATCAAAGTTAAACTGGAACACGCGGTCTCTGGCTGGCTGAATTTTATTACTGAACTCGCAATCATGACTTTCAATATCTATTGCATCCAAAAAATGTTTGCCACGCACAATTCCAAATAGTCATGCCGAAAACTCCAGGTTCGTAGAGCTGGACGACATCTAGTGCCCTTTCATAGCCAGCTTTGACCAAAACTGGAATTTCTCCGGTAATTAATGCTACACAAAACAAGACTATAAATTACGTTAAAGCAGAGAAATATCAAATCTGAAAACTTAAACACATCAGCCGCAAACTAAACACATGTCCACGAACTAACTAGCAAAATTGACAACTCAAGCAAGCTTCAAGTAAGTACTCACTGATCATGTTTATCATGATCAAGCCACACGAGGCTTATCCTAACCAGGACGTCAATTGAAAAGGCATCACCATGCCAAAAACCGGAACTCTTCAAACAATATAGCTTGGCTGAGGACTCGAAAATTCACAATCCACCACACTGGTGGGTTAATCGCTGCAATTCGCCATCAACTGCAGATGACGATCCTGCGCCATCGTTCCCCAGGTTGATCATCAAGAGTAGACTGGATGGTGAAGACACCATGGTAGAAGTATCCAAAACGGTCAGCTAACTCTCTCTCGCATCATCGCACAACTCAACTGGTAATGAAGTAAACCTATCTGTTGGAGTAGGAAGGCGTAAGCAGTAAGAAGGAAGGGAGGGGAAGTACACAGGCTTAAGTAGACAACCTCAGGCTGAGAAAGGAGGGTAAGGTCGAGATTAGGATAGCAGAGGGAGAAATTGGCCAAGGAGGGTGCATGTGGCCACAGATTCAATATTAAAGTGAGGCGGTGAGTTCTAGTTTCACGGGCGATTGGTGCTAGCATCGCATCATCTTCCTACCTTGTCTTCACCACCCGCTGGTGACGAAGGATCCATCAGCTCCCTGGTCTCAACCGAACCCCAATGCCGAAGATCATCTACCTACCTTGTTTTCACCGCACTCCTGGTGCCGAAGACTCCTGCATCGTTTAACGTTGTCAAACACTTAGACACGTCTGGCCCTTTCAGCCCAAACACAGTAGCATAGCCAAGTTAAGTTATTTTAATAGCACTTTGTCTACCCACCTCATTAGCATATGAACAGGTCACCTTCACCTGTCAATGCGTAACAGCTTCTGTTAAGCTCCCATTGATGTTAGGAGGTTGTGCGACACCACCTTGTTTATTTCTGTAACTGTAATAAACAAGCTTTAATCTACTCGAGGGTATCTTTCCCGTAGATATAGAACCTATCCCTTTATACATCAGGCCCGTCAAAGTGATAGCAGGTAGTTGGGGGAATTTTCTCAAACCGCCACATACGTAAACCAGTAGAGTACCTACACATATTCTGGATGGCGATCTTTTCTGTTCACCATGGTGTACGGAATGGTAGAGCCCCGTCACTAGGTACTCCAACTCTTGGGGTAAGCTTGTCATTTTGGAGATTGCTCTTCACACCGTGTTGCTTGCACCAGAAGGAGTTCTTCTCCTGGTTTGAGGAGACTCAGCCTACGGAGGCACACTCCCATGTATTTGGACTGCCCACCAGTGAGACCTAACTCTCAGTATCCACTGCGCTGCTTGCGCTGGATACTGCAATATGGATACCACACTCGATTGGCAGACACGGTACTTGGTTGTACACATATAGAGGGCCACGTTGCCTGCTCCACTTCTCCACTTATGGGGGTTTTGATAATAGTGAGTGGTATCCGAGAAATTGAGTTAAACAGGTAAACACTGCCTCTGGGTACCAGCAGGAGCTTAATTCCTTCGTCGCTGCACTCGCCCACCTCCCTCCGTGGGAGAGAGCTCAACTTATCCACCGCTTGGAGAGACCCGCCCCGCCGGACTCAACCCCGGACCTCTTCACTGCACCCGTCAAGCTCAATGGAGACACACACCTGATGTTCACTGTGTATCCGAGTGGTCAGGACCAATTCCACAGTATAGCTATCGTATTCCCGCATTGTAAGCTGATGCCGAATGCAAGCGATCCCTAACTTTTAAACTGTCTGGGAAAAAAATAACATGATACCGAATGCAGACCGACTTGTGAACGTCTTCTGCATTCTCTATCAGCTGAGACCATGTGGTGTCATTGTGCTAAAGTTTTCACATCCGGCGAATGGTTCGTGGCAGGAAGGGAGATGAGTAGAGTTCGGCAAAAAATGGTGTAAGGATTTTTACGTGAAAATTCATGAAAAAACATGACATTTAGTTTTTATAACAAAAAAATGTGAAAACGGCAGTGGCAATGCGTGCTATAATTTCATGGGCAAGCTACTGTGTGCAGGGGGCAGTAGTGATGTTGATCACCCCAATAATGGGGTAGGGGGTCCGGGGGCTCTCCCCCAGGAAAATTTGGATTTCAAGGTGCAATATGGTGCCATTTAATAATTTTTTGTACCTAAATATAAAATACACTGCTTGTAAAAATATTAATATTTTTTAACATAAAAAATTTGCCCCAGTGGAAAATATTACAAAGATACCTTCTTCAAACCCGGAACCTTGTCCACTCAAAATCAATATTATGTTAATACCCTTCGACAATGAGGTATTTACATACGGAGTAATTTTGTTTGTACAGAAGTGTAGGCAGGAAGAATCATTATTCGTTTGTGTAAAGATGGAAAGCAGTCAATGCGAACAAGCAGGCAGGAAAAAACGAAGCAGGTAGTGTGCGCATCATAAAGGAAGATTTTCTTTTACAACAGCATGAGGGGATGAAGCACAGAAGGGGAGGTTTTCAGTGATAACCTACAAGAGGGAGGGTGGCCGGCCGAAGTCATAACAGCCGAGCTGAAAACATATTTACCATTATCCTTGCGCCCTTATGTTACCGTTCGAACAGTGCAGCTGTCTTTCGCCAAAAATTAACCAATTATTATATTTCAACCAGCTGCAGCACAGTTCCGAAGATACAGGGACATATGAGCAGATCATGCTATGTGTGTACGAAGGCCGGCCACGGGTGTAACAGATGTTTACGATACCCTAATGCACTTGAATTGCTAATTAGAGACCTGAAAAATTAACAAACACGGTAAAGTGAAAAATAACGCGAATTTTCTCACACAAAACAAAAAATTGCAGTATTTTCGTGAATTATTATTGTTTTATGTCACAGTTGCTTCTTAAAACGTATTTTATGTGGTGTTGAATATTCGAAAACGAATGCGTGTATAAGTTGGCCAGTAAATTTCTTCCACGTATCACCATAAACGAAAATTTGTTTACTTCAAACACGTGTATTTAAGACCATAGATAACACGAGCGCAAGTGGTGCGTCCCTTACAGTGAACATTTTACTGCACTCTCCTCAAAAATTTATTTAGGAAAACACGCCGTGTTATTCACGTCCAGCAAGCACTGTCATCTATGGAATTCACGCCATTTATATTCCGAACATCGTCACATGTTAACCATCCGTTAATTTTTACTAAGTGAGCGCAGCGGCAGTGAAAAATGTGTTCATATGCATTTACTTGCATAGAGTATATTTGTAAATCATTTTATCACGTCTTTTAAACTTTTATTCGTCCAGTTGACCATATTTTTATCATACACATTCTCTATAAATATTTGTGGTAAAAAATTCCACATTTTGAAGAAACAAAAGTTTTGTCAGCGCGGGCTTAACGAAAAAAATCTGTCAAAAGTTTCGATGGTTTAAAAACGTAGAGGCAGATTTCTCTATTTTTTTTTTTTCATCTTCGTACGAGGCACTTTATATATATATATATATATATATATATATATATATATATATATATATATAGAGAGAGAGAGAGAGAGAGAGAGAGAGCGCAGTGATTTTATAGTGTATAAATTGTTTACAGTTTTCTTTTCACGAGTTAGTATGCCCTTGTCAGTGCATTGCGAGCGTTTGTTCCAGGTGTTAGGCAGAATACAAAATCTTATATTATTTTCATTGTTGCCTGTTGATAAAGGAAACTAGTGTTTTTGTCTTAAAACTGGAAACTGTCTATTTCTTTGGGGGTTAGGAATTTTCGCAAAGATATAACAATTGATAAAAATCACCGCTTATCAATAAGAATAACATTTCGAATTTCAGGTTTTACGAATAAAGTGACATTTCTCAAATAACGTATGTCTTTATAAAAAGCACATTACAAATTGGAGCAATTCTCGTCTAGAAACTAGCATTTTTGTAGCAAGAAAATAACAGCTATTTTTGACAAAAACTA
Source organism: Dryococelus australis (assembly GCA_029891345.1). Lineage (NCBI taxonomy): Eukaryota > Metazoa > Arthropoda > Insecta > Phasmatodea > Phasmatidae > Dryococelus > Dryococelus australis. The sequence continues at coordinate 32,776,822 of CM057006.1, forward strand.
CTTTTTTTTTAAATTACATTTTTGAAAAAAAAATAACACCTACTTCTCAGGTCTCAATCAGTGTAATTAAACGCACCGACATTGAACATTGTCACCCAGAGCGATGGTTCGCGCCACAAAGTTTGTCTCGCAACCCAATACAGATGTAATACGCCTAGACTAGACCACACTCACATCCCACATCACTAAATAGCTACAGGAAAATGTGCCATGAAAAGATGCCTTGTGCTTTCGGAACATGTAGTATACATACATTCATTCAAACATGTAGGCCTACATATTTTATTGTACTTATAAAGCAAATATTTACATCAGCCTTGAAGTGTGCATGTAAATGAATGCGTTTTTTTCCGTTATCGTCCAACTTCTGAATCGACGTAATCATAATCACACAAATGCACTGCCGGCCGCACCAACAATCGGTCGACACTTAACCACATGGGAGTTATTTATTGTCCACCTCACTCCCTGAATGACAAAATTCTGCTGCGGGAATCCGCACTCTACATAATGCTGCATGTTCCAGACACGATACCAGGATCCAGCGAGGGAAACAACTTGAAACAATGTGGAGAGAGAAGAGGAACTGTCAGTTGATGTTTTCCCTCCCGTTCTGTGAGACACACTGGGAAGGCCGTCTGTGACCGATAACCATAGGCAGACGAGTGACACGACATGTAGTGTCGTGCTGCCGAGGAGACGGCACCCATTGCAGATGCCGAGGGTTTTCGGGGACGCCCATACAAGTGATCTGCGCCGTCCACAGCAAGCTGACAACAGTGACAGCGAGAGCGGCAGCAACGAGTCGGGGGCAAAAACTATGTCTTCCACTCCTCGACGAACGAAGAGAGCCCGCCTCACTCGACATGTCAGGACACACTCACAACAGCTGTCACAACACGGCCGGCCACGTGGGAGGTACAGCCCTTTCACCCAGAGGGTAAACATCAGGGCAGCCACTACAATCTCCGGCTACGGCCGTACTGTGTTTTATTATAAGTGTCAATCTGTGTTGGTTAACAAAGTGTTCAACGCATTTATGTAATTTTCTTTCTTACAAAAGCCAAAGTTATTGTTTGGTTACCGTGTGACCATGGGGTTCAGAACATGCCGCACTAAGTGCAACCAGTGAGATGATTCGGAACTTGAGAAATGTCTTACGTGTAAGAATATCGCCCATACGATCTAGTGTTTATATAATTCCGAATTTAGAATTTTTCTAGAGTTGTTATGTATATTATGTATTTTTATGTGACAAGTGTGTTCACATGTGTGGATGGCACAAGTATAAACACATCGTGCAGACATGTGTGGGGGACACCACACACATGATTTACTTTTGTGTGCCAGTCCACATTTATTGTAATTAATATTTTTCTAGAAAAACAGTATCAGGGACGTTACTTATATTGGTAATTACGTGTAGTGTGATACGTAGTTTATGAATTATGAACATTCAATAGCTTAAAGTAACAGCCACGTGGACAAAAGCATCCTGAAAAATATATATAGTTCTTATGAGTTGAATTTGTAATAACCAGTGTTTTCATTATGTTGTGTATTAAATATAAACTTCAGGTAAATTAATGCAAAGCCAATCCTGGACTTACTGAGCCGTGCATGGAAGAAGGAGAACCGTACCTCACAAATTTGTGAGTAGAGTGTATTAAGTTATATATATATATTATTTTAATTTAATCACCAGTGTTTAAAGTGTTATATTTTTGCAAGCTTAATTTTCATCTAAGGCCACGATCATCCACTTCATTCCATTTAACTATTGTTTTTTTATGTAATTTGAAACCACGTGACACTGCTGTGGGTTCTGAAGCCAGAGAGCAGTTAGCCCGCCGCCATGTTAAGTAGTCGCTTCTCAAGTACCGTGTGAGATGGATGTATGTTGGTGTCCTCTCCAGTGACGTGTGCCAAGTGCTCCCACCCCTAGAGCGTTTGTCCAGCCATGAGCTCCACTGTCGCTGCAACAGGGCTGTGCACTCTACTGACGGGCAGACTGTGCACCTAGTCGTGGAAGTGATCAGAAGCAGCGCAGCGCAAATGCAAGGGCACGCCGGTGCAGAGTAGCCGGAGGTTGCCATGGCTACCAAATACATAGTGAGGCAGAAAGAGATGGAGTAGGCCCGACAATATCAACTTAGGAGTCCAGGGCCTATGTCAGACATTATTTGTTGTGTTTATTACAAGCTTTTTGATTTTTTTTGTTGCTCTTCTTTTATAGTGTGTTTTTTTAATGTTATCATTTATCTTTTCACGAATCTAGTGTTTTGCCCATTCCATTCATATGTGTTTTGTGTTGTAGGTTTTTTTTTTTTTTTTTTTTTTTTTTTGTAATTTTTGATACATATTCTTACTTAATAGCATGTTACAAGGTAAAGAAACGCAAGCTCTGGCAAGTGGGTTAGCCGAGGCGAGTCCGCACATCAGGCGGGAGGGTCAGTAAGCAAGTAGCATCACACCGAAGTGGAGTGCGTGTCGTGAGCTCCAGTGTTTTCCCTCAATCACTGGGTGGTTTTCAACTTTTGATATGGACATTCACTGCACTAGACTTTACTGTAATTGTAATTGCCCAGTAAGCCGCCTCCTCTTCCTGCTGGATTAGCATTGTCTGGAAAGCATCATTTCTCCGTAAATTGTTGTGTGTCGCAAGACGTTTTCAGTTTAACTGTAGTGGCCAGTTATAGCCACCTTGTATTGATGTAAAGTGCTCTGCTAGGGGGGAAAGTAAATTCATCGGAATATATTAATCTGTGAACTGAACAGTACGTAATTTATTTTCGATCGCTTTATGCATATCAGGGGATGGACCCTCATAATACCCGCCCAACCAAGTTTTACGTCAATCATTTCTTTTTCAAGTGCCAGGTTGAGCATTATTCCATACCTCAGGGGTGTGTTAAATGGCTAGTCAATTTTCCCGCCAAGATCAACAATGGTATGTAGTCGACCCACCGACTACCATTTAGCAAACACCCACAGGATAATTCGTCTGGAGCAATAATCCGTGGGGCAGAGGTCACCAACATCATCGGCGAGGAGATTGGGTCTGGGTGTATGGCCCACAACCCTGAGGTTGAGAGAGCCAACAACCACATTGATGTCACCTCGGCGGCATCTGGCATCTTCAAGGTGAAATACTTCACCTTCACCGTCCCTGAAAACCATTCCTATCCCTTTTCCAGCTTCCCACAGGTGTCAAATTGGCTGGCCTAAGTGGGGCTATTGTTCATTGCACCACATTTGACCACGTAAAATTGGTGCTTCTCCGTGTGGACAAATCTCTGGCCACAACTTTTTTCAAAGATTTCCGAAATTTTCTACAAGTTTTCCTGGACATTGATTTTTTTTTCAATTTTTCCCTGCCCGCAACGGCGAGAGGGTGACAGGGAGATACCAGCAGTGGCAACTTTAGTGTCGGAATGCCCATGGGACACCACACATATGCTTGGGAAGCATGTCAACACTCAAAAAGTGATGCCAAGCCAGAAACCATGCCATTTGGAGGGAGAAGTGAGGTGGTGGAGGCTGCCCCTTCCTGCACTCACTGCCACCGACATCCAGCTGAACCCTCGCGCATGCCTTGCATTCGATGAGTAACGGGTCGATAACCCATGCACTGTGCGAGCAGGCCAGCCACACTGCAAGAGGGGAGAGCGATCCTACTTCCCCAACCCAGTATGACCGTGACAGTTCATTCTTGTCTCCCATGCACGTTGCTTTGTTTACAAAGAAAGCATGACTGGCAGGATGACTGACAGCGTGCCAGCGCTGTGGTGTCCATACTGTTTGCGACCTACTGTAAACAGTGACCAATCAGTGAATGAAAACTGTGCATATTGCCAATGCCGTCTTAAGACCAATCTTGTGAACAACTGTGCCAGTAACATCTGCGGGATGGTAAAAGACAGTAGCAGTGAAACAATGCAGGACAATCAAAATTTTTCGACACAAGTATGCCGTCTTAAGACCAATCTTGTGAACAACTGTGCCAGTGACATCCGCAGGATGGTAAAAGACAGGAGCAGTGAAACAATGCAGGTCAATCAAAATTTTTCGACACAAGTAAAATTCGAGACTGAATATTTTCCCAATTATACACTTCCTAAGGAGGTGAAAACTTGTTATGTAATGGTCAGGGTGGCATTGTACTCCAGTGTGTACAGTGTGACACGTGGTATCACCAAGAATGCATCGGTGTCACGGAACACAAATCTATTGTAGGACTTTCATTTCTTTGCCTGTTGTCTCATGCGACTTCGGCAAAAAAAAAAAAAAAAAAAGCAGTTCGTGAACCGAATGCAGAACGTAACCGCAGATACCCCACGTGACCAGGTGTTGGACTTGTTAGGGTAGTGAGATAACGATGTGGCAGTGAATGTAAACAGTAACCTTTCACAAGTGATAGTGGCATGGGATGGTAACAATGTGACAGGTGGAGCGGAACAGAGCAGAGGAGGGGAGTGGAAGCAGAGTAGAGAAGGAGAGCAGTGCGAAGCAGGAATTCCGCTTGCTCCTGTGATGCACGTGGGTAATGTCAACAAATCCCTGCCACACGAACCGACATCAACACCCACATTTCACGCATTGCAGCCATCCAATTCATTTTTCCCTCCACTACTGCATATGTTTTTCATGCTTGTTTACCCATCAGTATTCCAACCTCCCCACAAATTTTCCAAATTTCCCACTCATCAATCTATATATGACAAACTGCCCAGGAACAATAATACCACAAACAACAGGAAATGAAAGTGCAACATGGAGCAGAACCATGGAGTCAAACCTACCTCAACATCCGCTAGGACAGACCATGGCAAAAACACAGTCAACATTTCAGACTTTGACCATGTTCGCTGGGACACAGACGGAAGATACGGTGGCCTTTTTGGAGGATTGCGTATCCCGCCTCACCAGGTACAGGATAAGCAGAGATGAATGGGTCAGCTGTGTCTAAGTGCAACTCCATGGAGACGCACAGTCTTGGTGGACATCTCTCAATCGTTACGAACTTCAGTGGGAGGAGTTTCTGCGCTCTTTCCAGTTCAGATTTATAGGGGTCTTCACCTCTGTGCAGGTCCAGAGCAGACTATCTCTGATGGGTCAAAAAGCAGGTAAGTCACTAACAGCTTTTATCACACCTAAGAATCATCTTATTAAATGGTTTTATCCACATCTACCTGAAATGAGAAGTGCTTGAAGTAATAGCAGAGACAACTCGAATTGAGTTCAGAGTAGCCTTAATACTATTTCTTAGTGTCACATTAGAGGATTTAATGCATGCCAATATAATTTTGGAAAGAACGCACGAATCACCATGACGTGGCGCAAACGCCGTAAAAGGGTGGCACAAGCAACTGGAAGATAATGTAAAAAATATCATTCTGGCACATCACAAAATTTGCCAAACAATTGCGTAGTTATAGTGTACAGATGCATGAGACAGTATATAGTGGGCAATCACATGGAAATTTGTACAAACAGGACCAGAAGCAGAGTGGCGCCATCGGATCAAGTGATCAGAGACCACAAGACTGGGACTCTGCAGGTAATGTCAGCAATTGACAGCAAGGATGGAATCCTGATTATCCACCCCTACATCAGTGCAGGTACTGCCCTAACAAACAATTTCACTGCCACAGTAAATGCCTGAACAATCCTCAAATGAGGAAGATTAAAGAAGCCGCTTAACGTAAGCAGCGGGGAAACGGGTTTCAGAGGCGAAGGAGCCGGAAGCTTACGACACCCCGCCCACTAGAATTCGGTATTAACGCCACAACAAACTTTAGTACAGCAGATTAGTAGCAGTCACACACAATTTATTCACAGTTTGGATTTCATTAACGGTAAGTTGTGCCATACTTTAATCGATACTGCAGCCTCACATAACTTCGTACGACCATACTTTGAACAAAAACAATACATTACGCCTACAGACAATGTGATTCGGTTGGCCATGAACGAGCATTGTAGTATGGCTGTAGGACAGGCAGTAGTAATGGTTCAAGTCCATGACATCGAGACGAAAACAACAGTTATTGTTACACCGGGTATCTGTGAGGAAGCTATTTTGGGGATACCATGGCTGATGAAACAAAACACAATCGTGGAGCCCGCAACAAAACGAATCCATTTAGGCGTGAAAGAGAGACACAATGTGTATAACCTGGCCTGCTGTCCAATGGTTAGCCTACCCGGAGTGAAACTAGTGGAATTTGACAACTAGGTCCCTCTCAAACACCAGATCGTAATTCAGCGTGTCCTTGACGAATGCCATAATGTATTTGGCAGAAACGACGTATTAAAACGAATTACCATCACCGAGCATGCGATTCCACTTGTAGATGAGAAGCCGGTACACACCAGCCAGTGAAGTTATTTACCGCATCAGACGCAGATAACAAAGAAACAAATTCAGGAGATGCTTGACGACGGAGTGATAGAGCCTAAGGATAGCCAATTTAATTTTGCTATCACATTAGCTCCAAATAAATACGTAACCTGGTTATTCTGTGTTGATTTCTGGTCATTGAACCAGGTAACATGCAGCATGCTTCCATCGTACATCAGCATAAAAGACTGACACCAGTTTATACCCCCAAGCCCATATGCCAGGCGACGCCACGGCGCTCTACCGGGCGCTGGTTTCTGTTCTTTCTGTATTTGATAATGTAATAGTTAATTGTTATTAAGAAATGTGTGTATGTTTGTGCAGGATTTGTGTCTGTGTGTGTGTGGAAAGTAGTTCCACGGCTTGCTGGCCTGCCTGAACTGGTCAGCGCACCACGCCCAGAGAGTTAGTCATTCTACTGTCTCTCGAGGAGTTGGACGTACGGACCTACGGGACTCGTTTTGCGCGTTTGGGTGGCACAGCAAAAATTGAACTAATAATTTCTTAGCAATAGACTCGTAGTTTACCGGAACGTTGTCTATTTTCACCGCCCAAGATTCTCCACTCCTTCCTTCTCCCAGAATAGTATTACCGGGAACTCCCTTTTATTTTCATCTTAATGAATTGTGGCCACATGCCATTTGTATCAGTATTACCTTACCGGCGGGTTAAGACCGGTTGTGTTCTTGTCAATTGTTTCCTAGAGAAAAGTTAAATAAACCCCTTTTGAATTAACAATACGAAGAATGAGTATTCATTTGGGTGCGTACGGGCTATAAGGGTACGGGCCCAAACCGTTCCAGTTTCTTATTGAGTGTCCTAAGCAAGTGTTTCCTATATATTTCAGAGTGTTTTTATCTTCGTGTAATTAAATATGGGTGTGTGAACAGCTATAATATTTTTCGTACTTCACATGGAAATCTATTAGGAAAATTAATATCTAGTCCTTTGTTATTCTATGGTTCTTTGGAGGCTGTCAACTGTTTTTTAATGGTGTTTTTTTTACCTTTATTTTTGAGGTTATGTTAATATAAAATAACAATATGAAGTTATTTTTGCACTGGGTGACCGATTTAAATGATAAGTGATGGCGACACAGATTAACAATACATTTTGACATTCATTTCGTGCTCTACTTCTTTCGAAGCAATGGAAAAGCTCTGTTTTAAGAATCTGTAAGTTTTTAGATGTACTCTTTAATTTTTATAAAATAAAACTGTAATAAAAGGTAATTACTCAGAACTCGCTTTGTTTTAAATCAAGTGTGCCGTTCTAGGGAAAGAAAACATTAGAAACAGTTTATGTGAAAGCTTGGTTTAACGTTCAACATTGTGCACAGAATAAAGGCCGGGCTATAACTGACATACATAACACATTCACGGTTATAGCGATAAGCACATACGAAAAGCAACACAAACACAGTGGCCTAGCTACAATTGATATAATGATAATATTAGTTTGTTTATGTAGCTACATTAGTACCGAAGAAATTAAGTTCTGTATAGTTGGTAGTAATGTTTGGTCAAAAATAAATCTTTTTAAGTAATGTGTGACGTTTTTAAAATTAGATATTATTGTCATTTTGTTTATGTAGTTACATTAGTACCGAAGAAATTAAGTTCTGTATAGTTGGTAGTAATGTTTGGTCAAAAATAAATCTTTTTAAGTAATGTGTGACGTTTTTAAAATTAGATATTATTGTCATTTCTATTTTTACCATTAATTTACCTAACAAGTTATAACATTTCCGTGGGTGCGGTTATCCAGAAATAACTAAAGAAAATATCTCCCTGAGGAATGAAGTCAAATTACACACTTTCTAGATTCGTAAATAAGTTTGTCATTTCATAACAGTATAAGTGCTGGGGCTTCTGATTGGCTGAATATTGACGCACAGTGATAGTAATAAGGAAAGTTAAACCAAGTTCAACATGCCTTGTTATTATAATGTGCTTAGGTAAGTGCTTATCGCTACGCATGATTGTAGCCATTCGAACTGAAAAAAATAAAGCAGTTTAACTCTTATGTATATCACTGTGTTGTGTTAGTGATGTGCTTATAGCAATTGTAGCACAGCCTTAAACTGGAATAGGAATTGGTTCCTTTTAACTTAGTACAAAATATCTACAGTAAGTGAATACCTCGAAATAAGACCCTGCCTGTAATGGAAGTCAAACTCACTCATCGTGGGTATCTTCAGTATTCACAATTCCCCCCCCCCCCCCTTTTTTTTCCCCCCATTTTTCGTGGTGAAGCAGTCATAATTTCGACTGTCTTCATTACGCAAATTTCAACGCATACTTACATGAAAATAATTAATTAACTAACTCATTTTCTTATGTTGCCTCAGTTTACAGGAAACAGCGCCTAGGAATGACCAAAATTAAGTTAGGATTGTGAGTGAATGACTGCCAGTGTTATGTTAATACATTGCATTCATATGCTCATAGAAATAGCTACCAAAATGATTCAAACACAGTGTTTCTGTTCAGTACCTAGGTGCACTTAAGATGATGGTGCTGTAAGTAAGAAATAGATTACACGAAGATGCAAAGGTTTTATATAAAACAGACTGTAAAATGAGTCAGTTCTCAGCTTGAACATGCTTTATTAAGTAGAACTTGTAAAGAGGAAATTTAACTCCAATATCAAAAGGAAAAAAAAGTTATTAAGGCTATGTAGGCTAGTTCATAATCTTGAGGTAAGTATAAATCTTTAGAGGTAATTATTAAGAATCACTGTTTTTTTCCGAAAAAATAGAAAATAATGGCAGTAAATGGTGTAGGTGTATTGGTACTAATCACACTTAATATGAATTTCATAGCTAAAAATGTGCCATGGTGGGAATGGATTGGCATCTTCAGTAGACCTATCTTTTTTTCCCACAGCGGAGTTACTAAAGTAGACAATTAGGCCTGCTTAATTTATGTATAACCTGTTCACTGTCAAGTGAGCACTTTGGAGGCCCTAGTTAACTTTTTCCTTTCAGCCATATTTTATCCTTTAAACCGTCTTTCAAAATAAAATTTTCCATACACAGTGTGTATATTCCACTCCACTTGGAAGTTAAATTCTAAGGCTAAAATAAATTAAATTTATTTACTATTATTTAAAATGAGTGAGCTTTCAAAAGTGCTCACTTTACCTTGAATGGCCTATAGCAATTTTCCTTTGCTTAGCTTACCAAAAAAATGGGGTCAGTAATCGGTGCTGTGAGATGAAAGTGTCGCTATGTTACTGTCAACCTGCAGCAGCGCTGTATACTGCAGCAGTAGGACAGTCCCCCCCACCCCCCCCCCCTCCAACTCGCTGTCGATCAATGCAACAGCTGGCTGTAATTCTGGCTGTTTTATTTTTGCAGGCTTCAAGTAAATCATGGTTGGAATGTCATCTCCCTGGCCTTTAGGCACTTGAGCTCAGCGGAAGTTTCGGCGGCCTTGAGACCATTTTATTTTTCCGTCCACCCAGACCTATTCGGCCAACATCCTGCAGAAAGGGTAAGCCACTCCTTTGTGCACGTATAAATGACTTCCGTAAGTTATTCGCATGCCATTTTATAATCCCAATTTTTTGTAAGTGCCAATACAGTGTTTTGAAACTTATCAAAGTACTAAATAAAAACATGTAGTGTGCTAGTTCAGTCACTGCATATGTAGAGTTGTTGAAACACGTGATTTTAATGCTTGTGTTATCCTTAACACTGCCATGAACTGTAAATCATGTAAAATACCTACTATACATTGTCTTACACATGGTAAAATGAGCACTTTTGAAAGTCCTGCTTAAGACTACTAATGTGCATGTTGTGTAGTCTTCCGCCTTATGTAAAATTAACATTGCCATGGAGCTCATCACTTCATTCACGCGTCGAACAAGTGAAACTGTGACTTTACTATATAAGTAAATATTTTACAAATCTGCTCATTTTTACACTCCGATGCATTAAAAATAAATCAGAAAGTGAAAGAAATATTTTATTTCATCCCAAATGGTTACATAACACCTTTTATTCAACGTTAAGATATGGAACTACTTTCCCTCCATCGTTGCCAACTTTAATGGGCACATGTCACTTAGTGTGCCCGTTAAAATATATGCAGGTAGGAGCAGTGACATTTCTGTAAGGTTGATTTCAAAAGTGCTCACTTTATCGTGAACAACCTTTAAGAATTTATAATGTTAAAGTGGCATTTTTTAATATTTCGGTATACGTTGGCCCATATTGTAATTTTTAGTGTGCTTTTAATATTTGTAATTATTAAATAATTCATATTGAGTTTTGTGTTTGTAATATTTTCTCCTCTAGTCTGTAAATGAAAATTCTCTGAAGCATTTGAGCAATTACCTGGAAACTCTTCAACAGAACCAGCCTTCTCGTCCAACCACTCTGACATTCTTCCTTCGCTCTCAAGCAGAACAGAAAGCCTTCACTGGTGAGTTTCCAAAGCTACTGTTCAATTCTACCATGTTCACTCAAAATAAATGCCCACAATTTTTATTTTTTTTTTTTTTTTGGAAAAAACAGCACCTTGAAAATAGGGTGGGATTTATTTTTGCGACTCTGGCTGTTTTGTCTTCCAGGAAAGTGCTAATGCTAGCTAGCTAATATGGGCAATCGATAACAGGATTGAGTGAGTGAGTGAAGAGATTTGGGCAGCTCTTAACATCTGGCTTTTGAGAGCCAATGAGCGTGAAAAAGTAAGTTTTGCTGCACAAAATGCTAAATTCAATTCACGATAAACTAAACGTAAAACTAATTGGAACATGTCCTCAGATTCTTGGTAGTAATAATTTTACATATGGTGGGAGGGTACAAAATGGCTATAAAATTGATACAATTATGCGACTCTAGCGACAGTCTTCAAAATAAAGCAATACCCACATTTTTATTTTCGTTTGCAGGGAAAAAATTTATTTCTCCACAAATTATTTTGTTATGTAATTCAACATAATTATTTAATTTGGTACTGATGCGCGTTGCTGCTTTTGCTTAGCTCTTGCTATTTGCGGTTTAAGCGCTGATTGTCCTCCTGAGCTCTGTCTATAATCCTTCCATGGTGTTATTCTGTATTCGCGATACTTGTTCGGCCCGGTCGATCGTGGTTGGTTCACAGGGTTATCGTTTAGTGGAGGGATTACTTCGGAGTTGAGGGGAATCAAACCTCAGGGTGATTCGAACCTTAATTGACTCCCGCCCAGGGAGCGCAATCTTACTCACTTATAGGGTTGCCAATAAGCGGGATGCCAGCTGTCCCGGGTTACTTATCACGGTAGGGACTTGGATGTTAACTAGGTTTCAACAACAATGGGGGTTAGAGATTCAGTCGGAGGTGTTGATTCGATCTGGTGCTGTCTCGTTGGTCTACGTTCAGGAATAAAATTTCCCGGGGCATAAACTACACGAGGTTTAGAAGTAGGTTTTGGGGGAAACTTGATCCTGATTACCTTTCCTGATGCGATGCAGATGATACACAAATCATGCAGGCGCGTACTCTTATCTCTTCTAGTGGGTGATGCGGTTGCTGAAGGCGGGCTTTTCCGACTGAAGATAGCTCACGTGGTCTAAGTCCTGCCACTGCCAACAGATTCCCAGATAGGTTTCTAGTTCAGAAGAATGATTTAGGGGGATGCTAGATGAGACTGGACGCGGGGTGATCTCCGGATTCGCCAGTGGGGGTACGTCCTCACAAGTAGTCTCTACCTCAATCTGTAGCGTAAGTTGCCTTTGTAGAGGCAGCCGCTCTTTGCGTCTATTCTGGCTAGGAGTTCCGCCTCTCCTATTGTTCATTCGGACCAACCCTCTTCCCTTCCTGCTGACGTGCAGCCCTGGGGGTATATGTCTTCTTCAGACACGCCCAAGACGCTGACTGCGGGATGTGCAGGACGAGAATTTAGGTGCCGCTGCGAGGGAGCACCAGACACCCAGGAGCTTCGGTATGTCCATTTCGGACTAAACGCCTTCTTCAGGCCCCGTCTCCTGTAGAGTTCGTCACGCTCACACTTAATGTGCAGTGGGGTTCTTATTTTAGGTAACACACAACAAGACTTTGATTACTAAAACCTGAGGGGAACAATAATATAAAAAATAATGTAATATAATGTTTGACGTAATGTTTAGTATCACGTCTTGGAAAACAGTGGGGAATCCCTGTTGATCGTACACATTAATTAAATCCAATAATAATTACGTGATTATTTTACGCAAGTGAAGGTGAGCCTGGACAAGAACTTGTTATAAATACACTGGTCTGAGAATTATTTGCTATTTATGCAATTTACAGCATTTGCCTCTCGAGGGGTGGTTATCCAGAGGGGACGTCGCGACAACCTGCTACTGGGGAGGCAAAGGACTGACTGGTGTAAAGGGGTGCAGGGTTTGGGACGTCGAGGTTAACTCTGGAGCGTCTTGCAGGAGTTTGCAGTCGGCTGGGGCAGGAGAGTCTTTTGAGACTGCAGGTGAGGTAGAGCGTTTGCAAGACGCGGGAGAGGAGGAGGAGGTCTTGGTCAGACGAGGGAGAGCTCGCTGACCTATGAGGCCGGCGAGCCGGTGAACTCTGGCTACAGGCGTTCGTGTGCCTCCTTATATAGTTCAAGATCAGTGCTTCAGGGCTCTTCCGGGTGTGTGGGGGATGATAGCCTTTCTCCGTGGGGGCTGGTTATCGTAGGGTTGCTGCGGCGCAGTGCATTCCTTATCACTCTGAGTGGAGGCTGGTGACAAGTTTACAACCTCCGCTCGAGACTCGGCAGGTGTGACGTCACGGAGGAGCAGGGGTGCCACGATCCTGTAGTGCCTCTTGAAACTTCCTTCTCCATTATCTCTGGGCAGTGGCTCGTCTCGTAAAACAATCTTGGTTCAAGGTGGTGGCGACCGCATGTCGGAATCTGGGCAGGCAGTACAATTTTATAATTAAGCATGTTAATTATAATTGTGTCCGAGGTTGTCCAACGCGTGGAGTCAACTCTGTCGGCACATGAATGGTAGTCTGCCACAGTTATGACTTGCCTCGAGCTCTTCCTAGCTCGTTTATGGGGCGAATTCGCTCATAGGATGTGCAGGCGCGCTACGCAGCAGTGTGGCATGCATCAGTACTTAAGTAAGTGTTTAACATAACCAAATTATTTGTGGTTAGAAATGCACAGTATGTACTATTAGCGTATTCCAATTACTGCTTTGGACTGCGCTCTGTCCTTACTGGCCAAGTGCCGAGTGTTCCAATTACTGTAACACGCTGTGAGAGCAGTCAGATTTTCGGATTCCAATTGCGAGTTGCACTGAAAGAGTGCACATCAATAGCTTATTTTTCTGCACCATGTGGGGAGCTGGTGCAGCAGTTTCAGAGCAATATGCCACCGACCTGTGATTATTAAAACAATACGAAAATGATTGCAACGATGGAAATTCTGCAACTAACATTTCGGCAGCTGAATAATACGTAATAGTTAATATGGAACAAATGTGTTCTTGGTATATTAATGATATTGAATGTCATTACAATGGCGATGAGGTTAATTTCACCCAGTGACTCGTGCATACATTTGCCCACAAGTTAAAAAAGAGAGGAGGAAATTATCTGTATGGAATTTCAGAAATTTAAATATAAATCCTTTTATCAACAACCGAAAGGTTATAATGTTGTTGCAAATGTTTTGCACTTTATCACGGTGTATTCCAGTTGTCAGTGCATAAACAATATATATTCGTCCGGCAGTCACGTGACACATCCACTTTTTAAGTTTTCAGTGCGCATGCAGAGCAGTCAATTGGAATACGCCATATGTCACAAATGCATGAAAACATAAGGAAGCTACTTCTTTGTCCATTTCTATAATTTTTCCTAGTTATAAAAAGAAAAACAGTCTGGTAATGTTTTTGGAGTTATTTGTCTTTTCTTGTAATAAAGCATATGTCTAGTAAAAAACATTTTCCATTACATTTCACTATTCAAACCAAAAACTTCCATCACAAAGTGGTGTAATAAAATATATCTTGTTGAAAATATCACATGCTGCTATTCGAAGTAAAAACATGGATCACAAAGTATTTAGTGTGTGAAAAATAAGACAGACGTTCGTATTTTAAAAGTAAAAGTGGGAATAAAACATTTTCCTATATTTGTGTTAGTATGGTAAATCTCAAGCAGTGTTTTCAACCCTGTTCAATTATCCAAAAACAGTAAGTATATAATTGTGCAGTTAAATTTAAGGTATTTGGTCTTTGTTTTCATTTATTTGTGTTGAGGAATTTTGGCTTGCCTAGAAACTTGTACAGACAAGATGTATATTAAAAGTGTGGGTGTCTTTAAAATGGAGAATTAATGCACCAGTGTGGAGAGATTTAGATGGCTCTTAACATCGTAGTCTTGAGAGCCGATGAGGGTGAAGCGAGGTGAGTATGGTGCAACACTGGACTACTTTGGTTAAAGGGGGGGGGGGGGAGATTTCCAAGAAAACCCGCAGACCAGCGGCATCGTCCGGCAGGATTCCACATGCGAAAATCCAGTGAGTGATGCTGCGAGATCGAACCCGGTTTGTCTAGATGGTGGGCTAGTAGCCTAACCACTATACTACCAAGGCCCCTTTGTAAATTAGAAACAGATGTGTTTTATGAAACTGTACATGTTTGGGTTCATTGTTCGTGAACAGCAGGTTTTCAAGGAAGAGCATTTGATCAATGTCATTTCATTAGTTGAAAATAACTGTAAATTGCTCAGAGTTGATGACAGGACACATTTACTTAGAGCTAGTGGTTACAGTCCATTAAAGATATTTTTCTCTTTGTCATTAACAGGTTCCTTTAGATCTGTAAAAATCAGCCTTGCTCAGCAAGATCTACGGAAAACTGTGTTATCGATCTTGAAGTCTTGTAACCTACCAACCACGTATGTTGACAGCATAGCCTGTACACAGCCAGTCAAGAAGCCCAGGTTAAAAAGAGCTGAATCCAATTATTATTCAACGTATGATGAGAACGCTCCATCTTCAGATGCAGAACACATGGAACAGCAGATCAAGAAAGCCAAAGATGCCCAGAAACTTGGGTATGTAATTATATTAAGTTGCATGAATGGGGAGAAGGTGATTAGCATGCTGCTATGTTATTTAGTACACTTTAGTAATAAAGAAGAAAGCACAAGTATTCCTAGGGTAAGATATATGCACATGTATACAGATAGAGAAGGAGATGGAACTGCGATTGAAGAGTGATGGTGTTGGGTGGGGGGGGGGGGGGGGGAGAGATAGATGGAGATAAAAATAGAGATATAGATAGAGAGAGATAGACATAGATATATATATATATATATATATATATATATATATATATATATATATATATATATATATATATATATATATAGAGAGAGAGAGAGATAGATATATGTATATGACACGCACACACATACATAAAATACAAAATTTATTTATTTGTTTACTTGTATGTCACAGTGTGCCATCTCTTCTTGCGTGAGGAAGGAGAAATGTGGTCCTGTCAGTGAAATGTTGTAGTTTTGCAAAGACAGGCCTTCATCAACCTGCGAGTTCTTGTGCTAGTATCTTCTTCATTTGTGAGATGTCTGTATAGTTGTATGAAATGTTTAAATGTGCTCATCTTCTCATTAAACAAAAGTGAAGAAATTGTCATAAAAGAAGAGAGACTATTTTGTGTAAGGAGCTTATGAGAAAAATATTTTTGTGTAGAAAATCTATGCTACCAGAGATCTGTCTGTTACAATAAATATTGGATTCTGTCTTTGTAAAAATATTTAGAAAAAATTGGAATTGAACAGCACACTTTTATTTCTGTACACCTTAAATGACATCAGAAACATTTAACTTTCCTATATTGGCTCACCGTGGAGTACTTTTGAAGGCATTCTTTCAAAAAAATTCTCTGCTCATTGGCAGATATGTGGGTAAAGAAATTTCATGCATTCATAATGTACTAAAAGTGTGATGTTTAAATTTTTGGATCCCTATATATGTTACTTTGTTTCTGTTTGTTTTATGCAGATAATATGAAGAGCCAACCTGTTAGTCTCATGTATACACTTGATCAACAGAACCATCATGTCCATGCTGTGAATTAATTATGTCCATGTTAAAATAATACTTCATTTTCAGAAATTTAAATTGTGGAGGTCTGTGTAAAAAGGGTTTATAACAGAAAATCTTGTTTCGAGAAAACAACCTCTAAAGATTTCTCATGCTTATAACTTTTGTATCATAATATTGTCAACTTTGACTCTGCAATGAAAATTTACCTGTTAGAATTTTACATTAAATTTAGTAAAAAGACAGGAATTTGAGTACTCACTGTGTAGTACTTGTCGACAGGCGCGCACACACACACACACACACACAGAGAAAAAAAAAAAGATATATATATATATATATATATATATATATATATATATATATATATATATATATATATATATATATATATATATATATATATATATATATATATATATATATATATATATATATATATATATATATATATATATATATATATATATATGCACGTTCGCAACGTTCTGCTCGCTAAGCCAGATTCATCAGACGGTGAGTTGTAGGACACTACAGTAAGGTGGAAGGTGCTATTGGTAATAAACCTCACGGCCAGGTGGCAAACTAGGGTGGGGCGGGAAAATTGAAGATTTGCTGGTATAGCTGGCGAGTGTGGTCAGGAGCTGTGATTATCTTATGTTGAGGCCTGGCAACTACCTGGATTTCGTTTATGGAGGTGGCGGATGCAGTGGAGATATGGTCTGTGGTGCAACAAAGCTGCCTTGTCTCTCTCTGGCGCTCATGCCAGGGATCAGACCTAACGGTGCCCATCCCAGTGACGCCGAGAGAAGCTGCAGTATTGCTAGTAGCCAGGCACCCAGCTAAGGTGAGGAACGTTTCCAACTTGGCAGCTGCTTGTACTCCTTGATGAAGGAGTATGCCTTATCTCTGGAGAGCCCAGGGAAGCAGGAGTATTGCTGGTAGCCTCCTTCGAGTAGGAATCATAGTGGGGCATGCTCTCTGTATCTGCAGTGCGCAAGGAAGTGGCAGTATTGCTGGCAGCGAGACACCCAAACTGAGGCAGAGAGCAGTTCCAATGTTAGCTTAGTGTGAGCCTGAAGGGCTGGCGGTTGTGCCCAAGTCTGAGGGGATGGTGGATGGTTGAAAGGAACAGGTGAGCTTAGAGGTAAAAGACAGGGGTAAATTAATTCTGGTTTGTTTCTAGACCACATATTGTATTTGCCCAAAAGGAAGATGACCCTGACTCTAAGACGACCCCCTACCTAAAAAAATATTTTTGAGGGAAAATTTTTAAACCTGAATTCAAGACTAACCCCTGTGAAGTGCAGTGTCGCACATTTATGGTATTTGTGCGTAGGTTTTGAATTGGAAGACTACCCCGAATTGAAGGGTGACCCATGTAGACAAACAACTGGGCAACCAACATTGGCCTGCTAGAATTGCAAATGATACTCCGTAACGGTTAGCAGGGTGGATTTCACAGAAGATGACTCTATAGCATGGGGTATGGTGAAAGGCCTTGTAGACAAAGCAGATGACATGTTGCTGGCAGTTGGCTGAACAGCATGGAGACTGAGCAGTAAAAAACTGCATTGAAGGGGCAGTGTGACATGATTTTATACCTGTCCAGCCAGGGGTGAGTGGAATGGGAAAAGCAGTAATGAGGTGGAAGATTGCCATCTCTGCTGCACACTCGGGATGCGTGTTCTGTACCCCGGCCTGGAGAGCCATCTGCAGGGGCAGGATGTAACCAGATCCCCAAGCCAGGTACACATGCTGAGCAGATTGTCCGTTACCAGATGACAGTAGGTTGACATACTGGTAGGCGCGCCTTGGTGGGGGTTGCTGGAACTGACAGTAGCATAGCTTAGAGTAAGGGAAAAACAGCTTGTGGGGGGGGGGGGGGGTAAACTCGGCCAAGTGGCCTGGATTTTCTGTGTGATATGACAGAATGTCGTTAGGAGGAGGAGGGGGTGGGGCACCGGATTTCGACGTATAACTGAAGGGTGGCTGAGAGAGAAAGAGAGAGAAGGGAGAGAAGTGATGTAAGACACTCAATCCCACCACTTCCCTCTACACCCCCCCCCCCCCCGGACAATTTATGCCTACCACTCCTCCTTCCTTTTTTTTTTCTCCGTGTATAGCTTGCACTCCAGAAACTTTTTTCCTTTATTTTGGAAAAAAAAAAGTGTGTGCTATACAAGAGTTAATGTGGTATTTGTTCTTATTTTTCTTTTTTTTTTAATGTGAGGCTTATACAAACCGAAATACAGTAATTTTTGTGCCCAAATAAAGTTATAACCTGACTTCACTGTTTACAATTGATACTAAAGTATCTACCCAATACCATACCCGATACAAATACATCGGGAAAAGGTGAAGTATCGGCCGATACCGATACGTAGTAAACAGTATCGGAACAATTCTACTTAAAATATTAATTTAAAATGAAAAATAAAAAAAAGAATATTAAAAAATTTTTAATTAATGCTGCTCCATCAAAATTTGTCCAGTAAGTTACTGTCCGAAAAACTCTATTTGGAGATTGCCTCATGTAACTAAGATTACAATGTTAATTTCAATGCATCAAAAGACAAATTAAATTTACTGTTTAAAATATTTAATATTCACCGAAATTCATAAATTTTTTTAATTTTGAAAATCCCTCGTGTTTTCTTTTCACACATTCTCAGTGTAAAACATGTTCCTCAGGGTTCATCAAAAATTCCGCTTCGGCACTAGCTCATTCAATAGAACTGCGGATCTCTGGTTTGCCATTTCTACACATCACATCGAAATCAAAATCTTCAAAAACCTTATTAGTTTGAAAGATTATGTTGTAGTTTATTAAAGTAATGTCCCAAATCACATGGATGAGCGCTTCTGGCTCATATAAAGGATTAGTATCACTTGGTTGTTGAAGCATTTCTCAGTTTAGTTACGGTGCCTGGCGCTAAGTGGCGCTGCATCTGAGGTTGGCTGGAACAACTCCAAAATTGAAACGTAGGCCTATGAATCTCTGCCCTCTTCTTACGTGGCCGGATTCTATCTAAACTAAAACTTCTGGGACCCATAACTCATAACCAAGTCACGATGATGCTGGGGATTTTAGTGTTCAAAATCCCAGCGAAAATTATTGCGGCCATAATTTTTAAGGACCCACCCAGAAGCAACCATACTTCAGGCAACTATCTCTATTATGAGCACAAACATAAAATACTACTTCTAGTGAAGTATAAAAGAAAATTGTGAAGAAATAAAATATAATTAAATGAAAAGTGGAAAAAATTAATTACTTTTGAAAGATTACAAAATTAATTTAGGAATATAAAAATTAAATGCAAATTCACTATTTCAGAGTCTTATGTTAGAATACATAATACCTTAGTCATAAATAAAAATAAAATAAAATGGATCGGTAATTTACAAAATAAATATTTAGTGACTTAAAAATTACAAAAAATAAACTGTATGGGCTTAAATTAATATCACTTTAGAGTGTAAATAAAACTAAATCTTGTTCAAAACAAACATTACAGGTTAATAGACATAAAAATAATAAGTTTGCAATAGTGGCGCATAAAGATTACTATGTTCTGAAAATAAATATTTGACTCTTCTTAAGTTGTGTAAGTTTACGTGGCCTTTTGTAGCACTACTAGTGTGCAAAATTTGGTGGAAATAAATTGAATTGTTTCAGGAAATATTGCAAAATGTTTAATTTTCTCACATGGTCTTAATTTTCAAAAAAGCAGACAAAAGAATATCTCTGTATGCATAAGATATGCTTCTAAAGGATACTGTTTGCATACAAAATTTGATTGAATTCTTTTGACTTGTTTGAAATAACATACTTATGTAAATTATCGATATCAACATCATAAAAAAAAAAAAATCCCCATCGTACTTAAAACCTGTAAGTTTACAACACTACTTGCATATAAAATTTTGTGGGAGTCAGTTGAGTGATCCTAGCAAAATGTCACAAAACCTCCATTTTTTCATGTGACGATCTTGATAAATGGAGGACAAAAAGGTTATGTATTGTATTAGCACAGTCAGTGATTATCATAGATACTGCCAGTGTATAAAGTTAAGTTAAAATTGGTTACATAGTTTTGTAAATATAGTATACTGAACTAAAATAACTATATGGTCGTCATTTTGAAAATAAGTGTCGGGCGCACTTAAAACCTACCTATACATCACCTGCCATAATACTACCTGTTTTTTCCCATTTTGGTAGGTATTGGTGTATTACTTCCCGAGATATGACATAAAAACATTAGTTGATAATGTGGTGCCATTTTACACAAATTGACAGACAAAAGAGGCTATTTGTGGACATATATGATGTGTATAGTTTGAACTGTATGGTAGATATACCAGATAAATATAAAATAATTTTTTTAGTGGCCATTTTGAAATTAAGTTCATAATCAGTTTAAATGTCATATTTACACAGCCTACTATTGTTATACTTTTATGCCAAATGTGGTGAGAATCTCTTGCGAACTTTTCCAGATATAAGGTTGACGCATGACGTCCTGTCGACAGGGAGAACACTAGCAGCTCAAGTGAGGCTGGTTTTGTCGGGTGCTAAATCAGGTGCATCTTATTCTGGTTGGGTTCTTCATTAGTCCCGATGTGGTACTGGGGCATGGCCAGTGTAAAGGACTGGCCTGGTAGCTTTGTGGCAGGGCACAAAGTCGGGTCCTGGCAACATAATCTTTCGCTTTAGGCTTTGTGCTTTGGTTGGTATACCTGGACGACGTGTGTTATTTGTGCTAGGTCCAGCCTGTGGCAGAACAATTGTGCATGTCAGTGCTGCAGGCACTGGAGTTTGCTGGATGCAAGTGTGTGGTCTTGCCGTTGGGGACAGAGCAACTGGTGTGAGATAGGCGATTAGAACTGTCGACGGTTGGTCCGGCTGGTTGACGTACGCGGCAAGCCACTGGTGTACCTCTTCACTCAAGTGGGTTGGGACCTTGAACATATTCTTTGGTGTATCTCTGGAATGATGGGGACAAGAATATGGCACAGAGCCTGAGTCTGTGTTCCTTGGGTGCTAGCTGGCTGATGGCGGCACCGAGGGAAGGGGTCAGCTCGTGTAAGCGCCCGGAGGCAGACCACGGTGTGAAACAAATTTTACCAAACTCTGTACACATATATTACTTAGTAAAGATATACAACTTAAAAATTTTTGACCACTACATCTGGAATAAGGCATCTGGAGTACACAAAACATGCTCACGTTTGTGAGGTGAAATGCAGGGAGTGTGTAACTCTACAGCATGTCGAGCCACATGAGTGTCTGCCTACCGAGCACTCACCCTATTTCAGTGCTCGGCGCCTAAACACGGTGAACACTGAGAATCAGCTCCTGCCATCCACAATCACTACACGTGAGTGTACGTTCCAGTCGAGTCTTCCCAATCCAGGGAACGTCCCCTTCCGGCACTGAAAGTGCGGTGGAAAGGGCAAGCACCGAACTGACAAGCTGGTCTGAAAGCAGAGTACTTGTGAGTGAGCTATACCATCTGCCTACCGGAGTATGCAGAAAGACTGGCCGTTGCTAGTGTTTGTGGGTTAGCAATTAGTATCTTGGTTCTGTTGAGTATATTCCCAGATTACCTGTTTTTCTCTCTAAGAGCGAGGCCAACTACGATAGGTGCAATGTCTACAGGAACGTGGTACTCAGGGATTTGTTCAGAAACAATGTTTATTACATGTGAATGGAAGTAAACGTGTGGTGATGCACTACTTCCTACGTTTGACTAGAGCTTAAGGGATGCTAGGCATATGTAAGCCAGGTAGAGGAGACCTGGTCCTGAGCTACAAGAGTGGGACAGACGAACATTGTAATAACAACTTAAACTGTACTAACTCCCTAAACTATTGTTGCCCAGAAGAGGCCGCAGTGTCTAGTGTGTAGATGTCTTGGCATTAGGTTCTTTGTCACAGTGCTTGGATTACTAAGCAGGACGTGAAAGGATTGATCTCAGCAAGGAGACCAAGGATTAGGTGTTCCTTCTGGCACTAAAAGTGCGGTGAAGGAGGAAGGTAGAGCTAGGAATGAAGCTGGTGAGATCCCCGGCGACTAGCGCAGTAAATATGTCAGGCTGGTCAGTTTCTACGTGTGTTGGAAAACTGAAGACTGGTGACGAGTCGAGTTCTGACACTGTATTTATACTCTGCCGGGCACTGCCTCTGCGCTCATTGGCTGGTGAACTTATGGGCGAGGGGTGGCAGCGACAGCATAGCTTCTCTGGCGTGACGTCACCGGCAGGCTGGGTGAATGGAAGACAAGTGACAAAACATACTAGTGGTGTCATCTAGTGGTGGTTAGTAGTACTCAATGTCTTGAAGTGCATAGCTTCGGTTGGCCGGTGAGTAAAACAATCTGCTGGCTGGAATGTCCACTCTTGCCATATTAGACAGTACAATATCATGCAGACTCCATGGAAATCAATCGTAATCAGTGGCATCTTGTTACGGCAAGTAAGACAAGCAGTGCTTGCCCAGACAGTTTCCTGACAATGTTATATTTAAAATAAATATTTAATTCTAACTTATATTTACTTTAAGGTAACTTTTTACTCATGCGGTACAAATTCTACTTGGGAAACAATACTGTACATTATAAGAAAACAACTCGTTCGTTGGTTAGCAAAACCAAGATGTTTGGAAGTGCTGTAATTAATGCTTTCAGCAGGTAGGCGGTGGCAATGGTTTCCCAGCCGACGGAGGGACTGCAGGGTAGGAAGACAGCTCGGGGAGAGGAGGAGCCTTGTGGCTGCGTCAACCTGTTAGAAGCTACGATGGTAGTGCTTTCTCCACCGAACTGAATCGGACATAGCCGAAGCTGGCCTATCTGCAGGCAGTTGGCGCGGGGTAGTTTACAGTAACTAGATTGATGCATGGGCAAGTTCGCGCTCACAAAACAAATTGTATTGTTTTTATTTAATTTAGTTTTGGTGCTGAGAATGTTATACATATTCGTGTGCGATGTATACCCTACATAAAAATTATAAAATTATCGTGTGAGACTGAGAACCGTGTAGATAGAATGAGTGCAACAGAAACATGTGGATGTAAGTGTGGTGTGTGTGTGGATTACGAGTGAAGCATTTTTCCAGCTGTGATTTCACTTTTCAGGAAAGATGTGACATCATAAAAGAGGGTAGGCCGACACCTGAACTTACAATCACGACAACACACAATAAAGGTAATTTTGTACGTAGTTTCCAAAAACATGTTTATCAGAAACACTCGTGGTTAGCTGGATGTAACAGCTTAAACAAAATTGTTTTGCTGGCCATATTTATTGTTTTCAAAGGATGTTAACACGTGGACTGCAACTAGGTATTGTGATCTTAATCTGTGCAATGCTGTTCAAAAACACAAGCATTCTGAAGTTTACATAAATTCGTTTTTGTCTCTTAAAGAATTTTGTAAAACTAGAGTTGACTGCTTTCCATCTTTACACAAACAAATAATCATTTTTCTTGTCTACGCTTCTGTACAAACAAAATTGCTCCGTTTGTAAATACCTCGCTGTCGATGGGTATTAAAATAATATTGATTTTGAGTGGACAAAGTTCCGGGTTTGATGAAGATATCTCTCTAATATTTTTCGCTCGGGCAAATTTTATGTTAAAAAATATTAATATTTTTACAAGCGGTGTATTTTACATTATGTACGAAAAAATGTTTAAATGGCACCATTTTGCACCTCGAAATCCATACTTTCCCGAGGGAGAACCCCCGGACCCCCTCCCCCATTATTGGGGTGATCAACATCACTACTGCCCCCTGCACACAGGCCCCTTGCCTATGAAATTATAGCACGCATCACCACTGGTTGTAATGAATGCTATGCTGATGAGCTGAAGTTTTCTAATTACAACGGTTTTTAACGTGTCATGCGTCAAGTTAAAAGCTTTAATTTTTCATGTGTTGCTGTCTTCCAGAATGGCACACCAACAGTATCCACTTTTTAATTTGACTCTTACATGATGCTCTGTCGACATACAAGTTTTGGTTTATGTTTTGACGCCGTCTAACAGCCAGTAGCGCTAGAGCCCATGACAGCGCTCATGTGTCACGTGTTCTGCACGTGCGCAAAGAGGCCAATAATTTTGAACTTTCCTATAAATGTTAATTTCAGGGTAAAATGTGCCATGTTGTCTTTACAGTGTTCAATATGTCTTAAAATGTTTTAAAGTGCTTGTACTGATTTTAATTGTTTGGTTATGAATATTCAAAGTGCCTGCGGCACTGAGTTTAAGAACACTTAATATTCTGGCATGAACGCCATCCAAAGAGACAGTAAAATAACATTGAAATTCATAACAAAATTATAGAAATGCAAAACAGTATCTAATTTAATTTGTGCCATTTTATTTTCAATATAAAATATTTCACTTGGCATGCATAGCACTTCCGCTTATGTGAACCCCGGAGGCGGTCATAATAGGTCCATGCGACGTTTGTATCTGAACAGTCTGGCGAGGTAAGACACTGTCACGTGCGCACTACAACTTTTGTTCACTGATGTAGGTTTCTATAGTCAATGTAGTTTACTGGTTAATCTTTGCTTGCGTATGTTTTGTCAGACATTTTCCCCAGCATTATGCTTCCGCTTTACGAATTCTTACGCCCTTGTGGCATTTTTAACTTGAAGGAGGAGAAAGATATCGGAGAGGTCACGTGACCCACACATTTGAATCAGACGCCATCTGCCTATGTTTACGGCATTTCAGTGTAACTTTTGCATAATTGCTGCATTCAATTTTAAGAGCTTTATTTTTATGTAAGTATTTAAGGGTAATTTTCGTGTTTGAATATTTTACAGCAACAACACGTATAACCACGTGGCCGACTGAAGCCAAGTCGTATACGCCATCGTTTTAAGAGCTTATTTATATAACATTATATGTGCAGTAATTTATTTCAGGGTTCTATGTCAGTTTTATTCAGGGTTCAATGTATTTTTC
Organism: Dryococelus australis; assembly: GCA_029891345.1. Lineage (NCBI taxonomy): Eukaryota > Metazoa > Arthropoda > Insecta > Phasmatodea > Phasmatidae > Dryococelus > Dryococelus australis. Next base: position 32,802,256 of record CM057006.1, read on the forward strand.
ACGTAAATTGATGCTTTGTGTACTTGACCAAAAGGTCACAGTAATGTTTGATTTCACCGCCATCAGGCATGTTACAGGCCTGTAACTACGTTAATCGTAAAGAAAACCACTTGCTCAACACAAATAATATTTTATCTGAATTTAGTTTACAGTTTCCACACAGAAATATTACAATTTCACCTGCACCACGTGGTCCGCTACGAACTTAGTCCAGTGGCCTCCGCGCCACCTAAGAATGTTTTCACACATGTGTGTGTTTATAGTGAATATTCATCTCGTGTCCCATTTTATTTCATGTATCATTTAAGTGTCTATGTAATTGTGTAATTAGTGTACGATGCAATTATTCCCATTCTAGTCGGCTCTGTGAACAGGTCGTCACCACACTAATCACGTGCTGGAGGGCAAGCCCTGACGAGTTTGCGTTAGTGATGCAGAGTAATCACTTGTGTTAATGTGTATTAAGGGTTTTCATTTGTAATTCACTGTGTTGTCTTCAGGGAAAAACAGCCAGTCCAGCCTAGCAGCTGTCGGCCCTCTTCCCTTGTGAAGACTGTGCTTTCACACACCTCGGTGAGATCATCCATTTAGGCGTGCGCTAGATTAATTACGGGTTGGGGAGCACCCAAGTGCAATTGGCTAGTCATGACCGAGATAACCATTTCATTGGTATGTTGATGTGTATGAACGATATCAATAAAAACAAGTTTACAGTGAACTCAAATTTTTATTCAGTAGTGACAGTATCCTAGCCACATATGTTTTATCTATTGTTTATATCAGTGATTTTTATTAAATGTTTAGTATTGACAACGTGTTTGTTAGTACACACGGGTGAGATGGACACACAGAACCCACAGCATCTCTGAGAACCCTGAGTCTCAATAGTGCGGTGATTGGGAAACACCGCTAGCGCCCAAATTACCAGTAAGTATTTGTGTCATCGTTCGTCTTGTGTCTCATTCGATGGCGTCAATTTGTTGAATGGTTCCTGAGATATGATGTAGCACCCTAAATTTTAAAGTGGCCGCCATTTTGAATTTAAGCACCGAGCATGGTCAAAAATTTTTAAGTTGTATATCTTTACTAAGTAATATATGTGTACAGAGTTTGGTAAAATTTGTTTCACACATTGAAAAATATTTTTGGGCTGCAACAACACAGACAGGAAAATGATCTCATAGGCATTTATTTTCTTTGGAAAGTATGCTAATTAACATATCTTCTGTCCAAACCATTGGTATAACGGGAGGTATCACATAGATTCGGCCTACGGCATTACCTTCAGACAACAAGGCTCCACATTTGAGTCTCGGGTAATCCATTGATAGAAGTATGAGGATAGAAGCCTGCCCCCATATAAAGTAGGGATAATAGAACCCAATTATTTCGAAGGAAACTAAAGAAAGTGTGAACAACAGAATTCCATTAATCATATTCCTACAGTTGTAAATTTTATTCAGTAATATAATATTGCCAGTTGTGATATACCCCTGGTGTGGATTTAATTAATTTCAATAAAGGTAATTTGAAATATAGTTTGTCACTGATACACTTGAAAATTTTTGAAGTGCAGACAATTTAAGTTGTACTGTGTGATGGGATAGTACATGGTAGGCGGGAATAAAGAGGAGTCCCTGAATGTAGCAGGACGAGGGAAGTTTTGTACGTTGCAGGGCATGAGGAGGGCGGGCGCTGATGGTTGTGATGCTGTCCAGGGACTGGCTGGAGAAGAATGTGGATGAGGCTCGCAGCAAGCTGGATGCATGCCAGCCTGTGCGCGAGGAGATCCTCAGGCTAGAGACCACGCTGATGCAGAGCTTGGGCGTGCTCAAAGTCGTTTGGGACTGCGGTTGGAATGTCACCCATTTCCGTGGTTGCCTCATTAGCTTCCAGTCGTTGGCCTCCCATCACCCTGAGGTTATGCACGTATTGCAAGGTGAGGCCAGTCACCCCTCCCCCCTCTTTACTTCTGTGCATGGTTCATGATTTATTTGGCATTTATGAAATTTCTGTATAGTGTAAGCGCCACAAGTGCTGGCGGCCGGCCTCCCTAGATGCCTGTGCCTGGGTTGACGGCATGGCCCAGCTGGCAGCAGCTGATATTAGTGATGTCCCATCTGTGTTAAAAAAAATTTGGCGTGCATCAGCAAATCACAACTGATTATACAGATACTAATGTTTTAACACAGCATTATCCTGTGTCAGGCTACGTGCGTAGCTACCTCTCCCTTTACTGGCTGCACCCTGTTCCCTGCTAATTTACCCACCAGCAGTTGTGACGCTAATAGTAGCTCCTCCTTTCTGTGCATCATGTGTCCCTCTTCAGCCACGTGTGAATAATCATTTTGTGCAACTCCAGACTGGTATTCATGCAACGAGCGAGGTGGTACCATACTAAGAGACTGGACTTGGGTTTAATTTCTATACCAGCTATCCTGATTGTAGTTTTCCAGAATAGTGTGTACAATACAACTGCCACTTATTAAAAAAAATTCACTTTAAATAGATGTTAATGTATAGTATTACTTTTGCTAATAAAAATTGATAAGTTAAGGCAGGAATTGTATTCAAATATTTATATTAAAAATGTTTAATTAGTCTTTAATAATCTACTTTGAGAACATGTAATGGATAATATAACCAAGCCATTTCAGTTATTAGGTTGGTACTCCCTATTGTGTTACTTTTGGGAATTCACAGACTTAGGTTTCTGCTGTGTGCCTTTGCAGTATCAAATAAAAGAAATTATGACCAGAATTGCTTGAAAACCATTACAAGCCTAAAGCAGTAAAGAAAAAAAGGGGTGGCATGGCATTGTAGGGTTCCTAACTACCCTCATGGGTATTGGCCATGAAAGATTTGTTTTTTCATATATGTACGGCATTTACTGTTCAACATTTAGAACACTATCAGTAAGTACTATTTCCTGCCAAAACATTTTTTGAGTGTATGGTTTGTGCATAAGTACATGTCAAGGTCATTATTTCACTTTTTTAGAAATGTACAAATAACTGAAACTAACGTACGTACCAAAATGAGATTTGTCACACTGAAAGAAAATACCAAAATCTACCTCAAGACTTTTAAAAATTGCTAAAAACAAGGAAATTCTTGCATATTTTTCATCTGTGTCTGCCTTTTAATTTTTGTGAAATAACTTGTTATGCATACCTTAAAATGAATTAAGACCAGACCTTTTAGTGGCTGTAGTTAAATTTTCTGGATATAGTTTAGTTTATTTTATTTATACATTAAAATAAGATTAAAATGTGAATTTGATTTGTAATTATGCAAAAACCATGCAATCTAAGAAAAATGTTATCCAAGGGAATAGTAGCGAACAAATTTTTCTGAGGCTAATGCCCTTAGCGCTGTACCACAAGAAGAAACTTTTTAAAAATGCACTGAAATTTATTCTTGCTTCAGTAATAGGTTGTGTGCAGCCTGTTCAGTTTGCTGTAGCCAGCTGTGCAGTTTACTTTGGCATGCTGTATGCACAGTAAATTATTAAGAAAAAGAAGAAAACTTTAAATTCCCCTCTTTTTTTGCCTCCGTAGGAGAGAGCCAGTTTAAGTGGCAGTTTCAAAATGAAGCTTCTTTGTTTACCTGGAAGTGTTGTTATGAAGCAGTCTGACGTCATTACATTTTCATCATAATTTTACTAAATCAAACATTTAGGGATGGGTCGAATCCTATTTTGGCTGAATTCAATCCACATTTGAATCCTTTAAAATTTTCTCGAACCAGAATTCAAATCCAAGTTCCAAAACAATTGGTCTGGTCTCTTACAGTACTTTTCTACAGTGGGAATATACAAAGAACACTACTGCAGATAATTCTAAGAGTAAATGCACAAACTATACAAATGTGATAATTCAAGGTGAAATACCATGTAAAACAAAAATAGAAAAATAACAGTGAATCACTCATATCATTAGCACTGATGTCTTGGTGTGAACTTCTGGCGGGAACATGCCACCAGGTTAGATTAGAAAGATTAAAGGAATTAAATGGTGTCTTCAAACAGTGTAGATGTGTATCACTATAAAGCATTTTGTGTAATTGCAGTATGGTTAAGCTACATCATGTAAAACATTTATTGTTGATAGCTAAGCACACAAACTAAGGTAAAGATGTGCTGTGCAGTCCTTTTTTCCCCCAACTAATATGGAAAAATAAGCGCCTTGTTGGTTTTACATTCACTTGTGCAATAACAAATGCATTTAGTAAACTCCAATTTTTTATGTTCCTAATGACTTTTCCATAAGAATAAAGTAAAGCATTTCCAGGGAATAACATTTTTGCATCCTTGTACCTAATAAAAATTTATCTCACTTAAATTGTAGAAGTTGGTTCCAAAACTTTAAAATTATTTTCACAATAAAGACTGAAGGTGCTTGAATTGAATTATTTATACATGTCCGTATACAAGAAAAGATGCACATTTCTATTTAATGGAGTATACAACCACCATTACAAATCCATGAATATGGACACTGGTTTTTGGTGCAAATACTCTCATTTCATCAATTTCGATGAGGTGTGTTTGATATATTTTTTACTACCTTTTCTATAATTTCATTCATAATTTTAGCAATGTTTAAAATGTAATTTTAATATTTCAAATACAAAAGTATATAGACAGTTTATTTTCCTTGAGTTAAATATTAAATTTGGGTGCTTGTTTTATATTGTCTTAAATGCTAAAATATGACAATTCACTGGAAGAAATAATGCTTGCCATCCACATACATAGTACGTGTGTGTGCACACATAAAAGAGAGAGCTGATACAAATATTTAATCAAATATAAGCAATGGCGTGTCTCACCAGCATGATACTCGTAGAGAATATAGAATTTTGTTACACCAAGTAGAATGGTGGGGTGATGAGTCTTATATATAATATAGGCTGTTCACGGTAAACTGAGCACTTTTGAAAGCCCTGCTTAAGATCTACTTGTATGCACGTTGTGTATTCCTCCGCATTATGTAAAATGAACGTTGTCATGTGCCTCATCACTTTATTGATGTGTGGGTCAAGTGAAACTGTGAAATTATTATAAAGTAATCATCTAACAAATCTGCTCATTTTTACACTTAGATGCGTTTAAAAAAATAAAGCGAAAGAAACAAATTTAAGTTATCACAAATGGTAACCTAACACTTTTAATTCGACGTTAAGACATGGAACTACTTACTCTCTGTCATTACCAACTTTACTGGGCCCATTTCACTCGGTGCGCTTGTTAAAATATATGCAGGGAGGAGCAGTGACTTTTTTCGAAGGTTGATTTCAAAAGTGCTCACTTTATCGTGAGCAGCCTTAAGATGGGTGGCAAGTGTCTCCACTTGTGTTTTGTTGCAGGCAGAACACTGATGTTTGGCAGTGACACAGGAGTTAGTCTGGACGGTCATGTTATGCTGAACAGCGGAGAAGTGAGGAACAACTGGCTGGATGTAAGTGGCAGACACACGTACCATTCTCTCTTTTCGTTGTGGATGTCTGCAGTCAATGAAATTTCCTCAAACACCATCCACTGGAATGGCCTGCATTTTGCATTTGTCCTTTGCTTGTAGGGTACAGTAGAATTTGTCCAGACTGACTCCCTTTATAGCAACCATCTTTGTATAACAACCTATTTTTAAGAACCACAGAAATTTTGGTTGGAAAAAGTTGAAAATCAGCCAAAAATTAATTTCTGCCATTTTTTTGGTTGCTGCACATTGTGTTTATCTTGGTGAGCACTGTACTGGATGTAGCTCACATTTAAAGTGGATACCACTTTTCAGGCCATTGGGGTTAGCCAATACCTATTTACCCGGCCCACACTCTACCCCTCAGGCAGACCAATATGTTTCAGCACGTGATGCGACTGCTGTTACATGTCTGTCCTGCCACTGTGCTCTCGCTTGCTTGCTTACAGAACTAGTAAACTAAGGAAAAAAATGTTTTGAAGCAACATATGTATTTGATTTCAGTAGAGTATTGCAAAAACCACATTTATCCTGGGTATTAAGATGGTACCAATATCTGCAGATGCATCAAACTGTCCACTGCAATAATATATGCATTTATGTGCATACAAATCTTTAATACTGAACATGTAAGCAATCCATGGGTATGATTGTAGGTGCCTGCCAAGCAGTATTGATTGTGCACGTTGTCAGAGTTGGGGTAGGGGAGGCTAGTAGTCTGTTGGGTGTGTTCTGTAGGTGCTTGGCGAGGTTATTGATCATGTGTATAGTCAACTGGTGGAGGGGTGGCAAGCCAGCTGCCCTCTCTCCTCCAACCCGTTCAGCGCATGTGGAGCTACGTTAATACACTGCAATGAAATCTTGTTGACCCTGGTACAGTAGAACCTCTCTATTACGACCCCTCACGGTTCCCGAGAATAGGGTCATAATAGAGAGGGAGTCGTAATAGATAATTTGGAAAATTCTGGGCCAATTTTGACCCACCTCTTATCCCCTATGCCCCCAAACTTGCTTTTTTTTTATGAAGTTCATATTCAGTCATCTCTAGCACATAAAAAACCACTATTTAAATTAATTATAAAAATATATATTTTAATAGCTGGACATCTGAGTAATTTGATACCCAAGAAAGGCATATTGGACCACCCCTTGTCAGGGTGGCAGCGAATATATTACCGGCTGCCGCATGTACGTAGCTAAGCGAGCACCTAGATCCTCTGCAGCGCAGCCGGGCACGGGCGTGGCGGTTTGCTGCTGAAGCTCTACCCTAGATCCTCAGGCCTGGCAGCTGTCTGTCTGTCGCTATAAGATGGCAGGCGGCAGCTGCCCGCCCGCCGCCACTGCCGTCGTTACAAGGCCTTTTCACTTCATAACAGTGGCCCGGCGTTGGGAAAACATGCTGATGGATGCAATTCATGTCATTGTGTTGAATTTATATGAAATGTAGGCGGCGTGTTGGCCTCTACACTGGCACGATGAAGCCCGGCAATGTTTATGGGAATATAAATATTTAGTGCGGTCTACTTGAAATATTAACTATCCCGAATTTTTCATCAAAAACTTTTGACGTTGCCTATACATGCACACTGCCTCACTCGCCATAATATGGTACCGGTAACATAAGAACACATTTTATTTGCACATACTTATCTTTATTCACTTTACACATAAAATTGACTTCACAAGAAAAAAAAACAATTTACCACCATAAATTAGCATGTTATATAGGCGTGGGTGCACATAAACTTAAAAATAATCATTAAAAAACAAGGGCATTGAATTAAATTTGAAATTATCATACATACACTAAGAAACCAGTCTGTGCAATGTGCCACTGTTTTTACAGCAAAAGAGGAGGGATAATGGAAGCGAAAAAAGACAGGGAGGGTAAAGCAGAGGCCACGGCATGTGACTAGGACAAAGAATCCTTACTGACCCAGCCTGCAACTCCCCCCTTCTCCTTCCCCCCTTGTTTCCACCGAAAATACACCAGTGTCCCCTTCTGGCATTAAGTAATTTATTGCTTCACGCTGCTTGGGACAACAAATGTCAAAGTCTATGATGGTAGCTTGAGAAATGTGGGACCACCACTAACATCAGTAAGGGCTGGTTTTCGATAGACTGAAAACCGTGGATAATAGAAACTAGTACTGCAGTTGGAGAAAAGGTCTACAAAAACAAATCCGCACATAACTGAAACCACGGTTTAAGATACCATAGTTGGCGAGGGATTACTGTTTCTATTTTTAGACGTGCCTCAAATTTTCGACTTTTTTAACCCAAACTTTTCACGGTTCCTCGGGATTGGGTCGTAATAGAGAGGTGGTCATAATAAATGGGATTGTAATATAGGGGTTTTACTGTATTAGTTTTTGAAGTAAAATATAATATAACATTTTAAAAAGTTAATTTTTGAGACAGTGGCAAATAAATTTGGTCATTATAATTGGTTAATTGATGACTTTCAGTAATTAATAACTAAGACTTAGCACTCACTGTAAGTTACGAGCACTTAGTGCTTATGCATTATTACCAAAAAAGAAGTTTCATAGATGTCCTTCCAGGATATCAGTTTATTCTAAAGATGTGTATCTATGTCAAGTACACATGTCTGGTGTTTTATTTTATTCAGAAAACCTCTGATTATTGAATTAAATTAATATTATGTACATGCAAAACTCGTGTTAATTTTATACCTGCTATATCCTGCTTCGTCCAAGAGAACCTCAGACTGTTGCCTCGTCGTTCACCCCTCGTGAGAGTGGCAGTTAAAGGGTGAGGCTGAAGTATTCCCCCCTGAGCGACGGTGAAGCAGTGGTCACCGCTTGAATGGGGTTTTTCCTGGTGCCTGGTTGGTTGGCTTTGACCACTTTATAATTGCGTGTTGAGCCTTGGGTGGCATGCTTGCAAGCGATGGGCAACCTGGTGGGGATATAAACCGGTGCAATGTTAAGGGGCATAACCACCCTGGCAACATTGGCTGGCCGGACGAAGGTAGGTGGCTCGGCGGTGTATGTGGCAGTGGAGAAACTGCACGTGGAACGTGCCAGAGGAGGTTCAAGGTTGAACTTGCTAGTTGTTGGTAGACCCTCTCTGATGTACAGCCTCCTCTTTCTTCCAGGAGTATACTTCGTTGCCAAACTGGACAACTTTCCCTCAATACCCCAGCCTCAGCTAGTCCTTGCCTGGCAGCTTTGTCCTGTCTAACCCTATAATGATGCATAAGGAAGGGAGGGGGGGGGTCACCAGTTAGGTTGATAGTGGGTGGCCAGAAAGGGGTAGACACAGTCGGATGTAGTGAAGGATGGGTAAGTCAGGAAGGTTTGGAGGCCTGTAATACTGGTCTCCAGTCCAGTGACATAGCGAGCGAGATGTCGCGGTCTGACCCAAGTACCAACCTGGAGGTTACAGTAGAAGGCTAAGGGACATGTGATGGACCGGAAAGAAAGGGAAGGGACATGTGATGGACCGGAAAGAAAGGGGACAAGGTGCAAGAATTACAGAGTGCTGGAAAAGACAACTCGACTAAGTCAGATTTATGCCTAATTTAGTGATTGCTCAATCAAAAACACATAAATCAGCCTGTACCTTGACTGAGGCCTGAAATGCCGGTCCTAAGTTGCCAACTGGTTTTATCTTGCCTAGTCTCGGAAGATGTGGCAGTGCGGGGGGTGAGGGTGACCCCAAGTCAGCAGTACTTACACTCGTAATAGCTGTAAGTAAGCTACAAGGTAGCTGGAAGCGTGGTGGCTTCAGTATGTTGGCAGGCAGCAAGACGGTGTCGTGCATAGTATAACCCTTAACTGGAAAGCGAAAGGTAGTGGCAACTTGAAAAAGTCGGTTGCACAGGCAGTGTGATGTTCCGTAGAAGACTGGCGCGCGATAGCCTCGAACTGAGGGTCCCTGTGCATAGGGCCAGCGGGGTATGGAGAGAGAGATGTGAAGTAGAGAAATGAGTAACTGAGAGCTGCGGAGACTTCCCCTCACACACCAGGAGTAGAGCGGTGACATGGGTTGCAGGCGGCAACAGCTCGGCAAACCACGCTGGCGTGTACGGCATAATGGCTGTTCTTAGGAGGGTGCTGTGACTGTGGCGAGGCTATGGGAGAATGACGTCGATCATGGCATGCGCCACCACACTATCCCTTCCTTGCCAATGGGAAGCCCTTACTCTACGGAGCAGTGGCCCACTTGACTGTTGCACCCTTGTGCCTGCCAAGTCACTTGCTGGAGGTTAATAGCCAGGCCTACCAACCATACCAACCTGCTTATACCTTCATCTTTTCATGTTGTACCCACCTAGATGGAACATCCTTTCTCTTTCTCTGTACACTATCTATCCCTTATGCCTTCCCACAGGACTGGGCGGGATTAGACTATTAAAAAAAACTAGAAATGATTGGATGCCTAGTAGGGGACGGGCATAGTGCAGAACTGCGTGTATTCCTGGAAACAAGAAGGGGCAGCTTGGCAGAGGAACATCGACCAGCTCGACTGATGAAAGCTGCAACCTGCACCATGAGTTACTGTGGCACATCTCCCATACTGTTTCACCACCAAAGAAGTGAGTAACCTGTAGCAGTCCCTTAGCCTCAGAGAAGGTGGTTCGACGTTTAAAAGCTATTGTCAAGCTACACACCTACCTGAGTTCAAACCAGACCAGCTCCCACTAGCGCTCTTCCTCGTGCCCTGCGGGCCATAGTTGAATTGCCAAGGGCAACCCGCCCAACCCTCAGCAATAATCTCGGCAAATGGACGATGCCATCTTCCCAGCCATTAGATGGGGGGGGGGGGGGGGGTTGATTACGGCTCTGATGCCAGCCAACACCATTAACTCCCATTAGCAGGGGTGTGTTAACCTCACCGCTACACAGGTGTCACAAGTGTAGTTTGACAATCATGATGAGTGTGTGCTGGTGCATTAGTGTAGAACAGTCCCTATCTAGTGACTCATTTTGTAATGCTATTGAATATTTTTAAAAATGTTATTAAAATTCAACATTATTTCCATAAATGTTTTACATATGAATATATGAATGGTGTACAGTTTGTTGCATCCCCTTGATCTACTTTTTATAAAGCACTGATACGAATTGAGTGATTTGGAGAATGAACTGAGACTCTTACTACCACACTACAGATGTTCAAAGTCGTGAAACAGTAGCAGGTGCATGTAACTCACAAACTGTCAGAATGTATGGGTACCACATATGCCAGCGTTAAACCTACCGTACATTTGTATCCAAACATAACTGCTATACGCAATACTATTAATTCCTTTTTGTTGTATGTAATATGCAATTTCAATATTTGTCAGATTGTATGGTATGTTTGTGTATTACATCTTTGGCTCTGTTATGTATAAGAAATGTAAAAAAAAAAGTGCCAGATGTAACACCAGGATTGTGCAGGGAATCAAAATATGTGAAGAAAATTTACTGGTTACTTTCGTATTATGGCAAACAGTTTGGTCACATTGGTGCCATGAATGTAGTGTATTGCAGATGTGGCAACAAAACTGCATGCTGCAATTACTACAGTTGTTGAGGACATACTGAATAGTGTGCCATGTAGTGTACAGTCTGCAGTGTACAGCCGCATGCCAGTGAATGGACGGTGGACACTTTGAACATGTGATGTAAATCCCGGCCATCTAGCAAAGTGTTGTTGAACACTAGTTCAGCTGATTTGCTTGTAGTGTCATGACATGATGTATCACATGTGGAACTTTGCAATGCATTATTTAGTGCCTTCATCACAGCATTACTGTGTAGCTTGTGTGTGCCCCACTCATGATCATCACGCTAGGTTCATGCGGCCACTGTATTTACCTGAAAGGAAGACAAGGTTTTTTGACAGAAAAGGAATAGAAAAAAAAGGGGTCATCTACAATTCAGGGTCCTCTTAAGTCCTCAAAAATTGGCATGCCATAAGACAGAAGATTTTGACAAAGGCTTTTCATGCTTAAATACTGTGGCTGCTATGGTTGTACATATTTTTGTAGTGCTGAGACTGTACCTGTCAACTTTGACAAGGGTCCCATTATCTGTCAGCACCCATAAAGAGGAAGAATTTTGCTGAGAAGCAAAATGGCTCAAGTCACGAATATATAACACCCACAAAAGTTTTATAGTGTAAGAAAGATGCTGCTACCATACAGCCAGGTTAGACACACCTATTTCATTGTGATTAGCTTTTTTTTAAAAAAGTAAATAAAATATATAATATTATTCATACAATAGCATTTCTTCGTGAAGGGTTTGTCATAAATTCATGCAAAAATACTTTTAACGTAAATAATTTTTTCCAGCACTTAATAGGGGTAGTTTTGAATTCAGGTTTAAATATTTATTTTAGGAAGGGGTTGTTTTAGATTCAGGGTCGTCTTCCTTTCTGCTAAATACGGTATCTTCTCATTTCACTTTTATATGCAATCCTGTTGCTCGGCCAGTATACAAGTAGCCTGTCAAAGTGGCACGAAATCAAGAGTCACTGTCACAGCTCAGCGAACGGACTGGCCCTTATTAACAGGTTTACCTTGCAGTATGATGCTCCTTTGGAAGTGCTGCCCCAGTTGTGATGAGGTTTGGTGGCTGCCGTGAACTTCACCAGGACGCAAGTGACCTCAATCTGCTTGGTGCTTCAAGTCGGCTGGTGATTGCGGGACTGATGGCTGCCGAACCACAGATTCGCTATCCCCAAGGGTGGCCCTTCCCCTCGTAGAATAGCCTCAACCAGTGGGTGAGGTGTACTGGCAGTCTTGATTAAAGGTGGGAAAAGTGGTGGAGGTAACATTGAGGAGTAAGGCTTCTCAAGTAGGCGAGCTGTGAGAACTCTACCCCACGGTGAAGTACTGCCAAGTGCAGAAGAAGGTATAGGTTTGCAATTCAGGCCACTCTTGGAGGCATAAGCTTCCTTTCTCGGGGCTCTACCCTTCCCTCCCAGGTGTACGGCATGAGGAAGGTGCTAACTATCATCTTGCAAAAGTGAAGCTGGCAACGCAATTCCCTAGCGTGTATTTCCAAGGGCCGCAGCAGCACAGGCAAGTGCTCATACTGTACTGTACTCATTTTGTCCAGTCCCGTAAAGAGAGGTGGGGTTTCCCCATGCTATACACTTAATGTCCTTGGGTGTTGTATCCACAGGGGTCAGTTCATCCAGAACTAAATTCTACTCCTTTCCGGTCCCATAAAGAGCGGTGGCGTAGTATGGAATGGCTTGGCTCACTGCACACCTGGTGGAGGAGTTAATAGTGGTCAGGGCTCTACCGTGCTGTACTCAGAGACACACCAAGGGTGGCCGTCTAATGGATGTGTATGTGGCTTTAAAGAGTGTGGTCATCTGGCTTCACTCTGACGGGCTGAAAACCACGTGAGGATTACCACAAAGTGACACTTGGGAATTTGTATGCAGAGTCAGTTTGAAACACGTGTAAATTCACGGAGAATAAACATGTTGGTACTGTACTATCTTCTACAACTAACCTGTATTGAAACAGAAGTCACTCTATGCTCAGCCAGGTGAAGGCAGCCTGGTTCTAAACCTGAATGAGAGGTGATAATGCTGCTAGGTAGTGTACTATCACTGGCTCTATCTATCTGTTTTGCTGAAGGGACCAAGAGGGGTGACTACCAGAAGGGTAGTGTTGAGATTTGCAGATACAGTCCGGTAGGCAGAAGGGGTTTTTGAAGAGGACAGTCAACGACTGTTACCAAGGGGTGGTAAGGAAGGAGCTGTTGGTCCAGTCTAGGGGGCATTGCCACATGTGCAGAGGAGTCTTTTGGAGTGGTAGGCATCAATGGTAGGCTTCTTCCGGCCCTGAAGAGAGCGATGGAGGAAACGTAGACTGATGATTTTCGGCTGTGCTGGCCCTTTTATGCTGATTTCTTCCTGGGCCGGAAGGAGATACGCTCCGCCCCTAGAGTTCGGTGGTTGTTGTCTGCTACATGGAGTAATCGCTGCTGTGGTTGGCTTCATCCCGTAGCTTGCTACAGGATGCGTGCTACCCTCTGTCGACGTGTCGTACAACTACGTGACCTTGTGTGGCTGGCTTGGTGTCTCTACAGATAATACAGCCTCACTTCTGGGGTGTTGATGTGATGCCTGGCTGGAGAGTAGGGTGAATAGTACAAACTAGACTGTCGTGTCTGTAATATCATCCAACATTGCGAAGGAGTACCCTGTAGCCATGTGTCCAGTCTCTTCAAGTACTGTTGGTATGACTTGCACAGGTGAAATGAAATGGCATTCAGATGGGGTGGAGTAGAGTGTGCATTAAAACTGCGCAGAGCATCATGCATCAAGCTGATGGTTGTAAAAGTGTGATTGTGATTGATGATGTCACTTATAGCTATAGTACATTGTTTGAGAATGTTTAGAAGACATAACTGTGTGGGCATTGCTTGTTTCAGTTCCTGAAGAATGTGCATGCACAAGACTCTGCACTGCACAGAATCCCAGCATTCGAACGAGCTGTGTCTCGAGTTCTGAGAGACATTCAGATTGTACGCAGGTACAATGGAGCAGGTTTGGTTTGTGCTTGATATTTCCATACAATTATATATATATATATTTTTTGTGTTTGTAGTAGGAACCTCCTGCATTGTTAATGATTTTGTGGTTGAATTAAAACTACGACACTGTATAAGTAGTTGTGCACATTCATAGCATAAATAAAGGTACAGCTAACTATTACTTCTAAGACCCTTGAAATAGTGACCTTTTCAAAGTAACAACCATCTGATGGGGAACTACGATACAAATTTCATTGAAAATAGTTTTTCAATAAGAACCCTTTTCCTGGGATAAATGCAAAATCTTAGAATCGAGAATTTACGGTATTCACAACAGAAAATATGCTCATTTGTGTTTTATTTGTCTTTGTGGCATCACTGAATGGAATCCTAACATTTGGGAGGTTACTTTTCTCCAAAATTTTAGTGGGAAATTGGTTTCCCTACAGGTGTTTGAAGAACACTCTTGAAGTAATAATTACACTTATTTACTGTGATACAAGCTGAGGTTTTTATTCCCAGAAAACACCTACAAATTCTTAGGTTAGCCTAGAATTGCACATAAGGGGAAAAGAAATAACACGCATAAAATGAGTGAATTAATTTACATAGTTTTAAACCATGCCAAATCCAACTTTATTTCAGATTTACTTTGTTGTGCACTAGCAAATAATTGGATTTTAAATACGATAGCATTTACAAAAAAAAAACATTTGCTTGCAGGATTACCACCTTCTGTTGCTATTAGGGCATGTTCCATTAGGTATCTGCATGCATACATGGAAAAAAGTAAAATGGTATAGTGAACTAGGTCTACTTGTGAGTGTTCTGTATGGAGATGTACTCTTAGAATGTAATGATCGACACACAGTTACTGTGACTTAATAATGAAAAGCCCCCTGTTTATACTGCAATATAGCGATACTACAGTAGTACAGTACTGTAGTATGCTTGTACAGTGGAAGCTCAGAATCACTTCAGTTTTTCATTTGAAATCTTGAACTTTCTATTTACAGCGTAAACTCAAAATTATCTCAAAAATCATATGCTGAACTCAACTATAGGCTTTTCATGGCAAAGTGAGCACTTTTTTAAGGCAGTGCTTAAATTTTGCTTTGAGATTATTTGTATCCTTTTGCCAATTGTTAATACAAAAATTCCCATGTGACTAATAAACACAGTGTGTACATCATTTGATAGCTCTCAATAGTTAACATCGGGAACTACAATAAAATATAATTTTTATGGTTATTATGTCTGCCAGGAAGGCTCAAGACATGTTTTTTTTTATTTTACTGTAGTCAACAGGGAAAAAAAATTCTCCAGGAATGACTTGCACATGTATTCAGCAGAATTTTTATCTTTACATTTATAAATTTTTTAACATTTTAATCCATTGCTGGCAAAGATTGAAACCCAAAAAATTTTACTTTCAGTAAAGCAAAATATTGATATTTACGTTGGAGGTATGATTGCATTTTCTATTATTGTATACTTCACTTCGCTACAGGTATAGCAGGAACAGGCTGCTGATTGCATTATAATAATTAGACAGAATGCACAAGCACTCACAGGGTGGTATTGGTGGATAGACACGCACAAACAAAAGTAGTGGCATCACTGGCTGCCTGATGAAACTGGACTAGCCAGTGAAACATCATGTAACAGCTCATCCACGTGGAAAACTACAACTTGTCACCAGCTAAAGCTGGCTTAGCCAGCGAAACGCTGTGATTGCGCAAATGCGTGAAAAGTGTGTCGTCCTACTTTGTGTGTGTGTGCCTGTCAATGAGTACTACTCTGTAAGTACTCAAATTTATATCTTTTTATGTAATTTTAAGCCTTATATTCACAATGAAAGTGTATTTTGTTCCGATTGTACGCATGTAGATCTTGTACAGATTCCATGCTTCCTTTCTTATTTTAGTATAACAAGCTTTTGGCCGTATATTGATGTTAACAACTGATTTATAAAATATCATTCCATTCAGTTATTTTTATTACAATCAACATGCTCTGTGAATCGCTACAAATAATGAAACACAGTCTAACTATTGTGGTATTGGTTATCATGGTGAACATAAAACATAGAAAGTATGAAGTTAGCCTAACTGAAGCTACTTGCATTTTCGAGTTTTACTCTTCTGTAAACAAAACCTGTTATGGGTTGTGGTTAATATGGGTAGTTCTAACTAAATACAATTTAAGCTCTCCAAAAATAGATAAGACAACAATTTTGATGAATTTATTTATTGAAACTGCTGACACAAGGTGGCAAAAATGATGCAATAAAATGAAATAGTGTTTTTTCCATGTTATTTTTAAACGAGTAATAAAAAGTAACATTTCAGGGTGACTTGTGAAAAGAATCAACAGTAGTAGTTAAGGAGGCATTACTTTGCATGTCAAGTTAAAAAAATGTAAAAAAATAGATTTACCTCCAGTTATGGTAATGTGTTGCTTAGGAAGTTCCAACCCAAAGTGATGGCTAAAAGCTATGAGAAGTACCTGCGGCGTATGATCACATCCCTGAGTGATTACCAGGGCAACAAGGGGTATCCAAAACACTGGCCGGAGAGTCTCAAGGCATTTGAGCTTGTTGTTGAAACGTAAGTTGCATGTGTCTTGTACACTTTTGTTTGCTACAATTAACAATATCAACTGCTCCCATGGAAAAAACACGGGAATGCATGAATTGATGGTAAATGTAAAAATTTTGAAGAACTACTAGGAAACATTTATTTGAATATAATATGTTACTGTAGTGTAGACCATTTATGTCCCGCTGTGTTGAAGTGGGCTTGATCCCCATTGGAGTCAAACCTGGATTTTTGTGAGTGGGAAATAAGTAGCTGTCAGTGGTTCTTGGGCACTTCAATTTCTCCCACTTCATTCTGCTTCTACTACTGTGTCTGCAATGAAGACAGCAACTGTTAAGTGCTGCCAAATTCCCTCGCATCCCACATGTTATTCAAATCTGAAATTATAATTTTTGGGTGTTGGCAGATTGTACACGACATTGTGCTACTCTGTAATAGAGGGGAAATTAGCTTCTCAAACTCCTTGCAACAATAAACTATATCTGTGTTTTTCTCAATGGTGCACAGTTCGGTTTTCAAATTTTGTTCAGCGGCTTTCACTGCAAATAAACACACATCTATTCAGAAAACATTCACCATAGTGACAAGGCATTGGTATGGGAAGAGTAGACATTCAGGAAGAAGTTTGCCGTGGCCTGTTTTAAGAAACTATTCCAACATCTCCCTGTTATGATGTCACAAAACCCTGAAAAACCAGAATCAGGATGACTGGGAATCCAATCCAGATCGTCGTAAATGAGAGGCCAGTGGTTTACCACTGTGCAACCTTGCTCACTCTTAGAATATTTTGCGTGTGAAAATAATAGTGATGGGACGGTTCCACTACTTTACCTGTTCCAATTCTTTGTTCCGGTTTCAGAATTTCAGTTCGCAATTCTATTTTCAGTTTACGCAGCAGGTATAAAAGATTGAGAAATTTGGGGAAATGACCACACGTTCTCATCTGTGAGAGACATTTTTGTTTTACGTAGAGAGGCTGTACGAAAATTTGCACTATACAATAATCACAAAGTTGATTTTTGTCATTACAAACATTGTTAAAATTATTCCACACAAGGGATAAGAGAACCAAATGCTTGGAGGTAACTTTCATGAAGAACTGATGCATATATTTTGCCAAACAACTAGAGATTGCAATACAGGCACTGTGTACACACTGTCAGCCACCATCTTGTATGACAATTATACTTAATATTTGCTAAAAACACTACACATAAAGCCGCTTTGTTGTGAATTTGTGAACTCAGCTTTTTCTTTTATTACTCGTGGTCTGCCAAGTTATGCAGTTGCACACACATTACACAACGTGAACAAACATACAATTCTGCCCAAGTACAGTAGACTTTTGTACCATCAACGCATGCACCGATAAACTGTATCCATAGTTACTTTTCAGTGAATGGCAAACATTTGGTCATGTAAGTACTGGGATTATGCAAGTAAATGTGTTAATGTTGTAAAATAATTGGTGATAAAATATGTTGTATTTTTTTATTTTTTTTATTTCAATACTTACGTAGGTTGGGTCACTTGTATACATGTAGAACAAAGCCTATACCGATTGTCAGTTTCGGTTCTGTAGTTTCATTTACGAACTGGTAGAATTTAAGAACCGATTTCTCCATCCATAGAAAATACAATGACCCTCAGTTTTGTGGCAGTGAAAATTGGAATTAAAATATAAATATTTATTTTGGTAAATAAGGTATTTGTTATAGCATGTTGATGGTTAATAGAGCATTACAAAAAACAATGCCTGCTTTTCTTGTCTGCATAACTTGTGTCCCCTTGCCACACATAAAAATGAACACTTGGGAACACGTGTACAAATTCAGGCATGTGATTTTTGACTGGAAGAGAGGAAGAATGATACAGGGCACCCATGGGCCATCTCAAATATTGAGGGCTGTAGTAACCCTTACAGACAGAGGGTGACAAATGGATTACGTGGGATCGTATGCAAAGCACTTTTGTTAGAGGAACACAAATAGGTATATGGATTAATTAAGCCAAGATCTTGGAAAAAAGGAAGGTATGGTATGTTGTACACACCCTCATCATGTAAATAATAGGGGTTGGCACCCTTTAATTGCATGCAAGATATACACTGTGAGGTTAAATTGATTGTGGATACCATCAGATGAAGCAGGACGTCAGCATGAGCACATAAAACCCCCTTGTTGCAACCCTCTAGGACCCACCATTTCTGGTTAAACCACAAACTACGTGTCTGGTGGTAGCAATACCATGGCCTGATGTGTAAACAACGCTCCATGTACCCGGAGGAATACAGCGGGGATGCCCCACTGAATGGGTATCACCATGAATCAACATGCAGCAAACAGATCAGCATTAGGAAATGTGCTACCCCAAAGTGTATCTGTGTAGGTGGCAGATTGTGGAGCACAGAGTAGAAACAAAGAAAACAGTATGTTGGTTTCACTGGTTAACTGTGGCCATATCCATGATAGATACACATTTGGTGCATCCTACGATGATGTGTATATACGATGCGTGACTGTCTAAAATGTGGAAACACATGTAAATTCCATGACGTAGCAATGCATCGTCGGTAGGGGTGTGGGAATATTTGAAAATTCTAATACATAGCTGCAGATAGTAATTTATGAATTATTTGCATTCAAACAAATATCTTGTGCGAAAACTGTGAATAATTTAGGTTGCTGTTTTGAGTGGTTATTTATTTGTAACACAAATAATTATTTATTTTCATTTGTTTGATTATGAATTATACATGGAAATCAACTGTTAATCATATATATATTTATCTTAAGCTGATGTGAAACACCTTGGTGTTGTGGTAGACGACGACTTATCGTCCACCAAGGCACATCTGGTTCAATTCCTGGCTTTTCTCATGTGGGAAATACGATGGGCGTTGCTGCTGGCCAGTGGGTTTTGCTCCTGGTACCACATCTTCAACTTGTTTCCATCCTCACTGGCAATCAAGACCATGTTAAGCTTCAACGTAAACGTCTCAACCCACGTTGATACTCAGTGACTGTTCACAGTGAGGCTGGTCCACTGATGCTGTCACCTACAGGCCAGTTCATTGTCCCTGCATCGTGCCCTGCGTTCCTGTTGGTTGCATTCATTAACAGCAATCTCGAAGAAGCTTCTCGTCTCCTCCAGCACTACAAAAGGTTTGTTCAGAACAATCTAATAGACTCTGTAATATGACAGTCCAGGTCCTGTGGGACAAATGTCAAACCCTCCGTTATGCTAGCACTCTGTGGCATGGGTGGCAGCTGCTTTGTCCCCTTTGAAGATGAATAACAGTCGCACGGTCCTGACATTGTGTTGCAGCAACAAACATGTGGAGAAGAGCATGCACAGCGAGTGTGTGTCTGTGTACCAACTGGCAGCCCTCCAGAAGGATGACAACATCACCCCAGATCTGATGATACAGTTCTGCCAGCGACTGCTGCAGCATCAAGCGCAGCTGGGGCCGCACCTGCGTGGGGTGCGACTCTGGGTCACCAACTACTACTCAGTACTGTCTGACGGTGACATGTGCATCCCGTGGGACTGGAAGCTCTGAGCTCTTTAATTTCGCTATTGAACTAAATGTACTTTTAGTTTGGTTTCCACAACTGTATCAGAGTTCTGTTGGTGATGCAACCAGAATTGCAGATTTAAGAGCACAATCCATGAAATGTTCCAGACTTAAACATTGTCATGTTTGAGTGTTTAAATTCATAATTGGAAAATCCTTATGCTGCAAATGCTTACAGTCTTTCTAGTGACTGATGTGTTGATTTCTCAATTGACAGATGTATTATTCCATTTTATTTGCTGGCTTTGTCTCGAACCTTGCCTATAAAATTCTACATTATGTTAACATGAGCAATTGTAATACCGTACAATACGGACTAATTTTATTATATGCAGAAAAGAAACAACGTAGTTACAATAGTGTATTATTTGAAACATGACAGTAATGTTTTGTTATGCAATTTTATGTATGAAAAACCTGTTTTGTACAGTAAATGCGTAACCAAAACATTGGATATTGTGGAATGCCTACAGTCCAGCTTCCCTTATTTTTAATATTGTACTGTATACTTTCCTGCAACAGGTTTGCAGTTGTATTTCATTCTTCTGAAATATAGGTAGTGTTTTTGGTTTTGATCGTAACCTGGAAAAGTAGTTAGAAAAAGGAGCTACTGGGACAAGTGCCTTGTGAGGGACCAAGAAACTAGTGTTGCTTGGCCCCCTGCACAGAGCGAAATTGGTTCAAATATGTGTAAACAATTATCACTGCTCACTGTGGCTGATGATTCGTGAAAGTTGAGAACACTGAGACAATGTTAGTAGAAGCATAGTGTTACATATTATTTATTAATATATTTAAATTCAAAAAGGCAGGGGAGGCAGGGCAGGGCAGGGCAGGGCAGGGCAGGGCAGGGCAGGGCAGGGCAGGCAGGGCAGGGCAGGCAGGCAGGGCAGGCAGGGCAGGGCACAGGGCAGGGCAGGGCAGGGCAGGGCAGGCAGGGCAGGGCAGGGCAGGGCAGGGCAGGGCGGGCAGGGCAGGGCAGGCAGGCAGGGCAGGGCAGGGCAGGGCAGGGCAGGGCAGGGCAGGGCCAGGGCAGGGGCAGGGGCAGGGCAGGCAGGGCAGAGGCGCAGGGCAGGGCAGGGCAGGGCAGGGCAGGCAGGGCAGGGAGGCAGGGCAGGGCAGGGCAGGGCAGGGCAGGGCAGGCAGGGCAGGGCAGGGCAGGGCAGGGCAGGGCAGGCAGGGCAGGGCAGGCGGCAGGGCAGGGCAGGGCAGGGCAGGGCAGGGCAGGGCAGGGCAGGGCAGGGCAGGGCAGGGCAGGGCAGGGCAGGGCAGGGCAGGGCAGGGCAGGCAGGGCAGGCAGGGCAGGGCAGGCAGGGCAGGGCAGGGCAGGCAGGGCAGGGCAGGGCAGGGCAGGGCAGGGCAGGGCAGGGCAGGGCAGGGCAGGGCAGGGCAGGGCAGGGCAGGGCAGGGCAGGGCAGGGCAGGGCAGGGCAGGGCAGGGCAGGGCAGGGCAGGGCAGGGCAGGGCAGGGCAGGGCAGGGCAGGGGCAGGGGCAGGGCAGGGCAGGGCAGGGCAGGGCAGGGCAGGCAGGCAGGGCAGGCAGGGCAGGGGCAGGGCAGGGCAGGGCAGGGCAGGGCAGGGCAGGGCAGGGCAGGGCAGGGCAGGGCAGGGGCAGGGCAGGGCAGGCAGGGCAGGGCAGGGCAGGGCAGGGCAGGCAGGGCAGGGCAGGGCAGGGCAGGGCAGGGCAGGGCAGGCAGGGCAGGGCAGGGCAGGGCAGGGCAGGGCAGGGCAGGGCAGGGCAGGGCAGGGCAGGGCAGGGCAGGGCAGGGCAGGGCAGGGCAGGGCAGGGCAGGGCAGGGCAGGGCAGGGCAGGGCAGGGCAGGCAGGGCAGGGCAGGGCAGGGCAGGGCAGGGCAGGGCAGGCAGGGCAGGGCAGGGCAGGGCAGGGCAGGGCAGGCAGGGCAGGGCAGGGCAGGGCAGGGCAGGGCAGGGCAGGGCAGGGCAGGGCAGGGCAGGGCAGGGCAGGGCAGGGGCAGGGCAGGGCAGGGCAGGGCAGGGCAGGGCAGGGCAGGGCAGGGCAGGGCAGGGCAGGGCAGGGCAGGGCAGGGCAGGGCAGGGCAGGGCAGGGCAGGGCAGGGGGCAGGGCAGGGCAGGGCAGGGCAGGGCAGGGCAGCAGGCAGGGCAGGGCAGGGCAGGCAGGGCAGGGCAGGGCACAGGGCAGGCAGGGCAGGGCAGGGCAGGGCAGGGCAGGGCAGGGCAGCAGGGCAGGGCAGGGCAGGGCAGGGCAGGGCAGGCTTCAGCAATGATTAGAAAAAAGCTCCTAGAGTTCCGGGTCGCTGCTGCTGCACATGCATTGGTTTTTAGTCTGTTGTGCGATAGTAGTTAGTAGTGGGAACAAAAGGATACTGGACTAGGATCCTTAATAATACCAGGATTCCTGGTATTATTTTTCTGAGGTTTTGATTATGTTTACCTATTATTTCACTGTACATTCGGCAAAGAACAGGTACATTTTTCATACCATACATATTTCCTGTTTGTGATAGTTTTGTTTTTTATGTAGTTGAAATTGAAGCAATTTTTTTTTTGTGTTTACCTTTACCAAAAATATCCGTCTCTTTTTCTCTAAAAGTAGGTAGTGTTAAAGTTTTCAATGTACTGAGGATTTTATTTACATACACGTAATGAAAATGTCAAATTATGTGTTGAATTATTTTTCAGTTGACGTAAATGATGTAAATTACTCTGTTGCAGTTTGTGTTTTGGCAAAAATTTCACGAGATGGGGTTAGTTGCACAACTAGTAACATGAGAAAACACCATGAGTACAAGAAATTTGCCAATAATTATGATTAAGAAGATCTTGTGGGCAAATATGCGTGTAGCAGCAAGTCATCCAGTGTCCCTATCTGGTAGAAGCATTTTAATTTAGCAGTGCTAAATGAAAGATGACTTGTATTTCAATTGCATTACTGAAGAGCATCAATATTTGTGTACATATTGGTTAGCTTCATAAGTTGACCTAAAATATTGCATTGAGAAGTTGAGAACTTTTGTTTTACTTTTTTAGCATTGCTTACATGCGAATTTGGTCGGGACCACAGAAAATGCTTGTTGGACACAGACTTTCAGTTCAAGCTGGTTCGAATTTCGACTGCAGTGAATAAAGTAATGTTAGACTTAGCTACAAAAATAAAACATTTTATCACCTAGGTAAGGGTTTTATTACTTTAAAAAATGACATTTGAAGTGACAAAACTATATACAAAAAATTATAGCAGAAAATCTCTGGGTAGTAATGTCTTTGTACGTATAAATGTAACAGACTCACGAACCAAACATGGTGAGTATGGAGTCCTCAAACATTGCAATAACCAACATGATGGTTCCACCTGTCGCTATCCCACTCACTTGAAGCAGTGCTCCTATCACCTGTGGCAGATTTCCACTGGAGGACTTCATTTCCGGGATCTGCAACAGTTTAAGTAAATCAGTTGCAACTATGTGCAGTGAGTTGCAAACCTGCTTTGGGTTTTCCTTTCTGCAATTTATTTATGCACCTGTGTTAAAACTAGTGGTATGCAGATACAAACGGGAAAAAAAATGCAATAAATGAAAATTATAGATTAATCATAATCTGCGAGTTTTCAAACGATTACTTTACAGATTGCAGAATCTCGTTACATTTTCAGTACAGTATTTCATTCTTTAAAGTACTTGAGAGGCTTCAAAATGTGGAAGTTTGCAGCTGGCTTGAAGTTTCCAAAAGAGATTTATGGAGGATTTTATTACTATCACACAGAAACTGAACTGGTATTTTTTTTAATCTGTGGGTCTGCCAGCAGGAGTGTCTGCTTGCCACCTGCATGAAGTCTTGGTTTTTGTTTGTTCTGCCGGTGCAGACGACTTTACTTTCTTTCTCCGCATATACCCCTCTGCCTGGCCTGGATGTTTTCCCTTACCTCCGCTCCTGTATTCAGGAAGTTTGTAAGTACACAACCTTATTTCTACATCTAATGCCCGGTTGTACTATCAACAGCCCTGAATCAAGATCATGAGATCTTGGTTCAAAGTTGATCTTCAGTTTGATCAGAGTTCAATGTAGGAGTGTTGCATCAACGCGAACTGCTAGTTCTGATCGTAGATCACCTGATCTCAGTACAAAACTAGGATTGAGATGAAACACTGTGATTGGCTCTTATTTCACGATGTCATGATGCAACTGTTTATTTTGAGGTTTGGAGACAATTAATACGTTTTTGTGAATAATATCTCTTAAGACTAGGCTGTGTTACTATATAATTAGTTGAATGCATTGAAATAACTCTGTTTCAGTTGTTTCGTTAGATTGGAAACACGTAGCACACATTTTTTTCATTATTTTTAATACCAATATTATTGAAGAAGGTAGTGTACATAGAACTAGTTGGTATGATGTTTTATTTGTTTTAAGTTAAATAATTGTTGTACGAACATTACTGAATAATATTCAAGTGTGTATAATGTTGTTTTGAATTCCCATAAATAAAATTGTTGTTAGTGCTATCTGTTGGCGTATTTTCAAACTAAATCTGTCTGCTATGGCTACTCTTTCGTGAGAAATAAATTTGATGTGAGATTTAGCTCGTGTGGAAAATTAGGACAGTTTCTGATATTTTGAATGGCTTTCCCAGTTTTTCGTTTTGTTTGATCGTAGGGAAAGAAGTATGAATTTTGTATTCTCTTTACAAAATATTAATACCATCTTTGATTCAATAATTGCATTGCAACTTAAGCCTTTGTAAAAGTTCTCAATTTGCATTCTACAGCAATAAAAACAACGGAATCAATTTTTTAACTATTTAAATATTACCAAGTTTAATTCTAGTCAATAAAAATAGTTTACATAAACTACATTCAACACAAACTTTTATTCTTCTCTGTTCACTTTACAAATCCTTAGTAAAATGTATATTTTAAGTGCCAAACAGAGCATAAATACGGAATATTTGAATTTTTATGTAATTTTAAAACAAAATTGTTTTTCAATATAACTTTGACATTTTAAAATAAAGCTCTCATATGTACTTGATCCGAGATCATTCTCCTGAACTGCCAAAAGGCGAGGTTCAAAATGATCTTAGTTCAGCTCACAGATCGCAATGGTGCAACAGCCAAATACGCAGAACCAGGATCAAACCGGTATTTGAACCTAGATCATTGCTGATGCTCAATGGTACAACCAGGCATAAGTTGTAAATCACAACTCCCTATTGCCCCCCCCCCCCCCCCCCCTCAAAGTCTACAATTAATACCTGTTCCCTGTGCCTTTTTTTTTCAGCTTACCTTCCCCAATCTGTAATTCTTACACGTATAATTTATCCATTTTTCCAACAACCACACTTGGATGAAGACTGTAATCATAATTAGCATCGTAATGGAATGCATCAAGATTTAAATCAGTGTACAGTGTTCGTCTGGATCGAGCAATGCGTACTCGAACGGTTTCCAGTCTTACTTCCCATTGCTCGAAGGTTTTTGAAGCTCGTGATGCCTTTTTCCTTTTTGCTTGAGGTGTAGATCGGCCAATTGCTTTTCGTTTGGGTGGTATATTTGATTTGACAGTGAAAGAAATGCTTTGTGATGACAATTACAAATTCACAATCAACACCACTTATTATGTCACACACAAACTGCCGCTAAATTATATGAAATATAGTAACATAATAAATACATTTATTATTCTATAAATACCGGGTTCGTCAAGGCCTTGAAGTGTCAGCAACCTGGCGCAGTCAAACAAAGCAAGTGCCGCGGTCCTGTTAGCATTACATGCCTCAATGAGAGAAATATGCTGCTTGAAATATGAAAGAAGAAGTTTTTTCCCCCTAATTTGGCACCATAAAAACGGCGTGAATTGTGCCAGTGCGAGAATTATAACAGTAAATATGGTAGTCACTGGAAAATTATACGTTTTCAACTAACAATACCTACATGGTGCAAGACTTACCCAAAACCAGCAAAAATTCAAGAAAACTTTATAAAAATAGATTAAAATTAAGTTTATTATAGCACAGCAATAAAATGTAGTAGTACTTGTGTCCCTATCTTTAATTGGTATGCCACAGGAAAAAAAAAAAAAAAAAAAAAAAAAAACCCGACGAAAATCTGATAATATGTAGTAGCTGTATTCGATTCCAACTATCACTTGTACTGTTATTGTTAAATGAAAACAAATTTCATTTAAACATAATGTTCGTCCCACATATGCCGAGTTGTTTGAAACCAAACACAGTTGACAGCACAATGACCATGAAAGACTACGGAAAAGCAGAACTGATTCATGAAAATGGGGTCAAGGTAGAAAGGGCGGTATTCTATTTATAGAACAATGCGCTTGGGGAGAGCGGCACAAGGTACTTACAGAAACAAGGTGTCTGGTGAGGGAATGGAGTTACGGCATACAGATAACAAAAGCGCGCTTCACACGGTCACAAGTCCCGCTGCAAGCCTGCTTCACACGATCTCGCCGTACATGTTTCAACTCGTAAAATTACAATTTTTCATGGAATATTTTTGCGGGACGAGAGAGTGGAGTTATGGAATACAGATAATAAAAGTGTGCTTCATACGGTTACGAGTCTCGCCGCAAGCCTGCTTCACACGATATCGCCGCACAGTTTCAACCCGTAAAATCATAATTTTTCACTGAAAATTTTTGCAATTTTTTGACGGTTCCTCAAAAAGACCTCGTTATACACGTGTTTTTGCAGTTACCGTGCTCGCTAGTGGGATTCTACTGTATATACGTATTACACCCTGCTACAGTTTGCTAATTATTCACCATATGGCATGGGAACAAATATTTTGAGTGGGGCAGAGTTACCCCTGCAACGTGCAAAGTAACACACTGAGCTTTATACATTACAGAGACTGTGTTGTAATCACACACTGTGACATTGCTAATTGAACTCCTGTAGTCCTTATACTTCATTTACAACTTTCCAAATTCATTCCAACAACATGTCACTACTTTCGTTCCAAAGTTTTCAGTCTGAAATGAACCCACTAAGTATACCTCACCTTCATAAAAAAAAAAGTTCCACGCAGGCTAGACATTAATATCCTACATGCACATCAGCAGTTTTCTACGTGTCTTTGTGAAAAGACTTTGCAATATTTAATAGAACAATCATAGACGTACACACCTAAAACCATCCAGTCGAGTAAATGTACGTGAGCTAAACTGTTTTGAAATACAGCTGTACCAAGGACACTCCATGAAAATTGGGTATCCTCACCAATAACTTACCAAGTTGGCCAGAGCAATGTAAAGGAAGGTGCCTGCGGTGAAGGAAGATATCCAGTTGCTTGCAGACTCAAAGTCTCCCAGCCACAGCCCAAAGGCCATCCCGATGAAGCTCAGGATGGACGAAAATATGTTGTACATCACAGCCCTCCTCATGCTCACTCCAGACTTTATGAGCACTGCAAAGTCTCCTGTAACAAGACCACCCCCATATAGCTTCATTATGTAGTAAAGCATCAGCACATTGGTTCATTCTTCCTAGTAGGGCTACCATGGTGCAGAATGTTAGTTAACGCCATGCATCTACAACATAAATAGAGTACTGGATGATCAATATTTATTTAAAGATAGGAATATAAAAAGGGTATTTTGACTAATTACTGTCTTATCATCTGTGCAATAAACACCAACACTAGAATTCAAAAGCAGTGCCAAACAATTAACACACAAGATGATGATAGACAACGTGTGACACTTTGGCAGACTGGACGTACACTACAAGAGATGATAGGTTTTGGTGGGTGCTAAACCAGGCGCACCCTTCTGGTGTTACACTCGTTAAATCTAGTGTCTATGTGGCAATGGTGCCCATCCAGTGTAGAGAACTGGCCTGGTAGCTTTGCAGCAGGGCACAAAATCGGGTTCGATCAGGACAATCTTCCGTTTGACTGTTTTCTTTCGGCTGTGTACCTGGGCGACATGTAACTTGTATTGTTGACTAG
The DNA here is from genome assembly GCA_029891345.1 of Dryococelus australis. Classification (NCBI taxonomy): domain Eukaryota; kingdom Metazoa; phylum Arthropoda; class Insecta; order Phasmatodea; family Phasmatidae; genus Dryococelus; species Dryococelus australis. The sequence continues at coordinate 32,830,373 of CM057006.1, forward strand.
GCCTTGGGAGTTTCAATGGGGCGTACATGTGCCGCTGAGCAATGAGTTCAATCTGGAGGTAAGCAATGGGGACTACTGCAGGTTGTTCTGGCTTTCTCAGATACACAGTGATCTAAGAGTGAATCTCCTGGTGTGAACATGTCGGTGCTTCAAACAATCCTTGTGGGATCTCCTGCGTGATGGGTTCTAGGAGACAAAGAGCTTGAGACTGTTCCCTAGGTGGAAGTTGGTTGAGAGCTGCGATGAGGGAGGGAGTCAGCTTTATAAGCACCCGTAGGCAGTAAGTGCCTGCTGTGCCTTCTCACGAATTCCATTCCGACGGGAGTAAGGCATTTGAACTAGACACTCTCTCACGTCCGTGAGAAAATTGCAGGGTTCGTGTCATCCTACTAAGTGTTGAACCACGTGAAATGTCTGCTGAAGTAACAGTCTATTAATGTGCACTTGTGGCACGGCAGCAGGTGTGCAAACTACGTAAAATATCTTTCTCTTGTACAGCAGCGAAATTATTTTCTCATGTACGGCATCTATGACCGAGCTCCAACATGTTTACATTTTAGCATGCAGGATGGTTACTTTATTTATGAAGGTGAGTGAACAAATTACAGCATGAGTGAAAAACTATTCATTTGATTATTTTTTTCCCATAAGAAACTGAGTTACAACATTAAAATGTACTGTATGTCGACAAATTTCTCAACATTTTTTTTTGGGGGGGTTTAAGCATTTTTTAAATGCCAATATTTCATAAATAAGCCACACCCCACTTTTTTGTAGTAACTTTTGTTTGTAAAAATGTACGGCCTATACGTGCCGAAATACTGTAATTAAATGCAAGCTTACTTAGAATTAAAACGGACGAAGGCGGCCTGCGTAAGAACTAGGTATGATAATTAAGAACTGGAAATTACAATTAACTAGTGTATTTAACTGTGCCTAGCCTAACCGGGAGGAACCTAATCAATTTCAATTACTGGACTTATAATTAAAGTAGAAAAGAGATTAGTTATAGAAGGTCACCTCCCAGCAGGCCATCTGAACCCGCATTACTATACACATATATTCAATTGTTTCAAATGAGAGGGCTTCCAAAAGTGCTCTTTTACCATCAATAGCCTAATAGCCTATACATACACGTGTGCTTTAAAGAAAGATATCTTACACATGAAATATTGAAGCGTACATAAACTTTACAATGCACTTACTTTTCAGATGTAGTGTCGGTAAAGGAAGCCTATTAAGCCTCTATCGTTCCAAGACTTCTGCAATCGTTGGACGAGTGGTTATCGCAAACAAAGTAATTGCTGTAACTTTCTGGGCTGTCCAATCCAACCAGATTCTCATCTACCACTCTTTTCACCCATTCGTGAAATAAACATTCCTCAATAAACTGGGAATCTGTTTCTTACTGTTCCCGTCACAATAAGCACACCCAGGCATAACCACATTTTGTGCCAAAACACAATCTAAACAAACATGGCTACCGATCTGAAAGGTGAAACAAGCTTTCTTTCTCACTCTAACAAAGCAACACTAGCGTTATGTGGCGGTGGCGGTTCCAACTTCGTCCTATTGAGTTTTACCCCCATGGTCAGCATGACCTGCTACCACAGGGAGTGCTAGAGGTTACCAGGTAAGTGGAAGGAGCAGGGGACATCTTTGGGAGCCTCTGGATGAAGTTGGCCAGCAGTGGCAGAATCTGCGGGGTGGCTGCTGGCAGTTGTTACGAAGTGGAGAGCCTCAGGATCAGGTATCTATTTTATATCTGCATATCCTCTCACCTGTGACCTGCATTACATTTGCAATCCTGATTTTAGTTTTCCATGGTTTTCCAAAAGAGGTTGTACTGTATGTACCTACGTAAAGAACTGTATTAATCAAGAGTTCAAACCACATGGCTTTAAATGACGTATTCACCATTAAGGGAAGCAATTATCCTTTATACATTTGATTACATTAAGAATTAACCAGCAACGGCACCATAATATTTTCTACTGCCACAACAGCTTAAGGGATGCACCTAGCTCATGAGGAAGCTCATGACAGAATACAGCAATGGTGGTTGCCACTCCCGCCACCACATCGCCACTGAAGGCAGCGCCTATCGCGAGACCGTCAGTCAGGTTGTGCAGCCCATCTCCCATCACCACCATATGCACCACCGAGCTGAGGCCGTCGTGTTGGTGGTGCTTTTTGCTTGGTTCATTCCTCTGCAGCATTGCCCCCATCTCCACTGAATCTGCAAATGTCACCCTCAGGAGCAGTTTAGTTTGCCTGAAAATGAAGTAAGTGAGCTTAAATTACAATTCTTAAACAAAATGTCACATTTACCTACTGTGTTTCCGTGGAGAGCTATGTTGCACAAGTTATACCTATGTTACAGTAATGAAATGCAGCAAAATCTATACTGAATTTACTCAAAATAAGTTACTCCATTTTTGATAAAAATTACACTCAAATCTCGTTTGTGCAGCACCCATTTCATACAAACAGGTTTTTGGGAGCAGCAAAAAATAATAAAGTTTGGTCAAAAAATTAAAATTTACACACACACGCATGCATGCACACACACAACACACACACACACACCCCACCACATAGACACACAAAAAAAAAAAAACAATATAAACAAATTGCCACGAAAATCTATTAAATCACATTTGAAAGCTGCAACTTTAAAATACAATATGGGTTGGATGAACAAAAAAAGATAAAAATGACAAGGTTGCTACAAAATATAAGGATTGGATTTCCTGACACCTGTAGAGAAATTTCCATTCTCTTTCAACATTCAATATGAAAAATCCTACCAAAAAAGATGCCTTACTTTATGAAATGTTACCGAAATATAATTCTTGAGACTTGCAGTTTCGAACACCATCTACACTACAAAGAGTACAGCTGTTTACGTGCAAGTCTATTTCTGACTTAATGCAAATTATTTATCAGTATCCATCAGTTTTAAGACAAATTTCTTGGACTGCTACTGAGAATATTTAGCCATACAGAAAATATATTATTCCTTCCCCCCCCCCCCCCCCCCCCCCCCGATGAGTCGCTAGTTTCCACAACTTTTCCAGGTTTTTACTGTCCATTTCAAATGACGACCCTAAACTAGTAATTTGTAAAAAATTAAAAAAATAGTTACATGTAAAAAAGACCTACAGTTTTAGGCTATTTACAGTAAAGCAAGCACTTTTGAAGCCCTAGTTACTTTTTCCTTTTGGCAATTTATCCTTTAACCACTTTTTAAAACAAATATTGCCATGTAAGTAATAAACACAGTGTGTATATTCCACTGTACACTGGAGTCAACATCTAGGGCTGCAATAAAATATATTTACTGACTGTTATTCAGAATGAGAGGGCTTTCAAAAAATTTCACTTTACCGTGAATAGACTATACTTTTGGGCGCAGAAATTAATTTTCATAACAATAAAGAATTTTTGAAATACTTTTTTTTTTTTTTTTGCAGAATTTCCATTAGTACAATTTATTACTTAATGATGCTAGCATCTGCATTTCTGTAAACATCTTTAAAGGAACAGATGACTTGAACTAACCAACATCTTTTGTTTCACTGGTTCTGCACTACCTCTGTGAGCTCCAATAAAATTCAGTTTTATCAATACTCAACATAGCCTCGCACATGGTGCCAACCAGCATGATGTGACGACCAGCATCAGTGATTATCACTACTCATCAGCAATACTGGAACAATTAGTGGCATTACTGAAATAACGGACTAGTGAAACCTTTGAGAGAATCAGAATTAAACAAATTTAGTATTATTTGTGCTTTCTGTATAAATTTGACATATAGTCTCATCACAAAATTAGAAAAAACAAACCACAGCAGACATACAATGAGGAACCAAAATGATATGAAGGAAAAATGCTACTTATTGCACGCAGAAACTACAAGTATTTAAGTGTAGCTTATTTCAAAAGTGCAGATCATTATAGGTGCAAGAAAACTATGTACACATTTGAAAATATCATTAAATGGCAAATAATGCTTGCGTGGGTGCTAACCCCACTATCATTAGAAAATAGTTTGTCTACAACAATCTGGGCAACTAACACTACCAAGATAGGGATGGGTCGGTACCACATTTTCTTGATACCCGATACCAGTTTCAATACCAAAACACTCTCATGATACTTGATGCCAAGTTAAAATTGCCATGAACACAAAACAACTTGGTAAAGAAAAGTGCTAATTTTTTAGTAGTCTTGTTGACACACACTGAAACTATATAAAAACCCACATTACACTTCAATTAAACAGAGGACGGCCTGTAACTCAAATGCCCTTAACCAACAATAAACCAGCAACACCGTCTCCATCAATTCTATAGAATGTCATTTCCACAGTGAAAGCTGTAATCAAACTTTGAGAAAATTATAGCTCAGTAAACCCTTATTTTGCAATTTTGCAGTTCTTAAATTTTATGTTGTGACTAAGTCCAGGTTGCAGTGGAACATCACTAATTTTACTGGTCGCTGTGACCCTGGGTTAAGCAGCCTGATAACTTTTTGCACATTCTCCCTTAAAGAAAACATTTGAAGAGATTTTCCCAATGCAACTGAAATAAAATGTTGAAATGGTAAGCAATAATCAAAGCAGTTTATCAAAGTCACTATCTTACCTTGTGAGCCATTTTGAATATTTCTGCTGCCATCTATACAACTCTCTTCAGCTTGTTTGTCCTAAAAGAATATTTCTTGTTTGAGACTGATATGACTAAGTATACAAAATATTTTGTAAACCAGGATCTGGTATTTTGAAAACTAATCCACGAACAGTAATTTCAATCTTTTCCAAATATTTTTAGAATGTTTGAACTACAGAAAATAGCACAGAAAAATTACAGTATTTTGGCGTGTAAAGGCCGCATGTGTGTATAGACAGCACCAGAAGTTTTTTTTGAAAAATTAGGGATAATTATAATTTCAAGTATAGGCTGCAAACTACGCAAGATATCTTTCTCTTGTACAGTAGGGAAATTATTTTCTCATGTACGATATCTATGGGTGAGCTCCAACATGTTAACATTTTACACGTGCGGGATGAAGGTTATTTTTAGGGATGTCAAAATATCAATTTTTCTCTATTCCAACTGAAAACCATTCACTCGATTCCGACACCATAAACTAGGATGTAGCAATTATCAACATGTGCCTACAGTCAATGTATCCTTTTGAAATTTCGTTTTATAGGTCAAAATAAACAGACACAAATATGAAGACAATTACAGGAAAGACTTTCTGGTCTGCTAAGTGAAGTTAATTTCTTATGTTAATGTAACATTAAGACTTATCTAATTAGGCCTAACAAGTTCATATCAGTATTTTTGATAAATCTATGATTTATTTGATATGAATATAGACACAGTATTATACAAAAGAGTTAAAAGTTTTCAACTTCTCAACGCAATAATTTAGGTCAACTTATTAAGCTAGTCAATATGTACACAAATATTGATGCTATTCAGTAATGAAACTGAAATACAAGTTACCTTTCATTTAGCATTACTAAATTAAAATGCTTCTACCAGACATTTTAAGTTGCAGGGACACTGGATGACTTGCGGCTACACGCATATTTGCCCGAAAAATCTTCTGAAACATAATTACTGGCAATTTTCTTGTACTTGGTGTGTTTACTTAAGTGTTTTCTCAATTTACTAGTTGTGCGACCACATGAAATTTTTGCCGAGCACAAACTGCAAAATGCGTAATTTGCGTCAACGGAAAAATAATTCCACACATTCCTAGACATTTTCTTCACGTCTAAGTAAATAAAATCCTCAGTAGGTACATTGAAAACTTTAATACTACCCACTTAAAAAAAAAAAAAAGAGATGGTTATATTCGGTAGTAAAGGTAAACACAAAAAAAATTACTTTCAATCTCGACTACCTCAAAAACGAAAATGTCACAAACAAGAAATATCTATGGTATGGGAAATGTACCTGTTCTTAACCTAATATACAGTTAAATAATAGGTAAAAAAAAAAAAAAAAAAGATCTCCGAAAAATAATACCATGAATCCTGGTATTATTAAGGATCCTGGTACAGGATCCTTATGCTCCCACTACTAATAAACTATCGCACAACAGACTAAAAGCCAATGCATATTCTGCATCAGTGACCAAGAACTCCAAGAGCTTGCTGGTAGTGAGGGTTTTTGTCAACAAACCACATCTGGTTGCAGGCCGATGCCGCCGACTTCCGGCGCACGGCTTATCAACTAACACTGATCGCAACACTTACGAGCAACAAAGTGCTAACTCCAACAGTATCCGTGTGTGCGGCGGTGGCCTTTCATCCATGACTGACAGTTTGTTTTAGTGTTTCGTCTACGTGGACATTTACAGGTAGATTTCTACATGCGTTTGTCCCATTCTTGCAACAGTATACACGAAGTACTGAATCATGTCAGAAAGTGCAAAAAAAAAAAAAAAAAGTGCAATTTTCCCATTAAAGCCGTGCCATACAGCACATAGAGTGACGTCGGAGTGAAACGAGGCAGCCAAATACTGATAATAGCCGTCTGCCACATGGCAGCCATCAAAATAAAACAACTCGTTTAACCAGGAGTTTCAATTATACGACTATCTCTTCACCTGTATTATCGTGGGTAATCTAGGTTCTACTGTATCATCATAATTATTATAATTATTTCATAGTCGAACCATCATTGAATGGTTAATTCCGGTCAATGCATGCGAGTTTGGTACAGGTTCAGCCTATTTGGAAAACCAAAGATCAGTTGCTGTGCAACATAACCTCAAAAAATTATGTGAAGGTGGACGAGGATTTATACCAATTAACCATTCGATTCATGATACCTGTAATAATCGAGGGTATCGAGGAATGAACTTTGACATCCCTAGTTATTTTGTTTATGAAGGTGAGCAAATAAATAACTGTACGAGTTTTTTTTAGTAAAACAATCTTTCCCTTCTAGTAGTATAGAAATACCGATTCGAGCACAGCCCGCGACCATCAGAAAACCAACAGCAAATTGAATGCCAAAACCATCAGAAAAAATTACCGTTTGTTTTCCTGATCTAAAACACCAGCTGCCAATTCAAGCATAGTCACAAAAAGTGACTGCAAAAGTTGCGTTAGAATGCAACCGCAAAAAGTGACTGCAAAAAGTTGCGTTTGGGAACAGCTCCCAGTCACCAGAAAACTAAGAGTAAATTGAATGCTCTAGTCATCAGAAAACATCAGCTGCCTGTTCGAGCACAGCTCCATTTATCAGAAAACCAACAGCAAATGATATGCACGGGCCATCAGGAAAACATCAGTTGCCGGTTCGAGTGCAACCGCAAAAAAGTGACTGCAAAAGTTGCGTTTGGGGCATCTGCAAAAAGTTGCGTTAGAGTGCAACCGCAAAAAGTGACTACAAAAAGTTGCAAAGAGCGGCTCGATAAAATTAAATACGTAAAAAAAATATAACATTGTCCATAATACAGGTGGACCAGTTGCTAAATGTATTGAACGGAACCCAACAATTTAAGAAACTTTCCAAACTTACAATCGGACAGACCTATCCCATAGACCATGCTGAAATAAATTATACACGGTATGGATACAAAGTGGTAATTACTTCTGGGAATTTTAAAGTAACCTTGCCAAACATATCTTCAGATTTTCAGCGAAAAAGTTTTAGATGGTGTTAATCGTGGTGGTATAAATTTTGCATATGATGGAATGGAGGATTGTGGCGTTAAACAAAGGCATTCTATTCGGTTTTTAAAAGAGTAAATGATCGTCGTATTAGGCATCAGTTGATTTTTATTTATGCTCATATCTCTATAAAGTTTTAATGGTTATCCAATCACGAAAACACAATTATCGCTCTGACTTCGGCAATGTGCTACAACATAGTCTAATTTGGAGATGTATGCCTAGTTGCGTTTGGGTGCATCCGCAAAAAAGAGTGGTCGAAGAAATTTGAATGCGTAAAAAAATAAAATATTGTATATAATAAATGAGCACAAATAAAAATCAACGGGCGCCTAATATGATGACGGCCTTGGCAATGAAAAAGGCTAACGGAGTTGGTAATGTTTGGAAAGAATATAAGTTTAAGAAAGACGTCTTTGCGAAAAGAAAGACGTCTTTGCGAAAAGAAAGACGTCTTTGCGAAAAGAAAGAAGAAGAAATCTCAAGAGAAGCATGTCAAATGTGAAACGTGTAGCCACTATTACAAATTGTCTCTCATAAGAAATCACTTGAGAAGTAAAATTCATAAGTACACACAACCATATTCAGTGTAGAAGAAATTGAAACAGCATTTCAAAGTAGGATCAAGACTTATGCTGTAAAGAATATGAATGCGTACAAGGATCCAAAGCATTTCCAAAACGATGTAAAAGAAACTGTCACGGGGCTCATTAGTAAGCATTTAAAATCATTCAAAGTGAACATGAAATTCTTCACTGAGTACAAAAGGGGAATTGGCGAGAATATTGAATATGTAGAAAGCTTCTTTAAAACAAAGATCAAAATTATACTGAAATAGACCAATCTGGAAGACTATTACACCAACAGCATATCGAAAATCATAGCTGAGATGGGAGAATTTGAAGCAAAGGGATATCAGTGGGTACTCAACAGAATATTTAAACTAGAAGTGCGAATAAATAAATATGTACCATTCAAGGGCAGTTCTTATGTTGATCTCCCAGAAAAAATCAAAACTAAGCAGGCGGTAATTAATGTTAAGAATGATGATCAAAAATGTTTTTTGTGGTCTGTTCTATCTGCATTGCATCAAGTACAAAGAAACCCTCAAAGAGTGAATAAATACGAGGATTACGAACATGAGTTTGATGATGCATTTAAGGGTTTGGAATTTCCAATGAAATTGGATAGCGTACCAACCTTTGAGAAGAGAAGTGGAATTTCTATCAATGTATACGCATATGAAGAAGAAGATTGCGGTAAGAAATATATATAATCTGTCCATTAAAAATAACAAAAAATAAGACGAATAAGCACATAAACCTACTCTATATCAAAGACGAAAAGAATGACTACTTCTGCTGGATAAAAAGTCTTTCGAGACTTGTCACATCACAAGTAACAAATAATGGCCACAAAATATTTATATGTGATGTTTGCAACATTTCTACTCTGTAAATAAGCTAAAAGATCACGAACAAGACTGTCGAGATCATGATGGTGTTAGAGTTGAACTACCATCTAAAGGAAAAAATTACATATCAAGATTTCAAAACCAAAATCATTCTTTGAGAGTTCCGTTTGTGATATATGATGATTTTGAATGTTTGTTGACTAAAATTGAAACTTGCCAACCAAACCCCGACGAATGTTACATGAAACCATACCAAAAACACGAGCCTGTTAGCTTTTGTTACTATGTAAAATACTAACATGGATACTATAAACCGCCAGTAACTTATTAAGGGTCTAATGCATGTACTGTGTTCGTTAAAATGCTAATGGAAGAAGCAAAGTCTATTGGTGATATATACACAAATGAAAAACCAATGCTTCCACTAACTCAGAAAGACCAAATTGTTTATGATACAGCTACCCATTGCCATATATGTGAATAACCTTTGAATGGTGAATCTGTGAGAGATCATGATCATATTACGGGGAAATTTAGGGGAGCTGCACACAGAGATTGTAACTTATCGTATAGAAATCCATGTTTTGTCCCAATGTTTATACACAATCTATATGGCTATGACACACATTTATTCATAAGAGATCTTGGCATCGATGAAAATAAGATTGATCTAATTCCCAACAACGAAGAAAAATATATTTCTTTTATGAAACATGTATGTGAAAGTGTAAACCTTAGATTTATTGACTAATTTAAATTTATGGCTAGTAGTATCGATAAACTCTCTAGCAACCTTTCCAGAAGCCAATTCCGAGAAATGAGTAAGCATTTTTCCAATGAACTTCTTGACTTTGTTACAAGAAAAGGTGTCTACCCATATGACTACATGGATAGTACTGAAAAATTTTGTGAGACATCGCTTCCATCCAAAGATACATTTTACAACAAACTCAATAAATGCGCCATTACAGACGAAGATTACCAATTTGCGAGAGAGGTGTGGGAATAATTCAACATAAAATCTCTAAGAGAGTACACAGAACTCTATAACAAATCTGATGTGTTGATATTGTCTGATATAATGGAAAATTTTAGAGATGTGTGTCTCAAAACATACAAGATAGATCCAGCATGGTATTTCACAGCCCCAGGGTTAGCGTGGAAAGCTATGTTCAAACACACTAAAATTGAACTAGAATTATTAACAGATTACGACATGATTTTGATGATAGAAAAAGGTGCTCGTGGTGGAATTTCACAATGTTGTAAGCAATATGCTAAAACAAATAATAAATAAATAAATGCTTATGACAGCACAAAGGAAATCTTTTATCTTACATATCTGGACGCCAATAACTTATATGGATGGGCTATGAGTCAGTATTTGCCCTATGGTGGGTTTAAGTGGGTAAATACAAATATAGATGTAATAAAAATAGAATATGATGCTAGCAAATTATATATATTGGAAGTTGATTTGGAATACGCACATGAACTACACGATCTCCACAAAGATCTGCCATTGGCACCAGAGAATAAAATACCGGAAGGTTCAAAAAACCCCAAACTCTTGACTAGTCTGAATGGTAAAGAGAAATATGAATTACACTATGTAAATCTTAAGCAATATCTATCTCTCGGAATGAAGTTGAAAAAGATCCATAGAGTTCTGGAGTTTGATCAATCAGATTGGCTCAAGTCCTATATTGATCTAAAACAAATATGCGAACAAAGTCTACAAATAACTTTGAAAAAGATTTCTACAAGCTAATGAACAATTCCGTTTTTGGAAAAACAATGAAGAATATTAGAAACAGAGTGGATATACGGCTGTGCACAAGTTCTAAGCAAATGGATAAACTAGTGGCTAAACCAAACTTTAAAGATAGGACTATATTTACTAGCTCTTTGGTTCAGTTCATATGAATACAACAAAACTGTGCTTTAACAAACCCATTTATGTTGGGATGTGTATACTCGATCTATCGAAAGTCTTAATGTATGATTTTCACTATAATATAATGAAGCCAAAGTATGGGGAAAATATTGAACTGTGCTACCAAGATACTGATGGGAAACTTCTACTTCTACAGTGTAGAAGTAGAAGTTTCCCAACTTCTACAGTGACATGAAAGAAATGGTCGGCCATTTTGATACTTCTGACTATAGAAAAGATAACCCATATACTTTTAGTTAACAAAAAGATGATTGGTACAATGAAAGATGAATGTAATGGAAAAATAATGGAAGAATTTATTGGTTTGAAATTGAAAATGTATGCAATAAATGTGGAGGGTGGTGTAAAGAAAAGAGCAAAGGGTGTGAAAAATGCCGTAGTCAGAAATGAGATTAGTTTTGGTGACTACAAAATGTGTTTGTTTGGTAAAAAATGTTGTACAAAAGTATGAATCTTATTAGAAGTAAGAAACATGAACTCTATACAATTGAGATGAGGAAAAAAGCATTAAGCCCCGAAGATGATAACAGATTTATTCTTAAAGATGGCATTAATACACTACCATGGGGACACTACAAAATTGCAAAAGACTGACACTATGAAAGAGCAGCTGCCCATCACGAAGCACCTTATCGCTGATATCATGCGTGGGCTTAGAGGAAATCATATGTATAATAAAATGCAATTGCTCATCGACATTGTAAAAAGGTGTATGTGATTATCGACGAAGAAGGCAATCCGTTGGTTCAAGGCTAAAGACGTTGCGCTGATTTTGGAATACACAAATCAGCAAGAAGCAATCAGAGAACATGTTAGAGAAAAGCATAGGCAATCATAGGCGGATATAGGCTTGAGCGATTCGCTCACCCCTTTGAATATGCAGCCACATACCATATTTATTAATGAATCGGGCTTGTACGCATTGATCATGAAGTCAAAGATGTCAGCCGCAGAACAGTTCCAGAACTGGGTGTTTGAAGAAGTGCTGCCGTCCATTCGCAAGCATGGCGAGTACAGGATCAAGCAAAAGTACAAGCTGCTACTGGATGACTTGAACAAGAAGCTTATAGCGGCTAACGCCATTATCAGTAAATGTGTGCTACCGCCAATGGAAGATATCGGTAAACATCATTGGTTCGTTCTCGTCTACACTGGCAGTATCTGTTACTACGTCATCAGATGCCAAACGCGTATAGTATTTGCTCGTATTGATGCGCTTAGGCAAGAATACCCCAATATGCACGTACTACTGTATCTCGATACCGCTAATCAGGTAATGCTGTACAACCTTATGAAAGAGCAATTGCCCATTAAAGCTGTAGGTAACTACTTCATCACGGAGATGACGCAAGCTGACTTGACTGGCAGTATCGTACGCATGAAATCGTTCGCGAGCTTAAATGAACGTTATCAGGCGATCGACTTGGAGTAAGTATTTTGAGATGTCATCTCGAAATGTATCGCAGATATGCAATCGCTTATCGACACCGTAAACGGCAAACTCGTCTACGACAATAAAGAGGTGTATATAATCATGGATGAAGAAGGCAATCCATGGTTTAATGCTAAAGACGTTGCAGACATACTCGAGTATGCAAATCTGCGAGAAGCAATCAGAGAACATATCAGATAAAAGTATAGGCAATCATACGCAGTTATAGAGAACGATTCGTTCACCCTTTGAATATGCAGCCAAATACCGTATTTATCAATGAACCAGGCTTGTATGCGTTGATCATGAAATCAAAGATGGCAGCGACTGAAAACTTCGAGGACTGGATGTTTGAAGAAGGGTTGTCGTCCATACGCAAGCACGGCGTCGACCAGAAGTATAAACCGCTGCTGGACACAATGAACGCAATCATCGACAAGCACGCGCTACTGCCAACGAAAGATGCAGGTAAACTTCACCGGTTCGTACTCATCTACCTCCAAGGTATATGCTACTATGGCATTAGATGCCAGGTGCATATAGTACATGAACACATCGATGATATAAGGAACAAGTACCCCGGAGAGCAAGTGCTTCTGGTCATCGCAAATGTCACCCATCTTAAGAATGCACAACCTCTCACGCTTTTTCAGATCCCATTTAAAACACTCTTATAGCGCTATTATATAACAGTAAATGTTTTTAATGGATAACCATTCATTAAAAACTAATAACCATACTTGTTTGCATACTATTGGGCTTCGGTGATTCTTTCACTTTTAACATCATAAATTAGGTTTCTTTGGCTTATGAGTACCACATTACAAATAGTTGAAACCGATATTGGTTTATTAAAATCAACTGTAAGTTTCAGATTAGTTCGATCTTTTACAATAGCTGTTTTTCTGTAAAAACAATCAATAACATACAATGGTCTTCTCCCAATAAATGATGTAGGGTTGAAGCTCAGTTCATTATTACGATAAGGTGTATCTAGTTTAGTTTGTGAAATTCTAAAATCGTTGTAAGCAATATACATCTTATCGGAAATTTTATTATCAATGTCTAAATTCCAATTCTCTTTGGGAAACACTTTATTCTGTCCATTCTTAATAGAAATATTTTTGACGGAACAAGAGTCAAACATTGAACCGTGTATGGTTTGCTCAGAATTTTCTTTTCTGTTTTGCTGAAAACCAACAATGACAAAGTCTGGCATATCGAATTGGATTGAATTGAACTGATCTTTCATATCAAACTGAAATTAGTTTGCATTAGTAGGTACTGGTTTTTCAAGACATTGCCAATAATTAAAACTAATTGGAACTTTGGGGTGATTGTATAATTTTTCTTTAATTTCATCTCCATAAATAGGATCGTATTCAACAATTGGCCACAGAATTTCCAAGATATGAATACTAATTTTGCCAGCATCTGGTATTTTATCTGTATCATCAGATCCGTCTGTTTTCTTTGGAGGTCTTCTGTAAAAAGAAGCATCATCATTAAAATTTCGAATGAATGTGATCTTGTACACACCTTTCGAGAATATTTCATTACAATCTCTCATAAACCCAAACAAATATCTTAATGGATAGGTAATTTCGTTAGGCTTATCTCTCCTAGCATATTTACCTAGTTCTATCCCCGACATAGGGAAGTATGATGATTCTGATTCCGAACCTAGCAATGTATGCATCGTTGTTGAAGTGATGCCAGGGTTATCAATACTTTCGATTATATAACCATGTTTAGAGCTCTCTATTCTTGAGAACTGGAATGGGAAGAAATTCTCACAGAGCTCAATAGTTGAAGTTTTTTCATAAGGTAAATCTTTGAATTAGCTCATACTCTTGGTATACATAAGCTTCATTCGGATGTGAAAATGCATCGCCAATAGGAATATCAAACTCAATGCGCTTGTTGTATTCATTCAAATTATTTTTTGTTTGTTCGTTTGGCGGAAACGACTGACGCTCATAACTTTCAATTTTTTGTTGATCCATTTATTATACAGAAAAAAAATTTCTTAAACAACTGCACTTTTCTTATCAACCCAAGAATTATGACTACTATCAAAACCAAGCCATTTAATTAGCAGCTTATTTTTCATACATTTGAGACAGTATACATTTTATATAATAAATGAGGCAACAAAAAATTGTGAACAATATAGAGAGAAGAAGACAGTTAATTGAAAAGTTTAAAACTTTTAGAAAATTTCGCCAAGATGGATATGATAAAAATAAAAAATACGATCAACCATTGATAGAAGCAATACAAGATTTGGGGCAAAAAATTGTACACGTAACAAATGAGAATAAGAACTTAATAAAAGAACTTGTTCCAGTTGCTGTTAAGAATTTAGACTACCCACAGACACCAATAGAAACATCTTTTGAAAGAAAAATGTTTGGTAAAACAGGCACCGATGAACGCTATGGCGATGAACGCTATAACAATAGCGTTAAATGCATTGGCGATGGCGATGAACGCTATAACGATGGTGTTAAACGCATTGACGATGGCGATGAACGCTATGACGAAGCGTTGGGGCGTTTGAAATCTGATATCCGACAGTTAACTAACTACAAAACAACATTTATTGATAAGAAAGTGGCTGATTTCTTAATTGACTGCAAAGATGATGTTTTTGGGCTTAAGGCTGATAAAGGCAGATTGTATATTGGTGATAGTGAAGTAACATTCATCAATGACAAATTTACTGTACAAGGCCAAACATACACTGCAACCGATGGTTTGATGAAATTACTAACTAGTAAGAAAGTAACAGAAAGCGACTACACTGCAACCGACTATGAACACTATAGTCGTATCCTAGCAGATACAAACACAGTTTTTCAAAACAATGATCCAAACTTGGGGACCGCCCAAATCGAGTAAAGGGAATAAATGGAAAATTATTGTTAAACCTATTTACGATTCGATTAAAAAGAAACGTCCCTCACCTAAAGAGGGGACAGGTATAAACAAATATATAGGCTACCCCAAAGAATATATATGGATGGATGATGTTAGGATGCTTATTGATCTACTTCTCATTATTTATGGCGAAGAGAATGCAGGAAATGATAACTATTAAAATGAAAAAGTTGGAATAATGAATATGCTCAATAGCAAGTTTAGTGACTTTGTTGTGAATAATCCAAAAGGTATACCATATCTGATACGAATGTTAAACACAATACCACATACTCTTTTGGGAGTCGGAGCATCACGGAAAAGGGACACTCAATGACATAATAAATTTGCTACCTTTTGAGTTGCACGCACCCGGTTATCAGTACTTAGGTCCGTGTACCAGACTAAAAGAGAGAATTGAGTGATAAACCCATTAATCCACTAGATTCGGCTGCAATGGAACATGATATAGCTTTTCATCATCATAAAGATCTAGCTGAAAGGCATGTAGCTGACAAAGAACTAGAAAAGAAAGCGTTCAAAAGATTGTTAAGTTCAGAGGCTGATCTCAATGAGAGATTGTGGGCTGGTGTTACTGGATCGCGATGCATATTAAACGTAAGCTTGGCTGGGGAATTAAAATAAAATGATAAAATATTTGTTATTATAAATGAAAGTAAAAAACATTGTATTTCAAATTCCTAACGAGGAGTTGAAGGGTTTGAATATTGATTCTTTCCTAACGAAAGACCAACTGGATCGTAGAAACAAGAAACTAAAGGAGGACAAAGGGATGGCTATTACAATTTCAGTTCTACAGCTTAAGAAAATGTCCAAAGAAATGAAAACTGGAAATGGTTTGACAGTTCACAAGGGTGGATTTTTACCCTTAATTTTCGCAGTATTGGGGGCTCTAGGAGCGTTAGCTGGCGATGCATCATCTATCGCTACATCAGTAATTAATGCCAAGAAGAAAAACCAAGAATTGGAAGAACAACGCAGACATAATTTAGCTATGGAGGAATCCAGCAAGGGATTGAAGAAAGTTAAGTGGGGTAAGAATGTTAAAAAAAAAATAACTCCATTCAGTAACTTTGATATTGATCAAATGGTTAAAAAATTAAACATTAAAAATTTTCGGGGTGTATTTATGATCCATGAGTTACTTAACACGCCACTCGATAATGTATGTGGGATTGTTAATCTAGATGTTTCGACAAACTCTGGTACACACTGGGTATGCTATTGGAAAAAAGCAAACAACAAATATTATTTTGATTCATTTGACGGAAATCCAACGCAAGAATTAATAGCATATATCGGAAGTAATATTTTTTATAACGATGATAGAATTCAAAATTTCAATCAAGTAACTTGTGGTCATTTGTGTATAATTGTGCTAAATCTCTTTTCACATAATTTTGAATTTACAAAAATTATTTCACTATTAATAAACAATGGATATATGCGGAAATGCATTAATGAGCTCTTGGATTGAAGATGAAATTAAAGAACGCATGAACAATGATGAGAAGATCAGTCCTCATGATTTTGTTTCCAACACACAGTTCAATGACTTTATAACCACACTGACAAGAAATAAAAGATCATTGGATAAAGCCTACCTTACTTACTTGGAAGTAGATAATAATATAGATTTTGAACAAAAAAGACTAAGACATGTGGGAAATCCCATTGCACCGATGGACACAATTTATTTAGAGTACTATCAGAAAAACAGAATTAACATTATTTGTTTAGTTGGGAAATACAATTCGAAAGAAAAATTATTTTACTTTGATAACCGAATAGAATATTTTTTTATGAGATGGAACTATAGCTGAAATAATAATAAAACCAGAAAAATATAAAAGTGTTATCAACTGTTATCATGAATGGAAAGAAAATGACATGCATAAAACTTTTGAAGTACACCTTGATGATATGATATATTTTAAAATACCAAAAGCCCACAATGTACCCGAAGGTACAATTGTGTTTATTTAAATAGTTATGGTATATGAATACGTTTAAAAATATGACAAGATTATGTTAGTTTTTAATGGAAACACTTCCATTAAAAACAAAACTTACAATGTAAGAATTTAAAAAGTCGTTAATTTTATTACGATACTTGCCATTATTTAACTTACAAGTCATATCTATTGTAACAAAACCATATTCATTATTCCAACATTTTGAGCACGTCTCCCTAAATTTCTCAAATGACATATCACCGCAAACAAGATCACTATGAATATGTTTAAGATTTGTATTTTCTTGTTTGAATATGCAAAGAAAATTAGCATTGTCTCGTATAAGCTGCTTAGGTACTTTTGAGTATGTCTGAGCTAAATAGAAACAATCAATATCTTTGTGTCTACCGCGAGTAAAGTAATCTCTTAACATATTTTGATTTTCAAGTATGATATCATCGAAAACAACTACAGAAAATTGTGTCGCCAGCACGGGTATAAAACACCGCCGTAGGGCCACAGAGGCCAGACAACAGTACAGAAGCTACAGATCAGCAGATATGTTCGCCAAGGTAAAACAAAACCAGTATTATGATCTTTATGACATTCATTTACGTCAACCATTTCTTCATTTGATGGAAAGAAGTATGCTATTGGCTCATTAAATAATTTTGATGCTACATCTATACCTTTCTTTAAATTGATATATTTTGGTTGATCCAGACTTTTTGAACACGCGTAGAGAGTACCAAAGTCCAACCATCCCTGAGCATATATAAAATAATCTATCATAAGTGTAGTTTTCCCACAGTTACTAGGACCCACAATCAAACATCTAATATGATTAGGTAATAATTCTCCGTGACTTTTGCTGATACAGTCTTGTCTGGTATTCTTATTTTAATATCCCAGTCTACATGTTTCTTGCTCATTTATTAACAGATTTTTTTCATAATCTAATAAATGAATAAAGTATTCAAACTAACAGATAACAAATCAGTGTTGAAAAAGAGACTACACTACCCTTTAGAGACAGAGGGACACTCATTGGCTTTAGTTCAGTTCTATACTACTTATCTAACGCATAACATTATCTCTGGGAAAAATAAGCTATATTTTGTGGGTCAGAATAATACGGAATCAGCAATTGATATTCCAGTTGGTCAATATAGCTTAAAAGATCTAGAAAAAACTATATAAGCAATTTTTTCAGTTAGTGTAGATTCAATGGGCGGGAAATAAAATGATATATCTTTCGAGCTGGATAAAATAACAAACAGAGTGAAAGTAAAATGTACGCTTAAATTACAGTTTGGAAAACGGGGTTCAATAAGAAAACTTTTGGGTTTCGTAGAAAATAAAACTCTGAAAGCAAATGTGGATCATTATGGTGATACAATTCCAAAATTTGCTCCATTTGAAACAATAAATATACACTGCAATATAGTAAATGGTATGATATTAAAACAATATGAAAATAACCATAGAGAAACTAGCATAATTGCCACTTTTAAATAAAGAACATTTGGATTTGGCAACACTATCTATTACGAACCAGCTTATCCATTATTTTTTCCAGTGCAAACAAATCAAGTTAATGAAATAATAGTTGAAATTAGGGATGAAAAAGGTAAGTTAATTAACTTTGATTTGTCTGAAAGAATAGTGGTATTTCAGATAAAAGCCGTAGATATTTTTTTGTGTTGGAAGTAGTCATATTCTATATATTAAAGTTTTGTGTAATAAAGATGAATAATATTTCTATAGAAAGTGTAATGAAAGAACTCAATGTTTCGGCTACTTTAATGTGTCGAATTTGGAGACGTGTGTCTAAATTTTTAATTAGACTATGTTGTAGCACATTGCCGAAGTCAGAGCAATAATTGTGTTTTAATGATTGGATAACCATTAAAACTTTATAGAGATATGGGCATAAATAAAAATCAACTGATGCCTAATACGACGATCATTTACTCATTAAAAAACCTAATAGAATGCCTTTGTTTAATGCCACAATCCTCCGTTCCATCATATGCAAAATTTATACCACCACGATTAACACCATCTAAAACTTTTTCGCTGAAAATCTGAAGATATCTGTCTTGTAAGGTTACTTTAAAATTCCCAGAAGTAATTACCACTTTGTATCCATACCGTATATCAGATATTTCAGCATGGTCTATGGGATAGGGCTGTCCGATTGTAAGTTTGGAAAGTTTCTTAAATTGTTGGGTTCCGTTCAATACATTTAGCAACTGGTCCATCTTTATTATGGACAATATTTTATTTTTTTGCGTATTCAATTTTCTAGAGCCACTCTTTGCAACTTTTTGTAGTCACTTTCTGCGGTTGCACTCTAACAACTTTTTGGGGTTGCACTCTAACGCAACTTTTGCAGTCACTTTTTTGCAGCTGCACTCTAATGCAACTTTTTGCGATCACTTTTGCAGATGCCCCAAACGCAACTTTTGCAGTCACTTTTTGCAGATGCACTCAAACTGGCAGCTGATGTTTTCCTGATGGCCGTGCATTTCATTTGCTGTTGGTTTTCTGATAACTGGAGCTGTGCTCGAACCGGCAGCTGATGTTTTCTGATGACTAGAGCATTCAATTTACCGTTGATTTTCTGATGACTAGAGCATTTAATTTACAGTTGATTTTCTGATGACTACAGCATTCAATTTACTCTTAGTTTTCTGGTGACAGGGAGCTGTTCCCAAATGCAACTTTTTGCAGTCACTTTTTGCGGATGCATTCTAACACAACTTTTACAGTCACTTTTTGCGGCTGTGGTCGAATCAGCAGCTGGTGTTTTAGAGCAGGAAAACAAACAGTAATCTTTTCTGATGGTTTGGGAATTCAATTTGCTGTTGGTTTTCTGATGGTCGCGGGCTGTGCTCGAATCGGCATTTCTATACTACTCCTTCTCTTCCCTTCCTGCCTTTAAGAATCAAAACATAAAAACGTACTGTATGTTGACAAATTTCTTAACATGTTTTAGGGAAAAAATTTGCGAAAAATTGTTCTATGCCAATATCTCGTACATAAGCCGCACCCCACATTATGTAGTAATTTTTTTTGTAAAAATGTGAGGCCTATACACACCGAAATACGTACTACCTGCCATTTTAAAATCATTTGTCTGAACACTACATATAAAATTTAAACAGTACTTTTCACACAGTTAAATTGACTTTATTCTTTGAAATAACATAAGTATTAATGGCAGTGGCAGCTCATAATGGATGCGTTTGATGTACTGTTTCATCCAAAGTTTACAATTAGAATTGATATACAGTACTTTATTGGTAATGGAATATTTCTGTAGGATCATTCATTTTTCATACCCAAACCTCCATATATTTCAAGACAAAAGAATATTTAAGACCAATATACCTGCCTTGTCGGAAAATTTATATTTAAAAAATTTGTAGTTTACTGAGCTTTAATAAGAAAAATTCTGTCTACAAAAAAAAAAAGGAGCTGCTACATCCCTTCAACCCACCAAGCCTACCCTATGATAGTAGGAAATGAGTGACCTGTCCCTGCGAGCTGAGTACAATCTCCATGGTAAAGAAGAAACAAGCTGCACCAAATGCAGCAGCTCCCTGCAGGACCGAGGTTGTATGGTCTTCACTGCTCGACAGAATTGCCTGCAAACAAACATGTTATGTGTTGAGTGACGTCTGTCAGCAACAAGCACTTGACTAATTGTACGGCTGATTCACTCTGATCTGTGTGCTATCAATGAAATCACTGGAACACCTGGGTGTTGATCAGGGGCAGCGGAAATTGTTCGTCATTAGGGGGTCAAGGGCCAAGACAGAAAAATTATTTTTAATTAAAATTAACACTAGCGAGAATTACAATATCACAGAAAAATTCTTCTTAACTTATTGAGGCTTACAAAACTTACATATAATACATAGACATTTTTTTTTTTTTTTTTTAATATTTTAACATCATAATTGACATAGTTTATAAACAAACATAGGATCATACAAATTCTAGAAAAACTGCACCATTCTACTAGAATCATAACATATTTACTTGTGTATAGTGCGCACCATTATTTTTGTAACATGTTCCAGGGAAAATTTTTTTAAAAATAAAATTGCACCAAAAATTTGTGGCGCCCTGTTAGTAAGTATGAGACAAATTATTATTTTTTACATTAATGTGAGGTGATTTAATATGTTTGGAAAATATTTTAACTAAATAACTTGGGTGCATAAAGCCAAAATAAAAACATTTCTGGAACCCTCATTCTCCTGCTAAACATTTTCAGCTTCCTTTTCTTTTTTCTCCTTTCAGCAGTGACCCCACTCTCTTTTTTTTTTTTTGCTGTGCTAGAATGTCACACTACACTTTTCTCAAAAAAAATAAAAGGGTCTCCTTCTCCATGGCTCCATGGCTCACTAGCCTTTGCCATGGAAACAGAGGGATGGCGGAATTAAGGAATTATTGACCAGCAACATCTGGGTGTTATTACAAGGGGGTGGGGGCTGTAAACATGTGGCAGCTCTGGTTTTCAGCATGACAGGATGCCATTAGTTGGATGAAGGGGGTGGGGGGTGGGAGGAGTGGAGTGGGGTTTTGACCTACACATAACTGAAGGGTCACTGAGAGAGAAAGAAGAGGAGTGAGGTAAGAGGGAGAGATGCAACAACAGACAGTCCTGCCACTTCCCTCAACATCCCCACACCAGACAAATTATGGCTACCACTCCCCCTTCCACCTTTTTTTCCTAAGAAGCACCCCAGAAATTTTTTTCTTTGTTTTGGGAAAAAAAAGGGAGCACTAAACACTAATACTCAAATTTGTCTTTATGTGCGAATTAATTTAACAACAAAGTCTTAGTTTTAGTGCAGGTTTATTATTTCTTCTAAGAAACTGACCCCTACAGCAGATTGTTACGGTGTCATTTGACCCCCTGACACACTGATTCCGCGGCCCATGGTGTTGATATATTTTACTGTGGTAGTACTCATACACCTTACACCACTCCATTTTCTGATCACTACACACACTTAACACCAAATGCCAAACAAAAATGCTAACACTGTCATTCCTGCATTCAACATTATTTCACTCTATCATCCAGCTGCAATTGTATTGCCCAACTAAAAACATTTAATAACTACCCTACACTATTAATTATTTTCATTAAATTTAAACTTTATTTTGTGAACCACTATCAATTTCACATACAATTCTGAAAACAAACAAAATGAAAATGGATGCTGGCTGCATTTCGTGGTCTTGCAGTATGGATAGTTAGCTAGAGAGAGTTTAGATTGACCACTCAGTTCCACATTAATTGCAATGTGCATTCAGTGATTACAGCTTCTTACCAATAAGCATACTTGGAACATTATTACATATTTCTTTTAAGGCACTCATATTTTATAAAAAAATGTTTAACATCACTGTGATAGTACAATTACATACAAATACTGCATTGCAAAGTTATACTTTAGCCACACACTCAATAATCACAGCATGCTAAAATGTATTTATGGTGCCTTGCTAGAAACTAAATACGAAATTTTCATTTTTTCTGAGACAATAAATGCTAGACCTAATGCAATAGATACATACATGGATATTCCACCTACTAACATCTCAATATAAGTACCTACTTCATAAAGTATTTTCACTACAATTAAATCTTTTTATTTCTCGGCAGATGTGCCATTATGAAATACTTGTTCAGTACGAAGCAATTTTAAATATTAAGTATAAATTCTAAAGTGACTTAGCGTACTTTGTATTGAGACACTACTGCAATAGGGAGCATTAAATTTTTGTAAAAAAAAAAAAAAAGTACTGTGTTTTGATTGACAGTGTAGGCTAAATTTAAAGTTTATAATTGCATAAATGGCTTTATGTAATTGTTTGCATGAGTTACATGTCCAGTATTAACATAGTTGAGTGGGAAAATTGTGAATAAAATCCTGTAGTGTTGAAACCCATGAAACATTCAGATAATTTTGTTTAAAATCACTGGCTCCAGTAACAGTTGTGAAGCTGAACTGCTGAAACAGGGGTTTTGTGGTCTCACGTGAGGTAGGAGATGCAGCAACGCATCACCACAGAGTGTGCCGACTGCCAGAGCCACCAGGAAGCTGAGTATGTGTTGGTAGAAGGCACTGTGCACCAGCGGCACCAGCAACATGCCTGCCAACCCCGTCACACTCACCACCAGCACACTGATGGCTGCGTATAGCCACTTCCAGTTCCCTGCAACAGCAGAGCACCACACTGGCTGTAGTCACAGTTCCATATATTTATGTCATCTCTGCAACTGTGGGGAGGAGTAGAGTGAAGTGGAGAGATTTGGGCAGCTCTTAACATCAAGGTCTTGAGAGCTCATGAGGGTGAAGTGAGGTGAGTGTAACGCAGCACCAGAATACAAGGAAAGGGGAAACGGGAGATCCCTGGGAAAACCTTATCGACTAGTGGTGTCATCCGGTGTGCAATTTTCTGCGATTTCCAAGTTTGAGGGTGCTCAGATACTTCCTTTAGATGGGTGTGAACCACGAGTAAGCCAGGGACATGCGAGACTATTTTTAATATAGAATATGTCAGTTTAGTAGTGTGCACTGCCTATTTCATATGTATCTATTCTACTTTATATCTACACCAATATACAGCGATACTAACTACTTGACTAGTTAACTGATATTCTATTTTTGATTCAATCCCTCTGTGGTGAGGAAAACCTACGAACACCTTTTTGATCCTCTCCCCTGTTATGTTCAGGAATAATGACTTAACACATCTCGTGATACACAAACGTTTTTATTCTAAACATACTCCAAGCTCTCAACACCGCCATCTTGGCCACACCACCTCACACTCCAGGGTGCCAACACAACACTACTTTCCCCTCTTCTCAAGACCTAACAGTGGTTCCTACACACAACTACATTGGCTTACAAAATCTCTTTATGCAACATACAAAATACAGTTTCTTCCACAACAGTTAACTGATACAACTCATGACAACAGCAACAATACATTTTTTTTGTAACACTTAATTTGTTATCTAGTTATCCTGTTATCTAGTTAGCTATCCTGCATCCTCACATGGAAACTCTGTGAGTTATCTCATCTTCATCATGGGGAACCCACGAAATCCTTCCACCTCCTCCTCCCCTTCTGAGCTGTGTCCATCATGATGATCTGCGATTTCTAGCTCAGTCTGACATGGTTGATGAAGGGGTCGTGGCATGGGAAAATTTTCATTGGTATCCGGTTCCTTACAAGCATTGTGCCTCAACTGGCACTAGTGGACCTTCCTGAAACTACTTTCTCCTAGTTTGACTATATATATAACCTTCCCTATCTGTTGCATTATGCGCCCTGGTACTCATTTCACCAGTGTCTTGGATTTTTGCAGATTGACCCAAATGTTTTGGTTGATCTCGTAACCAGACAAACACATCTAGTCATCAGGTTACTCCTCCGAGCCTCCCCCTATGGGATCAACATCGATAGGGGAATGCGTGGGGCATATGAAAACAGAGGTGCCATGGGGGAGAGTCCAGTCACTGATGAGGGTGTGGAACGATACATACGGAGACAGTCATTCAACCTTTGGCTCAGCGATAAAGCGCTACTAGGACGAGACATAAAGCTTTTAATTAGCAACTTCTTAAATGTCTGTACTGATCTCTCAGCCAACCCATTTGAAGAGGGGTTATATGGGGGAGTGAACAACAATTTAATTTAACAAGTTCTATAAAATTGAGCCAGGTCTCGCGCACAGAATGGGGGACCATTATCACATACAATTGTATGTCGAAAAGCAAAACGGGCAAATACATCCAGCAGACACTTGAGCACGGACTGAAAACTGGTATCTATGGATAAGACACAACATTCCACCCATTTGGAATAGGCTTCACATAGGATCAAGTACTCCACAGAGTTGAAATGAAACAGGTCAAGGAGAATTCGCTCCCATGGCTACTGTGGTGCAGGCCAATTTAGTCGAAAACCATTATTACGTGCATTCTGGATTTGCTGACAAGCTGGGCAACACTCAATTGTTCTACAAATATCCTCATCCATGCCTTTCCACCACACATAGGAATGAGCTAGCATACGAGTACGTACTACACCAGCATGAACATGGTGTAAAATATACAACACCTTTGCCTGGAGAGATTAAGGAATGATTATCCTGTTGCCATTCAATAGGACCCCATCTCTGATGGACAGCTGATGCTGCACGGTGAAAAAAGGTTTTGAGTATTTTGTTGGAGCAATGATGTGGCCAACCGTTTTCACATACCTTGATGACTTTGTTCAGCACCTGGACTTTTTTTTTTTGTTTCTTGTGCCACCTCATTTGGAGAGACGAAAGGCATAGTGAGGTATCGGAAGTTGCACTCTTTAACTCCAACTGGAGCAGTACTGGGCAAACATGACATTGCATCTGCCAGGGGAATATGCTGACCCTTCTTGTAAACAATTGAATAATTGTATGCGGAATAGATCACAGTCCAACATAGTATGCGTGAGGAAGCCATGTGGGGAAGTTTTTTTGCTTCAGAAAACAAGGACATCTGAGGCTGGTGATCACTGACAATAATGAGGGGGTAACCATACAAATATTTGTGGAACTTTTTTACACCAAATATTAAAACTAATGTCTCGTTATCCAGCTGACTATAGTTTCTCTGGGCAGTGGTCGGCGTTGCAGATTCAAATGCAATTGGACACACTATTCCATCAATAACGTGGCTTAACACTGCTCCTACTCCATATCCAGAACTACATATCTACGTGCAGCACAATCTCCTTAGTTGGGTCAAAAACAACCAGCAATGCTTTTTTGGAAAGGACTGTTTTGCTTTTGTTGAAAGCTAACTCACACTCAGATGTCCAGACCCATGGAACATCTTTGCGTAACAGATCGTGGAGGGGTTCGAGCAGATCTGGACACATAGGAATAAATTGTCGATAGTAGTTCAACAAGGACAGGTATGATTTCAACTGAGTGGTATCTGTATGTACGGGAGTAGCCATGATTTTCTCAATCTTCGATTTTGTGGGTGATTTTCCCTGCCCAGAAAACTGGAACCCTAAGAATTCCAGAGAACTTACAAAAAACTCAGACTTATTTGTGTTGATATTTACATTGTAAGCATCCAACTTTGCAAGGACTAAATTTAAATTCTTTGCACATTCTTGTTTACCTTTTTCCTCCAATCAGTATGTCATCCAAATAGGCTACTACATTTCCTATTTCGAACAGGATAGACTCGATAACGGATTGGAAAATTGCTAGGGCAGAACCTAGGCCAAACACTAGTCTGTTAAACCGATACAACCTGTTTATGGTGTTGATAGTCAAGAGCTCCCTACAAGGCTCCTAAACTTCCAGCTGTAAATATGCCTGGGTGAGATCCAGATGACAGAACACCTGATACCCTACCAATTTGTTGAAAATATCTGATCTAGGCAAGTGATACTGGTCAACTCATAAAATGAGGATTTACAGTTGTTTTAAGATCCACACACAGCCAAATCTGGCCTGACTTCTTTAGCACCACTACGATGGGACTTGCCCATGGGCTAGACTTTACACGTGAAATAATTCCAGCCTGTTCCAATTTGTACAACTCCTCTTTCACATTTTGAACAAGGGCATATGGAACATCATAAGCTCTATGAAACACTGGAATAGCACTACATTTTAAATTTATATTAAACTTAAAACCAGAAATGGGTCTGTCATTGTTAACTACAGAGAATGTCTTTGTGTATTTACTTTTAAGGTCAACTAACACTTCAGCTCGGTTGGCCACCCCACTGGGACCAACAACATGCATGGACAACACTTGTGAATTAGCCAGTAGGTGGTCCTGCCAACCTGGCCACAATGTTGATAGCCAGTCTCTGCCCAAAAGCGCAGGTGCTGATAAATCCCTTGCTACCAACAGTGGAAGCTTGTGAAAGGGCCCCAACACCTCATCTGTGACTAACACCAGCATTACTCCGCTTACCTGTAACCCCATGCCATTTGCAGCCCTTAATTCCCCTGGGAATGGAGTTAAGGCATTTGCCCCTAGTTTTTTTGTAGAGGTCCTGACTGCAAAGAGTAACAGCACTTCCAGTATCCACCACAGAAAATATTTCAACACCATTTACCTTTATTCATACTGAAGCTAGTTCCACCGGTACGCCCGAGGCATACGTACAAACAAGACTTAAAACTGACAAGTCGTTTACCTTGCTATTGAGAAGGCAAGGGCTGTCTCTAAGAATCTACACGGGCTTAGTATCCTTCCCAGCGGGTTCGCGCTACTGATACCATGCAAACAGGATGCTTTGCTGTGACGATTCACTGTTCCAGTACCAACTGTCATGCCTACCACTTTGTTCAAGCTGCTCACCCGTGTTGGGGAAGGATACCATCCAGTAGTGCAGGAGATCCTGTTCAGCGAATGGTCCACCTACGCTCCGACTATACCTAGTAGCTCCATGCCAACAACAAACCCTAGCACCAAATACGCACACACCACCTTCCAGTCAAGTGCCACCACGGCAAAGGGAACCGCGCTAGCACAGCCACCCGCAG
Source organism: Dryococelus australis (assembly GCA_029891345.1). Lineage (NCBI taxonomy): Eukaryota > Metazoa > Arthropoda > Insecta > Phasmatodea > Phasmatidae > Dryococelus > Dryococelus australis. The sequence continues at coordinate 32,858,373 of CM057006.1, forward strand.
GACAGACACGCCATCCTGCTGGTGTTAACTCAATCCCACCACCTAAGCCTTCACCACACGGAGAAAAACTGTCAGACCCAGACTTTGTGCCAAGCTCACGGTCTATTAGACCAGTAGTGTATTCCGGTCAGGCACCAGTGCCTGGAGACGAATAACCACCCAGAGACGTGACCCACCTAGCTTCAAACTAGTTACCTAGAGACACGGGCAGCCAATCAGCTGGGACTGTCACGCATCAAGTTTATGCTGTGATTAGTGAGCACATTTTTACTAAAGACTGTTCACGGTAACCTGAGCACCTTTGAAAATCCTGCTTAAGATCTACTTGTAAGCACATTGTGTAATCTTCCACCGTACATACAATTAACATTACCATGGGTCTGGTCACTTTGTTCATGTGTTGGTCAAGTGAAACTATAAAACTATCAGCAAAGTAAATATTTTAGTATTTACGAATGTTTAACTAATACTTTAAATTCAATGTTAAGACAAGGAACTACTTCCTCTCCATCGTTGCCAACTTTACTGGGTGCAGATAGGGGCGGTGACAATTTTCAAAGGTCGATTTCAAAAGTGTTCACTTTACCGTAAACAGCGTTTAAATTATATACACTGGCTTCCCACATAGCTCTCTGTTATCTGCACAAGGATCACCTGAGCTACAGACCTTGGCTGCCAATCATAACCAGTTTGCAAACCATCTAATTCATTGTCTAGTCACATGCACAACAAGAAATAAGTATACCTTCAGTTTCCTTCTAGAAACAAGTGATTTTTGCATCCACAAGACCTACGTCAACATTAGATAATACGAGATTATCATGCACTAGCTTTATCTGAACACTTCAAATATTGTAATCACATTTTCGAATTTAAACATAAAAATATCAGTTAGTTGGACAACACTCCTCTCTATAAAAAGGTGTGAACATGTGCAACAGAGATTACAGTCATGATAAAAAACTGATAACTTTATTGGTAAATGGCTTTATGCAAGAGGTTATAGTATTCTTCTACCTTAAGATTGTTATTGAAAGCTAATGCAGAGTAAGACATGAGATCATTTCTTTATAAGTTTTTTGGTGTGTTCAAATTAATGTGTAATATCTAAAAATAACAAATTACTGTATTTGTTACATTTGAACAATATAATGCTTGGGTGAGTAGGGTCTTGTTTGGGTCATGATAACTGCCAAAGAATTTTCTAATACCTTCAGCCTGTCTTTCATTCCAGGCAGACCTTAAGCCCACATTTGGGATTAACGATTAAAAAATTTAATGATTAAAATCAATTTTAAAAAAAAGTGTGTGTATTTTTTAGCCTAGTTAATTTTAAAACTAATCAACTTTTAACTTTTAATCGTTAAAATATCCAGTTAACGACGTTAGTTAACTTTGCAGTTGCCTGGAGGCTGAAGAGGACAACAAAATATATGGAAATGCCATTAATATCTTGACAAACTTCTTAAAAATAAGCAAAGTATTTGATGCTGACGAGTTGCATGCCACAATATACAGACTGATACACTGACATTATGTACTGAAACTAAGATCATTGTTAAGTCACACGCAACGCGACTGTACGGTAGGCGAAATGCCACTGTCGCAATCTATCCATACAATATCTCACTACGCAAAAATCACAGTTGCACAGTTGATGGTCCTCGTGTGGAATGCAGATTTAAATTGTTTTTGTAGGCGCTGCACTGGTCTCGTTTCATGCTAAGTTGTGCTATAAGAGTTTATTTTCTAAGTTTTATTTCAAGTGATTTAGCAGAAGAATGTCAAGTCATCATTTTGATAAGTAGGCCTATCTGATTCAACATCCAGTAACCAAGTTGTGGTAATTTTTTCTGGGACTATTGTAATTTTTTAAGATAAACATAAACAAAAATCTCTTTTGAGATTTCATTTTAACTGTAAAATTTTTTGTTCTTTAACTTTTAACAGTTAATTTTGTTGTAACTTAAATTTTAATCAGTTAATCTGTATACATTTTAACTTCCAACTTGATCAGTTGAACTTTTTTTTACTCTAACTTGAGCTTTAATCAGTTAAGATTATTTTGTTAGTTTTCTTGTTAGTACTCTTAAGTCAACTTCACACATGATCCCATTCTGTAGCAGTTTTCATATATATTTTCTGCTAGCATTTCTGCTCTTGTGTACATTACAATTAAGCCCCCTCCTGAAGGATCTGGCTCAAAGTGCAACATTTTTCATACAGGCGTGTTGGTAATGCCTAGTACGTAATAGTCCTCATGCAAAATAACATCAAACTGAGTGATCACGAATGTGATACATTGTCCTTTTGGTGTAATTTTACCTAGAATTGGTTAAGCTTTGTTTGCATAAGGTGGAGGAATATCCTCAAGGAAATCTTTAACAGGGCTTCAGAAAAGTTTAAAGTAAAGGTGAATGGACTATACCGCTATTGTCCCTGGAATCCTTGCTAAAGAGCATTAGAAAACCCTACCACAACAGTCTTTCGTCAATTTCTGAATCACAAAACCAGTCCCAATTACCATGAAGCCAAGCAACTAGATAACTGACAGAATGAACACACCATGTAAAATGGGAACCACTCTCAGGAATAGACAGCCAACCCATCAACTATCTCGGTCAGGACAAGAACAAGCGCCACAGTACTAGCTAAAGTGGCAGGCCTTCCCAGATTCCCAGAAATGTACCGGTGCAGTTAATCATAACGTCATATTTCTATCAGCTTTTGCAGAGTTGAGATCAGGCCTGCCAATGATCTGCATAACCAGACAAGCCAGGCTGACAGAAGACAAAATTTGCACACTGGTTGATCACCCAGTACATGTATGTTTTTGGTGCAGTTTGTTGTACGTAGTAAAGTGGCCCAATTATGATCAAATTGTTGGTGAAAATGCTGGTTAGCCTTCCCACGCCTACTGTATTTCTTTCTCTTTATTGCAACTGAGGGCTGGAACCTGTTTATTGGGCTGAACATTCTAGAAAATGGTTTATATTCAGGGCAAATTTTCTAAACCATCCAGTTTGAGTGCAGTATTTTTTTTATGCTTTTCCCTCCATTCCACAGTTTAGGGATTTAGGTTTTGAAGCTTGTGGAAGTGATATTCTGCAACAGACCATCTAGCCATTATGAGTGTAATTGAATTTGTGTTTCGCTTCATGGAAACACTCTACAAACTGCTAAAATGTATTGATGGATATCTTACTTCACCAATCCTTTCTAAAGAACCTCTTCAACTATGCAAAGTGTCTCCTTAACTCTGAAGTATTAGAATAGATCAGCAACATAGTAGTGATGAAACAACTGATATGGTGGTGAGAAGGCTAAAAGATGGGAAAAGGGTACACAGGAGGAGAGAGCGGAGGAAGTTGTGCTTTGGCAATAAACACAACACAGATAACCACAAAGCAAGACAAGAGCCAAGCCTGCTTGTTTTCTTTAGTTTTTCTAATTTATCTCAGCGTATTATACAATATTAGACATCCCATTAAGGGCCCTGCCTACCTGGCCTGCAGCCACAGAGATTACATGGAGAATCAATATTAAAGAAATTCCTTCTCAATGCTTCAATTTTAAAGACACCCATTTCAAACAAAAAGAATTTCACGTAAATTTTTTTTAAGGAATACTGGCACATTAAAAAGTCTTGCCAATTATTATGTTTAATTCTTTTTCTAAAATATTCTGTTAAAATGTACATTTTACAAAAAAATTAATAAATAAAATTTTTTGGAAATTTCTTAACATGGCCATATTCTTCGAGAAATTTGCATTGCATATTTTTTTTTGTTTGAAAGAGTTATCTTTAACATTTATTTCTCACAAACTCAGTGGGTGCATGCTTGGTAGACAGTGCCGTTACGTAGCTGTCAAAGACGTGCACATGAACATTTTTATTTCATACGTACAAAACTGTTCGCACACACTAAACTGGACGGACAACAAAAGGTGACGACCATCGACAGCATCCAAACCTGCAGCAGACTGAATTTCCACAAGTCCAGCATTGCCATCAGCCACCGAGACATAGCAAGCCTTCTGGTCCAGCTCGTAGATGATGACAGGACACATGTGCAGGAAGGTGAGTGGAGATATGACTGCTCCGTGGTGCGGCTGCAAGCCGTACATTACCAGTATGTCCTGTGGAGTAAAGCATGCTCGCGGAGATGCCCTGCTGTTTGTGTTGTTCTCTTCGTGCTCCTGCATCAGCTTCTTCAGTTCCGGCTCATATTCCGCTGTTGGGCAAAAGAGATGGTGCACCAGTAAGCCTTTCACCCTACTGCTTTGATATATGATGATAAAGATCTGCCAACAATTTCAGACTCGGTACAATAAAACTTCCATTAACGGAAACCACAGTAAACAAAATACAGTTAACAACAAGGGTTGACTGCTAAGAAAGCTCAGTTTTGTAGGAAAATGTATGTTTGTTTATCCTAATAAAAGGTAGAACAATAGTAACAATTATTTAATGTTGAATATAAGAACACATGCCATTATAGTTTTGTTGGTTTCAGCACAAATATAACTAGGTCAAAAACCTATTAATCCTGCATGTTACGAATTTGCTTTTGCATACTAATCTTACATGCTGAATATATGAATTAATATGTATACACCCTCCGCCACAATTGTAATTTCTCTTAATTGACATTTTACTGCATTTACTTTCATTTCTTGTACAACTGCTGCCTTCCCTTTCTGCTGATGAGCACTGAAATCACTGATGGTTCATCAGTGCTCGTCAGCAGTAATGGAACAGCCTGCAGTAGACAGGAAATATTTTGTTCATCAGGAAGTTAATAATTTCAGAATGCTCTGCAGTAGTGTCATTAAAAGTAAAGAAAAGTGATTGAATTACAAATTTAAATGTAAAATTTCATTTCTCCCTTGATTTAAGACTACTTATGCATAAAAATAATGACATTTGTTTTACTTAAAAAAATTAATTTCATAACATAAATTCAGTTTAGAGTTTATTTTTTTATTGCTTTTTGTTCGGAATTTCATTCAGGACTATTTTGAATTAAATGATGCTATCATCTGCAAATATGTAAATATTTCTGAGAACCTACGACTTGAATTGCCCGCCAATATCTTGTTTTACTGGCACTGTACAGCCTCTGCAACTCTCCCTAAACTCTGTGTTTTCTATAATAAATATAGCCTCTTGCAGGGTGCCATCTAGTGGTGTGTGGAAATGAGTATCAGTAATCATCTGTGCTCATAAGCAGTACTGGAACACTAGCTGATAATACTGAAATAACTGGCCCATGAAATCTAAGCGTACCTGAAGGCGGCAAGTATATCTTCAGTAGGTGCAATTTGCACAGATTGTGTAATATATCGTAAATAAATTTACAAGTAACAAATATTCTTGTTTAAAATCATGTTTTAACAGTAATTTAAAGAGTTAAAAAATATAACTGGTGTCCGAGCATTTCTGTAGTTTTCACCCCCAACCGTGCGACAGATACATGGCCAGTTGGATTCCGCTCCCCCCAATGGTGACAAAGTGGAAAAGTAATTTCTTTTCTTCCATCATGGTTTTGAGCATGAGACACACACTTTTGAAGATAAATAACAAAAAATATCCAGGAAATACACACACAAACACACACATGAACAGAGGAGCTACTCACACATGGCATGCCTCCTGTCCCTGCTGTGCGAGTGGTTATGCAGCTTGAGGCTGTCATGGACATCCCTAAAGGTGCCGTTCACCTTGTGCAGGGCTATACTGTGGTTCTTGTTGAACGCCAGCTGGCCAAGACCCAGGTTTGCCAAAAGGTGCTCAAAGCCCTGCGAACAGCCACAGGCCAAAGATGAATTATAACAGATTTCCATGTTTTGCATATGTTCCCATCACCATATGAACTCTCATTAGCTTGAGGTCACACACTGACATAGACATTCAAATCATATTCCAGTTAAGTTTTCTTTACAAATTGTAAAGTTGGTACCTAAAATCAGATTTTCCATAATGTCAATTGTTAAATAATAACCCTGAATTGTACTGCAACACTATTTGTTTATTTACAATCTCACATTTCTGTACTGTGTTTTACAACACATCCTCCAGCTCGTTTGTGATACATGGCTTAAAACAAACATGGTGTGCAACCACACATATCAACTCTTAACCATCGGCAATATACAGTGCTGCCAACTCTGTAACTACTATTTGTACAATACACGACACTCCTTTCCCCTATATCAAGCCTGACCCACATTACAATTTAAATCTACATTTTCTCAGCACACAACACCCCACCACTACATCACAAAGTCGTTTGTCCATGCTAGTTTAACAGACTGCCTATGCGGCCTGTCATTCAGTTCAACATGTGGTACATCCTGGTCCAGTAGATTTCAAGGTGGCCTGAAACCCTTGAAACCTATCTCCTCATTGGGGTTTGGGAGTGACTAGTCTCGCACCGGACCTTCTGCAGCCTGACGTGAACACGAGGATTGACTTCGCAACCTCGTTGGTGCTTCCGGAGAAACACTGACATCTGAAGAGATTCCAACAACATTCTGCCCGCTAAATGGTGCTTCTGGATAATTCTTGGCTTGCGGAGAAACTTCGACACCTGGGGACATGCCAACATCACTTCCCAGTGGATTACAGGGGCATCAATGTTTTCTGCAGCAGATGAATATCTTAAACGTAGCTGTTCAATGTGTCGTCGAAGTCTGAAACCTCCACTTGTTAAAACTATATATGATACTGGCCCTGTCACCTCAACAATGATTGCTTCAAGCCATTTCAGTCCATGTCCTCAATTTTGAGCACATACCAGATCCTGCAGTGCAAACCTTCGTGGTGCTGTCTGTATTCCCTTGCTCTTCTGCAGATCCCTCATCTCATGCAAGAAGTCGGAATGGACTCTGTCGAGACATGTCCACAGGCGTCTTCCCAAGAGTAGTTCTGCCAGGCTGGATCCTATTGTTGCATTTGGGGTTACATGTTGTGTTAGAAGCAGTCTGGCTATCTTCTGGGCTAAATCACTTCCCTTGATTCGCTGGAGCATCTCTTTTGTCGTTTGGACTATCCGCTCAGCCTGCCCGTTTGAGGAAGGATGGTATGGTGCTATTGTGACCAAACGAATACCGTTGTTGCTAGCAAATGTCCTAAATGGCATTGAAGTGAAAGTTGTGCTGTTGTTACCGTCTATTACATACGGAGGACCGCGTGTAGCAAACAGGGAATGTACACTTCCAGCATCAGCAGAGGACACCGGTAAAACTTCAAACCACTTAGAATATGAGTCAACCACCACAAGAAACACCTGTCCCTGGACCGGGCCTGCAAAATCCACATGGAGATGTGCCAAGGCTGCTTCGTGCACTCCCAAGGGTGGTTTGGTGCTTTAGGTGGTACATGACGTGTTGCCTGACAAATCTCACACTGTTGGATAATCTATTCTACATCCTTGTCTAGGCCAGGCCACCAGACATAACTATGAGCCAAAGCCTTTGTCTGGACTATTCCTTGGTGACTGGCATGTAGGGTCTGTAGTATAAAAGCCTGGCCCTCCAGTAGAATGACGACACACGTGTACTCCACAAGACACCCTCTGTGGACAGTCAATTCATGCTGTCTTCTGACAAATAGAACATACTTCTCTCCTTGGTTGCCACTTGGTCAACCCTTCAGTACCCATGTGCAAATCCTTGATAGGACAGGATCTGCTCTAGTCAATTCTACAATTTGTTGAGCTGTCAATGGAGGTGCATCTAATGCTTCAAGGAGGAGGACTTCCACTGGAGTCGGAACCTCTGTGTCAGACGTGGGATGGGGAAGATGGCTAAGACCATCCGCATTCACAATACTCGGGCCTGGCCGATAACAAAATTCAAAATCATACCCACTGAGCATGATACTCCAACGCAACATCCATGGTGATAAGATGTTAAGAGTCACCTTGTCTGTCATAAACAACCCTAGGAGTGGTTTGTGGTCTGTGCAAATCTCAAACCTCCTACCATAGAGGAAATTGTGAAATTTATTCACCCCTGCAATAATATTAAATGCTTCCTTATCTATCTGAGCATATTTGCGCTCAGTAATGGTCACTGAATGGGAATAAAAAGAAATGGGAACTTCATCACCTTGTTTATTGACCTGACTCAATACAGCACCTACACCAAACTGAGAAACATCGCACATCAAGATCAGCTGTAATTCTGGGTCATAATGTGCTAGTAGAGATTTAGATGTAAGGAGGTGCTTGGTGGAGTAAAAGATGCATCATGAAGCTGTATCTACTCCGCTTCACAGAATTCCGTAAAAGGTTATGCAAGTGTTTCTAATTCTGCCTTATCTTTCCAAAAGGAATGATAGGCCTGTAGTTCTTCTTTGTTAGAAGATGTAGCTGCTTCATGGATGGCACGAACCTTATCAAGTGTAGGTCGGATACCATTTTGGTCAACTACAAAACCCAAGAACATCACTTCTGGCACACCAAAATTGCATTTCTCTGCTTTTACGTGGATACCAGCATCTTTAAAACGTTGTAGAATCTGCCGCACCTTGTTTCGGAGATCCTGATTTGATGATCCTTGTACAAGTACAATGTGTTCCTGACGTCCACATATCTCTTGTGCCCATTTGTTCCATTGCAGATGCATTAACCACACAGCAACACTCGACCGATCAACATTAGGTAGCAGTCTCGATCAGTGCCGGTCGACAAAAACTGCTTTTACACTTTTCTTGCTGCCCTGTAACTTGTGGCTGGGGGTCATAATATTTAACATTCATCACAAGAGGTATCTCTTGTGATGAATAGATATGTGGTCTAAACGAGTGTGTCCCGTGAAGTCACGACTGTTGGACGCAACAGCCATTGGAAGTAACACTGGGATAAGCAGCGCCTCTTATTTCCACAGCTTTCCGATGTCCGCAATGTCGACGGGCCCCATGGCCGAATCCGGAGTGCGACGTGGCTCCAAGTAGTATCAAAAGACTGGGAATCACATTCACGCAGGAAGTGTAAAGTGGCGAGCGGCTCCCTAGCTGCATTAATTAATAGGAGCACTTTTAGGCATTTTAGCAGTGATTGCACCACAATTAACTAGGTAAACCGCCCGCTCCAGCATAGAGATTAGATAACATACCATCACAGGGGCGTAGCTCCGCCCCTGTGATGAAATCCGTGTGTCATCACATCCATACACATTTTTGTAACACACGCAGATTATAACACACGCAGATTTGAATATGTTAATTACAAGAGTGTACATGTAATCATCTATCGAGAATCAACAACCTGAGGCATCATTTCCTTTAACATCACCCTTCAAGTGCAGTATCATACTCGTGACGTCACATTCTTAGCCATATCTGGGGCTCCGATGTTCAGAGGTATGTCACCAATGTGTTTTAGTTTAAAAATCATAATTATGTACAATGTCGATTTCATTTATCATGTTAATTATTAAGTTCCGTTTTTTCAGGTTTTCATTTTTGGTGCCGGATTCACCGGACGTGCGGCGAAGTCGACGCCATGTTGTTAGACTTCAGCACTCCAGACAACCAGCAGGGCAGACGATAAGCTCCACGTACCCCTCTTGGCAATTCAATCTAGGCTGCATTTTCTTTCATCGCAATAGTTAACGTAATTCAGGAACATTAAGTACTTTTAGTTAGCCAAGGGGAGGTCTCCCTGGATCCTGAAATAGTATACCAGGACTTCACGCACGAGACATGTTTATTTACCTAACTCTAACTAAGGCCTACACCTTGCTTTCCATAGTAGTGACCACCGGCAAGTCCAGAGTGCCGGGTCCGCTTAACCAAGGGTACGCATTTTCATGTGCAGCAACATTTCATTGTACCTTTGCTGTAGTAAAACAGTCATACTATAATTATGTGTGTTTTATTGAATTAACTCTCCTGAGTTCAAAGGGTCCTACACCCTCATAGCAGCATCAACTTTTAAGTGTTTTTCTGTGTATGTTTTGCATTTATGGGGTCTGCCTCCCTCAAGCAGAGTAAATTCAGTGATAATATAGGCGTGCAAAGTGGTCGACAGCTTTGCCCCAAAGGAAATATTTTACATTCAATATAATTTAACGGACAATTGAATTAGCTCCCCTTCATATTGACCACGTATCCAGAGTCGCCATCAGCCGTACGACCTCATTCAACATTGTTCTCTCTACCGAACGTGGCGCCGGGTTCATCACCAGTTCCTGTTCTCCACATGCTCCCAGGCAGGACATGAACACATCCCAGCACCCCTGGAGGCGCAACACGTCAAGTACATCATCAAAATATGGGACAACACCATCTAGTCCTGCCAACAAATCTTCTATAAAATGTTGGAAGACTCCTGTGCTATACACACACCAAACTGCAGCCAATTTGCCTGGAAAGCACACTTGTTTGTGGTTATTATTTGACTTAAGTGCTATAACAATTGGTGTTGCCCAATCATCATGTTTAACTGGTATATACACTCCTTGATGAACCAGCCTCTCCAGTTCCTTTTCTAGCAGGGTTTGCAGGCAACATAAGTGATCTAACAACAGAGTATATATTTTTGAACCACAAACACTGAAGAAAACCGCATGTTTCTTCTCTGCCACAGTAACATCATTTGCTTTGAAATAGAATTCTATGCATTCTGAGTATGTATCCCATCCCCGAGGCTGCGAGACATCAAATCCCTCAATGTGGCCTAAGAGGTTAGCCATGTTGATGCTGCAGATTAAGGACTACTGAGAAAACTTACAAAGGATCCCATCCTCATCACCAGATGTTGAATAATAACCCTGAATTGTTCTGCAACACTATTTGTTTATTTACGATCTCACATCTCTATACTGTGTTTTACAAAACATCCTCCAGCTCGTTTATGATACATCACTCAAAACAAACATGACGTGGAACCACACATATCAACTCTTAACTGTCTGCAATACACAGTGCTGCCAACTCCGTAACTACTATTTGCACAATACACAACATCAACACTATTAAATTATTTTTCACATAGGTCGTTTACAAATAAGGACTGTTCACGATAAAGTTAACACTTGTGAAATCAACCTTAGAAAAATGTCACTGCCCCTATCTACATGTATTGTAATGGGCACCCTGAGTGACATGCACCCAGTAAAGTTGGTACAATGGAGGGAAAGTAGTTCCAAGCTTTAATGTCAAATTAAAAGTGTTAGGCAACGGTTTGTGGTAATTTAAATTCTTTCTTACACTTTCTGTTCTTTTTAACACCTCACTGTATAAAATGTTTACTTTTCTAATCATTTCACAGTTTCACTTGACAGACGCATGAATAAAGTGATGAGGCCCATGGTAATGTTAATTTTTCATAAGGTGGAAGAATATGCAAAGTGCATACAAGTAGGTCTTCAACAGGGCTTTCAGAAGTGCTCATTTTACCGTGAATAGCCTATAATTACAATGCTTGAAGGGCCCACTCACTTAAGTCAAGAGGCTCACTTATACACAAGACAGTTTATTTACACCAAGATGTAATAAATGAAATTATGTATAATTCTTTACAAGTTTTACTCTAGTGATAATTACAGTTTATGTTAAATTAGGTGATATGTATGCAAAAGTGTATAGTTAAATAACAATTGCTGTACGTGGCTTGTGAACTGTTAATTGAATAGCCCTGCACGCCATGCTTGCTGTATCAACAAGAAAATACTTCACCCAAGAAAATCTGTATACTAATAGTTACCAATACACACGAGGAAACAAAATTGCCCTCTTGGCTCTTGGTTAAAAATCTTTCAATGCAGGTGGAATAAACAAAAATAATGCAAAGTACAATTCATGAGATGGCATGTAGCAGTACTACTTAAAACCAATATTTATAACTTATTAAAAACATAACGCCATGTAATGTTGCGATGAAAGGTGAAAAGTGATTTTGAGGGTGGTGCTGGTTGAGGTTAGGAATGTTGGAATACATTTACCCGGTAGGCGCCAGGCATCACCTGAAGACGGTGCCAAATTTCTGAAGCTGGAGACTGTTGACCTCTGGGTGCTATGGGCAGTTCATCCAGACATAGATATTTCTTCTGCGATGCATGTATTAATTATTAACTGTGCTTTTGTTTGTTTGATAAACAGTGGCCTATTCTGGCTGACCACACACCTTCGATAAACGAAATAGTAATTATTACATACACATGGTAAGACTGAGGAAATAAATCTGGATTGTTTCATAAACAGTGACCTATTCTGGCTGGCCACACGCCCTTACAGAATAAGCTACATGGCACACACACGTGGCAATATTGGTAAAAGACACAAACACTTGATAAGACACAGATACGGATTGCCAGGTATTTTAAGGGTCCGTGCTCTGAAATGCCATGAGGCTTTCACTCTGAAATGATACACTGAAACCCTTTCACATGCATATATCTCATGAAATACATTAGCACTCCTCTGTTGGGAGAGTCTTTATAAGATTTGCCGTACATAAGCCCACAGGCGAAGCTATGCTGTCTAAAAATGTGCGTAGGTCGTAACATGAATTAAATGAAATATTATGCTCCCCTGGGTGATGAAAACCACAGGGGAGGATGGCAGGCATCTCCGGTGGCTAGAAAATATAAAAGCTTCCGATAATTAAATGAAATTTATTGCAACTTACATGGTTTGCATGAAAATGGTGCTGCAACCGGAGCACAATGTGGCGCAGCCTTGTCATCACGAGTCTTGTACATTACTACTCGTTCCGCTGTGCCATGCAAACCTCCCCTAGCAGGTTTGGTGTGCCACACCAGAACTACTTTCTGTCACACACTTGCAAAAACAATTTACAAAATAAACATCTTAACTTGCAATTCTGCCACTGCTATAAATTACTTTGCATTATTCAAAACATGAAACAAACCATTCGTACACAGGATAACACAAAATGAGGGTGAAACACATGAAATGAATAAAACACAACTTTTGCAATACACATCTAATAAACAATAACACTTCATATGATTTAATAGGGGCGCCTCTAGTGTCCCTTTTATTATGATGATAACTGTCTGCCACTAGGCCCTTTTGTGTGGCCGCCCTATTTTTTCGTGGCACTACTTTGCACTGACTTGTGTATTGTAGCACTATGTCACTCCTCACTTGCACCCCCCTTCACACACACACACGCTGTTGTACTAGTGGCACTAGTAGAGTGCAGATGCCTGCAGCAGCGGTGCCAAGGCACATGGCCGGGCAAACGGGCTGGAAGCGAGGGATGCGAGCACACATCATACAGTTATCATTCTATCAAAATTCCCCAACCTCATAAATTTCCATGACTTTTCCAGGTTCTTCCTTTTTCCCCTGAATGACAACCACACAGCAGCAGATCAAGACTCCCAGTTTGGGACAGGATGCACCTCTATAACAGCCATTTCAAAACTTCACAATCAATGGGACAAGTGGCAGTTCAATATGTCCTGACGAACCAAAATGTAAGTTCTAACCTTACATTTTCATCACACTAGGTTCCAATTTGAAAACATTACATCTGGGTATGTTGGAGCGGCCCTGGGGGCCGGGGTGGAGCCAGACAGGTGAATTGGGTGACCAACCTGTAATGGGTGTAAGGCTCTACCTGGTGGGACAGCTCGCGACCCATGCGGAGCGATTGTCCCTGCTCTTTCATCCCTCCGGTGGAGACCTGTCTCTTGGGTGCATGAGCTGGATGGCTCTAGTGAGTGTATTCTCGAGCGGGTCAAGCCCTTTCCCCTAGAAATGGGATAAGATGCGATTACATAGCCTCTCTTACTCAAGTCCATTTCCACCTCCACGATGGTAAGGGCTGGAAACACAGTGGACAACACTGTGGCTGACGGAGAGAGGACGAAGAGCTGGGCGCATGACGCCCCACCTGTGCACCGGTGATCGGTCACTGCTAGAGTACATGTTGCTCCCAGAGGTGGCCTGTATTTCTCGCCAGCGGTGATGACCCGTGAGCCGGCTGCATGTCCCAAAACCGAGGCTCGTAGTGGTTCTCGAGGTGGCGGAGCACTAACAAAGGGATTGCCTGGCGTCCTGGAGGTGTTGGGCCTCTCTTGGGTGAAAACTCGGTATGCAGCGCACAGCAATGTGCAGAATAAATCGTGGGTGCCTAGGGGATCAGCGGTATTAGCCCCGGCCTTGGCCGTGCTGATCAAGGGTTGGACTCTGGGTGGCAGTGGTTGATTACCCTAATGCTTGGGGGAGACGTCCTGGAGGAAAGCCCTGACTGGAACCGAGCTGGGTTCTTTTGCACCCGTCTTGGGAAAAGTCAGGATACTTTCCTACGAAGGGGCGCAGGTCTGGTCCGCCAAGAAGAGGACACATTTACTCAGTGAGTGAGTAGAGGTTGGATAGGCCTCGGCCCCATCAAGGTAGTATGTGTCGGCAAACCCGGCAAACACTGTTGATAGGTGAGGTGGTTGCACTTCCACCCACTGTGATTGGAAGGAGCGTATATCCTTCTATTGGCAGCATTCAACTGCAGTCTCTTAATATAGCATGATGGCTTTTGCATTAAAACTGAGGCATGCTAGCAAAGTTTTGGCGTGAGACGGCCTGGCAAGCCGTCCTCATATTTTTGATCCGGTTATATCCACCTGTTATATCCTAAAGGGATCAAGCACAGGGGGACCGGTTTATCAGACTTTGATAAAGCAACACATGGCTATGTTGGAGCTATTAGGCTTTGATCGCCAGCTGATGATATACCTAAAATAATAGTTCATTCCAAAAGAAATTCTCTTCAGTTACCACTATTATAAGCATCTTACTTACAATGGAATGTGAAGAGACAGTACCAAAATTTTGTTATTTGCAGATATGATTACTATGCACTCCCAGTGTGCATCTGCATTACCAAGTTAGTAATGTAGTACAAGTAGTGTATATTTAATGCTGATTTCACAACTGTCTAACACACTGAAATTGTTTCTCTTTTTTATTTAAATTCATATCATGAAAGTATGAGAGGCATATACAGCATCTATATCGGTACGCATTCCCATTTTTGCATTTAAAAATTCGGAAATTTGAGGCGTGCCACGAAATCCATACTTCTGTAATTAAATGTCTTATAATTAATCGCCTCCGGGACATAGCACTCTAAAATAATGATAATTATGTTATAGATACTTTAATTATAATACGTTTATAGCAACTATATCGACATGTGTTCTCATTTTAAAAAAAATTTGAGATGAGATTCACCTCGAAATTCATGCTTCTAAGTCATACAATTGCCTATAGTGAATCAACTCTGAGATATAGCATTTTAAAATATCTATAATTAGGTTGTATATAGGTAGCAGCTATATAGGTATGCATTCCCATTTTTGCTAAAAGAATTCTGAAATTTGAGACGCACCTCGAAATCAATCATAATTAATCGCCTTCGAGACATACCACTCTAAAATAATTATGTTGTAGACACTTTAATTATAATGTGTATATAGCAGCTACATTGGTATGTATTCCGATTTTTGCAAAAAAAAAAAACAAAATTAGAGGCTCGAAATTCCTACTTCTAAGTCATAAAATTGCCTATAATTACTCGCCTACGGGATATAGCACTCTGAAATATTTATAATTATGTGGTAGACATTTTAATTATAATGCGTTTATAGCAGCTATATAGGTATGCGTTCCCATTTTTGGGAAAAAATTTCAGAAATTTGAGGCGCACCTCAAAATTCAAGCTTATGTCATTAAATTGCTTATAATTAATCACCTACAGGATATCGCACTCTTAAATATTTATAACTATGTTGTAGACACTTTAATTATAATGCGTATATAGCAGCTATATCGGTAAGTGTTCCCATGTTTGCAAAAAAAAGTTTGAAAATTTGAGGCGGGCCTCTAAATCCATTTTGTCATTAAATGGCTTATAATTAATAGCCTTCGGGAGATAGCATTCTAAAATAATTATAATTATGTTGTAGCCAAGGGGGGCCACATTTTGGAAACATCAACATTTGTGAACTGTTCATGTGCCTCTGTGGTAAGGTGTACCATGAGTTGATGAGTAGCACCACTGTGAATAACGGTCGTGGAAACAGCGGAGCTCCACGCACCATTGATGCCTGAGGTGAACGTCGACTATGACGGCGCGTGAAAGCCAACCAACTGGCTACAGTAGAACAACTCACCATCCAAATGAACCAGTGGGCATCCAGACACGTGTCTACCGCAACAGTTTAGCAAACCTTTCTGCGAATGGGGCTCCGGAGTAGACAGAGGGTGACTGCACCCAGGCAAACACAGGTGCATTGACATAAACAACTAGAATTTGCTTGACAGTTTGGCGACTGGACCACTGCTAATTGGCAACGGATAGCCTGCTTCGACGAGTCACATTTTCCGCTGAATAGAACAGATGGACATCAGTGTGTCCAGCAGGAAATGTTGGGAGAACCGACACCCTGCAGCCATTGCTGGATGAACACAATGTGGTGGGGCAGTGTTATGATCTGGGGAATGTTCCAGTGGTATTCTGTAGGTCCCATCATCCATGTGGAAGGCACTATTGATTCATTTAGTTCTGAATCCATCATCGGCGATCATGTCCACCCATACATGATGATTGTCTTTCCTCCGGAGGATGATGGGACCTTCCAGCATGATAATGCGCCTTGTACATGGCTAGAAGTGTCCGCACGTGACTCGAAGAGCACAATAATGAATTAAAAGTTCTTCCCTGGCCCCCAAACAGCCCCAATCTCAATCTAACTAAACATTTATGGGACCACCTCAATCGTCGTTTTCGCCATTTGTCTCCTCCACCACACACCCTTCAACAGTTGTGGGATGTGCTGCAAACAGCATGGTTCCAGATATCCGTGGAGACCTGACAATCACTGACAGCTCTGCTAGCTGCAGTCCGTGCTGCGAAGGACAGTTACTCTAGATAGTAGCAGGTGGTCATAATCATGTGATTCAACTGTTTAAGCTGTTCACTGTAAAGTGAGCACTTTTAAGGCCCTAGTTACATTTTCTTCAGCCATTTTTTATCAATTACAAACATTTTTAATATACATCACCATGTAAGTAATAAACACAGTGTCTATATTCCACGTTAACATCCAAGGCTAAAATAAAATAAATTTACTGATTAATATTCAAAATAAGATGGCTTTCAAAAGTGCTCACTTTACCATGAATTACTTATAGACAATTTCTGACCAACTAGTTAAATATGGATTCGCAGATATTTATTTCTGTAAGTCTTATTTTTACGTGGAAAAATAAAAGCATACACCACAATGATCCAGCAGCCCGTTGAGCAGCAGCAGTTCCTGGAGCCGCAGCAGTAGTTCCAATAATCAAAGCTCAACAAGAAAACCTGCCCAGTCTCTCAGCCGCAGGGCCCTAAGCCAGCACCGCGGCAAGTAGCCAAGGCCATTGTTGACTTCATACCCAGCCACCAACCTACACTGCCCACGTTATATTCAGGACGGCCGGTTGTATGCAAGTAGAGCCAGCCAAACTGCTCTTAGTAGGTGCTCATGGCCAGCAGTAACAAAGTTCCCCTTGTTTCTGATATTGAGTATAATCATTCTGACCCAGATACCATCATGTGTAAATTTTTACAGCAACTGTATTATTATGTAAAACCCAAAACAATTAATTTGCTGGGGGAGAGCGCTTACGTTTTCCTAGGTCAATACTTTTGTATTTCCGTTTGTTTCTATTGTAATTAATAATACAGTGTTTTTGAATTTTCAGTCCTTACAAATAATTTGTTTTAATGAACGATTCACACCCTTACTGTTAGTGCTAGGGGCTTACAACCTCAAGAATGGCTGACAAGTTCGGGAACCACCTGCGGGACATCTGCAGTGCTCGCATGTAAGACACTTTGCACATCCTGCGGAATTGAAGTTCAAGGCCCGCACAGTCACGGCAAACACACAGCACAGTGTTTATAGTGTTTGCCCTGAACTGGGAACTACAAGACAGCAGCAGTTAGCAGTTCTTTATAACTAGCTTCTCCATTGACTATAATTCCTTTCAAAAAATGTTCCTACCTTAGCGAAGAGTACTTCAACCCGATCTACATTCCTTCTGCCACAAGATAAACCCCGTACCTTCCATTCACCTTCATAATCCACATGGATTATAGGACGAGATGAAGGCATCTCGCTAGTAAACATTGGGGAAGTTATTATGAAGTGATGAGGCTTTAGATGAACGGCCTGCCTGATCACCCCTTCAAACACTGAACCAGGGCACGAGTGTGATTGTAATAACACCTTGGAAAGGAAGTTGCAGAAACCACCTCCACTGGCCAGTAAACGGGGCTGAAAATATTGGACAACGTGCCCGATATGTGCCAGTGTAACACTGGAAGCTGTGTCTTTCGTCGTCGGGCCATTGGAACAAGATCACTGAAGATGGGTACTCCGCGTGTCAACTTCTGCCATCTTAAACAGTCTCCGGAATCATGAACAAAGTAGAGACTCTCCAATCAGACTTTGCTCAGAATGTGGTTGGTTAAACCTTTATAATTTTATATAAATTAATACTTCAGTGCATTTGTATAGCTCCCCTCGTGCATACTTCAATAATGTTTATATTGAAATAATAGTGTACAACCTTGAAAAGAACGCAGTTTTCACTATGCTTCTCCCTGACCATTTGCACCACGCAGTCATCAGTTGCAGTTAGAGCACACCGAGGGTCCACGAGAACAGGCGAGAGTATGCTGGTGTAGCAAGTAACTTTTCTCGAGTACCTATATCGCTTATCTCACAAAGGTCGATTTAATCATTTTCCTTCAAGAGGTAACTTCTGGGGGAAATTATTTAACAATTTGGCACAGTGTCCCTGCACAGTAGTGTTATGAGTTCCTATCATGCATGCTACGTAGATGGGCCTGTTGGCTTACATGTTGTGCTCCACTGCCCTTATGCTACCCTAATAGGCAGGGAATAGCATTGCCCTGCCTATCCTCAAGTTTCGTCTGTGCAAAAGTGAAGTGTTCAGAAGTTTCTTTTGTAGTCAATGCAAAATGAAGTTGCATTTAGTCCCATTTCGCAAGTACAACGAACCTCGCACCTCGTATGTGGTAACGTCATTGTGCATGGCATGAGCAGGGCGGAAGTGACGTTCTGCAGCGCCATGGCAGCGGATGTGACACCTTTATAAAAATGGCTGAAGAATAGCAGCACACAATTTAAGTAGTAGTAAATTCAGCTGCAAAGCAACTCTAGTACAAAAGACTGTACACAACAGCCTCAGCGCTAATTATTTAGCATGCAAGTGCGGTGACATCCCCTGAATATTTATCTTCGAGCAACCCAAGAACGCTTGGTTGTTCGCGGGGATGTCATCAACATGTTTCATTAATTCAGTGTATAACATGTATCAGCTTAGTTTTACGAGAGTACACACTTCGCAATCACGCAGATAGCAACTTGATCTCGGCGCGAACACTTGGTGCCGCTGCCACTGCTATGTTGGTATCTTTGTCTCAGCACGCAGAGAAAATGGCAGTGCGGAGGTCAGCTCCGCAACCATCCTCGGTACCAGCATGTAGACTTTCAACCATTCATTCGGCAATAGTAAGTTAATCAAATGGAACCTTTTTCAATATTCGTACAGAGGGTTGGACGCTCTGCCTTTCTCGTCAGAGGGAATTTAAAGTCACAACTAATATATTAAGGGCCTTGCCAAGTTTAGCAACACCGGGTTATCTGCAGACCCTGAATTGCTTAGGCTGCTTCGCTTACACCATTTTCAGATATGTGTGTAGGCATGTAGTTGGCATATCAATAAAACGTATTCAACGAATTCTCGTATTTTGTTGACTTTACCTAGAAAAGGATATTTAGGATCACGTATAAGGCTCAACTCTTCAGACTACAGTACAAAATATAACTATTTCTACACTAAACATAGGTTGAATGCAATGACTGGGTGCCAATAGCTACCGGTAATAGTTAAACTAAGTTTACAATAAAAAAAATTATGCATTAACAATTATGCATTCAGCGTTTATCTGTCTTATTGAAAATGTTTTCTATATTTGCAGTTTCCAATATTGTTATAATTCTTAATTACATCCAATTGACGGGAGTCAAAGTGTCAGAAAGGAGGTAGGAATCTGCCACACGTTCGGGTAGCCATTCTGATGCTGTGGAATTGGATGATTTTGAGTAATTTGGGTTCTGAGGAGCAGTGAAGTCTGGGGTGAGGTATTTTGTGGGAAACAGGTGTTACCCGGGGCGCCAAGCATTATCCGGATATAATGCCGTGATGAACTGGTAGAGCGGACTCTTCTTCCTCAGGATCGTTCGACAGATGACCATTGGCGGCAATCCTTTCACATGCTCTGCTTCACTCCTCGGTAGAATAATAACTTATTAATTTGCGCACTACGCGGTTTATTATCTGGGCTATCCACACGCCCATACATTACGTGGTAAAGTCCTGTAAACACTTTGAATAACAAAAGTACGTACACTGGTGAATTTGGCAGGAATTGTGAGGGCCCGTACCCCTTAGTGCCTTGCGGCTTACCTGAATAAATACACACGTATCTCCGTTGTGACTTTTACTAGGCAGTGCATTATATGTTTTTTCTAGGAAACAAGTAACATACAAACACCGGACACTCGCCAGTCGGCAACAGTACTGCTGATAAAATGGCGCAAAGGCCTTTACATGAACCTACGGTGCGTTAAACCTCTCCAGCAATGCAAACACTCTGGGGAGGGTGAGAGGCGGTGTCCCGGGCAGCAGAAACGAAAAAGGTTCCAGTTAAATGAATGTTCTATTGCAGTTACAGATTGATACAAAGGATGCTGGCCGCCCAGGCTTGCTAACCGACAGTACACACAACCTGCCTCTCTCGATACCTTGCGTCTACTGCAGTTCCAACATGGCACATGTGCCAGCATCAAGTGAACCATGCGGAACTACTTTGCGGTACCACTCTTGCTTAAAATGCATTACCCATTTACCATTTCTGTTTCTACTTGCCAACGAAACACACTGCACTTTGGAGTAGATAATACATTGGACAAATATGTGAAATGAGGTGAGGATGAACACACGTGCCAATGAGTACATTTACAAACTATATCAATAAAACACTTTACACTTGACTTTCGGGCAACTGACTATGTCTGGGGATGTTCTTTTGTACACACGTGACTTTGCACCCCCCCCCCCCTTGCCAATGTTAAGCCCTTTTGGAAATTACAATATTCTGGTACTATTACCAAATATTTGTGCACATATACACAGATCATACTTCAAAGCCGACATAGTCTATCCATTGTTTATACTTACATTACTGTAAACAACCATTTCCCTCCAACAACACCGTCTGCTGTGTTCTGGGTGGTCATCGCCTCACAAGTTTCACTTAAGATATACAATATAACTGTTTCTTTCAATACCTAAGGAAATCCCAACAATGCACATGACCAGCAAAATTCCATTGGAAACCAATAAATCAGGCGACACCCTTTCGCTTCTTCTGCACACGTCTTAACGTATAACTTAAAGCTTAAATTTACCATTCTAAACCCAGCTTTACTTCAGACTTCGCAGTTTATGCTAAATTAAAGTACGCAGGTGTGTTTAAATGCAGTCGAATCACATAATTATAGAAGATGACCGCCGCCTGAAGTCAAATGTTGGATTGCTCCTGCATCTATTTTGGCTTATTCTTATAGTAATTATTGCACTTTAAATTTATTTTGCCAGTTAAGGTTTTCTTTATTACCCTTTGAGCTTTTGAAATTTTACCTGTGCTTTAATCAATAATTTGAAACGAATAAAAGAAAAGTTCCGTTATTGCTTGCTTGTAGGCATATAGGCACAGGCCATTGGCAATTTTTTTTTCGACTTGTGCAAGTAAACAAATACAGTTAAATTTAAACTAGAATAAAGTTGTAATATAAAATAAACAACAAACCTTTTAAGTTTTTATCAGCCGTTCTAATATTTAGTGGAGAGTAAGTATGTGTGATTGTTTAATTTCTTGTTTATATTTGTTTAGAAAGTTTTTTACGTAACGACTTTTATCTACATGCGTATTTAGGCTTATTACTAATTCAAAATATTTTATCTGACAATGGCTTCTGAAAATATTTTCCACATCATTAGGAACAGACATAATTTAAAAATGCTAACAAATATTGAAACAGAGCAAATGAAATGCAGCAATTTCTAGAAATAAATGGATGTAAGCATTGTGAGTGTGTTGTTGAAGAAGGCATTGCTTGTGATTACTGTGATAAATGGTTTCACTATCCTTGTGTGAGAGTTAATACCAATGTTGTTCCTGAGGGTGACTGGAAATGTTTTCATTGTCATGTTGAGGGAAAGCTGGACGAAGCAAAACAGCTTGCTGTTGTGCTTCAGGAAAGAGTTGTAACGGTGCTGCCGCGCCATCGCGGATAGTTCGCTTCTCGCTGCTCAGATCCGCTTCCCTACTCTTTGCCTTTCCCCCGCTCCTCTTCCCCTCCTGGTGCGTCACGTGGTGGGTGTCGAAGGGGATGCTGAAGTCAGCTGGGTCGTAAGCTGCTAGCTCTCTGGCACTCTACCTTTGACGATTCCTACAAGCACTATTTCACCAACAACTCCACGATATGTTCTCCTAGACTGCACGTCAGACATCCCAACATCACGATGGATGCAACTTCGAATTTAAAATGTAATATCGGCACAGTGATTTAGCTTTCAGTAACTTTAATTAATGATCTGATAGAGTTTAAGAGCCACAATAGGAATTTAACTGGTGAGTTGTGGACATGTCTATATTTGGGCTAGTATTTTGGCACGTTCGTAGTGCGTAATTGTAGCTGGGTGCACGATTGTAGTTTATCCCTTTGAATTTTGATATCTGTTTGTAGCTTGCTTCTACTAAAAAATGTTTTCTGTAGTTGCCATGAGTACTTGGGAGTTTGTCAAGTGCGAAATATAGTGGTTTGATCGTTACCCCATTTGGCTCACCCAGCCATATTGTATTTGCGTGTTGCGTGTCCACAACTCATGCCTGGGTAGAGAAAAGCAAACATTCTTTTAAATGAGACTATCTTGTTTTTAATATTCAGTCGCTTTGACAGCCTGTGCCTTTTTACCGGGTGCCACCTGAATAATATGCATAATTTTTAGTGAAGTTTTTAATGCAGTCTTTTAATGTGTTTTCTTTTAGAGTTGCACCCTTTAAAGAGGCCCCCTTCGGTCGCGGTACATTCACCTTGGTACTTTTAATTGTAATCACAGCGTACGCCTTTGTCAAAAGTAAGTTTTAATATTTCTGTAAGCTCATGGAATTGTGCTCGTCAAATGGTCTATCGACGAATTAATGGTAATTAAGTGTTACATGAATTTTGTTAATTTGTTAATTGGTTGCATTTCCTTTTGAGGTACTTAATGAAATTGAAGTATTCACTAAACAACCCAGTGGTGGCTTATTCTTGGCTTGTGGTCAAAAACGTAATTACTATGGTCAAATACGCTCTTGGTGTCTGGTTGTGCCATAATGATGGAAACGATAGTTAACGGCAGTAGCCGCATTACCTGTACGACACATGTGACGTGTCATTTTAGAAAAACTTTCTAGTTCTACGCACCTGAACTCGGTGCTGAGTAAAGGAGATTGAATTTTGTCAGTATAAAATTTCCAGAGTTAATATTTTCTAGTCGTGTATTTTTACAATGTTTTATTGCTGGCCGCAGCCTTGTGAATTTTCAATACTTTGGTCACCTTTTGAATTCTGTGATATTTTTGATTTTTTTTTATACTGGTCTAAGCAAAATAAACTTGGCAAAAATAGAATATTTATGTGTATTGATTTCTGTATGTTATTTTCTGCTTGTTGAAACTTACAATTGCGCTGAAAGTCAGTGCAGAGTGGAACAAAAAGAGAGAGATAACTATTACGAATGAAAAATGAAATTGAACACTGGAAAATAGAGCACTCAAAAACTGTCAGCAAGCTGACAGCAGTAACAAGGGAGAATAGTGAGTTACTTAGAGACATCTGTTCATTCTCTGAATTGCCAGCCTCCTAAGAGTCCGATGGTGATTACACAGTCTTTACAAGTGTAGAAAAAAAACAAAAAAAAACAGTGATCCATTCCCACCATTTGTCAGTTCACAGGTCCCCGAGACACCACCACTTTGTGAAACAACTTTTCTGTCCTCGCAGACCTGCAGGAAGAAGAAGAAGTTGAGGTCATCCCCCTCCCAGCAGCCAACAACCCAGCAAGACCCAAGAGGAAAGTGTTGATTCTTGGAAGCAGTCACACGAGAGGCCTAAGAGAGCGCATCAAAGACAAACTGGATGAGGGTTACGGCATTGTCACATTTTGTAAACCTAATGCAGGCCTTGGCAGTGTCAGAAGATGTAAGTAGCTTAAGTAAAGATTATTGCAAATCTGATAAGGTTGTTTTTGTTGGGGGAATAGGCAACAGCATTTACAGGGACAAAGACTATTCAGTTGGAGGAGACATTAGCAACATTTCCAGGGCCACCAGTCACACCAACGTGTTGGTCTGTGGGGCACTGCAACGGCTTGACAAGCCTTTCTTACAACAGAAGGCGCAGACAGTTAACGCTGCCCTGCGGTGCTGTGCAACGTCTGGCAGACTCAGCCACATTGGTGTGAATGGACTAGAGGAAATAACCAGGGCTGACCACACGAGACATGGTCTGCATTTGAGTCGTGCTTGGCAAGGGGAAACTTGCTGACCTCGTTGCTGGTAGGGTTCTTACAGACCATGATTCTATTTAAAAAAATCCAGGTAATCAGTGGAAACCGTGGAAATTTTTTAGGCTAAAGGAGCCCATGCCCGTAAGGCCTAATTCATGTAACAAAGAAGTTTTACTCTCATACTCAAAACCAGAAACAGTCAGTAATTGTTCAAATATTAAAACTCCAACAATAATTAATTAAAATAATTTGTATTTATTCCATCAGAATATTAGAGGTTTAATAAGCAAAACTGACAAACTTTCCGTGTGCTTGGACAAATTATCCACAGAACACAACTTGGATGTACAAATATTATGTCTAACAGAAACACATTTAAATGAATCCTCTGCTAAGTAAATTAAAATTCCTGGTTATTCCCTCTGTTCCACCTACTGTAGAAATAGCATGACTAAGGGTGGTAACTTACAGGTATTTTTTATAAAAAATAAGTAAATTTTTAAAATGATGCACATTTACTATGCGAAGATCAAGTGCTTAAGTGCAGTTATGTGGAAGTAACAACTGACAAATGTAAAAAAGTGGGGTCCTTCTATATATAGAGCCCCCTCTGCCAACTTTAGTAACTTCATAAAATTTCTTAAAGCAAACCTTAAAGCAATTTTCAGAACCAATCTAGAGATAATTCTCTGTGGAGATTAACATTTATTACTTAAAAGAAAGCAACCAAAAAATTAACTTGATAATCTACTCAGTACTTTCAAACTTAAATCCATAGTAAACTTTGCTATAGGCTATTCACGGTAAAGTGAGCACTTTTTAAGACCTGCTGAATTATTCTTTTCAATTAATTTCTACCTTTTCGCTACTTTTTAATGTAAACATTTCAATATGACTAATTAACACAGTGTATACATTTCATCTCTCTGAAAAGTTAACATCTGAGACTACAATAAAATATAATTATTAAGGGATGTCATTTGGGAGGGCCTTAAAAAGTGCTCACTTTACTGTGAACAGTCTATACCAGAATAGAAGGAATCAGTCAGACAGCAATTGATAATACTTTCATTGATAGTAATGCAGTTGCAGAGTGCCACTGTTTCCCAGTAATAAATGGCTTATCGGATCGTGATGCACAAATATTATAATTATGGCTTCCATAAAAAAATGCCCTCCAAAAGCATTTCCTACAAGACAATATGAAATTTTTTGCTGGAAAATGTCTTACAATTCAAAAGTGAGTTCAGCAGGCAGCAATTGTCAACACTGAATACTTGTACTTAAGTAAATGTGGAATAAAAATTTCCTGCAAAAACAAAATAAAACTGTACAAGGCCGCCACACCAGCAGCAACCCTGACACAATGAATCACTACAAGAAATATGGCAAAATTTTGAGTAAGCTCATAAAATTTGCAGAATTTTTTCTGTAGCTCAAGCTCATTCAGAATTCTCAAAACAAAATTAAAACTAAATGGAATATTGTAAAAAAACACAACAGGAAGAACAAAAGAGCAATGTCCAGTTGTATACCTAAAAGTAAACCACTCTATATCCTCCGACCTTAAATTAATTGCAGATACATTTAATTCATACTACTTAAATGTTGTCAAAAACATGAGTAACAAAAATATTAACAATATATAAACCATATTCCTACACTATAGGGTATAGACTACCCTGCTGTATATTTTACACACACAACTCCAAAAGAAGTTGAGAAAATAATCAATTCTTTACAACCAAAATTATCATGTGGCTATGATGGCATAAGCTGTAGGTTATTAAAGTAATATGCTTTTGAATTTAGTATTCCATTAAGTCATTTTTGTAATGCTGTCTTCAATACCGGATTGTTTCCGAACCGACTCAAATGGGCTATTGTAACACCTTTGTTCAAGAAAGGCGACAAGACCACAGTGACCAATTATACACCTATCTCACTTCTAACCTCTTTTTCAAAAGTAATTGAAAAACTAATTTACAGGAGGTTGCTGCAACATTTTGAGAATCACCTAATTTTATCTGATTTTCATTTTGGCTTTAGGGAAAATACCTTAACAAATGATGCAATTTTCAAACTAACAAATAGCATTCTTAATGCACTTGATAAAAAGATGCCATCTAATGGAATCTCTTGTGACCTCACTAAAGCATTTGACTGTGTAAATAACAAGCATATAGAAAAATTAAAGTTTTATTGCCTCTCGGGTACACACAACAGCCAAGGCTGCCAAACGAGCCATTCAAAACAATAGCTATCAACATCATGGGCCCGTACCCACATACAAAAACTGGTAAAAGATTTCTTGTTGTTGTCATTACCCGCTGGACAGAGGCATTCCCAGTTAGTATCGTCCGTGCACACACAGTTGCACAAGTAATGCAGAATGAGTTTTTTCCGAGGTGGGGACACCACGAGTATTTGTTGACGGACAATGGTACACAGTTAGTAGGGTGAAAGTGGAGAGAATACTGTACCAGGTGGGGAGCAGAACACCGTACCACCCCAGCATACCATCCCTGTGCTAACCCAACCGAGAGACGTAAACAAGACGTAAAAATCCAATTACGTGTCCGGTTAGGCGAAGATCACACTAAGTGGGCTGAATTGATATCGGAGGTAATGTTTTGCCTACGGAATCGAGTAAATGCGGCAACCGGGAAAACACCCGCCGAGATGGTTCAAGGTTGCAAATTCCGTGCCCCCGGAGCACTCCGCGAAAACCCGCCCAGACCACATGAACAAATTGTCGAACACCAGGTGCAAATACATGAGGAAGCCAGGGTGAACCAAATTAGCTATTGTAATGTGTGGGTACTGGAGAGCAAGAGGCCGCCACCCGAACTTGTACCCGGAATGTATGCGTACATCAGAGAAAACCCGTTATCGGCCGGGGTGAAAAAGTACTGTGCTAAACTGGCACCTAGATGGACAGGTCCAGTGAGAGTGGTAGTAAAGATGGGAAATTCCACGTATCTAGTGAAGTTGGGACCAAGACCTATCACGAAACGGCACAGTGACGACCTGTGTATAGCCCGACCACCTGTAGGGAAGAGAGGCACAGAGATGACGTTACGCCCAGTACCTCAGCAAGCTCGGAGAATTTTACCAGGGAGTACACAAGGAAATGTCAATACATACACAGACAAAAACAACAACACTAACACGGGAACACCCAGCCAAAGTAATGAACTGTCATTTAAGGGTTTCACACCAACAGAACACTCAACACCTAGTAGTGAGGAGATGGAAACAAGTAGCGAAACACTATTTCTGGGTTTTTCTGTTAATGCCTGTAACAACACAATGAATCAGAGCGAATTTAAGGTGTTTCCAAGTGTACAAGAATAAAGTGATAACATAAGTGCACACGTAAATGTCAACAAAATCAATGCCAGTGAAGTGAGACGCCTCAGAGGCTTTCCAGTTCCCGTAGGAGAGAGCCTAGTAGGGCAAGAGAGTTTGAAAGGGTTTGGGGAGAATAGTAAGGCAGTGAGTGTAACGTCAAGTGTCAACTAGTCGCAACATAGCACACGCAAGAGGCTAGCCGAGTCACTACCATGTACCCACATCGTTGTTCCTGCCTACAACCCCACCCCCTGCAAACGCGGCAGAAACCGACGACCTCCGAGGCCATGTTTTCTTTGCCCTCATTCGACAACCGCCGGGCAGAGCCCGCCAGAGCAATGTTGCATTGTTCGCACCATCTTGGCCTACGAGGGAGGGGTCGTGTGAAGCTGGATAACAGCCAGCAGCGTTAGAACCCATGATGAAGCTCACCATGCACATGTCACGTATACTGCACATGCGCAGAGGCTAATATTTTGAACTTTCACATAAATATTAATTTTCATGGTAAAATGTGTTTTATATTTGTATTTGAAAGGTTTAATATGTCTTTAAATGTTTTAAAAGTGTTTTTTGTTATTTTTAAATTGTTTGGTTATGAAATTCAAAGTGCTTGCGGCACCGAGATTAAGAACACTAATATTCCGGCGTGAACGCCGTCATAAAGAGACACTGAAATAATATGTAAAATTCATAAGAAAATTATAAAATGTAAAAAAGTATTTTATTTAATTTGTGCCATTTTATTTTCACTAATAAAATATTTTACTTGGCATGCATAGCATTTCTGCTTATGTGAACCCAGTAGGCGGCCAAGGCAGGTCCATGCAAGGCTTGCCTCTGGACAGTCTATCGAGGAGAGCTGGAGAGTTAAGACACTGTCACGTACGCACTACAACTTTTGTTCACTGATGTAGGTTTCAATAGTCAATTTTGTTTACCGGTCAACCTTTGCTTGCATACGTTTTGCCAGACATTTTCCCCAGCATTATGCTTCCGCGTTACTAATTAATTTCGCCCTTGTGGCACTTTTAACTAAATTGAGGAGTAGAAAGATGTCGGAGAGGTCACGCAACCCGTGTAACTTGAATCAGGCGCCATCCACCTATGTTAGTGGCGTTTCATTGTAATTTCTGTATTATTGGTATGCGCAATGTTACAGGCTTTGTTTCATGTATGTATTTGAGGGTATTTTTCCATGTTTGAATATGTTATGACGACATCAGGTATAAACACGTGGCTAACCGAGGCCAAATATTTGTATATGCCATCATTGCGTTTTGAGAGCTTATTTATGTAATATTGTATATGCAATATTTTATTCAGGATTCAATGTTCAATTTTGTCAGGGTTCTGTGAAATTTTCACGTAAATTGATGCTTTTGTACTTGACCATGCGGTCATGTTAATGTTTGATTTTACCGCCATCAGGCATGCTACATGCCTGCAATCATTTAAATCGTAAAGAGAATAATTTTCTCGCTCTGAATAATATTTTGTCTGAATTTAATTTGCCATTTTCACAAAGAAATATTGCAATTCCACCTGCACCATATGGTCCGCTACAAACTTCATCCCGCAGCATCCGTGCCATCTAAGCTTGTCTTCACACATGTGTGTGTTTATTGTGAATACTCATCTCGTGTCCCATCTTGTTTCATTTATCTTTTGAGAGTTTATGTAATTTTGTAATTTGTGTACGGTACAATTATTCCCGTCCTAGCCGGCTCTGTGTATAGGCCATCACCACACTACCCACGTGCTGGAGGGCGAGCCCCAACGAGTTTGCGTTTGATCCCGACTAATCACACGTGTTAATATGTTTTATCAAGGGTTTCGTTTGTAATTCACAGTGTCCTGTCTTCAGGGAAAAACCGTCAATCCACCCTAGCAGCTGTCAGCCCTCATCCCTTGTGAAGGCCGTGCGTTCACGCACCTCGGTAAGATCATCCATCTAGACGTGTGCTAGATTAATTGTGGACTGGGGAGCACCCACGCGGAATTGGCTAGTCATGACCGAGATTAACATAATTTAAATGGCACGTTGATGTGTACGCATAGTAACAATAAAAACAAGTCTACAGATAACTTACCTCTTTTATTCAGTAGCGACAGTGTCCTAGCCACACGTATTTTATTAAGTGTTTATTTCAAAGTGATGTTTAGTAAAAGTTTAGTATTACCTACGTGTTTTTAAGTACGCACAGGTGAGACAGACACACAGAACCCAAAGCATCCCTGAGAACCCTGAGTCTCAATAGTGCGGTGATTGGGAAGCACCGCTGGCGCCCATATTACTAGTAAGTATTTGCGTCATAGTTTGTCTTGTGTCTCACCCGATGGCGTTAAAATAAATAAATACTTATAATTGACATAATCAAGTTTACACTCCTCACAGCTAGCACTTCCTATGAACAAAACAAGCACATGTTGAAGATCAAAAATTTCAATGTATTGTTATATTTTGTGTTTCAAAGGAAGTTTGACGTAAGATTTCTTTTCTGCTTCTTAGCAAAGCTGTCAAGAACTTTCTCAGGCTTCATTGCGGACGCAATGTCCTGGTGGATATGCAGCAAAGCCAACCCATTTAGCCAATCTTTGGTCATTGGGCTCCTTAGATATGTTTTCAGGTGACGCAATGTCGAAAGGAGCGCTCCACTGTTTTTGTTGTAACGGTAGGAGACATAAGAGTTGAAAAAGTACTATAATGTTTGGTAGTGCAGAGGCCTGTTTGTAGCCTTCCGCAGGAGACTGGAAACTTTTGTGACGGGTCTGATTTCCATATCTGCTTCCAAACTTGTAATCCTCCTTTCAAAGCTGAAAAACAGGGGAAAAATCATCCTTGTATGAACTTGTATGAACCTCGCAGAACTTATGTCTTCAAAACCATCACTAAAATCTGGTGACAGCAACTTTTGAATCTGTCCAACTCTTTGAAGCTCTGATTTTGGAAATCTGAAAGAAAGCTCACTGATAATGAAGTCCATGAAAGGAAAATACATTGCAGTGCGACAGTTTTTCAACTGTTTGCAAAATTGAAGTTTGATCTGTTTTTCTGCAGGTTGGTTGTTCTTGGCTTATTGATTTGTGTCCCCATTTCCATTGCCAACTTTTAGGACTCTTTGAATATTTTCTTGAATGTGTCAGTGCTTTTGTAACGTTGCTCTTTTAGACTTGCTAATATTGCTTCCACAAGCTTCATTCCATCCAGTACATCCATGTACTCTGCCTGTAACTTCCGAACCAAGGGAAGAGTTAGTCCAAAAACCTCAGCCAGAACCACCACACTGACAAGGAACTCAGACAACTGTGCAGAGTGAAGGAATGAAAATGCATTGCTTCCTCTGCTTTCAGATGACTCAGAAATGGTTTCCAAGACAACAGGGAGGCAAGGGAGTGTCAAGAAATGTTAAAACAGCATCATGCTTTTCAACCCATCTTATTTCGCACATCTTCTTGAGAGCATGTTTTCGTTTTTTGAGATGGGGCATCTTATCTTGCACTTCTGTTTCTAGGTTCTGTATTCACCCAGCTGACTCGCAAAAGAAGAAGTGTGAAACAGATGATATTACTCCAATAGCATTTCTTATGCTAACCACAGAGCATGCTTTACTAATTGCTAAATTCAGACGCCTAGATGCTGGGGAAACACAGGTATTGGGAAATACTAACTGGAACGAGTGATGGGGAGGGGAGAGTGAGCCGTCTACATGCCTTGTAAACCGTGTTGCAGCATGTTAGTGTGTTCAGTGCCTTTTGCTAAAGGTGATATCGCACTAGATACACCGGTGCTGTGCCTTACTCACACAAACACCCTGTCAGTAGGTGGGAGGCTGTGGTCGAGACAGGGAAATGAAAATTCTCTGTAGACAACACTTCTTCTAGCGAACTCTTGCGGAAGCATGTATTTGTATATTGTATTGTATTCACAAAGTAGGTGCACGGCATGAAGTTGAGTTCCGATAAATTGCAGCCACTATACTGGAGAATATGGTCCTTTGCAAAATTTCCTTTCTTATTACAGGTACAATGTTTTTAAAAATGTATTATTTTAGGTAGTGTATTTTATGGTCTTCTGGGAGGGGCACGTGCTCCTGTGCCCCTCCCCTAAATCCGCCACTGTCTGTATTCACTGTCAGGTAGGTCTACATATCAAAACTGAAGTGTGTTAAGGCTGCACTACAATTATTTAGCACAGACAACACTACACACACCCATAACAACACACGCACAGCATAAACCTACAAGCTACAATTAAATCAGCACCACTAACATCCAAAACCCTGAAATAAGTGTACTTTACTTACTTTCATGCTATATTAAATCGTGGAATTAGTTTCTGGGGCAATCCAATCAATAGTAAAAATATATTCCATCTTAAAAAACAAAAAAGGTCATAATTTTATGTAACAAGATAAATAGAGAATCTTGCTGGCAGCTTTTTAAGACTGAAAATATACTAACCTTTACATGGCAAAGATTCTTTCATATATTTTTACAGATAATTTAGTACAATTCCAATAAAATTGTGAAATTTATCAACATAATATACATAATTTGTGTGCACCTCTTGCTGCGTAGTGAGTCCTCTATTTACTTATTTTCATCACACTATTTTTCACTTTTGTCATCTGCTGGCATCAGTTTACCCTGGGGTTGAGCAGGGTTAACACAAAGTTGATCAAGTAAAGAATTGAGTTAACTCAAAAGTGCTTTGGAATGGGAGTAAATTCTACTTGATCAAGTTTCTGAACTGACAGTTAAATTTCTAACCCCCATCCGGTTAACCTGGCAAGTTTCCGTAAATGCCTTACGGGTTCATTATTGATTATTATGTTGGTATGATTAGACTGTGTCTATTTCCGACCATGAGACCAAATAAATAAAACTGCACTCTCACAGAACTCAGTAAGACACAAAACATATTACAATACCAAAGATAGAAAATTAGGAAAAGCTGTTTCCTTGTCAACACACACACGCACGCATGCACACACACACACATAAATAATTAAAACGAACATATGGATGAACAACTTATTACAAAACAGGACAGACTACAAAAGCAAATCAAAAGAAGAGATGACACAGTGACAAAAACACGACACAAGTGAACAGTGTAATAAACAATATCAGTGGACACAGCTGAACAATAAAAACTAATAACACACACATAAAAATAAGACAAAAAAACCACAATGAAACACAAGTCAGGAAAAAGTATTCCTTGTCAGATTATGAACCCAGATGATTCAACACTATGAACAAAACAGAGGAACCACAAAAATAACCAGAGAAAGGAATAAGTAAACCAACAGAGAAGATACAAAAATCAAAAAATGATACAATAATAATTACAAGTCTTCACAATGTTTTAGGGCTTAGAATCTGTCATATTCTTCACGTGACACACTGGACTATGAACAATCTACTGTGATTATTTCATAGAGTACAGTGTCTCACCTGAAGAGCATCAAGAAGATTTTTATTAATTAATAATTATTATTGTTAATATTTTTTCATTTTGTGTCCACTGTTAATTTATTTATTCTTTTCTCTGGTTATTTTTGTGGTTGCTGTTTTGTTCATAGTGTTAAATCATTTGAGTTCATAATCTGACAAGGATTACTTTTTCCCAACTTGTGTTTCATTGTCATTTTGTCCTATTTTTGTTTGTTTTTTTTAGTTTTTATTGTTCAGCTGTGCCCTCTGATAAATTTTTTTGCATTGTTCGTTCACTTGTGTCGTGTTTTGTTTTTGTCATGGTATCGTATATTCTTTAAATTTGCTTTTGTTGTCTGTCCTGTTTAGTAACAACAAGTTGTTAATCCATCTTTTTGTCGT
This sequence comes from Dryococelus australis, assembly GCA_029891345.1. Classification (NCBI taxonomy): domain Eukaryota; kingdom Metazoa; phylum Arthropoda; class Insecta; order Phasmatodea; family Phasmatidae; genus Dryococelus; species Dryococelus australis. Next base: position 32,892,250 of record CM057006.1, read on the forward strand.
TTTGATAATATATTTATTTTCTATTGACAAGGAAACAGCTTTTCCTAATTATCTATGTGTGGTTTTGCAATAGGTTTTTTTTTCCTTGCCAGTGTGCAATTTTTATTTTATTTAGTTTCATGGTTGGCAATGGACCCAGTCCAGTCATACCATGGTAACTTGAACCCACCATTGCCATTAAACTTTAAAAGACAGTTCTTTCTGAATTGACCCAAAGCTAAGGGTTAATTTCCGAGTTGACCCTAAACTACTAGCTACTGAAGTAACAGGTCTTATTTCCGAGTGTACTAAAAGCTCCTGCCAGTCTCCATTTCTCCGTGTGTTTCTGCACATATCTATTAATCTACTTCTTAGTATCAGGAATGGTTACAGGTAAGTTGCAGGCTTCAACACGAGGACACCATAGTCGATCCTACTATACAACTGTGTATGTTCCGAGGAAATTACAAATATACAGAAAACCGCTTGTTAGAAGTTACTTTACCTACGAACGTTAAACCCAGCAATTAAACTGTCAGTCACCAACACAAGTATTATTTTTGTATTTTACAAACTATGCCCGGGAAAATATTTTTATGTTTTAAGTCACTGCAAAACAAAGAAGTAAATTAACAAGAACATACGTATGTGCTTTACTGTATTATTTACAATTTTAATTTTTAAGCATTGAAATCCCTGCAAGTAAACTTTTTCTTGTTGTACTATTTATGACTTCCCTTTTTAAGCATAAGAATTCCTTCAATTGAAAATTTTTTTTAAAGTTCTGTGTTCTGTATTACTACATTTGGTCAAAAACACATTGCATTGCACTGTACATAAGGTACCTATGAATTTTCTGAACATTAGAGAAACAACTTAACAGAAAACAATGGCAATACTGTGATGAAGCTAAAATTTACCTATTCAATTTTTTTTTGTTCAGAAACTTATCTTTTGGAAAAATTATTTTTTTTGTTAGGATTGGATACATTTTAATTTATTATTATTATTATTATTATTTCAGAGGAGTGATGTTTTTCTGTTTGTCTTTTTGCAGGAATATTCCATTTTAATTGAAGTTTGTAATAGAAGGTTCTAGAGATGCTGCGTACAATTTCAGAGCTGCCAAACTGAGATTAGCTTCAGGGTTTCACTATTTTTCTGTAAAATAATGGTTTACTGAAGTGAAATGCAGTTTTTCTTTGGCCACTCCATTTTCTGGAGTTTTTAAAAAAAAACTATGCAGGATTTTGTGCAGAATGTTTTACTTCTAAGGTTTGGGGCTGTCGTCGATGGATTTTTGTTATGCTATGGCAGCCACGAGATCCATGGTGCTGCCAGGGGTAAGAGGAAAGCGTTGTGCTGAAAGCAGCAGAGATAGTGTAGGCCACTGAGGGGTAAAGGGAGTGAGGCGGTGAGGTATTTTTGCCTACCAGCTGTTGCTAGGTAGGTGTTGCGGGCACTGATTGGCCAAGGTAGGTGTGGCATGACGAGTGAAGTAAGACAAGGTCAGGCGTGGGGGCGTAGTTGTTGGGTCGTCGAGCAAGGAGGACGTGTCGGGAGTCGCAGCTGGGAGGAGGCCGCCCAGCATCTTCTACATGACAGGATAAGTATCTGCATTTTTGGTTTGTTTTGATTGATTGGGACATTCTTTCCTGAGGTCTAGAAGAATGGCCCTGATCAATCTTATAAATAGCATTTTTTTTAAGGGTAGTGATAGGGTTGTAGTCAGGGGTAAGAAACAGAGAGAGAAACTAGAACAGAACTCTGAGCCATGTAAGCCATTAACACTAAGGTAGGACAATAAGATTAAGACCTGCTAGAAGTAAGTTGAAGTTGTTTTAGATGTTGATTTTTTTAGGTGTGAATAAGTTGAGAAGTTCACAGAATTAAGTCAGGTTATGTGCGGATTTGTTTTGTAGACATTTTCTCCAACAGGGGTACTAGTTTCTATTATCCACGGTTTTCAGTCTATGGAAAACTAACCCTTACTGATGTTAATGGTTGCACATTTCTCAAGCTATAGGCTGTTCACGGTAAAGTGAGCACTTTTGATAACCTTGTTACTTTTTCCTTTCAGCCATTTTATCCTTTAAACATCTTTTTAAATAAATATTGCCATGTAAGTAATAAACACAGTGTGTATATTCCACCACACTCGGAAGTTAATGTCTAAGGCTAAAGTAAAGCATGTCTAAGGCTAAAGTAAAGCATGCTTATTGAATATTATTCCAAATGAGAGGGCTTTCAAAAGTGCTCACTTTACCATGAATGGCCTTTACCATCATAGACTTTGACATTGGTTGTCCCAAGCAGCGTGAAGAAATATATTACTTAATGCCAGAAGGGGACACTGGTGTATTGTCCGAGGAATCGGGGGGAGGGGTGTAAGGATTCTTTGTTTAGTCACATGCCGCCCCCTCTGCCTTACCCTCCCTGTCTTTTTTTTTTCGCTTCCATTATCCCTCCTCTTTTGTTGTAAAAACAGTGGCACATTACACAGACTAGTTTCTTAATCTATGTATGTATAACATAAAATTTAATTCAATGCCTTTTTAAAATTATTATTTTTAAGTTTATGTGCGCCCATGCCTACGTTATATGCTAATTTTTTATGATGGGCAATTGTTTTTTTTCTTGTGAAGTCAATTTTATGTATAAAGTGAATAAAGATAAGTGTGTGCAAATAAAATGTGTTCTTATGTTACTGGTACAATATTATGATGAGTGAGGCCATGTGCATGTATTAGCAACATCAAAAGTTTTTGATGAAAAATTTGGGATAGTTAATAATTCAAGTAGACCGCACTAAATATTTATATTCCTGTAAACATTGCCAGGCCTCATCATGCCAGTGCAGAGGCCAACACGCAGCCTACATTTAATATAAATTCATACACACTGACTTGAATTGCATCTATCAGCATGTTTTCCCAACGTGGGCCGCTGTTAGGAAGTGAACCGGCCCTGTAACGACAGCAGTGGCGGCGGGCGGTCGCCACCCGCCATCTTGTAGCGACCGACCGATAGCTGCCCAACCTGAGGATCTAAGGCCGAGCTTCAGCAGCAAACCGTCATGCCCGCGCCCAGCCACGCTGCAGAGGATCTAGGCGCTCGTCCAGCTACATACACGGCCAGACCAAAGCGAGAGCACGGTGCGCACACACGTATTGCGCAACACTACCTAAGCTTTTTTATCACTACCTGCCTCATAACAATGTATGACCCACGAGATCTGCGTAATAGATCTTTAATAATAACTTTATATTTTAATAATACATTGTCTAATCTTTTCACACACTTTCAATGGCCTTTTTTTTTACAACAAGGGGTGGTGCTGTATGCCTTTCTTGGGTATCAAATTAATCAGGAGGCATCCAGCTATTAAGATATACATATTTATATTCAATTTATAAAGTTGATTTTTATGCACTAGAGACAATTGAACATACTTCATGCCAAAAATGGCAAGTTTGGGGGCATATGAGTTAGGGGTGGGTCAAAATCTGCTAAAAATTTTCCAAAATTTTTTATTACACCCCCCCCCCCCCCCCCCCCCCCCATTACGACCCTATTCTAGGGAACCGTGATGGGTCATAATAGAGAGGTTCTACTCCTCATGTTAACAACTCACAAACGCCAAAGCAAGTGTGCATTCTGATATATCCTCCACCCCCTGCCAAGAGTGGCATTGCCATCAATGCCGAAGACTTTACCTGCCTGGCACCAAACGAGTTCCGTAATGATGTTATCAATGATTTCTACCTCAAGTGCCTGGTCAACACAATGCTCAAGAAGGAGTAGGCCTGCACACACCTCTTCAGCTCCTACAAGCGGTTGACGAGCATGCCACCAGCCCACTACTCGCCCCAGGAGGCCAGCCCCCTCAGTCCAGCAGAGAAGCGGCACACACGTGTGCTGCGTAGCTGGACCAAGAATGTCAAAATTTTCCAGAAGTTCATTCTCATACCCATCAACAATAATGTGAACCGGTTTCTGGGTGTGATTTGTTTCCTGGGGCTCACCGGACCAGTTAGGATGAGCGATGACACTCCTCTTGAGGTAGACATTGTGGAGATGAGGCCCAGGAAGTCAGGGAAGTTCCTGGACTCACCGAGTGTTTGTCGGCTATAGATGAGGCAGAGAGCGAGGATGAGGATGCCAGCTATGTCAGTGAGGAATATGAACGTGGAGAGCCCTGCAAGACACATGCCGCTGCCCAAGGTGCACGTGACAGGAGTTTGACCATTCGCTCACGCCTTCCACCAGCCATGACATGCCGCACCTCGAGCCCATCAAACAGCCATGCATCCTATTTTTGACTCGTTGCGGGGAGCCCCGCCATGGGCGCATGGTGGCGACATTGCTGGACTATCTGCGAGTAGAATCATATCTGAAGGAGGCGAAGGAGTGGACATTCTCACGTCACACCATGCAGGGTGCCTGCCCCCGCGTACACCAACAGAACAACTTCCGCAGACTGTGGTCTATACGTACTGCAGTATGCAGAGTCCTGTTTCAAGGAGCCACTGAAGGACTATTCCCCATCCGCTCCCTGTGGAACTGGTTCCCGGAGAGTGTAGTGCGCAGGAGGAGGGAGGACATTTGCAACCTGCTGTCCCTACTCATGAAGAAAAGCCTTAAGCTGCCTAATGTCAGCCCACTCAGCCTCGCTGACAAGGAGGTGGCAGACAAGTCAGAGTTGGAGCTGCCCCCTAGTAATTGTGAAGTTTAATTAAGACGCTCTATATTTTGAGCCACTAAGTATACAATTTAGACAATGATGATGTTATTTTGCAGACAAGATGTTTTTAAATGATGACGTGTTACCAGTGTGGGTTGTTAGCTGTTTAAATCCTTGTTAGGTTGTGACCTCACATGTCAGTTTTAAACCCTTTTGCCGTTATTTTAGACCCTAACTTTTCACATTGTTACATTTGGTTGTCGCGCCGGTTAATAGCATAAGTTTTACAAAAATTTGTGCTAGTGTTCCCCTTTTATTCAGCTGCATAGTTTTCAACTATTTTACATTTGGTTTCGGCGCCATAAAAGTATTATTAAAGTTTATGTATTTATTTTTAGTATTCCGCCTCCCTGATCCATATATTTTTCACAATACTATATCAAAATTCAGTCTCTTAACATTTACAACTTTGTATTGAAATAAACTAAGTAAATCACATGAACTCCAAATTGCACCAGCCCTCTCTAATTCAAATATTAACAGCAGAATACTACTCTTAAATGTTATGACCTATAATACAATACAGTATATGAATGTATCCGAGAATAAGTGATTATCACAGCCGACACATTAATTTTTACATTTTTTATCTTTTTAACGTAACTGTGTGCACAGAGAGTGTGCAAAGACAATCTTAAACATAATAATTTACAAATTACACATCATCCATATTGTAAACATTTCAACAATGGAAAATTGTAAAAAATGAGGTACTGTATTAATGGTGAAATGCATACTAAAAAAATACCATTAAAATTAAGTTTTTTTTATGCACATACTATATTTAAAAATTACATAAAAGTTTATTTCACAAAATTAGTAATAGTTTTAAATTTTAAGGAAACAAACTGTTAAATTGTACAAAAAATATTAATTAAATTAATGAGGATGATAATAGAAGACTCAGAGAAATGATATAGCAATTTACAGTTAAATGCTGTACACAATAAATTAAACCACCACTATGTTGTTATTCACATAGTGCTGCTAAGCAACATAACTATATTCAAAGGGTGAGTTAGGTGCTACCTCAATGTACTGCCTCTCTATCAAATATTCAATAGCTTTCTTGATTATGCTGACTTCAGGAATAAATCTCTCTTTGCACATACTCAAAATCTCATACACGAGAGAATTGTGGTCCAACAGCTTGCGACTCTTCATTACCCGTACAATAGCTGCCTGCAGATAAAGAGTGCGATCTTTCTCCACTGATGCAAGTGTCTGCTCAACTTCCTGCACAGACTCTCGCTGGGTGGCCACAGCTATGCGGAACTTTGTACGCTTGTTAACATATTTGAGATTCAGGTGGAACAGGCTTGATTCATTTGGTACTTGGTCAGTGCAAATGATGAGCTTTGAGTCCACCAAGCTCTTTATAAGTTTTGTAAACTGTTCATCTGTTAATTGAGTGGCTTCTTGAAGCTCTGAATACCTTAACACATTCAAATTTTCAAACTGCAGTAAAATTACCATCTGAAACATCTGCATGGAAACCACGTAACATTTTTTAAGGTAAATCAGTTTTACTTCAACTTGACAAAGATTGTGCAAAAATGTTAGCTTCCTACAGCTGAAATGATGGTGATAAAATTTGTCAAACATGTGCACTGCCTTTTCCAGTTGCATGGGTAAAGCGACAGGAGTTAAAGGAATCTGACTCAAAGGCCATGAAGCTGCCTGAAAAACACAAATATAAAAACTAAGCCCCAAGTCAACATTTTCTTTTACAAGAAATTCTGAAAACTCAGAATTCATGTCTGATGAGACTTTAACGTCAGTAAACATCCTGTGTAGGTTGTTGGTGAATTCATATCCACATGCTTGTTTCAGTTTGTTGATCATTGTTTCCTCAGCATCTAGAGACTGGCTGAGCTGATGGATTAGGCGTTTGGCTAACAACCGTGAATAGCACTTTTGAAAGATGTCTTTATCATCAATGTACCTGAAAATGATCATGGATTTAACCAACTTCTCCTCAAGTTCTGCATCCGAAAGTCCTTTACAAGATTTTTTCAACAGTACATCACAATACTTTGCAAGTATCTCAGGTGATCTGCAGATATTATAGGTTTGCCTTTTATTGACAAGAAAGGAACATGCTTTGTCAAGAGCACTCATAAGAGTTTGGTCATTTTCAAAAAAGTTACGAATTATGTTACTATATTTTTCATGTAAAGCCAAGCAGTTTTCAATGAACTGTATGTCACTTTCATCTCCTGTCAATGCAGTAATAGCTTCTTCTCCTTTCACCTTGATGTGTTCGAAAATATCCGATGCCAACACTTTAACTTCGTTACTGACTAGTCGAAGCAGCACATACATCATCCTTAGATTGCTGAACTGTTCCTGCTGCACCAATGAGCGACACTCTTCATGCAGGAGAGCCAAGTGGTCAGTCACCATGTATTTCACAAACAAAGCCTCCACTTTCTTCAATGTGCTGCAATGCAGAAACTCTGTGCAACACTGCTTCTCTTCTTCAAACAGCTGCCACACGATTTTAAAATACTGGTTGGCATCACACTCTTGCCATAAATGACGTGATTTAATTTCAAAGAATATGCCACATCTTTCCAAATAGGGTTCTTCACAAATATCTTGATAGAACTTTAAATTGTCTTTCTTTTTATAGTCTTCAACTAAAACAAAAGACTCAACTGATCCTTGGTACACTTGCTTATTATCACTGACCGAACTGTGGATTTTGAAAGAAATTATACCTTTAAATAATGAATCTATTAAAATGTCCTTCACAACAGCGATAACATGCGTCTTCCACATTGTCAGTGCCAGCTCACCAATAACCATACACTCTGGACCATTATTTGATACTTCTTGAATAGTTTGAACATAAGGATCATGTCTGAATTTTACATACTGTATATTCAAATATAAGAACAAACTATGAAGATGTCTCACTCCTACACTGTACTTTATCCATGCAATATAATAATTAATCACAATATCATTGCAACTACTTTCCAGTAATTGCGCGGAAATCATTTTGACATGATTGTGCAGGAATTTCTTTGTTTCATTGTAAAGTCTTTCAGTGAATGGTTGGGGATTTGCCACACACAAGAAATATATATCACTAAAATGATCATTCCACAACTTTCTTGAAACGTTCTCGAGAGAGACGAGTTTTTCAATTGTCTTTTGGAGTTTATCCCATTTTTCATCGAAGTTCTCAGCTTTTGGTACCAAAGACATTGTGGCCACTGAAACAGAATAGTAAATGGTGTAAATTACTTTTTCACGTAATCTTGGCTTCTCTGATACAGATCAGATTATGGCATTAAAGCAAGCTTAGGTTAAGAGCCACAATACAATATAATTTTCAGTACAGGAATTATGCCTGAATCTCATTTTCCACTCACTCCTTAGTTCCTCTCAAACTACATTCCAAATATTCTAGCAATGCGAGATGATACATGTCACAACAGAGTAACAAGGGAGAAAAAATTACATCAACTAGACAAACTCACAGCATTCAAAGCATGTAACATGATAGTAAATAATGGCAAGGCCACTACATAAGACAAAATACAACTTGGCAATTAGATATCTGCACAGATGCTAATATCAGCCTTTTTTTCAGTTTTGCAGTCTTCCTTCATGGCAGATAACGGATAAAATTGTGGATAGTGGCATTACCAATACTACTTTTGAAAAAAGTTTACACTTTAGCAATAAATGATTTTGTTTTCCTTGGTTGTGTTCCTTTTGGCTCGGCTACTGTCCCAAGGAAAGTGGTTTGCCGTAGCAAGGCAAGCGGAATATGAAAATGTTCCTTGGGTTTATGTGGCTTGGCTGCTAGTGAGGGGCGGAGTATGCCGGATTTGAGAGAAAACCTGATTCATGGCGAAAAATTTAGATCATATGTTAAAGTTTTCCGAAGGGTGCCAGCTCATCTACGGCACGGGTAAGCACGTAGAGACTATATCTCAAAGTAGTAGGACGTCAACAGCCAGTGGTCCCCTCACAGCCCATATCGACGAAAGAATTAAGTCAGAAGTTCAAGTTACACATTTACACTGTTCATAAATTGAGCATGTGGGTTTTCTAGAATGAGCCAGATCCCTAAGGTACGAAGCGAATACTAAAGCACCATGGAGACTAGGGTTGAGAATGGCTGTATCGAGCTGAGAACAGATACACTATACACTCAAACACAATAAGCTACCCTAGCCTTAAGCAGGCATGACATTTGGGCCTGCCATAGGCTGACACAGTAAAAGGCACTGTTAAGCGCTGTAATGTTCGTAGTTACTACAAAAGTAAACTGGAAAGTCACAGCTTAGCTTAGTTCAGTTGATATACACAAGAGATTTTTAAAGGGTTCCATATTAAATAAAAATAATAAATTTTAGTTTCAGATTAATTCTTCAATTTTATTTGTTTAAATTTTCAGATAACCCTTTCAGTCTTCTAGAAATGTAGGTACACGCACAGTTAGTTCAGCAATATGACAGAACAGCGTCACAGTAATTCAGGACTACTAATGTCACTCCAAAGCTCGCGTCACGAGAGTAATATAAACATGCTCCACACCTGCGAAAATGTTAGCCAGTGTGGGCTAAACCTCTCGTCCGACTTGTTACTTTCACTGCCTATAGTACAACGGACAACAACCCAAGGGCAGAGACACACAGCACACAAACTAGGCTGACCTTAACATGTGCCCCCCCTCCCCCCCCCCACCCAACTCCTAACATACTGCGTCTTAGCACAAAATCTTTCCATGTATCGTATCGAAAATTCATCACCGCTAACCTTATTGAACTTTGAAAATAAGAACTGCTTACAAACATATTACAATCTCCAAATACTGATGCAACTTCAATACAATTTCAGAAAAAGACTAACACATTCCTGATAACTCTCGAACATGGCCAAAAATTAAAACTGAAACTATTCCCGCTCCATGTGGCACCAAAGAAAAATTTAAATCATTACACTCACTTGCGAAAGAAAAAAAATTTAAACTCAAATTTTGATTTAAAATTACTATACAAATTATTACAAATATAAATATATTGCAATGTTACATTACCCCCTTTGGTTTGGGAGAGATTTTGAAGAAACCATTCCCAAATCAAAACCTACCTTTGATGCTGTGACTCTGCACACTACTGTGACCTTGTTCTTTATAGGCAACTTAAGTTTATCATTAAATAAACAAACTCAATCACATAACACAAAAAAAATATCCATTTCATATGTTCAAGATGATTCAAGAAATCTACTGGGATATTGGGTTCAATTATTCACATTACAATTACATCCAAACATTCATTCATAGTTAAGATTTTGGACAAATATTATTTTCTCAAAAAGTTTTAAAATTATTCAAAGGGACTGCAAAGTCAAAAATTATAAAAACAATACAGATTTGTAAACACCGTCAATTAAAAGTCATATATAAAAAAAATTACATCATCAAACGAAGGGAAAAAGTCACAAAATTATACATCTCTACTTTGAACATTCCATCAAATTTCAACAATATTATTCAATATCAACATTATCATAATCAAATTTTAAAATATTGGTTCACAGAATTCATACATATTAACAAAAACAAATTTTTTTGATACAATATTATGTTTGGTTTTAACAAAACAGTTTTAATTCTTTTAATTTTTAAAGTTTCCAATGAAGATTGAAGGTGTATATACTATATCTGCCATGATCTTTCTAGGTATGCTGTTACATGAATAATGCTAAGAGAATACAGGAACATAAGTACAAAATCTCACTCCAGTGGCTGTTTTCACTGTCACTGTACGCACTAGTCCATCTTCTCCAGGGAATGTATCTGTGATGCGGCCGAGTTTCCACAGCTGCCTTGGTACCTCCTCATCCTTAACAATGACCATGTCACCTGGCTGAAGATTGGGCTCCTTGTACCACCACTTTGGACAATTCTGAAGCCTGGACAAATATTCAGCTGACCATCTCTGTCAAAAATATTGAATTAGTCGTTCCAGCATTCGCCAACTTAAATCGTTGAGCTAACATGACTCCTCGTCAGCTTGTGGTATTGCTAGAAGACAGTCTCCTATCAAGAAATGTCCTGGCATCAACACAGACAATCACTACGGTCACTTGATAATGCTGTGAGTGGTCGTGAATTCAGACAGGATTCCACCATGGTCAACACTATACATTTCTTCAAAGTTAAGGAAGTTGCCACCTATCACTCGACATAAATGATACTTCAAGCTCTTTACTCCTGCCTCCCACAGTCCACCTTTATGTGGGGCTGCTGGTGCATTGAAGTGCCAAGAGATTCCTTGTTTGGCAAGATATCTTCTAACTGCCAGTTGATGTTCTCTGGATGTCAAAGAGTTCTTTAAGTTCCTTGGCAGCACCTATGAAATTTGTACCACAATCACTGTAAATGTCACTGGGTTTACCACGCTGGGAATGAACCGTAAGTGCTGCAATGAAGGCAGGAGTTGATAAATCACTCACCAACTCTAGATGAACTGCCTTTGTTGAGAAGCAGACAAACAATGCAAACATAACCCATGAATTTGATGTTGCTCTTCCCTTGCAGTTTCGAAGTTTAAAAGGACCTGCACAGTCTAGTCCACACTGAAGAAAAGAACGAGCTGGATGTACTCAAACCGCAGGGAAAGAACCCATCAATTTCTTTGCGGCTACTGCTTGGTGGCGATAACACGTCACACATCGTCTGATGATTTTTCGTATAGTGTCTCTGCTCCTGAGAATCCAAAACCTCTGTTGAATGATTTCCTGCAGCAACTGGGGACCTGCACGTAAATTCATGAGATGCTCATGCAATATGAGTTCTGTCAGATTGCTGTGTTGAGGGAGCAATGCAGGGTGTCTCTGATGTTCTGGAATTTCAGCCTTGTGAAGGCAACCATTCACCCTGGGAGCCCAGTACTCATCTATAAAATGTCTTACAGTGTAGCTTTTCTGTGGCAGTGGCTTGCTGCTCTTAAGGCACTGGACTTCTGTCTTAAAGCTGTCACTTTGCATGCTGATCACCAACTTGAATAAAGCTGTAAATCACACTGTTAGGTACATCCTGTGTGGAGAAACGTACCATCATGCTTGCATTAGATGGCCAGGCGAGTTAATCAATAGACCCAGCATGGTTTATCAATGCGAGGTAAGCAAATGAGCCTCCTAGTACTGACCATCAAAACCAGGACCGGCCTCGCTCCAGTGTGCCGCACTGCACAAGAGAACTGCAGCTGCCAAAACGCGGGTAGACAGCACAAAAATCCACTTCTCTATGTCAGAATGTGAGCAAGAGCTCAGAATGCACGCAATTCCAGAAAAAAACAATGGGCAGCCACAACTCAAGCTAAACTGAAGGGCAAAGCCCTTGAATGGTGGAACAAGTACAGAGAATTTGTGTCTGACTGGAAGCAGCTCAGTAGCCGACTCGTTCAGCACTTCACAGGTGAGGAAGTACTGGCATGCCTCACGACTCAATTCCAGTCACACGCAAGCCCCAGGAGGGGCAGTAGAAATCTTTGCCCGTAGGAAGGTGCAAATGTACCGAAGAATTTTCCCTGATGAAGATGAAGAAAGCCGCATAAGACAGATTTCCCGTCTACTACTGCCTCGCCTGAGGAACATCCTGCTAATTCCCAAACCACAAACAGTGGACGAACTAGTAGTGTGTGCCTGTAAAGCTGAGAAGAATTTCCAAGCGCAGGCACTCCTAGATCAGCCCAAGCTTACAAAACCAGCGGAAACAGATAAATTATCTGAAAGACGTAGTAAGCCGTCACCACCCGCATCACCAACTCCATACCTGCCCAAGTGTTGGTACTCTTCCGGGTATCACTACAACAAAGACTGTACGCAGTGGCACACACCGAGGCCCGAATGAACAGGAGAAGGCGGTGAAAACCATGTGCCACGACCCACCACAGTTGTGTCAAATCAGTCGAGCGCACCACAGAAGGGAAATGCAGTCATCAAGGGGTCAAAAGGTGCGACGCCGTCTGCCAAGAAAGGACAAACCGTCAAACTCTTAGGCGAGGAAATAGAAATACTTGAGGCACCACACATTGAAGTTTGAGTCAAAGGAAGAAACGTGCTAGCGCTGCTTGACTCCGCTGCATCTGGAAATTTCGTCCGATGGGACATTCTCAGCTGATCTGCACCCTCAGACAAAAACAGTGAGAATAGCAAAACCTAAGTGCACTCTCCCCGTTGATGGTTGCACCACTCTTACCGTTGAACTTCAGCACCTTAAGATGCAAGAGGAGTTTGTCGTGTTGCTGGACATCCAGGACGAATTGATACTAGGCCACCCTTGGCTTCAGCAGCAACAATGTGTAGTGGACCATGAGCAAAGGAAAGTATACCTGGGCAATGACTGCCGCATCACCATCCACTGGGAACATCAACCCGACTGACAGAAGCCACTGACGCTATGCAAAGAGGAGATCAACCACGAGCTGTCAGACACACAGTTTCAACAACTGAAGGAGGTTCACAACAAACACGCCAGAGCCTTTGGAACGGGGGAACACTGTGTCATACCCACACGGTTCAGCACGAAAAAACTGTTGAACACAACGGTGCCAATATAAACAGACCATTCAAGGTTTCTGATAAGTGATGCCGCCTAATAATGGACGACTAGCTAGAAGACATGAAATGCCAGGAAATTGTTGAGCCATCAAATTCGCCATAAACCCCTACGTCGTGCTGGTACCCAAAAAGGATGGACAGTTAAGGTTCTGCATAAATTACAAGGCCCTCAATGATGCCACATTACAGATCCCATTTCCTGCCCTTTACCTAGTGCACATGCTATGAGATATAGGCGAGGCCAAGATCTTCAGCACCTTGGATACAGTCTGGATACTGGGAAATCACTGTACATCCAGACAGTCGCCCATACGCGGCCTTCACATCACCTGAAAGGGAGACACTTCAATTTAGGGCCATGCTGTTTGGCCTTAAGAATGCCCCCGCAACCTTTCAATGACTCATGTCTGCCGAAGTATTGACTAGCTACCTAGGCAAGTTCTGCTTAGCATACATAGAAGATGTGATCATATCACGTACTTCAAATCATGGGAAGATCACCTGACACACTTGCAACGAGTACTAGAATGATTGGAACTTCATGGACTCACCACTAAGCTTTCCAGAGTAATTTTGGAAAGACCTCTATCAAGTACCTGGGTCATATCATGTCCACCGAAGGCAACTTCCCGCAAGATTGCTCAATTAAGGCAATATAAGAAGCAGAAAAGCATCACACGAAGAAAGAGCTTCGATGCTTTCTAGGACTGTGCAAATGGCTCCGAGACTTCGTGCCCAACATCGCAGACTTAATGCAACTGCTCCACCCATTGTTGGAAAAAGAAGTGTGATGGCGGTGGACACCAGAACACAGTGCTGCATTTGAGGCCCTCAAGACCAGCTTCCAACATATTCAGTTTGCACAAATCACAAGGAGAGGAACCCCTGATTCTGCACACAGACGCATGTCAAAACAACTTTGGCACAGTCCTATACCAGGACCCGGATGGTAAATCTCTTGTGATAGTGTAAACCAGCAACCGAGCAAAAATACTACATAAATGAGCATGAATGACTTGCTGTAATCTGGACCATCCAGAAGTTCCGCTACCACTTACAGGGAACACATTTCATCTTAAGAACAGATAGCAAAGCACTTGAGTGGTTGCGAGAGTCGCGCAACAATAAAGCCAAGCTTGAGAGATGGGATCTTTTCCTTTCCAAGCTCAAATTTGAGGTTCTACACTGCACTGGCAGAGATAATGACCTCCCAGATGCGTTATCCCAACAACCGAACCTGAACGAAGAGGTGAAGCCCGAAGAAGATGTGGACTGCATTTCACCGCCCGAACCTCCGGAATATCTACCCGAAGAGCAGCTAAAGACTCCTACAACATAAGCTAAGCAAATGCCAGATAGAGCGTCACCAGCAACAAGATCCCGAAGTCAAAGACCTTCTACACCAATACCAGCAAAAGTTTGAACTACGAGATAACGTTGTATGGTGTCTGAACAACAAACCGGACGCCAAGTAGAGAATCTGGGTACCAAGGGATCTAAGAGATGACATCTGCCGGCATTTCCACGAACACCCAGGTGCAGGACATCCTGGAACCCGGGAAACCCTCAGACATTAGGTATATCTGCGACAGCATGAGCTGAGACGTCCACAAGCACGTCAGCGAATGTTCGAAGTGTTGGCAACACAAGGCCCATTCTGCCAGAAGACCTACAGCAAAACCATGGAAGCCACATACTCCGTGGATGCAGATAGCGGCGGATCTGATGGAACCCTATCTGTGCAGTAACAAGGGAAACAAGCTAGTCAAACAGACATGTTCTTGTGCTGGGTAGAATCCTTTCAACTAGAGCCAAGAGACTGTCATATAATCCGGAAATTCAATTCCGAGATTTCTCCTCAAGGGGGATACCTGCAGAGTATCTTAATGGAAACGAGACCCAGTTCACTAGCAAACAGTGGCAGCTAGCATACCAAGAATGAGGAGCAAAAAATTGGACACCACCGCCCTACCATCCATAAGCCAACCCGACTGAGCGCCACAGCCAGGAATTTAAAAAGTACATTCGCCTCAGCCTGGAAGAAGACCAGCACCATTGGGGTCGCCACATCTCAAGAATCCTCTTCGCTTTGCGACGCCACACAAACGAAGCTATAGACTCAAGTCTTAGCCAGTTATTATTGGGACACACACTCCGACGCCCTGAAGACTGGCAGTGGGAGCATGAGCCCACGGAAACACCACAGCCCGAAGACATACGTCTAGTTGTCCAACAACAGATTGACAAAGCCATGGAAAACCAAGAGGCATACATCACCAAGAAATACCCACCACCATGCTCTAAAGTGTGAGCCTATGAAATGGGAGTCAGTCCTACTCCACAGCCACCCCCTGAGCCAAGGGATGAACCAGTTCAGCGCGGGTTTAGCAGGAAAATGGAAAGGTCCATATAAGATCATTGGATGCCAGGATAAAGTGTATTGGACTGCCAAGGATGAATACAGAAGGCAACCAGGGGGCAGACATGACCCTGCCTAGAAAGTGCCTCGGAGCCTGCCAAATACGCTGATGCTTCGCTGATTTCTGACACGCCGGACGACGTCAAGGAGCCAGCCGAACCTCCCTCTCGTAAAGAAGCACGGACATCGCAACCTGCAAAGACAGATGGGACAGAGCACCAGCGATAGGAAGCCTCTTTTCTGCAACGACAGAAATAGGATTCCACAAGCCAATAAACAAGGAATCACGATAGTTACCGCCAACACGTCTGCGTTCCCGCATCTAACCGTTGGCACCCAGAAAACTTCCACTAAGAGCTCCATCAGAGCAACAGTACGCCCATGGCCTTCTTCTCAATGAGCTACTCCAGTATCATCACCTTCAGCCAATCCCCTGCTATGATGGACGCAGTAGCAGCCATTATGGCTGAGAAAATGTCTTCCCCAAGGGAGGCACCTACCAGAGCTACCAGTGTCCACAGGGCGCCTCAGACCATGGATCAGCTGGTACCTGCAGACGCCATCATCCCAAATTGCATGGCTACTCTAGCCACCACGTATAATCTCAACGCAGAGGCGGCTGCCTTGAGTTCCAAACGCCACCAGCGTCGTGGTCAACTCCCAGGCCCAACACTTCATATGAGTGGAAGACATCATAGAGGCCCACGCCTCATTTGACCCCCAAGTCAATCTAACTAACCCAGTGTACACTGCTCTGATTTCTACTTCCTGGTCACCTGTGCCAACCGATGCAGAGGCAGTCCTTAACGTCAACAGCCATGGACATGAGGAAGACTTAGCAGAGACACCCGATGCAACAACCCAGAGCCAGGCGAGACCTAGGACAGCAACTGGTGCAGAGGCCATCCCAAGGCCCTTTCTTCATGGACATGAGGAGGAATCCAAGGACCTACCTGCAGCTCAGCCCACTCTGGTGCCCGCACTCTCCTGCCAAAGGAGGACTTCAGCCATGGAGGCGGTTACCAGCAAGACTGCAACCGGAAAGGCCCTTCGCCAGCACTCTATGTCTGGAATGGCCCAGACGGTCAATGTGTTCGACGAGATGGAGTCACCTGCCCATACCACGACTCCGGACCCAGCACCTGTCGTGGAAACCGAAGGGGTAGACAGTCTCATCACCCTGCCCCTGATGACAACAGAGAGCTCCATGCAGCAAAATGGCCACCCCATGGCCCTATGTACCTCCAGCATGAACAATCAGCATGCCACAGCAATGAGTGTAGTGCGCCACACTCAAAAAGCCAGACGCTACATTCAGTGAACAGTTGGCCTTACCTGTTAGAATGCCGTCAACCTTAGTGCAGTCACGTAATCACAGACGTTTTTCTGAACATTGCTTTTAGCACATTACTCTTATCAAGATGGCATCCAAGGCATTGGCCTTATTTGTAGCAAGTGCTACACCTGCATTCCTTGAGTGCATAAATTACTTCAAGAAAGGCTTCTAAATAGCTCACCAAACTCATTAATAGCACGTGAACTGTGAGACACGTGAGTAAGCAGTTAGTGATAAGAAGATGTCGTATGTGTGAAATAATCAAGATGCAGTGTGTGTATATGTTGTAAATACAGACAGAGACAGAAAAATGAAACGAGTTGGTCTGTTACAATTTATAGACTTTAAAACTAGCAACATGCCAAGTTTATATTGAGATATGCGTGGAAACCTGTAAATAGCTTTTGTATTGTGTAGAATCAAAGCATTTTTCTATAAAAATAATATTTAAAAAAAAATCAAAGTCAAAGTTAATGTTGTGTTTTTGCTTAAAAAGTGTTTATAATTGTGTAAAAATAATGCACTTAACAAGTTGCTATCAAATTATTTGTAAAATAATCAACTGCAGTAATGATAATGTGTAGAAGCATTTTCAGTCAGCAACCAAAAAGACTATAAATGAATGAAAAAGGTTGCGACAAGAAATTTTATTGCTGTAAAAACTTCAAATTTCTTTCAAGTGTACTATGTTTTGCTCTCTTTCTACTTTCTATTTTGCTGTAGTGGTGCACGCACAACAATGTGAGTAGTTAACATCTCTGCCACTACAATAGTTTGACCAACTCTTAGCAGTGGGCTGAGTCTGGAAGTGCTCAGTTCACTATTACCTTAGATTGTTTTTTAAATACACAAATTGTTTTGTCTGCTGTGTGACATTTAGGAGGCTAGGGTAGAGCCAACTGATATTTCCGCATAGGCGGCCACACCCGTGGCTCGCAGAGTACTTCAACCAGCCTGAACAGTAGCTGACAGTTTCCATTGCATACCTCATGCTAACTTCTTGTCTATTGCTGTTGTTTTCCTGCATAGTTTCAGCCCACTAAAGTGAAGTCGACTGACCACCAGGCACTAAGCCAAATACACACACATTAATTGGCCATCCGAGCTCTGCCGTCTGGTAGACTTCGGTAGAGCCTATATCACTAGCAACTCCTCCACAAGGTGAATCGAGCAGACTAAGCTATTCCATACTCCGCCACCACTCTTTATGGGGCCAGAAAGTTGTTGGAATTAGCCTGGACTGATAGAACCCCTGTGGATACCACACCTGGGTATTCCTGTCAAACAGCTTAAGCACGGCCTACCGCTCTGTCCACAGCTCCTTAAGGGGCCGGGCAAAAGGAGCAAAAGGTACCTTTCCTACTTGAGACAGTAAATTAATCAGAAGTACACTTTCTAGAGCATCCTTAATTTCCCATGCCTTACACCCAGAAGGGAGATAGACAGAGAAAGTTAAGAACGGCAGCTTGCACCCCTGAATATAGCTTGCCTTGTAACCCTAAATTTCTAGTTGCACTTTGTATTTCCACTGAGCAGGGTAGAGTTCATACCACCCGCCCTAATGACAGGCATCACCCCTGAGAACTGCAGACACCTTTATTTCCCCCTTTAATCAAGCCTGAAGGCACCTCTCACCACGCATTTGAGACGTTCCCTGGGGGTGAAGAACCTCCACTAGGAATCGTAGACCCTTGGTTTTGCGGTCACGTCTCGTGGTGTGTAGAATCAAACAACTGTGTACAAATGGTGAGGCTGAATGATGTACAGCTTATTAAAAACGTATGTAAGTTTATTTGCACCTCGGAGGAATGAATTTTTGCTATTTTAACCTAAGTGTGTGATATCAGTAAATTACTATACTTTAAAATTTTTCCAGGGTAATAGCATTTTGTGTGGACCCCAGGACTCTCAAACCAGAGAAGATGAAAAGTAGTTCATCGTAATTTTGGTCTGGTAATTTTAGTGTTAAATTTTGCCAAGACTGCACATCTTAAGCCTAGGGAAGGTGTAGAGGCGCCTCAAAGTTTAAGTCTACGTGCATGGACAAAGAAGAGTCCTGAAATGCCTATGTTAGACTAGTGTTTTATTTAAATAGATGCTGCCAACTCTGTTTCATCCAGATGGGTATTTATAAAGAACTATGTGAATATTCTAGTAGTACCTACCAATTAACTTTCTGGTTATATTCTAAATTCCAATATTATTTTGTAACATGCTATTAATAATTTTGGAAATTCATTTGAGATTTTTGCCATTTATCCTCAAGCCAGACATTCAAATCTTAATATTTTATAATGTCATTTGAAATTTAATATGTATTTTAAAAGAGAGGTGATAGCTATATTAATTGGGAAAGTTTTAATTTTATTTGACTAAGTTTTCAGTTCAACTGCACCACAATCCAATTTAATTACCATTTTAGTTTCCACAGTAATTTTTTTTCCAAATTTGCAACTGCTTCAGTTTTCTTGCAATAAAATAACAGTCCTAGATTAGATGCTTAAATGTTTCAATATATAAGAAAATTATACTATAAAGAAATTTATGAGTGGTTGTCCTAAAGTTACAAAACGTAACCAAAACAAACTAAAAAGAATTTAAAACTACAAACAAAAGTCATAAAAATCAAAACGCTGATTCAGTTCAGATGTAACCAAAAATTTAAATACTGACTCGGTTCAAATGTAAACAATTAAATAAACATATACAATGATACTGTCTCGCTACAATATTAGGACTTTATTTTGTGTTCCATGGCATTGCAATTTTTTTCCCTTTGTATGTTCTGATTAATTTGTTACCTATTTTGTATGTATAAATTGTATTGACTTATACCATATCGTCTGATCTGTGCTGTCACATGGGATCCATGGAATGTAAAACATTAATAAAATAAAATGTCATAATTTATGTAGTTAATTAATGTTTAAAAAAGTACTTGTCTATGAAAAACACGAACCACTTTTATTTTTAAAAAATCCACATTTAACATGGATTGCTCACCCCTATCCCCGGACACATGCTAGTACATGTGTTTCAAACAACTCTTCAACTCCACCCCCTGAAACAGTAATTTTTTTCTTTCAAGGTCATGTGGCTGGCATCTTCTCTGCAGTAGCCACCCACTAGTCAGCAGAAGGGAAAAGCAGCCTGACAAACCCAACTACACTCACTCACAATTTTGTCATCAAAACTTAATTTCCCCCATGTTCTTAGTGTTCAAATTTGTTTCCAAGAAAAATATATGTGGATGGTACAATGATAAATACAGAAGTTTTATTATTTCAGCAAAAGATAGAAGAGATGAAAATAAAGTTTTCAAAAAGAGCACGTACAATAAATTCATTAATAACCTCCCAATGCCTTCAAATACAAAATTAAGTTATCAACAGCACAGCAGCAAAGTTTTCTGGTTTATTGTCCTTTTTTCCTTTTTTTACTGAAAATCTATTGGAAGAAAGGGTAATGGTTACAACTGTCCACAGTTCCAGAGAATCACAAAATAACTAATGTTGCAAAATCAAAACAACTAATTTTGACACCTAAAAAAATAAAAAATTATGTTAAGTGCATTTTTTGCATGAAGTTCAGGTTTAATCATCTCTGGCATTAAACCAAAATGACTTTTCAAATGAAGTATTGATTTAACTCATTAGGCAAAGATTTTCCTAATAAAATTGATGCCGGCCAAAAAGCCGATGACCATCAGCCCATGATGGTGCTCGCCAATTAAACACACATAGTGGTAAAACGTATTTGATAAGAGAACAGCCTTGACTTCTAGTGCAGTCATAATTAGCGTTTTGTCTCAATTATTTATGTTTCAAGGGTCAAGTTTTGTACAAAAGTCTTTTTAATGTAAGGGTTGTGTCTGTGTTTATATTTTTAATTTGAAATGTGTGTCAAAAAATTATAAGACAGTAATTCACATAAAGACACCTTTAAAAGACATTATAAAGTTAACAGAAAAATGTTAATTTAAATGATACATGTAATATTGTTTACTATTGCTTTTGTGTCATTGCATTTAATAATTTAATATTTTATGAGGCGTGCATAGCATTTCCGATCGTGTCTCACCCGACAGCATTAAAATGATACCCACAAGTGTATACCTCACCTTCTCGCCAAAAATGTTAAGAACATTGGGGAGTGCAAAGTTTTGCCAAGCATTTGTAAGACTCTGTTTAAACATCTCTGACATAACACTAACAAGATTTTAAAATGAAATAATTTAATTCAATAGTCAAGACATCTTCCAAATAAAATGATACCCACTCGACTTCTCCTTGTCATCGAAATTGTTTAAATATCATGCGGCACATTCAGTTTATCCCGTGCAAAATCCATCTTCTGTGGCTTCTTGAGAGAAAAATCTGAAGGACATCTTCTAAATAAACTAATATCCTGGAAGGGCATTATACGACAACTCTTTGCTGCGGGGCAACGATAGCTTAGCACTTAGACTGCTCACCTCCCACCAAGGCGAACCAGGTTCAATCCCCAGCTGGGTCACTCCGGATTTTCGCAGGTGGGAATTGTTCCAGACAATGCTGCTGGTCGGCAGGTTTTCTTGGGGATCTCCCGTTTCCCCCACCCATGCATTCCAGTGATGCTCCATTCTCACCCCATTTCACCCTTATCGGCTCTCAAGACCTCGTTAAGAGCACCCAAATCTCTCAACTCAACTCTTAGCTGCCAAATAACGCATAAGCCCAGCTCAAGCACTGCATAACTCACGACAAGCACCAAGTCGAATCTTAAGGGAAAAATCAAACGACATGGTTTTCACTAATTACTGAAGGTCAAGAAGAAACAAATCTTTACGACAGTATTTAATTGTAGCTGCCTCAAAAACTGCCTGGTCCTCTCGTAATCAACTGGGTGGTGATAAAGGAGTTTGTGGAGGGATGGCGTGGTCTGTGTCAGCTGTCCACTTTCCTCTTCCATCTGTGCACATTGTTGCTTCGATTTTTGGCATTTTTTGACGGTTCCCGAGAACAATCTTGAAGATTTCTACCATTGCAAATGTTGTACTTGTGAAATCAGTGGTGGCTAACACTGTTGCCATGCACACAGGATTGATCATTGCTCTGCACTGGCTTGGTTGCTCCTTCGTTTTAATATTTATTACAACTGAGGCCATCCATTTAATGAAATAAACCAAAAAAAATATCAATAAAAAGAGGTTAAATACTACAGTTCTTTTCCCCACAGTTGTAACAGGATTAAATACAGTCATAGCAAAATATTAACATGTATTATGTATAATGTTACTATATCATGTATAACACAAATATTACCATAAGAACTACCTATCGTCAATAAATACTGTACATTATTAAAAAGTCATATAGCTGAGCTAAATATGGTTATAGGCCTAAATTGTGAACATTCATACGTAATGGTTGATGAAATATGACAGAATTATTTGAACAGCTGAAAATAGTAAACAAATCATTTTACAGTTAAAACAAGTCACGTGGCAGTGTTTAATGTTTACATGTAGCAGAAGGATACATAATTGATAACCAAAATTAGAACTTAAACAGGGTTTCAGAAAAGTGTGAAGTAACAGTGAATGGCATATAGCGGTCAAATCTCTCGCCTAACATGGTGAACCAGTTTCAATTTTTGGTGGAATCAAACTCAGATCTGCACACTGGGGAACATGGCAGTCTGTGGGGTTTCTCAGCATGCCCCTGTTTCCTCTATCACTGCATTCAGTCATTGCTCTATCCCCACCTCACTTCATTCCTAGCAACACTAAGGCCAGATTTATAAATTATGCAAGAAACACATGCACACAAGAAACAAAAACAGTTGAGTGTACATATTTCAAAGATACAGTTTAAAAACTACTCAGGATGCAAGAACACAATGCAAAAGTTGGTCAACTTTCAACTTCTTGAGTTTTGCACATTCTAAATAAGCAACATTTTATTGAAAAATAATTTTACACTCTTACAGAAGACTGCATGATTTTCACTTATTATTATATTATTTGCTTTTAAAATGAATGTATGCGTACATTAATTTTAGTATCTCCATCTAAGAAAATTTAATGGTGTTCTTAGGAAAAAATATCTACGCTAAACAAATATGTTTGAGAAAAAATAAAAACATGTTCACTAAAAAGCGTTATGGAAAAACATTTGTTGTACTCATTTGCTATTTTCATTTTGAAATGTTGGCGGCATATTGCATTATGTGATGTTCATAAACTATCTTAATTTTCTTGTGTTGAGCAGTTGCGTTCTTGCGTTGGTTGTGTACTTTATTAAATTACTTTAAATATTTATTATTCAATCTCTCATGCACTAACATTTGAAGAAACACCAACCTTTAAAATAAGTTTTTGATTGTAGATTCAGCCCGGATCACTTGCAGATTTCTCACGGTCACGACAAACTCCATAGTCTTATGGTTCTGTCACAATGAAACACCAAGAGATTTGTGATTGGAACTGTAACTGAAGTTATTAACAACAAAATTTTAATGACTACATGGAATGAGAAAAAATCGTTAAAAATGTTGGCAGTTATACTCCATCTTAAAAGTTTTCCTTATTTCAAATTCAGAAACTTTTTTCCTTTTATAATAAATAAGAATTTGCTGATAACCACACACAAGTAACCAGGCAAATGCAACATATCTACGACTGGATGAAATGTAATAAGAATTATTACCTCCAAAGTTTAATAATGCATCACAAATACAACTTTCATCAAGTTTGGGATTTATTGTGGTTTAAAAGTACTTTGCAAAAACTTAAAATTAAGTTATTACATACAATTCGCAAACATACAAAAAATGTGAACAAAAAAAAATAAAGGTATTACCAAAATTGTAAATATATATATCACATTCAATTGAAGCATCAAAAAAATTAGTTTACTTTCTGTAGCAATTTATAGTAACTATATTTCGGATTTTAAGTTTATCAAGTATAAAATCTGCGTGTTGGAGATAAAAGGACACACATACATTTCAACAAAACTGAGGTTCTGACATTGTTTTATTGTATTTTTAATTTCTTTTCAGAGGTCCACCACACTATCTCCTACATGGAACAATATGCAATTTAGCCTCTTAGAAAAGGCACTTTGTGATGAGATATCATGGCAAAGAGCACTCCAGTAAAGTTCCACATTTTGTGACACACAGCCCTTTACTTCTGAGAGACAGAAATGTTTCTAATTAAATTGTAAAGACACATTTTTAAGTTCTAATCGAACTTCATACTTGGGTAAATAGTGACCTGTAGGCAATACACAGTAAAGTGAGCACTTTTGAGACCCTAATTACATTTTCCTTTCTGCCATTTTTTATCCTTTAACCACATTTTAAAATAAATATTGCCATATAAGCAGGGCTTTTTTTCTGGAAGAAAAGGTGTCTGAACTCTTAGGAAATACTTAAGATAAAATACCTCGCTAGAAAAAAAATACATATATATCACTCTTGTAAATTGACAAACATATACTGTATTAGCAATGTCTGAAACTAAAACTAACGCCGGCTAACAGCCAGCGACACTAGAGCCCATGACGGCGCTCACCAAGCACGTGTCACATGTCCTGCACGAGCGTAAAGAGGCCAATATTTTGAACTTTAAAATAAATATTAATTTTCAATGTAAAATGTGTTTTATATTTGTATTTGCAGGGTTTAATATGTCTTAAAATGTTTTAAAGTGTTCGTTGATTATTTAAAATTGTTTGGCTATGAAATTCAAAGTGCCCGTGGCACCGAGACTAAGAACACTGATATTCCAGTGTGAACGCCGTCATAAAGAGACACTGAAATAATATGAAAAATTCATAAGAAAACTATAAAAATGTAAAACAATATTTTATTTTATTTGTGCCATTTTTTTTCTATAATAAGATACTTTACTCGGCGTGCATAGCACTTCCGCTTATGTGAACCCCATAGGCTGCCATGGTAGGTCCATGCAACGCTTGTCTGTGGACAGTCTGTTGAGGAGAGCTGACGAGGTAAGACACTGTCACTACAACCTTTTGTTCACTGATGTAGATTTCAATAGTCAATTTAGTTTACCGGTCAACCTTTGCTTGCATACGATTTGCCAGACATTTCCCTAGCATTATGCTTCCGCTTTACTATTTTATTTCGCCTTGTGGCATTTTTAACGTAATCGAGGAGAAGGAGTAGAAAGATGCCGGATAGGTCACGCGACCCGCGCAACTTGAATCAGGTGCCATCCGCCTATGTTAGTGGCGTTTCATCGTAATTTCTGTATTATTGCTACGTGCAATTTTAAGGGCTTTGTTTTCATTAATGTATTTGAGGGTATTTTTCATGTTTTAATATTTTACGGCAACATCATGTATAACCACGTGGCTAACCGACGCTGAGTATTTGTATACGCCATCATTGCGTTTTGAGAGCTTATTTATGTAACATCGTATGTGAAATATTTTATTCAGGGTTCTATGTTAAATTTTTATCAGGGTTCCGTGTAATTTCACATAAATTGATGCTTTTTGTACTTAGCCACGCAGTCATCTTAATGTTTGATTTTACCAACATCAGGTATGTTACAAGCCTGTAGTTACGTAAATTGTAAAGAGAATAAATTTCTCAACAAGAATAATATTTTGTCTGAATTTAATTTGATGTTTCCACGAAGAAATATTGCAATTCCATCTAAACCACTTGGTTCGCTATGAACTTCATCCAGCGGCATCCGTGCCACCCAAACTTGTTTTTACATGTGTGTGTTTATTGTGAATACTCATCTTGTGTCCCAGTTTGCTTCAGGTATCTTTTGAGGGTTTATGTAATTTTGTAACTTGTGTACAGTGCAATTACTCCTGTCCTAGCTGGCTCTGTGTATAGGCTGTCACCACAATACCCATATGCTGGAGGGCGAGCCCCGACGAGTTTGCGTTAGTGATGCAGAGTAATCACACGTGTTAATGTATCATCAGGGTTTCATTTTGTAATTCACAGTGTCCTATCTTCAGGGAAAAATCATCAGTCCACCCTAGCGGCTTTCAACTCTCTTCCCTCGTGAAGATTGTGTTTTCATACACAGCGGTGAGATCATCCATTTAGGCGTGTACTAGAGTAAGTGCGGGCTGGGAGCACCCAAGCGGAGTTGGCTAGACACGACCGAGTGTATCATTAATTTCATTGGCACGTTGATGTGTATGCATAGTAACAATAAAAACAAGTCTACAGTGAACTTATCTCTTTTATTCAGTAGTGACAGTGTCCTAGCCACATATATTTTATTAAGTGTTTATTTCAAGTGATGTTTAGTAAAAGTTTAGTATTGCCTACATGTTTGTAAGTGCGCACAGGTGAGATGGACACACAGAACCCACAGCATCCCTGAGAACCCTGAGTCTCAATAGTGCGGTGATTGGGAAGCACCGCTGGCGCCCATTTTACCAGTAAGTATTTGTGTCATCGTTCGTCTCGTGTCTCACCTGACGGCATCAAAACACTAAGACACATGACTGTAAAAAGTTACTACACACATTTACCACTAACGTAATGTTCGTTGTCCTTTTATATGCCACCAATGTACTGAATGTGTTCCAAGTTTGTGTAAATCTTCTGCATGAAATTAGTAGGGTTTGTCAAAAAAACTTTCCAAACTTTAGCCATTCCTCCATTTTCTTCTTCATCCTTCATTCTTGATTTGCTGTTGGTGTCTATGGCAGAGTGACGTCCTCAAAGCAGTCATGTCTTCACATAGTTTGAAGGTTCGAAGCTGGTTAGAGGGGGCCCAACAATCATTATAAACATGATATTTTTAATTGTCTCTGTCAAAAAAAGCAGCCCTGTCTGGTGTTACAATGATGATGTTCATTTGGGAAAAACCCCTCTCATACTCACTTGATGACACAGGAATGATGTGCAGTGTGTTCTTAAGATGAAGTAGCTTTTCAGGCATTAGGAGATTTCACAAATTTCCAAAAGTACGAATCAATTCCCTTTCATTGAACTGAAATCTTTTTGATAATTCACACATTTTTTTCTTCTCCAAAAAGAATGTTTTCTTTTGCACCTGTTGACCAGGTCCTGAAATCTAAAACTGTTGCACACCTTGCCATTTCCACATCACTACTACAAAGTAGTCGTTTCTGGATAGAATTTTTCAAGCTCTCGTAGAAAGCACAGTCTGCCTTTCTTATGTAGAACACCACAAAACTTTAGATTTTCTGCAGCTTCAAGTTATTTTCTGTATGCTTAAGCTGGACATGTCTTTTCCCAAACACTTCAACAAGATCTTTGACTTTCAAATGGGCTTTGTAAAGATCAATGTTTCTTTCTTGTAGGTTGAGGCTAGCTTCTGATAGTTCCTGGAGAGGATCACACATTAGTCCAAGATCTAAAATGAACTCAGTTGAAGATATTTTCCTCAGAAAACCCTTATACATCGCACAATCCTTTTCGTATCATGTCCTGTCTTCCTTGGCTTTTTCAAAATGTAAAACCATAGCTTCATAATTTTGCCACACTGCAGTGACTGTGTTGTAACTGGATGAAACCCTCTTGTGGACAAAATTCGCCCCACTTTTAAAATTTGAGTTTCTAAAGTTTGTGCACAAACCTTAAACTCTCTTGCATTTTTTGGAGATGCATGGTATATGGTGTATAACTTGTCCATGAAAGATTTAAGTCTATTCATACCACCACCTTCTTTTACGGCATCATTAACGTACAACTCTAGTCTATGACTTGCACCGTGCCATACAACAATAGAAGGTAACTTTTCTTTGAAAAGTGTTGCAATACCATTGCAAGATCCAAACATGACAGCTGCTCCATCACATTTAAAGGATATCAAATGTTCACTCAGAAATTCTTCAGTGACTCCTAGTAACTGAAGGTGTAACATCAAGCTTGAAAAAATTTCTTTCACAGCTACACATTCAACTCCGATCAAGTCAATGAACAGATTCAGTGGCTCCTCAAGGTTAATTCCTTCAATAATGACTCGAACATAAACTATCAACATAGATTTCTGACTCTCTGAAGTAGACTCATCTATGAAAATTGACATATTACTTTTTAAGTCAATGATTTGCTTTACTAACACTTTCCTCATTTCCTTTCCAATGTGATTCACAATATTAATACAAGCATTTGCTGAATGAAAAATTCTTCCCATATCAATGCCATTCAGTTCTTGCAAATTGATCTCATCTTCAAAGTTGTAAAAACGACTGAATCTTTTTTGTTACCTTGTAAGCTGTACGGAACACTTTATTTGTTATTTCATTTTCTCTAGTCGTAGCTTTCAAATAGACATTTTCCAGCTCTCTCTTTGTGGTCAATAAATTTTTTTCCTCAGATGTTAGCTGCTGTTTTTTGTTTTCTCCATTAAATGTAATTTCACATTTTACCCACTCTTTTATTATTCTCATGCCCATCTCTTTTTCAACATCTATATTTCCAACCCCCCTGCATGTGGTACAGCCAAGTTTCCCCGATATTATAAAATTGCCCGTTATTTTTAGAAGCGAAGTCATCTTTTTGAGAGACAGTCCAACAGCTAGGCCATGTTTGCTCAAATTGTGAACTTGAGTATTGAGAGGTTAAACAATCGGCAGAGAAGTTGGGGTTAGGCTCACAAGCAGACTCTGTTGGATTAGAATTACTTTCAGCAGGTTTCTGAGGAAAAATACGCGAATTTTCCTTACCTGTGTCATCTGGGTTTTTTTTTTTTTTCTGGGAGGTGAAAATTTTTTTGTTATTTTCTTCATCTTTGACAGACAATATCGGAATTTCTCTTAGACACACTAGTCTCGGTGACACCACGACAATACAAAAATTTAAAATGACACTTTCAAAAATGAAAGACGTAATGTGCAAGCTACCATTTAAAAATATCACAAATGCATTCGGAATAATAACTCAACTCGAACTATAAAACTAAAACATATGTCAAACCAAAGTAAACAATGCAGATCTTCAACACAAAATACACTAATGTTATTAATTTTATTGGCAAAGTACAGTTAAACCAACCTCTTAAAAATAAATGCCCACAACACAAATATTAACTACTTTTTTTATACAATAAACAGTTCATTAATAGATTGTCTTGTAATGTCAGAAGCTGTCCGAACTCACAAACTCAGTTTTTTTCATTAAGCAACCCATAGCTATTAGATTTGCTGTTCCTGTTTGTACAAAAATTTACAACAATGTAACGCTTTCTTTTTACTCATATTGGTATCTCTACAGAGTAGAGTCCCGATATATTTGAGAAGTCATAAAGGTCAATACAGACACCATATAAGAAACACTTGGTGATTTCATGCTAATTTTATAGTAACACTTGTAAATTGCTGCTGTAGTTCACCAATTGAAAACCCAAAAACGATAGTGGGGAGGGCTATGAAGATCAGGGAAATTGTGGGGTAAAATGGGTGAAAAATATGTAAATAATGTAATATATATACATGAAAAGAAATTAAATTGCAAACAAAAGTGAACCAAACATTAACTAAATAGACAATAATATCAATACAAGCTACAAATACAATAGTGGGGAGGACTATGAAGATCAGGGAAACAATATGTTTTCAATGAGAAAAACTTTTGATCATTATATAGGGAAGCATGACCTTTCTCGGGTATCAAAACAGTTTGTTGCAGCACAATCATTTGTCAGCTGTCCGTCAGACAGCCTGCAACGTGTGATCACGTTACTCGCACTGACCAGCGCCCGTGACTTTAACGTTCTTTTTTATTTAGGACATTTCAGTTCAAATATCTATTAAATTTATTTTCCGTCGGTGCGAAGAGTCAATAGGGCGCCGGGAGAGAAAAGTAACGATTCTGTCTCGTCTTTGTAACTCTTGAAGTGAGAAGTTTTGTTTTAAGAAGGCTGCCATTCTGTCGTCGTTTATTTTTGTTCGTCAGCTGCAAGTGTCAATTGTTTGTTTTGCTGAGACGACAATAAATCTCCAGACACCAACTTCTTTGATTTTATTGGCAATCCTGGTATCAACAAACTTTCATTATTATGTAGTCAAAGTCTCCAACTCACGCTGAGCAAGTTTGTTGTTGTTTACTAAGAACTACAATGAGAGGACAGGACAGTAACCTGTTAGAAGTCCTCCTCACTATCGTATTTGTGGCTTGTATTGGTAATATTGTCAATTTAGGTCATGTTCAGTTCAATTTTTTTGGAATTAAACATGTTTTCATGAGACAATATTACAGTAATATTACAAATAGTAAAAAAATATGTTAAATTGCAAAACACACACATTACTTCTCAATGTAAATTGGATAGGCTACAATTGACAATAATTTATGGGAAACTCCAAGCTTCGTTGATGCGTGACACTTCACATCACCACCCAAAAAAAAATTACGGGCGCACCTTAAATCACTGTTTTGGGGATTTACTCCCCTCCTGGTGCTGGGACTCTGGCACGGTGCACAATGTTTGGCTACGCTTATACAGAATTTTTGCAATTTAACACATTTTCATTAATAAATATTAAATTATGTATATATTTTTCATTCGTTTTACCCCACAATTTCTCTGATCTTCATAACCCTTCCCAATATAGTTTTTTTGGGTTTCTATTATTCAAATGTTGATGTCCCTAGATAATTTGTGTTCTGTGTAATTAGTCTAGTGGAAATATACCACTTTCCAAAATTTTTTTCCCCAAAAAATTCATTTAATTTTGTCAGTACTCACCAAATCACTTACCATTCATACGGCGTATGCGAATAGGCACTCTATAACTTCGGTCCATTTGACCACCATATACACACACACACACTTATCACTGCACATATATTATAATTTACCCTTTCCTATGCTATAATAGCATAGAAACACTCGTAATTTCACACAATTATTAGATTTAATACGTCAAACAACATGAATTGCAACAAAACACGCATTTAATCACTCATAAATCCGATACCTCAAACAGGACTGGTGCAAACCAGCATCCGGCAATTTCCCACAATCCATCTGACGTCAACCACACAGAGTCATGCACAGTGTATTGAAAAAATATGTATACCGCCATGTTATTATATATATATATATATATATATACACACACACACACACACACACACACACATACACTCACTCACAAATAGGCTACCACCCGGTGGCGAGCTCTCTCACCTCTCCTTCACCCAACCAACTCCTTTTCCACTTTACCAACCCCTCTCACAGATACCAATTCCTCCCTCAACACATTCCACTCCCTCATAGCCCTCACAAGCATAGACTGCCTACACCACTCCATTCTCCTCCACACCCTCTGAAGCTTCTCACTGTTGTTTCCTCTTCCTCTAAACACCCCCTTACTTAGCTTGCAGTGTAGCCCTCCCCATCCTCCCTCTTCATTCACCGCCCTGTACCTCCTGACTAACCGTTCAACTTTCCTCCTGTCCTTCAATGAGCTCCACCCCATTTCTTTCATCATCACTGATGGCCTTTAGTTCCCTTCTTCCTCACCATCTTGCCCCTGCCTTCTCCACCTACCCTTCACCCATCTTGCTGCCTTTCTCTCCACCTTTTCCAGTTCTCGCACCTCCACCTCCACATATGGGTCCCATACTGCTGCAGCATATTCTAACATTGGCCGTACCATTGTGCCATACGCCTTCTCCTTCACCTCACAGCTGACTCCATTCAGCACCCTTCCCAGCATACCAAGAGCCCTTCTTCCCTTTGCAACCACCCTCCCTACCTGTATTTTTCCAGCTGAGGTCTCCCTGCAGTACAATCCCTAGATACTTATATTCTGCTGCTTCTTCTATCTCTTGTCCCTCCTATCTGCACATGTCCCTGTTTATCATCTTCTTCCTTGTAAACCTCACTACCTTAGCTTTTTCTACATTTATCTTCATTTTATTTTTTCTGGTCCACAACCATACCTTATCAATGTCCTCCTGCAAATTTCCGCCCCCCCCCCCCTCTCCCACCTCAGCATATACAACACAATTGTCTGCAAACAATCTGATTTTTCCCCTAATCCCCAAACCCATGTCATTTACCATTATGGTAAATAACAAAGGACCCAGCACACTTCCCTGTGGTACCCCTGACGTAACCTCCTCTTCCTCCGATATTGCCTCCCCACTTTCACCCTCTGCCTTCGCCCCCTGAGAAAGTGCCCTATCCATTCCACTACCCTCCTGTCTGGTATCAGCACCTCCACTTTCCTCATCAATGTCCTTATCAAATGCCTTCTCAGAATCTATGAAGCAGGCATCCATCTGCTTCCCCTCATCAACTACCTGCACCAGATCCTCTAATAACCCAGCGAGCTGAGTCTCACATGAGTATCCCCTCCTGAAACCATGCTGGGACTCCTTCAACCAATTCCTATTGTTCATAACCCTCACCACATACTGCACCACCAGCCTCTCCATTACTTTTCCTGTACTTGATGTGAGACTCATCAGTCTGTAGCTGCCAGGCCTCCCCCTAACCTCTCCGTGCTTGTGTATAGGTACCACCATTGCATCCTTCCAATCTTGTGGTAACTTACCCTCTCCTAAGGACTATTTAAACAGCACTTCTAAATATTTCGCCAACTCCCTGCCACCAAATTTTAGTGCTGCGTTTCCTATCCCATCTGGTCCCCCTGCCTTACTACTCTCCAAATCCCTCATTACCTTTTCTATTTCCCACTCCCTCATCTTAAACTCATTAAACACCCCCCGAACCCTGTTAGCCCCCCTATTCCAGCCCTCCTTTGCCTCAAACACTGGCAAGTACTGTCCTTGCAGCATCTCTGATTTTTTTTGGCCATTTGTCGCATGCCTACCATTCCTTCCTGTTAGCAGAGGGATCCCTTCCTCTCCTTCCCTTAACCTCCTAACATACCTAAACAATTTCCCCAATTCCTTGCCTTTTCCGTCTTCCACCATGTTCCCCAGAAATACATTCTTTGCCTGTTTGATCTTCCTTTCAAGCTCTCTACCCATTTGTTTCATCATTTCTTTAGATCCTATCATCCCTTCATTTCTCCACTTGGCATTTAATTTTCTGCACTTCTTCATTTAAAAAATCTCCTGTCCATAATGTGGCGGATCTCCCCCAGTCCGTAACCTTTTCATTGACATGAATTTCTCCAACATAACCTCCATTAATCCTCTAAACTCCCTCCACAACCCTTCTACACCCTCCACCATAGACTATTTTTAAACCTGTCTCTCAGGAATATTTCTGCCCCCTTCTTGTCTCCTCTCCCATACTGCCACACCAACCTTTCTGCCATTTGCATTTCCCTCATCCTGCCAATCCCAGTTTCCACAACTGGGATATGATGGTCGCTTATACCATCCAATACTATTGCACCAACTACAGCATTCCTAGGTATGACGACCAACACCACATCCAGCACTGACCCAACACCCTCCTCGTTCCGTCTCGTAGGTGTTTCCACTACCTGGACAAATCCTCTTTTGATTAACTGTGCTGCCATTCTCTGCATCATGCTACCCATTCCTTCTGCACCCTCTACCCATTTCACCCCTGGCATATTCAAATCCCCTGCTACAACAACCCACTGCCTGTCCTTTAGTCTATCGACCCTCTCCTTGATCATCTCAATCGCCTGCCATCCCTGTCCTGGTGGTCTATACGCTGCCAGCAAAGTAATACTCCTATTACTACTACCACTCAATTTAATTTCCATTACCTCAACATCCTCACTAACCCATTCTAACACCCCTTTTAGCCCTTTCCTTACACACAATTAAAATGGCGGTATGCATCACCTCCAGAGTTAAACACCTTTATGAACGAGGCTCTGTATCATCTACGATATGTATATTTATTCTACTAGTAATACATTTTACCCTCTCATCAGTATAGACCAGGTAAGCCTTGAGTAATTTACAAGAATTACATAATGTTCCGACACTGCTCCATACCTGTATTGTTTATCTGTATAAACCTCAGTGCCGTACTATAAATATACCATGTAAATGACGTTTTACGCACTAAATATTAGTTGCAAACTGACATGCAAAACAATTCAGCGACCCTATATAAATATATTCTACGTAAATTATACATATTTTATAGCATAAATGCATCAATCTTGATCACCCTCATCCCTACCACATTTTTTTTACAGAAAAATACTTGAACCCCCTCCAAAATTCCTAGTAATTATGATTACTAATAATCATATCTAACACATCCAGGTATTATTTTTCCGATTTTCAAAAAAGCCCCTATTCTTAAGAATTACCATTTGTTTCTAGAAATAAACAAAGCATGTCTTTGTTTTAGACATTGCCATACTATTCCAAGTATATGGTTACTTTTCACCTTCATAGTTTGTGCTTACAGGAAAAAAGATCATATTTCTTCACTTTTCAAATTTCAATTTTTTTTTTATTTTTCATCAAAAAAAAGGGCCGGATCAAAGTTCCAGTACATTCCGGCAGAAAAAAAGCCCTGCATATAAGTAATAAACACAGCGTGTATATTCTTCCACAGCACTAAGAATATAGCATCTAAAGCTAAAATAAAATATTTATTGGTTATGGCAATATTCCAGAATAGGGGCTGTTTTGAAAATGGGGAAAATAATAATATATATAATTATTATTAATCATAATTAATAGGAATTTTGGTGGGGCTCCATGTTGCTTTCTGTAAGAAATTTTAATTTGATAGTGAGAAGAGTTATCAAGATTTCTGTGTTTATGCAATTAAATAAGTAAATTTATGTTGAATATATTTATATCGGGTCGCATAATTGAATTAAATGTGAGAATACAGTTTGAAATTAATCTTTAATGTATAAAACATCGTTTACAGGGTATATGCCACGGAGATAGGGTTCTTCAGTATAAACAACACAGGTATAAAACAGTGTCGGAACAAACTAAACAAACCAACGAAAAAATTGATATGGGTTGAACATGGCTTACCTGTTCAATATTTACGGGCGACATGTTTAGACGTACCATTGTAATGGCACTTGTATTTGGCCTTTTGTACTATGATGAAGTAGTAATGGTAGGAAATGTACCATGATGTTGTGTCACTGTACCATTAATTTGAATACCCTGTAGTATTACGGTTTGTCAATTGTTTACGTCCCAGTTGCATACTGGGAAGTTTCCGAACGGACATTTGAAGTTTTTAATGGTTATAAGGTTTGCAAAAGTGCTTAAAAGCGTGTTTTATTGCAATTAATTCAGTTAGATATGTTAAATAAAAATAAAATAGCTGTGCAAAAAGACAAGTGTTGCTGTGGTAATATCTGCATGCAAGAAATGAAATTATAATATTTGTGTGGTATTTGAGTGTATGAAAAGTCAAATGGAATGCTACGTCATGTGGATGGCAGTGTACTCTGTGAGTTTGTAACAAATTTAACTTAACATAGTGTGTGTGTGTGTGTGGGGGGGAGGGGGGGTATAAACAGAAGGGAAATTGCGGGGTACAACAATTGGAAAATATGTACGTTTTCGTAATAAAATTGTACTCCCCAATGTCCTTCCATTTCATAGCAATCCCCTGTATCGTATTTGTAACTTGCATGTTTTTGTGATAAAATATTACGATTATATCACGATTTTCATTCAAATATGTTAAATTGCTAAACGATATTACTAAACAACACTTAAATTATTAATATTACCAATACACAAACATACCTAAATGTTACTGTGACAATGTATAATATTCATGTGCAATGACAAATGCTGTTCATGCATAGCCAAACATACACCGAGCCAGAGTCCCAGCACCAGCAGGGGAGTAAATCACCAAAACAGTGATTCAACCTCGTCTGCAATTCTTTTTGATGGTGACGCAAAGTGTCACTCATCAGCGAAGTCTTGGAGTTTCCCCAGAAATGATTTTCAAGTGTAGCACCCCCCCCCCCCCCCCCCCAAAAAAAAATACTGTACAAGCATAGCCAAACATTATGCACCAAGCCAGAGTCCCAGTGCCCAGCAATGGTGAGTAAATCCCCAAAACAGTGATTCAACCTCGCCAGCAATTTTTTTAATTTTTGGTGGTGATGTTAACCATCAGGCATCAGCAAAGCTTGGAGTTTCCCCAGAAATAACTTTCATATGTGACCCATTTGCACTGAAAAATGTATGTTCGTTTTGTAATTTAACATATTTTGTGCTATTTGTGATATAATCTTAATATTGTATCATGAACATGTGCATAATTGCAAAAATATGTAAGTTACAATTATGATAGTGGGGAGCTCTATGTAAATTTCAGGGCAAAATTGTATCATAGCCTCCCCACTATTGTATTTGTAGCTTGTATTGGAAATATTGTCAATTTAGGTAAAATTTGGTTAGTTCTTGCAATTTAACATATTTTCATGAATAAATATTACATTATTTTCACATGTTATACCCCACAATTTCCCCGAACTTCATAACCCTCATTACTATCATTTTTGGGGTTTCTATTGTACAATGTTGATGCCCACAGTAAATTCGTGTTCTGTGTAATTATGGCCTACCACTTTTCGAGATTCCTTTTTTTTTTCTGGAATGTTACCTTGGTTATTATTCCAAATATAGAGACTTTCAAAAGTGCTCACTTTTACCATGAATAGCTTATACTGAATAACATTCTTTTTTTTTTGCAATTAAAATAAAAACACACACCTGATAAGTTATTTTCAAAAACTATAAACCCGGCCAAACATACATATCAAAATTAGACAGCTTTATTTAAGACGTTCTATATTAGCTGAGGTAAAAAAAAAAAAACACTTTTAAAATTACAACTGCATTTTTACGTATAAAATTTTTTAAAACATCTTTTTTTTTTATTAGCAACAGTTTTTAAATCCAATGCAAAGAAATACCTTACATTTTGAAATACTTACCATCTCCACTTAAATTCAACAACAAATAAACAAAACCACGGAAACAACAGCCGAACTATGGAGGTTAAAACCCCGAGACGAAAACAGGAATATTCTGATTCTGAACACAGAGCAAGTAATTTCCGATTCACGTTCCAGAGAAGACTGAAAAATTAAAAATTGTACTTAATGACTAAATAAGCTCGCGGAAAATGAACAAAAATTTTTGCAATTTATGATTGAAAAAGCAACTTTTAGTATAACCAATCAAAATCGTAGAGATGTAAACTTTGTTAAGTTTTCTTTTACTGCATCCGTCACTGTACAAAGATATT
Source organism: Dryococelus australis (assembly GCA_029891345.1). Taxonomy (NCBI): domain Eukaryota; kingdom Metazoa; phylum Arthropoda; class Insecta; order Phasmatodea; family Phasmatidae; genus Dryococelus; species Dryococelus australis. The sequence goes on from CM057006.1 coordinate 32,929,496, forward strand.
GGACAAGTCAAATTACAGTCTACAAAGTTTATACAGTGGGCATAGTCAACACACACTCGACACCCCCCCCCCCTTCCCATTTAGAAAAACAATTAAACTTAAGAACATAAACAACCGTAACAGGAACATAAAAAAAAACACACGCGCTCGCATACACACACAAGCATGCATATATATATATATATAAAAGAAAGAATACACGTAATGCATCATATGTTCTCATAATTTGACTAATCTGCTTCCAACTTGCTGTGGGGCGACGTCGTTTTGCTGAAACAGAAGAAAAGGAAATGAAAAAACCCGGAACAAGAAATGGATAATAAGACGTTCTACAGTAATTTCGTAATTTTTGTAGTTTAGATGTTTCAGCTGTTTTTAAAGAGTTTTTGGTTACAGAAGCAAATTTCTTGAAGGTGTGGTAACTTACTGAAAAGTTGGCTACTAAGGTAGGATGGCTCTTTCTGGATAATTTTTAAATTAACTGAAGCCACGTGGGTTTTTTTTTTTATTCTAGTGTCATGCTTATGAAAGGACACATTTTTCTGAAATAAATGACTGTTTTTGTACAAGAATATAAGTACTGAAAACATGTACTCACATGCAAATGATAGCAATCCTGTATTGAAGATAACATTACAAATATGGCTTAATGGAACACTGACTTTCAAAAGCACATTACTTTAATAACCTACAGCTAATGCCATCATAACCAGTAGATAATTTGGGTTCCAAAAAATGTATTGTTTACTCCACTTCTTTTGAAGTTGTGTTTGTAAAAGATATAGCAGGATGATGTGTTGAACCTCCAGAAATGCTGGGATGTGTACGTGTCACACCTGGGAGCAGGTGGAGAACAGGAACTAGTAATGTGCCTGGCGCTACATTCGGTAGAGAGAACGATTTTGAATGGGGTCGTACAGCCGACGGCCTACGGCGACCTTGAATACATGGTCAATTTGAAGGAGAGCTATTTTAATTGTCAGTAAAATTATGTGGAATGTAAAATATTTCCATTAGTGCGAAGCTGTCGGCCACTTTGCATGCCTATGTTTACACTGAATTTACTCAGCTCGAGGGAGGCAACCCTCGTAAATACAAACATACACTGAAAAACACTGTAAACTTTATGCTGCTTTGAGGGTACAGTACCAGATGAACTCTGGAGAGTTAATGCAATAAAACACATCTAATTATGGTATAACTGTTTTATTACAGCAAAGGTACAATGAAATGTTGCTGCACATGAAAATGTGTACCCTTGGTTAAGCGGACCCAGCACTTTGGACCTGCCGGTGGCTACTACTGTGAAAAATAAGGTGTAGGCCTTAAGTTAAAGTTACATAAAAATACGTCTCGAACATGAAGTCCTGGTCTGCTACTTCAGGATGCAGGGAGACCTCCCCTCTCTTAATAAAAGTACTTAAATGTTCCTGAGTTACATTTAACTACTGCGATGAAAAAATGCAGCCTAGATTGAAGTGCCGAGGGGGGTACGCAGAACTCACTGTCTGCCCTGCCAGTTGACTGGAGTGTTGAAGTCTGACTAACGACATGGTGTCGGCTTTGCCGTATGTCTGGCAAATTCGGCGCCAAAAATGGAAACTTGAAAAAACGGAACTTAATAATTAACATGATTGATGAAACTGATGTACATAATTATAATTATTTAACTAGAACACATTGGTGACATAATCGTGAACACCGGAGCCCCAGATATGGCTAAGAATGTGATGTCACAAGTACGTCACCGCACTAGAAGGGTGATATTAAATGAAATGAAGCCTGGTGTGGCTGATTCTCGATGGATGATTCCATGTACACTCTTATAATTATGATATTAGAATTGGTTTGTGTAGTAATGGTTATAATTACAGGAATGTGTATGGACGTGACGACACACTGATTTCTTCACTAGTGGTGGAGCTATGTCCTGTCTTCTGTGGTATGTTTTACGTGGGTCGACTGGACGAGATGGGGTTGATTGGGATATACAAAGGTGGTGAACAGAATTTGGAAAATGGTGTTAGGAATTGTATACCCAGTAAGCGCCAAATGTTGCTGTGGCGGCATCACTGATGTTGCGGTAAAGCTGAGTCCTCGTAACGTCGGGGTGCTGCATGCCGATCACCCAGACCACATTCCTGCGTAGATCTTGCAGTAGTACACCTGAGGTGGAGGCCTCGTTGTTTTCTAAATGAGGGGCTCTTCGGACAGCCCATTTGCCGCTTGGTATTGCAAATTAAATATGATGTTGTAATCAAAACAAAACTCCCTATGCATGGATTGTCAGGGCCAAACCATAAGCTCATAAATACTAGTCGTGGTACTTTAGTTAGCTTGCAGAACACATACAAATTAATATTCACCCTTAAATTCCCATAGATAATTGCATCAGAAAATGATGGGTTTTAAGGGGCTTGTGCCCTGAAATGCCTTTTGATGCAATCGAATTAACGCACTAATAAGTTCATGCTGTTAATTGCAAAATTAAACATTCCCTCCACGAGAATAACTTATACAATTTCTCACTTCAAACCTGTGGTGAAGGCTATGAAGTAGATAATGCCCTAGGCTGATAAAATTATAAACTCCCCAGGCGATGTAATTCCTGGGGAGGCCAGAGGGAATATCCCTGATGATGAAAACGAAAAAGGTTCCTGATATATTCAACTATTGCTGAAAAATGACCAGTGATGAAGACTGATAGCATCTGGGTGGGAAAAGTGCGAGCGTGGTTTCCACGTGCCTCCCCTTCTGGGTGCGACTTGCTGACTGACTTCCCGCCATGGCGCGAGGGCTGGTGGTGGCAGGTCCTCACGCCTTGGAGGGATCTACTTGCAAACGCTGAGAAACAAATGTACAGTTACATGCTATAATACTTTCAAACACTGCAAAAAACACTAATTAATAATTATTTCTAAAGCTTACCTTGTGACTGAAATGAAATGGGGTGGATATAACATTGATGGTGGTGAAAATAAACATTTGTGAAAGAAAAAAATAATACTTTGAAACAACAACCTTGGGCATAAAGGTTTCTAAACATATAGCACTTAATTTACGGGCCACATTACTTTATAGCGTGGCGATAAATGTACTTACGAAAATGTTACAACCTTGTTTAAGGTAATACACGTGTTCCTGTACTACTCTGCCGACTCTCCCGGGCGTGTAGCCGCATGTGGCACTACACTCCCTGCACTGCACTACACTTGCCAGATTTTGAACACTCCTGCACTCACACTACACTACACTGCTCACCTGTGATTAGTCGTCGAGAGCACGTGTGTATGTGCTTGAAAGCGGCCGACATGACAATCGGCCTAGGGGTAGGAGCGACACACGTCATGTTATCTCCTCTCTATGCTGGAGTGGGCGGTTTCCCTAGTTAATTATGGTGCAATCACAAATAAAATTGCCTAAAAATGCTCATATTAATTAATGCAACTAGGGAGATGCTCGTCACTTTACACTTCCTGCGGGAATGTGATTCCATGTCTTTTGACACTATTGGAGCCACATCGCACTCCAGATTCGGCATCGGGGCCCGTCGACATAATGCACATCGGAAAGCTGTGGGAATAAGCTGCGCTGCATATCCCAGCATTCCCTCCCATGGCTGTTACATCTTACGGTCGTGACTTCACAGGATACATTCATTTAGGCCACATATCCATTTATCGCGACCGTTACCTATAGTGATAAGTGTTAAATATTATTGCCTACAGCCAAGAGTTACAGGGCAGCAATAAAAATGTAAATGCCATTCTTGTAGACCTGCACTGATCGAGACCACGACCTAATGTCGATCGGTCGAGTATTGCTATGTGGTTAATGTGCCTGCGATGGAATTAATGGGCACAAGGGATACGTGGATGTCAGGAACACGCCAAATGCCATCCTCTCTGGTGACAGTTTGGTCCTCGGACACCCCCAAGGGACTGTCACGCCGCTAGGCACAACAAGTTGTCGACGGTCACAGCTGGTTGTTGAGCCACAGGTTGCAAGGCCCATGTTGATGCTGTGCTATGCTGCCTGCCGATGCTCCAGGGCGATGACCCTGCTGATCGTGAAGTGCTGCTACCCGTGTTCGCCTAAGGAGGTTGTTCCCATCGCAAGTGGTGCACGTAAGCCGATGCAGCTGCTGGCACTTGGAGCGGCGGGAACTGGTCGAGACATGCTCTTCCACTGACTCGTCGTCGCTGCTGCTGATGTTGTAGCTGCTCTTCGGTCCCCTCGATGCTCCTTCTGCCGAGGGAAAGGTATGCTGCCCCTGTGGTTTGATCGGGTCTGCAGTTGCCCCTACTGACTCGCTTTGTGTGACATCTTCCGAAGGCAATGTCTCTACACTGGGTGTTGTGACACTCCGGTCTGGCTCACTTCGATTTGCAGCGCCTGCGATGTTGATGTCATGATATGTTTAAGATGGTGTGACCTCTTCCTCTTGCTCTGCTTCTTCCCCTGGTAACCTAATGTGAGTATGACTACCGGGTGTGGCAGTGGGAAAAAGCTGCCGAAGAGCACTCCCATCTGTGCTTGAGCTTGCCTCTACTTCGTCATTGAGGGTTTATGCTACATGCTCTTGGCCATTGGCCCCTTCCTTTTGCTCAGGAGTTGTGGCTGCAGGTGGGTTCAATCACACCCTCAGCTAGCATTTCTTCAATTTTATCTTTAATGATGGTGCATTGATGCGGGTGCTAACTTCTGGATCCAGAGTAGATCGGTTGGTCATGTTCCAGTGGAATACAATACTCAGTTAAGGTCGATCGACGGAGTGGGTCTCCTGCCGCAAAAACTTCGCATCGTTCGTCCAGTATGCATTGCACCATCTTCCTGTGTTGTGTTTTGGAAGGACCGCATGAACAAGTTCGTCTAGTTGCACTCTGGGCTCGTTACAAAGGGTCGGGATTCGTTGTCGTACACAGTTTGCCTTTTCTTTAGGCCGAAATGGATCCTACGAGTGGCTGGGTCAACAACGGCTCTTTGTTCGCTGAGCTCGATGTCATCCTCCTGTAGGTCCGCAGACACAACGACTATGGTGATGGTGTCCACGTCTCTAATTCGGTTAGTAATCAGTGTCTCTCCCATTAATTCCCATGTGTTCTGCTATGTTGCGAGGTGTACTACCTGTGTACTCGGTGTAATATCGCTTGTCCACGATTTCGATGTGCACTAAATTATGACAGGCTGCTGTGTCTATTAATGCACGCCATGGTTGCTGATTTACATGTATGGCAATTCTCATAATTCTGTTTTGTGTTTTGTGATTTGCTGTATGCTTGGTTGCTACCTTTTGATTTCTGCCTGCTCTACTTGTTGAGGAGGCATTGTACCATGGGGGTATTTTGCCCTGGAGTACCACCTGAGGTACAACTGCATGTTTTGCCCACTCGGGTTCTGTTTGCATTGGTTATTTTTTCTTTGCGAATTCTCAAATTATATTTTTCCCTACATGGACATATTACTTCTTCAAAGAGATTTGTACCTATTGTGGGTTGTACACACGTCAAACATAACGGTTTCGCTTGGATTGTGCTTGTACACCAGTTCAAATGCTTCTGGACAGTATCTCGTACCGCCGTGTGCTGCGGAGCGTAGATTTCAAGGTCAAACATTGTGTTGTTACATAGCTGGCCCTCAGTCGCAATTCGTGGGGGGAGGGGGATATTTACAGTTTCTCGTGGCGCCTTGCTTCCCACTGAGAACACTTATTCCAGCTGCGTGGGTGACTGGTGTGTTTTCTCAGTATACTGCTTGCTTTAAAAATGGAACAACTACTTTGAAAAGTTTCTTGAAAATTACTTCTGGGCTCTTGAATTATGATCGCCACACAAAAGCTTTACAAAAATGATCTTGATAAGTGGCTGTAAAAATTTGGTTGACTTTTGAAAAGTCGTTGAAAAATCCTTAAAATTATAAATTATTTTGAAAAGTGCTCAGAAAAGTTTTGAAAATTGATTTAATTGACCATTGTACTTAAAGTTTGTTATTGTTCATGGGAGAAAACTGAAAAAGTTTATTGTTTATTTTGGAAAAGTTTGAAAATGTTAGGATTGAAAAATGCTGCAAAATTTTTTGGAAAAGTACTGGAAATAATTAAATTAATTTTTTTTTTGCTTTTGTATATTAAATTGCTGACTGGTATTGCTTGAAAATACCGTCTTACTTTGCTCGTTGTGATAACTCTTGCAAATTAATGAACACGTTGATAAATGCTACACATGTTTGTTTACAAAACTCTCTCCCACTTACTTATACACATCTGCTGTGCTGTTGCCTAACTGCCGTGCTGTGTTGAGTACAAGTATACTTTTACATAAAATTTACACTTGCGGTGTCGAGTGGGTGTGTTCTACTTGCATCTGTTTTGGCTTACAGTTGTGTATTTTGCATTATGAGTTTTCACGTCTAACCAGTGTATGTTTTCAAAAGATAAAATGTCTGATGACGTTGCAAGTAAACAACCCAGAAAAGTGGATTGTTTTGACAGATGCAGGCCATCACTAAATGGCAGTTGACGTGTTTTGGTTCCCACTCGAATCACTGTATGTCTGTTGACGTAACACATATGCACTGTGTAAACAATTCTGACAAATTATTAATTGTACAAATAGTGTGACAATTGAAAACATAAAAGCCCTTGATATTATTTATGTTGATTGTAGTGTTTACTGTTCTGTCTTAATTGCGTTGTTTGATAGGTGTCTGAAGGTCTCAGGTTACTCACCAATGATTGTAGCTGTTCGCTGTGAAGCACTTTTATCATGTAGCCTGTTGTCCACATGTTGTGTTGAACATACTACCGGCACATTGTTGGTGCTCTCCTGCACTCTAATGTTCTACTGTTGTTTGATTCGCCGGAGTTGGGAAAACCACTTTACATAGGAATGAACTTGCACTGTGAAGTTTGAGTAGCCCTAATTTGGCAAATCACTTGACGTTTTGTGCCTCCAGAGGTGCTGGGATGTGTACGTGTCTCAGCTGGGAACAGGTGGAGAACAGGAACTGGTTATGTGCTCGGCGCCACGTTCGGTAGATTGAACGATGTTGAATGGGGTCGTACAGCCGATGGCCTACGGTAACTCTGAATAGGCGGTCAATATGAAGGAGAGCATTGATGACATACTCGTGAATGCCTGAGCCCCAGAAATGGCTAGGAATGTGACATCACGAGTATGTTACCGCACTTGAAGGGTGATATTAAATTAAATGATGCCTCAGGTGGTTGATGCTAAATAGATTAAATGTATGCTCTTATAATTAATATATTTAAATCGGCGTGAGTTGTAATGGTTATGACAGGAATGTGGATGGATGTGACGACACACGGATTTCTTCATAAGGGTGGAGCTTCTATGGTATGTTATGCAATCCCTATGCTGGAGCGGGTGGTTTCTCTAGTTAATTGAGGTGCAATCACTGCTACAATTGCCTTTAAATAATCCTTTTAATTAATATGGCTAGGGAGCCACTTGGCACTTTACACTTTCTGTGGGAATGTGAATCCCCATATTTTGACACTACTTGGAGCCGCGTCGCACTCCGGATTCGTCCACGGGGCCCATTGACATCGGAAAGCTGTAGGAATAAGCAGCGCCGCTTATCCCAGTGTTCCCTCCAATGGCTGTTGTGTCTAATGGTCGTGACTTCACAGGACACACTCATTTAGGCCACATATCCATTCATCACAAGAGTTACCTCTTGTGATGTGTGTTAAATATTATGACCTGCAGCTACAAGTTACAGAGCGGCAAGAAAAGTGTAAAGGCCATTCTTTCGACCTGCACTGATTGAGACCGGAGCCTAATTTTCGATCAGCCGAGTGTTGCTGTGTGGTTAATGCGTCTGTGATGGAACAAATGGGCTCAAGGAATACGTGGACGTCAGGAACATGTCAAAGGTATTCTGTACCCTGTAGTGTAGGAATATGTTTTATATCATGTTTAATGTTTTGTTAATCATGTTTTCTATGACATTATATAGTATGAGTTAAATATATCTGCGACTTATTTAGGGTCTGAGGATATAAAGTCATTTACTTATAGGTTTACAACTGGACATGTTCTTCCTATTGTGTTTTTTACTATATTCCATGTAGTTTTAATTTTGTTTTGTAAATTATTAATGAGCTTTCAGGAAAAAAAAACTTTTCTTTTTTTTGCAGATTTTATAACCACAATCAAAATTTGCAGTATTTCCTGTAGTGATTCATTGTGTCAGGGTTGCTGCAGCCTAAATAACCTGGGGAAATGGAAAACTTTTCATGTATCATATACTTACTGATCTATGGTTACTGCTTGTGTAATTGGTTTAAAAACACTCACGAAATCTCATAGAAGGGTAAGCCGATGCCAACATTAGGCATTTACATCAGTAAATCTGACAAGGTTAATTAAAGCGAATTGAATAACCTTATAACTTGTGCATACACAATAAGGATGAAACACATTAAACTGAAATGATTTTAATTATTGTATTCACTGAGGAAAACATTCTTAACACAAAATAGTCTAACTGAAAAACATCAACAACGCATAGGTAGCTCTACCGAGAAAAAGACAGCAGTCATCAAGTCTTTCTTCTCTACCTATCGAACCCTGCAGTTGTTCGGGTCGCCAAATACTCCCACTCACCTGTCCAGAGTGGATGGATTTTTGAAGCATGAAGTGCTCTCCAATCAACCATGGTGCTCCTGTAGCTGGTACTGCAGCATGTTGATGCGTCGGCGCGGCCGCAGTGTCCGGTGGGATGGGTACATCTGATCGGCCCAAAAAAACGAATGCCGGTTTGAGTCTGTCAATAGAGAGTTTGTTTGCCATGCATCGTTTCTAACACAAAATGTTTATTGCTTCTTGAAAATACTCGGAATAGTCCATCATACACCGGCTGCAACAATTTACAGAGAGTGTCATGGTGCACAAATACCAAGTCAGTCGACATGAGGTCCGGGTGGACGAAGATGTTTCTGGGTGAGTGATATTCAGTTGGAAACTGTCGCATTGTTCTCATATGCTACTTGAGCCAGAACACAGGGGATGAAGCTTCTTGGGTCACTGGTAGGTCCTGAATTAAATTGGCAGGTAGGCATATTTGCTCACTGTATGTGATTTCTGCTGACATGATTTTATGATGTGGGCTCAGGTACGAGCGCAGTTCCATACGCACAAGTGGGAGCTTGGCTATCTATTCGTCACTGAGTTGTGCTTTGAGAGCCGATTTCAATTGATGGTGCCAATGTTCGATTTTTCCATTTTCTGCAGGATGGTATGAGGTGGTCTAAATATGATGTATGCCCAGGAGTTTGCAAAGGTAAGAAAAAAGCTCGCAGTCAAACTGACTTCTCTTTCTGCAGTAATGGTACCAGGGACTCCGAAGCGGGCAATCCAAACCGACAGAAGGGTTCAACAATGGATTCCGCAGTGATGTCCTGGACCTGTGCTGCCTCCAGCCATCGTGAGAATCTGTCAATGAAAATCACCAAATAACGGTATCCTCTGGACGATGGTAACAGTCCCACAATGTTAATATGGACGTGTGAGAATCGACGTTTAACTAGTTAATATGTTCCAACCTCGCTGTGAGAGTGTCGCCATATCATGGAGTGCTGACAGGGTATACACGATCTTGCCCACAAACCATCGTCCTGCTTGAGGGATGGCCACACAAAGCATTCCTGAATGAGACATATGGAGCCTTTCACTCCCAGGTGTGCGAGGTTAAGAACATACTCAAATATTTTCTTACGAAATTGTAGTGGAATGTAGGGTATGGTATCTCCTTTAGATGTGTCGCACACCAATTTAACGCCGCTGGATATTTGAATGTCCTGGAATTTCAATGAGCATGAAGGAGACTTGTGCAAGTACTGAAGTTCTACATCCTCTGATTGTGCATTGGCGATATCATCCCAAGGCATATCGAATTAGGTCATTGTGGAGATCTTAGAACATGATTCGGCCACCATGTTCTCTTTCCCAACAATAAATCTAATATCTGTAGTGAATTGTCCAATAAAATCTAAATGTATTAGTTGTTGTTGTGTCACCTTGTCCGATTGTTTCTTGAAGGTAAACATGAGTTGTTTTTGGTCTGTATAAATGCAGAAAACTCTGGCTTCGAGCATATGTCGAAAGTATTTAATGGTGGTATAAGCTGCCGGGAGCTCTGTGTCATGCGTGCTGTACTTCGTTTGTGTACTGTCAAACTTTTTGGAAAAGAAGGTTAATGGCTCGCGCGTGTCTTCTCATACATGATGTAATGATGCACATATTGCCCAGTCGGATGCATCAACCATTAGTACTAAGGCAGCATCAATTGAGGGATGTGCGAGGTGTGTAGTAATGGACAGGCTACTTTTGAGATCCTCAAAGGCACATATCCCTTTGGTATCCCATTGAATGATGCGACTGTGATTTTATGAGTCTGGAATAAACTTCAAAAGGGCAGCTTGTGTAGTGACAGAGTTGGGCAGACAGTGTCGGTAGAAGTTGATCACGCCCAAAAAGTGACGCAGTTCTGTAACTGCCTTCGGAATTGGATACTCTGTGATGGCGCCCATGTGATCCAGTATCTTCCAATACGCCTTTTGCACTGACTAAAAAAGCCAAAAATGGGACTTCTGAGGCCCCAAATATGTATCGGCTTAATTTTATATGAATATGGAATTCTTCAAGGAGTTGAAACACCCTGAGAAGGTAGTCACGGTGTTGTTGCTCGTCTACTGGTACTATAAGTATGTCATTAATATAGCAAAAGGCAAATGGCAGATCCCACATTATCGAATCCATAATTTTTGGAAAGATTTTGCTGAGTTGCGCAATGCAAATGGGGGTTTCAGAAATTCAAACAGACCAAATGGTGTTTGTGATGGCGGTATTTTGTACATCTATGGGAGCAACCAAAATATGATGGAATTCTCGCACCAGGTCAATCTTAAGTAATATATCCATACCATGAAGTGCGTTGTTGAAATCCTGCAGATGTGGTACAAGGTACCTGCCTGGTTTTGTAACATCAATTAACGCACGGTAATTCACACGTGGTCCCCACAACCCATCTTTTTTACTTGTGGGACATAAGGGGCTTGCCCAACAACTTTTTAATGGACAGCAAATACCTATATCCATCATTTGTTGGAATTATAATTTTGCCGCTGCTAATTTGTGTGGTGGGAGCCCCCGGGCTCTGCCATGAACAGGGAGTCCAGTCGTTTCTATTGTGTGGGTTATATTACAGGACGGTGTTATAAAGCTTGGATTCTTCTGAAGTATGCCGGGAAATTTCTCGAGGAGATCGGCATAACTATGGCCTGGAGGGATGGTATAGAGTTTGTCGATTCCAGAGTCCACCGCAATGGGGCACGTGGTTTGCCAACGAGGTGTTAGCATCTAATAGTCGCCCATTTGACACATCGGGCAACAGTTTAAAGTGTTTTTAGGAAATCAGCTGCTATAATGGGTGTCCGAACATCTGACAGTACAAAAGGCTATACGTATGAACAGTTCAGGCCGAGGTCAAGTTTGAGCCAAATGTCCATATGATACTACCATTCGCCGCGTACAGCTCCTTAGATGCATCAGTATTCGTTTTCTTGCGGGTAGTGGGAGGTAGAACAGATATATCCCTGCCTGTGTCTATAAGAAATCTTACTCCAGAATTTGCATCTGTGATGAATAGGCGAAAGGAGTTCCGGCTCGCAATATTTGCCGCCATCTGTGGCAAGCCTCCGCATTTCATGCCTTAGTTGCAAAGGTGCATGTTGGAATGCATTTCTGAGCATTCTCCCCAAATTTGTAATGATACCAACAAGTCTCGTAATTTTTCTGTTTATAAGTTGAACGGATCCTCCCTCGTTGGTAAGTGCCACTCAATTGACGAGACTAGGGCTGCTACTTGCTGAGTGAAGCGATAAATTGTATCGTCGTTAGGCCTGTGTATTGTGCTTGCAGTGTCCAAGCTATCTGTATCAATGTTGTCCGGTTGAGCACTGCATGAGAATGCAATTTTGTCCGCTAATGTCGCCAAAGTGTTGAGATCATCACAATTAGTGGAAAGGATAGCACGTACATTGACTGGCATGCGTTGTAAAAACATGGTTCTTAAAAACTCATCTTGAATATTACCCCCAACAAGGTTTCGCATTTTGCATAGGAGTTATGATAGCTCTTTATCCCCCAGATCTATCTCCGTAAAGAGCCTTTTCGCCTTATGTTGGTCTGATTCAGCATACTCTTTTTACCAATCTTTGTTTTAGGTCGGCATATGGATTTTGCGATAATGGCTTGGAAATTAAGTCAGACACTAATTCAGCTATCTTACTTTCGATGAACCCTAGAACATAGTTGTATTTTGTAATTTCACTGGTTATTTTAGCAACCGCAAATTGAGACTCTACTTGGAGTAACCAAAAATCAACATTTTTTTTCTTCCAAAAGACGGGCTTCTTAACAGCTGCTTGTGATACTCCCATGTTATTGTCGTTTTTTTCTTCGCCCAACATTTTCGTGCTGCTGTACTACGTATTATGTATCACATGAATGGATCTCCGCTACTTTATATGCACATTTCTTGAATGATCGGAAAAGGATAAGCTGAATATAATATCAGCAGTTATATAGGCCTCACCTGAGTTGTGTGATTATAGCACCACATGCTCGCTGTTCAGCATTACATAATATCCATCTTCATTACACGAAATTAGCATTCTGCATTATATCACGTCGGGGTCACCGATTTATAACTGCTGCAAATACAATAAGGAAAACACACATTAAACTGAGATGATTTTAATTATTGTATACACTGATAAAAACATTCTTAACACAAGATAGTCTAACTATAGGCTGTTCACGCTAATGTGAGCAGTTTTAATATGCACTAACACTAATAAATATATTTTTTGGCAGATTCAGGCATTAACATTTGGGAGTATTAGAATATATATGCTGTGTTTATTGGTTACAAGGCAATGCATGTATTAATAAGTAGCGCAAAGATAGAAAGTGGCTGAAAAGAAAAATTTAAAAATGCTCACTTTACCATGAATAGAGTATAGTAGCATATTCAAATTACTGCTCTGGACTGCACTTGGTGCGCACTGTCTGAGTTCTGCGTGTTCCAATTACCGGAACTCGACCTGAGAGCAGTCGGATTTTCGTATTCCAAATGCGAGTTGCACTGAATGAGTACGCATAAGAGCAATTTTTTCCGCACCGAGGCTGCAGTAAGTTCTGCTTTTCAGAGCAATATGGCGGCTACCTGTGATTTTGAAAACCAAAAGAAAATTATTGCAATGTTCGGAATTTTACAATATCTACCATTACTGCAGCTGAATAATACATAATAGTTCATGTGTAAAAAATATGTTTTTGGTATATTGACGATATCGTTTGTTATTACAGCGGCAATGGGATTAATATCACCCAGTGATTAGTGCATACATTTGCCGACGAGATAAAAAAAGTGGAATTGGAGAAAATTATCTGTACGGAATTTCGTAAATTTAAATTAAAATTATTCTATCAACGTCGTATTTCAAGCATTTTCTCCAAAAGATGATAATGTTGTCGCCACTATTTTCTAGTGTACTATGCCGAGTGTTCATGTGTATTTTCAGAGTGTCTTCATATCTTCTTTTAACTAAATATGGGTGTGTGAATCGCCCCGAGACCTCACTGCGTAACGAGCATAGTACTTTACGTATTTTATTAATCACGACGGATGGAGCACCTATGGAAGGATATCGCAGTAGCCGTCGGCACACGGCCCTGGAAGGAAGAGTCTGCTCTACATCACCGGTTTGGCATTGCATCCCACAATGTCTGGCGCCCATAATCAGCACTGAAGGTTTGGTGAGAAAACGCAGGAAAAACTCCTACCCAACCTTCCAAACCTTAAAGTTAACAAATTTGCTTCACTATGATACTGTCAACTAACATCCCCTAATTATGATCCTAATAGAAAACATATCATGCATTATTAATAATAGGAAAAAGTTGAAAAAACCTATTAAACATTAATATGTAGGGAATCATAACTTACAATATTAATATCTTATGCAATCTGAAATGATGGGAACTGCAAATTAAATTAATATTAAATGGATGTAAAGCCTCAGTTTTGATTTATCTATGCAAACCATGGCACTATTTTACTATGCAAATAATGGTTATCACTTAACATTTTGATGTCTACTGGTGTGGTCACAGGGTCTTGGATAGGTAGAAATGTCTGGTGAACGCCAGCTAACCACTCGAGGGGAATCCTCTTGGGTTAACATGAAACTCTTACACAGAAGGATAAGTTTGAGTGTGTTAAGGAGTTCCTTATAGATCTACGTGGGATTCATGGATGGGAAAGTGAGAAATGAAAAGGCTCTTAGTTGATAGTTTGCTCGGTCCATTGCCATTCAATTAAATTGTAGTTTTAAAGTGTTTTGTTGATGGGATATTATAATGATTGTAATTGTTAATTTTAATATGTTTTAATGGCGATTTTATGTTAATGTTTCTAAAGTGTTTTAACTATTTTGAATATTTTAATGGTTATTTTTAATGTCTTGCAATAATTAGTAATTATTTTATAATATTTGATTAAAAGGTAGTTGTTTCTCATTTTTGTTTTTGACGAATTTATTTGAAATGATTTCATTGTGTTTTGTAAACCATATCGATATTTTAATGTTAAAATTTTAATAAATTGAGAAATTTATAATTTTAGTGAGTAAGTCTTTTTATTTTTATACACATGTAATGGTTTTGTCATTTTAATAAGTGGAAAACATAATACATTATTTTTACTGTCCTATTGTTTTAAAGCTCAATAGTTTTATTTTGAGTAATGCCTCAGTTTTTTATTCATTCTTAAGTTTATTTTAATGTGTTAAGTTAAGGTTTAACATGCATATTTGGTAAAAATTTTAATAACAATTGCTATTTGACAACAGGCCCTCCAATCTAGTGCTTTAATTGTGTATATATTATAATTGTAATAACGCACGACGTATGTCGGAATGGGATATTACCCCCCTTGTGGGCTGTGGACGAAAAGCCCGGGCTAAATGACCTTGTGCCCCAGCATCTGTATTTAATTGTAGGAATCACTGACAGTAAATGACCGAATAAATACTGGTACTTTTGTGCTCAAGCTGGGATATTGTGGCTTCCCAACATGTCACTGAATAAATACTGGTATAAATAAGGATTTTTAAAACATTACATTGGACTTAAAAACATTAACTGATAATTATATATAGATAACATATTAGGATTAAAATAAGACTTTTGTCACAATCATTCAAAATAAGGCTTTTTTTCAATCTACTTCGTGGTACTCCCAGGAAATTTGGAGATTTTTGTACAAATATTACATGAAACAGAAATGTTATTTATTTATTTTCTAGAGTTTACTCCACACTGTAATTTTAGGATGTGCTATTTTTGCACATTTCTTCAAATAACAACAACTTTTCAGCCACGCTAAACACCATGTGCCTTGTATCTTATAGTGTATTCAAATTATTGCTCTGGACTGCACTCGATGCTCATTAGCTGAGTGCCGAGTGTTCCAATTACCGAAATTGTCCACAGGAGATGCGATCACTGTCTACATATTGTTCATGGCACACTCGGTTCACACTGTTCAGCTGCACTGCGGCGAACAAGTACACATAATTGCCTATTCATGTGTGCACATGTGGCGCACAAGACATGGCATGAAAATTGAACAGGATAGCACTTGGTAGTAAATATATGTTGGTTACTGGTAAATTTCTGGACAGAAAAATGTTGGAAAATTTTTTCCAGGAAGATGAAATTCTGATTAGCGGCTGTGTGTCACCACACAGATGGGCGCCATTTGACGGCGTGTTATGCTGGATCATCAGGGAAAAAAATTATGTGGACCGAAATAAAAATGAGAGTAGGTTTTCCAGGTGGGCGTCAGGGCTCAGTCAAGCACAATAATGATGTGGGTTGTGTGGCCGACGACCCTGAAGTGACCTCCCTGATGTTCCCCATCTCTGTATGAAGCTGTAGATACCGTTGGTTCCACATTATTCCAAGTGCCTCGGAGTGATGTTAGAAACCCGTCTAACATTCCATGGACATGTATGTTATGCGGCGAATAAGGCTGTGGTCTTGTTCCAGAAACTCGGAGCAGTGGCTCCGGTAAACCGGGGGCTTGGCTACCCGACATTAAAGCTCATGTACAAGAGTGTATTTTTTCCAATATTGACTTATACCTGTGGGGTGTGGCACCCGGAGTTTGAAAAGGTCCATAGTAAACGGATAATCTTCAGTGTGCAGAGAGCTCTGGGGATCACCAAATCCTATAGGACGACTTCCAATGATGCGCTACAAGTTGTGGCAGGAGAAATCCTTCTGGATCTACTGGTCAAGGAAAAGGGAGAGATAACTAAATGTATATGGGTGGAAAGAATTCCCCCAGAAAATCTGAGAGCTATTAAAGAAGCCACATTAACAGCATGGCAATCCAGATGGGATAACTCCGAGAAAGGAAGGATAACGTATGGAATATTCCCAGATGTTTGGTTTTGACATATTGCTACTTATATATTTTTTTCTGAGTGATTGTGGCAATAGCGGTTTTGTTTTTAAGACTGTTTTTAGTTCTTACATTGGACCCCAGGAGATATCCCCACATCAATGCTCATTTTAATCCCAGTGTTTCATTCTCATTTAGTTTCTAAGATGTTGTATTGTCTGTATGGTAATAATGTAAATTCTATCCAGTAGGATAGGTACAGATAAGGAAAGGGTGTCCTCAGGAGGCTGTATTCGTCTGGTTTTCGTTTGTGAGGAGTCAAGGGTATATAATCTTTCTGTTCTGCTGAGAGAGGCTGCAAGGTCCTCATGTTGTTTGTTCCGGGCTGAGGTATGGAGATGGGGAAGCTGAGAGAAGATTGCCTCTTCTGACGGATGTCTTGGAGAGGAGATGGTCGGAGGTCCGGCCGAGACTGGCTATTTCGATGGGATTCCTGGTGCTTGCGTCTGTGATCTTCACCGGAGGTCTACCTTTCACCCAGCTCCAGCGAACCTGCCCGAGACAACTATGCAATGCCAAGTTCTTGCTCACATCAGGAAAACTACACTGTTATTGACAGACAATAAATTCTCGCCTATTCCTGCAAAAACTTACTACTATTGCTGAAGAATAAGTAATTTCTCACCCTAAACTACAAAATGGTGGGACGTTTCGCTGATCGATATGTGACGTAACGTGGCAAGGACAAAC
This sequence comes from Dryococelus australis, assembly GCA_029891345.1. NCBI lineage: Eukaryota > Metazoa > Arthropoda > Insecta > Phasmatodea > Phasmatidae > Dryococelus > Dryococelus australis. The sequence goes on from CM057006.1 coordinate 32,946,749, forward strand.
AGCTATGCATTGAGACAGGTCGGCGTCAACGCGGGTGTCCGAACGCGGCTGCTCATGAAGTTAGTTGGTTCTCAGCAGACTGCTGGCACTGGTGAAGTTCCTGGAGATTGTGCGGTGTCGCCTTGTAGCGCATTAAGGAGCGCCACATTCAATTAAAGACAGTCCCATTGAAGAGCAAATTTTTAGAAATGGACTGATTTCTAGAATGCACCATGTTTATGATTGGCATAAATTAAAATTTGTATCGTCAAACCCCGTAAATGTGGAGGGGGATATACGCAGTTATTGAATATAAATACCCTCGGTGGCTGAGGGCTCTGGGAGAGACGGCTGCTGGGGACCAGCTATGATAAGTATTGGCTATTGTGTTATTAAGGCCCTTCAGGCCAGGACTTGGAAATATGGCACTTTGTGTGTCCATCTCGGTAGCAAAATAATGAAATTTGAAATTGCCAGAAAAGTTGGATAGAGTAGACATTAATTTTAAAGTATGTCTTTTAAAAAGCTGTTTGGTTTTTTCTATCTGAAATGAAAAATTTGTCACCCTTTGTAAAATTAAAATGTTAGGCACGCATGTCAATTTAGCATACAAGAGAGAGGGAGAGAAAAACTGTTAAAATAACTCATAAAGTTAGGTTTTTTCATGTGGAGTTACGTTATGATAGAAATATGTGAAGTCCAGACCGGACTGTTTTTAAGTAAAGGCTGTTTTATATTATTGGATTTGGCAGCCTTAAGAAAATGTTCAAGTTAAATGATAGGAAATGTTCGTTGTCATTTTACATTTGTGTCTACCCAAAATGATAATCAGATTTGTAAGTGTTGCATGATGTAAAGAAAGAAAACAATTCTAGAAAAAAAATTTTGCCTGAAATGTTTTTTAAGTGTTTTAACATTACACAAAGAGAGTAACAGTCCAGAAGATAAGTTCCAGAATGTTCCTCAGTATTTTATAGAAATTTGAAGAGGATGTTTTATACTGTACTTTTTTTTAGATATAATATATTAATCACTATTAATAGTATATTGTTTGCGCAATGTGAAGAGTCCCTATATGGACACAGCTTTGTAATTTAATATTTTAAAATGGGTTTTGTACTGCATGTTAAAATGTTATATCAAATAACTTACATGCAGGATTTTGCTAAAGCGACTCATGTTTTTTTTTTTTTTTTTTTTTTTTTTTTGTGATGTTTGCAAAAAACACCGTAAAATTTCTAACCTTTTGCTGTTAACACACTTGTCTTGCACTTTTTTGTAAGTTCATAATTTGCGTTTCCCTGCAAGTGCTACAGGGCGTAACAACACAGTCTGCACCAAATCTAACTTTACATTAATTGTTTGCAGTTAAATTATCCATCATAACCTAAGGGTTTCGGGCCCCAAAAATTATAAATTTTGGCCTAACTTTTATTCCGGACTGACGGTAGGATTAACGAAGTACTAAGATCAAAAATAAACATGGCGGACATAAAATACGACAGTTTCGTTATTATTACATGCCAGTGAAAGCTATATAAAGTTTTCGAAACATATAAATTACGTTTAAGACAGATTCTGTCAATCTGTATGCAAAAATATACCGACCTAATGAGTGAAATGTTCCGTGAATTAAAATCCAAAGGAAATATATTGTATACATTTGCTAACGATGGATTTGTATTAAAATTCTCTTTGAGTGTATTAATATGACGTCTTCTAAGAATCTGTTTTCAGAGAAGGCATTTGATTGACACAAAAATAGTAAGGCATTGCTGTAGCTAAAAACTCATATTTTAATAAACTTATAAGGTATATTTCTTTGAATTATTATTCACGGTACATTTCATTCATTAAGTCGGCATATTTTTGCATACAGATTGATAGAATCGGCTTTAAACTTTATCTAGCTTTCACTGCCATGTAACATTAACGAAACTGCCGTATTCTATGTTCGCCATGTTTCTTTTTGACCTTAATACCTTATTAATCCTACCCTCAGTGCGGACTAAAAGTTATGCCGTACTAAAGCAAGATGATCCTCGGACTAGCAAAATAATTGCTCTCTGAATACGAAAAATATTGGTCGGAGTATGATCTATCCTTAATCCGGACTAAACACGACTATGATTAAGGTCCTATATGAACAAATTTATAAAGTAAACTAATCCTATGGGCTACCACGTGAAACATATCCATCACTAAATAATGTGCCATATATATATATATATATAATGTATGAATTGCTGTTTGGTGAAGTGTGAGACGCGGTAGCCCATGGGATTAATTTATAGTTTTTTTTTTTCACCTGTACTATATATATAAGCGTAAAAAAAAATTTATTCGAGGAAAAAGTCATCACATGCAATGCGTACGAGTTGAACAAAGTTTGGGAAAATGATAAAATAATTATTTTTTGGAGGTCCGGCACCCTTAACTATCAAAAGACGCGTTAAAGAGACAGGAGATTTCGGTTGTTCGGTTGGAGAAGGTGATGTATGGGTGTAAACAGGGTCACTGGGTAACGATGTGATTTCAGCAAGTCCGAATCGGATAACATTGTGAGTGTGCGCAACCCACATCACAATGATTTTGGCAGAGGTAACTCAGTCAAGGATAACGACACTCGACTATAGACACCATTAGGACACTTGAACGGCCCACGATAACATCTCCAAGATAATGAAAATGATTTTACGTACGTTTGGTAAAGTAGTTATAGATAAACAGCATTTACACAATGGACGCCATGGTGACATGAGTTTCAAGATACGTGTTAGATAACAGCGACGTAGCGTCGCACGGCGCCAAGACACAAAATATGTTTTTTTTTTTTTTTTTTTTTTTTTTTTTTTTTTTTTTTTCCATAAGAGCAAGCAGTGTGTCAATTTTGTTTTTCGGCTGGCAGCCGAGTTCGTCCATTAACTATTATCCGTGGGACTGCGGTGACTCAGCGGTTAGAGCGATTACCTCCCGCCAAGGCGAACTGGGTTCGATTCCCGGCGGGGGTCGCTCCCGGATTTTCGCACGTGGGACTCGTGCCGGACGATGCCGCTGGTCGGCGAGTTTGGGTCTTCTCGGAGATATCCTGCCCCCTCCCCCCCCTCTTTTTTTAACCGTCCTAGCATTCTGGCGCTGCTCCACACTCACGTCGCCTCGACCACAACGGCTCTCGAGATCCCGACGTCAAGAGCCGCCCAAACTACTCTACTCCACTATGTCCTCCGTGCTTTCTCCCGGCCGTAAGCGAGACGCCCATCCTGGCTGCAGTCTGGAGTTAATTGCCGCGGGTTGATGGGAAGGGGACAACCTGCGCAGAACAGCCTTTCTTCGCTCTGTTCAGATTCGAGATGACGACCGTTCCACTTTTCAGTAACTGTTCCGGAACGTTCCAGTTCATCATTCTTTTAAACCGTTCATTTCCGAACTGTTCATAACATACTCGACGTCTGACGTGTTCTTTTTTATGACGTGATCGTGGTTTTAGTAAAACAAAAGGAGGAAGAGTGTGTGTATGCAAAAGCGACTACTATTGTTTAGATATTTTTCGCGTTTGTTTTCATGCACGTTATGGGAATTGAAACCAACAACAAAGAAGGGAAATTTATCGCTAGATCACAGTGAACTTATTTTGCTCGTTACTAATTTTTTTTTTTTTTTGTTTTGAGTAATGTTATATTTTATACAATTTTTAATGGGTGTTTTCCTTAGCGTAACGAATAAATAATGCGATTTATATAATTTTCTGAGTGAAACTGCTTTGACTATTTATTTATTTTATTTCGATTGCCCAGGTAACAAAAAACCACTGAAATACTCCTTTCATTAATCTAGTTCCTAAACTAAACTCTAGGAACGGTTTTCAGTATCATTCTAATTCAACGCCCTAAATTAGCAACTAAATAATTTCACATGTGTCCGTAAGTCCCTTTACATATTCAAGATAAACAGATTGGGGCGGAAGTAAACCGAAAAAACTTCGTGAGGTGATTCCGTACGCAAAGTCCAATGAAAAAAAAAAAAAACTATTATTGATCTCTATTTAATGTTAAGGGAGTCAATAGCCTTCAAAAATTGATAATTTAAACTGTATATTTGCAAAATAAGAACAGATTCTCAATGCCTCCCTTCGTAATGAAAATAACAGGGGTAGTCCCCCACTTTTTGCAGGAAAAATATTATACCGTCAGGAATTATAAACGTTTGATGTTGTTTCATTGAACAAAAAATGGGGGTATGGCTGTGTGGGGACACGGCCGTTTGTTTTGCGTGAACAAGCCTACGTTGACGCACTGGGAAGCCTTGATGTTTTTTTTTTACGTTCCCGGCACCGCTTCACTCAATCATAAGGGGTTTTATGGGCATCTCTGGATTGCTTTTGAGATGCTCTTTCCAACCGTATACGATTGCTGTATTTCGACCTGACTTTTTAACGAGTACAGGCCGACACTATGTTAAGTGTTCATATTTTTTTATATTAAACTCATACAATTTTACCATTTGTTTTTATACACTCAATTGTTTTTATACACGCAATCGATTGATCTTGACGAGAGCTGTCGATTGAAACTCAAACGAGCGTCGTAGCTTCTCCTAGTCCTAGAGTTATACAGTTGACCCTTGATAATACGACAGGTATAGGACCGAGATCTGAGAGGGTGTCGGATTACGGAAAGTGTCTGGATTATCGGAAGTGAATTTTTTTATCACAAAGAACAAATGTAAAACACATGAATTATGTATTACAGTACTGTACTTGAAATCGAAATTATGTAATAATATAAATGTAGGCTTTAGCTTATAGTAGAACACATTTTTTTTTTTTTTAATGAAAGGCATACATACATATAGTACATTATTGTATTTACACTTTGAAGAAATCTGGGATAGTCTTCTGTTTCTTCTTACGTAAATTGTCAGTCAATGCTTGATCTTGAATGTCTTTTAACATTAACATTGGCTAGTAGTCAGATCCCTGCTCCTCACCGCATCGTAACAACGTGTTTGCAGATGATACCGCTTCATCACAGTTGACAGTGAATCTTGCTTCCGGAGCCTCCTGGATCGTGTCAACATGTTCTATGATTTCTTTGATAATTTCTTCGTCTGCGAGGTCAGCGTTAAGATTATCATTTAAAACCCATGTTTTAAAGTCTTCCACTGATTCTTGTAGAGTTTCAATTTCATTGCAAATTGCAAGTGCAGCCTCCAAAATTGGCTCAGAGTCGTTATTGTTGTCTTGGGATTTATTTTTGTTGTTATCTTTCTTTGGAAGAAGTGGATTTTCTGGCATGATTTTCTTGACAATGTCATCCTCTATATTGAATTGTCTCAAGAGAGATGTGATGTCTGCGTTAGGTTGACTTACCCGTAAGTTTACGCTTCTTGTAATGTGCCTTAAGAGTCTTGATAACATTTTGGTCCATTGGCTGAATGAGAGCAGTTGTAATTTTTGGTAAGTACAAAGCCTCTATATAGCCATCAGCTGTCTTAACTCTCAATACTTCCTTGTCAGGATGTCCTGGTGCAATTTCCAATAATATAAGGGCCTTCCCTGGCAACTTTTTCTCGTTCAAGTGTTGTTTCACTGTGGGACAAAAATGTTAGTGAACCAATCATGGAAAATTTCTTTAGTGACACACGCTTGGCTTTGACTCATGTATGTAACTAGCAGAGATTGTCTAATGTTTTTAAATGCACGGGGAGATTTTGATTTCCCCACAACCAACAGTTCCTGATGCATTAGCACATACCATTAGAGTGATCCGTTATTTTTTAAGTTTACTTCCAGAAACATGTTTTTCTTCTTGAGTGACAATCGTCTTTGTTGGAAGTTTCCGCCAATTTAAGCTGGTCTCGTCGGCGTCATGGAGTTGTTCAGTGTTAGGCCTAGTTCAGTGATTTTTACATTCAATTTCTAGATGAATTCAGAAACCTCAGACTCGTCAGTAGACAATTTCTCTCCACTCATCTGTAAGAATCTAATACCATGACGCTTTTTGAAATTTTAAAACCGACCATCACTAGCACGGAAGTCAGTTTTGTTTGTCATTTCATGATTTAAAAAATTGGGCTTTTCTTTTTTTTAATGCCTCCTGAAATGGGTGCATCTCTGCTTCTTTGTTGCTTGAACCAGGCATAAAGAGCATCCTCAACTTGAGGAAACTCACTTATTTTAAGGGTCTTTTTTTTTCTCTTAATAGGCTCTTCATCAACTGACTTCATAAAGTTTTTTTTTTTTTTTTTTAAGATATCATATCCCTATGTCGTACGATGTACATATCGACGTTGGAGTCTCACCACGATCATATCGCTTAGTAATTTCCCATTTATCAGATGGGTTTAATGTTTTATGCTTACGTTTTGAACTTGTGCTCGCCGTTACAACACTACACACACAACAAGGCACTAAGCACTTACACAAACGGTTGTGTTCTGCGACGCAACTGAATTCAGACGTCGAAACAAACAAGGCGAGTAGACGTACGGATGAATAGGAGAGGGTTTCCTGACCGGACAGGACTGGTAAGTTTCGGACTAAAGAGAGTCAACTGTACTACGCGGGAGTTATGAAACGTGGTCAAACGAACTCAAAATTACAGTGCCGCTCCCCCCTCCCCCTGCCGCATAAAACACGCCATGCTTCGCAGTCCTCACTCAACGTAACATATCCTTTGATCCTTTGACAATTGATTTGTGAAATTTAATTTTGAATGTAGACGATAGATTCGGAGCTGCAATGCCAAATTGTATCCCCCGATTTTGTTTTCATCGAATTTTCTGGATTGCCTCCCACTATGGTCGCAAAGTTAAAGAGACGTATTCACGTCGAAATGGCCCCCTCTCTGCAACTGTCCAGGATACACCTCGTGTAAAACGCACGCGGCGACAGTGCCTAGCACTTAGGCAACCCTACTGTAAGCTTATTAATGTATGATAAATGCCGTTTAGAGTAAGCATTAATACTGTCCCATTTCAAAGGTTTTATGGGGGAGGGAGGATGGGTAGACGGAGCCCATTTTTAGTTGTGTGCTGAAGGGTATCCTTGCCGAATTTGGTCGAGATACGGCAAAGTGTGCGGAATTGAAATGCATAGAACTTTTAAAAGGATTCTGGAGTTGCTCGCCCCGATGGAAGTCAGGGACCTATTTTGCCCTGCAAAATATTTGACATTGGGTACTGAAGGGAATCCCTGCCAAACTTGGTTCGAATCCGTCGAGCCGTCGAGAACGTGCATACATACATAAATAAAAACTTTGATATATATAAAGCACGAGGAATTATTAATAGTTTTATTGTGTAAATTCTAACAACAATTCATGTAACATGGCTGTGCAAAGGCTATGGGCATAGTGTTGTATATTCTTTCAGTTGTACTACCGCCGAAGACTGTCGGTGACTTGTCTGTTTGTACAGAAGCGTTACAGAATGTAATACTGAGAGTACAATAACTATTTAGGTATTTTAAATGACGACCTTAAAATTTTTACACCTTGATTGAATTATTATTTACTAAAACAATTATTATCGACACGTATTCGGGAAGGGGAACGTTATCTGCATAAAATTCAGCCCTTCGACATATCTTATGGCAGCTGCTGAAGTGAATTGCTTTTAGTCTATATTTTCATTTAAATGGTCTCGTTCTCTATCTTGAGTGTCTAGCAACTTTGCAAGAGCCTGTGTTACATAATTTTTTTGTGGGAGATTGTGGCTTGCCAAGGTCATGGTAACTGCGTGTGCGTTCGTAGGTGACCATCATTATTGCGCACCTGAGTGTTTTGCTCATCGTCTTCTAATGCAAACTCCATTCCATCTAAGAAGGCAATATTTAGACACCTAGTGAATGGTAGATGACACAAACGAAACTAACACGCCAATATATATATATATATATATATATATATATATATATATATAATATATATATATATATATATATATATATATATATATATATATATATATAAAGGCTGCTCACGATAAAGTTAGCACTTTTTAAATCAACCTTTGAAAAAAGTCACTACTCCGACCTGCAAATATTTTAACTGGTGCACTGAGTGGCATACGCCCAGTAAAGTTGGTAATGATGGAGGGTTAAGTAATTCCATACCATAACGTTGAATAAAAAGTGCCAGGTAATCATTTGTAAGAACTTAAATTATTTCTTTCGCTTTCTGTTTTCCTAATGCATCGAAGAGTAAAAATTAGCAGATTTGTAAAATAATTACTTGTCTAGTTATTTCAGTTTCAATTGACCGACGCATAAATAAAGTGACGAGGCCCGTGGCAATGTTAATTTTACATAAGGCGGAAGAATACACAACTTCCGTACAAGTAGATCTTCAGCAGAGCTTTCAGAAGTGCTCACTTTATCGTGAATAGCCTACAGTCAATTCACCGTTACTTCTAACTTCTCTGAAGCCCTGCTAAATTTCTACTTTCAAACTATTCCTCCGCCTCGCGCAAACAAAGCTTAACCGAGTCTAGTAAATTACACCAGAGGGCAACGCAGTGCATTCGTGTGGACTCGCTTTAATAATATTTCTGCATAAGAACTATTTCTTACTAGTTATTCTCAACACACATATTTTTCTCTCTGTTTCTATTCATATAGATTGCAAACGAAATATTATAATTTGTAGCTGAAATATAATTGAAAATTCATTTTAACCAAAAATAAGGCACTGTTATGCCAACACAGGTATATGACGCTTGTGATACATGGCATATTTAGGAAACAACCAAACACGTCATTCATGGAGGGTGATTATTCAACGGTTTGATTCAAAAAGTTGCGAAGCGAACCGCGAATAGACTATTCAACAACCTGTATCATATTACGCGCGAGCGAATGAAAGTGTATATTACGTTCGCTATTCTGGCAGCCGTACTTACGTTCGCTATTCTGGCAGCCGTACTTACGTTCGCTATTCTGGCAGCCGTATTTACGTTCGCTATTCTGGCAGCCGTACTTACGTTCGCTATTCTGGCAGCCGTACTTACGTTCGCTATTCTGGCAGCCGTAGTTACGTTCGCTATTCTGGCAGCCGTACTTACGTTCGCTATTCTGGCAGCCGTACTTACGCACGGCTTGGGAAAATATGCAGACAAGAAAGAGTTTTTAAACAAATGATTAATACATTTTATTTTACGCGGTCGCGAAATATCTGTTATTAACATGACACACCAAACTTCGTGCTAACATAGTAATACGTAGGTGTTTCGAATGAGATGCAACTTAACGGAATGTCCTTGTTCCGGCAAGTTTCCTCCTCCCTTAGATACATAATATACTAGTGCTTACTTCGTCACTTGTAGTCTATTCGCGGTTGGAAAAATCACTCCATGTATGACGTGTTTAGTTATTTTCCAAACGTGTCACGTATCACAAGCGTTCTATACCTCTGTCAACTTAAAGGAATCTATTGCAAGTTAAATCGAAGTTTTACCTAGATTTCATTTACACGTTATAATATTTGATTTATAATAAATATGAATGAAAACAGTGAGAAGACGCCTGTGTTGGTAGCGCCTAGTAAAAATTAGATCTCGCGGCAAAATATTGTTACAAGTGAATGGCCACGAATTCGGTGCGGTGGACGGGTGGCATAAGGGTAGGAGAAAGGGGCAAATCCCGCTCCTTCCCCACGATAGCTCAACTTTGTTCCATAAACTGTACTATACCTTTTGTATTTAGATACTGAACAGCAAAAGGCGTGTTTCGCTAATGTAATAACAGTTAGAACGACTGGAATTGGATACAAGAGACCGACAAATCACGAATGAAAATTCAGGATGACATATAAGTTGCAATCGATAAGTTTCGAAGCAAGCTCGCAAGAAACCGAAAAAAAATCTAAGATGCTTCCCTCTGTAGTCCTTGAAAAAGAATATAAGATTTTAAAACAATTTTACCTGGACAATTATTTTCAAACATAAATGATAACAAAGATCGTAATAAAAATCAATTAGCGTTTCTATTGCAAAAGTTTTAAAGATGAAACTTTTCCTATATTTGCATTAAAATACAATTTAAATGTTAGTAATTTTTTCCCCAATTAATGTATTTACATATTTTTATAGTTTTTTCCCCCCACACACCCGGTCCCTGGATTCCGGAATCCTTATCTTCTTTAAATGTCAATATTTTTTTTATCTGAAACCCCTGGTTTTTATATTTAATCATTGTTTTTTATATTAATTTATTTTTATGTAGGGCTGTAGTTGGTCTGAACATATGGGTCCAGCGTGAATTTCGGACGGACGGTAAATTTATCTATAATCTGCGCGAAAGTACGACTTCTACGTAAATCTAACTTGTTAAAAAAAAAACACTTCATTTTTGGATGGGTGCTTTTTGCAGCACCAGGTGCGTTAAAATCTCTGCAAGAAATCCCCCTCCCAGTTTTCCCGTTAACCAATGTTCGAATTAATAAAAATGTAGAAGGAGGAAAACAATTTTCGCGGCATATAGGCTATACACGTTTATTTAATATTTATTGCATATTCGATTTAAGTAAAAGTTGTTATTAAAGTTATGTACCATTATTGTTAACGTCCAAAATAATTACCGTGCCACTTGAAATGGTATTTTAATTTCTGGTCCTGTCTTACGATTTAACAAGTACTAGATATTTCACAAATCAGTTACAGAGTTATTACGACTACAATAATATCAACATAAATTAATGGAAACGAAAAGGTATAATTTTTCCGGCATAATTCTAAAATATTTTCTAACACAATATTATGTAAAAACAGGTTTCACTTTTGTTTAAAGTTTGGCATACCGCGAATAATAGGTAAACCTATTAGAATAACACAAAGGACATATATGTTGGCTACAATATTCACACACAAAAGTGTAGGATGCAGGACCACATAACTGGTGACCGTGTTACTAGCAGCATGGTATAGTTCCAGCACACTACAAAATAGACTTCCACGCGGAAAATGGAAGGAAGATTTAGGGCATGAAATGTCAGAATATTAAAACATATGTTCAAAGGGGAGGAAACTTTTTCCCCCGGTTGAGAGTGTATGTAGGAAAGCAAAGGTTGGGAAAAGAAATCCAGAAGGGTGTATGGGAGGAGGCGGGGGGCGGGGGATATCCCCAGCTTCCACCCCTTCGTTTCGAACTCTGTCGTCCATTGAAAAACTTTCCAGAAACCGCTGAACATTATATATATATATATATATATATATATATTAAGAAAAGAAGAATTGTCAGCATAGTTCATCAATAAATCATGCTGAATATGATTATTTATTTATTTTACGTCACGAAAGTTTGACGTTTTCTAAAGAGCCCTTTAGTTCCTTGTACAAATGAAACACACATAACCTGTGGCTCTGGCGGTATCATCAAAAGGAGACAGATTTCACAGGGGACTAGCTGTCCAGAGGTCCACTTGTGACATCTAGAAAAGGGTGAAAATCACCATTCATAACAGGAAGAGAAAGTGATTAGTCTCCCGAACAGAAAATTCCACATGGACGCTGCCATCCGAGACAAGAAGCGGGAGACTTATGGCATTAGTGCACTACTGGAATACCTGTGCACGTTTGTTTTGCGTGAATACGACTACGTTTACGCGTTCGGACGCCTTGATTTTTTTTTTTTTTTTTTACATTCCCGGCACCGCTTCACTCGATCATATGGGGTTTTATGGGCATCGCTGGATTGCTTTTGAGATGCCCTTTCCAACCGCATACGATTTCTGTCCTTCGACTTGGCTTTTTGACGAGTATGGGCTGACATTTTGTTAAGTTTCCTTAATTTTTTACATTAAACTCGTACAATTTCGCCATAACCACGTCACACAAATGTTTTTATACACGCAATCGATTGATATTAACGAGAGCTGTCGCGCTGAAGTTATGAGACGCGGCGAAACGAACTTAAAATTGCCCCCCCCCCCCCTCCTTCTGCTAGCGTGCGATGCTTCGCAGTCCTCAATCGACGTAACATATTCTTTGATCCTTTGGAAATCGAGTGGTGTGATTGAATTCTGAATGTAGACGATAGAGTCGGAGCTGCAATGCCAAACTGTATCCACCCGATTTTGTTATCATCGGTCCTCCCACTGGGGTTGCAAATTTTTGAGGACGTATTCGCGTCAAAACTAGTTTTACAGTGCTCTCCGGTGGAAGTTTGTGGAAGCTCCTTGTCGGACAGCTCGACTGAAAACACCGAGCCAAAGGTGGAGCGTGGGTAAACCTTTGGACTCGCGTTCCCGACGACCTGAGCTTGGATCCCCGCCCGGCCATCCTGGTGTCGGGGTTTCTCACGGCGTATGCTGGGGTGGTTCCAGACTACAGACCGCGGCAGGCTCCGTCCCTGCTCTTCTCGCTTTTCCGAGCAGCAGCTTTCTCCGTCTCTAGAGGGCCGCGGTGGTGTGGTGGCTTCGACTATCCCGCCTCCCACCCGGGCGAACTGGGTTCGATTCCCCGCAGGGGCTGCTCCCACTGGGGATTCTGCCGGACGACGCCACTGGTCGGTAACTTTTCTCGGGGATCTCCCGCTTCCCTAGCCCTTGCATTCCGGCGCCGCTCCGAACTCACCTCGCTCAAACCTCATCGGCTCTGAAGACCTCGATGTTAAGAGCCGCGCAGATTTCTCCGTCTTTAATGACCTCATTGATATATTACATTCGCGATAAAATGAGAACTTTTGAAAGCCCTGCTCGAGATCTACTTGTAAGCAAGTTTGGGCGTTCTTCCGGCTTATGTAAAATTAACATTGCCACGGGCCCCAGCCCTTTACTCATTCGTCGGTCAAGTGAAACTGTAAAATTATTAGAAAAGTAAATATTTTAAAACCTGCTCATTTTCACATTTCTATGCAAAAATAACAGAAAGTGAAGTAAATATTTAAAGTTATCACAAATGGCTACCTAATACTTTTATACGACGTTAAGGTGCGAAACTATACTTTCAGTCCTTCGTTATAGTCTGTTCACGGTAAAGTGAGTACTTTTTAAGGCCCTTGTAAATTTTTCCTTTCAATCAATTTCCATCTTCCTGGTGCTTTTTAATATAAACATTGCAATGTGACAAATAAACACAGTGTATACATTTCACCACCATCAAAATTTAATGCCTGAGGCTGCAATAATACATATTTCTTAGCGGTTAATGCCTGTTGGGAGGGCCTTAAAAAGTTCTCACTTTATCGTGAACAGTCTATACCAACTTTACTGGGCGCGTATCACTCAGTGCGCCGGTTCAAATGTATGCAGGTAGTAATAGGGGCTTTTTTCTAAGGTTTATTTCAAAAGTGCTCACTTTATCGTGAACGGTCTTTGCGTGGATTCATGCCCTGGAAAAGCGCATCAAGGTCGTGGCGTCACTTCGCCGCTATCCAAATTCACAGCAAGGGCGCGAATGCGCCCTGTGAATGCTCGCACCGGCCAACAGGACGTGACACGTGCCCTCCTCGCGCCCTTGTTTGGTTTCCGTTGTGTTGTCGGTGTTTACATCTCTCCACGGTCGTTGGAAACACTTGCTAGTGTCACAAGGACACTCGCGTAGAATGTAATCTGACGTAATATAAATCAAGGCGGGAACGAACAAGAGCGTCCGGATTCGCACTTTGTATAGCGACGGGAGTGTTCCGAGTTCAAAATGTCGAAGAATTCGATTCCTGCGAGATCTCGAGATATCTCGAATGGCGGCCAACGTATTTGAATACTTTAATCCGAGTGATCTAGCCGAGTGGTGATTCATTCTCAGTACTCAGTGTTCACGTCTCTTGCACGAGTACGTCGTTGGGTCCACGTTTGTTCTCGAATGTTTGCAGACATGAGAATTTTTAAAATGTAATAGTTATTTGACTAAATTTGAAGGATTCCCATGTTTTTTATGGTTCATTTATATTCCATAATAAAGTTTTGAAATTTGTTTGGATAATGTTAAATACACTGGTCCGTGTATATTGTTTGATTCTAAGATATTGTTAGTGTGGCCTAGATTCGGTTATTTATTTGTCTATTTAATGCAAGCTGAAGTTAATATTTCCTTTCTTTCTACACTTAGGTATTCATAACCCCACGATTAACATATCTGTACTACAATAGGTAAAACCTTAAATTTAAAAGTTTTTTTTTTTTTTACTATTTCTTTAATTATATAGATCTTTCTAAATTTATTCTGCATTCCAATTTTTATGTTGTTTGCTCAATACAGCAGTAATATTAGAAATAAATAGTACTTACCTTAATATTTGATGTGATAAATATCTTCCTCGATTGAAACCTAAACGAGCGTCGTAGCTTCTCCTAGTCACAAGTTATACTACGCGGAAGTTATGAGACGCGGAGAAACGAACTCAAAATTGCGCCCCCGCCCCCCTCAACACGCGATGCTTCGCAGCCGTCGCCCAACGTAACATATTCTTTGATCCTTTGGCAATCGAGTGGTGTAATATGATTTTGAATGCAGACGATAGATTCGGAGCTGCAATGCCAATTTTTGTTATCATCGGATTTTCTGGATTGCCTCCTGCTATGGTCGCAAATTTAAAGACGTGTTCACGTCAATATGATATTTTTGTGTTAACGCGAGCATAGGACGCTTGTAATACATTACACGTTTAGGAAACAATCAAGCGCGCTATGCACGGGGTGATTTTCCAAAGTGCGAAGAAACCGCGAACGGACATTGCAGTCTTGCCAGTGCACCCGTCGTGGCTCCGGAGGTATGAGGGGGGGAGGGTGGTAACACACCCCGACCTCTCCCCTGAATGAAACTCTGTTCACGGACTCACCTCGAAGGTAATGACGCCGTGCGCGCCGTACTTGGAGAAGATCTGGTTGAGGAAGAACCTGTGGTCGACGGTCTGCGGCGGCGGCGCCGCCAGGACGGGGGCGAGCAGCAGCCAGACGCAGCTAGCGGTCAGACCGGACGCGGGCATGGTTGTCGCACGACTGCAATCAAGCTATCATCGCACCCGCCTTCTCTCTCTCTCCCTCTCGCTGCGCCGCTCTCCCCCTGGAAGCGCTCTTGTTATCTGGCAGCCAACCTTTGTCCCTCTGGTCTACCCACATCGGTGAACTGACCGCATCCCCCCCTAAGACGATATTACACGATACCTGCAGCCTTAGTTGGTTCTTGCACAAGCCCTGGTGCACGAGCCGGTATACTAGCCGTTCATATTACACGACAGCAGTTCGCGCACTAGCACGTGTCACCCTCGGTGGATGCGCAGTGCGTGGTTTGTAGTAAACATGAACCTCATTCGTAGAAACCGCTACCAGTTAGTAACTTGCGTAGGCCTATGAAAAAAACTAGCTAGCACATCTTAATATTGCTATATTACTGTTCGCCGTTTACATAAATTATTTGCTTACTAGTATAGTTGCATTAGTTTTCTTGAAAATGACGTGCAGTCACTAGCGTACGAGTGTGTTATTTTTAATTTTGACGAAAATTACTGGCCGGTTGCGAAATATAGTTTTTTCTATATGTACCGGGATATTATTCCGCATGTACAATTTAATGGGGAAAAAAAATTCCATCTGACGGAGCTTCGAACTCACGCCCAACATTCAAATACAACTCGCAGGCCCCACAACTTTACCACTGCACTGCCAGTTTACACATTTGAAAATTAGTTTATATAAAAACCACCCACACGCACACACGCACACACACACACACACACACACACACACACACATATATATATATATATATATATATATATATATATATATATATATATATATATATATATATATATATTATATATATATATATATATATATAAAATTTATTTAACTTTTTCATACAGAAGGTAATGTTTCAAGTATTTAGAACGGTTTTAAACAGTAATTAAAAGTTGCCATCACCAATATTATTCGTCGTTGTCGTATTTTTAATCTATTTGAAAGAGTTTCAAAATTACGGATATATAATCAAGACAGAGGCGTCCTTTTCAGTTTCTTCGTCAACTCGTTTCAAGTAGTAGCCACGGGGAGCGCCCTACGCTGTGAAACTGCGATGTGACTGGCCAGGGGCGAAGCCTGGTATGGGACCAGCCACGAAAAATAGGACATGTCCAATTACCAAACCTGTTACGAAATCTGGCAGTACAAGGCGGGAAACGCCATGACGGGTGCAATACTAGCCTGTATACCGGCCACTATGGCGGACCTTGCACAAGGTTTTACGGGATCTGGTCTCGTGTAATATCGCCTTTAACAACACACGCCTCCAACACCTGTCCGGGATTCATCCTCTGCGATGACATGCGTCGTGACTGCGGTTAATTCGTCTCTCCCCCTTCTCCCCCCCTACTTGGAGCCACGGCGGTGTAGTGGCCAGACTACTCGTATCACACACAAGCGAACCGGGTTCGATTCCTGGCGGGGTCTCTCCAGGAATTTCGCGCCTGGGAATCGTGCCGGATGATGCCGCTGATCGGAGGGTGTCCTCGGGGGATTCTTCGTCCCCCCCCCTCCTCGTCGGTACTTGCATTCCGGCGCTGCTTCATACTCACCCCGTTTCACCCTCATCGGCTCTCAAGACCTCGACGCCAAGATCCGCCCAAATCTCTTCACTCCATCTTTACACCATCTGACCATCTCTGACGGCCTCTGGCAAGACGACCTGCTACGGTGATCGCTGACTGGTTGTGACCGTTGTCGTCAGTCGCTCCAGTGTCTTGATATGAATGCGCTAGGGGAAAACGGTCCATGCATACCCCTACTATCCTAGGTTACTTTGAACTGCTAGTTCACGTATTAACCTACTACTCTAGGTTATGTTATGTGACCCAGTTATGCTGAGCTACTATACACCATTCGCGGTAACTTAATAACTTTTCTGAAGCCCTGCTAAAGTTCTACTGGCAGGATATTCCTCCGCCTCATGCAAACAAAGATTAACCGAGTGTAGAAAATTACACAAGAGGGACAAAGCACCGTATTCGTGCGCAATCAATGTAATAGTATTTTGCATAAGAACTAGTTCCTACTAGACATTACCAATATGCGTATTTTATGCACTGTTTTTATTTATATTAAATATAGATTAAACATTATAATTTGTACATAATATATTAATAAAATTTATACGTAACAAAAAATAAGGCTCTTTTATGTTACCTTAAGTATAGAATGCGTGTGGTACATGGTATATTTAGGAAACAACCTAACGCGTCATATATGATTCGATTTTTCAAATGTTTGATTCTGAAAGTGTGAAAAACCCGCGAATAGGTTGTATGTTGGAAAATAACGGGTCGAAATGCGCATGCGCGGTAGTGATGACCGCCCACGATCGCGTGTGCAGAATACACGGCAGGGGTCCGCCACGAACCCCCTCATTTAATATCCTCGTCTTTGTGGCTCGTCATGCTTAAGGGGTCTGCCTACCTAGAGCTATTTACGCGCCTGAGTCAGAGAAACGCGGGAGCGATGGAAACTACACTGCCGCGCACATCAAGTGCAGCGGGGGGTCCGCGGTGGTGTAGTGGTTAGACTACTCGCCTCCCGCCAAGGCGAACGGGGTTCAACCCCCAGGCCGGGTCACTCCGGGCTTTCGCAAGTGGGAGTCGCGCCGAACGATATAGTCCATTTACGGTTGCTTCAGCCTTTTATGAAGCCCTGCTAATGTTCTACTTCCAGCATGTTCCTCCGCCTCGTGAAAACTAAGCTTAACAAGTCTGGAGAATTGCACCAGAGGGACAACGCACCACATTCGTGCGCACTCAGTTGTAATGATATTTCGTACAAGAACTGTTTCTCACTAGATGTCACCAACATATCTATTTTCTCCCTGTCCTTTTGTTCAAATTATTTATCAATGAAGCATTATAAAAAGTAGATTTTATGAACGCGAGTATAAAACGCTTGTAAATACAGCGCGTGATTAGGAAATAACTAAACACGTCATACATGGGGAGATTTTTCAAAGGTTTGGTTCAAAAAGGCCGAAGAAACCGTGAATGGACTATACCACTGGCCAGCCGGTTTTTCTCGGGGATCTCCCGTTTCCCCCACCCCGTCATTCCGGCGCTGTTCCGTACTCACCTCGCTTCATCCTAATCGGCTCTCAAGACCTCGCTGTTAAGAGCCGCCCAAATATTTCAAATCTCAAATCAAGGCGTGCCATCGAGCAGTGAAACCAAAACCCCGTAAAGCTCGTCGAAATCATTAAGAAATTAAACACCGATTCCGGGTCGGAAGGGATACCTGGCAGATTGATCTGGGAAACAGTAACTGTCTTTGGGCCTAAATACCTGCTAGCGTACATTCCAACTCGAAGAAATATATTCCACGCCCAGGGCGTACGCATAGCGTAATAGAATCAGGAAAACAATGGTAATTGTAGAGTTAGCCTACGAGTGAAGTGGCCAGTGCTTACTCGACGCCATGGAAATAATTCCTGGAGGTATGTAGAAAATATCTTTATATGTATAAAAACAGAAGTGTAAATCCCGTCGTGTTGAAAAGAGACATTACTTCTAAGCCAGACAAAAAAACGACCTACTGTTATGAACATATAATTTCAACCTGAATAAAAGATACACGTGACTCTATGTACCACGGCGACTTATAAACTAGCTGCCTACAGGTGCCCATTGTCTTGTAACACTTTTATTCACACAGAGGTGCCATGTTCAGGTGCATGAACATCCTTAATGTTGCCGTCATATACAGGTGCATTTAAACTATTGTAACAAACTACGGGAGGTGATTTCTGGTACCAAAAACAAGCAAAAATTGTCCTATGAACATGTGTCTTTCAAAGTGTTGTTATTGAGTTACAGGCTCTTCACATTTTTGTCACAAGTATCTCTACTGCCACTTACTGTTTTTTTTATGTTGAACTAATCTCATTCGATATGATCCGCGTATCTTCGAGCGACTTCGTCAGTCCATGATGAGGCGTTGCTGCCCATGGCCATTGACATGGCGGACACTTGGTGTATCGCCGGTGATGTGGTTTAGAGTACGTCTTGTAAAACAATAACAACGTGTTGCAGGACAGATTGTTGTGGATGCCACTTAAGGTGACACCCCAACTCAAAGGATGATGGGAGCGGAAGGGTGATTTAAAAGAGTTGTTAGGGCTACCAATTTTTTTTAAATAGTAAAGGCCGGGCTACAATTGATTTAGCACACGCACGGCTCGTGAGGTACCACAGAACACACGCACAGCTCGAATCTGAAAGGTACAATCAAAATCGCACACGCACAGAAACTACGGACATAAAAAAAAAAAAAACAGTCGTGAAATCAAAAGGAAACGATGCACGATAAATTGCGCGTGCGTGTGTTGGTCACATTGGAATGAAAAAAATACTGATGATAGCTGTATTTACTTTGCTGCTCGTGTCGTAATTTGTAGAAATATAATACGTTATACCGTTTTTCTTAACATACATTGCTTGTACAATAACAATTTCAATCAAAACAAACTTCTGTTTATATGGCGCCAAACTCTTCAAGCACTAGTCAAATTAACTATTTTTGTAGCCATTTTCATCGTCACGTGAACTCGGTGGTATCGACGTTCTGATTGGCCACGCACGGCGCACGGCGCACAGGAATTATAGGATATAGCTCTACTTTCTGTGTGCTTCCCCTGTGCTGTTTTTCTGTGCCTGTGCTGTGCGTGATTGTAGCGAGTATCATACTAATAATACATGTATTATACTTTCTGTGCCTGTGCTGTTTTCTATGCTAAATCAATTGTAGCGCGGTCTTAATTGGAACTATTAAAAGTCCTCGGGAGCAGGTTAGGGGAGGACTGGGCATGAATTGCTCTCTCTCTCTCTCTCTCTCTCTCTCTCTCTCTCTCTCTCTCTCTCTCTCTCTCTCTCTCTCTCTCTCCTGAACAACTCACCCCTGAAGAGTCTGAGATCGGAGCCCTGCCGTCTTGTGTCCGCCTCGCGTCGCTGACAACTCACGATGACCCTCTCTCTTTGTTCGGATTCCCGGACCATTCTTCCCCCCCTTCCTGTTAATATGTTGCAGCTCATTGCTATTCGCCGATAGCTTGACGTGGGCGGAGTTATGGTTGTAAGCCGATGGCCGTCCTTCGTTGTCAGTCATAACTAATTGATACTACCCAACAAAGGGGCCTGTCCTTAAGGCCATTGGTGCATGAAAGTAGTATATTTATATAATTTGAGCCATAACTTGTTTCACAGGAGATTTTTAGAAATTTCAGGCATCTCAAGACGCAAATAACAACTTTTAACACCTTCACACGTTGTTAGATATTCACTGTCGTCATTATTCTCGGAGCACTAATAGAAGACAAGAAAGTATTTTTGTTTTCTTATCTGCAATCAGTGCTCTGATAATAATAACGGTAGTAAATATATAACAACTTAAGAAGGTGCTAAAATTTGTTATTTACGTCTTGAGATTCCAGAAATTTTGAAAAAAATCCGCTGTGAAACAAGTTATGAAATAAATTATATAAATATAATGCTTTCATGCACCAATATCGTTAAACGTGTGGCTTATCGTCTGCTACAGCGTCGTACGCAACTTTTCTTTATAATGCGTCCTTGACGTGTAACAAAATCTGCCAACACGTCGGCCAGTCACTTCCTTTAATATAGCTGGTTGATTCATATACTGAATAGTGGGGAAATGGACGCCAGTGTTTAGTATTTTATACATCGCTTCCTACAACTTGCAACATAAAATATAGTTTCCTTAATCATCTCGTTGCGTCTATAAGACTTTAAAACTTGTGATTAGGCACAGCTAAAGTAGGTGTATGTGTAGAGTGGTTTGTAGTGAGATAAATCAGAGTGAATATTTAGTAAAAATAATTGATCTTTACTGTACCAAGTTTCGGAACAGTTATCGTAAATCATAAGGTGTTCCAAAAGACTGCTGTACTGGAACACATTTGCAGTTAACTTCTGAAATATTGCAACACCTTGCAATGTGAATATTTCCACACGTAGCACTCGGAAGTAATAACTTAGATAAGCAGACATGATTACTCTCGAAAATCAGGAAGAAGAAATAACTTGAAACATTTAATGAAGCATTTTGCAAGAAGACAAAACAATACCATGCAACACAACAGAACAAAATCAATTTCAAATTCAATATTATATTAACCTACAAATTACACTGTAATAAGCTGTCAGTGAAGGGAGTAGATAGGAAATATGGCTCAGAAGAAATATTTTTATCTAATGGTATCACTGCGGCTAACACAAATAGGCTTTATGTAGGGACATGCGACTTGTAATTCTGCAAATATTTTGCTACCACTATTCAGTTCCTCGGCTAGCCTAGGGCAAAAGCACATTGACTCAGTTTTTTATTGTCTCAGGCCTCTGAGTGAGACATGTGTCATCAAACTCAAATTACGGGGTTTTAGAAGTTAATAAAATTTAGGTGAACATTATTCTTGCTTAAAGAAAAGTTTTTTCCTCAGTTGCTGAAAAAGTTTTCAAGTAGGGAATTTGCGGGCTACGTAGTTATTCATACTCCTACACTTTGACTGCATCGTTTCATTGCGTACATCTGCAGGCAGAGAAGGCAGCTGACGAAAACATACGTCCGGCGGATAATATCGGCCTCAGTGCCGAAAAGATCACCCCAATCCAGATAACAGGGTAATCCCATAGTCGTCGCGCCTCCGCTACGTCCCGTAGACATCGTCCCGGCGCCGACCCTCGATTATATACGGCGTTATCATGAAGTAATCTAACTGGCATGTTGACTCCTTCAGTGTTGGATACCAGACTCCGAGAACGAAGCCTTCTCGTAGGTTCTAAAGGAGAAGTTCTAACACAACAACCAAGTTTTGAGTCATTGTAGAGGTTTGAAATTCGTGGTCACTCGGCAATGACGAATCACAATGCAGTTCTGCATGTAGTACTTTTGGAGTAAAATTTCGGACTGGATCGAACTCAAATTGGAATCAACTTGTAGCGAACTCGGAGTGAACTCGTATCGACAGTAAATGTTTAAAATAAAATTTCGAACGTGGACTAAAGTGTAAACAACACTGAATGCGGATAGAAACGGGATAGAAGCACTCTATTGGCGACTGGCAGAACTATAAAACAAACATAATATAAAATGAATTTCACATGTTTCTCTGTCCAAATATTTCTCAGTTCCTTCGGGGCCAATAATTTTTTGCTTCACTTCTAAAAAAAAAAAAAACAGTTACCTGTATTTTGCTAGTCTCAGAATGATTCTAACCTCTTAAATAACCAAACTAACGAGTCAATATGGCGGCCACTTCTTCTTTGTTCTAATTTCAGTCCGAGCAGTGTTCAAAATAAAATTTCAATCCGGATTCTTCATTCTAGTCCACCTTGACAACTGGACTGGATTATTTCACTCCACTTCTACTTCAGTCCAGTCCGGATGTGTTTATACTAACGTTTCAATCTGGATTCTTCAGTCCACTCCAGGTTTAATCCGTATTGGAATGTTACCGTAAACGCACTAATAGATAAAATTATTATCCAAGGATATGCAGCCAAGGAGTTTTCAACAGTTCATAAAGTTAGTATAAACGATCACTGAGTTTAATTGTGTCCACAAAATAAAGTTCTTTTTCCAATTGATTTATCTGATAGCAGAAAGATTGCGTTCTTACATTCCAAACTTTGAAAAGAATAATATTTTAGAGGGTGAATAAACAATAATATTTACGTTCAGCAAACATAGCCTTGAAACGAAATGTAAACAAACAAGTTGGTAAAAATATTATGGAGACAACTGTAAGGCCAAATCCTTGCACCAACTTGCAGGATTTTCACCGATAGATTCTGCTTTCGCGGTGCTGTGCGTATTGAACCAATATCTTTAGTAGGCCACCGCCTGAGCGCCTGAGCGCACCAGGTGCCTGATATTGCAATGGTAACAATATGTTCATAGGAACAGTTTTGCTTGTTTTGATCCCAGGAATCACCTTCCGAATTTGTTATAATAAATGTCAGTTTGTAATGGCACCGCAGAAGTGTTGTGACGAAAATAAGTCCTGCATGTTAACGTGGTGAAACTGTAATATAGTCCACATTCGAGAGGCGCTTACGAAAAGATACCCGGTTAACTCGACCAGGTTAAAACTTTTACTCGGTGCGTTCGAAACGTGATCGGGTTGAAGTTAACTCGCGTTCGGAAATTCATCCGGGTTAACTCGATCCTCGACTCGATCAACTCTGGGCTAACCCCCTGCCCGACAGCAGGGTAACTTGGCTCTAGCAGACGACACACGTGAAATGGCGCGTAAATATGTAAACATTGCAGCAACAAAAACAAACAAGTAAACGAAAATGGGCTTCCGGAATCTGGAAACGATCAAAATATGCAAAATTCTAAATGTTTAGCTGCTTTGGCCAGTCATTGTAGCGCGGAAATTAAATGTTATAGTAACCTGGCACTGAACACAAGAGTACTGTATTATTGCAGTGCTGCTTAATGCAATGTCTTTTTTACGTTGTTTGTTCGTAATATAATTTTAAAAAAACACATTATCATCATTTAGCACAGTATTTAATAACTGTACTAAATATTCAGGCTTGATTTTAATTTGAGTTCGCACCATCTCAAAACACCAGTGTTTACTCAACCTGGTGAACCGCAAGTGATCCGGTAAACCTGGTCACGTGACTAAGTTAACCCAGTTAAGTCTACCAGGCTACTTTTCGTAAGCGCCTTAGAAACTAAAAAAACATTGGAAGTAAACACAGTTCATTGTTGTTTACTTCATTTACTATATATTTCGTTAATGGTTTGAGGTGTTAATAAACAAATGTATGCAGGCAGGTTTGTAAGTACGTGTTTTGTGCATGTTTTATTACAGTGATGAATGAATGCAATATACATATGAAGATGTTTTCATAACAGTCAATGGGAATTTGAAACAACACAAAAAAAAAAACCCCCCATCAGAAGATTCGGAGAAGATCTCTCTCGAAAGTGTCAAAAACTCAAAACAAACGAAAGGTATTTTTAAACGACCTATGGTAACATCCAATCCGTACATTTCCAGTTTAAGAAAATTGTCACAAAGGAAGACTTTATCCCGAGAAGTTATTGAGCCATTGCTCTCTCCTTACTTGGCCACCGCACTGGAAAGGAAACAGAGTCTGCGACTGACATCGAAACTGTTCTTGATTATGATTATAACGTTGACTCATATTTTGACACGTATTCTGATTCTAACACAGACTCTGATTAACAGTCCCTTGAAATATTAGTGAAATCGCTAATACAAAATAAGTAAGAAAGCTGTATGTGTAATTATGTGTGATGTGCAGATCACAGCACTTTGCCAGCGCCAAATTAAACTTTTTGTAACACCCCCACTGTGTATGTGTTGATTACGTGTACATAAAAGTTCGTTAAGGTGTGATTTGAAATCTAACATAATGTCAAATTGCAGAAAAATAATGTTTTTATAGTCCATTGGCGGTTACTTCACACTTTTGTAAAGCCCTGCTAAAGTTATACTTCCAGGATATTCCTCCGCCTCGTGCAAACAAAGCTTAACCTAGTACAGAAAATTACACCAAAAGGACAGCGTGCCCACTCAGTGTAATATAATTTTGCATAAGAACTATTTATTACTGGGCATTACCAACATACCTATTTCCTCCTTGTTATTATTCACACTAATTATAGATGAGATATTATACCGAAAATATTGTAACACTACGTTACGTGCAGCAACAGGCATGCTAGCCTGATTGCGGTAGCACAAACATATCGTGAAGAGGTAAAACGAGGCCTTGAGCGCTTGTAAACAAACCCCGCCAGGCAGGCCGAGTGCGCCGATTATATTAACGGCTGGAAACACGGCGAACGAAGTCTTTGCCGTCGTGACACTGCGCCAGCAAGACGTCCAGAGATGGGGAGCGTGCCGTCCGCCGACACGCGTCTAGTCTTCAGCCCACGGCATCACGGACAAAGTGAAGTCGGACCATAGGAAACTAGCCAGAGTGGCCTTTTATACAAACAAGTAATTTATTAACGAATAACTCTAATATCTAACACAATGTAACCAAGTAAACTTAACGAGAGCTCCTCCGATATAACAAGTAGCTAACTAACATTCTGTAACGAGTTGTAAAACATATTGCAACGAGATGTAATTTGATATTGAATTTAATACAAAGACGAAACTGAATATGTTTGAGTTCAGCATAGAGTACGCCCTATCCCAACAGGTGCGTTTAATATTAAAAATAAATATTTAGCCACAGTAAAGTCACACACTTTTAA
The DNA here is from genome assembly GCA_029891345.1 of Dryococelus australis. Taxonomy (NCBI): domain Eukaryota; kingdom Metazoa; phylum Arthropoda; class Insecta; order Phasmatodea; family Phasmatidae; genus Dryococelus; species Dryococelus australis. The sequence continues at coordinate 32,971,957 of CM057006.1, forward strand.
AAACGTAACAACTAGTATAGAACACGTGTGATACACGGCATATTTAGGAAACAACGAAGTCCGTCTAGCAGGGGGTGATTTTTCAAATGTTTGATTAAAAAAGTGTCAAGAAACCGCGAAGAGACTATAGCTGTGTATATCGCTAGGCAAAGGCTGTTCACAATAAAGTGAGCACTTTTGAAATAAACCTCAGAAAAAAATCACTGCTCCTACGTGCATATATTTCAACGGGCGCCCTCAGTGACATACGCCCAATAAGGTTGGTAACGACGGATGGAAAGTAGTTCCGTATCTTAACGTCATAAAACGTGTTAAGTAACCATTTCTGATAACTTTAATTATTTTTTTCGCTGTCTGTTTTTTTTTTGTAATGCAGCGAAGTGTAAAAATGAGCAGATTTGTAAAATATTTGCTTTTATAATAATAATCACAGTTTCACTCGAATGACGCATGACTAATGTTAATGACAATGTTAATATTACATAAGGCGGAAGATTACATAGCGCGCATACAAGTAGATCCTAAGCAGCGCTTTCAAAAGTGCTCATTTTACCGTGAACAGCCTATAGTTAAATTAACAATACTCCCCCGACCTTATAGTATTTTATGTACTCTCCAGGTGTTTTATTATATAGCCATATAGTATATAGCTTCTTATATTTATTTTCCCCACATGCTCTACCAAAATGAGATCCCCCCCACTCGCCACCCACCCTAAACAATAAGTACGGTATGACCACAATAAAAACAAAGTATAACACTGCGAGCTTTATTACTGTTGTTAGCTGTTTACTTGCCCATTAAACATATTTTATATTATTTCAGTCTTAGACTTTAACTTTCTAGTGCGGCGGAATATATACACTATATTTATTACTTGCATGGCAATGTTTATTTTAAAAATGTGGTTTAATGTATTAGATATGGCTGAAAGGAAAAAGTAACTAGGGCTTCAGAAGTGCTCACTTTACCGTAGGCAGCCTGTAATGAGGAAGCGGTAACTGACGGGCACTCGGGAAGATTCTCTTCACTAAAGATCGCATTCCTGTCGTGTACGATCCACGCTCTGTGACATCGCGGTCACGACACAAGAGTAATGCCCTTTAATATTAGCAGCCCGAGGGGAGGGGAAGGGGGGGGGGGAATGGCGATGTAATTCTTTCGGATACATTTTTTTTTGCGTTCAAGTAACATATTTTACTGCACGAATAATACGATTCAATTGATTGGAATGAATAGGCCTAATGTTGCTAAACTCTCGAAAGCGGCGTTGTTGAATTATCAGGGCGCCATGTTATATATAATATAGGTAACTTACCAACCAATATATATCGCGTGTTTCCCTCGCCTGTAAGTTTACGAAGATAGCCACTCCACTACAAAGGAAGATGTGGCGATAGGGGAACCTCTACTATTTGCATTTCTTCTTAACCTATTTTCTGAAGAAAAAGAAAGCTTATGAGATCACTTTTCTGTATGTATGTATGTGCTAATGTGTGTGTGAGCGTGTGTCCAAAAACTTTTGAATACGTAAACCAAACTTCACCAAACTCGGTACACAAATACTACTCAGTTAGGACACCTAACTTTTGTGGCTTTGGCCACGCCAGGTGCTTACATTCAAAATGGCGGCTATTCTTAATATTTAGGGTGCTAGGTCATACATCGGAAACCATTCAACCGATCTTAACCAAATTTTGTTTTATTGACAGAGCGTGTTAGCATTGAATCTAGATCTGGATATTGTTATTAATCTTCCATTTTGGAAGACAGTACTAAATGAAACGATAAAGCTTTTAAATTATACCTCGAGAACTACTGGAGCGATTCTCGCCAGATTTGCAAACAAGTTTATAATTTGGGGGGGGGGGGCAGGTAACGTATAGTCCATTCCCGATTGGAAGCGACTTATGAAAATCAACCTTTGAAAAAACACTCTAGGCATAACATGTCACCTGTTTTTTTTCAATAACCTGTATTCCACAAATATATAGCACTGTGGTTAACTTTAGAATACTGTATTATTGAATAAATGAACCTCTACCTTAATATCTTCTATAACTTGTAATATTTTTTTTTTTTTTTTAAATATGAATTAACAACAGCGTGTGCGACGTGTTGGCAACGACCGTTAAGAAATAGTTCACAGTTAAAATATTATTTTAACCTAGTTTTTTAGCATACTATTTGCAAATTAAACGGTGCCTATCAAAATATTTAAATATTTAAGTAGCCCCGATGGCAACATATCTCATTTTTACAGTTTAAAATAACAGCGGAAAATATCGTGAGTAGGCCTTAATGCTACGGTATTGTGTTATCGAGCGCTAAAGCAATTGAAAACTGTCTGCTAGCGAGGCTTGTCGCACTTTTTCTCTTTCTTCGTCTCTTTCACACTCGGGAAAGTTGACTTCGCTAGTAAGCAAGGAAATTATACATCTTTTCAATTGTAGCATATTTCATACTCATTACAACAAAATAATGATTTTTGAATATGTAATTTACATGTGAAAAGAGATTTTAATGTTTGAATACTTAATTTAATATATTTAGATATAATGGCGGGGCAGTTACCAAGTGAAGTTGGCAGACGTGGCGTGACATGACATGGCGTGTTGCTTTTTGTCAAACGAAACGTAAATTATTCTTACTCCGAAAAATACTTCAAATTAATACATCACGTTTGTAGTCGTGTTCTTTAAACCTACCTAGGCAAGTTACGATATTGTGATAAATCTGTGTTTCCACGGCAGTGATAAACATACTGTGACGTGTGTTTCATTAATCATTGCGTCTGTGAAATGGCGTGCCTTTGTGCATCGTGGTCGATACGCTGGCCCTGTGTGTGTGATTTCAAATATTTGATAAGCACTAGTTATACGTTTTAAATTAAAACTGTTTTATGACGAAGTTATTTATTTACATCCACGTCTGTTTATTTATCACAACGTTGTACCTTTGCCCTTAGGGGTTTGAAACACAGTCGTGTAACGTAATTTGCCACAATCCCAGAAGAAAAATACTAAGCCCAGCCCGATAAATTTCAATAAGCATAATAAACAGTAAGTAGCAATACATATAAATATGAGCGGAATAAAAGTTATCGTAGGCTTATTTGTGTGCATGTTCACCGCTATATTTTAAAGTTTGTATGACAAAAATGAGCAACACGAGTTGCGTGCTTGAATCTAATGCGCCCTTTTCTCTGGTTGTTCCTTCGTTTTAATATTTATTCCAACTGAGGCCGTCCTTTTACAGAAATGACCCAACACATATAAATAACAAAAGGATAATTACAATTAGTACAACCCTTTACCTCGCAGTTGTAACAGTGTTAAACACAGTCGCGGCAAAATACTAACGTGCATTACATGTATTGAGCTACGTCGTGGAAAACAAATATGTTAATGTAAAATAACCGAAAGAACTGTCTTTAATTCAGGCATTTTTAACGTCATAAAACTGACCTAAATAATCCTAGAGGCCTAAACTGTGAATATTCATACGAGATGGTTTTTGGGATATGACAGAATTATTTGAAAAGCTGTAAACAGTAAACAACACATTTGACAGGTATAAAAGTAGAAGTCACATTAAAATTTTTATTTTTAGGTGTAGCAAAAGTATACGAACATATGTACACACACAATGGAACGTAAACATTGATTTTGACAGATGCTACATGACAGTCACATGGCAATGTTTGTTTACATTTGGCGGAAGGATACGAAACGGGCCTGCAAGTAGATATTTAGCAGGGCTCCGAGGAAGTTGCTTCCAATGGGAATGGACTACAGATTGGTAATCCATTTACGGTTACTTCACACTTTTCTGAAACCCTGCTAAAGATCTACTTCCAGGATATTCCTCCGCGTCGTACAAACTAAGCTTAACCCATTCCAGAAAATTACACCAAAGGACAATGCACCGAATTCGTGCGCACTCAGTAGAAATGATATTTTTCATGATTATTATTTCTTACTAGGCGTTATCAACAAAGGTGTTTTCTCACTGTTTTAATTCATATTTAGTATAAATGAAATATTATGATTTACATATAAAATATAGGAAAAATTTCAGTTTAACGAAAAATACTATAATTTTGTCATAATAGAGGTATGAAAGGCTTTTGATGCATGGCATATTTAGGAAATAACTAAACATGTCATACATTGGGTGATTTTTCAGAAGTTTGATACAAAAAAATGCGAAGAAACCGCGAAAACACTGATATGTTTTAGGTGCGTCAGACTCTTATTTTCAAAATGGTGGCCACATAAACATTTTAGCTTAGTATGCTATATCTACATAACTACAAAACAAAAATCTTAACTTAATTTCGTCTGGCAGCATCTATTAAAACCATCACTTTTTATAAAAATCTAATTTTTCCGACATTTTGTAAGATAGCATTTCATGAAAAAGTAAAAATTTTATGTCATGTATCGGGAAACGTCAACCGATTTCAACCAAATTTGGCGAAGAAATTGTACTTTGTTAGGCCATATTAATGTGTATGTTTTAAGTGGGCCAGACATTTATTTCGGAATTACGACTTTTTAAATATTTTAAGTAAGTATGCTATATCTACGAAGCTATGTAATCACTCATAACTTAACATCGTATACTGGCAGTATCTATGCAAGTATCAAATAAGCTAATGTACAAACCATTACTGCACTATTTTATAAGATAGTACCAATTAAGCTTTTATATCCTATCTCGGGGAACAGTTACTGTATATAATTCCCACGCAATTCATGCAACAAGGTCCATCTAAATGTATTATTTAAAGGATTGGTCATAAATTTTCAAAATAACAGAAGTTATGTGAATATGTTTGCTTAGTATGCAACTTGTCCAAAAGAGTTTAACCGAACTTTATATTCGGGCTGTGTCTGTGACAATAATCAAAAGTGATAATAAATAACCTGTTAGCCATTTTTGAAGATTTTCAAATGAAAATTGAGATATTATGCCATATCTCGAGGATTAATCGACCGATTCCAACAGAATTTTACACACAAGTAGTGCTATGGTAGGACAAATAAAGTTACATGTATAAGGTGGAACAGGCCTATTGTATTTTTTTTATAATATTAAAATAAATAATTTAGATTAGTATGTTATACCTATTAAACAATTCAACAAAAGTCAATAAAAATAGGTACACTAACTGTATTCATTAGAATTACCAATTATGCAAATCGAAATCCTCTTCTGTCAGCCTTTTCGTAAACTAGTTCCATGTGAGAAAATTGAACATTTTGTTATATTTTCAGAACCATTCAACTAATTTCCCGAAATTTCGCACACCAATAGTGCTACAGGTCATGTGAACTTATGATTTAAGTAGTGCCAGACACTAATTCTCTAAATGGCGGCCATTTAAATAATTTAAATGATTTGGTCATATGTAAATAAACTAAAAAAAAATTGTATATTGACTGTATCTAGTATCTGTTAGAAGCATGGTATACAGCGCGGATTTTTACGCGATTTTTTAAGATAGCGCCAAATAAGAAAATGAAGGTTTTAGCCATATCTCGGGAACCAATCAACATATTTTCACAAAATTCTTCATACAAGTAGCATTATAGTAGGCCATGTAAACTTAAGTGTTTTAAGTGGCTCTTCTACCAAAACATTAGACTTATTACATCCAAAGTTGATGCTCCGAATCCTACATCAATTATAAAGTTGGTTCCACGCTAGCTTATGGAATGAAGTTTCCTGGGTTCGGGTCCAGGTAAGGCATGTATTTATACTACAGTTGCATATGTTCCCCGTTCGATCTCTAATGACATTGCTGTCAATGAGACGTCAATGCCTACTTACTATCTAAACTTTAAAGAACTCCATTAAAATATTGTTACAATATGCCAGAAGAGTGTATCCAAGTTCGTAAGGATGAAGGTTATAATAAGAATAATAGAATTAAATTTGATTTTTAATATATTCACGCAACTTCAATTATTCACAACCTTTAATTGTGTATCTTGTTATTCTCAGTGAGCACAATATTTATTGTCCATCTCAATTCTTATTACAGTCATAATCAATGTCCGTATATATGTTATGCTGACTGAATACACACTCATTATTTACACATATTCAATCTAGCTATTGAAATCATACCAAATGTCTTACACTCACGCATCCAGTTCAGTAGCGCCACCCGTCAGTCTCACCCTTCACTGTACCGATGCTCGCAGTCCCAGACTTCACTCCCGCTGGTCACTCTCGCCGCCACGCGATGCTCTACTGGCTCGGTGCTTTGCTGTCTCTCAACACCTCGCACAAGGTCGCACTATCCGTCAAGCTCTCAATTCTCGGCTCGGGGGCCCATCGCAGTTAAGTAGTCTCGGTGGCCCGATCTAGAAAGTTCCCCGCACCCCGAGTATCCCTGAGAGATAACCACAGGAACTCAATTCGTTGGAGGTCAGCTCTCAGGTTACTAGCATGACATGCTGGCTGTGACTCAGTCGGGTGCTGATATGTCTCCACAGGTAACTGGAGCCATACTGTCTGCATAGCATCCCACAACTGTGGCGCAGAAGACAAATGGCGAACACGACGATCGAGGTGATCCCACAGATGTTCAATTGGATTGAGATCGGGGCTGTTTGGGGACAAGTGACGAATTTTTGTAATGGTACAGAATTCCACTGTTTACAATTATTTGATGGTTACTCCAGTGTCAATATTTTGTTTTCATTCGGTGTTTGTTTGAAAGCCCATCCAGAAAGACGTCTACATAATTTAAAGAAAACACACATTATTTATTTGATTATTTTTTACTCATATTTTCTATTATAGAAACATAATCTCATATAGTTTATTTATCAACTAATTAATTATTTTATTTTATGTTGCTGTTACTATGTCTGTATAAGTAACACACAATTAAGTTTTTACATGCTCATATAAATTTTATTCAGGTACATATCATAATGATCTCTATGCCAAATGTTTTATGCTTGTGCAATCTGATTATATCTGTGACAAGAGGTCGTAGGAAGTGACGTGTGCGAATAATAGCAAATTATAAAAGGGAAGGAGAGATCCTTCTTCTAGTATGGCGGCGTTTACGAGCTAGATGAACTGGGAAGCGGCTGCGTCAAAATGTTGAATTTTTGGCTGCAAACTTCACCATATGTGCGAGCTGAGATATCGAGGGGAGGCTCCACGGCCACATCGAGGACTACAATAATTTGATTGGAGTTTCCAGGTGGGGATGATAATTATTTCCACCGCTAAAAGGTCGTGTGACAGCTATCTAGATGTGTCGCTTGTTCTTCAAGTAAGGTCATGATTAGTTTTATCACTATCGACGAAGGGTCTTACGTGAGACTGTTATTTTGTTTTGAAAGATCATAAACATTTAGTTGTGATATTTAATTTATCAAAATGATGAAAGTCTGTAATATGAATTTTGGATTTGTAACAAGGTTTAATTTTGGCTACCTTCATGAACTTTCCAGATGTCCCAAATAGGAGTTGATCTAATATCCACTGATCTAGCTGAGGAATAATAAAATAAGCAGACGTTAATTCAAAATATAATTATCTAAACGTTCAACTATAAATTTGAAGAAATCAAATTGTAAAAAAAAGTTCTCATGTACATTCTACTGCTGTTAATGTAGTTAAGGCATAACTTTTGAAATTATCAAAATAGTCTGTTCAATATTCTACTGATTTTAATTACGTATGGCAGCAGATTTGACTATCGTTAAAAAATGTATCATAGATATGTTACTATGAAATGTAAGGGTTTAGTATTGCTTGTCTTGTTCTTTTTATTTTAATTAAATGTGTTTCTCTAGTGCAATACGAATTTCTTGTTTTGTGTAGTCTAGAATAGATTATTCTAAATATCATCTATTTGCATTATTATGAAGTTGATGTAGTCATATTCGAGTTAAAAATGATGATTGTGTGCTTAAAACATATGTGATAATCAGTTATGTCATCACATTAGTGAATTCCTATTTACCATTTACAGAGATTTTTAAAAAAATATTTCTAGAGTCTAACAACTAGATGTAAAAGTGAATTGTCATTTAAATTTTCCTGAGGCTGTTGGTAAAACAAAGGAAATTTACGACGATGTTTTTTTGCTTTTGTACCAAGAGCCTGGTTTGGAGAATCCTCCATGGCGTTTGTAAGTATGACTCATCACACATCTGTTCTGCAAATTATTTTTTCTTTCGTTTCCTACATATTACCTTGAAATACACACAAACCTTTACTATATACTTACGCATTTTAACACTGATAAAAGGCTAGCGCCGAACATGGTAATATTGAATGCAATAAAGGTAGTATAGGGACTTATATATTACTCTCTAAATAAGGAACTGTAAAATAGAGTGAGCTAATGTATTACAAAGTTAATTCACTTATTACAATACACAACTACTCTCCTTACACTTTGACGTCTAGATCGTACTCTTTCAGCCACGTGCGGACACTTATAGCTGTGTGTGTGGCAAGGCACATTATCATGCTGGAATACCCCATCCTCCCAAGGAAAGAAAATCATCATGTATGGGTGGACGTGATCGCCGAGGATGGATTCATAACCAAATCGATCAAGAGTGCCTTCCACATGGATAATAGGACCTAGAGAATAACATTAGAACATTCCCCAGGCCATAATACTGCCCCCACTGCGTTGTGTTCTTCCAACAACGGATGCAGATTGTTGGTCCTCCGATATTTCTCGCTGAATATGCTGACGTACATATATTCTATGCAGCTGAAAACATGACTCGTCGAAGAAGACTACCCATCGTCAATCAGCAGCGGTCCAGTCACCATACTGTCGGCCAAATTCCAACCATTTTCGTCGATGCACCTCTGTTAACATGGGTGCAGTCACTCTTTATCTACTCTGGAGCCCCATTCGCAGAAGGGTTCGCTGAACTCTTGCAGTAGACACATATCTGGATGCCTCTTGGTTCATTTGGATAGTGAGCTGTTGCACTGTAGCCTGTCGGTTGGCCTTCACACAATGTCGTATTCGACGATCCCCTCGGACATCAATGGCGCTTGGAGCTCTGCAGTTTCCACAACAGTTAGTCCAATGGTGCCATTCGTCCAGTGACGATACACCTTTATCGCAGAGGCATGTGAAAAGTTCACAATCATAGCTGTTTCTGAAATGCTGCCCCCGTTTGCTCCAATACAAATTCCAGTTAGTGTAGGTATTGTCAGACAGAGACTTGCTGCATACGAGTCGTTCTGTGAATCAGTGTTGGACATTGTGAACAAGCAACCTGATTTCAGCCATTGTGTTATCATGTCCGATGAAGGAAATTTCGAACTGTCTGGTTGCATAAATAAACAAAACATGAGACACTAGAGAGATGAAGACCCACAACAATTGCATGCGAAACCTCTTCACAGTCAGAAAGTGATGATTCGGTGTGGAATATCAGTTTTAGGAATTATAGGACCCTACTACTTTAATGATGTGGATGGTCGTTAAGTTATTGTGAACTCTGAGCGACATGTGCATATGTTGACTGAATTTGTGTTCCATGATTTACGCAGCCTTGACATGACGTCGATAGAGTTTACTTTCAACAGGATGGGGCGAAAGTGCATATTGGTCGTCACTTCATAAACACTTTACAGACATTTCAACATAGCATATTGTTCAGATTTGGTGACATTCCTTGGCCGACTAGATTACTCGACTTGTCTGCAAGTGACTTCTTCCTGTGGGGTTCCTCAAAAGTAACCAGTCGCAACACATGTGCATGTCCCTTCTATGTGATAATTTCAGACTTGAGGGATTACACCTGACAGGTGTTATTTTCAAGAAAGGTATATCATATGGCGTGGTGTTGCAACCAAAATACTACATTGTTCATGTATAATCATTTCAGCCTTGAGGGATTACTCCTGACATGTGTTATTTTCAAGAAAGGTATATCATATGGCGTGGTGTTGCAACCAAAAGACTACATTGTTCATGTATATTCATTTGTCTCTGGTGGTGAAGTAATGTTGGTTATTAAAATGGCATCCCACTAACTAAATTATTTTATATTTGACTGCTATAATATATTGCGAACTTATACACATCTTATAGTGGTAGGGCTCCGCTGCCTCATCCTATATTTACTAACTACCTAGACCCCTAATGAATGAATGGAAATATTTTTCAAAATCTACTAAATACTGTGAATTTAATGCCATGTTCTGTTTCCCATAATGTGAGTAACAATTTGTGCGGAGGGTCACATCTATGTATAGGCAGTTCATTGTAAACTGAGTATGAGATCTGCTCATGTGCACATCGTGCTTTCTTCCGCCTTATGTAAAATTAACGTTTCCATGGGCCTCATCGCTTTATTCATGTGTTGTGAAGTGAAACTGTTAAATTATTGTAAAAGTATGTATGTGTATTTTCGCATTTGAAATGGTAACAACGAGGTGGTTTCGTGGTCCTGTTCACCACTTTGTTGTGAACACATGGTGGCCGGGGTAACCAGCATTCACCATTTTTTGGCTAACCCAGTCAGGAGCATGTTAATAGAATTGTTAACTGGATGTTGATGGTTGCTGGTCATTGTTTTGAATTCTGGGTTTCTTTCATTGCATTTGCAACTTGCATTACCACATGGTTGCCTTTTAATGTTCAAAATAGATGAATATTCTGTAGTTCAAACGAAGATTGTAAATTATTTTGGGATGAAACATGGAAAGTTTTGTTGAAATGGGTCGGAGGTGAGTGTTTCAAATGCGGATACCCCGAATTTGTACTCAATGTATGCACTTTTGGTTTAGTTATGATATTTCGAGTCTTAGTGAAGTTGTAATAGGTAATATGCTTTTCTTTGTTGAAACTCGAAATGCATTTCTGACATGTAAATGGTATTATTTTCAGGTGAGAAGTACATGTTAGTCTATGCATTCAATCACATTAACACGTCTGTATATTCCATGTCTATTTCTGTCACAATTACAGTAATTGCCCTTTTTGAAGTTCCCTTCAACTGAGATTCGCCGTCTGTATACAATAAGCATTTTCGCGATGTGATAATTTCGTTGGGAATGCTGATGACCATCCTGTTACCAATTCAACTGCGATAATACGCCTTGTATTCTACTAATCGGCTCATTTTTACAGTTCCACACATTAAAAATAAGAAAGGGAAAATAATAATTTAAGTTATCACAAATGGTTACATATCGTAACACTTTTTATTCAACATTCAGATATGGAACTTCTTTCCCTCCATTTTCACCAACTTTACTGGGCGCATGTCACTAAGCGCTCCCTTTAAAAATATGCATGAAGGTGCAGTCACTTTTTTTTTCTAAATGCCACATCCAAGTGAATTATTTTCAATAATCGAAACTATACAATCGATTCAGCTACTAATCGAGTTGGATATGGCCATCCCTACCATACACTGTATTTGTATTTTATCTCTTTGACACTAGCTGAACGGATTTATTTGGTAGGCCATTTCACAAGACGTGAATTTGGAAGTGAATTGGAGTGAAGTGTATGTTACGTTTTTTCTAATTAATTTGAAAAGTGCATGTTGCTTGTTTGGTTGGAGTGAATTATTTTAGTTAGAATGTTTAATTTAAGATTTTGCTTAGTTCCTTAAACATATATTTACGTATTTTAAGAGTAGCCTTAACCTATTTCGTCACGCTACGATATTGGTATAACTCAAAGAGTAATAACGGATTTAGTTTAGTTCGGTTGTGATTCAAATAACCAGCATCTGCACTCGCACTCCCTCCTGCCTACAGTTCCCTGCATACTCTTCATTTGGAACATCCACACTCGCACTCGCTATTTACAAGTATTATTTTTGTGTGTTTATTATTTTCATTCAGTTGAAGTAAACGAATCATCTTAATCCTTATAATGTGGCAGCTATTGTTTTCTATACCATTTAAATGCCACTTCTATTGTGTATGCATGTTGAACATGATTAACAATAGCAAACTCACATATTATAAAGAAATAATATTTCACTGTTGCAATCATTTACTTACAGTGAAAAATTGTTCATTCGTTCGGTTATGTGGATGACAACAGTGTTCAAACCTAAATAATCAAACAATATCCAGAGATCATGCATCAACACACACTCGCAACACGCACTAGTGCACTCGCACTCTGTCATGTGGAACAGTATGCTCCGACATCACGTCCAAGTGAGAGTGCACGAGTTTGAATATTTTGACCATTTGAGACACAGCCTTTATTGAATAGATACACAGCACAATTCTGAAAGCTACAGTTAAAATGGCACATGCACATATGATTACGTAGAACAGGCATGAAAATTAAAGGAAACTATGGAGGTGTGTTGGTAACAGTGGAATGAAAAAAATTACCTTTTACTTTGATACTAGTGTCATGATTTTTAGAAATACAATACTCTACAGTTCATCTTAACATACATCGCTCTTAAAATTATACTCTCAGAACAAACTGCAGTTTATATAGGCCCAAACTGCCCAAGCAGTAGTTAGATTCATTATCTTTTACAGCCATTTTTATCTTCATATGAACTCTGTAGTACCCACACTTTGATTGGCTATGCACCGTACACAGACACATGCACAGAAATAATAGAATATTGGTATACTTTCTATGTTTTAAATTGCCCCCCTGTGCTATTTTACTGAGCATGTACAATTGATAATTGTGGCGAGTGTTTGTGCTATTGCACATTTTCTACTTTCTGTACCTGTGCTTCGTTCTATGCTAAATCAAATCTATCGGATTTTTTTTGTTCGGTGCCGTAGGTGTGGCCCTGCCTACAATGGACATGATGCACTTAAAGGCCATTCTATATTTGCTGTGCCATTTTTGTAACAAAATAAAAATATTATTACCGTTATAGTCTTGAGTAAGTGATTTTCTATTCCCGTTTATTTAAGCCAAATACAAGTCTTCTTAAATGAACATAAATTGGAAATGTACCACAAACTTAATCATGTTGAGAGTTTGTTTTGCACTGACTCTTGTAGTTGCAGACTTGTGATTGGCTAGCGTAGATTGCAGCATAAGAAAATAGAAAAATTTGAGTTCTTTCAATGCTGTTATGGCGAGCAGGCGGCCATCTCATATCGTTATGTTGTGTTGTAACATGCCCTATTAGCAAGTATGTGCCCAATTTTATACTGTGATTTTAGCATGCGTTAATATGCATGTCATAGAGCTGGAATCGCATTAGATTGACTAATACGTCATGACAGACTGATAGCATTAGAGCACAATGAAAACTCCATTTTATTGTAATATTACAGATTATGAACTTGTTTATTTTCCATACTTTACTTTTGCTTGTTTGATAACTGCTATAGCCTATATTTATTTACTATACTGCATGTATTTATGTACATATGTAATTATTTAAGTCCTGATCCAAGTTTGTTTACACTCACAAATATTTTATTTTTCCACTACAGAATTTATGAATTTATGTTTGTTTAATAATTTTACAATTTTTTTTTGTATGAACACACATACCATTTGAGCTTAGGCAGTTTTGGAACAGACTCTTTCTTCTACATATGTGGTATATGGGGATTATTAAGCATCTGAACTAGCTTAGGCTAGCATTGTGATGTCACGGGAAGTGACGATTATGACATTTTCGTATGCCGTTTTTAAGAGGGGCTTTTGAACCCCGGACTTAAGCTCTGCCGCCATCATGTAATCAGCGGACGTTGGTAATTTAAGCCGTAATTATATTGGACTAATCTTGAGGTCCATCGACCTAATTTAGGTTAATTAGTTCGGCAGAGCTGAGTGTGAACTAGGTTTTACACTTAAGGCACAATAAGAAGAGGTCTAATTAAAACCTAGCTTTGTAGTGCTCCGTTAAGAAGTACCTACGCCTCCAGCAGCTGGTCAGCTAATTTTTTATTGCATCCGTAAGATCTTTTTTCAATACATAGCTGTACAAAGATATTGGACAAGTCAAATTACAGTATACAAAGTTTATACACGGGACATAGTAAACACACACACACACAGACTACACGTACACCCATCACATCTTTTCCTCATAATTTGACCAATCCTCCTCCAACATACTGTGGAGACGTTGTCGTTTTGCTGAAGCAGAAGAAAAAGGAAACGAGAGAAACTGGAACAAGAAATGCGTACAAAGACATGTATACAATAATTTCTTAATTTTTGTAGTTCAGATATTCATCTACACTATCAAAAGTTAGTTTAGAAAAAATTCTTTCAGCTGTTTTTTTAAAGAGTTTTTTGTTAGAGAAGCAAATTTCTTGAAGATGTTGGGGTAACTTATTGAAAAGTTGGCTACCAAGGTAGGATGGGCCTTTCTGGACAGGTTTCAAGTTAACTGAAGCCACGTGTAAGTGTTTTTTTATTCTAGTGTCTGCTTATGAGAGGACTCATTTTTTCTGAAATAAATGACTGTTTTTGGACATGAATATAAGTACTGAAAACATGTACTCACATGCAAATGTTAGAAACTCTGAGCTCTTGAAACGAGTTCTACATGAGTCTGACTTTCTTTTTCCATTAATTATTCTTACAGCTCTCTTTTGCATGTGAAGCACTTTTTTTTTTGCTGTCAGTGGAATTACCACAAAAGGTTATACCATAGCACATGATGGAATGAAAATATGCTAAATATACAATTTCTGCTGTATTTTTTTTTCATGACCTCTGCAACACTCCGCAGGGCAAAACATACTGAACTTAGTTTAGGTAAAATATGCGCAATGTAAGATATCCAGATAAGTAAATTGTCTACTTTTAAGCCAAGAAACTTAATCATGGCAGTTTCATTAATTTTGTCTCTGTTACTGCTAATGTATGAATTAATGTTTTTTTCTGTTCTTTGTGAGGAAATTCATAAGATATGTTTTATCTAGGTTGAGATTTAATTTGTTTGCAGTGAATCATGCTTTTAGCTCTGTAAATGTTGTGTCCGTTTTTTGTGTAAGATCATTTACTGTCTCTCCAGAGACTAAGATGCTAGTATCATCTGCAAATAAAATTGGAGTAATTTCTGGGGTTAAGGTACATGGAAGGTCATTTATATAAACTAGGAAGAGTATGGGACCTAATATTGATCCTTGTGGGACCCCATGCGTGATTTTTCCTGGTTCAGAGTAGAATGAAGTAGTTTTTCCTTTGATCCGCACTTATTGTCTGTTTGAAAGGTATGAGCCTATTAGTTTATTTGGTGTACCTGACACGCCATAAAACTTTAATTTCTCTATAAGTATGTTGTGATTTACACAGTCGAATGCTTTAGTGAGGTCACAAAATATTCCATTAGATGGCATATTTCTATCAAGTGCATTAAGAATGCTATTTGTTAGTTTGAAAATTGCATCATTTGTTGACATGTTTTTCCTAAAGCCAAGTGGGAAATTTGATAAGATTTGTGATTCTTAAAAATGTTGCAGCAGCCTCCTGTAAAAAAGTTTTTCAATTACTTTTGAAAAAGATGTAAGAAGTGAGATGAGATGGGTCTATAATTGTTTACTTCGGTCTTGTCTCCTTTCTTGAACAATGGTGTCCATTTGTGTCTGTCTGGAAACAATCCTGTATTGAAAATATCATTACAAATATGGTTTAATGGAATGCTCGATTCAAAAGCACATTGCTTTAATAACCTACAGCTAATGCCACCATAGCCGCTAGATAATTTTGGTTGCAAAGAATTGATTGTTTTCTCCACTTCTTTTGGAGTTGTGTTTGTAAAAGCTACAGCAGCTGTACCCTCTAGTGTAGGAATATGATTTATATCTTGTTTAATCATGTTTTCTATGACATTTATGTAGTATGAATTAAATCTATCTGCGACTAACTTAGGTTCTGAGGTTATGCTGTATATGTGTTGTATATGCTGAGGTGGGAGAGGGGGGCAGAAATTTGCAGGCGGACATTGATAAGATATTGTTATGGACCAGAAAAATAAAATGAAGATAAATGTAAGAAAAACTAAGGTAGTGAGGTTTACAAGGAAGAAGGTGATGAACAGGAATATGTACAGATGGGAGGGACAAGAGATAGAAGAAGCAGCAGAATATAAGTATCTAGGGATTGTACTGCAGGGAGACCTCAGGTGGAAAAAAACAGGTAGAGAGGGTGGTTGCAAAGGGAAGAAGGGCTCTGGGTATGCTGGGAAGGGTGCTGAATGGAGTCAGCTGTGAGGTGAAGGAGAAGGCGTATGGCACAGTGGTACGGCCAATGTTAGAATATGCTGCAGCAGTATGGGACCCGTATGTGGAGGTGGAGGTGCGAGAACTGGGAAAAGTGCAGAGAAAGGCAGCTAGATGGGTGAAGGGTAGGTGAAGAAGGCAGCGGCAAGATGGTGAGGAAGAAGGGAACTATAGGCCATCAGTGATGATGAAAGAAATGGGGTGGAGCTCATTGAAGGACAGGAGGAAAGTTGAACGGTTAGTCAGGAAGTACAGGGTGGTGAATGAAGAGGGAGGATGGGGAGGGCTACACTGTAAGCTAAGTAAGGGGGTGTTTAGAGGAAGAGGAAACAACAGTGAGTAGCTTCAGAGGGTGTGGAGGAGAACGGAGCGGGGTAGGCAGTCCATGCTTGTCAGGTCTGTGAGGGAGTGGATTGTGTTGAGGGAGGAATTGGTATCTGTGAGAGAGGTTGGTAAAGTGGAAAAGGAGTCGGTTGGGTGAAGGAGAAGAGAGAGAGCTCGCCACCAGGCGGTAGCCTAATTGCGAGTGTATGTATGTCTGTATATGCAGTCATTTACTTTTAGGTATACAACTGGACATTGCTCTGTTATTCTTCCTGTTGGTTTTTTTTTTTTTTTGCAATATTGTATGTAGTTTTTATTTTGTTTTCAGAATTCCTAATGAGGGTACAGAATTTTTTTTTTTTTTTTTTTTTTTTTTTTTTTTTTTTTTTTTTTTACTCAAAATTTTGCAGTGATTCCTAGTGTCAGGTTTGTTGCTGGTTCTGGTGGCCTTGTAGAGTTTTCTTTGGTTTTCGCAGGAAATTTTTATTTCTCTGGTGAGCCATACATTTTTCTTTGGATTCGTATTACTATGGGTCAGTCAGAATGATAAACATTTTTCAAAACAATGGAGAATTTGGTTAAGAAAAAGAGTTAAATTTTTCATTTGCTTCGGTACACGTATACAATGTCGACCATTGCTCCCTGCTGAGCTTACTTTTGAATTGTAAGACATTTTCCAGCCAAAAATGTTGTATTTTCTTGTAGGAAATGCTTTTGGAGAGCATTTTTATGGACGACATAACTAATATTTGTGCATCATGATCCGATAAGCCATTTATTACTGGGAGACAGTGGCACTCTGCAACTGCATTACTATCAATGAAAGTATTATCAATTGCTGTCTGACGGGTTTCTTCAATTCTGGTAGCAAAGTTTACTGCAGATTTAAGGTTGAAGTTACTGAGTAGACTATCGAGTTCAGTTGTTTCGTTGCTTTCTTTTAAATAATCAATGTTAAAGTCTCCACAGAGAATAATTTCTAGATTGGCTCTGTAAATGGCTTTAAGATTTGCTTCAAGAAATTTTAAGAAGTTACTAAAGTTGCCAGAAGGGCTCTGTATATAGTGAGGACCCCCAGTTTTTTTTTTAATTTGTCAGTTATTACTTCCAAATAACTGCACTCAAACACTTGGTCTTCGCATAACAAATGTGTGTCATTTATAAATATTAAATTATTTTTGATGAAAATACAAGTACCGTCATGTTATTTCTACAATAAGTGGAACAGAGGGAATAACCTGGAATTTTAATTTGCTTAGCAGAGGATTCAGTTAAATTTGTTTCGGTTAGACATGAATCTTGCTTGCAGTGTGTAGGGTTTTTCCTTAACGTACTGAGCCTATCACTCTCTGAAATTTGTGTTTTTATGTAAATCTTGCAAATTTGATCATCTGTAAGTACTTTCAAGTGGACCTTACATTTCTCAGTTGTCCGGAGATGCTGGACTATCTTGTGTTAAAATCTACCTGAGCTTTTGCAGAGTATTGCGACATCTGAACATTTGTTTTAGCGAATTTCAACTGATATTTAATTTTACCCATTAAAACTTCACATTGTCTTAGTCTCTAGTATTGTGGTTGGCCTTCTATTATAACTACATTTACTTGGCCAGTGAAATCCTATGAAATCGCTCCGTTTTTTCAATACAATTTAAATAACAAATAATCCTAATTAATTTTTCTCTTAATTTTTACCACTGATTTTTCATTCCTTAGAATTGGATTGATATTATTCCTTGATTTTAGTGTACTGCATATGTATGTTATTACAGAGCGAACAATCCCGATGATTCACGGTAAGCTTTGCCTAGTGTTAAAAGTATATGTATTTTGTGGTCATTTTCCGAGATGTACAAATTTATTCGCCAGTGATTTTATTGAGTGAATATTCTGTTTTACCTTCACTATTACAGAAATAATGTGTTGTTGCAATCAAACGAATTATGTTGATAATTTACTTCCCTTCTACACAAGCGGCGTCAGTGACGTCAGGAATTTGCTCGCTACGTCGTGCCACCTCCCCTACCTTCCCTTCCATCGCCAGGCCTATGCGCCGCTCAGTCTGTGAGTGCGGTGCCTCATACTTCCCTTACACGCTACTACACTGATTAGGTGGTGGGTCCTTGCAAATATTTTAATTGTTATCTAAGATTCTACTTAACTGTGGTTATGCTGAGTAGGTGCTGATTAAAAAATAAATATAATTTTTGTTTCTATCCATACACTTATTTTTGTTTTTACACACACCCTGTATTTCAGCTACATTGTTTACTATTTTAGCTCTCGTTATTATTCAGTCATTTTATATCCTTACAAAAGCCCTGCTCTCTTCCCTACACATCCCAGATCATCTTACATTATATTTTATACAGTGTTCATAACATGCCGACGATATCAGCCTGACAGAGTGTAGTACTTTGCTGTTGTAAAATTCTAAAACAACAAGTTATCCATATAATACCTACCTGTCCAATATTTATGACTTAAAACTCTATAAAGTGAATGATTCTGTGCTTTGGACAATATTTGAATTCATGCAAGAGAAATAAATAGGCCTATTGAAAAATAACCAGAAACGTGATTTTGGTGCCAAGTTAGTTTATTACTTACTACAGTAGGGAAATGCATGAAATTTTGTTTTGTAAAGTTGTATTTAATTCTTTACATGCCCCGACGTGCCCGCCACGACAGAAAGTTGAGATAGAATCTACTTTTGTCGGGCTGTTGGAGCTGTGATTTTGTCGGACTGATAAAACAGTGACCTTGCTTTTCATTGGCTACCCCTCAGGTTTCGTTGTGTAGGGTTCATCGAGGTATTGTGACTCCGGAATTACGTAAATACCTGTGTTTGAACTTGCAACGTTCTCAACTAGTATTTAGCGTAATTTGCTCGGCATTAACATGGTCATCTCAGTATCTTACATAAAAGTAAAAGCTATCATTGCCATGAACCTGATTAATACTTCTAGCTGTTCAAGTGACACTGTAATTACTGGAAACTTAAATACTGTAAGTCACTGTTGTCATATTTACTCAAGCCTTGCATTCCATCGCCCTTGAAGGACAATAATAACCTATGAACCCCACTTTGAAAACCAGTTGCCAGGTGGGTTTACTGTGGCAGTAAACCTTGGGTGTACCTCCACTTGACGCGATGGTCCATGATGGACATAATATACTGGTGTGTGATGGTCATGCTTATTCACGTGCAGACTGAGAGCTTACTGGCTCAAGCAAACGCTAGGCCTACTGGCATGGAAACATCTTATGCCAAGTTTTTAATGTTGGCCAATGACAATGTGAAACATCATGAAAACTGCTGTTAATCAAGATAGCCAACGATTCCAAGTTTTTAATGTTGGCCAATGACAATGTGAAACATCATGAAAACTGCTGTTAATCAAGATAGCCAACTTATGGATGCAAAAATTGTCTGCTTCTATTTTGTTTAGTCAGACAAGAACTTTTTCTTTTATGTTATTGTGTTGTCTTGACTTGTTTGATGTCGAGCTTCGTGAATTTTTTGTTTTTGGAATGTATTAGATTTATTAATACTTGACTAGGTTCCTAAGGATAAGATAGGCACATTTTGTGCTGCATTAGAAATGAGGTGCTTCAAAAAACAAATATAATGTAAATTTTACCGTATGCAAAAAAAAACTATTGTCATGGGGCTGTATTTCAGTGACTCTTGTTTTATATTTATATCAACAATTCACCTATATTCATTCAGAAGCACTGTATAGCTTGCTGATGAGTATTTTTTTAAGTGATAAACTTATCTATTAACGTACCGTCAAACTGTTGCCATCTTGTTCGGTTTTTTTTAAAAAGCAGTCAATTTGGTAAAACTTAACTTACTGAGTTTTCTTCTCTGAATAAAATGTTTTAACTTGATAGGACTATATTGTATAATGATATTTAAATAGAACAGGTAGATCATACATACATACATTACTATCCTGTAAACTGTCAGCCAGGGCTGAATACAGTGTAGTACAGGTTAAAATTTATACAATGCAGATTCTAATACACAATTAACTGCACGTACACAACATGAAACAAGATATACCGTACACATATAGTATGGTAAACTGCTGAAAAAATATTAATTCTATTATAAAGAGGGAGTAGTTATTGTACAATTTAAGTATTCTTCAAGAGAGTAGCATTTGTTGACAAATAATTAATTTTAAATGCTTTGTTATTACATTTGCTTGATTCTTTGAATTCAGAAGGAAGTTTGTTAAATAATTTAATGATTGTATAGTGTGTACCCTTTCTGATACATGGATAAAGTATTTACTGGGTAGTAAATATTATTCTGGGTCCTAGTACAATGTGAGTTTATCTAAAACTTATCGAAGTTTTTTGAAAGAAAAACAAGTGCTCAGTAAATTATTTTGCAAGGCAAAGTGAGAACTTTTAATGTTTTAAATAGTGGCCTACAGGAGGCTCCTGTAGCATCTGTTCAGTTTCTCCATGATGACATCACATATTTCATAACTGAGTGGAAGTGTGCAAATGGTAATTCTTAAAAATAGGGGTTTTTTTCGAAAATCAAAAAAATATTACCTGGATATGTTAGATATGATTATTAGTAATCGTAATTACTAGGAATTTTGGAGGGGCTTCAATTAGTTTACTGTATGTTTGTTTGCGCTGAATCAGTCGGTCATCCGTTGTTTCTGTTAGTGGAGATACTGATGTATTTTTCATAAGTATTATAGTATTGTCGGCGAATAGGACAGTGACTGCTTATGTTCCAATAGTATTTGAGAGGTCGTTAATGTATATTAAGAAAAGTACGGAGACAAGAGCCTTGCAGAACTCCGTGATTTATAACACCACTTGAGGAAGTTGTGTTATTTCCTGTAATTTTGTCTTTATAGGCTGTTCACGGTAAAGTGAGTACTTTTAAAGGCCGTCCCACCAGGCATTAGTGACTAATAAACATGTTTTATTGCAGACTTGGGCATTAACTTTTGAGAGTGGTGAAAATATTCACCATATCCATGAGTCACATGGCAATGTTGATGTTAAAAAGTGGCAGAAAGATAAAAATTAGCCAAAAGGAAAATTTGGGAAGTGCCTTAAAAAGTGCTCACTTTACCGTGAATATCCTATGATCACCGCACTTTGGCTTCTAGAAGTCGGATATGATTAGAGTAGGTTTTACCCAATATGTTCCAGTTTTTGTATGGTTGACACGGTTAAAAGCCTGTGCTAGGTCATACAAATGTTGGTGATGGCATCAAGTTTTTGTATTTTGTTTATTAGAGGTTTTGCAACTGTTGGGTTTCTGTATTGATCGCCAACTAGCTACAGAAAAGTGAATTCACCCAAATCTGTTGCATGCTGCTTCCTGGAGTGTAAGTAATAGTAAACCTTGAGGGCACACTGATTTACCTGTCTCATATGTGTTTTTAACTGCTTTTTATGTAGTAAAACTTAACGAAGCAGGCAAATCAGCTCGAGGAAGCAGAGTGACACATCACTCTTCAGAAGCCATTTAACATATTTCTTGCCTTCCGGCATTCGTTGTGGTGGCGTTCTCTCTATTTTTTAGACTTTTACCTTCAATTTCTCTTATCTATGTAGCTCTCCCCACTATTGCAATTCATATTATGTCCTCTCTAAAAACTATGTCCATACAATTATTATACACCAGAAATTTTCTCAGTTTTTTGGGGGAAAAAACCTCTTCTTTTTTTTTATCATTATCTTCTGAAATTTTTTCTTCTGGAGTTACTAATTTGGAACAAAAGTATACGTTTAACTGTAGTTCGTTTTTTTTTTACATTGAGCTAGTGCCAGTATGATTCTTTAAAATCTGGTTTCTGCCATTTTATGTCGGGTGAACTGGTGGTGTGCTTTTTTTTAATGATATATAGTTCCACTGGATGGATAAGACCTACGGGCAAGTTAGTACTAGGAAAATGTTTTATTGTGTTAGTGTGTCTGAGAAACAATATTTCACATCTGTTACAGCAGTTTCCAGACATTTTACAAATGTTTCGTGCCAGTATTTTTTTGAACAACCATTTCAATAAAGTTCAGCAATCAGTGTTAATAATTCTGACATCACAATTTGTTTTAGGTAGCCACAATGGCCAAGAGCTTGCGGAGTAAATGGAGACGAAAGATGAGGGCGATAAAGAGAGAGCGATATGGGGTTAAAGAGCTCCAGAGACTGAAGAAAATGCTTGGTATTGATGACACAACAACAGATGTCAACATGAAAGATAATAATGTTATTGAATTCTCATGTAAGTTTTCATCTTGTAATAGTAATTGGTATCTGTTTGAAGTAGTAATTGTTTCTCTGCTTGTGTGTTAGTACATTTATGAATGCTATTTGTCGAAACTGAAAACAATATAGGCATTGTTTGATTTGTAGCCTTGCTTTCGTATCTATTCGTGAATTTTATCTCTGTGGATTATATTGCAGGTGATAATCCAGAGGAGAATAAACCCCAAGAAGCTGAACCCAGCACATCCACGGAGCAGCTTCCCATGTACGACTTGGATGAAGAAAAGAAACAAGATGATAAATGGACCATGAAGTTGATGAATGAGTTTGGGGCGTATCCAATTTGGCTGCATCACAGGAAAGTGAAGACAATTGCAAAACAGCGAAAGAAGATGAAGCATGCCCGGAATAAGAAAGTTGGCAAGAAGAAATGATCATTAGTTCTGTTCTACTGCAACAATGGATCGATTTTCCATTGTGTAACCACGATTCTGAACTGTAAAGAATGTACATTTTACATTTCCACGTACACTTGTTGACGAATGTACAAATTTTTCATACTGTAATGACTTATTTTGTAACTATACAAAGGTAATATTTGTACATCACTAATGAATAAAGTACCAGAAGCCTATTTGCTGTGTTGGTATACTTGGTTTTCAAATTTCTTCTTTTAACTATTGCTCCCCACCCTTAGGTAAATTTTTATACTAAAACTAATTGCAGCAGGATTTCTATGTCAGATACAGTATTTGCAACCATTAGCTTGTGGACTGTTGAGTTAATACGCCAAGTTGTGGTAGTTTCAGTAGCACAAAACAAGTATACAGTCGACTCGATGTATCGTTATCGCATGTACTGATAAACTGACTCTACCAACAATTTTTTGTGGTTCTGGTGAAATTCCTGTGTGAATAATGTTAGCATAAACCACTTATATTGTTTATCGCATGGTGCGTTTATCAACGTATATTTCAGGTCCCTTCACGCAATATTTCCCACAATTATTGTTTTTAAGCTGGTTGTTTATGCGAATATCTAGTAACTGGATGTGAAATACATCAAGTGTGTCGTCATTTATCACATCTCTGTGCTGCTTTTTCTAGTGTTTTGTCTTTCCAACACGTCTGTCGATACTGCGACATGCAACGAAACTGGCTTGCTACTTCCCTTTGCATGCCGATAAGAGGGGAAGTGGTTATGTATAGCAACCAGCATGGTGACTCTCTCTCACCCTTCGTTCTGTCTCTCTAAGCCACACACCTTCCTTCCTCCCCTCACATGCCAATAAGAGAGGAAGTTGTCTAACAAAAGATAAAGCATGCGCTCTCTCTCTCTCTCTCCCCCCCCCCCCCCCTTCTCACGCTCGTTTCACTTACCTTCATACGCCAGCCCCAGAGCAAATTTGTGCCTGCCAAATGTAACTTTATCAGGAATATGCGTTGCTGAAAATAGTTGCACCTATCATCACTTGTATTTCCAAGAAAATGGTTTTGCCTGAAAATGTTACGCAAAATATATTTAAAAGGAATCATTTGCAAATATGTTTTCTTTTGTGATTAAAAGTCGTTTTTTCTTCTTAAGGTTGATGTTTCATTGTATCTGCCGTAAAAATAACTTTATTTTAAAACGTACTTTTTGTTTAACTTAAGGGGCAGCATCTTTCCAAATCAAATTATATGCCCAGAAGCATATACTTGACCTCCGTTTGTCGCCAAAAAATGTGTGGTATGACCCGCTGATACCATCCATTTGGCAGGCTATCAGCTGATAAAGCTATCAGGTACTTCGTCCAGCTGATCTCTATCAGAATGTCAAATTGGTGCATGAACAATATGGTGGCACGTGGTAGGAGACAAATTGTATTTGACAGCGATTCCAATGATGTTTTGGATCAAATGTTTTGCTGCACTAGAAATTCAAAGGCGACACATATTTCAAATAATATACCTTTTCCGTCCATGTAACTGCATCGGTTTGTTTATTTTCTACAATTTTCTTTTATGACCAAATTAAGTTAACTAGTCCTGTGAAATGCTGTTGCAATTGAGTTCTAATTAATGTATATGCGAGAATCTGTTTTTGGTCGCATCGGAATATTATATATTCAGTTCATAATTTTTGTATTTGCGTATTTCATTAAATGTAGATCATTGTAAGTGCCTTTTTGGAACAGTCGCCTCAGTGAAATGAATTGACTCGTGTCTGCTACTTCGTAAAAGTGATTGTTGCATTCTGTCTTACTCAATTAACATAACACTTGAGCTATTTCTTGAAGCCAACAAATTTAAACTTCATAATGTAAGTACTATTTCGGATTCTGTTTATTTTATTGGGTAAGTCTGGAACTATAGTTTATCGTCTTTCATGAGAAGCAATTTTTTTGCGGTTCTTCTTATGGGAGAGTGACAATTGAAATTCACATTGTTTTGCCGATACAGTGGTAAAGTTTATTTGTACGGAAATAGTATCCAATTTACTATAACTCAAAAGTTTTAACTACATCGGAAGAAATGAATGCAATAAAGGTGTAGCTGTTCGTAACGATGTGAGAAATATTTAACACATGAATAGCATTGCATTTTTTATGTAAAGAACTACACAAAAAGGGCGTTTATTTAGGCCACATACATTTGAAAACCTCTTGCAAGAACAAAACGTAATAAATATGTCATTTGTAAACCAGAGTGTACGAAATGCACAATGTAAACATGTTCAACTAATTTAACTTTATACGAAAAATCATTAGAAATTTGTACAATAAATTAGGGTAAAACAAGCTTTCTTTAACATACAAATAAATTTAAAATATATTTTAACAACAATTTACGAAAACATTATTTATAAAACACGCAAACAGTCTTCATGTTGTAATCCACAGACCCCACTCATTTTTGCTGAGAATCGGTCTTTTCCATCGTGTCTTGCCCAGTAACCTCTCAATATATTTTTAACAGAAAAAGCACAATGTAAATAGTAAATACTGACAACTTTTGTCCATAGAAGACTACAACAAAGTCAATGTCGCCAATGCAACTAACCCAACTGTTACTATATTTCGAGTCCTAATGGTGATTTCTATTGCCAACAATCAGAAGAATAAAATACCAGGTGTCGTCCAAACTTCCTGATAACTTGCTGATAGCTATTCACTTACTATCAGGTGGTCATAATACATACACAGCTGGCAACACACTACTAATAGCCTTGTCAGCTGATAGTCATTCAGCACTTATATCAGACGGTGGTAATACAGTCTCTTAATATGTCAATTTTTATATTAACAGTTGGGCAAAAGGAATCCAATAAGCTGTGATGCATGTGCTACTGGGTGTGACGACCTTAGATTGTAGTGTGGGGACGTTTGCTACCCTTTCCAAGTTTAGCTTGGCCTACTGCAGCGAATAGTACCTGTTTTATTGAGCCGGTGAGTCGTAAGGGAATTAGGTACAGGATCAGGCCGCTTGGGTGCAGGTGGGCTACGGGCTGGAGGGGAGTCAAACCCCAGAGTGAGGCGGATGGACGGGGCTACCTGTTCAGGAAGCTCAATCCTCCTCACTGTCAGGGTCGCCAATATACGGGATGCCAGCGATCCCAGATGGATGGCGTAAGTGGTTAGTTTGACGTGGAGGTGGGGGTGCGTGGTCTGGCAGAGGAGATTTTAGTGGGACGAGTAGGCTGTCATGACGGGACGAAGTCTGAAAAAGGGAGTGTTGCACGGGGTCGATTGTCTGGCTGGGCCGGGAGTTGAACCCAAACAACTTTCCCAGAAGCGAGTTTGATAGAACAAAACTTCGGGAGTACTGTACCCTCTGGGTGTGATACCCTGATCAGTGTCAGACTGCAATTTGACGTTACTAGTAGTTTTTTGGGTCTGCCTAGCTGGGGTGTCACAGGGAATAGTCTCATTCTCCTGGGCGAGCAATTTAACCTGTTCCTCATATTCTGTTGTCAGCTATCTTGGCCACTGGGGACCGAGCAAGTGGTAATTTCAAGGGGAACAAAAGGGGAAATTGGCTGTGGAGCTTAGTTGCGACACACTAGTTGGGGTTCGTCCTCGAACGTGGAACTTACTGCAGTTCGTGCTAAGGCGCAACTTTCCCTACGTCGCTGTTGACTTTGTGCACCTCCTTTCCTACTGTACATCTGTTCACTGGATTTACACAAGTTGGCGAAATACCAAATTAGAGGAGAAAGGAGATTAACTAAATATAATGGGATACAAGTAATTAAATTTGACATAATGTTTATTGATGGGATTTTCCCTGGAGAGAACCGGCTATTAAAAAAAAAAAATGCAAATATGAAATATTAAGCTGCCCTGGCTAAACTCTTGGGAGTATAAAAAATTACGTAGTTAACGTAGATTGGTTGAATCAGGTGAAGGCAAGCCTGGGGATTAAATAAAATTATAGCGCACAACTTTACAGCGGCTAGTGAGATGCAATATAGCGACGCAACTTTGGCAGCGGCTAGAATAAAATGGGAGCTAATCAGGTATACAATCTAGAATGCGCCGGCTCGTTACCGCAGAGTCAAAGGAAGTTGACTGGGGTTAAGGTGGGGTATACCTGTAGCAGGGATAGTCGTCTCTCGTACTGGTCTTCTGTGACATGCAGGTCTTTGAGAGAGAGAGAATTCTTCGTATACTGACGAAGGACTTAAGGTGGGGAGTCTTTAGACAGACAGGTATGAAATAGATAGCCCTTGGTTGGTCTAACTGGATAGGAAAGCCTTTTGCAGACGGAGATAAGCAGAAAGTCTTTAACAGACTACAGGGGTGAGAAGAGGAGTTTTTGTGGACTCAAGGAAGTGGTACGTCTTCAGCAGACTGAGGAAGGTGAGAAGTGTCTTTAGCAGACTCAGGGTGGCTCACGTGCTCTTCGGTCGCCGAGCCCGGCGAATCTTGCGGTGCTGGCTGCTGGAGTTATATATATATACTAAATTTCTACTTAGCAGTTCTTTATGGTCCCGGGGGGTAGCGTAGCCTTTCACCACAGGGGTGAGTTTATTGAGGGTGCAAGAGCGCTGCGCTTTTCTTGTTGCCTCACGTGGAGGCGACGACAAATTAAAACCCCTGTCTCTCGGGCGGGACGTGGCGTCACAAGGTCACGGGGGTGCTGCCATCTCTTGAGATTGTAGGAACTTCTTCCAGAGCTAACCGATGAGTAATAGAATTCTCATAATATATATTTAAACTGCAGAGGTGCCTTTTGCATGCATAAATCTGAGCGGGCAATGGGGATTATAATCACGCACTTAATTTACAATGATGTAATCGGCTACCCAGGCTTGTGGGCTGTCTTAACATGATACATATAATCTGGTTTGCCTCATATATTCCACCCCTGAGCGCACGTGGCTCGTAGATGGAGCGAAGTCATCCACAGAAAGCGCATTCTCACTGCGTAGCATGCTGGTGTGCGTCAGCTGAAAGGAACTTCTAAGCTTGCATTACAGAAGTGCTCAACGTACCGTGAACAGTGGTTCCTTGCCCGGTTAAATGTTAACGTAGCACTCCCTTTCCCCGATTACTGATGAGTGCTATGGCAGGGATGGTTATGTTAGCCATGTTACTTTGACTTAAACTATTGCAAGAGTGGAACGAGAGGCCTGTCGCCTAGAATGTGGCCAGGTCGGGTAGTAGTTGCGCTTGGTAGGTAGCTATATAAGAGACACAAAATACACAGGGCTGAGTCTATGTCAAAAAGTTGTTGCTCAACAAGTGACTAACTATGGGATGGTAGGATTCCGGATAGGGTCACTCCTGGATTTTCGTATGTGGGAATTTTACTGGACGATGTCACTGGTGGGTGGGTTTTCTCAGGGATAGCCAGTTTCCTCCAGCCTTTCATTTTGGTACTGCTCCAACCTCACCTCGTTTCACCCTCATCAGCTCTCAAGACTTCGACGTTTAGAGCCACCCAAATCTCTTCACTCACAAATTATGGGCAGGAGACGAAGAGAGATGGCTGAATTCAAGCTACAGATTGCAGAATATTAAAGTGAATATGGGAAATACGATGAGCTCTCACTGTATGTATCCCATTGACCTAGCTTGTGATTGTGTTATTGATTGCATGCACAAGCAACTGCATGCATAACTGGGATGCAAAATGGCTTAAGTCACAAATATAAAACTGATGCATCCATTATCAGAGGTGGCAATTTGATCAATAATGGGGATGCTTATTTTGAGTAACTACATTAAAAGGTACCGTTCTTAATCACCTGGTTTTTAGTGGCAGTGGATGACTTCCATGTAGCCAAGATAGTGTATGCCATTGGTCAGTGTTTGTTGATATGCTGCACACAGTAAGGGAGAATTTGGGGGTACCTAATTCCTCTTTGTTATAAAGCCAAAGTTTATACTATTCTACTTTGCATTACAGGAATTGTGTTTTACTGAATTAATTTGAAACCAACTTGATACTGTACTACAGGCTTTTAGAGGACAGGCATTGATTATGCCAAGTGATAAATAGTGGACCTCTTTACAAACAATACAGATAAGACTGTAAAAGTATAACCTAAGTGGTAAGAGGTGACAGTACAGCCAATTTTTGGTACGATATGGCGGAATAGGCTGCTAGGGTATTATAAAAAGGAGACTGAATTCACACAGGGCAGTACTCGAGGAGAGAGACACACAAGTCGGACAAACACATTTTCCACATGGATGCGCAGTTGCAATGTTTCACTGGCTAGGCCAGCTTTATCAGGCAGCAAGTGGTGGCACGCTGCATTCTGTTGGGCGGTAGTTTGCAAACTGTGAGTCTAACTGCCAGGAGGCGAACTAGAGTGAGGTAGAAAATTTAAAATTGGCAGAGGGGTTAATGTTTTAAGACAGGTGTCTGTCTGGATTTGGTGATGTATTGGTGTGGGCCGGTTCACAGTGTCGCAGTTATGCATTATATTATTAGGAACTGGTTAAGCTCTTGCCCCACTGGTTGTGAGATGCTGCAACTGGCATCTGTAAATTTACATTTACCGCAGCTATGGTTTGTTTGGTGTTTGCTCTGTTGCCATTCATTCTCTGTGAGTATTGGTATTAAGGCCAATGCACTGCATTGCAGTGAACGCACTGTAGCTGGTAGATGAGAATTTGTAAGTACCATAGCCTGCATACCACTCGCACATTTTTTTTGGAAACAAATTTTAGGTTGGGGTGCTGGTTTTTACATGATGATTGCACTTTCAGTTAAAAATACAAAAAACATAAAATAGTCTGCCTTGTTAGTAACTATTGCTTTCTAAAATTATTCAAATTTTTAACAGGATGTTAACTTTTCAAGCAGTAAGTACATAAAAGAAATGTTTACCGTATTTGTGCTTTACTGTCTGACCTTGATAACTTGAAACTTCCAAAAATAATAAAGTTACAACAAATTCTTAAAAAATACTCCCAACATCCCTTAAGCCCCCAACCTACCTGGCACTTGGAACTACATTTGAAACTCTTGTTTTCCCATGACACTATTGGAAAAGCATCCAATGTTCTGTTCTACGAAAAGAATACACACTTCAGATGAAGGCTGTCGAGTACTTCCAAGACATCACGCACATCCAAAATGACTAAGTCTCAAGGACTCTGCATTGAACCTTGCTACAGATTACATCAATAAAATTATATGGTCACCACTGAAAGTCCTATAGGTACAATCAGTACCACAAGATCACTGCACTCCAATTTAGAGTCTTGAGCTTTACAGCGATGGTACATTTGATGTCGTCCTTATTGTTCCCACACTTCTTGGTCCTCAAATGTGGAATAAACCTCCAAGTACGCTGGAGCCTTAAATGACTATACAGGATTTTCAGAAGTAAATCGGTCAATCATTCCACTTATATAGTTGAGATCTTGTATTTTGCACTGTGCTTCTGCTCCATTATTATTTATGCTAAACTTCAGAAGCTGGATCATAATTTACATGAAAATGATAATTTTTAACACAGACCGGAACCATATAACTTTGTGTGTTTCAAGGGCAAGTTCCATATCCAATTAGCAGTAATAAAATATGTAGAATTTGTTGCTCATGTATAAATTAAATAATATCACTTCAAGTAAGAACTCAGTACCACTTTCAACCTAACTTTTGCTCCAGGATTTATCAGAAAGCCTACACATTTGATTACTTATAGTCACTATTCATTTGTAATAAGTTTTGAGTACACAAAATAAATTAGTAAAAACACTAGTGGTATTTTGTGTATTGTCTTGTATACCATAGTGGTTGTAGTTAGGGGAAATTGCTTTAGTATCTTGTAAGTAACTGTTGAACTAATCCATAAGAATAATGTGTAAGACAGCAACTTTGCCTAGATGTAGAAATCTCCTTGTTCATTGAAATTTCACTTAGGCAATATTGTTTCTTAAGCGACAATATATTCTGTTGTAACTCCAGAGGGTGATATTTGCCCTAAAAGATGAAGTGGAAGTGTGAACATTGAAAGTACAGTAAAGTGGACTCTTGATCTACCATTTTTAGGGAACTGTCAAAAATTTCCATACATCTAGAATTTCAGTAGATGAGGGTTTGACATGTTCATCAATAAATACAACTTGTAACCTCTGATGCGTGATGCATACATATACTATTTCTATTTTTTCTGCAACTATGTATCATCACGTGTGTACCACATGCCCTAGAAGTGATACAACCATGAATGGCAGGTACCCAAACCAGCATTCCGTCTCCATTAATAAAGCGGATGCCTGGAGATTGGAATGCACCTGAACGAAGAGAATATTAAATGGCCCCTGCCTTAAATGAAACCCCATGAGAAGAAAAACCAGTAAATCATGCCAACGAAGCTGTGCCTGAGCTCATGCATCTGATACCACCCGTATAACAGGAAGACCCGCTTCCAACCTCTCCAAGAGATGGCAGCCCAATACGTCTCCGCCTACAAGGGAGGTGAAACCCCCGCTAAAGGAACCCAATACACCCTTAGTGCAGGATATATGGCCCTGCACCGCCGTAGAACGGCAGTTGATACCAGCAGCTCGCCTTAGCACAAATGTTACTAAGGCTCTCTGATCTGTCTGTTCTCTTCCGCCTCATGAAGAACACCCAGTTATCACCAGCTACCAATGCCGGACTTCTTCAAGCTCATGCTGCAGCCCCGAAGAGTCCCCTCCTCCCCCCCTGCCCACACACACACACACACACACTTGACATCAACCCCATACTCCCCCCTTAAGTCTCCCTTCAGGACAACATAACTTCAGTTAGGATTTAGTTGTTCTGACTGCTTCCTAATTCGTTGCTCTACCTCTTCTAGCATGCCTTTCAAGCCGACAGGCTCCTTCACCTTTCTTTGCTTTTACCTTCCGAGAGTTATCAGTGCCTTGGTTACAGCAGGAGAGTACGGGTTACTGCATTCTATTCTGGACTCGATAAAACACCTCACTAGTCTGTAACCGCCATCTGTGAATCTTGATTAGTCATCCATGGTGAGTCATCCCGCAAAGGAGAGTCGAGGAACCGCGGATTTGAGACGGGTTTGCCTAACTTAGTGAAGGCCTGTGGTCTGTCCCCTAAAAAGGACTTTATGTATGGCGTCAAAACAACCCATTAGATGGCCACACATACTGTGTACCAGGCATGCAAAGGTACCTGGTGCGCATGTACTGTAAGAGCCACGACCACTAGCAAGAGACACGGTGAAGAGGTTAGATCACCTTTATCAGTTAACCCACTCCATCCACCGCGTATAAACCTGCCGGAAAGAGTGCCAAGCCTGACAAGGAGGGGGTCTACCCCTTCTGGGATACACTCTATCCAGGGACATTGTTCCCTACCACCCCATTGCGGATGTGAACCGTAGCACCTTGTCTCTGGTAAATGCTGTTCACCCACAGAAGGGGAAGTAAGTAAAGCGACATGAAGGCAGCTGCCATTCTAGCTAAAAAGCAAGCACTGCTTAAACATTCTGCCCCAGCCTTCAGCTACTTGACTACTCGGGAACGAGCTCACGCTGCCCGCCAACGGTTGAGGCCTCACCTCACAGTTCCCCCCAGTCACTTGTTTGGTCCCCTTGTGAAAATCCCCAAAGCTGCACAGCCCGTTGTTGAGTACTCTATATAGACCTGACCCTGGTATACTTAACACTTGTTGTAAGTTATGCTGGGCACAGGCTCGGTGCTTACGCATTATTTGATGACAGAAGGTATCAAACAGGCCCTTCCAGAACATCAGTTTATTCAGAAGACGTGTGTCTATTGAAATAAATTCATATAAATCATCTGTTCTCCCTGCAATAAGTTACCGAAACTGAACGCGTAATGCTTGGTAATACAAGTCACTCTATGTTGAAACAATTAAATCATATGTTGCTGTCTATTGAGTTAAATTAATATTTTGTTTAAAAATATGAAGCGTCATCTTATTTTCTTTGGTGTACCCTATAGGATGTTCATGATTAGACAAACACCAAGGTGCCAAATATAAAAATGCCTAGCTGGGTCGAGAGCTCCCCACGTTGGAGATACTTACACTTTTATTTTCTTTACTCGAGGTACGATCAAAGATGAGGGGGATTTAAACCCTAAAGTAAACTTCACTAGATGTGTTTTCTAATAGGAAACCTTGGTCCTGTTAACTTTTAGAGACGTCAAGAAACATGAAGCCTGTTTCACGAGGAGCATTTGGAGAACTAGACCAGGACCTTGCGCTCCAGAGGTGCCCGGCCGTTATACAGTCAACCTTGTAGGACGACGAGAGGGTACAAAACTAGGACTTAAAGTAACAACCCTACATCGTTTTGGATGCCAAGAAGGGTGATCTTCCCTGCTGCCGTGCTCACTCTACAGGTGAGCGGTGGTGTCGTGGTTGACTCTGAGATGCTTGGAGGGGCGGGGCTTGTGTTGGGGAGGATAATCGGATATGGAGGCTCGAGTAATTCTATTCTATGCCAGGACTGGTCCAGACCCAAGAGAGCCTCTCCTTCCCATCGGATGGCCATGTGTTCCATAGCAGGGATTTTTTTTATTATTAATGGTCTAAATAGAGGTACCGTTGGTTAGCGAGAATCCGACTTATTACTATCTCCTATGGTGGTTTCAGCTGACGTTAACTCAATTAATTCTGTTATTGCGACCCGCAGGGCACTTCTACGACTTTTGCTGACGCTACGCTACTGGGCATAAGGCATTTAAAACACTGGGGTAAACTGTAGAGGAGAAACTTGTATTTAAACGGTCCTAGCATGTACTTCCAGCACACAGTGCTAACATCCTGTGTTCCCAACGTCCAGCCTTTGCAAGCTGGGACTGAACTGAGGGTGGCACAAATTATTGAGTCCTGAGTGAGTAACCCACACGAGGTCAATCAGGTCTGAGTGCGACTAGTCCCTCTCCGGCCTTTGCAAGCTGCGTGAAGAAGTGAAAACCCGGTCTGGTTGATTCTCTTAGAGCAGGCGTTCCCAAACTTTAGTTTACTTTAGTTTATCATGCCTCTCTTCTGCAAAAAAAAAAAATATATATGCCCCCTGTGTCACAACCTCATTATTATAAGGGTAAAACAAAAACGAATAAAAGTCTCAAAGATTTTAGTTAATAATTAAATTTTAATGCTTATTGAATACAAATGTGGCAAACAAATCAATCAATGAGACAGATGAGCTTGCATATTTTTAACAAGATTCCCTATTCTTGGTTGAATAGAAGAAGTTGCACAATGTTAATCACTGGCGATATTGAGTTTGCTTCTATACTTCGGTGCCCGCACCCCCCTTAGAATGTCCTGGGGGTTCCCCCCTACTTTGAAAATCAATGTCTTAAGAGGGTTAGAGTGCCTATTGGTCTCATACTTTCATACGGTTACCAGGTTTTCCTCTAAGCAAATTAATTACATAGTAAGAGAAAAAGAGTTTAGTTACATCATTCTAATTACTGATAATAATTGGTCAAAGGGTTTTACTATTACGTTAAATGATACAAGAATATGGAAAATATATGTATTTTACTGTACATAGTAAGTAAAAACACTGTGATGCCACACTAACTCCTAATTGAACTTATGGAAGCTGCCTGTTAGTAAACCCGAAGGCAACCTGGGCAAAAGCTATGTGTAATGATTAGTAAGATCTGAAATTGAGAGAGAGCTAGCACATTTGACAGCGCCTAGTCTATCATTGGCGTGTTCTTAGGAAACTAATCAAATTGCAATTACCAGAAGGTTAATTTACCTAACTGCACGGTCCGGTGGGTTACGGAAGATCCAGAAGGGATGTCGGCGCGACCTGCTACCAAGGGAGAACTGGGGGTTTCCCATAAGGTGGTTGGTAGAAGTGGACGTCTTCGGGAGCCTCTGGATGGTGATGTTGACCGGCTACTGGCAGTTGCGCTGCGAAGTGGCAAGCCTCTGGTGCCGTTTTCTGAAATGTGTTCGTGAAGAGGCCCAGCAGTCAGTGCCCTTTTGAAAGTTCTCTGGCCTTCGCAAGTATGGAAAGAGAGGGTTGGCAACCACTTAACCCCTACTGCTACCTTCGGCCTTCGTAAGCTGCAAGATGCAGAAACTGCCTTGATCCAGGGTTATGCTTAGGGATGGGATACTCGATGCTGCAATACCCTCGATACTTTATAGTATCAAGTATTGCATGAGAATATCCAAAAGTATTGAATTTTAAAATTGTGATAATGGTATGTACTAGGGGTGTGCGAATATTCCAAAATATTAATGGTTGCAAATAGAAATTTACGAATTATTCCCATTCGAACTTCGAATATCTTATGTGAAAATTGTTAGTAACTTACACTTGGAGTGGTTGTAGTGCTGTGCAGAGTCAGACCTCTATCTGCGTCTGCAGAATTTTCCGATTTTGGAAGTTTTCCCTTGTAACCAAGCGCATCTGGAAACTAGAGCCTCAGTGGAAAACATGCTCAACATCCACTATTTTTATACAAAGTTTGTAGTTTTTATCCCAAGCTCTACCCTGCTGAGATGATAATCTTTCAGCTTAACATTTGACAGGGTCGGAGGGGAAGTAGCATGGAGGAGGGATTGTTTTCACGGTCACACGCAGCCATTTTATTCTCTCTCTCGCTCACGCTTCTCACTCTTTCGGCGAGCAAAGAGGTCACACTTGGTGGTGGAAACCATTGTATGGCTGCGTATCCAGCAAATGTCCGGGCACTGTAACATGATTTGATTTGATGTGTGACTTTTAGCACCTACCCACACCAGTAAACAATATTTTGAAGTCTCAATGATCATCAAGTCTGTATGCATTGCTCGTTAACATGCATAAGTTTATTATGAGGGTTTTTTTTTTTCAACCTCCGCTGGGGCATAAAATGAAAACTGGAATGAATTGGAAAATGGTTTTACTAACAAATGCTAAATACAGTAGAACCTCTCTATTACGATCCCTCACGGTTCCTGAGAATAGGGTCATAATAAAAAATTTGGCAAATTTTGGGCCAATATTGACCCACCTCTAACTCCTATGCCGCCAAACTTGCCATTTTTTGCATGAAATTCAATCATCTCTAGTGCATAAAAAAAAACTTTTTAAATTAAATATAAATATGTATATTTTAATAGCTGGACGTCTCCTGATTAATTTGGTACCCAAGAAAGGCATATTGGTGTACTCCTTGTCGGGGTGGCAGCGAATACGTTGCCGGCTGCCGCATGTACAAAGGCAGCATTCCACTTGGCACTGATTCTGCTGATCAGTAACGGAGGAATGGTGTTACGGCGTCTTGGTTGGAGACTATACTTCCGTCTGAAACTACGGACTAGCGGAAGGTCAGGCAGTCTCAGTAAAGCAGTCGATACAACTTGGCTGCGATGTATAACGAGCAAGTGACTTTATAGGCAGAAGTTGTAGGTGGAAAGTATATTTTCTCATTCTTTGATTGCATCATCAATTGATGAGTCTGAATCAGACGAAAATGGAAGAAAAAAAAAACCATCCATCCCTGTTTACAACATGTTTAAGCCTATCATTGCTTCACTGCATATAGCAGACGCCCCATTAGTCTTGCTAAAATCTGCTGTGTCACCACTGCCATTGTTACAGCAAATATGGTACCATATTTGGTTACAGGACTGGTTCACTTCGTAACAGTGGCCCGGCGTTGGAAAAACATGCTGATAGATGCGATTCACCTCAATGTGTTGAATTTATATTAAATGTAGGCTGCGTGTTGGCTTCTGCACTGACACGATGAGGCCCGGCAATGTTTACGGGAATATAAATATTTGGTGCTGTCTACTTGAAATATTAATTATCCCGCATTTTTCATCAAAAACTTTTGACGTTGCCTATACACGCACACAGCCTCACTCACCATAATATGGTACTGTTAACATAAGAACACATTTTATTTGCACACACGTATTTTTATTCACTTTACACATAAAATTGGCTTCACAAGAAAAAAATCAATTGTCCACCATAAAAAATTAGTATTTTACGTAGGTGTGGGCACACATAACCTTAAAAATAATCATAAAAAAAAAGGGCATTGAATTAAATTTGAAGTTATCATATATACACTGATTAAGAAACTAGTCTGTGTAATGTGCTGCTGTTTTTACAGCAAAAGAGGAAGGATAATCTTACTGATCATAATAAATGGGGTCATAATAGAGGGGTTTTACTGTACATCTACAAGATACTTTTCAACATAATCATCATGCCGATTGAGACACCTGTCGTACCGGTGCACCAGCTTCCCAATACCCTCTGCAAAGAATGTTGCAGCCTGCCTGTTGAGCCATGTCGTCATGGTGTCGAAGCGCTGTTCTCCCAGCCACTTTTACAACACCGGGAAAAGTTGGAAGTCACTCGGTGCCAGGTCTGGGCTGTAAGGCGGGTGATCAATCACTTCCCATAAAAAACTTGCCAGAAGTTGTTGGGTTACCGCAGCACTATGCGATCGGGCATTGTCGTGAAGAGTAAGACACCATTCCTCTCTGTTTGTTGCGAATCGTCATAGCCTTCGTAATGTCGCACAGTACGTAGTGGCATTGATGGTGGTCAGTGACACAGCACTAGTGTCAACCCCCTCCCACCACCACATTCCGTGGCCAAGCCAACGCCTCAGTTGAGGCGTGGTTATGGGCATGTCAACATGTCTGTGGCGATAAACTCTGCAGAACACCCCCAATTATCTCGTCCTAATTTTAGGAAAAATACTAAATTAACTAAATAAAAATCAGTACTTTAGTCAGATCCAGTAGTTTAGTTTAAAAACATTCACAGGACAGTTAATATCAATATAAATGTTAGGGGGGGGGGGGGGAGATAATTATTTTCCAACAACCCCCCCCCCCGGATTCCCCCTGGATGTGAATCAGCACCGAACTGTAAGGGCGGTGGGGGAAACAAAAGATCCCTAATAAAACCTATTGACCAACAGCATTGTCCAGCATGAATTCTTCCCACAAGCAAAAACTGACGAAAGTAATTTCCTATATGCCCACCGAGTGTCCTCAATTGGGAAAAAAAACACACACACACACACATATATATATGTTAAGTTTGATATTTGTATTGTATGGTTCATTGATTATGATTTGTCAGCTACAGGGTTCTCTCTTGTGCTTACAGTAAGGTTATGTGCTAAAGTGTGGGATTTATTGGTTCCTCTCTGTTGCTTCCCATTTTCTGTCCCAATGCTGCAGTATTTGGCACAACCATACATGTTGCTGGGAACTACAGGTAATGACTGTTTCAATGTTGAAAAATGCTTAGATGACATTACATCTTCATCTTGTTTTATTTCTACAGCTTCTTTAATTCAAACATAGATAAGATTTGTACATGTTTATTTAAATAACACAACAGCTTTACATATTACAAAGAGCTAAAGAGACAACTCACAGTTGTATACATACTGATCGTGGTAAACTTACAAAAATACTACAGCTATCTGTAACTGTTATTTACCATTCAGATCTTCAGGAAAAATGTTTTCCAAAATTAATAGTGTTGGTTTATAAATATACTGATAAGAGTTTTTTTGGAGAAATTTTATTAAATACCTGTATTAAAAATAATTATTTGTAATGTTAGATAAATAGCTACTATTTACCTGAGAACTTCCGATGTGGTGAAATAAAATTGTTTAGCACTAACTGCTTTATAAGTAACCTCGAAGCCAGCATCAGTGTACATTATTAACTGTTACATTGTTACTCTCACAAAACAGCACATTTTCACTGCAGCTATTTTTGACATCAACCAACATTTCCTAACATTTATATAACCAACACACTATATATTTCCTATCTGATTACTACAATAAAAACTATTATTATAGTAATTATTATTATAGTTTGCACTGAGCACTTATTTCAAATACCAAATCTTTTAATTATTTTTTTACATATAGGCTTTACTAACAGATACTGCTGGTGAATTAGGCTTGAGAAATGGGGCTGCTGAAATTGGGCTTGAGAACTTTTTATTTCTGCAGGTTAAACATTTGCAAATACAGTATGTTTAAAAATAAACTAATAGGTAATTAAGTCAAATAAAATAAAAGTAATTTTGGAATCATGGTTACAGAATGTGGCATTCAAACATTAGTTGAAGTAGTTGCAGCTGGAGGTGTGTGCTGATTTGAGCCATGTTGACTGTGGTCCACACTGTTGGTGGAACAGGCAAGATGTGTACATGTTCACAGACTGTTCTTCTGAGAAATGTGCCCAGGCCAGAATGTTAACATATTTTTCCAGTTGCACATCAGCATATTGATTCCACTAAAAAAATATGTTAATGCAAGTCTAAATGCAAAGTAACTGTCAGTCTCGGTTAGCGGCTACTGGAAATGCCAAGCCGCAAGCGATACGGCCATTGGGGGAGCCTCAGTTCACATATATTGTGCACTGAACTCCACTGTCGCCGTGTGATGGTGACCAATCAGCATGCTCCTGTGATTCTTGTCATGCTTTGCATACACAAATGAGAACCGTGTATCTTGAATAACAGTGGAAGGTACAGTAGCCTCCCCCCCTCCCCCACTATCACCGATCCAAACATTTAAAAGGATTGCAGTTGAAGATAACACTGATACAATCAACTTATTCCCAAAGAAAGGTTGAAACGGATACTATTTGTACTTACTCATGCCCAGTGCAGTTCAAGCCAAGCATGATGGCACAATTCACGCACTATTCTTGGCTCTTGGGAAGGAGAAGCAGGAAAGCTACACAAAAACTGCGCACACAACCACAAAAATTTCCTTAAGTGACAGACAAAATGAAACACCTTTATTCAAACTGTGTTTTGGAGGTCCTTCTTTTCTTGTCAGCCAGCAACTAAGATTACTGTGAGTGTGAAAATTGCCATTAACATTACTGTATGCCTAAAAATCTAATAATTACATGTTACAAACAGTTTTTACATTTCTCTAACCACATGCACACTCTTCCTTTGCAAAGTCGCATAAAAATAATAAAAACTACTGTACTCCTACGGTGACAGAAGTTCACAAAGGCTCGAGTCCCCTTAATCTTGCTACACAATTTTCATCATAGCAAAGCAATGCAACATGAATTTGACAAAGATAACTAATTTACCACAATGGCAAACAAGTAGCACAAATTACAGCATTAAAGTAAACATCAACGCGAAGCACTGATGTCCCATTATTCGTCTAAAGAACCTGACTGATAGAAAACAACACAAATTTCACTCTGAGAACATTAGTTATAAATTACTTATCAAGAAAATGCTGAGCTCACTCCAGTGACTTAAGTTACAAACATACATCAATAAATTGCATTTCCAAGTCATGATAATACACAATCACAACCCTTGCAAATTTTATTTACAGTAGTTCTTGCAGTCTTGAGATTCTGCCATGCTGTTCTCTGCTATTAATCAAATCATGTAAACAAATATTGCAGCTTACGTATTGGAAACAGCTTTGTATCCATAGTTTGCAGAATAACATGCTTACATACAGTTGCTTTTGTTAAGTTCTATGGGCCCTGCACACAGTAATTCTTTCTTCATAGCTGAAGTTTTAATATCACTAACTATAACATTGCTGCGCAAAACAGAATGATGAAGTTCAAGTAGAGCTATTGAAACATGGAATATGTTTTGTGTGTCACATAAGAGCTTGTAGGACAATGTGTGATGAAATTTTTAACTTCTGCAGGTACAGTCTTTCAGACTGTGGCACCATTGTCCTGTGGTTCCAAATTCGGTTTTAAACTTCAGTCGCTGTTCAGATAAATCCTCAGTGGATTTTCCCCACGTCTGCGATTTGGTGGTGTCGAACTGTTAGCTGTTTGAAAGAGAGAAAGAAAAATCATTAGCTCAAGGAAAACTAAACTGAAGGAAGCCATTACTTTCTGCACTCGGAGTAAATATATTGTTCAAAGATACAGGCTATTCACAGTAAAGTGAGCACTTTCAAAGCCCACTCCTTTGGAGTAATAGTCCATAATTACCTATGTTTTATTTTAGACTTAGACATTAAGATTCCACTGGACACCAGGCAAGGTGTACACGGTGTTGAGTTGCTGTCTCTGTTTCACAATCCTCTAAAAATACAACTTTCCCTCCACGTGGCTGGACTCCCCCACCACTAACTACAACATTGTTTTCTCCTACCTCCCCTCA
Source organism: Dryococelus australis (assembly GCA_029891345.1). Lineage (NCBI taxonomy): Eukaryota > Metazoa > Arthropoda > Insecta > Phasmatodea > Phasmatidae > Dryococelus > Dryococelus australis. Next base: position 33,013,333 of record CM057006.1, read on the forward strand.
TTCTTGTACTGACCTTCTTCACCATCAACTATTCTTAGTCAACAGAATGCTGCTCGGAGCTCGGTCACTTCATCCTCACCCCCTGTCCCGTTACTCTGTCACAAAGAAGCTTCAACTCACACGCTACTCATAGCACGATTGCTGCCTGCTCCAGAGTTTTGCAGCTCCCGCTTGCCTGTAGTGATGGTTGTCGATAAAATAAGTCTCACGGTGTTAACTTTGATGCGTGCTGCTCCTACTACTAATCAACTATGATTACAACTCATCGCTCTTTACGTGAGGTATACCCTTACTTCAACCTATGTAAGAGTTGTCTACCTCAACCACCCACATGAGAGTTGTGCACGTAACACTTTACACATTAGTTCTTGACCGCCGAGAATCTGCCGGGCGGCCGAGCACATGGCTACAAGGTGACGCAACCAGCGAGTACGCAGCTACTCTCCCTCTCCCCACGCTGAGAGCCTTCAAGCAATCAGTCACTTCAGGCACCGCCGAAGATGCACGAACCAAGGAACGCTGACAAGAGGGTTCCCTCCTTCCGCGCCAGCCTCCACGGCAGAAAGACGTAATGCGTCTTCCCCGCACCCCACTGTGGCAGCCTAGACTTTGCATTATGAAAGTCAGTATGCAGCAAGGTTCCAAAGTCATTCTTGTTTTTCTCTCATGACATCTCCAGCACTGCTCAGTGCTGGGACCTCCAGAGATCTTCCAAGTCTTAAGTACACCCCTTGGGGCTACTTCCAACAGCGACGACCAGTCATCCAGTGAACACGCTAACTCTCGTTAACATCACTTTGTCTCTTCTAGACACCCGCTTTCTTTAGTACAGTTTAGTAGTAAAGTATTTTTTTCACGTCTAGAACAATCTTTCCCTTTTTAACCTAGGACCGGGTTGCCTACACCTGGCTAACGTAGGTAACCTTCAGCACTCCCTTGCGCTGCCACAACAAGCACCAAGACTATTGATGCCTCCCACTACCCCTCATCTGGAGTAACACCCACAGTGAAGGTCTAGAGTTCTCTCCCTACCACTGGCTCGTAGCGGGACCTGGACATCGAGACCGCCGATGCCTCCAACGACCCGGCCCCACGACGGGATGCGTTCGCAGGCAAGGTGGAGAGTGGTCGCCTGCTGCAACTCCCTTGCCCTGCGCCAGCATAGAAGCATCCTGCCCTACGGGTAGGAACCCATGCAGTCGAGGTGGAGGACCTGGAATTTCTCCCCCCCCCCCCCCACTACCACTGTGTCCCTTGTAGCTGTGCCCTCTCTATCAGTTCCGGCAGAAGCAGACGATCGACACCATGGGCTGAACCATGACACCTGATGCCACCTCATGCCGCCAAGGCAGGCTAAATGCCTGGCCGGTACCGAGAATCACCGTGGCGACCTACGTCAAGGTACACATGGCTGTACCCCCTGCATGCTGAACTACATCCCAGGGGCAGGCCAGCTAAACCAAAGCTCGACGAACACAAGTAAGTGCACTCGACGAAGTTAATCACATGTTGTTGTAAACCACTATGATAACATTACAGGACTCATTATAGATCTGTATCAAAGTGACATTTTATCTAGCCGACCAGTCAAAGACAGCGAGATAGGCAAAGAGACACACATTTAGGCTAGATTAAATATTCTGTATCCAGTAAAGTGCCTGCCCAGCTGTCATCAAGCGGGGAGGAAGTGTAGGAATCAGCAGTGAGGTAAATACAACTGACAGTTATTTACACACTCGACTATGTGCAAACTGAACTTGTAAATACAGCAGTTGTTATGCTGTATGTAATTTAAAGCCAGTGAAAAGAGACTTTTACACCTCACCGACAACAAGGTTCCATAAAATAAGTGGTCGACAGCCCACATAAAAGGTTGTATTATCTATAGATACTCACCACAGTGACAGTGATTAGTTGAAGACAGAGACTTTGAAGAAAAACATGTTAGACTTAGTCTACGATAAGAAAGACTTCTGCAAAGAAATCAGTAATTTTAGATTTTTGTATATTAAATGTGAGGTGTAGGTACACCTTGAAATATTATCATGAGTTTTTACAGTGTCCTTGTGAAGATCACCTACAAGAAGAATGCCGTTTTGTAGAAATGCATTTTCCACACTGTTGACTTTTGTATTTATTGTGTACTTACCTTCGAACATTCTATGAATATACACAGTGAACATGTTAGAATTAAAATGGACAACTGAAAGGTAAAGTAACAATTAGATGTTAGTATAAAGAATTTGATGTGTAGGTACACTCTTAAATATGCCAATGAGTTTTTACAGTGTATATGTGAAGATTGCCTACAAGAAGAATACCGTTTTGTAGGAGGGAATTTTTATGTTATACATTTGTATGCTCATATTTTCTAGCGTACGTGTTTTGTTTGCAATAGCTTGTGCACCAACTCAATATCAAACCAAAGACTCTGAGCCACAAAGCTCACATTAACTCACTATGGTGAAACCCAGATGCAAGATATTTTTAGCTTAAAAAATTTTGCAGTGTATGTATGTAATTTAAAATGACCAACGTGCACTATTTGCCTGCGTTTCATGCATGTTTTTAAAGTGTACTCGCATTGTTCGTTTAACCGGTTAACCCAGGTGTTGAAGGGCCTGCGGTTGCCGAACTTATACCCTGTCACACGTAACTGTTTAACTTGCTGTGCAACACAAGGTTCCCTGAAAGATTTTCCTTTTCTTTTTAACCACCACAGCAAGCTCCAGGATAGTTAGTGGCGTTAGGCTTGAACATACTTATTTTATTCCTCTTCGTTATTCGCATGCCGTCATTTTCAAGTGCTTTTTATTTCGGGTTCATGTTGTATATTCTCTTGCAAATATCCACAGCGCTATGCTGAGTGTTTGTCAACGGCATGCAAAAATAAAGTAGGCCGGTGGGACACCCGATAACCTGATAACACATTTCCGACGAGTCAACACTCCACACTGCCTGGGTGAGGGGAAGAGAGGAAACCCACCTGCCACGAGAGACACAGAGCTACGGTCTCAGCGTCCCACATGCCTCGACTTCCCCGGCCAGCCCAAGCGCACAGAATGAGTGCCGCTACAGCAGTCAAGCAACCCAACATTAAGGATCCCGCCTACCTGATGATGAAAAAAATTTGTTTTCCCTTCTCTTTCCAACTTTCTTCGCTACTCCTACCTAGACGTTACAGAGACCTTCTCGATCTTCCAGAAAGGTCTGGCGAGGTAAGACGCTGTCATGTATGTACTTCAAACTTTTTGCTCTGATATAGATTACCATAGCTCATTCTTAGTATACTGGTTAACCTTTGCTTTTATATGTTTTACCAGATATTTTCCCCAGCATTACGTTTCCGCCTAAATTAATTATTTGTGCCCTTGCGGCTTTTTGAAACTTAAACAAGGAGAAAGGGACGAAAGATGTCGGAGAAGCCACGTGGCCCACGCAACTTAAATCAGGCACCATCCGCCTATGCTAAAGGTGTTTCATTGTGATTTCTGTATTATTGCTGCGTGCAATTTTAAGGGCTTTAATTCTATGTATGCATTTAAGGGTATTTTCATGTTTTATTGTTTTGTGGCCACATCACTTGCAACCATGTGGTTCAGAGCCACCAAGTCAATGTCTGCACCATCCACACGCTTTGAGAGTTTATTCGTGTAATATCATGTGCGCCTTAATTTATTTCAGGGTTCTATATCAATTTTATTCAGGGTTCCATGTATTTTTCGCGTAATTGATGCCATGCTATCATTTCAATGTCTGATTTTCTTGCTATTCGGCATGTTACAAGTACAAAACCAAGTCAATCTGCAACAGAACAATTCTCTTAATGGAAATAACCTTTTGTTTGACTGGAGTTTGCCGTTCTTGCGGAGAAATACTGAGATTTCACCTGCACCACGTGTTCTGCTGCAACTCTTATCCAGCACCATCCGCGCCATGTAATCTTGCTTTCATGTGCATGCGTATTTATTATGACCACTCATGTCGTGTGCCTGCTGGAGGAGAATGCCGGACTTAGGTGTTCCCATTACAGATGTGGAATCACAGAAAGTAAAGAATTTTAGCATGCTGATTTCTCTAAAATGGAAAAGAAAATCATAAAAATTTGACTACAGTTACGAATCTGTTGTAATTCTGACTAGCAATCTGTGAAAATATTCACAAAATTTATAATTTGGTGAGAATTACCATAAATTTTTCAATTACGCCATTACATGAATTCAACAAACGTTATTGCAAATTCGAACATTAATAACTGTTTCTAAATTATTACTCCGTAATAAAATGTCTTAATCCCGGCGTTAAATGTGTTCATGGTTTGGTAAATAGCATGCAAAAGTGTAATAACTCCTCTCCATAATTTGAAGCTAACAAATAGGGTACAATGGAATCTTAAATTCCAAGTATGGTGGAATCTTAAATTCCAAGTATGGTGGAATCTGCACACTGTGTTTATTATTTATATGCCAATATTTATGTAAAAAGGTGGGTAAAGGATAAAAATTACTGACTTAAAAAAGTAATAGGGCCTCAAATTGCTCACTTTACCATGAACAGCCTATAATAGAGTTTTCATGTAAATTTTGGGGATTGCAGGTATATTAATGTTTAAAAAATGATGCTTATAAATGGTACACACTTTATACTGAATATATCCAGCATTTCAATACATATTTTCATGATTCTGGAGGCTTATTCCACATTAAAGGCTGCTGACAATATTACAAAACACTATTGTATTTAGTAAAGTTTCAAGCATTTTACTAAGGCTTTTAGGGGAGTATTCATGAACATATCTTGAGCTATAGCTTCATCAAGACAATCGTATTTGGTGTCTCAAGTCCGTATTTACATTTCATGAACATCACTTATGCTTGTCTTAAGCACAGGCAAACAAGGCCATCTTCATGAAGACTGTCTAATTTTTGTGTTATAGTCACTGCTTGAGATTGCAATTTTGAACCATGTTTCATATTCATCGAGACCTTGCTTAAGACGGAAATTAAGCTCATCTTCGTCAAGTCCACTGTAGAAGTGACTTGAGACTGCTTTTTTAAACGGCAGACACTGATTGGATGACTTATACGTCGAACTAGCACAGAGTTCTGCAAAATGGCGATAGCAAAACATGTGTTAGGTCGAGATTAATGATTCAATTATGCATTTGGATGAAAATCTAAATTGTTCTGCTCTGAGAGTGTTTTTATAGAACTGTAATTGTACAGATACCATTCATTTTTTAATGTAATTCACACAATAGAACTTAAATATAAATATATTATACACGGAACACTTTTAATCAAATGGTTATATAAAATGTCTTAGCCCTATATTTGCTTTTCATAATTTCCGTTCAAAAATGATGCTCTCGATAGTGTGCTGAGTTATTTTCTGCCTGTTCATGTAAACAAATCACATTATTCATACAGTAGTCTTTAAAATCTCTTTTTACACTCGTCCGCAACATTTTCTTAAGCGACAAAAGCAATTTCGTTGTAATTTTTTCCACATTAATGTTACTTTGTTCGTTTTAACCATGTTCTTCTGAATTTGCAATACTTATGTATAATTTGGAATACTTTATTTTTCAATTTGCATATATCATCATGCATACATTACGTCGTAGTGGCAAAAAATGTATATTTAGGATTTCTATTTCATGTCTGGCCACCATGTTTTGTTTTTAATCGAGCCTTTGTAGCATGCCTTAGCTCGTGCTTGACCAAACCAGATGTGGTAAAATATAAGCTATGCCTTGAACATGCCACCTTCACGAAGATCGTCATGTTCGTAGACTATGAAACATGGTGCAGAAATAACACTGTCTTGAGAAATAAGATGGTCTTGACCAAGACTGGCTTAAGCTCAGCCTTGAGACATGACTATGAATACCACCCTTAGTGTATTGAACAGTACAAAGATGTAATTTTCTAAATACTACTTCATGCTCGTAACACCCCAAAAGATGTACCTTCACTCAGAACAGAACAAATGACTACAGGCTTTGTTTCCATACAAGAAGGGAAGAATGATTAGTTCAAGATAAACTTGAATTAAATTTGAGCTTATCAAGTTACAGAGAATGCAACTACATTTGTCACCTCAATATGAACAACTACTGCACATGCTAATGTTCTGTAATGACAGATTAAAATTTTAATCTGTCAACTGAAAAAAAATTAATACAATGTATGGTAATTATCAGCCTCTTGATGCGTGTCCAATTAGACTGACTGGACACGGTAGTTACAGATTTTACTCGCTAGACCAAAAGCGACTTACGTAGCGGGGATGAGGCGAGGTGTGTTGCCTAGTTATGATACGCTCTCACCTCTAGTTAGGTAGTTGAGGTAAGTTTAGTGTTAAGTGGGGTGAATGCCTGCACGAATGTTCCAAAGTCGTGCTTCTTTCGTCCAAAAGACCGAGTTGTCTCAACCTATGCGAACTTCCACTCCAGTTAAGAAGCTGTAGACAACAGGGTGTAGCTTGTAGCTGGTACAAACACACGGTGGAAACTCAATATTACTGGTGCAGGCGCGATTGCTTGACGTCTGAGTTCGGCGGAACGGACCTGTTCCGCCTGTCTATCATGCATAGGATAGGGTGATACTATCCTCAGCCAGGCAGCAGGGTGAGTCAGGTGTTGCTCTCTATGTCTCTTATCACTTCTCTCATGAGGCATAGGGTAACAGTTCTATAAATCACGCAGTGCACTGAAACGGAAATACTAACAGTGTACCCAATATTGTCGGCCGGCTCAATAAGAGTCCCCACTGATCCCCCACCATAGGCGGACTGATCAGGGACATTGAGCCGGAGTGGCGCCAAGCCTCTACTGGTTGTGTGTCCACCCAGAATACCCGGCAGCACTGCAGGTCACCGTCACCGCGCACTGATAGTGCGAGTGGTGCGAAGCAACCCGAGTGTGTCGTGTCTCCTGGTGTGAAGGTGTTACTAGTGGATGGGGCATTACTATTTCTTCCCCACAAGCACTAATAGTGCTGTGTGTTTGATGGGAAGAAACAGGTAGCCATCTAATGTGTATGTCTTAGTTCGGTTTAATAACTTCCCCGGATTCCGTTGGCAGTGCACAGTGTAATCTACCTCCAATTGTGAATACAGATATATACCCTGGTAATAAAAGTAGCAAAGTAGAAAGCAACGTGTGTTTATTGAAAGTTCAATAGACACGTGACCTATGCTACCTCCTACCAAGTCGAGGATAGCTGAAGGTAACTGCGTGGTTCCAGGTGTAGGTGACCTGGTTCTAAATAAATGGGAAAAGTTTATTCTAGACGAAAATAAGAGTTACAGCTAAACTACTAATTAAAGGTGTCTAGAGGAGACAAATGAAGTTAAAAGAAGAAAGTTAGTGTTTGCATGTCGCTGGGTTGACTGGTCGTTGGCGTACGTAGTTGGTTGCAGCGAAGGCGTACTTGTAGGCTTCTCTCTAGAGCTCCCGAGTTCTAAGAGTGCTATGGGCGGTGCAAAAGATGCGAACGAATTACTCCAAAGCTCGGCTGCAGCCAAACTTATATAGTGGTAGTTTGTAGGCTGCCAGTGTGGGGAGCAGGGGAGGCGTGATGTCCTCCGGCCTTGGGTGGCGTGAGAATTATCTCGGCAGCGGTTGTGCCAGAGGTCTGGGCAGATTGTACGAGTCGAGCACGGGGAGGGGGGTGTGCCTGCCGAGATGCGTGCCTTCCAGGTGAGAAGAAGAAACACAGACGTTCCCGTTTCTGTACGGGTAGGCAACCTGTTGCCCACGTCTGTAGACATGAAAGCAGTACTCCCAGGTGATGAGTCAGAGTCGTATTATAATAGGTGTAGAAGCGGCACACATAAATTTTATTATTTAGAAATGTGGGATTACATTGGAGTTTCCTATTACTTATGGATTATTATCATTTCAACAGTAGAGGCACATGAGAAACATGGTGGATGGTGTGAAAGACATGTGGGGTTTCTTCCATTACCCTGACACATGCCACTCAACTTAATAAATAACAACGATTACGACTCATCGCTAAATGTTCCTACTTTCATCACTGCATTAAGATAGAGAGAATTTTACACATGAGTTCTCGAATGCCTACTCTACCAGGCAACAGAAACCTATGAGCAGATTTTCTTCACCTGAAGGTTATGCAACCTGGCAGGCATGCCCCCCTTCCCCTCGCTGAGAGCCCACAAGCTGCCAGCCACCGAGCATGGCCGAGCGCCACAGACAAGGCACGAAGCAGAAACGCTGACCAGCCAGGATGCTAACACTCCCCGCAGCCTGCACCGACAGCCTACAAACTTCACCTATATAAGACCGGATGCTGCCGGGCTCGGGCAGTTCATTCTTCACAAACTCTCTCGGGACATTCCAAAGCTCTAATTCAATGCTGGGAACTTCGGAAGCTACGAGTACGCCCCCAGTGGCTACTCAGAACACGTCGATATCCATTGAACATGTACACATATACTTAACTTCACTTTGCCTCCTCCAGACACCCTTTTCTTAGCCAGTTTAACTTTAAATACTTTTGCATCCATCTAGAACCAGTTACTCCCCCTTTTTACTGGAACAAGGTAGCCTACACCTGGAACCGAAGTTACCTTCAGCTCTCCATGGTTTGGTAGGAGGTAGCACGGGTCATGTTTTTATTGAACCTCTAATAAACACCCATTGTTCACTACCCTTCTCTTTTTCATTTACAGGGTACTTGTCTGTGTTGACGGTCAGGGACAGAATGCAACATGCACCACCAACAGGAACCCAGAGTACTGACATCCACATTATACAGCTACCTGTTTCTTCCCAACTCCCGAGCACTAAGTTAGTGCTGGTGGGGGGTAACAGCAACGCCCTAACCACTAGAAACACCTTCGTGCAGGGAGGGGCTACAAGCTCAGGTTATCTCTCACTCGGAGCACTAAGTTAGTGCTGAAGTGACCATAGCCTATGGGTTGTCACCCAACCCGGTGCAAACGGACAACCAGTAGAGGCTTGGTGGCCCACATGGCTCCACGTCCCTCATCAGCCTGCACGTGTGAGGGATCAGTGGGGACTCCTATCGAGCTTGTCCTGGCAAGTCACTATTGGGTTACACTTTAATTACTGTTCCTGTTTAAGTGCACTGCGTAGGCTGTCAGACCGGTGTGCCCTATGTCTTACAAGGTGAGGAGTGGCAAGAGACGTTGAGAGCAATACCTGGCTCAAACTGCCATCAAACCGTGGATAGTATTACCTCATCCTACGCAGGACATGCAGGCAGAACGGGACCGCGCCATCCAACTTAGACAACAAGCAGTAGTGCCTGCTTCGGTAATCATCTTCCCACCATGCATTCACATTCACCCTTCATGCCACCCGGTGGTAAGAGGGTTGCTAAACTGAATAGAGACCAGATACCGCTGGGCAAACCCCAATTTCTGGAACCGTGAAGCCAGCGACTGGAATCACCGCTTCAGAGTCGACCAAGCTGGCCGCTAGTGGGTGAGACACTCTTCAACCTCAAGACCCACCACGACTGAATATGCAAGCAATCGCCAACACCACTAGCTTCAAACCGTAGAACCAGAGTAAACCACCCGCTTTTGGTATAGCGGAAAAATCCTCGACATACGTGTCAGTCAGACTTAACCAGCACGCATCAACCCCAACCATCATTCTATTTTATTGTTTCTAAAGGGCCACAGTGTTGTATTCAGACTAGATACTTGTCATCCAACAAGGTAAACTGGGTTTGAATCCAAGTGGGGTCATTCAGAATTCCACGTGGCAAACGTTGTCATTGGCTGGCAGGTTTTCTCAGGGCACTCTCATTTCCCCTTCCCTTGCATTCCAATACTGTTTCATCTTCACTTAATTTGACTCTCACAAGCACTCAAAACCTCATTGTTAAGCACCAACCAAACCTCTCAACTTATTGCTTCTTCAAGCACACACTGTCTTTTCCATTCATTCCCCAGGCTCGTCTGGATGGTTATGTCTTTCTGGCAGGCCAGCCAACTACACTAAACATCAATCTCCTTGCCAGGTGACAGCAACATGATGATGATATTGTTACGTAGCACATCCTCCCGATGATGAACAACAAACCCTGCAACTTACTTGTACTGGATTCCTGCAGCCGGATGCAGTTGAGCCACTCGGTGAGGCTGATCCTGCGGTCGCGGTTGACGTCACAGTAGCGTGGCAGCTTCTTGCCACATTTGCGTGCCTGCCTGCTGCTTGTCACCAGGCTCCTGAAACCCTTCCACTCCTTCTTCTCCAGCACCTGTACATCACACAGTGTGGCATTATAACCAACCGTATTCACCTTGACCACATTCACAGTTGTCAAAAGTGAAACTAATTCTGTTGGTCTTAGGCTGCCTTCAGCTGCAACTTGTCTTAGCCTGTACTGCCTACTATTGTCCCATTCTCGCTTTGTGAAGAAAAAGATGGTGGAATCACCCTCCCCAGAAGTTTGAGGAGTAGGATGACTTTCTTCATGCTCTGGCTGAGATGTAGTACCAAAAAGACAGCAACTTTTAGTAAGTAAAGACACTTGGACGCGTGATGGCCTAGGGAGAGGGATATCATGGCAAGGGTGGGGAAGTTTTTAAATTTCGAGCCAGCTCAGTTGCGTAGGTAGGGGGTGGACTCTACTGAGGAGGCATCTGTAGAATCACTCGACCTCGTGCTGTTCCCTTATATAAGGTTGAGCACGTCGAGCGTTTATTGGATACAAAGTCTGTGAGGGCGAGGTGATGCCTCTAGGGTTGGACACACGGGTGCAGGCTAGCTTACCACTGGTGTCATTCCCTTGCACCAGACGCTGGCCCTGGCTGGGAGACTTCAGCTCCAGCTCAAACGGACGGCTGAGCAGGCTGGCTCTGCTAACACCTGCTGGTGACCGGTGTGCCAGCCAGCTGATGGCCATGTGATCGACTGGTGCTGGTGCCTCACTGATGTCCTCCGGGTCGAACGGTTCCACTCCCAAAGCGAGAGTGTACCCCTGATCAAGTAGTCAGACGGCGGGGTGAGCAGCTCCGGGAACCGTAACTGGGAGGCCAAATAGGTTGGCAGGGAGGGCAGTGGATTGAGGCTCCACTTATCGCCAGGCTTGTGCTCTTTCCTGTGGAGGCTTGCAGCTGAGGGCTGGTGTGGGTTGATTACTTAGGGGGTGGCGAGATGCACGGATATCAGCTGTCCTCCGGACGTTCCTCCTGTGCTCTCGTCAGTAAGTGAACATCATGGATAGGTAAGGTGCTAATGTTCATCCTGTAGAGTGCGTGCGGCAGGCAACAAACCCCTAGCTAAAGTGTAATTCAGAAGTACTTGGGTCAAGCCTCGTCAGGCCTGGCACCCCCTCCGGCGAGTTTATAAACTCTGGAGGGAATGGGTTAGCTGACTTAGTTGGCCCAGATGCTTGCATACCAGGTGCCTTTATGTACCAGGTCCTCAGTATGGGTGGCCATCGAACTTGTTCTTGTGTGAGATGTACGTACAGTCCTGGTTAGGAGCTGCTCGTAGTCCTACTCTGTGTCGGAAACTTGTTGCCAATTCATAGTCCTCTGCTGCTCCCTTTGAGGGTAACACTTACCAGGTTGAGGAAAAGACACACTTTCACTACAGAGCAAGGAAACACAGTAGTTAGCTAGACTACATGTTTTTTCCCTTGAAAATAGAAACACTGTGACCTGTACTACCTCCTACCTCTACTCACACTAGGTGTCCAACAGACTTTGTACAAGAGCAAGACAGGTGAAAGTGCCTGTCGGCTTGAGGAGCCTGGCTTGAAGAGCGGACGAGAGCTGACAATTAAGTAGTTGTGAATACAACTGGACCCTAATTGTGGCTTGTAGTACTGAAGGGACCTATGGGACCAATGTGTTGTGTACACGTTGGGTGTGGTGACGTTTGACGGCAAGTGTCAGGGGGTAGTGACGACTCTTTGGCTGCTGTGTTAGGGAAGGCGTCATCGACTGAAGAAATTGTAGAAGACTGGAAGGTCTAGGAGAGTCCTGAGGAGGACTGTAGCTGTGCAATGGATAGCATTAGCACGATTTGTGCTGAGGCGAGCTATGTGGACAACTGGCGTTGGCTCCTCAGGGAGGAGCAGGGTAGGCAGAGAGTCCTAGCACTGGATAGTGCTAGGGCGAGCTGCTTCGCCTGACTGACGTTTCTGCCAGGTGCACAATGTTATATTCTTCTTGGACGGTGTTGCTGCTGCCATTTCTTGAAGGGGTGGCAGCGAGGTATATTGAGTGTGGTTGCGAGCTGTATTCGCTGCTCGCTTAAAGACAAACTCTTGCATGCCCGCGGCTGCTTTTCAACAGGTTTATGTTGCAGAGGGCGACAACGTGACCTGCTATCATTATGTGTGTGCTGGCCTTGGAGGCGATCAGTTGGGTTTCGATTCACGCAGGAGCATGTGAGATGCTGAGTCAAATAATAATAATGAGTAGGAAGCATCAAGCATCACACTTTTATTCTTTTCAGCAATTATAAATTATGGTGTCACCAATATGCAATGAAATATGGTAGTACTTATAAAACATGGAAATATGAATATTATAGACTACCAAAAAAAACTAACACAATTTGTACTATTTTTTAAATTATAAATAACATAACTGTGTTGGTGAATTCACTATGTTTTAGAAAAATACATAAATTAATATATAAACTTTGGTATATGTTACCTTATTTTTGTTCTTATCAAAATTATTGAAGTTCCATTTTGCTACCACATCCTGTGCTATAAGGTACCAGTCATCTTTCAGCACAATTGCACTGTGGAAAAAAAAGTAATGAATTAGGCTATACACACATTCACTTTTATTACAACTGTTAGTATCTTTTACAGATTTTTATGAGCCTTACAGTTATTTTCGCCCTATGCAGCACTTATTTTAAACTAGCAGTTCTCTGATCCAAGTTATAAATATGCTCTGAGAGAAATTATATCAAGTATACTACACTGAGGTACTTCTAGGAGGGGCCGTGGTGGCCGAACGGTTAGCCCGCTCGCCTCCTACCAAGGCGAACTGGGTTCAATCCCCGGCCGAGTCACTGAATCTTCCCATGTGGGAATCATACCGGACAATGTCGTGGAGCGGCCGGTTTTCTCGGGGATCTCCCGTTTCCCCAGCCCTTTCATTCAGACTCTGCTGCATACTTACCTCAATCACCCTCATTGGCTCTCAAGACCTCACCGTTAAGAGACGCCCAAATCTATTCACTCACTTTTAGGTAAAACACGTTAAGTTTTAAGAAATACAGTGGACTCTTTATCTATTGTTTTTCATGGAACTGTAAAAAAATTTCCATACTTGTGGACTTTCAATGTATGTAGTCTTGAAATGCAGATAATCTAAAAATGGCACCACAGAATATGTTCTATGGATGTGGACTTTCAATCCATATGGGTCCAATACATAGAGGTTTCACTGTATATGTTTCATCATTACTACTGAAATCCATATCCTGAAGCAGATCAAACATATAACTTGCTTCCAGTGCAAAGAAAGCTCTCAATTGATGCAGTAACCGAGCTATGGATCACAGAGAGTTTAAACTGAAAGTGTGTAGTCTCACAGGTTTTACAAGTCACTTGCTTTTAACTTGCATAAATGCTATTTTCCATCCTCTCTATGGATAAGGTAAGAGAAAAGTTAGGTCTGGAGTAATGGCAGAACAAATATGGGAAGAAAATGGGAATTACCCAAGAAAAATCCCTACACTGCTGCAACGCCTGCCATGCTCCCCAAATGAGAATTCCAGTCCGAAAGATTACCACCAGAGACTGCAGTGATGGGAAGTCAGTAGCCACCTACTGAGGACTTAGGGTACAACCACTCTGACAACAATAATCCAAGATTTTTTTTATTCTAACTACCCTATTACTAAGTGTTAAATGAAAGCCCAGCGGATAAGGCGAGATCTTATTGCGTCTCAGGGCTAATCCCTTACGCCTACAAGGAAAGTGAATCATGCAAGGAGACATGCATCGCTGCAAAGAAGGTTTGGGCAGCCGTGGCCAGCAATTGGGGCCATGACTACCTCCCTGAGTGTACCTATAGTTAAAACTATAACTAAGAAGAGACTGGAAACCGTCAAAGACAACGTAAAAAACCCAGTCGATAGGAAAGAATTCAAAATTATTCATGAATTAAAACAAATGCTACAGGAGACAAGAGGTTGGAACTCATGCTTTATTAGTAGAGATGAAAGACTAGTAGATAAAGGGTGCTGCAGTTGATATTCTTCAAGTGACGCTGGCTTCAGCCAAGGTGGATTAATCCAAGATTCCCATTTGCAATTGATAAAGTTCATCACTGCTACTGAAAATATCCTATGCATACTTCTATAACTTAGCAATGACAGGCATAACATTTCATGCAAGAATACTTTACAACAATTCTATCATTAGAACACAACTTTTTTCTGAGTATATTTAGCATTGTCTTTGTACATTTTGGTTTGATGTTAATACAATTTGGCCCATTACACACACTGTTGGGATCTTAATAAAAAGCTTTCTCTCATTATTCTGCATTACTTCAAATTAGCTTATTAGAAAGTACAATTGTTATGAAGGTGCTGCACACTTTAATGCATGAGTAATGGAATGTGTCTTTGATGTGGGAGAAACATAAGAAGAAAGATGAAGTCAAAGAGACATCTGCAGAAGGAATTCAAAACTTGTTTGTGGTTTACTGCTGAGTAGAAAAATGAGTTTCTGGCATGTAATGAATGAATCTTCTTATCAGGAAAATATTTGTTGTCAAACCTTTCAGCAGCAGTTTTGTTGACAGCAGCTTGCATTTTCTTTCTGAGCACTTCCATTAATTCTTTCAAGAAGAGCTGTTTCTTCGGATCTGGACAACCTTGAACAAAATTTTACTATGCTTTAACAATATTATACTCAACACCTACCAAATAACCATGCGAAAAATTATACATGAACGAATATTTTAAATTTTGGTGCAGTGTGGTTTGGAAATAATTTTTTTCCTTAATAATGATAACTAAATGTACATCTTATTTACAGTTCTTAAATGATAACTTCTTAAATTTAAACTGTAATGTAAAACAAATACTTGTTTCCAAGAGAAACTGTAAGAACGACAAACTGAAAAAATTTGCACATAGTACACTAACAGTTATCTCCTGAGATAATACATGTTAAAATCAACTAAATAATGCATATTTAAGAGATTTTATTGTTATTTTACAAAGCAAGGAACAGTGTTTCCATTTTATTTTCACATCAAGTTAGAGTCATCAGAAGTTTGGAGAAAAAAATGATATTTTTTGGGTAGGGAGTTGAGATTAATGCTAGGTAGCAATGATAATAAGTACTTCTGAAGAAAAACAGATTGCAGGCTTTTGCAGCAACAGTCATTATTCTCTTGGCTTTTGGGCTTCAGCCCTGTCAATAGTTTTCCTGCTTTCAATATTTCTGCAGATGTTGCCACTGCATCTAACTACTACACATTTCTAAAGGCTGTTCATGGTAAAAATGAGCACTTTTCAAAGCCCTGCTTAAGATCTACTTGTATGCATGCTGTGTATTCTTCCTCCATATGTAACAATTACAGTACCATGGGGGTGGTGACTTTAATTGTGTGTCGGTCAAATGAAACTGTGACATTATTATAAAAGTGAATGTTTTACCATTTTGCTACTTCATTCACCTATACGCATTAAAAATACACAAAGTTAACCAAATAATGTCATTATTCTCAAATGTTTTTCTCTGACTCTAAACCCAAGTAGTTCCAAACTATTTTTGCTTTGTCATTGCCGACTTCCTAGAGGGTACATACCAGTTAGTGTGCATGTTAAAATACAAAGGTTGATTTCAAAAGTGCTCACTTTATCATGAACAACGTTTACTTGTTGACAACAACTGCAACAATTGCTGAAACGCTGAAATAAGGAAACCTGTGAAGCAGTTTGGGTCTAGAACCTTGGAGAATACATTTGGAGAAAATTTACAGCATAAAAAAAAAGTTTATTTTTATTAGAGATACCATTAGATTACTAGCTAGCTAGTATCAGTTAAATTCACTGGACGCCGGTTCCAAGCATTTACAATTAAAGTTTTAAGTTGCTCCTTTAGGAGACTGTAGCTGGAGATCTGGACTGGAAGGGGTGAGTTGAGAAGTTTAATTGGGTGCTTAACATCAAAGTCTTGGAGCACTGATGAAGCTGAGTGCAATGAAGATAGGAAACTGGAGTGCCCCACGTGCGAGAATTCAGATGACACTGCCAAGAAGCTGGTCAGGATGTACATGATGATGAATGGAGAGGGAGGGTGGGGAAGGTTATGCTGTCGGCTAATTAAGGGGGTGTTTAGAAGGAGAGGAAACAACAGAGAGAATATTCGGAAGGTATGGAGGAGAATGGAGTGGGGTAGGCAGTCTATGCTTGTGAAGTCGGTAAGGGAGTGGAATGTATTGCAGGAAGAATTGGAAACTGTGAGGGGCGATAGAAAGTTTCAAGAAGGGTGGTGGAAGGGCAGTTTAGTGGGGGAGAGGATAATGAGATAATGAGCTCACTACCGGGCGCTAGCCCAATTGTGAGTGATTATTGTTGATGAATCAAACTAGGTTCATCTTGGTGGGAGGCGAGTAGTCTCTGACTACTACACAGGGGCCATGGTGGTTTAGTGGTTAGACTACTTATGTCCCACCTAGACGAACCAAGTTCTATTCCCTACGGGGTCGCTCCTTGATTTAGCATGTGGGAATCATACCAGCCTATGCTGCTGGTAGGCAGGTTTTCTCAGGGATCTCCCATTTTCCCTGCCCTTCCACTCCAGTGTTACTCCATGCTCACCTTATTTTTTTCACCCTCATCAGCTCTCAAGACCTCAATGTTAAGAGTCGCCCTAATCTATGCACTCCACTGACTACTACTCCACCATGGCCCCAGGACTGGGAGGAAAATATTTGATGTAGAGCAAAATCTTTAAAATAATATTTTCCTTCCAAAAAATTATGATTTTTAAGATAAAAACATATGAACAAAACAAGTTTGTAATATATGTAATAACAGAATTTTTAAACATCATAATTCAAGGCATTATCATACATACAAAACTCATGCTGCAACATTGAAACAGTTATTACAGATAAATTTGTACACTTATAAAAAGATGATATTAAAAAATTGTATATGGAAGTAAAATATTTCTTTCAGTAAAATAAAATATCCAAAATGCTTAGTTTATTTTTTCTGCGATATTCATATACTAGTCACATATTGTAGAAATGCACAGAAAACCAGTATATTACCAGTACACTAATTCAAATGGCAAATGTTATGTTGTCTACCACATACAACTGAAAATGGGACTTTCTGAGTCAGAATCCGGTACCGCCCTATTATTACAAAAAATATGTTCCTCACTTTATTTGTAACACTGCAGAATTATATATGTTGAACTATCACATTCACAATTACAACATACTTTACAAGGACTTGCAACATTTCCTGTTCTCTTTACCAGGCATAGGTCGTATAGCTGTTGGCATCTTGTCACACTGGGGGTCTTGATTTTTCACAGACGTGCCTGGGATTGGTTTCCCGTCATCCTCGTGGACACACCAACAGTAACCTATTAACATGTCTCTTATTTGACATTTGTGATAACTCCATATTCCACTTCTAACATTACTACAACAAAAGTTTTGCACTACAGGAAATATCATTTTATATGTACAGTAAAACCTCATTAATAAAAAAGCTCTTTAGAACATAATTAAAATTAATATGACGTTGGCTTCTTTCTCTTGGAGCAAGATAGGGAATTCAATGTTATAATTTGTATGCTTCATAAAAACATTTGTCAATTTTTAGTAGATTATAATGTCAAGTCCACAGACAACAAATAAGTCATGCTGATAAGAACATCTTATTTTCCAATGTGCTGAATCACACAGTCTGCATTTTACTTCTTTAAATTTTATTCAATTATTGCAAACACTTGTTAATATAACACATACCTCTGACGCATGATGCCTCGGGCTGTCAGGGTCGCCACTACGTTAAGTAGGGTTGGTTATGTCGGGTGCTACGAAAAGTGCACCCCGCCTCTGGCTGGAATTACAGGGTTCTCTCTCTCTCTTTACATGGCACTGGTGCATGTCCAGTGTAGAGGACTAGCCTAGGGTTCTGTGAGAGTGATCTTTCTCTTTAATGGGTTAGCTCTCAGTGGTACACCTTGGCGACGCATAACCTCTAGCAGTGGTTCCACAGGTTCTACTCCGCGAAACCCAAGGACTGGTCCTGTCCGCTTAAGAAGGCTGCGAGCAAAGGGTATGTTTGCTCACTTAGACGAATGGAGTTCTTGAAGAAGTTTTTAGGTATCTCTGGTAAGACTGGAATCTGGAATTGGTGCAACACCTGGGTTTGATCCTTGGGGAAAAGCTGTGCGGTCGTAGTGATGAGGAGGGGGGGTAAGCTACTGCAAGTGCCCAGAGGCAGTTAGCACCTGTTTGACTTTCTCTCGGATACTACTCCGACGGGAATAGGGCATCTGGACTAAGTCACACACCTCACATCCGTGAAGTGACTGCAGGTGATGTGTGGTCCTACCTGGTGTACAACCACGTGTAGCGTCTGCTGACTCAGCAGACACCCTATCTCAGCACTTTGCACCTAAACGCGATGAGCACTGAGAGTCAGGCCTCGCCGTTGACAATCTCTGCCAGTGGGTGAGAGTCCCAGTCAGGAGAGGACAGTCTCCCCATGCCCGAAGAACACTAACTCCGGTGCCGAAACACAGTGGGGATAGTATACAGCTGAGAAGGTAAGCTGGCCTCAAGAGACTGAGTAACTAGTGTCAGGGCTCTACCATTCTGGGCTCCATGGAGCACAGAATGAGTGGTCATTCAATGTGAGTGTGGGTACTCGACTGACTGTGTATGGCTTGTGTGAGTAATTTCCCCTGTCACCTGCGATCCCTTGAGAAGTGTGGAGTCCACTGGGAGAGGTTCTACACTACAGGATAATATACCCTCGAGTTGGTAAAACTTCTGTTTATTCCGTTTAACGGGACGTAAACAGAGTGGTGTCGCACTACATCCTAACATTGGCACAAGCTTAGGGAAACTTATCCCATATTGAGCCAGGTAGAGGCAATCTGGTCCTAGACTAACATAATAATGGCGAGTAGACAAGCACTATGAAAATAACTTTAACTGGTACTACTCTCGACGCATGTGTTGCCCAGAAGTGTGTAGACGACATGGCAGGTTATATCTTCTGCATGAATTCGATGAAGATAGACTGGAGAGGATGACTCTGGCAGCAAGCGCGGTGGATTCAAGGACAGGTTGTTCCTTCAGCACGAATGCGGTGAAGGAGGATAGTTTTAGGAGTGAAATGAGCAGGATAGATCTCCGGCAAGGCTGCAGTGGACAGAGCAGACTAATCAGTTCCTTTGGCACAAATGCAGTGAAGGAATTAAGACTGGCCGATGAAGACTGGCCACAAGTGGGCGAGCATCCCGCTACTTATACTCTGACTGGTCCTTCCCCTTCAGTCAGGTGGTTAAGGGTTAGCACTGGAGAGGGAGTAGTTGTAGCATAGCTTCCTCAAGGTGTGACGTCACCAGCAAGCATGGAGAATCGAGATTTTGCGAATTGTACTGGTGGAGTCACCTAGCAGTGTACTATGGTACTCGGTGCCTTGGATGCATAGACTTGCTGTTCAGTGAATAATACAATCTGCAGGCTGGAATTTTCATTCTTGCTGTAGCAAACAGTAAAATGTTGCATCTTGTTGCGGGGTCAACAATAAAAACTCAGTTGAAATCAGGCTGCAAGACTTGCTCACTGATGAGTTGAAGTCATAATTTCATTGTTGGAAAGATGTCATGCGTCGCCTCATTAGCAACAACTCAAAAAATTCAGGCCCCTTTTGGTTTGAAACAAAGGTTTCACCGAATTATTTTTTTTGTAGGGTTGCTTTAATATGACTTTTTGTTTAACAAGATGAAAATATGTTACAGAATATCTTGAAACCAAAACATAAACAAAAAATAATTTTAAAAGAACTGAATATTATAATAAAATAAAAGTTAAAAATGAAAATCTTAAAATTTAAAAAAAGTTTTTTTAATATTTTACTAAACATATTGTAGTACATCAAAAAACTCAATCTTAAATACAAAATCAAACTTGTGTGGCACCATTAACTGTCATACAGAATAACAAAACTTCAGAAATATTTATTTTATGCAAACATATAAGTTCCATGAGTGGACCGATTGATGAAGGTATAAATACTATAATCAAACCATTGAAAAAAGAAAAAAAGAAAAAAATTTAAGGCAACAGTTTTGGAAACACTGAATAAGTCAGCATACAACAAACACTTTTACGAAGTGGCAGAAACGTGCCAATTAATTTCACTGAGGCAACTGTTCCAAAAAAGGGCACCTACAACGATCTACATTTAATGAAATACGCAAATTAAAAAATTATGAACTGTATATATTGACGCGTGATGCTTATTAAATAAAATAATTTTAACAACTTCAGCTCCATTCCTAGGATCCCTTGCACAGAGTTTGACGGTTAAATTTATTACGTTAGGAAATAAGATTGTACTGTTTGCCTTGCAGATTGTTTTATTCACCGGTCCAATGTAATCATACTTAGAAGATAAGTGAGTTCATTTACTCCCAGCTAGTCAAATTATTGTTGCCTAACAGTGGAAACTTCTTTTTTGAACATTCACATGTTAGGACGAGACCAAAGTAAAAATGTTGGGTGGCGTCGTCATATTTTTTTTGTTGTCCTGTATTTCTGTAAATATTCAGCATTATTCTTAACTCCATGTATAAACTTTGTGAGATGGCGTGAAGAAGTTTGGGCAGTTCTTAACAAGGAGGTCTTAAGAGCTGATGAGGGTGAAGCGAGGTGAGTATGGAGTAGCACTAGAATGCAAGGGTGAGGAAAATAGGAAATCACCAAGAAAAACGACCAACCAGAGGTATTGTCCAGCACGATTCCCACATACAAAAATCTGGGAGCGACCCCGCTGGGAATTGAACCCAATTCACCTTGGTGGGAGGCAAGTAGTCTTGACCACTACACCACTGAGGCCTCACTTTGAAAGATGATTTTTAATAGAGCATGAGATAGAAAACAAAATTAGTTATAACTCATGACCTAATGTAATTAGTAAAGCAGAACACATCCTTGAAAATTGGGAATTAATATCAGTTATTTGCTAAATTAAAAAAATTACATGAGATGGAACACATTTGTGAATAGTGTTGGCGTGATATTAAATCTACTATCTGTGAACATTTGTTGAGTAACATTATCTGCCATTACGAAATACAGGGTGTTATGTTATTAAACCAATGAAAGTGTGTTATAGGCTTGATACGTGCTTGGCTAAGTCCGAATGGCACATTTGTCTAGGATTTTATCACTAGACCAACAGCGTAGTTTTAATTAGGCTTAACGGTGTTTGGCAAGGGGTGTTGGTTACTGACTTACACCGTCCTCCTGGGTGGTGTTGGTGATGCTGTGATGGTTTCGCTCAGTGACAGCTGGCTTGCCCCACTATGAAGCGGCAATTCCAGGCATAAGACTCTCTGCTCCAGAAGTGTGGATTGGCCCAGCCCTACCTAGCCTCGGTCTGATATACTAACCCTCTCAGCACCGGGTGGTACTCCTGGCTGGTACAGAAAGACGGTGAAAAGTATACAATTATGACCGGAGCATCCGCGACTGCTTGGCATCTGAGTGTGGCGGCGCAGTCCCGTTCCACCTGTCTTTCCTGTATAGGAGGTGGTAGTGCAGACCACTTAATAATTTACGTAGTGCACCTTGATAAGAACAGTACCTACAGTGTTTACTCAATAGTTGCTTGCTGGCATGAGCTAGGTAATAGTCTCCACTGATCTCCCACGCTTTGCGGGCTGATCAGAGACGGAGAGCTGTGTGGACCACCAAGCCTCTACTGGTTGTGCGTTGAGGCAAAGTTGAGCGGCAAGTCTCAGGCTATGGTAACTTCAGCACTAACTTAGTGCTCGAAGCGAGGAAATAACCTGGGCTTGTAGCCCCTCCTTAGATGAAGGTGTTACTAGTGATAGGAGCTCCGCTTTCCCTCCCCTCCAGCACTGAATTAGTGCTCAGGTTGGTGGAAAGAAACAGGTGGCCGTCTAATGTGTGTGTTGCTAGACTCACTGGCTCCTGAAGGGAGTCCGTAGTCAGACTAATTCGGTTAAGTAACAATCTCCCAGTTCCTGTCGGCAGTGCACGTCGTATTTTGCATTGAACCAGTAAACAGAAAAGTACTCTAAAGAAGAAAAGCTTAAGGATAGAGAACAATAGACGTTTATTGAAAACACAATAAACATGTGACCTGTGCTACCTCCTACCGAACAGTGGAGTGCTGAAGGTAACTGCGTTATACAGGTGTAGTTGACCTGGTTCTAGGTTACAAGGGACAGGAAATAGTTCTCAATGAATACAAAGTAAATTACTGTTAAACTGTACTAAGCATGTGGGTGTCTAGAAGAGACAAAGTGAATTTAAGAAGTATTAGCGTTTTCGCTGGATGACTGGTCGTCATTGATGGAAGTTGCCTCAGGAGACGTACGTAAGACTTCGTAAATCTCTGGAGGTCCCAGCACTAGGTAGTGCTCGGGATGTCACGAGAGAAGAAACAAGAATGACTCCTGGAACCTCGCTGTGCACGGACTTATATAGTGCTCAAGTCTAGGCTGCCGTAGCGGGGTGCAGGGAAAGCGTGATGTCCGTCTGCCCTGGCGTGGGAGTTGAAAATCTCTGGTCAGCAGTAGTCAGCAATACTGCTTTGTTCGTCTTTGGTAGCGCTCGGCCTTGCCCAGTGGCAGGTGGCTTGTAGGCTCTCAGTGCGGGACAGGGGAGGGGGTAGGCAGCATGCCCGCTGGTTGCATAACCTTGTGGCCACATGCTCGGCCACCCAGCAGACTCTTGGCAGTCGAGAACTCATGTGCAAAATGTTGTAGGCTCAACACTCGTGAGTGGTCAATGTAGACAACTCTTACGTAGGTAGAAGTAAGGGTATACTTCACGTAAAGAACGATGAGCCATAATTGTAATTGATTAGTAGTAGGAACGGCACGTGTCTGGCTGTTCATATTAAAGAGAGCACTTTTTGAAGCCCTCTCATTTGGAATATCATTAGGTAAATATATTTTATTGCAGCCTTAGACATTAACTTTCCAGTCCAGTGAAATATATACAATATGATTATTACTTACATGGCAATATTTATCTTAAAAAGTGGCGGAAGGATGAAAAATAGCTAACAGGAAAAAAGTAACTAGGGCCTCAAAAGTACTCACTTTACCATGAACAGCCTATACCTGTGGATGTTTATCAAGTGTCACCTGCCAGATTTTCAGAGAAGACACATGCCATATCAGTGGGGGCAAGATTTTGTGGTGTTATTTTAAGACAAATTTTGTTTTTAAAACTATCAGATTTCGGTGCTATCCATTTTTATCATGCAAGACTCAAAAATTGAAATTTCATTACTAAAATAATGCTTTATTAGAGCCAAGATTTTATTGTGTATTATTGCAATGGAAATTTTATTACTAAGGATTGAGTATCACTTGATAATTTATCCTTAAATACATTTTTGCATAACATTTGCTTTAATGTTCATACAACTACCTAAACAAGAGTAAGTATTGTACTTGAACTAAGAAAAGATAGTGGATTACCACAACTTAAAAAATATAAATAAACATTTTCAGGGTTTAAGTTATTTTCTAACTCATATGTCCTGGTTGTAACATTTCAGTTGAATCAGAATTACTTAAGTGATAATATTTATGTGGAAATAAGTCACAATTTTTTTCACCAATTTTATTTTCTCGTTCATCTTCTCCTTCAACAAATTCAGTAAATAATTCACGCTTCTTCTCAAACAAATTCAACAACATGCATCTTCTCAACAAAAAATATGTATATATTACTCTTCATCCATTATCATGACGCTGGCTAAGTGCCAGCCACAGTCAGCCCATGACGGCACTCACCAGTAGCGGTACACACGGGTAATCACGTGTCCATGCACCACTACAGGTTATGGACTTTCCCAAAACGGGATATATGTTATATCAGTGTGTTATGTATGCATTTGTGTATGACTGTCGCCACACACCACGTAGTTCAGGGACGAATCCCGACGAGTAGGCGTTAGCTAAGGAAGTAGTTGCACATGTATATTTCATACTCCGAGTCCTGTCTCTGGGCAAACCTGCAGTCCATCCTAGCGGCTGTACGCCCCTTGCTCTGTAGAGGCTGTGTTTTCAGACACAGCAGAGCATCATCCAGTTGGAGTGCGCAAGCTGAGTAATGTGCTTGGGGGAATCACCTCCCGGAACTGACTATAAATACTCGAGACATAAATCATAAATCATATTTTGGCACAAGGTGCACTTCGCAAAACAAACATGACTTCTCAGTGTAAAAGTTGAATGCCTTTCAGTAGCGTCAGTTACCCAGCTCAACCTAAGTATTGCAGTGTTATGTGTAAAAATTGTTTTGTAAGTACGCACGGGTGAGATGAACACACATAACCCACAGTATCTCTAAGATCCCTGAGTCTCAAAGTGGGGTGTGTAGGAACCACCGCTGGCACCCATCAACCACAGGTAAAAGTGTATCGTGATCGTCTCCGTGTCTCACCCGACGGCATCAATCATTATGATACTTTTAAAACTTCTTGCGTCAATTATAGTGATTTCCTCAAATCATTACGTTAATTTTATCTTCTACTAACTGTACCCTTGCCCGCTTCACTGGGCATTGATTTATTTTGAAAATTATTATTTTTTATATTACAAACATTCAAATTTTCATTTTAAAAGTAACTGTAGAAATTTTACATTCTTGATAAACTAATACAGTTACGGCAAAAATGGATTATTAAAATTTTATATGTAATTAAATTCTCTAAAAATAGTTTCTTCATATTTTTACAAGCATCTAATTATTTTGCCTTTATTGCAAGTTAAAGCAGCCCGCCATCACTTCGCTCAGGTTTTATAGAGTGGATATATTTCTTGATATACTTCTAACCACTGAGTCACTGTAGCCCCACTTGAGATCGCTCTAGCCATTGGGCCACTATGGCCCAACTTGGAATCTCTCTACCCACTGGACTGCTGCGGCTCTACATAACATTACTCTATGCACTGGGCCTTTGTGGCCCCACTTGATATATGCATATAGCTTTGTGGAAGAATATAACTTTCTAATAGTGAAATAATTATAAGACTCGGCCCAGTAGTTTTGGTAGAGCATGCCAAGTAACTACTTTGTTTTCACAAAATTTAGAATTTTTTCAAAGACTTTTTTTTTAAATTAAGCATAGCCTATGTCCATCGGGAGTAATGTAGCTTTCTAACAGTGAAAGAATTACAAGAATCTGATTAGTAGTTCCAGAGATTACCTCTAACAAACAAATTTTATCTCTTTATATAATATTATATATATATATATCTCACACACACATCCATCAATGCAGGTGGTGGTATTCTTTCTGTTAAAGTAAATTAAGTTCAATTTTACTTTTTCCTCACTTATGTTGTCTACTGTCCTCCAATTCGCTGTCATCTGACCACGCCACATGTCTCCACCAACCAGCGATGGTGAGACGAGATACACCTAAAATATTTTCTTTTGTGCATTTGTTTAATAAACCTTCAATACTTCCTGTCCTATAGAAATAAATTAATAATAACAAACAAAATTATAATACTGAATCGTCTAGAAACAAACTAAGTATGTCAATAAAAAAATTAAAATAACCAAAGATTATGATGTATTTTGTTTGTTTGACTCGGATAATAAAGCTGAATATGAAAATTATGTCAAATGAATTAGCAACATAAGTAAATACTCTGTAATAATAAATAATTTTAATATCTGTGACAAACGGTAAATATAACTCCTGTAAATTTGCAATGTTACATGGTTCCTAGACAGTGTGGATTTTTTGTCACAATCTTACACAAATGGAAATGAAACTACTGTAGTTGTATATTTAATTTTACAATTTTGCTTTTCTCATTAAATTTTCATTTTAGTCTTATCCAAACAATATCTGATCATTACTGCTGTTATTTACTCAGCCTGAATGATAACTACCTATAAATAATATTTTTTGTTCAGTCATCTGAAAACTTACATTATTCAAAATATTTATCACTTGGTTTATACACTTTTTGGATACAAATAGTTGGCCATAGGTTTGCAAATAACATAGTGTATTATCGATAAGTTTCGTTTTATGTCATTTTTTAAACTTAAATTTTGGTGTTAGGCAGTGAATTAACTTGTACTTTAGTGTCCTTTCGGGTTGAAGTGCTGCAGTTCCAGGGCTGGTGATTCTGACTTGAACCCCGCCATATATTTCCTAGGGAGGAAACATTTGGCACTAAATTTAAACTACGGCCTTAAGGATGCAGTACCCCAAATTACCTTGAAAGGTAAGAGTAGAATGAAAGACTGATTTATAATACAGCTCTTTTATTGAATGCTAATGTATATGGACAGTTACATGCAAAGTAAAGTGGATCTGATACTAGGTCTGTCTGTGACCGGTACCACAGAACAAAGGGCAGCGTGCACCATGAAATTACATGCATGAGTTAAGTCCTGATAGTTAATACAGGTGAATAACTGTTCCGGTTAATTACATCACTAATGATAAACTAAATGATCACAGCTTAAAAGTTGTTGGTGCCGCGGGGGTGCACACAGAGCACGTCTCCCAAGCAGCTACTTATTCTGATGGCTGAAGTCAGATGGCGAGAACGGCGTCTGCCTGTTGGGAAGACGGCAGCTACCGCTCTCTGAAATCTCTATAGAGCTTTTCAAAGATACACATTAAATGAACATAGTTGTTGGTTTGAGGTTGCTAATTAATTCTACTACTTACACCTAAACATGTTGGCGACATTCCCATGTCTCTAAGAATAATATTTAAGTGTTATAAAATGACGTGACGGGAATGCCACCGCATTTACAATGAATACAGATGAATTGAAGCCTATAATAGCAGTTTGTTGATGGGTGAGACATAATTGCACTGTTAAACTAAATACTTAATTACTGTGTAATTACAAAGATCATTGAAAAAAGGTTACTTTGTCGAGTGTGTGACACTTCCTCTTTGAAAGTTGTTCTGTGTTTTCCACTTCCGGCAGCAGACATCAAAAATCTCGTACTCTTGTGACGTCACGAGTTATTAGGTGTTCCTTGGTGGAAGAGTGCACTATGTGCTATGCGTGATCACACGCATAGAGGGCAATGCTATTCCCAATTTAACTGGAAAACATGGGGCTCATAGCACTTCACTGGAGGCCAGCAGACCAGCCGATGCCTTGCAAACTGGGGGGACGTCTTGTGTCATAATGTGGGCAGGCCCCCCGTACCCTACAATTGCAGAAGCACCTGATGACTGTGGTTTCGCGGGGATGCCGTGCTGGACTGCTTGCTAATTCCGCCCAAGAGTTACCTCTTGGGAATAATTAGGCAAGGCGGCCATTTGGATTTACGTGACATAGATCAGCAGGAAAGCGAGACTTGCTGTTCCCGTTGACCTGCACCATCGTAATCTGGGCTGTTCTTGTCACCCCGGAGTACACTTAATGTGATAGATGACTGCGGTGGTACAAACTGTTAGAGGAGCACTCATGGACGCTCGTGTTCATGTCAGGTTTTATCTCTATACATCATGTAATCATGGCTCTACATATCAGGCTAACACTATTCACAAATTGTGTTGTTTCATCTCACATAGTTTCTGACACTTTGCAAGTAACTACCATACTTTTAATTCCCAATTTTCAAGGGTATATTTCACCCATAACAATTAAGTTACATCTTTCTACCCCATTTTCCATAATGAATCATCTCACATGGGTATGATAAGAGGGGGAACTTGGATGGCCAGCTTCACACCATGGCTGCCATAACATTCCAGGGAAAGATCATAGTGCTCCTTATAAAGTCAGGTACATTACATTACAATTATCTGAATCCAATACTTGACATTTAGCAACTAGCCATCAACACATAAAGAAAACGTAGCAGTGGGTTACCCTGGGTCCACCTATTTAAAATGTATTTATTATGGCATTTATTTTTTACCTGCAGATTTGTAACACTGCTTTTTCTGGAAGCGTCCATCAGGTGTACACTCTGGAACATAGAGCTCGGTATTTCCAGCGCTCTGCTCATCTAACACTGATTGCCGATCCGACAGGCAATCATTTGCTGTGGACCCAAAATATAAATGTTAATCCACTATATTGTCAAACCTCACACATGGGAAAAAAATTACCTAATACAGTACAAATTAAGATTGACTTGACACTGGTATGAGTACTATTACTAATGAAAAACTGAAGTACTAGTAACTGACCACTGTTGTATCAACCAGGAAGGTAATGCCCCTGCTGACTGAAAAGTAGGGAGGGGTGCAACCGATCCCCTCAGCTAGTTTCTGGCTACTCTCGCCTGATATATTTATATTTACTGATTACAGAAACATTTTTTGACACCCTGCTTCTGTCCATTATGTGTCCTCCTGCTCTATTTGGACATCAACATTGCAGTATATCTAAAAGGGACACAGTCTGTTAAATATGGTCTACATATCTATAGTAAGAGATCTATAATAAGAATAAGTTGTTTTTGAAATTAAGTTTGCATCACAAAAAAAAAAAAAAAAACAGCCCTGATTTTTGTATGTACAGTATGTACTCACACTAACCAAAAGTCACATCTGTTTTTAAGAATTCAAACAATTTTCTTAAATTTAAAACACATCCCAAACATCTGCAAAATGATTACTTGCATTAACTTTGTGTAAAAACCATCTGCATCTCAAGTTATCCCATCTTGCACTGCATGCTGGGTGTCCTACTACCATGCAAATCTGGTCAGATGTTCTCGAAGAAAGAATGTGCCATACACCACAGGATAATTTATTTTTCACTCATTTGAATAATTAAATATATAGAGTTATTAATTTAAAAACAGCTTTTTGCCATGTGATCTCGTTAGGCACCATTAATAAAAAAAATTGCTATGACTTTATAATGCTAAACCTAGAATATGGCTTTATTCAGCTTATGACTGCACACACAATGACTGGCGGTTCAATAACAAGGAAACATACAGTAATGTAAATATGCAACATAAAGTCCCATAGAGTAATAATTTACGATTATACATCAGTCTTCCCTCCTGTAATTTAAATTTATGTAATATAGTCCTCAAGGTAAGCTGGCGGTTTCTTATTTCTTGAGCTATGGTGTAGCGATTCTTCAGGTACCTCTTTTCATGTGTACCCAGAACTGTATCTTGTCCAAGTCCTGTTGTCAAAGTTTTCTCATAGTTTTGCTCTGGTAGAACAGGTAGTGCTTCCTGTTCTGCTTGTAGACACACCTCTTCAATACCAGTTTTTGCATCATGTACTGGTTCAGGAGGAAGTTCTTAATTAGCTTAAAGTGCTGGTGCCAGGTTTATAGTTGAAACTGTAACCTTGCATCTGTCATGAAATTTAATATGTACATAATCAACATTCCATTCTACTAATGTCGCTTCCTTGATGATTGGATCATATTTTGCCAATCTGTTGTGTCACCGCAAAAACACTGGACCAGGCTGAAGGAGCCAAGTTGGAGCAGATTGTGCACTGCCAGAGCGGCAAGGATGTTTGAACATTTGCTTGTGAGTACAATTAATTGCGGTATGAGCAAATGGCGTATAAGGCATCATCAATAATAACTTCTTCCCAGCAACTGATACTGAGAGCTCTAGATTTCAGAGCAAGTTCTATGGTCTTCCAAATTATGCCAACATATCTTTCTGCTTGGCCTTTTCTCCGAGGGTTGTACGATGTACTGTGACTGGTTGCAATATTTTGTTTAAACAAGAACTCCCTCAACTCCCTAGAAATAAAGGATGTCCCGCGATCTGTGCATATGTAAGCTGCAGTACCAAATACAGTGAAAATTTTGCTAAGTTTTTCTATCACTGTTGCGGACAATGTGTCCCGACATGGAATGGCAAATTGAAATCGTGAAAATTCATCAACAACAATGAGAAGATAATGATTTCTAGTTGAAGATGGAACAGGTCCTTTGAAATCAAAATGAAGGTCTCTCGAAAGGTGAAGTAACCTTAATGAGAATGGATTGATGTTTGTTGAATTTAGGTTTTATTTCTGCACATGTTCTGTATCCAGCAATAGTATGGCGAATGTCTTCAACAGAGTACGGTAGGTTTTTGCTCTTCATCCCGTGATTCAGGCGTGTAACTCCAGGATGACAGAGTATACCATGCAGATTTTTCAATTTAGCATCGGTATTGTCAAGTGCTGAGCATATTCTCAAGAGTGGATCAGCTGTATGGTTATCTTTTCCACTGTCGTGGAATGCTCTGGCTATTTGCTCACACTGTCCTCCTTTAAGTTAGGCCTATCCCCAAGAAGCCAAACCTCAAAACAGCCACTTTTTGCCATGCCACCACAAGCAAAGAACGAAGCCTCTGCAATATCAAGCCTGCATTCTCTAACCATGACAGACCTCATTTACAAGCAGTATACATCAATTGCAAATCATCACCGCACCTTATTACTGCCCAACATGAAACTTTTTATTCATACAAAATCACCCCTTCTGTCCCAAGTCAACAAAATCCTACATGCCGCAACAGAGAAAACCATACGTGGGTACCATACAAAACTAATCAAGCACAGTAAATTGTGCATGGAAGCCTTGAAAACCAAACCAGACGTATCTGCACCACCAACAGTGATTTCAACAAACAGTGTGAAAAAATAGTCAGAGCATTCCTCAACAGATGCTATCCCAGGCACCTCGTCCACAAACAGATTCAGCAAGCCATTTCAAATACCGGAATACAAACCAAGGTCAACCACTCTGATATTTCCCTGGTGGTCTCATATCATGAAGGCTTAAATAAACTCAGAAACAGTCTCCACTCTGGATATAAAAATTCTAGCTTCTTCACCGCAAAACACAAGACCTGCTCTCCAACCACCCAGATTTGTCTTCAAAAAGCCACCTAACCTCCACAACAAACTGGTTCATCCTAAGCTGCAGTCCACCACACATGTCAATCAAACTATCACTCCCAAAGGATCCCACCCCTACAATAGCTCTCGCTGTGGCACCTGCACCATTCACCAACCCTCAACTTCTTTCAACAGCAGACTCACTAACAACACATATCCCATCCAAGGCAATTACAACTGTGCAACACAATATCTGATTTATCAGCTACAGTGCCTACACTGTAATGCAGAATACATCGGCCTCATCACTAACACACTCAGGTAAAGAATGAATGGCCATAGAGCAGACACCAAACATGCCATAGCTGGCAACATCAATAACCTACAGGACAAACCAGTTGCAGCACATGCAGCATCTCACAACAAAGATTTTGATTTCTGCTACCAGTACCAGAGTTGTGAGAGTTCTACCACCTTCAAGCAATAGCTCAGAACTCAGACGCTGGGAATTAGCTCACCAATTTATAACTAAATCCAAGCAGCCACTAGGCCTCAATATAAGATAATCACAGCTCCTTACTATACGTGCAATTTTTCAATTTTTCAATTTTCCTGCCCCACCCTAGTTCGCCACCCAGCCTCTAGGTTTACTACTAACAGCGCCCTTGCACTATAATGCAGTGTCCTACAACTCGCTGCCTCATGAAGCTGGCTTAGCCAGCAAAACATCGCGATTGCGCAACCGCGTGAAAAAACTGTATCGTCCTACTTTGTGTGTGTGCCTATCGACAAGTACTAGACTGTGAGTAATTGGATTCCTGTCCTTTATATATTTTTAGTAGCCTAGCGGCCTATTTTCAATCTAAACTTGTATGTTTATTGAGGCTATCATGACCTATAATGATATCTGAGAACAGTCCCAGTAAAATATCAAGTCTATATCAATGCATGTGTGTTCACTTATGGAGAGATCAACACAACACTTCCCAATTGTAGTAGAGGTCGACAAGGAAAAAGCCATTCAAACCTTCCCATGACTTTCTGACGTATTTCATTCTAGATTTTGGATGACACGGTCACTGACAAAGCTTGATGTGCTTGCTGTATCTACAAGAACAGAGACTTAAGTGCCATTTATGGAAACAGGTATAATGGTCCTAGAAAGGCCTACCAAGGAAGCAACAGTTCTTAGAATTAATAATTAAGGAAGCAACCTTTTTTGACTTCAAAGATTTTCTATAATTCTGAGATTGGCATACAGTTGAAAAATGTCCTCTCTTTCCACATAAATTACAGTTAAGAGTCTCTGTCAGGGCAGTTGGATCTTGGCCATCTATTTTTGCCACAAAAATAGCACTTTACTTTGATAGCAGCTAGTGTGAGATCATTTTCATCAGAAGCATTTTGATCGAGGTCACATGGAGGAGAATCTGTATTTAGAGACATTTGAGTCTGATATTGCTGAGAGTGCTAATGAGCGAACTCAAGGGAAAGAGCTAATTCAAAGTTTTCTTGCAGTGGTAGTGAAGACCTTTCACGAACCCGCTGATGAATAATTGTGGAACGAACACCACTTATAAATGCATCCCTGATGAATTCATCCCCTTAAGTTTTAGCAGTGACTGCTTTGAACTGACAATCTTTAGCTAACAGTCTAAGTGAATGTACATACTGATCAATTGTTTCGTGAGCCTCTTGGTACGTTGTGGAAAGTTTGTGATGAGTAAGTAGTTAGTTCATAGGCTTAATATAAAGACTCTTTAAAATTGATATAGCATTAAATATAAATTTTACAAAGGCGGATGGGATCATATACATTTGATGATGCAAAATTAATAAGTAACTTTAATTTCTCAGAATTAGTAGCAGCACTGGGGATTTCATTCAGATAGTTTTTGAAAGTTCTAAACCAATGTTCCTATTCTTTTGGTGCTAGAAGTTGAGTTAGGATCTGCATCCATTTTGTTTGGTTGTAAGATTTTCTCCATTTTGAATTATTATTATTATATTTATAAATTGAATAAATTGTAATGTTAAACCTAGAATAAGGCTTTATTCAACTTATAACTGTATACATAACAACTGGTGATTCAATAACAAGAAAACATAGAGTAATGTAAATGTGCAATATAAACAAGTCCCATAGTGTAATAATTTACGATTATACATCAGACTTTTAGTCACACCTAATTACCAAATAATGTGAGCTTGTAGTACTCGCATGGATAGTACCATGCTTTATCCAAACCAGTCAGATATCTGGCAGTTTTACAGTTATACATACGCAATGTTATGTGTACACAAACACTCAACAGCAAGGTAGCACCAGTGAGGGTGAGATGAGGTGAAGATGGTGCAGTGGCAGAATGCAAAGGCAGGGGAAATGAGAATACTCCGAGAAAACCCACCGGCTATTGGCGACATCCATCACCTTTCCCACATGCAAAAATCTGGGGAGGCGAGTAGACTGAATATTTCACTATCACAACCCATCTGTATCTAAAGAGGAAGTAAGTATTGAAGAAAGGGCAACAAGCTTTGAACAACTGTCCAATCATCAATCTCACACCCTTGTGGAATTATAAAATGCGTAATCATATAAGGTGGAGTTAGTTTCTCCATGTAGACACACTGATAGCTGCATGGACGCACCTGCCACGGACAAGTGGTAACAGCTGTCACTGCTCCAGAGCCCAGCCCATCTACTGCAACTTCCATGGCAGCTGATGACAAGTGACCTCCAGTTGCACTTACCAGACCCCATTATGATTTAGGGGAGGTTCCCAGTGAGTTATCTCAGAGTTACCCTGACCCAACACGATCAGTCTGTACCAAATCTAAGGGTCGAAGAAGAGAACTCTGCCGCAGTGGCAAGAAGTGCAATGCAATTGGAGTGGAGAGTTTTAAGTGATTCTTAACATTGAGGTCTTGAAAGCTGATGAGGGTAAAACACGGTGTGCCAGGAATGCAAGGGCGAGGTAAATGGGAGCTCCTTAAAAAAAAAACTGCCGACCAGAGAAGTCAGGATTCAGCATTGAACACAAGCTGGATTACCACAGGGTGATTTGCCCCACGCTATATACATTAGCAGCTGAATAGAGAAGAATTACAGTGGCGATATCGCCTAGCACAAGTAGCCGATCATCCAAGCCACAACACTAGGAGTTCCATATCCAGTACGAGCCTGGTCACTGAAGGCATCGCTAACCTCCACAGTGTAAGACAATACTTTCAGCAATATGGAAGGGAGCCACCGGCGCCACAGAGGTTTCTCTGTGACTTGAGAAAGCTGGTGCAACAACAAGTATATGAACAGAAATTGTTCACTGCACTCGTGCTGGTTCAACAGTAAACATTGTTGATTTACCTTCGTGAAACATACAGGAGGAAAGTCAGTGTTTCACATTTTTCATCATTCAAACACAAGTAAAAGCCCCAAAACCAAATGATTACCCTTCACGAGAAGTTGACTCAATAATATGCTTAAACGTCTTTCATGGCTTAACTTATAAATTTTTGCATGCTATAACCAATAAAGGAAATTATAAAATTATATTTTTACCGATTTAAAATATTTTGTTTAGCTAGAGGAATTCATGGTTTAAGCTTAAAAATTTGCACAAGTTAGCACCAATAAAAATTTAATGAAAACTACATAAGCACTTATTTAAAATATTTTATTTTAGGAGCTTATATGCACTTCTCTGACTAGAACACTGGACTTGTATTGCAAATGAGTCAGCTGCATTCACACGGACCAAAATATTTAAAATTGAAAGCACTTTCCGAGAGCAACTAAATGATTTAGGAATGTACATATGTGAAATACTGGGATATAATAAATTATTAATTTTCTATGGACTACTCCTTCAGTAACAAAAGTAACACTAGAGGAAGTATTGAGCTACAGTACGTAGTTATTTTGTAAGACTTGTTATATTATTCTTGTTACAGTATTACCAAAAGTAGTATTAATAACTGTATTGTTATTATCTTACACGCCGTGCCACGACCGATTGACCGATTGCGTGCACTCTTTATGGCTTTTCCACATTGACTGCCTGTGTCCTGATTACCCAGGTTGACCTTGGTATTGTTTACAAACATATAACCTAGCAAGCTATTTACAGCAGAATAATATTATTGATTTTAGTTAATATGAAAGCACAATATGACTACAGTTATATTAAAATAATAATCTGTATTAATCTCTTATAAATACATAATATATAATTATAAAAATACTATGCATGATGATACTTCAAAAAATATCAAGCATAATAACAATGTAATATTTTTATGATTTAAGCCATAACAAGAACATCACATTAAATATAATATTAAAAGAGAATAATATCAGTAGCACACCTAATAATAAAGAAAGCCTTAAGAAATTATTTATCCTGTATATATTTGTGAAAATAAAAAATGATCCTAAAAGTATGCCTTCCACTGTAGAGAATTGCTATGTATAGGCCATTCAAGGTAAAGTGAGCACTTTTTAAGGCCCTCCCAACAGGCATTAACCACTAATAAATATATCTTATTGCAACATCAGGCATTAAACTTTGAAGGTGGTGAAATGTATACACTGTGTTTATTTGTCACAAAGAAATGTTTATATTAAAAAGGAGCAGGAATATGGAAATAGGATGAAAGGAAAAATTTAGAAGGGCCTTAAAAAGTGATCACTTTACCATGAAACAGCCTATACATGTTTTACTAGCAAAAGTCATTTCATGCAAAGACACTAGTCAGCTCAGTCAGTCACGTGCTAACAGGAATTACTCTACCAAAGGGCATTAGACAGTGAAAATTCATAATTTAAATTGGTGTAGAATATTGCTTAACTTGTAAACATCAAATGTGATGCTATTTCAACCCAATAACATTTATGATTTTGAGGTACAGTCTTTTAAAAATCACATGTCAAAATCAAAATGTCGCTGTTCAACTCATGTGCCAAAATGAGTTATTCTGCAATGAAAAAAAAAAAATTCAGTGAGCTACCTCTCACCTAAAATGCTATAAAAAAAACAACTTTTGCAGGAAGAAAAACATGTCAAACAATTGAAGACAATAATAGATTTTAAATTTTCATTTCATTCTTTTCACAATTTTTGTAAAACTTTTGATTTATGTATATGTTCCAAAAATAGTATAATTTAAATCCTGATATGTCATTATGTAGAACTTGGGTAATCTATTATTATTTTTTGTATAAATAGCCATAAAAGCAATGTATGTAAGTTTGACAGCACTAGTGTAAACCTGCATGTTGCTCTCATTTTTAAACCATGGTCAACATGGATGGTGAGAGTTTGGCACTAAGTGGAGCCGGCTGCCCCATCTTAGGAACATAGCTGTAATTTTGGTCAGCTGTGGAATGGATGAGGTGTAAGATGAGATGGCGGCGAAACAGCAATGAAATGAAGATGAAACAAGGGCTGTCCTGAGGAAACTCCCATACCATGACAGTCTACCACAAATTCCCATAGACTCACTATCTGTACACCCCTGTATGCTGAGTCTTGTGATTGTACAAAATATCTCATCTGTAGGAGGTTGGTAACTAGAGTTAACAGCGTTTAACACAAAAAAATAACACTAACCTTCTTGCTCGCTGTCAATCTGTTCGTCCCTGAAATCTTTAAAGCTGCTAATGCTGGTGGTGATTCTCCCCTGCAATACTGGGAAACAAGACAAACACGACATGTAACTTGAGATGCTGTCGAGAGGAACACGAGTTTCACTGCTGCACACCACACACACCACCGAAAACATAGAAGCCACCAGAGGAACATTCAGCAGAAGCATGCAAGTTGGTGTGAAGTGTGAACGTCCATGCTGCCGTGAACCCGGGATGAACCAACGCCATGTACCAGCAGTCCGCCATGCCACATGCACACAAATTTTACTAGAGAACTCAAAAAAATCAGTCGCATGCAAGCAAGCAGATTAGTGAAGATGTGAAGCATCCTGCTCATATCAAAAAAAGACCTATCAGTCTAATAACATGGCCAATTGCTTTCATATACTGCTGGTTTATGCTGTAACAAAGTAATTGCACTCCCTCCTTTCCTCACATTTAGATACTCCATTATTCACAAACTAACTCCTTAGCTCATACCCATTCACAGCATTGCCCGTTCCAGAGTTTCAAAGAATATGCGAGCAAATTAAAAACAATGTTGGTGATGCAAAACAATCCCTGCTTAAGGCACCCACATACCTGGTGCACAAACTGGACTGCAATGTGTATGTAATACATGTTTTTTTAAAACAAACTTCATATTTGACATGTACAAAAACAGTTTCCATACAAAAAGTAGTAAAACTTTAGACTTGGGTGGTGTACAACTTTCAACATACCGCGCTTGTGCACTATTTTGAAGCTCTTCAAAATAACTGAAAACAATATTTTGGACCGTTATAACTGAAAATACTATGGATGAATAGCAACAAAACTAGTATAGGACCCTGCCTTGAACTGAGCTACAAACTTTCTCCAAATCAAACCATAGAGTCAATACTTAAAGTCTCGCAGTAAATTGTGTACAATGGAAAACCTACACACAAGTTTGGAGCCTCGCATGTAGTGGCGACGAAGTGCTTAGTGCACACGTCAGAGTCACCCTTGTAGCTTCCTTGCTACTGTGCCTTCGAGAGCAGAAAATATCTCCAGGTTGATAGCACTCTTAAGATCCTTCTGGTTTTTAACAGTTTATAATATCTATACTCTCCATAAAACACATTCTACTTGATGTATTTTATTCTACAATTCCTGGGATATTTCTTATAAGTACAGTTGGCTCTCGTATTGTATTCGCATGTACAGATAAACCGTATCCACAGTTAATTTTCAGTGGTTCTGGCAAAACCCCAATATAAATAATGATAAATAAAGCTAATCACTTGTATCATTAATTGGATGTTGCATCGATCAAAGTAATTTTCGGGTCCTGTCACCTAAGATTTCTCGTAACTATAGTTTTTAAGCTGATTGTTTGTGCAAATGTCTAGTAACTGGATGTGAAATACGTCACATGCACCGCCATTTATCACTGCTCTGCGGTGCGTTGTCTGTCTTCCCAACACATCCGCCACGTCTGCAGTGTGGTGCGACGTTCGTCTGGCTTGCTACTCCTTCTTACACGCCTGATGAGAGGGGAAGTGGTTACCTAGCAACCAACGTGGCGACCTAGTATCATCTCTTCCCTTCCTCTTTCTGTTTCTCTCAACCGTGCACCTTCCTTCCTCTCTTTACAGGCATTCGAGAGGAGAAGCCGTTGTTTAGCAAAAGAAAAAGGACGTCCTCTCTCTCTCTCTCTTTGGTCACACACACTAGCCTTCACATGCCGGCCACAGAGCAAATAAAGTGTGCCTGGCGTATGTAAAAATTTTATCAAGATTAACCGTCACTCAAAATAGTTGCATCTATAATCACTTGTATTTCAAAGCAAATGGTTTTGCGTCAAAATGTTACACAAAACATTTTAATTAAGAATTATTATTCGCAAATATGTTTTCTTTTGAGATTAAAGGTAATTCTTCCCCATAAGGTTGAAATTTCATTGTATCTGGTGTAAAATCCACATGATTTTAAAAGTAATATTTATTTAACTCAAGGGGCAGCATCTTTGCAAATGAAATTATACACCCAGAAGCATATACTTGACCTTCCCTTGTTGCCAAGAAATGTTTGAACATCGAGCAACTTGTATTATAAGTGTAAAGTTCATTTTCATTAACTTCTTGCAGGGAAATCGTAAGTTTATATTAATTAATTTCAATAGACACACACATTTTGAATAAACTGATAAAATTAAGGGCCTATTCAACACCTTTTGTTGTCTAATAATGGGTAGGTAAGCACCGAGCCGAGTGCAATGTAACTGACAACAGGAAAAATGAGAGGACGTAGTTTACAATGATTAATTATTAAAGACAGTGAAAAAATCAATTATAATTACCTTATTTATTCATTTCTGTCTCAAAATTACAAGTTTTCTTTGCAGTTAAAATATAATTAATTACTTTAAAAGATAGACATTTGCCAAGTGCGCAAGGTATCGCCAACATGTAGTGGCGTAGAGGGGTGGTCCTCCCTCCGCCACCCCTCCACCACCAGCCGCCGTAAACACACTGCCCGATCGATAACGTCTTTGTGTGCTCTCAGCTGATTGAGTGCGTGCGGGACATCCAAAACTTGACTTGCCTTTGGTGTCATATTATTTTCATTTTCAGAGGGTTTGAAAGTTTTAGGTCAACTTGCATTTGAGATGTTATTTTCTTTATCTAAACGAGTTTGGGTGAAATGTTTTTTAATGTATTAGTATTTACATACAGTAATACATTTTCAAAAATTCCCATTTTTATTGTGCTTATACGCTAAACTTATTCACAGATAATGTACAACTCTTACTATACTCGACATAACGCATGTATGGAAATTTTTTGGCAATCCCCTGAATAACAATAGATAGTATAAAACACTGCAAGACAAGTCACTTCATTGTAGAAAAATAATTTTTATTTGCTTCTTCAATACATTTATCAATAATGAGACTTATTACCTCACATCCTTCTCTGTGAATAACTTT
Source organism: Dryococelus australis (assembly GCA_029891345.1). Taxonomy (NCBI): domain Eukaryota; kingdom Metazoa; phylum Arthropoda; class Insecta; order Phasmatodea; family Phasmatidae; genus Dryococelus; species Dryococelus australis. The sequence goes on from CM057006.1 coordinate 33,052,996, forward strand.
GTTCTTCTTTGGAGGCAATATTTTACATTCCGAACTGTTTTATAACTACGACAATAGAACAATTCTTGTACAATAATCTGTTACTGTGAAACCTCCCTACGCCCTTGCACAAACAATCCTTTAAGACGGATACTGCACGACATCTGCTGTCTAGAACCCATTAGTAGTGAGACACTTCCTTTATCGCAAGTCCCTCTCCCCAACATGAGCCTTTTACACCACAACCCCACCTCAACCTCAGCCAAAGTCAGAGAGCTGGGACTCTAACAGTACGGGCCCCATTACAACAAATATCTTGCGCGAGGGCCACACACATTTACTGAAGAGACAACCCGAAGCTCCGGAGGCTGAGCATTCTGACCTTTCTCTGAGTACCCCATCACTGCTTCTGAACGTAAAATATGCCTACGTCAGAGGCAAAGTCATCACACAGAATGGCCTGAAAGCCACGTACACCTCTACAGTGAACCACACCCAGGACCATATCACTCCAGAGCCGGAGACAAAATTGATCAGGCTCACACAAGCGGCAACATTTGCATCCTCACCCAACTATGCTTGATCACAGACCTCCAGCCAACCTAAGGCAAACAGCATCCCTGCAATGGACTGCACATGCAATAGTCTCAGCCTAGGTCAGACTGGGACTACGCATGTACCGTATTTGCCCAAAAGGAAGAAGAGGTTTTTTGACAGAAAAGAAATAGAAAAAATAAGGTGTCGCCTTCAATTCAAAACCTAGGCACAAATACCATAAATGTGCAACACTGCTAGTTCAGTATTTAAGTTTGTGTTACGTGCACAAAATTACCACGGGCTTCTATTCATAATTTTTACTCAGGTATACTCTGTTTTATAAAACTTCAATAAAATTTGACAGACGTTGTGACCAACATACACAGCATATAAACAGTAAATGCCTACATTTCCAAAGTACTGTGCCAGCTGATGGTTGTTGCAGGATGCATGTTATTGTGTTGGTGCTCTTGGCGATAATTGTAAAAGAAAATAGTACTTGGAATTAAATATTATAACGTGGAAAATTAATGATAATTACAACATTTATGGTTAAAATTACACTCATAAACTAATACACAATTTTTCTGAGTTATAGATCAAGGGCTTTAAAAATATTTAGAAATATTATGGTAGAGCACGCGAACATCACGGTTATGTGAAAGGTTTCCACCAATCTCCGTTGTGTCTGTTATTGCCACTGTCTCTCTTCCGTCATAATTGATCAATATGCGAAAATTCCTTGCTGGTGATGTCGGGATATTATATATGCAGTTAATTAATTTTGTATTTACGTATTTCACTAAGTGTAGTTTGTCGTAGGTGCCTTTTTAGAACAGTCTCCTCAGTGAAATGAATTATCGACACGTGTCTGCCGCTTCGTAAAATGGTTTGTTGTGTGCTGTGGTCCGCTATTTTCTGTGGCCATCGTGAAGCGCGAATGAAAAATTATTTTCGTTGTGAAGTTTAAATTTGTTCGTTTCAAGAAATAGTTTATGTTTTGTTAATTGCATAAGTCAGCAAATAAATTATTTTGTATCAGTAGCCTACACATGATTAATCATCCAAAGTTCGGTACGTGTTTAGGAATTATGAAGTGACCAGTAAGTGTGTGTGTTTTGTAAATAATGTTTTCTTAAACTGTTGTTAGAATATTTGAAATGTATTTAGACTTTTGATTGAAACTAACAATTTTTATGTAGAAGTTGAATTTCCTTAACATGTTTACAATGTGCATTTCGCACATTGGTGACGTATTTATTACATTTTGTTCTAGCGGGTGGTTTTCAAATGTATGTGGCCTAAATAAGCGCCCTTTTAGTGTAGTTCATTATAGCTTATAAAAAAATGCAATGATATTAATTTGTTAAGCATTTCTTGCGCTGGTATGAACAGCGACACATTTATCACATTTAGTTCTTTTGATGAAGTTAAAACTTTTGAGTTATAGTAACTTGAATGCTATTTCCATACAAACAAAATTTTCCAATGCATCATCAAAACAATGCAAGTTCCAAGCACCACTCTCTCATAAGAAGAACCACAAAAAATCGTCTCCTGAAAGATGTTCCCTACCCCACCCATAAAATAAAACAGAACGCTAACTAGTATACTATGTGATCATAACAAAAATAAAACAGTTGGGAATGGCAACCATCTATCATAGCCTAATTACTGGACAGAAGTTGTCAGTCTTTCAATGCTTGCCATTAGATTTGTAGTTTGTTTACAAAGATCGGTTTCTTCACCGACAGAACAGCTGTGGCGGAGGGATACATCGTGGCCGCACTTCTTTTCGAGAACTGTCAAAATTTATTGAAGTTATTGAAACAGACTACAGCAGTTAGTACTCCAAAATTGGCGTGCCATGAGACAGAGGATTTTGACAAAGGCTTTTCATGCTTAAATACCACGTGTCCTATGGTTGTATGTATTTTTGTAGTACTGAGACTGTACCTGTCAATTTTGACAAGGGTCCCCTTATCTGATGTCACCTGGCCTTAAAGAGGAAGTGCTTTGCTGGAAAAAAAAATTGCTCAAATCAGGAATATATAACAACTTAAAAAGTTCTTCAGTTTAAGAAAGATGCTGCTACCATGCAGCCATGTTAGACACACCTATTTCATTGTGATTAGCTTTTCTTTCAAACTAAAAAAATATATATAATTCATATAATAGCATTTCTTCTTGAAGGGTTTGTCATAAATTCATGCAAAAATACTTTCAACCTAAATAATTTTTTCAGAACTTCACAGGGGTAGTCTTGAATTCAGGTTTAAATAATTTTCCCTCAAAAATATTTTTTGGGAAGAGGTCGTCTTAGATTCAGGGTCATCTTCCTTTCGGGTAAATACGGTAAGTGGAGCCCACTGCTTCCTACAGAGCTTACACACATAGCTAACGCTGAACATTTCCACCATGATCAGTATATTAGTACCTCTGCCCCGAAGTCACAAGTAAGAAAATTTAATAACTTATACATAACATAAAATGCAGGACAGTACATATTGATGTGAAACTAAACCTAATGAGGGTATTAAGCTTCCTGAGATCCACAGTGGATTCTCTATGTGCTGAAAATGCATGCACCTAAAAAACTGTATTAACTATAACTTTTCAGTGGTCCTGGCAAAATCCCTATAACATTGTGAAAATTATCTACTTTTATCAGTATCAAATATTGCATTAATGAAAAAAATATTTTTATCTCATGACTTAAAACTTCACGCAACTGGGTGTGAAATACGTTAAGTGTGGCACTCTCCTCTCCAGTTGATCTGATGCTTGGGAGTCAGCGAGTCAGGCACAACCTTGCTTCCTCCCCTTACATGCCTAACAAGAGGGGAAGCAGTGCAGGTAAATATTTTCTGTTCCGTTCACTGCCCATCCCTTCCACCAGGGCAATGTACAATGCTGAGAATCACAACACATGTGATGAAATTGGTCTTTATGGTACAAAACAACCATCATAGTTTAAAACCCGTCATGTCAGCATTCATATATATGTCATGCTTAAGCATGTCATTAGAAATTGCACCACCAGAATCATTGGTACCAACGTTCCAGTTACTACAAAAATTATTCATTCTCATTTGAAAACTTGTGATAAACATGAATGTTACTGGTATACCAAAAGTAAAAGATAAAAAATGGTTTACAAAACTTCAATATAATACTAAAAAATAGTATGAGCAGGATTACTGATGGTATGGGCAGTTTAAAAATCTGGGATAAACTAACCTATGTAAACAGTTTATCATTTTGCTAGATTTTCTTCCCATTTTCAATAATAGAAAAAGTTATATTTACATGAATTTAAGGAAGCCAGAAAATAATTATGTTGATATCTGAAAAGCGAAACAAAATACATGGTAGAAGTAATTCGGAACAATAGTGTTTAGCAATAAAAAAACTTAAAACGTAGATCTAGCAATCTTCTGATAAAAAATTATTCAGCATAATCAAATTAGTTGCATCAATCTATTTAGGAATCTACATACAGGTATTATTTCCAAATATCATTTTATTAACTTATTTAGGAATGTTTCAAACCCACAGTGCTGGCATTCCAGGGTGGCTCTTTTTCTCAGTGGAACACCACGAAGCATCGTCCATAGCCAAAAACAAAACATTGCAATTTCTGGAACTCTGGTCACCATGTTATGTTTTGGAATATGAAAACTGTTTGTGGTGTTTTATAAAAAGTAACACCAATCAACAGTGCCATCAGACATTGACCAAACTGTGGGTTCTTTACAGAAGTGTTCCAAAAGTATCACGATTTTTCTCCACAAATCATTCTGCTGAACATAGCACTTATTCGGTTGTGTTATGTTCATAATGGTCCTCATACTGATATTCTGAACACATGTTCTTCAACATACGATAAGAAATATAGCAAATAATTATATATGTTGCACTTAATGAAATACAGGGGAGTGTTGTTGTGGAATGGGTAATATAAAAGACTACGCACAGGTTACTGATAATGCTTCGCCTATTTATTTCTTAATAAGCTTTACATATAATTCTACATACTCAGCCAGCCATCATCATAACTGTTGTTGCGAACATGCCATGCCTAAAACTCGCAGTGCCAATTTTACAAAACTAAGTGTAGAATAACTTATGGCCCATTTAGTATACTGAGAGGGAAGTCATTTGGAGGATATCACCCTAACACAAATGGCAAGCATTGTCCTTTACAGCATAATTAAAATATGAAGATGCATACTCTATTTAATTAATTCCCCTGTTCCTCCTATTTCATGCATGTCAGAAAAATATTTTGTAGAAATCACCTTATTGTCAAACAATGCCAGACAACAAAACCAAGCCTCAAAAATGTTTATCAATGCTCTAGCCAAACAACCCAATTATAATTTTAGCACATTCATATGCTTTGGCTCATTAAATCAAAGCATTAGTGTTGTAGCACCAAGTATGTACCGTGCTGCATAATTTTGTGTGAAACAAATATTTCAAAAAAATTTAAGGGAAACTTTATATAATGAGCAAAGATGTTTATTGAATGGTAAAGCAATTATGGGTAACTACAGCACAATGTGTGTCACCAATGAGTGGCCCAATAGAGGTTACAGTAATTTAGGGTAAATCTGTACCAGCTAGGGCAACTTTGTACCACCCGTGTAATTAAATTTCAAATAAAGGAATTGAAATTCCATACACATTGAAGTGTCCTTTATAAACAAAGCTGTTATCCATAAATTCTACATCAAAGTGTGTTTGATGTAAAGCATTCTTTAAATTAAAATATCAGGTACAAAATTACCTTTGATTGGTACAAAATCACCCCAAATCACTGTACAAAAAAATAGCCAGTTGATATTTACCTTCTGATCGCTCATTCCTTTCTACATGCGTTTTGTTACTGTCTTTTTGATAGTACAAGAAATATTTTCAATTACAAATGTTTAGATGTTCACCACTGTTAGTCAGATCAGTCTGAAATTCAATGTAAATACTCATAGAGATATAACTCATTTCTATGGTAATATTCTTCAGTGTTTTGAATGTGGTAAGGAACAGAATTATTGACACCCTAACTCTACCTTCAGTTGTACCAGCAACCAATAAGACTCTAGAGGATCTCATTCTGGTAGCCCTCGATTATTAAGTGGCTTACTAGCAAGGTAAATAGTGTTGAGCCATTGATCTTCGAGGATTAGCCCCCACACTTTGCGGACAGGAAACCTGGTTTTGGTCTGTACAATAATTTGGGGTAGGGATGTTGAAAAAATATTGATATATCGAAATGATGGTATTAAATAAACAATATATCAATATAAATCATCAATATATTTCAACAATATCTGCAATACCTTATGTTCTCAATATGTAATATTCCAAGCTATTTTACATTTTCGTCAAGTTCTTTAATACATAAATTATCAAATTCTGATGTACCAGAAATTGATATTTTTCTTTCGATATATTGGTTCATAAAATTATACTTTCATAAATAACCAGTATATATAATATTAATATTTTTTTACCAATATCAGCATTTCTAATTTGGGGTAAATTTGTATCAGGGCAACTTTGTACCACCTGTCTAATTTAATTTATCATGAAGGCTCAAAGAATCCCTTCACATTACCATGTTCCTTGCAAATAAAATAGTTAGCAATGAAGTATACATTAAGGTGGGGGCTGCAAGTCCTTTGTTATAAACAAAATTGCATGGTACAATGTTGCCCTTAATTGGAACGAAGTTACAATGAATTACTGTAAACAAAGTAGCCATTTTTTTGCTAAGCTAGAAGCCACACTGCCTGCTGAGATGCCTAGGAAGTGACAGCCATCTCTGATGGGTGGATGGGTGGTTTTGAGGTGAGTGCTGGAGTACATGGAATCTAACCCACATTCACACATATCCATGTTAAGCAGCTAGGGTAGTCTTGAAGCAGCTGCTGGCATGTAATCACAGCAATGCTGCTCACTGCAATCTTCTGGGCCTACCATCTCCAAAGTCTGTTCCTACTTTGCAGCCTCCTCTTACTGGGCATCTGGATCTGGAATGATCCAACTGAGCACTGTCACCATTTACAGGTCCACACAACCACATCTAATTACTCCTACCCTAACTGACTCCGGAAACCCATGAAGGTACATGCTGAGTTACGGATCTAGTCCTTTTGCTCCAGGAAACATACTACCAAAGCCTTCCCTGTATCACCAAACACCTTTAACTACCACTCTGGCCTATTCTCTTGCTGTCCAGAATACTTGGATGGCAGGCTACTCCGGGCAGATGGCTTTGGAGTTCAAGCCTTCCAGGGATAAATTAATGGGTTGCCTTATGAATGATCCACCTCCCCGAAGTACACAGCTTCCAGAGCAAACTGACTTCACCGGAAAATGTATAATAAGCATGAGAGCAGGTCGCTAGGCTACCGAAAATATATAAAAGGACAGGAATTCAAGTACTCACAGCGTAGTACTTGTCGACAGACACACATACACAAAGGAGGACAAAACATTTTCCACATGGTTGCTGGATTGTGACGTTTCGCTGGCTAAGTCAGCTTCATCAGGCAGCGAGTATCTCAATATAAAAAATACTGACATCCTGTGTAAAACTTACTGCAAGTAGTTTTAATTATATAACAAAAAATTTCCAGCATAAGTTTGTGTTAGAAATGCAAACACCTAGTAATGTATTATTTCGATATTTTTAATATAGTACTATATGCAAGTGTGCAAATAGGCCTCAGTATAAACATTTAGATACCTATTCTGACAGTGTTTATAATATTTTGCATCAAAGAGACAAAAGTGTCAAATAGTCCATTGACAAGGGGTAAAAATACTTAGGAAACCATATTGTTGTTTAAAAAATTGTAGGAATTACTTACAAAATGTTGTAACAAATCATTGAACTATAAAATAAATAGCAAATGATTATTATAAAAAGTGAGAATGTTACAGACTGTATCTCCAAATGCACTTTTGTAGTTGTATGCGCGTCCTGTAGCATCGGACGTTCAATGTCCTGTAGTACGAGACACACCGGCAGCCAGTGTATATAAAAGTAGCTTTGTCTAAAATAAAGCTTCGTTTGCGAGCATACATACACAAATTAATTACAAATGTAATAATTATGGCTTTAACTTATTAGAGTTCACACTGTAATTAATAATTTCGAATATTAATTATTTTATTGTAATTCAATACCAAAATTCATGCCTATTTTTGACAAGACTAGTATTGGACACATAAGTAGCTCTTGTTCTATTCTCAGACATGTAAGAAGTAAGTTTTCCCTGTTTGCAGATTGTGTCGCTAAAATAAACAATATCCGGAAATAATAAAACAGAGCAGACCAGGGTCACATGACCTGAAGAAGATATGAAGCTTGCTGTGAACAGTGTGCTGTCTGGTAATCTGAGTGTGAGGGAAGCTGCTGAAACTTTTAGTGTCCCAAAGAGTATTTTTCAATACCGGGAATTAAAAATTATGAACGGTGGGAAAGTTCAGATTGCACCAAAACTAGAGTGATTTAAAAAAACATTTCCAGAGAGTTACGAGGAGAATTTAATTGCTCACATCAAGTGATTGGATGACATGCTCATGCCTCTCACCAGGAAAGAGTTCCTGAATCTTGCTTATAATTTAGCTGCTACATAGATTTAATACAAACAAAAAAATGTCTACTACTGCTGAATCCACCAGCATAATGCGAGCAGTGGGCTTTAATAAACCACAAGTGAATGAATTTTTTAATAACCTAGGCAAATTGATGGAGAAGAATTTTTTTCCGCTATCTCGTAATTACAGTGTGTATGAGACGGGGTCTCTACTGTCCACAAAAACAGCAAAGTGATTTCACTGAAAGTGAAAAGACAGTGTGGGAAACTAACTTCTGGAGAGAGAGGTGTCGCAATGTGATGCTGATGTTCTGCATGAGTGCCATAGGGCAATTTATTCCACCTTTGTTTATCTTTCCTCGACAGAAGATGAACCAGAGACGTATGGTTGGTTCTCCTGACGAGAGTTATGGAGTCACTCAAACAAATGGCTGGATGAATGCAAACATTTGTTTGACATGGTTGAAGCATTTCGCTAAGCATGCACATCCGTCAGAGCAAAGTCTCATGCTTCTAATCCTTGAAGGTCACTGCAGTCATTAGGGATTGGAGGTTATTTTATATGCAAGATCCCAGCATATCCACATGCTGTCAACACCTCCTCACACGACGCATAATCTGCAGCCCCTCGACAGGTAATTTATGAAACCTTTTAAAGGGACATATTTGAAGCATGTTTATCTTGGTTAAGGAAGAATCCTGGACTGCGCATAATGAATACAACATTGCAGTGTTGGCACGTACAGCGTACATGAAAGTCTGTCACCTGGAGATCGCTCAAAAAGGATTCTCTTGCACAGGCACCCATCCATTAAACTCTGGCATCTTCTCGGATTTAGATTTCTACCTCCCAAAATGACAGCTATGGGAAACCCATCAGCCAGCCAAGAAACTGGCGGGGGTATACAGTTATCTATATATTTCTGTTCCTGACTGTATGATCATATGCAAAGGCCAAAGCCATTATTAAAAAGAACCTTTGCCGCAAATTGCAGTTTTTACATATGCAATCCGAATTAGGTGACTGTGTTTTGCATTTGGCATTGATATCACAGTGGCGAGGAAACAAAAATTATCGCTGATACGGTCGTTGTATAAACAAAAATATAATTGAGGTTGGATAAAAGAATTACCATGGTTTATACCTTCAAAACCAAAACAACTACATTAAATATGTATACGTCATTCATATCCACTTTTTTTTCTATAATTTGCCATTTTTTAATTCCAAGGATTTTACAGGATTTGACATAATGATTCCAAGATTTTCCAGGATTTTTATATACAGGAACCAGGATTTCAACTTCAGGGCTGGTGGCAGCCCTGCTTTTAGTCTGATTTTTCTTGGAAGTACAGAAAGTCTTACATAACCTAACCAAACAGGGGTCAAGCCGGACGACTAGCGCACAAAGTCAAAAATCCACACCTTAAGAGGCTGCTAGAGTCCGAAGGAGCCCAAAACACTAGGTACACATCCACCAGGTGAATTGAGCAAACTAAGTCATTCCATACTCCACCACCGCTTCTTCTTTTGGGGCCGTAACAGAGCTGGAATTGCTTAGACTGATCAACCCCATGTGGAGATCTCACCAGGGTATTCAGTTACGAAGCAACTTGAGCAGATCCGCGTTCCGCCCACTGCTTCTTTGGGGGCGGATGAAAGGAACAAGTTGGGTGCCGCTCGCTGCAAGTCTGAATATTGGGCCGAACACAGTAGGGAAAGAGTCACCGGCTTGTTTTCTGCAAGGCTCTCTAGATCGTTTCTTTATGCCATATTTCCGGAAAGGAGGGGTATGGAGGAGATTGAGAAAGGCCATCCACTTCTCCGAAAGTAATACCACTTGCTTATCACAAACTAATTCACAGGGCAGACTTCATACCGCTTGTGAGGTATCCACTCCATTATTTCCAAACACCCCGGATAGGTCTGGGGCTATTCTCCATTCCCTCATTATATCTCTTTGTTTTACTCTCACTCCATTTACTTCTAATTATCAACTGATTGCTGTGTTTACAGTCAAATACTCATAATACACAGACTAACTGAAGCTTTGGTACACAGTCTTAAATTCTATTAATGGAAGGGTTTAAGTGTGCATAAGTTCACATACTGTTTGGGAAAAAATGCACACAAGGCTGTTTAAAATTAATACATTTTATTCGACATGGAAAAGAAAGGAAGAAATATGAGATTTAAATTTTCTAGGAGACTATTATTATGTCATAGTCAAGTATTTCCTCTGGATGAACAAACCTAAGGCATAAACGTAATATATGAATAATGAACTTCTCTGGAGTTAATCTATTATTATTTCCCACATACACACTATTGTGTTAAAATATACATGGTAATATGCTGCAAAGCAGGAAGTTTGAATGCAATGACTGTTATAAAAACCCCAGTGGCATTTACATATGATACAGGTTTCTGCAAAAATAAAGCTCCCATTGTCTGCCAGCCAGCATACACTCACCTGTTCTGCTGGTCCATTCATCCACCGCATCGCCGTGGATCTCGTCTGAGTTCAGCAACAAAAACAAATGAAAAGAGACTAAATAATAATGATGGAACTCTGAGCTCGCTCGCTAAATTAAAAAACTCCTCAATATCTTTGCAGACACGTGATCTCAGTCTCATTGAACAAAATGGCTGCAATGTCAGATCAACAAATACCACTCATGAAAATGAGATGGAAAACTAGTACATGATATAAAAATTACACTATGTTTAGGGATATGCCATTTGGAGAAAAAAGTCCAGCTGCCCTCCCATTTTGACATAAATGGAAAGGCAATAACACTTCCAAAGTTTTACTGACCCACGGTAGTATGGTGAACTGCATGCGGAGACCAACTTTATCCCCCTTCTATAGGATCCCAGTACTTAGTATAAACATGAAAATGTGTATCAACTATAGCGCTGAGCCAAACAAGACTTTCCAGTGTCAGCACTTGGAGTTTTAAAAACAAAGCAATATCTCCAAGTAATCACCCTACTGACTGACTCTCTGAAGTGTTTCAGTTGTTTGTAAATTGTTTACGGAATAGAATAATAATTTTTTTTTTACATTTTTGTAATACTGGAAAACAACTTTATCTAAACACTATAAGTAAATCATTGTTTTCTGATTACATTTCAGAGAACTTCATGAAAACTGATGACATACTATTATGTCACCATCTTCAAAGCTTGCAGATGTAATAATATTATACCAAACTTCATATAACTCTGTTGAATCAAGGTGATGTATTATTGCATTAAAAGATATTTTCATGTACTGTATTTAGTATCATAGTACTATGCTGGCAGCACTCATTCATCTTGAATGCCTAAAATTTTATAGTACTGATCTAAAAAAACTAACAGTAACATTATATGCAAAACAAACAGAACAGTCCTGTACTTTCTACGGAACTTAGAAAATGTACACAGGAAAACACGTCCAATGAGCTGTTTTGAACAATGCTTATGATTTCTCCTTTCTGCAGTCTCTTCTGATTGCCCTTGGTGTCCAGCACACACAAATAGATGAAGGACATCAGACACCGATGTTTGATAACAAACAATGCTTCAAGTCGATTGCCAAATTTTTATGATTATTTTAAAATTTACTGTTACAGTGAAACTTTGATTAATCATTGTTTACATTGTTTTCCCACATCCATAATTAATTTAGTATAATCTTAGAAACTTCCCTTCAGAACAGTATAAAAACAGTCAGCATGGTTTGTTTTTTGAAGTGTAATTTTTTCCTGCATCCATAAATTTTTAGATTCTGAGCTGGAGTCTTTGTACTTAGTAGCAAACTAGCATTCGGGGCCAGTCTGCCTTCACTTAGCTGTCACTAAAGTTATCGTCATTGGCATCTGATGGTTATCCTTCCTTGGAACAAGAAGTATGCATATAGTACCTATAAACAAAGGATAGTGAGAAACTCTTTCTACGTTGTCACCATCCAGTATAAAACACCGAGATCGCAGCATCAAAGAAGGAGTGACTCAACTTTCACCATTTCAGGAAACTAAGTGTGTAAAGTTTGCCCCATTCATGATTACATTTAGGGGCATCTGAAATATGCAAAAAGATTTCCGCACATGCTAGATTTCAATACGCTATGGGCATACCAGCATTTTTATTTTGCTTATTGGCGACATGTCTTTGTGAGAAGGCATCTTCTTACTCGACTGACCAATCATAATTAGGTAACACAGATATACTCAAAATCTGTGATTCGTGGGCAGAGACATAAGATGTGTAACACAGAAATCATCCAATCAAGTAAGTGAATCTGGGCTAAAGTGTTATGAAACACAACTGGTCATTAAATATTTTTACAAAAATTGGGCGTCCCTTCTTGTATTCTACAAACAGGAAAAGGCCCAGATGTCACCTTGCTGTGAGAGAAGCGTCTTCAACCTGTCAGGCAAGGGAAGAGGACACAATTGTTTTCATCTGTTGTCGGGGGGAGAAGGTAGGGGAAGTTGGAATGCATGAAGGTAGAGATCTTGTATCTTCGACCTTTTATTTTCCACACCTTAAAGTTTATCATCAACATCTCTCCCCCTCATAAAGCAACTTGCCAACCAAAGGACTTCCCAAAGAAGGAAGTGAGTCTATAGCATTGAAAATATTTCACTTATGTATCTGTCTGGTCTATTTTTTAATATCTTGTCATCTGAAGCCACATTACCATGTTAAATTGGGAATGTGATTTCAACTTTTACATTAGGAACAAAATCTGGGGGAAAGCCCACGTAATTGTTTGTCCACCTGATTATGTTTTTTTTTTTTTTACTTGATCGCACAACAAACTACTATCCATAGAAGTTTCAGTCTATCTCCTTGCCCTTATAATTTGTGCAACATCCGCCACACTCTGTTGATCCTCTGAAAGAATGTATTATAGTTTAAATATTTGCACTACACTGATTGTCCACCAAAAATTTCATACTACTCTACAGTTTCAGTTACACTAAATGCTACAGGAGCTATAAAAGTGGCAACTTGTGCTATGAATAACTGCTTCACTGAACCCATGGAGACATGTTAGAAACATAATTACAGTAAAAAAAAAAACTCAGGTTGTTTCTGATAAACACAAAATCCATTTTTATTTAACATAAACTTAAGTAATTATTCTGACACAATTAAGAAGTTATGTGTAATCAGCATTCACGACCTCGTTAAGAGTTGCCCAAATCTCTCAACAAGAAGTTATGTGTACAGACAACAAGTGCAGCGTACAACTCATTCCAAAATATAATGGTTGAAAATCACTTTGAAATGCCAAACGAGACTCGAGTTAGAGAGGGGTGCAAGCCCTTCTCTGCCTTGCCAATGGATATCTATGTCCGCCACGGTGTGACTTTGAGTTACACACATTAAAAACGAAGGGAACTCCAGTGTTACAGTGGATTCTGAAGCCACAGGCGTGCGCACAAGATGTGCCCAATGTGCCTATGCACACCCTAATAACCGGCATACTTATTCATTTTAAATTACGGTGTTTGAGATTTATTTATTATTCTGGAATTTCAGCAAGCCTAAGAGCATGCTGGTTTTACGAGACATTCTGAGGAATACCAGAACTGATCTGTCCATTGTGTCCAGGCAGGTTTGACCTTAATTTTTTTTCATTTCACTTTTCAAATTTAAACAATTAAGTTTTTCTCACTTGAATTTTTCATAAATATTTTAGGAAATGATGTGAAATGTGGTATTTTTACAATATTGTTTTTGGCACAACTTTTGCATAATTATCTCTATTTTATACCTTATAATTACAAAATTTCCCAAGGGAAAAACTCTTAGACCCCCACTTTTATGTGGTCATCTGTGATTCTTTAACTTTTGGCATACCCTAATGATAACGGCTGTGCATGTCTATGTCTGAAACACTTCCATACTGACTGATTCAGTGCATTAAAAGTGGGTCGCAGCAACAATTGGGTGAAAACCGTCACTAGTCAAACATTCTTACTATGTGAGCAAGATGCTCGTATAGTATGCATGCATCAAATACTTTGGATAAGAGACTCTACCATTTTTTCCTGTACATGCAAAAGCAGTGATTTGCTGTATACACGAGGCTTATTTTTGTGGTCGACTTCTGCAAACTTAGTTGTTTGGCACATATGAGTATGCTACAGTACACAGTAACACACAGGCTCCCAGTTTCGAGTTAACAGAAAATTAATAAAAATAGTTCTAATGCTATATTGAAAGGGTGAAGTCTAATGCTTTTTATGTTTTTACACATAAGAAAACAAATTCGCATGTTATTAACAAATTCATTTTCCTAAAAATTCCTTGATTTACATTGTAAGATGGTTTAATAAAGTCGGATGGTGCATCACAATGTTAATGTTACATATGGTGGAAGGATACAAAATATGAAAAGTAGATCCTAGGCAGGGTTACTCTTCTGATCATGAGTGAGTGGGTATCTGTATTGAACAAAACGACAATCTGCAAATTGTTCCCGACTTGCGGCAAAGTCAACATGGTTAAGAAGAATACCCTCAGTACAACCTTACTCGGGAGACAGGCCTGTTGATCCATCCAGCTCAAAAAACAGACAATGTGAGGAGTGTAGCAGTGGCGGAAAAAACTGAGGCGCAAATGGAAATACCTAGAGAAAAGGTCCTCACTATGGCAGTATTTGTCCCACTTCCCAAGTAAGAATCTACGTACAAAAAATTCCAGCTTGCTAGGATCTAGGATTAAAGTACTGCTGGGCCGATACCAGATTTTACTGATGCTCTCAATACTGATACTTTGTTGCACATACCCATTACAATACCTACTGAGGAAGAATCTAAACTAAAGCCACAATTTCTAAATAAAGCAATTTACTTACAAAGTGTCCAAAACATAAACAACTGTTCTCATTAGCTTTTTTTAAAGAGACTAGTGTGCTCATTCCTGCATTTTTAATATAACATGTTTATATTTTTATTCAAAAAGACTAGTTGGCATAGTTTGTTGGGATTGAGTGAACTTTTTTCTTGGATCATACCAAACCAGCTGCACTGCAGGTCTCTCTGACGCCACAGAACCAGATGGTGGTGACAAGTATTTTTTCACCACTTTGTGTAGTGCAGTCAATTAATACTAAAAGGGGTAGGAATTAGAGGAGCAAGTGGTTCTACCAAATACATTTTGACTTCCGTTTCTGGAGAGTGGCAATTTGGTAATGATGGAAGACTGGTTTTATAGATACTATTGGCATAAATAGAATGCATGGCATTTATGTTTAATTTAGATTTTTTTTATTTCAACTTCCTCTGGAGTTGCAGTGGCTGATGAAACTGAGGGTAGTTTCCATTTTCTTGTATAAAATCCAGAACTGCAAAATTATAAGAATCGGGTGATGCAAAAACAGTCTTTTTGAACTTAGGATCCAGTAATGTTGAAATGGCAAACGTCTTATTATTTTTCAAAGTAATTGAAACAAGTTTTTAATGAGTAAATCATGCCTTTCTGGATTCCTTTTAGTCGGGACTGTTGAACAAGTGAAGTTATTTCATCTGCGATTCCATTCATAATAACTTATCAAAATATAAATTTAGTTTTCAAGGGCAAAAGGAACAATTATTAAATAATTTCAATAGCATTTTCAGAAATAAATGTTTTAATTGAGAAAATCAAAAATTTACATAATTTAATAAATTAAAAAATTATGTAAAAATTATCGTAATTTAAATATTAATTATTTAAAATTATCAAATAAAAATATTGTGTACCACATTTCTCAGAATAATTAAACGTTGTTTATGATCAGAAAATTAAAAATTATTAAAATGTATAGTTTTTAAATTCAGCACACCCTTATTTTCCTGAGAGTACAATTGAAGCACTGCTAGTTGCTAAGTAATAAATGTCAGATTTCACATAGCTTTTAAAATATTTTAAAACTGAAATGACAAGTAGGAGCTGCAATGTGATGCCTGCAAAGCTGGTAATTCCGTGACCCTGTAGATGATTATCTGTTATAACAGGCAGTCACAATGGGTGGAAGGGGCACCTCATTCTCTCCTCAAACTTCCAGCAGATGATTATCTCTCAGCATGGTAGCTTCTCCAGCCTGTCCTTCCCCTGTTGTTACGTGACATTCTGTCAGTTTAGTCCTTAGAATAAGAATAGCAAATGCTGCCTCAAAACAGCAGCAGTTGAGCCAGTCTTACTCCAATGATGCCACCCTATTATCAGCTCATGTTATGGCAAAGTATAGTAAGTATCTAGTATATGAATTTACTTTGTTAGATTTTTACGATCCAGATACTATAAGTATCAGCAGATACTGTGGTATCGACACAGGCTCGGCCCAGCACTAGATTAAACTAGGAACCATAGCCGCAGGGGCTAGCGAATGACATCGGAGCTAACTTTAGGTCCCTGAGATAAAAGATAGAAGTCATGGCTGCTAAGCACTGTACTGAAAGCACGGAGGTCAATTGTGCAGTGTGCCACCAGACCAAAGATAGTTGCACTAGTATACAGTGATGCTGTACTGCAGTATGAAACTGGCTGAACTCCCTACGGCTGGAGTCTCTAATATGTTCCTCAGACCATTTAGAGGGGTCACAGATGGCTGTAAAATGATAGCTACAATGTTTGGTAGTGGCCAACAGGTTGCACAGCCTGAATTACTGCCACACAGCAGTACGGATGGTGGCAATAGCAGACACGGGCACAAAAGTGATGATGATCAAGAGACCAAAGGCAACTGCACGCTGAGTTGGCATGTTGCATCTTCTGTAGGCTTTTGCATCCAATGTTAAGATGGTTAGTATGGCTGCCGAGTTGGAAACAAGTCATGGTGATTGCATAGTAATATGTTGCTGTACATTTCGGCAGCAACCTTCAGGGCCTCCTAACAGTAGTTCACACAAGTGCATGTAAATGTCTTGAAGGTTGCACAAAGAACACAATCAGGTAGTTCTCTAAGTGCCAGTGATTTGCAAACACTGCAATGGATTGTTTGTTGCAGAAATTCTTTGTTTTTGTGTCATAATTTTGGATTCAAGAGAGATTAATGACAATGTATGATTATAGAAAAGTTACAATTTAAGAGTTTTTGTGCTTATTTTTAATTGTGTGTTATTTACTAGATGCAAAAAGTAAGGAACATATTTATATTTTATCAATAAGTTTTTGCCTTTTTTGCAAGCAGGAAATAGCACACAGTAAAATTATATATAGGATATTCACGGTAAAGTGAGCACTTTTTAAGGCCCTTCCCAAATTTTCCTTTCAGCAATTTTTATCTTTCTGCCACTTTTTAACATCAACATTGCCATGTGACTCATGGATATGGTGTATACTTTTACCACTCTCAAAAGTTAATGCCTGAGTCTGCAATAAAACATGCTTATTAATCGCTAATACCTGGTGGGACGGCCTTAAAAAGTGCTCACTTTACCGTGAACAGCCTATACAAAGGTATTAAACAATTAGTAAATTGCAAATTTTGTAGAATCAAACATTTCCAATCATACATACCTACCTCTGAAATTGAAATTATGACACGAAAACCAAGAATTTCTGGGTAACAGATGATGCCGAGCCTTAAAATGACAAAAAAAAAGATCTTTTCCAATATAAGATTTCAGAAATGTTTTCATTAAAAGTATGCCAATAAAATTGGTGCTCTCTGAAGAGCATAAATGTAATGCTAAGAATGTTGGCAGTGGCTCCAAAAACTGTTTGTTCTTTCTGAACCAATCTCCTACACTCCTGACTGACGTGCCTGTGACTGTCACAACATCCGCAACACATAATGCAGGTGATATTACACTTTGCAAGACTCGCCTTGTCAGTTTCTGCCAAACAGAGAACATTTGGTGGCAAGAGCATGACAACCATACAGTAACAAAGTTCCAATTCCTGAAAACCACATGACTATTTCATTTCTACATGAATACGTACTTTCAAATTTGATTAAACATATTCTGATTGAGGATCTATTGAAGGTATGCAACATAACTTTTTCCTCCCAGCACAGGTGTAAATTTATTTTTTCCCCCATTACATTTTCAAAAGTATACTGCTTTTTAGTACAGTGATTTTGAGAGGTTTTTTTCTATAACAATTCATAAGCAAGTGTAGGAGAAAAGTACGAAAGACAAAAATCTGTCTCCACAAATTTTCTGCCCACTCTTACAACATTCACACTCTGAGCAACTGGGACATGATCATGAAGTGTGGGCACACAAAATTACTGTCAAGTGATGCACTACAGTAAACATCAGTGCTTCATATCCAATAAAATGAAAGTCAATTGTGTCAATGCTGCTAAAAGAAAAAAAAGTTAATGTGACTAGTGATATCATTAAGAAAAATTTACCACCAGATGCTTCTGTCCTCACCTCAAAAAAAATACAAGCAATTTACATCTCTTTCCTGGCGTCTAAATACACAACTCATAACCCACTAAAAACTCCTGCAGTTTCACGTAAAATTCTTGCTTGTAAATTGTTTGCTAGAATGTTCTCAATATTTTAGAACTTGTCATTAGTGAAAAAAAAAAAAAATTAAAAAAATACGTTTGTGAATAAAATGTAAGACATAGACTACTTAGGTGACAAAAGTTTTCCATGCAGAAATAATTAAGTTCTACTATTAATCATCACAGTTACAAATATAATGTTATTACCAACAGCCGTAACTCCAAGATATTTCTACACTACAATACTAGTCAAATAACTGATTTCCGTAATTTAGGAGACACATTAAATACTGACAAGTATTTAGTATATTAAATATATTTAATACTTTCAAGATACATACAACGCTATTTCGTGCAACTTCTAGCATACACACTAGAGAAAGTGGATAAGGTTTCATATGCAAAATGAATAAAAAGATACAATAGAACATAGTAAAACATAAAAAATTAGTATACAGAATGTTTTTAAACTATTGCTACAAATTTATAAAGAGTGCCACAGCTTTTGCAACAAATGGTGGAGATCCACTAGTGTAGCACTGTGGAGAAATCAATCACATTAACTTGCCACATCCTTTCCATACAACCATGTCATTTTACACACACTCTGTGTTGTATAGTTTGGTCTACTTCACACAGTATGTAAATATGTGTACAGATTGACATCCTTGGGGATAAAATACAAGACAGTATAGTCTATTTGAGGTTTCTCCACACTTTTTGAACCAAACCTTTGGATGTTTCCTAAAAATGGCATATCTCACAAGCATTTCTATTTCTGTTTACATAAACGTACCGGTACTTACTTTGAGGTTAAATTGAAGTTTTACTTATACTTTATCTATAAATTTTAATTTTCATTTGTAATTAATCTGAATAAAAAACAGGGAGATAATAACTGTGTTGGTAATTCTTGGTAAGAAACAGTCCTTATGCAAAATATTATTACACTAAGTGTGCACAAATGTGGTGCGTTGTCTCTCTGGTGGAAATTTCTCAACTCGGTTAAGCTTTGTTTGCATGAGGTAGAGGAATATCCTGGAAGATTATCTTTAGCAGGGTTTCAGAAAAATTGGAGGTAATAGTATCTACGTACACGTACAAGAACCAAGTAACTAACACATTTATTGTTAAAACTGACCTACCAAGCAAGAAAATTTGTGTTTAGGTAGATACTGCTAATTTAGATGCTTCTGAATTTTTAACTCGTGTCAGGCAGCCTACACATAAAGTTGTTACGGTAGTTAATTTCCAACCTAAGCCACCTGGAAAATTCAATTCCCATAATTATAATAAATAAGACAAATACATAAATTATTTACGAAATTTTAGATTGTTTCTGTGATACATCAAAGGGTAGGAAAATGGTAAATCGAACATTTTACTGAAATAATGCAAGTTCTATGCCGAAGTAACAACGCATTCATTTGCAAGAGACGATGGAATAAATGTTTGCTATTTATGGCAAAAAAAAAAAAAAGTACAAAATCAGCAAGTGTACCACAGGAACGGAAAGATTGATGATGTGCTTATAAGCAATAAATAAAATTGGCAGAAACATTTAGAAAACTTGAGGGTTTTGTACAAGCAAATTGCTGCAGATGTGTTACTCCTGCATGACTGAACTTTCATGCATGATGTAGCACATCTGTCTAAAGTTAGTAACCCAATAACTCTGGAATATTTCAAAAGGTAAGCTCCTACATGTGGCAAACATTGTTTTAATGCCTAATGTTCAAGATCATAGAAACAATACACCAGTAGGCAATAACAATGTGCTAGTGACACTTCGCAATCCTTAAAATTAGCCACAGTAGGTTAAAAACACTCTGTATAAAACTTGATAGAATCACAAGAGGAAAAACAAATGAAAACACACACACATGTTGTAAAATGCAACATTTTATAAAGTAACTACAATGATCACAATATAAAATATTGTTTCATCTAATAAAACTTAACACACTATTTTACTAGACGTAATCACTAAAATACCTTGAACTTTAGTTTTATGGAAAATAAGCAACAAAACAAAACAATTATACAGAAGAGGATATTTGTTTTACAACTTTCAAGTGACATGAATTGTAAAATTAGGATATACTTAAGGTAAACAGATATCCCCCATCTTAAAGTCATTTAATTTTGGGTCATAGTGGGTGCTATAATACACATTATCTCTTATTCCTTGCTATGGACCTCATGGACGTTACTAGAGAAAAAATTAATGTAGAAATAAATATGGTGGGAATAGGCCTCTAGGCTACTGATTACATTAAAAAAATGTCGAAAGAATGCACACGTACTTACAAGGTGGTACTTATGGATAGACATCAACAAACAAATGTCAGACGAACACATTTTCCACACGGATGCACGGTCATGCAAAGTTTCGCTACCTAGGCCAGCTTCATCAGACCATGCATCCGCAAGGAAAATCTGTTCATTGGAAATTTGTTTGTGTGTGTCTAAACATTAGTTCCGCCCTATGAGTACTTGTGCATTTTGTCTACTCTATTTAATGTTATAAATGTAAAAAGTTATACTGTAGTGTGCTGCTAACATGGCTGAAGTCCTTTATACACAAAAGTTACTCCTTGAATTCGGAAAATACCGTATGTCAATGTGTCACAACTAGGGATGGGTCGATACTACGATTTCTCGATACTCGATACCAGTTTTGATACCAAAACATTCTCATGATACTCGATACCGATACTTTTCTCGAAACCAAATTAAAATTGTCATGAACACAAAACCACTTGGCCAAGAAAATTGCTAATTTTACTACTGTCATTGACACACACTGAAACTATATAAAAACCCACATCACACTGGAAACTCGACCTGCGAAGGCTTTTTGGAATGCTTGTGGGAAGCTCTAGCCAGCCGAGATAATTATGGTACACATTTAAACGTTGCTGTTAATATTTTGTGAACCGTTCAACCTATTTCAGATTTTATGGATGCATTGGAATTCCCAAAGGGTGAAGATTACATTATGGCATGCTTTTCAAAAGTATCATACACATTCCAAAAATTATGGTATGCTTGTACCATGATTATGACACAAGATAATGTGTATTAAATTATTACATTATGGTATACTTTTCAAAAGTATTGTACATATTCCAAAAGTTATGGTACACTCGTGCATATCCCAAAAGTTATGGTACACCCACACCATAATTATGGCATGAGAAAATGGGCGTTAAAATTCTATTCTTTAGGATATTATCATGCGATACTCAATACTATAAAGTATTGAGGATATCGAGATACCGCTGTATCGAGTATCCCATCCCTAGTCACAACTGTATAATTACAAACTGAGGGTAGTATGGTTCGGTACCTAAATGGGGAAGAGCCATGTCCAGGAAAAAACTGAATAGCTAGCAAATTACATAAAATGAGAATGCTTATGTATTAATATTGTAATTTTTACTTTGCTGTATATGATGTAAAATGAGAACACTCTTATCAACGTCTGTTGTAGCCAGTCGATGCCATGTATCCAGTTTCCTTGTTTTTTGACAAGTGAACTAAAAAATATTGCTCAGAGGCATATACAGTCTGTAGACAGCCTATTGGATAGACTAGTAGTATGTCATCAATGTCACCAATTTTTTTAATGGTAAACACTGACGTGTGCTACTTATACATCTAATCTAATACAATTATGACTCATCGTCAAAAGTACCTTTTCCACCACTACAGACGTGAATGACACGTTCCATAACCTACACGTAGCAGAAATTTATGAGTGTATTTTCTTCCTCTGGAGGATACGCAACCCGGCTGCCACACCCCCCCCCCCCCCCTTTTTTTCACCGCGTTGAGTGCCAACAAGCTGCCCAGACCTCGGGCAAGGCAGAGCATCACCTAAGAGGCACGAAGCAGAAACGCTGACCAGAGTTTTCCCACGCCAACCAGGGCAGGAAGACGTCACACCTCTCCCGCATCCTGCATCAGCAGCCTACAAGCTTCCACTATATAAGTCAGGATGCTGCCGAGCTCGAGTCATTCTTGTTCTTCTCTCGCGACTTCCCACAGTACTGCTCAGTACTGGTACCTCTAGAGAACTGCTGCTACTTCACCGTTGACAATCAATCAATTCGCAAACACGTTCACTAACACGTTAAATTCACTTTGTCTCCTCAAGACACCTTTCTTATAGCAGTTCAGAAGTATTATATCTTTTCTCGTTTAGAGATTTCTTTCCCGCTTTTCTATTAGAGCCAGGACGCCTACACCTGGCCAGCGTAGTAACCTTCAGCACTCAATTGCCTGGTAGGAGGTAGCACATGTCGCATGTTTATTGCACCATCAATAAACATCCTTTTGGTTCTTACATTACCGCTTTTATTTCTGAGAGTATCTGTCTGTTTACTTGCTATACACAAGTTGCTACGTACACCATTGACAAGAACCAGGTAATTGATATAAGTGAATTAACTTCCACAGCGGGTGCCCCTCAGGGGTCCGTCATATTTTCTACACACCCATTAGACGGTCATCAGTTGCTTTCCAACTGCCACAGCACTGTACCAGTGCTGGAGGAGAGGAACAGAGGACCCACAACCACTAACAACATCTTCACCCCGAAAGAAGCGACAGTCTCGAGTTATTACCTTATCCCAGAGCATTGTTAGTGCTGAGATATCTGTAGCTTGAGACCTGCTGCCCATCTCTGTGTGAACGCACATCCAGTGGCGGCATTGGTGACCCAAACAGCTCTCCCCATCTCTGATCAGCCCGCATGCATGGGAGATCAGTGGAGACTTAACATAGCCTGGTCAGCAAGCCAAAACCGGACTGACACTATAAACTGTGTTTAGTTTGTTCACGTCAAGGTGTACCTAGCATACTGTAAGCAAAGACTCCATGCCTTACAACCATAGAGACTCCATGCCTTACGACCATAGGCACGGCCGTAAATGTAGGGAACGAAACGCAGTGTTCCTTGCCACCAGACAGTTGAGTGCACTTCCTCACCACACACCGGAGTGACAGGCGGAACGGAACCGCGCCGCCTAACTCAGGCACAAGTCACTAACAACTGCTGCAGTAACTATCTTATTTGTATCTTCATGTAAACAAATTCATCCCTCGTGCCATCTCATGGTAAAGGGATTGTCTCTTGTCTCTCGCCGTCTATTAATCAGGACCACCCCGCTTTTGGTCTAGCGGACAAAATCCTCAACCACCGTGCCTAGTAACCTATCCGGGCACCCATCAAGAGATTTCCTGGTGCCAAACGTGGGGCGTCAGATGAGGCGCAAACTAGACCAGCTATACCCCGAGAACTACGGGACAAAAACAATTAGTCAAGCGGACTTCAGGGAGTCCTCAAAACATCCCATGGCGCACTTAACCATTACCATGTCCGACGCCAAAGTCAATACAGCCACTGGCGAGAACTCCGACAATGAACCCGACGTATCTAACGTGCAGTGTAGCTATGACGACTACCCAGGCCATGGCACACTAAGGATAGAATGCACCTACTGCAATAAACTATTTCATTATGCCTACATAAGCTAGCCTGAAGAGACCCGAGCTACAGATGGTTTAGAGTACCGCAGTACCGCTTGCCGGCAACAGCCAACAAGTTTCTGTAACGAAATTACATGCCCCAGGCAAGACATAAACAGCTTAAGGTGCATGACATGCAGTAAACCCTATCACCACCTATGCATAGGGTGGCCCGACGAACGCGTCTCTATGCCCAGGATGGCCTACCAGTGCAAGAGATGCCGAAGGAAATACATCTCTCACTCCTGCAGACTGAAGCCTTCCCGGATATATATCCAACCTGGAACGGCACTTGGCCACCGAGCTATCGGTAGAGATGACTATGTTCAAATAACCGACTTTGCAGGTCGCCCACATGAAGACCCAGTCGCATTCACACAGGAATGCGAGAAAGAATCCAAAGAAACAGACCTGCCACTGAAACAATGGGTTGACAGGCCCCAATAGCACTTGAAGTGCCTCGTTCTCACATGGTGGGAAAGATATGGAAAACTTTTAACGGACTGGAATCAGTTCAGTAACCGGATAGCGGCAGAATTCACGGGCTAGGATAACAACACAGTTTTATAGCCAGACCCAGGTAGTGGACGAAGAAGCAGAAATCTTCATATGAAGAAAAAACAAATGTTTCAACATGTGTTCCCCAAAGTTGACAAGGTTACCACAGTTTGTTCCATCAGTTGAATGTTACTACCAAATCTCCGGAACGTTCTCTTGACAGCAAGACCCACGACCTTGGTTAAATTAGTTGATCGAGTCAGAGAAGCTGAGCAAAACTTTGCAGCCCAGGCAAGTCTTGAAAAACCAGTATCCATCAAAGCCTCTGAGGTACGAGCACCACCTGTTACACCTCCTAAAGGTGTACCAACCACAACCCCTCGTATGGCATTCGTACCCAAATGCTGGTTCTATCCAGAGAACCCCTGGAACAAGGACTGCCCTCGGAAACCAGAAGGAGCTGCTGTTCTACCAAACCGAGTTGACAAAACGCCGTCCAATATTTCAACACAACCAGTTGGAAAACCAACTTCCGGAACCAAGCCGGGAAACGCCGACGCTGAGGTACGAAGCGGACCCCCCCCCCCTCCCCGTGTACAAGGGCCCATCCTCCAGGGATTAAGTGAGGAAGCACCAATTCCCATAGCCCCACACATAGAGGTAGAAGTGAATAACGACAGGGTACTAGCCTTTGCTTGAATCTGCGGCTACCGGAAATTTTATCAGAATAAATTTGTTAATACCAAACAAGCTCGCCGAACTAAGACAGCAAAACAAAATAGTAAGAATGGCGCAACACGATGCCACCCTAAACGTAACTGGCCGAATTGCCCTGAATATAAAAATTCTAAGTATTGTTACCCCAACAGAATTTATTGTATCACCAACCATGTCCGAATCAGTAATGCAATGATGGCCCGTCCGCCATCATTGCATTCCAGATCACGGACAACACAGAGCCTATCTGGGAAAAACCAACCGTATTACTGTAAACTGGGATCAAAACCCAGACGGCATCCCGCCAATGCCTATCTAGCCAATGAGCATTAATCATGAATGCGAAGAACCAGCGTTCTACCAGTTAAAATTTGTACTAGACGAGCACGTCCGCGCTTTCGGACAAGGATGACTGCTACGACAAACATGTTCCATACAACATGAAATATGGCCTACAACTAATGTGCCAGTCTACAACCATCCATACCGAGTGTCAGCCCGCCGCCATGACCTCATCATGGAACAGGTCAACGACATGAAGGCCATATAACTCATATGTGGTCCTTGTATCTAAGAAGGATGGAAAATTGTGATTTCGCATAAATTGTGATTTCGCAATAAATTACAAATCGCTAAATGAAGTCACTCATCCGGTTGCTTCCCTAGCTATAGCCAAAATATTCAGTACTCTTGACATGGAGTCTGGATACTGGCAGATTGCAGTCCATCCATACAGTAGAAAATATATGACCTTTACGACACCTGAGGGCGAAACCCTACAATTTCGAGTCATGCCTTTCGGTTTGAAAAACGCCCCCGCAACATTCCAAAGATTAATGTCTGCGGAAGTAATAACAGGTTACATCGTCGAGTTCTGTTTCACCTATTTTGACAATGTGACAATATATTCTAATAGCTGGGAGGAACATCTAGGCCATCTGCAATGAGTATTGGAAAGAC
The DNA here is from genome assembly GCA_029891345.1 of Dryococelus australis. Lineage (NCBI taxonomy): Eukaryota > Metazoa > Arthropoda > Insecta > Phasmatodea > Phasmatidae > Dryococelus > Dryococelus australis. The sequence goes on from CM057006.1 coordinate 33,079,283, forward strand.
TCCAATTACATGGAATGACTTGTAAGCTATCAAAAAGCTTCTTCGGCAAGTCGTCAATAAATTATCTGGGACACGCCATATTGCCCGAGGGAAACTTCCTGCAACACAGTTCAACACAAGCAATTGAAGAAGCAGAAGAACCTACAAATAAGCGACAGCTTTGACGGTACCTGGGTCTGTAGAATTGGCTACGAGACTTTGTTCCAAACATTGCGGAATATATGGCACTGCTACATCCACTTCTCGAGAAAGACACCAGTTGGCGATGGGGCCCGGAACAACAACGAGCATTTTTCCGAGTTGAATAGCTGCTTCAAGAATATTCACCAACTCCATCGGCCACAAGGAAACAAACCCTTAATACTGTAAATGAACGCGTGTCAAAACGACCTGGGCGCAGTATTATACCAGCAAGACACAGAAGGACAGCCCCATGTGATAGCGTATGCATCAACCTGCTTAAATGAAACCGAGCAGCGCTACCATATTAATGGGCAGGAGTGTCTGGCTGTGAAGAAATATCGGTATTGTCTCGAAGGGCAACACTTCATTCTACGAACTGACTCTAAAGGCTTCCAATGGTTACACGAGTCCTGGAATTCGAAGGTCAAGCTCTGCCAGTGGGACATGTTCCTTACTGAGTTCGACTTCGAGGTCCAACATTGCCCAGGTACGATAAATGACCTGCCAGACGCCCTGTCTCGTTCCCAGACGTTGGAGGAGAAAGGTGAGGAGGAAGAAGAGGAGAAAATGTCCCCCCCCCCTCGAAAGAAATCTGGAAGAACAAATCCAACTTCTTTAACTGCTAATAGCCCGCCAACACATAACCTTACGCCAACAGGAGGATACCGACATCTGACATCTGACACCTGCTACGGGAACAGCCCCAACGGTTCGCACTACAGGATGACGTTGTATGGACAAGTAGCAGGCAGCCCAATACGCAGTGGAAAATCTGGGTTCCACCACAGCTATGAGCTGATATATGCCGGCACCATCATGACCATCCCCAAGCTGGTCACCTGGGTACTAGGGAAACCCTACTGGAAATTAAAACCCGTTACAATTGAGACGGGATAAGCCGTTATGTCCGGCAGTACATTGGCAACTGCATCACGTGCTGCCGCGGCAAAGCATACTGGTTCCCTCTCCCATCGCAAAACCACGGAGGCCCACGACGGCCTGGATCCACATCGCTGCCGATCTGATGGACCCGTATCCACGTAACACGAAAGGAAACCGCTACCTACTCGTAGTAACCAATCAATTTTCAAGATGGGTAGAGGAATTTCCTCTACCCAGCCAAGAAACTACCCCAATTGTGCAGAAAATGGAGGCGGAGGAAATTTTCGCGTGATGGGGTTGTCCGAACGCCATACTGACAGACAATGGCCACCCAGTTTACGAGCCGTCAATGGCAAACCGCCTGTCAAGAGTGGGGGGTAGAAACCTGGACTACCCCTCCCCACCATCCACAAGCCAACCCCACTGAACCAAGGAACCAGGAGATCAAGAAGGGCCTCCGTATCAGTGTGGGTAATGATCACAAGCATTGGGATAAGCCCCCCCCCCCCCCCCCTCCATACTGTTTTCCCTTCGACACCATATGAAGGAGGCCATTGACATCAGTCCAAGCATCCTACTCCTGGGACAACCATAGCAGCCAAAACAAAATCTAGCTGCTCAGAATTATCCTGGCGGAGTCCCCGCGACATAGAACCCCGTCAATCAAGCCGCATCAGTGAGCAATTGGAAGCACCTTCGGTGAGAGGGGTAGGAATCACCCAGGCGCCTACCTCTCCACCTGGCACAACTACGGAGCCGGATGTCGAGGCCATCCCAACTTCAGTAAAGTCGTCCTGCGACGAAGAAGTACAGGATGTCACAAGACCATCGGAACCCAGGACGTCGAACTCTGACAAGAGTGCTCTGCTAAACCTCCTGCCACACAGGAAGAACCGCCCGCCGGGACGTCGAGCTCAGACAAGAGTGCTCCGCCCCAACCACCTGCCACGCAGAAAGACCCACTCATTGGAACATCGAGCTGCCGGCCAGAAGTGCTCCACCTCAAGATCCTGCCACGCAGGACAACCCGCCTCCCAGAACGTCAAGCTGCCACGCCGGAAGTGCCCCGCCTCAAGATCCTGTCATGCAGGAAGTCCCACCAGCCTGGACATCGAGCTCGAACAAGAGTGCTTCGTCCCAACCTCCTGTTACACAGGAAACTCTGCTACCCGCTGTGTCAAGCTGCAACAGACGTGCTCCGTCCTCAGGTCCTGCGATGCAGGAATACCCGCAGGCCTGGATGTCAAGCTGCCATATTGGAAGTGCTCCCTCTACCAACTTGCTACGTGATAGTCTGCTTTCATTAAGAACATCAATGCCACCCACTACCCCTCAACAGGCACATCACCCACCTCCACTGCCTTGCCCCAGGACCTGGCCACCGAGACCGTCGATGCCGCCCAAGACCTGGTACCATGACGAGCTGTGCTGCCCACAGTCGGGGTGGAGATCTTTCTCCCCCGCACTGCCCCGTCAGAGAAACATCCTGCCCTACCGGTAGGAACACGTACAGTCAGGGTGGAAGGCTTGACACTCCCCCGCACTGCCTCAATGTCCCTTGAACGAATGCCCTCCCACTTTGTTGCAGCAGAAGTAGATGGCTGCAGAATGTTTCAACCTTTGTTTTTCTAGCACATCAAGATGTGCCTTTAATTCATGTTTCCTGCCATAAGTGTCATAGTGCTTTGTGCTTAGCATGTATGTGTTCCTTCCACCCAACCATAGGCACAATTTTGCACAAGTAAATACCAGATGTAATCTCTGTTTCACAGTGTGAGTGTCTTATGTATTGTGCTTATTGTAAAATGTAATACTTTGCACCCCACTGCAGGCATAATCACACCCACACAACTGAAACCTTACATGTCACATACAGTCATTTTTATAGTGCACTCACTAAGGATGGCTGCTTCCCAATTGAGAGAAAGGCATTGTATCTGACGCCGGCTAACAGCCAGCGGTGCAAGCGCCCATGATGGCGCTCACCACACACGTGTCACGTGTCCTGCATGTGCGAAAAGAAGCCAATAATTTTGAACTTTCGTATAAATGTTATTTTCAGTGTAAAATGTGTTCTATTGTATTTGCAATTGTTTAATATTCTTAAAATGTTTTTAAGTGTTTGTACTAATTTTAAATTGTTTGGTTATAAAATTAAAAACACTTAATATTTCAGCATGAATGCCATCATAAAGGAACATAAAATAATATTGAAATTCATAAGAAAATTATAGAAATGTAAAACAATATTTAATTTAATTTGTGCCATTTTATTTTCAATAATTAAATATTTTACTCGGCGTGCATAGCATTTCCGCTTATGTGAAACCCGTAGGTGGCCATGGTAGGTCCGTGTGATGCTGGTCTCTGGACAGTCAGTCGAGGAGAGCTGGCGCGATAAGACATTGTCACGTATGCAATACAACTTTTGTTCACTGATTTATGTTTCCATAGTCAATTTAGTTTACGGTTAACCTTTGCTTGCATACATTTGCAAGACATTTTCCCAGCATTATGCTTCTGCTTTAATAATTTTTTGCGCCCTTGTGGCATTTTAAACTTAATCAAGGAGAAGGAGGAGAAAGATGTTGGAGAGATCACACAACCCGCGCAACTTGAATCAGGCACCATATGCCTATGTCTATGGCGTTTCATTGTAACTTCTGCATTATTGCTACACACAATTTTAAGGTGTTTATTTTTATGTATGTATTTGAGGGTAATATTTTGTGTGTGGGTATTTTACGGCAACATGACGTATAACCACGTGGCCGACCGAAGCCAAGTCTTTGTATACGCCATCACTGCGTTCTGAGAGCTTATTAATGTAACATCATATGTGCAATAATTTATTTCAGGTTTCTATGTCAATTTTATTCAGGGTAAAAAATATTTCTTATGTAAATTGATGCTTTCTGTAATTGACCACGCGGTCACATTAATGTTTGATTTTACCGCCATCAGGCATGTTACACGCCTGTAACCACTACAATCATAAAGAGAATAATTTTCTCAGCAAGAATAATCTTTTGTCTGACTTTAATTTGCAGTTTCCACGCAGAAATATTGCAATTTCACCTGCACCACATGGTTCGCTACGAACTTCATCCAGCGGCATCCGCACCATCTAAGCTTGTTTTCACACGTGTGTGTTTATTGTGAATATTCATCTCGTGTCCCATCTTGTTTCATGTATCATTCAAGGGTTTATGTAATTACTGTACGGTGCAATTATTCCCGTCCTAGCCGGCTCTGTGTATAGGCCGTCACCACACTACCCAAGTACTGGAGGGCGAGCCCCGACGAGTTTGCGTTAGTAATGCCGAGTAATCACACGTGTCGATATGTATCATCAAGGGTTTCATTTGTAATTCAGTGTCCTGTCTTCAGGGAAAACACCCTAGCGGCTGTCGGCCCTCTTCCCTTGTGAAGTCTGTGCTTTCACGCACCTCGGTGAGATCATCCATCAGGGCGTGCACTAGAATAATTGTGGGCTGGGGAGCATCCAAACGGAATTGGCTAGTAATGACCGAGATAATCATACTTTCATTGGCACATTGATGTGTACGCATAATAACAATAAAATAAGTCTACAGAGAACTTAACTCTTTTATTCAATAGTGACAGTGTCCTAGCCACATATATTTTATAAAGTGCTTATTTCCAGTGATTTTTAGTAAAAAGTTTAGTATTGCCTAAGTGTTTGTAAGTACACATGGGTGAGACAGACACACAGAACCCACAGCATTCTTGAGAACCCTGAGTCTCAATAGTGCGGTGATTGGGAAGCATCTCTGGCATCCAAATTACCAGTAAGTATTTGTGTCATCGTTCATCTCGTGTCTTATCCGACGGCCTCATAACAAAAATATTCATTGTTTAAGGTAAATGTTAGGTTAAGAGGTTGGCACCCTTGGAGAGGCTGACTAACTGGCATGTCATTAAAATGGTGAACTAGAGAAATGTATAATGTATCCAAAGTATTAAATAAATGTATTTGACGAACTTGTAACAGGCATACTCTGTGGATAAAAAAGACTTTTGGTCTTGATATTGCTGAGACAACACTCCTGTTAACTTATTTCCTGCTGAACATTTACTAGTCTCACCACTAGAGGGGTGACGCCATCAAACTTGTTAACTCGATGATAGCCATCCTAGCCAGAAAAACTATGTGGCACCTGGGTTTAGTAGCACAACATTTGCATGTCACTTGTCACCCTACCACAATGCTGCCATCCTTTACGGCCAGCAATGTCACATCCACACAATGGGACACTGAAAATAGTGAAATTATGTCTTAAATAAAGTATGAATGATGAATGTACAACAGAGGCTACTCACGATTAAAGTCGAGCCCCAAGCAGAAAGCCCACTCATCACGTGAGATGCGGCTGTCCTCATCCTTGTCACACACCTTAGTCAGGTACTTGCTGCACTTCTTCGGCTTGATTGCCTTGCGAATCATTTTGCGCAGCTCCTTGTATTCATCCCCTGACAGGAAGGAGTCACCATCCTTGTCCAGTGATGTGAATTTCCAAGCCAGCACTTTATGTTCAAAGTCATCCTCGTCCTCTCCCGAACCTGTGCAAAACTACATTTCTAGTGCACACACTATATACCATATTTTGGCATGTATAGGCCGCATGCGCGTATAGGCCTCACCAGAAATTTTTGATGAAAAATTAGGGATAATTAATATGTCAAGTATAGGACTCACTGAATTCTTGTCAGCAACAGAAAACTTTGGCATCAAACTAATTAGTTTAATGTCCAGGCTCTCTCATCCGGCCAGAGAGGGAGAGAGAATGTGAGAAACCAGAGGGAGGGAGGAACTCCAAGCGAGAGGGAGAAATAAATAATGGGAGTGAGATAGTTGTTGAGAAGGGGAAGAGGTGGAATGTATGTTGACAAATTTCTGAACATTTTTTTGGGGGGAACAAATTTCTTCTAATGCCATTATCTCATAAATAGGCCTCACCCCACTTTTCGAAGTAATTTTTTTTGTAAAAATGTGAGGCCTACACAACCCAAAATATGGTACTACTTGCATAGGGGCACCTATTTTTTGTGAAAATATTTCAGGACACGTTGCGTTCCAACACACTTCAGTACAGAGCCCCTTTCGTGATTGGATCATTTGAATGGTTACGTGTCTTGTCTGTCTGCCTGTGAATTATGGAAGGTCAGTATTGGAAAACTTAATTGTAATTCACTCACTTGTGTAACAGACTGTCTTCACAATGACGTGTGATGCAATGCTTGACTATACTACACTCAACTTCACCTCATCTGACGGTGCCTTCACTACAACTAAGGCATGGTTAAAACAGTATTGGAGGATACGAACATGCCTACAGGATAAGCCCTTGCAATGAGGAGCCTTATTACAGACAAGTCTTGCCAGCTTGTATTGTTCACCATTATCAGTCAGACGGCACGTCCACGTCCCTGAAGTGTGATATTGTACTATAGGCCAAGCGGTTGAGACCGCCTCCCAAGGGATGACACTAGCAGCACCAGCAGACAGCTGACTTGAGGGGCAGTGCTTGCCACCCCATCTCACCCCCACGTCCCAGAGGGCCCGTGACAAGGAGAATATAAGTCAGTGCGCTACCCGAAGATGCTAGTTGTGTACTTCAGCTCTGACAGCTAACTCTACCACTTCTATTGCTAGAACTCTCTGCTGACCTCAACATCCTAGCAACCTACTAGAAGCTCTTCAGCAATTGTGTCAACCATCATCAGAAGCTCTTCAGCAACCTTCCAGACACTCTTTAACACTGCAGCCGCAGCTCCCGAGATGCAGTCAACACCATGCCTTACCGGCTGGTAATGGCATTGCTCAACCACTACCCCCTCCAGTAGTGGTCTTTGTAGGTCCCTTCCGGACACCCCAACTCTCACCTTACCTGCTAGTAAAGACAATCACTTACCACTACTCCCTCTCATAGTGGTCCTTAACAGTCCGTTTTGGATAACGGTTAGAGTTAGTTAGGGCCAGTTATTTTCATTGCTACCTAGTTCAACTCTGGAATAGTTAGGAGGTAGCATGGGTCACCATACATTATTCTTCATACAATATATGTATCGTTGCTTACTTCTGAGTACTTATTTCGTAGAGTAACTGTGCTACAGGCTTTTAATGATAAAGTGAGCACTTTTGAAATCAATCTTAGAAAAAAGTCACTGCCGCTACCTGCATCTATTTTAACAGGCGCATTGAGTGACATGCGCCCAGTGAAGTTGATATCGATGAATGGGAAGTAGTTCCATAACTTAACATTCAATACAAAAGTGTAAGGTAGCCATCTGTGATAACTCAAATTATTTCTTTCGCTTTCTGTAATTTTTTTATGTATCAAAGTGTAAAACTGACCACAATTGAAACATATTTTAATTTCTTATAATTACACAGTTTCATCTAACCGACGCATGAATGAAGTAATGAGGCCCATGACAGTGTTAATTTTAAATATGGCAGAGGAATACATGACGTGCATACAAGTAGATCTTAAGCAGAGCTTTCAAAAGTGCTCATTTTACAGTGAACAGCCTATAGTCCTATGTAGACACCACATCCATCAGAGTGAAACAGGGGACTGGCAATTATCTCAACCAGTACGAACCATAGTGTAGGCCTGCGGGCTCCCTTCATCGGGACGCACGTACATCAAAGACACACCCATTAGAAGGCCACCCGTACTTTGCACCACGTTTACAGTAAGGTAGAACCACCACCACTCATAAGACATCCCTAAGGTGGATCGTCAGCCAAGCCAACCTATACTTTGTCCACTGGGTTGAACTGTACCGGAGGGAGTAAGAGTTTGGTTCTGGCAGTCTGAACCCTTTTGGACTCCCACACAAGCATCATTGACGTGCAGCCTGAGGAAACCCAACGCTCTTTATCAACAGCGCTGAACTGTGCCAGACTATGGAGCACAGGGTACACCTCTTGCCTGTTTGGCTTCGGCCTTGGTTCTACACATAACTAGAGACCATTTTCAACTGCTTCCCTCTGACGAGACCGGTATTTGGTCCTTAAAATATGCCATTTACTCAGAGGAGTGGTGCTCAGAGGAAGGTAAGAAAGGCAGCTACCGCCTCCAAAGCTAATCAGAGTTGCAACCACGCTATAACTGCACTTCGTAGCATAATCCCACGGAAACAATCTCACGCCACCCACCAGTTGGAGAGGCCTCATCTACCAGCTACCGCTCTATAATTGTTTCCAGCACTCATCAGGACAGCCGGGTATCCACACTCGATAGTCGCAGCCATCCACAAGGGCAAGGACATCCCACTTTGAATCGCCCACCCCTGGTTCAAGGGTAACCAGACAGACACTGCCTATCCCGGGCCCCAACCAGCATCTCCAGAGCACCACGTCCCAGTACAACCAGCAGCCACTGTCTACAATCACTGCAGCTGGATCCACAGCCACCCTGGGCCACTATCCAGCAAGATAAACCTGTGGCAGTGTGCCAACCCATCTGCCTGGCTGTGACAGTGACACCTAACTTTGTACCGAGCAGGCAGGCCATGCGCCATGCCCTCTACACCGGCTGTGCTTCGGTACATCACTACTAGTTACTGACATCACACACTTTTGTGTCTCTGACAGACATGGAACAAAACTGTAATTGACTGCGGTGACCCATCTCAGTCAAAGGCCATCGTGCATCAACACAAAGACAAGCGGCCAATAGTCAAATGAAGACTGCAAGTGAGTACATAGGATATTAAAGTCTAGTCTCCATGTAAATCTTTTCACGAAAAACAGGTGGCCCTATACATGCTTATTAGAAAATGACATGTTTGTTCTTTCTTACACCCTTATTAAATTCCATTATATACTGTCATGTGGGTGATATGTAAATTCTTATCTTCACAATTAAAATTTTTGTAGTGCTGTGCCGAGCCACAAATTTTGCCAATACTCAGATCCACCAGTATTACTGTTACAGATTGGCAGATCCTGTGAAATACAATTAACATCAAAACAGAATTAATTATACACAATAAATATAGTTTACTGAAACACACAACCAAATAAAAAAACTTCATTTCAACACCTGAACTGAAAAACTTGCATAAGAGTCACATCTCGCATAAGAGATGCATCTCACATATTGCATAAAAGACACACATCACATATTGTGTAAGTCACACCTCACATATCGCATCATTAGCACCTCACTTATATTTTTATGCCATTAAATATTGATGAGTTTTTTTTTTTTTTTTTTTTCGGAAACATGTTACGTTTGGAGGTTCATTTTATCAGTTTTCGGGATAGGAATTGTTTTGGAGGATTAAATGATATTTTTCTGTTCAGAGGAAATATTTTTTTTCGTATGATTTGATTTAATTTTTCTCTTCAATTCTCAATTTGGGACGCCTGGAATTTTCTCTCTTGATCGGGTTAGGAATCTGCTTGTTATTGTGTTAGGTATAAATTTTACTGTTCTCAGTATAGAACTTTCTCGGGCGTAGGGAAGTTGCAGTCTTGTTCTTTTCTGGTCGTTTCGATGATGACAATTGGTAGGAACTTGGTATGCAAGGAATTGAGGCTTCAGCAGAAGCCAGCTGTGCCTCGCACATTTTTGTGCGCAGTGTAAAAGGTTCGAGGCGAGCTGTGGCGCCGTGTTTTGCGGCTGTGGCTGGCCAGAATTAAGATCGTGCCAGGGGCGAGGGAGAAGACTTCCTGCTGATGCCAGTCTGGCAAGGTGTGATGGTTCCAGGGAAAGAGGAAAGCAGTCACATGCCTCCTTTGTGGACTGGCTGCGGCCAGAGGGGGGATACCGCCCACTGATTGGCTGAAGGCAGAGGCGGGGCGAGGCGGACAAAAGGAAGGTCAGGACAAGGGGAGCGGAGAGTACAGTGAAGTGAGTGATGTCGGAGTGAGCAGAGGTTGTGCGTGCGCATGCGTGCCCAGCCACGGTCAGGGGAGCTGCTCAACAAATTTACAGAACGAGTTAAGTTGATTTTATCTTTTTTGTTTAGGTTAGTGATTGGTCGGGTCATTCCTTTCCAAAAGTTTGGGAAGAATGGCCCTGATCAATCTTATAAATTTAAGTCGTAGGATAAGTTAGTTTAAGAAGAGTTTAGCGAGAGATGAAGTGTGTGTGAGAGAGTAAGTCCAGTGTTTGCCAAGAGGCAGTTGGTGTGTACGCAGCTACAAGACGAGGGGTGCAGTTACAGTTGTTGTTTCAGAAGTATTGTCGAAGGTGAGTTAGTTTATCTTCTCAAGGTGTAATAGAAGTTCTTTTTCAGGGGGAAATAGTCAATTACTGGTGTGTACCAAATTGTTGTTGGTTGGTCGCATCTTTTGTCCATTGTGTAGTTGAAGTTAGCAGTTGGTACTCCTGGCAGTTGCAAGATTGTTTTGTTCTCTAGGTACAATGTAAAGTTGTGGATATTATTTGTGTACTAGGAAGTTGTTAGTTAATTTTAAGATCTAGGCTAATTTAAATATAAGATAATTTTATTTAAGTATAAGTCTTGCTTCTGTTGCCAATCCTTTCAAGTAATTAGCTATTTTGAGAGTCTGTTGTGTATGCAATTATTGATCGAGGAGCCTAGTGTTGAAATTTGGAAAGTTAGTCAAGCGAGAGACTATTTTCAGTTAAACTTTTGTTTATTTAATTGATTATTTACAAGTTTCACGTACAATCCTCCAAACCCTTAAATAGTTTTCTTATTCTTTATTTATTTTATAAAGGATAATCATAAACATTGCTCAAGCTATTAAAAATGCTACTCTTTGTTTACAGTATCATTTTATATTTTTCTTGGCTCATGTTGTCTCAAGCATAAGAAAAATTTATTTTTATTGCCTGATACATACTTTTGAGAGATTTCATAGTACTCCGTAACCTGTTTTAATTCTTTTTGTTATTAAATTGCAAAATAATACTCATCGGCAGCCGACAAGATATTATACCCATTTTTATTTTTATTGTAATTGTGAACTTATACAGATTGATAGTAGTTAGTAAAATTGTTTATTTTGTTGCTTTTAAAACTGGCAAGTGTCATTTGTTTCAGTACCCCTACTAGGTAGTCAATCAATTTTAGGGGTTTTGAAGTTTATGATTAGTCCTTTTCTTATTTTCTTCACAAGTTTTTCTTTTGGTTATTCAGTACACCTGAAACACTACAGATTAAATACTTTATAATAAGAGAGAAAGTTTTCTGAATACAGATGGATGCATTCATACGTAGGACTTTCAAATAGAACCACCCCACAGAGTCATTGCACGATCCCTATATCCCCCCCCCCCTTGCCCTAATCATTCCTTCTAATACCTCTTTGAAACATGTGCGAGTGTTTTACCCCCATGTTATCCCAGAGTGGGAAATATTAAATAATGGTTGGTGGACTGAGAGATTGGTCGCAGTATCTATACATGTATGTTAACGGTATTTGAGGGCACCACGAAAAACCCTATTTATTAAGGCAAGTCGTCGACATTAAGTTTGGATTGTGATATTGGGTGAATTATTTACCATTACAGACTTCGAGGTGGAGCTTCGGTCATTTGAGTTGAGATTTCAATGAGCTCTTCTTTCTTCTACCTCCTTATCCTAGTCCTCTTCCTCTCCTCCCCTTCTCCTGCTCCCCTTATTTCATCCCCCTTTTTCTAGTTTCTTTTTCTTTTCCCCATTTATCCCTATCCTGTCCCTTTTTCCCTTACCCTCTCTCCCCCTTCCTCCCTACTTTATATCAATATAAGAGTCACATCTCTCTTACTCCATAAGAGTCTCACTTCGCACAAGAGTTGCATCCTATTTTTTGACACTTAGAATTGGCATAAAATGTGCAACCCATACACAAGTAAATACAGAATTTGTATCTGCTATTTTTATGCAGCTGTATTGAATATCAGCCAATGCTCAGTACAGAAAAATAACAGTAATACTGGCACTTGCGATCCGGATTGTCACAGCTCTGTATATTTGCAAATGAAGCTATTTGAAATTACAGTAAAATGTATGCATTTTTAACATTTTTTAGTTGCTCATTCACATTTACTTTATATCTATAACCATACTTTAAACATCAAAACAGATTGAGGAAAACTTTTTATTTTAAGACAGTAGTTTCTCACTAGAATTCACTGGACATGGTAGCATGTTGTTTTACACACCCTGTATCTGTGTGTTGCCAGAACTTCGAATGTAGTCTGTCCTAAACTTCTTCACAATGTTGCTGCTGAACTGAATCCTATCCACTCTGCTGCAATCTGCAAAAGTATAGTAAATGTAATATAGTAGATTCTGGAGATTTAGCTGCAGCATCTTTGCCTGAGAAGTAAAGTAAACCTGTTGATTGTGTTAATCACATATCACAGCACAACACAGAAAATTTAGGAGGTAATTAAGATTCAAGAAATCAAATTAAGGTCTGTATACACATTGCATAAAAATAAAATTGCAAGGAAACATGATTAAGCATAAAATAATTACATTTTTTAAGTTATTTTTGCCACAATGAAACTTCACTGGGGACTGACAGCCCCTTGTAGCCAAGAGCATTATAAAAGTTGTTTATGAAATACCTACACATGCAATTATTTTATACAATTCCTCCATAAGTTTCAAGACAAAAAAAAATTCATTCTTACACCATTCTTTTACTGAGGGATGAAACATCACTAGAATACACAGCTAAAGCACCGTTGACACGCTAGCCAATTTACCTCAAAAACACAGGTCAGGGAACCCATAATGTAATGATATAGACAGTTTTCGAAAGTGTTGGTGTTCAGAAACTGCACATGTTTTCCTTCCCGCTGAAGTGCTCTGGCAGCCCTTATTGTTTCGTGTCAGTACTACAACCTACCTGAAAGTGACTTTAAACAGTGACCCTATAATATTATTGGGTGCAACTCTGTACCACACTCCAATGCATGCCTCTATCATAGTTTTGCACGTAACCGATTTGTATATTTGAAGATTTATAAGATATAGCAGTCTGAAAAGGCAGTTGTTAGCTATGTTAGAGGGCATGAAAATACATAATGTTTCCAATGTGTGTAATGTCTTGAAAGTACCATTCAATCATCGTCTGGAATGTACTTTCTTTTTGGAGGTAAACCTATTGGGAGCATGTTTAATAGTTTTTGTCAAAAAAAAACACATTTTTCAAACATTATGAACACATTTAAAGTGCCAGGTAGTTGACCACATTAGATGTGCAAGATTCTTGTACTTAAAATATGTCTGCTGTAACTGTTTCTTTGAATGATACATAATTTTGCTTCATGGTTACTAAGATAATTTCCAAATGTGATTTATCAGGGGCTAACTTTAATTATTCAACTTTTCTTGGTCAGTTTTTAATTTAGTTTACAAAAATTCTTTAAACAGAACTTACTGTCGTGGCTTGAAAAAACAACTCACCTCTTTTATGCAAGCCAATACATGGACCTACAATTTGGAGTTAGGATTTTAAAATAAAGGTACACTATACCACAGTAAACATAATTCTTTATGCATAGTCCAACAAAAAAATGCTCACAAATTCTACATTATTATAAGAAATATTTAAATTTTTGCAACAACGAAAACTCCTGCTTACTTCAGCACAACAAACAGAGATTTTTCTTAATTTTTATCAACAAGTTCACTTGTACTGCTGTTAGCTGATGCGCACCTTCAAATATAATGACATCTAGCAGGTAGCTGCAGGGTGCTAACCTGCTTCGTCAGTCAGTGCTGCTGCCAAGTGGTGAACAGTTGAACCATGTCCACAAAAAACAGCAAAAAGTGAGCACAGTCTGGAGTGTGCACCAATCAAATGTAAAACTCCCACAAGAGGCGATATCACTTGCATTACGACATCACAGTTTTCAGAATAAAAGTGCCAAACATTAGTGACTGATGGCATAAACAATAACTACTATGTATATTGGCACTACAAAATCGAGTAAAAAAATTAACTTTTCATAAAAAAAATGTCTTTCAGAGAACTGGATGTACAAGAGCTCTTGCGCTCTCTAATACTGACTGCTACTGGGTGGTTCCGTAACAATTCAACAGAAAACAATGTTGTGCATTTACAGCATCATTGATATAAAATCACATACTATATCTTTTTACAAGAGGAACGTAAACAAGATGACATTATTTTTATGTATCATTTATGTAATGATTTATTTTAGGTAAAGATATCAACTGCATTTGCTAAAATGTTTACACAAACTAGGTGCGGTATATGCGTAGTAAGGGTAGTTATCCTTTACTTATGTGATAGCCAATTACTGTAAGTGATGTAGTGATATTGACAGAGAGGGGAAGAACCACAGAATTTTAAACTTTCTTAAGAGAAAAAAAAAAAGGTGACTTTTTTTTTTACGGAGCTCATTTTTTTTCAAGTTACATCGCTACACCATTACAGCAGGATTTTCATTTTTATTTGTATTCTCTACAGTGTGTACCACATGTTTGCCACTGAACTGTGTAGTGTATTCTGTTTCAAAAACAAGTCCAAATTATGGAGTGCTGAGCAGAATTTTCTACCCTGGATTTGAATGGCGCCTTTTCTTACAGTATGTAATGTATGTACACCTACAAATTTCACTGTTTAAAATTGCTGTTATGTCAGTCGTTTATGTATGCCAATTTTGTTTGTGTATCAAACTCCTAAATGAAGATTTTTCCCATTTAACAACAATTTACCTTTAATACTTTACTTTGCTAGTATTTCTAAAATATAATTAAGACTGCAATACATTTACCTGTTTGATAAAGATTTACTGTTAATATTTTACATTACGAGTGTTTCTGAGACATGTCTACCTGCGTGACACACAAAATTGAGATAGAATACAGACTTCAAACTTTCCATATGATAAAACTGCCCAAAATTGTTGCATCCACACTTAATTTGGTTATGCACATATCAGTGTTTCTACTTCTTTGCAATCAGGATGGGACAATCTGTATGTCAGGAGTATAATAGTGATGTGTGCTTGTTTGCCCAGCCTTGTTTGCTCAGCCTCGTAAGATTGTTTGCCCAGCCGTGCATCCAACCAGCGCAGCCAGCGTCAGCACTCTACCCAGGTGTTAATGTGTGTGTGTGTGTGTGTGTGTGTGTGTGTGTGTGTGATGCACCGAACGTTAGTGAAATAGTGTCGCGAGTGGAAAGCATGAATGCTCGTATACCCCAGTGCAGGGTAATGCAGCGCAGTGTAAGTCCAAGGTGCAGATTAAAATAGGGCCGATTTAAAAGGGCTTAATGGTGACTGATGTGAATTCCTTAACAGAAAGGAAACATTCATGAATGCCCTAAAAATGCCCTTTATCCCCCGTTGTGTTTTTTAAGTGTTTTATTCAATGTTATTGTTTCCCATCCCAAGTGTTTCATCCTCACGTCATTCACCCTTTGTGCAAGTGTTTTGTCTTGTTTTATTAATGTAAGAGAGAATTTATGTAAGTCATTTCAGCTAGAGGTAAACCATTCTTAATCACCTAGCATTATGCCGTAACACGTGTGCAGAAAATAGTTCCAGCTCGGCATACCAACCCCCCCCCCCCCGGAGAGTTCGGCAACCAAGCTGGAGCGTCAGTAGCATCCACGTCTCGCGAGGATACGGCCATGTTACTCGTCCACGCTCCGGTGGCCAGCAACTTTTCGCACCAATCATCTTAACTACAATAGTCATATGTTAAATAGCAGAACTGTTCATATTTTTGCCGCCAGAGACATCTGCCCTTCTCCCCTGTGGTTTGCATTGCCCTAAAGAGAATAATAATTACAACTTAAACATTTCATTGCCTCACGCCAATTTTGTACCATGTAGCCCTTGCCGGCAGGCTGTGCCCAGCAACTTTGTAAAGTTACTTCTATAAGGAAATGTTAGCAAGTGCAATAAATAAACATGTCAAAGAATTCTGCATGTTTCATTTATGTGTTTAGCCACCCGGTTTTTCAGGGCATGGGTCCTTATAACCCCGTTCAAGTGCTTTGAAATTTGCAAGTGTTCCTGTAATTCATTGGTTTCATCTGTGTGTATTCAACGTTTAATTCATATTAAGGACATGTGGTCAGTCGATAGGCCACCTGTTAGATATGTGCATAAATAATTTGCAAGTCATGACGGCATGTAACCCGCCTTAAGAGGTTACCATGTAGTACACATAAATATTCTACAGCATCAGTACGAGGGCAAAAACTTAACATCTACAGGGGAATTATGTCTTGGGTGAATGGCCCATGACTCAGAGAATCAAAGGGGTCTGCTCTACGGAACTTCACGGCACCACCTTAACGGGCAATGCCTGGCGCCTACCGGGTAATATAATCATTCCATTCCAACCTGAACCTTTACCGACCCTCAAAATCCACCTCGACCACGTTCGTCCAACCCCACTGCATCAATAGAAACGGATATTTAATAATAAATTCATACCTCAACGATACATCCTCTTATTTTTCCATAAGAAGCTACTAAAAATTAACTCCATGGTCACTTAATGCGGTGCTCAATCTTTAACACTTCTTTTGTCATACTTGCCCTTCCTGGGACTCATTTGAGATTTTTTTCATTGATAACAATTTGACAATAACAGTTAAGAACAGTAATGTAACTACTTTCTTATCTCCTACTTTGCTACAGAAACTGACTCACTATTTGTGGAAAGCAGATATTACTAAATTGTAAAATGTTAGCAAATCAAAATCATACTTTTTGTGTTCTTGTTGCCTTTTTTCTGTTTTTGACCCCGAGATGACGATGATCTTCTTCTTGGACTTGTTCTTCCTGTAAAAAAAAATAAAGTTAGCAGAACATATGTCTATGTACAGCTTGGAAAAAATATATATATATATGTTGTATATATGTATGTATAAATTATTTTTAAAAATATTGAATTGAAAATGGAGCAAAAATAATATTTTTTTAAGTTAAACAAATGAACAAATTACAATTTCCAGAATCTATTAACACGTACATAGAAAAAACCATTTAGGTCTGATTAGATAAAATCATCAAAAACTATACAAATGCCTAACAACAGTTACAATTGTTCACATGAAATTAAAATTTAATATTTGTTATTTAATAACAAATCCAAGAGTCAAAATTAAGCAATATTTTATGACTGACCTCAGGGGCAACAGCAAATGTACTGTATATTGGTGTTCCTCACAAAGAGGCATTTTAAAGAAACATTATTAGCTGAAACAGAGTGGCTAGCATCAGGGAAAACAGGGTAAACCTAGAAAAGTCCAGGGAATTATACATTTCTCGAAAAGTCTGAAAAATATACGAGAAGTCAAGGAATTTTGGATAAAAAGGTTAGAAATGTATTTAATAAGAGACTAAATATTGGTTTCAAACATATATACTGCATGCCATCTCATAAATTGTATGCGTATCATTTTGGTTTATTCCATGTCTGTAGGAAGATTTAAGAGTTTGGGGGCAAATTAATTGCTTAATGTGTAATAACAACAATTATACACACTTTTGTGGCGAATTTCTTTTTCTTGTTCACACAGCAAGCAGTGACATTCTTTAAATACAATATTAACTGAAATAATAAATTGAACACTAATGGTTTTCAGATGATTGTAACACTGTATAATGTTTAGTCTTTTTATCGTGACTTTTTCTAACTCTGAGAAATAAAGTATTTCACCTGTCAACTTTGTGTATTTTTTATTACATTGGTAAAAGAAGGCTATGTTGACGATACCCATGAAAGGAATTTTGGTCATGAATGTTGGCTACGAAAAAGTAACATGATACCATACCTGTCAAAATCAGGGATATGTCAGACTATTTGTTATAAAGGACTCCTAGCCACCATGTTACCGACATTTGATGTGTTAAAAATGGACAGCACCGCTGTAGTTCACAGTAGTCTGATATACAGTCCTTACATACAAATTGAACATCATACATTTTGTTCAGTGAAAGCGTTAGCAGATCAGTTGATGCCCCACCTTTCTTGCTGCACTGAGGTGTGACGAAGCGCTCCGATGTGTTCGGTATGAGCTTCCCTGATGGAGTGACGCACCAACAGAACCCCGTCTCCCTGTAACACTGCACGGGGGCGTACGTGCCATCCTCCAGGCAGTCGGGCACAAACAGCGGGCCAGGCGAGCCCACAGAGCGCTTCTGCCTCATGTACGACCAGCACGGCTGCAGCTCTGCGCAGCGCCACACGAGTATCAGTCGCTCAGGGTTTACAATGTTAGCTACTGCTACTTCTTACACATTTACAACTTCTTTCTGTTTTGTACCTAGTCAGCCCACCATCACAGTTCACATCATCCCGCCAACCTCTGTACCTTAAATTAACTACAGTAGAACCTCGTTGATTCTGATAAATTGGGACCAGAGCCAATCCAAGGTAACAAAAATCCAAGTTAACAGGAGATTATGAACATGTTATCACATGTAACAGATAAAAGTACAGTAAAGTCTACTTCTTGGAAAAGTAACTACTAAGGCTTCATAACCTTCATATTTTTTTTTATTTTTGTTCCTCTAAATTAGTCAGGGTTATCAGAAGATCCGAGCTAAAAGGGGCTAACTTAATGAGGTTCTACTGTAATATTACATTTAGGGATCTTCAATTTAATTAACAGTGCATTTCCCATTGTTAATATAACAAACACTACATTTCTCCACCCTTAATATACTGAACACATTAGCTGTTCCTACGTACTGAGTCTACTATACATGCCAGGATATAGTTCAGTCTAAGAAACAACTAAATCATACACTATAACAATAGTAAGTAAGTTTTCCTATCACTAACAAGACTGGAACTTGCTTTATTTCTGGTATCAAACCGGCATCAAAATACTGCTGTAATTGTATCAAAATACTTTTATATTCCTCCAAAAGCACATCGAACTCATCTACCTGAACAAATGATGCTACTGATAAATTAAATCCTGCACTTTCATTGAAGAAAAGTACCTCATCACTACTGTTATGCACTGAGTGTTTCCACCATTACACTTATCATCATCCTGCGAATCTCTGCACTTTAAAATATGACTAACACTTCAATTTCCAAACTATCGACTTTTCGCGGTAAACCGAGCTCTTTTTGAAATTCCTGCTCAGGATGAACTTTTTTCTTCTCATGTTGTATCCTTGTGCTCTATGTAACATTAACATTGTTATAGACCATCTCACTCATTCACGCATCGTCCAAATGAAACCACTGCATTTTTGGAAAGTAAATGATGAATAACCCTCTTGCCATGCCAGTTACTTGAACTACAATGCATGTAGCTTTGAATTTAAAAAATTCAGTTAGAATTCTGCAATGCTGCCGTATGTTCTGCCGAGTACCTCTATTCTGTAGTAATGTTTGAAAGCCTAAAAGTTGTTATTAACGCTCAGTTCCACTATTCCTCTAGGTTTTTTAATTATATTATGGCACCTTTACTTTTTTAGGTCTTATATTTATTCCGAGCTGAGCTGGATGAGTTAAATATCTTTTCCAGCCAACTAGGCTCAATGAAGCATTATCAACATTTTTGACTCTAGTGACAACCCTCATTTATTTATCTAATCTAAAGCTTTGCACAATCAAATAATACTGTAATGTTCTTGATTTCTACTAGTCTTTGAGGTACCATCTCTTTACCTCACCACACTTAATTTCATAGCCAGCACGATTTCTACAAATTAAAGTTACAAGCGGACAGCTGCTGATGACAAACAAAAATGGTCTGAAGCTAAATAATCCTTTCACACTGCTGGTTAGCAATGATTTCAGTACCTATCAATTGTTGTATCAATGCATCATCCAAAACAAATAACTAAAGTCAAATTCTTGTGTACGTATAATCTCATGAAATGCACTCCTGACGGATTGGACATTTCAGATGGGAAAGTGCAATACTGATACTGCCCACTGGTTTACTATGTATTTTATGGTCCTCACAGATATTTACAGTAGCATGCCCTTTCCAAATGGGTAGACCTGCAACCTGCAACTGTGGATAGTCAAGTAGGAAATTACAGTGATTCATAAAATCCTTGGTTCATTAACTAGTAATTTTCTGGTGTCATACATGTAAGTGCAAACTGCACTGTCTCTGGAGTTCCACATCCTTCGCCACTAGAGAGATGCCATGACACTGGCCGAACTCTGCAATGCCATGCATGTTAGAGCTGCTGTGTTGCCCCTGGAACTTCCTGGTGACTTATGCTGAAGTCTTCCACTGTGATTCTTAGACGATCTAACAATTTGTGATCTGAGAATGACTTCTGCACACACCTTAACAGTCTTCACAATGAAGGTCAAAGGGTCAAAGGAGGCCTTGACATAGACGTAACTAACCATGACTTGATGCCATGAAGAATGTATTTTGTTCTAAAAGAAAAAAAATTGTCACTAAAACACTGGATAATATATTTACATACATTTCACAAAAAAAAATATTCAAAATCTTTTAAATAATACTTGTGTTAACTTCTGCACATGCATTATCTGGATTTGTATAAATACATACTAAAGTTACAATCATTTTTGTACCCATGTTAGTTCTAGTTTTTTGTATGCAAAATACGTTTCTAAAAAAATAGTCTAAAATTAACATTGTCACCATGACTCATTCTTCTAGTGTCATGGGTCTGGAAAGAAGAGAGATCTACATCACACATACACACGTGCATACATTTTCGTAGCATAATATGTACAACCACTATCCAAATGTATGTCTGTCAGCGTAAAAATTTATAACTCCACAAGTAATAAGAGCATGTAGTGAAATCTTAGTCTTAATTAAGGAAAACTACTGTATGTGACTAAGGTTTGACACAGGCAATACTAAGAGCTGGCATGTCATTCAACAAAACTCACCTCGACAACGGCCGCGATGCTTCACAGCCACTGGTAGACCATGGCACTGAACGTGCAGGAGGTTGCAGCGACTGGGGTACGTCTGGTTGTTGGTTCCACACACCGCCCTCCTCTGCGAAGGAGTCTCTGCTGAGATGCACTGCTGCAGTCGCACATCGCATTCTGTCCCGTTCTACAACACACACAACAAACAATTATGGTTCTCCCACCACACCACCTGAAACACGTTTGCTTGACTTGATCTGTATGCATAACGCATTAGGGGTGCTGCCTACTTACGCCACCTAACACAAAGCAGGACTTAAGTAGAACCTTTTTTTCTTCTTCCAAAAACAGATTAACTTTTTGTTTGCTTACGGGTAGGGTGGTCGCATACCTGGAGCTATGTTCACATCTGAAGCCCAAATGTAAGGGAGCGATAAGGGTGACACTGACACATGCTTCAAGTGACCAAACACTTCTACATGCAAGGCTCTAAAGGGGCAAATTGTGTTTTGGTCAAGTTGTATGTACCTATGGGACTTGAAGGGTTTCATCTCGCTGGCACATGAAATGTGTTGTGGATTTTGGAAGAAAACTTGCATTTAAAAAACAGTTTCATATTTTGTAGTGGTGTCTGAACACAAATAGTATTTAAGAAAAATTTTGTTTCAAAGACAAGTAAAGAACAAGTTTCAAGTCCCTATTTTAACTCCTAGGATAACTTTTTGACTAACAAGGATTTTTCATTATCAGATTTAGCTGATAAATTTTCTGTTTAGACACCAGTTGAGAGCCTTGCACTTAAAAGGACGATGCAAATAGTGAGTAAGTGAGAGTGACCTCATCAATTTATTGATGGGAAGTCTGTAGCAAAATTCTTTACAGGCTGTGTCATATGTTTTCATTGTTGTTTTGTGATTTCCCTGCTATAGGCCTGCATTATTGTTATGTCCCATCTTATGAGTAACTGGATAATGTATTTTTGTTCATTATCAGTGTTCGTTGAAGTATATAGGGCAGTTTTATGTCTTTTATTTTGCAAGAATGTAGTTTTGGTGCGTTGCCACCTTCCATGTATGTGGCCACGCACTCCCGCTAATTCAGTGAGTGTCTGAGAGTCACAGGGGTTGGTACATGCCGTGCCACGCTCAAGGTACCATCACATTTTTCGTAACAATCCATAATATGCCGTAGCTTAATTTTCTTTATCAAAACCTTTCTTTTCCTTCAGTATCTGGAGACGCCACCCCAACTACCCGGGACTAATGTTGCCCGGGAAAACCTAACTTCCATTTATGCAGAGACATATTTTACATCTGAGCCCACCTGGCGGACGAAAATGGCTGGGGTGCGTGCAACTTGTTTTGCATGAATGCGTGAGTAATGTAATGTGTGCAAAGTGAAATATGTGTTGTGTTAACATACCACATGTGTTATTTCTGAGCTCTGCCTCCTCTGCATTTAAGGGCGTAGGACCCCACAATGACCCGCCTTCTGGAATATTCTCTATTAATCCGCATTCGGTCAACCTAGCCAAAAATGTGTTTATCCATGCTTAAGGCATGTAGGCGTGGGTTGCCCTGAACGTGCCCACAAGGTGTATGTATGTAAGCTTCAGGCATGAGGAAAGCCTGACCTAATCTTAATATTTTGGATGGCTCAATAAACATCACAGAGGGAATGGGAGTACATCCGAGCAGACGACCGCACTGCCATGAGATCACAAGCATCATCATCATCATCATCACGACACCGTCTGTCGACGGTGTCTGGCACCTAGTCAGGTAAACTTCACCTGAAAATCATTCTGTATTTTGTCATTGATCCTCAAAACCATTATGCACCCATTCCAGAGCGTTAAATAACTTGTTTCATCCTGAAAAATATTTTGTATTTGTATTTTATTTCCTAACTGAACATCATATCAAAAGTATTTTAAAAAACAGAACACTAAAGTACTTTAAAGATTGAGATGAAATACAAAATACTACTAAGTTATTTTGAATATATGTAGTACTTCTTTGAAATACTGTCCAACCCTGAATATAGTTTTAACTATGGAAAACTGTATAAAAGCTTCTTTAAAAATTAAGTAATTAAAACACAGTATTATGACAAGTTCTACATCCCTGAGTTTAACTCCTATTGGGATATTTTTTTTATATAGTGTAATGTGTTATGTGTGGGATCTATGAATTAATAATATACAATAAACATTGTAGCCTATGTTATACACTTTTATGCAACTATACCATACCTCTTAACACTGATACATATATTCCGTACACTGACTATTTTGGAGTGAATTTAAGCTGTAAGAAAATATAGGTATAAATATAATTAACAGTTTTCATGTTATATTGTCACCCTAAACACTACAAGTATGTATCAGACGACCAAATTTGTGAATCACACCATATTTTACAAACAGTTGCATTCAAGTTAAGAATGCACTCCACAGTTGACTCTACCTACTTGGCTTAGTTCTAAAATTCGATTTCGTAGTGGTTTAAATTGTGCAATGAAAATTAATTTTAACGTAAGCCGGCTATTTTACAATGTAACTGTTTATTTCCCATGAAATGTATTCACGTTTGAAGTAATATTTGTGGAAACTTCACTGTCCTAAACTTTAAGAATTTTTTCTCAAAGTTATATACGAGAGAATATATCAAATTACGCGCTTCCGTCATTTATGACGTATTTCGCATAATCTCTAGGAGAATTCGGCGGATGCAGTGCATTCATTAGCATACAGCGGGTGGGCGCGGGGATATTCATCATCTCACTCGATCCATACTGCGAACAATCGAATAATTCTGTTCCGTGTTGGTAGCCCTGTAGCGAATCAAAATGGCGTCAATGAACTGAAGTTTGATAATTGCACATGGAAAGATAACGCACAGTTTGGTAGGAATTATTCTAATATGGTGACCTGTATTTCTGTTTCAAGTAATTATATTTACAAGTGACAAACCTTAACTTCTATTCGAGATTTTCGTTTCAATTGGCTAAAGAGCGAAGTAGGCTTAGCGAAGGTAACTGAAGTAGTCATTTTGGTCGGTACGTTTCCAGGTTAAAGCTGCAATTGTAAAATTATTGTTTTTTTTTTTTTTTTTTTTGCTTTATTGTAGTGCTTATAATTTATTCTGTGTGATATAGTATTAAATATTTCCTATAAAAATAAAATTAAGATCGATTGTACTAAACACAAAGAGCAGTCTAATATTTGTTTTGAAAGGTTTGTACACACTTTAACACTCAGTTGTTTCATTTAATTGTACGGATTGTATGATAATGCATTATATCAGATTTTATTTGGCTATTTGTGCTGCTAAGATTTCTCATGCATGAGGCAATTCACGCAGAAAGGTGTTTTTTTTTTGTAAGCCTTAACATTGTTTTGCACTACAAAAATTTTACCAACCTAACCTATACCAGTTACCTGAGGCCCGGCTACAATCGCTTTGACACAAAACGTTAAATACTTAACTTTTGCCATAAGAAAACTGGCATGGCTACAATATACGTTAACAGAATTATAAATAAAAAGAATGTAGGTTTATATATACAAATATTTTTGTTTGTTTGAAATTTAAAAATGACCTGTAAAAAAAAAAATTCCGAGGACTTAATAGTTACACTCAATTATTTTTTTATGCATTTTGCATTATTTGTATATTAATTTTGTATAACATTAACAAATTAAATACATACGGCGATAGTGTTGCTATTTGTTTTGTCTGTAACATTTGTTTTCACTTGTTTGTGACATCTTGAATTCTGATTGGCTGGCGTAAAATGCAAAGACTTTAAAGTTGGCCAACTTCTACTGCATTATGTTTTACGTTTAGTGCCATGGCAACGTTTTACGTCGGTTGTAACCAGAGCGCATATGATTCACCGATTCATGTCTTATTGTAATCCATTATGGTACCGTCAACGCAATTGTAGCCGGGCCTTAAGCTAAAAGTTAGAGAAACTTTAGCATACAGTAATTTAACGTGTTCTGTAGCATATGCATTTTATCACAAATACAGGATTTTAATAATTAGACACATGTAGGTACAGAATTAAAAATTGGCATTCCATAGTAGAGCATTTATGTGTGGGGGAGTAATAAAATGTCATTGTTTGCTGGTTATATAATTAGAACTTAACCTTTAATCCATCTAAAATCAAGGTGAAGAATGACTATGGGGAATCCCTTGTAAAATAAATTTTAATGTCTCAAGGTTATGTTTGGCGATAACAGCATCTCCACTCAAATTCCATTTTGGAGTTCCCTGACTGCTCCCTGTTCTCCACGCAGAATCTTGCCATTTCCTTGACCTATTTGCAGGGCCAAAACCTTCGAATACCATATTTTTCCACTGCTGACAGAATAACTATGGTATCAGTGAAGGTGAATTAAATTACACGGTAAAGCACTAATCAAGTAGGGCCAACATTCTATTCAGCCTGTCAATACTTCTCACAATACATACTTTTGACTTCACACGAGTGCCCCTTACAAACATACTAAATTTTATTTTGTACACATGCACCCTATGTCACTTGGCGAAGGTGTATTATTAATAGTCGGTTAGCAAACTTCCAAGATTAAAATATTGAAGTGCATATGTTCACAATTAAATTATGCTGTATTCACAAAACTGAAAACTTTAACAGTGTAGCAATTATCAACATTCTCTCTGTCGAAATTCCCTGACTTCCCCATTTTCTCTGTGAGTGGACACCCTGCACAAGAAAGTATTATGACTAGCCCTCCCTCGGCTACGCTATGCAGTCACGGGTAGCTGACTACACGTGACGAAAGCCAACTAATTTAACTACTGATGCCACTTTGTAGTTTTTTTACTTTCCCGTGAGCAAACTGTGTGGGAAAGCCATGAGAGAGTTTTTTTTTTTTTTTTGCCATTTTCATTAATTTTTTTTTTTTCTTGGATACCTATAATTAATGGATTAAAAGTAAAAAGTGATAACCTTATATAGTTTTTATCTTCGCTGGGAAAAAAAATTGTATTCCCGGGCCATTTAGTTACTGGTATATATGTATCCACACATACACTGACTTTACAGACAATATTTACAAGGGAAGTCTTTTAAATGTGGGCATAACCATAGTTTTCTCACAGATATGCTACTTAGTTAAGTTTTGATTATATAAATATTTAGGAGAATTTAGTGATAAAAGTTTTTAAAAAATGGAGATGGCAATAGAATTTGATGAGTATTATATTTAAATTTAGATAGGAAGCCATATTTTTCTAGCTTAGTTACATTACAAAATAACTGGTTTTAAAAAATTGTATATTTAGACTATAGAAGTTGATGATTAATTTTTACTACATAGGGTACTGCTAATTGTTTAGTTTTGGGTTTCTACCGGGAATGGTTTTAAACAGTTGGTGTTCTTACTCAAACAATTTGTGTTTTTAGGGGCACTTATCCTTGCATGACAAAAAACCCATTGCATAGCTGATCCGCAACTCCTGAAATGCTCAAACCCACACTTTCTTTTTGTAATCTACAAACATTCATGAAGTCGAAGTGAGAATGCACTGGCATCCGTACTGGAACTGATGATTCTGTCATAATAAAAAATACTTCATCACAGACATCCGCAAACATAAATATTTCAGAATTACATGATAATTCCCAGCGATAGAAAAAAAAAAGTCACACCTAATATTGAAATGCACTTGTCTGGACATGAATTTGCAACTTGTTTAGAGTCTAAGAAGACTATTTTTGATACCCTCCCAGAAAAGTCACTTAAGTGAACAGTTATTGTTGCATCTAGATTTTCTAATAGCAATTTAATGTTATTTAATTTTGTATTTCATGCTGCAATCGTCAGGAATCACTGTTTTTGAAAAGAGGGTGGGGTGAGGGAGGAAGGAATTCCAAAAAATTGTATAGGCCTATATCGACAGTACTAATCATGCTACCTACAAATTTCATATGTGCATCATAGTATTCTTAGTACATACTATCAAACACGATAATGGGGGTGGGCTATGAAGATCAGGAAAACTGTGAGGTAAAACGTAAAATATGCTAGGTGGGTTGCGTAACCACGTTAAATGCAAGAAGACGTCACCTAACTTCGATAGGTGAATCACCAGGGGGGGGGGGGTGCGGGCGCACTATTATGAATTGGAAAATTATTAGTGAAATGTTTTGACAGAGTAAGATTTAATCTTCCGAGACCTTATTGTCTTTATTATTATGATGTACTATTTTGCTTCCTCACACAGCTTCTGTGATTGACGTATAGTGAAGTTAGGTTTAGTTATGACAGTATGCAAGCACTGCAATTTTCATGCTAACACCTGCTTCGTGATGCAGGACACATTCGCCTTCCAATGTAACAATTATAAACTACATGCAACTCTTAATTCCGCACAATAATTATGTTTATCACTTCACACTGTAAAAATCGCAAATAACCATGAATGTAAATAGCATTAGCTACACTCCACATACACTCATTCTCAAATAACTAAATCGTATTGAAATGGCTGAACCGATCTGCTTATAATTAATTAATGACTGCAGATTAGCCTTTCTCTATGTTGCCACATCATAATATGATGAACGTACCATGTGGAGGTACATGTAAACAATGGCTTTGAATGTCTAGTACAATATTTTTTTTATACTATTTCGACATGATGATGTATTACAAAGTCCACCTGAATTTGAACAATGTAAAACTTGAAAAGTTTAACATATAGTTTTCGTAGCTCTTGGACATTTCCTTCAAAACTTCCCTAATTCTAAATAATTACAGAAGTGATAGATAAATGTGCCGGGCATGCCAATAGGGTTGTGCAAATATTAAGTATAATGAAATAAAAATGAAAATTCTCAATTTTGATGAATATTTGGGTGTTTAATAATGTTTATTTAGTGTACGAGCAAAGAAATTTTTGGCTTTAAACTGTTTTGTTTGCTTTTATTATTTTACAACTAAAATAACTACATAAAATTTAAATTTAAATATAGGCAAGTACTCCTGTGGTAAATAATTAAAAGGCCTTTCCTACATTTTTTTGTTTTGGTTTTACAATGAATTATTTTTAATGAATAACTTGCTAAAATATTATGAAATTTGTTAACCTTTAGTTAATGCTGAACTCATGTAAAATTATTTTTGATTTTCGTTTCAGTTTCACAAATTTTCATGAAATGTCTTATCACTTAGTTTCACAAAAAAAAAGTAAATTCACACAACTCTTAACATGTCAATTTACCTGCTTCATATGATATGTATACAAAGCAGGTAACATCTGAAGCAGGTAGGTGCCCTTTGCACTCATCGCGCCTGCTCCAGGAAGCAGTGTGGTCACATATTTTACATGAATTTACTGTATAAAATCCCAGCAGTTGCAAACCACTAATAAATAAAATGCAAACACCGACTATCATCACCAACATTGTTGACAAAAACTCTGAACTATATACTTGCATTGTGACTGAAAATGGCACAAACTTAGAGGACATTGTGCAGAGAAAATGGGACAATTGACTCAAACAGTTGTTGCAGTGATATAATTTAAGTGAACAACCATTTAACTCTCAGCATGGTGGGTGAAAAATATTCATGAATGCGTGCAATGATGTCTACATTCCCCAAAATCTGCATTTAAATTAACATTACAACTTGTTGAAATTGCTGTTCTAATTTGTCTCTCTTACGTTGCATTTGTTCATATTGCTTCTCAAGAGCTGAGAGCCACAATGATTTTCCCACTTCGTAGACATTTATCAGCATGTATGATGCTGGATTTACATTGGCATGACAGGCGCGACATGACAGATGCGACGCGACAGGCATGACATTACTGTAAATTGTAGTTGTAATGAAAACACTGTGACGCGACACCAAAAACATAATTTTGATCACTCATGGCTGAAAATACGAAAATGTCGCAGAGGGTCATCTGCGTATTTACGAGGAATGAAGAGTAAAAACTTGAAACACAAATAACATGAATGTTTGTTTTATAGTTTTCCAGTTGGAAAAAAATAGTAAAAAAAAAAACGTAACCATATCAATGTAGGATATTATAACTAGGTTGGCATTCCAGCTTGTTTTTTTCTTTTTGCTGAGTTACGTTCCTTTGCGTTCTGTTAATTTTATTTCGAGGGGAAAAAGGAAACAGTGAGGGGATAGGGGCTTAAGTTTAAAGTCTTTCGTGTGACAACAGTGGAATTTTGGGTTGCATATTCTTTTGACGGAGTAGTGGAAAATTTTGCTTGTATGGAAATGACATTCAAATTATTGTAACTTAAAAAATTTTAACTTCAGTGAAAAAACAAATTGCGGTATATACGTCGCTGTTCGAATTCGCACAGATGCAGCAATATACACACACACACACACACACTTCGTCCAAAGTTAACCTTACACTCATTGAATTCACGATACAGGTAAATAAATAAATAATATTTGCACACTACAATGGTTGAAAGTGCAGTTTTTTCAGGCACTGTTTGTAAAATTCGCAACCCTTTTAACGCGCGTTTTACCATCGAAATCTTTACAAGTTTACTTCATTAAAATCACAATTGTTTGTCACTAGCATTAAATAATATATTTGCAGAATCATTCAGTAAAATCAACACTGCGCATGTTTCCTGAAACCACAGTTTTGCGAAGCGGTAAACACGTGCCGATTAATATTATATTTCACTCTAGAAATCACACTGCAGCAGTACCTACAACCAGCTATGCATAAAGAAAGCAAATTAAAATTAATTAACTACAAATAAAATATTCAGACAACACCGAGGAGATATCTTCGCATGTTATTGCAAATAACATTGCGACCACTCTTGCAACGAGAATATAAACTTGTTTATTGACTATTGTCGCGCCCGTGACGCGACAAAATTATAAATTATTTATATTCTGAAATTTGTTGCGGCCGAGTTTTCTGTCGTGTTGACATCACAAAATACTTGTCTGTGATTGGGTGAAGTATTACTTCCGTTTCGTCGCACCATAGTAAATCCAGCATGAAGCAGTTAAAAATATGAGAGGTAAATGGGTGCAGCCCTCTGATTTTGCTTTACTCATGCTCCGGAAAGCAGAGTGGTACAGACTGGCGTGGAATCACTTTTCTGAAGCTAGTTAATTATCTGTACAAAATCCATTGAACACACAAAGCAAAAAAAAATGGACAAGCCCACCTCCAAATTGTGGGGGGGGGGGGGGGGGGCACTCAATTTACTCACATATGTAAGCAGCAGTTTCAATTGCTTGGTGGTCGGCACATTCAACTCCAGTACTTGGTTAATGGACTTGGCATAGCAAAAAAAAAAAAAAACATGTAACAGACCAGTTACTTTTTCAAACCATATGCTGTGCTGAAAACATTTCTTAGAATTGCATTGCTTCTTATATTTTTTATTGCTGGTGCATGTCCTAGCAAATCATTGATATAAAATATAATAAATGCTCAAAATTCTATTCACCTGCCAATTTTTAGACCTCCAGGGGCACCATCCATGTAGCCAATTCTAAACCCCCCCATGCTCTCAAAGTTGTGAACCCTCTATTTGTAAATCACAATCATATGTTCAAATTGAGGTGGAGTAAAGTTCAAATGAGAAAATAATCTTTGCGCAGCTTTGAGGGAGGAAACGTAGGGGAGAGTGCTGTCGCTGCAGGAAGGAAGGAAACCACGTGACACTGCTGGTGCTATACATACCAAACTGATAACATCGCTTTCTGCTAGCACGCTGTTAAATGCCCTGCTACGCAACTTGTTTGTTTCCTATTGGTAATACGCATGTGCGGAGCAGCTCTCGCTCAACCGCACTCGGCTGCTGTCCGTACTGAACCAGCAACCCCACCCTTTGTGCAGCAGCGGTAGACACTCCCAACTCGCTCGACACGTTTGGAATTCTGTGCATTGTTTTCTCATTTGAATTTCCTTTCATTCATGGGCACTTACTATGCTCACCACCAAACACACTGTTTGGTGTTCAGAGTCCTCCTCTAAACAACTCGCCAAATGTTAGCATTTTGCTTTGCTTTTGTTCATGGCAGTTTGGCACTAAAGGACTATGGTGAACCACGTAAATATCAGAGGTGTTCAGCTGCAGGAGTATCTCAATTCTTGTAATTATGCCACAGATAATTTACAGTGTGCAAACAAAATTTTAACTTGGTAAACTCTGTAAATTCTAAAATAAAACTTTCGTGCTGCTGCTAAAACTTTCCTTCATAAAAGCCCCAACTTTGCATAACTACCCAATTTGAATTACTTTTGTGTGATGCATCACAGTATTCTCCAATTTGTATAGCTCTTTTTGCCGCTGAAATCTCATTGTTTCCTTTGTTGTTGCAATATTTTTGGTACTCTAATTTTTACATTTTTTCCTTTTATATTCAGCATACTGAAAGGAGCAAATCTGAAATATTTTTAATGTTGAGTTGTCTTAGTAATACTGTAAAAGATTTCTGGCCCATATCTGTAATTTTAAGTTTAACTTAATTTTTTTGAATAGCTTTCAAGTTTATTTTAATATTTTTCTTGTATTGAAGTAATCCTTACATTCCTGTGCTGCAGAAAGATTAGTATTGAAATCTTTGTGATGTGTGTTGTACAAGCAGCAGGGTTATAATTTTCTTTATAGCAGAAACTTGATTTTACTGTTAACACTAGAAACATAGCATAGAGTTCAACTCTCTTATACCATGAGATTTTGCTATGTACTTGCTTGGTATAGAACTTAAGAGCACTAAAGTTCCCCTCTTTACAATACACAACTGAAAAAGTTTTTTAAATGTGTGTTTTGGAAGTGGTTGGTGGTTGTTTTGTGCAGGTGTGAAGGAGAAACGGTTAAAGACGTACTTGTGTTGTGGGTGAAAAGCAAGCTGTATTACCAATGTCTGAACACCAGTCGGCTCTGCTTCTTCGCAAGCAACTGGCAGACCTCAACCGGAATGCAGTAGAAGGGTTCTCTGCCGGACTCATAGATGAAAGTGACATCTACAAATGGGAGGTCCTGATTATTGGACCACCCGACACCGTGTACGAAGGTGGGTTCTTCAAAGCTCACCTTTACTTTCCCGTCGAGTACCCGCTGCGTCCACCACGCATGAAGTTTATCACTGAAATTTGGCATCCTAACATAGACAAGAGTGGGGATGTGTGCATCTCGATACTCCACGAGCCAGGCGATGACAAGTGGGGCTACGAGAAGGCATCGGAGCGCTGGCTTCCGGTGCACACCGCAGAGACAATCTTAATTTCCGTCATATCGCTGCTGGCCGATCCCAACGACGAAAGCCCTGCGAACGTTGATGCGGCAAAAGAGTGGAGAGAAAATTACCCGGAGTTCAAACGGAAGGTTGCTCGCTGTGTTCGCAAAAGTCAAGAAGAGAGCATGTAGGGAAGAAAAGTTTATTCTAAATCATTGAAAACTTGGGGACATTACAACTATTTCAAACTTTTCAAGTGTGTTCGGAAAACTGAAATAATGCTAGTAGTTCCAAATTTTATGAAGATAAAAGCTGAATAAAACCCCTTGGTTGCAAATATATTGGTGACTTGTTTGATCTGACTTAAACATTATTGTAGGTTAATATTCTCGAATTGACAGTTTCAAATATTGCACTTTCTCATATTAATTTAATTTATTGTGAGTTTTGTTTAAACCATCCCAGTTTTGCTTACCTGCAATGGAATTTCTGCACTAAAAAAAACTTTTCGTAGTAGTGTATCTGGATGGAAAGTAAATGGAAATATGAAAAACTGTCTTGTTAGCAGTGTGCAGTTCTTTGAAGATTGTTGATGCATGACAGAAATGCCAGCTGAAAATTGTGTTAATTTTCTACAGTGGTTTAGACCAGTGGGTAGCTCTTAGGAGTCTGCATTTAGCTGGTAAAAGTTGCTGTAGAATGTTTATTGGTTGAATAAATGCGTGGAGTATTAGCAAATGTAATTCTAAATACCATACTAAACCTTCTCTACCGTCTGTGTGTGCATGCTTGTAGATTTTCATTCATTATGAATGGGTGTGAAGTGAATATTGATGTGGCTATTTTCTGTTTGTCAGCATAGGTTAAAGAAATATTTGTTGCAGCTCAGACTACTTCATTCTAGGTGAATATTTAATCTTAAGTGCTGATATTGATGTGATATAGAGCCACCTAATGAATTACAGTGGGTGTGATGCGAAGGAAATCAGGAATCTATCAGGCGACAGACTGAATGTTTTGTGACCTGCCAGAGCAAGTGTGTGAGAGCGAACTTCATAAGTAATTGCACGTTACTAAAGGGGAAAGTTTTTACTTTGGTTTGGTTTGAATTTTATTGTAGTAGTACTCATGTGTAAAACATTTTTGTGGACTCTCTCTAATTATGTGTTTCTAATTTTAAGTTACAGTTAGGTAAGTGATAAATACCTGTATCACTTATTTTTGAGGAATAAAAACAGTTTTTGTGAAACTTCTGAATTGTACTATTATATGATGAGTGTATGTTCTTTTAGCCTATATAGAATGCACAGTCATTTATACACATATACACAACCTAAGATAGCCACTGTAAACATATAACATCTTACATTTTTATGGAATAGGCTGATTGTAATTTACAAAAATATAATATGGCTAGATTTTAGTGAGACAACTATTGATCAATGTTAAGTGCTATTTTTTGTTATGATTAGATAGTTAAGTTTTGAAGCATTACAATTTTTTTTCTCAGATACTTTATTCTGTTACCTTCTGAAATTCTCTTTTGAAAAATTGGATACATTAGCATTATTCTCGTCAAATCAACTATATATGAAACAATATAAAAATTAAAATCTTCTACACATTAATTATTTTAAAAATCCTGCATTAGGAATTTACTAGTACTTTTTTTTAACCATTGTTTGGCTAAATTACGAACTAAATTAAAATGTGGTCTACAGAATGAGTCTTCAAAACAAAATACTACCGCGGTTACAATATAGAGAAATATAGTCAATTCACTATAAAGTGAGCACTTTAAGACTTTGCTAAATTTTTCTTTTCAACCAATTTCCATCTTTCCATCACTTTTTCATATAAACATTGACATGTGACTAATCAACACAACTACATTTCACCACTTTTTAAGAGTTAATTTCTGAGGTGGCAATAAAATATAGTTATTAGTTGTTAAAGCTTTTTGGGAGGGCCTTAAGAAGTGCTCATTTATGATGAATAGCCTATAAAATGTTTCGAGTCAAGCAATTTATGAGCAGTAGACGACTGATTTTGCAACTGTCCATGATTCCTGAGAACACTGCTGCAAAATTGGAACTGACCAATTTGCGACCCCTATAAAAACTATGTTTAAAGTTAAATGTGTGTGTCTGACATAAATCAGGTTTTTAAAATGAAATAGTGATTTAATTGGCAGATAAACTCCAGGATTAAGCTTGGCATACAACCAACATGATTTTTAAATTATATTTGATAAATTTCTTCCAAATAAAATACCACAAATGTGTGTACCTGACCTGCCGTTGTTGACAGAAAAAAAGTTTAAATATTGCATAGTGTGTGTTACCAAGCACAAAGGCCTTTTTCAGTGGCTTCGTACAAAGAAATCAGAGGATTTATTGAAGAAAAAAAATTTTAGTAGAGGTATGTCTTCTGAATAAATGACACCCCTTTGACACCAAATATTGTGCAAGTACTGAGCTCGAGCACCATGTAACTCAAAGACAAGTGTGGAGTGGAAGCTGGGGGGGGATCTCAGTATGTGGTTTTCAATTATTAATTACTAAAGGTTGTAAAGAAACTAATTTTAATGATCATATTTTTCTCTGTCTAAAATAATCATTGTCTTTTTTTAAAAAAGATGTATTATTATTTACTTCAAAGGGTAGACATCTGTCAAATAAAAGAAAGTCTTGTTAGCACAATCTCTCTCCAGCATGCAGCATCCTTAAAGAGCAAATGTGAACGTACATGTGAACATCCAGCTTGGAAGGACACGTGTTGACGGTTTTCGGGCGAACTCTGAATGGCTGAGTGTGACCTCGTGTCTTCCCCTTATGTGGTTGACAAGTGGGAGATGGTTGTCTAGCGGACAGGTGGGGATTAAGGAGTCTATGGTGGTACATGTCCCTTTCCTTCATGTATTTGTGCATCTTGTATTGTACTGTTGCTCATTTTGAGCCACAGATTTCGACGACCAATTTTCACGTAGTTTTTTTGCTGCGGTTTACCAATCGTGGGCAACAATATCGCCTATATTTTATTGCTATTAATAAATTGGTTTTGATAGCGTCTTGCATTTTTGCCAATATATTTCTTCCTTAAATTTTTGGGATTTTCTTTTAACATCCTAAGAATGACATTTTACGAATCACTACATTCATTAAATCCATACTCGTATAATTGAGGGTGACTAACACTGTTGGTATGTGTGCAGCATCAACCATAGCTATGCACCAATAAGAGTGAGTAATGGGGGAGAGAAGAGTGTTCTGAGTGCAAAAGACTTACTTTTGTAATGAACTTTGATTGCGACTTCACACATTTCCACTCTCTTTTTCTCTTCAAAAGTGTTAGTGTTTCATTGCTACTGTGGCAAACTCCAGGGTCGCAAAAATGGGATTTAGTGTGTGCGCTTAAATAGCCATGTGTGTAATGTGTGCCATACAAATTAATTTTAAAAACTGTATTTTTTATAGTAGGCCTAGCTGAAGACTTCCTGAGCCCTATGAGCTTACATGAATTATCCCTAAGCACAATTGTAAACTGCAAATATAAGAATTCTTAAAATATCAGTAAAAATAAAAACTGAACAATTTCCATTATACATACCTATGCTTTTCATTACACTGTATTTACCTCTGCATCATTGGAAATTGTCATCAAACCAATTTTCTTCCACGTTATCGTGGGTGTTTGTGTGAACACGTCATTGCCCTGCCCTTAGAAGGTCCCATGAGGAAACAGCGCAAAGTCACATGGAGCAAGGTGTGGACTGTATGGAGGATGCTTTAGCACCTTCAGACCAGTACTTGTCAAACAAACACTTAGTGCAGACTTTGGTGCGGTGGACGGGAGCATTGTAGTAAGTGTCTGCTTCTCAGCGTTGACAAATGTTTTTGACATCTTCTACAGCTCTGGGCTGGCAGTCTTTGGTGTACTACATTTCCAGTGACTCCTGCTGACTCAAGAAAACAGCCACCATTCTCTTTTACACGGATCGGGATTTGCACAGATATGGATGCGTTTTCATCTTTAAAAAACCCCCAGAGTTTGTTATAGAGCTCTAGTGGGCATGTCATAAAAATAAAGAGGTTTTTTCACCGGCTATAGGTTTTGTCTGGCTGGGGATATTTTTCTTACGTGAGGCCTAAAATCGTGAAGTGGCTATGGGTGATCCAGGTACGCTCGTCACATCTCATCACCTTTATGTGCATGGCACTGAACTGGCATACAGTCTTCACGTCCGCAACTCACTTCTTGTAATTCTCAGAGATCACCTTATTTTGTGGTATAATAATGTCAAATTTGTTCTGCATGTCCTTTAACAACTTTAAGTATCCTACATAGGTGCTCTTGTACCTAAAAATTATTGTAAAAATTCTTGCTTTAGCTGTTTCAATTTCAAATAATACATGTCAGAAACATAAATATAAAATTGACTTTTCAGATGTTGAATGTTTTTAAATGCTATCTCTATGTGGAAATCTTTTACCCACTTGGAACAGCATATGAAAGAAAAGTTTTTTTCCCTGAAGCTTTGCACACCATTCTGTGGTCTAGCCAGGCAGGAACTTTAAACATACTATTTATATAGGTAGGACAGAATTTGATCGGCAAACTTCGCGAGGCGATTCCTCATGCAAAATCAAGTGGGAAAATGAATGGAATATTTTCTACCTAAACTGAATATTAAGGACGGTACTAACCCCTGAAAATCAAAATTTCAACTGTATTTTGGTTTGGTCGAAATAGCTGGAATAAAGTGGAATTGAATTTCATTTCTCCTCCAAACTTCATTTTATATTATCAGAATATTTAAACTAAGAGAAAACTCTTCAATACCTCATCCTGTAGTAGAAATGACAAGGATGGCCACCCTCCAATTGCATACAACGTTTTTACCGTAGGGAATTTCAAACTTTTGATGCTTGTTTATTCAGCGTTGCAGCGGAATTGATAAAAAAGTGGTCCTTGTTGCAACTGCCCTTTTAGTGTAAAACTTACACAAAAGTTTCTGCAACAGCAATACAGTTTCAGGTGCAGAGGCAGTCCCAACTCTTCCTGCAGGGAATCACATACAGACTGTGGCCAGAAACAAACTGCCAGCTTGAGTACTGCAAGCTTATTAATGTATGGCACATGCTGTTTACGGTAGGTGTTGAATGTCATCTGCAGTGTGGGCATAGCAGCATACTGTAGATGTATGTAGTTAGCAGCGAGATGTCCCTCTCTCAAATTTATTGAGCGTCTCGCAGCACCACGAAATGTCATGCCATCTACCCTTGTTTGTTAAAGCATGGAGTGCCCAAAGGGTACAAACTTTCTTAACTTGAAGACGGTCATGCAGAATGGTATGAATAATTGGTGCAGGAATATCCGAACACACTTCTATCTCGCGTGGCTGTGGACTTGAGCATCTTCCAGAACAGGGCTACATTCAAACACTGACCAACATGCAAACTGCATGCATAGTTGTAGCAAAAAATTGCCCCCCAATGTTAGTTTTTTTTTTTATCAAGGTTACTCTGCTGCTAGTATGATTTTGTAGATAAATGTATTATTTTCTAAGTGGCACCTATGTAAATAATTAGATTAGCATGTGATTCATACTGAAAAACTAGACTTTCTTCCAAACTTTGCACGATACCAGTAGTTGGATAAACAACAAGTCATTTATCACAGCATGTTGTTCCACCATTTCATAAGATAGTATCACATGGACTATAAAGATTTTTAATTTCATGTTTCAGAAACCTTCAAAATGAATGTAAACAACTTTGGTGCTTTAGTTTTACTTTTATAGGTAGCATGAATGAAATTCAAACAATTTTTTATGTACCAATACTCTGTTACTGCTACAGATCAGATGAATTAGGTCATTTAAAATTATGTTAATTTTCAAAATGTCTCTATTTAATTGCAATTTGTGTTATGTATTGTATCTCTGGAACAA
This sequence comes from Dryococelus australis, assembly GCA_029891345.1. Lineage (NCBI taxonomy): Eukaryota > Metazoa > Arthropoda > Insecta > Phasmatodea > Phasmatidae > Dryococelus > Dryococelus australis. Next base: position 33,117,352 of record CM057006.1, read on the forward strand.
TTAAACCTATTTGAAATCTAAGTATCACGCTTGCAGTTTTTATTGTGTGTGCTATATTAATTTGTCTTTAGTGTTCTGTGTTAAATGGTGACACTGTACATGAAATAAACTTAAATGTCACATCTTGGAATTTCTAAGGAAATTACTACATTTTGCATAAAACCGCATTATGGAATGCAATCTAAAAAAAAAAATTTTATTTAGTAGTACTGATTTTTGAAGCAGTTGTGTTTTTCTTGTAGTGTTTTGAAACATCTGTAGTTCCGTTAAAAAGATTTAACTTTAGCTAGGTGTGCCGTCTGTGCACCAAGTTCAGTATGTAATCGCTTCTTCAGTTCTTCTCCCAATTTTGAAGGTAAAAATATTTTGTTAAAAGTGTTTTAATTCTCGTGAAGAATGACTGTTTATTTGAAATTTTGAATATGAGCGTAACCAAGCCTTTGGGTGCTTTATCAGAATTAAGTTACTTGTATATATGTGTAGATGAAAGTTGGTTATTCATAATAATTTAATGGATAACTTCTGGCTTCTTAAAATGAATTTACCGTAAGATATATTTATTCTGATAACAAATGGAACTATCATATTTAAGGAGAACATTCACTTAGTATCAGTGCAACTTCAAAAAATGTTAATATTACACATCACATTAAAACAGATGTCAGTTGATGAAAAATCTCCCAATGCTTCTTGCACATATCAGTCTCATTACAATGTTTTTTTTTTTGTTTGAACTGTGTTTTGAAATGTGTTCTTAACTGTTGACGAGACCAAATTGCAGCACTTTGCATAGTCTCCTTAAAAAAACTGAATGTTTTGCACAAAATACACGTCGTCGTGTTTCCTTGCTTTCGAATATTTCAGTCAAGAGTTGCCCATGGTGAACTGAACGACCAATGAAATGTACACAACATAGCATGTTGCATAGCATCAACTCGCTACACTCCAATACAAACACTTAATTCAAAATAAACAGTTTGGTTCCGGCTAGCATTCGTTGGAAAAAAAGGTGCACTTCAAACTTGTTATAGTAAAAATAAAAAATGATTGATTCATTTTGAATTTTCGCCAGTTTTATTGTAGGCGATTGCGAGTACAGCAAACACATTAGTATAATGGAACTAGTCACATTTCGCCTCTCTTCTGCATTCATGCATGTACACGATCACTGCAGCGGTCACATTTAAGTTGAAAAGTTACATCTGGCCTAGCGAGGAAAATTTACGAAGACGAGGGGGGGGGGGAAGCTACCATCCCCCTCGGTGCCTAACGACCTGCACCCGCAGAAAGAATTTAACAGAGTTGTAGTCCAAAAGTTGTTATTCACAAATAAAAAATTAAGTTAAAAAGAAATAGAAGTTCTGGTCGGCGGCGCTTGTGGATGCAGGTAAAGTTCGTTCCACTTGTCACTTCTTGGTGATGGTTGTAGTAATGCGGCCGAGTCCATGGTTAGCCACGCACACCTCGGCGCTTGCCGCTAACGCCCACTCCCTGACAAAGGCTAAAAATACACACTTGGCCGGAGTTCGAGGCCTCCTATTGGCTGTTCCCTTCTCTCATGCTACTGGGTAGTAGGATTAGTGCTGATGGCATGGGATTTTAGAAAAAAGTTCGCTCTGAAGCCTGGGAACCAAAATTGCCACACAGTACGGATAACATTCGTATTACAGCCTCCCATTAAAACTGGTGAAGCCCTTACTTCTAAACCGTGGCATGAAAGGAAAAATTTGGACAAAATAAACGCAAAAATTAACCAAAAGTAAACCTGGAAAACAAAAAAGCAAGTAAACCCTGTATAAATGCAATGCTACAAGCATATAAACAATAGCGAAAGGCAACTTAATTTAATTTAATCAAGTTGGTGTGAATTGTCAGTTTTGAGTCGTTATTTGTAGAGTTATGCTATACTTTCCCATGTCCAAAACTATTTTTTTAAAAATGTAAGGCACATTCAGCTATAGAAGTATTTTGAGTTATTTCGTGTAGGCAAAATGTTTTTATAATTATGGATATAAGAATAAAATTAACAGGGCAAAAAAACCTTTTGCACAGTGACTGTAATAGGCTAACCTTTCAAGCATTGCTGCTTTTTAAACATGTAGCAATTGCATGTCATTGAATTGATAATGCAAGTAAGATATCGTAATTTGGAATTGCATTGCCCAGTTTTTCTGGCATAATTTAAACTAACTTAAAAACTGGCATTTTAATTGAAATATTTTGTGATAATTTTTTTTGGTAATGTGGTCTAAATAGAACATATATTCCTGTTACTGTTTGTAACTAAGAATACTTGGTTTTCTCACATTACATTTTTATAGCATAATAAATTTTTCTTTCAGACATTTTTTAAATTTACAATAAAACCTTGGTTATCGAAAGCACATAATGCGGGCTGAGCTCGTTTCCGATAACCTAAATTCCGAGTAATGTCTTGGTAAACAATGCACCAAAATATGCAAAATTACACTAAATTATTTTAATTATGTGCATAGCATATAGCAGTAAATATTGCAGTTTTCAAAACATACAGTAATTACTTTTACTTCTGTTTGTTATGTGTAATTAGCAGTGACAAGAAATGAGCAATTAACAATGCCATGGTTGTCATAGTACCATACTATATTTAGAGAGAGCATCTACAAGTAGGTATCTCGCCAATAAAAAAAACATTGTGGCCAACATTACAAAATATAGTTTACTCAATATTCATTAAGTCAAAATTGACGTTCTTCACCTTCCCCAATTTTGAAATTCCCAATCCAGAGACAAAACACTTCAACTTACTATAGGGTACCTGCTTGGTTAAGCAGTCACTTATTTGGCCATTTGTCTCAACATACACAAGTTTTAAAGTTTTCTCCTGTACAAGATCCTTTACAAAGTGGTAAATACCCCATATCACATTATTATCAAACACACTAATGAAATATCCAGTAATACTCTTCCTATTACTTCTATAATTAGTATAGTCTGAATCCACATAAGCTTCTGCTACATTACATGAATTCTTAGAATAACACAGACAATAATCCTTAGTTTTGTTATGATAACGCAAAGTATTTTTCAAATGCTTGTAATGCTCTTGTCCAAAGCAATTTTGAAACTTTCTGAAATGAACAATGTGAAAACTTAAATCTGGTCTAGAGCCTAACATTATATACATAAGACATCCAAACAGTTCTCTATATGGTACAATGAAGTCACTGTCATGAGAAGGCTGTAAATGTAGTTTTGGTTCCATTGGCAAATTCAAGACCTTACAATTCATCATGTTGAATTTCTTTAAAACCTTGTCAGTTATTTTACTTTGATATAAATACAATGGTTTTTGCATAAAATTTCTACTACTAAAAAAATTAAAAACACCCTTTCTTTCATTCATCTCTTTCATTTCGAATTTGTCTTTTGTCATTCTTAGGTTCCTGAATATTTTCTTTGCAATCGGAAAAAAATTATAAGATCATCAACATAAACTATGACATACAAAGCATTCTTAAAAAATAAATAAGGGCCAGAGTTAGATCTACTAAAATTAGTGACATTTCTTGACTCAGTTTTTAATACTAGCATTTGGGAGACTCCGTTAGGCCATACAAAGTCTTCTTTAATTTACACGTAAGATTTATATTTTTTTCATGGACATCAATTCCCTCAGGAATTTTCTCAGAAACTTACTGTGTTCTCCATATAAGAAAGCACATTTAACATATATTTTTCTTTGGGGTTCGCTCCTAACGGCTCCATTTCATTTTCAGTTGTTACATTTTTTCTGGAGATTTTCCTTCTCTAAGAACGTCTCGTGAAACAACAATTTCACCCATTTTTGGATCATAACACCTGTACACATTATAAGTGTACCCCACCGTATACACCTCGTCACTCTAACTCCCAGAGATGGGCGATTATCCTTAATGAAATCTTTGGACCCAAACAATCTGATCTGGTGGTAATTAAATTTTTGCCCGATACCAAGTTTTTGCTGGTACATGACCATTAAACCAAGGGGTCCTGTTATACAAGAACACAGCTGTCTGTACAGTTTCGCCCAAAAGATTTTTAGGCAAGTCATTTAACAGACACTGGGCCTTTTCACCAGGGTTCTATTTATCCTCTCACTTTGCCCATTTAACTATGGGTATAGTCTAGCCCAATTCCTTGCTTGAAGCACCAACCTCGAAACCTTGAAGAGCAAAATTCACACCCATTATCACACAGAATTCTTAAAACCCTACAGTTGTCGGAGGAGAACTGCCTTTCTGCCCCTTCTACATAACTTTTCAAATTTTCCCAGCCTTCATCTTTACTCACTAAAATGTAAACAATACAAAAGCCTGAGTAAGTATTTGTTATAGTCTGAAAGTAATTATACCTATCAAAATTACAAGGCTTTATTGGGCCACAAAAGCCACAGCATATAATTTCTGAACATTTTTTACCTTAGAGAAAGTTGACTTAAAAGGTGGTCTAGGCATTTTATTTTCAGTTCACACTCTACAATCTCACTCCCTCCATGCCTTCAATGCCACTCAATTCACCCAGTTTCCTCATTGCCTCTAAACTTGGGTGACCTAACCTCTCATGCCAAGTAACATGAGAAAAGGCATTATTAGACGATTCATCCTGTACCCCAACCATCACATTTTAGATCTACCACTTAAAGTTTACCAACATTTTGACCAACCAAAATTGATGTTGATTTGTATTTAATGACCATTTTATCATGAAAAAAACTTAGTTTGTTAATCAGCTTCACATACCTTTGAAACAGACAAAAGATTTAATCTCAGATTTTCTACAATCAAAACATACTTTAGTGTACACTTATCGAATACAATATTACTCCATTTATTTGCAGCAAGCTTTTTGCTGCCATCTGCCACAACAATAGCAACAGGTTTCTCCAATTTTTATATAGGCCTACCTGTCATGCAAGGCTTGTATTTTTAATTTACCATTTGCTTGGAGGCGCCAGAATCACAAATAAACTTGACAATATCATTATTCTCACTATCACATATTAGAGAGGTTGCTGCAGTAAATACCACCTTGTTATCATCACACTTCTATCCAGCAGCAAAATGAGTTTTTGAAACCCACAGCCAGATACACCACGTCCATGGCCATGAAAAACACTATTCTTACTTTGCAGAAAGGTCGGTGAACCTTAACTTTGTATTTTTGGACACTACTTTTTAAAATTACCATATTCACCGTATTCGTAGCACTTCACCTTGAACCGTTGAACTGCAAACGAACAGCCATGCTGCTGGGATGACTGTGATTGGCCATACATGTGAAGTTCTGCAGCCACAAGTGTTCCCTTAACAAACTCCAGGGTTATGTTTGATGTCGTCGTCTCAATGACTGTGACCACATTGTTGAATTTCTCTGCATCGTCAATAACAAGTAGCATACCTTATCTGTCTCATCCAGGGTTGCCCCTAAGGCTTCAAGCTTGACGTGTGCCCCCTCTCAGGAACAATGTGGGTCGCCCTGCCTCTTACCCAAGGCAGGGGCTAGATGATGTGTTGCCCGGCGCCAACTCGATTGAACAAATGTTGGGGTCGTGGACCGACGGCCATGGGGATTCCTGGAGGTTGCCGTCGTGCTGGTTGCGGTGTTCGTCGTGCGCTTACTGGCACTGATGTTAAAATAGTGTACTCTACAAAAGTCAATTATGCGGGCTCGGCACTGTTGGCCAATAGCCGATGCTGCTTTCGACACATGCATACTGCGCACTCAGTTCTTATGGTAAAATTAACTGTCGGTCGGCCCCTCGGTATTGGAATAAAGCAAATTGGTTCCAGAAGTTACACTATTGATGAATTAATCATTAACGCCCACAAGTTGCTGTACCGAGGGGACGTACTGAAGAATGCGATTCCCGAGAAGCGTGCTGGCTGGTGGTGGAAGTCAGACTCCGAACGATGCTCAGTTTCACGCGGGCGAAAACAGGATGCGTTCAGATTCGTTCTAGCTCATTATGCTTTTTGCCCTTACTCTTACACAAAGGTTATATAACACTTCTATGTGCCCTCTTAGTTCTCATTAATTACATTACACATATTGGCGACATTCCTGTGGTTCTAAATGCTAATATTAACAAGTTTTGCGATTATGTAACGGGAATGCCGCCGCCCTTACGAATGTTTCACTTAAACATGAATATGCAGGATGAACACCGTGTAAAAGATGCGACATGATGATTTAAAACCCTGTACAATTATTATCTTGAAAACTCCGCCAAATCTGGTACTGGCGAGAGTACTGCACTTTGTCATTCACAGGGCGTCGGTTGCATAAAGTAACATCCTGTGAATATACGATTTCCTTGGCGTCACACCTATGGTATTCATCTATGAGATGCAGCTGAATGCTAAAACGAGCTAAGTGCAGCTTCATTCTGCACGCCTACAAAGGAATTCATATTAACACTTGTGACCACACGAGTGGCGTCTTGACACAATGAATGCGGTATATAAACTGGCATTTTGAAACACTTCACATCATCGCCATACGACGTCTTACACAAACACCGTACCTATGTACCATGTTCTGGTACACACAATCACCAATACCTGGACGTCCAAGATCTGCCGAAGTCATAACCTGCGCCAACAGTTCCTCTGATTCCACAGACGTATGGTAAATCAAGCTTTTACATGTGGCCCCACAGGAAGTAGTCTAGCGGAGTCAAGTCGGGCGAACGTGCAGGCCAAGCAATCGGGCCACCTCGACCTATCCACTGTTGACCAAAACGTTGATCGAGATGACGCCTGCACGTTCACCCGACTTGACTCCACTAGACTACTTCCTGTGTGGCCACATGAAGGGTGTGATTTACGAGGCCCCTGTGGAATCAGAGGAGGACCTGCTGGCGCTGGCTGTGTCAGATCTTGGACTTCCGGGTATTGGTGATTTTATGTACCAGAACATGGTACGTAGGTACCGTGTTTGTGTAGACGTCGCTGGTCGTCACATCGAGCCCTTCTTATAAGTGGACCCAAAAGATAAATGACGTACAGGATGTTGCAGACATGGGAGAGGTCAACATGCGATGTGGTGGTGTTATGCGATGTGGTGGTGTTTTGTTTTTTGCAGGGAAACAGAACGTTTCCGCAGATAACTTTCTATGCAAAAGTTACCATCTTGGTCCCTACTACGTGCCCTTACAATGTGTAATGGGAATTCAGTCACAACCTGTATATTTTCCTCGATATTCATTAAGTCAAAATTGACATTCTACACTGTTAGAAAATCTTGTTTGTGGTAGAAAATGACTGAAATCTCTGATTTGCCGATGCACATTAAGGGAAGAAAAAACTAGCCCTGTTCCATCACCATTAACTACCTGACCTGTAGTGTAACCTTGGATTAAGCCTACAAATTCCATCTTAAATATGTCAATGGTATCTTTAGTTGGAGACATCTTCTTGGCACTCCAATTTTCCTGACTCCATGGTGGAATTTTAACCTACCAAGCTAGCCGGAAAGCACCAAAACCTTTGCATGAATTACCGATCATTTTTGCGACTAGACACTACATATGTAGTCTCAAACTGAATAAGAACACGTGTACTGGAGTTGTTTACTTGTTAAATGTCACTGACTGGTGGCAAACATATGTTGAAAATAAAAAGTTTTTGGGGAATGTACATTTTAGATTTAGCAATTTTTGGTATGTCAAATAATTTTATACTTTCTGAAGCATATGTAATTGAAGGTATATAGGAACTAAATTAGTTTCACCCATGAAAGTAGGAATAACAGGAAATGGTATGCTATGACGTCACTGAAGCTGCATTTTCGTCCATCGCCATATTGTGACGGCCAAAACATTTTAAATGTTAAGGGCGTGTTGTACTCACGTGCTGGAAGTTCTGAACTTTCCATCTCTATCTCTCCCCCCCCCCCCCTCTTTCTCACTCTTTCTCTCACTACATCCAACCCTCTGCCCTCCCTTACCTTTTCTAGCAGCCGTAATGGACACCTAATGACAGTTGTGAGCATGTTTAAAACCTTGCTTTTTTTTTTCAGCCCACTCAAGGTTTGTTTTGGCTATTAATGAGTTACCCGGCCGAGGATTTAACCCGGTTCGCCTTGGTGGGAGGCGAGCAGGCTTACCACTCAGCCACCGTGGCCCCGTAAAGTTAAAGTATGGAGACAAAGTAATAGTTGGGGGGTTTCGGTTAAGCTCTGTTAATTAATCACGATTCTTGCCGGTTAATATTTCCGAGAATATGTGCTATACATACGTAACAGTGAACTCGTTTACTAAAATTAGCATGTATAATATTCAAGATCATAATAAAAATGTATAATGTTTCGCATCCCTCGACAATCATGGAGTTGTCGTACAGGACAGACGTCCCAGATGCTTTACACTGGTCCTGACCTCTTTTTGTAGTGTGTCAATGTTGTTCAGAGCATTGGGAAAAGAACGCCGACTGAGATGAGAGGTTTTTGGTCGGCGAAAGGTCCCTTGTTGGTTGGACTGTCAGCTGGCGAGTAAGTTACCAGGCGCACATTGTCGAATGGCATTCCTACATGTTGCTGGCAGTTGACGCCATTTTGAAGGCAAGTGCAGCTGGAGTTCGCGGTATAAGCTGCTGTTTCACGCGTTCATGCACAGTATAAAACAAAGTCGCCCGGCCGCGTGTATGTGTGTGCATTCGGCTAAGGCTTCTAAACTACTTGATGGATTTTGATGCGGTTTTTTCCATCATTTAGAGAATTTCTTGAGGAAGGTTTAGGTATATAATGCATTAATATATAATGTAAGAATAGTAGGGAAATGTCGACGTTTTATAATAAAGCCGGAAAAAGTCGCTTTTCGGGCGCTTACGTGGGGCTTACGCTGAGTAAACCATAAGATACAAACCAAATTAATGTACTAAATCTCAACAAGGTCTACAAAAAGTCCGTGACAGTATATGTTTATCTTTTAAGGATGACCCACAGTAACCATTTTTGTCTTTTAGGGGTTCCTTACGGAAACTTTGAGAACAACACAGCACAAATCCTATGTTAGTTACCTTAAGCATTTAGTGTATATACTTGCTGTAAACCTAAACAACGCCATATTTGTAAATCGCACCCGAGCGTGGCCGGGGCGGGTCGCTAATGGACGCTGCGAAAGATAATGACAACTCGGAGAGGCGCCTGATACATAGGCTACCCTTCGGCCGCCTGAGGTGGGAGGGTGGCGGTTGCCGGGAAAGGGAATCCTTGCCGTTTAGAGTTACGCCTATTTTGTAAGTTGAAACCATTTTCACAAGCACTGCGTCAATTGGCCCGTCTGATTACAATTTCGGGAATTCAATTTTATTACTGATTCTTACGGTTGGTAGGAATTTTCCATTCACGGTCACTTCACACTTTTCTGAAGCCCTGCTGAAGTTCTACTTCCAGGATATTCCTCCGCCTCGTGTAAACAAAGGACAACGCACCGAATTCGTGCGCACTCAGTTGTAATGATATTTTGCATAAGAACTATTTATTATAGCAGTTCGCTGTAATCTGAGCACTTTCGGAAGCCCTGCTGAAGATCTACTTGTATGAACATTGTGCATTCTTCCGCCTTATGTAAAATTAACATTGCCATGGGATTCATCACTTTGTTGATGCGTTGGTCAAGTAAAACTGAGATTATTAGAAAAGTAAATATTTTATAAATCTGCTAATTTTTTACAGTTCGGCGCATTAAAAAAACAGAAAGCGAAATAAATAATTTAAGCTATCACAAATGGTTACCTAACACTTTTTATTCGACATTCAGATATGGAACTACTTTCCCTCTATCGTTACCAACTATACTGGGCGTATGTCATTCATTGCGCCCATTAAAATATATGCAGGTAGGGGCAGTGGCTTTTTTCTATGGTTGATTTCAAAAGTGCTCACTTTATCGTGAACATCGTTTACTAGGAGCTACCAAAACACAAGTTATCTCACTGTTTTTATTTGTATTTATTATGTTGACAGTGGTATACAATGCTTGTTATACACGAAACATATTTAGGAAATAACTAAATGTATATGGGGTGATTTTTCGAAGGTTTGAGTCAAAAAGTGCGAAGAAACCGCGAATAGACTATAGGACCTAGCTTCTCGACAGCGAGGTATCTACAGAGACGAAGCAAGTTGCTCGGAGTGTCACCCGGTAGTGGCAGAGCCGGGGGGGGGGGATAGGCCAGGGCATGTAGCGAGTAACCGTCCCGTCATTCGCCGGAAAGTGACTTCGGGAGGACCGCGCCGGTAGTCGAACACAGATCCCCCGAACGCGAGTCCACTGGTCTACAGCTGCGCTCACAACCATCTGTCGCACCCATAGACTAACGGTGAGGTATACCGATCTCGCTGGCAGCGCATAACCAATCTCCATGTCCCAACTTTGAACTGTGTTTATAGCCTACGCGTCTAACAAAAATGGCGTGGATTGTGTTTGAGGTTAGAACACTGTTTAGTAAACAAGTGCTTTTGAGATGTTTTTATACTTCCTATAATCAATTTGTAATGCTTTTTTTTATTACATTCAAGCTGGTCAAAGTATTTTATTAATATAATAGTGCTTGTCGTTTAAAAATTAGGATGTAAACGAACAGGTTCATCACTGTTGACCATGTGATTTTGACAGTTGTGTAGGATTGGGGTAGGTCAGTGTTGGGTACATGCGCAGACGACGAATAAGTGGTCTAACTCATCTTCAGTCTATGGTCGCACCCGTCAGCCTCCCGTCCGTCAGTCAGTCATCATCCGTCTGTGTTTACATCCGTCAGTTGAAAGCGATTCACAACAATCCGTCGTCCGTCAATCCTTCTGTACGGCAAAAATTCAGTGTGACAACTTAACATCGTGATCTTTCTTTAGTTGCCGGTATATTTTGGGGGGAAATACTTTTTTCAAGAAAGAAACATTGTGGGGAAATAATTTTTTGCGCGATAAGAATTTATAATGAATTACTGTTTACGTTTTAAATTCCTGAATATACCACCAAAGATAAATAAACACATTGGCTATCCATTTGCATTTTATTTCGAAGTGCGTATTCGCGTCTGCGGAATGTCCTCAGAAGGCGGTGGACCGCCTCTCTCGTCCTTCCGTCGAAAGTTAAAGTTTGAGAAATATTTGACAGATTGACGGATATAAAAAAAAAGTTGCCCTGCGATTGGTTGGAGATCACGTGACCACCGGACGGACACGTGACGGGTGGTTGAGAGTCCAGCTTACCACTATGCCACTTCGCTCGGTAGGTGCTGTTTGCAGTTGCCATGATCCATGCCTATTTTCTGGAAGTTTCTTCATTTCATAGTTTAACGATGCACGCGAGCGAGAATAAAAGAAAGAATGAGATGCAACATCACACGGGTGCCGAAAGATTCACTAGTGCCCGGTTGCACCATCGTGGTTCGAAACTCGATCCGAGATCGGATCTAAGATCTACACAGAAAACCGTTGCACCATTCGAGTTCAGAGCTGGACTGGAGATCGAGATGAAGTTCATTTCGGACCGCCGAGATTGGCGATTCGAAATCTCGATCCAAAATCAGCAGCCATCGTCCACAAAAATGTAGTTTGAAAATACGCCAACAGATAGAACTACGTTCGATTGTTTTCTTGGGAAATTAAAACAACATTATATACACTTGAATATTACTCAGTAAAATTCGTACAACAATAATTCACTTAAAACAGATCAAACATCGCACATCTAGTTCTATCTATAGTGAAAAATACATGACGTCATTTATTACGAACCAACAGCAAAATTTGTCTTATACTTAATCTCGATCTCTCACTTTGGATCCAAAATCGTGACATTTCGTTGGTGCAACACTTTTACATTGGAACCAAGATCAAACTGGATCCCGGTTCGGAACTAGGATCATTCGATCTCGGATCAGGTAAGATGTTGGTGCAATCGGGCATAACAGAAGTGGTGTCTAGTATGTCTGCCGAGTGGCTTATTTTGGGATAAAGGCACGGGGCGAGTATGGAGATTTGGGCGGCTCTTAACAGTGAGGTTTTGAGAGCCGATGAGGGTGATGGAGCAACGCCGGAATGGAAGGCCGCGGGGGAAACGGGAGATATCCGAGAAAACCCGCCCACCGGCGGAATCGTCCGGCACGATTCCCACGTGCGAAAATTCTGGAGTGACCCAGCCGAGGATTGAATCCGGTTCGCCTCGGTGGGAGGCGAGCGGACTAACCACTCAGCCACCGCAATCCCGTAAAGGCAAGGCCCACTATGAAAAACGTGTACGTAATAAACGTTTATAGGCTGTTAGCGGTAAAGTGAGCACTTTTGAGGCCCCAGTTACTTTTTTATTTCAGCCATATATTATACCTTAACCACATTTCTACATAAATATTACCTTCTAAGTAATAAAGAGTGTGTTTATATTCCACTGCACTCGGAAGTGCTAACTTTACTGTGAATAGCCTATACATAATGGTCGTGAACGTATACACTGTTCACTGTTAACTAAGTACTTTTGAAATCAACCTCTGAAAAATATACTTGCACATATTTCAATAGGGAAAACCGCCTGACATTCGTCCAGTAAAGTTGGTAACAATTGGGGGGGGGGGGGGGAAGTGGTTCCATGTCTTACCGTTGAAGTAAAAGTGTGGAGTAAACATTTGACAACAGTGAAATGGTTTATTTTGCTTCCTGTTTGTTTTTATAATGTGCGTGAGTGTAATAATGAGTAGTTTTGTAAAAATGTGTTTGTTTAATAATTTTAACAATTTCACTGTGGTCCGACGCACGAATGGAGTGAACAGGCCCATGGCAACGTTAATTTTACATGTGGCTGAGAAATGAGAAATGTGCACACAAATAAATCTAAAGGAGGGCTTTTAAAAATTGCTTAGTTTACCGTGAACAGACTAACAATGAAAGTAGCAATTCTTCACGACGAAGTTCATGGCCGTCTTGTACGTGCCGCGTAGGAAGCATCTTCGACGCACAGACGTGAACGAAAAAATAAATATTTTACTTCGTGCCGTGCGTTCAATGACGTTAGCCAATTTTGTTGAAGGAGGAAAGAATAATAAGAATTATCTTCTTATATTTAAATTGACAATTGAACTACTGTTGCCTCACATCCTGAGAGCTGTGCTGGCTTCTCTAGTTCCAGGTTTACCCTCGCTTTTTGGGGCCGCGGTGGCTGAGCGATTAGCACTCTCGCCTCCCACCAAGGCGAACCGGGCTCAATCCCCGGCCGGTTCACCGGATTTTTGCAAGTGGGAATCGTGCCGGACGATGCCGCTGGTCGGCGGTGCTTTCTCGGAGATCTCCCCCCCCCCCCTCCGCCTCATCATTCCGGTGCCTCTCCATATTCACTCCAATCACCCTCGTCGGCTCTCAAGACCTCGCTGTTAAGAGCCGCCCAAATCTCTTCACTCACTCGCTCATTCCCCTCGCTTTCCCGGGCAAGGCCAGTTGTGCCATCACTTTCGTGTATTATTCCACTGTGTGTAAACGTACTCGCTGCCACGGGCCTGATCGCTTTATTCCCGCGCCATTCAAGGGAAACTGTGATATAAGGAAGTAAATATTTTACAAATTTGCTAATCCTTACACTTATATTCACTTAAAGAGTCATACAGCAAAATAAGTAATTTCATGATTCTAAGATGTTTACCTGACACTTTTTATTCGACATTAACACATGGAACTACTTTCGCTCCATCGCGTCGTTAAAGGCTGAGCATGGTGGAGTGAGTACTTTTGCAATCAACCTTAGAAAAAAGTCACTGCCCCTGCCTCCACACATTTTAACGGGTGCACTGGGTGACATGCGCACACGTTGGTAATGATGGATGGGAAATAGTTCCATAACTTAACGTCAAATAAATAGTGTTAGGTGACCATTTGTGCAAACTGAATTTACGTATTTTCTTCTCTGTTTTTTTTTTTTTTTTTTCTAAGATGAGCAGAGTTGTACCATATTTACTTTTCTATAATAACTCCACAGTTTCACTTGACCGACGCATGAATAAAGTGATGAGGCCCACGGCAATGTTAATTTTACATAAGGCGGAGGAATACACAACGTGCGTAAAAGTAGATAATATGCAGGGCTTTCAAAAGTGCTCATTTTACCGTGAACAGCCTATACCAAGACTGCTGCCGTCGTGTTGAATTATTATTTTTAAACTCTTTCAGTAGCGCCAGCCGTAGTCTCGGTCTGCGGCAAGGACGAACTCCGACTGACATATTTTGCTAACAAATAGTCACGCGACCCGATTTAGTTAACCCTTTCAGACCCACTTGAATTTACGGTTGCGTGTTTGCTAGCAAAAAAAAAAAAAATATGATGCGTGCTGTACTTAGGTCAACACAACACTTGTTTCGTTGCCACAGTCAATGAGCTGTAGACTATGTGACCGGCTACTGTAATATGAACCAATCATGACCTAGACCAGTAAGACGGTTTGCGAATCATTTACCCACAGGCAAGATCAATGGTAGTTGAGCTTCGCAGTCTGAAGTACAGGCCAAAAATGACCTGCACGTGCGTAATGAACACAATTGTGTTCACTGGGTCTGAATGGGTTAAAAAGAATACTTTGCAATATTTCGTATTTTATGTGTTGCGAAACTTGACCAAATCACGAATTTGCCAAACACAAAAGCGCAAGTGTAATGAACTTTTTTCAAAGTTAAATAACTGTGTTCAGTGACCATAGTAAAACTGTCATGTAATGAATACTATTCATATATTTTGACACTAATATTTTATTTTCTTAACAATGTTCGTGACATAATTATAATTTTAGGAAATAATGATATTCGGTACGTTTCAGGAAAGGTTATTAATCACCAGAGTTCCTTAAATTTATATTCTAATAGGTAAGCTATTAACATATCGATATGTCATTACGAGCGGTAAAAAAAAAAAGTTACTGCCAACAGTATTCGACATGAAACATACTTTATCATGAATTAACTGCATAAAAAAAAAAAAAGGATTCTGCCATTCTAATACGGTCTCGGAGCAAGTAGCAACTGGATTAAACCAAAAATCGTCCAATTTTGTGACATTCTGACAAGTCTACTTGCAAGGCTTGAAAAGCTCAGCATTAGAATCCTCCCCCCCCCCCCCCCCCTTCGCCTCACGTGTGCAAATTTACTGGGTCTCATTTAAGAAAATAACGCTTCGTCTTGTCAGTTATCGAAATATATTCCACGCCTCTTTGCGCTCCGCGTCAACGCCGAAAAGTGAAACCTGTTTGGGAATGATATTTCCAGTTCCCCTGATCAACTACAGGAAATCGTTCCGACAGCTGACAGCATACCAAGATAAATAACTCTTCGACGGCAGGAGAAAAATCGGGATAATTCCTACTTGGTAAATTATATTTGTCTTGGGCCACTTCGAAACATGATGAAGTTCCTGTCTGAGTTAAGTGGCTTGCCGACTGTTAAACATCATTAATTTCCAGTTTATAACCAAGACATAATTTCCAGTTTATAACCAAGATATAGTTCGCTGGAGCACGAGTTCACAGCGTGAAATGTATACTTTTAATGGTATTTAAGCCGGCCCTACACGATACCTAACGTATCCTGTACCCTGGGTTGAAACTGACATGATGTTAGTCTTCTAGCAGAAGAGAAAATAATACACGTCAATTCATACTCACGCGTTACTTAACCTGCTAACAGAGAAGAGAAGAAAAAAAAGAGAAAAAAAAAAAGGAAACATACCAACATACGACTGGCAGGCAGTCCACAAAATAAGACATCGAAAATTCTAAAAATATTTATACCCAGTTTAGCATATGCCACTTCTTTTTCTGTGAAAGCCTACAAAAAAGTATGGCAGTGAAGTAAAATGGTCTTTCAAAAATGCTTTAAAAATCTGTAAGACTTTTAAATTTATATATTTTTTTGTACGAATACCAAAACTGGACAAATTTAATACGCAGGAATACAGCTCAAAGCAATTATCTATGTTATTAGAATGTAGTGAAAAATGTTTCTGTTACTCCGAAATTCGTTATCTAGTTCGCACGTATTTTTTCAGTTCTAACTTTCAAGATAAAGTTAAAAGTCAAAGTAACAAGAAGTTGGGGCCTAAACCCTTAGGCCCGTTTTACAATGTCACTGGTGTGTACGGAAACGGATACATAACACGTAGACGCAACGAGCAGGCGAATCGTGACGTATTCTAGATATTTCTTACGCCATAAAGTTGCACGTATTACTGTGGCGTAACGTATCATTCCGTAAGACTATTTGCATGAAAATGGGTATAGGCTGTCCACGGTAAAATGAGCACTTTCGAAAGCCCGGGTTAAGATCTACTTGTATGCACGTTGTGTATTCCTCCGCCTTTTGTAATATTAACATTGCCATAGGCCTCGTCACTTTATTCATCCGTCGGTCAAATGAAACTGTGAGATTTTAAAAAAAGTAAATACTTTACAATTCTACTCATTTTTACACTTCAATGCATTAAGAAAAACAGAAAGCGAAAGAAATAGTTTTTAGCTATCACAAATGGTTACCGAACACTTTTTTATTCGACGTTAAGATATGGAACTACTTTCCGCCCATCGTTACCAACTTAACTGGGCGAATGTCACTCAGTACGACCATTACAATAAATGCATGCAGAGAGAGTCACTTTTTTCTAAGGTTATTTTCAACAGTGCTCACTTTTTCGTGAACAGCCTTTAGAAACAGTTATTTAGGTTTGCCTTCGTAAACCTGTGAACTTCAATTAACGTGTTCAGCGTCAGTTTTATGTGCTACGCCACGACCCCTTAATATGTTTGCCCGCAGTCAGCAATAAAAACCGATGGAACTGCAGTGTTCTCGAGGCGAACCGGGTTCGATCCCCGGCCGGGCCACTCCCAGATTTTCGCATGTGGGAACCGTGCCGGACGATGCCGCCAGGTTTTCTCGGGGATCTCCTGTTTCCCCCTCCCCCGCCCTTTCATTCCAGCTTAACTCCATACTCACCTCGATCACCCTCATCGGCTCTCGAGACATCGCTATTGAGGGCCGCCCGAATCGCTTCACGCATCCACTCGAGTACGAATAGTCGTGGGTTTAAAACTTTAAAAAGGAATGTGGCGTGAAGAGATTTGGGCAGCTTTTAACATCGAGGTCTTCAGAGCCGATGAGGGTGATTGAAAAGAATATGGAGCAGCGCCGGAATGAACGGGCGAGGGAAACGGGAGAACCCCGAGAAGACCCACCGACCAACGGCATCGTCCGGCATGATTCCTACGTGCAAGAATCTGGTGGCCCGGCCGGGGATTGAACCCGGTTCGCCTTGGCAGGAGGCCTAGCGCGCTAATCGCTCAGCCACCGTGCCCCCCCCCCCCCACCCAAGAAAGGAATGTTAAATCGGGAAGACGCCAAGGAGCACCATCTAAACCGGCACGACGAGTCGGTCGGCGGCTTCCACGTCGACATCGACAACCATCCACCTGTCTTCGGCTCGTGACACGATGTACCAGTCAAGGTTCGGACGAAGGGGGGGAAAAAATCAAGTTGTGATGATGACGCTTGTTTCTGCTGTAGCAAAAGAAACTTGTTCCTTGAGTACACTTGCGTAAGGCGAAATGCGTCGGTTCGGGCAAGGCAGCTATAATCCACTCGTGGTTACTTCACACTTTCCTGAAGCCCAGCCTAAGTTCTACTGCCAGGATATTCCTCCGCCTCGCGCAAACTAAGCTTAAGGAAAGTCAAGAATAATTACACCAAAGGACAGCGCACCGAATTCGTGCGCAATCAGTTGTCATAATATTTTATATGGGAACTAATGCTTACTAGGCGCTAAAAACGTACATGTTTTCTCACCTTTTGTATAAATATTTATTAAAAATTAAATATTATAATTTATAAACAAAAAATCGGTAAAACTTCATTTTAACGGAAGATCATTTTATGTTAACATAGGTATAGAACGCTTGTGATGCATTACATATTTAGTAAACAACCAAACACGTCATACATGGGGTGATTTTCCAAAGGTTAGATTCAAAAAGTGTGAAGAAACTGCGAATATACTATATAAGTTGTTAAGGAACCTCCCCAGTTGTCGTATTGGTCTCATTATAAGCAATCTATCCGCTGTTCCTTCACACTTTTTGAAAGAAACCTTTGAATGAATGACGTACTTGGTTGTTTACTAAATACGTAATGCATCACAAGCGTTTTATACTTTTGTTAACATAAAAGTACCTTCTTTTTGGTTAAATCGAAATTTTATTTATATTCTATGCATAAAATGTAATATTGCATTCATAATTAATACGAGTAAAAACAGGGAGAAAATAGGTGTGTTGGTAATGCCTATAGGCTGTCCACGGTAAAGTGAGCACTGTTAAGGTCCTTGCTACTTTTTTCTTACAGTCATTTTTTTATTCTTTAACCATGTTTTTAAATAAATTTTGCTATGTTAATAATAATCACAGTATACATATTCCACTGCACTCGGAAGTTAACGTATAATGCTACAATGGAACATATTTATTGACTAATATTCCAAATGAGGGGGCTTTGATAAGTGTTCACTTTACGGTGACTAGCCTATAGTAATAAATAGTTCTAATACAAAATGTAATTACAATGAGTGGGCATGAATGCGGTACGTTGTCCCTTTGCTGTAATTATCTACACTTAGTTAGGCTTTATTTGCCTGTGGCGGATTAATGGCCTGAAAGTAGAGTTTTAAAAGGTCTTCAGAAAAGTTGGAAGTAACATTGAAGGGGTAATTTTCTAAATAAAAAAAAAACTATGAAACATTTCAGTGTTAATCCTTATTCGAGAACAGAAATGAAAGTCGTTATTTTGTTGCCAGCTCATAATTTTGGTCATTGAAACATAAACATGGTCGTTGGGTGGTAGCAGAGTCAGCACAAATCGCTCTAAGTAACCCAGCCTCTGTTTGAGATATTTTATTTCGTCTTGTTATGACGTGATCACGCCTTAGGTGGAAAGCTTGCCTGGTCGCGCCTTGAAACACTGAACCAGGGCACGGGCGTAATCGAAGTAATCACCTCGCGACGATAGTTGCAGAAACTCCCTCCACCGGCCAGTGATCGGGGTCGAATATGTTAATCAACCCGCTCGATATAGGCCAACGTAACACTGGGCGTGGCGTCTTTTGTCGTCGGGCCCATCAAAACGAGAAGGTCACGGAGATGGGGATGTCCGGCCGGCGTTAACCGCCTCCCAGAAACAGTCTCCGGCAACATGAATAAGGTGGGGACTTTTCAATTAGATTGTGTTCTACCTAATCATGACTGACTATTCAGCGACGCTCATAGCCTCTTTCAGGTATGAAATTGACTTAATGAAATTTATTATGAGTAAATTTCATGACAGCCTGTAAAACAGTGCTTTATACTAAAGCGACATTGCTGTATCTTTTCGGTACAGTTTCCTGCTTAAAATTCTGAGAAAACAGAACACACTGGAAGCTTGTTTGCGTTATTTTTCCATTGCCGTCGCATTGCCAGAAGCGACCTTGAGGCACTGTTGTTATTTTTTACTAGAGTCCTCTTAAAGAACACAACTGGGAATCAGTATTTTTGGTATAGCGAGTTCACGGTAAAATTAACACTTTTGAAAGCCCTGCTTAAGATCTTCTGGAAATCAGAAATGAGTATTCTTCCGCCTTATGCAAAATTAACATTGCCATGGGCCTCATCACTTTATTCATGCGTCGGTCTAGTGCAACTGTGAAATTATTACAAAAGAAAATGTTTTGCAAATCTGCCCATTTTTACACCTCGATACATAAAAAAAAAAAAAAAAAAAAACAGAAAGAAATAATTTAGATTATCACAGATGGTTACCTGATACTTTTTATTCGACATTAAGATATGGAACTACTTTCCATTCATCGTTACCAACTTTACTGGGCGCATGTCACTCCGTTCGCCTGTTAAAATATATGCGGTAGGGATAGTGAATTTTTATAAGGTTTATTTCAAAAGTACTCGCTTTATCGTGAACAGCCTGCAACTGTGCTATAATTGTGAAATATTTCCCCCGTTTAATTGCCCATTTTTCTCTAGACAGAATCAGGCAGGGCCGGATCCAATAGCTAGTGAACTAAGGGCCCCGTTAGTTCAAGAGCACCCAGTTTTATAACATTATAAAAACATATTTCTCAAAAACGAAAATGTATTCCGTTGTTCTATTATTGACTTTTACACATTTATTGGCTTCTTCATTGTAAATACAAAAAAAAAAATGTTCACACGTATTTCTTGCATACGTTAAAAATCGTGATTTAAATAAGAACAGTGTCAAACTTTTCATTTCCATAAAATATGTGTTCAGTAGTATCCACAGCAGTGAAGCTAGGGCCCATGTTACAAATGGGCGGACAGGGAGAATGGCTAGGACGCCAGGTAAGAGGGGACGTGCGTAGGAGATTTTTTTTTATGGTTTTCACTTCTTGAAACAAAAATCAAGTATGTTTGAATTTTTGTGTTTACTAGACTTCGTTATGTTGCTTTGGTGACTCGTATGTAAGACTTGCAAGTTGGATTGTTTTAAGTAGTTAGTGGTGCCGAGTTCCGGAAATGTGCTGCTAAAAAAAACAGAATAATGAATTTGAAGTATACAAAAAGTGACGAAAATTTTGGTCATGCTTGCCAAGTTGCCTAAGCCCGCGGTCCTGAGTAGGGCTACGTGAAACTATAAAAAACTAAAACTAGCCACAAATTTCTATTATAAATTCCGGCTAATAGATACAGGCTTCGGTACGAAATAAACAAACTTAAAAAAAAAAATTAAAAAAAACTATTTCCCCAAAACGTAAAATGTCATAAATAAATCACTGAATATCACAGGGCTCATTACATTCACTTTGCATTATATGCAAACTTTTCTGAAGCCCTGCTAAACGTCTACTTCCAGGATATCCCTTCGCTACATGTTGTTTCGTCAATGGAACTTGAAATTGTACAAGGTGAAAGAAAAACTGCGTGTTGCAGGAAAAAAGAGTCCGTGTGTTTCGGAAATCAACAAATAAATATTATTTTGTAACCATAATGGAGACTAGAAGACCAAGTACGTTATGTGAATTGGAAGAGGAATGTGATGGTTGCTTGCATTTTGTAACATTTGTAAAATCTAAAGGAAAATGTCAAAACAAGAAGGCAGAAAATGGAAAAGAACTGACATCATCAGAAACTGCAGGAAATGCAATTGGAACAGCATGTAACGTCCCTGTGTTTGGATGTACACACCAAAATGGAATAATGTGTCAAATCAATAAACCAGAAGCTTCTAAAAATGACGACAAACATCCGAAGTTGAAAACACTGGGAATGAGAGTGAGGATCCAGTAGATGACAGAGACGTAGATCCAACATATGACCCTAATGAAGGACATTGTGATGTAGAAATCCGGAGTTCATGCCTTAGATGTTACAGCCACTTCATAAACGTGGGGCCTTTTACCACATTATGCGAGTACGAAAAGGTCATATAGTCATCAGTATACGAGTCCAAAAAGTGGCCAGACTGTTCCTGCCAGGACGTTGAAGCCAAGGAGCAATGGGATTACATGTACCAAGCTAGGAAGACAGTGTTCTGCTTTCTCAGAAGCTGAAAGGCAAACCATTCTCTCCGCGTATTATAGCACTGCAAGTTTACAGCTTCACAGGGAATACATTGTCCGATAGGTGAAAAGGGAAGTAATATAACAAAAAACCTCAAAACAAGAAACATCTAGACGAAACATGAGCCAATATTATTATTTACTAAAATGGGTTAACCTGACGTAATGGTTCCCATGTTTCTAAATACACTTGGTATTTCAGGGAAGAAATGTGAGCACAGTTACAGATAAGAAGGATGAATGTGGCACAGTTGGGACAGAGGAACGCGGAGGCAGACAAGAATCACTGCACGAACAAGATCAAGCAAGAAGGGAAACAATATTGAAACACATTTCAAGGTTCTCGCGCATGGAATCCCACTGCTATAGGAAAACCTCTACGAGAGAGTATTTACATGCCGTTTTAAACAAACAGAAAATGCGAGATATGTTTGTTCGAGAGCATAAAGACCGAAATGTAACAGCCAGCTACAATACCTATTGTGGTGTTTTGAAGACACAAAAGTGTCGTTTTTCCATCCCAAAAAATACAAATGTGGTATTGTGAAACTTGCAGGAAAGGAGATGCTGACAAGAAGCAGAGATGCAGGGAAGCGAAAGATTACCCTGGCCCTAAGAATGTATGTGCAACATACTATGTTTCTTCATACTGTAACTCCAAGAATATTGATATAATTCCCCTTCATTTTGACGTGAATACTTCTTTACATGTGCAACCATAGTGGGAGGCAATCCAGAAAATCCGATGATAACACAATCGAGGGATACAGTTTGGCATTGCAGCTCCGAATCTATCGTCTGTATTAAAAATTCAATTACACCACTCGATTGCCACAGGATCA
The DNA here is from genome assembly GCA_029891345.1 of Dryococelus australis. Lineage (NCBI taxonomy): Eukaryota > Metazoa > Arthropoda > Insecta > Phasmatodea > Phasmatidae > Dryococelus > Dryococelus australis. The sequence continues at coordinate 33,139,801 of CM057006.1, forward strand.
AATAATATGCTACATTGAGTGAAGACTGTGAAGCATCCTGGTTTGGGGGGGGGGGGGGCAATTTTGAGTTCGTTTCGCCGCGTCTTATAACTTCCGTATAGTATAACTTTTAATTAGGAGAAGCTACGACGCTCGTTTGAGTTTCAATCGACAGCGCTCGTCAGGATCAATCGATTGGGTGTATAAATACATTTTTGTGGCGTGGTTACGGTGAAATTGTATTAAGAAAACTTAACACAATTTCGACCTACACTCGTCAAAAAGTCAGGTCGAAATACAGAAATCGTATACGGTTAGAAAGAGCATCTCAAAAGCAATCCAGTGATACCCATAAAACCCTATATGATCAAGTGAAGCGGTGCCAGGAACGTAAAAAAAAAAAAATCAAAATGTCCGAGCGCGTCAACGTAGACGTGTTCACGCAAAACAAACGGCCATGTCCCCAACACAGACAAACCTGCGTCAACGTAGACGTGTTCACGCAAAACAAACGGCCATGTCCCCAACACAGACAAATCTACTTTTTTTTTTGCCATGTCATGGATAGAACGAAAGAGATTCGGCACATAGTGCATAAACACCTCAATTGAAGCTGTCTCATACTTGTATGTACCATCACAGCTACTCCCAATTTTCCAACTAGTAAGGCTAAATAACTTATACGTCGTCCATTCGCTGCAGAACAGTGCCTTCTATGGCCACAAGACCTTGGCACATCATCCACACATACTGTCTGCGAGGATCGACGACAAAGGTTATCCAGTAGATTGGACTACTGTGTGTCAAGTTGTGGTCCAGAAAAGTTACGGTAGCAAAGTTTTCTTCGCAGACTGCCACTTAACAAATGACCGGTACGGTCCGTCGCACTGAAACGGGGATTCGCTTCATTAGTGTCCTGCACACTTGTGCCTAAACTTTACCAGCATCCACCCCAGATATCGAGTAAAAAGTTTCGTGATTTGATGGCACTCTGCCACGGTGGGACGCCCGTTGTTTCATTTCCAGAACACGTATTGTTCTACAAGTCCTGGCCTCATCAATAAACTTACAACTTAGTGTTCCACGCTGTACATTCAGCTGTATTTACAGCTACACTGGCTGTATTCGTAAGTGTCTTTTCTCTGCGATCCACTCCATTTACAGCTACAATACACACAGTAACTGTATTTAAAGCTACAATGGACATCTTGCAAAGTGGTTAGTCATTATGTTTTACACCTTAAGCTTCTGTTGAAGACTATGGAGAATTTTTTAAGCCTGTGTTCTGGTACAAAGACTAAACTTGTTCATGATAATTTATTAATACACATTTTTTTATACTTTTGTCATACGAAAGTGACTAATGATTAGAGACCTGAAATATTCGTGAGTTGAATGACCCGCAGGCTAGACTCTGCAGCCGTATGTACAAATATGCCGATGTTATCTGTGCATTGGTTGTCTGTTGTCACAGTGGCAGGCGACGATTGGGCCAGCGTTCTCCAGGAGGTGTCCAACACCACGTGGACCAATTACTAAAGTTATATAAACACGCGTGTTTTAAATCCTAGCTTGTCCCAAAATGAATCCGCGAATTTTCGGGTCTCTACCAATGACTCACAAACTGTCCTTTTGTTTACTGATTCAAGCAAGCAGTCTGCGTGTTTAAAATTTAATTGGATGTATTGTTTTCTGTGTAGAATATCTATTTTACTTTTTAATTTAAATCCTTTTTAAGTTAGCATCTCACCTGCTGATCAACACTATGTATCCTGCATTAAAAAACCTACATCTAACTCAACAGCAGTAGAGTGCTCAAAAAATATTCTTTGGTGGATACACCTAGCGATCCCTAGAGTGTCGGGCAAGAAATATATAATTTTATGTATTCAACTATACGCTCGCTCTGTTTGAGTGGAGGTGGCACGCTGCAAAATAACAACAATCACTTGGTATAAAGTTAAACAATATGTTGTATTTATGGCGTAATCAAGATTGGCATTCTACGTTTACTGTTTGTAGGCCAACAAAATGGCGCATCTCCCTTTTTTCAAAACTATATTGTTCGAACCGAGACATATTGGAATTATATTTGCGTGTAGGGAAATTTGCCTCATTAAGCTATAATTGTAACCTTCTTCCATTGCGACAGTTTACAACACTGTGACACAGCAAAAGAAAGTATTTCAACAAGAACTATGAATGGTTCGCCTGAGTAAAGAAGGAAACTGAAACATGGCACTTTGTCTTCACAGCGACGAATTAATTCCCTTTAATTTTTTTAATTAGTGTTTAATGCGCACTCAACAGTAGTTAGGCCCTTGAGAATTGTACCATAGATTAAATATTTCGTTTCTAGTTATTGGTCAAAGTTTTTAAAGTTCTGTGGGGTGGAAAATAACGGTTCTTGATGTGCACGGTTCTGATTGGCTGAACTCGCCAAAAATCAAAGAAATATTTTATAAAATTTTTCTATATACAAAACGACTCATGGAAACTGAAGACATCCAACCTTTTGTCTTCGGGCAAACATGGTGGCGTTCGTGAATTTTTCGGTGACGTCAGAACTTTGTAACTGCTGTCGCCCTTCTACCTATTTTGAAGCAGCTTGACGGAAGAGTCTGACAGTGTGATAGAGTTTTTTTTTTTTTTTTTTTTTCCGGGGAACATATTGAGGCCGTGTTCCTATTCGTTCTCTGAGTTTCGCGTTTTGAATTTCGCGTTTTGTAATTCGTATTTTGCATTTTGTAAAGTGTCAGTCGGAACATTACGATATTGAACTGTCTAGCATGCCATGCTACTATTATTTTGTTGTTTCAGATGTCATGTTTCTAAAATTAAAACTTTGTGAAGTCTTAAAATAAACAGCAATTATTTCTGGAAGTTGTTATAGAGAGCCGTTTCAAATATAAAATTTTAAAAAAAAAATAGAATAATTAGAGCTTGAAAATCTTACCAAACAAAATTTTTTCCAAAAATATTTCAGAAACTTGCCTTGTGAAATAATTATTGTGAGTAGGAAACATATTATTTTATAACAATAACCTCATATAATGGATATTTAAACGTTTCAGACAAGAAAAACTAATACAGAGTTCGTACTCATTTGGGGGAAAAAATATTTAAGGACTTTTAAGGACTTCTTGAAGTTATTTTCGAGGGTTTTAATGGACTCGCTAAATTTTTTTAGAAGTAAATAACCATCTGTACTATAATAAGTACTATAGCAAATAATATTAAATATGCCAATGCTGTGAATCCTACTATTTTTTGGCCACTACCGCAAAGCGCTACTAGCGGTAATTAACTGAACAATGATAACATTTTTGTGACAAACCAAAATTTTTACCATACTTTCAGCTACTATCAAAAATTTTTAGGATCCTTCGAAAGAAAAAATATCCTTCAAGTATTATCATAAATTAAGGACTTTTTAATGTCTTTTAAAAACCGTAAGAGCCCTTGGAATATGACGGTGATTTCGTATTTTGTATTTGGTAATTCGTCATTCGAAGATGACAAAATGTAAAACACAACTTATAAAAAAAATCACATAGATTTTACCCGCAAAATAGGGTCCCATGACCATTTTGTTAAAAAAAATTGGGTTTGGTTTTGTTGGGGACACGGCCGTTTTGCGTGAAAACGTCTACGTTGACGCGCTCAGACGCCCTGCTGTTTATTTTACGTTCCCGGCACCTCTTCACTAGATCATATGGGGTTTTATGGGTATTACTGCATTGATTTCGAGATGCTCTTTCCAACCGTATACGATTTCTGTATTTCGATTTGGCTTTTTGACGAGTAAAGGCCGAAATTGTGTTCAGTTTTCATGATTTTTTTACATTAAACGCAAACAATTTCACCATAACCACGCCACACGCGATCGATTGATCTTGACGAGAGCTGTCGATTGAATCTTAAACGAACGTCGTAAATTCTCCTAGTCAAAAGAAATACTACGCGGAAGTTATGAGACGCGGCGAAACGGACTCAAAATGGAGTCCTCGCTCAATGTAACATAGCTATGCTTCGGTCCTTTGGCAATCGAGTGGTGTGATTGAATTTTGAATGTAGGCGATAGATCCGGAGCTGCAATACCAAACTGTATCCACCCGATTTTGTTATCATCGGATTTTCTGGATTACCTCCCACTACGGTCGCAAATTTAAAGACGTATTCACGTCAAAAGAAGAAGAATAAGAAAAGGGGCAATCGGAAGACGGCTTGAGGGTTGTTGAGACCGCGGGATGGACCAGCACTTACGCAGCCCACCGAGTCTACTCGGCGGCGTGCATGTTACGAAGCGGCAAGGCTGCGAAGTGGCAAGACTTGCTCTCCGAAGAGCGAGCTAGAATGAGAGTGTTGAAAAGTCTGTGTGGCTCGTGCGGGCTTGTTTGGTTTAGTCTGGGAGCCGGGGAGCGTGGCAGTGTCTTACGAGCCGTGTCCGAGATGGCTGGTCGACAAGGGCGCTCCTACCGGCCGTCCAGAGTACCGTTGGCAACCACTAGCGTTATATACTTCTGCAACATTAAAGTATCTTATCTTTCATTAAATTTAAACGTTATCTGTATTTTATTTATAAATTATAATACTTCATTTATATAATAAATATTAATAGAAGCATTGAGAACATGGTGTATTGGTAGCGCTTAGTAAGAAATAGTTCTCATGCAAAACATCATTGCTACTGAGTGCGCACTAATTCGGTGAGTTGTCCTTTGGTGCTGTTAAACACATTCAGCTAAATACATTCGGTAGCCATGTCTGAATAAGTTTAAAAACATAACGTGTTTTCGTGGTCACGCGCCCAAAGCAGAATGAAATCAGTGGAAATTCTAACCTCAACTAAAATGGAACTTAAAATGTTTGATATTTAATTATAATAGCCTCCAACATTTATCACTATTGTTATATTTTTAATTGTTATGTAACCTACGCTTTTACTGTAATTGCTTAATGGGTGGGTATCAGTACATTTAACCTTAAACTTAAGTTAATTCAACAAGTGCTGGAATTCCCGCCAAAAAAAAAAGCAATATTTTTTACACTGCTTGTTAACTTCGAAGCAGCCTATAAGAGCGCAACAGAAAAGAGAAGTCGTTCGAAACTACTAATGAAAACCGTTCACTTTGAACGAGAAACAACTGCGATCGGAACTCGTTCGAAAGGTAATGTAACCTCTTCAATAGCTGAACTGGTTTTAGTGAACTAGTTCTGCATCCCGTGTAACCGTGGCCTTAGTTAAGCTTAGTTTTCACGAGGCGGAGGAATATCCTGGAGGTAGATCTTTAACATGGCTGCAGAAAAGTGTGAAGTAACAGTGAATGGATTATGCATGCATGGTGCTAAGGAAGAGGGAGGCTACATGCGCTATAGTCTATTCGCTGTTTCCTCACACTTCTTGAATAAAACCTTTGAGAAATCACCCCATGAATGACGTGCTTAGTTATTTTATAAATATGTATGTATCCTAATCGTTTAATATTTCTGTTAACACAACAATATATTATGGTCGATTAAATTGAATATCTACTCATATTTTACCTATAAATTATAAAATTTATTTTATAATTAATATGAATAAAAACAGGGAGGAAATAGGTGTATTGGTAAGACCTAGGGTTAGGAAAATTTCGTGAGTTCAATGACATGTAGGCTAGACTCCACAGTCTTGTGTACACTCGAGCCTCAGACATTTTTCATTGGCTGCTGCCCCATAAAGTAGCCAATGTTACTTCACACCTGGCAGTGTGGCACTCGCTACTTGTTTCCTTGCCAGTATACTATTGGCTCAGAGTCGTCCAGGGCGTGCCTAATGAACTGTGATCCAATTGAAAAGGTGACCAGTGTATACGTGTTGGACGTCTATCTTGTCCTGAATTGAATTCGCGAAATTTTCCTATCCCTAGTAATACCTAACAAGAAATAGTTCTTATGTAAAACATTATTAAGGCCCTTACACAATAGAAAACTTTAACATTTGACTTTACATTTTCTTTCCTTTGACGAAACCACCAATGCACAATACAATAATTATAAAGTCAGTGATTAGACTATTGAACATCGGTTCTGCGAGCTTCGTAAAAATGTGTATTTTTTTATATAGATCATTATCATGTTATCCAGGAATGCATTTTACGTACCTTTATTTAAAAAATAAATAGGCATGAGATTTATATTAAAAGTTAATTTCAAAACAAAAAAACTCGCTCGTTTAGTTTATTACCAAAAATTTAATTTCATATATTTCCTCTTCAGATTATATTCGTGTGTCATTTACTTAATTTAAGACGAACTTTGTTTAATATACCGAGATGTTAATCGCCCTACAATAAAAGTAACACATATTCCACATAACCTCTATTAGATTCTCGGCAAAATGGCTGCTAGACTTTGACTTATAATTTCAGCTTATGATGTCGCAAGTCTCCAAAATAATACTTACAGCTTGAGCGTTAATATAGAAAGTACCGTTCCATAGGTAAACATATTAGGAAAACCTATCCTGGATTCGTTTGAAGAAGAAAAAAAAAACGTTTTCCAAACTTGCTACAACACAGTTCACGCACCAGGGAGGATTCTTGGGCACCGAAAAAAATCCACTAAATTATTTTTTAATGTAGGGACATGTGTATTTCGCGAAAATATTTATGGCCATGCTAGACTTCAATATCCTACATCCACCACCACAAATTCCTTTGGTTATTGGCCGCGTGTCTACGTGAGAAGAGTTGTTCCTATTCGGCTGGGCCAATCGTAATAAGGTACTCCCACGCTGAACGTCCGTGACTGGCGGACAGACACTTGTGGCACGTGACACTTAAAAATCGTCCAATCACGAAAATGCTCGTGAGCAAAATTGTTTTGGAGTACAACTGGTCTTGAAATCTTTTCGCGTGAAACACCCGTCCCTATTTACATGGAATGCCGTTCAACATGCAGACGTTACTTTTAAGTACGGACGCGCAGAATTCGCGTTTTATTTTCTGGTGTCACGCTAGAATTCATCGTCCTATACGTATTGGTGTCCTTGTCGTTTGTTTACTGGCTCACGCAGCAGTGAGGACCCGTTTTGCCTTCTCACTTGTTTGGACGTGGCTGGGCCAGTTCCTTTCGGTCCAAAATCGTCCAGGGCGTGGCCGGGCACACAGTAGCCCAACGACAAACGTAATACAAAAGGACAAGTGTGTGAGGTTTAGTCTGTCTTCAAATAATAACGCGAATTTTGCACGTCTATACTTGTAAGCAATCTTCCTGCGCATAAAAATGGTTTAGATCGCATAGTTTTTGCATTATGGCATGTCGAAATCACAATTTTAGTTTTTTTTTTTTTTTTTTTTTTTTTTTCGGGACGCAAAAATAAAATAAAATAAATTTTTTGCTGGAAATTTAACAATGGCGACTGACAGTCATAAAAGACTGCTACATATAAAATTTTTTTGGAATAAAATTTACTTCTTTTGAGCAGTTTTGAAAAACTGCGAAAATATCTCATTGCGTGATTTTAAAGATTTCTTGAATATACTCACGATATCTTATTTTACTGTAAATGGTCTCATTTGGATAAATATTTTCTGCGTTCTAAAAACATTTTAATTGTGATTCTGATATGGCAGTAGGTCTGCGCAAGAAATTATCTGTCTTAAAATTTTTCATGCGAGCAATTAGTGGGTGTAAGAAACGTATAGAATTGGAACAGTGTTCTGTAGGAATATAAAATGATGAGAATTTTTGTGACCAACCAATGTGCCACGATGGAAGTTTCCTTGGAAGATTCAATGCAAGCCTGCATGACAGCTTGTATGGATGGTTCTATCGAAGATTTATTTTTTCCTAACCAACCCATTGAGGGGCGGGTGCTAATTGCGTCTCGGGGCGAACCCATTACGCCTAAAAAAGAGGGGGGAAATTGCATGCAAAGGAGACATATATCGCGGCAGAGGGGATTGGATACCCATGGGTTAAGAAGGGGGAGGGCGAAAACCGACATAGACGTCATAAAAACCCCTCCCGACGAGAAAAAGTTCAAAACTTGTGCGTGCTTTTCTGAAAATGCTACGGGAAACAGCAGGTGTGGAAGCCACTATTTTTAATATGTGGTTTAAAATCTAGAAGAGAGGGGGCGGGGCTTGTGAGTGCAGGTGCCCTTGAGTTTGAACTGTCAATATTTATGAGCAGGCGAACCAGCGCAATAATATTGACAACAGCATGTGTCGAAGATTTAGTCGACTGTTTGCCGTTTTTATGGCCTTTTCCTGCCAAGATTGCGGCCTCCAGTAATGTATAAACAAATGACGAACGAAAAAAAAAAACAAATACGGCGGTCTCCAGTAGCATGTAAACAAATGGCGAACGAAAAATCAAGATGGCGGAATGAGTATAGGTGAGGGGAGTGTGTGCGAGGGAATTAGTCGTCTGCTAGATTAGAACAGGGGTGAGTAATTGGTGGTGTGGGGGGAGACCTCATAAAATGCAAGTTTTTAAATTATATTTTTCATAAATTTCATAAGAAAAATTTTTAAGGGAAAAAAAAGGTGAAAATGGCCATCTGTGTTACAGACTTCTTAATTAAGACATTTTAAAATAAAAATTTATAAAAATAAATTTTTTTACAATTTTTCAATTTATTTTGACAACTTTTTTTTTAATAAATGTTTTTAATAATAGATTTTTAATAATAAATTTTTTATATAATTTTTTGACGAATTTTAAATTAAATTCTTTGGTATAACTTTTTTAGAATTTTTTAAAATTTTTGAATTTTCAAGGACAAAGGTCATAGATACTGATCCCTGTCTCCTGGTCACTTGGTCCTGACCCTGGGTCGCTGATCCCTGCCAGCATTTCTGGAAAGAATGGGTCATTTCTGAGGATAACTTTAATAATTTTCTAATAATTTTTTCTAATAAATTTTTTCCGATTTTTTTTAGAATTTTTTGAAATTTCTTAAGTCACAAGGACTGAATTCAAGTATTGTTGAAACGAATTCCGAACATACTGCGTTACCATATGTGAGAACTTCATTCCTGAGAAACAAACATATTGATAACATTTTTAAGTTGAACGGCCAGAATGTCAGTGGTGACTTCCATGGGGGGGGGGGGGGAGGGGAAGAGAAAATAAGCACCGCTGTGTTAGAATTCGCCAGCTAAGGACCCTCATCTGGCTTCGTGCCCATTGAAAAGTGCATCCCGGATGTAAGATCACATTGCCGCTGTCCGAATTCACAGCGAGGGAACATTATGCACCCTACAATGTCCCCTTGAGCTAAGGGCTCGAGTAACTTGCCGTTCTCGAGCCCTAGATAGTTTTCTGTTTGCAACTGTTTGAAATACTTCATTTGTTTGTATTTTGTTTTCGTGTTTACATTTCTGCGCGTCCGCGGGAAACACATGCAAACGTCACAAAAACCAACGAAACTCGCGTAGAGCCGAATTTGACAGAAACGAACACAGGTGTCCGAATTAACTAAGGAATGTATCTCATGAAGGGAACAAGGGCTCGTGAAAAGGGAAGGGATCAAGGGTTAAGTGATGAAGTGCACATTGCACCGAAATCGAACACAGCCACAGTATGCCTACGCGTATAGGCTGTTCACGGTAAAGTGAACACTTTACAAGGCCCTGTCAACAGACATTAACCACTAATAAATATATCTTATTGCAGCCTCAGGCATTGAATTTCGAGGACGGTGAAATGTAAACACTGTGTTCATTGGTCACATTGCAATGGTCGTATTAAAAAGCAGCAGGGACACGAAAATTATATGAAAGGAAAACTTTAGAAGGGCCTTTAAAAGTGCTCACTTTACTCTGAACAGCCTATACGGAAGTTGTCACAGGACCAAACGTCAGTTTGCCAACTTTTTTTGGGATTCGGCTACACCCAATTCTCCTGCAAGCTACACGATGTAAAATTAGGTTACGCGTAGCCCAATTCGTCTAGAGTTGGGAACACCGGTCGAGAGAAACAGTCCAGCATGCATGGGGTGACGTCACCAGTCCTCCTCCCTTCCCTACCCACTCCTACGTTCAATAAACTTGCTCTCAGAGGAGCTAAATATTTTGGCTAATAATATACTACGAGGGACTGTTGCTTGGCAGTAGCTTAAGGCAACGTAAACACCTGGTGTGGAAACAACTTTATTTTAAGCCAGCGTTGTGAAAGTCATGGATAATAAGCTGGTGATTATATACAATGGCGGCGCGTGCATGACCGCTCGCACGAAAGTGCGTAATACACGCGCCATTGCCACAGAATACATAAGAATAAAGGCTGTTCACGATAAATTGTTCACTTTTGAAATCAACCTTAGAAAAAAGTAACTGTCCCTGCCTGCGTATATTTCAATGGGCGCACTGAGATACATGTGTCCAGTAAAGTTGGTAACGATGGATGGAAAGTAGTTCCATATCTCAGCGTCGAATAAAAACTGTTAGGTGTTCCTTTGTGATAACTTTATTATTATTATTTTTTTTTTTTTAATGCACCGGAGTGTAGAAATTACCAGATTTGTTACTTTTCTAATAATTTCACTGTTTCACCTGACCGACGCATGAATAAAGTGATGAGGCTCATGGCGATGTTAGTTTTGCATAAGGCGGAAGAACACACAACGCGAATACACAAATATCTTAAGCAGGGCTTTCGAAAGTGCTCATTCTACCGTGAACAGGCTATAGCAGTGTGCTCGCACTCGCGTCGCGAGTAAACAATCGACTGCGCCGCAGCGAGTCAGGTGACCGAACTCACATCTCCATATCGAGAGCGGCTGCACGTCATCCGGACCGCAGACAGCTCCCGCGTCTATGTGTTCTTATTTCTATTTACACTGCCGGCGGTTGTCCACTGGAGATCAGTCGGCGAACCCGCCCGATAATGTCAAGGCTGGCGCCTGCGAGAGACGATGGCGCCACTGGGCTCCAGATTATTCTTCGCCTGCATCTCCCAGCTAGCTTGCGTAACGGGGCATCTCTCGTTTGGGGAACATGCTGGAAGTATGAGGGGAGGGGGGACTACCTTCTCTCTACCCCTCCCACATCCTCCTTCAACGATTTCTTGGTGTGTAGGTAACGTGACGGATGTTGCCCCGCTAGGGAGTTCATTTATCTTCCACTGCATTCCGCTGCCTCATACAGTGCCCATTACGTTTCCGTATGTGTGAGTTCTCTCCCTCTCTCTCTCTCTCTCTCTCTACATCAAGATGTTTCCTCAATCTCCCTCTGCTTTCTAAAACTACCACCATTACTAACTTCTTTCCGTCAAACAGTTTCAAAGGAAGTTGGTAAAAAAAAAAAAAGCGTTGTAGGATCGTAACGTCAAATTTGAATGGCTTTACTTTTTCGTCAAGCATTTTGTACATTGGACTTGATAGAAAATTAATTTGATGTTTGGAGACGACTTCAGTCAGTCACAGCTGTGGCCCTCATAAACGGTCAATATTCGGACCCCACAGAACTTTGAAATGGAGACCAAAATCTGTAAACACAATAAAACTTACAGCGGTGATTAATTTATAGGAAATTTAGTTTAAAATCAGAAATATACCACAAAATTCTATAATTCCTTAATTCTTCCTGTAATAAGCTGCAATAGTAACACAACAACAGTACCCTGTTTTGAAAATTATGTCTACAGACAAGGATCTCACGAAAAAAATCTTTGACAGGCTGGCAGATTTTCGTGTATATTCGATATCATTTCACCAACTTCATTTAGTGGAAAAATTTGACGTGCGTATTTCGTTTTCAAATTTTACTGTTGAATATATTTGAAGAAGACAATTTGCCAGTGCGACGGGGCCTTATACGCCACGCAGAATTACTATCGCACGAGAACTCGCATGCGATCTCACATGCGAAAATATCAAGCAAATGCCATAGGAAGCGTTTTCGCGCACAGTCCGTACAGAAAAATTGTGGCATGATTGCCACTTGCAAGAGACGTAATTGATGGCCTCGGTAAATGACTAAATGACACGAAAATAATTTAAAACTCCTGTAAATTTAGTTTTTTTTTTTTTTTCTCGACTCTGTGGATAATAATTTATATAAACGAGCCTCTGCATTTCTTGTAACACTTTGTAAACTCCAATGCAGTTATTAAGATAACGAGGGATATTTGACCTCAATACGGTTCACAATGTTTTTTCTTTCTTTTATCTTTCTGAGTGATGCACAAAGGTGTTAACTGAATCAACTGCTCGTGCGATTTGCATAAAATAACGAAATATAGTACAAGATGGGCATATGGCACGACATTTACGTATAATTTGCTGCTTAAGGTGTAGAAGAGACAAATTTTTTTTCTACATTCTTAGTCAATTTTATGGTCTCAGGACACATTATCAATCACAACGTAATTGAAGTAACAAGTAATTTAAAAAAAAAAAAACATACAATGTTCATAATATTTTAGCGCCAAAATAAGCATTGTTATTAAAAATCTAACAATTTCAATCCGTACAAAATTTTAATAAGAAGTTTCGCTTCAACTAAGATGTTCAACGAAGTCATAGAAATAAAAGGAAAAATAATGAAATTCACACGTGTTTGAAAACGCAGCTTCGTCTCCAGTGAACTTATTTGCGAATATTTCACCGGTTACATTTGTTATCCATTCTTATCTGATTACTTTATGTTCTGTAGTTTCTTGTATTCTCTCATTCGTGGAATATGCCTGGACTTCACTTCTCACATACTTAATCACATTAACTTCCATTTTCCAAACTTTGCGCCGAAATAGTGTCATGGAACGCTTTGAGTATAGGGGCCACGATGGCTGAGAGGATAGCCTGCTCGGATACCACCAAGGCGATCCGGGTTTAATCCCCGGATCCCCGGGTCACTCCGGATTTTCGCAAGTGGAAATCGTGTCGGACGATGCCGTCGGTCGACGGGTTTTCTTGGGGATCTCTCATTTCCCCCGCACTTTCGTTCCGGTGCTGCTCTCTACTCCCCTCAAGCTCCCTCATCGGCTCTCAAGACCTCGTTGTTAAGAGCCGCCAAAATATCTCCAACGCCTTGGGTGAAAATCAGATACCATTTAAGTTTTTCAGTCTCTGAGCATAACTAGGTTCTAAGGGCTGGGGGTCTTAGTTTGATCAAATAGCCAATAATGTCCTAATTTATTTATAAAAAAATCCACAAAAAAATAGTAAGCTTTGTTTTAAGAGTTACGATAATATAACCTGTTCTTATGATTTTCAAGCAAAATGAAATACCATCCAGATTTTTCAAAACAATATTAGTAATAAAATAAACACATTTTTAACAATTAAATTTTCTAAACCTAGTAAAGGCTGTTCGCGATAAAGTGAACACTTTTGAAATCAACCTTTAAAAAAAGTCACTGCACCTACCTGCATATATTTTAACTGGCGCACTGAACGGCATGTACCCAGTAAAGTTGATAACGATGGAGAGAAAGTAGTTCCATCTCTTAACATAGAATAAAAAGTGTTCGATAAATATTTGTTAAACCGTACATTTTTTCTTCCATTTCCTGTTTTTTTTTTTTTTCAATGCGTCTATGTGTATGAATAAGCGTATTTGAAAAATATTTGCTTTTCTAATAATTAATTGCACAGTTTCACTTGACAGGTGTATGAATAAAGTGATGAGGCCCTTGGCAGTGTTAACTTTGCATAAGGGGGATGAATACACAGTGTGATGCATAGAAGTAGATTTTAAGCAGGGCTTTTAAAAGCGCTCAGTTTACCGTGAACAGATTATACCCAAATTACAAAATAGGTCTTCATTTACGTATGCATAATCGGGTAACGTGACCATTGTGTTAACAAAATCTGCTCATCTGAACACGGCCTCTGCCTGGTCGATTCACCGGAATGCCGGAAGTTTTCGTTTAATGGTCGGGTGCAATTTTCAGCGAAAGGTTACCAGCAAGGTAAAAAGTTTAGCCAATCACAGATATTGTGGTGGTATAGTGCTTCTGGCAACGACAGTAGTCATTTCAGTTGACTTTGAGAAACCGAGATAACGTCACGAAACAAGAGTAAAGCAAACAGTAACTTTAAAAATAAATAAACTAAAAGGCCGCAAAGATGTGGTTTACTGACTGCATAATGCATTCGTGCTTTAACTAATACTGCAAAACTCGTAAACGAAGTACATCCTGTAATCACAGTTGCAACTTGCAGAAGTGAAATCATAACAATTGTGCGCACATTTATTTGTGTACAAAGCTGTTCACGGTAAAGTGAGCACTTTTGAAAGTCCTACTTAAGATTTACTTTGCATGCACGTTATGTAACCTTCCGCCTTGTGCAAAATTAACTTTCTCATTGTCCTCATTACTTTATTCATGTCTCGGTCAAGTGAAACTGTGGAATTATTACAGGTGTGTGGAAGTGCAACACTTGCGAGAGGCATGGACGGAGGTTTGCAGAGCCGGTTACTATATTTAGCGTTCTTCCCCCTCCCCCATACCTTCCCAGCCTCCCACCTGCTGGAGCGAGCTTCACTCCAGGCGGGATGGAATGCGGTCCAGGCCGTGTTTGGGCGGGCCACACGCAGCTTCCCGCCACAATTACCAGGCCATTCCTCACGGCGCAAGGCGAGGGGGCTCGCTCAGCCCTCGCCGCACCTTCCGGGGTCCCGCTCCTAAAGGGGGGACAGTGGTAGAGTGCTCATGCAAGCAGCGCATTATTTACACTCCGTGTTCCAACCCTAGACTAAAGATGAGGTAGGCCGCTTACTCGTCTTCTGCGCATGTGCCCATCATTGACCTACCCAAATCCTACACAACGGTAAAAGTCACATTGTCAACCGTGATGAACGTGTTTGTTTATGTCTTAATTTTTAAATGACAAGTACTGTTACATTAATAAAGTATTTTTTACCAGTTTGAACGTAATCAAAACGCATTGCAAATTGATTAGAGGAAATAAAAAACATATCAAAAGCTCTTATTTACTAAACAATGTTCTAACCTCAAACCCAATCCACGCCATTTTTGCTAGACGTGTAGGCAGAAAAGCAGTTGTGCGCAGGAGGCGAGATAGATCTACCTCATATTTAGTCTATGGTTCCAACATTGCATTGACTTTCTGCCAATAGCGCCATTATAACTACGTGCGTAGTATTTGAGGTTATGGTCTGTTCACGGTTTCTTTCAAACCTTTGAAAAATTACACTACGAATTACGTGCTTGGTTGATTTCTAAATATACATCGTATTGCAAGCGTTTTATACTTGTGTTAACGTAAAAGTACCTCATTTTTGGTCAAACTCTAGTTTTGCTTATATTCTATCTGCAAATTCCAGTATTTGATTTTATAATTAATACGAATAAAAACTGGAGGAAACAGATATGTTCGTAGCGGCTAGTAAGAAATAGTTCTCATGCAAAACATTATTACACTGAGTGTTCATGAATGCGGTGTGTTGGCCCTCTGGTGTAGTTTTCTAAACTTGATGAAGCTTCGTTTGAATAAGGCGAAGGAATATCCTAGAAGCAGAACTTCAGCAGGGCTTCAGAAAAGTTGGCAGAAACCGTGAATTGACTATAGAACACTATTTGTGTAAACAAGTGCTCCGAGATGTTTGTACACTTCTATCCAGTAGGAGTAGCTAGAAATTCCTCAAGGGATATGTTACAATGGTTAATGACAAGGGAAGAAGGTTACACCAGCATTAGCAGTTCTGGCGCATATCTTAATAAGGACAAAAGTAGAAGGAAATAAGGGGTTCTGGACAACGGTCAGGCTCTGGCTCCGACTGCCCACCATCTTGATTCTGGTGGTCATATTGTCTGCCATCTTGTTTCCGACTGCTATCTTGTTTCCCAATTACTCACTGTCGTTCGACTCAGCAATCGTAGATTTCATTTTTTCATGCTCTTATCATTCCACCCTGATGTCCACCATCTTGTTACCCAATTACTAATTTTCGTTCGACCCCATCATCTTGGATTTTATATTATCATGCTCTATCTTTCCACCTTGATGCCTGTCATTTTGACATCATGCTCCATCATTCCAATCCCATTTTCTTGTGCTCTTGTATTCCTTATCCACCAACTTTGTTGGACTTAAAAAAATTTTAATTTGTAGGGCTTAAAATTTTTAACATCGTATACGGCTTAGAATATTTTTCATCTTGTGCAGGACTTAACCACTCATATAGGACTTGTAGTTACCTTCGTTCCCCCACTTATACACATTCATACCACATGCTGAGACTCTGAATATTTTCTGACCCACTCGTGTAGGACTTGTGTTATGTCACATGCATGTAAAAACCTACACGAATTTATTTCGCCGTACGTGTAGGACTTGGGTAAATTTCTTCCTTGTGTTGGAATGTAAAAATTTTAATTTAGTCACCTTTGCTGTCCACTGGAGTAGACATCTGTCACTTGCACTCCACCCAGCTATCTTGATATCATGCTAGTAGCTATATAATGTTCTGCTTAGCTCCAATGAGTGATGGATGTCAACGCCCCACTCGAGGAGCCTAAAGGCTCGTCTACAATTGTGCTATCTCAACCTGTGTCTTAGGACAAGGATACACTGATTGGTGCACGTGACCCTCTAACGTCATGGCGCTGTTCCAATCTCCTGTGTCCCAAGTCAATGTACGTCTCAAGTTGAAGCATTCAGAAAACGGAACTTTCGTTCCAAGTTGTGTCCTAAGTAGATAGGAAAAGAAAAAGACTTCCAATATTTTCGCTCGCATTCATGGAATGTTTACGTTATTAGGATAAACACTGGATGTGCAAGGTGGGTTTTATCAAAACAAATATGATGAAATGCTAATAAATAATTAGTGCTGTCTTCGTTTGGTCTGAACTATTTAATAAGAAGTTTACATTTTTTGAAACGTAAAGTTTGATAAAGAAAACTTGAATGTCAGTTGGTGAAGTTATTTAAAATAAAACAGACAAGGCATATATTATAAATAAATATTCAAATCACCCACCTCGTAAATATCAAATAATCTAAAATTCGGCAAATTTAAAAATTACCATGTAACAACAAATAGTGTGCCGAATTTACTGTGACCTAGTGTCAGATCCTTGACGCTCACTCCGGACAACGCATTTGTAGGCCATATTCGGATTGTGTCAATGAGGTGTCACTTAAAACCGAGTTTGGGACTTGTTCGAGTCGACAGGAATGGCCGATTGTAGACAGACCTTAAGAGTCGCCTTACTAGAGAGAGGTTATGTATGAAACTCCACCTAGCCCTTCTTTAGCCAAGCATGGGTTACCACGTCCGGATGCAAGGGCATGCACTGCCTCGACACCTCGAGCATGTAAACGCCATCCCCCCATTTTTAAGGAGTCTGACTCCTCTGTGCATATTATTCTGACACGTTTATTGGCACTGCAGTAAAGCTGCTTCCCAGGCCGTCATAGGGCAACGCATCAGAAGCAGCCACGCCTGACCTCCTTTTAGAGTATAACAGCTTAGCACTGGCGGACCACCATAGGCAAGGATTGAGATACATTCAGTCAGCACGGAGAAGCAATCGGCTATCATCTCATTTGACCAACTGATAATGCGATGTTCCGTCCACTCCCCTCCAACATCCATCTGGGATCATCACACCCACAGGAATCCATGGTCCGGCCAAGGCACTACCCAACCTCTACTGTCTCTCCAGGACAGTACATGATTCTGACAGCTGGCTGTTCATGACGAATATGATGGTAGCTGCCAATGAGGGGAATGAACTGGTTACCGACGATCCCCCAAATCTGAGTACCATACACACTTGAGTGCACTGGGCCGTGAAAAGTAGTTAATGGGCATGCCATCATGCTTAATTCAATCGTCAAAAAAGGACAATCACGGGACACGGTGGGTGGGTGTGATTAGAATAGCAACTTATATTTCATTTTGGACAAAATTACGGATTTCAAAACTGCAAAGTTCCTGGTGGAAACATGAGAACGAAAATGGCCGATTTAGCTTTTGTTTTTGATTTGGATAGTTAGCATAAAGTTAGAAAATAGCGCTCTAGGTATAACCTTTTTATACGTATCGGCCACCTAGGGAGGAGGCATGGTGAGGCCAGCGCCGATTCCACCGCTCCACCAGGAACTTTGCCAATACCGTCAGTGCCCTCCAAGTGCGCTAGCTTGAAATACAAGCTGCCACCTTGGAACAGACAAAGTGTAAGCCTTGGACATGCTAAATATGTCCTGGTAGGAGGCAGTGTTGAACCGCGAAGCACAGCGGGCAAGCTGCTGATTGAGGAGACCATAAACGCTGCTCCAGGTGATGACAGGGCCCACGATAAACACAAGAGGTGCAAAGCGAATGGCGCCCCAGGTCGCGATAACAGCTCCAGTGCTCCACCACGGTGTTCTGCGGACTCTGCTCAGCGGGAAAGGATCCCTGCTGTTCGCCTATGAATCTAAAGTTTCCCGGAGCTCACCCTAAAACCCTTCGAAACAAGAGGTAATTATATATTTTACATTTAATTCTTTTTAAAAGGTAAATCCTACTTACATTACCAAGTAAAAAAAAAAACAAATAACACTTTTCACTGGCCACCACTCGCAGATCAGTTCTGGTAAATTTAAAAGCAAAACATTAAAAGAGAAAACTTTCTGTCTAATTGTGAACATAAGTACATCTCTGTTGAAAATATAAACTTTCCTTGGTTTGAAGTGGAGGGATTTGGGCTACTCTTAACATCGAGGTCTTGAGAGCCAATTAGGGTGAG
The DNA here is from genome assembly GCA_029891345.1 of Dryococelus australis. NCBI lineage: Eukaryota > Metazoa > Arthropoda > Insecta > Phasmatodea > Phasmatidae > Dryococelus > Dryococelus australis. Next base: position 33,158,479 of record CM057006.1, read on the forward strand.
GTGAGGTGAGGTGAGAATGGAGCAGAACCTCGAGAAAACCCACCCAACCCGCGACATCGTCCGGCAAGACTCCCATATGCGAAAATCCGGAAGAGACCCCGCGGGTAATCGAACCCGATTCGCCTAAGTGGGAGATGAGTATTCTAACCACTACACCACCAAGGCCCCAACTTTTCTGGGGTGCTGTACATGTTTTCGAGTGTTTCCTTTCTGGATCGAATAAATCACAACATTCACTGTTCTGGAGGGTTAGCTATTAGCTAATGGAAAGAATTTGTCCTGTTTTCTTCTATCTTCCTATGCCTGCAACTTAGGTTTACTCACATGATGCATACATGTCTTCTCACCGTGAACAAGATGGTTAGGGTGTCTATTGAATCTCACAGTTATATCTCGTGCCCCGTACAAACAGTGGACATTTAAGTGCCGGTTTGTATGAGAAATGCAAAGTAATGCTAACAGCTGCACCACCTTGTCTAGCAGATGGTCGGAATGGTGATGAAGATTTGCTTACAAACATGCTCTGTGGTGTTATCCACGTGTTAGACAATCGGAATCATGCACGGTTCGTTATGTTTTATGTGACTTAGTTGGATAGCGATCCTTTATTTTTATTGTTACGTCATATATTGGCAGGGTCTCCCCTGAACGTCTCACAGAGGAGCGTTATCGACGGCAAGACTGCAGCGCTTTGCGCGTAGAGGCGATAAGAGAGTTGATGTGCATTTCTCGGTCGCCCCTAGCGCTCCCAAGCTTTTATGCCTTCAACCAGGAGGCCACCTTAACCACTTCGCTCGACAAACCCGCCGGAAGAGCCGCTAGAGGCCACATTCGCCTGAACTTATGTCGGCGGGGCGAGGGCTGTATTTATACCCGGCCAGCGTTGCTCCTTTCTGGATTAATGCTCCCACCCACCTAGAGATTTTTTTCCGCGTGCGAGACCAAGAAGCGTGGGTTCGTTAAGGACGACACTGCCACACGCATCAGGTGTGCCGTCGCCGCTAAGCACAAGGCATTGAACTAGTGTGCAGTGTTCTCGTCGCTCTGCGTGTACCGATGGGACTTTCAGTGGTGACCCTATCTCAAGCGTCAGATGTTTCTGCGTGGTCTGTCCGAGCTAACCACGCTGTCATCGATACTGCATTTGATTGGTCCACGTGACCTTTGACGTCGGATGCTGATGGTACAGGCACGAGGTGCTGTAGCTGGCCAAACTTTATATTTCGTGGTCAGACAGGATGGACTGCAACATCAGCATATGTTCATCAGCGACGAGACCAATGAGATTCTTTGTTTACACACAGAGGAGATATAGCCCGCGAAAATATACTGTGCGTAACCTGTTTGATAGCTAATAGATTCGTTAAGTTGATTCAAAATGTATCAGATGGACGGTTTACTAAGTGATGCAGTTCATTGAAGGCCACTTTTATAAAATATTAATGACAAGCAGCATTATATACAGCGAAAAAATGTCAAAACAGAGACCAGATGGTAACATGAATATGTAAAGCAACTGCATGCATCATACAACATCAATCGTCGTGATCGGAAATATGCGTGGACTGACAGCACGGTCGAACGGCTCGGACAGACGCATCTGCACAATTATGGCTGAGCCTTCGTTCCGCACACTAACTATGGCTGTTTACGAATACTGGCCTAATGGATCCCTTAGGGTAAGGGATCCATAGGAAGTGCATTCTAGTGGATGCGGCCATATTGGCTTAGTTTCCGAATTCGCATCTACTGTCGCATCCACACATCACTTAGCTATGGAATTCGTTTGTCATTTTTTATATTATTATTTTCACTGATTTCGTGCGCGTGTTTGTATTTAGTTGATTAAAATGGATGAAAACTTTGTTTTTTTTTTTTTTAACAGTGTATAAATAGGACTCCAGCATAATAGCAAAAAATTAAATGCTGTTTAAAATACTGACCGAGCAATCAACTTCATTATACACATTAATCGTTTCAATAAATGAATTCGTAATTTGTATACGCTCATCAAACATAAAATGTCCTATTTACAAGAAATCTGGATTTCAATTCGAAGCCATCGCCAAGCAGACATTGTAAAATCTAAACTCTAACAAGATTTTCGTCTGCAGTAAATTGTTGACATTCCGAGATCCCATAGATACCACAAATAAAGATACAACTTCAAAGTAGTAAAAAGTGTGTTATAGCTAGCGCTACCTAAGCGCTCTCTAGCTGTAGCAGGATTCGGATGTTATCGATCCCTTCAATGCAGCCATTTCCACAGTGGGTGCATGTACGAAGGGACGTACGGATGAGTGAGCAATGGACGCATCCACTGAATTCGGAAACAGCCTATGTCACGGATGACTTAATTTAGTGTCCAGGCATTTATTCGCCGTGGGAGGCACACCCCGGCCCCCGGGTAAGGTATTGCTCGCCTTCAGGTGCTAGATGTTAAACGCAGGCACGTCATGAAGAGCGCAGAGATTTGGGCAGCTCTTAAGGGGGCCGTCTACCTGACGCGACATGGCACAGGAGCGAGCGAACGCTAAGGGCGAAACTGGCACGCGCATCAAGTGCCGCATCGCCATTATACGCGAAGCACTAAACTAGCGCGCAAGTTTTTCGTAGAACCGTTTTTTTCTATGGGGCTTCAAGCGGTGACTATATTATTTTACTGATGGGAAGTCTAATGCAAAGTTCAATGCACGATTGTATCAGTGTCTCACGTAGATCCGGTGAGCACATTTTGACATACGGCAGTCTGAAAAAACTGATTTTAGCTTGGAAATAGTGATTCAAATATGCGTAGTGTCATTAAAGCGACATTCCGTCATCGCCTGAAGTTTGTTATCTTTTCGTAAATTAGCAAATGGGGCCCGCGTGGAATCATTTTGTCAAAAAAAAAACGGATCTCCCAGCACACTGTAACACATTTCTAGCGCCTAGTAGGCAGCCCCCTTAACAACGAGGTCTTGAGAGCCTATGATGGTGAAGCGAGGTGGATATGGAGCAGCGCCGGAATGCAAAAGTGGGGGGAACGGGATACCCTCGAGAAAACCCGCCGACCAGCGGCATCATCCGGCACGATTTCCACGTGCGAAAATAAGGGTGTGACACCGCCGGGAATCAAACCCGATTCGCCTTGGGTCTGGAGGCATCCGCTCTAGCCGCTGCACCACCGCGGCACCACAGGAGCATTATATCTCCGCTCCCCGCACTTACGTCACACAAGTAACAAACCAAAACGCTCCTATCCAGCACCAAAAACTTCATACACTATAATATTTTTCTAAACCAAACAGTAACGTGTTATTTTGCACCACTGACTATAAATAAAACAGATATAAGCAGTCTGCAAGAACATAAGGTTAGGTTCGTATTGATTGATTGTATTAGGTATTGATTTTTTTCATTGTTGATTTCACTGTAGTTATACCTGCGTTTTATTTAAACTCTTTCCTGTAAATAAGTCGTAAGCAATTAGTCATCAATCACAAATTTAGAAAAATATATACATGTTTTTCTTGCAATTGGCTACTCCCCATTATGTGTTTATATGCAGTAATTATTATGTGTAAAACTTGCCTTAACTCCGTCATTTGCAAAGTATTGATAGTTAATGAACAATAAATTGTAATGACAAACAGTACGAGTCCAACCAATATACTCAGCTTCGATAGCTCGATAGCCACAAATTTACTGCAAGATGTCTTTATTAAATAAGAACAGTTGAAAGCCGAAATCCCAAAAACTTACAAATGTCGTGTGGCAGAAAGTAATTGAAGGAAAAGGGTGACTTTTTTTGGTGCACCCTGTTTGGGAGGAAACACATAGACCTTTTCGGTAGAACAAGAAGGTTTGCTCACGGACAGGAGGTACATTTTTTTTTTTTTTTTTTTTTTTTACTCACGTAGACGGGTACAAAAGTTCTCGTGTACGAAGCACACGAGACCCAATTTCCTGTCGTGTAAACTGTTAATACTCGTGTATGTATGGGGATTGTCGTACGCTTGGCAGGACTGCTAAGGGCCAGTTGCACCAACATCGCCCCGATAATTTGATCTTGTTTCCAATGTAAAAGTGTTGGAACAACGAAATTTTATGATTCTGGAACCCCGATTCTTCGATCTTGGTTCCAAAGTGAGAGATCGATATTAAACATGAGACACATTTTTCTATTGGTTCGTAATATATGACGTCATGGAAGTAGGCGAATTTTTCACTATACATAGAACTAGATATGCGATGTTTGATCTGTTTTATGTTAATTATCGTCGTACGAATTTTACTGAATAATATTCAAGTGCGTATAATGTTGTTTTAATTTCCCAAGAAAACAATCGACCGTAGTTCTATCTGTTGGCGTATTTTTAAACTAGCTACATTTGTCAACGATGGCTGCTGATCTCGAATGAAGATTTGGAACCGCCTATTTCAGCAGTTCGAAATAAACTTCATCTCGATCTCAGTCCAGCTCTGAACTCCCATGGTGCAACGGTTTTCCGTATCGATCTTAGATACGATCTCAGATAGAGTTTCGAACGACGATGGTGCAACCGGCCATAAGTGGTTGTAAGTTGAGAGTTCCTGGAACTCGGCTGCGTTGTAGAACCGGCTTCCAGCAGCACTGCTGACTTGATTGACAGGTGTTCGCTACTGCAGCTGACCCACTTCAGCAGTCAAGTCCGTCCGTTCACTGCTTCTTAGGGCGAGCTTTCAAAGCGTTTATTTTATATCCACAGGTTAGGCAGGATTTACAATCATAAGCCGTGTTCGAAATGGCGAATTTGGGGGGTTAGGGTTTAGAGATTTAGGATGGATGGTTTCGAACGGCTTGTAACAGCGCTACATGTGACAATTTTGGAAACTACAGGCTTGTGGAATTTCGACGTTATTTTGTTTGTCACATTTTCAATAAATAACTTACTCCCAAGCATTTTTCACGTCTTTTAAATAACTGATAACATTTCTTTCTAACCATACCAATCTTCTCATTATTTCTTCACTCCCTGCAATTAACATTCCATTTCAAATAACCGATGTTTTTTATTTTTTATTTTTATTATTACTGCAACATACGAAGCAGCATTTTTGCAGCATTTCAAGAACAGTAAATACCGACTTTTCTGCCAAACTCGGGAAATAAAACGAAAATAAACAACAGCAGACGATTTTACGGACCTATTTGGGGATTTAGTGTGCTACTTCACCTCAGTTAATTTCAACCCTAAATCCCAAATATTAAGGGCCTAAACTTGGTCACGTGGTCGATTTATTAACCTAAATAATCGTCTCGTGGCCGTTTCGGACACGGCTATAGACTAAAGATGATGTAGACCGATTTGGCTGGCTGCGCACAACCAATCTCCGTGTCCCAACATTGAACTGCTTTTTTGCCAATACGACGTGCAAAATTGGCGAGGACTGTATTTGAGGTTAGAACACTGTCGAGTAAACAAGTGCTTTGAGATGTACGTATACTTCCTCTGAGAATTTCTCTAGAATTGGTAAAAGTGTTTTATTCATACAAAAGTGCTTGCGACTTAAAAATTAAGATATAAACAAACACGTCCATCACTGTTGACCATGTGACTTTGACAGTTGCGTTCCTTTGGGGTAGGTCAATGTTGGGTGCATGCGCAGAAGACTAATAATCGGTCTACCACAACTTTAGTCTATGTTTACAGTAGCCCGTCTCGTCCGTCCGTCATCCGGCCGTCCGTCATACATTCGTCCGTCTCCCAGCCGAACGATTTACAACTGGAACCTCGTACGTCCGTCGTGAGTTCATTGCTACAAACTAATGAAAACCAAAATGTTTACAAATAGTAAATAATTCTTCATAAAAAGTGAAAATTTTTGGCGGTATTGTGTGTACGAGTACCCAAAACGCACACCCACGTACATAACGGAAATTAATCTATGTAAAAATGTATAAATAGCATATAAAGCGTGATTTCATTACTTTTACTATTGCAGGAAAGGAGGTGGTGTTTCCAAACGTAATGATAAATTAATCTTCAGGAAAAATGTAACTTTTCCTTTTACAGTTAAATAAACAAACATGAAAACAAAATACAGCCAAAACAAAACACTGCACACACCACACAGCCTTGTAAAGAACTTGGGATAAGCGAGTAACAAAACGTGCAACGCCCGTCCACCAAAACTTTGGTTTTGGTGGACGGGCGGATAGAATTAATGGCCACCTCTGATTGGCTGTTGGTCACGTGATTGACGGGCGAATGACGGACGGTTGGTCGCGACGGGAAGTTGTAAATCCTGCCTTATGTTCAGAAATACTACTACATTTGTAGAATTTCGAGTGTTAAACTACACGGTGACTATGAAGTATCGTACCTCCAACAAGAACTGTTCCTTGTAGAACCAACTATAGGAACAGTTTCAACAAAACATAGGTACAAATAGGCCCATTCAAGTTACATACGGCTGTCTGAACCTGTTCCCTTTCTGCAATGGCGTCATCCGGTTCGTCGTAATTTAAATAACTGTGTTGGTATCCATAGGCGTTGACCTCTGTAACATCTTCAGAGAATTCATACAGATTTAATTGAGTAACCATTTAAATTCTTAACCCTTTCAGACCCGGTGGCATCAATTGATGCCATTAAAGGTGGACGGTTTTTTGTTTTTTAAAATTACATTTACTGCAACAAATACCATTTTGCTCATTTTGGTATAATTACTCTATGGTTTTAGATACTATTGCCATCTCTGGGGCTCAGAATGGACTAAATAAAAAATATTCGGAATTTTATCGGAAAACCAGAAAATTAAATCATGTCTGAAATGGTTAAATTTACTATAATTAGGATTTTTAAAAAAATTAATGTTTTATTTACGCACACAGAATTACAACCGAGCGATCTTCTATACGTCGTAATGGGGTAAAGAGTCTGACAACAACGCATGCTATTTGTACTGCAATCTGCACTGAATTTAGCCTCGTACTTTCTCTCACCAAAACCACTGGCTCATAATTTGAAGCATTACGCCTGTCTGGCTGTCTGTGGCATGAAAAACATTTTCACTTCCTAATGGAAAAGAGGCGATAATGCTTTGTTCAAGCGTGCCAATGAAGACATCCTTAAGTTAATGCTTCAATGATTGTTTTTTTGTAGCGTATACTGTACCTCAATTAAGGCAAAAGGTTTGTTAGTACTAATAACTGTGTTAAATACAAAGGGCTACAACACATTTCAATACAAGTGGTGGTGTAAGTAAAAATGTCTTCCTGGGTGCCAACGTATGAATTTACGTTATTTTTAACTTCGTTTGTAAAATTAATAGAGCCAACGCCAATAAGCAAGCTTATTAGAGAAAATCTTAGCGTGTTACTGTACAGAAAATATAATCGAGTATTGTTAGTACTAGCTATAAACTGTGTGTGTCACCATCTGCTGTCGATAAGTCTTTTCACTGAATGTGAATTTTCATTCAGATAGCCACAGCCAATATAAGCACATAAAACGTAGGTACCGTAATCTATTGCCATTAATATTTATTTGAAATTATTTTTTCGTAATATTTAGAGCAAACTACCAAAAATTTATACATTCAAAATTCAACGATGTGTTTGCATTTTCAAGTTCTGTTGATGTAATCTGATAATATATAAACATATAATGGGCGTGCTTACAATTTTTATCTTCACATCCCTGAAAGAATGATTTAACAGTCTGGCACCTTCTTGCAGAACTCTTAAATCAATCTGTATGGCTCATTGCGAGCCGAGTATTAACACGCACTACCAACTGATAAGGGCGTCCGCCATCTGGGAAGAGGCGGGGGGTGGACCAACGGATGGTCGCCAAGATCCAAGAAATAATGCTACGGAGAACAGCAGAGGACATGAGCAGGTAGAAATACCATCGTACAAATACTTTTCAGGAATCAGGGTAAGGTGAGGTACTATTGCCTTTATTACTGTCACACACTTGAATCCTTGAAACGAGATGTCAGGTGAATATTACTCCCTATTTGCACAGTAATATAATGTGAATAAATGAGAGAAGAATCTTCATAAGGTGAGGTACTATTGCCTTTATTACTGTCACACACTTGAATCCTTGAAACGAGATGTCAGGTGAATATTACTCCCTATTTGCACAGTAATATAATGTGAATAAATGAGAGAAGAATCTTCACAGATAAAATGAAAAGTATTCGGTTAAACAGATCGAAATTCAGCTATGAGTTTTTAAAAATTCTCTTAATCAAGGGATGACATTTACCAACACTTGCCCCCCCCTTTTTTTTCACCCCTTGCCATCCCTTGCCCGACACTTGGGGAGGGCAATGCCCTCCCCCCCCCTGCCACCCATAGCGTCGGCGCCCATGTTGGTAGCGCATCGGTGACACATTGAAACGAATATTACCGAGTCGGGACAAGACGAGGTAATGAGTTCGAATGCCTAGTAACGCATAGATTCATGTGATGGATTTAGATGTAGAAATGATCAGGTTTAGCCCGCTTCCCTCCCGCGATTATTATACTGACATAAAGAAGGATGGGCACTTAACAAGAGACAATCAACCTGGCGCCTTGTAGTAAGACTCAATATGACGGCACCGCCACGGCGGTAAAACACCGAGCATCCGGCGACGTGTAGTTGCAGATAAATCGTTAGTTTGAGATGCGAAACCAGTCGCCTGGGCAGGTTCCCCCAGTGGACTGGTATTTATACCGGTGTCGTAGCGGCTCGAAGGATGCAGCAGTCGTCACAGAACACTTGAAGATTACAGAAGTGAAACAGCCTCTTACACGGCGAACTCCAGACGCGCACGCCAGGAGAATGGCCTGACATTTCGTAGATATTAGCTCCAGTGTAGTTCGAGCAGAGCTAATTTGAAAATTTATTTATTGTTCAGAACAAAAACTGGTATGGATGTGCAGTCTTTGTTCGGATAGTGTTTAACATTACCTCGCAAGAACACGACAGCGCAGTAACAATGATATTGCTACAGGAAGAATTAATTTGCATAGCCCCACAAAGGGACATGATTGATTGTAAATAATTTTATACGATAAAGGACATTTGATTGGGTCAATATCAGCTTGGCTTTCCACTGGTTGATGAACGGCCAATAATGAACGCTGTAAAGTACAGGGTCACTACCCTGTGGTGTGGACCAATAGGACGATGGTGAGTTCTAACACAGACGCCAACAGAACCGGTGTTCTTACAGTAGTGGATATAGATAACTCACTTCTAATTTGTGTTAAGTGCTAGTAAATGTGTGCAGACCTCAATGTGTGTTAGCCGGCCAGCAGTATGTCGAAATTTCGTTCGCCAATCAGAGCGCCTGATAGCTCTCTTGCCTACTGCCAGTCAGTCGACCGAGAACCTTTCGTAGAAAGCAGTGCCAGTCAGTGTCAACGTCTGTTCCTGAAACTAGCTCAGCCAATCAGCTCCTTACACGACACGTACGCAAAGACCATGAGCCGTGTCGTGGAGAGTAGCTACTTTGAAGGGAATCAAACTGTTCAATAAAGAATTTTTAATGAATTTTTTCGAGAAATTCAATAATGCTTATCAAAATACAGTCTATTCGCTGCTTCTTCGCACTCTTTGAATCAAACTTTGGAAAAATTACCCCAAGTATACCGTGCTTGGTGTATCCTGAATATATCGTGGATCACAAGCATATTATACTTCTATTAACATAACAATAACTTATTATTTATTAAACTGAAACCATTACTTACATTTATCTCTAAATCATAATAACTTATTCCATTTTAATTAATCTGAATAAAGAACGAGGAGAAAATGGGTGTGTTGATAATGTCTAAAGGCTGTTCACGATAAAGTGAGTACTTTTGAAATCAACCTCAGAAAAGAGTCACTGCCCCTATAGTCTGTTCATGGTAAAGTGAGCACTTTTGAGGCCCTAGTTACTTTTTCCTTTCAACCATGTTCTATTCTTTAACCGCCTTTTTAAATAAATATTGCCATATTAAGTAATAAACACAGTGTGTATATTTCACTCCACTCGGAAGTTAACGCCTAAGGCTAAAATAAAACATATTTATTGACAATTATTCCAAACGCGTGGGCGACGTGTATTTTAACGGACGCGATGAGTGACATGCGCCCAGTGAAGTTGGTAACCATGGATGGGAAAGTAGTTACGTATATTAACATCGAATAAAAAGTGTTGGGTAACCATTTGTGACACTTAAATTATTTCTCTCGGTTTCTGTTTTTCTTAATGGATCGAAGTGTAAAAATGAGCAAATTTGTAAACTATTTACTTTCCTGATAATCTCACAGTTTCACTTGACCGACGCATGAACAAAGTGATGAGGCCCATGGCAATGTTAATTTCGCATATGGCGGAAGAATACACAACGTGTATACAAGTAGATCTTTAGCAAGGCTTTCAAAAGTGCTCGTTTTAACGTGAACAGCCTATATAAACGGTAAACAAGCAATACAGTATTTATAAAATGCGCGGAGCAATATCACGTACCCTCACGATGCCTAAAATAAAATACGAAATTTGCGATGTAGATTGTGGTGAATATTCAGTAAATCCACGACGGCGGTGGACTGCCTGCATCGTTTGTATCCTTTTTTTGGCCGAGAAAGGCGGGAGCTATAAGGGTCACACTGGCACGCGCTACAAGAGCATCATCGCCCCTACTCGCATTGCTCTGAACTGGCGTGCAGTGTTCTCGTAGTGCATGTACCTATGGCACTTTCAGCGATGACCGTATCATTTTACTGGTGGGAAGTATGTAGCAAAGTTCAATACAGGCTCTTATCGTAGTTTGCCTTATGTCCGGCTAGTATGTTTTAAGATGCAACAGTTTGGAAAAGTCGTTTTTAATACATATATATTGGAAGGCTCCAGAAATAATATTTAGAGAGGTGTGGTAACTTTATAAAGTACCATGTCTGGGGTACGATGCTGTCTTTTCGTAGGTGGTGATAGGTACCCTTAATGGTGATAGGTACGCCTTTTTCCTCGTGAACCGGAGCCCAACATGTATCGGGCCTGGCTGCTGGGAACTCAAAGGTGAGGTAGACCGCTTGTTCGTCTTCTGCGTATGTACCCAACATTGACCTACCCCAATCTTACACGACTGTCAAGGTCGCATGGAACACAACTGATGAAAGTGTATGTTTATATCTTAATTTTTAAATGACTAGAACTATATATGAAAAACATACCTTTACCAATTTTAATTTAATCCAGCTGCTTTACAAACTGGTCAGAGGAAGTATACGTACATCTCAAAGCATTCTTTTGCAAATCAGTTTTCTAACCTTAAATCCAAACTGTGCCGTTTCCGCTAGACGTGTTGGCAGAAAAGCAGTTCAGTTTTGGGACACGGAGATTGGTTGTGCGCAGCCAGTGAGATCACTCTACCTCATCTTTAGTGTATGACTGGGAAATAAACATGCCGTTCCTGGAACAATTCCTGGTTTGCGTGTACGCCGACCACGCCGAACAGACAGAGCAGGAAACTAGAAGATCCGATCAGAAACCGTGCTCGCGCCGAAAGAGCAGACTTCAGCGATATTCCCAAGAAGTCAATTTGTTGACGTATTTTATACCACAAATTTCTTGGATAATCAACATGTATTGATGTAATAGTATATAATATGTTGATGTTGAGCTATCTCTATACTATTAATCAAGAACGACAGTTTGCCGCATCTAACACATTACGACCAAACGTTTGGGGGGGGGGGGTGACAGGCCCCAAGGGGACGAGTTTTGGTTGCCGGCAACCCCTCCCTCCAATTCTAGAGGTGAGGGGTTGTTATGCCACAGGCTTAAGGTTCGTGTATACCATGAAAGTTTGGTTCTGATTTACCGTAATTATCGTACACAAGTTCATATACCCATTTGTCGTGTACCCTTAAGTCTTAAGTCTTAAGCAGACTCGTGAGGTACGAGTGAGCACGTGCCGACGTTCCCATACAACACTGTACCATAAATACAATATTCCCATTGCAACTGCATATCGAGCACATGCAGGAGTTCCCAGGCAACACTGTACAATAACTACTATTTCGTACGATTAACTGCTTCACCGATGGTGGCCTAGCCCGCGTAATGATAAATGTTAATACTATTCAACACTTGTATTAAACACATGTAGTTTGGAAATTAACATGTAGGTAGCACTAAACTCTAAAGTATAGTACAGAGTTACAAACTCTTGAAAATCATTTAGTAAAAATTCGTACCGCAATAGAATTAATAAAATAGGTAGAGTAGAAACATGACAGTGTCTAGCTTGTTGCCCATAACTTATTTCGGAATCTTGGCACTAAATACAAGGAATTGAATAGCGCGATCATTAAAAAAAAGGGGGGAGGGATAAATTCCGATCTAACCCCCGACCCCACAGACCTCTCAAATAAAAATATGAACGACACTTTAATGTATATATATATATATATATATATATATATATATATATATATATATTTATTTATTTATTTATTTATACATATATATGTGTATATATACACATGCATATATATATGTGTATATATACACATGCATATATATATATATAATTATTTTTTTTGTTACTTCATAGAAGAAATTAGGACATAAAAAAGTAGAAATAAGTAAAATAAAAAAATAGTAAATATACTGTTGTTCTTCAAATTGATTTTCTTTATATGCACAGCTTTGTCATTAAAGAACCTCCCAAAACACTTTTTTATTTTTCAGAGAAAATCTGACTATGCTACTGAGCGTGATCGTAAACATTCAGCAACCAAACAAAACAAATGTTAAGGGAGAAAAACCTGCTTACATGAACAACCAGTCCTGTACACTCTTTACTTTAGGAGTGATCAGTGTTTCATTTGAATAAGGGACGTTTTAGTTAGCATTTCTTTTCGATCACCTCTACATTACTACTTTAGCTCGAAATTTGGTTTGCAACACTAACAACAGTTGTTTTGTGACTACGTAAAGTAAAATCTTTTAATCGCGTATTTTCTGTTCGTCTGGTGTGCAACGGCAGTGCAGTCAGAATAGCCAACGTAATATTAATTTTCATTCGTTCATGCATCAGCTGTTACAGGATTTTGTAAATGGTACGTTGTTTGTTTTGTATACGTCAAGTTGCCACTCACTGACTGTTAAGATCTTGCCAAGTTATGTGAGACAGAGAGTACACGTGAAACAATCCGAAGTGCTTCGTGATTCGGCCCATAGACTAAAGATGAGGTAGACCGCTTATTCGTCTTCTGCGTATGTACCCAACATTGATCTACCCCAAAGGAACACATCTGTCAAATTCACACGATTAACAGTGATCGAAGTGTTTGTTTGTATCTTAATTTGAAAATGGCAAGAGCTACTGTATGAATATAATACTTTTAATAATTTTAATTTAATCAAACTGCATTACAAATTGGTTAGAGTAAGTATATATTCATCTCAAAGCATTTTTTTACAAATCAGTTTTCTAACCTAAAATCCAATCCAGGCCATTTTCGCTAGAAGCGTTGGTAGGAAAGCAGTTCAAAGTTGGGACACGGAGATTGGTTGCGCGCAGCCAGCGAGATCACTCTACCTCATGTTTAGTCTATGAATTGACCCGGGACGTACGGTGCTCGGATTGCGTTGCAGGACGAGTCACGCCGCGGTATGGTGCCCGGAGAAATGACAGCTCCGGCACACTCACACATATCACCGAGGAACGTCGACGCAACGAGAGCCTCTCCTCCAGTCCACTGGGAATGCAGGAAGCTGTCTGCACAGCTCTCCCCTGATTCACGACGGCGCCACTGCGCTGTCCAGTCACCACCGGGTGATCCTTCAGCAGCGCTCGATTGGCTGCAGGGGGTGCAGCGCTCTCCTCTCACCAAACCAAACCGGGTTCGATTCCCGGCGGGGCCGCTTCCGGATTCTCGCACGTGGGAATCGTGCCGGACTACGCCGCTGGTCAGCGGGTTTTCTCGGGATCTCCCGTTTTCCCCCGCCCTTTCATTCCGGCACCACCCCATGCTCACCTCGCCTCACCCTCATCGGCTCTCAATACCTCGATGTTAAAAGCCACCCAAACTTCTCCACTCAATTCGCCACAGCTCGGTACACACACGCCGAAGCCAATGGGTCTATAAGTGGTGACCCTATAATTTCATTGGTGTTAAATCTGTAGTAAAATTTCAGTGTAGGGCCCTACAGTTTCACGAGACCCGGCCAGAATATCTTAAGCTGTAGCGGTCTGTAAATGCCACTTTTGGCCATAATGAAGAACTTCATAACAGTGTTTGCAATAAGCCCGATATGTATAGGCTGAGCACTTTTGTTGAGGCCCTAGTTACGTTTACCCTATCAGACGTTCTTTATACGTCCAGCAATATTTTTTAAAATAAATATTACCATGTAAGTAATAAACACAGTGTATATATTTCACCAGACCCGAAAGTTAATGTCTAAGACCACAATAAAATATACTTATTGACTATTATTCCAAACAAGAAGGCTTCAAAATGTGCTCACTTAACCGTGAATATATATATATATATATATATATATATATATATATATATATATATATATACTTTTTTATTCTGCCTAGTCTGAAGTGTTATTTCTTCTCATGTGCAAGCTTACTGTGCACGTATGAAATAGTTAGTTTTATAAATGTGTACTTATATTAATAAACACTCCAACCTAGTTAGCGCAATAGGTAGACAGGCACTGCATTAGCGTATAAGTGTATAAAAGGTATTCATGGTAAACTGAGCACTTTTGAAAGCCTTACTAGAGATCTATTTGTATGTGCATAGGGTATTTTACACTACATGTAAAATTGACATTACCACGGGCCTCAGCACTTTGTCCGTGCGTCTGTCAAGCGAAACACTAACATCACTAAGAAATGAAATATTTTACCAATTTGTAATTCGTACACTTATTTGCATTACAAAAGGTTAGAAGGCGAAATAAATAATTTCAGTGTTAAAAAATGTCTACCTAACGCGTTCAATTCAACGATATGACACGGGACTATTTTAGCCACCGTTGTCGCCATCTTTACTGCAGGGCTCTTGACAGTCATTGTGCCTGTTAGGATACATGCAGGTAGGTGCAGACATTATTCCAAGTTTATTTCAAAAGTGCTCAAATAAACGTGAGCAGTATATAAAATCATTTTTCTACATGTTTAGTGTATTTCACAATTTTTCGAAGTGATATGAAATAATAGTCAGAAAAAAATATGATAATGCAGAGAAATGGCTTTAAAAAAATAATTGAAATAAAATATAGGAATTTAACATGTATACATATGTTTTCGTAGACGTTTCAAAATTGAATTTAATACATTAGGATACACCTCAAATTAATCGTTTATGTTACTATAACGTCATGTAGAATATTTCTTGGAAAATCGTTTTGTTGTTTGTCTGTATTTAAATTTTAATTTTTAAATAAAATTGAAAATTTTCATACTAAGAAGTAAAACTTTTTCCGTAAGAGAACAAAGAATTGCTAAAGCAATTTGTGTTAAAATAACTTTTTTTTTTTTATTTGCGCTTTGTAGGAATTAAGATTTTACTTTAAAATGCCCATATTTACGCTAAAAAACTTTGATGAATTTTGTTTTTTCCCAGATACCTTTGGTGTCTTAATCAAGTTATTATGGATATCGTATCAGAAAGAAAGAAAGAAAGAAAGAAAAAACCCGGTTCTTGAACAGCTTCAAGGTTTCCGCCTGGCTAGAGGTATTTTGCATGTCCGAGACCTAAAATTGCGGGAGTGTTACGGGCGACCCAGGTGCGCGTATCACCTGCTTCCTCGCCTCTATGCGCAATTGGCGTGCAAGTCTTTACACTGGCAACTCACCTCTTGAGATTTTCAGCGATGACCCTGTCATTTCACGTTGTAACAATAAAGAGGAAAGTGTTCTTTACGTTCGTCGATAATTTTAATTATCCTGCATAAATGTTTTCGTAATTAAAATCGATTGTGAAAACGCCGTTTCAACCTTTTTAACTTAAAAAAAAAATACACATTCTAAAATGAAATATGAAACTGAAAGTTGTCAGATGCGGAATGTCCTAGGCAGACATGATATCAACAGTGGTTATATCAAAATACCAGAAACAATGAAAAACTAATTTTGGCTCTTTTTGACGTAATTATAAAAATTTTGGGCTGTAAATCTTGTTTTAATTAGATGCCGGTACTTCAGTGAAACACAGTTGTTCGATATAGCTGAAATATTTGTTGTAATCACAACAATGCCACAAAGCGCGAAACACGTTTCGCCTGCTAGTAGGGCTATTTCGCCTGCCAGTAGGACTATTTCGCCTGCCAGTAGGACTATTTCGCCTGCCAGTAGGGCTATTTCGCCTGCCAGTAGGGCTATTTCGCCTGCCAGTAGGGCTATTTCGCCTGCCAGTAGGGCTATTTCGCCTGCCAGTAGGGCTATTTCGCCTGCCAGTAGGACTATTTCGCCTGCCAGTAGGGCTATTTCGCCTGCCAGTAGGGCTATTTCGCCTGCCAGTAGGGCTAATAGTTTCCACTGAGAGCTGGAGTTTGTTGTAAAACTCTAAATAATTTCCAAACGAACCGCATGTGTGTTCTCAGAGAAAATTTCTTTGTGTCATTCTGGTGACAACAAAAATTATTTTGAGATGTTGCCAAATATTTTACTTGGGTAAATTTTGAAAATTGTCATGATATATTAAAACAAAAATTTCCATCATCCCGTTAATATCAGTTCCCAAAAATTAATTTTCCACTTTATTCTTCTTTGTTTGATCAGTATACAGCATATCACAAAAACATATAAAACATGCTATAAAAGTATTTTAAAAAATTTTGGGGGAATGCGACGCGAAAACCAATGGAAGTGTGCCCCGCCCCCATCACTTCTAATGCTTTCACAACTCTATTAGAATAAAGATACTCGACCTTATCTCCTCATCTTGTTTACCTATCAGACTTTTACAGGATGAGCCCTTTAAAAGAGGCCCTGTGGGAAATGTGTATAACGGAGCGAGGGAATGAGAAAATGCAATCCAGTGTGACAACAAAATACCTGGAGCAGATGCTAGAAGATTTTGTATAATTTTAATAAACAAATATTTTTCTTTTTTTTTTTAAATTGGTACACTTGCCAATGGAGAACTGTAGCAACTCTATCGATACATGCATAACCAACATACTCTGGCATTAAAACTAAAATTAATTAAATTGCTGTTAGCAAACTACTCATGCATGGGAGATTTGTATATTTTAAGTATTCGTAGTATATTTTATTTCCTCATTACCTTGCTCCATTACACACATGTCCCACGGGGTCTCTTTTAAAGAACTCGCTCTGTGTTTCCAGTGCCTGTGTCTGCTGAATTGTCGCACGCCTTTCTGCCGAGAGGATATTTACTGCGTTTGTCGAGTTCTCCGCTTCTTCCGAGATACGTACAGTTAGGTTGATAGTCATGACCCCCGATCACTGCAGTGACTTGTTTATAAGGTTGATTTCAAAAGTGCCCACTTTATCGTGAACAGCTTTTACAATGCAATTTGCAACACAGTCATATACATTATAACTTCAGGAAAAATCGAAACGAGATGGACGCCATTTTGGATTTGTTTCGTTTTCCTTTAACTCCTGTTTTAGATTTGTTAAGGCGTTGCGCATCATTCTAGTGATTTTGTTTGTAGACTTATCGTTAGTGTCTACTGGTATTATATATAAGTAGCCATCCCCACTGATCCCACATAACTAAAAACAATTTATAGTATTTCTTTAATATTATATCCAGCCAACTATGTCATACTATGTCTCACTGAAACAGAGCTAAAATACGAGTAGTAATTTCCAACCACAACTCAACAACTGTTAAATTCGTGATGGCTGACTTTGCCCTTTACGGCTGATCCACACATTTGCATTAACGTTGCACGTTAAATGTTACCGAATCAAAAAATCTGTTGCTGCAGTTCGCGTAAAACAGCCGAGAAGGGTCCGTTCGGCAATGACCGTAAAACCGAGTGCGGTGTCGTAGCTCGAGAGTATAGAGGCTGTTCACTGTAAAGCGAGCACTTTTCAAGGCCCTTATGAATTTCTCCTTTCGCCCAATTTTCATCTTCCTGCTGCTTTTCAATATAAACATTGCAATGTGTTCAATAAACGCAGTGTATACATTTCACCACCGCCAAAATGTGGTGCCTTAGGCTGCAATACGATATATTTATTAGAGGCTAATGCCTGTTTGGAGGGCCTTAAAAAGTGCTCACTCTATCGTGAACGGCCTATATCATACTTTACTGTTCCAAACATTTCCCTGTTGCGGAACTTAAATTTCAGTCGGACGCGCCCTTGATCCCTCCGCGTATCTCGAGCCCTTATTCCCTTCGTGAGAAATACTTATTCGTTTGTGAATACGGACGGCCATTGTTCGTCTCCACCTCGAGCTTTATTCTGGCGGATTTCACTCTCCGCGAGTCTCGTTTGTCTTTGTGATGTTGGCAAGTTTTTCCCGCGGACGTGCAAAGTTCCATAATCACTAAATGCGGGTTTGCGATTAAGGACTGAAGAATTAAGTGTTGTACTTGATGACTCGACAAGCGCACGGAAAATTAAAATAAGGAGATTTGCAGTTTATGATTGAACTGGCAACTGTTGAGTCTAGCCAATTAGAATCGTACGAAAGGTAAGCAACCGAAATAAACCTGGAAAAATGGACATTTTACATATATTTAATTACCTGTGGTTACTGCTTGTGTAATCGCACTCGTGAAACCTTATAGAAGTGGAAGCCGATGCCAACATTAGGCATTTACATCAATAAATCTGAAAATATTAATTAAAGCTAATTTAATAATCTCTTCCACGAAAGAAAACACGACTATGAACAATTCTTTTAATTAAGAGGATACTGTCCCTCGATTAAAATAATTATTTTCGTGCGATTTCACAATACGACGTAACCTAAATACAAGTTGTAAATACAGTTTCCCGCCAACAACTGTCGCTGTGCTCTGATTGGCTACTTCGTCTTGACTTGTACTTAGGATATAAAATATAACGCTCTCTTAAGTCACGCCAAGAACGCACACGACCCGCCTACACCCGCACGCGACAGTTATAAACTAATAACCTCGAATACATAGAATCATATCTTAAGCACACAGCGGACTTAGTCTGTTAAATCAATCGTAAACTCGCCTTAGCAAATGCAATATTTCAAACTGTTGCGCATCGGAAAACGAGCTCGGGGCTCGAAAAGGGCAAGCGACTCGTGCCAGAGGGTGTTGTTTCTTGTGTCCTCGGTTGACGGGGGCATATACAGTAGGCCTACTTTTAAAAGTTACAGTATAAATAAGAACAGTTTAAAGCTTTACAATACCACGAAATACATGTCCAGTATCCATAACATTTGGGCTACGTGAAATCACGTGAAAAAAAAAAAAATTATGATAAATACATATGACATTAATTTAAGAAAAATCAAGATGTGAATTTATTTTTAAGTATATAATAATCACATTCCCCGACAACATTGGATAAGTGCAGCATGTGAAGGGCTGCTTCAGCTACTGGGATTATAACTGAAAATGTGTGTTGAGGTTGCAAACTATGCCACGATTTCCATACTGTTCTAACGGGTACACACAGAGCGCTTTTACCGGGTTGGCTGTATTTAGACTTCCAAAAAAAATTACTACAACTCAGGCCGTGTCCGAATTCAGGTATATACTTGTGTAATTCTATCCTTGCTTGCTTTACTTATCCTTGGCACCAAACTTGATGGATTCGGAAAGGCAGTCTTTGTTGATTTCGGCAACATCTATAATTATTCAGCCCATTACTTTTAATGAATGTGTATTGCTACACATAACTTGATAATTGCAGAAAGTTATAGGCTTAAATAAAGTATTAAATAATTTTTCAATTTGATTTTCATATATTTTGTTGTCTTGCTGATTGCACATGAGTTTGCAATTTTGATTGCTTGTTTCACCGTTGCTTTTGTAGTTAACGAATACAGACATAATTCGAATTTATTCTTTAGGCCTTTCTTTAAGGCGCACCTTACGATAATTATTTACTCATTTCAAGATTCTAAGCTACCAAACAGTAAAGTAGCCCTACTAAAATTTAAACATAGTAATTTCGTAGCATATCAATAAACCTACCAATTCCTTTTCGAAATGGCGGTACATGTACCGCAAGTACGCGAGAAGTATACATCTTCATATACTTGTATACTTGCATACTTTACTTGCAGTTCGGACAGCACTTGTGATGTCACTTCCGGGGACAAGTACGCACGAGTATGCATTTCTGACGAATTCGGACAGTGCAATTAAGGCACTTAAACAATTGAAAACTTTAACATTTAACTGTACGTTTGCTTTCCTACATATTTTTTCATATGGAGCTTGACACAATGGAACTGTCAAAGGTGAAGTCAATCACGGTTGACTTTATGATTTAAAAAAGTTGAAATTTAAAGTCAAAGTCAAGCAGCCATTTTGCCGAGAATCTAACAGAGGTTATGTGGAAAGTGCGTAATTTTATTGTTATTTTATTTTAAGGATAGAAACCAACCTTTTAAACTCGGTATATTAAACAAAGATCGTATTAAGTAAAATAAATGACAAAAAAATATAATGTGAAGAGGAAATATATGAACTGGCATAATTTAATAAAGTAAACTAGTGAGTTTTTTGTTTTGAAATAAACTTTTAATATTAATTTCAAGTCTATTAAAAAAAAAAACTTACGTAGAATGCATTCCTGGATATCATAATTATTTACATAAAAAGATACACATTTTTAGGAAGCTTGCAGAACCGATGTTCAATTGTCTGAACTCTGATTTTACAATTGTATTGTGCATTGGCGGTTTCGTCAGAGGAAAGGAAACGTAAAGTCGAATGCTAAAGTTTTCTATTGTGTAAGAAGCTTGAATTATTTCGAAAAACTAGCCGTCGTGCGAACTACGCGGGATGGCTGCGCTGTGCTCGAACTCACGGAACCTAGTGCTCCACTTGCGAAGTCAGCGAGCGTACCGGCAGGATGCCTACTGTTCCGCCAATCGGCAAGTCGGGCCCACCTGGGTCCGGAGGTTCTTCTAGTTAGTGCCCAGAGGAGGAAGAGGAGGAGGAGAAAAGAGGACGAGCGGCGAAGGGGACACCGCGGAATGCGAGACTGAACAAGACACCTGTTGGAGCCCATTGTGCCTCCACGTGAGCAAGCATTACCTGCCTGCCGGCTCATCTTCCTTATAGGCTGTTCACGGTAAAGTGATCACTTTTTAAGGCCCTCACAAGAGGCATTAACCAATAATAAATGTATCTTATTGCACACTCAGGCATTACATTTTGATGGCAGGGAAGCGTATACACTGTGTTCATTGGTCACATTGCAATGTTTATAATAGAAAGCAGCAGGAAGATGGAAATCGGATGAAAGGAAAAATTTAGAAGGGCCTTGTAAATGTCTCGCTTTACCGTGAACAGCGTACACACACACTCTCTGCAGGCAACCGGCCGTGACCACTAGACAATATCGCCTCGCTGCGATGACACCGTTGTAAGCAGAATGAAGACAGTCGTAAGGCGGGTTTACGATTAAAGACTGGAGAACTAAGAATTGTCTTTAATGACTCGATAAGCACACGGAAAATGACAACGAGAAGAGTTGCAGTCTATGATTGAATTAGCGACTGTTAAGTCTAGCCAATCAAAATCGTAGGAGATGTAAGCGACCGAAATAACCTGAAAAAATGGACAATTTACATATATATGTGTTTACTGATTGTGTAATCTTAAAAAAAAAACCGTGAAACCTTATAGAAGGGGAAGCCGATACCAGCACTAGGCATTTACATCAATAAATCTGAAAATTATAATTAAAGCGAATTCAATAACCTCTTCCACGAAAGAAAACATGACCATGAACTGTTCTTTAAACTACGAAGATACTGTCTCTCGATTCAAATAATTACTTTCAAACAATTTCACAATACGACATAACCTAAAGAAGATGAAAGTACAGTTTCCCGCCAACAACAACTGTCGCTGCGCTCTGATTGCTACTTCGTCTTGACTTGTACTTAAGATATAAAATACAACGATCTCTTAAGTCACGCCAAGAACGCACACGACCCGTCAAGACCCGCACACGACAATCACAAACTAATGCCCTCGAACACAGAGAATCATATATTAAGCACACGGCGAAATTATTCTGAAGAGTCAATCGAAAACCCACCTTTAGGCCGTGTCCGAAATGACAAATTCGTTATTTTATAATGTCATTTCGTAAGTTTCAATTCGGATTTTGTCGACAGTCACTTGTTTAGCACTCGCGGCAGCGCATTTTTACATGAAGCCCCTGTCACACTGTCAAATTTTTCCATCAAACTGCTTCCAATAAGTTTGGTCAAACAAAGTTGGACAGCTATGACGTCATAGAAACATCATAAACGCCGCCCGCCGTTTTGGTCTGGAAAAGTTGGATGGCTTCAGTTTCAAACAAACATATGAAAATTGGACAGGTTCTAAAATTGATTTGACGTTTGGCGGTCTCAGCCAATAAGAATCGTGCACAACAAATATGGACGTCAAGAAACTTTGAAATAACGAACAATTGATGGATACAAAGTAGGTTATGAAGAAGATATAATTTATTTAGAAGCTGTGTAGGCATGAATGCTATTTTAAGCGAATATTGCACATAATATTACTAAATCAGAGGCATTGAATGTCATTGTGCAGGAAGCATCTCTTATAAATAGAGTTTTAATATAGTAAAGAAGGGAAAATAAATTACAACATTCCTTACATTTTTTCCTGCGTGGAAAAACAAAAGTAATATCTAACTATGAAAATAATTTTTAAATAGTAATTCCAATTAGATTCTCCCAGTAAAAAATATGTGACAGTGTGACACACTTTCAACATTATTTTATAAAACTTATTTAAAGGAAAAGTTTGATGGCCATATTATACCTTATTATATTTTCAAATAAAGTTGGAAGCAAAAATATGAGTGGGCTTTACCAATGGAAAATATTTTGACTTAAATTTAATGCTTAAAACGAGCGTAATTTTTCTACAATCATCATTGGAACCTTGCGAATACGTTAATAAATAAGAAAATCAGCTATGCACTAACGACTTGCACAACACTTATTTGCTTTTTAAAACATTCCTATTGTATTATATGAACAGTTATTTGTTATATATATATATATATATATATATATAATATATATATATATATATATATATATATATATATATATATATATTCACGCATTCGCACATATCTTTTGAAGGTAAAAAACAAAATGGTCCTGATTTTGTCATTTTGCATTTTTGCTAACAACCGCTAGATACAAAAAAAATCGAATTACCAAATTAACAAATACGTCGCCATTTTTGTATAGAAAATAAGGGCCACGTGATCATTTTGTCAACAAAAAATGCCATTCGCGGTTACTTCCAACTTTTCTGAAGCCCTGCTAAAGTTATACCCCTAGTATATTACTCCGCCTCTTGCAAACAAAGCTCAGCCGAATATAGAAAATTACACCAAGGGGACAGTGCATCGTATTCGTGCGCACTGAGTCTCATAATATTTTGCACAAGTACTATTTCATAGAGGCTGTTCACGATAAAGTGAGCACTTTAGAAATGAATCCTAGAAAAAAGTCACTGCCCCTGAATGCATATGTTTAAATGGAAGTACTGAATGACATTCGCCCAGTAAAGTTGGTAACGATGGATGGACAGTAGTTCCATATCTTAACACTGAATAAAAAGTGTTAGGTAACCATTTGTGATAACTTAAAATTATTTCTTTCGCTTTCTGTATTTTTTATGCATCGAAGTGAAAAATGAACTGATTTGAGCAGATTTGTTAAGTATATACGTTCTTAATAATTTCACAGTTTCATTTGACCGACTCATGAATAAAGTTTCGAGGCCCATGGCAATGTTAATATTACATAAGGCGGAAGAATATACAACGTGCATACAAGCAAATCTTAAGTGGGGCTTTCAAAAGTGCTCATTTTACCGTGAACAGCGTATACTAGACAGTACCAACTTACCAATTTTCTCTCCGTTTTTATTCGTATTAACTATGAATTAAATATTATAATTTATACATAAAATATAAGTAGACGTTCGATTTAACCAAAAATAACGTACTTAGATGTTAACACAAGTATAAAACGGAAGAGATACGACGTATTTAAGAAACAACTAAACACTATATACATGGAGTGATTTTTCATAGGTTTGATTTTAAAAAATGTGGAGAAAGCGCAACTAGACTAAAGACTGTTCACGATAAAGTGAGCACTTTTGAAATTAACCTTTGAAAAAAAGTCACAGTTTATACCTGCGTATATTTTAACGAGTGCACTGAGTGACATGCGCCCAGTGAAGTTGGCAACGATGGAGGGAAAGTAGTTCCATATCTTAGCGTCAAATAAAAAGTGTTAGGTCAACACTTCTGGTAACTTAAATTATTTATTACGCTTTCTGTTTATTTAATGCATAAAAGTGTAAAGATGAGTGGTTCTGTAAGGAAATTACTTTTCTAATTATTGCGAAATGTCGCTAGACCTACACATGAATAAAGTGACGAGACCCATGGCAATGTTAATTTTACTTAAGGCGGAAGAATACACAACTTATATACAGTTAGACCTTAAGCAAGGGTTTCAAAAGTGCTCAATTTACCGTGAATAGCCTATATAAATTAATACTTCGCAAAATAGATTCCTGGTACTGCTGTACAACTAATTTTTAATTTCGCTCTTACGTTTAAGTTACGCATTTAGCAGTAACCAGCTAAGAGCTGAACCTTGTTGTGTATGTATAAAAATAAGCAAATAAACACGTAGTTCAACACATAAACGTGATGGGGTTACGTAGATGACCTCTAGCTCTTTTGTGCTTCTGGTTTTTGGACACGCAAGAACACGTTCACGTAGATGGTGTCTCTACGGAAACACGACAGCGGTAGTGATAATTCTCAGGGTGCGGGAGGTCAGGAAGACTATAGGCTGTTCACGGTAAAATGAGCACTTTTGAAAGCCCTGCTTAAGATATACTTGTATGCACGTTGTGTATTCCTCCGTCTTATGTAAAATTAGCGTTGCCATGGGCCTCATCACTTTATTCGTGCGTCGTTCAAGTGAAATTGTGAAATTATTGTAAAAGGAAAATTTCACGAATTTGCCTATTTCTACACTGCGATGTATCAGAAAAAAAAAAACAGAAAGTGAAAGAAATAATTTAAGTTTTTATAAATGGTCACCTAACACTTCATTCGACTTTAAGATAGGGATCTGCTTTACCTCCAGTGTTACCAACTTTACTGTGCAGATGTCACTCAATGCGTTCGTTAAAAATATATGCTGGCAGGGGCAGTGCATTTTTTCTAAGTTTGATTTCGGAAGTGCCCATTTTATCGCGAACAGCCTTTACAACAGTTTTACATATATATTGTATACTATAAAGAACAAAAATTCACTTTTTTTTTGGTTTGCTTACACTGGCCACGGCCAGTCCTTACTCGCCTCTGCGTGTCAAAGTTGATTGCTTCCTCTAGATTAATTTGTTTTCGTCAAAGCAAAACTGAATATTGGTAGTTTTTTTTTTTTTTTTTTTTTTTTTTTTGGCTGTGGTTTTCCAGAACTTCCTGTAAACTAAACCTGGTGTTTGTTATCGATAATCTTTTTACAAACCACTTTTTTTCCTTCAGTCCTTGCCTACTACTCAAGGTTGTCGCTTGAGACACAGTGACAGCGCCGTCCTCTGCGGCGACGACAAAGCGCTTGCCGTCGCCGTACATCACCGGAGACACGCGACGTGATTGGCTGTTGGTTGACGTCGCCTTGTGTCTCTCACACAGCGTGACGCTATATTATGCAAAATCATTCAGTAAAAAAAAAATGAAAGACAGCCTTTTATGGACGCGCCTATTTAACAAAGCTACAGTAGCTGACAACACAACCTCAACATGACGTAATTTTTTTGTGTGGACATCCGGCCTTCAGCTTGTACAAGATGTATCGTGTGGTACCGGCTTGAGGGGTCCATAGCTGATAGGTAGAGACCAAGAAGGTATATAATCTCCTTGACACTGACCCACATAATTCACGTTATTTTTTAGTGCCATGCTAGACTTCACCGCCCCATGCACACTTCAGCACAATTTCGTTGGCTGCTGGTCTTTATGTGGAGTCATTACTCCTGTGTGAACGTGGTATAGATATAGGGACGCCCGAATTTCGCGAGAAAAAAAAATCCCGCACGAGATAGATTTCAATACACTACGGACGTACCAGCACTTTTCATTAGCTTACTGGCGGCGCGGCGTGTCTCTGTGGGAAGACATTTTCTTACTTGACTGGCCAATCAGAATTAGCTTACTCCGATACTGTACGTCTGTGATTCGCGGATGGACACCTAAGACGCGTAACACCAACATCATCCAATCAAAAAACGTGGATCTGAGCTTAGCTGTTATGAAACACAACTGGTAGTAAAATCTTTTCCCGAAATTCGGGTGTCCCTAGGTATGGGACAGTGGCCATTCTACCGTTCAATTTTACAACTGGCCAAGGATCTTTTGATCTTGCAACACAGACTATCGACCAATGACAGAAGTCAAGCGAGCGTACAGAATGTTGGAGTTTAGTGCGCTGCAGATCCGTACTCATAAGTAGAGGTCCGAAATTTTCGCGGATCCCTTTGGCAACAAGCTAGACTACACATTCCTCTGTGTACTCGAGCGTCAGTTAGTTGTTCGCTGACTGATGCTGCAGGTTTACACCAGACTAAGTTACACGGCATTCGGTCCCTGTTTCCTCGCAGGTTACTTATTTGGCTGTAATTCTTACAGAGCGCGTCTTATCAACTGCGACCCAACTGAGAACGTAAGTCATTTGTAGGCGAGTTTGAATCCTAGCTTGTCCTCAAACGAGCTCGCGGAAAGTTTGCTCGTGTGGTATGCTATTTTAGCTATCTGAGAGCAATCGATATTTTTCACGGCCAGCGAAGGAGTAGAAAACTACCGTGTTGGAAAAAATACACATTAATTTTATGATTATTGCCCCTGTATCGTTTTCATGTGTAAAAAATTCAAGCTAATCAATATAAGTTATTTTCGAGGATAAATTCATTATTTACATTACTAAGTGAATATCCCTGTGCACTTCTTACTAGACATCCAGATATTTCATGGTCACAAAACCGTGTAAAAACAAATTTCTTTTCTCAATCACCACTCTCAAGATTCTTCGAAGGGTACGTTTTTTGCTCGTTCTGCTATTTCTGCTGTATCTCGGCGAGCAAGAGAAGAAATAGCTGCTTTTTATAGCAGAAATAGCAATTGCTACTGCGACTCGAACAGCAAACGAAAAAAAGTGCTTCTTGTTACACAAACGCGAACTAGCAGAAAAATAGCGAAAATAGTGCAAAACTAGCGGAATTGCAAAACCCGTGAACACGACCTGTATGTACTCTATTAGTGGTTTCTTTACACGGTTGGAATCAAGCCTTTGGAAATCACCCTTAATATATCACGTATCACAAACTTTTACTTATAATTTATTTGTAAATTATAATATTTAATGTATAACAAACATGAATGAAAACAGGGGGAAAAGGTTTATTGGTGATGTCTAGTAAGAAATAGTTATTGCGTAAAGTATTATTACAGGCTATTCACGGTAAAATGAGCACTTGTGAAAGCCCTGCTTAAGATATACTTGTACGAACGTTTTGTATTCTTCCGCCTTAAGTAAAATTAACATTGCACTGACACTCACAACTTTATTCATGCGTCGGTCAAGTGAAACTGTGAAATTATTATAAAAGTAAAAATTTGACATATCTGCTTATTTTTACACATCTGATACTTAGAAACCGAAATAAATAATTCAATATTATCACAAATTGTTACCTAACTTTTTATTTGACGTTGTGATATGGAACTATTTTCCATCTATCGTTACCAACCTAACCGGGCACATGTCACTATGTGTGCCCGTTGATATACATGCAAGCATGGGCAGGAACTTTTATCTAAGGTTGATTTCAAAAGTGCTCACTTTATCCTGAATAGCCTTTTCACCGAGTGCGCACGAATACGGTACGTGGACCCTTTGGTGTAATTTTATGCACTTGGTAAAGCTTTGTTTGTACGCGGCGGAGGAGTAGCCTGGAAGTGGAACTTTACCACGGCTTCAGTAAAGTTGGAAGTGATCGCGAATGGACTATAGGTAGGTAACTACTGACGTGAGAAAAAGGGGGCTGGGGGTACCTGGCACCCTGGGGCGTAGCCAGTTTTATTTTGTTTTTCATATCAAGACATTGCCCCCTCCACCTTTCCCCAAATTAAATTCAAATATTCTAAAATAAGATTTGGAAACAAAAATACAACTTATGTTTTATGTGTGGCCACTATTGAACATGAAGGATGTTTATAGCATGTTGCGGTTCGTTATATGTATATCAGCCCATTTATTGTAAATAATGTGTTAGCTAAACTTAAGTAAAATGATACTTCAACTTTTTTTAATATATGATAAATTTTCAATCCGCCTTAAACTCGGAGGTTTATAGCAGTTTGTAGTTCCGTCTCCGTGTATTAGCCCACCGGTTGTAGATATTATTTCTGAGCTAACAATTTTTTATATTATAGTTCAATGTATTTTTCCGAAAATATAAATTTGAAATCTTCACCCCGTCTCCCTCGTATTAAATTCCTGGCTACGTCTCTGTGGGCGCCAGCACCTTGTCGGGGGGGGGGGGGGAGTATACCTGAGCTCCGCTCCCCCTTGATGACTTAGTAAGAGGGGCAAGGGAGGCCTGGGCGAATGGCGCCTGATCTTCTGATCCGAGCACGTGCTATTTGCCGTGAAATGCTCGCGCTATAACGGTCAGCGTACATCTGGCCTCCAAGGACAACATCATGCCAGCGGCTGATGATGTTCCACGCCTGCCTCATGTCACGACAACACGCCTGCTTTCCGAGGTTGGTACGGTCGTGTCTCTTGATTTAGCATTGTGCGATATCCGTGTTTCGCTGTCATTTCCATACACGACAATCGCACCGCTACCTGTGTAATATATAACCTTCCTTAAAATACTGAATATATATGTATATATATATATATGTATGTGTGTATATATATATATATATATATATATATATATACACATACATATACCGCTACCTGTGTAATATATAACCTTCCTTAAAATACTGAATATATATGTATATATATATATATATATATATATATATATATATATATATATATATATATATATATATATATATATATATATATATATATATATATATATGTATGTATATATATATATGTGTGTGTGTGTGTGTGTGTGTGTGTGTGTGTGTTCCGAGTATCACTGATAGTAAAATCGCAGATACCGATTTCGTAAATCTCGTTGATAACAGCCAACATCGTTTATATCGATATTGAAAAAGTGAATACAAGAAAAAAAAAAAGTTACCCGGGTTTATATCGCCGATAACATAAATATCCCAAATATTCTAAATACTGCAATACATATCGCCAATGCCGCTATACCGCTGTTAATAAGTAGATATAAAATTAGTGTTCTGGCGGCCCAGTGATAACTGTGACATTTGTAGTATTATTTAGCAAAGGTAAAAACAGTTTTCACTCTTCAACACAAAATTTTAATAATTTTTTTTAACGCCAAATGTTTGAGCCCAAAATACTTTAACAGCAAAAACACAGGCCAGCATTTAAATGTATTTCTGGTGGTAACACAAATGGTGTTCAAATTTTGGCGTTAAAAATAAAACATTGTTAATTTTTTTCAGAACTGCATTTTAAACGTCAAGTCCACTGACCAAGAACGCTCCTTTTATAGCTACTATAATGTCGATAACGCAGAAATATATTTAAATGCTGTTCACGGTAAAGTGAGCACTTTTGAAATCAACCTTAGAAAATAGTAACTGCTCCTACCTGCATATATTTTAACGGACGCACTGAGTGACATGCACCCGACAAAGTTGATAACGATGGAGGGAAAGTAGTTCCATATCTTAATGTCAAATAAAAAGTGTTAGGTAACCATTTGTGAAAACTTAAATTATTTCTCTCGCTTTCCGGTTTTTTTTTTTATGCGTCGAAGTGTAAAAATTAGCAGATTCATCGAATATTTACTTTCCTAGTGATTTCACAGTTTCACTTGACCAACCCATGAATAAAGTGTTGAGACCCGTTGCAACGTTAATTTTACATAAGGCGAACGAATACACAAGGTGCATTCAATTAGATCTTAGAGAGGGCTTTCAAAAATGCTCATTTTACTGTGAATAGCCTAACCATGTTGTCACGCAGCCCAAACTGAGATCTACAGTACTTGAACCTATACAGACAGCCTCATGACGACTAGCCATGCTATTTTTAGAAAATGCATTTCTGCAATGATAGTACAAATAACTTCGTGAAGTACAATCCATCGTCGTGCGAGCTAAGTTTTTCTTCGCAGGCCGAGTGACAACCCGTCATTTATCACTTTGCCACCATATCTAGACATCAGTCTTGATGCGTAATGGACAGCAACATGGCATACATTGCTATGTATATTCAAAACATTTTTTTTTTGCAATCATCGCATAACAGTGTCTTGCGAAAGAGGTTCTTGAAGCAGAACTTTTTTTTGCGTCTTCGAGCAAAACATCTTAATGCAAAAAGCTTATCACAGTAAATATGTTAATGTACCATTGATCGAAACGAATCTGCAGAACAGTGGTTATCAAACAGTGGTCCGCAGACCATTGATGGTTCGTAACTTGGTCCTAGATGGTCCGGGAAATGATTTATTTTACAAACTGATTCAAATTCTCCATTAGTTAAATTCTTCAATAACAAGTATGTTTATGATGATCATAAATATTAAGTTGTTTATAATGATAATCATCGTAATTCATTTTAATTGGCAGTTAAATCATTATTTTTACGTCTCACTACTTGGATGAAAGAAGTGCTGACGAAGTGGCTCGCTTTAATTTGACAGTATATACCGAGTGGTTCATGATGGAGATAAGTTTGAGAACTACTGCTGTGGAGGGTTCATTATGACACCGTCATGATCATGCAGTCATCGTGGTCGTCGAAAATGTCATACCTGTTGATGGCGACATATCTTTACTCGTCTGAAGTAAAGTTATCATCTACCCCTGATTGCTGGGAAATCGAACGATCTGCCTGTTTAAGAGTCCTTTAACACTTTGTAGACTACGCTCGAGTGTAGCTCGAGCAAAGCTAATTTGAAAATTTCTTTGTTATTCCGAACAAAACTCGCATGGATGTGCAGTCTTTGTTCTGCTAGTGTTTAACATTACCTCACAAGAACACGACAGCGCAGTAACAATTATATTGCTAGTGATAGAATTTCTTTTTTGTGTAGCAACACAAAGGGGCATGATTGAGTGTAAATCATTTAATACGATAAAGAACATTTGATTGGGTCAATATCAGCTTGGCTCTCCATTGGTTGATTACCTGCCAATAATGAACGCTGTAAAGTACAGGGTAGTGTCCGGTGTGGTATGGACCAATAGGACAATGGTGTGTTCTAACACAGACACCAACAGAACCAGTGTTCTTGCAGTAATGGATATACATGACTCACTTCTAATTTGTTTTAAGTGCCAGTAAATGTGTGCAGACCTCAATGTTTTAAGTGTATATTAAAGTTTCTTTTCTGGAGAACAACATCCTGTACTTATCACTTGACACATCACTTGACTGAGGTTCTTGCAGCACCCATACATTGCACGTATTCCGAGAGGTGTCGA
The DNA here is from genome assembly GCA_029891345.1 of Dryococelus australis. Classification (NCBI taxonomy): domain Eukaryota; kingdom Metazoa; phylum Arthropoda; class Insecta; order Phasmatodea; family Phasmatidae; genus Dryococelus; species Dryococelus australis. The sequence continues at coordinate 33,190,328 of CM057006.1, forward strand.
TGGCCATATCGCCGATGTTAGGCCAGTGGTTGCCTCAGTCGATTGCTCGTAAGTTGGGGCTGGTATCATAACTTTGCAAGTAAAACGTAACCTACGTATCTCGCATGGAAAGCATGCGAATATAAGTGTTTTGCAAGCAATGATTTCCTTATCTATGTTTACTGCTGCTTGTTGCGGATGCTTTGCTGCAGTAAGAAAATAGTATGCCTGATGTCGGTGGGCGATCTCTACCGGTCTCCGCTACTGAGATCACCGAAGATGATGCAATACTGGGGTCGTCGGTGCGGGAGACGCTGATGATACTAGCGCCAGATCCTCTTCCACAGATTCCTGTGACACGTTAATAGCTTATACGTAGTTTCAACATTGCAAGTTGAACCACTTTCTACCACATCTCGTAACGAACTAATATTATCTTAATTTGATGCATGCTGATAAACCACCAGAAAAAAATCCAAAAAACTTTCTGCTTTTATTCACTTACCAGACAGACCTCACACACATATCGGATGTAGCTTTTCTTCGCACAACTTCACAAAGTCATGTTACCAACCCACATTATAAGTGATATAGTCCACGTGCTTACGTAAACATAATTTAGCATATTGTAGCAACATACACAGGGCTTCCTTGCGGGTGAAAAGTGCTCCACAAATAGCACAATGGAATAATTTGCAGTCATAATAGTAAGGTACATAATTACTGTCATTCGGGAATGACCGATTGCAGTAATAACACCATATCTGTAACAGTGGTGATAATTCGTTAACTGCAGGTGCTATCACAGATCGTGGCAGCTCCGAACTACATCCTACCATCTTTGTTGATGCATGTTCAGGTGCGAATAACCAGTCGATGAAGGCATGCCATAAGCTGGAAACTGTGTCATTAAAACTGCTTGTTTTGCTTCTTTCAGATGTCTTGTAATAGTAGATGTACCGCTTTCCAAGTTGATTTAGGCGAATTCCTCAATCGTCGGCTCTATGATACTCTTCGAAGTCGATGGCAACAGACCTCCAAATGACGATGGCGACAGATCTTTTACAAGCGATGTATGTTGGAATCTTGCATGATGAATTATTATGAACCGCGGTACTGGAGAATAACTAAAGCAGCTATACTTCATATCCACTGTCAAGCAAAAAATATGAATCTTGTCATGTTCCGTAGTCAGTTTCATTAATACGAAATTCGAACTAATGCAGTTACAGGAACAAGTTAAACAATTTACTTGTTCGATAAATGGCAATAAATGTCACAAACAAAAGGTCGAGGTTCAAACTTATCAGACACTGTCTGCTAATTAATTCGTTTCACTAAGCAAGTCACAAGAAAAGGCTGAAAATTAATTACACTTGCTCGCAAGTTATGAACGTCCTTTCCGTTGGTTGACTCCATTTAAGACATGACAGAGTTATGTTTCTACTTAAGAATACATCGATTAACAGGAGACGATCTGGAATAATTTAGCACCGCCGCGCCGTAATGACTAGCTCTGGCACTAACCTACAGATGCATTCACGGGGGTTCCATATATGGTAGTGGCTGGCGCGGAGAATTACGTAGACAGCAAGTTGACAGCAGACAACCTTGAAGTACTTGGCAAACAAGGAGAAAATTACTCTGAGAGTTTACTGTAGTTTCCATACACTTTATTACTATTTGTTTTTGTAATCAAATGCATGTTATATAACATTTCTCCAAATCATGGTATTCATGCATTCCACTAGCTTAGCTACACTTGAATCACTCCCAAAATTCTGATTGGTCTAAGGTAATCATTACCGCAAATTTCGGTACCAAGGAAAACAATGGTCTTTATGTGTAATTTTTTCAAGGGGAAAAAATACAAGAACTTGTTTTTTTTTACTTTTAAATTTATTGTTGTTTCATAAGACACAAAGTTCTATATATTTGCAGATACATATCATTAATCAAAATATTACCTACTCGATTTTACTGACACAAAAGTTCAGTCATATTAGCGTCGCTGTAGTTTGCATGTCTGCATATGCACTTGAAGTGGGAACAGACCCCAATTCCCATAATGTCACATTAGTTTCGTGGAAGACCACCGGCTAGACAACGGGGCATTATAATAAGCTAATCCGCCTTTATATTGATAGTTTTACAAGTGCCTGGATGTTGCGCTGTTCGTGGAGGATGGGGGGCCAACAGTCACCTGTCCGAGTTGTCTAACAGGCAAATTTCAATCAGCTGGCATAGCTGTTAGCTGCTTGTCGGGGTTATAATGCCATACACTCCTTGGTTAAATGAGGAAGACAGCTCCTAGGCATTTGAGGTGTCATGACAGTGCCGTGTCCTAGTATCCAAGCCTGGTAATTTTGCGTGGCATTAGAAAGGTGTGGATGCGATGGTCCTTGAGTCCTACATAGCCTCTCCCATCAAGGTGACGCAAGCCTCCGAGAGTGGTGCTTCGACACCCGGCACCCCTGGGTTATAGCAAATTGCGCTCCGCCGTCACGTCCCTGCCCATCCCGTACCTTACATACGGGGAATGGAGTATCTGGCCTTATGTATAGACCGATAGTCAGCACTTAGGCTCGTCCACTGGCCAGGGCATTGGACTAATTAGCGCTCAGATCATTGGGCTACAGAACCCAAATATATAGATTTCATTGTGAAGAAATTAAATGTAATATAAATGGAACTGTAAAGCTACCTAGTGCCATGAAAATTTTAAATAGTACCATGGGCGTTTGTAATGGCCCCACCTGAGGTTCTCTCTGGTGTCCGATACATTGACATTGGATTCGCGGTGGCAGTAGTTGAGACTTGGCAAGCTGAAGGAGGTCTGGAGGGAACACTGTTGTGAGAAGGGTCGACGTTGCGAGAGGCGACACAGCTCCGACACTGTCCTGGAGAGACAGAAGAGGCTGAGTATTGCCTTGGCTGGACCACGGGTTCCTCTGGGTATGATAGTGCCAGACAGATGTGGGAGAGGTGCGGATGACGCATCGCAGTATCAGTTCGGTGCTTGGAGCTGGTCAACTCGGGATGTTAGCTGAACGCACCTTCGTGCTGATTCAGAATATCTCAATCCTTATCCTTGTGGTACTCGTCGGCATGCTTCTGTTATACTCCACTTGGAGGTCGGGTACATCCGTTTGGCGAGTACTCTCCCAAAAATATTCCGGTCCCCTCTCTACTAGCTTTTTCATCTCTACTAACACGAGCATATTCCACACACACTCTGTCTCCTGTATAATTTCTGTTTAATGCATGAATAATTTTGAATTATATTCTATCGATTGGGTTTTATACGATGCCTATGCCGGTTTTTCCCAGTCTCTTCTAGTGATAGCTTAGCTATAAGCACACTTAGGGAGGTAGTCATGGCCTAAATCCTGGTTATGGCTGCCCAATCCCTCTTTGCCGAGATGCATATCTCCTTGCATGATTTCCTTTCCTTGTAGGCGTAAGGGACTTGCCCTGAAATGCAATAAGATACCGCCCTTCCCACCGGGCTTTCTCTTAACACTTAGTAATAGGGTAGTTAGAAAAATAATCTCCCAAAAATGATAACCGGGAAGCGGCTACATTGTGTCGATAAAATAGTTGCTTGTCGGACAGAAGGAACATATAGTGGGCTAGTGACTTGGCGAAAATGGCACTGGTACGGGAGTTATGCATGTTTTGGCTTGGGCTGGTCGGGGTCTCAGGGTTAGTGAGTGCACTGATCAGCGAAGTTCCTCCACGTATGACCAGTGATTTTCTCAGGTTGGAATTGCAGAGCGTCATGGGTCAAGTGGCCCGATGCTGATCTCCTCTGTCGCCCGACTATCGACTTACATACGGTGACATAATAATTTACTACTAAGACTAATCTCTGAGTAGATAATATCACACTATGTCTTAAGTGGAAGGAAACCAAAGTGTGATATGGATGATGGTTGTTACGAATATTAATGATCTGGCACTGTGGGAGGTTGATACGAGAACCGCAGCTTTGATAGAAACTTTATGAGTTCGCTAAGAATGATCAGACAAAACTTGCTTCCCTCGAGAAAGGATGATGTGTTGTTGATTTATGATAACAGATTGGCTATGACTTGGCAATGATTTCCAGGGGAAGCCGTTGGCCCCATAAAAATCTGCAGGATCCACAAACTTAATGGTAAAGGATTTAAAGCAGTGCTCCAGGTATATTCCATTGGGGATTGGTTCTGGAAGGTGGAGGTGGCAAGGACAGGCACGACTTCTACCGGGAAACATTGCTTGTCGGATAATTGCATGCCTGTTAGGTAATCTGTAGAAGAACTGCCTGTCGGCTAGCTGGGGCTATCTAACAGTTACATGTCTGCCAGACGACGTGTCGGAAAGCTGCCTGTCGAACAGTTACCTACCGGATAGCTGACTGTCGGCCAGTTGGTCAGTCAAGCGCTGACTGTCAACTGCAGTGACGAACAGCTTCTGCCTATCTACTTTATGCCAGACAGCTTCTTGTCGGTAAAATAAAAGGTATATTCGATGCCCGCCTGTCGAACAGGTGATTTTCTGCAAGCTGCTGCATCTCAGAATGTAGACCTTAGTTGAATAATGTAACTAAATTTAATTACCTAATTATTAACAACACGAAGATTTGTAAAAGAATATATGTCACAATATACTCACAGTCAGAATATAATAGACCTCAGTACAAACAATAAACAATTACGCATTACCTTATTATATTAATCAATTAAATAATTCAGTTAGCCTACTAAAAAAATATTACACATTCATATACCCTTGATCAGAGTGCACCAATGGAACCAGTCAGTAGTGAACTCCCGCCATCTCGGCTCTAACACGTTAGCGGGTTACAAACACCGAAGTACTGGTCCAGGAGCAGCATCCCAATTTCCTGCGCAGTCGCTTTCAGGCACACAGGTTGCCATCTCCTGTCCCTTCCTTTTTTTTTAATGCGTCAAAGCGTAAAAATGAGTATATTTTTAAAATATTTGCTTTCTAATAATTTCACAGTTTCGCTTGACCGACGCATGAATAACGTAATGAGGCCCATGGCCATGTCAATTTTACATAAGGCGGAGGAATACACAACATGCATACAAGTAGATCATACGCAGGGCTTTCAGAAGTGCTCACTTTACCGTGAACAGCCTTTACATTTACATTTGAGTATACTTTCATTTTTGTATTTACGATTATTTCCAAAACGCGTCGGGCTGTTGCTGATGCGTGGATGAAAGGAAAATACTGGGCATGTAGACGTGATTTAAAAAACAGCTCAGTGTTTAGCTTGCTACAAAATTATTTCACAGCCCTACTCGGTATAGGCTGTTCACGACAAAATGAACGCTTTTGAAAGCCCTGCTTAAGATCTACTTGTATACTTGTCGCATATTCTTCCGCCTTACGTAAACGTAACATTGTCATGGGCTTCATCACTTTATTCGTGCATCGGTTAAGAGAAACTGTGAAATAATTAGAAAAGTAAATATTTTAAAAAATCTGCTTATTTTTATACTTCCATGCATTAAAAAACACAGAAAGCGAAAGAAATAATTTAAGTTATCAGAAATGGTTGCCTAGCACTTTCATGCGACGTTAAGATATGGAACTACTTCTCATCCATCGTTACCAACTGTACTGGGCGCATGTCACTCAGTGCGCCCGTTAACACATATGCAGGTAGGGGCAGTGACATTTTTCTAAGGTTGATTTCAAAAGTGCTCACTTTATCGTGAACAGTCTTTAAAAAGGTTACTTTCAGTTATACGCAAAAAAAAAATTTTGGTTAAAGAATGGTGATCGCATATTCAGATATCAGAGGTTAGACTTCCTTGCTCGAGGAATTTCATAGGAAAATTCATCGAGTGTGACGCTCACTTTATCGGAGACTGCAAACAATGACCCCCTCGCCTAGACTCACGGTCCTGTTGGGTTTACAGCAGAAATAGGCTTGCACTTATTACGTGCGCACGCAGAGCCTAGGGTGATTATTGCTCAGCTTTCTACTAAAGCGATGTTATCAGCAACGGCTGCCTGCTACAAACAACAGTTTGCCCAACTGCGCTGCAACGAGCGAATGCTTGCTCTTTTTAACCAGGAACTGATGATAAAGCAGATATATCTACATGCAGTGGCGATTTAATAGGTACCTTAAGCTATTGAGATCACCGACTTTCGCTGCTTTTATGTTTCAAGGACGCTGTTGTGAAACTGCACTCTTCTAAATATATCGCTGAGATTACTTTGCATCTTCCTATAATTCAAGAAAGAGCTTGGTGCTCTAAAATAGTATCGTATGGTTAGTCTTCAAAATAAAATTATCAACTTTTCCATTGTGGTAGTCATGGTGGTTACTAATTAGTCATGAAAGTCTCACCTCGTTACTAACTTGGTTTAGGGGCCGCGGTGGTCTAGTGGTCAGACTACTCGTCTCCTAACTGGGCGAACCGGGTTCTATTACCGACAGGGTCGCTCCCAGATATTCACATGTCTATCGTGTTGGACGATGCCGCTGGTCGGCGAGTTTTCTCGGGGATATCCCACTTCCTCCACCCTTGCATTCCGGCTCTGCTCCATACTCACCCTCATCGACTTTCAACACCTCGATGTTAAGAGCCGCCCAAATCTCTCCACTCTACTAACTCGGTACCCTTTAAATTATAAATTGTCAAAATATACTTCTTAATGAATATATCTGTATAGACACATATATCCATATCAGTCAACCTTTGACAGTAGAGGGGTAGGAAATTTAAAAAAATCTGAAATAATTCAGAGCAATAAATGCAAGACCCACGACAACATACATTGAAAACTCCACAGCAATGCACCGTAACATTTAGGTCGCTTCCGGAGGATGAGAATTGAGGTTATGTTTACGTCGAATCAAAACAAGTGAACAAATAAAAAACTGCCTTTTATGTATTATATAAGTTCTCTACCTGTCCTGTCCGTACAAATTCTTTCCGTCGGGAGTACTAGATAATTCAGAGAAACACAATTAGAGTCAACACGAGGATGTTAAAATTTGACTCGCGAATACGAAAGAGAGACTTGTGCAAGACATACGACAGCCGTGTTGGAAATTAAAAGTTTACCGAGACATTAAAATCTTTCCAACATAATGTCGCACAGACGATGCAGATGGAGAAAGCGTTCCCATAGGGGACATACATGAATATTGGTGGTGTAACAACCGATATGAACAAGACGGACATAACATTCTGCGAAGTAATCAATGAGCATACTGACCGACATGCTAACAGTAAACGTGGTACTCATAACAATAAATAGTTCAGTGTCGTAATATTCTATTTAAAATATGACTTTTAAACCTGTACACATTGAATTTATTAGATTTAATGTCTGTTTATTATGCAAATAGTAAAAATCCTTTTGTTAAAAACATATCTATGTACCTGTTAATTTTAGCCGCAAACTGATCGACGTACGAAGAATGTGAGCAGGTTATGACGATGTTAATTTGACATTCGGCGGAAGGATACGAAATTAACAGAAAAGTAGACTTTCAGGGAGACCAACCCCCGCGATCTTGGATTAATGCAATTTTCCCCATAACCTGAATTGCAGATTGTATATTATGTCTAAGAGATCGGCAGGGATTTTTTGTGCATTTTATAAAGTCTTTATTGCTTGATCGATTCGAGTTTAACTTTAAATTAGTTAAAATATCACGCATTTATTCCCAGCAGTTATTTGTTAAACTAAATAGGCGACAGTGAAGATTAACAATTCGCTGTTACATATTTATGTCCTAGATTCCAAATTTTTTTCGAACTTCTTTTTGTAAAAAACAAAAACCTTCTTACAAAAAACGTGGATGAATGGAAACCATGGAAAAATAGATTAATCCAAGTTTTTTTTTTGAGGACATTCAAGAGATGAAGATTATGTTCTAAATTCTTAATACTTTACACATGTTTTCAACGTGATTGAAAAAACAGTTTGAAAAAAAATGTTTGACAATATAAAAATAAATACTTTTCAAAATTGAAATATGGGAGTGAATTTTAAGTTTACAGCATTTTCGTTCAAATATCAAGCACAAATTAACTCTCGATGTCATCAGATTATAATGTAGGATTTATATTGTAAATGTGTTATGTGGTTCGACTGTAATTTAATTTTAACTTTTGAGATTAAATTTATAGTTAAACGTAATAAAAATTTCTGTAGCCAAATTATGCATATAAAAATCCTTGCGCTGGAAAAATTATTTCTTATTCGTTTGCGCTTTCTAATTGGTTAAAAAAAGTTTTTTTTTTTTACGCCGATTGTAGACAGACGGTTTCGCTTGTTATGCTTTTTAAGTATAGGCTGTTCATGCTAAAGTCGGCACGTTTGAGGCCCTAGTTACTTTTTCCTTTCAGCCATTTTTTATCCATTGACAACGTTTAAAAAAAAACATTGCTATGTAAGTAATAAACACAGTGTGTATATTCCACCGCACTCGGAAGTTTACGTCTAAGGCTAAAATAAAATATATTTATTGGCTACAATTCTAAATGAGAAGGCTTTCAGAAGTGATCACTTTACCGTGAATAGCATATAGTGTTATTGAAGCCCAGTCGATTTCGGACGGGGCCTTAACCTGTATAAATATTTCGAAGGACTGGTGTCGCGAAAGCGCCGGCGCACCGCGGAGCAGGTACGGGCCTCGTCTCGAACAGAAGCCGGCGCTCGCAGCCCGCAGGGAGACAACACTGTGTAAATAAAGGCGAACGCGAGACGGGCGGTGAAATATTTTCCGGTCCATCCAGTGCAGGAAAGGCCACTCAAGGATGCTGGAGAAGACTCGCCGTGGTTCGGCCAGCCCGCCTGGAATCCTTCAGTTCTTCCCTCTTCCCGCCACCTAACATCCTCTTCCTTACTTTTATTGCTATTATACGAGTATTTCTAATGTTCCGACTGGCAGGTAGCTTGGGCGAGCCCGCGTGTACAGTCGCCGGACGAGGCAAGTGTGAACCCGCGACTTTCGCCACAGAACCCGTTGCACGACACTTGAGCACAGTTATTTACTTCTTTGTTCTTTTTGTGGACGTATTTTAGTTACTATTAATTAATTTACTAGATTGATTTATTTCATTTTTAAATTTGTTATGTCGAAGTCAACCTATTAGTTAAAGTATCGGTAGTCATTTTGTCGGTATCCATTTATTACTCATTCAATTCTTGCTGTGTACCACAGCGGCGTGCGGTGAAGTGTTGCGAGGTAAGCTGGTGCTTGCTCGGTGCTGTACACATTCGGCGCACGCAGCAGGAACCAGTAATCAGAGTGGAGCCGGGAGAAACTCAATGTATTGCGGCCACTTACAAGAGAGCGGTGAGGTACCCATTACATACGTGCTGTGACGTCAACTGCACTACTGCGTTTAAGTGGCCTGTGTGTAAACTAGTAAACGAACAGGTATTATAGCACAGAGCAAAATGCAGCTTACTTTGCAAAAGTTCACCACACGTCGCTGGTATTGTATATATATGTATGTGTATGTATATATATATACATATAAACTAGCTCTTATTAATGGGTTATTTAGTACTGTGGTTTAACGAATAATTATAAGGTGCAGTTTGTAACCAATATAAGATTAATATTTTATGTTGTATTTACCACAAACAATATTGTTTTGCAGTGATTAATATATTTTTGAACTGCATATTCCATACCTTCTTAGATTTATTTTTGTTTCGCCGTAGCTTACTTTTCAGATGAGATATTTGAAAACGAAAGATGCCAGGGAATAGGGCATATCTTAACTGATATTTTTAAGTACACAATATATTTCTCATGTTGCCTTTGTTTTATCTTTATAACCGTAATAAAAATAAACTCATTATTTATTCAGGAATTATATCAGTTGTGCTGTATGTGTTAATGTTTTGAATTCTAATATACGTCTTACAGTAAGTTGTAAAACGATACAAATATACACAATACACCAAGGATACCACCTCTTAAACAAATCTCCTACAGTAGACATACAAACTTTTCTCAACTATAATGTAGACTTCTTAATTATCTCTAAGGTGTCAAAGCAAAATAAAATAAAATTTGCGGTTATAAAGTTATAATTGAAATATCATGAAATAAAGAAGAAAGTTTAATGAATCTGTGTACAAGTAACGAAAGAGTCATAAAATTGAACACGTAATCAAAGAGTTATAACAATTAAGATGAACTAATATGCAGTTAGTGACGTAGATTTACAAGATTGACAGAGATGAGCTATACCAGTATTTCTCAGGAACACCTTGTACCTGTTCCCAGTTGATACCTGTTGCTACTACCTGTTATTCAGAATACATGTTATGGGTAAGCAGTGTGCTACGGCGCGTTGTTCCACTATCTCAACTTGTCCTCGAATACCTGTTATTAGCCATGTACTGGTCTGAACTTTTTCGCTACATCTATGTATCGCATGCCCTCCTGATATAGGCTGTTCACCGTAAAATGAGCACTTTTGAAAGCCCTGCTCAAGATCTACTTGTATGTATGTTGTGTGGTCTTCCGCCTGATGTAAAATTAACATTCTATTCCCACGGGCCTCATGAGTCGGTCAAGTAAAACTGTGAAATGTTTAGGAAAGTAAATATTGCACCAATCTGCTCATTTTCACACTTCGATGCATTAAAATAAAAAAAATAAAAAACAGAAAGCGAAAGAAATAATAAAAGTTATCAAAAATGTTCACCTAAAACTTTTTACTCGACGTTAATATATGGAACTATTTTCCATCCATCGATACCAACTTTACTGGTTAAATGTCACTCAGTACGCCTGTTAAAATAGATACGTTCAGGGACAGTGACATTTTTATAAGGTTCATTTCGAAAGTGCTCACTTTATCGTGAACAGCCTTTATTTAGTTGGATTCTCCAACGACCTTTTGAAAATATTAAAAACTATTTATATATATATATATATATATATATATATATATATATATATATGTGTGTGTGTGTGTGTGTGTGTGTGTGTGTGTGTGTGTGTGTGTGTGTGTGTGTGTGTGTGTGAAAACACGACTCCAGTGTCCATTCACATCAGAGAAATAAGGTGTGCAGGATTCCTGCAGAGCAACGTGGGGCATTATGATTGTCCTACCAGGGAAACATGACACACGAGGAGGTAAGGTATAAGGAGGTAGGTATAACTCTTCGCGTCCAGTCTCATATCCTCCTGGTAGGACAAGCAATTTTCCGGCAACTAATTGCAAAAAAAAAAATTGAACATTTTTTTTTTTTTGTGAAAAGAAATCACTTGCAAAATGGGCACTGCGAATGTGGTTGTTAAATAAGTTCGAAATGAAGTTAGATATTTTTTTAATGTAATATTCTCGTCCGTAAATACCATTACGATGCAGTATTGGATAATAATAATGGACGATAGGGAAAGGTACGACGAAATGTTACCGCAGAGTGTCGAGTAACAAGCGAGTACGTACGATGTTCCTGCTTTAGTAACAGGCAGGGATGGTAAAAAGGTATCGACTGTTCTCGCCCAGTAGCTGTTGCTGATAACAGGTATTGTAAATACTCGTCATCTCAACAGTAAGCAGTGTACTCAGAATATGACTCGGTAGGTAATTGGACATTAACTTCTTGTCGACAGCGAGGTCATTAGAGATGAAGCAATCTGCTCAGGGTAGAGGGATTGGGTAAGGAATGGGAAGGGATCGGCTAAGGCTCAGCAATCATCTGGAGTTATTTCAGGAAACCGTGTAAAGCAGAAGACAAGATGGCCAGACCGGGAACCGAACCCGGGTCCTCCCGGATACAGGTCCAAGTGAGTCACCACTTCGCCAACCCGTTCGGTAATACGGCTCGGTGTTTCCGAGGGTATTGGTTTGTAGCCAGTCAGCGCACAGCGACATTTGTTGACGAGAAACTAAACTTACGTCTTGGATTCAGGTTATGCCGTGTCGTGAAATCGTATCAATCTGATTACAGTATTATCGTGTATTCAAATAACTGTTCCTCATGTTTTAGTTCTTGAAACAGGTTTCTAACTCTATATTATTTAACTTTTTTTCACATTTATTGGCTTAATTGTATAATGCTGCCATCGACGCCCCCTTTTATAAGGTATAGCGAGTTTTTCAAAAATATATGCAAATAATTTTAACTCTTGTCTATTTTTTCAGCGTTATGTCGGCTGCTTTTGTTTTGTACGATTCTGACTGGCTAGACTTAACATCTGCTAGACCAATCGTAAACTGCTAAACATATTGTTACAATGTATCTCAAAGTCAATGGGCTAAACCAAGTACGTTAAGGGCAGAGGTCTTAATTTAAAAATATATAATTAAAATTTCGTATTTTTACTCACGCGAACTCAAACAAATTCTCACTACCCAACATATCACAGTAAATTGATATAACTTGCTGTTTAAAATCAATAAATTCAATGTGTACAATTTACAATTACCTCAAAGTAATTAATGTAATCGAATATTAAGAAATCAGTCGCAGTAGATAGTGTATCAAAACCGATTAAATTATTTTATAAATTATATCTACATATTTGAAAGTCCTAATATTTACATTAAAATCCGTATCACATGTTCATACAGTCCCACCTCAGTTTAGTCCAGGTCCCGCCAGTCCGCAATGTTCTAGAGTTCTCCGAGTGCCCTCACGCACAGTAGCCTTCACTCGTCGGGTTTCACGCCCTCTCGTCCATTCACACCACGAACACCTCGTCCGCCGTCGTCCCGCAATCTCCTGTCGTTGTCCGTCTTCTCCACCGATGTCCCTCGCCGCACTCGACTTTGCCCGGTCACTGCACTCAGCCAGAAGGCTTCTACCACGACGGCCGACCCTGGAGCCGCTGTTATATTTATAGGGTCGTAGGCCATCGCCCAGAAATTTCTCTAAATGCCGCTTTGTGCCGAGGGTCCTAGTTCCCAGAATATTCTTGCACAACCTCTACACTTGTCGGCTTCTCCAGCAGGGGAGAGGAGGAGGGGCTGCGACGCCACCAGGTCACCGCTGTCAATCATTCCCCAAGGTCGCGAGTGGGTCTGCCTGCGTAAAGGGGGTGGTTGAGGTGGATCAACCACCAAAGAGCCGGACCGCGCATGGAGCTCGCGTCTAATGCGAGCGTCAGAGCTTATAGTTGATTCACAGTATCTTCGGCCTTTTCGGAAGCCCTGCTAAAGTTCTACGTTAAGGATATTCCTCCGCATCGTGCAAACTAAGCTTAACTAAGTCTGTAAGATTACACCAGAGGGACATTTCACCGGATTCGTGCGCACTCTGTTGTAACAGTATTTCGTATAAGAACTATTTCTTACTAGGCACTAGCAACACACATGTTTTCTCGCTGTTATAATTCAAATTATTTATGAATGAAGCATTATAATATATAGATAAAATATGAATAACATTTTAATTTAACAGAAAAAAAAGTAACTTTTATGTTAACACAAGTATAAAACGCTTGTGATATGCAGCATATATTGAAAACAACCAAACACGTCATACATGGGGAGATTTTTCAAAGGTTTGATTCAAAAAGGCCGAAGAAACCGTGAATGGACTATAATATTATTTTCCGTGTACTTGTCGAGTCGTACTGAATCGTAAACCAACCTTGAGGAGTCTCCGAGATGAGCACTGAGGGAGTTTGATCACCTAATCCATACAATTTCGTGATGTGGACACGAATGGGCGGTAATATTAAGCTAGTACGTGCACTCGAAAAATGGCGCGGTAAAACTCGCTCACGAAATGCACTTTGGTCGCTCAAACCTCATTCGACCATTCGATTACTCGAAAACGCAGACCGCTCGATGTACTACGAGCAGCGAACGGACGGGTTGTCCAGTTCGAACGCTCCCTCACGCTCTCCGATACAGCGGCGGTGTTGCAGCACAGCATGGACGTGATGTGGATGCTCCAGACAAACTTGGAGATTATACGGATGAAGTGGTTGCTGAGTTGCTGTCCTTCCTCGGGCTGTTCAAAGAAGCTACAGACATCCTGGAAACGGGAACGAAGCCAACCCTTCAGTATGTCTATACAAATTAAACACTCATTGCACACCACTTATCAGTGAAATTGAGGTAAGACATACATGTATATTGGGCACATAGCAGGAGGGACGATATATTTCCTCCGTAAGGCACGATCTCACACGCCATCCTAGTGTTATTGGTACGCAAATACAAATAATGCTTGTTCTTACTATGAAAAAAGGATCCATTTTATTCTCAGGAAATCGAAGAAAAACAGAGGACAAGAATGAGGATTTGAAGCAGGTGGTACATTCATTACATCTCATTGCAACGTATCCGTAGCAGTTTTATTTCTCACTTCCTGCTAGCGCTTCTGCTCCCGTGTAGGTTACAGCCAAGCCCCCCTCCGGAGGGGTATGGCTCCGGGTATAACATTTTTCGTACCCATGGGCATGCCCGCAACGGTAATAGAACGTGTTCTGAATTTATGATATACCCACGGAGCTGCGACAGAAAATATGCCAGACACCCGAGTAATAACCTCAAGCCGTATATGTCCGTTTATGAAAAATTACGGGTTCTGTAAAACGTATCTAACCTACGTACAAAATGAAACTTAATGTACGTGTAAGTAACGGGAAACGTTTCAATCAACTCCCACGACCATAATAAAATAATAAACACAACTTAATATATACGTGATAACTATTGATTTTTATAGTGTAGGTAACCTTTTACGCAGCGCATTTTAGAAGATGCGTGTTTAGCGACATCGGCAAGGAAGACGGACGGCAGCGGACATTATTATAGTTTTCAAAATATAGCACCGAGAAGTTGAAAACTTCGGTATATGGGAGCCCAAGTTTTTATGCTCCTAATTAAACTTTGCCAAATAAATGATATTTTATGTGTTCTATACCATATAGACAGTATATTAATTAATTATTAAGCGTATTTAACAGTAGGTACTCGGGTACTGGTATCCCGAATATCTTTTTTTAAATATATATTAATGTTTTTGCCAACACATTTTGATTCATCCAACAGAAACTAATATTATTTTCTCTCGGTCCTATAAAAAAGGGTTGGCCAAAACCTCAATACCTACTTTACAAGAGATTCCGGATGCCTATACCCGAGTACCGATTTAAAATATCCTTGATACTTAATTAATATGTTTGTGTGTGTGATATAGATCACACGGCATTTTATTTAGTTGGCAAAATTCATTAGGAGCACGGAAATTTGGGCTCCCATATTCCGAAATCTTCGACTTTTCGATGATATATTTTGTAATCTATAATAATTTGACTACAAATATTTGCATTCATGTGGTCCTTATATACAGGTTACAGCTACCAGTATAAATAGTTAACCAAATCTAGTCTTCAGAAATACTCACTTAATCGGAACCAACTATATTCATCCAATCAATTTCGTCACTTTTTTTTTTTTAAGTTGGCAGTTAATTGCCGGTGTTGTTTACATTTCAGGCCCTTCAACTACAGGCTTGGCCAAAGTCGCCGCAAAAGTGTCGCATCGTGAATTAATCTGGCCATCCCGTGGACCTGGCACCCTCGCTTTTTAAATTAACATGATTGATTGGTGCGAAGCGAACAAGTTGCTCAGACGGTAAGCTCAATCTATATCTCAATTTAAATCCGTATTAAAACAGGCAATTCAGCTATGATGGAATTTTCATCACAGAAATCTTTTACAATGTTGCGATAACGTGGGCACGTAATTTACGTGTTTTTGCGATGAAAAGATAAAAATGTATTTGTGATCAGCTGCCCCACTGCATGTAAGTATTCTGCAAAATGCCAAAGTTCTTTGTAATTAAGTCTCGGCTCCACTCCTTTTGCAGAAATTTTTCGTTTTTGAGGTATTATTGGTAATGTTTGATTGCATAAAATTTACTATTTACTAGTTGTTTGATAAGTTTGTATCTAATTTTCACCGTATTTTATTCACTGCATGCAAAAAAGCAAGAACTTATTGATAAAATATATACATGTTCTCGATTTTTCACAACAAGCAGATAAAACACATTCAAAATTACGCACAAAAATATTAAACAAATCCTGAAATGTAAATTTTCTCTATAATCGTACATTGTCAGTAATTACTACGAATCTGAAATTATGACTCGAAAACGAAAAATTTGTGCAAAAGGGATAAAGCCGAACCTTTAAAAAAAAAATTAAAAAAATATAAAAAAATATATAAAAAAAAAAATGAAAAAGCTTATTTTCTCTCTACGGCGAATTATTTGAAAAAGCTTATTTTCTCTACCGAGACAGAAGAGAAACAAAAACAAAACAAAAAGTAAATACTTTCTTTTGAAACCGTACCCAGTGGCAGCCTTCTCAGCTTACGTCATAGACACATGTTCAGATCATACGCTGAAAGAAAACCCGCAGTAGGAGTAGCCCACGGAAAGAGTATAGAGCGACCTTACCAACTGGACAATGATCAGCCCCAGTGTTCCAGCACTGAGCTGTATTTTTCATCATATAGGATTTTCAAAACGACGTGTATAGTATTTCAGGTTAGACTACCGAGTTCCCTTTTGTAAATAAATAAATAATAATAAAATACCGCTGATTGAGGGTTCCAATGCCTTTACGGCCGTCATCATGTTTTTGATTCAATATTTCCTTTTTCCCCCCTTAATATTTTACCATTTTCCTTTAAAAACTCCCTACATTCTTGAAATCGCATGGTAATTTCCCGAATTCTCTTCGAAAATAGTAGAAGTTTCTAGTGAAATTAAATTTACCCCCCCCCCCCCCCTTATTGGCAACCTTGTTTCCTCTATGTTTAACCATCTTAAAAATACACACCCAATAATGCCGAGTTCTTAAAAACACAGACATCTTAAACAAAAAAAAAAAAATGTTAGCAACAAAACTAATTTGCCTACTGTCCTCCACATATGTATGTAAATAAACTTGATGAAATAGGCCATTTTTTAAGAATTAGATCAAATTAAAACGAATGTTAAAACAAAATATTCAGTCTATATTGCCATTATGTTGAAAATGTGTATCTCGTTCGCTTAAGACACATTAGTTTACATGTTTATCCATAGTAATAATTGTTTGTCAAATTGGAAATTGGTTGATTGTTTCCCGTGATGAAATACAAGTAGCGCAACATTGCAAAACGGTGGACAATAGGGGCTCTGTGTAGACATTTGATGGTTGTAATATAGGCTATAGCCAACATATAAAGTTCGGTTCACTTGGTTACATGGTATGGTAGATAGGTCTATAGCATAGGCTAGTAATCAAAATGTTTACATGACCACCATTTTGGAAAAAAAAAAAGTGTCTGATCAACTCTAACATATCAGTTTACATGGAATATTGTAGTGATTTTCTTGTTTGAACTTTATTTTTCATTTGATGCTCGCTATCTTACAAACTGACTGACAAAAGAAGCTGTGTATTAGATTATTTTATGCTTGTAATTGATACTTTCAGCCTGCCAAATTTGGTCGGAATTAGTCACGCGTTACGGCGTATAATCAAAATTAACTTAAAATATTGATGTAAGTGTCTTTTACACATTTACCTCCCAGCATACAAAGTATAGTTGAAATCGGTTTTATGGTATCTTAGACACAGCATAATAATCAAACGTGTTTATATGGCCACCATTTTGAAAATAAGAGTCTGATGCATTTTGAACTAATTAGTTTACATGGCGAACCATTGCATTTCATTTTTGCCTACTTTGGTAGGAATCGGTTGATTGTTTCCCGAGATACTAGTATATGCGATGCTTGTAGTTGATACTGATGTTTTTACAGTCATTTTTAGGTGGCTGTAACTTAAACGGTTCGTAAATTGCTGCTAACTATTCTTATACGTAGGCTTAGAGCATAATTTACCCTGCTGTCTTTTTCGTCATCAGCGGTGATACCTGTGTTATGAATTTGGTGGCCGTATCTTAAATGGTTCGGAAATGACAGCCAACGTTTCTTATACATAGGCTTCAAGCATACTGGACACTGCGGTCCTTTTCGTCGTCTAGGGTGATACCTATGTTATGAATTTGGTGGCTGTATTTTAACCCTTTGAGAAGTACGTGCGTATATAGACGGAACCACGTCTATATGAACATTTCCTAACTCTTGAAGAGAAAACTCGCACTTCTATAGTTTCTATGTATCGCTGGATTCCATCGCAATCTAAGTAAAACATTATAACTAGTCAACATTTCAGTTCATAAAAATAAAATTGCAGTTTTAAATAATTTATGAGATGAATACAATATATTGTAAAATCTGTTGTATCTTTCGCAACACATTAACTGGCGCGCAGTCAACACGCGACTTCATTGGCCGACGACCAGCCAATGATAAACGTTGCAGAGTGGACTAAGCATGCGCGGTGTAGCCAGGACCAATAGTACGATGGTAAGTGGAAATGCAGAAACCAACACAACAGAAATTGTAGTAGTGGAGGATACAGGTAGCTAACTTCAACCTTGTCTTCAGTGCCATTTAAGTTTTGCCATCCTCGAAGGGTTAAACAGTTCGGAAATGATAGCCAACTATGCATATAAGTGGGCTTAAGGTGTACTTGACGTGCGCAGTGCGCTGTAAAGTAGGTTCTGGCATGCCTGGCATCCTGGCGGGAATCCGAGACGCATATGCGTGCGTGCTTCGACAGTTCGGACATTACAGCCAACTGAAGGAATGAGAGAAATTGCGTGACCGGGGCAACGAACTCGAACATTCTTCAGACAAGATTTACGGTGCTGGCATGGAATAACAGAGCATGAAGTGGAGAGTATTTTATAGGTGAGAGAGTGACCATGCTGCTGCTGACAGAGCCGTGTAAGTGTAAGTAGTGTTTTTATCCTACTGATAGTTGTTACAGAACAATATAGGCTGTTCACAGTAAAATGAGCACTTTTTAAAGACCGTTGTGTATTCCTCCGCCTTATACAAAATTGACATTGCTATGTGCCTCATCACTTTATTCGCGCGTCGGTCAAGTGAAACTGATAATTACTAGAAAAGGAAATACTTTACAAATCTGCAAATTTTTACACTTATGCGCATTTTAAAAAAAAGAACTAAAAGTGAAAGAAATAATTTAAATTTTCACAAATGGTTACCTAATTTTTTTTCTTATTCAGCTTTAAGATATATAACTACCTTCCATCCATCGGTACCAACTTTACTGGGCGAATGTCACTCAATGCGCCCATTAAATATACGCACGCAGGAGCAGTGACTTTTCTCTAAGGTTCATCTCTAAAGTGCTCACTTTATCGTGGACAGCCTTTATAAAAAGAAACGTTTCCCGTGCATGCGAGTGCCGGTTACGTCCCAAGCCATGTGCACAGACAAGATGAAGGCACAGCAGTGCGCGCACACTCTCGGATGCCCAGACAAGTTGGAGAGACAGACGTGCACATGTGATCGAGACACACGTATGTTACTGCGTAATTGGATCTGTAAGAGAGCATGAAATTTTTATGTAGAGAAACGCCCTGGCCAGATTTTTTATGCATATACAATTATTTTTTCTGAATGTTAGAATGACAGTATTTTTTTTCGCACAATATATGTATATATTACACATATAAGAAGTGTGAATATGTGCGCAGTGCTTGCAGTCTTTTATGCGATGATGATGGGTTTATTATCTGGAGAGAGCGTAGACCGATGCGAGTATTTATTATATTTCTTCTGACTCCGCTGCCAGCAGCCATGTCGCGTGTGAACCTACATAGTGTGTAGGACGATAAGTATATTTACTTTATTTCATCTCCTAACATTTCCCATGCAATGCTGGTCGTGTGGTCTAGGTGCCGGCCTAGCGACCGAAGTGTAGTCGGGTCGAAACCACACACCTCTTGCATTTTTTTTAGTCCACGAACAACTAAAAGAGTTTCCAGTGCTCCTGACAGCCACCGTTCGAACTGCACCCCCAGATGCTAGTTTGCCGCTGCAGGCAACGAGTGAACCAACACAAGCACAAAATGGCCGCATCGATACCAGCACTCCTAGCCTCAAACAGAAGAACTTCAAACATTCTGGTGGCGAGTGCGAGAATTAAAAATGGCTGCCTACAGCAGCCATCTGGTGGCATGCATGGGAATTGAAGATGGTTTAGCACACTCTGATGGTTGATGTGGCAATTAAATATTGTTGCCTACAGCAGACGACTGGTGGCGGAAATTAAAAATGGCTGCACACAGCAGACGGCAGTGATGAGGGAACATGCAAGCTGGAGGATGGGAAAAGCAAGAGAGAGAGAGGAAAGGGAAACAGGAGAGAAAATAAAGGAGACTGGAAGGAATATGAGAAAACCCTATGGGATATATTGGACGAGTGAGAGATACAGGAAAGAATGAGAGATCAAGAGAAAAAGGGAGATCAGAAGGAATATGAGAAAAACCCCAATAGTTATAATGGAAAAGAGAGAGGCAGGAAGGAATGTCAGAGCATGAGAAAAATAACATCGGAATACCAGAGCGTGAGAAAACTAATCGGAATGCAAGAGCGGGAAGAGCATAGGTGGAATGATGGAGCAGGAGGGGAAAAAGGGAAATTCCAAAGGGGAATCGAGAACGGCCGCCATTGGCGATGAATGACAGAGCAGGAGGTTTCGGCACCGTGGCACCGCATCCCCAAACCCTCTTCATCTGTCCCCATCCCTCGCGGTGAACATACATTTTATTACTACTTACATTTACTGCAGGTCTTAATGTTTCAGGTCGGGTTGAAAATTCATCAATTTGGCACTGAAGCGATTTCTTTCCTCGCCCGTGTGTACAAACCCGGGCGAGTCTAACAAAAGCAACAAATACGGGGAAGGAAATACGAATTAAAAAAGAAATTCCTACCCGTTTAAGATATTCACTTTTAGTGTTGATAGCCTCAGATGTGTTAACTAATACGCAGAGTCTTTTTAATGATTGCGGTTAATATCAATTTCCAGCACAAGGTAGCATTACACCGTCTTAAGTAAAGTTTCAAGAGTGTATGTTCCGTTTCGGTCGCCATAAATTCAGAACTAACGTGGACAAGAAACTGGTGTGCATTTCCACCGGCAGTTTGCGGCACACGCAGATTTATTAGAAGACGCTAGGACGCGCGAAGCGAGGTGTTAAAGAATTACTTGGAAGAAAAAAAAATGTTTAAAATATTATCACCCGCAATGAATTACACCGTGAGACATTTGTTTGTAGCTGTCTTGCATTACATGCTACAATACAACCAACGTTCGTGGAGGATATAAGCTGTGCAAGGTAGATTGAGAACTTAGAAAATAAACTCATAAAAAAAAGTCGCTGCCCGTGATTGCATACGTTTTAACGTAAAGCCAAGTCTACGCTATAATTGTTGAATAATATAAGTGGCTACAACCGACGTTAGACATTCGCAGCGACGCGACGCTAAACGTTAAACACATCGCGTAAAATTCCGTCGATTTCCAAAATCTTTGCGTTCCACATAAAAAGCGCAACAATCAAAATCCAAGACGTCACAGGCAGGCACACTCGCCAATATAGTCCATTCACGACTGGAACCGACTTATGAAAATCAATATTTGAGAAAACATCCTAGCCATTAGCTGAATGCATAGCTAGTAAAAAAAGTGGCGGGTCTGGGTACAGTACCCCGCACCCGCCATTTTTTTTTTTTTACTAGCTATGGATGCAGCTAATGGCTAGAGTGTTTTTTTTTTTTTCAGAGGTTGATATTCATGTCTGTTCCAAGTCGTGAATGGACTAAACATAGGCTCTTCACCGTGGTATATTTTTATTCTGATCATTTATATGCATTTATGATACACATCACAAGAAGAGCATTTTAAAATAAATTAGCGTAGAACAATGAAGTCTGTGGAAGTGGTTTTTTTTTTTCCCCCACAAAAAATAGTCGACGGCAACGAACATTACCAAAGTGAGATGATTCGGCAGGTCCGGGCACAACGGGATACGGGACTGGAGCTGGAGCCGCCCGACCTCCAGGTTGGAATTTCGCTTCCCCCTCCCCTCCCCCCTAAAAAGTTCCCTTTTTTTCCTTCAAACTCGACAAAAATGTCTCCAAAAATTTATCGTTTACCTTAAAAAAATTTCTCTTTTTTCCTTAAAAAGTTTCCTTTTTCTCTAAGAGTTCCCTGTTTTTCTCTGAGCAGGAGAGGAGAATTTGGGACCTTGGGTCAGGAGGGCAAGTCTGAGGAGAGGCAGAATTGTAGCCTCAGGTCAAGGCAAGTAGACTGGTGGGGACTCAAGACGTTTGACATTGACCTTTACCTTTCACCTTTGACCCAAAATTCCAAAAAAAATAAAAAATAAATAAATCCCAAAAAAAAAATATTTTCATTTTATTACCAAAAATTATTTTAGAATTATTAAAAACGTATTTCAAAATTTTTAAGAAATTATTTAAAAAATTCAGTTCCCAGCAGCGCAATATAGAACGTATACCTCATTTGTGTAAGCGTAGTAAGCACATATCTTGCGTAATGCTCACTACACACGCGCCAACTAAATATAAATTTGTTCAAAATATTAATTTGTAGCAAAGTTTATTGCGGCTGTTCGACCATTTCTTACAAGTTCTACAAATTCTGTAACTACTCCTATAGTTAATTATGTCTTTTTTATGGCATTTATAAATAAAAGTTTTGTTTTAAAAGGTTTTTTTGCAGTTAATTTATTTCTCACTTTTTAGTCTCACCCATTTTTTTATTATTATTATCATATAGGTAGTTTCAGTGCACTCTTTTCGCGGGAAGTTGAACAGGCATGCTCCGCCTGAATATATTTTAACGGGCGCACTAAGTGACATACGCCCAAGAAAGCTGGTAACGATGGATGGAAAAGTAGCTACATATCTTAAAGTCAAATAAAAAGTGTTAGTCAAATGTTTGTGACAATTTAATTTATTTCTTCCGCTTTCCGTTTTTTTTTTTTTTAATGCACCGAAGTGTAAAAATTAGCAAATTATGTTAAATATTTACTTTTCTAGTAATTTCACAGTTTCTCTTGACCGACACATCAATAAAGCGAGATAAGACCTATGACAATGTTAATTTAACACAAGGCGGAATAATACACGACGCAGGGCTATCAGAAGTGCTCATTTTATCGTGAACAGTGTATAAACAATTTATAACGACTCAAGGTCACATAAGGAGGCATTGTGATTGCGATGGGAAATAGCATTACAGGCTGTCCACGGTAAAGTGAACACTTTGGAAGCCCTAGTTACTTTTTACTTTCAGCCATATTTAATCGATTAATCGATTATTTTAAATAAATATTGCCATGTAAGTAATACACACAGTGTATATATTCCACTGCACTCGAAAGTTAACGTCTAAGAATAAAATAAAATGTTTTCATTGACTATTATTCCAAATGAGAGGGCTATCAAAAGTGCTCATTTTACCGTGAACAGCCTATATAAAAATGAAAGTAGGTATGCTTCACAACACGGTTCATGTTCGTCGTGTACTTGTCATGTGTTAAACACGCTCGACGTGCAGACGTGTGCATAAGGCCTTCATCCAAGGAATGCAGGAGAAAACATTAAAAATAATTTACTGTATTTATTTGACTATTTTAGTTGGGACGAAAATGAAATTTTTATTTTCCTTTGATAATTTTTAAGAAATACGTAAAAACAACACGTAATTTTGTTCTAGTGTGTTCCATCGAAGTGTAAATATTTATTATTGCAATACGGTTGCTTCAAAATGTAAATATTTAGCACTCCACATCTATGTTCAAATATACATATTATGAAGTCAATTAGTCTTATATACAGATAAAGCCACCTTGGTTTTTTTTTTTTTTTCTCTCGAAAACGGTGTTTCCATAAAAAGGTGAGATTGTATTAATACGATCAATATTAGTTCAAACTAGAGGCGTTTAAGTGAACTAACCTGTTAGAGTTATCTGGGTTTATCTCGGTCACGTGGCGAAGTTAACTCGATCGCTGTCGGGATTATAAGCGAACATTAGAAATGAATACAGGGTTGTTATGACAACTGAATTAAAAAAAAAAAAAAAAAAAAAACAAAGGAAAAGAGGGGATGAGGGGATACTTGTTGAATTTATGGTCATCCGTGCCGAATGATGATTATGGCGGCGGCTACAACTTTTATCTACGGCTGCACGCTCTTCTCGTAATATTACGACCTGAAAAAACACCTCCCGTGATTCAATTCAAGAGGAATACAGTAATTTGCGACATTATGTCTCTTATGTGGGCTTCGTGCTGCTCGTTGCTAATTTATATACTTTTTTTTTTTTCACGCTGTTTCACTTTATTTGTCTGCTTCAGATAGTTTGCCCTGGGGTCGGGCAGGGCTGGTTCAGAGTTAATCGACGAAGGCTTGAGTTAACTCAAAAGCGTCTCCGGGCGTGGGTTAAGTAGTCGAAGTCCTGTGGGATGCACGTTTTCAACTAAAGGCTGTTCACGATAAAGTGAGTACTTTTGAAATCAACCTTAGAAGAAAAATAACTGTCCCTGCCTGCATATACTGTGTTTTAACTGGCGCCCTGAGTGACATGCGCCCAGTTAAGTTGGTAACGTATCTTAACGTCGAACATAAAGTGTTAGATAACCATTTCTAATAACTGCGCTTTCTATTTTTTTTTTTTTTAATGAATCGAAGATTAAAAATTAGCTTTGTAAAATATTTACTTTTCTAATAATTTCACGGTTCCACTTGACCGACGCGTGATAAAGTTCTGAAGCCCGTGATAATGTTGATCCTACATAAGGCGGAAGAATGCACAACGTACATGCAAATATATCTTAAGCAGGCCTTTCAAAAGTGCCCAGTTTAACGTGAATATCCTATATCACATTATATTTAGTTTTAGGCCGTGTCAGAACTAGAAAGTATGCTCACGCTCACTCACCACTCTCACTACGGCAGAGACTTGCTCACTCTAGCGAGTGGAGACTTGTGCCCTCTGTGAGTCTTTGGTATTATTTCTCTGGCAGAAAAGGTAATAAATAGTGAAAAATAAAACATTGCTGGCCTTTCACTTTCCTCGAAGAAATCTACAGTTTTTAATGAAATAGTAACTTATTTTAATTTGTTACATTTTTGCATGATTAAAAACATAATTGCTATGTGCCAAATCATAGTATGTAATAATATTCACGCAATTAATCTCTTAAAGAGTGAACATAATAACATAATAATTTGTTATACTCTGTATCAAACGGAATATTGATGTTATTACATATTTCGCAACCGCAATAATTAAGTTAAGTCGATAAAATATTTCTAACACTGCTTTAGAAACAACAGAATATATATATATATATATATATATATATGGATATTTGAGGTTAGACTTGAAAACATCATGGCTGCCAGACAGGGTGCGAGAGTGAGCACCGAGTGTACATCGTCTTTCACTCTCCCTCTCGCACTCTTTCATCCGATTTGGGACAGCGGAGAGGACATACTGTGATGTCAAGAGTGAGCGAGAGCGTACTCTTTCAGCGGATTGGGACACGGCCTTAATATGTCGTACCAACATGCCAACCTTGATTATATTAATTTAAATGCGAGTGAATGAAGAGATGTGGGCGGCACTTAACATCGGGGCCTTGAGAGCCGATGAGGGTTTAGTGAGGTGAGTATGGAGCAGCGCCGGAATGAAAGGGCGGGCGGGGGGGGGACAGGGGATCCCCAAGAAAACCCGGCACGATTCCCACTTGCGAAAATACGGGGGGGGGGGGTGACACGGCTGGGGATTGAACCCGGTTCATCTTGGTGGGAGGCGAGCAGGGTAACCGCTCAGCCACCGTTGTCCCTAATTTAAATGTAGGTAGTAAAGCGTTTATATTCTTTTTTTATGATATATAAGTGTTGTCGTAGTATGTAGGTTACTTAAGTATGTCGATAAAATCTGCATACCTTTGCATCCAAATTTACTTAAACAATTTCAGACCTATTTTAATTTATAGTTTCTACTGTTGCCAAAAATGCTTCTTTTTTTTTCTTCTTGCTGTACTACTTAAATTGCGACAACCAATAGGCTGTATGCTTTGTGTTCGATATTGGGTTAAACCAATGATAACCTTGGGCAGTAGAATGGCTTGCGAATAAGTTACAACCAAGGAAGAATGCTGGTCTGTGAGTCATGCAGTTTCAGTAACAGCTATTATCCTTTCTCTCACGAACGAGTGCTTTATTCTGACAGTTCTGAAAGTAGTCTTGTGTTTATCTTCCACGCCAAAACATCTTCTGTTGATACAATGAGCAGGTTGACAGTCAGCTGTGTGTGTGTTTACGTAAACATAATCTGTTCCCAGAGGAGACATTGACGTAGTCATGAAAACAGCTGTGAACAGGGCTGTCTTCAGAACGGTCAAAAAAAAAAAAAGTCAAACTTCTGTAAAGTCCTGCTAAAGTTGTACCTCCACGATATTCCTGCACCAACATGCAAACAAAGCTTACAAAGTATATATGCAACTTGTGTCCTAAGTTGATTGAAAAAAAAGAAGATCCTCAATACTTTCGCGCGCGGATATGGAATGTTTACGTTGTAAATGTAAACAATAGGCGTGCACGGTGGGTTTTCTCAAAACAAATGTGATGAAATGCTAAGAAATAATTAATTATGTCTTCGTTTGGTCTGAACTATTTAAAATAGACGCTAAAACTTTTGAAACGTAAAGCTTAAAAATGAAAATTCGGGTGTCAGTTGGAGAACTTATTAAAAGTAAAACAGATGAGGCGTATATTGTAAACAGGTAGGTAGGTAATTGGGCTTAACGTCTCGTCGACAGTGAGGTCATTAGAGACGTTGTAAGTTGCACAGGGAAGAGGGATTGGGGACGGAATCCGCCATGGCATTTGTTAGGGACCCATCCCAGCATTCGCCTGGAGTGATTTCGGACCGGGAATCGAACCCAGGGTGTTCCCGAATGCGAGTCCGGTGAGTCGCCACTGCGCCACCTTGCTCGGTTATTGTAAATAAATAATCAAATCACCCATCTCGTAAACATTAAATAATTTTAAAAAAATTCAGCAAACTCAAAAATTGCTACGTAACAACGAAATAATTTGCCGAATTTACTGCGACCTTGTGTCGGATTCTGAAAGCTCACTTCGGACAACGCATTTGTGGATCGTGCTCGGACTGCGTCGAAGTGACGTCACTTGACGCCGAGTTACGTCGACGTCCAAGGGAACGGCCTATTGTAGTAGACAGGCCTTTACGCACACGACAGTGCTTGTGGATGGGGCCCTGGGCCTTCGAGATGCCGTGGAGGAGTTAATGTGTCCGTCAACGAGGCTTCATGGTCGACCCACTGGCCGTAATCGCTCCCACGCCACTGCCCGGCCCTGCACTCCACAGTCGCCGCCCCACTCCGAGATTATCTCGGCTCCATTCACGATTACTTCTAAATTTCCAGAAACCCCAGCTGAAGTTCTACTTCCAGAGTATTCCTCCGCCTCATGCAAACAAAGCCTAGTTGAGTCTAGAAAATTTCACCAAACGGCAGCGCACAGCGTTCGGGTTGGTTATACTTCCATCAAGGAAAATGATGCACGAAAGCCGTGTATTTACATTAATTTTGGTCAAAAGATGTTTTTCAGATATTTTTCCAAAATTATTGGCGCGACAAGAGATAAAGAATAATTTCGAACACCTTCTGACATTGATAGATATTCACTACGTACCATTATTAATATCGGGGCACTGATGGAAGATAAGAAAGAATATCTTATTCCTCATCTTCCATTAGTGCTCACAGAATAATAAAGATAGTGAATATTTAACATTGCAGGAAGTTTTTAAAAATTAATATTTCGAGAAAACCTCTATAAAACAAGTTAAAGGGTTATATAGACCTGATGCTTTCGTGCACCATTGGTCTTAAGGGGAGTATAGTTCTAGCAGTTCATGCCATATATAGTTTATATTGTACTTGATGTGAAGGTTGGGGGAATCTCATGATGGTAGAGCGAGTGGGGTAAATGAATATAAAGAGTTATAGGTCACTATATGGTTATATAATTAAACATCGGACATTACATAAAATATTAAATTGTCGGGGAGGCATTGTTACGTCAGCTACATCAACCACCTTATTGAGACCCACGTTAGTATATGGTTACTATCGCACATTGCGAAGTAACCGGAGGTTGATGGAGTATGCCGAGTTAGGGAGGTCGGTAGAGCAGGCTTCTTGAGACGTCCATCTCGGCCGGCGTCACGTGGAGAAAGACGCCTTCCGCCTCTCTGCATTGCCCTCATATCGGCGTGGCATAACGCAACATGGCCTGATTCCCTGGCTGGTGGAGGGCAGTCCTGCTTATCGGGGTTTGGACAATGCGAGCCCCGATCACGGCAACTGGCTGTCTCCTGATTACAGCTTGTGTGTAATGGCGTGTTCAGGCGGGCCGTCGAATTAAGGCCTTTTCACGCCATCGTAACAGTGTGCAATCACTTTAATAATAATTTACACAAGAGCTATTTCTTACTAGGTATTACCAACACACATATTTTTGTTATTATTCATATTCAATTTAATATAATATAAATGTTGTAATTTATAGGTAAAGTATATGCAAATGTTCAATTTAACCAAATATAAGATTATTTCTTTTTAACAGAAGTATAAAGCGATTACGAAATATTTAGATACGAACCAAGCACGTCCTACCTAGGATTATTTTTCAAAGATGTTTCGAAAAGTGTAAAGAAACCAGGAATAAACTATAATGATTTTCGTCCTTTGTGCATGTTCTCAATATAGCGCTGTGCTATACGGCAATACGTCAATTACGAAATAATATATTTTTTTTTTTAATAGCGCAACTGCGACATGGTACAACAAAGTAGAATAATACATCGTCCAGCCTCGTCTATAGTCTATTCGCGCTATCTCACACTTTTTTGAATCAAACCTTTGAAAAATCACCCCATATGTTAATGTGTTTCGTTCTTTCCTAAATATGCGAAGCATAACTAGCGTTTTATACGTGTGTTAACATAGAGGTACCTTATTTCTAGTTCAATTTCACGTCTACTTACATTATACCTATAAATTAAAATATTTTATTCATAATTAATATGAATAAACACAGAGAGAAAATAAGTGTGTTGCTAATGCCTAGTAAGAAATAGTTCTCATGCAAAATAGTATTCAACTGAGTGCGCATGAATGCGGTGCGTTGTCCCGTTGATTTAATTTTCTAGACTTGGTTAAGCTTTGTTTGCATGAGGCGGAGGAATATCCTGAAAGTAGAACTTTAGCAGGGCTTCAGAAAAGTTGGACGTAACAGTGAATGCACATTACACACTTGAAAACACTTTTGTCCGAAAACTTTCATTGTGTTTCCAAACAGTTTGTAAGTTGTTTAGAAACATTTTCCGCACCGTGCCGTGTCGTGTCCAGACTGCAGTTCTGCTTGAGATGCTGCCACATAAATGAGCAGTTTTCGCTTGTGCCGTATATTTTGTTATGAATAGAGACGTGAAAAAATTCGCGGATTCATTTCGGGACAAGTTGGAAACCACAAAAGTGTACGTACATGTCATTTTCACATTTGTCCCCGCGTTACTTGACACCTCCTTCAGATCTCTGGGCCAATAAGAGAAACTTGCAAAAAAAAATGGCATGCCCAATCAACGTGATCCACGCTGAGAGTAAGTAACCAACGAGACGTTGGTATCTGATTTTTGAACTTAAGACTATGAATGCTAACCTACAAGTAAATGAATTTGCGAAATTCTCAAGTCTCTAGTTATGTGGTACGTCTGCCTACGAGATGGTATTGGTGGACTCGTAGAGTTTTGCAGGAAGGGTCACATGATTGGCTAAATCTACTGCCTAAATCTGAAGCTTGAAGATGGTGCTGGTTTCAAACACTCTTCCAGGATGAGTCCGTGAGATTTTTACTTTCTGCTATATATCGCGGCACCCAAGATTTCAAAACAGTGCACACACTTAGGAGATTCTATACCACTGCCAATGTGTCGAAAATCTAATTGGAACAGTCAAATTGGACAGTAGTGTCCTACGACTTCCAATAATGAAAGAAAATTTTCTGACATGGGCATAGCGTGTTGAAACCTTGGAAACAGTCAACTTTTCCCGCTATAAACAATCGTCCCTAAATAGCGTATATCGAGGAATTAGCATGTATCGGTATCGAAGTGCGATTTTGGCAATCTTGTATTGTTAATAATACTTCTATGTTTCGGTACCGCGATAATTAACTCTTTTTTTTTTTTTCATTATTGCTATTTTGCGAAATTAAAAATATTATCGAATCTGATTTCGAAAACAAAAAGGTTGGCACATTAATGATTAGTGGTTATTGTAAATTAGCAAACAAAACAATAAATGTATTCTGGTTTAGATATTCGAAATGTTAGTGAGAAATCTAACTTATTCGCGATATCAATATGACCGACAATTGAGATGGTAATATTTATGACACCTGTCCTATGAGTAGAGACACCTGAATTTCGCGAAAAAAAATCTCACGACCTGTTGTATTTCATAACACTTTAGCTCAGATCACCTTTCTTGATTATTCTTGATTGGCTGAACCAGGCGCTACGTGTCCAAGGAGTGTTCTCGAGAATCGCAGACGTAGAGTATCGGAGTTACCTAACTCTGATCGCTCCGTCAAGGAAGGAAATGTCTTCTCATAAAAACTCGTGGCCAATAAGCAAATAAAAACTGCTGGTACGCCGGTAGGCTATTGAAATCTATCATGTGCAGAAATATTTTTTTGCGAAATTCGGGTGTCCCTACCTAAGAGCGATATCTGGATGCCAATATGATATATATATATATATATATATATATATCCATAAATTTCTCAATACCTTTTTGGAAGCAATATATCGCACCGATGACGAAATGGTCAGCGTTGTTGACAAACGATAATGAAGAATGGATACTGCACGGCCCAATCCCAAACACTCACTCACGAATCTACGAAACAGATGTCAATATCACGTGTTCAAACTAAATTTGTGTGTGGGGGTCGTGGGGGGGGGGAGGGGCTTTGAGTTCATGTGTACGAAGTTGTATATATTTACAAAAATATATATTTGGGGGAAATAAAAAATATTTTCCTGTATTCTTACAGCAGGTTGCACACATTTCTGGGCTCCTTCATGTAAACAAGTAGAATGTTTGCACGAATCATTAACATGCATTGAATAATCATGACTGTACATCTTCGAAAAATTCATGTTTAGTTCTCACGACAGTAAAGTTACGTGAAATTACGAAAACATAACTGGTAACGAATGCGTTTAGCAACTATGGCTCTGATTAGAAACAAATAAACCTTGAGAAGATAAGTAAAATATTTCCCGGAAACTTTAAGTTACGTGCACAAATGGTAAAATAAGGTGGCGGAAGGCCCATTTCAGCAACTGAAGCCATCACTCCCTTTTTCTCCCCTTCTTCTTGAATCTGGCACTCGTTCAGACAGTGACTTTGTCTTTCGTTAACATTTTGGTTTCACAACCAACTTGCGAGATCGGAATTAAAATAACGCATAATTCTTATGCAATTTCCGCAAAACCAATACTGGATAAGCTTAAAATAGAATTTATGTTCTTATCAAGTGTAAGTCCTGCAGACTTGCTCACCCACATATTTGCATGCAAGTGATAGCACAGACTAGATAAACATACAGAAGAATAATGGCGGGGTGGTTATTTTGATTTTGGCGTACCCATTCGCCGATTGGGTACGCGAGGTTCTGGGAAAAGGTCTTTGTGTCTGATGGGCTATTAAGTGCTTCGAAATATTCTCTTTTGGCTGGGCTGCTGGTTATAGGCTGTCCACGGTAAAGTGAGCATTTTAGACGCTAGTTACTAGTCAGCCATTTTTTATTCTTCCACCACATCTTTAAATAAATATTGCCATGTATGTAAAAAAGTAGTGTATATATTTTACAGGACTCGAAAGTTAGCGTCTTAAGACTACAGTAAAAATATATTTACAGATTGTTATTCCAAATGAGAGGGCTTCAGAAAGTACTCACTTTACCGTGAATAGCCTATAGTAAGATATCAGGCGTAATTTAGTGAACAGTGTTTCGAGTGAACGAGTACGTGAAGAGGTTTGGGCGGCTCTTAACATCAAGGTCTTGAGAGCCGATGAGAGTGAAGCGGGGTGAGCATGGAGCAGCGCGGGAATGCAAAGGCGGGAGAAACGGGAGCTCCGCGAGAAAACCCGCCGACCAGTGGCGTCGCCTGGCACGATTCCCACATGCTAAAATCCCGGAAGGGGGGCCGGGAATCGTACCAGGTTCGTCTCGGTGTAAGGCGATTAGTCTACCCACCACACCTCCACAGCCCCAAACCCTTGTTTCGATACATTGCTGGCCAGCGACGCCATCTTGATGCTGGAGTTCGCATTACCAGAGATTGTTTCGCCTCTGTATGCTTATTATGCTTTCCCTTGGACACTTAATAAAACATTACATTAATAGATAATAATTATTGATATTTGTGTTAACTGAACAACAAGACATCAAAGTCAGGAAAATAATCGTACACAACACTTCAACAACACATAACGATAACACAAACACGATAACATAACAACATAAATACTAACAATACAACACTGACACCATTACAAGACAACTCAGATACCAACACAACACAAAACGGACACCTTAAATGAACAAGACCAGCCCTATGTTTCCGCTTAGGGATGACATTGGGGTAGGATGAGGTGTGCAAGGGAAGGAGAGAGAGGCATATATTTTAACATTTGACTTTTATTTTATAGATTCACTTATATTTTCTTGTAGAAATCACCAAAATTATTTTATCCTTCCGTAATTTCAAATATAACAATAACATTTTTATGTTTCGACAAATTTCATATTTCGAGAAATAATGGTTTCCCAATTTTAATTCTCATAACTGCGACCAGTACTGTGTTATGTTCTGTGTGCTTGAGTATTCTGTGCCAATTACTGTTCCATAAACGCGCTGACTTCAATACGCCCAGCAGTATTGGCAGGTTATTGTCACCTTAACGAGTACGATATTTCACACATACAAATACCCTCTTTATCTTGCAGCTCGTCACGTTAAAAAGTTCCCACAAAAAAGCTGCACTGCAAACCACCTACTTGGTTACAGGAGCCTGTTTATTTTATTTGCTTATTTATTTTTGGTTCGGTATATGTCTAGGCGTACAGGTGAAACCAATAAAAAAAAAATGCGAGATGCAAAACTTGTACACGACATCGAGCGCGACACTTTTTAGAACGAGTCACAAAACAGGGAATCGTAAATAACGGAAATACGTGTCATATAATGTTCGACAAATCTTGTTTTACGCTCGTTTGTGTCCACTGGATGGTTATTTACGTGATCCGTCGGCATAAAAACATGAACGTGTGGCACATTCCAAAAGAATAACTAAAACGGAAAAATAAAAGAAAAATATTTTAACGTAATGGAAAATTTAACAAAAAAAAATACAGTACGAAAGAAATGTGGAAATGCATAAAAAACGCAACTGCTAGAACCTGTTTTACTGAATTATTACACACGGTTCGCAAATAGCACATGCCATTATTGGCAAGCGACTCGAGAAATTCGCGAGTTAGAGCATTGCAACGGTGTTAAACTTTGAAACACTTGTACTATTGTGTTAACTTTTGTGACTGGGCCACTCATTTCTGAGAGACCCCCCCCCCCCCCCCCCCACCCCGCAGGACTTGGAACCGGTAGGATAAAACGCATCCTGGATGTGTTCGATTTGACCGTCTAAGGGTCCTTAGCTGGTTTCGTGCCCAAGAAAAGTGCATCTCCGAAGTGACGTCACATTCGTCGCTGTCCGAATTCACAACAAGGACACACTTTATGCACCCTAGAATTTCCCCTTCAACCAAGGGCACGAGCAACTTACCATTCTCTAGCCCTAGGTAGTTTTCGATTCGCAACTGTTTGAAATACTTCGTTTGTTTTGTGTTCACAACTCTGCACGGCCAAGCAAAATATTTGTAAACGTCGCAAAAACAAATGAAATTCCTATATAGCGAAATTCGACACTATAAAACTCGATGTAGAAACGAACACAAGCGTCCGAATTCATTAACGAATAGTTATCATGAAGGGAACAAGGGCTCGTAAAACGGGAAGGGCACATTGCAATTAAATCGAACACAGCCCCTGTTATATATGACTAGCGACCCGGCCCGGCCTCGCTCGGGTCCGATTTACAAATATGGCGTTATTTAGGTTTACAGCAAGTATATACACTTAATGATCAAGGTATCTAACATAGGATTAATACTGTGTTGTTCACAAAGTCTTCGTAAGTGAACTTTAAAAAAGACAAAAATGGTTACTGTCTGTCCTCCTTAAAAGAAAAACATATGCTGTAAACCTTTTTGAGATCTACAATTCTGTAGCACATTAACTTGGCGTATCTCTTGTGGTTTAGTCAGCGTAAGCCATGAAAGCGCACCAAAAGCGGCTTTTTTCAACTTGATTAGAAAACGTCAACATTTCTCTAATATCCTTACATTAAATATTAATGTATTATATACCTAGACCTTCCTCAATAAATTCTATAATTGATGGCGAAACCCACATTAAAGTCAATCAAGTAGTTTAGGAGCCTTAGCTGAATACGCATTCACACGCGGCCGGCCGACTTTGTTTTATATTAATATGTTTATCGCGAAAAAAATTTGCGCGGAGGCTAGGCTTCAATATTCTATGTGCATGCTTGCAGTCTTCATTTGATTATTGGCCGCTTGTCGTTGTGTGAAGACAGTCCGTTACATGAGTGAGCCAATAAGAATTAAGTTTATCCGACACTGATCGTCTGTGATTCGCGGGCAGAGAGATAAGACGCTTAACAGTTAAAATGATCCAATCACGAAAGCTGTTCTGAACTAAAGTGCTTTGGAGCACAACTTGTCCTGAAATCTTTTCTCGAAAAACAGATGCCTGTTCTAATATGTATAGATAAAGTTGCTATAATCCATTCACGGTCACTTCAGCCTTTTCTGAAGTCCTGATAAAGTTCTACTTCCAGGATATTCCTCCGCCTCGTGCAAACTAAGCTTAACAAGTCCGGAGAATTACACCAGAGGGACAACGCCCCACATTCTTGCGCACTCAGTTGTAATGATATTTTGTATAAGGACTGTTTCTCACTAGATGTTACCAAGATACCTATTTTCTCCCTGTTTTTTATTCAAATTATTTATCAATGAAGCATTATAATTTATAAATCGGATATTAACAACATTTCAGTTTATCAGGGGGAAAAAAAGTAACTTTTACGAACACGAGTATAAAACGCTTGTGATACAGGGCGTATTTAGGAAATAACTAAACACGTCAAACATTGGGAGATTTTACAAGGAAACCGTGAATGGACTATACACAACCCATTCACGGCTACTTCCAACCTTTCCGAAGCCCTTCTAAAATTCTAACTTCAAGATATTCCTCCGCCACATGCAAACAAGTCTAGAAAACTGCACCGAAGAGACAACGCGCCGCATTCTTGCGCACTCAGTGAAATAGTATTTTTTTTTTCATAAGAGCTAAATCTCGCTAGGCATTACCGACACGCCTGTTCTCTCGCTGTTTTTATTCACATTAATTATGAATTAAATATTCATGTTTTACTTATAAAATAAAGTAAAATTTCAATTTAACAAAAAAATACTGTACTTTGGAGTTGGTAGAAGTATAAAACGCTTGCTATACGTGGCATGTTTAGGAACTAAGCCAGCGCGCCTTACATGGGGTGTTTTTTTTTCCGAAGGTTACATTTCAAAAAGAGTGAAGGAAAAAGTGAATACACTATAATCATGAAGGCACCAGCCACTGAACAAATGACAGCGCCACGGGTGTACAATGATCTACAGAGTTCATAAGCACACTGAGGTGAGGGAAAGGGTGAAGAGATTTGGGTGGCTCTCAACAGCGGGGTCTTGAGAGCCGATGACGGTGATTGAAGCGAATATCGAGAGGGCGCCGGAACGAGGGGGGGGGGCGGAAAACGGGAGATCCCCGAGAAGGCCCCGCGGACCAACGGCATCGTACGGCACTATTCCCACTTGCGAAAGTCCTGTGATCCGGCCGGGGATTGAACCCAGTTCGCCTTGGTGGGAGGCGAGCGTGCTAACCGCTCAGCCACCGCGGACCCCACACTTTCTCCAGCCCCAATCCAGTTGAAGGAAGTTACATTCATCCTCTGCGAGACATTCATAAGTTTTTATATTTGGAAATTATATTTGTGCGTGGGGAACTGTGTAAGTAATGAACTCAGGCGCAGGACAAGACAATACATCTTCGGCAGGGGGAGAGATCACAGTCAGATCCTAATAAACACATTTTTATTAAAGGCTGTTCACGGTAAAATGCGTAATTTTGAAATCAACCTCTGAAAAAAATTCACTGCCCATACCTGCATTATTTTTACGGGCGCACTGACTGTCACGTGCCCAGCAAAGTTGGCAACGACGGAGAGAAGGTAGTTCCGTGTGTTGACGTTAAATTACTAGTCTTAAGTAAACATTTGTGAATAGTGAAGTAATATGTTTTACTTCTTGTTTATTTTGATACACGTCGGTGTAAGAAAAAAACACTTGTAAAATGTTCACTTTTATAAGAATTTTACAGTTGTCCTTGACCGACGCACGAATAAAGTGATGAGGCCCATGATGACGTTGATTGTATATATGGTGTAAGAATGCACAATGTGCGTGCAAGTATATCTTAAGCAAGGCTTTCAAAATGTACTCATTTTACCGTGAACAGCCTATAAATAATAGGGAAAGAGAAACAGCTTAACCGTATTGAAACCCCATACGTTTCTTTGCTCAGGCGAACTCCATGCAAACTACGCAGTCAACCATATGATTTTCAAAATATTCTTCGAAAAATTATCAAAACGTACTTATCAATTAATACTTATATTGAGAATAAAAGCTCCGATATTTAAGCATGCTACTTAACATTTAATCTACTCAATTTCATAACTAATGAAGATTTAAGAGGCGTGCTTTCTATTTTGGCTTTTCATAATTAGTGAAAAAGTGTAGATGGTTGATTCAGTACATTTTAAGTTTGTATGGAGATAAACAGTGGAATAAACAGTGAAAAAAGATACGGATAACGTGAAAATTTCAAAAGACAATGAACCGCATTATGTTTTATCTAGGTAACTTTTTCATGAATGTGATTTAGAAGTAACAACTGATTTTAATTTGGAGGGGGGGGGGGGAGGCCGAGGGGCACCTTCCACCATACATAATTCTGCGTAAAATGAAACAAGAGTATCTGTACAAAAATTAGTTAGTTTAATTGCTCAAACTCCCACATTAGTACGAAAGAAATCACGTGTTTCAGGGCATGTGGTGGTTGTTACGAGGCCACCCGGGCTGGACCAGTTCTTCCTATGGGATCTGTATGGAAATTCTCTTGCCAAAGCCAAGTTCGTGCCTAACGGCCGGATTATCCATCGCCGTCACGCTCTTCGCTTTGCAACAACATCGTCGCCGAGTCCTTCAGAAAATTTTTTTTATATCCCCCCCCCCCCCCTTCCTACCATTTGTCTGTAATAGACCTACCAGGCAGCATACCACATTTTATGTCACACTATCGTCGCGACCGCGTCTACCGAGTTGTTAACGTTGACCGCAGTATATCGTAATGAACCACACAACGCGCTGAGCCGTTTCACCCCCCCCCCCCTTCACCCAACCAACTCACACCACCCCCCTCGACCACCCCCAATGAAATATTGAGGTGCCAGTGTAATGGCGCCTCACTTCGACGTCTCTGATTCCTCGTGTTACGAGCGTGAAGTCACGCTGAATGAGAACTATTTATTGTGACAATCGTGACCAATGCTGTTGCTGTCAGGATGACTAAGTTGGCGATATTACCGGTGCATTAATTTCTTCTGTGTTGGCGTAAACTTCGCTCGAGGTCACTTTCCAAATCCCTTGTTAGTTTCTTAGTTCTGGTTAATACGTAGCATCCCGTCAAACGTATTATAATACGTATATCGCGACGACAGCCTATGCGTCGACTGAGTTCGTCCGTCGTCTTGGATTTATTCGAAACTCCCCATTGCAGGGGCCGCGGTGGGGCAGCGGCTAGCCCCCAACCCCTTCTCACAAGGGAGTGACCGGGTTTGATTCCGTTGGTCGGTGGGTTGTCTCGCGGATCCCCCCCCCCCCCCCCCGTACACGCATTCCGGCGCTGCTCCATTCTCGACTCGTTTCACCCTCATCGGCTCTTCGTGACCACGATGTTGAGGGCCGCTCAAATCTCTCCACTCCACCCGTTGTTGCTGCGTGTACCTACGGGACTTTAAAGCGAATACCACGTCATTTTATGGGTCGAAAGTCTGCAACAGGGTTTAACGCAGTGTGTCTGAGAATTTTCGTATGGGCTATTCACGGTAAAGTGATAACTTTTGTACGCCGCCGTCTCATTTGGAATAATAGCCAGTAAATATATTTTATTTTAGCCTTAGACGTTAACTTACTAATGCGATGGAATATACATAATGTCTTTATTACTTACATGACAATATTTATTTTAAAATGTGATTATAGGATAAAAAATGACTGAAAGGAAAAAAGTAACCAGGGTCTCAAGAATGCTCATCAATATTTTAACATATATATTTAATAAATTTCAAGTGCTTAATTCATTAATTAACATGTTATAGCTGTACAGGAATTATATTATTGGATCAATATAAGAAGAGTACGTCACCATGAAGGCAGATTAATGAGAACGACTGTTGAGAATCACTTTACCAATAAACTCTAAGCTGCTGGCTAAGTATTTAATTTTACATATTATGTTAAATTCGTCATTATTACATGAGAAGAAAACAATAAACACACATACAAAAGTAATTACTTAATGTATAAATACTGGAACACATTTCAAGCGCCGGGTATTCGGGACCCTTTGAGTGTCGAACCCCAAAAAAATTAATTGTTATATATTTGTACCAGACACTGTTCAACAAGTACGCGTTGTATATGATGACAAGAAATGATAGTTTATCGCGGAAAGGTTGACTGTTTGCTATGGGATTCAACGTGCTGTACACATGTCCGGCAGTTTTCTTTCTTTATTGGCGGCCATGGGTGTGTGAAGCTACCACCCCATTTCACTGGGCCAATGAGGATTCTGGTTCTGTAAGGCAGAACGTTGGTGGTTGGTCTGCAAACACCTTAGCCGAGTCAAAACCGTGTTCATCCAATCACGAAAGAATAAACTAGAGAGTGTTATAGAAGATATGGTGGCTGAAAAAAAAATTCTCGGCAACTTTCCATCATCTCTAACGATGACATTTTCCTCGAATATAAAAATCGTGCACTTAATTTTTTTTTTAATAATTTGATATCAAATTAGAAATCCTTCTGTTTTGTTTGTAGCCATAATAACGAATACTAACTAAATCGTACATAGGAACAAATTTGCAACATAAACTAATTCCGTGAACTACTGCTTGACATATATGTATTCGCCAGATAACATTACATACATTAAAAAAAAACGTTAAAAATATGCAAAAACTTTTTTGTTTATTTGTATATATATATATATATATATATATATATATATATATATATATATATATATATATATATATATATATATATATATATATATATATATATATATATAGCCTGTCATTTCATGAATAAGTATGTGTCATGCGGTAGCCCATGACATTAGTCACCTTTGTATCTTTTTCATCTGTACATCTTATCTAGTATTTATTATTGCGGTAGCAAGGAAACAGAAGAATTTCGTATTTTATATCAAATTATTCCAAAAATATAAAGTGTAAAATTTTTTTATTCGAGGAAAATGTTATCACATATCGGCGGTTCACGGTAAAACGAGCACTTTCGAAAGCCCTACTTCAGATCTACTTGTATGCACATTGTGTATTCTTCCGCCTTATGTAAAATTAACACTTCTATCGGCCTCATCACTTTGCTCATGCGTCGGTCAGGTAAAATGTGGAATTATTAGAAAGTAAATATGTTACAATCCTGGTCATTTTCACACTTAGAGGCATTAAAAAAGACAGAAAACGAAAAAATAATAATAATTTAAGTTATCGCAAAAAGTTATATAACACTTTTTCTTCGACGTTAAAATATGGAACTACTTTCCCTCCATCGTTACCAACTTTACTGGGCGTATGTCACCCGGTGCCCCCGTTAAAGTATTATGGAGGTAGGAGCGGTGACTTTTTTATAAGGTTGAATTCAAAAGTGCTCACTTTATCGTGAACAGCCTTTACAATGCATGCGAGTTGAAAAATGTTGGATACAAATATAAAATTATTAATTTTTTGGGGTCTGACACCCTAACTGTGAGGCGAGGGGCGGTTTTGCGGCCTCAACCACCAACCCGCCTCTAAATATTGGCCCCTCGTAAGTCCCTGATATAGTCTATTCACGGTTTCGCTACACTTTTTAAATCAAATCTTTAAAAAATCACATCATGTATGACGGTGTTTAGTTGTTTCCTATTTATATTATATATCACAAGCTAGAGTTAACATAAAATTACCTTATTTTTCGTTAAATTGAAATTTCACTTATACTTTATTTAATATAATTAATAATTAACATTAATAAAAACAACGAGAAAATAGGCGTGTCGGTATGCCTAATGCCTATTAAGAAATAGTTCTTATGCAAAATTATATCGCAGTGAGTGCGCACGTATGCGGTGCGTTGTCCCTTTGGTGTAGTTTCCTAAACTCAGAGAAGCTTTGTTTGCATGAGGCGGAGGAATATCCTGGGGGAGTACAGAAGTAACTGCGAATGGCCTGTGCATAGTCGAAGCTGCTGCGATAAACTGCCACGTCCTCGGCAGGAGCAACATGTCGCCTTACGTCGGGAGATAAACGTCTTATCCCCACGGTACGCGGTGTTTGACGACTATAGGCTGTTCGCGGTAAAATGAGCACTTTTGAAACGAAAGCCCCCCTTAAGATCTACTTGTATACACGTTGTGTGTTCTTCCGCCTTATGCAAAATTAACATCGCCTTGGGCCTCATCACTTAATTCATGCGTTGCTCAAGTGAAACTCTGAAATTATTACGAAAGTAAATATTTAACAAATCTGCTCCTTTTTACACTTCGATGTTTAGAAAAAAACCATGAAACGAGAGAAATGATTTAAGTTATCACAAATTGTTAACTAACAGTTTTTATTCGTCGTTAATATATGGAACTAATTTTCCCTCCATTGTGACCAACTTTACTGGGCGCATGTCACTCATCGCGTCCGTTAAAACACATACAGGTAGGGGCAGCGACTATTTTCTAAGGTTGATTTCAAAAGTGCTCAGTTTATCGCGAACAGTCTTTACCAGGTCGGAGGCTAATTACCTGGTCCGTACGAGTGTGCGTATCGTGACGCCGATCGCGTAAGACGGGAGGCGCTGTTGCCTGAGAGGCGATAAAGTACGAGAAGAGTTTGAACGTGTACCTACTCCATTACCTTCGCTCGCACACCGCAAGCGATTGGTTTGAAAACAATTTACGGGACAAGTAATAAAAAAAAAAAGACTGCATTTTTACCGATAGCGGACTAGACTTTAATAGTGTTTTTTTTCGTGCGTTGCAGTATAACTATTTCAATCAGTATCAGTGAAATGTCGTGTTTCTTCTGTCTCAACAAAACCTGGTAGTCTGGACTGCGCCGTGGCGTATCTCCAACATTGTGATCCTTGAAAAGAATAATGGTACTTTTAATGTAGACACCATTCATGCTAAGAATATTATTATCGAGCCACCCCGACATCGGCTGAAAAGTCTTTTTGAGACCGCTGTATGTTAATCCGTTCAGACCCACTTAAATTTACTGTTCCGGGTTTGCAAACAAAATATTTTATGATGCGTGCTGGGCTTAAGTCACCACATCACTTGTTTCGTTGTCACAGCCAATGAGCTGTAGGCTGTATGTTGGGCTGCAGTTTTATGAACCAATTATGACCTAGACCAGAAAGAATGTTTGCGAATCATATGCCCACAGGTAAAATAATTGGTCGTTGAACTTCACAGTGTGCAGTAGAGGATAGAGTAAGAGAAGAGATATGTGCGGCTCTTAACAGCGAGGTCTTGGGAGCCGATGAGGATGATGATTGAAACGAATATGGATCGGCGCCGGAATCAAGGGGCGGGAGAAACGGGAGATCCCCGAGAAAATCCGCCGACCAACGGCATGGCACTGTTCCCACTTGCGAAAATCCGGTGACCCGGCCGGGGATTGAGCCCGGACTCGCCTCGGTGGCAGGCGAACGTGCTAATCGCTCAGCCACCGTGGCCTCTGCAGTAGAGGGGAAAAAAATTATCCACATGTTCGTAAGTACGCAATTGTGTACACTGGGTCTGGATGGGTTAAAAGATACTGTTTAAAAGTCGCCAAGTGTGTATCCCGAGTTCGTGAGGGATGGAAGTCTTTATGAAAATAAAAGAACTGAATTAAATTTCTTAATTTACATACAATGATATAAAAAGGCGTACAGCTATTGTTAACAACATAAAAACTGTCTACATTATACTATTTCACTCGGCTCTCAAGACCTCGTGGTCAAGAGCCGCCCACATTTCTCAACTCAACTACTATTTCACTTATTGTCTTACCAGTGAGCTCAATATTTATTGGTAATTCCACTTATAATTGAAGCCTTTATCAGTATCCTTATACCAGCTGCAGTCACTTAATAATCACGTATTATTTACTCATGTACACCTTAAGCGGTGTTTACTTTGTGACGAATGTGGAGTAACTCTGTGACACATACATAATAAAGTATTTAAATACTTAACTGTTTCAATGGGAATTTTCAGATATTAGTGGTGCCAGCTTAACCACTGAACATTCGTAACAACCGCTGCGAAATTGAAGAGAATTTTAATAATAGGGAAACACATCAGCGTCACAAAGTCACCCACCATAAGTGACCCCCACTTGCAGTAACTAAAATGTCAACTGTCATTAATTAACGCCATTCCAAATCTCTGTCACCCAGCTCCACTTTCCGACAGTCCACAGTCGGTCAGCCCTTGTCTGCTAAAGGTGGTTCACGGTCAACTGAGCACTCTTGAGAGCCCTGATTAGTATCTGCTCGTATGAACACAGTGTATTCTTCCGTCTTATGTAAAATTAACACTGAAGTAGGCCTAATCACTTTATTCATGCGTCGGTCAAGCGAATCTGCGAAATATATTAGAGAAGCAAATATTTTACAAAGCTGTTAATTTTTACACTTGGTGCATTTAAAAAACCAGGAAGCGAAAGAAATAATTAATGTTATCACAAATGGTTACCTAACACTTTTAATTCGACATTAAGACGTAGAACTACTTTCCCTCCATCGTTACCAACTTTACTGGGCGCACTTCAGTCAGTGCGCCCGTTAAAATATATGAATATAGGAGCGATGACATTTTAAGAATGTTTATTTCAAAAGTGCTCACTTTATCGTGAACAGCCTTAACCAATACTGGCAGACTACACTCGCTGGTCGCTGTAGTTGACCGTCGCTCCGACAGTACCACAAACTTAGTGCTAATGACCGTCGACGACACCAGAAATCTCGACACAGGCAAGCCGCGGCTTATATAGCTCAGTTGGCCTGGCCCAGATGATTCTTCACACCTCGCGTCGCTCTGAGGGGGAGGGCGGGGTATCGCCAGAAAATTCGCGCAGCGTATTATCTCAAAACATTTAATCTTCCAAATACTCGAGTGGCATGAGTCTCGATAGCCTTATCGCGGCACGCGGTGTGTGCCATGCAGCGAACCATTTGTAACTTTTGCCTTCCCTTCTCTTGTCACCGGTGATATCGACACGCGCTCTCCCAGAGAGGGAGGCCAAGGCCGCGAAGACAAAGGCACTGCGTGTAACAACACGTACATGAGCGAAACTACTATAGGAGCCTCTATTGAACCGTGCCAACATAACTTTTACGTGTAGCTGCCTTGCGTCGCTTCCCTTGCTACCTACCTCCTGATCGATAATGCGACGCATCGTGTCAGAGGCGAGCCACAAGTTGTGCAGCGGTATGCCTATAGGTGGACTCGCGCGGTCTCTTCTTCGACCGGGTTGAATGCCTGGGGTTACCGTTTCAAGAATGTTCTGGTCATCGCCCTAGCCTCTCTCTGCGAGACTCGGGGGGCAAGCAACCTTCGAGATCGAACCAGAGA
Source organism: Dryococelus australis (assembly GCA_029891345.1). Classification (NCBI taxonomy): domain Eukaryota; kingdom Metazoa; phylum Arthropoda; class Insecta; order Phasmatodea; family Phasmatidae; genus Dryococelus; species Dryococelus australis. Next base: position 33,234,526 of record CM057006.1, read on the forward strand.
TACTATTTAAGCCGCGACGGGCCTCCGAACTGAGAGTCTAGAGTTTGGAGGGTTATGCGACCAGCGGAAGTGAAGTGAGCGGACTGCGAACATCTGTGTGAACAGTGAAGTGTGAGACTGACGGACGGGACTATTGAACTGGATGCACGGATAACAGACATTTGCAATGATGACAATAGAGACTGAATATGTGTAAATAATGAGCATGTATTAAATGCTGTAACCAATATAGAGACACCGATCACGACTTTAATGAAAATTGAGATAGACATTAAATACTGCGCTGACTATATAAACTGACTTAGTCTGTTCATACCTGAAAAGGGCTATGGGCGTAAATTAATAATGACTCATGATCATGTAGAGCACAACAGTATAAGATGGGACGCATCATTTATCATAATAACTATACAATAACCATTTGCGTGACTATTGATTGGGGGGGGGGGGCTTAAATGTAATATCAGGATGGTGCTTAGTTATGTAACGTTTTATTATCGCACGCCATTACTATTGCAATATAATTGGAAAGTCTCCACCTTGTTCATGTTGTCGGAGGCTGATTCTAGGAGGCGGTTAACGACGGCCGGACATACCCATCTTCAGTGACCTCGTTCGAATAGCCTGACGACAAAAGACACCGCACCCAGTGTTACGTTGGCCTATATAAGGCGCGTTGTTTAACAATTTCGGCCCCGTTTACTGGCCAGAGGAGGAGGTTTTCTGCAATTGTCTTTCGCAAGGTGTTACTGCAATCACGCTCGTGCCTTGGTTCAATGTTTGAAGGTGTGATCAGGCAGGCCATCCACCTAAGGCCTGTTCACTTCATAACAGTTGTACTTGGCTGCTGGAAAATCCAAAAATGGCAAGTCATCCATTTAATATACAATATTTACGATATCAAACTCACGATAGTGTGGATATGTCTTGGTTTTTGACAATCATTTAGTTGCAGTTAAAGGGCATCACTAGTATTTCAGTGTAATCATATGTTTTAATTATTTATTTTAAAAGTGCCGGAAGGATAAAAAAAACTGCTGATAGGAAAAAAAGTAACTAAGGCCTCAAAAGTGCTCACTTTACCGTGAAAAGCTTATACTTAAGAAGCTCTAGTTTGGTGACTGGCCACTGCCACAGTGTCCTGTTTGACTCGGCCAACCGGAATGAAGCTACCACACTGCTACGAGTTTACTATTGGTGCAGAGTCCTGCAGGGCGTGTCGGATGATACACATCAAGCTAACATGTACTTTTATAACGCCTAGTCTGTGTCAAAATTATTACGCGAAATAATATGTTCTCGTTGAGGGGGGGGGGGGGCGGGAGGCGGGAGGGTGGTGACTGAGCTGTTAGACCGCTCGTTTTCCATCAAGGTGAACCATGTTGAATCCCCGGCCGGGTCGCTTCCGGATATTCGTAAGTGGGAATAGTGCCATACGATGCCGCTGGTCGGCGAATTTTCTCGGGGACCTCCCGTTTCCCTCGCCCTTGCATTCCGGCGCTGCTACATTCTCACCTCGTAGGGGCCGCAGTGCCTGAGCTATTAGCACGCTCGCCTCCCACTGATGGAGGCCTGTGTGGCTGAGTATATGTGGTTCTTTGTTGTCGATGAGCTGTGACAGATTGGTATAGGGAGATAATGAATGCTGTATGGGAGTTGAATATAGAGTGAGAAAGTTAATGGAAAGGTATATTGTTTAGGTGTTTGTTGTGTAGTGTGTTGCAAGCTCTCATGTATAAATTATGCATAATACCAAGCAAATGTTAGTTGTATGTTAGTTTTGGTTATGGCAAGTTGTATAGTTAGAGTGAAATTAAACATGACAGTTACTCAATATGTAAATACTAGTGCTAAAAAGTGGGGTTTACTTGCAATGAAGCAATGAGTATGTTGTCAAACCTATAGTTATATTTCTTTCTTGTTTGTTGTTTTTCATCTGTCAATGGATATTTGGTTTCATCTCGTTACATTCTTACTACTTGCAGTTGGATATTCATTACACCAATACTTTGGTTAATTTACTTGATACGTGATTAAAAGAAATACGTACTTACTTGTCACTATGTATACACTACTTAAATATTTTCGCTAAATATGTATTTTTGTTATGAGAATATTAATATTTTACTCTTGATAATTGATAACGTGTATGCTCAATTCTCCCGATGCAAGCCTAACCTATCATGATCGATGCCATTTTTTATAGTTTTTCAAAATGTTATGCCGCATAGATAAGAATTAAACATTTTGTTCTACGGAAGTTTGCGAGAATTTGTTAGCCATTCACAAAACAGTCGTACTAGAGTAATTAAAAAATATTGGAATGCTTTTGGCTATGATAAGATATGTTAGGTTAATGCATTGACTTGCATTATGAAAAGTCGTTTGTTGCGTGATTAGTATTTAGCGCATGTGTTATTACACTACATTAAATTACCATGTATTTAACTTAAGGACAGATAAAAAGAATATTAATTTCAAAGAATTATTTAATATCTAATGTTTAAGATGAGTGGGTTTAAAGAAATATCACACACAGTAATTCATATACGCATATTTACCTCGTTGGGATTTGAAACAAAGAATGTGTTAGTATAACTATACATGTTTGCATTTAGGTTGAAGTAGCGACTAAATCAGTATGTATGCATGAATTTTATGCTTTTCGCAGTAGATAAATATAGTTACATGTAAACAAAACTCAAGCTTCCTGCGAGATGAAAGAAGGTTTAATTGTGTAAATACTTGCTACGTAGATAAGATCAAAGCATTCTAGAAGGACCGAATCAAATGTTAAAAGGAGCAGATCTTAACAGACATTCTTTAACTATGGAGTTTTTTATGTAATAAAGATCTTTTGGTTGCTATATGCAGTATGGGATAGCACGATTTGAGTGCGATGAGTGTTTTATTTGGATATTAATTCGATTTTAATTGATGTTATATAGTAAATTATATAAACGGAATCTTGGTAAGGCTTATTTTCTTTTTGTATACCATTATATTATATATATATATATATATATATATATATATATATATATATATATATATATGCGTGTTAATATGTATTGGAAGATAGATGATGGAGATTAGTTCGTTTGTGTTATATGATAGTTTTATATTTAGTTGTTAAGTATTTAGTTTCGCTTGTGATGATTGATGTTAGGGGTTTTGCAAGTTGGGTGTTATTTTGATAGTAGTACAGTTTGAAGTGATTCCATATTATGATTGTGACTGTTTTTGTATGTTTTGTTCATTTGAGTTACATGATACGTTAATATAGTTTCCAAGTATTTAGTTTTGCTTGTAAAGTTTGATGGTATGGGGTTTTACAATTTCTTGGAATGGTATGTGCAAATGAGTTTGGTGAGTGTGTGTGTATGCTATGAATTTGATGCCTGTAGCTTTGGTATATGGGAAATTATGATTTAGTAAACTTATAAAAGGACTTTAGACGTGTTTGACCTTGTAGTCTTGTTTGTTGTTGGGGTTGATGTGTGTGTTTTGCTATTACATGATGAAATGGTTTATCAGAGTAATTGATTGAAATATTCTGTCTGTGGTTGTTGGTACATGTTGAAACCGCATACACGATTGTTTTTCCCTGTTAGGGTTCGTTGACCTGGTAGGAATAAAACAGGACCTGCTTTCGCTTGAAAATATCCTATGAAAAATATGATAACGGTAAGGTTTTAGTCATGAGCTGAAGTTCCTCGGGAGCGGACATATATATATCTACATATAATGTGCACACTTGATAAGTGTGTATAGCGAATGTTAGCATAGTGTAAGAGTAATACCTTCCACACCTAATAATAATATAAAATAGTACTAATTGCAAATTCTGAAACAAATTAAAAGATAAATGGCAATCTAAGTTTGGCTGTTATGCAAAGAGGATATATTACTTTGGTGAATGTTTAGTTGTTAATTATTCATGTGTGTACATGCATACAGAGTAAATATTCATTGCATGTTTATGCAAGTATGAATTTTCACGATTATGTTAATTACACGATTACATCATATAACTGCATTCTCCACCATTCTCGACCTTCGACAGTTGACATCAAACATATAACATGTGAGTTGAGCAGTATACACCGATCAGGTAATATGATAGACATCGATTGAAAGTAAATGCGTAAAAATGAATTTCCCAGTTTTTTTAACTATTAAGTGTGTCCCCTGGGAATCGATCTTGGTAAACCAAAACTAACATTACATTAATTACTATAAGCAGGGATATAAAACAAAACTAATTATTTGTTAAATTAGGATATAAAATAATATTAGGTGTTCTGACCGAGACTCGAACTCGATAACCCGAAATTACAATAACATTAAGTAAGCCTAGCATCTAACCAACTCACAAATAAAATTTGGTTAAAATTGGAAATGAAATAATATTACGTTGGTAAAGATGTCATTGATGAGTATGTACTTGGTGAGTTAATTAAGCCCTTTTATGAACATAGTTCATAAAAGGGCCTAAATTCCCTAACCATTATGCTGGATATCGGATATGATGTCTATGTTATGAATTTGATGAGCATAGTTTCGATGTTTTCGAAATCATGAGTATATTTACGAAAAGGCTTAACTCAAATTAACATTTTGCCAGAAAGGGTTTAGGGCCTAATTGACCTTAACATTATGTTGTATGTCGGGTACGGTGTCTATGTTCATGAATTTGATGAGCATAACATCAATGGTTCAGAAATTATGAGTACATTTATAAAAAGGGCTTAACTCAAAACTGACCTTGTCAGAAATGCCCTAGGGCTTAAATGCTCTTACCACCGTGATGTATATCGGATACGGTGTCTATGTTATGAAATTGATCCTTATAGTATCAATGGTTAGGAAATTATGAGTATATTTACAAAAGGGCTTAAATTCATAATTGACCTTGTCAGAAAGGGCATAAGACCAAAAAAAATGCCTTGTTGTAAGGTAGGCGATGCGTTGTATTTGATGGTCAGAGTGGTTACCTAATTATTTTGAAAATAAAACAAAGATTGCTTCGTTTACTAAAATTCAAGATGACTACTCTAATGTTTGGTTTGTAAAAAATTATTAACTATATTTTAAATTTAAACTCATGACTTTTCTTAAACATTATGATAATCCTAACCCCAAAATAAACGAACCAAACCTCACTTTTTAGGTGATTGTCGATAAGGGCGAACAATGTTAATTCCCTATACCAACCTCGCCTCCGACACTTTCGCCCCAGGTTAACCCTTATGGCATTACCCATGCCGATGTCGATGTCAGAGAAAACCCTTGGAATGAAAAAGAGGTAAGACAGCGTGTGAAAAAAACCACTTGGAATGATAGAGCATGACATATGATGTACTAGCCACCAAAATGGCGCAATTAAAATGGCGATATACTGGCTACAAACATGGCCGCCGGAACACAGGGGAAATGAGGGGAATTATGTGGGGAAAGGGCAATTGTGAGGGGAAAAGGTATATTTTGAGGGGGAAAAGGTAAATCCAAGATGGCGACCAGGATCCTCCGATCCCGACCCCAGACCCCTTCCCCCTAACATACATTATATATCTACTCGTCGGTGCTTGTGAATTCAGCACTACTGTGACTCAAGCACGCGGAGGGAGATGAGAGGCTGTCCTCTTATCTCGGTTCGCTATTTGTGTTGCGTTGGTCCAGGAAAAGCCGCGATGCGGTCACCATCTACACAGGGCGTTTTGTCATCCTGCAAGGCGTTTCCGCAGGTCGGCGCCGCCACGAATACACACGCCGACAAAAAAATGCACTGTGCCGAGAACACGACTCTTATCTGGCGTGACGTAAGCTGTCCCAAGGGCGCGTCATGCGTTTTCGATACTGCCCCAGTCACGTCCGAGATATCACATCCCCCCCCCCCCATCAACAGTGACAATATAGATCGTGTTCTAACCACAGAATACAGGCTATTCACAGTAAAGTGAGCACTTTTTTGAAGCCCTCTCATATGGAATAATATGCAATAAGTATAGTTTATTGTAACCTTAGGCGTTAAATTCGAGTGCGGTGAAATATATACACTAAGTTTATTACTTAACACGGCAATATTTATTTTAAAAAGTGGCGGAAGAATAAAAATAGCTGATGGGAAAACGTACCTACTGCCTCAAAAGTGCTCACTTTACCGTGAACAGCCTATAAAGATGATATGAGCCGATCTCACTGGTTGCGCACAAACAATATCCGTGTTCCAACACTGAACTGCTTTTCTGCCAGCACGTCAAGCGAAAACAGCCTGGTTTGGATTTTAGGTTAGAAAATTATTTGCAAGCAAATGCTTTGAGTTGTATGTACACTTCCCCTGACGGATTTGTAATTCAGTTTGATTAAATTCAAATTGGTAAAGGTATTTTAATAATATAATTGTGCTTGTAAATTAAAAATTAAGACATAAACAACACTTTCATCAGTGTTGACAATGTGACTTCGACAGTTGTGTATGACTGGGGTAGGTCAATGTTGGGTACATGCGCAGAAGACGAATAAGCGGTCTATCTCATCTTTAGTCGGTGGTTCAAAATGGCTAATTCCTCATTTTTCTGTCTACCACCTCGTTTGTTACAGCTCATAAGTCACATACTTAGCATTCGTAAGGACATTATAACACAGTAACTTAATTTGAACTCTTTCCTATCCGCCAACATCCTGTCTAATGAAATATCTACATATTTATTATTATAGCACGTTTACATTTTACAAATGCCTTCAAATGTAGTTGAAAAATTTTATGCAAGCTTTATCTGGTAATGTGAAACGACATGAATGGCTGACAACTAAAGAAAAAAAAAAAGCATTCATGTATTTTCTACAGCGTAATGTACATTTACAGAAGGGTACAGTTGCAGTATCAAAATACAAGTGTCCCTGAACAACCGGAATAAATAAGCCAGAGTGGCGTGAAGAGATTTGTGCGAATTTTAGCATCGAGGTCTTGGGAGTCGGCAAGGGTGAAGGCACGTGAGTATGGAGCAGTGGCAGAATGAAAGGGTGGGAGAAACAGGAAATCCCCCGAGAAAACCCGCGACCAGCGGAGTCGTCCGACACGATTCCCACTTGCGAAAATCCGGGAGTGACCTGGCCGGGTGTTGAACCTGGTTCGTCTTGGTGGGGGGCGAGCAGTCTAACCGTTCAGCCACCGCGGTCCATTAATTGACAATGGAGAAAAAAAAAGGAGGGGGGCTTAAAAAACGTGAAATTTGTTGAGCGCTGTATTTAAAAAGTGGTGTGGCTTGAGGGTCCTATGTACTGAAACGTTTTCTGTAAAATCGTTTGCGCGTACGTGTATCTCGGTAAATAAAAAGTCTGGAAATACGAAGTTTTGCCAGAAAGGATAAAATAAACTATTGTCTATGTCCCTATTGTGTTACTTTTATCATATTAAGTGTATTAATGGAGAAAACATTTCGTGAAAAGTGGTCAAATATAGCCTTTTTAAAGCTTGCCTAATAAGTTTCTTTAAGCGGCAAGAGAAAAGTACGGTTATACGCACGTAGTTTGATCTATGGACTTTCATGCATTTAATAAAACCTCACTGTTACAGATTTAATCCACACAGTAAAGCGTTACGACGGAAACACTGCACGCCCTGCGCGTACGAGCGATGAGGCGTTAGGCGTGCGCGTTAGTGTCGCCCGTATCGCTCCCTCGCTTCTTGACCTTGAACGCTCAGCTACATAGTCCCCGGAAGGCCAAAATTAAGGTAGATATCAACACTTGCCTGTTAGTACGCTAGAAAACACTGTTCGCCACAGCGCAATTCTTTATCCAAAATTGAACTAGTGACATCATATTAAGGGTTTGAAGGACTGAAATATTGAGAGTGCTGAGTTCCCCCGAAAATATTTTTAGGGTTGCTCAATATGTAAAGCACTCCTGCAGTCACCACCTATGCTTTTATCTGAGATGTCCACCAATCAGCATGGCTCATTTACATTGCTTTAATTACTTCGAAAACTTTAGATACGTATGTTGGATGTTGAGACGCGATCACTGGAATTGCAAACATTATCCTTCCCTCTTATACACACTCGCGGTATTGAAAATGAATGACGCGTACGGGGGCTTGACATTGTTTGTGACGTAAACGGAACCAAGACCTACAGCTTAACCGCCGAGTCCCCGATAGCGACGATGCTGCGACAAGGTTTATGAACTCAGATACAGAGTCGCCCGACATAGATCAACTCCGTTTTTGTCCCTTCCGAGGTCCTCTGATTTTTTTTTTTTCTGAGGTTAAGGAACTTATCACATCATCATTGGAACGCGTTTCACGTGATAGCGCAGCAATAGACACCGTTATTGGCAGAGACCTGAAAAAATTCGCGAGTTCCACGACCTGCAGGCTGAACTCTGCAGTCTTATGTACAAATATGCCGATATCAGCTGCGCATTGGTTGTCTGCTGTCGCAGTGGAAGGCGACGATAGGGCCAGCGTTATCCAGGAGGTGTCAAACACCGTGTGGACCGATTGCTAAAGTCATATAAACACGTGTGCTTTGAATTCTAGCTTGTCCCCGAGACGAATCCGCGAGTTCTTCAAGTCTCTGCTTTGTTGGTCGATTGGCGATGTGATTCGCAGTTTTACGGTGTCCGCAGCGTCTGGCGGGACCGCGCGTGTCCTTCGTGACTTAAGCATGTCTGAGATTGCGAATTTTTCTGCAGTTTTTACATCAGGGATACATTATATTTTTATTAGTTTGTCGGGTGCGGGATCCGAAGCCGCGCTCTACCGTCCGGAACTTGTGTACACAAAAGTGCCGCATCACCTTAGAGCTCTCAGCTGAACCAATAGTCCCACTGTACTGTATCGGGGGAACATTCCTCACATCTGAAGGATGAAAAAATATTAGAAGAACATAGGTCCGGAAACACTTCGTTTTTGTACTGCAGCCCATGTTACATAACGTACAGTGTATGGCCCGCGGGCTGGATCATGTTACTGTCCACATTTTTAACCAAATTTAAGCGCATTTCCGTTTTGGATGCTTCGCAAAGCAGAATTTACAGAAAATCTTCTTCAAGAAAGAACGTCATAATATTTACTGTGGCTATGTGTAATAAAATAATAGTAATAATGCATCATACCAATTTTATAAATAGCTCTATTTATATCAGTTTGTCATAAATGTTTGTGACAAATGGACGCACATAAAATCAATTATAAAAATTGTTTCCCCCATTATTATTACAATTTTTTTACATAGTCATAGTTAAACACTATGGCGATATTCCATGGCGATTTCTTGCAAATTCTGCAATATTAAAAATACAGACTATTTTAATTAATTAATTTTTCACATTAAAAAATATATTTCAGTAAAATATTTTATAATGTTGCAAAATGTATACATTATTTTATATATATATACAGTATAAATCGCACTTTTCTGACAAAATTTATGGTGTCTGCACTACTTTTTCTATGAGTTCTTGACGTTGTATAGTCGGGTGCAGTGCTCCATAGTCAGCTGCTTTACTTCAACCTTAAGGGAAATGATGCACAAGAGCAGTATATTTGCCCGATCTTCGTCATAAGTTGTTTCACATAGAGTTTATGGAAATTTTTGGTGCGGCAAGACACGAATAAAAATCTTGGATACCTTCTTCCATCGTTAGATATTAACTTCGTTCAGTATTCTCGGAGCAATGATGGAAGATAAATAATCAGATAATATTTCTTATCTTCCGTCAGTGCTCCGAGAATAATTAAGACAGTGAGCATCAATCAATGTTATATGGTGTTCGAAATTATAATTTGTGTCTTGTAGTGTCTAAAATTTCGAGAAAAAAAAACTCTGACAAACAAACTGTGACAAAATTGAGACAAGTGCATTGCTTTCGTGCGCCATCCCCATTAATCGGCTTGCGCATGGCGCCTGAGTGCGACTGTGTCAAGACGAGGGCCAGCGACTGATAACAGCTGGGGGTCACGACCTCTTGTCCACTCCTCCTTCCACCTCGTCATCGAGCCACTATCAGTCCGCAGTTTCCTCGTCCATGGGCGGCAGATGCTAGCGGGTGGCAAGCCCCCCTCGCCTATGGACTAGAGACGAGACGGACCGCTTATTCGTCGTCTGTGCAAGTACCCAACATTGACCTTCCCCAAACATACACAACTGTCAAAGTCACACGGTCAACAGAGATGAGCGCGTTCGTTTATATCTTAATTTTTAAAAGAGAAGCACTGTTATATTAACAAAATACCTTCACCAATTAGAATTTAAAGCCGACCTCCCGTGGAGCAGTCGGTTGCCGCGCAACCAATCTTGGTTGCGGGAGGCTCTCGGTTCGAAATCTCGGATAAGGCATGGGTGTTAACTTAAGTTAGGTTACAAGTTAGTCTATAAGACTTCCCCTGCTACGTTTTGAAGCATAAAACCGAGGGACGTTAAAAAGCCCTTTACAATACAATACAATACAATACAATTTCAATCTAAACAAACAGCGTTACAAATTGACCAGAGGAAGTATACAAACATCTCAAAACATTTGTTTACAAATCAGTTTTCTAACCTAAAATCCATGCCGTGCTGCTTACGCTGGACGTGTTGGCAGAAAAGCAGTTCGATGTTGGGACACGGAGATTGGTTGTGTGCAGCCAGCGAGATCGGTTTACCACATCGTTAGTCTATGCACGTTACCAAACAGTAACAGTTAATTATAACTGTTACGTTAAATAACGCCCATCCCTACGTGTACCTAAAGCGCCTGCATGCCACGATGCAATGCAATGCGCAAGCACAGGAGGAAGCCTCTACGAGACTTGTTATCCCAGCCTGCGTGCAAGGTTATAGAGGTTTTCCTGGAACAGCCTGTCCCACCGTACTTGATGCTAAAGACTGTTCACGATAACTGAATGGCATGCGCCCAGTAAAGTTGGTAACAATAGAGGGAAAGTAGTTCTATATTTTACCTCGTGTTTAGTCTATGCCCTCGATCGGCGGGCCTTCTACCAGTCGCTCGGAATTAATTAATCACCCGGTAATTAGACAAACCGCATGACAGAGATTCAATTTCTGCCCGCCCAAGAGGACGGGCTCGCTCACTGGCGTGTTGCCAACCCAGCGGATTTTCCACCGTAGCTGGTGAATTTTAATTTATGCCCAGCCGGGGCCTCGGTGTCACAGTGGTCAGGCAGCTCGCCTCTGACCACGGCGAACCGGGTTCTGATCCCGACTTTCGCATGAGGCAGTCGTGCCGGACGATGCCCCTGCTCAGCGGGTTTTTTTTTCTCGGGGATCTCCCGTTTCCCCTGCCCTTGCATTCCAGCGATGCTCATACTCATCTAGTTTCACCATCATCGGCTCTCAAAATCTCGATATTAAAGGGCCTGCCTACCAAGCCGGCAGCCGTGAACTTCAAATGGGGAATCATTGTTAAAAAAGATTCCTTCCCTTTGCATCAATTTTAAAGATAACTATTTCAAACAAAAAAAAAATTTTCATGTGACTTTCTCAGAGGTATAAAATTATTATTAATTTTTATATGTAAATTTTAGTATTACTTTTTAGTAAAATTTTTCTAACAGAACAATCGGAAAGATGTCTGAACATTGCAACATTCCTTAAAAAATGTCACGTAGATTTTTTTTTTGTTTGAAATAGTTATCTTTAAAATTCACGCGATGAGAAGGAATTTCGTTTAACATGATCCCCTTTTTGAAGTTAGCGGCTCAAACATCTTCATTCCATTCCCCACTTTCTTTTACAATCGCTGGTCATTGCGTCGTATCACATGGTCTCTGGAATCGCCCACTTCACCCCAAGCACTCGATGTGCTAATAGCCTGGATAAAACTGCCGCCACAGGTTGTTATGTTATGATTTATGGTTCATCATCATACCTTAACTAGGATACAGTGGCGTAACAAGTTATTGATATGAGTTATGCAATGAACACTATATGAAAGGGGTTTATGTAACATTAAAGTTATACAATATTATTTCGATATAAACATTGTGAATATGCGCGGAGGGAGCTATACAAATATGCTGAAATATTAATTTATATTAATTATAAATATTTAACCAGCCACATTCTGACTGGAGTCTAATAGGAGAGTCCCCACCTTGTTCATGATTCTGGAAGCTGATTAAGATGGCGGAAGTCGTCGCCCGGACATACCCATCTTCAGTGGTCTTCTCGTTCCAATCGCTCGACGACAAAAGACACCGCCCACGGGCTACACTGCCCTATATCGGCTGTGTTGTCCCCGCTTACTGGCCGGTGTAGGGGGATTCATGTGGTTTGCGATATCATAACTAATTTCAGCTGTCACGGCCCGTGTCCTGGATAAATATTTAAAGGTGTGATCAGGCAGGCCTTTCAGCTAAGGCCTGATCGCAAATCGCAACAAGGTTGATTTGCACGAAAGGCTCAGTGGGCTAGAGACCAGGGCGAAAAAATCTAGATGGCGGCGAAACAAAAAAGATAGGCAGGAAGCTTTCATTAAAATAAGTTTATATTATTGATATAGAGACCTGAAGAATTCGGAGGATTCGTTTTCGGACAAGCTAGAATTCAAAGCAATCGTGTTTAATAAACTTCAGACATTGGTCCACACGGTGTTTGACACCTCCTGGAGAACGGTGGCCCAATCATCGGCTTCCACTGTGACAGCAGCCAACCAATGCGCAGTTGATATCGACATATAGTCCATTTGCGGTTTCTTCACACGTTTTTAAATCAAATATTTGAAAAATCACCCCATGTATGACGCGCTTGGTTGTTTCCTAAATAAGTATAGGATATTCACTGTAAAATGAGCACTTTTGAAAGCACTGCTTAAGATCTACTTGTTTGCAAGTTGTGTATTCTTCCGCCTTATGTAAAATTAACGTTGCCATGAGTCTCATCAGTTAGTCCATGCGTCCGTCAAGTGAAACTGTGAAAATACTTACCTTTAGGAAGTAAAAACTTAACTAATCTTCTTATTTTTACACTTCGCTGCATTAAAAGTACAGAAAGCGAAAAGAACGATTTTAAGTCATCACAAATGGTTAGCCAACACTTTTTATTTGACGTTAAAATATGGAACTACTTTCCAGCCATCGTTACCAACTTTACTGGGCGAATGTCACTCAGTGCGCCCGTTAAAATATATGCAGGCAGGGGTAGTGACTTTCTTCTAAGGTTCATTTCAATAGTGCTCTTATTATAGTGAACAGCCTTTAATGCATTACAAACGTTTTATGCTTGTGTAAACATAAAAATATCTTAGTTTTCATTAAATTTAACTTTTACTTAAACAGTTTCTATAAATCATAATATTTAGTTTGTAATTAATATTAATAAATACAAGGAGATAATATGTGTGTTGGTATTATCTAGTAAGAAATAGTTCTTATGCAGTATACAATTACACTTGAACGCACACAAATGCTGTGCGCTGTCACCTTTGGTGAAATTTTTCAGACTCGGTTAGGCTTCCTTTTCATGAGGTGGAGGAATATACTGGAAGTAGAACTTAAGCAGGGCTTCAGAAAATTTGGAAGCAACTGTGAATGGACAGCATAAGTACTTAAAGAGTGCAAGGTCTATCCAGCAGGGCACCGAACTCGCAAATTTTCGATATCTGTATATAGCTCGAGTCGCACAATGTTTGCAGGCAGAAGCCGTGCCTGGCTTCATCACCGCTTCCTGCCAGAACCAATTCCTAAAGGGTCATACTGGGAGCACTATTTTAATCCTTTGATGATTCATATAGGGATCCTGCAAATTTTGTTCGGCAATCGGCTTCCCTGATAAACATTGCCAGAAGTCGAGCCGTCATCAGCTTGAACTGAGTTGTAAGAGTGTTTGCTATCCTAGTTTTCTGCCGAAATTATTAAACGTGCCCCCAGTGCGTTTACCTGCGAAAATACATCATGCTCCCGACGAGGACGGATTGGTACTTTAAACTTTAAAGTTATTACGCATGCTGTAAATATTATTTTGGAGCCTTCCAATGTAGTTGAAAAAGCGCCTTTCCCAGACTTCACGCATCGTAAAACATACTGTTACGTGCTGCAGCTGACGCCGACTTAGCTGCCCCGCGCCGTAATCGGAGACCCAACTCGCCCTACCTTCTTCCTGGAACGATGCGCTCGCGGCCTCCTGATTTACCCCCCCCCCTTCTCCTTCAGGGAATCCCGCGAATGCCGACAGCGGCGAGATTTGCTGGCGTCACAGACCTCCTCTCGCCTGCTAGAGTTTCCGATACGTTTAGCGACGACGTAAGACCTCGTGGGACTGGCTGGCGCCTCGGCCTTCCGTGACGCATCACGCGAGTTGGGGAAGATTCTAGGTGGCGGCCTAGGACACTATATATACTGCCGCAACCCAGCGGCCTGCAGTCTTGGATGGAGGCCGCCTGGCCGAGTGTGCGCGAGCGAAGTGAAGTGTGATTGCGGGACGACGGTGGGCGAGGTGTTCGTGGCTTGAATGGACGAGAGGGTGTGAAACCGACGAGTGAAGCCTGCTGTGCATGAGGGCTCTTGGAGGACTATAGAACTTTGCGACTGGCGGGACATGGATTGAACTGAGGTGGGACTGAATTGAAGTGTAATACGGATTCTCTTGTAAATATTTGAACTGTCTATTTGGACACATATTTTACAGAATATCTCATTGGTTGATACACTGTATATTGGGACTGATCTTTAATTATTTTATTTAATTGATTTATTTGTGGTAATTATAAATTGTATTAAATTGGAGTAATTAGTTGTGAACAGTAAATTATGTCAACTTATTGTGAGATTTTGAGTTCGGAGAATTTTGCTGTGGTTATTTTAAATTAAATAAGGAAATTATAATTAATTATTTTATTCAAATAAGACCTCCATCCCTTAACGAACTTGGTACAGCCTACTTAATTTCTAGAGAGAGAAATTGTAACAATACTATAGGATGTTCATGGTAAAGTGAGCACTTTTGAAAACCTCATTTGGAATAATAGTCTATAAATATATTTTTATTTCAGCCTTAGACATTAACTTGCGAGTACGGTGTATCCACACACTGTGTTTATTATTTTCATGTCAATGTTTATTTTAAAAGGTGGTTAAAGGATTTTTAAAAAATGGCTGAAAGAAAGAAGTAACTAGGGCTTTAAAAGTGCTCACTTTACCGTGAACAGCCTATAGCCAGACACGAATCAAACTACGATAGGAGCCTTACTGAACTTTGCTACCGACTTTTAATCAATAAAATGATAGGGTCACCGCTGACAGTCTCATACGCCACAACACACCACAAGTGTGTATTGTCCCCACAATTCCCCTTGCAGGTGAAGATGTTTGCCGTCGCTGGTCACAGTATGTATATGCTTCAGTATTCTGAGGTGTGTCACATGACTACGCTATGAATCGCTATACTGGTTTGAAGCAGAGTGGCTTTCGGCCTGGCGCTCTCCGGTCACGATTGCAAATGACTTTCCAAAGAATTGTTATGTCCCTTCTATTAGATGTCCCAGTATAATAGTGTTGCAACACAGATGTACACTCAACAACGTCCAAGCGTGAACTGACCAATCCGTGATATTGTGAAGCCTTATATACCTTAACGGTGGCCTTGGAATATTGCCAATGTCATGGGGAAGTCAGTTTTAACTAATCATAACAAGCCTTTTTTATGTTTCTCATGTCAACCACCAAAAATGCTGTACCACAGAGTGATTAAGAATACAGGCGCGAAATAGCCGCCTCTTATTCCGCGAACTCCAGCCGCACACGCTAGCAATATGGCGCCACTGTCTACCAACATGTCGGAGTGCCGTTCGCCAATCAGCGCCTAGTAACTCACTTGCCAACCAGCAGCAACTCAGCCGGTGGCGAACCTTCCGCAACACGCGGCATACGCTGTTCACGGGGGGGGGGGGGGGGGGGGGGGGGGGGGAAACAAAAAAAAACACACTTTTGGAAGCCCTGCTTAAGACCTACTTGTGCACGCGTTGCATATTCTTCCGCCTTATGTAAAACTAACATTACCATATGCCTGATTATTTTTTCTCACGAGTCAGTAAAATGAAGCTGTAAAATTACTGGAGAAGTAAATATTTTACAAATTTGCATTTTCTTACACTTATACTCGTAAAGGAAAACAGAAAGCAAAGTAAATCATTTCAGGATCCACAAATATTTACCAAACTCTTTAAATTCAACGATAAGACGTGAAACTGCTTTCCCTCCATCGTTGCCAACTTTATGGACCACATGGCGGTTGGTGCGCCTGTTAAGAAGTACTGTGCAGGTAGGGCAGTGGCATTTTTCGGATGTTGATTTCAAAAGCGCTCAGTAATAAGTGAGCATTTTTTACGCCCTAGTTACTTTTTCTTTCAGCCATATTTTATCCTTTAACCATCTTAAAAAAAAATATATATTGCAATGTAAGTAATAATCACAGTATGCATGTTCCACCGCATTCGGAAGTTAACGTCTAAGGCTAAAATAAAATATGTGTTGACTGTTATTCCAAATAAGACGGCTTTCAAAAGTTATCATTTTACCGTGAATAGCGTATACGCGCGAGGGGCCTCTAATCACCTCGTAGCGTTTCAGACTGTATTTCAGAATCAACCTGTGTGCCAGAGTGTTTGGAACTGGTGTTTTAAACGTGGACGCGGTCGTGAAAGCACACGACATGCCTCGTCTAGAGCGTGTTCTTTCCATAGATCTGCATATTAGGCGCACGTGTAACGGTCGTTAAAAAAAAAGAAAAACACACGCACACCTGTGTCTCAAACTCTCAGCGACGGTAGGCAGGCGGGCCTCTTATAAAAGCCGTGGCAAGCCGGAAAACGGCGCTGGAGGACGTGAAGACTTTATATAGAGGAGTGAAGGAAGGATGGGGAGCGCAGGGCGCCGAGCGGGACTACGTGACGGTGTCTGGGGCGACGTCGCCTGCTGGAGTCTGGAAGTCTGGACGCTGGAGCGAAGTGGGTCGCTGACGAGACGAACTCCAGCGCGATGCGGCCACTCCAGCAGCGTCTGTCTACGTCGCGATGACACGTCCGCTCGTGCGCAGAGCTTCAGGTCGTGGTCACGCGAGTGCTGTTAAAACGCGTTCAGCTATAGGCAGGGACACCCGAATTTCGCGAAAAGATTTCCGCGCATGCGTGTGCCTGTACGAAGACATTTTCTCAGTCGACTGGCCAATCAGAATTAAGTGACTCAGCTACTGTACGGCTCTGATTGGTGGGCAGGCACCGACGACACGTAGTACCCAGATCACCCAATCACAAAAGGGGATCTGAGCTAAAGTGTTATGACATACAACTGGTCGTGAAATCTTTTCTCGAAATGCGGGTGTCCCTAGCTTTAGGCTGTTCACGATAAAATGACAGGTATTATTAACCACTGATTGATGTTTTATTGCAGCCTCAGACATTAACCTGTGAGAGTGGTGAAAGTATTCGCCATATTTATTTGTCACGTGGCAATGCTGATATTAAAAAAAAATGGCTTAAATATAAAAACCGGCTTAAAAATAATTGGGAAGGGCCTTAAAACGTGCTCACTTTACCGCGAACGGCCTATAATTACATTCGGTAGCCATGCCTGAACAAGTTTGAAAGCAGAACGTGTTTTTGCTGTTACACACCTAAATCAGAATGAAATCAATTGAAATTCCAACCTCAACAAACATGGAACTTAAAATGTATGATATATAATTACAATAGCCTCCCCCAACATTTATCACAATATTTCATCTTTTTAATTGTTATGAAACCTACACTTTTACTGTAATGGCATAATGGGCGGGTACAGTACATTCAACCATAAAATTAAGTAAATTTAACAAGTGAAGGAATTACCGCCAAATACAGCAATATATTTTTACGCTGCTTGTTTACTTCGAAGAAGCCAATAGGAGCGCAACAGAGCAGACAAGTCGTTCAAAACTACCAATGAAAACGGTTGACTTTGGACGAGAAACAACTGCGATCGGAACTCGTTCGAAGGTAATATAACCTCTTCAGTAGCTGGACTTGTTTTAGTGACGTACTTCTGCATCCCGTATAACCGCGGCCTAAGACGTGTAGTTAAAAAATAAAAAATAAATAAATAAAGTTTAGCATTTTTGATCGGCACCTGCTTATGAGTGAAGCCAATCTAAAAATGTCTTTATTGTTCAGAACAACCAAAACTCGCATGGATGTGCAGTCTTTGTTCGGCTAGTGTTTAACATGACCTCACAAGAACACGACAGCGGAGTAACAATTATATTGATAACGATAGAATTTCTTTTTTGTAGAGCCACACAAAGGGACAGGATTGATTGTAAATCCGTTTATACGGTAAAGGACATTTGAGTGGGTCAATATCATCTCGGATCTCCATTGGTTAATGTCCGGCCAATAATGAACGCTGTGAAGTACAGGGTAGTGTCCGGTGTGGTATGGACCAATAGGACGATGGCGAGTTCTAACACAGACACCAACAGAACCGGTGTTCTTGCAGTCGTGGATATAGGCGACTCACTTCTAATTTGTCTTAAGTGCCAGTGAACGTGTGCAGACCTCAAATAAAAATATTCAACCTTAATGAGTATTTGAAGCGATTATAAATACGAGCCTATGGATGGGAGAGTGTTTTCAAGGTTAGGATTTTCTTTTATTTGCGTTCAGTGCGGTGTGACCACTGAAACCAGTTCCGTTTGCAAACATGTTCAAACACGGCTGCCGAACGAATTTTTGATAAACACGTTTAGAAAACACGTGTAACCACGGCCTAAGTTTCCGTTTCTTAAAAGTTATTCGCTCATAGATGGTGGTTCGAGATTTCCTTCATATATCTGTGTAGTTTTTCTTTCTTTTTTCTTTTTTTTTTTTTTTCGGTGCAACACACAAAGATCGTTATTCCTTCGTAAGGTTTATATGCGTTAACCTCGGTAAATTATCTTCGACGGTGAGCCATTTCGCTCGCATTGGAGGTAGAAGCGTCGGATATTTCTCTCCGATTGGCTGCAAATGCCATGTGCTGCTGCGTAATGGGTGGCGTGATCTGCGGTCGTGCGGACGTACTAAAGGCTGTTCACGGTAAACTGAGCACTTTCGAAAGCCCTGCTGCTTAAGATCTACCTGTATGCACACTGTGTATTCTTCCGCCGTATGTAAAATTAACATTGCCAAGGGCCTGGTCGCTTTATTCATCCGTCGGTCAAGCGAAACTGTGGAATTATTAGAAAAGTAACCATTTTACAAATTTGCTAAATCTTACATGAACTTGTATGCATTAAAATAATCAGAAAGCAAAATAAATAATTTCAGAATCCACAAATATTTACTTAACAACGTTTCGGCACGGAAACTACTCCCTCCCCCCCCCCCCGTCGTTAAAGGCCATTCATGGTAAAGTGAGCACTTTTGAAAGCTCTTTCATTTGGAATAATAGTCAATAAGTATGCTTTACTTTAGCCTTAGACGTCAACTTCCAAGTACGGTGGAATATATACACTGTGTTTATTACTTACATGGCAATATTTATTTAAAAAGATGTTTAAAGGATACAAAATGGCTGAAAGGAAAAAGTAACCAGGGCGTTGAAAGTGCTCACTTTACCGTGAACAGCCTATACCAACTTTACTGTGCGCATGCAGTCAGCTTTCCCTTTGAAACGCTTGCAGAAGATAGGGGCAGTGACATTTTTTCGGAGGTTGATTACCAAAATTCTGAAGTAACAGTGATCGACCTATACTCGTGCATACGGCTCGCCAAGCCAGGAAAGCGAGGATAATACGTTCACGACTACTTCACACTTTTCTGAAGTCCCTGAGGTTTACTTCCAAGATATTCCTCGGCCTCGTGCAAACTAAGCTTTAGTCAAGAAAATTACACCAAAGGACAACGCACCGGATTCGCGCACACTCAGTTGTGAAGGCTATTCACGATAAAGCAATCACTTTTGACATAACCTTAGAAAAAAGTAACTGCTCCTGCATGCATAATATTTTAACGGGCGCACTGAGTGACATGCGCCTAGTAAAGTTGGTAACGCTGGAGGGAAAGCAATTCAGTATCTTAATGTAGAATAAAAACGTGTTAGGTAAACCATTTGTGACTACTTAAGTCATTTCTTTCGCTATCTGATCTTTTAAATGTATCCGAGTGTAAAAATGAGTAGATTTGTAAAATATTTACTTTTATAATAATTTCACAGTTTCACCTGACCGACACGTGAATAAAGGGACGAGGCCCACTACAATATTAATGTTACATAAGGTGGAAGACTACACAACGTGCATACAAGTAGATACTAGGCAGGACTTTCAAAAGTGCTCATTTTACCGTGAATAGCCTATAGTAAAACTTTGTATGAGAACTATTTCTTACTAGGCTCTACCAGCAAAAATGTTTTCTCGCTTTTTTTTTTTTACAAATATTTATTATAAATCAAATATTAATTAAAATATTGGTAAAAATTAAATTTAACAAAAAATAAGATTCTTTTATGTTAATAGAAGTATAAGACGCTTGTGATAGATGGAATATTTAGGAATCAAGCAAGCACGTCACACATGGGTTGATTTTCCAAAGGTTGGATTCAAAAAGTGTGAAGAAACCACGAATAATGTGTAGGCTATTCACGGTAAAGTGAGCACTTTTGAAAACCCTCTCGTTTGTAATAATAAGTCAATAATTTCATCTTATTTTAGCCTTAGACGTTAACTTCCGAACGTGGTGGAATACGCACACTGTGTTTATTACTTATATCGGAAATATTTATTTTAAAAGGCGGTTAAATGATAAAATATGGCTGAAAGTAACAAGTGACTACGGCCTCAAAAGTGCTGACTTTACCGTGGAAAGCATAGACATGCATATCCGAGGAGCGGAAATACAGTCGCGATGTAGAGTCTAGCGACGAGGCGCAGCCGTTGACTCAGCCCACGAGCCACTGGCGCCACACTGCCAGTTGCGGTCACTCGGGCCGGCCGCGCGCGGCCAATGAGAAGGCGGCAGCTTCCAACACCGCCGCCGCCGCCGCACGCACATCATCGCACGCCGAGGCCGCAGAACAGCTCCGAATACAGAAGCGAGGCAGTGTCTCACTGGGCCAGCAACACGGCACAGCGTGGTGCGCCTGCCAGCTCCAGGTAAGACAGGACTCGCGATGTCCCGTCTGGTCCGTCAGTCGTCCGTTCGTCAAGCGGTCACGTGATCTTCAGCCAATCGCAGGACAACTTTTTTTTTTCCTATTTTTTTTCTAACTACCCTGTAACTAAGTGTTAAGCGAAAGCCCGGTGGGTAGGGCGGTATTTTATTGCATCTCAGGGCTAAGCCCCTTACGCCTACAAGGATAGGAAATAAAGCAAGGAGACATGCATCACGGCAGAGAAGGATTGGGTAGCCATGGCCTGCAACTGGGGCCATGACTACCTCCCTAAGTGTGCTTATAGCTAAGCTATCGCTAGAAGAGACTGGGAAAAACTGGCATAGGCACAGTAAAAACCCAGTCGACAGGATGTAATTCAAAATATTCGTGCATTAATCAGAAATGCTACGGGAGACAGAGTGTGAGTGTAACATTATATTTTCTTCCTGTCCGTTCATCCGTAAACTATTTATCGAACTTTCGACGGATGAGATTCTTTAGAAGGGAACACACATTTAAAAATAAAATACAAGGCGGTGGATCTGTGATTATTTATCTTTGGAGGTAAATTAAAAAATTTTTAACGTAAAATAATTTTAGTAAATAATCTTATTACGTAAAAAAAATCCTAATATGTATTACCAACGAAAGAAAGATCGCGATGTTAAGTTATCACACTGAAATTTTGCAGTACAGAAGGATTGACGGACGACTGATCGTTGTGGATCTCTTTCAACTGACGGACGAAAACGATAGATGGATGGCCGCCGGCCGGACGGACGGACGGACAACTGACGGCTGCGACGGACTATTCGAGTGCAGCGTAAATTACTTGCCAGGCGCAAGCTCAACTATAGGCTGTTCGCCGTGAAGCGAGCATTTTCGAAAACAACTTTGGAAAAATATCACTGCTGCTGCCTGCATATGTTTTAACTAACACAGCGACCGGTGCGAACTGCGATAATGAGCTTAGAAAACTTTCGCTATTAATAGGGACACCCGAATTTCTCGGGGGAAAAAAAAAAAAATCTCACGACCTGTTGTTTTTCATAACACTTTAGCTCAGATCACCTTTCTTGATTGGCTGAACCAGGCGCTACGTGTCCAAGGAGTGTTTTCGCGAATCGCAGACGTAGAGTATCGGAGTTACCTAACTCTGATCGCTCCGTCAAGGAAGGGTCTTCCCATAAAAACTCGTGGCCATTAAGCAAATAAAAACTGCTGGTATGCCGGTAGGCTATTGAAATCTATCATGTGCAGAAATCTTTTTTGTGGAATTCGAGTGTCCCCAACTATTAATAACATTGCAAACCTCATATTTAATTCCAACTCCAAAATAATTCTTTTAAGCATTACGTTTCGCCTTTATTATTTATTTCTCACATCATTTGGCAAAATTACCACATTTTTTTGTAAGTCAGAATTTATTTTATTTATTATTATTATTTTTAAATAGTTTACGGCTCGAACTCAGATCCCTACATCCTGTATCGCCTTTGGAGATTGCTTAGAAGTCTGTATAAATTATGGATGAATACTAAATAGAGAAAAATTCACGTTATAGCATCGCTAAAATTGTTTCCAAAACTAGGTTCACTAATCGAATTACGCAACTCTTATCTTACCCTGATTCCTATATCCGATGCCTAAAACTTGAATTTCCCATTTATTATTCGTTCCTAAAGCAGTCTCCGAAACACTGAGCAAAATATCCATATTTATTCCAAGTCCGATAGAAAATTAATATGTTTAATAGTTTCGGGTTGCGAACTCGGGTCCCTACACCATACCTTACGGGTCAATATTGCTTAAACATTTATATCGGGTGTACGTAATCAGCCAGAAGTTCGCGCACGAACTTCACTGATAAGCTTCAAAAATTCGCGCCATTAATCGAATAGCATACCACTCATTTCTCTCCGACGCCTTAATTATTTTTCTAAAGCTCTCATTTTCGCCTTCGTTATATATTCCTGAAACATCCTCCCATCACTGGGTAAAAACAGCGGATTTTTGTTCTAAGTCCGATAGAAAATTGATATTTCTATGGTTTCGGATCTCGAACTGAGGACTCCAAGCCAAGCCTAACCGATGGATATTGCTTAAAATTTGTACATCGGGTGCGTATAAGAACATAATTAGTAGGGATAGGAAAATTTCGCGAGTTCAATTACCTGTAGGCTAGACTCAACAATCGTTTGTACAGTTGAGTCTCAGGTGTTTTTCAAATGGCTGCTGCCCCAGTGTTACCTCACATCTGGCAGTATGGGATTCGCATCTTGTTCCCTTGCAAGTCTGTTATTGGCTCAGAGTCATCTAAGGCGTGCATAATAAACTATGATCCAGTAGTAAATGCAACTTCAGTGTACACGCGTTTGAAGTCTATCTTGTCCTGAAATGAATTCGCGGAATTTTCCTATCTCTAATAATCAGTTAGAAAATAACGTACAAAGTTCGTTAAAAAATTATCCAATGCACAGGTCGGTATTCGAGCTGCGGAAAGCCAGTATAGTGTGCTTATGGCGACTTCTGCGCAGGATTTTCGGATTCGGAGTTCGGAGGGGCGTCTTCGAGTGTCTTTGGCGACCATATTGTGACGTCACGGCAGACAACTCCGAACTCCGAATCCTGAAATCCTGCGCAGAAGTCGCCATAAGCACACTACTGGCTTTCCATGGAAGAAGCACCTAAGTTGAACTATTTAGAAAATCACTGGGAAAAAAAAATTCGCTATAAATGCATGGTGTAAGGAACATAAAAAGTAGGTTGTTAGATAAATTTTAGACAAAGAATAGAGATGATATAGGGTGATATAGCGTACCCAGTTCGAATATCAACCTATGCAAGAGATCATTTTTAACTAAGGTAGGATTTACAACAGCCCGTCGCGTCCGTCCGTCACCCGTCCGTCAATCATACGTTCGTCCGTCTCCCAACCGAGCAATTTACAACCAAAATTCGTACGTCCGTCGTACGTTCATTGCTACAAACTAATAAAAACAAAACTGTTTACAAATAGGAAAAAAAAATTCTCCATAAAAAGTGAAAATATTTTGCGTTATTGTATTTCTAAGAACCTAAAACAAAAAAATTTACGTACGTAACGGAAATTAATCGATGTAATTTTTTTTTTCACAGCATATATTTACTATCTTTACTATTGCACAAAAAGAGCTCGTGTTTCCAAACGTAATCATCTATTAAATCTTTAGGAAAAAAGTAACTTAATTTCATTTTACAAAAGACAGCCAAAACAAAATACTGCACGCACTACAGAGCCTTGTAAAGAACTCGGGATGAGCGAGTAACAAAACGTGTAAGTTTAGAAGGCTGTAATTTCATCCGTTCGTCCGTCAAAAACTAAAGCTTGCCAAGGTTTCGACGAACGGACGGACGCACGAAACGAGTAGTTGTAAATCCTGCTTAACTGTGTACGTGGGTTTTCTGGCTAATTATGTTCTTATACGCCCCCGATATAAAAATTTAAGGTCAAGTGAGCATGCCAACTGCACAGTAAACCATATCCGAGTCCCTGCCAGGTGGTAAGGGTGGTAAAAAAAAGGGGGGGGGGGATTTCAAACCTTCTGTGGTGCCGCTGTGGTGTAGTGGTTCGATTACTCGCCTCCCACCTAAACGAACTGGGTTTTCGATTCCCGGAGGGGTCGCTGCCGGAATTTCACATGTGAGAATCGTGCCCGACGACGGGTTTTCTTGGAGATCTCCCATTTCCTCCCGATCTTGCATTCCGGCGCTGCTCCATACATCGTTTCACCCTCATCGGCTCCCAAGACCTCGAGGCTCCCGGCGGACGAGGGAATGGAGCTCCGCTCTTACGGGCGCCCCCCCCCCCCAACCCCTTCACGTAACGGGGAACTGTCGAACTTCCTTTTGAAAAGGCCGGCCTGGATGGAGTTAACGGCTGGAGTTTGCGACACGAGGCATCGGCGTTATTTCCACGGCCATCCCCTGCGGCGAAGTGTGCGCGATGATAAGCGGGCGGCGAACCAGTTTTCGCGTGCCATTGGCGCGTAAATCAAGTTCGGCGCCACGTCTGGTACTGCCGGAGAACTTAATTAGCGGGCGGGGAGTTTAAAGTGCCCGGCCTGCAGGCCGAGGGAACGTTATTTACATAACCGCAGTTTTTTGTCTTAATTGGCGGCAGCAGATACCTCGAACCTCCCGACGCCGGCGTCCTCTTCCTTCGCTACGCCCGACTCGTGAGAGGAGTACTGGGGTGAAGTGCGCACGTCAACCGCGCAGCTCCGTATGCTGGAGCGCAGAGCAAGTAAGGAGACAAGAGCGGACACTTCTATGTTGTAAGGATCTTCTTATTTTGACTTCCTTCGCATTGCGAAAAAATAATCACCTAGTATAATAATAAAATAAAATAAATAGTTTTTAATGATTATTTTACGATAAATACGCTTCACTGAAGTAGTTAATAATCACGTTGTGTTTAATGTTTAATAAAATAGCTTATTTACAAAAAATATGTTTTTTTTTAGGTTACTGTTTGAAGCAATAATTAAACATATACCTGTGCTGTTTGTGTTAGCTCTGTCTTTTAAATATTTACGTTACCTCCAAATGTGACCAACCGAATTGAATATCTTGCACAGGCAGTGCAAAAAAACGTATTAAATATTTACAATCGTTTTAGTAAGTTATTAAATCAGCACCTGAAATATATCCAGGTTAAATCAGTATGTTTGAGATACGAAACACTCAATAGTTTTGACTCAAAAACCGATCTGTTCCATGAAATCATTGATACCAGTGGTAAAATGTCAATGTTGGTGTTCCCACACGCGATTACTTCAAATAACGCGATTGCAAGCCGTGTCTACCGTCGCCCCTCTTGGTCCGGAGAGATTCCCACTCTCGCTGAAAGACCGGGTAGTGAGCGGAAACCTGCTCCGGCTGTGCCCTGGAGAGGAACTAGGGGGTGTGGGTAGAACCCCGGCCGGACCACACGCTTGGTTTCTGAGGGCGAGGGTCTCAGAACCTCCGCGGCAGAGCGGGTCGCATGGGGTGAAGGAACGGACGTGATTCCTCTTCCGCGCCTATTGGGAGGCCGATGCGCGGAAAGGCCTTACGGCTATTGGCTGTTCACAGTAGAGTGAGCACTTTTGAAGGCCCTGCCAAAAGGCATTAACTCCTAATAAATATATTTTATTGCAGTCTCGGACGTTAACTTGTTACGCCCCTTTAGGGCGTAGCAGGGCTAAAGGAAAGCAAGGAGAAGGACACACACCATTTAAAAAAAAAAAATCAAGAAAGCATGGACACAAAAATTTCAAAATCAATACAAATATATTGAATCCCATCTATAAATTATCAACAAGAACAACAACTTTGAAACTTGATTTGAAAAATATAAATTTCTGTTGCTTGCTGCCAATCGGTGAGCTATGGGAAGGAGAGAACACACATGCACTGGAACAAACAGAAAAAACGACAACATTAATATATCCTGAGGAATCACTCAACCTGAATAAACATTTGTGAAATCCCATTAAAAAAAAGGTAAAATGACTCCCTAAGTAAAGCAAGCATCATTACAACTTTAAAAGTAAAGTACGCCTGATGATTCACTAAAAAGTACAACATGGAATACTAATTTCAAGAATACCATTGGGAAGGAGCAAAAACCCTCATTACACTTGACCATGAGCATAGAGGCACGCCATAAAATATCCACTAAACTCCTCGGCATTAAAATTCTTTTGGCAAATCGTAGTCCAGGAGACCATTCGAAACGGGAGATCCCCGAGAAAATCCACCGACCAGCGGCATCGTCCGGCACGATTCCCTCATGCGAAGATCCGGGAGTGATCCGGCCGAGGATAGAGCCCGGTTCGCCTTGGTGGGAAGCGAGCAGGCTGACCGCTCAGCCACCGCGCGGCCACTGCGCTGGGAAGTTCTGAAATAGTGTTTCGTGTGCGCGTAGTGTCTTGAAGGTATTACTTCGACGTAGTCTTCTCGTAGAAAACTAAGCTAACATTGCTAACACTTTAAGTACAGTAGTTTCGTAATTAGGTTATTTTTTTGCTAAAAACTTTTTAGCATTTAATCCTTCAACCTGACGTTATCTCAGACCAATAAATTAGCTGCAATAGTCCCTAATAATAATACCGACCGTGTCAGAATCGATAGTGTACAGTTTTTAAAACAATCAAGTAACAAATGACTCAAATGCTGAAATGAAATAGGTTACAGTGGGAAAAAACTTTGTGAGTGATCCCTAGGTGTCCATGTACTACACAGAGAAAAGTTTTTGCATTTTTTAAGATTATTAAATTGATGGTATCTGTAGCACATTTTTATGGCTTTCTTTGAATTTCCGTAAAAACTGTTTTGCTAAGCACATTAAAAATTAATCACAGTAGTTCATTTCAAATTTACTTATTTGCTATCTTTAAAAAATAAAGGATTTGGTTAATTTTCTGTATGTTCCGAGAAACTAAAATTGTTGTTTTGACTTGTGGTTATGTTGAATCGTTGGAATAGAACTTTTTGTATTCAATTTAATACAACTTAATGCAAACAAATTATTAGACTCAAAAACACACTCCTTTAATTATTATTAGTAGCTCCCAACAGTTATTAATGCTGAGATTTTTTTAATTTAAATAAAACCAACCTTACTTTCACTGTGATAGTACAAAGTATATCGCGATTTGACCTGGCTTGTATTTATATCAACGAATGCAGAAAATCCCACCAATTTCAGCCATCTTAATAACTCTGTTTATCTGTTTCATAGCAGTCAATCAGAGGGTAACTCAGAAAAAAAAAAGTCATTTTGATGCACCTACACAGCCACTATACTTTAAACAGAAAGTCATCGTGAATGAGCACTTTTGAAATCAACCTTAGAAAAAAACCACTGCCCCTGCCTGCATATATTTTAACGGGCGCCCTGAGTGACATGCGCCCAGTAAAGTTGGTAACGATGGATACAAAGTAGTTACGTACATTGACGTCAAATAAAAAGTGTTAGGTAACCATTTCTGATAACTTAAATTATCTCTTTCGCTTTATGTTTATTAATTTTTTTAATGTGTCAAAGTGTAAAAATGAGCAGATTGCTAAATATTTACTTTTCAAATAATTTCACAGTTTCACTTGACCGGCGCATGAATAAAGTGATGAGGCCCATGACAATGTTAATTTTATATCAGGCGGAAGAAAACACAATGTGCATACAAGTAGATCTTAAGCAGGGCTTTCAAAAGTACTCATTTTACCGTGAATAGCTTATAGGTACAACGCATTCCTTCTCTCTATCTAAATCTGAGTCAGTGATTTCAACCATTATAATATTTTTTTCTGGATCTTCAGTTATAGAGCCATTATCTACTGGCTAATCAGTGTAATGAACTAAGGTTTCGCTGTCAGGTCAGTGCAGTTCACTAGGAATCAGTAGAAATAACTGTTTAATCAGTGAATGGCAACAATTAGCCCGTTTCCAAAAGTTTCAGCAAAATGACGGACACTCAACAACGTAACAATGTATTTAGCTGTTTGTGCAAAAACTATGGGTGATGTAAAGTGTAGCTGCGTGCAAAAAGAAATGTATTGCAAGTTTGAATAACGTAAAAGACTTAAAAAAAAAAAAACTCAAATAATCATAGTAAAACGTGACCGTATTATTCAGTAACTGTTATTTTTTCCTAGCTGCTCAGAACTCTTAAATTGGCTCTCAACGCCTAGTTGTTAAGAGCCGTCCAAATCTCTTAACTGAACAACATGACTATTAAAATGAAATAAATGTACCTCTTCTTAGCCAAATAACTTCATTAATATGTTTTAGGTACTTGCCACTATATTTACAGTAAAAATAACTTTGAACCTCGTAAGTAAAGTTTATCTTGTGGTTAAGGGTACAGTTAAATTATATTTTGAAATTTTTTTTATAGTTATTCTCTGTTATTAACTTATCACATTTTTTTCTGGAATATTTTATGTAGACTTCTCAATAATACCAGCTGTAATACAAGGCTATAATTTGTAATATTACAAATAAATATTTTGCACATTTTACAAGGAAACTCTTTGTAGTTTTACAAAGTATTTTCTTGGCAGCTGGGTTTCCAAGGATTTTTCTTGTAAAAGTACAAACATTTTTTTTAGAGTGTACAATCCAACTCACCCTCGCCCTTGACTGCAACGCCAGTGTACCTTTTGAAAGATCGTGGTTTTGAAACTCAGGCAATATTTGCATAATTTGTAGGTGTAATTTGAGATTCAGTTGAGTATCTGTTTCCCCCTCCCTTCCCTTTCGTAATTATTTCAATCCCAAGCCCATATATTAAACCGGCATAAAGCAGGGGCATTAAAAACAACTTACCATGGGTTGTGTGTTCAACAGAAGGACGAGTTACAGTTCGTGTCCATGAAAAACAGCCTTCTTCGGTTATGCACGTGTAAGTTTCTGCAGAGATAATAAATAAAGCTATAACCTTTGAAGTGGGAGGACATGAGAAACACCACGCAACAATTCTGCCGGAGCCAGAACGGAGGTACGATTGAATGTTTTCTCGCGACGGCTCCCAAATCAGGGATACCTCCACAGCAGCTGCTCGTGTCCGAATTCGCCTCGAATGCATACTTGTGCGCGCCTGTCCGCGGAAGTGGCATCACAGGTGAAGTACGTAAGTATACAAGTATACGAAGATGTATACTTCTCGCGTACTTGCGGTATATGTGCCGTCATTTTGAGAATCAATTTGTAGGTTACTAATTGATAAACGTGATTTTTTTTATTTAAATTTTAGCTGTGCTACCTTGCTGCTTGGTAGCTTAGAATGTAGAACAAAGTAAATAATTATCGTTAATATGCACCTTGAAGAAAGGTCTAAACAATAAATCCGCACTAGGTATATGTTCATGACCTACAAAAGCTACGGCAAAACACGCGACAACAAAAGCTACGTGAATCAAGTTTAAATATTATTTAGTCCTTTATTTTGCCCTGTAACTTTCTGCAATTATGAAGTTATTTGTATGAATACACATTCATTAAAAGTGATAAGCTGGCTAATAGATGTTGCCGAAGCCAACAAGACTGCCTGCCCGAATTCATTGAGTTTGGCGTCAAGCGTAAGTGAAGTATCCAAGGATGGAAGTACACAAGTATACACCTGAATTCGGACACGCCCTAATCCCTTACTGACATAACCTGTGCAAAGGGCGCGACAACAAAGCAGTGAGATACATTCAGTCAGCTCAGGCGCCTCCAGATAACAAAACCGTTGAGGAGACACGCACCTCAAGGCTGGTGGTATGAGTGCCTTCAGGTATGATTGCAAGCAAACGGAAAAAAATAAGCCTTGCCATTTAGAGTTAGGTACCTTCAAGTCTATTTAATCTGCGACCCACTGAAAACGAGTCGAACACACGGCCGTCTTGAAAAACGGGTCAGCTGGCCATTTTAACTAAATGTTGTGACTAGCTGTGGATAGATAAATACTACCCTTTAACTATAGATATTTGCCACAGTAACATGTACCGTTATCAAGTTACATCAGTTGATAGTCACTAGAATCATACCGCCTCGGTCCCTTTTCAAACTCAAGCAATTTTTAAACGGCGCCCTCACATAAGCTGTATAGGCGAGAACTGTTGTGGCGTGTAAGTTATATAGGGGCACTCTTGACAGTAGTATAATTTGCATAATTATACATGAGTCTGTCTCTCGGATAGGATTGCTTAAGGGAGTCATGCCGGAGTCACGTAGGCCCGACAAGCACGACACGACAGCCCCGACACGACACTTAAAAACTAAAACTCCAATGAAATACAAGATAGATTTGATGTAATCCCGACAAATTCTGTCGTCCGACCAGCAATTTTGGATTGGAATTGATTTCTATTTTTTCGTCGTGTCGTGCGGCACGGCACACAAAGTGTACAACCTTGCAAAGCTCTCCCTGCAATAGCAAATACGCAGCTTATAAAAAAAAAATTGAAAATGACTATTCAACTTTCAAAAATAATCATTTTACATTTGCATGCATTGGCGAGAACACTTTGCCACCATCATGTATTCCACATTTCCCGTCTGCTTACCGCCTAAATGGTTGCGAAAAATTCTACTCTTCGTGTCGCGTCAGTAAACTGTGGGGCTGTAAATTCGAGCAGTCACGTTGAAAATGTAAATGTTGTGTCGTGGTTGCGGTTTTTCTCGTGTCGTGCTGTGTTTGTCGGGGCTATGTGACTCCGGCGTTAGAAGAGAAGCACATAGGGTCTATAGGCTTCAGTGGATTTGTTTTCCCGGGGACACATGATTTTGTGACGACGACTAGGGTCGGACGTACGAAAGAAAGGAAGCTGGTTGGGATGAGAGCGAATGGACCGCGCAGCACTCAGGGTGTTGCCTCAGCTCACAAAACACTCGAGTCACAGAGCACGTAAGAATACAGAGGAGAAACAACCGCTTGCTCCCCGAACTCCAGCCACAGAAGCCAGCGAAATGTCACCGGCCAGCAAAATGTCCGGACGTTTTTCGCCAACCAGCGCCGTGTAACCTACTCGCAGTAGCCAATCAGACGCGAGGACCGTTCCCAGAGCCAATCAGCGAA
The DNA here is from genome assembly GCA_029891345.1 of Dryococelus australis. NCBI lineage: Eukaryota > Metazoa > Arthropoda > Insecta > Phasmatodea > Phasmatidae > Dryococelus > Dryococelus australis. The sequence goes on from CM057006.1 coordinate 33,266,224, forward strand.
CGGGTACGAAGAGGTTGCGCCACTCCGTCTCTGTGTGCTTGTCTATTCTGTGCCTTGAGTAATTTTTTCTACTCTACCTTAAATCTAAGTGTTAGGTGGAATGGAAGCCCGAAGGCAGGGCGGGATTTTGTTGGGTGTCAGGGCTAACCCCGCACGCCTATGAGGGAAGGAAATCGGGGAAGGAGGCATGCATCGCGGCAAAGAGGGATTGGGCAGCCATGACCAACAATTGGGGCCATGACTACCCCTCCCTACGTGCACCTATAGTTACTTATAGTTAAGCAGAGAAAGGGTCAAAAACCGGTAAAAGGCCGTAAAAACCCCTTTCGACAGAAAATAATTAAAATATTATTAATGCATTACTTAGTGTAAAGAAATGCTACGGGAAGCAGATGTTGAAAAAATCGTATTATTTATCAGAAGGGATGAAAGACTAGTAGAGAGGTGGCGTGTGCCTCGAGTGGCGAATGTCGGCAGTGTTGGCCTCTCGGCGGCACGGCATGCGCGCAGACGGGACGGCGATGAGCTCCGCCTCGCTGCAGGATCGGCTGGCGGCATCTGCTCCGCGGTACACGTGTTTGCTTTTAGCACGTCACGTCGCACTAGAGCGCCTGCTGGTGTCCCATCACCACCTCACTCTCCCCTACCCAATCCTTTCCAGATCCACTTCTTGCAAGGACAGAGGCAATTTTACACTATTTCATTCTTAAGGTGGCCGCCTGGTTGAAGGAATTTTGCGCGGAGACCTCCGCATCAACTCTCTCATCGCCTGTACGCGCAAAGCACTAAACTGGCGTGCAGTCTCGCCGTCGATAACGCGCCTCTATGAGACTTTCAGTGGAGACCCTGCCATTTAATGTCGTTATAATTAAGATAAAGGTTTGATGCCCGTCCTTAATCCTTTTTTAATGTTTTTTTTTACCGGAATGTTAATACGTAAAATTGACCATGGAAACACTCTTTTCAGCCATTTTCGCTATCACAAAAACATGCTTTAGAGAAAAATGGAGGAACTGAAAAACGTATACAGACGCGTAATTTTTCTTAAATGCTCACGCTGACACGTTGGATGGTTTTTTTAATAGAACGTTTTCTGCAGGAGCTCTGCATATCGTTCCGCGGCTACCCGGGCGGCCACCTTAGTATTTATAAAATGTACGTTTACCGTCAGGGATAAGGTATGCGGTGCCACGGTACCGAAACTTCCTGCTCTGTCATTCTTTGTCAATGGCGACCATCTTGAATTTCCCTTTTTTCCTTTTCCCCCCTTTGGAACTTCCTTTTTTCCCTCCTGCTTTATAATTCCACCTTGGCTCTTCATGCTCTTGCACCCCGATCAGTTTTCTCACGCTCTGGCATTCCGATGTTATTTTTTCTCATGCTCTGGCATTCCTTCCTGCCTATCTCTCTCTCTCTCTCTCTCGTCAGTTCTGTCGCTTGGAGGGGGAGGGATGTGTGTGTGTTCTGTCGGAGCTGTGCACAACGTTCCGTAGCTTGCCCAGGCAACCTGCCACATCAAAAGACTCTCGCCGACCTGGAGCTGTTTTCCGCGTCTGAAGCCGAAGTGCAGGTGCGATAGGGGCGACACTGACACGGGCATCAAGTGCCCCATCGCCGCTAAGCGCAAGGCTCTGGTAAAGTTATACTTAAGAATATGTGAGTGAAACAACCGCTTGTACCGCGAAACTGCTTCACCTGATAGCAACACGCCGGAACGCGGTACGCCAATCAGCGCCTTGTAACTATATATATATAGTTTGTTTGCGGTTTCTTCACACTTCTTGAATTCAACCTTTGAAAAATCATCCTGTGTAGGCGGTGTTTGGTTATTTCCTAAATATCCATCTATCACAAGCGTTTTATACTTCTGTTAACGTAAAAGTTCCTTATTTTTGGTTCAATTGAAGTTTCACTTATATTTCATCTATAAATTATAATATGTAATTTATAACTAACATGGATAAAAACAGTGAGAAAACAGGTGTGTTGGCAATGCCTGGTAAGAAATAGTTATTATGCAAAATATGATTACACTGAGTGCGTACGAATGCGGTGTGCATTCCCTTTGGTACAATTTCCTAGACTTGTTAAGCTTTGTTTGAACTAGGCGCTAGGCGAAGGAATATCCTGGAAGTAGAACTCTAGCAGGGCTTCAGAAAAGTTTTAAGTAACCATGAATGTACTATAACTCGCCAGACGGCAAGTCAGTCAGCATCACGCGGCGACCAATCGGACACAAGGCCCATTTCCAGAGCCTCACGCGGCCAATATGGGTACGCCCGTTCAAAAGAAACCGCCATGACATTACACTTCTGTATACTTATCTGTTCTGTGGCAACATAACTACTCCTCTCTCTCTCTCTCTCTCTCTCTCTCTCTCTCTCTCTGTCACACAAACACCAAGTCACTCTTGCATGTATCAGTATTTTACGGCAAACCTTTCAGAACACGTACTGTCATTGATCACACAAGGCTATAGGCTATTCACGGTAAAGTGAGCACTTTTTAAAGCCCTCTCATTTGGGATAATAGACAATAAAAATATTTCATTTTAGCCTTAGACGTTAACTTCGGAGTGCAGTGGAATCGACACACTGTGTTTATTACTTACAGGGCACTATTTATTTAAAAAGGCGGTTAAAGGATAAAAAAAACGGCTGAAATATAAAAGTAACTAGGATCTCAAAAGTGCTCGCTTCACCGTGAACAGCCTATAGTAACACTTCACCTTCTCTATTGAACGCTACACGCCTCTGACTTCCCTACAGGGTTCCTACAGGCAGCCTTACCGTATAAATCGTATTTTACACAATGCAGTAATATTGGCTACACCACGCAGTGTTCCGAAACAAATATTGCTTACGGGTTATGACACTTGTGAGTAACTTAAGATAAATGAGCAACACTGAGCTGGCCATTACCCGGCTCTGGTTAGAAAATGATTCCGCAAAATTTATACGGCATTATTCAGAAACAACAGGTGGTAGGGAACACAATAATACCTAGAGAAAAATGACTGGCTATGGCAATGTTAGCTGTGTCTACCACAAGCGAAAATGCGCTGCGGATCGATTGAAGTGGAGTGGATATATTTGGGCGGCTCTGAACAGAGAGGTCTTGAGAGCCGATGAGGGTGATTGAGGTGAGTAGGGAGCGGCACCGGAATGAAAGGGCGGGGGAAACGGGAGATCCCGAGAAAACCCGCTGACCAGCGGCATCATCCAGCATGATTCCCACATGTGAAAATCCGGGAGTGACCATAGGTGGCAAGCGAGTAGTCTAACCACTACACCACCGCGGCCCCTAAGGACCACCAAGAGAAAAAAATCTTGTAGGTTACTAACTAGCGCAGTAGAGTGCACCGTCAAACATTTATGCACTGGAAAAATATCAGCAGAGAAGTGACGACAGAACAGTTCTGTTAACGGGCTTCAAGCTAGCAGCAAGCGAACTCCTGCGTCAGCAACAGACTGTTCTGTTAGTTTGTAAAAGTTCTGTTTGTCGTGGAAACAATCCAGATATTATGAATTGATCAGGCCTTGACTGAACGGCCTGCGTGATCACACCTTCAAACATTGAACCAGGGCACGAGCGTGATTGCAACAACACTTTGCGAAAGACAGTTGGAGAAACCCTCTCCACCGGCCAATAAACGAGGCGGAAAATATTTAAAAACGCGCCCGATATAGGCCAACGTAACACTGGGAGCGGGGCCTTTTGTCATCGGGGCAGCGGACAAAGAATACATGGAGATGGGTATGTCCGGCTTTCATCATCCGCCTCCTAGAGTCAGCATCCGGCAACATGAAGAAGGTGGGAACTTTCCAGTTAGATTATAATGGTAGTGGCGTGCGGTAACAAAACTTATTATAATTAATTAGCATCTTGGTTTCCCACTTAAACTCCCCCGATCAATAGTCACGTAAATATTTACTGTATAATCCATATCAATAGAACTAAATAAAATAGAAGTGTATGTCTGTGATTTTCGAATTTTTCACTTTAAATTATTTTTCATATAGTATAATTGATTACTAAGCCATATCTAATGTTAATTTTTTTCATGTCTGTCTGCCTGACCCCCAGATTTAACTCAAAAACTACTAAACGTATTGACATCAAATTTACGCAGTATATACATAATAACCCCAGGACCAACTCAGTCTTTGTTTCATCGAGATATCTCAAACTGCTCCGAAAATATGATGATCAGGGATGTGCATAGGTACTGGATGAAATTTTTCTTAGGATTACTGCATAAAAAAAGCATTGTTAAAAAAAAAAATGTTCTGTCATCTCTCCTTTCTTTTTTGTCCATGGGCTGTCCTCCTTTCCTTGCCAAGAGCGATTCCAAATCCTAAATGTCATGCGTACGAAGTAGCACAGGAAAGCTAGTCTTCAATAAATCCCATCTTATACTGTTGTGCTCCAACTGATTATGACACATTACTTAGCTACACCTTTAGCTCCTTCCACGTATGAATTGACTTAAAAGATAATTCGTAACAAGATATTGTTAATAGTGTTGTGTTGAATGAACTATATTTTCTGTGGAAGAAACAGAATGCTTTGCTGTGGGAACTATTCGTACTAGTTTCAGGCACAATCGCACAACAATGACCACAACAAACATTTCAGTTGCAGCTACTAGCTACGTTAACAATATTTATACGGTACCTGCAACCAAACATACAGCTGTACAGTCTGGTTCCTATACCCACGTTTTTGATTTCGCTCGTGGGCGTGCATCGTAGCTTTCAGTGAGGTTAATTTAGCCGGTCAATTCGTTTAGTTGGCAGCCCTCGGAGGAGCACCCAGCCGCGGGCGTAAACAAACTACGCATTTATCTTTTTTTTTTTGTTGAAGAAGTAACTTATTTCGGGAGAGAGTTTCGAGGCCGGGCTCGAACGTCAGCAGGAAACGATCTGGAGAGTGCAGCATTTGTAATTATCGACCCTCCCACGCGTCACTCGCGAACGCCATCGCCTGGCCGGTCAAAGACGTCCCCTGAAGTACGCCGGAGGAGCTCCAGGCATTCTGCGCCGCGGGAATGCCAAACAATCGCTCGTTGAAGACATTCCCTCTTGTTCGGATCTCGCCCGCCAGCCAGCCAGTTCTCCCAACGTCATTCACGCCTCATCTATAACGAACCGCTCAAAACGCCGGTATAGTCCGTTCCAGGTTGACTCGCCACCTCTGAAATCGACCTCTGGAAAGTGTCACGACGATATAGGCTACTCACGGTAGCATGAGCACTTTCGAAAGCCCTGCTTAAAATTTATTTTTATGCACGTTGTGTATTCTTCTGCTTTATATTAGATTAACACTGTCGTGGTCCTCATAACTGTATTCATGCGTCGCTCAAGCGAAACTGTGAAATTATTTTAAAAATAAATACCTAACAAATCTGCTCATTTTTACACTTCGGCGCATTAAAAAATAATCAGAAAGTGAAAGAAATAATTTAAGTTATCAGGAATGGTTACCTAACACTTTTTATTTGACGTTTAGATATGGAACTATTTCCCGTCCATCGTTACCAACTTTGCTGGACGCATGTCACTCAGGGCGCACGTTGAAATATATGCAGGTAGGGCATTGATTCTCTCTCAAGGCTGATTTCAGAAGTGCTCACTTTATCGTGAACAGACTTCACCACAAAACATATCTTGAAGGGCCACACTGCTAGCTATTTCCATAAAGACCTTATATTTTTTTGCATCTAATAGCAGTACATTCGACTAATTACTTTTTCCTTACAGTCATTTTTTTAAATCCTATAACCACCTCTTTAAATAAATATTGCCATGTAAGTAGTAAAAACAGTGTGTATATGTCACCGTACTCGGAAGTTAACGTCGAACGCTAAAATGAAATATATTTATTGACCACCACTCCAAATGAGAGGAATTTCAAACGTGCTCACTTTAACGTGAATAGCCTATACGCTTCTGGCAACTACCCCCTCGTACCAGATCAGCTTAGCAGGAGTTCCGATGTCTTCGTAGGTAGAAAATGACGTCTCGTTAATGTTGTTTCCGCCGAAAGGAATTTACCGCAGGCGGGCAGGACACGCAAAAAATTTTGACGTGTGCGGAAAGTTTTCTCAGTACAGTTCGTTTACTGAGACCGCGACACTTGGCTTATCGCCGAAATAATTTTCAAAATTTGCGGACATGCCGAAGGTGTGATAGGCGACATAATTCTGCGATGGTTTTTGTTCTTTCGTGCAGTATAAGAGTGAAGGGACAACACAGCAACACGGCTTGGAACGTCTGAGGAATTTTCGGCCTGGGTTGATCTCGATACATCTGGATCACTAGGGCGGCATCCCCACTAGATCAAATGGCTAGAATTACAATCACAAACCTGGCGCGCACGAATTCTCTGTGCAGGTATGCATTGTGCCCTATTTAACACTTTAGTGAAATGTCTAATGGATCATGACGTTTAATCCGGAGAGTGATTTAGCAATAGACGCCAATACTTCAACCTAACAGGCACACTTTCCTCGGATAGAACGGGAATACGTGGTTTTTTTGTATATTAAACTAACAAATGATACTAGTTTGATGGGCGGATTTGCAAGTATAAACTAACATAGAGCAGTAGATGGCTAAGTCTACGTCCAGTATTCTATCAGCAGGAATACGTGGTTTTTTTGTATATTAAACTAACAAATGATACTAGTTTGATGGGCGGATTTACAAGTATAAACTAACATAGAGCAGTAGATGGCTAAGTCTACGTCCAGTATTCTATCAGCAGGAATACGTGGTTTTTTTTGTATATTAAACTAACCAATGATACTAGTTTGATGGGCGGATTTGCAAGTATAAACTAACATAGAGCAGTAGATGGCTAAGTCTACGTCCAGTATTCTATCAGCAGGAATACGTGATTTTTTTTGTATATTAAACTAACAAATGATACTAGTTTGATGGGCGGATTTGCAAGTATAAACTAACATAGAGCAGTAGATGGCTGAGTCTACGTCCAGTATTCTATCAGCAGGGACACGTGTTTTTCGCGAAAATATTTCAAAACCAGTTTTACTCCAAAACACTTTAGTTCATGTGCACTTTCGTGGTTGGATGATTTTACATGTCACGTGCCTCAAGTGTCTGTCCGCGAATCATGGACGTTCAGTATCGGAGTACTTTATTAGGCCTACGATTGGCCCAGTCAAATAAGAACAAGTCTTCTCACGTAGCCACGCGGCCAAGCGGCCAATAAGCAAAGGAAGTTGTGTTTTGTGGGCATAGGATGTTGCAAGTCTAACATGGCCACAAATATTTTCGCGAAAAACATCTGTCCCTAGCTATAGGCTATTCACGGTAAAGTGAGCACTTTTTAAGGCCCTGCTAAATTTTTACTTTCAATTAATTTCTAACTTTCGGCCACTTTTTAATCCAAACATTGCAATATGACTAATAAACATAGTGTAAGCAGTTCATCACTCTCAAAAGTTAATGTCTGAGACTGCAATAAAATATATTTATTAGGTGTTAATGCCTTTTGGGAGAGCCTTAAAAAGTGCTCACTTTACGGTGAACAGCCTATATCAGCGCTGAGGTACTGGTTTGCAAGAAACCATTCAGGAACGTCATCAGCCAATCACGTGGTTTCAGCGGCGAAACACTCGTAAGCTGTGCTGGCAGTAGAAAAAATGGCGTCTGCTCCGCCCCACGAGTTTGTTGTCGTGTAATTATCAATGTATAAGTTTTTCGACGAAAAGGAGAGCGATTTGTGAAAATTATACAATACGTTTAATTCAGGGGAAAACTATTGAATTGTAACCTTTCCTTATTCTCTTCGCAACCTCGGTAGATAACAGCAGTATTGTAGTTTCTTGGCTGGGATTGTCGTTTACTGCCGCAATTATTGGCAGTCTGCTACAACTGAGACCAACCGCCCAATCACATTAAAGGTCTGTCTACAATATAGACTAAAGATGAGGCAGGCCGATCTCGCTGACTGCGCACAACCAATCTCCGTGTCCCAACATTGAACTGCTTTTCTGCCAACACGTCTAGCGAAAACGGCATGGTTTGGATTTCAGGTTAGAACACTGATTTGTAAACAAATGCTTTGAGATGCATGTACACTCCCTCTAACCAATTTCTAATGCAGTTTGATTAAATTTAAACTGGTGAAAGTATTTTACTATTATAATAAGACTTGTCATTTAAAAATTAAGATATAAACAAATGTGTTCATCACTGTTGACCATGTGACTTTGACAGTTGTGTTCCTTTGGGGTAGGTCAATGTTGGGTACATGCGCAGAAGACGAATAAGCGGTCTACCTCATCCTTAGTCTATGGTCTACAATCGGCTGTTCCTGTGGATGTGGTCGTGTCCGAAACTCGGCGTCAAGTGACGTCACGATGACGCAGTCCGAATAAGGTTTACAAATGCGTTGCCCGAAGTGAGCTTCCAGAATCCGACACTAGGTCGCAGTAACTTCAACACGAAGTGTAGCGTCCAACTCTCTCGCAAGTGACTAAGCAGCTTCAGTAAATAAAAGAACACTCGTCAGTACCCTCAGCTGTTAAGAGTAAAAAAAAAAAAAATGTGCGGCCTAAGCAGGAGCATCGACTTGTAAAGGCTGTTCACGATAAAGTGAGCACTTTTGAAATGAACTTTTAAAAAAAGTCACTGCATATATTTTAATGGGCTCACTGAGTGACATTTGCCCAGTAAAGTTGGTAACGATGGAGGGAAAATAGTTCTATATATTAACGTCGAATTAAAAGTGTTATGTAACTATTTGTGACAACTTAAATTATTTATTTCGCTTATTTTTTTATGCATCGAAGTGTGAAAATGAGTAGATTTGTATAATATTTACTTTCCTAAAAATTTTTCTGTTTTACTTGACCGATGCATGTATAAAATGATGAGACCCATGGCAATGTTAATTTTACATAAGGCGGAAGAATACATAATAAGCGTACAAGTAGATCTTAAGGAGGGCTTTCAATAGTGCTCATTTTACCGTGAACAGCATGTAAAAAATATTGGGGGTGCTCAATATATCGTGGTTGTTGAGTGAAAAGAGGAGGGGGAAGAGGGCGTGAAATTTTTCAAGCATCATAAATGAAAAATGGGGTGGCTTAAGGCCCCTGCCTACCTGAAGCTTTCTTCCGCGCTTGAGGCCGAAAAACGCGGGAGCAATAAGGGCGACACTGCCTCGTGCATCAAGTGCGCCATCGCCGCTAAGCGCAAGGCTCTGAACTGGCGTTCAGTGTATTCGTCGCACTGCGTGTGCCAGTGGGACTTTCAAAGATGATCCTATTATTTTATTGGTAGAAAGTCTGTAGGAAGGTTCAATGCAGGGCCCTTGAGTAGCTCTGTATGTATTTGAAGCGTACTTTTTTTTTCAAACAAAGGGCTTTGAGAAAGCCGTTTAACCGTTTTGGAGTGCTCCGAAACGGCGTTGCCAAATGTGAGGGACGTCTTGTGAGCACTCAATAGCCCTCGTCTGAGGAGTGTATTATTTTCGTAGATCAGTACATAGGACGCACGCTCAATAGTTTCGTAGAAAAACGAGTATTTCTGTCACTCTGCAACGAATTTCAAGCGACCGTTAGGCGGGGTCCTTAAGGCCAAAATTAAGGTGGATGACAGCAGCTGCCTGTTACTACGCTCTAAAAGAAATTGTTCGTGTTTTTACAAGAAAAAACCCATTGAAAAGCAAGTTGCCAAGAAAATCCTTCGTAAAACTACAAACAGTTTTTTTTTGTAAAATCCGCAAAACATATATTTGTAATATTACAAGTGAGTGTACATAAGATTTTTTCTTCTGGAAAACAAATGTGATAAATTAATAACAGAGAATAACAAGAAGAAATATTTCAAAATATAATTTACGAAAAAAAAAAAGATAAATTAATAACAGAGAATAACAAGAAAAAATATTTCAAAATATAACTAACGAAAAAAAAAAAAAAAGATACATTTTGCCAGCACGTGGACTAGAACCCAGACTCCTTGTGATACCAGGCCGCATATTCAACCACCAGACAAAGTTAACTTACATGATGCAAACATATTTTATAGTATATATACCTTCAAGGACCTAAAAAAAACCTTAGGGAAGTGCGTTTATTTCATTTTAAGACTGCTATTATTGAGTTGAGTGATTTAGATGGCTCTTAACAACGAGGTGTTGAGAGCCGACTTAAGAGTTCTGTGTAGCTAAGAAACAATAACAATTAATGAGTATTAAGGTCACGTTTTATTGAAATCGCCGTTTCATCATGATTACTTGAGTGGTTTAAGTGTTTTACGTTATTCGAACTTGCAAAACATTTCTTTTTGCATGCAAATATACCTTACACCATCCATAGTTTTTTTTTTTTTGCACAAACAGCTACTATTGGTGCACCACCGGTCTGGGGTGCGATTGGCTCTGGGTTCGAATCCCGGGTAAGGCATGGGTGTTAATTTAAGTTAGGTTATAGGGTTAGTCTGTAAGCCGTCCCATGCTAAGCTTTCAAGCATAAAACCGAGGGGACGTTAAAGAGCCCTTTACAGTACAATACAAGCTATATACGATTTACGTTGTTGAGTGTTCGCCGTTTTGCTGAAGCTCGTGGATGCGGGTTAGCATACAGCAAATATTTTCTGAGGTATATCACAAACACGGCTCTTGTAGTTATACAAACGAGTAGTTTAAGAAGAGAAATTTTCGTAATGTTACAAGAATTTGCAAAATTGAAAGATTTTCTTAGTAAAAATTACAAATATTTTTTACAGTGTATGCTAGAAAAAAAAAACACTGCACGGAGCGCAATCCTCTATATATAATAGAACTAGCGACGTAATATCAAGGGTTTAAACGGCTGAAATATTGGGGGTGCTGGGATTTTTGGGGGTGCCGAATATGTAACACCTCCCCGCAGTCGGTGCCAATCTAAGTGGGCTTTTTTTTTTCAGAAGTGCACACGCAGTAACCAAGGTTTTTCACAGGCACTCTTATAGGCAGGCTTTCAAAGCACTTCAAAAGTATCAACGTGTCTTTTCCTTTTAATCTCCCCGCGGATTGCTGTTTACTCTGTCATTATAAGCATTTCGGTAACACCCAAGACCTGTCGCTGCCATGGCTGTAGTAGAGGACCCTGCAATTTCGCAAAGTAATTCGATAACGGGCTGACCTCAAGAAAACTATACGTTTCTTTCATTGGCACGCCGGGCCGGTTGTTAGTTTGTCGCGCCTGAGCCGACGGTAAAATAACCTAGCGGCGATTGGGTAGCCGATTCGGGCGAGGTCTACTTTCAGGAAAATGGATTCTGCGAAAACAACAGCAAGCCATGCTTGCTCGACTAAACAGGTGAATTTTGAAATCTTATGTGGAGTCAGACTAGATGTCAGATAGGGCTGGTCTCAAGCTCTTAAGCCACTCCACGTCATTATGGGAGGCGTTTTTGAACTCTCTCTCTTTCTCTCTCTCTCTCTCTCTCTCTCTCTCTATCTCTCTCTCTCTCTCTTGCTACAGGCAATGGGGAAACCTGTTAATTCGTCGAATTCATTTGGTCCCACATTATACGCAGTATAGTTGGGGATAGTAAAATTTCGCGAATTCGTTTCGGGACAAGATAGACGTCAAACACATATACAGTGAAGTCACCCTCGCAATTGGATCATAGATTATTACCCACCCCCCCCACCCCCCCAACAAACTGCACAACACAGAGATAATAGCAGGTTCGCAAGAGACGCCTTGCGAATCGCATAACTGCCAGGTGTGGGGCAACAGCCAATAAACACACAGCTGAGGCTGTAGTATGGAGAGGACTGAAGAGTCTAGCCTACAGGTCAATGAACACGCTAGATTTTCCTATCCCTATTTATAGTCAATAAGTTTGTAGATGACGTGGTGGGTGGCTGAATAAACTCGAGGCAAATATCAACCCACTTATTGAATGAGACCCTGATGGGTGGCTGCTTACACTCCGAGTGCTAGTCCACGAAGTTATAGAACATTGCCGTGATGCGTGGCTGCATACACACTTAGGTGCCAGTCCACGTACTTATTGAACGTCGCCGTGATGCGTGGCTGCATACACACTTAGGCACCAATCCACGAACGTATTGAACGTCGCCATAATGCGTGGCCACCTACACACTTAGGTGCAAGTCCACGAACTTATAGAACATCGCCGTGATGCGTGGCCACCTACACACTTAGGTGCAAGTCCACGAACTTATAGAACATCGCCATGATGCGTGGCTGCATACACACTTAAGTGTCAGTCCACGAACTTATTGAACGTCGCCATAATGCGTGGCCACCTACACACTTAGGTGCAAGTCCACGACGAACTAATGAAACGTCGCCATAATGCGTGGCCGCCTGCACACTTAAGTGCAAGTCCACGAACTTATAGAACATCGCCGTGATGCGTGGCTGCATACACACTTAAGTGTCAGTCCACGAACTTATTGAACATCGCCATTATGCGTTGCCACCTACACACTTAGGTGCAAGTCCACGAACTTATAGAACATCGCCATGATGCGTGGCTGCATACACACTTAGGCACCAATCCACGAACTTATTGAACGTCGCCATAATGCGTGGCCACCTACACACTTAGTTGCAAGTCCACGAACTTATAGAATATCGCCGTGATGCGTGGCTGCATACACACTTAGGTGCCAGTCCACGTACTTATTGAACGTCGCCGTGATGCGTGGCTGCATACACACTTAGGTGCAAGTCCACGTACTTATTGAACGTCGCCGTGATGCGTGGCTGCATACACACTTAGGCACCAATCCACGAACTTATTGAACATCGCCATAATGCGTTGCCACCTACACACTTAGGTGCAAGTCCACGAACTTATAGAACATCGCCATGATGCGTGGCTGCATACACACTTAGGCACCAATCCACGAACTTATTGAACGTCGCCATAATGCGTGGCCACCTACACACTTAGTTGCAAGTCCACGAACTTATAGAATATCGCCGTGATGCGTGGCTGCATACACACTTAGGTGCCAGTCCACGAACGTATTGAACGTCGCCATAATGCGTGGCCACCTACACACTTAGTTGCAAGTCCACGAACTTATAGAACATCGCCGTGATGCGTGGCTGCATACACACTTAGGTGCAAGTCCACGTACTTATTGAACGTCGCCGTGATGCGTGGCTGCATACACACTTAGGCACCAATCCACGAACTTATTGAACGTCGCCATAATGCGTGGCCATCTACACACTTAGGTGCAAGTCCACGAACTTATAGAACATCGCCGTGATGCGTGGCTGCATACACACTCAGGCACCAATCCACGAACGTATTGAACGTCGCCATAATGCGTGGCCACCTACACACTTAGTTGCAAGTCCACGAACTTATAGAATATCGCCGTGATGCGTGGCTGCATACACACTTAGGTGCCAGTCCACGTACTTATTGAACGTCGCCGTGATGCGTGGCTGCATACACACTTAGGCACCAATCCACGAACGTATTGAACGTCGCCATAATGCGTGGCCACCTACACACTTAGTTGCAAGTCCACGAACTTATAGAACATCGCCGTGATGCGTGGCTGCATACACACTTAAGTGCAAGTCCACGTACTTATTGAACGTCGCCGTGATGCGTGGCTGCATACACACTTAGGTGTCAGTCCACGAACTTATAGAACATCGCCGTGATGCGTGGCTGCATACACACTTAGGCACCAATCCACGAACGTATTGAACGTCGCCATAATGCGTGGCCACCTACACACTTAGTTGCAAGTCCACGAACTTATAGAACATCGCCGTGATGCGTGGCTGCATACACACTTAGGTGCCAGTCCACGTACTTATTGAACGTCGCCGTGATGCGTGGCTGCATACACACTTAAGTGTCAGTCCACGAACTTATAGAACATCGCCGTGATGCGTGGCTGCATACACACTTAGGCACCAATCCACGAACTTATAGAACATCGCCGTGATGCGTGGCTGCATACACTCTTAAGTGTCAGTCCACGAACTTATTGAACATCGCCGTCTTGCGAGGCTGCATACACACTTAGGTGCCAGTCCACGAACTAATGAAACGTCGCCATAATGCGTGGCCGCCTACACACTTAAGTGCCAGTCCACAAATTAATAAACATCGCCGTGTAACGTGGCTGTATACACACTTAATTGTCATTGTATGGATGGTAGTTCATTCTCCGCGCCGTAAAAGGTTCTGAATGAAGAGAGAGAGAGAGAGAGAGAGAGAGAGAGAGAGAACGAAAGAGAGGGAGAACTTCAATTCTAGTGGCTGGATCACGTACAACAGCCCAGAATAACGGTAATAATAAGTCTCCTCACTTTGCTGTAGGCTATTCATGGTAAAGTGAGCATTTTAATCTAATAAATATATTTTATTGCATCCTCAGACGTTAACTTTTCACATTGGTGGAATGCATACACTGATTTGACTAGTCACATGGCAATTTTTATATTATAACTTGGCAGAAAGATAGAAATTTCCCGAATAAAAAATTTAGCAGGTGCTTAAAAAGTGCTCTCTGTACCGTGAATAGCCAATAGTAACTTGTGAACACCTCACTCCACTGCAGAAACAGCTGTGAAACGTGGCTTATCGCAGAAATAATCTGTAAACTTTACGGACATGCCGAAGGTGTGATAGGCAACATGATTCTGCGATGGTTTTTGTTCCTTTGTGCAGTATAAGAGTGAAGGGACAACACAGCACCACGGCTTGTATCCAAGGAGGAAATTTTGAACGTCTGAGGAATTTTAGATCTGGATTGAACCCGATACATCTGGTTCACTGGGGGCAGCATCGCCACTGGATCAAATGGCTAGAAGCCCAATCACGAACCTGGAGCACATGAATTCACTGTGCATGTGGGCATTGTGACATTTCTAATCCTTTAGTGAAATGTCTAATGGATCATGACGTTTAATCCGGAGAGTGATTTAGAAATCCACGCCAATACACCAACACATAATATAAAGTTAAGACAGTTTAAAAAAGATTTTGCAATCTTCATTAAAACACGTTGTACATCAGTTAGGAAAGTATTTTTCTAACAAGTTCTTTAAATAAGCCATAGCCTTTGGTATGAAAAAATTTCAATTAAAAAAACACTTTCCAGTATTGCCTTTTATTTGTTCTATGTGTCCGCTGATGTGTCTTCCTTTTCACTCAATATTCGTTTGTCATTAACTTTTATCTTCGACAAGACAATATTACTACGAGCTTGGCTCAATATACCGACACAGAAATCCCCTCATATGATATTAAAACACATATTTCCTTCACATTAACTCTGACTGCTTCCTGGAGAAAAACCGCAACTTGACTTCGACATAAAGTTTAGATTTTTTTGAAATCGTCAAGTCGGCTAACTTTGTCAATTCCATTATGCCACTCCTTTTAAGGGGGGAAAAATATGTCGATATACTCGAAATCTGTATCGGTGATTTCAGACAGTGAAATTATTCTTACTGTAACTGTAGTTAAGAAAATAGTGTTACCTACTGGTGAATCAGTGTAATGCACTGCCAAGGTAGTCAGTCGTCGCACTTGTCTGGTAAGTAGGGACACCCGACATTCGCGAAAAAAAAAAAAAAAAAAAAAAAAAAAAAATTACGACCAGTTGCGTTTCGTAACAGTTGAGCTCAGATCCGCTTATTTGATTGGATGATCTAGGTGTCTGTCGCGCGTCCTAGTTGTCTGTCCGCAAGTCACAGACGTACAGTATCGGAGTAAGCTAATTCTGATTGGCCAGAGAAGTAAGAAAATGTGTTCTCGCATAGACTAGCCGCCAATAAGTAAAAGAAAACTTGCTGCTATGCCATAGTGTATTGAAATCTAGCATGTGCGGGAATCTTTTCGCGAAATTCGAGTGTCCCTACTGATGAGATGCAGTCAGTAATGTCCTGGGCTGAGTTAACTCCCCCACCCCTTCTTTCCCCCTACTGAAAGAAAATATCTCATGGCGGCCAAAAAGTGTTTTCTTGGTGTTGACCCTGCCAAATTATTTCGTGGTAAACACCACATTTTTTAAGTACTCACCACTAAGCTTTAGTGGCACTGTATCACTTTTGTATGCTTACACTCTAAATTATAATCAGTGAAAATATAAAACATTGATTCGCAGTGAAGTTCATCTACTATTCGATCCAGTGATAACGACTACCCTCAGCATCGGTGGAAACCACTGGCTGTTTCAGTGAAACAATTTCACTAAAGGCTGTTCACGATAAAGTGAGCACTTTTAAAATCAACCTTAGAAACAAGTCACTGCCCTTGCCTACATACATTTTAATGGGCGTACTGGGTGACGTATGACGTACGTCCAGTAAAGTTGGTAACGATGGATGGAAAATAGTTCCATATCTTAACGTCGAATTAAAAGTGTTTGTGACAACTTAAATTATTTCTTTCGTTTCACAGTATATTTTTTTTTTTATTGCATCGAAGCGTAGAAAAAAGCAGATTTGTGAAATATTTACTTTTCTAATAATTTCACTGTTTCACTTGACCGACGCACAAATAAAGTGATGAGGTCCATGGCAGTGTTAATTTTACATAAGGTGGAATAATACATAACGTGCATGCAAGTGACTCATTTAACCGTGAACAGCTTTTAATTGTATACGTAGCAGCCAACTGCGTGCGGCGAATTAAATATCGTTTTATTGAATTTAGCCTAATCATCACGAGAAATAAACATATTTCCGATAGCCACTGTTTATATTGTGAAATATGTGAGTTTATTATATTTTTTCGGTTAATTGGTAACATTAGGAAGCCTTAAACCGATAGCTGTAATGATAACGTGAAAACGAAATGAAATACGTAAAAACGAAATGAAAGGTTTATGTTCGTGTTGCCTCGTAAAATAGTGATTAATAAGATGAAACACTAAAATATTTATATATTAGGGATGGGGTTTATTAGTTAATGCGTTCTTATTTTATTTGATACACCTAGCTTAAATGATCCATTAATCGAAAAACCAATCACTGGCAAAACAGCAAAAGAAATGGTCGATGAATCAGTGAAAAACATCACTGAATCAATAAGTGACGGAATACTGACCACTTTTTTCCCAGTTAAATAAACCGAAGTCACTTTTGAATAAGCCAGGTGCCGTTGACTGATTTAAACGGTTCAATTGTCACCGATTTAGACTCAGAGTGTACCTATTCTGCGAATTCATTGTGGGAGGTAGCGTCAATCAATTTATTCGTCCACCAATTCTATGGGCTTTAAAAAAAACCAAGTAACGAAACCGCGTGGCTTTGCGAATTAAGTTAATCGGCACGTCTAAATGTATAGTCTATACACAGTTTGATGATTGTAAATAGTGAAGAAAATTTTTTCTTAGTCATTTTCAAAAATTTTTTAGTTCATATTTCGCGAAAGCCTAAAGTAAATGCTACATCGCACAAGTTCACTAAGGCCTGGAACTGCCCGATAGTTAGGGCTCTTTTATTTTATGACCGCAACGCGTCTGCGGGTGTGATTGTCTGCTTTTATTTTATTGGTACTGAACCACTTTAGTACATTGAGTGCTAGGAATATGCGCGCCAAATTAAAATTGGCTACCCTGACGATATTCAGTTAGATGTGCGTAACAAAGCTAATTTGAATCGTTAGCCTACTGCCAGTTTACAATAAACATTTTCAATGTTCGCTGTGAAAGACAATGCGTCGCTTCGGGGGGGGGGGGGGGGGGGGGGGGAGAGGAAACATTTTGAAAAGTAGCTCGGAGAATGAGAGGGCTGCAACAGCTACGGCACCTTCCGTAAAGGTCATTATGTTGTAAAGACGACAGGATGCGATTCTGATGACCAGTCAGAATCAAGTATCTTTACGAATTAAATTTGTACGCATTACGGCTTAGGTTTTGTAATAGTTTTTTTTTTTTTAAGATTAATTATTTCGTGTGTATTTGTTTCCCCCAAAACACATATTGTAGATAACATGGGGGAAAAAAAAATTGGCATTACACAGAAATTATTTCTAACTGTAACACAACTAACATTTATAAAATTGTGGGAACACTATTTCATGTTTATATCTCGAGTCATTTGCAATAACCTTTATTTAACGATACTTCGTGTTATGTTTCTATACTTTATTGGCTCGTGCCGATGGCATTTCAAGTTTTCATTAAACAATAAAGATGACAATCTTAGCGTTACACTTGACACGTTCAAGCCATGCCGCATGCCTGTTGTGAACATCACCACTTAACCGCAGGTTACCGCCTTACAGTTACGCTTTACGTCATGCCACATCATTCGTAGAAGGGGTATGAGATATGCGGATGCTACGCGGGTGGGATTGATTTTGTAACCTCGCATATCCTTATATGAAAGTTAACTGTAAGTTAGATTGGAAGTTAAGTGGTATAGCCCGATTCACACTCAAGTTAAGAGAGTTCACTACCCGCCATCATGGATGTGCCTAATTTTTGCCATAACTTGCGTCATAGAGGTCATATTTTATTTTTGGCATTTTCAAGGCATATGGCATTGTTTTGCACATGTTATAAAACGTAGCATATTGCAAGGTGGTTGTGGAGGGGGGAGGCAGAGTGAGTGAAGAGATTTGGACGGCTCTTAACAGCGAGGTCTTGAGAGACAGATGATGAGCATGGAGCGGCGCCGGAATGAATGGTCGGGGGAAACGGGAGATCCCCGAGAAAATCCACCGACCAGCGAACATCGCCCGGCACGATTCCCACGTGCGAAAATCCGGGAGTTCCCGACCGGGAATCGAACAAGTTTCACATTGGTGGGAGGCGAGCATTCTAACCGCTGAGCCACCGCGGACCCGGGCGAAGGCAGACGAAGGGAATCAATTGAAGTGGGTGCGGACGGGAGGGTGTGTGGCGGGGAAGACCGAAGACGGCGGAGGTATTTGGGCGGGACGAGAGGACAGACAGGTGCCTGGTAGGCCGGTCCACCTTGAAGACGGCGCTGGATCGTGCAACGAGGGATTAAAACCACGCACACACGTACCCTGCTCTTCCTCTTCCACGTCTCGTGGCCGGCCTGCTCGGTGTCGAGATACCGCGCTCTGATGATGAACAAGCTGGGTTGTAGGGGCTCACCGACACACAACACTTGCAAACAACATCACAACATATGCTACACACATCACGACACTACAACACGCGAGTCGGGAGACAGGTGGGGAGCTTCACTCCCTTGACGATAAGGGCCTGTCTGCATTCGGCCGTTCCTGTGGGCGTGGACGTGTCCGAAACTCGGCGTCAAGTGACGTCACATTGACGCAGTGCGAATATGGTTTACAAACGCTTTGTCCGAAATGAGCTTTCACAATCTGACACTAGATCGCACTAAATTCGACATATAATTTGTTGTTACGTAGTTATGTTTAAATTAGCTGTATTATTATTTAATGTTTACGAAATGGGTGATTTGAATATTTATTTTTAATAAACGCCTCAATACTTTTATTTTAAATAAGTTCGCCAAGTGAAATCCGAATTTTATTTTTTAAACTTGTGTTTCGAAAGTTTTAGCCTTCACATAAAATTGTTTAGACCGAACGAAGACATCAATAATTATTTATTACCATTTCATCATATTTGTTTCGAGAAAGCCCACCTTGCCCATCCAATGTTTACATTAAAACGTAAACATTACACGAATGCGCGCGAAAGTATTTGAAGTCTTCTTTTTATATCAGTTTAGGACACATCTTCGGACAGAAGATCAGTTTTTCGAATGCTTCAACTTGGGACGAAGGTTGACTTGTAGCACGGCAGCTTGGGACTGCGCCATGACGTCAGAGAGTCACGTGCACCAATCAGCGCACCTTTGTCCTAAGACACAGGTTGGAATAGAGCAATTGTAGACAGGCCCTTACATCGACACATGAATTTACTAAGATAGCAACAGTGGTTAACATGTGTAAATGACGCGCGCTGTTTCGACATGGCTCTAGGTATCAACAGCCAAGAGCTGTGTTGGCAGAATTACTTCACACGTACAAAATTACGTAACAAAAATTGTCAAAGTGTATAGTAGTGTATAAATATATAATTGTTTGTTTAGCTATCCACTGTAATCTGAGAGTGAGACGCGCTATAGAATATAAACACAGCAGCCCGATGCCGGCTCAATGATTTGACCCAGTAGTATAAAATTGCCGATTCGAGCACAGCTCCCAGTTATCAGAAAAACAACGGTAAATTAAAAGCTCGAGCCATCAGAAAACCACCAAAAAAAAAAAAATTACTCTCTTAAATTTCTGATCCAAAACATCAAATGCCGATTTGGGCACAAACGAAAAAAAGTGCATCAAAAAGTTGCATTTGGTCAGATCGTAGACTTTAGAATAAAAGTTGCGTTAAACCTTGCGTTTGGGCGCAGTTGTAAAAAAAGTGGATCAAAAAGTTGGTTTTGAGCAAAACCACAAAAAAGTGGCTTAAAAAATTTGAATACATAAAAGATAAAATATTGTATATAATAAATGAGCACAAATAAAAATCAACTGATGTCTTATATGATGACGACCATGGCAATGAAAAAGGCTAACGCACTGGTAATGTTTGGAAAGAATGTAAATTTAAGAAAGGCGTTTTTGCGGAAAGAAAGAAGACGGAATCTCAAGAGAAGTATGTCAAGTGTGAAACTTGTAATCACTTTAACAAATCATCTCTCATAAGAAGTCATCTTAAAAGTAGATTGCATAAAGGTCTTACACCAATACATAATAAATTACATGAACCAACAAATGCATGGGAAATTTTTAAAAATATCACATCATTTAATATCAAAACAGAAGTTCCCACGAGAGAAACAAGTGAAATGTGAAACGTGTAGTCACTATTACAAACCGTCTCTCATGAGAAGTCACTTGAGAAGTAAAATTCATAAGTACACACTCAGATTCAGTGTAGAAGAAATCGAAACAGCATTTCGAAGTAGTATCAAGACTTATGCTGTAAAGAATGTGAATGCATCAAAGTCCCAAATCATTTCCTAAATGATGTAAAAGAAACTGTCACGAAACTAATTAATAAACATTTAAAATCATTCAAAGTGAACATGAAACTCTTTACTGAATACAAAAGGGGAATTGGTGAGAATATTGAATACATAGAAAGCTCCTTTAAAACAAAGAACGAAATTATACTGAAATCGACTATTCTGGAAGAATATTATGCCAACAGCATATCGAAAATCGTAGCTGAGATGGGGGCATTCGAAGTAAAGGGATCTCAGTGGGCACTCAACAGAATATTTAAACTAAAAGTGCGAATAAATAAATATGTACCATTCAAGGGGCAGTTCTCATGTTGATCTCCCAGAAAAAATCAAAGATAAGCAGGCAGTAATTAATGTTAAGAACAATGATCAAAAATGTTTTTTGTGGTCTGTTCTATCTGCATTGCATCAAGTACAAAGAAACCCCCAAAGAGTGAATAAATGCATAGCTTACGAACATGAGTTTGATGATGCACTTAAGGGTTTGGAATTTCCAACGAAATTGGATAGCATACCAACCTTTGAGAAAAGAAGTGGAATTTCTATTATTTTATATGCAGACAAAGAAAAAGATGGTGATAATAAATGTATAATCTCCCCATTAAAAACCACAACAAAAAAAGATGGATTAGCACATTAACCTACTCTATATCAAAGACGAAAAGAAAGACCACTACTGCTGGATAAAAAGTCTTTCGAGACTCATCGCATCACAAGTAACAAATAATGGTCAGAAAATATATTTTAGATGTTTACAATATTTCTACTTTGTAAGTAAGCTAAAAGATCACGAACAAGACTGCCGAGATCACGATGGTGTTAGAGTTGAACTACCATATAAAGGAAAAAAGGACATATTAAGATTTAAAATCAAATATCATTCTTTGAAAGTTCCTTTTGTGATATATGCTGATTTTGAATGTTTGTTGACTAAAACTGAAACTTGCCAACCAAATCCCGACGAATCCTACACGAAACCATACCAAAAACACAAGCCTAGTAGCTTCTATTACTATGTAAAATACGAACATGGATACTATAAACCACCAGTAACTTATGAAGGACCTGATGCATCTACTATATTCGTTAAAATGCTAATGGAAGAAGCAAAGTCTATTGGTGATATATACACAAATGAAAAACCAATGCTTCCACTAACTCAGAAAGAACAAATTGTTTATGATACAGCTAGCCATTGTCATATATGTGAAAAATCTTTGAATGGTGATTCTGTGAGAAATCATCATCATCTTACGGGGAAATTTAGGGGAGCTGCACACAGAGATTGTAACTTATCGTATAGAAATCCATGTTTTGTCCCAGTGTTTATACACAATCTATCTGGTTATGACACACATTTATTCATAAAAGATCTTGGCATCGATGAAAATAAAATTGATCTAATTCCCAACAACGAAGAAGAATATATTTCTTTTACGAAACATGTATGTGAAAGTGTAAATCTTATATTTATTGACTCATTTAAATTTATGGCTAGTAGTATCGATAAACTCTCTAGAAACCTTTCCAGAAGCCAATTCCGAGAAACGTGTAAGCATTTTTCCAATGAACTTCTTGACTTTGTTATAAGAAAAGGTGTGCTGTGCTCGAATCGGCATTTTTATACTACTTGAACCCAAGTGTGTTGGGCTATAACTATATTTGCAAACCCACTAAACGAGTCATAGGAACTTAGGGTCCCTGGTATCGTGACAGCACGGCCTTTCACGGGCATATGAGAGATCGGTGGCAAAGAAACGAAAGAGAGGGAGAAAGGGATGGAATACGAGAAAGAAAGAGATTGAATGAGGGAGGCAAGAGAGGAGATAGAATGAGAGAAAACGGTGGAATGAGAGTGCATGAAAAAAACATGGCAGTATGGTGGTATGACATCACGATCGTATGCGCCTTGAAAATACGAGTCCGGTGATACATAACACGTAATACTTACGCCTTTAGATTTTTTAATTATTAAAATATATTTAAAAATTTAATTATAAAAATATATTTAAATTTATAAAAGTAATTTTATTTTGTGAAATCCTCATTATGCGGGTTGTGTTTCAGGTATATTTCCCGCATTGAGGATTTACGTTCTTACAATGAGGATGGGTGCTATTTTGAGGAAAAATCGGGAAATTTTTAGGGAAAAACGGGAAAATTGTAGGGAGAAAGGGACATTTTAAGGTATTTTAGACTAAAGCGAATTATTTTGTGTGAAAATGGGCGATTTTTGAGAGAAAAAAAAACCGGAAAAATTTGATCCTTAAGCCTCAAGCCCCGATCCTCAAGCCCCATTTATACCACGTTTAGAGCAAAATTCCGGACTGGACTGAGCTTGGACCGGAGTCAACGCGGAGCGAACAAGGACTGGAAATGTGTTTAAAGTAAAATTTCCAATCGGGATTGAGGTGTAAATATGGCACGAAGTTGGAGTGAATATGGACCTGAAAATTTTGTAGAGACATCTTTCGGCGACACCGTGAATTAGAAAACAAATAATTCAAAATTTTGTTTAGTTGTTATTGTTCAGAAGTACTTTTGAAAAAACCTGTGCAGTGCATTTCCACCCTAACCAATCTATCTTAATTATCCTTTTTTCCGTCTTGTAAACGCAACACATATTTTTCTAATAAAACTCAAACAAGAATTCCACGTATTTCTCCGTTAAAATAATCATCTGTTCCTACGTAGCTATTTATTTTTCACTTCGGAGCGATTCTAACATCTTACATAACCAAACTAACGAGTCAATATGGCGCCCACTTCTTCTTTGTATTCATTTCAGTCCGACGAGTGTTTAACGTAAACTTTTCAATCCGGATTCTACACTCAAGTCCACCCCGACGACTGGACTGGATTATCTCACTCCACTCCGACTTCAGTCCAGTCCGGATATGTTTACAAAACCTGTTCACGATAAAGTGAGAACTTGTGAAATCAACCTTAGAAAAAAGTCACTGCATCTGCCTGTGTATGTTTTAACGGGCGCAATGAGTGGCACTAGTCCAGTAATGTTGGCTATATAAAATTATTTCATTACAATGCTGTATCTAAAGATTCATATAACCAATGTATGCTGATCGTAGCCTATATTATAATCATCAAATGTGTTTACACAAAGGCTCTTTTGTCTCCCATTTTGTAAAATTGAGCCATTTTTATGCCATATATCGGAAAACACTCAACAAATTCCCAACAAATGTGACAAACAAATATTACTACGGGAGACTATGTAAGTAGATAAGTGCGACAAAAACTTCATTTTACAATCATGGCAGTGTAAATATCTTATTTTAACAAGGGGCTTACTTTTTGCCTAAACCTCGGAGAAGAGACTAATTTATAAAATTTATTCACATACTTATGTAGCGGGAACCGGTCTTATTAGACTGGCGAGCGAACCTGAATCTATCATTTCATTTCGCTATACTTAACGCTCTGTTCCTATCATAGAACAGGTAGTTTCTTCATTAGGACGATTTCAGCCATATTCACGCATTTTCCGCTACAGGTACAACTGCAGTAAACTCGCAGAACATTCCGAGTATAATACAGAAGTTCGTCGCTCACCAGCTTTCACACTTTACCACTTCATTGGACATCGCGGGCATCATTCGGGGGGCAAGGCTGGTCCTCAGCAGTAACTCTGGGATGTTCTGCCGGAAAAACGTCAAACATTTCGTGTTATGTCTTTAAATATTTTTTATTCTTTCATAAAAATACAGTGGATCATTCTATTTGTCACAGGCAGGTCTTAAGTTCATGGCCCTCCGCATTAATGCCTCAGTCAAAGAAGGAGTGGTTAGACTTACAGTTCATAATCCCCAGACATACCACGTATTTATTGATTTTTACTTTTGCCTTTGACTTAAGTGTTCTATGCATAGAATAAAACAAAAGAAAGTTTACTAATTATCTTATAAGTGAAATTTTACCAATAAACATTACAGTTTGAATTCCTTTTATTTTCTAATGTCAAGTTATTTCTATTTCACTTTCAGGTTTCACGATTGCTAACCTCTCTCTACATCCCCTCGCGTCAGAGATTCCTGGAAAGGGTACAGAGTTAAAAATTGTACAACTTGTTTTTGATTAAAGGCTTTTCACGATAAAGTGAGCAATTTTGAAATCAACCTTGGAAAAAAGTCACTGCCCCTACCTGCATATTTTTAGACGGGTGCAATGAGTGGCACGTATCCAGTAAAGTTGGTAACGATGGAGGGAAAGTAGTTCCATGTATTAACGTCGAACATAAAATGTTAGGCAACCATTTGTGATGACTTAAATTATTTCTCTCGCTTTCCGTATTTTTTAATGCATCGAAGAGTAAAAATAAGCAGATTTATACAATATTTACTTTTCCAATAATTCCACAGTTACACTTGACCGACGCATGAATAAAGTGATGAGGCCCACGGTAATGTTAATTTTACATAAGTCGGAAAAACACACAACGTGTACACAAGTAGATATTAAGCAGGGGTTTCAAAAGTGCTTATTTTACCGTGAACAGCCTATAGTCCTACTAACATTTTAATCTGGACTATTCAGTCCACTCCAGGTTCAATCCGGATTGAAATTTTACTCTAAACGAACTACTGTGTAGACAGGCAGGATTCGCACTTTCGCTACCTCAGCCAGAGGCCGTGTCCTGCTTCGTTTCGAGTCACGTTTTTTGTAGTTTGTATTTAGCATTTTGTAAGGTTTGGTCGGAACTTCACGTAACTCAACTGTCCAGCACGCTATGCCGCCATTACTTTGATGTTGTCATGATGTTATTCCAAAATTAAAAGTAGACAAAGCCTCAAACAGTAATTATTCCCGAATTTTTTTTTATTAACAAAATGATACCAATATGATGTGAAATTGTTATTTGACAAAATTTTTGTAATCACAAAATACCTAATTCAACAATATTTCAGCGATTTGCTTGGTGGAATAATTATTGTGAGTACAATACACATTTGTTTATTCCATTAAACCTCGTCTATATGTGTATTTAAAAGTTTCAAACAGGCAAAATTAATATGGCGGCGGTTTAGTAATTCGCATTTTTTTAATTTGTCAGCTTCGAAGGTTGGCAAGACACAAAACGCAAACTACAAAAATAGGTCGTAGAATGTGTAGATAAAACGGGGTCACGTGACCATTCTGCTAACAATTAGTGCCAATCGGAACACGGCCAGAGTGGTATAGGCTGTTCACGGTAAAATGAGCACTTTTGAAAGCCCTGCTTAGGATCTAATTGTACGCACGTTGTGTAGTCTTCCGCATTGTGTAAAGTTAACATTGTCGTGGGTTTCAGTACTCTATTCATGCGTCGGTCAAGTAAAATAATGAAATTATTAGAAAAAGCATTATTTCACGAATCTAGTCATTTTTATATTTAGAAGCAGCAAAAAAAAAAAACGAAAAGAGAAATAAATAATTTAAATGATCAGAAATGGTTACCTAACACATTTTATTCGACGGTAAGGTATGGAACTACTTTTCATCCATCGTTACCAACTTTCCGGAGCGCATGGCATGTAGGAGCAGTGACTATTTTCTAAGGATGATTTCAAAAGTGCTCACTTTATCGTGAACAGCCTTTATTTTTCGCCGTAACTTTGGTTAAGTAATTCGCCTGCCAGGCACTAGAACTGCGTGGCAGAGTGTGTGAAATCCTGATTTTCTGACGAAACTATTAAACATGCTTCCAATGTGTTGATCTACGTAAACAACGCACACTCCATGCTGTGCCTGTCGATTAGTTTCAACACATCGCGCACATTAGAAAGCACTCCAACATGGTAAACGACTTAACTGTCATTTGGTGACTATATGCTATTCACGGTAATGTGAAAATTTTTGAAACCTCTCTCGTTTGGAATAATAGTCAATAAATATATTTTATTTTAATTTTAGACGTTAACTTCCGAGTGCGGTGGAATACGCATACTGTGTTTATTACTTACATGGCAGTATTTATTTAAGAAGGTTGTGCATGTGTTAATAATGGCTGAAAGGAAAAAGTAACTGGAGCCTCAAAAGTGCTCACTTTACTGTGAACAGTTTATACATATATATCAAGCGGTAGCCTATGACATTAGCTAACGTTGAAAATTTTTTCATTTGTACTTCTTAGCTAGTAGTTATGTATTTATTTTTATGGCTACAGCCAAACAGAAAGAATTTCGTATTTTACATAAAATTATTCAAAAAATAAAAAGTTTTATTTTTATATATAGGAAAATGTCATCAAATACAATGCGTACAAGTTGAACTATATTTGGTGCAATTATAAAATAATTCTTTTTCCGGTATCCAACATCCTTACAGTTCGGGAATATGCTCGGAAGTCGAAAAATAGGCCTGCGTCATCTTTAGCCTAAATTCCAACCAGACAAAATGTACACGTTGTTTGCAGATGTGTCTTAAGTACAGTCCATTCACAGTTACTTCACACTTTTCTGAAGCACTGCTAAAGTTTTACTTCCTGGATATTCCTCCGCCTCATACAAAGCTTAACCAAGTCTAGGAAATTACACCAAATGACAGTGCACCGAATTCGTGCGTACTCAACTATAATGATATTTTGCACGAGAACTATTTTCTACTAGGTGCTACCAACACACATCTTTTATCACTGTTTTTCCTCGTATGTATTATAAATGAATTATTATAATTTATAAATAAAATACAGATAAAACTTCAATTTAACAAAAAATAAGATACTTTAATGTTAGCAGATGTATAAAACGTTCGTGATACATGGCATGTTTAGGAAATAACTAAAAGTGGCATACATGGGGTGATTTTTAAAAGTTAGGTTGCGAAGAAACTGCGAATAGACTATATATATATATTATGTTCACGGTAAAATGAGCACTTTTGAAAGCCCTGCTTAATATCTTCTTGTATATACGTCATGTATTCTTCCGCCTTATGTAAAAATTAACATTGCCATTGGCCTCATCACTTTATTCATGCGTCGGTCAAGTAAAACTGAAATTTTTAGGAAAGAAAATATTATACAAATCTGTTCATTTTCACACTTCGGTGCATTAGAAAAACAGTAAGCGAAAGAAATAATTAAATTTATCATAAACGGTTACCTAGCACTTTTTATTCGACGTTAAGATGAGAAACTATTTTCCATCCATCGTTACTAACTTTACTGGATAAATGTCACTAAGTGCGCCCATTGAAATATATGCGTTCTGGGGGCAGTGCCATTTTCTAAGGTTCATTTCAAAAGTGCTCACTTTATCGTGAACAGCGTTTAGGAATAGCGACAGGGGAGGGAGCCTCAGAGTCGCCGGCGGCACAGTAGCGGAGGGCGTCGCGAGATAAGGCTGCCGGCGTCTGTACCAGGGACCACGTTCCTCGACGAGGATCGGTAAATATTTGGCGGCTGCGACTTGCGCAACATGGCGGCGTGCGCAGGACAAACTACAGCCGCCTTGCGGCGCCCTCGTTCCTCCATTGTTTGCCTTCCAGCAGCGTGCCTTACTTTCTGTTGTAGCCGGCTCGCCCATCCTTCACTGGAGCATCTCCGAGGTGCCTCCCAGCCTCTGGAGCCGATGTTACACGATACCTGTAAATCAACCTTACGAAGAAGTCACTGCTCCTACGTGCGTATATTGTAACGGGAGCACTGAGTGACATGAGCCCAGTAACTTGGCAACGATGGAGAGAAAGAAGTTCCATATCTTCATGTAAAATAAAAAAAATCTTATGTAGAAATTTTTTATGACTTAAAATATTTCTTTGACTTTTTTTTTTTTTTTAATTCATCGAAGTGTAAAAACGAGAAGATTTGTAAATTACTTTCTTTTCTAGCAATTTCACAGTCTCACTTGACCGACGCATGAATAAAGTGATGAGGCCCATGGCAATGTTAATTTTACATAAGGCGGAAGAATACACATGTGCATACAAGTACGTCTTAAGCAGGGTTTTCAACAGTGCCCATTTTACCGTGAACAGCCTACAGGAAATATATATATATATTTTTTTATATCTTTTTTCGTGTTAAAAACACAAGTTGTGCTGTGCAAGGTGGCGGGCACAGTAGATTGGGATGAAGTGTTGCCATGTTTTTAAACATAAAATAAGATAGCCTTTATAAAACCGAGGGCGACAGAAATAAACGTGATGATTAATACTATACATTCAACGCTAAATGCGAAGAAAACAACAAAGTAGTATACTACAAGTAGGCCTACCTACGCAACTATGTGACAGCATTGGGGACGTAGTTCTGGCAACTGGTAACATTTCTAGGTGCGCGACAGGCGGAGTAATACGATCCGCCACCTCAGAATGGACAGAGCGCAACTACTGGTTGTTCACGGTAAACCGAGCGCTTTTGAAAGTCATGCTTAAGGTCTACTTCTTTGCACAATGCGTATTCTTCCGCCCTATCTAAAATCGACATTATCATGGACTTGGTCATTTTTTTTCGCCACACGTTGGGCAAGTGAAACTGCGAAATTATTAGAAGAGCAAATATTTTAAATCTTTCTGATTCTTACACTTGTGAGCATAAAAAAAAAACTAAATTAATCATTTTAGTCATCAAGAATACTTACCTATGGAACAACATTTCCCCGTTGTTACCAACCTTACCGTGACGGCTTCATGCCAGTCAGCGTGCTTGTTAAAGTATATGCTCTGTGACGAGTTGATGGTCACCAGTTTTAATTTTTTTGTGCCTGGTGGCCGTTTTCTTAAGTTGGCAGCTGTCAATTTACTGTGTTGCTCACTAGGGTAAATTACTTTAATACTGACTCATTTGTTATGCACCGGTGCAGTATCTTTATTATTCTTCATTAGCGGATTTACTAATCAATATTTTGTATTTGCGAAAGTATAATATTGCTTGAAATAAAATTTGTATTATATAATTCGTTTAGTATTTATAAAGTTTGTTTGTTACGTCTGTGTCTGTGGGAGCTGCCGTTTGAGGGCGCTGGTGGCGCGGAAGAGGCGGTGCGATCGGTCTGGGAAGGAGTGAGGGGTGGAGCCACGACCGCGGCAGGCTGTAATTTGGGGGAACTCCGACAAAAATGTTTTCGCGAGGGTTTTTGCGCCGTGTACAAGAAGTAACGAGTTACGGCGCCATGGACACGAGACATTTTGCCTTTGCAAATAAGTTTGTGATCGAGATCGTGCCTGGCTTGCTGTTGGTGAAGCAAGGGGCAAGTCTACGCAGTCAGCTGACCAGAAAGGAGAGTTGGCTGTGTGAGGCTCCTGTGCTGGACGACGGAGTATTGGGCCGCTGTCTTCCCGCTGGAAGCCACGTCTTTTTCGTCGGGAGGGTCACGGCTGCTTCGTTTAAGAAGGTATTTTCTCCGTGCTTTGGCTTTTACGCCCGTTTGTCTCGTGGTCGGTTTCCTTGAAGATGACTTACTGAATTATACTAACAAATTTTTTTGATATCGCTTCAGCGCCGAAACAAACCTCGGCTCCCCCCCTCTTTGCTCTAAACTTTGATTGTGACTGTAACATAATATCCTGCTTGTGGGCAAATGAAAGAGTAAAATATTTCACACACGAAGTTTGTTCTAAAAACGTGTGAGGTTAATAGGAACTGTTTTATGCAAGTGGCATTTTATACGAAACTATAAAAAGTATTTTACGTATGTGCTATTCTTAATTAAAGCTATTAGTGTGTACGCAAAACGCTTTTTAATATTGTTTTAGGAAGATGGTCGTACTCTTGTGTGAGAATAAATGAAAGGCTATTTAACGTTAGTGATTTTATCAATGTTGAATATTACCTTCAGGTACCTGGAATTAAATATAGAGTATTGCTGCCACAGTAAAATGCATGAAGAATTTTGTGTTCAACTCAAATAGCATCGTACCAAATGCAAAAATTTTCCAACCGAGGACCCTCCGATCATTTGGCTAGTGCTTTGTATTTTGTTTAGTCAATACGGCTGAGTGAGGTAGAGTTGACTAACCCGAAGCCTTCGAGGTAGAGGGCGTCTCAGCACGTAGGAGCTGTGACACAACTCACACGTTGATTTCAAAGCTTCTGCACTAGGCCTAACAGTAAACAGTTTAAACCAAAAACTATTTCTGCCTAAAGGGAATGCATATTTGAGAAATGCAGCCAACCTGTCCCACACGCGAATACAGGGTCGGTTCCTTGCCGGCGATTACTTGTTCGCACTGAGTCGACAGCCCGAGGCGCCGGGCGCCGGGCAAAACAAAGATGGTGACAAAGATGTTTACTGGTAATAAGAACAGCACTTTGTGGATTTTAATTACGGCGAGCACCCGCGATAACCCCTTCGCGCCGGAGATAACAGAGATGCTTGAACTTTGTGAAACCAGAGTAATCATTTTATTGGAAACATCCTGCAAGTATTTATGTACTCCGGGTACTCTGCGTAGG
Source organism: Dryococelus australis (assembly GCA_029891345.1). Classification (NCBI taxonomy): domain Eukaryota; kingdom Metazoa; phylum Arthropoda; class Insecta; order Phasmatodea; family Phasmatidae; genus Dryococelus; species Dryococelus australis. The sequence continues at coordinate 33,297,633 of CM057006.1, forward strand.
TTTATTGGAAACATCCTGCAAGTATTTATGTACTCCGGGTACTCTGCGTAGGAGTGAAGCTTGCGCTGAGAGTGCGGAGTGAAGAGATTTGGGCCGCTCTTAACCCATTCAGACCCAGTGTACACAATTGTGTACATTACGCACATGCAGGTAATTTCTGGTCTGTACTGCACACTGCGAAGTTCAATCACCATTGATCTTACCTGTAGGTAAATTATTAGTAAACCGTCTTACTAGTCTAGGTCATGATTGGTTCATATTACTGTAGCCGATTACATAGCCTACAGCTCATTGGCTGTAACAACGAAACGAATGTTGTTTTGACTTAGGTACAGCACGCATTATAATTTTTTTGTTTGCAACATCTGCAACCGTAAATTAAAGTGGGTTCGAAAGGGTTAAGATGACCGCGTGGTTGAAGGAATTTTGCACGCCTGAGGCGTAAAAGCGTAGGAGCGCTAGGGGTGACCTAGACATGCCCATCAATTCTCTGATCGCCTCTACACGCAAAGCACTGAACTGGCGTGCAGTCTTGCCGTCGATAACGAGCCTCTATGAGACTTTCAGCGGAGGACCATGCTATTTTATCATTGTAATAAGAAAAATAAAGGTTTGATGCACGTTCTTATTCCTTTTTTTAATGTTTTGTACCGGAATGTTCATATCTAAAAATTACTTTAAAAACACCCGTTTGAGCCATTTTCACTATCACAAAAACATGATTTAGAGAAAAATGGAGGAACTTAAAAACGTATACAGACGCGTGACGTTTCTTAAATGCATTTCGTAAGCGGACCTCGCTCAGACACGGTGGACGGTTTTTTAGTAAAAACGTTTTCTACTGGAGCTCTGCACACTGTTTGTGTGCCTACCCAGGCGACCACCTTAATACCGAGGTCTTGAGAGCCGATGAGGGTGAGGTGAGGTGAATGTGGAGCAGCGCCGGAATGAAAGGGCGGTGGAAGCGGGCGATCCCCGCGAAGTCCCGCCGGCCGGCGGTATCGTCCGGTACAATCCCCACATGTGAAAATCCAGGAGCGAACCCGCCGGGAATCGAGCCCGGTTCACCTAGGCGGGAGGTGAGTAGTCTGACCTCTACACCACCGCGGCCCCTCCCACGCTGAGAGAGTTCCCTTGAGCCAGAGGCGTATCCAAACAAAAAGAGGAGGCGGAAGTGGAGGAGGGGGAGGAGGAGGAAACTACATGGGCGGCAACCCCCTCCACTCCTCTTCAAAATGACGTACTGATTACTTCTGAACTGAGATTAAAATAACATTTTTTTTTTTTTTTTTTTTTTTTTTTTAAGAATCCTTTTATCTGTGTCATTACAGGCTGATCACGGTAAGATGGGCACTTTTGAAATAAATCCCTGCTGTATGCGCGTTGTGTGTTCTTCCGCCTTATGTAAAATTAACATTGTCATCGGCCTCAAACGTCTATCAAGTGAAACTATAAAATTATTAGAAAAGTAAATATTTTACAAATCTGCTAATTTTTACACTTCGCTCCATAAAACAAACAAAACAAGGGTTCGGGCTAATAATTTTTCCATAAACATTAACCTGTCTGAAGGACTGCATCCTTTCAATTCATCCCGGTTAGGCCAGCGTCGCAGACCCTGCTGTGGGCGAGACTCTGGACATAAACACCTTGAAATTTGCCATTTTCTTGCGTCTTCGTGCTCATTGTGGAATTGCAGGGGAAGAAGTCTCTTCTGCAAGTTCTTCTAAAGTGAAGCAATGTGAAACTAATTGTAGCATGTGCTTGTTTAGTAGTGGGTTAAATACTATATCACAATGCTCTTGCCATGCATTTCTAATGCGTAGCAGAAATTCAAACAATGGTACGGCATTCTTGTGTGTTGTTACAGTTATTTCCAACGTGATGGCCTCCCGAAACAAACAACTCACATTTATTTCTACCTCAACTTATTTTGTTATCGTACACCTCCTTCCTTCAGAGCTTTCTTCATTTCCCTTCTTACAAATTACCGGACACAGCTAAGGCTAGTCGATCTACATCACAAATTGTCTCTAACCTTCGGAAACCTGCTCCGAAGAGCAAGAAAATTAATTATTCATGTTCTACTCTCTCTCTCTCTGACTTGATCATCAATCCAATAAAATGAAAATAACCGCGTGTTGATTATTTTCTTGTAAACCACATGCCTGTGGAAATAATGCGAAATTATTTCAGCAATCAAATGGAGTACCTTATCTTTATCACCACGATGGCCGGGCAAACAAAACCATTTAACCAAAACGATGACAATGTATTGTACACATTAACAGAGTTGCAGATGGCTCCAGCGAAATGTTTACGGCCCGAAGGACGAAACATTTCTACTCCAACCCCGCGCATCAAAACTCTGTAAATACACTGTAAAAAAAATTGTAATTTTTACTGACTTTTTTTTTTTTCTTTCAAATGCTTGTAACAGCACAAATATTTCTCTTGTAAAACTACAAGTGCCATGTTTGTGATATACTTTAAGATATGTTTTTACTGTACTGGCCCATTTCCACGAGCTTCAGCAAAATGGCGAACACTCAACAACGTAAAACCGTATATAGTTGTTTTTTGCAAAAACTATGGGTGGTGTAAAGTGTAGCTGCGTGCAAAAACAAATGTATTGCAAGTTTGAATACCATAAAACCCATAAAACAACTCAAATAATCATACAAAACGTGACCGTATTATTCGTTAACTGTTAATGTATCCTAGCTGCACAGAACTCTTATATCGGCTCTCAATACCTTGTTGTTAAGAGCCGCCCAAATCTCTTAACTCAACAACAGAGCTATTCAAACGAAATAAGTGTACCTCTTCTTAACCAAAGAACGTCATTGATATGCTGTAGGTATTTGCTTGCTGTAAACGTTCGTAAGTCAGGTTGATGTTGTGGCTGAAGGTGCCGGCTAATAGCACGAGGAGTGTGGGTTCTAGTCCATGTGCTGGCAAGGTTTGACTTTTTAAACTCGTTCTCGTTTTCCCGAACAAGCCACGCCAAAAAGATGAACTCAGAACCAAAATTTACGCTCAGAGCAGAGTTTGCAGATATTTCTCAGAGATATACATTGTTACGCACGATTTGTGTCCAACACTTTATGAACGTGCATTGATTTAATAGCCTTGAAATTGTTAAATGTGTATATTTATAATTAAATACACGATTTATAAGTGTTAATTTTACTCATCGCATTTAACAGATAAATGTAGCACTAAATCTATAGAAGCAAGATTACATTCTGAAAGTATACAATAAAAATCTTATTAAATTAAAATTGGCATTGAAATTAGCGAACAAACCAGCGTGTTAGTAAATTGAGGTACCAAACTTCAAAAAAATTCACTGCCCCTTACCTGCATGTGTTTTAACAGCCACGCTAGACTGATGCGCGCCCATTAAGTTGGTAACGGACGGAGGGAAAGTAGTTCCACGTCTCAATGTTGAAACAAAACTGTTAAGACATTTGAGTATTCCGAAATTATTGCATTTTCTTTCTGTTTTCTTTAATGCGCGTAAGTTGGAGAATTAGCAAGTTTTTGTACTATTTTAATGATGCTACAGTTTCAGGCGACTGACATGTGAAAGTAATTAAGTTCACGACAATGTAAATTTTGCGTATAGCGGAAGAATACACATTGTGCATACAAGCAGATCTCCAAAGCAGGACCGTCAAAAATGCTCAGATTACCGTGAACAGCCTATCGCTGTTTCGCTCGTGTCTGGGTAGCATGTCTTAAGGTACAGCAGTACAAAAAGGCCTTTCATAACGATATCGGCAAGGGCGGGAGAGCTCCAAATTAATATCAAAATCATTCGTGATACCTTGAAAGTGCCATTCTGTCGTCGATTGGGTTTTTTTTTTCGTAGGTGAACATGTTGGGGACACCTTTAATAGTTCTGCAAAAAAAAAAAAAACGTATTTTTAACACTCTGAAACGTAATTCAGGCTCAAGGCAGGAGACGGCCTTAATCTAGTGCAGTAATGCTTTTATATAGGTTGTTCACGGTAAAGTCAACACTTTTGAGGCCTTAGTAACTTTTTCGTCTCAGCCATTCCCCCCCCCTTTTTTAATCACCTTTTTAAATAAATATTGCCATGTTAGTAATAATCAGTGTGTATATTCCACCGCACCCGGAAGGTAACGTTTAAGGTAGGCAAAAATAAAATATATTTATTGACTATTACTCAAAATGAGAGCGCTTTCAAAATTGCTCACTTTACCGTGAATAGCGTATAGTGTCCTTCCACATAGTCACCGATACCTTTGTACTCAGTTGAGTTGAACGATTTTGGCTGCTCCTATCATCGAGGTCGTGAGAGCCGATGAGGGTGAAACAATCATACAATGGAGCAGTGCCGGAATGCAAGGGGCAGGGGAGACGGGAGATCCCCGAGAAGACCCGCCGACCAGCAGCATTGTCCGGTACGATTCCCACTCGCGAAAATTCCGGGAGTGACCACGACCAGGGATTGAACCCGGTTCGCCATGGTGAGAGGCGAGTAGTCTAACCGCTCAGCCACCGTGGCTCCCCGTGTACTCAGGCACACCCGTTGTATGTCCTAATTGATATAGTGTATTCGCGGTTTCTTCACAATTTAAAAAAAAATTAAAAATCACCTCATGTAAGACGTGATTTCGTTGTTACGTAAATATGCCATGTATCACAAGCGTTTAATACGTGTGTTTACGTAAAAGAACGTTACTTTTGGTTAAAGTGGACATTTACTTATATGCTACAGAATGTTGCAAAATTACATGTCAATACTTCGGGGAAACATTACTCACATCGGAAGGATGACAAAATGTTAAATAGACATAGGTCCGCAAACGCTTCGTTTCTTTACTACATCCCGTAATACATAACGCACAGTGTATGGCCCGCGGGTTGGATATGTTACTGTGGAATGCCATCGCAGCAGTAATTGGCAGCCCCATACCAGCCCCCGAGGAGCCCTGATCTGAATCCACTAGACTTTTATGTGTGGGGACATTTAAACGCACTTGTGTATGCAACCCCAGTGGACGATGTGGGCACCCTCCGTAACCGTATGGGGGGGGGGGGAGAGGTTTGCGAAACAATCAGGAACCACAGATTCATCAACGAATCCGGGTGTCCATGCAATGGCGGGTTGATGCAAGTGTTCGTGCTGATGGAGGGCATTTTGAACATTTCCTTTAGTACCGACGATAAGCTTTCACACGTGTGTAACTAATTCCTGTGCATTTCCTACTGTTCTAGGTGTAGTGTCGTATTGTGAGGTGTCGTGTATCATACAAACGAACGCTGCGATGACATTCCACAATAACATGATCCAGCACGCGGGCCATACACTGTACGTTGTGTATTACGGGCTGCAGTAAAGAAACGAAGCGTTTGCGGACCTATGTTCATATAATATTTTTTAATCCTTCAGATGTGAGGAACGTTGCCCTGAAGTATTGACATGCAATTTTGCAACATCCATATTTATAAATTTTTAATTTTCATTTACAATAAACGGGAATAAAACAGGAAGAATGCTTGCTGGTGATGCCTAGTAAGAAATGATTCTCACGCAAAATGTTATTACACAACTCGCACTAATTTTGCTAGACCTAGTTAAGCTATGTCTGCATGAGGCGGAGAAATATCCTGGAAGTAGAACTTAAGTGGGCTGCCTACTAGGCACTAGAAATGTGTTACAGTGTGTTGGGAAATCCGTTTCTTTTTACGAAACTATTCCAGGTGCGCCCAATGTGCTAATTTACGAAATGAAAACAAACTTCAGGCGATGACGGAATGTCACTTTCATGATACTACACATATTAGAACCACTATTTCCAAGCCTTCCAACAATTGCTAAAAACAGCCTTTTCAGACTGCCGTATGTCAAAATGTGCTGACCGGATCTACGTGAAATACAGATACAATCCTGCATTGATCTTTGCGTTAGACTTTCCATCAGTAAAATAATATGGTCACCGCTTAAAGTCCCATAGAAAAAACAGTCCTGCGAAAAGCTTGCGCGCTAGTTTAGTGCTTCACGCATAGTGGCGATGCGACACTTGATACGTATGCCAGCGTCGCCCTTAGCGTTGGCTCGCTCCTGCGCCCATGTTGCGTCAGGTAGGCGGCCTCCTTAAGGCTTCAGAAAAGTTGGACGTAACCATGAGTTTACTACACCGCGACAGTCGAATTGCATTCCTTCGCAGTGAGAATGCAGGACGTGCAGAGAGGAAGCGACGGTCGGGTTAGCCGACACAGCGGCTGGCTGCGTCCCATGGGCACGGCACTGCATTTTGGGGCGTGACGTGGATATCCGTCGCCGAAGCGTGTCCCCGGGGCCGACACACAGGGAACACTTCAGACGATGTCCCTCGGGTGGAGGAGTCGGGGGCCGCGGTGGCGTGGTGGTTAGACTACTCATCTCCCACCGAGAGGCGAACCGGGCTCGATTCCCGGCGGGGTCGCCCCCTGGATTTTGGCATCGCATGTGGAAATCGTGCCGGACGACGCCGCTGGTCTCCTGGTTTTCTCGGGGATCTCTCATTCCGGCGCTGCTCCAAACTCATCTTACTTCACTCTCATCGGCTCTCAAGACCTCGATGTTAAGAGCCGTCCAAATCTCCTCACTCACACTGACTTCCATAGAGATTTCACATTTCACGAAAAGACGATGCCGGGGTTCTTGATTTTTTTAAATGTTTATTATTGACATTGAAATCTTCCATAGTTTATATATATATATATATATATATATATATATATATATATATATATATATATATATATATATATATATATAAACACGCAACACCTTACAATGATGCTTGCATTACACCAAGGAGGCCACTTTAAAAACGTTGGATAACATTCTTCATTCCATGTGTTATACTACATAACGTTCAAATTACACACGTTACATGTGATGTTACTTCCAGCGGAGTTTTTCCAAGTCGTTAAATTGTTTATCATGGAAATACGCAAGAACGAAATTAAAACTTTAACTTCCATTGCAATCGTATGGCGTAACATAATATACAGCCGAGATGGAAGTTGGAAGGAACAAAAATTAAAATTGAAAACAAAGGTGAAAAATCGTTTCTTGAAAATAATTGGCTGGCAATACATTACTTTTCTCGTTACAGTGAAATTCGTTCAACTTCTCACGTGAAAACTTTAAGGGGGAGCAGAACCGGCCGCCTTGGATTCATCAACTCTCTTGTAACAAGTTCCATTTCAAAAGGTTTCGTGAAAATTTCCGAACGTCATATAAATAAGAGCTTCTGAAGTTTATTAAAATTTTACCGCTTCGTTGCCTTTATTAATTTTTAGTTAAAAACCGTCGGGAAGAAACAAGGGGTGGTTTCTTGCAGGCGATTACAGAAATAATACTAGTAAAAGCTGTTCACGGCAGTGAGCACATTCGAAATCAACCTTTGAAAAATGTCACTGCCCCAAAATGCATTATTTTAACGGGCGCACTGACTGACATTCGCCCTGTAAAGTTGGCAACGTCGGAAGGAAAGTACACTGTCGACCAAAAAGTAATTGGGCACCCGTGAAGATAGGTAATTCAGTACGTCAGTTGACTTGTGTGGCCGCCATATGTTGCACGCCGGTTTATAACCAGTAGATGGCACGAGGTAGAGCTATCGGACTTCGATAAGGGCGTGATTGTGGGCTGCCATCTCAGTGGGCTGTCTGGCCGGGCGATTGCACGGAAGGTAAACAGGCCCAAATCAACGGTCGCATTCGCCCTGCGTAAGTGTAAGGTCGATGGGCATTGTGACAATGCTGCACGTTCTGGACGACCTCCAATCTTAACCGGCAGAAATCGCAGGACCCTGAAACGTGAAATTGTCCTAAATGGGGGCACAACCCGTGGCTACCATCCGACAGGAGTATCATGCAGCATCAGGAGAATCGGTTTCCGTTGGAACATTGGGTGCAGAGGCCCGCCGACTTGGATATTTCGGAAGAGCAGCTGCACGCGAGCCCCATATCACGGCAAGCAATAAAGCTCGGCGACTCAGGTGGTGCTTGAACCGTCGCAACTGGACACTGGAGCAGTGGAGATCGGTTCTGTGGAGTGATGAGTCGATGTTTACATTATTCCGGTCCGATTGACGTGTAGTGCATGGGTGTGGCGTCTACCCGGGGTATATCAAACCTTGAAAAATCGCCCATGTATGTATGTGTTTCGTTATTTCCTAATCATGTCACGTATTATAGGCGATTTATAATTGTGTTTACATAAAAGTACCTTATATTTAGTTTAAAATTTACATTTACTTATACTTGATTTATAAAATAAAATATTCCATTTATAGTTAATATGAATAAAAAACAGGGAGAAAATGGGTATGTTGGTAATGCCTAGTAAGAAATAATTCTTCAGCAAAATATCATTGCACTAAGTGCGCCCAAATCCGGTGTGCTGTCCCTTTAGTGTAATTTCCTACACTTAGTTACGCTTTGTTTGCTTGAGGCGGAAGAATATCCTGGAAGTAGAACTTTAGCAGGTCTTCAAAAATGCTGGAAGTAACCGTGAGTGGAATATAGTAACTATTTTATAAAATGTACAAACAAATTCCCTGTGCCCTGTCGATCAGCAAAACGTAATGCAGGCTGTGGCGAAAACTCCACAGATACACGATGGTAGGTATTTATCCCCCCTGAACTTAAAACCACTCGTAATTTAATGTGAATACACTGCTGCGTCTGAACACAAGGACGATGCCACGCGACGATCTACGTCAAGGCCGGCTGAAAATGGCGATGGTTTTCCCGAGTGTTCTCTGTCCTTGTTTCAAACGAACTCTTATGCAGCTCTGTAATGAGAATCTCCACAATTCCTCAGCAGCTAACCATAGGCTATTCGCGGTAAAGTGAGCACTTATTGGAGCCCTCTCATGTGGAATAATAGTCAATAATTGTAGTTTATTGTAGCCTTAGACGTCACTTTTCGAGTCCGGTGAAATATACACACTGTGTCTATTACTCATATGGCAATATTTGTTTAAAAGGGTGGTGGGAGGATAAAAATGACTGATAGAAAAAAATTACTAGAGCCTCAAAATCGCCCACTTCACCGTGAACAGCCTATACACGTCCTCATTACTCTCGGCGCATACAAGAAAACATAAGTTTACCATTAGGCCTGTACTGTTATTACTGCCACAACCTTAAATCACGTGGTCACCTGTCTCCTTACTTTGATGAACTTAATTGGTTACGTCTGGACGAACGACGTCATCTCCGCAGTCTCATACTGGCGTGCATAATACTATCCTCGTATAGTACAACGCCACAATACTTAGGTACTTGGCTGAAAACCTTGCGGGATGGCCATACTATAAACACGCCTGCTAAAACTACATCTTGTTTAATTTATCCCGCTCACAAAACTCAGGTACATGCACATTCTTCACCGTCAATGTCGCACAAGCGTGGACCAATTTACTAGTTTAGGTAAGGAACTCGACAACACTAACATCTTTTAAGAGCAATGCTACCAAGTTCATTAAAAAATATTCGCGATGATTACATACACGCACACACGCGCGCGCACACACGCACGCATGCACACACACGCAAACACAGCAACACATACACACAACTATTCTGTAGTATTTTTAATTTTCTTACTTTTTTCTAAATACTTGCTTACTCTAGTTAGACCAGTTGATTTTTACAGTCAGTTGAATTAATTTGTAAGTTGTTGCTGTCGATTCGTCAATTTATTTCAAGGAGTTGAGCATCATTCAATTTAAACAAAAATCTGTAAGTGCTTACTTTAGATCTGTCTATTCGTTTAAAGAGTTGAGAGTCAATTAATTAGATTCTTTGTAGGTTCCGCAGGCTTGTATTTATGATTGGCAATGTGGATCGTGATACACATTAATCTGCTGTTTATATGTTATTTGTAGTTCTAATATCCTTAAACATTCACCAGTCTCTAGTCCTGCTCAATATATGTACATATTAGAAACCAGAGAAAATTTTTAGAGTTTAATCTGTTTTTGAGCTATCATATTTCTCTTTCGCATCTAATTGATTAAATTAATTTTTAATGTCTATGTTTACGTATGTGTAGATTGAGTTATGCCTGGTGAAGTGTATGAGAACTTCACCAGTGTAAATAAAGCCAAAATAAATACAGTACGTAAATAAAGCTTCGCATACGTCGGAATACGTTAACGTACACGAAGGTGTCGGAAAAAAAAAATAAAAGTAATAGACACAGCACGCAGACGAGAAAACGGAACACTTGTGAGTTAAAAACACTTTTGCAAATCTATCGGGTTAAAAAAAAATTAAGTTTTCAAATGCTACCTTTAGAAAATCTTTCAGCTTATCGAGCAGGAGGTGATTTTTCTTTCTTTCGGAACTTTGATCGCCTCTTTCATAGGCCGAACTGCGTGACGCAGCTCGGCCTGTGAGCTGCGGTGGTGTAGTGGTTAGACTACTCGCCACCAAAGCCAAAGACCGCTAGGCCGGATCCTTACCGCGGGGCGGCTGTTGCCAGCAATGTGGACGATAATGCGACCGCGAAGGAGGTTCGCAAATAGCCTCCTTGCGCGAACCCCCTAGTTCTCACTTTGAAAAAAAAGTAAAACAAGTATAAACCGTTTACGGTAAACTGAGCACTTTTGAAATCCCTGCTTAAAATCTACTTGTACGCACATTGTGTAGAATTCCGCCGTATGTAGGCATACAATTATCATTTCCACGGGCCTCATCACTTTTTTTCATGCATCGGTCAAGTGAAACTGTGGAATTATAAAAAAAAAAAGGAAATATTTCACAAATTGTGCTCTTTTTTTACACTTACATGCATTAAAAAAATATGTATATAAATTAAAATCATTTCAGTATCCACAAATGTTTACTTCGCACGTTTAATTCATCGTTAAGCCACGTATTGACTATTCACGGTAAAGTGAGCACTTTTGAAAGCCCTCCCATTTGGAATAATAATCAATAAATGTATTTTATTTTAGCCTTAGGTGTTAACTTCCGAGTGCGGCGGAATATGCACACTGTATTTACTACTTACATGGCAATATTAATATAAAAATGTGATTAAAAGATTTAAAAAAAATGGCTGAAAGTAAAAAGTAACAAGGGCCTGAAAAGTGCTCACCTTACCGTGAACAGCCTATAACTACTTTCACTCCATCGTTACCAATTTTACTGGGCTCGTGTCATTCAGTGAGTACGTTAAAACATATGCAAGTTAGGGGCAGTAACGCTTCTCAAAGGTTGATTTCAAAACTGCTCAGTTGACTGGGAACAGCCTATAAACGAATTCGAAATATAAAATGTATATAACTTTAGAACAAGTGAAATATTTCTAATACTTAGGGTATGTTTTATATGAATGGGATATAAATTTAGATCACCGGAGCGTTGAGGTATAAACTTAACAGCAACGAACCTGTGTAACATGGAAAACTATCCCCGTTATATATAAAGTTTGACAGCAAAAAAAAAATAGTTTACTTATCTATCTCGTTCAACTTGTACAGACCATTCATGGTTACTCCGAACTTTTATGAAGCCCTGCTAAAGTTCTACTTCCAGAAGATCCCTTCGCCTCATGCAAACAAAGCTTAAGCGTGTCCAGAAATCCACATCAAAGGGACAGGGCACCGCGTTAGTGCACGCTCAGTGTAATAATATTTTGCATAAGAACAATTTATTACTAGGCATTACCAACACACCTATTTTGTCACAGTCTCTAGTCATATTAGCTATAAATTTAAATATATATATAATATATAGATAAAATATTAGTTAAAGTTCAATTTAACCAAAACTAAGGTACTTTAAAGTTAACAGAAGAAGAAATCGCTTGTGATATCGCATATTTGAACAACCCAACACGTTGAACATGGGGTGATTTTTCAAAGGTTTGATTTTTTTTTATTTCGTAGCCAGCCAAAGGCCGGTCACGCATTTTTCTTATCACCCCGTACCTGTGCCCTTTCTGGGTTATACAGGAGTATATGATATCCCTATTTGTGTTTTCTGTTATTTGATGCTTTATTTCCTCACAGCCTTAATGGATTACATTAAAAAACAATATTGCAAATCATCAACACCAAGTTGCCTGGAAGGTGAGAGTGGCGCGGTTTGCCTGCATTCCACCCTGGCTCCCCTAGCAGCTTGGGGGTCAATTCCTTGACATTCTATTCTACTGATGATTATATTATGCCTATATTGCGGCACTGAACTACTACTATAGGCTGTTCACGATAAAGTGAGCACTTTAGAAATCAACCTTAGAAAAAGTCACTGCCCCTGCCTGCATATATTTTAACGGGCGCACTGAGTGACATGCGCCCAGTCAAATTGGTTACGATGGATGGAAAGTAATTCCATATCTTAACGCAGGAAGAAAAGTGTCATGCAACCATATGTTATAAATTAAATGATTTCTTTCATTTTATGTTTTTTTTTTTTTTAATGCATCAAAGTGTAAAAATTACCAGATTTGTAACATGTTTACTTTTCTAATAATTACACAGTCTCACCTGACCGACGCATGAATAAAGTGAAGAGGCCCATGGCAATGTTAATTTTACATAAGGCGGAGGAATACACAATGTACTCACAATTAGATCTTCAGCAGGGCTTGGCTTTTAAAAGTGCTCATTTTACCGTGAATAGTCTATACTTTATATATATATATATTTATTTATTTCAATTACAGCCATCAGTTTTGGAACAGCCAGCTGAGAGGGGAGCCTGTGGTTTGATTCAATAAGTGCGAATAAACCGCGAATGGACTATCAGTAGAGAGACCTCGAATTTCGCTAAAATATTTCACGACCAGTTGTATTTCATAACTCTTTAGCTCAGATACCCTTTATCGATTGGACAATGAGGTGTTACGCGTCTCAGGTGTCTCCTCGCGATCGCGAATCACAGGCGTACAGTATCGGAGTTACGCAATTCTGACTGGCGCGTCAAGTAAGAAAATGCCTTCTCACAAAGACTCGAGGCCAATAAGCAAAAGAAAACTGCTGGTATGTCCGTAGGGTAGAGACATAAAAAATTCGTGAGTTCAATGACCTGCAGACTAGATTCCACAGTCGTATGTACATATATGCCGATGTCAACCGTGCATTGGTTGTCTGTTGTCACAGTGGAAGGCGACAATCGGCCACCTTTTATCCAGAAGGTGTCAAACACCACGTGAACCAATGGCTAACGTTATATAAACACGTGTGTTTGGAATTCCAGCTAGTCCCAAAATGAACCTGCGAATTTCTCAGGTCTCCACCGTGGGGTGTTGAAATCTTAGCAGGTGCGGGAATCTTTCCGCGAAATTCGGGTCTCCCTAACTATAAGCTCCGCTACAGCCGTGACTGTGTCCACCGATCCTAGAGCGCCATACAGCCACTCCTGCACGCCATGGGAAAGGCTTCCCTGGCTTATCTACAGCTGTGACGTCGTAACGCACAGTAGGTGCGCACACAACGTCAGCCAGAGTCAATGTTTTCCCTTCTTCGCCGGCTTTATCGCCAAGTCGCGCCGTGGCAAAGCAGCCGCCGAGCTGTCGGTGGCTCCTTCTAGCCCAAGGCCGCGTCTCAATTAAAACAATACTCCCTTCAGAGAGCGCTCCGCTCTTTTCAGCGTCGCCCGGCGAGGTACTTCTTTCCTTCTCTGCGCCCTCTTACGCGGGAGTCACGCGGCCCCGACAAAAAACCGCAACCACGACACAACGTTGATATTTTCAATGTGACTGCTCGAATTTACAGCCCGACAGTTTACTGACGCGACACGAAGAGTAGAATTTTTCGGGACCACTTAGCATGCGCTGATTAATTGCGCTAGTTTCAAAGGCGGTAGGCAGACGGGAAATTTGTAAAACAAGATGGCGACAAAGTGTTATCGCTAGGGATAGGAAAAATTTGCGAGTTCAATGACATGTAGACTAGACTCCTCAGACTAGACTCCTCAGTCCTGTGCATACTGGAGCCGCAGCTGTGTGTTCATTGGCTGTTGCCCCACACCTGGCAGTTATTGGATTCCCAAGGTTGTTTCCTTGCAAGTCTACTATTGACTCAGAGGCGTACAGGGCGGGTCTAATAAACTGTGATCCAATTACGAAGGTGACTTCACTATATATGTGTTTGACGTCTATCTTGTCCCGAAATGAATTAGCGAATTTTTCCTATCCGTAGTTATCGCTAATGCATGCAAAAGAAAAATGATTATTTTTAAAAGTTAAATACACTATTTTTCCAATTTATTTTTCTTTTAAGCTGCGTAATTGCCATTGTAGATAAAGGCTGTCATACAATTTCATTTTGCATGGTTGTACTTTCTGTGTATCGTGCCGCACCACACGACGAAAATAGAAATCATTTCTAATCCAAAATTGCTGGTCGGACAACAGAATTTGCCGGGCTTACGTCTGATCTATCTCGTATTCCGTTGGCTCTTTAGTTTCAAGTGTCGTGTCGGGTCTGTCGTGTCGTGCTTGTTGGGGCTATATGATTTTGGTATCTGTTCTTTGAAGGATTCTTGCAATGGGCTAACATATCAATCAAAGCATTTTTCGGACATAGTCCTTTGGGGTAGGGAGCTGCGGTGGTGTAGTGGTTAGACTACTCGCCTCCAACCCAAGCGAACCGGGGTTCGGTTCCCAGCGGGGTCGCTTCCGGATTTTCTCACGTGGGAATCTTGCCGGACGATGTCGCTGGTCGGCGGAGTTTTCTCGAGGATCTCCCGTTTCCCCGCCCTTGCTCCATACTCACCTGGCTTCACCCTTGTCAGCTCCCAAGACCTCGACGTTAAGAGCCGCCCGAATCTCTTCACTTACTCGTTACCGAAGCGCAAGGGTCGCGCCATCCGCTTATTCGCTCTGTCGGAACGACCCGCAAAGCGGCGGGGGTCGTTTAATGGAGCGCCAGACCCTGCAGGGCCCGATAATCGGGAACGCGCGCGTGTTCGTAGTCTGGCAAGCTACACGTAAACGCCCCGAGCAAACATTCCTCCGTGGCGTTGGCGCTCCCTGTTTTAGATCGCGCCGTAGACGTACTATGTACGGAAACGCGTAAACGCGAATCTCGGCAGATAAACGTTCTGGAAAAATGACTTTTTGTCAGAAAAGATTAGGAAAAAAAAAAAAAAAAAAAAAAAAATTCTTTTTTGTCGTATTAAGTGTATTCTTAGAGACGAAAATTCGTGAAAATTGTCAAATATCCTATTTTTAAAACTTAACCTATGCAGTTTCCTTAAGCGGCAAGTGAAAAGTAAAAAAAAAAAAAAAAAAAAAATATACGGACGTAGCTTAATCTGTGGGCTTTCGTAGCGTATAATAAAACCCCTATGATACAGATCTAATTTGTACAGCACAGCGTTATTGCGGGAAACACTGCACGCCTTGCGCGCAGGAGCGATGAGGCGCTAGGTGTGCGTGTAACTGTCGCCCGTATCGTTCCCTCGCTTCTCGACCTTGGGCGCGCAGCATCGACAACGGCAGTGACCGGAGCAGCAACAAGGGCGTACACAAGCAAAGGTGATGGGGGCGATCGACTTCTCCGGCAATCCTAATTTTTGGATACTCATCACTGTGTGATTTATCGAACTGGAGAGTAACCCCCAGTGCCTTGACGATCTTGCGTGAGTAATTATGTAATTACGTGGAGTGACCTGGACGGATCTTAATATCGAGGTCTTGAGAGCCGATGGGGGTGAAGCGAAGTGAGTATGTGGCAACGCCGGAATGAAGGGGCGGTAGAAATGGGAGATCCTCGAGTTATCCCTCCCACGTGAGAAAATCCGAGAGCGACCCCGCCGGGAACCGAACCCGATTAGACTAGGTGGGAGGCGAGTAGTCTAACCACTACAACCCCCAGGCCCCTGTAATTATGTAATTTGAATCTTTAGAGTGAATACGCGCCAGTTAAATAAAATGGTGAAGTTTGTCGAATGTACATATAAACCTGTTTACACATTTTGTCATAAAAAATTAGTTAATGTACGAGGAACACACGTGAATTTGTGATTAAATACGTTTAATTACTAACACATGTTAACTACTTTGGAAGTAAAAAAATTTCCCGGACCCCCATTTATAAGTGGTCATTAGTAGTAGCTAAGAAGGGTTGATCTCCTCCCTTTGAACTTGATTTTATACTGATAAAATTACATTATTCTTGAAACAAAATACGTTGTAATAACAGAGTATTAGTACATACAATTAGTTAGTAACAGTTAAAAATTTACTTGGGCACATTATTTACTAAGTACTGACAGTTAAGAACTTAATTTTTATCGCTATAGGCTGTTCACGGTAAAATGAACACTTTTGAAAGCCCTGCTTAAGATTTACTTGTATGCATGGTGTGTATTCTTCCACATTATGCAAATGTAACATTGCCATAGGTCTCGTCACTTTATTCAATCGTCGGTCAAGTGCAGCTATGAAATTATTACAAAAGAAAATATTTCGCAAATCTGCTCATTTTTACACGTCGATGCATAAAAAAAAAAAAAGGAAGTGGAAGAAATAAGTCAAGGTATCACAAATGGTTATCTGACACTTTTTATTCGACGTTAAAATATAGAACTACTTTCCATTCATCGTTGCCCACTTTACAGGGGCGCATGTCACTCAGTTCGCCCGTTAAATACATACGCAGGTAGGGATAGCGACTCTTGCATAAGGTTGATTTCAAAAGCGCTCACTTCATCGTGAACAGCCTTTGGATAAGTGGAAGCGGCGAGAAGTTCGTTCTCGTCGTGACCGGACTACGGCACGTTTCGCCGATGAAGATGATTGAATAATGGTCGCTATTACAGCAAATTATATCGGAGTTCCAGCAGCGCACCGTGCGTGGCCGAGAAATTATACAAAGAATAATTGGTCTGGGACCGATCAGAGACTCGCATGAGTGGAATTCGCCGTGAAAGCGGGAGAGAGACTCCACTTTGGCTCCTCGTGTCACGCCCTTTCAGCAGGTTTCATACATAGACTGAAGATGAGGTAGACCGCTTATTCGTCTTCTGCGCATGTACCCAACATTGACCTACCCCAATCCTACACAACTGTCAAAATCACATGGTCAACAGTGATGAACCTGTTTGTTTACATCTTAATTTTTAAATGACAAGCACTATTATATTAATAAAATACTTTTACCAGTTTGAATGTGATAAAAAAGCATTACAAATTGATAATAGGAAGTATAAAAACATCTCAAAAGTACTTGTTTACTTAACAGCGTTCTAACCTCAAACACAATCCACGCCATTTTTGCTAGACGTGCTGGCAGAAAAGCAGTTCAGTGTTGGGACACGGAGATTGGTTGTGCGCAGCCAACGAGATCGGGATACCCCATCTTTAGTCTATGAATGTACTGACAGCGCTGACCAGTAACATAGCAAAAGGAACGCCTACAGTAAATATCTGCACTCAGTAGCGCTCAGTAGTGGGACCAGGCGGAACACTCGTCAGCATAGTTTTCAGCAGGAATAATGGCGTTTGCTATGCGTGGTGAAGCAATGGTAGGCCTAAACATGTTGTCAACAGGGATGGGCATTTTTTTTGACTTGAATACGTCGTCAAATTTGCGACCATGATGAAAGGCAATCCAGAAAATCCGATGATAACAAAATCGGGGATACAGTTTGGCATTGCAGCTCCCCAAATCTATCGTCTACATTCAAAATTCAATTAAACCACTCGATTGCCAAATGATCAAAGAATGTGTTACGTTGAATGATGACTGCGAAACATCGCGCCAAGGGTTGAGGGGCTCGCCGCAATTCTGAGTTCTTTTCGCCGCGTCTCATAACTTCTGCGTAATATAACTTTTGACTAGAGGAAGCTACGACGCTCGTTTTAGTTTCAATCGACAGCTCTCGTCAAGATCAATCGATTGCGCGTATAAAAAAAATTTGTGTAGCGAGGTATTGTATGAGTTTAATGTAAAAAAAATTAAGATAACTTAAAACAATATCGGCCTATGCTCGTAAAAGCATCAAGTCAAAATACAGAAATTGCATATGGTTAGAAAGAGCATCTCAAAAGCATTCTAGTAATACCCATAAGCGATGTCGGGAACGTAAAAAAAAAACACCAAGGCGTCCGAGCGCGTCAACGTAGACGTATTCTCGCAAAACAAACGGCCGTGTCCCCAACACAACCAAACCCCATTTTTTTTTTCTATTCGTCTTCGACTGATTCAGACTCATCAATTGATGAGGTCGAAGAACGTGAAAATATACTTTCCGCCTGCATCTTCTGCTGATAGCAACGACGTAACTTGCCCGCTATCCATTGCCGCCATGTTGCGTCGTCTGCTTTTACCGAGACCGCCTGGCCTCCTGCACGTCAGAAGCTTCAGCCGGAAGTACCTATAACCCTCCAACCCAGATGACACAATGCCATTTATTCAGTTACTGATCAGCAGGACAAGTGTTTAAATGAACACTCGTCAGTCATTTCAGCTGCTGTCAGTACCAAGTGGAACGCGGCTATACGATGTGACGTTATAATGCACGATTACTTCCTCCTTTCCTCAAGCCTAGTTAAGACTCCGGCCTATACCTGACTCTTGAACTGTGATGCAGTGTGTTTTAAAACACACGTTTCTCTGCGAAACTATTAAATGTGCGTCCACCGTGATGATCTACGAAAAGAACACACATCAGACGAGGGCTGTTTAGTGTTTTCATGACGTCACGCGCATTGGAAACGCCATTTCAGAGTTCTCCAAACGGCTAAAAACGGCTTTTTGCAAAGCGGTTTAGCTCCAAATATACGCGTTGGATACACACGAAACTACTCGAGGGGCCTGCACTGAACCTTCCCACAGGCTTTCTGCCAGTAAAATAATAGCTATAGTTGATTCACGATAACTTCGGCCTTTTCTGAAGCCCTGCTAAAGTTCTACTTCCAGGATATTCCTCCGCCTCGTGCAAACTATGCTTAACTAAGTCTGGTCACTTGTAATAATATTTTGTATAAGAACTATTTCTTAATATGCGCTACCAACATACCTATTTTCTCCCTGTTTTTTATTCAAATTATTTATAAATGAAGCATTATAATTTATGAACAACATTTAAATTCAACGGAAAAAAAAAAAAAAAGTAACTTTTATGAACACGAGCATAAAACGCTTGTGATACAGGGCGTATTTAGGAAATAACTAAACACTTCATACATGGGGAGATTTTTTCAAAGGTTTAATTCAAAAAGGCCGAAGAAACCGTGAATGGACTATACACGTACTGCGACGCGAACACTGCACGCCAGTTCAGAGCCTTGCGCTTAGCATGAGTGAAGAGATTTTAGCGGCTCTTAACAGCGAGGTCTCGAGAGCCGATGCGGGTGATCGAGGTGAGTATGATGCAGCGCCGGAATGGAAGGACGGGGGAAACGGGAGATCCCCGAGAAGGCCCGCCCACCAACGGCATCGTCCGGCAAGATTCCCACATGCGAAAGTCCGGTGACCCGGCCGGGGATTGAACGCGGTTCGCCTCGGTGGGAGGCGAGCGTGCTAACCGCTCGGCCACCGCGGCCCCCTGCTCTTAGCGCGCGTGGCAGTGTTGCCTTTATATGAAGGCTTGTGTACAATTGCGCTGTACCAACTTGTGTCTTAGGACAAGGATGCGCTGTTCGGGCACGTGACCCTCTGACGTCATGGCTCTGTCCCAAGCCGCTGTGTCCCAAGTCAACATGCGTCCAAAGTTGAAACATTCGGGAAAATTTGACTTTTTCCCCAGGTTGTATCCTAAGCAGATAGAAAAAGAAGAAGACTTCAAATACTTTCGTGTGCATTAGTGGAATGCTTACGTTGTAAATGTAAACAATGGATGGGCAAGGTGAGCTTCCTCAAAACAAATACAAGTAAATCCTAATAAATAATTAGTGATATCTTCGCTCAGTCTGACAGCTTCATTTGAAGGCTAAAACTTTTAAAAGGTAAGTTTAAAAAATAAAATTTTGATGTCAGTTGGCGAACTTATTAAAAATAAAACCGTTAAGGCGTTTATTGTAAATAAATATTCAAATCACCCATTTCATAAACATTAAATATTCCATGATTTAGCAAATTTAAAGATCCACACGTAACAACAAAATAACGTACTGCATTTACTGCGGCCTAGTGCCAGATTCTGGAAGCTCACTTCGGACAACGCATTTGTAGACCACGTTTTCGGACTGCGTCAATGTGACGTCACTTGACGCCGAGTTTCGGACACGTCCGCGTCCACAGGAACGGCCGATTGCGGACAAGGCCCTTATCGCTTCCGCGCTTCTCGAACTCAAACAAGGGGAAACGTGCAAGGGTTAGGCGAGGGCCTTAATGCGGGGCGGGGAAAGGGTAGTTGCTGTTCCTGTCGCCTCGTGCCCGAAGGGTAAACACAAGCCACTGGAGCGAGCCGGATCGTAAATAACAAAATAGCAGCCCGGGAATGGAAGGCGAGAACCACTGGCCGCTTGGTTCGGCACACAATGCTACTGGAGAGAGGCCGAAACCAGCCTGAGGGACCACGCTCCTTCACGTGCCACCGAGTATTTTAAAACGTCTCGCGTTCCAATTCAAAGAGTCCGCCCCCCCCCCTCCCCCCTCCATCGACCAAAAAACAGCTACTTACTTCTGACTCTCGAAAACATTTTACGTTACGGGGGTTACTATCTGACATCTCAGATGTACGAATTCTCCTCCACGTGTTCCATTTCATGTGTGTGTTTTTAAGTATGTAAATATACAGGATGAGTTAGAAAAATTATGGATTGATTGATTGGAAAGGGCTTATTAATGTAACGCCTCAAAAAACCGCTACTTATTCCTGTCAGAGTTATCTCAGTTTATTTTTGCAGTGCGTATTTATTTCCTGCAGATTTATTTTATTTACTCCAACTCTAATTCATGTTATTAATTGCAAGTAGTTTTTAACATCAGAAAACGTATTTTTCTAAGTCTTTCTGTTTTCAATTTACTAAGTAATTTTTAAGTAGACCGCTTTGCATAGAGGGATTCGTTGATTGGTTGCTATGGTAACACAGGGCGTATGTGTACGATATGATGTACCCGTCTCGTGATTGCGATGTTTAAAAGACGTCGTTTAAGTATGCAGTCTTCAAGGCTTTTAGCCATATTAGTTTTTCCGTCAGGCAGACGATGACAGTGGGTTGTCGGCCTGAGGGATATTTTATTTTGCTGGTTAATTGGCCGAGTCCTGTACAGAAATGCAGACTGCCGATTAAGGGGAAGACGCGCGGCATATGAAGAGAAGTAATTTAAGTCTGCATGCGCTTCCTACGTGAATTATATTTAAAGCCAAGTTTGAGCTACCGCATTTGCGCGTGGTACGGTAGAGGCTCTAGATTTCTTACCTAAGGCTCGAAAGATTACTGAGGGAAGACTAAGGCACGCGACCAGCGAGACCAGCTTCAGAAGATATCAAGAGATGTTACAGCGATCAAGATTCATCCTGAGTTTTCGACACAGAGACTACGCCTGTAAAATAATTAATAATTTTTGAGAAACTAACCTGGCTTACGTTACGCCATTTTGAATCGTCATTTTTCTTGAAGTTGCTCTACCTTCATGCCTACGGATCCCTGAACTGAGGTCTCGTGTTCTCCCAACTGAGTTGGTGTGAGGAAATTATTTATTACTAGAGACCTGCAAAATTCGCGTTTATATTTGGGGACATGTTAAACTTGAAACACATGTACCTTTGCAATACGTTTGTCATTGGACCATACTTTATGTGACACACCCTGGGTGACTCTGCACCAATAATGGAACACTTCACAATTGTGTGCCTCAATCAAGTGTTGTTCAGTCAGAGAGGGAGTGTCTTCGCATCTATGCAGCAGCCAATGGAGAAACGACGCCGGCTCCGGTATATACAGTACTGTGAAGTTCAGCCTGATGCCAAATAATAACGCGAATTTTGCATGTCCCTATTTATTACTTTAATTTGCAAATTTTGAAAAACAAAATTGAAGAAACTGAAGAGACTTAACTAGGTTTTGAACTGCAATCAATAAACACGTACGAAATGGCTACACCCATAGTTACGGTCACACAAAGCATAATGAAATTGAAATCAATAGTGAGCTATAATACTTAATATATGCACAGACATTCATTTAAACGATGACGTTTCAACCAAAATATTAATTTTTGAACTAATTCAAACTCATTCCTACTCAAGTCTCTGTGAGTAATCATCTGGCGAGTAGCTAGTGGTAGTTTTCGATTTTTATTTCTTCCTAGTGTCACTTGTGTGTTGTTCGTAGCCTACAGAGATCTGGTTGTGGCAATTGTTCCTGAAATACAAACATCTTTAGTGAGATTCAGGTCCGTGGTAAGAATCAATCCTGTGTTTTGGCGTATGTTACGTTCCCCCTCTCTACAACTACACATTTTACTGTGCCAGAAGGATTATCAGGGGACGGCTTATACACTAACTTATGACTAAAATTAAATTAACACCCATGCCTTACCTAGGATTCGAACCCAGAACCTCCCGCAACCCAGGCAGGTGGCGGACCAACCGAATGCGCCACGGGAGGTCGGCAAGTCTGAAAAACACCTACGAACTCCACCTGGATTTTATTTATGAAAAATTAAGTTGACACCATCTACCTATAAGCTGTTCACGGTAAAATGGGCACTTTTGAAAGCCCTGCTTAAGATCTACTTGTATACACGTTATGTATTTTTCTCCCTTATGTAAATTGCTATGGGCCTCATCACTTTATGATCGCGTTGGTGAAGTAAAAGTGAAAATTTCAGGAAAGGAAATATACATATCTGCTCGTTCACACACTTCGATGCATAAAAAAAAAAAAAAAAACGGAAAGCGAAAGAAATAATTTAAGTTATCCCAAATGGTTACCTAACACTTTTTATTCGACGTTAAGATATGGAACTATTTTCCATCCTTCGTTATCAACTTTACTGGGCAAATGTCACTCTGTGCACCCATTAAAATGTATGCGTTCAAGGGCAGTGACTTTTTTGTAAGGTTCATTTCAAAAGTGCTCACTTTATCGTGAACAGCCTATACCTATACGACATACGGTGGACGATGCTTCGTATCGGAGGTACGCGCCCTCCAAGGTGAGGCTGAAACACACGCTCATTGTACATACTACAGTAAGTACTTGAAATATAACAATGGCGTCCAGCATAACGTGTAAATAAACGAATACCTACGACCGCTGCAGAACCAGTCAGGGCCAGAAAATAATGCCACAGGGAAAATAATGTTCGCGACCCCGTGTTGCATTAATGAATATCTGCGAAAAGTTTAATCTGTTTTTCCAGTGAAGGATTATGAGTGGACACGTAAAAAGTTAATGAAAAAAAGGTAGCTTTGCGTTATCACATTGTATTACTACACTGGCAGGCAATCAACACGCATCCCATGTAAGTGTACGCCATCAATACTTCCACGGACAGGTTACTACTATACAGTGTCACTCTCCTGGATGTCACTATTCCATTTCAAGTACTTTCTGTAATATTTACAGTGAATATGTTCAAACGGGTATAGTACGTAAGTATCTGTAAAGTATCTGTTTTAAGTCCATGTATCTACGCATGCAAGTACACACGCGCGTAAATAGGTACCTAAGTTATGTATGTGTGTGTCTGTGTGTGTAAGTACGCAAGCCTGTAAGTACGTAAGTGTGTATGCACAACATAAATCATTCGTTCCTAAACCTCGTCACATTTTTACAACTTCGCCACTTTTATTCATTTGTAAGTGGTGGCTGCGTTCTAAAAAAAAAACTGTACGCAAATTTGCAACATTAATGTTATAGGCGCATTGAAAAAGCGTGAATGATAAAGTCCCTCCCCCCTTCCCCTTGAGCACAAAAGACATCCATGGCAGCTTTAGTACATTATATTGTTAGGGTTTGAGTTCGTTTCGCCGCGTCTCATAACTTCCGCGTAGTATAGCTTTTGACTAGGAGAAGCGTGTACAAAAACATTTGTGCGGCGTGGTTATGGTGAAATTGTACGCGTTTAATGTAAAAAATCAAGAAAATTTAACACAATTTTAGCCTATACTCGTCAAAAAGCCAAGTCGAAATACAGAAACCGTATACGATTGGAAAGAGCATCTCAAAAGCAATCCAGTGATATAGACTGTTCAGGGTAAAGTGAGCACCTTTTAAAGGCACTTCTAAATTTTTCCTTTCATCCAATTTCCACCTTCCTGCTGCTTTTTTGATATAAAAATTGCAATGTGACCAATAAACATAGAGCATGCATTTCACCACCCTCCAAATTTAATGCCTGAGGCTGCAATAAGATATATTTATTAGTCGTTAATGCCTGTTTGGAGGGCCTTAAAAAGTGCTCACTTTATCGTGAATATCCCATACTCATAAAACCACATATGAACGAGTGAAGCGGTGCCAAGAACGTAAACACCAAGGCGTCCGAGAGCGTCAACGTAGACGTATTCACGCAAAACAAACTGCCGTGTCCCCAACACAGCCAAACCCAATTTATTCAATGGAGCGTTTTCTACTGGAGCTCCACACACCGTTCAGGCGGCCTGCCCAGGCGGTCACCTTTCAAAAGTTCCCAGTTCATCGTGAACAGCCTGTATGCAGTCGGTGAGGTTAGAACTCAGCTGGATGCATGTCACATACCCGCGGGGCTGGCTGCTCGTCGCCGCGGTTGGAAGGAAACGAGGCAATTCGCGTGTTTCCCGGCTGGGGGAAGGTCAGCACGAGAGTTGTGTGTGGTCGTGTAGGGGACAGTGATTGCAGCCAGCTGTCGCGCGAGCGGCCGTGAAGACGACGCGAACATCGCGAGACAGCCCGTGCCCGGTTGCGCCATCGTGGTTCGAAACTCGATCCGAGATCGGATCTAAGATCGACACGGAAAACTCTTGCACCATTCGCGTTCAGAGCTGGACTGGAGATCGAGGTGAAGTTCATTTCGTACCGCCGAAATTGGCGGTTCGAAATCTCGAGCCGAGATCAGCAGCCATCGTCGGCAAATGTAGTTTGAAAATACGCCAACAGATAGAACTACGTTCGGTTGTTTTCTTGGGAAATTGAAACAACATTATACGCACTTAAATATCACTCAGTAAAAGTCGTACAAGAATAATTCACTTAAAACAGATAAAACATCGCACATCTAGTTCTATCTATAGTGAAAAATACGCTTCCTTTCCTGACGTCGTGTATTATGAATCAATAGCAACATTTGTGTCACACTTAATCTTGATCTCTCACTTTGAAACCAAGATCGACGAATCGGAGATTCAAAATCATGAAGTTTCGTTGGTGCAACACTTTTACACCGGAACCAAGATCAAATTGGATCCTGGTTAGGAACTAGGATCATTCGATCTCGGATCGGGGAAGATGTTGGTGCAACCGGGTATCAGTAGATCAAGTACTCTTGAGACGAGATGGCGTGGCGGCCTCTTTCATGTTCAAGGGTAACATGAGCACTTATGAACTCAACGTTTGAAAACTTTCACTTCCCTTAGAGTCTGTCCACGTTAAAATGAGTACTTTTGAAATCCCTGCTTGAGATCTACTTGTTCGCACATTGTGTATTCATCCGACTTATGTAAAATTAATATTGCCCTGGACCTCATTACTTTATTCATGCGTCGGTTAACTGAAACTGTGAAGTTATTAGAAAATGGAATATTTTACAAATGTGGTTATTTTTACATTTCCGTTGCATTAAAAAAAAACAGAAAGCGAAATAAATAATTTAAATAATCAAAAATGGTTACCTAACACTTTTTATTCGACGTTAAATACGGAACTACCTTCCATCCATCGTTACCAACTTTACAGGGCGTATGTCACCCAGTGGGCCCTTTGAAATATACGCAGGCAGGGGCAGTGACATTTTTCTAAGGTTGATTTCAGAAGTGCTCACTTTATCGTGAACAGCCTCTACCTGCATATTTTCCAACGGTTACACTGACTGGCACCCAGTAGAGTTGGTACCGACGAAGGGGAAAAGTTCCATGTCTTGACGTCGAACAAAAAATGTTACGTTAACATTTGTAAATAGCGAAATGGTATTTTTTACTTCATATGTTATTAAAACACATGGTAAGAACTAACAAATTAGTAAAATGTTTATGCTTCTAATTATTTCACAGTTTCATTTGACCGACGCATGAACACGGTGATCAGTCCCGTAGCAAAGTTAATTTTACGTACGTTCAACGCAGTATATGCTGTTCACGGTAAAATGATCACTTTTGATAGCCCTGCTTAAGATCTACTTGTATACACGTTGTGTCTTCTTCCGCCTTATGTAAAATTAACGTTGCCACGGGCCTCATCACTTTATTCATGCGTTGGTCAAGTGAGACAGTGAAATTATTAGAAAAGTAAATATTATACAAATCAGCTCATTTTTACTCTTCGATGCATTAAAAAATACGGAAAGCGAGAGAAATAATTTAAGTCATCACAAATGGTTGCCTAGCATTTTATGTTCCACGTTAATACATGGAACTACTTTCCCTCCATCGTTACCAACTTTACTGGATACGTGCCACTCATTGCACCCGTCAAAAAATATGCAGGTAGGGGCAGTGACTTTTTTCCAAGGTTGATTTCAAAATTGCTCACTTTATCGTGAAAAGCCTTTAATCTAAAACAAGTTGTACACTTTCTAAGTCTGTAGCCTTTCCAGGAATCTCTGCCGCGAGGGGATGTAGAGAGAGGTTAGCAATCATGAAGCCTGAAAGTGAAATAGAAATAACTTGACATTAGAAAATAAAATGAATGAAAACTGTAATGTTTATTGGTAAAATCTCACTTATAAGATAATTAGTAAACTTTCTTTTGTTTTATTCTATGCATAGAACACTTAAGTCAAAGGCAAAAGTAAAAATAAATAAATACGTGATATGTCTGGGGATTATGAACTGTAAGTCTAACCACTCCTTCTTTGACTGAGGCATTAATGCGGAGGGCCATGAACTTAAGACCTGCCTGTGACAAACAGAATGATCCACTGTATTTTTCTGAAACAATAAAAAAATTTAAAGACATAACACGAAATGTTTGACGTTTTTCCGGCAGAACCTCCCAGAGTTACTGCTGAGGACCAGCCTTGCCCCCCGACTGATGCACGCGATGTCCAATGAGGTGGTAAAGTGTGAAAGCTGGTGAGCGACGAACTTCTGTATTATATTCGGAATGTTCTGCGAGTTTACTGCAGGTGTACCTGTAGCGGAAAATGCGTGAATATGGCTGAAATCGTCCTGTTGAAGAAACTACCTGTTCTATGATAGGAACAGAGCGTTAAGTATAGCGAAATGAAATGAAAGATTCAGGTTCGCTCGCCAGTCTAATAAGACCGGTTCCCGCTACATAAGTAAGTGAGTAAATTTTATAAATTAGTCTCTTCTCCGAGGTTTAGGCAAAAAGTAAGCCCCTTGTTAAAATAAGATATTTACACTGCCATGATTGTAAAATGAAGTTTTTGTCTCACTTATCTACTTACATGGTCTCCCGTAGTAATATTTGTTTGTCATATTTGGTGGGAATTTGTTGAGTGTTTCCCGATATATGGCATAAAAATGGCTCAATTTTACAAAATGGGAGACAAAAGAGCCTTTGTGTAAACACATTTGATGATTATAACATAGGCTACGATCAGCATACATTGGTTACATGAATATTTAGATACGGCATTGTAATGAAAAATTTTTATATAGCCCTTTTATATAGCCATCATTTTGAAAATAAGTATCTGAACCATTAAAAAAACCTTTTCATTTACATGACATACAATAGTATTTATTGTCTGACAAATTTGGTAGGAATCGGTTGATGATTTCCTCAAGACATTACAAAAAAAAACTTTATTTTTTCATGTGGTGCTATCTTATAAAATAGTGTGTAATAGGGGCTAAGTATTAGCATACTTAATACTTGTAGGGGATACTATCAAGTTTGGCCGAAATTGGTCTATCTGTATGGTGTGTGTGTACACACACGCCACACAAAACAACACACACACATACATACATATATATATATCTATATATGTGTGTGTATGCTATTAAGATGGGCAAGACACTTATTTTCAACATGGCGGCTATATAAATATTTTAGGTTAATTTTGCACACACACACACACATATTATATATATATATATATATATATATATATATATATATATATATATATATATATATATATATATGCAAAATTAACCTAAAATTATATAGCCGCCATGTTGAAAGTAAGTGTTTTGCCCATTTTAATAGCATATTTTAAAATTACCCACCATACTATTGGTAACCTACCAACGTGACGGAAATCTACCGAATACTTTTCGAGATATTGTGAAAGCTTTGTTTATTCATAGCGACACCCGAATTTCGCGAAAACATTTCACAACCAGTTGTATTTCATAACTCTTTAGCTCAGATCCCCTTTCTTGATTGGACGATGAGGTGTTACGCATCGTAGGTGCCTCCTCGCGAAACACAGGCGTAAAGTATCGCAGTCACGCAATTCTGACTGGCGCGTCAAATAAGAAAATATCTTCTCACAAAGACTCGAGGCCAATAAGCACGGGTGGAAATCTTTTCGCAAAATCCGGGTGTGTCTATTTATTCATGTAGTGCTATCTTCCAAAGTGGCGAACCAATAAAAATACAAATCTCTAAATTAAATATTTGATTGCAATATTTTTAAAAGTACGAAATTGTTTTAAAATTGGTTTCGTGGTTCCCGAAATATGTAATATCACAGTCATACGCCCAGTGGGGCGGAAGTGGTTGGAAATCGTTAGGGGTGAGGGTGCGGGAAAATGGCCAGTCAGGACCTCCGCATACAGAGGGGGTTGCACCCATGGAAGCTCTATGAGGCTGGTTGAACTAATATTAGTTAGTAATATAACTGGATGCTACAATGCCAATGATCCCAAAGTATAGTTCAATAACTCATAGCTAGAGACCTGAAAATTTCGCGAGTTCAAAGTCCTGTAGGATAGACTCTGCAGTCTTATGTACAAATCTACTGATATCAACTGCACATTGTTTGTCTGCTGTAACAGTGCAAGGCGACGATTGGGCCAGCGTTCTCGAGGAGGTGTCAAAAATCGTGTGGACCAATGGCCAATGTTGTATAAACACACCTGTTTTGAATTCTAGCTTGTCCCAAAATGAATCCGCGAATTCTTCAGGTCTCTGCTCATAGCGTAACATCGCTACTCCAGTGATGGCTTTGCAGCCGGCGACTGGAGCAATATAAGCCTTGTTGTTTTTGTTCCCGAGATATGAAATGGCTTCGAATTCTTATCTTAATTGCTATCACTGCCGTGTCAAACAGAACCGTCTCAGTCAAAACGCGGAACAAAATACTACGTGCAACACCAGCGTCGTAGGAAAAGGCTAAAATTGCTACTCTCAACGTCAGGAGCTGCTTTCACATATTGCCTCGGTATTTCAGCGACTCAAAACACCGTAGCTAATATTTTCAGAAATAATTCCAAAACGCACTAAAGTCCATTCGTGGTTACTTCCAACATTTCTGAAGCCCTGCTACATTTCTACTTCCAGGATATTCCTCCGCTTCACGCAAACAAAGCTTAACCGAGTCTATAAAACTACACCAAATGGACAACGCAACGCATGCTAGTTGTACTGTAGGCCTACAATAAATTCGATAATATCCGAATTAAAAACCCACAGAGCGAGAAACGGATCTTAGACAATACCCCATCCCCTTCCCAAACTTCATTTTACATGAGTATACGTTGTTCACGATAAGTTAAGCACTTTTTAAAGCCCTGCTCAGGACCTAACTGTATGGACATTGTGTATTCTTCCACCATATGTAAAATTAACAATGTCGTGGATTTCATAATTTTAGTCCTGCGTTGGTTAAATGAAAATGTAAAATTATAAGAAAAGAAAACAATTAAAAAAAAATTGCTAGTGCTTACATTTACATGAATTAAAAAAAAAAAAAAACAGAACGTAAAATAAATCATTTCAGTATTTACACTTTCTTCGCCTAACACTTTTAATTCAACATTTACACATGAAACTACTTTCCCTTCGTTGTTTCCAACTTTATTGGGCGCGTGCCAATCAGGTTACCCGTTAAAATACACGCAAGGAACGGCAGTGACATTTTTAAAAATGTTCATTTCAAAAGTGCTGACTTAACCGTGAACATGCCTCTAAACCTTTCAGTTCCCGATTAAATTTCCGAGCTCGAACGCCGCAATCGGATGATCTTTTTTATTGGAATTGTAGTTGTGCGGAGCGTGGTTTCTCGCAACCAGGCGGACAAAGTACTGCGTGTTTACTGACGTCAGATTTGACCAATCGCAGGCGAGACGAGCAGGAATTTCAACAAATCAGATTTCCCACAAGGAAGACGCTCGAAACACCGGTTAGTGATTCCTTGTCGCGTACAGTGCCGATAAAGGCTGTTTACGATAAAGCGAGCACTTTTGAAATCAACCTTAGAAAATAAAAGTCACTGCTCCTGCCTGCATATATCCCCAACCGAAGACAGGGGTAAGAGAATTCAACTTGACGGGAGCCGTCCTCCTGGGAAGTCATCCACTCGGCAAAGCCGGCAACCAATTCAGCGCTGGCCTCGCTTTCAAATGGGAAGGACCGTACCGTATATTAGGCGAGAGAGAAAACGTTTATCGGGGCCGAGGATATATGCAGACAGATTCGTAAGGCCACCCGAGGTCAGATACGACCATGCCCAGGGGACATGCCAAAACTTGGGGACGACGACGCTGAAGGAGACACATCTGGCCAATCGGAGGATGAAGACGAACCCCCACCTAAAAGGGGATGCCATTGAGTGACATGCGCCCAGTAAAGTTGGTAACGATGAATAGAAAGTAGTTCCCGTATCTTAACGTCGAATAAAAAGTGTTAGGCGCCCATTTGTGATAACTCAAATTCTTGCACTTTCTGTTTTTTTTTTTTTTTTTTTTTTTT
Source organism: Dryococelus australis (assembly GCA_029891345.1). Classification (NCBI taxonomy): domain Eukaryota; kingdom Metazoa; phylum Arthropoda; class Insecta; order Phasmatodea; family Phasmatidae; genus Dryococelus; species Dryococelus australis. The sequence goes on from CM057006.1 coordinate 33,328,610, forward strand.
TTTTTTTTTTTTTTTTTAATTCATCGAAGCGTAAAAATAAGCAGATGTTAAAATATTTACTTTTATAATAATTTCCCAGTCTCACTTTACCCGACGCATGACCAAAGTGAAGAAGCCAATGGCAAGGTTGATTTTACATCAGGCGGAAGAAGAGACAACGTCCATACAAGTATATCTTAAGCAGGGCTTTCAAAAGTGCTCTGTTTACCGTGAACAGCCCATAAAGGATTTTATCTACCATTGATGATGTCATAGTGTGCAGATTCGGGTAACGTGCTACGTGGAGTTTCTAACTGCCGAATTAACAGGGAGCGATGCCATTGCGGGCGAAGAATTCTTCGTGCAATGTCGGCAATGTTCGTCCCGGAAACCCGAAGCTGTTGGGAATGCGAAGAGTTTCTCGGAAATAAGGTCCGTTTTACGTCATTGGGAATTCTCGCACATCAACTGAAAATGGCGTTGAATACGCCGACATTTTTAACAGCGCAATAACAAAGTTTAGTGAACACTTCAAAACTTTTTTTTTTCGTCGCAAAATTAATTTTAAGGGGATAAATTTTATAAAATACTTTGTAAAGAACACGTTTTTCTACGGGGCCATCACGCCTGTTCTACGTGCACGGGGGGGGGGGGGGCGGATACTTATCACGGGCGTGGACAACGTAACACATTATCTTTTCAATCACCAATGAAATGAAGACGTACAATGATACATGCCGAAGAACGTAAGAAAAACTTGTATACTCTCAATTCTTACGGTTCGTGACTCCGTCTAGCGAATGGGAACCAATCGAGTGAGTGAAGAGATTTGGGCGGCTCTTAACAGCGAGGTCTTGAGAGCCGATGAGGGTGATCGAGGTGAGTATAGGGCAGCGCCAGAATTAAAGGGATGTCCCCGAGAAAACCCGCCGACCAGCGGCAGCGTCCGGCACGTTTCCTGCTTGGGAAAACCCAGGAGTGACCCGGCAGGGGATTGAACCCGGTTTGCCTTGGTGGAAGGCGAGCAGGCTAACCGCTCAGCCACCGCGTACCCAGATAACCAAGTATTTCGTTCAACAATATTCGTTTTAATGACCGTCGTGGCTTTCAAGAAAACTGGGCATGAATTTAAGGTGGCTGTTATAATTTTTGTTGTAATAAACACATGTGCATGGCTTGGCAGTAATAGTTGTATTTATGGGATATGATGCCATATGGAATAGAATTAGTTAAAAAAAAAAATGATATGAAACAATTAAAAATGGCATTATTAAACTGCAAAACGTTGAAAAAAAAAGTTATATTAATGTTGATAGATACGTGTTATCATTGGACTGGAAAGAGTTTGAACATTGTATAATTATATAAAATGATGCACATACGTAGGGCCACCTGTTTTTCGCGAAAATATTCCAAGGATGCTTGTACTTCAAAACACTAAAGCTCAGATACATTTTCGTCATTGCATGTTTTTAACTGTAACGCATTGCAGGTGTCTGGCCGCTAATTACGGACACTCAGTGCCGGAGTTACCTAATTCTGATAGGCCCAGTGTCAGGGGAGGAGCTGTCTCCCGAAAGACACGTGACCACTAACGAAATGAAATTAGAGTCTAGCCTTCCCGTAGGCCTAAACCTTTTCGCGAAAAAAAAAAAAAAGTTGGCCCTAGACATACGTTACAAAGGAAAAAAAGATTTTTTTTTATCTCGTAGGTTGCAGATCGTTAAGCGGTTTTCACAATAGAGCGTTGCGACGCGTCCTGTCGCGACGAGCATCAGCCAATCAGAGCCTTGACGCTAGCGTCGAGAACGTTGCACGAACAACGAACATGGTTTTGACGCTCGTTGCCAGCGTCGGGGAATAAGAAGAATAACATTCCTGCACTTCATAATAAACTGGCGAGGAACTGCGATAAAGACTGAGAACATACATAAACGGTTTGCAGATATACTAATTGGAGTCCAAATTTATATCAATTTTTACCTACCTTTAGAAAAACAAGTTTTTTTTTTTTTTTTTTTTTCGATGCCTGAAGAGTCGTTCATGTTCTACTACATCATTTTGAATTTAAATATAATTCTTTTACTAAAGAAAAGTGTATATCACTAAAAAATAACCGTTTTATTAGCTAAATGGCAAGAAACTTCATTGCATTACGTTCGTTTTTAGCACTTCATTGCAAGCTTCCTTGCACGATAACAGATGGCAGCACGGTATGAGTCATCGTCGGCCGGCGTCAGAACATCTCTCTATTGTGGAAACCGCTTTACGCTTCTGAGTATTGTAGAGTATAGGATGTTCACGGTAAAGTGAGCACTCTTTGAGGCCCTCCCAACACTAATAAATATATCTTATTGCAGCCTCATGCATTAAATTTTGAGGGTGGTGAAATGTATACACAGTGTTTATTGGTCACATTGCAATGTTTGTATTAAAAAGCAGCAGGAACATGGAAATTATGTGAATGGAAAAATTTAGAAGGGCCTTAAAAAGCGCTCACTTTACCGTGAACAGCCTATAGCTGAAATCCTCATCCCGATTCGTGTTTCGTATCCATCTACGCACCCGTGCATTGTAGTAAAGCAGACCTTAGTGGGGCGCTATCGAACGCGGATGGAGAACGCGAGTTGAGGCCAAAGACCTCGCCATTTCACGGATCGCCCGCGCCGGGGCCGTCTTCCAATCGACAGCATTTCTGTTCTCTTGGGTAAAACAATCTTCCTGCGAACTTCGGGAGAGAGGATTCTTCCCGCTCGCGCACTCCACGCTCTAGCTTTGTCGATCTGGAAGAGTGCTCTCTGCGAACCGAACCTGGAGACATCATCTGCAGCACACTCAGGGCCCAGGCATAGTTGACGCACGCATTTCACGAATACAACGCAGTAGTAAACACTAGAATTAAATACTATGTAATTCAATGTACTTACGCAACGTTTGTGCACAGTAATAAGCATTTTCCTAAACATAGTATTAATAACAAGAAAAATTCTACTCGTCTTACCTTTTTGCTTGCTACTAATGTTGTGTGTCGGTGTTTAGCAGATCAAAAGTGAGAAACTTGTGTGTTTAACAAGAGAGTTCGTGTACTGGGTTTAATTCATGGGGAATTATTTAATTTTTGTTGATTTTGAAGCATCGTTATTAAGGAAGTTTTGGGATGTTTTTAAAGTACTGCTGTTACTGTTAAAGGCTGTTCACGGTAAAGTGAGCACTTTTGAAAGCCCTCCCGTTTGGAATAATAGTCAATAAAAATATTCTATTTTATCCTTAGACGTAAACTTGCGAGTTCGGTGGAATATACACAGGGTGTTTATTACTTAAGTGGCCATGTTTATTTATAAAGGTGCTAATAGGGTAAACAATGGCTGAAAGGAAAAAGTAACTAGGGCCCCAAAAGTGCTCACTTCGTGAACAGACTATAACAGTAAACACTTATATGGAAATACTGTAACTTCATAAGATCTGGGTACAATTGCCTGCTGGCCAAAAATGAGGGTGCGGCGGCCATCTTGGAAGGCGTCACGGCGGCCGTGTTGGATGTATGTAGCATGGGCGACACTGAGAAAGTTTAAAAAAATCGTATAAAATCGTGAAAAATCTTAATATTAACCATCTCCCCTCCCCCCCTCCAAATCTTAGGTATTCTCTTAGCCCCCAGAAAACTTTATACCCAAAAAAGTAAATAAATAAATTGTAGAAATTAAAAAAAATTTAAGGATGGAAATTAACTATTTACACGACCGCCAGCTTGTATCTATAACCTTCGTACAAAAAAATAATTTAGAAATTTAAGAAACTTGACTAAACATCGTTAAAAAAAAGTAAAATATCGGGGGAAAATGTTATTGTTGACCTCGAACAATATGTTGGATTTCAGTAACATTTACATCTGCACTGTGTGACCTTGAACTCAGCAAATATAGATAATTCTGAAATAATGGTTTAAAAAGTCTTAAAATTAAAAATATTCTAAAAAAACAAAAATTGTATAACATGCATTATTTACATTTAATTTTTTTTTTTTAATTTGGGAAAATTACATTATTTTTTAAAAAACAGAGTAGGGTTCGATTCTTGAAAATATGGCGGAATACACCCTCTTCCAGTACAGGGACCATCAGATAACTGACCCTGCCACTATATTTCATTTACTATTTAATAAGCCCCCAGCCAACAACGAGGACCTACGCCATGAGGCGTAATTGAATCTGAATATTGCATCACACCACAGAGTCAGACAAACCCTGCCTTATAAGATGGACACCCTTGCGCACGTTCTCCCTTTTTGTTGTCTGCACAAACAGTTAACCAATCACCTGCGTCCTGTAGACCCGTGGAATGTCTGAAGGGAAAAAGAAGCGGATATAATAATGACGTGGGAGGATGATATCGAAAACTAGTGCAAATGATTCGAATGGAGCTTTTCCTGCTGCCCCGGCATGTGAAGCGAAACCCGTTGCAGTTATTACTTCAGGTAAATGCATTGGCCCTTCAGAGTTTGCCGACAAATTTACTGAAGCAGATATCCAGCTTACGCCAGGGAAGCAAAACTAACCGTATTCTAAATTAAACTCAACTGAAAATTACAGTTTCATCCACAAAAATTTTGTGTACATATTGCAGAGACTATACATTGCCAATCTAGATGGGTAGGGCCAGGTATTGTTTTCGCGAAAATATTTACGGCTATGCTAGAATTCTATATCCTTAGTCCGCAACCACAACTGCCTTTGAGTAGCAGGGGCGCACGGGTCCTAACCACAAAGGGATGACCTAATTAAATTTATATATCAAATTGATTGAAAGGGTTAATTAAATTGATTTAAAGGGTTAATCAAAAATGGAAAGGGTTAGTTGGATTGAAAGCGTTAAATTTAATTAAAGGGATAAATTTATTGAATAGGTAAAATGCATTGAAAGGGTTAATTTTTTTGTGTATTTGGAGCAAGAGTGTACTAAGGGTTAAATTTATTAATTTCTTTCATTTTATGGGCAGCAGTTACAGATCTGGTACGTCCTCACCCTTGGAGCTCTGGCACTCAGATGAGGTGTGACATGTTTGGGGGCAGGGTATATATGTGGTGAGTTTTTGTGCAAGGGTGGCATGCGTGTAAATTTTGTGTCTCGCAGACGGTGTTGGTAGATAGGCGACTTTGAAACATGGGATTTACGTTTCAGTAACGACAAACAATTAAATTGACGACTGTTTCCGAATGCAATTAAACGTTGGAGAATTTCAGAGTGTTTAAATGTGATCTACGTATGAATAAATAACACGAAAGAGAAGTAAAACTACCTGGTTTCATAAAGAAACAAATGCAACTACATGAGTCTCCAGTATGAAATTCTTATGTAACGAAAATCAATTAAACGTAAAGAGATGAATGTGTCTACAACATCATTTTACTACCCCGAGCTGTATGTTAGAAATATAATTTACATGAGAGAAGTATCACGAACGAACACAACTACGTGAATAAGATCTAGTGTCGACAAGTGATAAACGAGCACAATTACGTGAGTCTCCAGTATGCAATTATTAAGTAATGAAAATCAATTAAATGTAAAGAGATGGATACGTCTACAATGTGATTTGCCACCCCGACCTGTATGTTAGAAATACAATTTACACGAGAGAAGTATAACACAACTACGTGAATAACATCTGGTGTCGACAAGTGCTAAACAATCACATTTACGTGACTCTCCAGTATGGAATTAATCAATCAAGGAATCAAAAAAATGTCCCTATAAATTAAACTTCTAACGAACACAATAACAATATATATTTAACATTACTTGACACCTCTCGCATATACATTAAAATAATTTACAACATGTGGATATAGGACTTATGTCAACTTATAACCTATAAAACATAACCTATGTTTGATTATAGACAGGTGGAAAAAAAATTCGGGATTTTTTTTAACAAAATGAATATTTGCAAATAATTAAACGAACACAAGTGCATGAAAATGGCTGAACACGTAATAAAATCGCACCTCACCCAAAACACATCCATCTAGAGCTTAACTATATATACATGGTACGCGGTCGGAGGCTGTCAAGCAACTAGATTATAGCTACTCGGAAATAGATGTGAATACGATTTATGTGACAAATGGATCAAAAATTATGTTTACGATGAACGTACTAATATAAAAATTAGACTAGTTGAATTAACAACGAATTAAAAAAAACACCTAATGAAATTGTACAGGGAGCTTTTCTAAAACACATCCGTCCGCCTCGGAGGTCAAACAATGAATGAGTGGATCGAATGACGTGTGCCTGCTTCTAAGCTGTTATATATACATGGAGCACGGCAGAGTTGAAATTTACGAGAAAAACTCTGTATTCATTTTACAACAGTTGTAAGTTTCACTTACAAATTATTTCCGTCGAAGCTTAGGGACACTGGGATGTCTTAATCCCGCAACACTTTATAGAAACTTACTATATATTTAAAAAAAATAATGACCATAGTACAAATTTTTTCTATTACATCTGTGAAATTCGCAGCACTAGTTAGTGAAATAGTAGTAGAAAATGCTACCAAGTTTCGTCGACCGAACTCAGAACGAGGTTTACACGATAAATGCACTATATAGGTTTAACACGCAAAAATTATTTTTTCCCGTTAAATTTAAAAAAATTTATAAAAATTTCATTGTATGTAAACGAGATATTTATTGGAATTTAAAAACACAGTGAATATTATGGAATAAAAGACATCATTTTGATCATAACAACACTTAAGGCACGAGGTTACATCGAATGAAGTATTATCTGCAAACACTCAAGAAGTATGATAGTAAATTTTAGTTAACCCTATTACTTAACCGAAAGAAAGTAATTATTTCAAGTAAACATTGCATGATAGAAATATGTTTCAATTTGAAATATTACGTTTTCCTCAAACCAATTAAGTCATTTGAATTTTGTTGGAGTGTTAATTAGGTTTTCTGAGGAATAAAGTATTTTTTGAGGAATAAACAACCTTATTTGAGGAATAAACAGGTGTATTTGGGAAACAAAGTGTGTTTTGTGGAATAATGTATAACCAGATTTAAAAAAAATTTGGTATCTATGTTTGTGAATCGCCGTATACCTGCTCATGCTATGATTTTGTAACCTCCTATAATAATTGATGCTAATTGTGATAATGTTTTGGGACGTCCTGTAGTTACTTGTGTGTTTTGGAACATGCTATATTTAGTTTTGTTAAAATGAGTTGATAACTTGTTCAATGTTTTGTGTCATCCAATATTTGTTTATGTATTTTGGATCAAGCTGTATATGCTAGTGTTAAATATTGTATATAAATTTGTGAAATAACTGTATTTATATATTTTTGATTTTTATAAATAAATTTATATTGTAAAATGAATTTTTACTTTTATTTAACCTATTGCTTATTAAAAGTGAACTTGTTTTCCTGAGAAAAAATACTTTCTCAACGAGAGAGAGAGGAGGAGGAGAGAGAGAGGAGGAGAGAGAGAGAGAGAGAGAGAGAGAGAGAGAGAGAGAGAGAGAGAGAGAGAGAGAGAGAGAGAGAGAGAGAGAGAGAGAGAGAGAGAGAGAGAGAGAGAGAGAGAGAGGAGAGAGAGAGAGAGAGAGAGAGAGAGAGGAGAGAGAGAGAGAGAGAGAGAGAGAGAGAGAGAGAGAGAGAGAGAGAGAGAGAGAGAGAGAGAGAGGAGAGAGAGAGAGAGGAGAGAGAGAGGGAGGAGAGAGAGAGAGAGAGAGAGAGAGAGAGAGAGAGAGAGAGAGAGAGAGAGAGAGAGAGAGAGAGAGAGGAGAGAGAGAGAGAGAGAGAGAGAGAGAGAGAGAGAGAGAGAGAGAGAGAGAGAGAGAGAGAGAGAGAGAGGAGAGAGAGAGAGGAGAGAGGGAGAGAGAGAGAGAGAGAGAGGAGGAGAGAGAGAGAGAGAGAGAGAGAGAGAGGAGAGAGAGAGAGAGAGAGATTCTTAAATTATGTATTAAAAGTATGTTTCATTAACACGAAATACTGTTGTACTGAAAAAAAACCAGAGGAAAAGTTCTAGAAGCAAGCTCTCTAACCACTTTTCCCAGATAAGGCATTGTAAAAATGAGCTAGGTTCGAGTCCCAGTTAGGTCATTAATGATTGTAACCATATTACATAAAAAGAATAAAGAATGAATCATGTAATTAATAAAAATATAAGTTTGTTCATGTACACGAAAAAGGTAGTTTAAATGTATAACATTCTGGTTGCAAACACCTCAAAATTCAAAAAGACTATTGGATTGTTCATGTAAAAAATCGTTAAATAAGAACATAACTCAAATCTAATGGCTTAAAACCGAATAAATACATGGGTTTCACGTTGAATTGTATCATAGTCACTCTACATTAAAAAATTTGCATAAAGTCCCTTTAAAGGCATTAAATTTGCTCTAAATTGGGTTAAAGACATATCAAATACATAATATGTACGTTTGATGTAGGTTTGTGGCGAATTACGAAATATAAAATTCGCAGTTATTGTTATATCTTCTGCCCGTCATCTACAAAATCACAACTGCCAATGATGAGTATCTGTCGCCACCACATGCACCTCCTGTTCCACAACCATCATCACAGCTATCTACAGCAGATTGCAACAAATATTGCTTTACCATTCGATGCTGCTGCTCCCTATTTGCCTCTCTGTAATGCCTGTCAAAGTATAATATCAACAATACACATGTCTTCGATACATTTTACAAAATAATAAGAAGACAAAAGTCACATTGTAACAAATAATCTTCTGAAAATTGTGCGTGCATAATTGTGTGTTTCACCCTGTCGTCGGCATGCATGAGTGTCTGGAAAATATCCTGGATGTGACGTACTGTACATAATCAATGTACATCCATAGCAATTAAGTTACTTCTTAATTTTTAATTTTTTTTTGTAATTTTTTTATCTTGTAATCTGTGTAAGACAATTTTGGCATGTTGTAGCATTAGTATTAGCAGTAGTAATATTAGTTGTATTAGTTGTAGCATTAGTATTAGCAGTAGTAATATTAGTTGTATTAGTTGTAGCATTAGTATTAGCAGTAGTAATATTAGTTGTATTAGTAGTATTATTAGTATTAGTCATAGTAGTAGTTGTGGTGGTAGGTTTAAAATGTATTAACTTTTTTGAAATGTTTGAGTAGTTTAAATCATAAAATGTTATTGATAAAATCTCTTGTATTTGTTAAAATGTCTTGTTTTTGTTAAAATATCTTATTGTTGTTAAAAATATTTGGTAATGTTGTTTGTAATATGAATGTTGGATATTGCTTTATCTTGTTATGTTTGTTTTAAAGTATTTCAAAAAATGGTTTATGTATATATCTGTTTAATATGGTAAAATATAGTGTGTGGTTATTTTGTGTGATCATTGTAAATATTTTAGCTCTTAAAGATGATTTAAAACAATTATAATTTTAAATAAAATTTTTTATGTTAAAATTGAATGCTGTGACTTGTAATTTATGGTTTTGAAGTTTTTCCTCATGTCATTATATAATATCTTGTGAACGATTGGATATTGGATGAATCTGAAGATGAAGTATTTGTAAATGGCTGCATATTAAATGAAAATAAAATCTTGATAAGTTGTTTGTTCGAGTTTAAAGCCAGGTTATTTAATTGCTCACTTTTCGAAAATAATATTTAAAAGTTGTTTGATGTCAACTTGATGAGGGAGAAAAAAAATTATACATTTCAATCAAACCACACTCTGAAGAGCTGAGGAAAAATTACAAAACAATTATGGTAAGAATCGAACATGTATGAATGAATTTTGAAACGTAAGGAACAGACTTGTATCTCGAGAAAACTTTGCCAGGCCACTGGTCAAGTTCAAGAACCCTAAGGAATTTAACGAAACTGAAAATCACACAAAGACCTTTTCAGGTCCAGTTGGAAAGAGCCCTTGATATCACACTACAATGTTTCCTGCTGCCCTACAACTCTACAGCAAGCAAAAACCAGTCAACTTTTAAGGTAAAAATATTTTTCTCACAGCACCAAGATTGCAACTGCTGCAGCTGAAGATTCAACACTGAGATGAATGCTGGTAAAAACACTATCACACTTCACACAAAGTCAGAATACACAATTGAAAACTTCTTGAAAAATTCAACTTTACTACCACTCAATTATTGATTTAATTACATAGCAGGAAAGTAAAATATTCAATATGAGATAGTAGATGTTTAAAATTAAATCGAAACAAATTGTGAATATTAACCATCAACGAGAAATGGTCCATCCTTTAACTGCCTTATATTTAGTTATCCGAGTGCCTGCTGCCTTAAATGAGAAATTTAAACTTCTCCCTTAGACACTTTTCAGTTTGATTCCTCGTCAAGTTCAAGAAAAGTGTTACGCTTTCCGATCTTATTTTAGTTGTGTTCCGATTCTCTTAATCTGTATATTGTTAATCATATTTACTCTAAACATATACAGATATTTTTTCTGGAAATATTTACAATATTGTTAAAATTCTAATTTATAAGATATAATTTTTTTGGGTATAGGTTAGTGTGTACAGGGAGGTAAAACTTGTTTCATAAATATTTATTCATTTTATATAAGTCTTGTGTATTATTTTAATTTATTTACATTTTCTTGTGTAATGGAGCTTGGAATGTGAATATTAATTTTTATCAAGTACAAAACACAATATTTTGCGAGAGAGTTTCCAAAGAGCTAGGATGACGTTTTACCCTTACTACACTTGACAGTTAAAATTGTTGACCTGAAGTCTCCTCCCCACCAGGATGGACCATGGCAGTTTACTTTGTTAAAAGAGATACTTTCCTCCAGGGTATTATAAAACTGAAATGCGTTCTGCGGGGGTTTGTTGGAGTCAGGCTGGCAACCTCTGAGATCTCATTTTTTTAAATTGGTACTATAGGAATTTAAACTTCAAGGAGTGGTCACACTGCTAAGGTTGTAGATCTCTAAACATAACTGTTTTTTTCACATATTGGCAAATATTATAACTTTAAGATTTCGATGTGAGTATAAATTTATTAGCTAATAACATTTAATTGGAAATTTTTCACACAATTAATTAAAGTTTAAAGATCTATAAAATTGAGCATATCTGCATATTTCACGTACATAAATAAATTTATATTTTTATTAATTATGTGATTTGTTTTTTATTCCTTTTATGTAATATGGTTACAATCCTACATGAACTAACTGGGACTCGAACCTAGCTTATATTAAACATGCCTTATCTGGGATGGTATATTTTATTGTTAGTTATGGAAAAGTGGTTAGAGTGCTCCCTTCCAGAACTTTTCCTCTGGTATTTGCAATTAAGAATCGTACGAGATGCATTATTCAAATATTCGCTCCTCTCATGTTTATGAACATTGTAGGCGAAAGCAAAAATTTTCCCGCAGTATTTGCAGTATTTCATTATGTCAATTCCCTAAGTTGTATGTAATAAAGTTAATTGTTTCGGGTATCTCTCTATAATGTAAATAATTGTTGACAGTCGGAATGTATTATCCTAAAAGATGGTTTATATGATTGCAAAATGGCCACCATTTTCCTATAAATTTGCTTAAATGTATTGAAATATCATGGTAATTGACATATTCAAGCTCCTATAGAAGTCATTTGAAGCTGGATACACACGATTTCTTTAACATTATATCCAAATTTGTTTTATAGGGTATCGATTTGTAAATAAGTTATAATATATACACATTTTATGATAGATAGTGTATCTAAAAATTTGTATTGGGAAGCTATTGAATTGAAACTTTGTTTATATGTGAATTTTAGTGTCGTAGTCAAGTCTACACATAAAATATGTATTTTTTTCTGCTGTATACATTAATTTAGACATCAGATTTAAAGTTTTAATATGTATGTATGTGTCATGTCTTCCATCATAACATTTGAAACTTAAGTAAATGGAATGACACTTGTTTAAAAAATGGCATTCTTTCAATGTTCAAAAATTTTTTTAGAGTGAAAATATCTTTTGTACGAAAAAATATTTAGTTTCCTGGTAATACTTTAATTAGTTTGATTGAAACCAGGATAAAGTTTATTGGAATAAAATTTATTTTTTGGATTAAGATATAAAATTTGTTGGAATATTATCTGGGGATTAAGATTTCGGGTAAGAATTTGGGAAATTGGGAAATTTTACTTTGTTGCAAATAAGACAGGTTAACACATCTGGAAGAGTCCAAACTTCGCTGCACAAGGGTGCGTAACCTTGGATCGACAGTGAGGGGCACCGGGGCTGCCTGGGCCAAGCAATTCTCGAGATATCAGAAAATATGCATTTCGGGCTGATGGGTGAAGGGAGGGGGTCGGGGGTGTGTGGCCTTGGGTCGACAGCGAGGGTGCAACGCCCTTCATAGGCAGGGCAGCCCTCTGAAAACGAACTCTGTGTTGGAGGGGAGGGGGGACAAATCGCTGAAGACACACTCTGGGACATTGTTCCATGACCTTGGAAAATAACTCTTTTCACACAAAGTCGTCTTTTGGACAAGGGTTGGGGGGTGTGCTATGTGGAGCGACATGATGAGGTTTAAGTGTCTGCCGCCATGTTAGTTTCACGAGAACCTTCACCCTGCATAGATGCGCCACAGACTCTCTCGACTTCCCAGGCGGCTGCTGGGGTTCTGTGCCACGACCAAGGACAACACGGCCAGTGGGCTTCATGACGCGACAGTGAACTTCACTGGGCGCGGTGGCCAGACGGTTTCGGAGAGTGTAGGAATATCATAGACCGGAGAGCTTTGACGGAAATAATTTGTAGTGAAACTTTCCTTGTTCGTTGTAGGACGAATACAGAGTTTGTCTCATAAATTTCAACTCAGCCACGTTCCACGTATATATAAAAGCTTATAAACAAGCGCATGTCCTGACCTCTGAGGCGGGAGGATGTGTTTTGAGAGACCTCCTTGTATGATTTAATTATGTTTTTTTTTTTCATTTTTTGTTAATTCAACAAGTCTAATTTATATGTTAGTATGTGCGTTGTAAACATAATTTTTTATCCACTTGTCATGTAAATCATATTCACATCTATTTCCGAGTAGCTATAACCTTAGTTGCTTGTCAGCCTCCGACCGTGCTCCATGTATATGTTGTCAGACTCTAGATGTAAGCTCACTTCATTGATTCACCAGCCTCTGAGGCAGATGGATTTGTTTTGGGGAGGTGCGATTTCATTACGTGTTTAGTCATTTTCGTGAACTTGTGTTCATTAAATTTATTAGGAAACATCCGTGTTGTTTAAAATTTCCGAGTTTTTTTTTACCTTAGTATATAATTAAATGTAGGTTATGTTTGCTCTCAACATAGGTTCTAAAATGACACAAGTCATATTTCCAAATCAGTGCTGCAGCGACCTCCCAAGTGAATGGACCTATACAAAACATTTTTTTTCACATGTGTTAATCAATTAATTAATTTTGACATGTGGATTCCATTTCAGAAGTTTGTCACAGGCAGATGGACATGTTTTAAAATATTGTCAGGTATTTGCGAGAGGCGTCAAGTGGTGTTACATATATCTTGTTATTGTGTTCGTTAGATGTTTCATTTATAGGGACATTTATTGATTCGTTAATTAATTAATTCCATACTGGAGAGTCATGTAATTGTGATCGTTTAGCACTTGTCGACACCAGATGTTATTCACGTAGTTGTGTTATACCTATCTTGTGTAAATTATATTTCTAACATACAGCTCGGGGTAGTAAAATCATGTCGTAGACATATTCATCTCTGTACGTTTAATTAATTTTCAGTATGTAATGATTTCATACTGGAGACTCATGTAATTGCGCTTGTTTCATTATTCGGAAACAGTCGTTGTCTATTTAATCGTTTGTCATCACTAACACGTAAATCCCATCTTTCAAAGTCGCCTATCTACCAACACGGTCTACTATACAGAAATTTACACTTATGCCACCCTTGCACAAAACTCGCAACAAATATACCTTGCCCCAACACGTCATACTTCATCGAGTGCCAGAGCTCCAAGGGTGAGGACGTGCCAGAGCTGCTGCTGCTCCCCGTAAAAAGAAAGAAAGAAACTAATAAAGTTGGCCCTTAGTACATTCTTGCACCAAATACAAAAATAACCCTTTTAATACATTTAACCCTTACGATAAATTGAAAACCTTTCATTAAATTTAACCCCTTCAATCCATTTAACCCTTTCCATTTTTGATTAGCATTTTCAATCAATTTAATTAACCCTTTCTATCATACTGATATCAAATTAATTAGGTCGCTCAAAAAAGGCGGCATCCCTTTGGGGTTATGACCTGTGCGCCCCTACTACTCCTTTGGTTATTGGACGCATGTATAAGTGAGAACACATGTTCATATTTGACTGAGTCAATCATAATAAAGTACTCCGATACAGATTCGCGGACAGACACTTGAGTCACATGACATTTAAAATCATCTATCCACGAAAGAGCATATGAACAACAGTGTGTTAGAGTACAACTGGCCTTGAAATATTTTCGTGAAAAACAACTGTCCCTATACATGGGAAGTTGTCTAAGAGGAAGCTGCGTTGCCTGAGCAAAGTTCGGAAATATCAGCTGCCCAGCTCCCAATTTTCTGACTTCAGACTCTGCTGTAATTATCTACGTGTTCCAGCTATCAGTAGTGCCATGTAATGGGAGGCAATAATCAACGTGTCAGTATAAGCTATGCAGGCAAAAGCGCGGCAAACGTTTTTTAAAAATAAATAGACAAGATAGATACTTCACTGATAAGGTAATCTTCGCTTTCATCAAACGATAATGCTGGCGAAGCGGATAGCTGGTATGGTACGCGCTTGTTATCGTTTCTCGCACCGCAGCTAAAGAAGAAAAAAACTCGCAAGACCGCCATAAGAATAAGCAGTCGGCAGTTGCACTCACAATGAGCCGCAAACTTAGGCATGCTTTATACTGAACCAAAATATTGTATCTGGGAATAACAATAGTAAAAATTTGACTATCCTAAAAGTTAATAGGCCTATAAGTGCAGGTACAGTTATTTTACCGTTATTTAAAATGCATGAATATTCAATAACATAAAATGCGAAACAGTTCACCGAGATAATAATACTGCTATTATTACAGAATAATTATACTGTTATTTGCATAAATTGAACATCTCAATATTTGTTGAATTTTGTACAGACGTCGTATTGGAGTTTATTTTATTCTTCGTTACAGTACGTATATAAATTCACATAGTACAACAGGAGTAATGAGATTAGACTGGCTACAGCCAACCTGCGGTCGATCAGCCGGCAGTCGCTAGTTCAAGTCTGACTGTCGCCTACAGCCGAATGCACGACTGCTCATCGTGGAAGCTAGTAGCAGTCGTACAACATCGATACCCAACAGTCGACTGCTCATCGCACAAAAAATAAGGGGGGGGGGGGGTAGATGACAATAGCTGGAACAACAACGGGCAGGTTTGGTTCTGGCCTCGCTGCGGCCAAGCGGCCACAGTACATTGTCTGGTTGGAACTGGCTCAGCTACAGAGTAGTAGAGGGTTGGCTTGCACCCTGAATGTAGAGTGAGTCAGTCTTACCACTGGGATACGCACAGGAGGCAAGAAAGTAAGAGGGGCGTATCTATTCCTTCTTACGTAGAAGGACAAGCTTGCACCCTTTACTATACGTTATTATTGGAAAAATATTTGGTTGAAAATAAATTGTAAAAGGCTTTTTAACGTCCCCGGTTTTACGCTGGAAAGCTTAGCAGGGGACGGCTTACAGACCTACTTATAACCTAGCTATAATTAACGCCCCTGCCTTGCTCAGGATTCGAACCCAGAACCTCCCGCACCCCAGAATGGTGGCGCACCAACCGACTGCGCCACGGGAGTTCAGCTATGAAAATTAACTTAGTAAAATTTCACCCTTCTCGTACTGGTAAAAGTGAAATTTGATATGTCTATTATTTATTTTATTTTTTATATTAGAATGCTCCAAGAATGTTGCTTGGCAAAACAAGTTCTTTAAAATTGTTTTAGAACAACATTTAAGCAAATTTGGTGTATAAACATTAGACTATACGTGCAATGCAGTGAACAGAATGTACGAATACAAAAAAATTTTGACTTATTAGGACTCATCGAACCTTTACTTCTATTTCATGTGTTTTTTTTTTTTTGTGGTATCAGTTTAAAGCTGAAGTACGTTAACAGCGATATTGCCGAAGTCGAAGATTTGGACACAAAAACAAACACTAGAATTGCGCGTTTATTTAACGCGACAATTTTGTAATAAAATAAGTATCAATTCTAACGTAGCCTCAGTATAAATGAAGCACACCTGTTTATCCCTGTATCTGAATTTGACGTGCCATCTCACTTTGTCCACTCCAAAAGTGCATCAAAATTATGACGTCAGTGAGTCACTATTCGGATGTAAACTAAGGGGACGAAACACTCTCTAATAATCCCTTCAGTAAAAGACATAGTGATGTCCCGTCACTTGCCCTAAATTGCACGTTTTAATTAACTGTTTATAGAAACTTTATAATACCAGTAACTTTCTCCCGCCATTTTCTACGCAGTGTTGTTTTTATATAAGCCGACACTACATAACAGAAATACGTTAAATCAATTGAAGTTGAAATTTCCTGAAAGTATGTTAAGAAGTCATAACAAGAGAAAAATGAAAAATGGTGTTCAAATTCATGGACACTTTAATAGGTCAAGGTTATGTGGCGAACTGTAAGGAATTCCATGTTCGAATTCTTTATTTGGCAAATAAAAAGTGTTCGGAATTCAAGGGTGTCAAATTCTAACGACACTCACCAGCGCTCCTAGTGTTCTGTGTATCAACTACGTTACTGAATAATTTCGTAAGTAATTTCACCCGCAAATTTATAGAATCGTTTTATTTACCTACCCAATTAAGGAAAAAGTCTCGTTAAAATTGTTGCAAAGTAAGGATTTTATAAAACTTGTATTCAATATGACCTCACTCAATACAAAAGAAAGTGAGAAACAAATTTACGTATCGGTGATTCATCGCTAAGTTTTCTTTCCAACTTGCATGAAAACAGGCGCGAAATAAGACGCGAGCAATAGCAGACGCTTTTGCGTAGGTATTTAAGCAAGTAAATTAGCTTCCTAAATATACGTCTATTTTTTCCCTCGAATATTTAGATTCCTAAGGCCCGGGCTATAATTGACATATACCTAACACATTCACAGTTACAGCGATAAGCACATACAAAGCACAATGGCCTGGATACAACTGATATAACGATAATAATATAAGTTTGTTTATGTTGCTACATTTAGTACCGAGGAAATTATGTTCTGTATATTTGGTAGCGGTTTTTTGTCAAAAATAAATCTTTTCGATTGATCTGAGACGTTTTTAAAATGAGGAATTATTTTCATTTCAGTTTTTACTATTAACATTATCTAAAGAAGTTACAAAACTTCCGTGGTTGCGATTATCCAGAAATAAACAAAACAAAGTATCTGCCGAAGACTGAAGTCGACATACACACTTTCTTGGTTCGTAAATAAGTTTCACATTTGATAACGTAGTACAAGTGTCCGGTCTTCTGAATGGCTGAATATTGACGCACTGAGATAGTAAAAAGGAAAGTTAAATCCAAATTGAACTCGCCTTGTTACCATCACTGCACTTAGATAAGTGCTTATCGCTATGCACTGCTGTAGCCACTCTAACTGTAAACCTGTAAACGAGCAATTTAAATTTCATGTATATCACTGTGTTGTGTTAGTGATGTGCTCATAGCAATTGCGCCCGGGCCTTAACGTGGTCACGTGGTCGATTCGAACACGGCAGGAGTCAAGGACAAGCGAACGTGAGTGAAATTAATGGCGGTGAATTCGAACACGGCTAAATTCTAACTGCAGGCTGTTCACGGGTTAATCGAGCACTTTCGAAATCCGCTTGTCATAACTCGCGCGCATTTCAACGGACAGACTGGCTGGCTGGCACGGGCCCAATTAAGTTGGTACGGCTGGATGGAAATCTGTTCCGTGTTTTAAAGTCGAATTAAAAGTTTTAAAGAAGCACACGAGAGTACTGAAATTATTTCTTAGGTTTTTTTTTTTTTGTATCTTTAACGCATAAAGTTGTAGCCTAATAATTAACAAATTCGAAAGTATTTACTTTTTGAAATAATTCCAGCGTGTCGCTTTACGGGAGCGTGAATAAAGCGATGATGCCTATGTTAATACTACCTGCACACGTGGCGGAAGACTACGCAATATACATACGAGTAGGCTAGATGTTAGGCAGGGTTTTCAAAGTGCTTAGCGTACCTTGAAGAGCCTGTCGCTGTGTTCGATTTCAGTGAGACGTGCCCTGGAATATTCGGACGCCCGTGTTCGTTTCCACCTCGAGTTTGTTTTATGATTTCTGTCGAATGTTCAGTTCTAACTTGTCTTCGCGTGTTGGCAAGTGTTTCTCGTAGCCGTGCAAGAGTTGTAAACACAAATTAAAAGGTTTAAAACAGTTGCGCATCGGAAAACGACTTGGGGAGAGTGGCTCGTGTCCTTGCCTAAAGGGGACGTTCTAGGGTGCATTACGTGCCCTCGCTGTGAATTCCGGACAGCGACTACGTAGCGTCACATCCGGGATGCTATTTGAAAGGCCACAGACTGATATCGGCTGTTCAAGGGGAAAATGAGCACTTTTGAAAGCCCTGATAAAGATCTACTTGTATGCACATTGTGTATCCTACCGCCTTATGTGAAATTAACGTTATCATTGACCTCGCCGCATTACTCGTGCGCCGGTCAAGTGAAACTGTGACATTATTAACAAAGTAAATATTGTACAAATATGCAAATTTGTACACAATCGATGTATTAAAAAATTCAGAAAACGATAAAATAATTTAAGTAATCAGAAATGGCTACCTAACACTTTTTGCTCGACGTTGATATATGGAACTACTTTCCTCTCCATCGTTACCAACTTTGCTGGACACATGATCGTCATTTCTTCTGTTAAAATATATGAAGGTAGGGGCAGTGGCATTTTTTTCTAAGGTTGATTTCAAAAGTTTCTCACTTTATCGTGAACAGCCTTTAGTCACACTCACCTGGCAGCACGCGGGGGCAAGCACAGCCAGCAGCAGCAGTAGCAAAAGGGTGGCCATGGTGTCACGCGCGCACACTATCTACACTCGCTAGCCCCGCGCGACGAGTGCAGCTCACTGCATGCCGGCCAGCTCTCGCGCCCGCCTCTGGACCACGACTGACAGAGTTTGCTCGCTCGTCGTTCCCCTTCGCTTCTGCAAGTGAGGGGGGCCCCCCCTCATCACCCCCCCTCCCTTAGTGGTCCTCTGGTCCCCGCTCGGCGCGGGTCATCTGGAGTCCCTCGCCGGCTTATCGGCCCTCTTGCAGTGCCGACGCACCTCGCCGTCCACCACAGCCCCAAACTCCGTTACCTCCAGGCTGAGCTACATGCACCATGAAGTCGTCCCGATACCTTCCTGCGGGCGCATCGACTGTTGCATGTGGGCCGCGGTGGTGTAGCGGCTAGACTGCTAGCCTCCAACCAAGGCGACCTGGGTTCGATCCCCGGCGGGGTCGCTCCAGTGTTCTTTTACACGTGGGATCGTGCCGACCGATGCTGCTGCTCGGCGGTGTTTTCTCGGGATCTTCCGTTTCCTCCAACCCTGCATTCCGGTGCATCTCCATACTAACCTCGCTTCGCCCGCATCGGCTCTCAAGATCTCGCTGTTAAGAGCCGCCTAAATCTCTCCACTCACTCACACATGCCTCGTGGACTGACGTGTTGCAAATTAGGTTAGCAAGCTGAAATGTCCTTAGATAGCTTAAATGGTATAGACGTGTCTTTAGAAGACGTGTGTGTGTGTGTGTGTTAGTACTGTTTGTAGTAAAGAGCCGGATTAAGACATACTACATATTGGTCGCCCTGGAAAGTGTGTTTGCCCCCCACCCCCTCCCTTTTCCGGCTACTCCCGTGTTCTTCCACTCTCTCCCAAGCCCTTCTTTTCCGTAATAAGATAAATATACCAATGTAGAGATATTTATGTATACATATACACACAAATATATGTGTATATATATATATATATATATATAATTATATATAAAGGCTATTCACGGTAAAGTGAGCACTTTTGAAATCGCCCTCTGAAAAATGTCACTGCGCCTATCTGCAAATATTTTAACGGACGCACTAGTGACATGTGCTCGGTAAAGTTGATATAACGATGGAGGAAAAGCAATTCCATGTTTTAACGTCGAACAAAATGTGTCAGTTAACCATTTGTGATAGCTGAAATTATTTCTCTCGTTTTATGTTTTTTTTTTTTTTAATGCGTCTAAGTTAAAAATGAGCAGATTTGTAGAAAATTTACTTTTTTTAAAATAATTTCATAGTTTCACATGACCGACGCATGAATTAAGTGATGAGGCCCATGGAAATAGTAATTTTACATAAGGCGGAAGAATACACAACGAGCAAACAAGTAGATCTTAAGCAGGGCTTTCAAAAGTGCCCAACTGAAATATTAAAATTAATGTAACAATATAAAAAACAAACTGGACGATTTTTGTATATTTATGAATGGCATTCTCCTCTATAGTTGTTTACGCCGCAATATTTTTCTTCTTAGCGTAGTTGCTGATAATATAATCGTATTGTGGGGTATGCACGCTTCGACGGAAAGATTTGAAATAACATTTAGTCTGTGTTGGTCTGCTGTTGACCGGAAGTATTTAGCACTACCGCGAAGCTTAGTGTACTCAAAGTCACTGTCTACCCGCTGGCAGCTGCGAAATTTAAATAGGAAATCCAACGTTTAGGACATTTCGCCCTAGTGTGTTAATTTTAAAGATAGGCGATTCGAAAAAAAAATTTATTCTTCCCGGATTTCTTAGGAGAAGGTTCCTACGAGCGTATATTTTCGATATTGATAGGCAGTATGAACCTTTTCATAAACGATACATTTTTTAACGTCCTTGCAAACAGTCAATACGTGGTATGGGAACATCTGCCCTGTAGGGATCTTCTCTTGAAAAATTCGTGAAGAATACATTTCGTTTGAAATAAAATTAACGCACCGAGGCGAAATTTTCTTCACATGGGATTCCCTATTTGGATTTCACAGCTGCCAGCCGGTAGGCAGGGACCTTAAGGCTGTCGCACTGTGAGAGGTATGTGTTTGTGAGGGAGGAAAAAAAATCGATGAAGCACTACGGTCCAATTGGCGTATATAAAGCGGTGTCGCCTTTATTCGCAAGGCGCTCAACTGGTGTGTAGGCTTTCGGACGGTGACTCACCTTGAAAGGGTTTCTAAGCGGTGTGTTATGGCGTGATCACGCCTTAGCTGAATAGCCTGCTCGACCACACCTTCAAACATTAAACAAGGGCACGAGCGTGATTGCGATAACACCTCGTGAAATATAGTTGCAGAAACGCCCTGCTCCGGCCAGTAAACGGGGCAAAAAATGTAAAACAATGCGCCCGACATAGTCCAACGTAAAACTGGGAGCGGCGTCTTCTGTCATCGGGGCAGCGGACTGAGGAATATGGAGATGGGTATGTCCGGCCATCGTTAACCACCTCCTAGAATCAGCCTCCGGCCACATGAACAAAGTGGGGACTTCCCGATCCGATTGTAATGGTAGTGGCGTGCGGTAATAAAACTTATTATAATTAATTAGCATCTTGGTATTCCATTTAAGCTCCTCCGATCAACAGTCACGTAAATAGTTATTGTTTAAACCTCATGTTCAATAAACCCCATCTTATACTGTTCTGCTCTACCTAATCATGGCTCATTAATTTGCTACGCCCATAGCACCTTTCAGGTATGAATTGAATTTAAAGCTAATACGTAACAGGTGGTCCTATTATTTATTGCACGCGACTTTGGAGCAAAGTTCAATGTATGCCCGTATCGTAGTTTCGTACGTACCCGGTTCCTATATTTTGAAATACACCAGTCTGAAAAGGCTATTTTTAGGTGTGTTGGAGGATTTGAAAATAATGTTTCTAACGTGCGTAATGTCTTGCAAAGTACAATTACGTGATCGTCTGGAATATGCTTTCTTTTCGTAGGTAAACCTATTGAGGTTATGTTTCATAGTTTCGCAAAAAAAAAAAAAAAACATTTTTTAACACGCTGTAACCCACTTCAAGAGCTAGGAAGACGACTGTCATAGGTATGTAATTCCTGTACTAATCCACGAAGTCCGCTCCACCTGTAGAAGCTGCCGCCATAGGAAACTGCCTAGGTTGCCTTTGACTAAATCCGGCGCAAAATAAAGTCGTTTCTTACAATGAGCCGGTGCTCTCCTGATAGGTGCCGTTCTAATATCTCAGTGGCTGGTTTTACAATGACATCACTGTCGTTGCTGAGTTTTTTTGTAATTGTATAGGACTTTTTAACGTCCTCCGGTTTTATGCTTGAAAGATTAGCAGGGGACAGCTTATGCCCGGTTTCACCATCGTGGTTCGAAAATCGATCCGAGATCGGATCTAAGATAGACACACAAAACTCTTGCACCATTCGAGTTCAGAGATGGACTGGAGATCGAGAGGAAGTTCTTTTCGATCCGCCAAAATTGGTGGTTCGAAATCTCGATCCGAGATCAGCAGCCATCGTCAGCAAATGTAATTTGAAAATACGTTAACAGATAGAACTACGTTCGATTGTTTCCTTGGGAAATTAAAACAACATTATATGCACTTGAATAATATTCATTAAAATTCGTACAACAATAATTCACTTAAAACAGATAAAACATCGCACATCTAGTTATATCTATTGAGAAGAATACACCTACTTCGATGACGTCATATATAACGAACCAATAGCAAAATTTGCCTCATACTTTGTCTCGATCTCTCACTTTTGAACAAAGATCGACGAATTGGAGATCCAGAATCATGAAATTTCGTTGGTGCAACACTTTTACATTGGAACCAAAATCAAGCCGGATCCTGGTTCGGATCTAGGATCATTAGATCTGTTGGTGCAACCGAGCCCTACAGACTAACTTATAATCGAACAACCATGCCTTATCCATGATTCGATCCCAGAGCCTCCCGCACCCCAGATCGGTGGCACGCCAACCGACTGCGCCACGGGAGGTCGGCGTCATTGCTTTGTTGTTTAGCGCGGTGTCGCCATATTGGATATGGCCAATTTTAATCTTTCACCGGCAGATGACCGGCACTTTGCATGTACTTGGCCATCCTACGTGAGATGAGGGTGAAGCGAAGCGAGTGTGGAGCAGCGCCGGAATGGGGGGGGGGGGGGCGGAAAGATGGGAGATCCCGAGAAGACCATCCGACCAGCAGCCCGGTTCTCACATGCGGAAATTCAGGAGCGACCCCGCCTGGAATCGAACCCGGTTCGCCTAGGTGGGAGGCCAGTAGTCTAGCCACTACACTCCCGCGGCCCCTGTAATTATGTAATTGTAATCTGTATAATGAAGATGTTTTAGCTAAACAAAATACTGAAGTTTTTCGAACGTATTTATAAATCTGTATGCCTACGTTCGAGTGCTCGTACGCAGGTGCAGCATAGAAGGCCTCTGAAAAAATAACACATATAATATCACAAAAATTTTAATATCACCAAGTCGGTCGTTTTAAATGATAAAAAAATAAGTCACTAATAAAGTACATACTTAATTAAATAGTTATAATTTTAATCAACTTAAAGCGTGTGGTCATTCATAAGCTAAAAATTGTCTATTGCCGCGAACGTTTCCGAATGTGCTTGAAAAAATTTACCAAAAAGCAATTGCCGCTGTATTTGTTTCTAATCTTGTTTTGTAGGGCATAAAAAAGTAAAAGAGGCCATTGCCCTGACACGTTTTGAGAGCTGAATGAAGTTAACTCAACAGCAGGGCAATGGCTTTCATTGAAGGGGCCACAGTGGTGTAGTTGTTATGACTATTCGCCTCCGGCGGGGTCGCTCCCGGGTTTATGTATGTGGGAATCGTGCCGGACGATGCCGGTGGTCGGCGGGTTCTTCTCGAGGGTCTCCCGTTTCCCTCGCCCTTGCATTGCGGCGCTGCTCCATCCTCACCTCATTTCACCCTCATCAGCTCTCAAGACCTCGATGTTAAGGACCCCGCCTGTCTGGTGCTTGAAATCCGTTGCAGTTTGTTTGAAATGCTCGTTTTCTCCACGAAACTACTAAACGTGTGTCCAATGTGCTAATCTACGAAAAGAACACACGTCAGACAAGGGCTGTTGAGTACTTTCAAAATGTCACACAGGTTAGAAACATCATTTCAGAGCTCTCCAAAACGGTCAAAAACGGCTTAAAACGGCTTTTCAAAACACTGTGTCTAAAAATATATACGCCAGATCCATACGAAACTACTCAACGGCCCTGAATTGAACATTCCTACCAATTTTCCACCAATAAAATAATAGAATCACCACTGAAAGTCCCATAGGTACACACAGAGCAACGAGAACACTGCACGCCAGTTCAGAGCCTTGCGATTAGTGGCGATGGTGCACTTGATGCGCGTGGCAGTGTCGCCCTTACCGCTCCCACATTTCTCGCCTTCAAACGTCTCTCAACTCAACTCAACTCCACGTGGTTTCTTCATCGTTCAGTAAAAAGAAGTGAGCTTAGGCGATACGGGGCTGTAATATCGGCAGCTCGCAACACATTTGCAGATGGTTGGTTGCCTAACTTCCAGGCGGATCGATACCTCTCCGATGTCGGGCATTGTTCGCCACCTAATTTTTTTTTTCGCGAATTTTTTTCCGTTAATGCATGCACATAAGTGATCATGCTTCCTTCCTACCAAGTTTTTTTTTACCATACCAATGAGGGCAGCACAAGGGTTGTTACGCTGTCCGGCGAGGCGGTAAACAGGGATCCTATGCTGGAGTTCTCTTTCGTACACGAACTGCCCGCCGCACTGAGTGAAATCCAGTTTCGGTATGCTTAAACAACAACTTGGTCTTCGTATACGAGATTCGTATACGAACTTTGTCCCTGTGGTCGAGAGTGAACGGACTCCAGTAATTAAAGGTTTATATTCGTATGGGGATGCATATTCACTCATTCGTGTTAAAAGAATGTATGGAACTGGGAACACTACATATACGATTATATTATAATTTTTCATACAGTTTCATATCGCAAAAATAACAAGTAATTCGTATACAGCAGTAATAATTACGTTGCAGTAACTATATAGTGGAAAAAATTAATAAATGTTATTCATTAATATAGATCTTTAGTTGTTGTATGTAAGTGTAAATTATTTAAATGTATACTCATCAGTTTATAAAACGTAGAAAGGTTTACAGAATGTCTACAATTTAAAAAACAAAGTATTATTCTGTAACATTAAGAATAATACCAAACTATAGTTAAATTTTTCCAAAGCATGTTTACAATTACAAAATCGTGCTTTTCTGCTCCAAAATTTAAAATTTAATTATTTCCTTTCCTCATAAATCCCTTTTAAAAATCCCTTAATCATATTAGTGCGTGGTGCTTATTTTTTTAGGCGTGTCCGTACATACGGCCCTAAAATCTGTGAGAAAGACATATTTACAAAATACGTTTGTTAAATATCGTTAGTTACGTTTTCGGCTTAGGCGTAGGTATGACATACTATTCAAGTCGATATTGCGTCCATTAAAAACACAGTCCTTAATCTGACATGTAGTTGGAAGTATTATTTACTCAACGATTTCAATATCTGAAACTTAAACTCTGCCTCTACCATGTTGGATACAAAATAGTTATCGCCTATTTCATAACAACATAGCTTGCGAAAATGAAGCCAGACGGAAGAAACAACTGACAGCCGAAATGAATTCGAATGTTAAATTCGTCTACGAACGATAGGCAGTAGAGCATACCATTTTTACTTCACGTACGTTCGTACACGAAAGTGACCACTCGAAAATTCCTCGTATACGAACGCTCGAGTGATTTTTCAAGCAGAGGCCCCCCAGAACTATGGAGCGGAAGGACACGGTAAACAGACGGGTCCTGGGCGCGTCGTGTGTTTTGGACTCCAGTTAGCGTGTAAATATATGCATAATGACGACGGTAAATCAAGTTTAGGCTGTTATGTTGGTACGCAGTGACCGCTCCGCTGGACTTTCTGGAAGGCAACTGACGTGAATAAATAAACGGTGCCGATCCCGTGTAGAACAGTTTGATCTTGGTGGCAGTTCAAGTGTTCAGAGCGCCCATACGATGAGAACACAACTGGTCGAAGTTATTTGTCAGCAGCCCACGCATAATTCTGCAACTCGCAAACTGCACTGCATTCTTCTGACTGGGCGCTACAGTGTCGTTTTATCGCTGGCTGAGCTACGCCAAGGGCGTCGGGTAACCGTATTAGGCAGTAGGTCCTGCGTCCCAGACATGCAAATGGCCAAGCTCCCATTAAGAAAGAGACTTTCCGTAATCTCACGCGAAAATACAGCCACAAACATCTCAGGCCCTCCGCGGAACTGAAAGCGGCGTGTGTAAATCACGAAGAATTCCAGTTTTCTGTAACAGGTACCTTGCTGCGATACTTTCTAAATGTGGTCGCCGGTCGACGGGAATTTATAAATTATTACCGCGAGCTGTCATGTAATGACTGGCCAGAGCGAAAGACGAACGAATTGGCGACGACAAGTTGTCAAGGCGTCCTCAGGAACTAATCTATAGCAATGTGAAATAACTTTAGCAACAAATTATTATTAAATCCATTCGTTTCTTTTGCCACGTATAAGATACGAGCAGCGCTAATTTCGAAAAGTAAATAACAATCATGTACTGCAACTCTGAAATTTCGGGAACACGCAGAGATTCGATACAGTGTTTTAAATATTCATTATTCCTTGCTGTAAGCTTATTAGCTCTCCCATTTAAACGTAAACTAATATCTGGCATCCCACTGTAGGCTGCCTCACGACTAAAAAAGCCTGGAACCTGCCTGGAAAAATTGTATAATTTTAGTCAGCCTTTTCGATAAAAAATTTTATACAACGGCTGGTGTACAGCAAACAAGAAGCATGAATTTATAAAACCAATACATAACAGCCGCTACAAACTGGGGCGAAGTTAAACACAGACTTCAAATCTTTCTTCTCAGATCATCAGTGATTTTTTTTAGTGAAATATATTATCTATCTGAGATAAACATTTCCTTGTATTGCTTACCATGAAACGGATTTTTTTTTGCGTACTGATTATGCCTGGTTCGTCGTTTATTAGACATTTTGACATCAGTCATTGGAAAAATTGGTTGCCAATAAACTATGGATCGAGTTCTATGCCTAAACATTTTATTTAAAAGGGCAATGTTTAGTTAAATTGGACAATATCATTAATTTATTTTCGTTTTAATCAAAGTTGAGTAATAATAGGTGGCAAAATAGTATTATGTTTAAGTTTGTAACAAATGCACAATATCACTCGCGGTTACCTGGATACACCCCCCCCCCGGCTCACCCACGATGATCATCGTTTCATAAAGTTTACCGCCCTCCTGGAACTATTTCCCGCGTTTGATGCCAAGTAGCTCGCGAGCGATAAGGGTTACACTACCACACACATCAAGTGCGCCATCGCCACTACAGGCTGTTCACGGTAAAATGAGCACTTTTGAAAGCCCTACTTAGGATCTACTTGTATGCACGCTATATTTTCTTCCGCCTCATGTAAGATTAACGTTACCATGGGGTTCATCACTTTATTCATGCGCCGGTCAAGTGAAAATTCGAAATTATTACAAAAGTTAATATTTATCAAATTTTCTTATTTTTAAATTTTGATAGACTACATTAAAATTAAAATAATGTGAAGGAAATAATTTAAGTTGTCACAAATGGTTACGTGACACTTTTTATTCGACGTTAAGATATGGAAATACTTTCCATTCATCGTTACCAACTTTATTGTGAGCGTGTCACTCAGTTCGCCAGTTAAAATATATGCAGGTATCAGCAGTAACAATTATCTAATGTTGATTTCAAAAGTGCTCACTTTATCGTGAACAGCCTTCAAGCGCAAGGTTCTGAAATTGTGTGCTTTGTTCTCGCCGCACTGCGTTTAAACGCTGTTTGCGTTAAAGTGAGCACTTTAGAAATGAACATAAGAAAAAAAAGTCACTGCCCCTGCATGCATATATTTTAATGACATTCGCCCAGTAAAGTTGGTAACTATGGGCGGAAAGTAGTTCCATATCTTAATGTCGAATAAAAAGTGTTAAATAACCATTTAAGGTAACTTAAAATCATTTCTATCATTTTCTAGTTTTTTCTTAATGCATCGAAGTGTAAAAATGAGCAGATTTGTACTTTTATAATAATTCCATAGTTTTATTTGACCGACGCATGACTAAAGTGAGGCCCATTACAATGCAAATTTTGCATAAGGTGGAGGGATACACAGCATGTATTCAAGTAGACCTTGAGCAGGGCTTTCAAAAGTGCGAATTTTACCGTGAGCAGCCTATACCTATGGGGCATAGCGGTGACCCTATCATTTCATTGGTGGGAAGTCAGAGGCAAAGTTCGATGCACAGCCGTCGAGGAGTTTTGTATGTATAGGCTGTTCACCTTAAAGTGAGCACTTTTTAAGGCCCTGCTGAATTTTTGCTATGAGTAAATTTTCTCTATTTTTAACATTTTTTCAATATAAACACTGCCACATTACTAATAAACACAGGCTATACATTTCACCAGACCCAAAAGTCAACGTGTGAAGCAGTCACAAAATATATTTATTAGTGGTTAAAGCCATGAAGAAGGGCCTTAAGAAGTGTTTACTTTACCGCGAACAGCCTATAGGCCTATATCTGACGCTTGTATGTTGGGAAACGGCTCTTTGGAAGAGGCATTTCTAATAATTTTGGACTCCTTTGGATTGGTGTTTCTAATGTGCGCGACATCTTGAGAGCACTCAACAGCACTCGTCTGAAATATGTGTTCTAATCGTAGATCAGCACGTCGGATATAGGTTTAGTAGTTTCAAGGGGAATCGTGTATTTCAAACACCATGTGACACGGTCCAAGCGCCTCGTACGTGGGCCAAGGTAGGCCAAACAGGAAAATTCACAGCATGTTATCCATTCACGGTTACTTCACATTTTTCTGAAGCCCTCCTAAAATTCTACTTTGGGGATATCGATCCGCCTCGTGCAAACTAAGCTTAATTAAGTCTAGATAATGACACCAAAGGACAACGCACCGAATTCGTGCGCACTCAGTTGTAATAATAATTTTTCATTATTACTGTTTCTTACTAGGAGCTACCAACACACATGTTTTCCCAGTGATTTTATTCATATTTATTACAAATTAAATAATATAATTTCTGAATAAAATATCTGTAAATATTTAATATAATGAAAAATAAGATACTTTTAGATCAACAGATGTATAAAACGATTGTGATGCATGGCGTCTCAAGTTAATAACTAAACACGTCGTACATGGAGAGATTTTCCAAAGGTTTGATTCCAAAAGTGTGAATAAACCGCGAATAGACTATAGTCAGATACCTAGGACGCTCGAGTAGCACTCGGTACTGTTCTGTCCTGTAGACTTTCCGCCAATAAAGTGATAGGACCACCAGTCAAAGAACCATTGATATAAGTAGAATGGCATTACATTTCACACTGGTCACTGGCATGCACCTAGAGTAGACGGTTCAAGTTATGTGTGCGGCAATATGGTTTTTATGGCTGTTTGCGCCTGGCCGTCCGATGCAGGGGATAGCTGCCGTTAAGGTGGATCACGAGTCAAAAACAATTTTCGTTATTTGAAAAACATTTTTATGTGTGAAATATTGTGTCAAATGCTAACCGAATTAGTAAAGTAAACTAACATGGGAAATTTAATTTAATAACTACAATCAACGAAATTATGTGAATTTAAATGACGTTTATTATTTCAATAATAGTTTTAAAAGGGGAAGTCTGGTGCAGGGGCTCGGGGGCCAGGACATGGGGACACACGTCGCCATCTTGGATTTTGTGAAAAAAAAAACGTGTTTTTAGCACAGAAAACGGTCAAAACGTCCAAAAACCGGCAAAACTTCCCGAAATAATCATGTTTTTCGCACGTTTGCGGAATGTGGATGCAAATTTCTCAATTACTTCACATTGTGGTTTTTGATACATGTGGGATGTGGGATGTGCGGCCATCTTGAAGCAGAATTTCCTGCTATATCAATCCTATCACTTGCTAGCAAAATGGTGGCGAAAGTTCTGGCTAGCAAGATGGCGACCATGCTTAGCACTGGCTAGAGCAATATGGCTGACAGTTTGCAGCATGCAGTGAGCAATCATTGTGCAACCACTCCCGGCGGCCATCTTGGACCAGAACCTCCTGCTCTATCATTCCAGTGCAGAGGTGCCTTCGGCATGCTGCCGCACATGTTATTTGGCACTCGCTGGCAGACCGCAGGAATGGTCTGGAAGTTTCTTGTCGATGCTGACTGCGGCCATCTTGGAGCAGAACTTCCTGCTATATCAACCCTAGTACTGGCTAGCAATATGGCTGCAATGCGAAAGTGGTGTCTAGCAATATGGTGGTGATGCGAAAGTGCTGTCTAGCAAGATGGCGGCTCAATCCGGCTGACAGAAAATGTGTAACCACTCCCGACGGCCATCTTGGACCAGAATATCCTGCTCTATCAATCCTATTACTGAATAGGAAGATGGTGGAAATGCCGGCTGGCAAGATGGCGGCTGACAATGAATTGTGAAACCACTCCCGGTGGTCACCAGAATCTCCTGCTCTGTCATTCCAGTGCAGGGGTTCCCTCAGCCGGAACTGGCCAGCAGATGGCAGGAACGGTCTCGATGCTTCAGGATGCTGACCGACAAAATGGCGGCTGTGTCCCTACAGAGGCGTCACCCTATGGCTGTGTCCCTATAAAGATGCCACCCAGCATGTGTCCCTATGTCAGCTTGGTGTCCCTATGTAGGTGTGTGCCCCTATGTCGCCACCACCCTGTGGTGATGCTGGCTGGTAAGATGGCGGTTGTGTGTGTCCCACATTGTAGTGCATGAGGGATTTCACCACTGGCTGCCAGACCACTAAGCCGGCGGCGGCCATTTTGGAACTGTCTGACAGCCGGCACACTGCCTGGCAGTGTCCAATTTGCGCAGCAGCCTGCTCTGTCAATCTCCTGACTGACAAGATGAGCACAACAAAAAACTCCCGCCATCTTGGACGTCCTGCTTTCTGGCACTGACTAACAAACTGGTGGGCAGGCGGTCAACAATGGGGAAAAGTCCTGCTCTATCAATCTAGTCCCAATTACTGACTAGCAGCCGGTGGTCAGTATGCCGATATCGGATCGGTCACCCATCTTAGCACTGACTGACAAGATGGTGGCCAGTACACCAATGATGAGGAAATGTTTTGGATGCTGTCCACCATCTTGGAAGTCGCACTGACTGGCAATATGGTGGCGGCAGGCAGACATGTTGTTGGTAGAGAACTTCCTGCACTGGTCGGCGATCTTGGAAGTCACACTAGCTGGATGCAAGTGGCAGTGGGTGGCCATGATGTTGGCCAGTTGCAGCAACCTTCCTGCTCTGACAATCTAGTCCATCTTCGAAGTCGCACTGACTGGCAAGATGGCTGCCAGTAGCAGTGGATGTCGGCCAGTCGCAGAGCTCTGGTCGACCAACTTGGAATTCGCACTAGATGGCAGTCATGATGGTGGCGGGTGGCTGACTGGTACGACGGGGCAGGCTTCTCAATCCTGTCCGTTCTGCCGAAGCCACTGACTGGTGTCAGTGTCCCTATGACGAAGTCCTAGATGACTGGCGGCTGTTTCCCTGATACGGATCCCCAGGTGACCGCAGGGCCGTCTCCCTTAGACGGAGCCCGCCCGACGTCTCTCTATGACAAAGCCCCAACTGACTGGCGACTGTCTCACTTGCCTTACTCGACGGCCTATGACGAAGTACCAGTGGCAACAATGTTGTCAGGTCGGGGAAACGTCCGGCTCCATAGGTCTGTTCTGCCGAGCACATCAGTTGCTGACTGACGGATATCTCCCTAAAACGAAGCCCCACCCGATGGCATGTCTCCCTATGACGAAGCTCCACCCGAACATGTTGTCGGCCAGTACGTCGGGGAAGCTTCCTATGACGAATCCCCAGCGGGAAAACATTCCGCTCTGACTCCGCTGTTGAGTGACAGCTGCGTCCCTATGATGGAGCTCGATGTGTGTCCCTATGACGAAGCCCCACCGCCAGCACCAACGAAGTCTGGAAGCTTCCCGCTCTGTCCCCGACCAATGCTGCTGACTGGCAAAGTAGCGGCTGTGCCCCTATGATGAAACCCCACCCGACCGGTGCCCTAAGACGAAGCCCCACCCAGATGTGTGTGTCCCTGTCACAAAGCCACACCCGACCAGCCATGGCAGTCGTCAGAGAACTTCCTGCTATGGTCGGCCATCTTGGAAGTCACACTGTCTGTTGGCCGTTGATTCCCGAAGCCCCCAATTGGGGCTGCGTGCCATAGTCACTGACCATCAAAAATGACGGCCGTGTGTCCCTATCTCGATGCCCCCAATGGAGTCTGTGTCTCCCCAGCGAGAAACCCCTAGGCAGCTTGCAAGGCTACGTTTGACCTGTGTATAAGCATAGTTGGCTGTAATTTCCGAACCGTGTAAGTAATAGTTGTCAAACTCATAACATATATTTCACCCCCGATGATGAGAAGGTTCATAAGGCCAAGTATGACCTATGTCTACTTATAAGTATAGTGGCTGCAATTTCTGAACCGGTTAATATATAGTTACCGAATTCAGGCGTCACCCCAGACGACAAGAAGGCTCGCAAGTTTGACCTATAAGCATAGTTGGCTGTAATTTCCGAAACATTTGAGATACAAGTACCAAATTCATGACATAGGCGTCAGCCCAGATGACGAGAAGTCTCACAAGTTTGACCTATAAGCATAGTTGGCTGTAATTTCCGAACTGTGTGAGATACAACCACCAAAATCATAAACCCCCGATGACGAGAAGGGATAAATATATTCTTATAAGCATAGTTTGCTGAAATTTCCGTGCCGTGTAAGATACATAGGCATCATACCCGACAACTAAAAGGACCGAAGGGTCAAAATTGCCCTATGTTAAGCTCAGTTGGCTGTTTCCAAAGTTGGCTGTAATTTTCTAACTGTGTGAGATATAGTTAACAAATTCATACGACAATTACACACACATTTCAAATATGCTTTTAGAAGATGTAAAACATAAATATGTTTATATAGTAGAAAAAACCTGGAGACCATAAGCACAAATATCAATGCGAACTCGACGAACACACAGACAACAATGATCGACTTCCCTATCTGTACATGGTATACATTACCGGCCCAGAAAGCAACTCTTCAGTTGCGAGAACGCTATCCTTGACAAAATGTACTTACTTACTTTTTTTCTACATTTAGTTGGCTGTAATTCCCGAAAGAAATAGTTGTCAAATTCATAACATAGTCATCATCACAGAAGTCTCATAAGTTTGACCTATGTCTAATTATAAGTCATAACATAGGCATCACCCAAGATGCAGAGAATGGTCGTGGGGCCAAGTATGTCTATTTATATTTTGCTGTAACTTCCGAACTAGTTTCGATATAGTTTTCAAATTCATCACACATCCCCAGATGGTGAGAAGGGTCGCGGAACAAGTATGTCTAAGCATAGTTGACTGTAAGCAGTGGAAGGGACTAGCATACACATGGCGATTCTACAATCAAGTCTTCACCAAATTTTAAATACACACCTTTTATACAGTTTCATTTCAGTATATATACATTGTATGTAACTCACTATTACATTGTCAGGTTGGTCGAGCAGTCTAAGGCGCTTGAGTTAAGCTCTGGTTCCAGTGCGGGGAGCATAGGTTTGTATCCTACACCTGACAAATACTTTATTTTTGCTACTGCATGTCCGCTTCCTTGCTGTTGTATATAGCGTGTTAGATAAGGATTTCGTATGCGGGTATATATGCAGAGACACTAGCTCTCTGGCTCATTTGCAGTTAGTCTGTCGTTCGCGAGCTCTTTGAGATGCATCTGTGGTCAGCAGCTCCAAACCGTGAAAAAATGACGGCATGCTGTTCTAGAGGTCAGAAGATTCTAGCAGCTATTGTAGCATATGGAAAACATAACTCACTTGCAGCACTCGACAAAGAAACCGAGCTCGCATACTTGCCTAAAGAAGTCCTTCTGACATATGCTCGACATGAAATAAGATATGTCTACAAACATCTACCTGCATACCTACAACAGGACAAAGATATACGCGACTGTCTCCTATGTACAGAGTGTTTGCAAGGATGCACTACTGTTATGGACACACTACATTCAAGTGGCTGGTGTAATGCACGTAGGAAGAAGCAAGAGGAAAAAAGGGACACTGATTCATTCCCTTAGGAACTCACAAAGAACAGAGAGAGATGTGTACCTGGAGCAGCTGACGAGGTCGTGTCCACACAGGTTCGGCTAAAAGTCACAGCTCTGGCACTTGGTGCAGTGGCAGGATGTGCTCTCGCACTCCTACTGGCGGTAGGAACCTGTCTCCAGTTTCGATATATGGGGGATGTATAGGCTGACAGACGCAGTTATCATCCATCCATACTTCGAAGAGTGAAGAAGATCGGCTTGGGATAACGTGCTCCGATGGAACAGGAAAGTTATTTGTGTTGTTACTGTAAGAAGGTGTTGTCTTGAAAAAAAAAATCCACAGACAGCATGAAGCTGGTTGTTATCAGAACACAGGTCGTATTATGTTCGGATGTAAAAAGTGTAAATCTCAATTTGGTCATCGTAGCAACTTGAAAAGACATCTTGCAACATGTAAAGGGTCGCCCTGAACTACCTGTCAAACGGTATCTGAAGATATTACCAGCTAAATGTACAGGTTCATCTGAAAGCAGTTCTCTGGTCCCACCACAATATCTATTGAACCATTGTAACAAGACGTTTACATATGCATACGACGCAAGGAGGCATGCACAAAATTCATGTGTGAAGAGCATCATTCGTATGACATATCGATGTGATAAGTGTCAAAGAATATATGTGCGTGTTTATGCTTTAAAAAGGCATTTGAAACTGTGTAAGTCACTGTCAAGCTGATACTAATAGTACTTGTGTTAGCCTGCTCGGTTGGTGTTCAGATTTCGAAGAGTGAACTTCAGCTGTTAATAATGTGCTCTTATTCGATTATGGAACAGGAAAGGTATTAGTGTCACTACTGAAGACTTTTTCTAACAAAAACATCTATAGATAGCATGAAATTGGTTGTTATCAGAACACAGGTCGTACTATGCTCAAAGTGTAATTATCAATTTGGATGTCATAGCAACTTGAAAATACATCATGCAGGGTGTAAGGGTCTCCCTGCACTGCCTGTCAGGCAGAGGTGGAAATGTATGGTCGTGTAAATTATAATATATGAGTGGATTGTAGCTGTACGAAACCAGAGCCCCACAGAAATCCAACTAGAGCCTTCGAAACATCGAATGTGTCTGTGTGTGATGTTGAAGGAATAGAAAACACCATTGAAAAAAAAGTTATGTCAAGAAGAAGCAGAAATGATTACCAAGGGTGTGTGACCCTACCATCTGGTAGTGTTGCGAACAAGTGGGTGCTACTTTCCCTCGCCCCACTACAGTATAGTTTCATCTTCGACTGGCAGAATGTAGGTATACAACAGCACAGCATTTGTAAGTCGCACAACTTTCTCTCAAGTTAATAGTACCCCTCATTAGGTTGTCACTGCTATGTGGTTCAAAACAATACAGGTTGGAATAGGCTGGTCAGCTCAGTTGTTGTTCGGACTGTGAAGAGTGAACATCGGCTGTGGATAACGTGTTCTTATTCGATGATGGAACAGGAAAGTTATTTATATCACTACTGTGAGAATACCTTTCCTCGAATAACCAGTGCAGAGAACATGAAACCGGTTGTGACAGAAACTAGAGTGTACTGCAGATGTCGAAGAACGTATGTTGATGGAGACTATTTCGGAAAGTTATGTGTGCTGCTACTGTAAGAAGACCTTTACTAAACTACCCAGTTGCAAACAACATGAAACGGATTGCCATCAGAATCCAGCGCATACTGTAGATATGATCAGTCACGAAGAACGTATGTGCATGTTGATGATAAAAAAAAACAGGTCGGAGTAGACTGGCCAGCTCAATTCCTGTTCAGGCCGTGAAAATGTTCTCTTATGGAACAGGATTTAAGTCGCTACTGTAATAAGACCATGTCTAAAAGAACAAGCTGCAGACAGCATGAAACTGGTTGTCGTCAGAATCAAGAGCGCACTGTGTTCACATGTGAAGAGCGTAAATCACAGTTTGGACGTCGTAGTACCTTGAAAAGGCATATTGCCACATGTAAGGGTCGTCATGCGCTGCCTGCCACGTGAAGAAATAAACGTGCAGGTTCATCTACAAATATCGAAGATAGTTCTTTGCTCCTGCCGCCAAGGCATTCATGTAACTATTGTTACAAGACATTTATAAGTGTATACGATGCTAGGAAACACGAAAACAGTACTTGTGTGAGCACTATTTGTAGGACATTTCAATGTGATAAGTGTCTAAGAAGGTATGTACATGATGACGATTTAAATAGACATTTGAAACTTTGTAAAGGAACGACTGTAGATAAACAACATCAAGATTATTCACCATCTCCGGAGCTTAATGTCAATGGCTTTTTCCTGAAGCGATCTGGATTCAGGGGACTTTTGAAAGATTTGGTCTCATCGAATATGTCAAATATGCCCCACGATGTTCGCTCTTATCTGACAAATATGAGCCCTAATATAATATACCAACTAATCGATGATGTGGAACAACACGGAGCTGTCAAATATCATATGTGCCTGTACTATAGCCATTAGAAACCAGATTCCCAAGATGATGAATATTGTACCAAAACTTTCTAGACTTCTGCTGTACCTGTATTTCATTCATCCGCAGCAGAAGATGCTATTGTTGCTAGTATACACAAGCTATATCAAGAAGAAATGGTGGCCAAGGGTTCGGGTTTGAACCTGGATTCGGTAAATGCTATAGAGTTGAGAACTAGTGGGTACTGTCGAACTAGCAAAATAGGCACTATTGAGAAGAAGATGTCAATATAGCTACATCTTAGACCGGTAGAAGGAGAGGTATAAATTACTACAACATTTTCAGCAAATCATGCTCATCGTCATGAGAAAAGCAAATGTGATATGTGTGGTGGTAGAAGCGATAATCTAAAGATACACACTGGTACGTGTAAAGCAACTTTGCTTGACACGAGCCACCATGACAAGGCAAGCCTTCATGTAAACTAGCGATAGCGCCCATAATATTATGTGGGCCTGCATGGTGTTCCAAAGTAGTGTGCGAAGATAGCACGAACCATACAGATCGTCAGAGATTGTACTCCCGCACTGATTACAAGTGAAACACGACAATGCTAGCCAGGATGCTGAGAACGACAAGTCTACTGAGAACGTCAATGTGACCTACCATGTGACCTCCAAGTCTACTGGTGATGATGCTGATGAAGATGTGTCACAAAAGCATGTTGCTGAAGTTGGGATGGAAGACACACGGATTCGATCCTAGTACACCTGTCCAGAGGTACCTCGCAACCTACCCAACATGGAAGCAGAACATGTATCGTGAAGACCCCAATGACCTAGTTGATACAACTGCGGCGACAAAGAAGCAAAAAGGGCTAAAGATGTACAAAAGTGTGTTGTGAAAAATAAGATTACTTTTGAAGATTACCTCACTATTCTGGAGAAACAAACATCTATCATATGCAAAATGCACAATATTAGATCTCGTCATCACATACTTCATGCCGAGTGTTCCAATAAATTATATCTAACTTGGATGAATGATAAGAGTTTCATATTGGATGATGGTGTACATACACTGCCTCACGGGTATGAAGAGGAACTGTAAATATGTCGCATGTGAGATACTTGTATTATATATATATATATATATATATATATATATATATATATATATATATATATATATATGTGTGTGTGTGTGTATGTTTATGGTACAAATAGAACACATTAGACTGTGAATGCTTCTGTCAGTGTCTGACAACTTGTTTATTTCTCCATCAAGACTTTTCGAAATGTGTTAGTTTAGTAGTACGCCATTGTAATACTGTCTGCACTACATCATTGTAGTGTTGTTGGTCCCCAGCTCGGATAAAATGGTGAGGGCAACAGAAGATATAAAAAAAAAAATTTATATGTGCATTGGAAAATAGCTGACTCCTCAGTGCTGACTCATCAGTGGTGACTCCTCATTATTGACTCCTCAGTGCTGACGCCTCACTGCAGGCTCCTCACCATAGAATCCTCACTGCAGATTCCTCACTGCAGACTCCTCACTGCAGTCTCCTCACTACAGACTCCTCACTGAAGACTCACCATAGACTTCTCATCTGAGATGTCTTTTTAACAAATATATTAAATAAATCACGATCGACTTTGCACCTGTATACCTTTGATGGTCTAGGTGAAGGTATGCACATGCAAATGATATTGATGCTAATAATCCCTCAACATATGTAATAACTTTTTAATAAATATATTAAATACATCACGAACGATCTGCCTATCATACCATTAAGCCAAGATGACGGCCAGTAATTAAATATATATTCCTAATGATGACAGTTAGGATTGACATCGTTAAAAATCTCACTTCTCCATATGTCGATGAAGGCTGGACATGACATAATCCATGATGGTGGTCGGAAACCCTCAACCCTCGCTCCGGCTCCATGTGTCCTAGTGAAGAAATGAAATCCAAGATGGGAGTTGCTGAGGCAGAATGATAGAGCATGAGATGGAACGAATGTGACTAAAAAAATGAAATCCAAAAATGTCAAGGCAGAATGATAGAGCATGAAGAAATGAAATCCAATATGGCGGCCATGAACCCTCAACCCTCGCTCCAGCTCCATCGGATGTCAAGACAGAATGATAGAGCATGAATAAATGGAATCCAAGATGGCGGATGTCAAGGCAGAATGATATAGCATAAATAAATTGAATCCAAGATGGTGGCAGTTAACCCCCAACCCTCACTCCGACTCTGCCGGATGTCAAGGCAGAATGATAGAGCATGAAGTGGATGTCGGATGTTAAGGCAAACAATGGAGCCGCGAGATAGATACCAAGGCAGAATGATAGAGCATGATAAAATGGAATCCAAGATGGTGGGTGCCAAGGTGGAATGATAGAGCATGAAACTCTAAGGGAAATGACATAGCAGGAAAATCTAGGCGGAATGACATGAAAAGGATAA
This sequence comes from Dryococelus australis, assembly GCA_029891345.1. Lineage (NCBI taxonomy): Eukaryota > Metazoa > Arthropoda > Insecta > Phasmatodea > Phasmatidae > Dryococelus > Dryococelus australis. Next base: position 33,367,941 of record CM057006.1, read on the forward strand.
TTCATGATGGCAGCGCACTGGCTAGCAAGATGGCGGCCGGAAATGACATCACCAAGATGGCGGTCGGAAATGACATCATCCAAGATGGCGGCTGTGATGTCATCTAAAATGGCGGCCGTGGAGCCTCGAGCCTCGCTCCGGTTCCGTTTGCACCAGGATCGGCTATATCCCATTTCTAGACTGTTTGCGGTAAACTGAGCACTTTTGAAAGCCCTGTTACTTGTAGGCACATTCCGTATACTTCCGCCATATGTAATATTAACATTGCCATGGGCCTGTCACATTATTTGTATGTATGTCGGTGGAGTAAAACTGCGAAATTATTAGAAACATGAATATTTTACAATTTTGATAATTGTTACGCTTAAATGCATTGAAAATACAGAAAATGGAACAAATAATTTCAATTTTCTTAAATGATTTCTTAACACTTTAAATTCAACATTTAATTGCAATATGGAACTACTTTCCCTCCGTTATTACCAACTTTACAGGGCGCATGTTACTCAGTGCACCCGTTAAAATCCATGAAAGCAGGGGCAGTGCCATTTTTCAAAGGTTGATTTCAAAAGTGCTCACTTTACAGTGACAAACACTAAGACTGTATCTCCTTTAGCTGGCCTTGCGAACCACACATTGCCAATCTTAAAACCATGTTCCGTGGTGCGACCTCTATTCCCAGTTTCTTTTCTGCACGCTTTTACTGATACAACCTGAATGGTATAGGCTGTTCACCATAAAGTGAGCACTTTTAAAAGTCCTCTCATTCGGAATAATAGTAAATAAATATATATATTATTTTAGCCTTAGACGTCAACTTCCGAGTGCGGTGAAATATATGCACTGTGTTTATTACTTACGTGGCGATATTTATGTAAAAAAATATATTGTTAAAGGATGAGAAATCGCTGAAAGAAAAATTGTAACTAGGGCCTCAAAAGTGTTCACTTTACAGTGAACAGCCTATATGTAAGCTTTATCTGGTTAGCCTAACAGCAAAAAGGAGAAATGTTAGAAGGCTATAATTAAGAAGTTTAATTTGGCGTAGTTATTTACGCAAAGTAATGCTGCTCCATCATGCTAACTTTTCTTATCTCTCTGTTGGTACTGTCTCATTTCCCGCACTGCTGGCATCTCGCCCGGCTTCAACCCAGCTCTGCGCTCATGTCGTCGAGGTTTTAATGTCGTCCTTTGTCGCACACTGTTATGGCTGTCCTCGTATCTTTGCATGTTTACTGCAGGCACTGATGGCGTCCAACGAAACTGTACCAGTATATGTAAATCGGCATTTGTAACGACTTTCAACACATGTATTAATTATTTTTTTTTTTTTTTTTTTTTTTTTTAATATGCCTTACAGAAATAACTTCTCACAATCACGGCGGCAAAAAAATAAATCAAAATTAAAAAACACCCCTTGGGTTTTTGTAGTATAAATACAGTTTACATCGGCACTACAGTCTAATCCACCAGCAGGAAACATTATATTATATCCATGTGATCTGATATTAATAAACATGTGCTTACTTACAAATATTGTAAACTATCCTTTTCACTTTTATATACACTATATATATATATATATATACTTTTATATATATACTATATATATATATACTTTTATATACACTATATATATAATATATATATATATATATATATATATATATATAGTGTATATAAAAGTGAAAAGGATAGTTTACAATATTTGTAAGTAAGCACATGTTTAATAATAATAATAATATATATATATATATATATATATATAACAAATATGATAAACCTGTTCTGCACCATTTTAATTATTTCCTCAAAAACCTATATTTCATTGGTTTTTATTTCCCTTTAAATATACAAAATGATGAGCCATATATGTATACCATAGCTCACTGAAAAAAAAGTACCGTAATATAAAACATTAAAAAAAATTGTACGAATATAAAGAAAATATGCACCAATAACCGATAACTAGAGACCCGGAAATTTGGCGGATTCATTCGGCAACAAGCTAGACTGCACAATCCTGTGTACTCGAGCTTCAGTTAGTTGTTCATTGGCTGATGCTCCTCTTTAACCCCGGACCAGGTAGAACAGGATTCAGGTTTGGTTTTCTTTACGTGTTCATTACTCGTGGAAAGTAGTCCGTGGCGTGTCTAACATACTGTGGTCCAACATAAGAAGAAACTCAAATGTACATATGGTTGAAGTTTAACTTGTCCTCAAATGAGTTTGTGACACTTCTGGGTCTTTGCCGATGACCAAACAATATATAATATAATAATGTTATGCGCTCGCAGCTTCGAATCCCGCGCGAGCAAATTGAAGTGAAGGACATAGTAGTTATATAATAACGGCGGCGGCAATGCAATGGAATGTTTTGAATGACAGGCGAACGAAACGCGTATCTGTTACAAATACCAGCCGACACGATAATCCCTTTTTCAGTGTGTGCTGCAGGCCATGGCTGTATTGAGTTTCTGGATTTATCAGGAGAATTTTCTAGTAGTTTGCAGCCCTAGTGTCTGTCAGCTAGACTCGGGGTGCGGCGAACCTTCCAGGTCAAGGCCAGCGGCTATAAAAAAGAGCGTCGGGTCTCCGAGCCGGCAGTTGTTGAATGAATGAGTTTCAGCGATAGAAGTCTTGCGAGAAGAGAAGCGCGCGGCGAGAGAAGTGACCAGCGGGTGGGAAATCTGCGACTGTGAGCATCAGAGCAGTGAAGAGTGAAACTGCAAGGCTGGACTTTTGGACTGGATACTTGGGTGAAAGACATTAAATATGATGGCAGCAGATAGACTGGACGTGGGTTAATGATGAGTGTCAGTTAATTGGCAATAACCAAACAGATACATAAAGAAGAACGTTAATTAGAGTTGAAATATACATTAAAAATTGCTCTCACTGTGAAATAAAAAGAGTAATAATGGAGAAAAATAAATTAACGCCTTAAATAATAGCTGTGTGAATAATTAAAAATCAAAATTAGTTCTTTTTATTAAGACCTCCATTCCTTACGAACACAGATACGCCCCTCAGGCATTCTTGTAACAATAATCAAAAAGGCCTTTAACTAAACACCTCAACGATGAACCAGCCAAACACTCATTAATCAAAACAAACAAATACAAAACAAGATGGCGCGAAGAATTTACTAATACCTGGTGGCAATTTCCGAAACTTACTTGTTGGGGCAGCTTTGTAGACTTTTGAAGCAGCTCAGTTGGGTAAGGGAAACCTTTCTGTTAACGTGGCTAAGAAACAGATTTCGCGTATGTCTGTAAGGGGAACTAGAAAGACAGGAGTGAATTTGTATAGTATATTCACGGTTACTTCCAACTTTTCTGAAGCCCTGCTAAAGTTCTACTTTCAGTATATCCCTCCGCCTCATGCAAACAAAGCTTAACCGAGTCTAGGAAATCACACAAAAGTGACAGCGCTCCGTATCTGTACGCACCCAGTGTAATAATATTTGGCATAAGAACTGTTTCTTACTAGGCATTACCAACACACCTATTTTCTCCATGTTTTTAATTCGTTTTATTTACTAATTAAATATTGTATTTTATAAACGAAATATAAGTAAAACTTCAATCTAATAACAAGTAAGGTACTTTTATATTAACACAAGTATAAATTGTTTGTGTTACATTACATATTTAGGAAACAACCAAGCATATCATACATGTGGTGATTTTTGTGAAGTTTGATTTAAAAAGCGTGAAGAAGCCGTCAATAGACTATAGCAGAAAATTGCGCGAGGGTTTCGCTATGTCACTGGGAACACAGGGGTGAGGTCATCCGAGGACAAGAGTTGTTGAGAGATTCGGGCGACTCCTAACGACGAGTACTTCAGAACCGACGAGGATGAGATGAGGTGAGAATGGAGCAGCACCGGAATGCAAGGCCGGGGGAAACGGAAGATCCCCGATAAAACCCGCCGACCAGCGGCATCGTCCCGTACGATTCCCACTTGCGAAGATCCGGGAGTGACCCAGCCGGGGATAGAACCCGGTCCGCCTCGACGGGTGGGAGGCGAGCAGTCTAACCGCTCAGCCACCGCAGCACCCCGGGGATGAGAGAAACGACGACTCTAGCAGGGGAATCACGTTGTTATCGCCATTTTTATATCAGTTAAACGTGATAGCGAGCCGTGATGCTGCTACCTGTTGGCTGGAGGTGACACCATCGCCAGGTTTTCTAGCGGAAATGCGAAAGCAAGAGGTCCGTTATTAGGTATGTTCGCATGGTATGCTATTTCGACTATCTGAGAACAAGAGTTATTTTTCACGAGCCGCAAAGCAGCAAAAATAGCAGTTAACGTCGGCAGGGCAACACGAACGCCGAACAGTATAGAAAACTAGAACGTCGGGAATCGATCAATAAAATTTTATACTAAAATGTCGATAATCATTATTGGTCCCGTTAAATTTCTGTAATTTATGCATGCTTAAAAATTTGAGAACTCCAGATAACTTACTTTCGAGGATAAAATGTGTCTTAATTATTTTCACTACTAAGTGCATATCCTTGTGTAGGCCTACTTCATCCAAACATCTTCTCTTCATCAACTGCGTAAAAGAAGATTACTTTTCGCAAACTCAAGACTCTTTGACGTCTTGGCAGCCATATTTTTTCACCTTGATCGTTTTGGTATTTCTGCTGTACCTCGCCGAGTAAGAGCAGAAATAGCGGATTTTCACAGCAGAAAATAGCAACTGCTACCGTCACCCGAACAGCGTACAAAAAAAAAGTGCTTCCGGTTTCACAAACGGCAACTAGCAGAAACACAGCAGAAATAGCACTAAACTAGCAGAATAGCAAACCACGCGCACACACCTATTGTTTGTTGTACCAGCACTGGGCCGAGTACCCCCCCCCCCCCATACGTCAGTTAGAGGCGCCAGGCGCCAGGCTCCGAGATCTTGTTTGGGCGGTGCGTGCTCCCAAAAGCCCGCATTCTCGCTGGAGGCGATCAGCCATAACCGCTACCTGGTCACGTTCACGCTTTCCCTCTCCCGAACATGCCTTTCACGGTGCTACTTGTGTTAAGGGTGTTGGTCACAGAAAAAAAAAAAACATTGTTTTATACTTGTGCGAAACACCTTTCAACTTGTGTACATTACTTACGAAAACTCCTAGCGAATAGCATAGTTTTTTTAATTATGGATTGTCAAAATTACAACTTTAGTGTTTTTGGTACGTACAAATAAAACAAATGAAATCATTTACAAGAAACTGGACAACTGAAAGGCTATGTATTAATTAGCTTTAAGCTATTCTTAGCAACATTTATATATATATATATATATATATATATATATATATATATATATATATATATATATATATATATATATATATAAAGGCCGCTACAAATCAAAAGTACGCAAAATCTTCTTATTTTAAGTAATTTAACACATTTAACAGCGTCATATAAAAAATGTTTTGAAGTAACTCATGGTGTCTTGTTTCAAAGTGAATTATCCCATTTTGGTAAGTGAGTAAGTTTTTATTATTTATACGTGCCGAAAACAGCTAAAATTGCGATTTTGATATGCCGTCTAAATTTTTTTTGCAATGAAATAGTACTCGTGTAAGTATTATCTACAAGTTAAAAAGAATTTCGTCAAATGATGTAACGAATTTTTCTGTGACCAGCACCTTTAATATTGTTTAACAGACCGCGTTTTCTTCTTTTTAGATTTTTGATAATATGTCATAGTTCCGTGATACGATATAAATAATTACTGATAGTTTTGAGGATATTCCAAGGTTTAGTGATACGATTTTGATGATATTTAGACCAAACTTGAAAACTGTTCAGACAATATCGAGCACAAAATTATGATCAGATCTTAGTGTATTAAATAAACATCCAACAATAAAGCAATAAAATGTTTATCCTGTGACGAGTTCTAAAGCATACAAATGATCCATGAACCATTAATAAATGAATGAATTAATGAATGCGAGATAGCAGTAATTTGGTATGAGTAGATGATGTAGGGATATCTTAGATAAAGTAAACCAATTTTCATTACATTCTACCCAGCCTACTGGGAGACAAAGTCCTTCAAATATGTAGGTATTCTCTTGTTCCGAATAGAATGCCTGGGGTCTGTATCATAACAGCGGCGTGTGGTGAACTGTTGCAAGGTAAGCTGTGTTTTGCTCTGTGATATCTTATCGTTTGTCAGTTTATACATCGGCCACTTGAATATAATTGACGTCACAGCAAGTACGTAATGGATGCCTCGCCGCTCTCTTTTAAGTGGCCGCAATACATTCAGTTTCTCCCAGCTCCACTCTGGCTACTGGTTCCTGCTACATACGCCGAATGTGTAGTAGTGAGCAAGCACCAGTTTACCTTGCAACACTTCACAAAACGCCACTGGATTTAGAGGGCTCAGATGTGAGATCACCATGTGATTCAGCAAAGCTACGTGGTAGATGTCCGCTGTCAGTTGAAGGATAAGTGCTTCAGCAGGTGCTCGAGATATGACATCAGGAGATTCTGTACCGTCAGCCACACTGGACTCAGGCTAAATAATTTGTTCTATTTGTATTTCTTGAGGTTTAGGCAGAAGCTATTATATAAACCGTCATATGAAGACTCACCGCATGGAGCCAAAAGCCGAGTAGAGACCATAGTTTCCTATCAGATAATTGTACTCATGCGTACTTTGCGTTTGCTTCGATTAACCTTATTTCTTCAACTAAAGGACAGTATTTTCTCTGCCTAACATGCTTCTCCATAACAACTCTCATGGGAAACATTAGCCAAAGTGGTAATGAATCTTGATTTTGAGACCTTCGTTGGTGGTGAAACATACACTCGTGAAGGATAGCATTGGTAGATGGGCTAAGTAATGATCTTATTGCATACAAAGATTCCTGAAGTATTGAATCCCAATGGCTGACATGTAGATGTTTCGTCTTAAGTGCAAGGCATAAGTCATTCAGATTATTACATTGTGCCATTCTACCAGCCAATTTACTTGAGGATTATATGGCGAAGTTCGGCTCGTCGCTACTTCTAGAGAGTGAAGGAAGGTTTTCAATTCATACGACATAAAATAAACTCCTTGATCTGAGGTGGCTGAGTCCCTTAATATCCACAGTGCATAAATCTGCACAGGGGATAGCAAAAGGGGATCTGGAATATTATTCTATAATCGTCAAGATGCAGCATTTCTTTGTTATTGTAGGATGTTTTCCATTGAAGTCAAGATTTAGTCTTTCGAAGGGGCTCGTTGATTTTTATTAACTTCCCATTATCTCTTTGGAAGAATTTTGGTTTAATTTTACAGCATATTTTGCACCGAGGCATATTCTGGCATCTTCACTACAGTATGGAGGATTCTTACTCCTAATGAAACGAAACTGACGAGTAACTCCGCGATGACACAGAAAGCAATGTAGTTTTGACAGTATTTCGGAATCAGGAAGTGTAGAGAAAATTCTAGATAGTACATCAGCTACAGTGTTTTCTTTTCCTGAGCTATAGATATATCGTACGAGTATGGCGCTAGTTACAGATGCCAGCATAACATTTTTTAATTCTTTATCTTGCCTTTCTGCTTGTTGTCAAACATGAATTTAACAGATTTTTGATCAGTGATAAACGGAAAATCTCTCTGAAATGAGGTAATGCCTCAATTTCCTGATGGATTCTACAATGGCATAGCCTTCCTTATCAATTGCTGAGTGCTTCTGCTCACAACTGGACAAAGTCTTTGAAAAAAGTAACAGATCTCCCATTCTGAGCCAGTGTAACAGCAATAGCGCACTTTTAGCATGGCTTCGTCCAATCATTCCCTGGCTATCAAGATCACTCATACAAAAACATACGCTTGTGAGGGGTAGCAATGGCAAATGTGCAAAGTAATGATTTTGCTACATGCAGAGATTCTTGAAGTAGTGATTTCCAGTTGCTGCAGGGAGATGTTTCGTCTCAAGTGATAGGCATATATATATATATATATATATATATATATATATATATATATATATATATATATATATATATCCACATTATTTCATTGTACCGAACTACACCATGTAACACTCAATTAAATAGGCTGGTAGAATTGTACAAGAGAATAATCTGGAAGACAATATGCCCTGCACTTAGATGAAATATATACTGGTCAGCCATTGGGAATCAATACTTCAGGAACCTCTGCATGCAGTTATATCATTACTTTGAACATCTACCAGTGATATCCATTACCAGCGTATGTTTTTGTATGAGTGATCTTCTAAATGTAAAGAAAGATAGCTATTCTTCTTGATAGCCACGGAATAACTGGACGAAGCCATGCTAACCTTACCATTAGAAGGAAGGCATTTAAATTGGTGTTTTCTGATCACTTCTTAATTAAAGTAGCTCTTAGTACTTTCAGTATCGACAAGTGCACCTGTAGCAATTTCATTAATTTTAACGTGGTCCATTGCCTTACTCAAAGAAGAAGGGACTGAAGCAGTAACAGAGGCCATAGCTTCAGAATTCTCGCACTTTTGTTTAGAACACTTGCAAACTTTTGAGTTGTGACCTCTCTTGCCACATGAATAGAATTCACAATTTCTAGCAGAGCAAGAGCTCCTGGGGTGAACTTTCTATCTGCAGAACATACATTTCTTGCTAGAACCATTAATTACAGTAGGTTTAGCATCTTCATGAGTTAACTCGACTGTAAGATTTGATTTTAGTGATAAATAATTTTCGAGTTAATAGTTACCAGAATAAGATTCAGAATGCACCTGTGCTGCTTCCGAAGCCCGTGCATGTTCGAAAGCCTTAGACAAGGTAAGTGTATCGTTCTCAGGCAATCTATGACGTATGCAGTCATCTCTATTTTGATCAGCATTCACAGCACAAGAATTGGATTCCTTGCCTAACAACTTTAACTGCTGCTGATACTGGGCAATAGACTCACGTGAATCCTGAAGACAATAGGCTAGTGAATGCCTCGCGTAGACCTCGTTCGTGGGTTTTTCAAATAGCTTCTGAAAATGTTCGATGGCAGAGTTGTAACATTCGCACTCATTAATAAAATGATAAACTTCCGCTGATACATGATTCACCAACAAACTAAGTTTGTCTTCCTCCTTAACCTCAGTATACCCTCTTTACGACCTTCCTCCTTCAGTATACCTACTGTACAATCCCTTCTCTATATCCGTTGTAAAATTACTTCCCTCAATATACCAGATGTACAATCCCCCCTCTTCAGTATATCCACTGTATAACCCGGATTTCCTGTATACCCACTTCACAATCCCCCCTCCTCAATATACCCACTGTACAATCTCTCCGCTTCAATATATTCACTATACAAGGCCCCTCCTTCCCTCTTATCACCATTACTCCTCATTGCCATTTGCTCGTATATGCTTCACCTCCTCTCAAAAACAAATATTCCATGTTGCGGTACGTGGTTATTGGGGAAATGTAGTCCACAAACTCTGAAGGAAGCAAGGGGAATTTTCTTTCATTGTTGTTATTGATTTCACAGAATCTGCCACCATCGAAGCGGGAAAGAGGAACCAATAGGTGCAGCTCATTAATACACTGTCGGTGAATGTGATAGGAATAAACTTTAATTTGACAAGTTGCAGTTACGTGATTGGAATAGGCAGCTCGATCTACAAGTTCGCTCCCAGAAATGGTTCCGGTTAAAAGATCACAGTATCTCAATAAATGCTCATTGATATTCCAATCCTACAGACAGTGTGCATGAAGATACAGTTTCGATAATCGACACGAAGGATAAAACAATATATTTCCGAAACGAAATCACACCACGTTTGCAATTCAAGAGATGGAAGTAAATTTTGCGGGGGAAATGCGCACAGATAGGAGCGGCCTTATCGAATTCAAGATTAGCAGACTGTGGGGCGTCGTTACACCAACACCTGCAAACGCTGAGTTTCTTTGCACAATCGAAGGTGTGGAAGAAATGAGACAGAATTGAGAGCGGGAGTGTTTATGAAGCTAAGGCGACAGGGTGGCGGTAGAGAGCATAGAATTAGCATCGAGAATATCAGAGCGGAGTAAACTGCGAGGAGACTGGTGAAAGGAGGTAGATTTTTGAGGATCTCGTGAAGGAGGAGAGGAGTAGGTACAACTAGCGATGAACTTGTCGGAGTATGTTGCGGGGGGAGGGGAGTGTAGGAATGGAAAATTAATGCGAGTAAACTTGACGAAGGAACAAAAGTGGAGGAAGAGAGGCATGAATTAATGATATAACAAAGGGTTGTGATGGGGGAAGAAATACTGCAAATAGCCTAAATTTAAAAAAAAAAAATGGTGCCTAGGGGATGGCAAAGAGGGTACGATAATGTGACGATAATGTGACGATAGGAAGGGGTAGGGTTATCAATTAGTGGTTATATTAAAGAGGGCGAATGCGGAGTACTGCATATGCGAGTAAATTGTGTGTGAAAGAGGTTGGGGGGGGGGGGGGGGATCGAGTTCGGAATGGGCTGTGACAAAGCCAGTGATTAGCTTGAGAGGTGGGTCTTTGAGCTACTAGCCCATGATTTATTATTGCTGGTATGTCACTTGCTGGCCCTGATCGGCTGATATTTTGAGGGGGTAGAATAAGCTCGTAGAGATAGTTCTTCGTAAAATATTTTTAGATACGATTGTTTAAAATGTAGTTATTTATATCATTGTTTATGGTTTTAAATTTTATTTGTTAATTTTTCAAAATTCATTTTAAAAAATATCATGGTACTTATATTTGATTTTTTTTTTATTTCGAAAATATTTGGCATCGCCTTTTTAAAACGTTTTGACGTTCGTTTTTAAATTTGTACGATTTTTGAAAAATCGGGGGCAATGTCACGGTCAAGGTTACACATATCCACACACACACACACACACACAGACACAGATATATATATATATATATACATATATATACACACACACACATATATATATATTGTGTGTGTTGAGTCCTTTTGTATTGCACCGCACATGTTTAAACGCATGTTTAAAAAATGCAAAGTGAAAGAGTACAAAAATTGTACATGTTGGAAGACTTAATGCAGACTAAATTTACCTTTAGTTGTATACGTGAATATTGACGCTGTCAGCAACATTAAAGGGTCGATAATATAAATAAGCAAGGTAGTAATTACTACGGGCAATAAATCTACCTCGAGGCAAATTGTTTTGCGCGCCGAGGGGAGACGAGAAGCAAGCAGTCAACGGTAGTCTGGTATCTCCGCCCCGGGCTGGAAACTGGTTTTCTCGTGGCAGATTATTTTTAATCCGGCGACGAGCGACGGCGACAAGGGAAAGTAGCTTCAGGCCTCGACACGAGGAGCGTCAGGTTCGAGCTCAACCCCGGGCGGGGCCCGGCTCAGCCCATGTCGCGTGTCCCAGCCCGAGCCGGGTTCTAAACGACAGTTCTGGTTCGCCAGACGGTCACGTGACCCGATCCAGGCCGTGTTCCAATTGACAGTTGAGTAACTCAAAGGCTGTTCGCGATGAAGTGAGCACACGTAGTGGAATGCGCCCGGTAAAGTTGGCAACGGCAAACTGTAAGTACTTCCATGCCGCAAAGTTGAATTACACCTGTTCGGTAAACATTAGTCAATTCTATGACGATTTACTTTTCTTTCTTTCTTTTTTTTTTTTTTTTAATTCGTATAGATTAGAAAATTGGTTCAATATTTACTTCTAAAATAATTTTATAGTTTCCCTTCACTAACGCGGAAATAAAGTGGCCAGATCCACGGCAATGCTGGTTTTACGTACGGCGGAAGAATACACAGCGTACTTACAAGTAGATCTTAAGCAGAGCTTTCAAAAGTTCTCATTTTACCGTGAACAACCTATAGTGATTTGTAATTTACAATGAACAAAACAAATACTGTCGTAGGAACTAACGACACGGTTAAAATACGGATAGCCTTTTGATGGGCTGTAGGAACCATCTAAAATATTGTTATAGGCTACTCGCAGTAAAACGAGCACTTTTGAAAGCCCTGCTTAAGACCTACTTGTATGCACGTTGTGTATTCTTCTGCCTTTTGTAAATTAATATTTCCATGGGCCTCATCACTTTATTCACGCATCGGTCAAGCGAAACAGTAAAGTAATGAAGAAAGTAAATATTTTACATAACCGTTTGTTTTTACACTTTGGTGCATTAAAAACACAGAAAGCGAATGAAATAATTCGGGTTATCGCAAATGGTTATCTAACACTTTTAATTCGGCGTTAATACTTTCTTTCCATCGTTACCAACTTTATTGGGCGAATGTCACTCAGTGCACCCATTAAAATATATGCAGGTAGGGGCAGTGACGTCTTTCTAAGGTTAGTTCCAAAAGTGCTCACTTTATCGTGAACAGCATCTAACAAAGATAGAAATACCAACAGAACTGTTTGTTGTATTCCTTCCTGTGATTTTATTTGCTACTGTGCATACGTTTGCTACAGCAGAACACTGCGTTCTTGCTACAAAACTGATAGTACCCCACAACAGAACAACTACAACAATACGGTAGTATTTAGGATGTTTCCGCAACTAGCATTGTAATAACCTAACAGAATATTCTGTTGCCGCTACCCTTGAACGCGATTACAGACCTGTTCAGCACTAGCAACAGAACATCGTGTTATGTTATTACAATTCTCATGGCTGTTGGAACAATCCAAATATGATTGAAATTGTTCTGTTCCACATACTATGTGTTTCTTAGTACAAACACAGTGCTGTGTTATAGTATAGCAACTGCGTGTACGGTAGAAAATACAATCACGAACAGGAATGCAACATGCAGCTCTGTTGGTATTACTATGGTAACAATATTTATATGGTACTCACAACATATCAGATGTCTGTTCCTATCTTAACATGCAGTCTGGATGGTCCCTATAACTATTTTTTTTTCTCAGTGCATTGTGGTTCAATTATAGCTGCTTTATGTTGATAGTCACTTGTTTACGACGATGGTGCTGTCTATCGAGTAAAGTTGTAGTATGCATTACGTAAAACATTGGCATGGCATTTCTCCGAGATTACTGGCATAAATGTATAAATAAATAAATATTGTGTATTGAATTAACGAATGTATAAAGTATAGCCTATATTTGGTTACGTTTACATTAAAATGTAATGCATTCTACGATGTGTCATTGAAATTAAATTCATTCATACAGTTGTTTACCTACGTACTTATATATTTATTCACTTGCGTGAACTTATAAAATGATATAGGTACGTGTGTAGTTAGAAGACATTTCCGCAGTTTCATTTGTCGCGTCAGGTTCAAAACAAATATGGCAGTAATTTAGGATTTTGTTGATTAGCAAGTTTCGTTTCATACTAAAAATTATGTACTAAACTACGAAATACGTAATAATTTTAGTATACTAAATCGTGTCATGTGACCATTTAGTAAACCAAAACTGCAAATTGAAGCACGGCCTTAGCATAGTAAAGTGATCAAGTATTTGGTAGTACAGAATTTTGCTTTAGTTTGTAACGAAACTTCCCAAATACTAATTTACCCATTCCCAAAACGTCGCTATATATTTTTAAGCTGATGCGGCAAATAATACTGCGTTGATGGCTACTACACACATACGAAAATCTTATTCTTTAAAGAATTAATATAATTGGATAAATGTATATGAAAGTGTGTATGTGTATATATATATATATATATATATATATATATATATATATATATATATATATATATATATGCGTCTTTCGAATAAATATTAATTTATCATTTATTTTAACGTCTCATGGAACGTCTCATGCCTGTGTGTATCATGCAGACTACAACTTTGCTTCACTGATAGTACCATTTAGATAAACAAGCGGCCATCAAAAAATTTCAAATTGAACATCACTAAATTAGTTATTACTAAATTACTTGATTGTCAATTGGAACATGGCCTGAAAAATTACCAGTCAAGACTTTCATAGTAATCGCCTATCGTGTACGCAGAAGCTGGTTTGCTGTATTTTCGAATGAGTTCATGCGATGAGTCCGGCAAAAAAAAAAGACGCGACAACCCTACAATCTTTGCCATCTTTTACAAATACACCAATTAACAGTTGAATTAGAGATACCTGCCTATAGGCTGTTCACTATAATGTGAGCACTTTTTAAGGCCCTTCTCAATTTTTCCTTTCATTCAATTTCCATCTTGCTGCTGATTTTTATTTAAACATTGCAATGTGACCAATAAACACAGTGTATACATTTCACCGCCCTCAAAACTTAAGATCTGAGGCTGCAATAAAATGTATTTATTTGAGGTTAATGTCTGTTGGGAGGGCCTTAAAAAGTGCTCACTTTACCGTGAACAGCCTGTAGTAGCGCGTAACGTCCCCTTTTGCCTGATGGTAGTGGTTATGCGGCGTAGTATGGACTCCACAAGGCACCAGAATCGGGCGTGAGCCATAAAGGCTGTTCACGATAAAAGTAAGCACTTTTGAAATCAACCTTAGAAAAAAGTCTCTGCCCCTACCTGCATATATTTTAACTGGCGCACTGAGGAACATGCGCCCAGTAAAGTTGGTAACGATGGATGAGAAGTAGTCCCGTATCTTAACGTTGGAATAAAAAGTGTTAGGTAACCATTTCTAATAACTTAAATTATTTCTTTCGCTTTCTGTTTTTCTTTTAATGAATCGAAGAGTAATAATAATCAGATTTATAAAATATTAGTGACCCGCCCCGACCTCACTCGGGTGCGATTTACAGATATGGCGTTGTTTATGTTTACAGCAAGTATGCACACTAAATGCTAAAGGTAATTACCATAGGATTAATACTGTGTTGTTCAGAAAGTCTTCGTAAGTGAGCCTCAATTCTTAAAAAGACAAAACTGGTTACTGTGGGTCATACTTAAAAGATAAACATATTCTGTCGCCAAATTTTTTGTAGACCTTAAAATCTACAATTCTGTAGTACATTAATTTGGCGAATCTCTTATAGTTTTGTCAGCGTAAGCCATTTACTCTTCAAAAAAATCGGCTTTTCCCTGCCTGATTAGAAAATGTCGACATTTCTCTACTTTCCTTACACTAAATATTAATTTATTATACACCTAACCCTTCCTCAAGAAATTCTCTAAATGATGTTGAAAACCGCATCAAACTCCATCAAGTAGTTTCGAAGCCTTATCCGAACACACGAGGTTCGAAATTACATCTAATGCTCACCTGGCGCTGACTTCAAGAGCATTGTGTTGGTGCAATTCAGTTTACTATCGTGTGGTATTTTCTGTTTGCTCGTAAAAAAAAAAATATATATGTTGTTATCTAGCACAGCATTTAACTACTCCATTCAATATAACAGCTTTTTTTATTTCGAGTATCTGTCTTAATTGTAGACATATACGTAGGTAAATACACTAATTCCACGGACGCATGTCCTGTGTCCACAATTGCGACGTCTGAAGCCAACCTTTCAGGCAATGGCACCAGAGTGCACTAACTTCGACGTGTCAATAAATCGTATGCGATTATTCATAAATATTAATTTTTCTATTGTACTTTTAATTTAGAGTCATTGCAGTCGAATACTTTTGATTCTCAGTTTAACCTTAAGTGGCTTTTGCTTTTTTTGTTCCAGTCGGTGCTTTATGAGGTTTTATTTAATTATGTTTTCGCGCGTCATTGACGGTTATGACTTTTGTAAGTGTAGCGTTTTCATTGTTTTTATATTCACCTTTCGATACCAGTACAGCGTTGTTTTCCGTCGCCGTTTGCGCGCGCTAATATTTAAACAAAACGTGCAGTTTGGGAGACGTACGTGGACGAAAGTTGAAGTTGGTGTATGATCTTGGGATATTACAGGGTTGCCACCTTTTTTCACTGGAAAAATCCCTGACATTTCCCTGATTCCCAGACAAAAAGAATCTTTTTTCCCCTGAACTTTTTCTAACATTTTCTTTTCTGTGAGGATTGGCTCCTGTGCATTAGAATACACTTTAACACCAAAATACTTCTCAGACAGTGCAAAATTGCTCACTACACACCCTGCAAAGAAAAATTAGTCCACAATTGTTGAAACTATTTTATTTGATTCTGGCAGGAGGTGCACGATTGATGACAGAACTGCGAAATATATCATGCGTATCACAGAATTCTCCCGACATTCAGCTAACTTGTTTTAAATTCCCTGAAATGTTCGTTGTCCAGGTTTCCCAGACCTGCGGCAACCCTGGGACTTTGGGACCGCGAGCTGTGACGTCAGGAGGTCGCGTGCACCAATCGGCAGTTTGGATGACAGCAGCCGAGTTATCGCGGACTGGGTTTAAAGGTGTTCGATAAGGCGTTCACTAACCGCCAGTGATCGAGTAAATCCGGTATTGTTGACGTACGTAGAAGGCAGCGCCCAGCGGAACTCCTCGTGTAGCACAAGCGCCTGTCTCCTGCTACAAGATGTTCCTCTACTGTGAAATCAGACGGCAGTTGCGGTATTTTCGTGTTGAAATATATGCCCCGTCTACCGACGACGTTCATGTTCAGGCTATCCACACAAGGTAATTTCTCATTCAGCCCCCCCCCCCTCCGCCCACCCCCCAGCAACAAACATTTACGACTTGTTTAAAATTCCTCGCCCACGATGTCTCAATCGATCAATAACCTTTTCAGCACCGCAAAATTTCAGGCTTAAATCTGTCTTCCTCGACGCACAGGTTTCAAACGCTGGAAAACTCTGGCAGTCGTTACATCACAGCGTTTGATTTGGATTGAAAAATGCGGCCCCGTGGGTTTTGGGGGGGGGGGGGGAGGGTGGCGGTGATGAACACTGTTATGATGTCCAGTAAAAGGCACTAGCCAATCCTTAACTAATTACAGATCTCTTTTAGCTACGCATTCTACCCAAAACCTATCCTCCTATATCTTAAGGGGAATGGTGCACACAAACCTTATATTTATATCATTTTTGTTGTAACTTGTTTTACAGGGTATTTTTCAAAAATTTTGGTTCTACAGGACGTAAATACCAATCTTGAGCACCTTTCTTGCACTGTTACAAATTCACTGTGTTCGTTATTCTCGGAGCACTGATTGAAGATAAGAAAACAAAAATTCTTTCTTTTCTTTCATCAGCGGTCCGAGAATAATGACGGTAGAAATATCTAACAACGCAAAAAAGGCGTTGAAAATGATAATCTGAGTCTTGCCGAGCCAAACATTTCGACAAACCCCTTTGTAAAATGACTTATATCGAAAATCGGGTGTATATACACTGGCTTCGTGCACCATTCTCCTTAATAGTTTATGATCCGAGTTGATATAACAACGACACTGAGTAGCTTAGAATTGTTATTTTGGAAGGTCAATAACAAATAAAACACGGGATTGAGACGATTTTTACAAATAAATATATTAAGCTTTAACTTTGTATTTTAATATACACTAAGTGTTCACACGCTGCGTTTCATGTTTCAAGGAAAAATATAAGGAATGAAGGTAAAGAAAAAGGGACAGGGTTATTATTTAATTATAGCTTTATGCAAGTTGAAACTAAAGTCTTAAACACCCAACTCAGGTATTACAAATTCATACTTGATTGAGTCATGCATTTAAAAAGTGTTAATAATTTTAAACTTTTAAATATATATATATATATACACACACACACACACATACACACACATAACCAGTTAAGTTACCAAAAAAACTGTTAATTCTAGAAATTTAGCAGCGTATTCTGTTCATAGAACTTCTTGACTAACAAATAAATGCACATTCTTACTAATTTTATTTTCAAGTTTTTAAAAATAAAATAAGGATGGCATGCCGCGTCACTTGTTCGTAGCACGTTTAATGCGCGTTCTGCATGGCTCATTGAAAGTCGAATATCCGCATACGCTACAAGCTACGTTCGACAGCTTTGCTCATGCCGATTCCAAGAATACTGTCCAACAGATTTACAAACACCAAATATATGCTACGTTTCCATGTAGTTTTCAAAACTTTTCCAATGTTTTTCCATCCTCAATCCCGACCTAATACGATACCCTTTTTCATGAAAACTTTGAATCCTAGTTGAGATCTATTTCAATGCCTTAGCTAATGTGCGTGTTTATGTTGGTGAAATTGAAATGATGTTTGCTACACCGATATAGCAATGCCGTTGACGATAAATTAAGTTTGAGTATTTCCTTTTATTTTAACCGAATATTTGTGCTGATATTCGATATTATTTTAAAGCTTCCCACAAGTGTAGCTAATGGCGTCCCTGATGGCAAGAATTCACAGCCTTCATTTCTGTTTCCACCTGAGTGCCAAGCATCACGCTTGACAAAATGTAGACGCTACTGGTAAGTGCATAAAGGCTGTTCACGGTAAACTGAGCACTTTTGAAAGTCCTGCTTAAGATCTACTTGTATGCACGTTGTGTGTTATTCCGCCTTATATAAAATTAACCATGCAATTAGAAAAGTAAGTATTTTACAAATTTGCTGATTCCTACACTTAAATGGATTTAAAAATACTCAGAGTGAAAGAAACCATTTAAGTTCATTTCAGATGTTTACCTTACAATTTAAATTCGACGTTAATCCGTGGAACTACTTTCCCTCCATCGTTACCAACTTTACTGGGTGCGTGTCTCTCAGTGCGCCCGTTAAAATATATGGAGGTGGGGAGCAGTGACTTTTTTATACGGTTGGTTTAAAAGTGCTCACTTTATGGTGAACAGCCTTTACTTATATGACTGTTCAAACTCGAATGTGTATACGCCAAATAACACTAACTTGATTTGCCATAAATGTAAACATTACAGTCGCAATATTGTGTCAGAACTGAGAACTATTTCTTACTTAATTTGCTTCCAACTTGACTAGCAGCCTGCGAACACAAAAACACCGAGATTATTTTCGCATTTGAAATTCATTACACGCCACAAGCCTCCAGTGCATTACAACACGTCGCTAGACCTAACCTCAACACGTGATTGAATTAAGTTAAGAGCCTCATAACAATACAGCTTCGACACGGGCCCGTGCACCCAGAGAGAGAGAGAGAGAGAGAGGAGAGAGAGAGAGAGAGAGAGAGAGAGAGAAAACGAAGAAAAGACATGCGCTCAGTAAAGTTGGTAACCATGGTTGGAAAGTAAGGGGTGAAGAGATTTGGGCGGCTCTTAACAGCGAGGTCTTGAGAGCCGATGAGGGTGATTGAAGTGAATATGGAGCAGCGCCGGAATGAAGGGGCGGGGGAAACGGGAGATCCCCGACAAAAAACCCGCCGACCAACGTCATCGTCGGACACGATTCCCACTTGCGAAAAACCGGTGACCCGGCCGGGGGCCGGGATTGAACCCGATTCGCCTTGGAGGGAGGCGCGGCTGGAAAGTAGTTCCGTATCTAAACGTTGAGTAAAAAGTGTTATATAACCAACCATTTGTGATAACTTGAAACTATCTCTTGCACTTTCCGTTTTTTTTTTTAATGCATCGAAGTGTAAAAATAGGCAGATAAAAATATAATTTTCTAATAGTTTCACAGTTTATTTTGACCGACGCGTGATTAATGCGACGAGGCCGATGGTAAAGTTAATTTTAACTAAGGCGAAAGAATACACAACGTGCATACAAGTACATCTTAAGCAGGGTTACAAAAGTGCTCATTTTACCGCGAGCAGCCTATCATATATTTCACATCCACTGTGCGAGTTATGGGATCCGTATGGTCCCTGGTCTCACAGCAGAGGCAATTATCACCGGATGCTGGCATGAGGACACAGCGGCGAGTTCAGATTCGGAGCCATTTTCCGTACACGTGCAAACTGTGGCCGTGTCCGAATTGACGAATTTCGTTATTTCGCTATTTTGTAAATTCGTGATTTGGTAGGTATCAATTCGGACGCCGACAGTCGCTTGTTTAGTATTCGCGGCAATACATTATTAAATTAATAGAGCAAAATATTTTATTTTCTTTCATGCTTAAAACCGACTTAATATTTCTGCAATCATCATTGGAATACTATATATATATATATATATATATATATATATATATATATATATATATATATATATATACAAAGTACAACACTTGCTTTTTAAACATGTCTATTGTAATTTATGTACAGTTATTTGTTTCAAAAATCATTTTACTTACGCATTAGCGCATGTGTTTTTAGAGTAAAAACAAACATGGGAACGATTTTGTCATTTTGTATTTTTTCTAACACACGCTAGATACAAAAATACGAAATACGAAATTACCAAATACGTCACCATTTTTGTATACAATATCGGGTCACGTGATCGTATTGTATACGAAATCTGCCAATTCGGACACGGCCTGCGTCACGTATCTCGGGCGCGAAAGCGTGACGCCTGATGAGCAATGCGTCAAGTATATAGGGGAAGCCACGTCTGTATCAGGCCCGTAGAAGCAAGAAATATTATTATTTAAAAAAAAAAAAAAGTGAAAAACTAATCAATATATATATTTTTTTAAATTTTTGATTGGCAGTGAAAATGACTTAGCAAACGAACTTTTTAAACACAGTCTACAGTCAAATATGGAAACTTATTCTTTTGAACTTTAAAACTTACAAGATGAATTCAACGTGGGGTTCGCCATAGCTCTCAACGACTCTGCGGTTGATGACTAAAATTCTTGCCAAGAAACGTCTATATTGTAATGCTTCGCGAGAATCAATTGCATTTACGGTTATATATATATATATATATATATATATATATATATATATATATATATATATATATATATCTGAAGCCTATTTCGACTAGAGAGGGGGCGAAGAGAATCTTATGTTCCAGATTAAACCTAACCGAATAACTGAACTCGGATCCGTAGCTAGTATGGATTCGAACCCGAAACCTTCAGAACTATAGGTGACGGTTTATCACTAGCTTGACCAAATATTTTCAAAATAAAAAATTCACCTTGCATATAATTTGCGAAGTCGGTGCTATCTCAGCGCAGGAAAAGCTTATAGGTTATATTCGGCATTGAATATGTTTTGGATGCTTATGGAAAAGATTTGAATTATTTATTTTTTCATTTGTAATATTTCTGTACAACGAACCATTTTTGCAGAAAAAAAAATCTCTTCCAGCTGTTGGGAAAGCCATGTTTGAGCAGAAATATTTATTTATAGTGCAAAATTTATTCCGCACTGCACGTATGAATGGGAGCATATTTTTAATGACCTTTTCTTTGTTAAATGAGCCGCTGCGATGTCAATCGTGGCGGTATCAAGGCCAACCACTTGCATGTACGCGAAGGCGCAGTATATAGGAAACTGCCGTTCCCCGTTTTCTCTTCGCTGCTTGGTCCGGCTGATGAAGAATCTACTCGTAACTTAAGTCCGTTCAGAGCGCGTTTCAACATCACTTCCTTTTGTGTCATAGATAAATGTTGTGTGAATTTGCGTCGTTTTGTAGTGGGCTTATTCCAGTAAAAACCTCTCTTTGTATGTACTGTGGATGTGCCGACTATACGCGCATATTGTACATGTTACTACAGATTTGCAATAGACTATAGTCCAGAGGTGGGTCATAGAATACCAACCTGTTACTTTATATCTGATACCCACTAGTATCAAGTACTACATTGCCGAATTATCAGATATATTAAGTATCAGTGTAACATTCGCCGCCAATACGTTGCGTCTGCTGTTCCATGTAATTCTGATACAATATGATTTTAATTGTATTTAATATATGCGGTTAATATGAAACCCAACTTCTTGATTTAGATTTGGAGACTGCACAGATATGTGGTTTTTAGATTTAAAAAAAAAGAATAATTTATAACTTTGTTTTAGTTTACACGATTTACATATATCAAGTTCATTATCCTCTCTGAATCATTTCCCGCACAAATTAAGTCTTTTATTGTGATTTTGTTCTTATCCATACTCTATTTCACTGTAAAATATAACACACCAACTCAAAACACGTACTTTGATAACGCGCGTACTCGATAACGCACATTTCTGATACTGTGTACCTGACAACCATAGACTGTATAGATGAGGCATACTGCATATTCGTCTTCCCCGCATGAACCCAAACATTGGCCTACCCCAATCATGCACAACTGTCAAAGTCACGTGGTCAACAGTGATGAATGTGTTTGTTTATATTTTAGTTTTCAAATGACAAGAACTATTGTATGAATAAAATTCTTTTACCAATTTGAATACGATAAGACTGCATTACAAATTGGGTAGAGGAAGTATACATACATCTCTAGGCACTTGTTTACAAATCAGTTTTCTAACCTAAAATACAAAACATGCCGTTTTCGCTAGACGTGTTAGCAGGAAAGCAGTCCAATGTTGTAACACAGAGACTGGTTGGGCGCAGCCAGCGAGATCAGTCTACCTCGTATTTAGTCTTATGCTGACAACACGCCCGCTACTCGAGAAACTGGCAATGCAGCGACGCACTAGGAAGCTCCAGAATTCCTGTATCTAATACAGAAAGTATCATATGCTTCTGATCAGATATCGGCCTGTAGTTTGGAACAGGTACAGAAAATATATGCCCCAACCCACCTGTGCTATGATTCATATTTTTCATAAACCAAACCAAAGAGCTAAACCTAATCCTCTGATTCGTTTACGATCAGGGCCGGATCCAATAGGTAATGGTGACCGGGAAACGGGGCCTTTGAGTTAATAAGTACAGAATTTTATATTAGCGCAAAAAATAATATTTCACAAAAGCTAAAATATTGTTTGATGTTCTTGTAGCAAGTTTTGCAGATTATCTGGCCTCGTCACGTAAGTAAATTAAATATTTGTACAAATTAAAATCGGTTACTTTACATTTTTCTGAACACTTGCTAAAGTTCTACTTCCTGGATATTCTTCCGCCTCGAGTTAGTGCGCACTCACTTGTAATGCTATTTTGCATGAGAACTATTTCTTACTAGGCGCTACCAACACACATGTTTTCTCGCTGTTTTTTTATCTTTATTTATAAATGAATTATTGCAATTTATAAATAAAATACAGGCAAAACTTTAATTTAATGAAAAATAAGATATGCACATTAATGTTAACAGAGGTGGAAAACTCTTGTGATACATGGAATATTAAGGATATTAACTAAACACGTCATACTTTGGGGTGATTTTTTAAAGGCTTGATTCAAAAAGTGTGAAGAAAACGCGAATAGACTATAGTAAAAAATGTCTTTAAGTTAGTAGTCATCACAGATAGATCGTGGTTTCGATTACACGCATATATACATATATATATATATATACACACACACACTAATTCATACCCAACATATTTTCTGACTTGAGGAGGGGGAAAATGTTCAACTGTAGAAAAACAAGCTTAACTTGGCAGCCATCCATATGCTCTCAGATATTACAGATATGTTAGTGTCGGGTGGAAATTCTATTCTCAATTTATTTATTTGTCTGCTGGAGGAGCCACCCCCTCCCCCACAACTCCCAAGCCCTCCTCCATCCCCGGCACTTTGCCAATGTTATAGGTCTCTACGGGTCTGCCTTCTCCGCTGGATGTCAGAACTGAGGAAATGAACGTAAAATAACATAATTATAATATAAGTTAGTGCCGCTGTATAAGTAGTTAGCTAGTGAAGTATTTCTGTGAACGCACACAACGTGTATCATAGCTTCTGTGTTTATCTGGTGTCACGTTGCGACGCCACTGCAGTATTTCGGAGTACTACTGAAGTATATCTGGGTGTAAATAGAGTATGCTGTGTGAGTGTGAGAGCATCTGCAGCAGCTATGTAGTGTATTCATACAGAGTGATGTGACAAATAAATATCAGGAAAGTTTGGCGCCGATAAACAAGATTGCACATAAACCGAAATGCTAAACCTTGCTTACACAATTAGAATCCGCACACATTAGATACAAGATACAGTGAAAAATGCTGATAGACCGTAAATTGCAGAGTGCTGTGGTATGCAGGTGAACACCATGCGCACCTGGTCCAGCAGCTGACAGCATCACTCTCCCAGCTGTGCTGCTGTGAACAACCCCTCTCCTCCTTGCACTGGCTTGGCATAAACAGATTCTCTATTGCAGTTTCAGAAAGACATTTGGTACATTGAGCACCATACTGTGTAGCTTGAGATAAAAGAAACTGTGTTTGAACTCGCATATTCATTAAGTTTGGCAGCTTGCCTGATTATATGCAAACATAAGGAAATACCTATTACAACCTAGTGTAGATAGGGAATTACACAAAAAACACTAATATTATGATACTTGTTTTACTTGTTTCTATTTTCTTCAAAACATTTCACAAACTCTACCAAGTTACATTGCACACTGTTCCTGCCTGCCATCAGTACTGTGGTTACTACTCATACACTGACAATCAGTGCTCATCAACCATGAATGTATTTTACCTTGAATTAGCCAGTGGTAGTAAAATTATATTGCTAAGACTCATCTTGGGCTACACTTTGGGCATAACTAAACTCTGAGTGATCGTAATCTCCATTGTGGCACAGTCTTAGTTTCCGATGGCACAAAACGTTCTAATTGGTTAAATAAAATCACAAATTGTGGAATCCTTATTACTTTCCCAGTCCTAATGTAGTTTCACGCTCATAAACACTTCAAGGAAAAAGAACAAAGTAGGTCTCGATTCCTCCAAGACCTATTGTTGGGAGTATTAGGGTAAGCTGTTGTATAAAGTACTTCTTTAATATAAAATACACGCCCAGGTCTCTTCTTAGCTACCTGACTGCAGCTTGTGGCCCACAGCACACATTCCAATCATACTTAACATTTTCATACTGAACTTTCATCACACAATGATCACAACTTATGGACTGCCTCTCCAGACACATCCATACACCTCCAAGTCTAAACTCCGAGAGAGCATTTCCAAGCGAGTTGGAAATGAACCTCCAGAAATTTTAGCGCCATACCTGGCAACCAATCACAGATAGACCTCCTAAAAGTCCTACCTGAGATAGGGATTCACAGATACGTTTACCTGTCAACCTTCACCCAGATCAGCTGATCTCTCAGCTGTGACCTTCTAAACATAATCATTGCATGATGTCATTCACATCATGCACTCACATATCTTTGACATTTCAAACATAGTAATTTTCCCAGTAACTGATGAACAGACAAAATTAAGAAAAGTATAATTTTTAAATAACAAATAAAATAAAATGATCAAATTATTTTACATTAAAATACCAAAACAAAGAACACTTAATTTTACCGCCTATTTAAATTCAAATAAACGATCACCAACACCCGTACTTTAAAATACGTAACAATAAAAATATAATAATTAACACTGTATCATAATAATATCATAATAAATATAAATATAAATATATAATAATAGTATCATAATATCATAATAAATACATAACCTCACTTTCTGCAAACATACATACACATTTAGCGATATTTTTAAAGTAAACAAATGAAATGGGAAACATGTAAACATGCTGAAATATGGTTACATATGTACGGCAAAAAGGTAAACAACAGATATAAACAATGTAAACAATAAATAAACAAAATAGGTAAATATTGAAAATATCAATATTTAATCTGTAGCATTCTGACATGCAACAGTGGTTAGAAGAACCAGGAAGTGTAGGGATCTGGGTGGATAGCAGGATCAACCGCACTAACACCACGCTACCCTAGACTACCTGGAGGTTGGTATTAGAATCAATTAATTAAAATAATAAAGGGATGAAGGTAAAACATTCCTCCAAGAAGATGATAGTGTTGAGTAGTAAAAAATAAATAAATAAATGAAAAGTAATTAGGGACCGCCAGTAAACAAGTAAATAAAAAAATAATGTAAAAGTTTCGTGACACTGACAGCAAGCCAAAGACCTAAAATGACAACAAAAGGAACCAAAGTCAAATCAAAAGGATTCAATTATATCCCCAGAAAGAGCATATGTACGGGGGCGACAAGAAAGTGTGACCAACCTTGGCTGATCACGTAAAAAATATTATTACCTATAGTTCGCAAATATTTTCCAAACTTCAAGACAGAGTTCTCTTCGAGTCAAGAAAAAAGGCGTCGAAACGTTTTGTGCTGAGTGAGCGAAGAGATTTGGGGCGGCTCTTTAACATCGAGGTCTTGAGGGCCAATGAGGGTTGAGTGAGGTGATTAAGGTGCAGCGTAGGAATGAAGTGGGCCGGGGGAGGGGAACTGGAGATCCCCGAGAAAACACGCAGACCAGCGGCATCAAGATTCCCACATGCGAAGCTCCGGGAACGACCCCGTCAGGAATCGAACCCGGTTCGTCTAGGTGGGAAGCGTGTAGTCTTGTCATTAAACCACAATTTTCTGCTACAATAGATGTCCTAAGCTGCCCCAACAAGTGGGTTTTCAAAACTGTTACCAGATAGCAGTAAACACTTTGCTTCATTGTCACTTCTTTGTTTAGATTCACAAGTATTTGGTTGGTATAAATTTGATTTGTTGATTTTAAGGCGATTTTAATTATTATTATAGTCTAAATATTTTGTTTATCGGTTATTCGAACATATTTTCTTTATATTCGCACTGCGTTTTTATCCAAAATTATATTCCTTCATTAGAATAAATTTTCCCTCGATTTTGCATTTCTGAAATTCCTGTTATTGGATCATTCAGGCCGTGACTGCAAGGCGCATATTTATTGTTTATAGTGTTAGTCCCGCTCGGAACTGGCACACTTCATAATCGCTTCGATGTCTATGTTTACAACTGTTTTTGTTTACTATTACAGATTACGCGCGTATTTTACCGGTAAATTCTTCTTCTTATTCTTCCATGAAAGACTCTAGGACCGAGGACAACCGCGGAGAGGGGACAAGCAAGGACAAAAGTTAGAAATTGACCAATTTCCCGAGGGCAGAGGATAGAGGACATGCGAGGACACAAGCGGGGACATGGCTTGGCGCAATGTAGAACGTATACCTAATTTGCGTAAGCGTAGTAAACACGTGTCTTGCGTAAGGCTGTAACTATTCACAATATATAACGTATATCACATTTTCGTAAGCATAGGAAAAACATATCGTGCGTAAAGCTCTTAACTATTTGCGCCAAGCTTTTATATACTAACTATAAATTGGTACAAACACATTAAATTGTAGTTAAGTTTATTACGGTTGTTCAACCACATTTTACAAGTTCTACAAATTGTGTAACTTTTATAATTACTTTTTTCTTTTTAGTGCATTTATAAATAAAAGGTTGGTTTTAAGAGTTTTTTTACATTTATTTGATTTTTCACCTTTTAGTCTCCAACCATGTGTTTGTATCACGAATATGGCTTTCCCTTGCTAAGAAAGATCCCCATAATGCATCGTGATCGACCAGTAGTTCGATTTCATTCTGATACGGAACATACTGTAGGAGCAAACTTTAAAAATAGTTTTCAGAACCATTTGCCGCTACAAAAAAAGGCACGCGCATGACTGCAGTGACACTTCTAATCTCCATTTTACTGTTACTCGATTCTGTAAAACAAACTCGATACGACGTTTACTGTATGTAGTTGTGGAGTTCCTATGGCCACCTTCCAGCTCCATCATCATATCTGCTCAGTGGTACCTTCACATGTATTGTCATGGGAACTACACATGTATGAGAAATTTCAGCTCAATTGGATAGCGGGAAGTGGTTTACAATCGACTTGCAAGATTTCACCCGAACGTACAAACAAACAAACTAACAAGGCAAGTTAAATAAAAGCTTGTAAAAACAAAATAATTGCAATAATCACAAATCGAATATAAAATAATTTCGTAACAAGGTAAATTTTTTATCTTTCAGCATTCACGAAGATTAAAATTTAAATTAAAAGTGAACTCTTTGGAACACTGTGCACCTAGTGGCGGAAATTTCCCCTATGCCGAACTCTCCAATAAGAAAATTTGTTTCGTTCCTAACCTGAACAAAATCAACCTAATCCATATACAAACGAATGTATTGTTAGGTGGAACAAACGTTTCTCTCAGTGCAGTGTCGTCCCATAAGTACCAGAGACGTCACTCAAGGTAAAGCAATGGAACGCTTCATTTTTTGCCCAGTGCAAATGTGCCAATGTCAAAACAAAAAATAATATGTTCACCGGTTGGCATTCCTACAAGTGGCCAATTTTCTGTACAACATTTCAATTGTCTAATTTCACCCATTTAAATAAAAGTGTGTTCAATAGCCACATTTACAATATGTAGAATTACATCAAAAAAAAACTGTCAAGCGTCGGTAACAACGCCAAAAGTTGCTAAAACACTTAACTAGCTCAAACTATCGACAATGTACGGCCATACGACATGTAACGTCACAACACCACCAACATCGTAAAAAGAAATGTGGATTTATATAAATCATTGTTCTTCAGTTTCTACAATTGAATCAATATAACTAAGTTTTTATTTTCTATTCCGTTGAAAAATATTCATAAAACGATAAGTAGTTTATTTACAATATATCAATAAATTCAAATAATTTTCCGCTTTTATATTGCCGATATTGCGCTGGGCAATTAAATAAAGTCGAATCGGAAGGATTTTTAAGCATTCTGTTTACTCATATTCAGTGACTAGGGTACTTGCATGGCTCCTGCAGGCGGAGAGGAAAGACCGGGCGGTGATGTTCGGGCGAGTGACCGGAACACTCCCCGGAGAGCTTGATGTACAGAGAAAAGAAACCGCCGGGAGGGGGGGGGGAGGGGTAGGAACCCGGCAGCAGACAGCTGGACCTACTTGGAGAGGCGCCGGCGCCTGCCTGCCGCCGCGGGCTACTGTTCCCCTCAGCGCCTAGTCAACCTACTGGCTTCATTTGCCTGCTTGCCGATAAAGGTAACACCGGCTCGCGCACAGCATTATCCTCTCGCCTCTAAGTGCAAGTCACCTTCGGCACTCCCTCCCTTTTTACACACACGCTGTCCCTTTTTGTATTTTGCACCACGTTCAAAACATGGACAGTATTAAAATTCACCGCCACATACCCTCGTTCATTTTCCCTTGATCCCACGATTCTCTGAGTCCTTCATGACGAAATAGGCAAAATTTCGGACACCCGTCTTCGTTTTGAAATTCTAGGGTGATGTGGCCACAGTGGCTGAGCGGTTAGACTGCTCGCCTCCCACCAAGGCGAACCGGGTTCAATCCCCGGCCGGTTCACTTCGAATTTTCGCAAGTGGGAATCGTGCCGGACGATGCTGCTGGTCAGCGGGTTTTCTCGGTGATCTCCCGTTTCCCCCACCCATTCACTCCGATGCTGCTCCATACTCACCTCACCTCAACCCGGTCGGCTCTCAAGACCTCGATATTGAGAGTCACCCAAATCCCTTCACTCACTATTGTCATATGTCAATCGTAGTGCCATCTTGTTGATGCATCCCGAATAGACGACAGGCTGATGCGAGCGTATTACGTGCACCTTCATCCTCACAGTCGTATGATTTTCCAAAAGTCCTTCAAAACCTTCAAATTTCATTCTTTACCATGCACTTCTGTATTCTTTTGATACATTTTGTGTAATTCTTCACGTCCATTTGAAGGATCTTCGTGTCCCTATTCACAGCAATAGTTAGTAATATTCTTAGTGTTGGAAGCTTTGCCACTGGAGCAAAAATATCATTAAAATCAAAATTTTTTATCTTGTTGGAAACCACGAGCAACAAGGCGGGATATCAAAACTATATTCTTTTCTCTTTCTGCTTCTTTCGGAAAACCCACTTTGTATCAATTGTTTTCTTTCCTTCTGGTAGACTTACTTCAACACATGTTCCATATATTTTTATCGTATCCTGTACTTCTTTTATTGCAATCTTCCATTCTTCCCGATTTGGTCCTGTGATTACTTGCTCATAAGTTAAATTTTCTTCTTGAGACTCTATGAGACATGTTTCAAAGTCATTGTATTTGGATGGCTTCTTTATATTTTCTCTTGATCTTAGATTTTTTAAATCTTGTGGACGGTCTTGAATATTTTCATTTTCATAATACTGTGGCGAGATGTCTTCTGGATGGAAATCATAGAAGTCATCTGACGAGTCACTGAAGTTACTAATTTTTTCTGAATTCTCCAGGATGTTTTCTGGTACATGGTTTCCACTAGAATTTTCTGAACTATCCAGAATGTTTCCTGGTATATGATTTCAACTTTGATCCTGTCTTCTTTCTTGATTTGTCGTTCCTTCAAAAAATTGTTGTATCCATCCCAGCTTCTTCAACCATATTATTCTCACTTCCTCTATCTGAACTGTTCTTAACCTCCTCTGATTCTATCCCCAATGTTTTCTCTTCTGCAGTAAGCCCTCCTCTGACTCTACAGATATTTTCAGGTTTTTCTGAAGTAAAAACTATATTCCGCGCAGATATTACTTTCTTCTAGTCAGAAAAGCAAACCCTGTAAGATTTGGAATCCATCTCATAACCTACAAATTTTCCTTCTTTTCCTTTAGGATCTAACTTTTTTATCTTCTTGTCAGGAATATGTACAAAAACTCTTGATCCGAAAAATTTGAGATGACCTAATTTTATGAAATGATAAGTTAGAGTCGTTTTACTATCTGCTGCATTAGTTTAATTTTTAAAACACTTTTCATTTGTGTGGTTCCTTTTATTGCAAATTGTGTAATGCCTCTGAAAAGCTGCAAAAGCCCGACTTTGTGAACAAGATGTATCTTTCAGCCTACTTTCCTCTATAATAAGTTGCGAAGTCAACTCATTTAGCGTTTGTCTGACAGGATTAACAGATTCCCATGAGGACACAAAATCTCTGAATTCTCTGGGAAGGAACATTAGTATTTTCGTAATAACTTGGCGGTCTGAGATTTCTTCCCCAAAGGTTTTTAGTTTTGTCACAATATCCATAGCAGAAGAAATGTGAGCAGCTGTCCCTTTTCCTTCATATTGAAAAATAAAGAATTTTTCATGAAGCAAATGAATTGATGTTTGAGACTTTTGTTCGTATATGGACAGGAGTTTATTCCACATTTCAGCAGAAGTTTTGCAATTTAAAATATAGGCAATAGTTTCCTTCTCCATTCTAAAGACAATTAGTTCCTTGGTCTTGGAATCCTTTCCCTTCCCAATATCTTTTGACTTACTTTCTTCATTAGGCATGTTAACCTCACTCGTCATGACATCTAGAAAGCCTTTTGATTCTGCTGCTACCAATATTTGAAATTTCCAGATGTTCCAGTTACTTCTCCCTTCAGCTTTGTTACCTGAACTTCCATCGTGTTCATTCTTTTTGCGTATTTCCGTTTGGTTTTTACAACTTCGACTGGGGATCCTTCTGTCCAAAATAAAAGACGTATTTGACATAAAAACCACTTTCCTCAAAAACCAAACATCACTGGGCCCATAACCTGATAAAATTAGGACAATGGAAATAACAAAAGCTTGAAGAATTTCATTTAAATATAATTTTTTTTTTAAAGTAAGCCATTCACCCTTTGAAGTTTTTCTTTTCAACAACAAACCTCTTTTGTTTTATCAAAGCACTACATAATTATTAGAGCTATCACATTTGACATTTTTCATTGTTATTTAACAGGTTCAAATGAGAAGAAGATAAAGCAGCGGAGGAATGCAAGGGAGAGGTAAAACGGGGGTACCCCGAAAAAAATTCCTTCGATCTATCCACCACATTTCCCACATGCGAAAATCCGGCTGGCCTCGCTGGGAATCGAGCCCGGTTCATCTTGGTAGGAGGTATGTAGTCCAACTGCTACATCACTGCAGACATGTCCCCCCCCCCCACAAACACACACACATAAACCCGGTCATAAGTTCTTGTTCCTTTATTCTTAACTAAGACTAAAATATGTTAAATTATTTTTAAACAGGATATTTGAACTAGACACGTAGGCAGGCTGGTCGTTGCCACGCTGGTCTTTTCCGCAGGGGAAGATCGCCGATTACGAATTTCGAATGTTGGTAGTTTTAAGTCGCGTGCTTTCTTTTCTTCTCAGAAAGGCTTCGACGACGGACCCTCGCGATGACAGCGGAGAGTCTTTGCACTGCCCTGGCCGCGATGCCTATGCGTTTGTGGGTGACCATCATTACTGGGCATGAGCGATTCCACCCATTATTTCCCAACATAGTACTCCGTCCTAACCGGAACACTTTAAACTAACCAACAATTATGGCTTCATACATGTTTAAACTAACATGAACTAATATAGTCTATTCGCGGACTCTTCACACTTTCGGAACCAACCCTTTGGAAACTCACATTGGTTTTTTCGTAAATATGTCACATATCACAAGCGTTTTATACTTGTGTCAACATCAAAATACATCATTTTTGGTTAAATATCATATTTACTTATGTTTTATATATAAAGTATTATATTTAATTTATAACTAATATGAATAAACACAGAGACAAAAACGTGCATTGGCAATGCTTAGTAAGAAATCGTTCTTATGCGAAATATTACTGCACAGTATGTGCACAAATGCGGTGCGTTGGTCGCCTGGTATAATTTTCTAGGCTTTGTTTGTATTAGGCGGAAGAATATCCTGAAATTAGATCTTAAGCAGGGCTTCAGAAAAGTTGGAAATAACCACGAATGTAGCATAATAATAATAATAATAATAATAATAATAATAATAATAATAATAATAATAATAGAATGATAAATTCATTTTCATTTTAAACTTACCTAGGATAATTGGTGGATATTAGGCTCGTTTTCAAACGCATGCTTGCAGATCTTGGTTTTTCCATAGGTGCTCATGATAGAGGGCTGCGAACTGCTTACGTAGACACCGGCTCAGTATTTCCAAACTGAATAACAGGACCGCCCACAAATTGTACTGTTTGTCCCACGACCTCGGTTCCAAAGTACTCTTGGCGTATTAGGTTTGGTTGAAATTGGTAGATATAGCTATCAAACCTAAAATGTTTATAGGTCTACCATTTTCAAAACAAGTGTCTTATCCACTTAAATCACTTATATTTACATATCCTTCCAAAGTACTCTTTACCTGCCAAATTTGGCGAGAATGTTAAGTTGAGTTGAAAGATTTGGGCGGCTCTTAACAAGGTTTTGAGAGCCGACGAGGATGAAATGAGGTGGGAATGGAGCAGCACCGGTTTGCAAGAGCGGGAGAAGCGGGAGATACCCGAGAAAATCCGCTGACAGCGGTATCGTCCAGCACGATTCCCACTTGCGAAAATCTGGAAGAAACCCGGCCAGGGAATGAACCCGGTTCGCCTTGGTGGGAGGCGAGCAGTCCAACCGCTCAGCCACTGCGGCCCCTTGGTGGGAATGTATTGAGTAGTTTCCGAGATATGATATAAAAGCTTTATTTTTTCATGCAGTCCTGTCTTCCAAAATGGTAGACAATTAACAATATCCCTCTTTAAATTGTATGCCTACATAATGCACAATCAGTATAGCAATCAGTTAACAATTCTCGTGTCTGGACACAATACCCTAAATTCCAAAATGGATGTACAGGAATGACATTTCGCAATTTCTCTGATCTCTTAAATTTGGTTTACCCACGGTAAAAATTTAACATTTTGCTTTCTTTAACCTTAAATTATATTTAAAATGTTGAAATTTAATAACGAATGAACGTCATAACAAATTCTCAAAGACATGTTTTTAATGTTCTGATGACATTAACAATTACTTTGAACTGTAACCTAACGCATTAATATTGCTCAATTTTGAAACGTCTAAGAAAAAAGGTATAAATTAAACTTTTTAAAATCTACTTTAATTCGTTTTTATAAAGTAACTTTCCACAGTTGTCATACTTTTTTAGACCGTTATTTCAAATCACGATGATAAAAATGCTATATATTCTAAAAATATAAAGTTATTTCTAAATTTTTTTTAGATGAGTACATAATATTTCGTTGTGATATAAACAACAGACTAAAAAAAAGTATGATGGTGGAAAATTACTTCCCAAATGATATGAAACGAACGTCAATAGTTTTAAATTTGTATTTTCACCTGAAGGTTACAAATTTTAAAATTAAACGAAATTAATAAGTTAGACCACAGCTCTAAAT
Source organism: Dryococelus australis (assembly GCA_029891345.1). NCBI lineage: Eukaryota > Metazoa > Arthropoda > Insecta > Phasmatodea > Phasmatidae > Dryococelus > Dryococelus australis. Next base: position 33,401,948 of record CM057006.1, read on the forward strand.
AATTGTTTAAGTCACCAGAATGACTCGGAGAAATTTTTCTTGTAAATTGGTACATGTTTGCTTGTATTTCAGTTTTAAATTTAAAAAAAAATTGGAGTTTATTTATGTAACTAGAAGAAAATCCTTTGCACCAGGTGAACCAAGCATAAGATTTCAAAGAAATCTCCCGTGACATAAGAAACATTTAAGCTTAAATTTGCTTCTGTGGCATAATAACTTTTTTTTTAATGTGTACGAACCAATATTTTTATTTAAAATACTCATATTTACGTCAAAATGTAGCGAAACAATCATTTATCTTCTATATCTACACTCCGAGAAATTGTTCGTAGACTACATTTGCTACATCACTGTTTACTCGTATTAAAAAGGACGACTTCCATTCGTGGTCACTTCCAACTTCTCTTAAGCCCTGCTGAGGTTCTACTTTCAGGATATCGCTCCGCCTCATGCAAATAAAGCTTAACAAAGTCTAGAAAATTACACCAAAGCGAAAACGTACTGCATTTTACGCACTTAATTAAGTAATATTTCAATGAGAACTATCTCGTATGAGGTATTAACTTCACACCTATTTTCTCTGTTTTAATGACGTTAATTATAAATGAAATATATTAATTTATAGTTAAAACATAAGTAAAAGTATTTTATATAACCAAAAATAAGTTAACGCTTGTGATACACAGTTTGTTTATGGTTGAACGAAACACGTCATATATAGAAAGATTTTTCAAAGTTTAGATTCAAAAACATACCGCTATGAGGCTATATCGACCCCCCAGCAAGCAAAGAGAAATATACAGGATATACTTAAATTAGACCGGCAAACTTAATCGCAAGAGAAGGAGAAAACACGCATAAAAATTACGGTCTAAATGAATCCTAAGCGCAGTACACGTGCTAAAATTTGGATCTGAAACACAACTTTTTACTATAAATAATACAGGAGAAAATTTTCGGCTGGGACATTGAGTGTGTGGATAACATCTAAGGGAACAAAGATCTGTAAAAAAAACCACAAAGCCTGTCTGTAGCTGCCATCAAATTATTTCGTGTAAATAACCACGGTTGCTATAGTCCATTCACGGTTTATTCGGTCTTTTAGAATTGAACCTTTGAAAAATCACCCCGTGTATGGCGTGCTTGATTGTTTCCTAAGTATGTCGTGTATCACAAGCATTTTATACTTGTGTTAACATAAAAGATACTTTTTTTTTTCCTGTTAAATTGAAATGTTATTAATATTTTATCTATAAATTATAGTGCTTCATTTATAAATAATTTGGATAAAAACAGTGAGAAAACATGTGTGTTGGTAGCGCCTAGTAAGAAATAGTTCTTATACAAAATATTGTTACACTGAGTGCACACGAATCCGGTGTGTTGTCCCTCTGGTGTATTCTTTCAGACTTAGTTAAGCTTAGTTCGCAAAGAGGCGAGGAATGCCCTGGAAGTAGAACTTTAGCAGGGCTTCAGAAAAGGCCGAAGATACCGTGAATCAACTATACCCTTATTTTCGACTTAATCTCCATGGCACTGTAACATAGTTGAGATTTAAAATATGTGTTACGTGGGGACGCCTGCATCTGAGTTCGTGAGAGATGGGGGTCTTAATAATAATAATAATAAAAAAGAGATAATAAATATGATTTCTAATTTATTCACTACGCTATAATTTACAGCAGTAAATTATCTGTCTCCGCTTTCGCTCTTTTCGTTCATGAGTGAGCGCAATATTTAATGTCTAGTTCAACTCTAATTAGAGTCCTTCTTAATTGTCTCTATTAGTTACAGTCAATTAACTCACACTCATTATCAACACATGTTTAGTCTATCTGTTGCAGTAATTTATAATGTCTTTCACTAACGCGTCTAGTCCAATAGTCCAGCCTGCCAGCCGCGTCCTTCACTGCTTGATACTCGCAGTCGCGGAATTCCCTTCCGCTGGTCACTTCTCTCGCTGTTCGTCTTCTGTCGCTCGGAACTCAGCCACTCATTCACTAATCTACAACTCAACTCTACTCGCGGCCCGGAGGCCTGTCGCAATATTTATAGCGTCGGCCGTCACCATCTCGAAGGTTCAACGCACACCGAGTTGCGCTGAGAGAACGAGTTCAGTAATCGAGAGCATTCTTCAGGTAAACGCAGAAATCAACACAACCAAGGACAACAGAATGCACCGCTAAATAGATGGTCGTGTCGGCTCGTTTTCTGTAACTGATACGCGGGCAGCATCACTCGCACTGCCGCCGCTATCGTATAACGACTATTTGTCCTCCTCTCTCGCTCGCGCGGAAGGTGAAGAAGAGAGAGTGTAACAGATGTATTACTAACCCACATGTCGCAATTTACTTGACAAATTATCCAGACACTCAGCGTTCCATCTCCAGTAGTTGTAATAAACAAGTAATTCAGGTCCAACTTAAACCCGTTGAGCCCATGTGTCCTTGATCGAGAACATGTTACACGTGAAGGATGTTTATGTTCGGCACTGTACACGAGGAATCAATGTCCGGTGTTTTGAGCGTCTTCCTTGTAACAAATCTGATTCGTTGAAGTTTCTGCACGTCTCGTCTCTGATTGGTCACTGCTGACGTCAACGAACACGCAGTACGTTGCCCGCTGGTTTGCGAGAAGCACGCTCGACAAAAGTACAGTTCCAATAATAAAATCACACGGTTTGCAGCACTTGAGCTCGGAAATTAAATTGGGAACTGAAATGGCTAAAGATGTGTATAGCCTTTAAGCAGGTCTCACACGATGCAATATGAGTGCCAAACTTGCGCGAGATGCCGACCTTGCACGAGAATTTCTTGCTCAAGTTTGTGTGCAAGGCACATCTTGCACGAAATGAGGAGATAGAGCCGGTCCTATTTTTTTCGTGTAAGGCGATGCAAGTTGCGATCCTATTGGTCCTTGTATGCTGGTCATGTGACCTGTTGTAACATCAACCACAGAGTAAAAGAAAATCATAATCCGAGGTGTGCGAAGAGGAATACAGAGAAATAAAACAGTGCTGGAAAATAACTTTAAAACGTAAATTGTAGTTGGGGCTCAGACAGTTTGCTGAAAATAAAATAAAAACAAGTATATTTCGGAGGGATAGCTTTTAAACAAATACCTTGTTGTAGTAAGCAACTTCATATTTTGTATTGTTATATCATGGCTGTTTGATACTAACCAGGGCTATCAACTAATTTTGATGCGATACAGTATTTATCTTATTTATCTGGGTGTGAACTCGTTTCGCACGAAATTTAGTTGGCATTATCGTACGAAATCTCACGCGAAATGCACCTTGCATCGTGTGAAGCCTGCTTTAGGATTTATTTTAGACCATATATCGTATATATGTTTCCCCCTTATTTTCTCGTGATTAACCTGCAGTCTAAGTTCGTCGGTATAATTTTGGAACATTCTGTAGAGTATCAAAACATCGCGCCCTGCGAACACAGGCTGTCGTCCGAGGCATTTCTCCTGGAGTTCTGGCGCAACTCTGCAGCGCCCGACCACAGCCAGGAATTCGCCAAGTGTTGAAAATATTCTCCCTGGCATTGTTAATCACACCCGGCGGTGGCCGCCAGCTGCATGGCCGCGTGGGCAGGTGGAAATAAACCCCGCGTCTAAACCGAGCGAAATATTACCGGTGTTGGGAAGACTCGTGGCGATGTTTGGGTCCCAGGGGCAATGCGCTCCCCGCTCAACCCCCTCTCTGCACCCGTGTCTGTTCCCCTCGCCCCCCCCCCCCCTTCGGGAAGCAGTTACAGCATTTCGTAAACCATTTCCACAATAGACTAAAGATGAGGCAGACCGATCTCGCTGGCTGCGCACAAACAATCTCCGTGTCCCAACATTGAACTGCTTTTATGCCAACACGTCAAGCGAAAACGGCATGGCTTGGGTTTTAGGTTAGAAAACTGATTTGTAAACAAATGCTTTAAGATGTCGTGTATTCTTCCTCTAATCAATTTTTAATGCATATTGGTTTAATTCAAACTGGTAAATGTATTTAAATACTATTATAGCGCTTCTCATTAAAAATTAAGATATTAACAAACACGTTCATCACACTGTTGACCATGTGACTTTGACAGTTGTATTCCTTTGGGGTAGGTCAATGTTGGGCACATGCGCAGAAGACGAATAAGCGGTCTACTTCATCTTTGGTCCATGATTTCCACATGATCAAGCCTTCCATTCACGGTTACTTCCAAATTCTCTGAACCCTTGCTTAAGTTCAACTTCCAGGCTATCCCTCCGCCTCGTGCAAAAGAGAAGTTAACTAAGTTAAGGTTAATTCTACGCAGGTTAAGATGGACTCACAACCATCCGTTTCATCCATCAGTCGCCCGTCTGTCCGGTGGTCACGTGATCTTCAACCAATCGCAGGGCAACTTTTTTTTTTTCTATCCGTTAATAAATCTAATATATCTCGAACTTTTTACTTTTGACGGACCGACGGATGGTCCACTGTCTTGTAATATCGTTCCTTGAACATGGCTGTCAGAAAACAGCAAGTTGTTTCTTTGTCTTAATATTTTTATTTTTAAATACACAAGGCAGTGAAGTTGTTCACTTTTTTACGCTTCACCTTTGAATTGAACTGAAGATGACTTGTAGATTTTCAGAGGAAATGCTGATAAATTATGTTAGGGAAAGAAAATTTGACATTCATAAAATACAATTCTCTCTGCGCGAGAAAGTTCGTGTTGTTGGGTGGTAACACTACATTTTTTTCTGGCGAGATGGATTGACGGACGACGGATTTTTGTGAGTCGCTTTCAACTGACGGACGAAAAAACACGGATGACGAACTGACGGACGGCCGACTGACGAGTGCGACGGATGGTTGTGAGCCCTGCTTTAGGAACATACAGCGTAATCGAAAATTTATCGATAGATCAACCAGTGGTTGATACATCGGTGTACACCGATCGGGGCATTTTTCGAACACCAGGTTGATTCTTAGCAGTGTTTTCGTCTGCTTTCAGACACGTATTAATGCCATTTCACTCTAATTTTAAAGTTTTCGTCTCCCATTTGTAAAACTTGACATCTGAATTATTTTGGTATATTTTGGAATACTTGAAAATTACGAGTTGTGAGTGTTTTTAGTTTTTATTTTTTCAGAGAAAACGTTTGAAAATTCATCGGTTGATGTTTAGGTGCATATCCACCAGATCCACCAGATTTCCAGGCTGGTGGAACCAATGGATACAACGGGTAAACCGGACTCACCAAACGATTAATTTTCGAACGCCTGGTGTACATCGGTGGATGCAACGGTGAATTTTCGAATACGCGGATACTAGTTTTCTTATGGGAGAGATTGGCATAGGCAAAATTTCCGCCGCTAGGTGCGCAGTGTTCCAAAGAGGTGATCCATAATTGAAGTTTTAAACTACGTGAATAATAAAAGAGAATGATTTTACTTATTTCCTTAATTATTTTCTGTTTGATTTATCATTTTTACAACTATTTAGTTTTTTTGTAGTATAAAATAGAAAAAATTCAGTACACAAGTAGTAGGGCCCGGGGCGGGGGGGGGGGGGTGCTTCACTTCACATTTGATTAATCGGATTAACCAGTTGATATCAAATTTATTGAAAAGGTTAATCCTTAATCCGATCTTAATCCGATCAAAAATTGCCAATCAGATAAAAATTTGATTATTCCTTAATCCGATCGAATTTTTTGTGTGTGTGAATTGATAAGTGTGATGCTTTGTGCAAAGGTGTGCTAAGGGACAAATTGGATAACATGGTATGTAACTGTGATTGATTGATGCAATTAATTTAATTTAATTAATAAAAAAAAAATTTGTTGTGTGATATGTGTATAGTTGTACTTTATTTTCTTTCTTTATTTGGGGGGGGGGGGGGAGTGGAGAGCGGCTCTGGTACGTCCTCACCCTGCAATGCCTCAGCTCTGGCATTCGACTGAGGTGTGGCGTGTTGGGGACAGTGTGTGTGTGTGTTGTGTGTGTGTGTTGAGTTTTGTGCAAGAGTGGCATACGTACTATTTTTTTTGGGTTGGTAATGATATTGCTCATAGATGGTTGTGGGAGATAGGCGATTTTTTGGTAATAGTAATTAAACAGAAAGAGAAAACGACGTATAGTTAATACACGAGAGAAATTTCGGAGTGTTTAAACGAAATATATTTCGAACGAGTTCCACCTATCAATATAAATAAATAAATAACACGAGAGAGAAGTATAACGAACACAACTACATGAATAACCTGGTCTCATAAAGAAACAAGTGCTAAACGATCACAATTACGTGAGTTTCCAGATGTTCTAAAGATAAGGAACTAATGAGCTACAATGAAGCAAATATAATGTCCCTATAAATATATAAATTAAATGGCAGTCTTCCTAAACACATTAACCAGGAATTTGAAAACAATTACTAATGACACATACCTTACATGATGTTAAAACATGTCTGTCCGCCTGTGAGACTGGCGAGGAACTTTTGATATAGAATCCGCATGTTAAATTAATTTATTTATTATTAATAGCGTAAAAAAAACTTTTAACAGTCAGTGATTCTAATATACTTCCATTAGCTTGGGAGGTCGCTGCAGCACTGACTTGGATATACTACTTACGTCTACTTATAAGCTGAACAAGACGTTGAGAGCAAATAGAAGCTGCGTGTGTGTCGGCCTATGTTTGATTATAGACTGATATGAATACGATTTACATGACAAATGGATAAAAATTATGTTTACAGTTCTATTTTAACATTGAAAAATTTTACTAAAAATTTTCTTTTTAAAAAAATCATCCTTAAGAGCTAAATATTTACAATTACTTTACAACAAACATTGATACACTAAAAGACATTTTACAACAAGCATTTTTTTTTCCAATCACTATTTTTTTTTACCAAATAAAATAAATATGTATAACAAGCATTTTTCATTACTTTTAAACAAACATATGGAAATAATCGGATTTACAACAATCATCATACGAACTAAATTACCAAACTTTTTTTTCAATTAAATTTTAAGAACAAGACATTTTATGAAAAACCACTGAATATTTAAAACAAAATACCTATAACAATATTTACAATTTTCTGCAATAAAGATGTATACATCAATCGTACATCTTAAAACTATTACTGATTACTAATACTACTACTACTATAATACATCAATCTGGAGATTGTCTTTTTATTATCTATATACATTATTGACATTAACGACATATTTGGGTGGTGTGTTCGTAGAGAAGCACAGAGAGGTGTTCTTTTATTAGGTCACATTGGCTAGTATAATTTCCAGACACCTACACAAGCCAACGACTGGTTACAACACACACACACACACACACACTCAGTTTCCAGAGGATATAATATTTAATAGTGAATTTCTTCTTCTTATTTGACAAGGGGTAAAAGATATCAAAGACAGTTGTATTCTTCATACTGTAGTTGTTTCATGCTTTACAGTTAGGAAAACAGGTAGCAGCAGCATTGATGGCGATGCAACAGGTGCTGCAAACAGATGTTGTGGCCAGCTGTAGATAGCTGTGATGTTGGTTGTAGAATAGGAGGTGCATGTGGTGGTGACAGATGGACGTCATTGGCGGCGTGGTGCTGGCAATTGTGGTGTTATGGGTGGGCTGTATTTATTGTGGTGCTGTAACTAATGCAGGGAGGAAATTAAAAAAATTTCTTAGGTATACTGTAGTGCCCCCAAGATAAGGTTGATACTCCATCTGCCTCAATGTACTGCTTATCATCCATAACTGACAACACTACTTTAGTTACACGTTCGAAGTAGACTTCGTGAGCAGGCGAACAGAACTGATATTGGGTCCCCAAAACCCTTGTGCAATTTTCGAGGCAATCTCAATGATCCTCATATCTGAGTGACTGTAAAACATTAGGTTTTACACCCTTTTCCTTATGTATACATTGCTCATTCGCAACAACATATGCGTAAACTTTAGGATGTAAACCCGCAAAGCATGATGATGATGATGCGACCAGCACATTCATCTTCCATCACCCCAGTATTGCCTTTGTTCTGATGAGGGAATTTTTGCGGGTTATCGAGTGCATGGTTGGATGTATCCAACCACACCTTTAAATATGGGGTAATTACTTTATATATGTCATTATTAAGCTTAATAAAGGGGTCTAACACCTCGCGAAAAAAAAACGAAAAAAGTCAGCATCACTTTTAAGCCTATTGTTAACTATCCACGCGTCATTTATCCTACCAGTAAACGCCGTAGCCAATAGCTCATATGTCAGGTCTAGCAAAGGCTCTACTGAGGCTGGTAAGTCAGAAAACGAATTATTTTCCGACTCCCTTGGCGAAATATCTCTAATCGACTCGAAAGTTGGTTGTGAGATGGATTGAGCACTAACCAAACCATAAGAATCTTCTGAGTTGGATAGAAATTAGTCATCCATTAAAAGAACAACCTTTTCTTGTTTGGGGGGAAGGGGACATATATCGACCTTAAGTTGTTGACAATCTCTCCACAAGAGAATCCGTGCTTGAATCGCTTAAGTAGGGATCATCATCCAAGAGATTAACTCGTGTCTGCTTAGATGAAGGGGGACTGTCTCGACAGCTTTCTATAGACTTTCTTTCCATCAGTGATTCAGAATCTGAATCGCTTATGTAAAGATCTTCAAGCAAACTGTCAATACTTTGTCGCTTATGCTCACCCATTTTAATAAACTGAAGTTTCTTTAGTTTTCCCGATATAATAGTTACAACTCCACAAGAAATTAATATGAAGTGCCTCATATTCTGAAAACAGAGATAAAAAGCCCCCCTTTATTCCCTCACCACGACATAGTTGAAACAAATCTTATAATACAAACATAAAGGAGTACATTCTTTATTTAAATAGAATTTTATGAGGGAGGGAGCTTAATATTTATTTGGGAAAGGTAGAAGCGAGAGCTGCATGTTTTTACAAAATACACCGGCACAAGTGTTTCTAAAGGGGCTCGTGGACAAAGCCAGCTAGCAGACACCCGAGAATTTAGTGCATGAGGGAGCAGGCGAAACTTAGGTATCAAGAGCTGAAGAGGATGACGTGCATGGGCCAGGAGCAGTATAGGAGGCGGACAAGAGCTTGGTCCGGGCGGGTGGAAGATGTGGACTTCCATCCACCAGACAACCCCCCTTCCCCACTAGCACTCAGTATGCAAAGCCTACAGTCGCCTGCGCACAAGCATGCCAGCGGGAAGGAGAGCCGTTACTTCCCCTCCACCCCTGCCACACCAACAACATGACTCCGAGACACAAATTGCCGGCCTGAAGCTCCCCTCCACTTTACACAATGTTTCACGACCTGTCTGGCCTAGTCTATCTTTCACAGCTTTTGTGTTTGGAGTGCACAGACTTTGTTTAGAATGTAACATAGAAATTTAAACTCATTGTATTACAGTGAATTTTAAGCCTAATTTTTCAAAAACCATTTGTTTAAGCGGAAAACTTTATATCTTAAATGTGCTTTTTAAAATAATGTAAGTTACCTGACACCATCAAACTTGTGTACACCATTAAAAAATTTATGAATTTTACACCATCAAAAATATATTCTAGGGCACAATGTAAAAATTGTTTACAGCGTCAAAACAATTTCATATATTTAATAATTAATTTCACCTAAGCATTTTAGCAAGGGAGTAAGACTCTATACTAATAATAATAACACTAATTCTTAAAACTAAAATGTTCATATACTCTCCAAATAAAAATTTACTCAAATTTTAATTTTAAAAAACTGCTCAACTCTCTATCTACTCACAAAGATGGAACAACTGACCTAGAATGACTTACATCACATTTGCCCACACACTCGAAGTTACCCAACAAATTTTAAAATGGAATATCTTAAAAATGACTTACAATCTAAAAAATTATACACCCAAACCACCCCATCACACACACACACACACACACACACACACACACACACACAATCAAAACATTTAATTTGTTAAATGTACTCAATGTCCATTTATCCATCACACAGTCATTCTTCTTCTTCAAACAACTCACTCTTAGCAGAGAATAGGACAGAGCTGTGCACTCTCCAGACACATGCATAGCCTGGCATATTTTCCTCTCATTTTTTTCTCGCTCTATAATTCATACTTGAACCACACAACATCCCACCCTTAAGCATCACTTTAAAACAAGGTAAAACTAACTAAGCTTTAAAAAATTGTACGACCTTTTCCCTGCACTCATACAGTTATGCACCTGTTTTGAAAATTTTTCTCAGAGTACTTGGTATTTTATTCTAGATGGTTTTTTAAAACATATTATGCGAGAATTTAACAGAGTAGAGAAGGCCTTGGTATGTGATACTGCCATGCCTTCTCTCAATTCTAAGAACAATAGCCATTACCAAGCATCTCCTTCTAAACTCCATCAAATCCTCTCAAATATACATCAGCAATCCACCTAGAATTTATTGAAACACCTTTCCCCTGCATTAATACTCGTAATCATACACCTACTTTTATTTAAAATCTATATTATTATTATTATTATTTAAAATCTAAAAAATTATAAACTCAAACCATCCCATCACACACATCAAAACATTTCATTCATTAGAAGTACTCAATGTCCATTTATTCACCACTCAAACATTCATCACCAAACAACTCACTCAGAACGAGCTTGGGAGCTGAGGTTATGCACCTCCCCCTCACAATAGGCGTAAGCGGCATAGTTCTCCCCTTTTTTTAGCTGTTCCATAATTCATACATAAATCATAACCAAAGACAGCCCTTAAAGATCTCTTAAACTGCTTAAATTAAGTAAAAATACCCAGAAAGTAGCCAAATAAGCAATTATTGTCAGTGTGAAGCAAATATCTGTGAAAAGTTGACGATTTCATTCAATGTGTTAAAAGTTTACCAAATTTTATAAAATTTGGTAAACTTTATAAAATTTTATAAAATTTTATATAATTTATATAAAATGTTATAAAATATAAAACTTTAAATTTTTTTTATAAAATTCATAAAAACCCTAAAGATTTTACAAAATTATTCACTTAATAAAATCTAGTAGCGAAACTGGTAAGCTTCGAAGGATGTCTGAACCCAGGTCAGACAGGCTGACCAGTAGCCCGCTCCACCAGGTGAGCGCCGATGTCGAGTAGGCAGCCACATTCCCCAGCAAGTGGTAAGCTAGCAGGAGGACTGAAGATCAGATCCGCCGGTCCCTTGACTGCAAAACCCCATTCCAGATGAGTCAGGCAGAACTAGGCTAGCGGCGACCGAGCGGCCAATGTCCCCGAACAAAACAACTCTAGGCATCAGCTCCCAGCAGCACGGACCAGTTCAATGAATGTACGACACTCTCTTGCACTGGAGGGAAGATGTTAACCCCATGAAGTCAGATCAGCAAATGATGTGCTGAAGGCAGGAACCCCTATTTATAGACCAGACCGCCTCCCTTGTTGGCAAATTTGAAATTTTGTAATTCCATATCAAAATACATCAAACGTATGAATTACGTATTTGAGACATTTTAAACAAAATTTTAACCAAATTTAACACAAAAGGATTTAACATATTTGATGTATTTTAGCATGTATATGTTGGCAATCCACATGTATTTATTCGGTTTAAAGCAATTATATTTGAATTATGTTCCTATTTAACGATTTTGTATATGAACAATTGCTATTCCGATACGAGATTTTCTAAATATGAGGTGTTTGTATCCCGAATTTAATGCAATTTACTACGATTCAACACCATTTGCACTCTTTAACATAAATGAATAAAAGATTATCAAGATATTGTATATATTTAATTATGTGATTCGTTCATTATTCTTGAAGTATTACAGTTACTATCTTACATGACCTACCTGGGACTCGAACCCAGAAACTAACTTAAATTAACCATGCCTTATCCGGGATTCGAACCTAGAGCCTCCTTGCATAATCTATTACTCTATGGAGGTTGACAAAATTTTTCATTACAACACTCGAACATGTTAATGCAACATACTTTGAAAGAAACCAACATATTTTTAGAATATCTCTTTCTCTCTCTCCCCCTTCCTCTCTCTATGATGAAAAATTTCTATCAATATTTTTCCTCTCTGGAAAACTAGTTGAGTTTAAAAAAAAAAAAAGGGATATCTTAAATAACAAGTAAAAAATTCATTTTAAGACATATTTTACTGACGAAATATATACAAACACAGCTTCTTTCACAAATTTATGTACAAAATTCTTAAAAAAACAAATAATTTTATAAACTGTTAGCAACTTCTGTAAACAATGTTTTCATGCATTTTCTTAAAATTGGATCTAGATCCCCTTTTTGAACTCTGATTGCAAGGAGGGAGCGTTTCTTATGTCCTGCTTTTAACCTGTCTGTTTGTACAAAAATGTTGTTACAATTAGGAGCATGTAATACAATGCTTTCATCCATGTCTGGGTATGATTCAACATAATGTGAGTGTACATCTATAATACTAGATGGAAGATGTGTGGTTGCAGTCATATAAAACACTGGACATTTCGAATTATCATGGAATTGTATCTATTCATGGCTCTTTTCATATCCTAGAGGTAAATAAATTACATTAGAATGGAATACACTTTCGCAAGTCTCCATAAATTTGCATAGATGTTCAGTACACCATAGTGTGTAAGTTACACTAGACTTACCTGGTTTTACACTAATGTAATGATTTGCAGGATGAAAATATGCTGTGTTACTCGTTTTCTGTCCGACACCAGACTGAGAACAATTATGTATATTGATATTCTCTAAATTTGCAAGTTGAAATGTGTTTGCAGGCTAAATTTTATTTTTGCAAATTTTATTGCTTGATGCACATAACATTCTGATGAATCGCACCCAGTATGAGCTGTGTAACCAAACCTGTTTTTGAGATATGATAAAAAGTATGAAGGTTATTATCACATTCTTCGAAATACTGATAGGTTAAAACATTGTCTCTATTATAAATAAGATGTTTCAAACATTTTTCTTCCCCACAAAATGTTGTTACAATATTCTCACACTTAAGATTATGATTTCAATCTACTATATGCAGTCTGTACTGGTTAAAAAGACATTTAGAAATATTGCAGTTAGTTAAACTGGAATCATAAATAGTTGGTTTACTTTGTGGTGTCAAACATTGAGAGAAATATGCTGATTTGAAATGAATTTCTGACATACATTTCCTTAACAACATAATGAGAATATGCTACACTATAAGTTACATAATACAAACCTTTATTAATAAATGTATACTTGTATTTAAGCGAAAACTTTATTTTGCATTAGCCACTTCACGTGCATATACGATGAACATTGAAGGAAAAACTAATCCTCCTTGCTCAGGAATAATGTTGTGGATGTCTCCAATGCAAGTCTCCTTCTAATGGATTGTGGTTCCCTTTTGAGGTCTGGTGAGTTGGCAGGCGATTACTCCATGTCCACTATCCTCTTCTATCTCCCCGCTAAGATTGGCAATCATCAAATCTTCTAATGTTGGTGGTAAGTCACTGTCAGGGCGAAGATATCTCACTGCATAATCATTGCATACTATTCCTTCACCAAAGCGAATACTGAGACTGTAGCACCAATGTCCTATATTGCTGTAGAAATGAATATGTAGAATAGTCATATGGTATTTTCAGGACTTTGTATACATCTGTAGGGTCGAAGATTCTAGCCATGACTGACAATTTAATACTGAACGGTCTCCTTTATATGGCTGTTGTTTAATCACTTTGTCTCATTTTTAACTGATCTTGCTAAGCCAAACTTTACAACTCCACATGCCACAGGGAGTAGTTAGTTCTTCCTCACCAATGTATGTAAAATGTTGCTTGTTGTTACATTGTTCTGTCCAAACTGTGGTAAGAGAACAGCGACTACATTCCTTCTGTATGATGTATTTGATTTTCTTGTAGGACGTGCGTTTCATGATATATCCACTTTGAGCTTCAGATTCTAGTTGACCATCATTGCAAGGTAGCTTGCTGTTAGGAAGTAAATTATATAAAGGGCAAGAATTTCGCCCATAACATACGTCGAAAACTTTTAAAGTTTAATTAGGGCTAATTAATGATAAATACCAATGTTCATCACCTTTGCACATCTGTATCTGTAGTGGACTATCTTCTTCTCAATTCGGAACCACACTCGCCTGTATCCTGGAGTAACACTGGCATAAGGAAATGCTGAGTCGAACCTCTTCATCGTAACTGAAGCTCCAGTGTAAATCTCTCTCTTTCTTTATATAGTTAAATTTTCTTCCAATTTGAGATATTATTTCTTCAACGTTAAATTGGTTAAATCAAATTTACAGACACAAACATTCCTGTTCCAAACACCACAGTCCCACATTCCACAAGGTGACCTTTGAAGCCAGTTACTGCCTTGAATTTGAGTGATGTGTTCCTTATTAATACATGTTTCAGTTCGTAGGGTAGGGCTGTCGTAAAACTCTCTACTCAATTTATATTTTATTTGCCGAAAACCTGGTTCCTTGGTTATTTCTTCACTTCTATTTTTAAAGCACAGGTCCCAAGAAGAACAGGCAGTTTGCTGTCAGGTCGCATATTAAAAACCGAACAGTCTTCTTCTTCATAACACAACACTCTTTCTGTATACGTGTTTCCTTCTAACTTTTTGCGATGTACCAATGTTCATCTCTGTTGCACATCTGCATTTGGAAGTATATTTTGTTTAGAGGCTGGAACCATACTTTCTTGAATCATCGAGTAATACTGGAGTATGTCTTCTCTAGGTTGAATTTCTCCAATTTTTTTTTCTCGAAATCTTACCTGTAACAAACAATTTTTCGAAATTGATATCTTTACATGTAGGTAGGATGGTGGTGCAAATACTCTCTTAAAGCTTCGCTTTTGCATTGGGTAACAGAACATTTTTTTCTCACATTGATTGTTATTATAGCATTTGACTATTGAATTAATACTCGAACAGTCATGATATCTTCTGATATGTATTATTTCTGCATTGATTGAACTTTTTAAAATTTCCTTCTGCATTTTCAAGCACATATATTGGATAATCTTCGAGGAGCGCATCGTTTACATATTGGAAACACTCCTTGTAAGCTATGACACCAGAATCCCACTTTAGATCACGTATCTCGTAAGTCTGTTACTGAAACATCATTTTAACTAAGAGTTTTAAAGTATACCAAGGTCTGGAAGATTTAAAGCAAAGTACTTTACAGTCATTAGCATCGGTTACATAAGAAATAGCAAGCTCCTTAATTACAAAGGAGTTGTCCTGGTAGTTTTCGAAACCGTGTGCGTAGCACATGGCTTTTATGTATTTATTTTTACACACTCAGATTATACACTATGTACAAAGAGTCTCAACTCATTTTATTTACAAGATCACAGTGCTCGCCTCGGAATCTACTTCATCGACTCTGAAATCGTCCATTACTACATCTGGGATGATTCAAACTTCAAGTAGATGTCCCAGTCTTTGCGACATACAATCCCTCTGCACATGCTTTAAATTCTCATCATTAGCAAAGGCAGGCATGCCATAAGGGCAGTCTTCACATAGCAAATACGATACGATATCTTTATCAGGTTGTAAATTTTCAGGGAGGAACGGATATACTAGTTTGATTTTGTGTCACGCAAAAGAAATTATTAATTCTTTCTGCATCACTCGCAATTGATAACAGTCTAAACGCAATAATGTTTTAGTTTTCCCATATGCTAAAATCGCATTGAATACTTCAACACACTCCACATCACAATTGTCACAACAATGACCTTGATGCATTTTACATATTGCGGGCTGATGCAGAGTTGAAATCCCTTGTAGATACTGTGTTGTAGATCTAGATTATGTAGTGGATGCCTGGAGTTGTAGTAGATGCCTGGCGTTGTTGTAGATGTGATGGATACCTGGCATCGTTCTTGGTGTGGATGCCTGTCATTGTTGTAGATGCCTAACATCGTAGGTGTAGATGTCTAAGTCTCACTACTGCTAATGCAATGCACAAGCGCACACACAAAGTGACCTTGGCAGTTGAAGAATTATCACAGAGGAAAAATATTTTATCCCTCTTATATAGTAAACAGATTCAAAATGGCTGCCAATTTTCTTTAAATTTGGACTATTAGGAAAATAAGTTAAACTATAATGGAAATTGACAGATTTCATCTGTGATAGTAGTCATTTGAAGCTGGATTCGTAATATTTCAGCAATATCACGATGAATACTTGTGTATTCCTTCAATCTAAAGATGCCTAGAAACCCTTATGCCCCAAAGTTATTATTTTACAGTGTTGTTGTTTTTCAAAAATGTTCATTTTCACTGCCACCAGTGTTTTGTCTAATCCATTTCACCCTATTTGCAAGGCAAACCTAAGAGTAATTCTTTGATTTGTAGCATTTTACGATAAATATGTTCTTCTATGTGAGCAAGTAGGTCCCTCTGCAGTGCGCTGGCTCGTGCTCCCCAGCCCTCATGCCATGGTGGGAAGTCAGCCAGAAAGCCACACGTAGAGGGGGAGGATGGTGTGAAATAGCGCTAGTGCTATTCCCACGTGGGCAGTCTCAATTATACATCACTGGTAATTTATCTGCAATTTCTTTAGAACCCTTTTAATTTTTGCCATCCGGGACACTCCCCCCTCGCCACCCCCAAGGAATTGCATTGCCTGGGGAGTTGGTAAATTTATTTGCACACTTTATTCTATACCAGACTAGTGCTTTTATTACTGTGTAGCCTTTGCTGCAGGCTGAAAGCATGCAACTATGTAAGCTGTTCTCCTGGAGGGAACATTAGAGTCTTCAAATAAAACAGCTTGAACTGACGAGTTCTTTTTATTCGGTCGCCAAGAAGCATTTCAGGGCACAGGCCCCTTCAAACCTGCCATTTTTATGCAAGTGTTTATTTGAATTACAAGGGTAATTATTTGTTTTCATGTGTGCTGTAACGTATTACAAAGCATCGTGTTTAGCTTTTATGGGCATGTGGTTAGGCCCTAACAATCCGCGTGTAGGGAGTCTGATTACACTGATTCAATATTTCAATAATTTGCAATAGCACATGGTAATTAGGCCATCCGAAGAGCCGCTTTAGCAAACAGCGAGGGTTCTACACCAAGTGAATAACAAGACCATCGTGGGAAAGTTTGGCAGGGTAATCAGCACGCAGCACCCTGAGAGCACCAAGATGATCTCACTGCATCATCATCATTGAAATCACCCTGGTGACATCTGGCACCTCCAGGGTAATCATTTCCATACCAATCTCCTTCCAAATTGTTCACCGCCTCTATAATCCACAATTTATCCCTATACCTTCCGATGAGAGCCATAAAATTGTCGCCCTCCCATGGTGCTAAAGTTCCAGCCAAAATCCATGTATGAATCTTTCGCCAACATTCCCAAATTTTTTCTGCTTCAATCTGAGCATGTACGCAATCCTAACCCTGTCTAACTGCCTACCCGCATTGAGAGTAAGAAGAGGAGAATATGTACAGTGTCGTGATGCCTTCTGGATGCCGGGCAGACGTCGGAAAGTGGACCACGTGCTCTGCAAGCAAAATGATGTGCAATGCTAGTTCATCGCCATTGTGGGGAAAGCAGAGAAGAAAGGCGAGAAAGACAGCCATCTTGGTGCAGCACGTGACATCAGGGCTCACACCACCAGGCATGACTCAGGACAAAGGAAAGGAAGGAAGGGCGTCCCTATGCCATACCATCCACCACCAGCAGTAGTGCCCAGCAGGACAGGAGGAAGGAACAGAGGGAGGAGAAGTCCACCTTCTCCCCGGTGCTCATCTCTCGCGCCACCCCCTGGCGGTCAGCAAGGCTGCCGCTATATGACCACCATGCCACGCAACTGAACCTGAACTGTCATCCGCCACACACACGTGGCTGTGTACATCAACATGGCCACCTACACTACATCCAACGCGACACCCACACCATTGTGCTTACAGTGCCTCAAAGCAATCCCATTGGAATTTTTTGACAAATTCGAGCAAGGCATGCAATGTTGTTGTTACGACTGTCGACCACACTCAACAACAAACTGCAGTGCCGGGAACATCTGAGAACAACCACATGCTGTGGAACAGCGGTGTCACGGAAAAATTCACAAGCAGAAACAGTTCAATCATGATTGATCAAGACGGAATCAGACACTCCCAACTATCAAGCACCACGTTATTGTGACAACCTCATTTGTGACAAGGAAGGAGAAATTATCCTACATTGCCGGAACTGTTAAACCAAATTCCACGGGGAATTCCTCATCAAGAAAGAGCAAACAACAGCAAGCGGGTTAGTGTTTACAAGTGGTACCTGTCGCATCAGTGATGGACATTGCAACGTACAACAACAAATTCAGGACTTTATGTCAACATGTCACATTCAAGCAAGCAGTAGCGAGAGGAATATTCAAATTTTCAATTGGCAAGCAGGTGTAACGAGCAAGAGGGAAGAGAGCAGGTGAGTGTTGCACAAGTCGCAGGGGGGAGGAACAACTTGCATACATGGTGGAAACACAAGAAGGAGAGCTACACCCACTAGCCAACAGTGCTTATGTGGTGAGTGGAGGAATACATCATCCATTGGTGTCAGCAGCGTTACCTCCAACCCATCTTAATACAACTTCATTACCATACTTACCTATCAGTACATATTTACCACCAATGCATACCATGAACCCAACACCATTGTATCCATCCATACTACTACCACTAACCACACCTTACCCGACTATACCACCCACAATGCCTTATATGGCACCACAAGCAGAAGTAGTACAGTCAACAAGTACCGCAATGGAACTACCTAGGGAAACAGGAACCACTGAGCCAAATCTACAGCACAACTCCGCCAAGACAAGCAGATGCGAGGACACCTAGCAGATTTCAGATGTGGCCCACATTTGTGGGAACATTGTCGGAAGACCCCACTGTCTTCCTAGAGGATTGCACCCACAGTCTCGCTGGATATGATCAAAGTAAGGAAGAATGGGCTAGCTGTGTTGGTGTGCAGCTCCAAGGAGATGCAGAGTTTGGTTAAAATCGCTAAACCATTACAGGCTACAGTGGCAAGAAATTCGCAGTGCCTTCCAGAGCCATTTCAGAGGTGTGTACAGCTCTATTCAAGCACAGAGTGATCTCACATTAGAAGAGCACCAACTAAACGAACTTCTAACAGCATTAATCACACACAAGATGCACCCAATCCACCGAATTAACACGCAGTTGCCGGACTGGGAAGTTTTGGAAATTATTGCAGGAATACCAAGGCTAGAATTCAGGCCAACATTGATGCCACTACTGAATGGGACCATTGAAGACGTCATGCACACCACAATATTACTGTAATGCAACTGCGAGCAACTGTGTCGCGATCTGGGAGTAGTTCTACTGTGTCACGAGCAAAGAGTCACATGGGGACACGTCACCCCACCACCAGCACAACAGAAACAAAACAAATAGTTCGGCCAACTTAAACTAATTTTTTTCGACCGCCGCAAGTGGACAGACCGACGTATCAGAACAGGAAAAGGCAGGAAGTCCAAGGTACGATGCACAGTGTGGGGGTGCAGTCATGTACGCGGGACCATAATCGACCACCACGACATCCATGTCGGTATTGCCCTACACCAGCATACCACTGGCACAATGAATGCCCCAACAATCCTCACGTATTACTCACACAAGAATCACAAGTAAGAAGCAGGGAAATGGGCTGCAGGGGTGAGAAGGTCGAACGTCTTCCACCCCTGATCTGCATCAGAAACAGGAGAACCAGACACCACAACAGGCATTATTTCAGCAGGCCAGAAATGGTGAACAGCAGTTTATCAGGATCCTTGTAAACGTGAAAGGGCATCAATGTCAAGCATTAGTTGATACCAGAGCTTCACACAATCTAATTATGCCAGGATTTGTAAAATCACAAGATGTAGAACTTGTTAATATTGTCATTTGATTAGCTACTAAAGATGACAACAATACTGCATTAAGTCAAGCAAAAATTATGGTTAATGTACAGTACATTAGCACCATAAGAACAGCTATTGTTACGTCGGAAATCTGGGAGGATGTTATCATAGGAATTCCGTGAAATTGTGGAACCATCTGCCTGCAAAATATATTTTGGAGAGAAAGAAAAATGCACAGTTTATAATCTGGACAGGAAAATGGTAGGTAATATACCATACATCATACTGAGGACCTTGACCACAATGTACCCCCCGAACACCAGGCCGCTTTTCAATGTTTGTTAAACGAACTTAAGGATGTATTCAGTACACAAGGAGATCTATGCCGAACCACAGTTGCGGAACATGAAATACCGTTAGAAGCAGAACCCGAACGGGCACCCCCACACAGGTATTTACCACACCAGATGAGAATAATTAAACAACAAATCCAGGAAATACTAAACAATGGTGTTATAGAGCTAACAGACAGTAATAATGCTCGCGCCTAAAAAGGACGGCATGTGGCGATTTTGTGTTGACTTTAGGCCGTTTAATCAAGTTACTAAAAATTCATTAAAGAGTGGTTATTGGCAAGTACCGGTAAAAATAAAGGATCGTAAGAAGACATCATTCACTGTGCCAGACGGGCGCCAATTCCAGTTCTGTGCCATGCCCTTTGGAGTTAACTCCGCCTCAGCCACCTTCCAATCCATGATGGTGTGCATATTGGATAGTTTAATAGGTGAGTTCACCATGGTCTACCTTGATGACATAATTGTATGGTCCAACACATGGTAGGAGAACTTGTGCCATATGTCTGTAGTTTTAGAGAGATTAGCTATTAATGGGCTGACGTTGTGCGCTGGAAAAATGCAACGTAGGAAACACCACTATTGACTTTTTAGGGCATGTCATCGACGCAGAGGGAAATAAGCCAAATCCAGAACACAGAAAACAATTGCCAAAATTTTTCGCACTAATAAATTGGTTAAGAGAGAACATTGAAAATTTTTCAGTCATAACAGCACTGCTGACAAACTTATTTTCACCACAAAATAGATTTCAATGGTTACATGAAGCAGAACAAATTTTTTTCAGGAAATTAAGAAAAAAGTCCAAACATGTTTAACACTGGCGAAATACGACGCGGGCAAGCACTTGTATTTACAAACAGACGCGAGCCAGGAAGGAGTAGGAGCAGTGCTATACCAACTAGACGACAGTGGTGAAAGAAACATAATTGACTCTCCAGCTCTAAGCTAGGCCCAACCGAGCGGGGCTACAATGTTAACGAACGTGAATGTGGCCTTGTAATCTGGGTGATAAAAAAATACTGGGCATATTTAGATTATCAGCATTTTATGTCACGAACCAACAACAGATGCCTGCTCTGGCTACATAACATGAGTGAGGCCCGAAGTAAACTAACCAGATGAGCATTACATCTGCAAGTGTTTGATTTCTGTGTGGAACACGTAGCAGGAAAGAAGAATAAATTAATGGACATGTTGTCATGTACACCGAACCTGCAGGTTATTTTGCAAGATGAGGCAGAATGGGAGGAGATCCTTCCGCCAGGGGATGGGACTATTTCCTAACTTAGCATACGGCAAGTGATTGCTGTAGAAAATGACATTTTGATCTCGGAATTGTTTGGGCAAGTTAAACAAGCACAGCAGGGCTACCATTCTCGCAAGACAAGACGTGGCAGTGCAAACAAGGAATGGTAGAGAACTACCAGGTCGTGAATGGTTGGTTAGAAACGTACCTACTGGGATACCTGGGAAAACGGAGGGTGTATGTCCCTATGTGTGTGCGGGATCAGGTATTCGCCCATGCCCACAGTGGCAGCATAGCCGGATATCCTGGGGTGGACCAGACAGTGTGGAACATAATGGAGCATTTATTTTGGCCAGGACTCACGAAACAAGCGCACAGCTTAGTGTAAAAGTTTCATAAGTGCAATCTGTTTAAGAGCTGTAGGACTGATGGCTGGGAACAACAGCAGCCGCGCCTGTCGAGAAAGCCTTTCAAGACAGTGTGCCTCGATTTAATGGGACCATACCCTAGGCCAGCTAATGGCAAACGATATCTAGTGGTAGTCAGTGACAATTTTTCGAAATGGTTTGAGGCATACACTGTAAGTAGTGCACGTACAAGTAACATCGCAAGAGTGCTCAAAGACGACTTTTTCCCGTGTTGGGTTTTGCTAAAAACCCAATGACTGATAATGAGAACCAGTTTACTGGGAAACAGTGGCATGAACTATGTACGAAGTGCGGCAGGGGGGGGGAGGCCCACAACAGCAGTTTACCGTCCCATGGCCAACCCAACGGAGAGGCGGAATCAGGAGTTAAAGGTTCAGCTTTGCCTCCGTGTGGGTGACTAAAACACAAAATGGCCAAAATACCTAGGAGACGCCTTATATACACTCTGCCGATGTGTCAACACAGCCACCTGCAAAATACCTGCCAAAGTATTACTGGGTAGGAACCTACGCCTACCTGGAGAAGGAAAATGCGGGTGACCAGATAGCAGTGATGCACCCAGCAATACTACTAACCATTGAGCATGCAGGGAATGAGAACAGGCCATACGATACACAGGAAGATGTGTGCAAACAACTACACGACCGCCACCGGTGCTGCACATAGGGCAAGAAGTATACGTGAAGATGCACCTACAGTCCGCCGTAAACAAGAATTTCTGCACGGGTTTCAAGGCCAAATGGAGAGGGAGGGCCGCACAGAGTGTTGCAGTGGTTCAGACCTACCGCCTACTTGGTCCACACTGGAAGGAGAAGGGTGAGTGTCCATCGGAACAACATCTTGCTCACCCTGGCTGTTGTCCACGATGAGGTTGATCCTGGTGCCCCTCAGCCCCAGGACAGAGCTGGCAATGCCGAGCTAGCCGGCACAGAAAGAAGAGAGGGAGGTGCAATGGCACATCAGGATGAAGGAGAAGCTGCGGCTCCACCAGAAACTATGCACCTGGAGGAACCACCTGGTGAGCCGCATTACGACCTCGTGAGAGACGAGCTCCCTGAGCAAGCAGGAAGGGAGGAAAGTACATCAGTACCTCCAGCAGGAAGTAGAGGAGGGGGGTAGAAGATCCACCATTGCCCGACATTACCATGCACGGCAGGGAGCAATGGAGTGCTTACCCAGGTATCTCCGACTGTGAAGAGCTACAAGCACTATCGTTAATGATAAGGCACCCATTCTGGTGGCAGTTCTTCTGGATGGGATGCGCATAGCAGGTACACCAGCAAGTATGGAGGAAGATTCAGAGAGAGAGGAGAAAGAACAGGAGAAAACACCGGAAGTGGACAGGAGGAAGTGGACAGTCCGGGTTGCGCCCGAGAATGGCAGCATTATGCAAGCATAGAAGAGGACAGCAGGAAGAGGAGGAACGGTAGGAGCAGGCAAGGATTCGCAAGTAGCAGCAGCAATGGCGGGCATGAAAGCAGCAGATCAGTTGCTTCATTTGCTTCTGCAGGACATCACGGCGGGTTCACCCGTCTCAGCTATACCGCCAATGTAGGTGTGCTTCGGCCACCCGTGGCACAATTTGCTGCTGACACGCAGGAGCACCGGGAGGAGGTATGGCTCAGCAGGGAAGGGCCTATATCCTACACCCTCAGAGGACACCCGAGTGCTGTAGGTAGTGGTGACAGGTGTCGCTCCTCACCCTAGGCCATTTGTCATGCCGGCTGCTCGCCAGTGCAAGACCATGCACACTCGATAATTGATCGCCGGCGATTAGTGTCAGTGTCGTGTACTGATCACCAAGTCCCATCTTCATCTTCTTACGTGAATACATAGGCGCATTACGAAACACACTAATTACAGCAGTATTGTATGCCTTGCCCTCATGAACTGGAAAAGCCTTCCAACAGATTTTCTTGTTTGGATCAATCTCACTAACATCCTTTGATGCAAGCTCCTTCTCGAAATGAGACCTTCTGAAGAAAGACATTTCCAACAAACCACTACCAGCTTTAGCAGATATTCCTTGAAGACCAAAACTGTACGAAAAAACAACAAAATATAACTCTCTTCTACATCAGGGATCTTAGCTGTCCAAGATCTATCATCTTTATTTACATCATTAGTAAAAGACACAATATTATGATAAACCTTCCTTGGGTAATAACTAGAAGTTCGAATTCGCCTCCGATTCATGTCAGAATGAAATCTGCAAAAACACAATCAATACTGTTAATAATCGTAAAAATTCATATATTATGCAAAGAGGAATTCAACTATTAATACAACACACATTCATACCTCAAAACAAGATAAGAACACAAAAAAATCGAAAACAGAAAAGTCCAGGATCAGCTCGCACTTACTACTTTAACCTACTCGCACAGAATTTAACATGTGAATGGGAAACTCCGCGGCAATGCTCCATATCTCTATACGTTGCTGCTATGTGCTGGGACCTTATCACCGGATGTACTTCCGGGCCCCACCAAGCCGCCACTTCCAGCGAGCGCTTTTCCCGCCCGGACGGTCTCAATTATCCATTACCGGTAACTTCTTTCCAATAACTTAATTTCTTTGGAACCTTTTTTTGTTTTTTTTTTCTGTCCAGGACACTCCCCCCTCGCCACCCCAGGAATTGCATCTCTTGGGGAGTTCGTAAATTTATCTGCACACTTAATTCCATACCAGCCTAGTTCTTTTATTGCTGTATATCCTACACTGCAGGCTGAAAGTGTGCAACTATGTAAGCTGTTCTCCTGGAGGGAACGTTAGAGTCTTTAAATAAAACAACATGAACTGACGAGTTCTTTTTATTCAGCCGCCGAGAGACATTTCATGGCACGGGCCCCTTAAAACCTGCCATTTCTCTGCATGTGTTTATGTGAATTTTGAGGGTAATTATTTGTTTTCATGCATATGCTGCAACATATTACCAAGTATTGTGTTTAGCATTTATGGGCGTGTGGTTTGGCCCTAACAATTAATGCATAGGGAGTCTGATTACACCGATTCAATATTTCAATAATTTGCAATAGCATGTGGTGATTGGGCCATCCGAAGAGCCCCTTGTTTAGCAAACAGCGAGGGTTCTACACCAAGTGAACAATAAGACCATCGCAGGAAAGTTTGGCAGGGTGATCAGCCCGCAGCACCCTGAAAGCACCAAGGAGATCTCAACTCTATCGCATCATCATTGATGCCACACTGGCGAAGTCTGTTGCCTCCCGTGAAATCATTTCCATACCAATCTCCTTCCAAATTGTTCACCACCTCTATAACCAACTATTTAACCCCATACCATCCGATGACAGCCATCAAGATGCAACAGCCATTGGAAGGAATACTCGAATAAGCGGCACTGCTTATTCCCATTGCTGTCTGTTGTGTGCGATGGCGATGGGCCCCATGGCCGAATCCGGAGTGCGACGTGGTTCCAAGTAGTGTCAAAAGACGGGGAATCACATTCCCGGAGCAAGTAACAAAGTGGTGAGCGGCTCCCTACCTACAGTTATTAATTAGAGCCTTTTTAGCCATTTTTAGCGGTAATTGCAAAACAATTAACTAGGGAAATGCCCGCTCCAGCATAGAGAGTTGGTAACATCTCATAGCTGTGCTCCTAATCATGAAATGCGTGTATCATCATATCCGTGTGCATTTCTGTAATTATCACCATCACGACACACGTCGATTTTAATATGTTAATTATAAGAGAGAACATGTAATCATACATCGAGAATAAGCTACATGAGTAATCATTTCATTTAATATCATCCTTCAAGTGCGGTGACATACTCATGACGTCACATTCTTAGCCATATCTGAGGCTCGGACATTCACAGGTATGTCACCAATGTGTTTTAGTTTGGTAATCATAATTATGTACAATGTCAGTTTCATTAATCATGTTAATTATTAAGTTCCATTTTTTTCATGATTTTATTTTGGTGCCAGATTCGCAGGACGTGCGGCGAAACCGATGCCATGTCGTTAGTCAGACTTCAGCACTCCAGACAACCGGCATGGCAGATGGTAATTTCCGTGTCCCCCCCCCCCCCTTGGTCACTTCCATTTAAGCTGTAACATTTCAATGCAATAGTTCATGTTAATTCCAAAACATTTGATTACTTATTTAGACGAGGGGAGGTATCCCTGCATCCTGAGGTAGCATTCCAGGACTTCGCATATGAGACAAATTTTTACTTAATTATAACTAAAAGCCTACGCCTTATTTCCAGCAGCAGCGACCACCGGCAGGTCCAGAGTTCCGGGTCCGCTTAACAAAACAGTACACATTCATATGCCCCAACAATTCGTTGTATCTTTTTGGTAATAAAGCAGCCATACCCTAATTTAAGTGTTTTATTGCATTAACTCTACTGAGTTCATTGGGTACTGCGCCCTCATAGCAGCATAATTTTAAAGTGTATTTCAGTGTTTATATGTTTTGCATTTATGGGGCCTTCCTCCCACAAGCGAAGTAAACTCAGTGATAATATAGGTGTGCGAAGTGGCTGACAGCTTCGCCCCAAAGAAGATATTTTATAATGAACATAATTTAACTGGCAATTAAATTAACGCTCCTTAAAATTGACCACATATCCAGAGTCGTCATAGGCCGTCTGCCGTACGACCCCATTCATCATCGTTCGATCTCCGAACGTGGCGCCGGGCACATCATCAGTTCCTGTTCTCCACATTTTCCCAGGTGGGACACGAACACATCGCAACATCTCTGGAGGCTCAGCGCATCAAACATTTCCAGCCCAGTTCACATGAAGTTCACCTTTTACTTTGGCATTGCGAATAACATTTCTTTTATAAGTATCAATAGTCTGTATGTTTTTTTCTCGAGAAAAACAATTTTCTTCATTACTCGAAGCAGCCATATTGTACAGGACGCAGAACCAGTAGAGAACAGTATAAGTACTATTTCTCTGTTTTAACACTAACAGCTGTAGCTATCAGGCATACCAACTGGGCAAAATATTTTTCTGCAAAAAGGAAACATGTCTTCGACATGTTCCTCTTCTGCAACAAATGTGTATTTCTCATGTTCTTTTCATATGCTTCTGGACATGTTCCCTTTCTGCATTTATCGATTCATATGAAGAATTTTACTATAAGCAGGCATGCGAGACACATTGGGAAGCACGCATAAATGTTGTGAGAGTTGTTCGACATTAGTATTCGGAAGTTCTGCAAGCACTTAGCTGAGCGATTAGTACACTCGCCTCCCAGCAAGGTGAACTGTATTCAGTGCTTGGTCGGGTCACTGGATTTTCGCAAGTGGGAATCGTGCTGAACGATGTCGCTGGTCGGAGGGTTTTCTCGGGGATCTCCAGTTTTCCCCGCCCCTTCATTCAGGAGCCGCTCTGTATACACTTAAATCACCTTCATCGGCTCTCAAGACCTCGCTGTTTAGAACCACCCAAGTCTCTTCACTCACTCAACTTCGTCTGAAGGTGTGGCATTTATTCTATAGATGCAAGGTAAGCAATGCTTACCCTAAAGAAATTGGAAATGTTTGACCTTTTATATTTTTCGTATTAACTTTAAATTTAAGGAAATTTAATTCGGAGTTTTCCCGTTTCCGATTCGTAAAAAAGAGTTTTCGTAACTCCCGTACTGTACACACATTGTGCTGTGCTGCTACCTACTGTTAGTTTTCACAAACGTCAGCGACTATTGATGAATAGAACTCGCAAGCCATTTATCCGGCTGCGTTCCTTCGGCTACTCTTCTAGACAACCGTAACTAGACAAAAATAAAACAGGTTGGAATATCAACCTAGCTATAATATCCTTCATTTTTGTGACACTGCTGTGTGTACGACTTCGAGGTTAATGTGTACTCGTGGTGGCTGTTTAGTGTTTAATATTAGATAAATTTACTATGCCTTGTTCACATATTAGACAATATTGTATTGGCTGTTCATGGTAAAGTGAGCACTTTTTAAGGCCCTGCTAAATTTTTTCTTTCAATAAATTTTTTACCTTTCTGGCACTTTTTAATTTAATCATTGTAATATGACTAATAAACAAACAAAAAAAAAAAACATCCTTTTCATAACTCTCAAAATTGAACGTCTGAGACTGCAATAAAATATATTTGTTAGGGGTTAATGCCTTTTGTGAGGGGTTTAAAAAGTGCTCATTTTGCCATGAACAGCCTTTAAACACGTTATCCTGTCAAATCGTACGACAGGACTATCGTATATGTAAATGTATTGCCATGTGTAAACAAGACACTCAAATTATGCGCCGAAAATAGAGCATGGAAGTTTTTCCGTCTCCAGCCCAGCATTAAACGCATGGAGTAACGGAACCAAGTATTATAATAATCATATTTGTCATAACAATTGGCAGCGATGCAGATACTCGCATTAGTGTAGAAAACGGTACACGACCTAACAGTCTACCCAAAAGTTAAGCCAAAATTCTCTGAATATCTTTACTCTATGAAAATTATAGAGTATGTTCATTACGTACTCCACTGACTTACTCTATGACTATTGTCATACCTTCAGTCTGACTGTAGCGGTTGTGTTATAAGTGCGAGTTGTTGCTGTTAATTTACAAAATAACTACATAAATTATATCATAGTTTTTTTTCATTAACTTTCTGCACGTCGTGTTCTTGATCCTATTTGCGAAGTGAAAAAAGTTCCATTTTAGAAAATGTTTTTATAATAGTGTCAAGCAGTGGATTCACTGCTGTGCGTTTATTCAATGTATCCACGAATTTTCAGATCTGACACAGAGAATGTTGCTTCTAATAGAAAAAGGCAAATAGATACACTTAAAATTTTTAATGACAAGTAAGTATTTGACAGTTATGTACAGTGTCTTTTTTTTTTATTGTGTCTGTATCTCAGGCCGTGACTCAAATTTAAAGAATACGCTTTCCGGAGATCACTCTTAAGCACAACCTAGCGAGAGCACTGCTTCGCGGTCTCTCGCGCTCTTGCTCTAGGAATTGAGACAACCACTCTCGTTTCTCTCCGACGTCAGGCAAACAGCTGATGCCAGAAAGGGGGGAAATTATGTTAAGCTAAAATCGCGGCTATAGCTATTGTAGAAATTTGTGTGTGATCAAAATAATTCACAAATTATTATAGCACTATCAGAACAATCATTAGCGCATAACATACTGTTATTTTTGTTTTATA
This sequence comes from Dryococelus australis, assembly GCA_029891345.1. Taxonomy (NCBI): domain Eukaryota; kingdom Metazoa; phylum Arthropoda; class Insecta; order Phasmatodea; family Phasmatidae; genus Dryococelus; species Dryococelus australis. Next base: position 33,431,097 of record CM057006.1, read on the forward strand.
TTTTACAGTCATGTTACAGCAAAGTGACGAAAAAAAAAACGAGACTTAGCACGAGTGAGTTCTCTCTGGGCCAATTGAGACACTGCCGCAGTTGGTTCAGAGAGTGCTCTCGCGCTCGTGTCTTAAGTTATTATGGCATCAGTGAGAATGCTTTTTCGTCTTCTTAATTTGTCGGAGAGAACGCAAAAGAGTCTGAGCACGAAGTTTTATACTTGCTGGCACTCTGTTGCATACTCTGGCCACATGCCAGTTCTGTTTACATTATTTCCGTGTTTGAAAAATGCTATAGTAATTTTCTGAGCTAAAACCACGTTACATTTTAAGTGTAAATTAATAATTACAACTGTTCTAGTCAACAAAATATCTTGCATAGCACGTATTGTTAATAAATAAAACAAAAATAATGGTGTTTTATGCGCTAAAAATTATTCTGGTGGTTCTATAATTATTTGATTTTATTTTAACATGGCTTTGCGCCTTTTTGGCATCAGCTGTCTGCGTGACGTCAGAAAGAAACGAGATATCGGTTGTTTCAATTTCACGGAGAGAGAAAGAGAGAGATAGCGATAGCGTGAAGCAGTGCTTTCGGCTAGTTGTGTGAAAGAGTGCTCTCTTGAAAGAGTATTCTTTAAGTTAAGACGTGGCCATATGCTGTGCCTCAGTTGACCCAGAGAGTGCTCTATTGTGCTCTCGCTCTTACAACCACGTCATAATGTTGTTGGATAAATTGCTCTCTTGTCTCAATTCGTCGAAGAGGGAAAGAGTAAGAGCACACAGTTGTGCTCTCCTTGGCGGCGTTCTCGCGCACACTGATCACGTGTCATATTTGATTGCGTTATGTTTGTTCACATGGTATGCTCTTTCTGCTTCTTCTGGTGCCATGAGCATGCCATGTTTTCCAAGGAGCATGAAGAGAGCAGAAAGAGCAGCTGCTCTCGACCTGATGGTGCAAGTGACAAAGAACAAAAGTGTGTGTTTGGTTGGCAAACGGCATGAAGATAGGTTAGAGATATTGTATAGGTGTTATTTGATGCAATTATGTCATCTGATAAAGAAAATAATGAATAAGTCTAACATGCTATGTAGCTGCAACTAACAAAGCCAGTGGCTTTCATTGGTAACAATTTTCTCTTTTATTGGTAGCAAATTATCTTTCTGGGCTACTTACAGGATGACCGCTACGTTTCATAATTGGTTTAATGAATAATTTATCCAAAAAGCGGTATCCCAAATTTTCCAAATAGGTACTAAACATGCAGTCTGACAGTTTACGTTTTTGTGGGCGGTAGCATTTTTACTCTTTCTGCTTCACCTCAGCTAGCAAGATCAAAAAAAGCAACTCTTGCGTAGCGGAAAGAGCAGTGCTCCATCCACATGAACAACAAACCAGAAAAGTGCTTCCAGTAGCACAAACGGCATAATGCTAGAAAGAGCATGAAAAGAGCAGATGTTGCAGAAAGAACATACCATGGGAACAAACTATTGTTCCAGTTCCTGTGACACACAAAGTCTCATTTTTTTGTCGCTTTGCTGTAACACGATTGAAAAGTAATAGTAATTTTTGCCCTAACAATTATTTTGGTAGTGCTATAAGTATTTATGGATTTTGAAACATATATAAATTATTTAAAATGGCTATTACAGTATTTTAGCGTAACTTGATTATGCGCCATTTAAATCTTGAGAGAAACGTGATAGCAGTTGTCTTGAGTGAGTGTCTGACAGAGTGCCAAGCAGTGCTCTCGTCAGGTAGTGGAGAAATTCTCTTAAGGTGTAAGTCACAACTGGCCTGGTGAACTTGTAATTTCAAGAGATTAAATCATGATTGATAAAATTAAAGTTAGTACTTTATTTTTTTTACAAATTCCCAGCCTGATGTGCAGTGTCATTGTATCAAGTTTTGTTTATAAGTTTTCTGCATTAGCCATCATTCAGCGAATAGCCTGTAACGGTAGACTCTGTCAACAGTAGTAATGAGGGGAAAGTTGTATTATGGGCTGTATCACAAGGTTTGTTTGGGCGACCTGAGCTCTTTACTCTCGAGAGCAAGTTGAGAATTTCTGAGAGCAGGAAAGAGTAAAATGTGCTATGCAATGACAGTCGTAATTTCGACATAATCCTAACCTTGCGACGCCTGATAAAACAAAAACTTTGGATATGACGAGTATTTAATAATCACTGACTCTGTCATTTTAAAACTTTTCTTCAAGGATGAAGGTAATATTTCATCATTATCTACAATTACAGCAGTTCTCAGATGATGGACAAATGTATTCGCAAATAAGTAAATGTGACAGAAAAGATTTAGAAGCAAAACTAGCACTATCTCGTCTAGACTGGAACACACAAATTTGGCACCTATTTTTCTTGCTCTCAATCTCACTGCTCCTCTGCTCTTCCTCGACAGCAAGAGCAGAAAGTTCCTGCTCTTTGTGAGAAAAGGAGCAGTGCTCCTGACGCCCGAACAGCCACATAAAACACTTCCGGTCAAACGAACGCTCAAAATGAAAAGGAGCAAGAAAAGAGCAGAAGTAGTAGAAAGCTCAGGTCACCCGAACAAACCTAAGTTGTTTCACCAGGGCACACTGTAATTGTTCCCAGTGTGACAGAACTGCAGGAGGATGTGGAGTACCAGGTGGAGTTCACGGCTGCCGAGACTCCTATGGCCATCTTGGTGACTCTGGGTCCAGATTTTCCTCTCGAAAAACCAGCCCTGAAGATCTCACCATCTGTTGTACACCCGTGGGTCAGTGACCAAGGGGAGATTATGTCCGCTCCTGGGCTGCTCAATGTGAGTTGCAACTACTGTGGAATTCCAAATTTTGGTTGTCAGTTTTGTCATTTCCTACCATGTTGTATCTCTTGTAACCAGGTTGACAAACTTTGCTTTAGTTGGGGCCAACTCTGGAATAATAAATAATTAATACAATCTAGCCTTAGTCGTTTATCTGAAACTAAAGTGTATCAATATTATACAAAACCAATTTCTTCAATAACACACTAAATATTTTCATCCACTTCATATAATGCTATCTTTTAAAAGATGGCCATGAGTATAAGTGCATCTAAATCATTATCAGGAATATAAATCTTTCAGATAAAACCCTATATTCTCTAATTCTCAGCTGACAGTCCTAATGTCAAGTTGTCAACAAAGTTAAAATAGTTCCACTCGGGGCTCACTCTAACTTCCAAAATGCCTGTTAAGATTGCAAATAGGCCGCTAGGCTACTAAAAATATATGAAGGACGGGAATCCAAGTACTCACAGTCTAGTACTTGTCGATAGACACACACACAAAGTAGGATGACACAGTTTTTTCACACGATTGCTATGTTTCGCTGGCTAAGCCAGCTTCATCAGGCGGCGAGTTGTATGACCCACACCAGGCACCTACCTTCAAGATAATATTGTTTATCGCACAATGTTACTCACCATTGTGTCTATAGACATGCTCTTGATGTCAAGCAAGCTGGGGCAGGTCGTCGAGAGACCAACATCTTGAGATGACCCAATGACGTCTCGCCACTCGGCCCAAAGTCAGGAGGAATAGGCGTCATACTTCCATGAGTACTGACTTAAATAACCTTGTTGTTAGGCGTCTTTGCTGCTGGATCACGGGGCGATGTGCTGATTCTTCGGTTACACAACCCGGCATCCGCCGCTTGCAATCTGGATATAGCAACGTGGTCGTCTATATTTCTCAGTGGCCACACTTTCTCCTGTCTCTTGTAACGCCCGTCGGCAATGGCTGGGGCAAAAATTCTTATGTTTGCAAGAACCCCAAAGGGTTTTCATAGCAGTGTGCATAGTGTTTCATCTGTTAATTTGCATGAATTTAAACCCTTGGAAAAGACATGTTAACTGTATCTGCTTAAAGGCTGTTCACAATAAAGTGAGCACTTTTGAAATCAACCGTAGAAAAATGTCACTATTCCTACCTGCATTAATTTTAACGGGAGCAATGAGTGACTTGTTTGCACCCAGTAAAGTTGGCAATGATGGATGGAAAGTAGTTCCATATATTAACGTTGAATAGAATGAGTTAGGTAACAATTTGTGACTACTTAAGTGATTTATTTCTCTTTCTGTTTTTTTTTTATAATGCATCAGAATATAAAAATGAGCAGATTTGTAAAATATTTACTTAAAATTTTAAGTAGGCCTTATCACTTGATCAACACATGAATAAAGTAATGATGCTGGTGACATTGATAATTTTACATAATGTGAACGACTACACAACGTGCAAATAAGTAGATCTTGAGCAGGGCTTTCAAAAGCGTTTACTTTACCGTGAACAGCCTTTAATAAGGTGGCTGTAGGCACCAAGTTTTGTAGTAAGCAGATAACAGTTTTAGTTTTAGGACTTTGTGTGCATGGCTGTCCGTTTTAAGTTGTTATTAATATCTAAATCCAGTAATATTGTAGTTGTTTCTGTATCTTTTGGTTGATTTTTCATAGTATGTGAGGATTGAAAGGTGCTTTCATGTTGAATTTCTTTGAAATCTTTTGAAGAGCGTTTTTGATATGTTTGATATGGGTCTGTTGGTAAAAAAGTTTTCCATGTCAGCGACTGTTTAGTATTTAATTCATTGTTAATTTTGACTGTTTGTTGTCTCCTTCAAAAATTTCTGTTAAGCCTGTATGCCACAGTAAAATTATCCATACAGGCTCTGGTGGGAGCTTCCATGAAACCTGCTACCTGAGCCTATGCAAGCAGTTATGGATGGTTCTTTGGAATAACCTATCCAATAATACTTGTTGCTGTACAAGTAAAGACGAGTGTAATTTTTATGATTTTACTTCTGCAGCTGTGATTCAGAAACAATCTTCACTCATGACTTCAGCATGACTCCTGTTGCTCTCCTGCGCATTGGGCATGCACATTCTACTCCTCGACTACGCCCCATCATAGAGCCAATAATCTATAAGGGCAAGTCACACGCCAGCAGACTATAAATCCAGTGCCTACAGGGTTGCTCCCAGCTCAGCGGACAATTACAGACATGCGGAATATTATTGAAACTATACTGCCCACCCAAAAGCCGTCATGCGGTTGCCTACTCACGCCTGAGAAATTGTATTATCCACCGAGCCACTGACACGTCGGAACCAGAGAAGCTAGTTGGAAGGGATGCTGCAGGAGGACCACACCCTTCGCACAATGTTGTTACTGCTGCCTGAGCCTCATGGAGAGGCGATAGATACGTCAACTGCCTCTCGCCAGGGAGATAAGAAATGGTGGCGTGGCTCACAACCCTAATTTAAACCACTCCTGTGAGGCGAGACTAGACATCCTACACTCTGGCAGCTTACAAGCAGAAAATGTTTTTTATATAAGGAGGTGCCAAAACGCAGATCAGGACATTTCGTCGGCCCTCAAGCCTGGGTAAGGCTGAGGGCACCAATATGAATAAGACCAGCCAGCTTGGACAAAGTTAAGAACACCAGCAGGGAAGTGACTGTCACCCTGTCTTTGGAGCCTGAACAAGGCCTTCCGAACCTCTCTCAACCAGGGTTGTGCACTCACTAGGCCTCATAATACACTGGAAGAAGCATGCTGAGAAAACCTTGAAGAATTGCAAGGTCTCCTACGACATTGCTGATGCCGTACGCCTTTGCCAGCCAGAGGTATCTCGACGTCCTTACCTGTTCTGCTTACCCGAAAGTCATTCCTTCAAACTCCGCGGTAGCAGGTTGTGCCATTGTCCCTTCTGGACTACCACCCCTAATTTACAAATCAAATCAATTTGCCACGTTAGCCACATTAATTTACTTTTTATCCACTCATGCAGGTTTGCCTTCACCTGCGGTAATTATCATGTAATTGACTTAATCATATATACACACACACACACACACATATATATATATATATATATATATATATATATATATATATATATATATATATATATATATATAAAACTACACATCTCCCTTTATCTTCCAAGCGTATTGAATAAAATACATGGTCATTTAAATTGTAAACCTTGTTTTGTTCATTTTCCCCTGCATGTCATTTAATTTATTAATGGTAATTTTTTAATTTATTATTCTTCAAACTTGACTGTTTATTAAAGCTGTTCATTGGTAGGTATGGATGATCCGAACTCGCTTAAGTGTCCTGGTGCCTGTATAAGGTTATAGTCTGCATAAGACGTGGGACTACCTAAGTATTGTCCGGGGTGCCCGCACCTCAGGTGAGATTAATTATCAATTATCCAGTATCACCCATACTCATTACCTCAGTTCGTTTGCAGAAGACTGGAGCCCAGAGGGCTTGAGTAATCCTGAGTAAATTGAGAGTGCCCCTTTTGTGTTCCTTGTGATTGTTTCAGTGAGCCACTAGTTTCTTGTATTTTAAGAATCGTCAGTAATGCCACGTAAGAATATAGGTGTAAATAGCCAACTCCATCAATTAGCCCAACGGGCACTTCAGAGAAGTCTCCAGGCACACCTAGAAGTGTAAATCCAGGGACCACCATTGAAATACATCAGACACCCTCCATACATCGAACTTATGAGTGAGCCTCGTAAGGAACGACCCCAGTAAGCAAAGACTGTAGCTCTTACTTGGATTCCCAACTAGGGATATGTTGGCCCAGGAATATTACGATACACTAGAACCACTAGATATTTATCCCGAGCCTAGTCCACCACCTCGCCCTAGTACTATCGCAGACGAACAAGTAGTCACGCATGCCGTTCGCACAGCTGGTGGGAAGGTAATGACTATACGAATACCCCGCCAAACCCACCATTATCCGAAGGGTAATCTCATTTACCCCTGATTTCGTCCCTGTAAGGAAGCCTACTGGGACTGCTCCTTACAAGCGTAGTGTAAACGCAGAGGTAACTGAATAATTTTAGCCGGGTTGTTTCTTCCAGACTTCATTAGTATTGTTTTCTCTTCAATTTAAATAAGTGACCGCTGGCATCACGACTGTTGACAACCTTCACGGTAAGCTAAACCAAACTCCCTGGGAGGGAGACTTTTATGGTCAAGCTCACCCTGGGGTTTGATTCCCCTCCTCCTATTAAGGTCCCCCCACCTAAACCGTGTCACCCCAGATCTTCCAATGTGGACAGATCCACAACCCCACCAGGCAATTAATTTAGTAAAACTATAGACACTTGAAGGGAACTAATGTAAATGCACATTCGAGGAGGGAATCAGCTCAATATGAATAGGGAGTAGGAGTTTGGAGATTCAAAGGAGTAGGAGAGCGCATCGTCGACCATTATATGTTTATGCACACAGCCTAATCATTTTGTTCTTAAAATTGGAACTTTTGTGTTACATTTTTACCATAATTGTCACACAATGCTGTTTTAGAATCAGGAAACATTTTCTGGTATTTGTATTCACTATTTATGTTTACCATAATTGTCGCACAATGCTGTTTTAGAATCAGTAAACATTTTCAGGTGTTTGTATTCACTATTTATTCATATTTAATAGTTTTACGCTCTTTCTCAAAACAAAATAAACAAAATGACTTCACCACCCTCTCTCTGATTGGCTAAAATTTCAACCTTGAAGGAAACCTTCCATTGAAAATTTCACACTTCCAATTACGAAAACATCCATGAAAATGGCCAGCCGGTGGCCAAATCCTCCATAGAACCATACGTACGAGCGGTCATTCAGGCTTTCATGGAATCATCCAAGGATCTTGCATCGTGGCATACACGCTAAACAGTTTGAGGGTAACCCCTCCCACGCCTCCTCTTCATTACTATTTGTAAGGCACTCTTTTGTGTATATGATAGGTATGTATGTTTGCTGTAGCAGTCTGGCAACGACAGTGTATTATATTTTAGTTCACTGTACACTCAGACCTGGGTCGGGTTGTGCAAGCCATAATCAGCGAGTTCAGCCGCAACCCTCCTTCATTGTCAAGTGACGCAGGCTCTGCAATCAACCACAGAGGCAGGTACAATTGTCTAGTTACAAAACACAGTGATTCACTTTGTTGTCCTTAAGTGGAGCTTCCTGTGTTCATTTAGAAGCCTGTAGAATCATTTTTTTCTATGCATTGTCTTTAAATAAGCTAGCTGTTTTACCAAAAACTACAGGGTTATTTATGAGTTGTTGTTATAGCACAGTTTTATGGCGGTATAGGCTCTTTTCCTACTTTTTGAGGCACAAGGAGAAAATGTTTTAAAATGCAGGAAGTTCACAAAAAGAGGGACATATTTACTTTGCAAGCAGTAAATTGAACTGAAGAAAAGTTATTGACCTTGTCAAGATGATAAAAACCCTTTTCTTCTAAGCTGTTTCTTGCATTGTATAAACATTGATAGTCATTTGAATATAAGTACATATCTTAATCACGTTAGAGATAAATTATCATCATCATTGTTGGCATAGGAGATGGCTGGCTGTAAATTCATTTAATTTCTCATTTGTTTTCATTTGGAGAATGTGCGCTTGTAAAGCTGTGCACTTGTAAAGTCCTAAATATAACAGCCTGTGTGTGGAAGATAGTAAAACCCTTTCAAGAAGTTCAGTTTTAAAAAGTTTTCCTGCTTAATAAGTATGTCATTTTGCACCAGGTCTATAAACACCACAGTAATTTGACCCTCTTTAAGAAATTTTTCTGGTTTAGGAAGTCTGAATTTATCACTTGCATTCAGAAATTTCTTAGAGTTTTACTATATGCAGAGGAGTATAATGTATTTCCTCCTGGCTTATGTACAGTGTCTGACAACATGGTGAACGACAAGAGCTCGCCGACGTTTGTGCTGCCTGGGTACTCGACAGGCTCCATGGGAACAGTGTTCAGTAGCCAGTCACAGTCAACAGGCCCTGTGCTGTTTCCGGAGCTGCTGGATCTGAGCGTGGAGGAGCTGCAAACTTTGAACAGCAGCGCTGACCATCAGCAGCAGTTCCTCAGCAAGTTGCCACAGGTCATCGCCTTCAACTCCCAGGTTGAGCAGACGATGGCTCGCACCGAGGAGATGGCTAGTGAGTTCATTGCTTGTCACAGACGTAACCGTGAGGCGGTCTGGGTTTGTACCAGACACTAAAGACTTCTGTACATCTCTGCAACAGTGGCTTCTGATTTTCAAATAGTACATTCATAATCATGTTACCACACAGTGATGTAATGTTTGATGCATGATACATTCCTGCGCGTTTATGAAGTGCACTCTACCAAGTGACTTCGCTCTATTCCCATCACATGCGATAAAATCAGCACCCCTTCTGAAACAAGAAATTTTCAACCCTTGAGAAGCGAGGGTAGCTTCCTCCTCACCCTTCTGAGGTTCTACAAGCTCTGAAATGTAGTATAAAAGGACCAGCAGAGCAGGCCTCAGGGTAGTCTGCTGCACCTTGTTGCATCCAAGGTGAGTGCAAGCACTTGAAGAGGTAGTTGGGCATGACTGGCCTGGTCGAACTGTCTAGTCAAACTATGGACAGTTACACCTCAAGTTATTCGCACAATTCTGTTGAAGGCCCCTTGAGTAGGATTAGTTACTTAAGGTGGATGTTAATAGAGATTAACACACAATAAACAACTATTGAGAACTGAAACCTCAAAATCTAAAACAGCTATAGTGAGAGAGGTGAATAGAGGTTACCCTACCATCGTCAGGGGGTTGAACACAAGCTCTTAAAGATGCCAAGCTTTTAATGTGGGTTTGCCACGCTGGAGTGAGGTTAGCAAAGTGTGGTTTTTGGGAGTGTTCTGCTCTGAATGTGAACAGGGGATTTCAACCTCTATGACCAACTGTACTCTGATAACTTTGAGGTAAACAGTCCTGGATTTAAGTTGTAAGGAAGCCTTCAACACTCGCGATACCAGAGTCACGTAGAGAATTCCATGAGAACGCAAGTTCGTTTGGGCAAAATTCCAGTTTATAAAATTGGTCGGATTGGTACCCTGGTTGGGACAAAGTCAAGTGATATAGGAAACCCTATCTTTCGTCGCTTTACCTGAGAAATGCTCGGTGGTGGTGCGCTCCATCTTGCCGGCTGGTTGGTAGCATGGGTCGGCAGTTGAACAGCGGCCGACTCTGGTTGCGGTGGAGCGGTGCAGACGAGTGTCTCGTGGGGATGATGGGGAGGAATAGATGTAAGGGATTCAGGTAGTTGTGTTGGGTCTAAACCAACAAGAGAGTGGTCGAATTGTACGATCAATAAGTGTTAAAATGCTATTCATCCTTCTGGTCTGGTAGGTGGTGAGAACAAGGGGTTCTCCTCCTTTATAGATGCAGTAAGTAAATTAAGAATTGGGTGCCTGAACTGTCTTAAAATACCATTTAATTTTCTTTTACTCCCACCCTTCTTTGCGTAAGGCATGAGGGTGAGGAAAAGAAAGAAAATTAAATAAGATGGAACTGGTGAAATGTCCTAGCCGTGTGTACTACTTCAGTTGAGTTCACAACGTGCAGTGACACACTGGTATTCTGCGTCCGGCCGAGCGAGCGGCAGTGACTGGAATTATCGGCCGTTGCCAGCGGTGAAACAGAGCTTCGGACTTCACACATTGCTCACGTCAAACAGATCTAGGCAAGTTTTTCTACTGCGGGTCCAGTGGCGAAGACACTCTTCTCTGAACCAGGCCGTTCTCCAGCAGGCTCAGAGTAAGGGAATATCCAAGACACTCGAGTATCGCAGGTAGAAAATGTGTTGTGCCTAACTTAGTGGCTGTGATACAACAACTGGCCCTACCTTACTAAATAAATTAGGCACTTCAAATCACTGGTAAAAATCCTATAAAGAATAGATTTTACTGGTTTAACATACTGGGTTTAGCAACATTAAAAGAATTTTAAAAAATTATTCACCGCAAATTCATACAACAAATAATATGTTTTAGTAAACTTAAAAAGTAAACACATGATCTCCACACTCTCTTGATCTAAAATAAACTAAAATTAAAATTGTATCGATAACATTAATTCTTATGTTGAAGTTACATTAAGCCAGGTGAAAGTCGACCTGGTAAAACAATAAATCCAAATGTGGTTGGTGAGGCGAAAGAGAATTAATTTTGAACAAGCCAAAATTAATTTCTGGGATGTCGTCGTCGTGACCAAAATACGTGGTGGAGTAAAGTGGTAGGAAGAGATGGAGGAAAGTTAGGTAGACGACGTTAGCAGGACACTTGGGATGATGTTGGCAACCCTTTGGAACTACTGGTGGAGGCCAGAAGAGAGCTGGAGGTTCTCTTCTCTGGGTCGTTGAAGACTGCTGCCGAAAGGTTCCGGGTCGCTGGAAGGTGGCTGCTCCTCTGGGCCATTCGGGGCCTCGATGTCTACTGGAATCTCCGCTGTCACCGTCGCTGATAAGGGTCTCGGCCCTTGTGCTAGCACCCTCGTACCTTCACAGTGAAATGAGAGGTTCCAGCAGACTACCCTGAGCCCACGCTGGGATTCCTTTTATACTAAATTTCCCAGTTTGATGGCACTCAGAAGGGCGCAGTCGGGTGTTAAAAGTGATAGTGAAGAGATTTGAGCGGCTCTTAACAGGGATGTCTATAGCCGATGAGGGTGATTGAATTGAATATGGAGCAGCACTGGAATGAAGGGGTGAGGGAAACGGGAGATCCCCGAGCAAAACCTGCCGACCAACGGCATCGTCCGGCACGATTCCTACTTGCGAAAATCTGGTGACCCGGCCGGGGATTGAACCCGGTTCGCCTTGGTTGGAGGTGAGTGTGCTAATCATCGCTCAGCCACAATGGCTCCCTCAGGTGTTAAGACAGTAATTCCCTACCTTGCATCTATCAAACCCCACAAGTTTGTGTACACTTTTGGTTTTGTTACCTGTATTTATACTTGGAGAAGAGTCTCCAGTGTTCTTCAAGGAACCATCCTAGTGCTTCTATTTACAGTAGAGTTCCGTTATAGCGAGATGTTACGGTTCCAGGTTCGATCCTCACTGAGTGTTCTCGCTGTTGCAGAATTAGATCGATTTTGATTCTTAATAGGGCCTACTACTTGAAAATCGCCCTAAAATTGCTTTTAAATTGTGTTCGAACTACCGTAACGTAAAAATATCTTGTTGTATGATAACTATTTGCGTGAAAATGAGTGGAAAATATGACTGCGCCAGGTAAGTATAGCTCCTCAGCCTGCAATCAGTTGCTCAGCCTACGCAGCATTGCCCCGCAATCAGTTGCCCTGCCTACGCAGCATTTCCCGCTATCGCTTACTCAGCCGCCGAAGCACTGCCCTGCAAGCGATAACTCGCCCGTATCAGCTCCACACACCTAATTCTCGCACCTTTTTTACAGGATTTTAGTGCCAAAAATTAGGGTACGTGAATTATGCAAGAAATCACTGAGACATGTGCATGTAAACATTAAAATGGGGTCTACTGTAAGTAATCCCTCGCTAACTGCAGCGGATATGTTTTTTAAAAACACAGTACTTTGTTTATTGATAATAGATATGAAGATACATATTCAAAATTAAATCACTCGTGTGCTGGAGCTAACAGCGAAAACATTGATGTGTGCTTGTAGCTGGGCAAGCACCTAGATCCTTGCAGTGCGGCGGCTTGCCGCTGTCGATCAGTCGCTACACGATTATTCTGGCGGGCGGCCACCACCCACCACTGCAGTCATTACAGGTCTGGTTCACATCGTAACAGCGGCCCGGTATTGGGAAAATATGACATGCATGTTAAACTCAGCAACAGTATATTTTTGGCCCGCTTCTTTATTGCAGTGTTCCTCTGCACACGCAATTACCTGAAGTTTAAATGCAGCAATTTGACTGGTATATTTACCTATTATGCATTCGCACTAAACAAAAATCAATATTAATGTAAACTATTCCTTTCGCATTAAAAAAAAACCACCCGCATACAAATAAACTCCTTGACTGATTTTGTTTACATGTTTGCAGCGCAGGGCGCGGCAGCCAAAAATCAATAGCAGGACCAGTGACCTTGAAGTGTCAGTGATCTGGCGTGGTCAAACAAAGTGCGTGCTGCACAGGCCCGTTATAGACTGTTCACTGTAAAGTGAGCACTTTTTAAACGACCTTCATTTGGAATAATGTTTAATAAAATATATTTTATTTTAGCCCTAGACATTAACTCCCGAGTCTGGTGGAATCTACACACTGTGTTTGGTAATTAGATGGCAATATTTATTTTAAAAGGTGGTTAGAGGATTAAAAAATGGCTGAAATAGAAAGTAACTAGGGATTTAAAAGTGCTCACTTTATTGTGTACAGCCTATAACATTACATGCATCGTTGAGAGAAATATGTTGCGTGAAATATGAAAGAAAATTTTTTTCCCTAATTCGACACCATAAAATTTGGGTGCGTGAATTGTTCTAGCACGAGAATTATGCCAGTAAATATGGTAGTAACTGGAAAATTATACATTTTCAACTAACAAAACCTGCACGGTGGGAGACTTACTCAAAACCAGCAAAAATTCAAGAAAACTTTATCAAAATGAATTAAAATTACATTTCTTATAGCACAGCGATAAAATGTGGTAGTTATGTCCCTATATTTAATTGATATGTTGCAGTATGGAAAAAAACAAGCGAAAATCTATTAATATGTTGCTGTATTCGATTCCAGCTATTGCTTGGACTGTTATGTTTAAATGGAATTTGTTTTCATTTAACAATAACTTTCGTACGCCAAGTTGTTTGAAACCAATCACAGTTGACAGCACAATGACTATGAACAACTACAGAAAAGCGGAACTGGTTCATGAAAATGGGGTCAAGGTAGAAAGGGCGGGATTCTATTTATTGAACAAAGCGCCTGGTTTTGTTAAAGAGGGGGTTAGGAGGCAGGGTGGAAGAATGACACATGAGAGCGGCATGCGGAGGCGGGGCGAGGGAGTGGAGTTATGGCAGTTATATAACAAAAGCGCGCTTCACACGGTCAAGAGTCCCGCCGCAAGCCTGCTTTTCATGGTCTCGCCGTATGTTTCAACTCGTAAAATAACAATTTTTCATGGAATATTTTTGTGATCTTTTGATGGATCCTCAAAAAGACCTCCTTATACCTGTGTTCTCGCAGTTGCCATGCTCGTTACAGTGGGATTCTACTGTATGTTGATGTGAAGAATAGCCATTTAGTAATTTCATCCCACATGTTTGTAAAAAAAAAAAAAAAAAAAAAAGTCCACCTAGTATAGTCCAGGAATTAATACGGTAGACCCTAATTTTATGAGTTGCCACAGTTCTCAAGAATAAATGCACAAAATCAAAACTGATAAAAATTCGATCCCAAAAAAAATTTGAATAATTGTGTTTTGAAGTTTTTTTTCCCATAAAGCCAACGTTTAATTGTTTTAGTCATAAAACCATGATTTTTAAATAAAATATTATTTGAGGGCCTGCCTTGATTTATCCGTGTTTGTGTAAAACTGAGATCAGCTATGAATAATGGAGGTTACTTTCCCAGTAAAACTTTGGGATTGGATAATTCTGGCACATAGAATTAATTTTGTTGTTGAAAAGTGGAAGTTGCTCATGTTAAAGTTCAACAGCAACAGATACGAGACACAAGAGGGGAGGGATTGGACAATACTGTAGTTATAATGTGACAGTGGAATGAACCTTGTCATGGAAAATCAGCATTTTGAGTGAACGTCCTCCTTCATTTCATCCATCAGAAATTGGTGTGATTATCAACCCCAAAACAGGAAAACTTTCTTTAGCTAACTTGATTTAGGCTACTCAAACGCTGATAGTGAAACTGTATTTTCTTTTCATATTTTGAGCATTTTTAAATCTCGAGAATATAACCGTGGTGACTTTTCGCTGAATATTTTCATGTGTTTCTTCTGTTGACAGAAGCAAATCTTGCCAGGAAACCTGAACTTGAAAGACTGAGGCAAAATATTGATGAGAAGATGGAGACTTTGAAAGCTCTGAAGAATTCATACGATTCCTTGAGTCAGGATTACCAAAGGATATCTGAGAAATATGCACCAGAGAATATTCGGGTGAGTGTTCAGTGTTTCTACTTATATGGCTGCACAGTAATCTTCAATAAAAATTTTCAGGAGCAAGGGTATTGATATTACAACTAGTTTAAACTTGCAGCATTTAATGTAGTGGCAGTACCAGTACAAATTATTGGGACAATTTGAAGCCTGTAATTGTTATTAAAAATTGTACACAGTTAATTGCTTTATCTGCGATGCTTACTCCACTTATTGGGGACCTTTGTGGTTGTGTAATAATGCGTACACCAGCCTCCCACCAGGGTGATCTGGTTACGATTCCTGGTGGGTCTGAGTTCAGATTTTCCACATTGTTAGAATTTGAGATGTGAGGCTGCTCAAATTGCATTTTTATTTTTCGAGACTGATAGCGGCTAGAATAGACTAGGATGCTAGCTACAGGTGACTCGAAAAGATTTAGATGGATTCTACCTCCTGTTACCGTATGTACCTGATTTTTAAGAAAACTTAACTATTTTATATTGGTAGTGTACAGCAACCAGCTCTTTCGCTCACGTTCTTTTTCTCGTCCTCTCTGTTTCTCTACACGTGCGTGCGCGTGCACTCTCTCTCATTAAATGTTTAAATCTGACTATCCAGTCACCAGTTTTATGTTGGTATCATGTGAAATGACCATGGCAATATGTGATCAAGGCCATGTCTCAATTTAAAGGATACACTTTCAAGAGAGCACTCTTTCGCACAACCTAGCAAGTGCATTGCTTTGTGCACTCTCTCTATCTCTGTGAAATTGAAACAATGACTCTCTCTCTCTCTCTATCTCTGATGTCATGTTGACAGCTGTTGTCAAAAGGCACGAAATCGTGCCAAACTAAAATCACTGCCATAGCTATGGGAAATTAATACAGTATATATTTATATTGACACATTCCCGGCTGGGATTGGGTTCTACAAGTTGGGCTTGATAAAGTCAGGTTTGGCCCAACAACTGAGAAAGTTAGGCACAATACCAAAACGTGGCAAAATATGTTGTAATAAATGAGGCCTTAGTCGTCGTCACTGTAATGGTTTTATATTGCGATGCCAGTATCGTGAGAAACATGGGCGAGAAAGAGACCTTAATGTCTCGTAGGTGCCGGCCAGTATACAAGACTGGACTGTCGTGTCGGAACAAAATCCACAGCCATGTCACGACTCTTCGCCTTAACTGACATTTTACCTGGGGTTTGCGAATGTTCCTGCTCGACGGCTGGCTCAGCGGCTCGGCAGGCGGTTGGTAGTCTGGGTGACCCGTTGGCTGTGAAGATCTCTGGATCTGTTGTGAGTTGTTGATAGTGTCAGGCGGTGACTGGGGGTTGCGCAACCACAGATTAGCTAGGCCAATAGGATGTTCCTCCCCTCTTAAGAATGGGTCTAAAATTGGATAAGGAAAGCCTTCAAGTTTAATTATTGGGGGGAAACAGTTGTGACAAAAGAGAGAGCTGAGGTCCTTTTGAGTCGTAGGTGGTTTGAACTCTGCCCTGCTGATTTAAATTGCTGCTTAAGGCAGTTGAATAAAGGGTGCAGATCTTCTGAGGCACGTAAAGCCTTCAACTTTCTCTGCACACCTATTTTCTGAAAGTTTAACACTAAAAACTCTTTAACATTACAGATATTAATTTTAATACAATCACGCCCAGATGTTGACCCTGCGTAGTGGGGGTTTGTGGCAGTGTATTGGAAGCTTGTCAGGTTAGCAAGTTAAGTATGCAAATCACCATCTCTAATGCAGGGGAATCCTGTTATAACATCATCTCTTACAATGATTTCCTGCTTAATAAACTTCTTTCTCAAGGTCCAAAAATGTGTTTTTCAATACAAAATTACACTCTTATATATATAAAGTTTTCCCTTATAAAAGGCTGACATTTTGTGGGGCCCTTGAGAAATGTTAAAAAAAAAAAAAAAAAAACATGGTTCTACTGCACCACATACCGGGGTGGGGGGGTTCTGAAAAGTATCCATTCATCCATACTTTCACAGAAAAATCCGGAATGGTAACCATTCACATTTTATTAGCAAAGCACTGCATTACTGAATCCTTTAAAGTATCCATTGCAGGAATGGTTACCATTCCGGGTTTTTGTACCAACATTCACATCCCAAATATCCTGAAAAGTGCCCACAGTTGGAATGTTTACAATTCCGGTATGTGCGTTTTTTAGTTATCAGCGAAGCTTGGAGTTTCTCCACAGATGATTTTCAAGCGTAGCCCCTCGCACTTAAAAATACTGTACAAGTGTGGCCAAACATTATGCACCAAGCCAGAGTCCCAGCACCAGCAGGGGAGTAAATCCCCAAATGAGTGATTCAAGGCGTGTCTGCATTTTTTTTTAGGTGGTGACGCGAAGCGTCACGCATCAGCGAAGTTTGGAGTTTCCCCATAAATGATTGTCAATGGATACTTTTCAGGATTCAGTAACGCAGTGCTTTGCTAATAAAATCAGAACTGTTACCATTTTCAGGATTTTTCTGCGCAAGTATGGATGCAAAATTTCTGGGAATGGTAACTATTCTGAATGGATACTTTTCAGCCCCCCCCCCTGTTTACAACACAAGCAAGGTAAAATGTTCCATTGAAAAAAGAGGGAGATGGAGAAATAGTGATGTGATGGAATGGAATGGAAGGGAGGGGAGGGGAAAAATGTGAATTACACTACACACAAGCGGGCGTGGGATTGAAATGAGTATCCCAACATTGAGTCTTCTGATTAACCAGTTAGCCAACCTCATTATCAGAGAATGCAATTAAAAAATTATATGTGCATGGTAGTACCACCTTAGATGTTTTTGAGGGGATTTGAAAATTTGGGCTTGCTATACAGGAAAACCTTTTGAGAAGATTAAATTATTTAATGTTTATTGACTAGGTGGAAAATTGTTTAAGCTTATTGCATAGGGCAGTTTCTTAAATTAAGGAACTTGTAAAATAATTCCAGTGTGTTTGTGATTAGTAATGTTTTTGGTGTAATAATTTTTCCTTGCAGACTCTGCCGTCACATATTGTAGTATCTAAGTTTGTTGTTGATGTGCCCAGGACTTGCTGCAGCTGGCTGCAGCACAGAGTGATGAGGAGACTGACAGACTGGCTGAAGAATTCCTGGCATCGTCAATTGACATTGATGAATTTGTGAACATTTACATTGAGAAAAAAATGGTTAGTTTAGACATGTAAAATACTGGTAGTTTTATTTTGAACTGGTGAAGATCTTAGCCTTAAACAGTATTGTAAAGCGGGTAATTGAAAGTATAAATTATTTACAATTCATATTAAATTGATTTAGAACTACTTTTATGCTCTAATATTTGTATTATAGCTGATATTACAGATGGGGAAAACAAGTTCTCTTGCATTAATAATTTTTGCGACCAAAATATCTGAAACATTTTGTGTTACTTTTCCGTGTGTTCTCTATGATAAAACATTACTTTTTTTCCTGAACTGATTTTATGATTGGAACATATTTCAGATTAGCCAGTTGCGCAAAACGAAAGAAGAAAAGCTAACCAGCCAACTGAACGAATTGCAAAGAGCAGGATACTGAATGCAGCAGAGTATGCGTAATGTGAGTAGACAGTGAGGAGTGTGCACATTCCAAAGTGTCTGTGATCTTTTCAAGTTATGGACCAGTGTATTTGAAGGTATTCACCTTGTCTGTGTGGCTTCCCTTACGTCCACTGAGGAACTGCCAGGCCTGTGTTCTCTGTGTTGCTGTAGTAGTAATAATTTATTAATGTAAATAAATGGCAACAGATACACGTGTTTAATGATGTATTTATTGTGCTTTCATTTCCCTCTTTTATTGTCCTGGAATTCCCTTGCAGTTCAAGATGCCCTCGGCTGATCTCGGAATGCAAAAATGCTCTCCAGCTTGTTTCGGTATGATGCCTGACTAGCCAAACAGTCACATTTGAAATGGCGGAGGAAACTTGCCTAACCGCCGTCATTGTGGACTGTCAATGCGGTGGATGGAGTACCGTAGCATCTTCGGTTTTTGAGCATTAAAAACCTAATTTTCAGGTGCTTTTGGGGCAACTTGCTATGGTGAGATATACTATGTACATAAGTATGTTTTTCGTAATGATAATACTGTAGACACAAACAAAAATTATGACATATTAAAATTTTTAAGATAAATGACAGCTGAATAAATTTTAATTTGTGTATAGGTGAATCCCAATACACGCTCACAACTCGTGGGTTTCAGCACAGGTAGGACTGCATCTTTGAGAGAGTGAGCTAATGAACTACATAACCACTTTTAATTTTTAAGTGTGGAAATAGACTTTAGAATATTTTAGGGTTGTGCGAAAAGTGACTATGTTTCACAAAACAAAAAGAGAAATACATTGTTGGATTTCATGAACCTGAAACGAAAATGAAAAATAATTTTATGAGAACTCAGTTTTAATGAACATTAAACAAAAATCTGAAATTTCATTCAGTTTTTCATTATATATTGTCAAATAAATACTTACACTTAATCAACTGAATTCAATTTAAATTGTAAAATCAAACTTACATAGTATCATTAATGGTCATACAGTAGCTATAACAATATGCATCTAAATATTTCCTTAAAGTACGTACTATATGTAAAAAAAATAATAGCTACGAATGGATTGGATAAGGAAGGAATAAATGTTGTAATAAAATTCTTGAACATGAAAATAGCTTTTGCAAACATTTCAAGTCAAGTTTCAAGTAATTATTTGAGTAATATAGTAATAAACATGGACAAACAAAAAATTTTCATTGTTATTCACTGAAACGAACATATGACAAGCACTGAGTATTCAGTGAACTAGAAATTTTGCTTCGATTTTTATTAAGTACTTAAATTTCTTACCGAAACTGAAAATAAAAGCTCTAGTTTTTTTTTTTTTTACCACGCCATTAAATTACTTTTTATTTGTCTCAAAACAATTTTATTGGTAAAAAATTATTTTATGGTAATTTACTCTCTCATTCCCTATTTTATGCTGTACCCATAAAATATTCCGAACCTTTGTATATTGTGATTTTTAAACCACACATTAGCAACACTGCAAATAAGCAAATTAATAAAATAAGTTTAGAAATATTTTTAACGTGCCTTTCAAAAAAAAAAAAATTTTTTTTTTACATCCACATACAAACACGTCATGTTCAAATTTTCTTTTATTTGTCTGCTGGCTGCCTGATGAAGGCTGATTAATTATTAGGTCATTTGTTTTAAACTTAATTTTTTCACCTCTAGTGATAATTGCAAAACTTAAATGGCTTGTAAACCCATCACGTTTATTCTGTCCATGTTAAATTTAATTCAAATATAGTGAAAATAGCAGAGTTAAAAACCTCTAAATGCTCCACTTCTCACCTGAAGTAATCACCAGCTTGACAACAGCCAAACAACATAAATGCACGTGCTAGTTGCCCATTCCACGAGAGCCTGGAGGGGTGGGCTGGCAGATTTGCAGCCCACGTGCGCGCAAAGGGCAAGACACCTGCCAGTTTCCCCACTAATCGCACTCCACATCCCTGCCACCAGCGTGTGCATGCGTAGCCCAGCCTAGCGCTGTACAAGCTATGTAAACATGTGTTACTCAGTCAAGAGTGTGGCCTATGACAGGGCTGCCACCAGCCCTGAAGCTGAACTCCTGGTTCCTGTACATCGAGATCCTGTAAAATCCTTGGAATTATAAAAAGTGCAAATTACAGAAAAAAAAATGAATGTGAAAGACGTTAAAATAATTATTAAATGTAGTTGTTTTGAATGTACAAACCACTGTAATTCTTTTCTCCACTTTCACTTTTGTTTATACTATTGTATCTGCGATAATTTTTGTTTCCTCACCATTGTGACGTCCAATACCAAATGCAAAACACAGTCACGAAATTCGTATTGCATGCATAAAAATGGCAATATGCAGCAAAGGTTCTTTTCAATAATATCCTTGGCCTTTGAATGTTTACGATCGTACAGCCAGGAACAGAAATATGTAGATAACTGTATACCTGTGCAAGTGAAAAATTAAGCAAATATGTTTTGGACATACACTATTGAAGCAATGGCGTATGTCAAAAATATTTCGCTTAATCATTCACCTCCGTTGTAAGAATCTTTCAAAGAAATGCATAAGTGAAACTGACACACATCGCTGCGGGGCGCTAGTGTGTCACATATACGCAAATCCGTTGAAACGGCAGGACTGGCCTATGATCATTGGCAGAGTAGAAGGTTCGAAGCAATCGTAATAAGGTTTCTTTTAAATTGAGAGCAGCTGCAACATAAAAAATTGTTTACTGTAATTTACAAATTATTTAGGTAGGTTCTGCAGCCCTATAGCATGAACTGCCTCTGCCAATAAACAGTTATGAAAATAAATCAATGTAAACATAAATTATAGAAATGAGCAAATACAATAGTAAATAAATATATGTTCCATATATTACACTTCAACTCTCTCCTCCCACCAACCACAGCAGTGATGATATCGCACATCTTGATCACAGAAAATCTTGGTCACTACTTGGGAAGCAAAGCAAGAGAGATTTTACAATTCCAGCTGAAAATGGACAACACACGGCTAGCTCCCAAGTTTCTCAAGTGAAAATGCAAATGTAGGTGCCTACGTCCAACCAAACTGTACAATGGAATTTTAGTTGCAGAAGCAATGACAATATGTACATTGTTTTCCTGGCAACTAACATGGAGGGCAACAGAGCAACATTCAGTACAAGAAAACTTACATTACAGGAAGGGTATGAAAATGTTTTCATTTATCATTCTCAACATTAGATTAATACTGCAACTGTTGACTCTGTTCCAGATTTTCGTTTCACTATTTATCACAGTGCATTCTCTCTCAGACTGATGTTGTTTACAGTGGTATTGACATCTGCTTGAAAGAATTCACCATACTTTGAGCCAGGAATATCACAAGGTGAATGTGTCTCGCTCTCAACAGACATGCCTCAAACTTAAATATACTTATGTTATAGATTTTTTTTCCTCCTCCGATTACTTGGATGTTTCATTTTAGTTTATTTTGGTTAACATAAACAAAGGTACCTCTAAAATTGCTATTTGGCGATAATTTAACTCTACTGGTTTTCTTTTAAATGTTAAATTTTCATGATTGGATTTTTCTTACAAATGTGATGTGGCCAACTGGGCTACAATAAGAAATATTTAATTAATTTAACTGAAAAGAAAATTTATATGCATAATAGGGATATTCAACATTACGCATAAGACTGAGCCTTACACTTGTATTTTGCTGTGAATAAACTTGAATTGAACTTAGAATTAATAATTCCCAAATACTTGATATTCAGTCTGTTATACCAGACTAGAGCAGTTACCACGTTCATCCCAATACAGTAGAACCCCTCTATTACGACCCCTCGTGGTTACTGAGAATAGGGTCGTAATGAAAAATTTGGAAAATTTTGGGCTGATTTTGTCCCACCCCTAACCCCTATACCCCCAAACTTGCCATTTTTTGGATGAAGTTCATGTTAATTTCTAGTGCATAATAAACCACTTTAAATTAAATATAAATATGTATATTTTAATAGCTGGACGTCTCCTGATTAATTTGATACCCAAGAAAGGCATATTGGACCACCCCTTGTTTTAAAAAGAAGTCCTAAACACAGTATGACATGACATGGCCATTGAAAGTGTGTGAAAAGATTAGACTATGTATTATTAAAATTTAAAGTTATTATTAAAGATCTATTATGCAGGTCTCGTGGGTTATACATTGCTATGAGGCACATAGCGATCAAAAAGTTTAGGGTGGTGTTGCGAAATACGTGTGTGTGCACCGTGCTCTCGCTTTGGTCTGGCTGGATGGGGGAGAGGGGAGGAGAGGGCGGTTAGCTGGCTATCCCTTCCGGTCTATGTGAGCGATCAATACCGCTCGGTCTGCACTCGTGGTCGTGACTCGACTTTGCTTCCGCTTGGCAACAGAACACACACGTTGACTGCCTTATTAATGAATTTTATTTTCTGGCAGATGACATAACATTTGGCTACATGTCCATTTAGGCCTATATGGAAATGTACAGCAAAGATTAAAAACTTTTCTGTATGGTGATAACATGTTGCATTTCTATTACTGGATAAAGACAGCAAAAAAACACTAGTGACATTAAATGAACGTGCGTGGCAACGTTTGTATTGACTTGAGGCATGTGAAAAGATACGCAAATGGTAACAACAATAAAATACAAGGACTTTCAAACATTATTACTTTACAGTATAGTATGAAGCAAAATGTTTTTAAAATTCTCAAATATTGTGAAATGTTTCATCACAAATAATACTGTATGAACTATGAAGTGCTGATTAACGTAAATTATACATTGCGCAGATAAGTTACAAATATTTCAAGAGTTCGTTACACAAATAGAGGTAGGTATATGCAAGCATATCAATGCATATACAATCAACCAGTATAAACAATAGTTTTAGGCACTATGACAACTCACTAGATAATAAATATCCAACAACATGATAGATATGACAGCTGTAAACACACAAAAGCGAAGCTGTTATCTTGTACTAGGCACAGGCAAACCACTTGTAAATACACAAAGGCAGAGTTATTTTCCTCTCGTATGTTTTTCAACACTGTACAGAACAATGAAGTGGATGAAACAGTTTATCAGCACAGAATTTTTGAATAAATGCGGAAAGAATTAAACATCGCAGAATTCATTAGAATCCCGTGACAAAACTGAGAGTATTTTTTACATGACATTACAATAAAAAAATACACTCTCCCTACTTCTTGAAAAAGTCTTGTTGTGGTTTGCTAAATCCAAATAAAAGCGTGGTCGTCAACAATCGTCCATAATATCAAGCCACAAATGTAATCAAATCTAAAGCCAAAATAAATGTATGGGTAGTCAACAAACAGTAATAAAAATCAAGAGAAATCCAAAAACCGTGCACAAATCCAATTTGTAATAATACAAACAAAAAGAGAAGAGTACCATATCCACGAACAAGCAAGAAATAAAAATGACAAAACAGACGGCTGCCACGCACGAGCGGAAAACATTCCAGTGCTTGAGGGGAAGGGGGTGAGCATTGGTTGGCGCTGACAGCCAAGAAGGGGAGGTATCTATTTTTAGACGGGCCTCAAATTTTCAACTTTTTCGACCCAAACATTCCACGGTTCCTCGGGATTGGGTGGTAATAGAGGGGTTTTACTGTATTACAGTTTTGTTACAATTTTGACTTCTAAAAAAATATAATGTTAGTCTTTATTTCCGCACATAAAAATTTTAGAATAATTTTTTTTCTTGAGCAGTAGCAGGAAATAGTAAATGTTTTTTGGATACACGTGTGTTTCATAACAATCCAAGCCACTTGGAAAAATATTAAGAGACTGTGCTTTATAATAATAAAAATGTAGGGATGGGCAAAGAACGCGTGACTTCCTACTGTGGTGGATGCAAGGGGGCCGCACATGATTAGTTAAGGTATCATGGACTATACATTTTGTGCGAGCCTCCTGTTGCCAAAACACACATCAAGTGACCCACTGTCGGCAGACTATAAGAACTCTAGGCATGGAGGAGCTCGGGCCGGACATCAGTCTTCTGTATATGATGAGCATAAGTTCGGCTTGGCAGTTAGGCACCATCCTAGCTCGAGGTCTCGTTAACCATTCGAGTAAATGATCATTAATTTCTGGCAAGGCTAGCACTTAACTTCTACTCATTGCTAGACGTTTGTACTCGCTAATATTACCACTTCGATTAAGAGTCATTGATGCTCATTGTTCAGTGTAATGGTGAGTGTATTGTTCTACATCAAATATTAGTTAACAATATAATAAACATGTTTTATATAAGGAATTCTTAACTTATTA
Organism: Dryococelus australis; assembly: GCA_029891345.1. NCBI lineage: Eukaryota > Metazoa > Arthropoda > Insecta > Phasmatodea > Phasmatidae > Dryococelus > Dryococelus australis. The sequence goes on from CM057006.1 coordinate 33,455,914, forward strand.
GACTAACCACTGACAACTACGCACCCCGTAGTGTCTCCCATTCCTACAGTGTTCAGAGGTATTGAGCTCACTTGTTAGCAGCCACCAGACAGGAGCGACAGTTAAACAGTATAGGATAGGAAAGGGAGGCGCTACACTACGTTTGATGCATTTGAGGTGTAGTGAACGCTGTATAATATTAACTACAGGCTGTTCATGGCAAAATGAGCACTTTTGAAAGCCCTGCTTAAGATCTACTTATATGCTTGTTATGTATTCTTCCGCCTTATGTAAAATTAATGTTGCCATGGATCTCATCACTTTATTCATGCGTCGGTCAAGTGAAACTGTGAAATTATTAGAAAAGTAAACATTTTATAAATCTTCTAATTTTTACACACTGATGCATTAAAAAAACAGACAGCAAAATTAATAATTAAATTATCATAAATGGTTGCCTAACACTTTTTATTCAACGTTAAGATACAGAACTAATTTCCATCTATCGTTGCCAACTTTACCGGACACGTGTCACTCAGTTCACCCGTGATTTTTTTCTAAGGTTGATTTCATAAGTGCTCACTTTATCGTGAACAGCCTTTAAAAAGAATTTGGTTATGTTAATCCCTTAGTGCAGAGATGAAATAATCCTGCTAAATTACATGCCCAAATAATTCTTGGAGGAATAAATGTTTCCTGTAGACCAAAGTAAAATTGTGGAATTTCTCCCGTACCAAACATTTGTGACAGAAAATTTGGGTTATGTTGCAATGTTTACAAATATACATTGTGCAATTACTATTCCACAGATGGTAACATGACTTGAGAAAGCAAAACCAAAGCAACATGTTACACAAAATGGCATCAATGTGCACTTGTAGAGCCACGGCAGGCATGCAAACTACGTAAGATATCTTTCTCTTGTACAGTAGAGAAATTATTTCCTCATGTACGACATCTATGGGCGAGCTCCAACATGTTTACATTGTACATGTGCGGGATGAAGGTTATTTTGTGTATGAATGCGAGCAAACAAATTGTGTTTTTTCCTGCCTTAAAAAATAAAACATTAAAATAGACTGTATGCTGACAAATTTCTAAACATGTTTTGGGGAAAAAATTTTGAAAATAAATTTTCTTATGCCAGTATCTTGTGTATAAGCTGCACCCCACATTTTGTAGTCATTTTTTTTTGTAAAAATGTGCGGCCTATACACGCCAAAATATGGTAAATTAAGGAAATCATAAAGTAAGAATTATCAGATGTACGTATTACAGTACATTTTCTGCAATAACAAAGTATTAACAATGCCAAGGATCACTAGACAATGGCAGCACCATTCAGATCTCCCGGCACGGAAATTCTAGTAAACTGTGACAGACTGGAAGACACTGAGCTGATGTGGAGTATGGAGAAGATGTCAGAAATGTTTCCACAGCTGCAGAATGCTTGTCGCCACAACTATAAATAGCAATCTCACTTTTTTGCAAGAGTTTACTTTGCTCAATATTTCACTTGTAACTGTTTGGGCCCTGATAACCGGAGGCAGTTTGTGAATGAAACCATTTGTGTTAACTTGGTAATACCGATTGAAAGCTACTCTAAGATATACCAAGTATTCTAATATTGTACCATGTTCTTTATTTGGCTGCAAAATCATTAAAATATAGGATTTTTGTTTGAGTCAACTTTTTTTTGCCAGTATATGTTGCTTTATGTACACTTTGCAAACCATAACATTTTTTTTATCTAGCAGCTGTAAAGGCACATTCTGAATGTAGGTTACACCTTTATATGAAATATTTTTACTGCTATTGCACTGTGTTTTCTTGGAGAAGTTACTCAACTCATGTTTATACGGTTTCCAGTAAGACTGTTTTTTTTTCTTCTAAACTTCTGAAGTACAATGCTACTTAAAAATCACATGAACTTAAAAACCAAACTGTGCACAAACTAGTCTTGTAGTTCACTGAAGAACTGAAAGATTCACCCAAGGTCCCCATAAACTGAACTGATAAGTTGAGTTTTCCATGTATAAACTGATAGCAACCTGGTGACGTTATCTTATCATCAATATAGTAATATTTGTTCTTGACGGGAACTCCCAAGGAAATATCAAGAGACATTATCTTTAATTGTATAGTGCACCACGGAATACCTTGCAGCAAGCATTTTATATAATAAAATACTGTCTACACAACAGGTAAATTTACTTTTGTAGAATGTATGTGTTTTGTTATGCTGTCAGACAATCTAAACTAACCATTTTTTTCTAAGTTTATTTACGGCTCATCTCAGTTAACCTTTGTATATCTTCGGTAGTCATGCACATAGCAGAAATAAATTCTATCCAGTACTATTGTCAAATACTGTCATCACAATAACAAATTACAAGAAGTTTAAGCTGGCATTAATCCCATCATAATTTAGTACACTTAACTTATTCTGTAGAGATGTGATAACTTTTGTGATGTGAGCCCAAAATAATTTTTGCTATAAAGTGTAACAGGACAGATTTCTGAACAGATATTTATTAAAAACTAATTGTTCACATGTTCTGCAAGTTCAGATTTGTTGGTGAAAGAGGATACCTACATTTAATTATTTTATACAATTATTTGTAAGGGCCAGTTGAAAATATTTGATCTATCTAGGAAATAACGGACTACTCTGCAACCACAAATTGTACAAATGTTATTTGTTGAAAAGTTATGGATTTTAAAAATGTTTAAACAACTACCATAAACAGTTTATACAAAGAGTATACCTAATACAATGCTTGGCTATTTCCTTTTAGAATTCAATCACAACTCAAGCAAAATTAATACCTATATAGCAAACAAGCCTGTTTTAGAGGAAAAAATATATTTTAAGAAAGGTAGCAAAAAATGAACAGTAAAAACTCATTACAGTAAAAAGGTGATTAGCTGGACTAATAGGTACTAAAGGTAATTCAGATAAAGGAAATATGTTGAAAATTAAGATAAAAGAATTTGCAAAAATAAATCATTTTCGTACAACATAAAATCGATTACAAATGCATAGATAGTAAACTTATCCAAAACAAAAACAGTACACAAAATAAAAAAAATTAAATCAGTTAACAAGTAACCACCCCCTCCCGGACGTGTTTACTGTAAACAACACATGTGCTCGTCTCTCCTCCGCGGTTAGGGGGAACACTGTGACGAAAGAGACTTTCATGTTTTTTCTATTCTCTTTATTTTTAAAACGAGTCCTGATAAGTAGTCCGTATAACCAACATTTGGATAATCATCTTTCTATTTTACATATTGATTTTTTATATATTCACATCAGTATAAGTCCAAAAACTTGAACTATTATTCTGTATGACTTAAATACACTGTAGCATATGTATTGATTGCATGCTACAACTAGAATTTTCAGACACATCTCAGATACAAATTCAAGGATGCTTCAAAGATGTTACGACTAAAAATACACTGTTGAGGACCGACAAAGTTATCTGAATTACTGACACACTAGTATAAAAACTGAAAATAAAACACTTAGGAAAAAATGCTTGAATGAGATTTGTTCCAGGAATTTTATCATCCCCAGTACAATATTTAACGCACACAATTTTTTAGCATAAGTGTAGTATTTGCGGGAACTACAAAGGCTTCATAAATTTCACAGCAATGAAACTGTCATTCAAAGCATCTTGTCAGCTTAGAGTTGCCAGATAATTTACATGTCGTACATACTACAAAAATTGCATTTTCACTTATCACAGATCAGATTTTCTCTATTACTCTGCATCCTTTGTACATTGCACACTCATATTGACAACACAGGAAGTGTCCACAACAAATGTTTCATATCTTTTTTTAAACTCTTAATTACACAGATATTTATATGTTATATATTCTAATACAACCTGATATTTAAAGGTCTTTTCCAAAGCCTACCACAGTCTAAAGACTTTTCACCCCTTTGGGACTTTCCTTTTAAAATTCAAAGGCTAAGATAACCCTGTAGCCTATTGAAGTGCACAGCTGTGGTAACTTCTTAAATAAGAGCGTAAAAGTGCCACATTTGCACATTGAAACCATCCTAGTACTCATTTCTCACCAATAAGCTGAAATAATTTTCTGTAAAGGATAATAAACACTATCACAAAAATCTTTCCTTACAAAATAAACAAGTTGTGTTGTGTTACAAGTTCAACCACATAATGGATATTTTACTTTATGAGGCACGTCAAGATGCAGCTACAACTGTGCAACAGAAAATCTTATCTACCAGCTAAAGTGCATTCACTGCAACTGTGTACTCTCCACTGGTCTCACCACCAACACACTCAGACAGAGAATGAATGGCCACACAGCAGACACCAAACAAGCCATAACTGGGGAAAATTTAAAATTTGCAGAAGCCAGTTGCAGCACATGCAGCATCTCAAACCAGAGTGGCGAGGGCCCTACCTCATTCTACTAATAGCGCAGAACTGCGACGCTGGGAACTGGCCCATCTACACATCACCAAATCCAGACACACACCTGGCCTAAACATAAGCTAACTCCTCCACCACATTTCAAATTTCCCGCCTCACCCTAGTTTGCCTCCTAGCTGCTACGTTCTCTGTTTGCCAATCACCACTCACGAGACTGCAGTGTGCCACCGTTCACCACCTGACGTAGCTGGTGTAGCCAGCGAAACGTTGCGCGACCACGCGCTTGCGTGGAAAGTGTGTTAGTTTGACGTACATGTGTGTGTCCATCTACGAGTACCACCCTGTGAGTACCTGTCGCTTCTGTCTACTTTTTATAATGTAATCATATGAAGCTAAGTTACTAGGATCGTATATGCATATGGTGAAGGTGGGATTCACAATGGGCACTATCACTTAGCTATGCCCCTGCCCTTACATTATTTCGAGGGCCAGGCTGAGATGGGAAGTGGGAGAACACCCAGCAACATGGAGAATCACAGTCCTGTCTTTCCTGTGCACAAGTGCATCGGGCATCCCCTCTCTTCCCTGCATGCTTTCGTCATGCATGGCAACAGATGGGTGGAGACTTGCTACTGGGGCGCTGTAGCTAAATAACTAAACCTAACAGCTCACCACTTGATGCACCTTGCTTAATGTCGTACTGCCAACCTACACAAGTTTATAAGACAAGTTTATAAGACTTACCCTCGTACATTTAGTTCCAGTGCTCTTGTAATAAATTTATAAAAATTTTCCTTGTTAGCATTTGAAAATGTTTACTTTTTTATGGCACCAGTTAGGATCACTGTGCCAGCACTATACCTCTACAGGTCCAGTGGTGATTTTTTTTTTTGCAGCACTGAAATGAACACAAATGTTCAAGACCTGAACAAGGCACTCCTGTCACTGCTGGAGTGCCTCACGTGCAAGAAGTACATGGTCCCACCCATCAGGCAGTGTGCTAACGGCCACAATCTGTGCTCCGTTTGCATCAGCAGTATGGCCAACTGCCCGGAATGCGGGCAGAAGTTCATCAAGGCGAGGAACCACGCATTGGAGGAGATAGCTCAAAAGCTGGACTTCCCCTGCGAGTTCCGTGAAAAAGGATGCATCGCCACTTTCAAGATTGAAAACTTGGAACACCATCAGACAAAATGTCCGCACAACATGCTTAGGTGAGTTATCATCATTCTCTGCTGCAACTTGAGGATCCACCAATCATAATACTTGTATGTAGCACTTTGTTTAAGCCCTAAGTGATCAAAATACACCGCTGGACTTTGAAATTGCTACACTCACCACTGATTAATCATTTGTAACCTCATCAATGCAATGCTGAGCAGTAATGATGAACTTTACTAAAGTAATGTTCTTGTAACAGCATGACAAACATCATATAGAGGATGTCACTGTGTCATTTCACACTTACTTACAACATTTCTGAAGCCCTGCTGAAGTTCCACTTCTAGGATATTCCTCTGCCTCAAAAGCTGAACTTCACCACATTTGGGCACACTCAGTTTAATAATATTTTGAACGAGAAATGTGTGGTGGTTTTTTTTTTTTTTTTTTTTTTTTAAATAGTATAATATATAAATAAAATATAACTAAAGTTCAATGTTATAATAAATACTATACTTTTGTGTTACCATAAGTATAAAATGCATGTGATATTAAGAGATCAACACATCATACCTGGGGTAGTTTTTAAAATGTTTGATCTGAAAAGTGTGAAGATACCACAAATAGGCTAAAGTTGTCACATTTCTGTGGGTACTATAGGATATGTAAACAGCACGAAGGGGACAGCAGTTAATGCTATGATCTAATGCAGTTTAGAGCTATCTGAACAGGGTACCATTGTCAAAATGCACAAAGCTGGATGGTCAGCTCATTGTACAGCCTGGTGCAACATCCATACCAAGTATGCAATCTACGAGGGTATCCACAAAAACCATTTTTCACCATAGGCACGAGGTACTTTGTGTCATTTACCTTTGATACTTTTGCAACACTCGGTACATTGTTATTGCTGGTGCAATGAACATCGTTAGAGGCAGGATGGCAATGTGTTTGCTGATGAGCCCTGCTTCAACCCTAATGCGGATAATGGTCACGCCTAAGTTTTTAACATCACTGGTATTGATGTTTAACATCACGGTTACAGTTTTGGCACCGTGAGATATGACTCGAGCTCACCTCAGAAAAGTGGCAGGTCAACAATGTTGTACAGTCCGATTTCCTGCCATATTTTTTAAGCATCTCCAGTGCCACTTTGCAACATGACAATGCTGTCCTGTTGCAAGAGTAGGCCAGGCATGCCGTTGTAATGGATTTGATAACACACTAGCTAGTTTATACTTCTTTGGCTGGTTGATCAAGTTTTCCTCTTGACTAAGTTCTTTGCAAACAAATTACAAATGGTGTATACTCTACAGTATCAGTATCCTCATTGGCCCTATAAAATATGAGATAGGAACTTCATACCAGCAATGACAGTCAATAACATGAAGCCGCCTAAAAGCCAGCGGCGCTAGAGCCCATGACGGCGCTCACGTATCACGTGTTCCGCACGTGCGCAAAGAGGCAGATAATTTTAACTTTCCTATAAATGTTAATTTTAGGGTAAAATGTGTTATATTGTCTTTACGGTGTTTAATATGTCTAAAAATGTTTTAAAGTGTTTGTACTAATTTTAATTGTTTGGTTATGAATATTCAAAGTGCCTGCAGCGCCGGGATTAAGAACACAATATTCTGGCATGAACGCCATCACAAAGAGACATTAAAATAATATTAAAATGCGTAAGAAGATTATAGATATGTAAAACAATATTTAATTTAATTTGTGCCATTCTATTTGCAATATAAAATATTTCACTCTGCGTGCATAGCACTTCCGCTTATGTGAACCCCGTAGGCGGCCATGGTATTCCGTGCGACGATTGTATCTGGACAGTCTGTCAAGGAGAGCTGGAGAGGTAAGACACTGTCACGTGTGTACTACAACGTTTGTTCACTGATTTAGGTTTCCATAGTCAATGTAGTTTACCAGTTAATCTTTGCTTGCGTACATTTTTGATAGACATTTTCCCCAGCATTATGCTTCCGCTTTACTAATTCTTACGCCCTTGTGGCATTTTTAACTTAATCAAGGAGGAGGAGAAAGATGTCGGAGAGGTCACGTGACCCACACATTTTGAATCAGATGCCATCTGCCATGTTTATGGCATTTCAGTGTAACTTCTGCATTATTGCTACACGCAATTTTAAGAGCTTTATTTTTATGTATGTATTGGAGGGTAATTTTCGTGTTTGAATATTTTACAGCAACATCATGTATAACTACATGGCCGACTGAAGCCAAGTCTTTGTATACACCATCATTGCGTTTTAAGAGCTTATTTGTTAATAACATCGTATGTGCAATCATTTATTTCAGGGTTCTATGTATTTTTCATTCAGGGTATAATGAATTTTTTCACGTAAATTGATGTTTTTTGTACTTGACCACGCGGTCACAGTAATGTTTGATTTCACCGCCATCAGGCATGTTACAAGCCTGTAATGACTCTAATCGTAAAGAGAACCAGTTGCTTAACACGAATATTTTATCTGAATTTAGTTTGCCGTTTCCATGCAGAAATATTGCAATTTCACCTGCACCACGTGGTCCGCTACGAACTTCATCCAGTGGCATCTGCACCACCCAAGCTTGTTTTCACACATGTGTGTGTTTATTGTGAATATTCATCTCGTGTCCCATCTTGTTTCATGTATCATTCAAGGGGCTATGTAATTGTGTAATTATTGTACGATGCAATTATTCCCGTCCTAGTCGGCTCTGTGTATAGGCCGTCACCACACTACCCACGTGCTGGAGGGCGAGCCCCGACGAGTTTGCGTTAGTGATGCAGAGTAATCACGCATGTTAATGTGTATTAAGGGTTTTCAGTTGTAATCACCATGTCCTGTCTTCAGGGAAAAACCGTCAGTCCACCCTAGCGGCTGTTGGCCCTCTTCCCTTGTGAAGGCTGTGCTTTGACACACCTCGGTGAGATCATCCATTTAGGTGTGCGCTAGGTTAATTACGGGCTGGGAAGCACCTAAGCGAAATTGGCTAGTCATGACAGAGATAACCATTTCATTGGCACGTTGATGTGTATGAATAATATCTATAAAAACAAGTCTACAGTGAACTCAATTTTTTATTCAGTAGTGACAGTGTCCTAGCCACGTATGTTTTATCTATTGTTTATTTCAGTGATTTTATTAAAAGTTTAGTATTGCCAACGTGTTTGTAAGTACGCACGGGTGAGACGGACACACAGAACCCACAGCATCCCCGAGACCCTGAGTATCAATAGTATGGTGATTGGGAAGCACCGATGGCGTCAAACAAAAGAAAACTGTTGGACACGTGTAGGGTATGCTGAGTCCTATAAAACAGTCAACATAACATTCCACTGTAATAAACCATTGTCTATAGGTCACCTGTTTTTCAGTAAAAGATTTCAGGACTTTTTGCACTCCAAAACACTAGAACTTCGATCCGCTTTTGTGTTTGGATGAGTTTAACTGTCCTGTTTTGTAGGTGCCTGCCTGGGAATCACAGGTATTCTTGTGTCAGAGATACTTAATTCTTATTAGTCGAATCACGTAAAAAAACTGTCTTCCGGCAAAGACATGTGACCAATAACCAAAGAATAGCTGCGTGTATGCAAGTAGGTTATTGGATTCCAAACTGCACGTAAAACATTTCGCAAAAAATGGGTGGCCCTAATTGTCTTTTCCTTTGCTTGTGGTGTCAGATGTCGAATAGAGGCATGCAAGATATGGTCCAGCCAGCTGCCCATCCTGGTGGAGCACGTGAAAGAGGTGCACCCAGACAGCTTCCTCTCGGGGTCCTTCAAGGAGTTGGAAATAACCAAGTGGGAGTCCAGTGCCAACCACTGGTATGTGTACTTTCTTTCTGCCATCGACCAGCACTTCTGGCTGCACTACAGGCTGATGGGGAAGTTGAATAAGCTATTGGTGGCCGTTCAGAACATGGAGGAAGGCAACTACAGGTATAGTTGCTCTGTCAGTCACATGCATGTTTTAAAAGATACTTCATGGTTTCCAGGAATAGGGTTGTTATTGGTGAGTGAGTGAGTGAGCGAGTGAGCAAAGAAATTTGGACAGCTCTTAACATCTTAGTCTTGAGACCCGATGAGGGTGATTGAGGTAAGTATGGAGCAGCACTGGAATGAAAGGGGTGGGGGAAATGGGAGGTCCCCAAGAAAACCCGTAGACCAACGGCATCATCTGGCGCGATTCCCACATGCGAAAATCCGGAGTGACCCAGCCGGGGATCGAACCCGGATCGCCTTGGTGAGAGGTTGTTATTGGTGGATGGTCTTAATAAGTTTGGAAAATTTGACATATTTTGACCCACTATGACCCCCATATAGCAAAATACAGGCGGTATATAATTTTAGATATGCATTGCTTGGAGTAGTGTTAAACGCAATGCATAGAAACATATTTTTAAGCTGATTTCACCAAAAAATTCCAACTTTTTTCTCTCCCCCCCCCAAAAGTGTTTTTAAAAAGAGATAATATAAATAAATGGGGTTGCAACAGTGAGGTTCTACTGTACAACTTTTGTATTCAACAGTGACTTCCTATTTCTCAAGGAAATTACTTTGTATTTGTTGGTATTCAGCACAAAGCTATCTTGATGGTTCATACACAATTTGTACTGAAGCCACAGTACCACAGGTTTTTTAACACAGCTTATGGTTTGCACTTTATGGAAACTGCAATATATTTGACTATTCCAAGTTTTATATAACTGCATCATAAGATACAATTATATGCCATCATAAATATTTTTTGTAGAAGATAACTTCCATTTATATTTTAGATATAGGTACAGTATTATTGCACTAAATACTGACATAATTTTACGTTACACTAAAATTTTGGTTTCTCTTTCTTCTGGACTCACATTGCTTATACTCTTCGATAATTCATTTTTCTTTGGGAATACAACATAAAAATTACAATAAAATAATTTATATAAAAATGTAAATAAATTAATGATAACAGTCAATGGAGTGTGTTTATGATAGTTAATCTAGTAGAAGATTTGGTGCATTTTAACTTTAAAATATACTGGAGCATAAATCTAACTATGAAACCCTTAATGCAAATTGCTGTCACAAAAATAAATTGAATCAAAGTCATTTTACTGCTCCCCCCTCCTCTTCCACAAAGGTTGATACACAGTCAATATACTTACTGCTCCCCCCTCCTCTTCCACAAAGGTTGATACACAGTCAATATACTTACTTTCCATGATGGACAGTAGTTAAAAAGGGTTACTAATACACTGTATGGGTGACTGGATCACAATTTTCTTTAAATGTTATCAGAAAATCACACAACAAAAATTGGAACGGAACACCTCTGTGAACAGTCTTAGTAAGAACCCGTTAAAATTCTTTGTTTTGAGTGTTCAATCTTTCACACAAAATAATAAATATTATTTTCCTGAATAGAGACATGGCATTCAGACATTGCTGTAGAGCAGTACAAAAACCAAGATACACTATATAAACTATTCTCAACTTAAGTTATTACATTATAAAAAGTAGACAAGAATGCGCAAGTACTCACAGGAGGGTACTCATAGATACACGCACACAAACTGAAGACAGACGAACACATTTTCCACGTAGACGAGTGGTCGCATGTTATTTCTTGCTTTCCCTACATGTTGTGTTTCCACCATCTTCTGTCCAGTCTCAATCTTTAACAATGACGCGTGTTCGATTAGACTGACTGGACACGGTAGTTACAGATTTGACTCGCTAGACCAAAAGCGACTTAGGTATCTGGGATGAGACAAGGAGTGTTGCCTAGTTATGATACGCTCTCACCTCTAGTTAGGTAGTTGAGGTAAGTTTAGTCTTAAGCGGGGTGAATGCCTGCACGAATGTTCCAAAGTCGTGCTTCTTTCGTCCAGAAGACAGAGTTGTCTCAACCTATGCGAACTTCTACTCCAGTTAAGAAGCCGTAGACAACAGGGTGATGCTTGTAGCTGGTATGAACACACGGTGGAAACTCAATATTACTGGTGCAGGCGCGACTGCTTGACGTCTGAGTTCGGCGGCATGGACCCGTTCCGCCTGTCTATCCTGCGTAGGATAGGGTGATACTATCCTCAGCCAGGAAGCAGGGTGAGTCAGGTGTTGCTCTCTACGTCTCCTACCACTCCTTCTCTCATGAGGCATAGGGTAACAGTTCTATAAATCACGCAGTGCACTGAAACGGAAATACTAACAGTGTACCCCAATATTGTCGGCCGGCTCAATAAGAGTCCCCACTGATCCCCCACCATAGGCGGACTGATCAGGGACATTGAGCTGGAGTGGCGCCAAGCCTCTACTGGTTGTGTGTCCACCCAGAATACCCGGCAGCACTGCAGGTCACCGTCACTGCGCACTAACAGTGCGAGTGGTGCGAATCAACCCGAGTGTGTCGTGACTCCTGGTGTGAAGGTGTTACTAGTGGATGGGGCATTACTGTTTCTTCCCCACGAGCACTAATAGTGCTGTGTGTTTGATGGGAAGAAACAGGTAGCCATCTAATGTGTATGTCTTAGTTCGGTTTAATAACTTCCCCAGATTCCGTTGGCAGTGCACAGTGTAATCTACCTCCAATTGTGAATACAGATATATACCCTGGTAATAAAAGTAGCAAAGTAGAAAGCAACGTGTGTTTATTGAAAGTTCAATAGACACGTGACCTGTGCTACCTCCTACCAAGTCGAGGATAGCTGAAGGTAACTGCGTGGTTCTAGGTGTAGGTGACCTGGTTCTAAATAAACGGGAAAAGCTTATTCTAGACGAAAATTAGAGTTACAGCTTAACTACTAATTAAAGGTGTCTAGAGGATACAAATGAAGTTAAAAGAAGAAAGTTCGTGTTTGTATGTCGCTGGGTTGATTGGTCGTCGACGTACGTAGTTGGTTGCCGCGAATGCGTGCTTGGCTTTGTACTTCTCTAGAGCTCCCGAGCACCAAGAGTGATGTGGGTGGTGCAAGAGATACGAAAGAATCACTCCAGAGCTCGGCTGCCAGCTGGACTTATATAGTGGTAGCTTGTAGGCTGCCGGCACGGGGAGCAGGGAGGCGTGATGTCCTCCAGCCCTGGATGACGTGACAATTATCTCATCAGCGGTTCTGGCTTTGTGCCTCGTCAAGTCTGCTCGGCCGTGCCCGAGGTCTGGGCGGCTTGTAGGCGTTGAGCGTGGAAGGGGTGGGGGGGGGACCGTGCCAGCAGGGATGCATGCCTTCCAGGTGAGAAGGAAAAAAACAGAAGTTCCTGTTGCCTGTTCGGGTAGGCAACGTGTTACTCACATTTGTAGAGATGGAAGCAGTTACGTAGGCGATGAGTCAGAGTCATATTACAATAGGTGTAGAAGCGGCACGCGTCAACAATTGTACTTTTCTATGTATTTTCACTGTTATTTCTTGCTTTCCCGGGCGCGACCATGCTTCCGCATGGAAAGTGTTCATGTGACTTTTGTTTGTGTGAGTCTATCTACACGTACCACCCTGTGAGTACTTATGTATTCTGTCTACTTTTTAGAATGTAATAATGGGTGACGCTATCTGGGTTTGGGCTACAAGTCTCTATGTCTTGAAGGAGTGACTTTGTTGGTGCAAGCCGGACGCACTTGCTAACGGAGACTTGTGACTGAATAACTTGTGTACCGGCGCATTCCCATTGTATAGTGTAGGCTGTGTCGCCTGTTGGCTGGGTACAAAGTCTGTCAGAGGTTTGGAAATTAGCTGGGCTACTAGTTTTGGGACCGGTGGTTTACTTACTCCGGTGCTTGGCTGGCTAGTTGGAGCTGCAGGTTTACTGGCTGTAGTGCGGCTGCTGGCAGAGCTCTTCTGTCCCCTAGGGGTTCTGCTGCTGACGGCGGTCCTCGGCAGGCTGCGGTAGCGGCTTATCGAGAACCAAGGGCATGTTAACACAATAGGCACCTTCTTTCCATGCTGGATGGATGCAACCACTGCGTGCGGTGTCCCTGGTACTTTCCGGGGAGGCTGAAATAGAAAAACGAGGGAGCCAGGAGTGAAGCCCCACCGAATGATGGGCGGCTCAAGCTCATTCCCAGGGTGTCTGTTGGGTAAGTACCTTACAGAACTGGGTACAGCTGCAGGTAGTTTTATTGGTAGAGGTAGCCTTCCTCTCCTTCAAGTTCTTTCCATCTCGCTTGATAAAGGGCATCATGTTGTAAACCTTGACTGAGACAGGAGCAGGCGACATGCAGTTACCTATCTAAGAGTGAGTGTTCTGTCGTCCAGTCACACTGATCCAGCGCTGAGCATAATCCTACTCTCCAACTGGCAACACAAACAGTGCGGTGGAAGGAGAGCGGGTTTCCTCCATGGCATCCCAATAGCTTCGATAGGTATGCCTCTAGAGCAGACAGGTCCAACCCAGAACCAACTAAACACTCCCTCTGGTACCACAAACTGTGCAGTGGATGGGTGCAAGCTGATCTAGCGACTTCTCCTCTCTAGTAGGAGCATGACTAGTGGTTGTGGCTCTACCGTTTGGTACACGTGGTGCACTGAACAGCTGGCCGTTGAATGGTGTTTGTTTTCTCAACATAAGAGTCCCCGAGGAGGAGCGTGCTCCTACACTAGACGTTAAAATGGTATTGTTAAAAACCCATTCTATTGCTCCACACGATTTGTAAAGTATTAACTGTCTTAATAATTTCAGTGTTTCATTTGACTGATGCATGAATAAAGTGATGAGGCCCATGGCAATGTTAATTTTACATAAGGCAGGGGAATACACAACGTGTAGCACTTTTGAAAGCCCGACTTAAGATCTACATCTTAAGTCGGGCTTTCAAAAGTGCTAATTTTACAGTGAACTGCCTATAGTAAACTACGCTATCTAGGTGAAGGGTACCTGGTTCTACGCTAAAATGTGGCAGTTTCGACTAGGTAGCTAATTAACACTTTCCCTGTCTAACGCTGTGTCACTTGTCCTGAAGGGACTTAGGGGGGTGTGGAGTAGCCATTGTCAGGGGCAAGCGACTAAGGGTAGCAGATTACTTCTGAAAGACTTTGCAGGGGAGGGCTTCTGGAAGTTCTGGTGGTAGGCAAAGGCGATGCTAAAGAGCTTCAACTAGACGGTTTAGGCAGTGATAGGTCAGAGAGCTCTAGCGCACGAGGCAGTAGAGCGTACTGCCTAGGCAGTGTGGCTCTCAGAAAAGCCGATGAACAATTGGCAATTTTGGCTTCTGCACTGTTATATGTTCTCGCAACTGAGGGTTCGCTGGTCCTGGTGGTTGGGGGTGCTATGCACACCCATCTTGGATGAAGCTAAGGACGGCCATTATTTGCAGGTGATGCTCTGTCTCAGCACACCCTTGTACTTGCTCAGGGTTGCAGCGATGGCTCGGCCGCTGGCAATCAGTTGTTAGCATCTTCTCGAGGGGAGGCTGGGCTAGGCTTGATTACTGGCCAGCTGAAGCTGATGGAACATACGATTCTGTGATGTCCGTAATAATCCCCGCGACCAGGGAAAATCCTGCAGGCACTCTGGTAGAAATTACACACTGCCAAACCTCGTTCAATGTGCTGTAAAAGAAAGCATGTAGATGAAACGAAGTTGATTATCTCATTAGCCAGTAAGCATCACGTGTCAGTAATTAGTAGCCTAGCGGCTTATTCCCGCCATATCACATTATTAACTTTAGTTTTAATAAGGTAGAATCTTGATACAAAGTACACAGAGTAATCATCAGTTTTATACGTAATACTGAAAAGTGATTTAAATTGAAAATAGATTACGTTATTGTGAAAAGTATTTTAAAGCTTTATAAGATCTTACATTTGGTTAACCAGATTAATTCCTACATAAATATATTTTTACCATGTAACTGATAATTCTCAAGTGCATTGGCTCAATTCCACAATGGCTCTAAAAATTTCAGTGTACAATGCCAACACCAATACAAAATCTTTAAAAATTTTCCTATCTTGAGCCTAACATTGTTTGCTAAAATGTATTTTTTTTTTTTGGGGTGTGAGCACCAAAAGCACAGCCCGAAAAAACTGGAGGTCTCGGATATGCATAGCATACAAAATATTGGTTCGTTTACATACTGTCTGTAGTACTGGAACAGTTATTTCGTATATAAATTTGATATTGCTCATAGAACATTTTCTTTAACAAAAGACTGATATTCCTCTTGATTGAATGTTAATGAGAGATGTGGTACCAGGATTGATACCTGACACCTCCACCAGTGTTGAAATTTTGGTTATTTAAATTACACATTAAATTATTTAGAGGTTGCATATTCAAAGGATAAAATGAATGCGGTAGGATAATAGGTACAACTCGTTACAATAAATAATAGTTAAATCAGGGGTAATAGTTACTACTCATTACAATAAATAATAGTTCAACTGGGGGTAGCCTGGAGATATATTAGAATACTAAAATATTATTATAAATATTATTCTCATAAATTAATAAGCCCCGATACCGTATTTACCAGAAAGGAAGACAAGGTTTTTTTGTCAGAAAAGGAAGAGAAAAAATAAGGGGTCGTCTTCAATTCAAAACCTAGGCACAAATACCATGAATGTGCGACACTGCACTGCAGCAAATAAATTATTTTGTATGAGTAGCCGACAGATAATTAATCATCCAAAGTTCGGTACGTGTGTTTTGTAAACAATGTTTTCTTAAATTGTTGTTAGAATATTTTTAATGTATTTGGACTTTTATTTGATTGAAACTAATGATTTTTATGTAGAAGTTGAATTTCTTTAACATGTTTACAATGTGCATTTCGCACATCGGAATTAATTGTGACGTATTTATTACATTTTGTTCTTGCGGGTGGTTTTCAAATGTACGTGGCCTAAATAAGCACCCTTTTAGTGTAGTTCATTATAGCCTATAAAAAAAATGCAACGATATTTATCTATTGAGCATTTCTCGCATTGGTGCGAACAACGACACA
The DNA here is from genome assembly GCA_029891345.1 of Dryococelus australis. Classification (NCBI taxonomy): domain Eukaryota; kingdom Metazoa; phylum Arthropoda; class Insecta; order Phasmatodea; family Phasmatidae; genus Dryococelus; species Dryococelus australis. Next base: position 33,472,403 of record CM057006.1, read on the forward strand.
TTTATCGCAATTAATTCTTTCGATGAAGTTAAAACTTTTGATTTATAGTCAATTGAATGCTATTTCCGAACAAACAAAATTTTCAATGCATCATCAAAACAATGCAAGTTCGAAGCACCACTCTCTCATAAGAAGAATCACAAAAAAATTGTCTCCTGAAAGACGTTCCCCACTCCACCAACAAAATAAAACAGAACTCTAACTAGTATATTATGTGATCATAACAAAAATAAAAGTTGGGAATGGCAGCCAGCTTTAGTAGCCTAATTGCTGGACAGAAGTTGTTAGTCTTTCAATGCTTGCCATTAGATTCGTAGTTTGTTTACAAAGACCGGTTTCTTCACCGGCAGAACAGCTATGGCAGATGGATACATCGTGGCCGCACTTCTTTTCGAGAACTGTCAAAATTTATTGAAGTTATATGAAACAGTAGCTGTTAGTACTCCAAAATTGGCGTGCCATGTGACAGAGGATTTTGACAAAGGCTTTTCATGCTTAAATACCATGTGTTCTATGGTTATATTTATTTTTGAGACTGTACCTGTCAACTTTGACAAGGGTCTCCTTATCTGATGTCACCCAACCTAAAGAGGAAGCACTTTGCTGGGAAGCAAAATGGCTCAAGTCACGAATATAACACCCACAAAAGTTTTACAGTGTAAGAAAGATGTTGCTACCATACAGCCAGGTTAGACACACCTATTTCATTGCATTTAGCTTTCCTTTAAAAGTAAATAAAATATATCATATTATTCATATAATAGAGTTTCTTCTTGAAGGGTTTGTCATAAGTTCATACAAAAATACTTTCAACCTAAATCATTTTTTTTAGCACTTTACAGGGGTAGTCTTGAATTCAGGTTTAAATAATTTTTTAGGAAGGGGTCGTCTTAGATTCAGGGTCCTCTTCCTTTTGGGTAAATACAATATTGAATCTATTTACAGGAAAGTCTTCACCTTAACCATGGCTCCATAGGCTGTCTGATGTATTATACGGCAGTTGACACACTCCATCTTTTGATTCATGGTGCAGTGTCTCAGCCACAAACACACTGCCCGTGCATTTCCTGTCTTAATATCAGGCACGTGTTGACAAATGGCCATATCTTCCCACCCATTGGAGGGGATCCCTTCTGTTGTGATTTAGGTGCCCACAGTTCATGTCCCAATTGCTGGCGATATGTTTGTGAATTTGATCAGGTTAGCAAGGCCTGATTGCATGATCATAACAGTATGAAAATGTCCAACAGGTATGAAGTGACGATGGGCTCCGCAGACAGCACCTTAATAAAATTCAGCTCAGCAACATGTTCTGGAGACCGAGACATGAACGCAGCATTCATGGTAGACGACTGCTTCTGCATCACAACTCGGACAGCCAAGAATTTCATAAAGTCAGGAAAAACACTCAATTTCCAAGTGTCTGTCAAACAAGCCTGACACCAGCAATAATTATGCCTGAAATGTTTAACTTGTAATTAGGAATACATAAGCTTATAAGATTCTCTTTAAAATTATAATGGTTTTACACTTATGTACAGAATTACAAACCGTGCAAATTTTTTTACTATAAAAATGGATGCTGCACTTTAATATCATATCCCAGGCCTGCCGTTTTAACGGATTTTATCCTCCATTTTTATGGATTTTAACACTTTAGAAAAATCCAAATCAAAACAATTTTTTTTGTTGCGATTCTCTCAAAGTGGCGACACTAGCGCCAGTGTGTCAGTTACACTGATGAATTTGTTTGAAAGATTCTTATAATGGAGGTGGATAAATTAAACAAAATATTTTGGACATTCACCATTGCTTCAATAGTGTATGTCAAAAATATTTTGCTTAAATATTCACTGGCGCGGTTATACAGTTATCTACATATTTGTGTTCCTGGCTGTATTATCACATGCAAAGGCCAAGGTCATTATTGAAAACAACCTGTGCTGCAAATTTCCATTTTTACGCATACAATCCAATTTTGGCGATTGTGTTTTGCATTTGGCAGTGATATAACAATGGTGAGGAAACAAAAATAATCGCAGATACAGTCGTTGTATAAACAAATGTATAAGTGTGAGTGGAGAAAAGAATAAACATGATTTGTACATTCCAAACCAAAACAACTACATTAAATATGTAAACGTCTTTCATATCCACTTTTCTTCTGTAATTTGCAATATTTTTAATTACAAGGGTTTTGCAGGATTTGACACAATGATTTCATGATTTTACACAATTTTTATATACAGGAACCAGGATTTTAATTTCAGGGCTGGTGTCAGCCCTACTCCTGTTCCCATTTACACTGCAGATATGGTCTGCAACAAGCTCTATACATCTAGTACAACATGCAAAAACACTGCAGCGGTTTATGGGTTTTTCTAAGCATGTCTCACCTGTCTTAATGTGGGCAAGTGGAAGACAGTCCACTAAAAAATTTTATGCATCAATTTCTCATGAAATGTAAACAAAAAATATGCTGTGAACTTTTGTGAAACTGAAATGAAAAATAATTAAATAACGTGGTTTTAACAAATTTCATTACACTTAGCAAAATTTTCAATATGACAAATTTGTTGCAAAACCGAAAATAAAAAATGGAGGACGGAGTATTTATGACAGAAGTTCTTATATATTTAAATGTCCATTTTAGGTAGTTATTTTAGTAATATAATAACGAAAACCAAATAATTTACAGACAAATATTTTCTTTGCTGGTGCACTAAATGAACATTTATTGAACACCCAAATGTTAATTTAAATTGAGGATTTTCATTTTTTTACATCTTTCAGCAGTAAAAAAAAAAACTTCTTGGTGAAACGAAAATTGAAAGCAGTAGTAGTGATTTTTCGTTTTCGTTTTATTGTAGCAAATATTGACATGACCTTAGCATCTATGTATTAACTATGTACTTCCTCACCTCATGTTACACATTGTATGTACTAGGAAACAAACAACTCAGCGCATACTAATGACGAAATAATCAATGTGGATGTGGACAAGTCAACCCCAGCATGGATTGAACCAGTAATAATTTTACTGAATGTCAAATGTGCTTCTGCTGTGCTACTAGGGCATCTCATCTGAATGTAAAAGATGATACTGTCAAAAATGGACTGGTGGGTTAGATATTGACGCATGCGAACATGCTGCACTGTGAGGATGCGCACTCTACGAACGACTTCGACCCATCTATGAGCCACGTGCGCTCAGGGGTGAACTATATAAGCGGCGAACCAAATCAAATGTATCAAGCTAGAAAAGCCCACGAGCCTGGATAGCCGATTACACCATTGTAAATTACGTGCGTAATTTCAATCCCCATTGCCAGCCCAGATTTATGAATGCAAAAGGCACTCTCACGATTTAAATAAATATTATTAGAATTCTACTATTCGTCGCTTAGCCCTACAAGAAGTTCCTCCAATCTCGAGAAATGGCAGCACCCCCGTGACCTTGTGATGTCGTGGCCGGGTCGCCTCAGGAACAGGGGTTTTAACTTGTTGCCACCTCCATGCGGGGCGATAAGAAATGAGCGGCGCTCCTATAACCCCTGATAAACCCGCCCCGTGTTGGAAGGCTACGCTGCCCACCACATCCAGGAGAACTGCTGATAAGTGGAAAATCAGTATAAGTACGACACCAGCGTCCAGCACCAGCAGATGTGCCGGGCTCGTCGGCCGAATAGGAAGTGAGCCACCCCGAGTCTGCCCAAGACTCCCCTCCCCTTACCTGCCTTAAGTCTGCCCAGGACTTTCCGCCTACCTTGAGTCTGCTAAAGACTCCTCTTACCACTATCTTAGCCTGCCCAAGACTTAATCATGTCTAGTCTGAACAAGGACTCTCTGCTCCTACCTGAGTCTGTCCGAAGACTCCCATCAGTCTGCAAAGGACTCTCTCTCTTTCAAAGACCTGCACGCCGCAGAAGACCAGCTTGAGAGATGACTATGCTTTCTCAAGGTGTACCTCACCTTAACCCCAGTCAACTTCCTATGACTCAGCGGTAACGAGCTGGCGCATTGTAGAGTACCTACCTGATTAGCTTCTATTTTTATTAGCCACTGTAAAGTTGTGTGCTATAGTGTTCTTGTCAGAGATTTTTATTGCTTTATCCCCCAGGCTCGCCTTCGCCTGAATCAAACCACGTACACATCAATTATGCAATTCTCATACTTTAAAGTGTTTAGCCAGGTTAGCTAAATTGTTACTTGTGTGTATTTTTTCTGGAATAGCTGGGACTCTCCACGGCAAATCCCCGCAGTAAACATCACGTCCAATTTAATTATCCATGTTCCGTTATTTTTAGTTAATCATCCAGAATCTCCTCTACTTTGGTATTGTGTAAAAGTGTGTGATTCTAGTGAGCAGATGCATAGTAGATGGGGAGGTGCGCAAAGCAGACAGCGATGCAGAGAACGTTGTGCCTTAGTTCGAACTATGGTAAGTTCTACGTCCGAGGATGAACTCTGCCCAGCGAGTCACGACCACATTCCACAACCAATCTCCCCGTGCACGCCACTCAAAGTCACCACTCCACTTGATCACCTTCTTGGTGCTCACTGACCAGGGTATCCAACAACTGAATACAAGGGCCAGATTAAGTTACTACCCCTGGAGAATAGTACTACTCTCTGTGGCACCCCAGCTAGGCAACCACCACAGACGACTAGCAATGTCAAACTTAAATCGGGTAAATTAATCTGGGTTCCACACCCAGAAGGTACCGTCCTCCCGAAGTTCTGTTTGATAAAGTTCAACTCCAGGCCCAACCAGATAACAGACCCCGACTAGTACCCCCTTCTCCCGATTTCGTTCCTACCCGACAACCCACACGCCCAACCAACATCTCTTCTGAGTTCACACCCCCACATCTACGCACCGACTAATCATCACTCCATTCCATTCACCAGGGATCGCTGGCATCCTGCATATTTGCGACCCTTACAATGAGGAGGATAGAGTTCCCTGGACGGGCAGCCACATCCATCCGCCTCACTCTGGGGGTTGACTCTCCTCACGCCTGACGTAAGCCTACCCACGCACAACCTGATATTGTGTACAATCCCAGATGGCCACAGCGGTCAAATAAACACAGTATTGTTCGCCATGGTAGGCCAAGCTAGGCTTGGAGAGGGCAGTCGTCATCATCCTACCATCAAAGGTTGCAGCACCAGGTAGACACGTGTCAATATGGTCACACTATATATCTGTCATGGGATCTACATATTCACAATATTAATTATTCCATGAAATTTAAAATTATTTTCCGACCAAAAGAAATTTAAGTGATAACATACCCACACCCACCCTTACAGTACACCATCTTGCAAAAATTTCTACTGTAATATAGTTAGGTTGTTATTATTTTTAAATATTTTAAATTCACACTCAATTCATACAATCCTTTTTGGTTGAATTTTAATCTCGAGAAATTACTGCTCCCATAAAACAGAAAATGCACAAATTATACGTGCGTGAAAGTATGGAAGTTACAGAGAAAAACATATTCCAATCATTTCACACTACAAAAAAAAAATAAACATTTTATCTTTTTAACGAACATGACACCCACCTCATCCACTGACAACTGGGGTACATTATGTGCACATGATATGTAATTGCAGCAAAAAAGAAATAGTGAAACTAGGCATCATGCATCAACCCATACCATCTAGTGAAAGTCCGTTGTAATGATAGTTTATAACAGTACAAAAAATTGTAGCTACAACAGACTATCCTTATTTAAAAATCCCATTTTTACAATTTTTTTATTTATACTGTATATCAACTTTAATGGCACAACCCAAAAAAGTAAAACGACTGATAATATAACTCATTAAAATAGAATTGATATGGCGTAAAATTCACTCACTAGCAGAGAACAGACGTGATGCATCGTAAGGTTTAGAACAGGGAGGGTGGCAACGCTCATGGTGCAAAGCTGTATTCCGGGTCGCCCAAGGTCATGCCGCTTCTTGTTGCCATGGCAGTGGCTGTGGGCGGGGACACGGAGACAGACGGGCAACGTGTGCATGCAAAGTTATTATGTACAACTGTCACTTGGCACATTTTTTTGCTAAAATTGAGTGAAGAAATTTTATTACACTATTAAAAGTTAAGAAAAATTTGTCTTGTTAGTGACTATAAATATACAGATTGATTCATGAAATAAACATTAATTAGCAAAATGTGCGCTAGTTTAGCACCAAAATACACTTGAACTCACACAATCATTCTTGAAATAAGAATCAATTTTTGTTTGTTTCACTTTAACAGCTTGCCCTTATGACAAACGACAGGACCTCTCGTCTTGGAAAGCTAGCTCCTCCTCCAAATTTATACCCGGTATTTGCAGGTATGCAAGGCATTTACGTAATTTAGGCCCTTAAAATTTCTATACATACTCGTCTTATACTGTAAGATAGTATAAAACTATTTGGCAATCTTAAAAGTCGAGTGCCGGTGCTGGACTGGACACTGGACAGCGCCACGCAGCCAGCTGGCAGCAGCAACGTTGCCATGTTTCACGAAGATTACGCACGGAAACCAAAACCTTTCCTTATTTTATTTTACACAATCATTTCTTTTTGCATTGCTTTTGAAGGAAACTGCTGAATGCTGCTATTTAAGCTATCGTTATAGTGAAAATAAGCCCACATTGCATTCGTTTACAGACTTATTTCCCACCCGGTGCCGATAAAAGTTATCGTTCAAGCGGACATTTTGTTATAAAGCATACTCGTTACATCAGACTTTCACTGTACTTCTGGAACAGTTGTCTTGGGTAGTTAATGAATGAACATCTTATGTTGACTTAAGTTGTCCATCAAGCAATTCCATTTTTTACCATGATTCAATAATGAAACAAATTCACAAATAATTCTGAATGGAGCACATAACTGCATGCACATTTAAAATGAACAAAGAGTATTGTCTTCATTGGTGAAATTAAGTGTACAAATACAAATAACACCAATTAAGCCATGTAAAAATTTGTAAAAAAGATAGGTTTATTTTGTAAAAGATATTAACACAACATAATAAAGGCAGACAAAGCAGGAACAACATAGCTTTCTTGAATAACTTTATTACAAGGCATTTTAAAAGAAGCATGCATTTTATGTAAATTTCCAAGTAATTGTGTTTTCACACTGACGATTAGAAGTACAATACAGTCACAGCACTGGTTCATAGATGTTTTGAAGTAGTGAGGACAGCTGACCCTCAGTACACTCCCAGCTCGGCTCGGGATTTGCCCATCTGTTTGGGCAGCTTCTTGTTCGTGGTGTCCTCCAGCTCACGAGGTTTGTAGTAGTGTGGCGCTACTTCTAGCAACCACTTGCTCTCTATCTCTGTCACCTGTTGCAGCAAAAAGCAACACATGGTACGCAAGCAGGAATAGCGGTGATGCAATGATCATGCTATGCTCCTGCTAAACAGTGTGATTTTGAACCAGATATCATGTGGATCAGTGAACACAACAAACAATAGGGGCAAGTGAAAATAAACTTTAATTTAGCCATTGCATCAAGGAAGTTTTTCTGCACTGCTGGCATTAGCGTAACAGACCATAGAAATCACCTATTTCAATAAAATTAAAGAACACTGGTATTTTTGAATAGGAACTGGCAAGATATTCGTTCTTATAACAATGTTCCATAAAGTTTGTAACTCTTGTTAGTTGAAAAGAAAAATATTGATCCTGACTCGTGCCGCTTATACAACTAATCTAATACGATTACGACTCATTGCCTAGAGTACATCTTCCATCACCACTACAAATGTGAGTGACACGTTGCCTACCCTACAGGTAGCAGGAACTTATGATCGAATTCTCTTCACCTGGCGGATACGCTACCCAGGAGGCACGCCGCCCTCCCTTCCCCCGCGCTGAGAGCCCACAAGCTGCCCAGACATCGGGTAGGACCGAGCACCACCAACGAGGTACGATGCAGAAATGCTGACCAGAGTATTCCCACGCCAGCCAGGGCAGAGGGACGTCTCTCCCTCCCCGCATCCCGCACCGGCAGCCAACAAGCTTCCACTATATAAGTCCGGATGCTGCCGGTTTCGGGAATCATTCTTACGCATTCTCCTTCACGACATCCAGCATTGACTCGGTGCTGCGATCTCTGGAGATCTTTGAAACTTCAAGTATGCCCCCGCGACTACTTACTACGTCTCGACGACCAACGAACATACGCATTCAACTTCACTTTGTCTCCTCTAGACACCTTTTACTTAGCAGTTTACCTTCAAAAAAATTGTATTAGTCTCGAACCAGTATTCCCCTTTTTAACTTACAACCCGGTCGCCTACACCTGGATCAGCAGGTACCTTCATCCCTCCACGGTTTGAAAGGAGGTAGCACGGGTCACGTGTTTATTGAATATTCAATAAACACTCATTGTTTCCAGGGTATTTGTTTGTATTAATGGTTGGAGACAGAATACGCAGTGCACTGCCAACAGGAACCAGGAAATTAATTTAGACAGAGTTAGTCTGACTGTAGAACCATTTCAGGTGTCTGCACGTCACAAGACATACATATTAGACGGCTACCTGTTTCATCCCAGTCACACATTAGCACTAAGTTCGTGCTCGTGGGGGAAAAACAGCGAAGCAACAAACACTAGAAACACCTTCGCACCGGGAGGGGTGACAGACTCAGATTATTTCTCAACACTCGCACTAAATCAGTGCACGGTGACCGTAGCCTGAAGTTTTGCCGTTCAACCTAGTGCGACTGCACAACCAGTAGAGACTTGGCGACCCCCACAGCCCCACATTCCTGATCAGCCCGCATACTGCAGGAGATCAGTGGGTACTCTTGGGACTCCTATCAAGCTCATGCCGGCAAGTCACTATTGGGTTACACTGCCGAACCTTCCTATCTAAGTGCATCACGTAGGCTGTCGAACTGTTTGCCCTGTGCCTCATGAGAAGAGGAGTTGTAGAAAACGTAGGGAACAATTCCAGGCTCACTCTGCTCTCAAACCGTGAATCGCACTACCACGTCCTACGTAGGAGAGGCAGGTAGAACGGGACAGTGCAACCACGTAGACATCAGGCAGTCGCACCTGCTCCGGTTCTGGTAATTGACTTCCCACCTTGTATCCGCATACATTCGTGTCACCCTATAGTAAAAGGGTTTCTGACCAGAACTGAAGTGCGACTAGGCTGGGACCTCAACTTTTGGACCAAGGAAGCACACCTGTGGAATCTCCAGTCCGGCCTAGACAGAATTCGCCGTATGTAGGTGAAACCTACCCCGAGCACAATGCCCAAGAAGAAGGAGTGATCAAGTACTAACCAACACCTCACACAGACTATCTAATTCAAACTACCCCGCTTTTGGTCTAGCGGACAAAATCCTCGACCAACGTGCCAAGTCAGTCTAATTGGGGACACGTCAAGAGACTTTCTGGCACCCAACATGGGGGGTCAGACGAATAGCTGCGCGCAGTAAACGGCACAAACTAGATCAACCATACCCCGAGAACTAAGGGTCGAAACAATCAGTCAAGCAGACTTCAGGGAATCCCCAAAACACCCCATGGCACCCTTAACCGCTACCATGTAAGACGCTGACACCAATGCCACCACCGGCGGAAACCTCAATAACAAGAACGACTCATCTGACACAGAGTGTAGCCATACCGACTGTCCAGGCCATGGCACGAAAAGAATGCACCTCGTGCATGAAACTATCATTATGCCTGCATACGCTGGCCTGAAGAGGCCTGGGACAAAGACAAATTAGAGTACCGCTGTACAGCTTGTTGTCAACAACCCACGAGTTTCTGCAAATGAGATTACATGTCCTGGCCGAGGCATAAACCGCATCCGATGCACAATGTGCAGCGAGCCCTATCACCACCTATGTATAGGGTGGCCAGACAAATGCGTCTCTATGTCCAGGATGGCCTACCAGTGCGAGAGATGCTGAAGAAAGCACATCTCTCACTCCCGCAGATCCAAGTCATCCCTGGTACGGCACCTGGCCATCCAGCAACCGGTAGAGACAACATATAGATTTGCAGGTCGCCCACACGAAGACCTGGCAGCATTCACGTAGGAATGCAAAAAAGAATTCAAAGAAATGGACCTGCCACCGAAATAATGGGTCGACAGGACCCAATTACATTTCAAGGGCCTTGCCCTCACATGATGGGAAAGATACGGAGAATTCTTAATGGACTGGAAGCAGTTCAGTAATCGGATAGCAGCAGAATTCACTGGCAAGGAAGTGTTGGCTAGACTAACGATGCAGTTTTATAGTCAGGCCCAGGTACTTGACAAAGAAGCGGAAATATTCATATGGCGGAAGGAACAAATGTTTCGACATGTGTTCTTCGGAGTAGACAAAGCTACCGCAGTTCGTTCCATCAGTCGAATGTTACTGCTGAATCTCAGGAACGTACTCCTGACAGCTAGACCCACCATCTTGGACGAATTAGTTGATTGAGCCCAAGAAGGTAAACAAAACTTCGCAGCACAGGCGAGAGTCAAAAAACCAGTATCAGCCAAGGTCCCTGAGGTACGAACACCACTGGTTGCATCCCTTAAAGGTGTGCCAACCTCAAACCCTCACATGGCATTTGTACCCAAATGTTGGTTCTGTCCGGAGAACCATTGGAACATGGTCTGCCATCGAAAACCAGAAGGAGCTGCCGTTCCAACAAACCGAGTTGACACAACGCCATCAAATATCCCCACACGACCAGCTGGAAAATGAACTCCTGGAACCAAGCCGGGAAATGCCGACGCTGGGGTACGAAACGGGCCACGTCCCCCAGTTTACAAGGGCCCATCCTCCAGGGATTAAGTGAGGTAAATAACGACAGGGTATTAGCCTTACTTGACTCGGCAGCCAGCGGAAATTTTATCAGAATAAATTTGTTAACACAGAACCAGCTCACTGAATTATGACCACAAACCATAATAGTAAGAATGGCGCAACCTGACTCCACCCTGGACGTAACCGGCTGAATTACCCTGAATATAAAAATTCAAAGTATTGCTACACCAACAGAATTTATTGTATCACCAACAATGTCCGAATCAGTAATACTAGGGTGCCCATGGCTCATCTGCCATCAATGCATTCACAGACAATGAAGAGCCTATCTAGGAGAAACCAACCGGATTACTGTAAACTGGGATCAAAATCCAGACGACATCCCGCCAACGCCCATCGACCCAATGAGCACAACCGGACATTTGGACAAGGACTGCTATGACAAACACGTTCCATACAACATGAAATATGGCCTACAATTGACATTCCAATCTACAACGTCCCTACCGAGTGTCAGCCCGCCGCAGTGACCTCATTACGGAGCAAGTCAACAACATAAAAGACCAGGGAATTGTGGAGTCATCAAATTCCCCAAAAAACTCACACGTGGACGGGAAAATGTGATTTCGCGAAAATTACAAATCGCTAAAAGAAGTCACCCACCCGATCACTCCCCTAGCCATAGATTTGTCTCATACTCTACGAGATATTGGAAGGCCAAAATATTCAGTCCTCTCGACATGGAATCTAGATACTGGCAGATTTCGGACCACCAGGACAGTCGCAACTATACTGCTTTTACAACATCCGAGAGCGAAACCCTTCAATTTGGAGCCATGCCTTTTGGCTTGAAAAACACCCCCACAACATTCCAATGGTTACTGTCCGCGGAAGTATTAACAGGTTACATTGGCGAGTTCTGTTTTGCATACCTCGATGATGTAATAATATATTCTAATAGCTGGGAGGAACATCTAGGCCATCTACAACAAGTATTGGAAAGACTCAAATTACACAAAATAACTTGCAAGCTGTCAAAAAGCTTCTTCAGCAAGTCATCAACAGATTATCTGAGACACGTCATATCACCCAAGGGAAACTTCCCGCAGCACGGATCAATACAAACAATACAAGAAGCGGTAGAATCTTCAAATGAGTGACAGGTACAAAGGTACCTGGGTCCATGTAATTGGCTACGAGACTTTGTTCCAAATATTACGGAATATATGGCACCGCTACATCCACTCCTCGAGAAAGACACCCGTTGGCGATGGGGCTCGGAACAACAAGGAGTGTTTTCCGACTTGAAGAACAGCTTCAAAAATATCAACCAACTCCATCGACCACAAGGAGAAAAGCCCTTAATACTACAAACGGATGCATGTCAGAACGACCTGGGCGCAGTATTATACCAGCAAAACGTAGGACAACCCCATGTTGTAGCATATTCATCCACTCGCATAAACGAGACTGAGCAGCGCCACCACATCAATGAGCAGGAGTGTCTAGCCGTTATCTAGGCCGTGAAAAATACATGTATTATCTTGAAGGGCAACACTTCATTCTACGAATCAACTCTAAAGCCCTACAATTGCCACATGAATCCCGGCATGAGCCCCGGAATTCGAAGACCAAGCTCGGCCGGTAGGATATGTTCCTTACTAAGTCGAATTCCTTACCGAATTCGACTTAGAGGTCCAACATTGCCCAGGTAACATGAACGATCTGCCAGACGCCCTGTCTCGTTCTCCAACATTGCAGGAGAAAGCTGAGGAAGAAGAAGAGGAGAAAATGTCTCCCCCCCCCCCCCAGGATGAAAGAAGTCCGGAAGAACAAATCCGACTTCTTCAACTTCAAATAATCCACCAACAAATAACCTTGAGCCAGCAGGAGGACCCTCACATCCGACGCCTACTACGGGAACAGACCCAGCGGTTTGCACTACGAGATGACATTGTGTGGATGAGTAGCGGACAGCCCAATACGCAGTGGAAGATCTGGGTTCCACCGCAACTACGCGCTGATATATGCCGGCATTATCATGACCATCCCCAAGTTGGTCACCCAGGTACTAGGGAAACCCTACTGGATATTAAAACCAGTTACAATTGGGACAGGATAAGCCGCGATGTCCGGCAGTATGTCAGCAACTGTGTCACATGCTGCTGCGGCAAAGCCTACCCGGTTCCTTTTCCCACCACAAAACCATGGAGACCCAAGACGGCATGGACCCACAGCGCTGCCGATCTGAGAGCCCGTATCCACGTAGCATGAAAGGAAACCGCTACCTACTCATGGACACAGATCAATTTTCCAGATGGATACAGGCATTTCCTCTACCCAACCAAGAAAACACCCCAATCATGCGGAAAATGGAGATGGAGATTTTCGCACAAAGCGGTTATCCGAAAGCCATACTGACAGACAATGGCACACAGTTTACGAGCCGTCAAAGGCAAACCGCCTGTCAAGAGTGGGGGGAGGGGGGTAGAGACCTGGACTACCCCTCCCTACCATCCCCACGCCAACCCCACTGAACGGAGGAACCAGGAGATCAAGAAGTGCCTCCGTATCAGTGTGGGAAATGATCACAAGCATTGGGATAAGCACATCCCTACCATACTGTTTGCCCTTCGATGCTGTACCAACGAGGCCATCAACACCAGTCCGAGCGTTCTACTCTTGGGAGAAAGACATTAGGCCTACCAGGCGACTGGCAGTAGGAAAGTGAGCCCACTGATTTGCCTCAACCTGAGGACATCTGACTAGCAGCCCTGGCCCGCACCACACATGCCCAGAAAGCCCAGGCTGCCTACATTTCTAAGAAATAGCCCCAACCAAAAACAGGGGTAAGAGAGTTTAACTTAGGGGAAGTTATCCTTCTATGTAGTAACTCTCTCAGCGAAGCCAACAAACAATTCAGCACTGGCCTTGATGACAAATGGGATCCCAAAGATATATGCGGACGAATCCGGAAGGCCACCTGATGCCAGATACGTCCATATCCAGGGGACATGCTGACACTAGGGGACGACGAAACTGAAAGAGACACGCCTAGCCAATCAGGGGATGAAGACGAACCTCCACCCAAAAGGGTAGCATCCGATAGAGCCAGGACCCTCAACGATACCCATCATTATTGACAAGGTTCCTAGTTACGTCGCACCATGGAAACCAGATGTAGAACAACGCCAAGGTGCATTCTCCATCAGATCAATTCCCTCGATGCCACGCAGCTATGCCGAGAAGATCGCAACCAAAACAAAATTTAGCTGCTCTGAATTATCCTGGCGGAGTCCACGTGACAGGGAACCCGATCAAAACACCCTGCCAATCAAGCCGCATTAGCAAGTAATCGGAAGTACCTTCAGTGAGAGGGGTAGGAATAACTCCAGCGCCTACCTCTTCACCTAGTACAACTGCACAGCCAGAGGTCAAGGCCATTCCAATTTTAACGAGTAGACATCTGGCTCCGACGAAGAAGTACAAGATGCCACCAGAGCACCGGAACTCGCAAGTCAAGATCCGATGAGAGTGCTAAGCCACAACCACCTACCACGCACGAAGACCCACCAGCCTGGACGCCGAGCTCTGACAAGAGTGCTCCATCCCAGGAAGAACCTGCCACGTAGGGACTCCCGCCACCCAGGACGTCAAGCTCGGACAAGAGTGCTCCATCCCAATTGCCTGTCACACAGGAAACTCTGCCACCCGGGGTGTCGAGCTGTAACAGACGTGCTCCGCCCCCAGGTCCTGCGACACAATAATACCCACAGACCAGGACATCGAGCTGCCACATTGGAAGTGCTCCACCCCACCATCTTGTTATGCCAGAGACCGCTTTAATCGAGAACGTCGATGCCACCCACTAGCCCTCAACAAGCACATCACCCGCAGTGGAGGTCGAGATGAATCTCCCTTCCACTGCCTCGCCCCAGGACCTGGCCACCGAGACCGCCGATGCAGCCCACGACCTGGTGCCGTGACGAGCTGTGCTGCCTGCAGTCGGGGTCGACATATTTCTTCCTCGCACTGCCCCACCAGAGAAACATCCTGCCCTACGGGTAGGAAACCGTGCAGTCAGGGTGAAGGGCTTGTCACTCCCCCATACTGCTTCGACGTCCCTTGAATGAGTGCCCTCCCAATATATTGCGGCAGAAGCAGACGCCACAATGCCCCCAGCTGCTCTATGATGCCTGATGCCCCCACGTACCGCAAAGGCCGCCCATATGCCTGACCAGTACCGGGGATCGCCATGGAGACCCACAGCCATGTACATGTGGCCATACCCTCTGCACACTGCCCTTCGTCTGAGGGGGAGGCTCGCTGAAGGTGAGAACGAAGATCGCCAGTAAGTGCGCAAAGATTAAAGAAAGTGCAGTAGTCTTACACCTCTACTATGTGCACGTGGTAACAGGACTCGTTATAGGCCGGTCATGTGCACCACATTAAATTTAACCGCAAGCCAAAGACAGTGACGTAAGCAGAACAATCAAATTTAGGCTAAATTAAATTCAAAAGTATCCAGTACACTTTCAAGTAGAAAGAACCAACGAGGTAAATGTTGTAAAAAGCTGCACGTCAATAACTTTTTATAGACATTTTACACCTCACAGTTCAAGTGTTTCAGCGGCCGACAGCTCATTTAAGTAGGTAGCATTACGAATGGATGCTCACCACAGTGACAATAATGGCTACCAAAAGTGACTCACGTAAAGATGCTCACCACAGTGCAGGTGATTAAGGACAGAGACTTCAATGTAACAAAGACATTTTAGCTTTTTATATTTTATTAATATTCACCACTTAAATCTGACTTGATGTGTGGGTAAACCTATTGATGCATGTCCTAGGGCTGGATCACAGTCGTGTGTCTTTGGTTGCACTTAGGTTGGTTGTGCTTAGAGGTTGACTTACTCTTATTTGCATCTAGATATATCAGTTGGACACGTGGCCTTACGGGATGGTACAGAGTTATCGACTTTACGAGTCACAAGTCCCTTTGATTGATCTGGTTTACGACTCATATCAGAGTTGGTCGTAGTCGACGACGGGCAAGAAGTGCTAGCGGTAGGTGCCTTGTCGTCTTGCGGGCAAGGTGTAGCTGGATACAGCTGATTGAGTCATTTGTCTTCGGCTCGGCCGGTAGCGAGGGCACGACGTGATACGTCACAGAACTCGCAGTTCCAGTCCTCTGAGATCTTGCTCCAGAAGTTACTGTTCGAGATGCCCAAACGGTTCTTGATTTGATTAAGTAACCGTCTTACAACTGGATGGCAGGTCGGATGCGTACGCAGCAGTGCTGATGGGAAAGAAACTGTATTGGTTACAGTAGACGTTGGTGGTGCGAGTGATCGCAGTAAGGCGGCACCATCTCATTCGGCTCGTCGATTAGCTGTGAGTGGTACGAGACCAGCCGGCTGCCTGGCAGCAAGGCGCCCAACTCGTTCCTCATCCCTCCTTGTGCCATGTCTCACCTTAAACGGCATAGAGCAGGTTTAGCTACTGAGAACCTTGAATCGAGCACCATGGACACGGATAACCCTAAATTAGTGTTGCCTGCTAACAGTTTTGCCAACGTGAGCTCTGATGCTTCAGAAGATCCCCCACGGTTGCGGGCTGATCAGAAGTGTTGGAGCCGTATGGGTTGCCAAGACTATTACTGGGTGTGTGATCCCAACCAAGGCCAGGCCATAGCACATAAGCAAATACCCCCACCAGCACCCAGGTCATCCGGTAGGGATACAACTCAGATGTACTGTCTCTCCCTGGTTGAGAAGTGTTGCTAGTGGTTGGGGCTACTCTATTCCATTCCTCCAGTACCTGTATACTTGGTAGGAATAAAATAGATGGCCATTTAATGGATGTGTATTCAACTTGGAGCCGCCTGAGGGGGAGTCTCCAGTTGTAGCTAATTCGTAATAATTATAATAACTTCCCATTTACGGTCGGCGGTACTCAGCTCGAGGTCCTCCCAGCAGTTGGTGACAAAGTACTCTATGAATGAGACTTGAGGTTAAGAGAAACACAGCAGTGTTTATTAAAAGTTTATTAAACACGGTGACACGTGGTCTCCTACCACGAAGACTGGTGGGTAGCAGTGCTGCAGCGTCTGGTAGCGGTGCTGCAGAGCTCTTACGACTATGTCAAGGATGACAGCCTCTGGTGACTGCTGAAGACTGAAATTGGCGACAGCCTCTGGAAGGGCTGTTGAAGATCTAGCAGTAGTAGTCGGCTCTAGCACCCAGGTGCTCGGAGAAGACTGCAGGAACAACTGGCGAGGTCTGCCGCGCACTGCCTTATATAGCGGGGTAGCACATGTCGCGATGGCCACAGGGGAGAGCGTGTGACGTCCCTCAGGCGCTTTTACAGTATTGCTCTTTCTAAGAGTTGAAACACTTGTACTGTAAATGTTTCTACAGTATTTTTGGTTGGCAACCACACAGAATAGAGAAGTTAAAAGAATGCTGAAACTGTTTACGCTTCAAACAAGGACAAATAAAGCCTGTTGTTCTGCGAAATAAAAGTACCTGCAATTACACAGTGACATGAGACACAGACACTCCATCATTCAAATGACTCAGGCAGCTGAAATGTGTGTTTATTTTCTGTCTTTGTCACCAGTGTTTATTGATAATCTTTATGTGAATAATGATCACACATGTAAAATGTTGCTGTCAGATGTGCAACATTGTATTTTACGGTCAACTTATCAGCCTACATGCAAGTAACAGCATTCATAAAATACAAGATGCACAAGAAGTAAGTTTATGGTAACACAGCATGAAATGATACTACACAGTAAATTTCAGTTGTAACCATAATTTTCTCTAATAAAATTATAAAACGAAAACAGAATACACAAGTACGCGCACAGTGGTACTCTGGTTAGACACACACACACACACACAAAAATTGAAATAACACATTGGTGTGTGTGTGTGTGTGTGAGACTATTCACGAGTACCGCCCTGCGAGTACTTGTGTATTCTATCTTTTTTTCATAAATGTAATTAGTAGTCTAGCAGCCTATTCCCATCATAATTAATAATTTGCTCTGGCAATAGTTTATCTCCCCATTGTCAGTTGTCATTATAGCAGAGTTACACTGTAATTCCAGAGGAAATTAGTTTTTCCTGCAAACCACAGAAAAATGCAAAGATTGCCTTTTTTCCATGGTTGTCCATTCAGTAAACATGGTACCATACCTGTCGCATGAACTCCTTGGTGGTAAAAACAAGCTCATGGTACAAAATCCATCGTGGAAGATCTTCAAATAAACAACTGTTAGGATGGATCATAACAGACTGCTGATGTTTTACTGTCCTGTAATGACCATCTTTCGATAATCGAGCCACATGATAGAAGTATCCTGCTGTGATTGCCTTAAAGCAGAAAAAATTGATGCAAAAACCATTATTAATGAATGCTGTTATTACCGGGAAAAAATTATTCTAACATTCTCATCCCAGTAACAAAAGTACAAGACATATAAATTAAAATACCTATTTACATTTGACGCATGATGTGTACTGACATTTATTTAAATACGACTTCAACTCATCTTATGTTACATTAGGTAACCTTAACATCACCCAGGCGGGGTTTGAACCCTGAAACGGCTTGCTACGAGTGTCTACCAGCACGTCCCTAGACGCGGGGGCATCCACGGAAACTTCAGCCAAGTTCATTTCGACTTTATATATCGAACATCACGCCAACCCCCCACGTGTGATAGAAGCAAGTCAAGCGGCCCAGCTCACCACAACTACATATTTTTCACTCATAGTCAATTACATATTTCTATGTAACATTCTATGACAGCCTGAAAAATCAAAATAGTACGTTTCAAGGTCCAATCATTATAATCTAGAACTTTCACGGACCATAAGAATCCTGAATTGTAAATCAATATAATATGGGGGTTGTACCTACCGCACGTGGAACACATTGCAAGTGACAGAATGACTGCTACTGAATAGCAAAATTAAATTTCTCTGACTTTTCCCAATTTTCTAAGCAAAAATGAATAGATTTCAAATATTCATAAGCATACATTAAAAAATTATGAAAATAACTGCTTAAAAAATGTGATTAAAATGAAATATGCAGAACTCGTTCCTAAAAATAGTCTAAAGCAAAAGAAATACAATTCATTGTAATGGATGAGTTTGATTTTTTTCAACTTCGAGTCAAGTCAAGTTGTATGAAATGCGAGTCAAGTCGAGTTACAAGTTGTATGAAACTCCAGTCAAGATAAGTTTCAAAATGTATGAAAGTCGAGTTGAGCATAATTTTTTTTTTTTGTAAAATTCAAGTTTGCACCATAAATGTAAATGTGTATCTATGTACATTGGTATCATGCCCACCTCTTATAGTAAGTTTACCAATTGAAAAGTTAGGGACTAGTTTCTACCAATAAGAATAATTCTTTGCCAGGGTGAGTGATTTGCAGTGCTACTTTTTCCTTCTCACCGAAAATATTTCATTTTGTCAAATAATTTTTCATTGCAAAAAATTACAAGCATTATTAAGAACATGAATATGTTATTTTTGTAATGATTTCACTCTAACTAAATGGAATTTATTATTAATTCTTTTTAATCTGTACATATTTAAGTGGAAAACATTAAAAATATTTAAGGATAAGGATGATAGCACAACTGTATGAGAGCACTCTCGTCATGTAACACACATTGTCACATCACAGCAATTTTCATGTGATAAATCTTCAATCTTGTACTTTATTGAGACATTAAAAACATTTAGAAAATTCACTACCATTTGAGTTTTACATGATTTTTACATCACCCACATAAGCTACAGCTTTTGTTCATTTGTGGATAGTAATATTTTTATTAAATCCCGTTCTGTTCAGTAATACTCCAACACAAATCCACAACCTAACTACCAAATACTAGTAAATATTTTATTATTGATAAAATAAAAACACTCCTTACATAATAAAAATGTTTCTACAAAGAAGAGCAGAAACCTATTTGTTTTTGTTTTCTTGGCAAAATGAAAATTACACACTTTTGCTTCCACTTGTCCTCCACTATCACTAAATCATTGTGCATACTGCACAACAGTATTTAAGCACGTGTCTTTTCACACCCATTCAAAGTTTATATCACAGTTTCGCACTTTAGACAGTTTATAAAATAAAAATAAATAAATAAATAAACTTTCAAACTCCTGGGCACTATCTAAAATACTAAAATAGTAACTATTTTTGGCATTCTTAACTGGTTTTGTGACTTAAGCAGCCAACTACAAACACCACCCTCGCTTAATAGTTGCAAATGCAGTATTTGCTAGTTGTCCAGAACCTGTCCACAAAGCACAGATGAGAAAGTTGGCAGCGTTTACAAATACTGCACACATGTTTAGTGCACATTTATTTTCTTCTACCAAAAAATATTTTAGAAATTTTTTAAAATTAAAATAACTTACTACCGTATTTTGGCATGTATAGGCCGCACCATAAATTTTTGATGAAAAATTAGGTGTTTGGTACTGTGTGTATAGATGTCTTTGTAATTATTACTGTGTACAGATTTGAACTTCCCACCATTGCCATCAGTGGTACGCTCGTAGTGCTTCTAGGAACTAGTATATTCAGACAACCAGTTGTTCGCAATTCAATCAGGAGAAATGGTGTTTGGTAGTGCCTGCCAGTTCTCATATCAACAAACTTTCGTGTAATACAGTCCACCAAGATGTTCAACGCAACATTTATTGGTCCAACCGCGCTGGATATTGTTCCGACATAGTTGATTATCTACCGCATCGCTGTTTTGTGTATTTGTTCACGCAGTGCTATTTCGGTCGTGACTCGTATTTTGTCAAGAGTTTTCAGAAGTTGTGGTGGAATTTTGTCCCAACACGTTGTCAGAGCATTTATATATCAGTACTTTGTCAAAACAGGCATATTTGCATTTTGTTGCATTGATGTATCTTGTTCGTATTTACGGTGATCTACTTGCACTAAGGATAAGGTTAATGTACATTGGAACAGTTAAGAAACCACAGCTACTTAGTTCGATAAACTGTGATAAAATTGCAATTATAACAATTATAAATCACTGTTAATTTATATAAATGTGCTAAAATCACTGTTACTTATCACAGTTAGTTAATCACTATTACGAACAATCTGCTTACGCAAGCTCCACACACCTGTTGCTTTTGGCCTTAATAGTGCGGAATAGTGTTGAACACAGCTGATAAACACCTGGCACTTCAGAGACGTCTCGAAAGAGTGGAAAATCGACACCACCGTGCATTTACATTGTCAGCTTCTGTGCAAGGTGATAGTACTGACGTACGCCTCTTCCTTTCTACTTGCTGGGACTTAGCTCAAATTGTGAACAGTTTTGATGATGACCACATCGCACTGGAAGTTGCGTTCAAAGGCAGTAGTGAGTTTGACACCCAGTCCCATGACCAACAACTTATCAAGTTTGATGATGAGTATTATGCTGTAATGGCCATACATGACCGGCTCATAGCGAGCAACAGTAGGAATGACAAAGGAGCCACCCAGTCACATTCAAACACATTTATGTGGAGGTCCTCAGATGAGAACCCATTGTGGAATACAGATACTAATGGGGTGTCATCTGCACCATATCTCGCCATACGCACTCTCCATCAACTCAGAGAGGATGAGAAGAGCAGATTTAGTGTTGCAGCAAAGATTTTACCGTCAGACATGTATGTAAATGATGTAGCCACTGGAGCTTGCAGTGTTGAGGCTGCACTCAATCTACAACAGTAGCTCATAGCATTACTGAAGGTGGGTGGATTTCAACTGAGAAAGTTTATGAGCATCATCCTGTCAGACTTGGCTAGAGTGTTTGACCCGCTTGGTTGGCTAGCTCCCTTAACTTTGTTTAGCAAACACTTGATTCAGATGTTGTGGCTGAAAGGTGTGGACTGGGAAACTAAAGCACCCCTGGACGTGCGTGAAAAGTGGAACCGTGGTAGATCTGAACTGTCATTATTGTTGTCCATCGCTGTGGCCTGTCCACTAGTGAATCTGCAAGGGTGCACATATCAAGTCCACGGCTTTGCTGACAGTTCCGAAATTGGTTATGCTGCTGTTGTATACCTTCATGTGAAACCTTGGCAGGGTCCAGCAATAGTTCACCTGTTGGCTGCCAAATCTAAGGTTGCGCCTGTGAAGGTGTCACTACCTCGCCTAGAACTCTGTGCGGCTCTTTTGCTAGTTCGGCTTCTCCGTCTTATCATCAACAACTATGATTCAAGGCTGTACGTTAAGTCCACTTACGCCTGGACAGATTCTATGGTAGTTTTATCTTGGATTACATCATCACCTCACCTCTGGAAGACCTTTGTTGCCAACCGAGTCAATGAAATTCAAGATTACACATCAACTGAATGGTGGCATCATGTTCAATTGGAGTAAAATCCTGCTGACTATGCCTCACATGGTTTGACGTCCGCACAGCTTCAGCAACATCATTTGTGGTGTACTGGATCATGGTGGTTGAAGGAAACCAGTGATTATTGGCCCTGCTATATGTCCATACAAGAGACCTCTGCATCAGCCTCCATCATTCCTGAGCAGAAAACTCTCTCATTCAGCAACTTTGTGGACATCAGCCCCTTGGAGTAATTGCTTGAAAGGTGCAGCAAGTTAAATAAGCTTATCTGCATAACAGCATATGTTGTACGTCTTATTCACAATTGTCGAGTGCCACAAAACAAGGCTACTGATGCCTTACTACCTCATGAACATTGGCTGAGGTGTGTCCAAGCTTCTTGCTTTGAAGCTGATATTAATGCTCTAAAGTAGCAGCAGCATGTATCACCTCAGATCCGGAAATTGGTTCCAATTATTGATCCCTGTGCAGTGGTCAGGGTGGGCGGTAGGCTGCCTCAGTCAAACTTACCATCTGAGCAAAAGCACCCGGCTTTACTTCCCAAATTGCACTGTTTTACAGACTTAGTAATCAGTCATTATCATGAAATCAATCAGCATCCAGGTGTTCAAACTCTTCAGAGTATCCTCAGGACACAATTTTGGATACTTGCAAACAGGTGTGCCATTCGACGCTGTCTTCGTTACTGCCTCAAGTGCTTTCTAGGTGCATACAAACGCTTTCTTGCCCATCGTAGCTGGTCATCTGACCTATATAGTGACTCTGGAACCAACTTTGTGGGTGCAAATAACTATCTGAATGAAATGCGACAGCTGCTTACTTCTCCCAACCACCAACAGACCATGGCAAGCTCCTTGGCCACCCTTGGGGTAGCTTGGCATTTTAATCCCCTGCAGCACCTCACTTCGGTGGATTAGGAAGCTGGAGTTAAGTCGTTCACGTCCCATATGAGGCGTGTTATTGGAGAGCAAATTCTCACTTACAAGGAACTGAATACTGTTCTAGTGCAGATAGAAGACATCCTCAACTCCAGGCCTCTTTGTCCATTAAGCTCGGACCCAAATGACTTGTCTGCGCTTACTCCTGGTCATTTTTTGACTCTTGAGCCACTTGTCACAGTTCCAGAGTTAAACCTGGACGACACCCAGCTGAATCGTTTACAGCGCAGGCAACTCGTGGAGAAGCTTCAGCAAGATTTCTGGAAACGCTGGCATCAGGACTATCTTCACACCTTACAGCAGCATCCAAAGTGGCAGGAAGAAAATCAACCTTTCACCCTCAGCAATATGTATAAATAAAAGAGGACAGGCTTCCTCCACTGTAGTGGCGCTTAGGACGCATCGTTGAGCTACACCCTGGTCGTGATAAAGTGCCTAGAGTAGCCACTGTCCGCACCCTTTAAGGGTTGAAATGAATATTTCAAGGTGGACGGTGATGTTTGGTACTGTGTGTATAGATGTCTTTGTAATTATTACTGTGTAAAGATTTGAACTTTCTGCCATTGCCATCAGTGGCGCGCTCGTAGTGCTTCTAGGAACTAGCATATTTAGACAGTCAGTTGTTCACAATTCGTTCGGGAGAAATGGTGTTTGGTAGTGCCCGCCAGTTATATCAACAAATTTTCATGTAATACAATCCATAAAGATGTTCAACGCAACATTAGGGATAATTAATATTTTATGTATAGGCCGTACTGAATTGTTGTATTCCTGTAAATATTGTTAAGTTATGATTCCGTACAAACAAAATAAATTCTGACTCAATTTCTCCCCTACAAAACATTTGAGACAGAAAATTTATATTATCTTGCAACGTTTATAAATATACGTTGCATAATTACTATTCCACAGATGGCAACGTGATTTGACAAAAAAAAAACCATGGCAACATGTTATACAAAATGGCATCCATCAATATGCACATGTGGCATGGTGGCGGGCGTGCGAACTACGTAAGACTTTACACAAAATGGCATCTAACAATGTGCACTTGTGGCATGGCGGCGGGTGTGCAAACTACGTAAGATATCTTTCTTTTGTAAAGCAGCAAAATTATTTTATCATGTATGGCATCTGTGGCCGAGCTCCAACTTGTTTACATTTTATGCATTCGGATTAAGGTTATTATATTTATGAGCATGAGTGAACAAATTATTGCACAAGTGAAAAGCTTTCATTTGCTATTTTTTTTTTACTTCCTTAGAAACCAAACATTTTTGGGGATATAAATTTTTTTTAAATGTCACTATCTTGTAAATAAGCCGCACACCACTTTTTGTATCATTTTTTTTTGTAAAACTGTGTGGCCTATACATGCCGAAATATAGTATTTACTTTTGTAATTTTGTCATAACACCAACAATTTTGGTTAGAGATGTTAGTTTATAAATAAAATATACATAGGCGTGATTCTGCCTGTGAACAAGCGCCATAGCAATTCAGCTCTATATTTAGACCTTGCTGCCAATCAATTTGTGAATTGTTCTCGTGACAAAAAATCTTGTTTACAATTTTTACAGTTTTATAGTCAACATGATCACGCAAATAGTTTTGTTATCTGCAAATATGTGAAGTAAATAAGAGATATAAGCTGTATAACAAGCAGAAAATTGTAAAACTTAATGTTTACAAGAGTTTTCATGGCAAAAGCAGCTAACACTGTGGTTTTAGATACACTTAAACAAGCAATTTCGTTGATGTTTTACGAATACGGGAATTATTACAGAATTTCGTGAATAAACATAATTTATAGTGGTGTGCGGGATCCTGAACTTCAGGAAAAATTTCGGGAATATATAACTATTTTCTCATCGGGTGGGATATAATTTTTTCCCGATATTTTCGGGAACAACTTATGTTCAAGTTTGTAGGTTGTTCCAACTAAATTACAAGTCGGATTTCATACTATAATCTTTATATTGACTCTTACGTACACGATTATGATTTGATGACTCAAATCTTGTCGAGAAAATTTTTTTTTTTTCCGCTTATTGACAGATTTCAAAGTTTGTTGCATAAGCTAAAATCATTTTTCTACGTCATATATTATGTAACGTTAAAACTACGTGTCTACTACGAAAATTAAGTAAAACTTGTAAACTTGCACTATTATGAAGTTACGGTGAACCGTGTGCACTGCATTTGTCTTATATGTGAGTGACATTGATATGTTGCAAGTATCGATTGCTAGTTGATGTGGTACACGAGTTTTGATATACATAACCTAAACATTCATGTAAAATTAAGCTAGTGCAGAATAAATGTTTAATTTAACTCCAAATGTTTAACTATTTGACTGAGATCTAAAATGGTGTTTTTTAATATGGGTGTGGTTTAAAACTATTTGTAACACGTCAACAAATTGTCTTTGTTTTTCGTTCAGAATGTGTTTAATTTTAATTGTGTGCTGTGCTCACTTGTTATTGCAGAGACGTTGACAAACTCCAACTGTAGCAAATTTTCTATGAGAGAAATATAATTAATTAATTTAGCTACTTTTAATTTCGTTATTGATAGAGGATTAGCTTTGTTAGCATACAGATTCTGTATGATGAATTTATAACCTGCCCGATGTGACTTGGTTTTGATTGCAGTTGCACTACGTGAGTGGAAGCGCAACTGTGTTTACGGACGTTAAAACTTCCACTAATTTGAGTACATTTGTGTCAATGTACACACATTTTACTACCAAAAATGGAACGAATAATGCAAAAGTTACTTAGTGGAAGTCATGAAATTATAAAGAAAATAGCAGCGAACTGAAAACATGAAGGCAATGTTTTCAAACAAATTTAAAGTGAAATTTTTGTTTTTCATGACCAATTATTTTTGCTATTTAAAAATTATTATAAGGGATTTTTCTATTAAAATTGAAGCAAGTATTTTATAAAGAAGTGCTCCAAACCCAGAGGATTAATTCGTAGTGCAACAACTAAGTGTATAAAAATATAGAACAATAAGACTTCTAGCTCAAACCTAAATTTTAGCACATACAGTCATTATTCTATGTTTATTTTTTGTTTTAATGGAATAAGTCCTGATAGAATATTATTAACTAGGTCTAAAAACTCACAAACTTCTTTACTGTGGGATAGTTAAGTTTCCCGCCTGAATTTTTCCCGATGGCAAAATTCCATTCCCGCACACCACTAATAATTTATCATTATTCCACATTATTTTGCATTATTTCCCTTTTGCAAAAATTTCCAGGCCCTAATCATGAGACATGAAAGGCAATTGTTAGGTGCAAATATTTGTTGTTTATGTTCATAACCTAAAAGCGCAGTGAAGCAACTTGCACATTCAGTAAATAGATGTTTACTGTAAAAAAAACCAGACTCGAGTGATGAGTAAATCTTTGATTACTCTAGTCGATTTTTCTACACTACCCATCATTAACAATTTTTTACTTAAAACGTAATTATTTTCATAGTACAGTTTTTAAAATTACTTACGATTCTGCTAATAAGAATTTATTGGCTGTATAGAAAATCTGTTCTTATATGCAGTGTTCTTGCTGGTTTAAATTTCCAGGGCCAGTCACCAGTTTCCCTGAATTTTCCAGAATTTCCCCAAACATTTTTGAATTCCCTGATGTTCCCAGGTTTTTAAGATTTTCCAAACCTGTAGCTCATGTCTCTGAAGAGTGACAAGGCATACAGCCTTTGAGCTGTAAGAATGGTAGAATGCAGCCACCAGCACATCCATCACATCCCACATGCAAGGGTCTGGAGTGGCCCCACCGGAAACTGAACCTAGATTGCAGTGGTGGGAGGTCTGTATGCTCCACACAGAGCCACAACAGGCCTACTCAGGTAATGTCTAAGTAATAATGGTCCTCAGCATAACAGACAAACCTGATAGATAACCAATACAGAGTCTGAATAACAGTGTCAGTCACACTCAACAAACTACAAACAATGTAACTATAGTGAAGTTCATATACCAGAAAAGTGAGCTTAATAAACAACTTAACTATAACAATATGTACTGATGACACTTTTAATCAGCCTTTTAAAATGACACGTGACATACTGAGAATAAATACTGACTAGTATAATATCTTTGCAGAGGATGTCCAGGTCTTTTGTCTAAACACTGAGCCAGTTCTATGTGCTGGGGTTCAGTTTTGTTTAGGTGTGGGCGCATTCCTGTTGTACAAAACAAGCCATGTGGCTATGCGGTAGGGCACAAAATCAGGCGTGGGCAGCACAATATGGCGTCTAGGTGCCAGTACTGCCTTAGATATACCTGGACGACGTTGTAGGCAAACAGCACTTGAGGAAGGTGTGACTGATTCTGGCACAGAGTTGTGGTAGATAGTGACCTGCGGCTTTGGAAGAGGTGTGGGTCGCAAACTGGCTGGCACTAGGTAGGCTACTACTGGTGTCGGAGGCTGGTCGGGTTGATTCAGATGCTAGGCGACCCACCCACCCAGGGTACTCTGTCGGGCCGATATTCTCTCGGGTGTTATGAAGAGGTCTCTGGGCACTGGAACTTCCACGGAGTCTTGCAGATGGCGTAACGCTTACAACTGAGCTCGAGGAGTTAAGCTAGCTATCTGTATGACTAGGGAAAGCTGATATTTGTGTATTCTACCAGATGCTGAGAGTATCTGCATCACCTTTTCCTTCAGTCCTTTCCTCTGGGCATAGGGTGTTGGGAATTGGACTTTACCCTACTACTACTGTACCACGTCTGCAGGCTCCTTGTGCAGTTTTAAGTGTGGCACCTCGTGTGGCGAAGGACGGGCGGACACCCTATTCGCAAGTCTGGCAGAGACTGCAGTACATGAGGGAAGTCAGGCCTCACCTTGTCCAGAGATGCACACGGATGTGTGGCCTTGTCCCAGTCTTCCCAACCTAGGGGACGCAAGTGTCTCTAAGCGGAGACAGCTCTAGAGAGGCACGTGAACACTAGGCCGACAAGCTGTTTCTAGGACAGTGTACCTGTGTGGCTCCTCCTTTCCATCCATCAATCCCATAGCGTTGAGGGGAAGGGTGGCCAACGTTAGTGCGTGTCTGGAAATATAGTGTTTGACTTGTTTGAGTGAAATTCCCTGGAACCACCTGCAAACCTGTTTCGTGAGGGTAACTATGGAAGGGTGCTAAGTCTACAGGAAAAGTACTCAAATTAAAAGCTGACCCACGTTTTATTCTGAGAAATAAACACGTGGTGAATGCACTCTAGCTCCTGGTAAACAACGTGAATATCAGCCGGAAAGCTACAAGTCCACGTTATAATGGCCGGAACATGCGACCGGCGTACACAAGGGATAATGTGGTGTGAGATGCTGTAGCCTATGCAACAAACTCTTGCATTGTTGTACAAAACGGGCGTATAGGACAAAATAACGTAATCGCTGACATGTAGCAGGGTGAACTAAGCAAGGTCGTGACCGGATTTAGCATTGAAAAAATCTTCAAGGAAGGATCCTCTACACGTCCGTAACTGCAGGTCGTCACAGGCTTTGTGGAGTATGTAGCGGAAGAGCTCCTAACTACCCTAAACCTATGGCAAGTGATGTGAACAGGGTGTTGTCCTGAGCAACAGGTGCTGGAACAAACGTAGAACGGGTGATCCCTGAACATCCAGCACTAGGAAGAGTTGGGATCAATCTGGTCAGATTCTGAGATGCGAGCACTGGAAGTGAAGACTGACTTGGAGATGCGGGCTGTCTCCGCTTTTATACTAATTTTGGGCCGCTACCCACTGCCGATTGGCTCGTGCTGCTAGGTCGAGGGATAGTCGCAGAGCGGGGAGTAGTGAATGCATGGCTTACCTCTGTGATGTCACCGACCAGCTGGAAGGGGTTGAAAAACAAAATACAAGATATAATTACTACTACGGCTATCTAGCAGGGAGTAAAATAAATCATTTTCTTTAAGCACTGTTATGGTGGGCCAGTGAATAAATCAATCTGGGAGGCAGGCAGTATTATCTCACATATTAACGGGACAAAGTTAACTTTCAACTCCATAACAAACTGACCTACGAATGGAGCAGAAGTCGTTAATAACTCCATTGATGAAAAGACGTCATGAGTAAAAAAAACATTTGCTGGTAATTGTGAGTAATTTAACTGTAACCTTGCCTGATACACACCTAGTC
The DNA here is from genome assembly GCA_029891345.1 of Dryococelus australis. Taxonomy (NCBI): domain Eukaryota; kingdom Metazoa; phylum Arthropoda; class Insecta; order Phasmatodea; family Phasmatidae; genus Dryococelus; species Dryococelus australis. The sequence goes on from CM057006.1 coordinate 33,501,725, forward strand.
AAAATGGTGGAAAATCAAAGAATACAGAGATTTTGGCAGCTCTTATCATGTTCTTGACAGCCAACGAAGGTGAAGCGAGATGAGTATGGAGCAACATCAATATGCAAGGGCAGGGGAAATGGGTCCGGGAAATGGGAGTGGACCGAGAAAACCTACCAGCCAATAGGAACATCTTACATGTTTCCCAGAAGAAAAAATCTGGGAGCTTGTGCCATGAATCAAACCCTGTTATTTGTGTACTTCCGTTGGCCATCACGGCCCCTGTTAATTCTGAAATATGGTATAATAACAAGCATTAACAGAAAGGAGAGAGTAAACAGAACTTTTCTAAGTGTTCAACTAAACACAAAGACACTAGAGAGATGCAGAAGCTTGAACACCTTGCGGATGTTGATGCTCTCTGTGGGGTTCGAGACTAGCTCTATCTCCACACGCTGCATCAGCCCGGCAAGCTGCTCCCGCACGTCACGTGCACGCTTCAAGGACCGGTGCTGGATGAAGTTCTCATAGCACCACTGTGTCGAGTAGTCCGTGTCCACCCACTGGTTGTAAATGTTCATCAGCATCAGATGGTCTCCTCCCAGCACAAAGAAGTTCTTGCGGGCAGTGTCCGCGTGGATGATCTTGTCTTTCGGTCGGTAAAAGATGGAACTGTTCACCGACAGCATTGCAGCTATCGTGAGGATCTCCTCTGAGCACTTGTACCTGAGACATTTTAGCATCATGCATCATACCTCTCTACAACATAACACAAAAATTCAGATGCTTCAATTTTGTCTAACAGAAGTTTTACTGAAGTAAACTAACAATAAGATAACCTACACCTAGACGGTCTTCTGACACCCACAAACCAGCCAAATTTGCAATATCCATACTATCACAGATGAAGAGACATGCATGGTGTGATATACTTGGGCATCTCCCTTAAGCAACTTACAAGCCATAACCAAGAGATTTCCACAATCCCGGTGGAAATAATTACTTGCAGCATGAAAAGGGGACATTATGCTGTTCCTTTACCTTAAATTGAAGTTGGAAGTTTTGTCTGCTGGCTTAAGAACCTCTCCATCCTTGCCAAAAAAAAAAAAAACCCTGACCACAAACACCAACAAATGGGCCTGTCGTCCAGCAGTGACCGCAGCCCGGCAGCCAGCTGTCTTCAGACACGTCAAAATTCATACTGCTGGGAGCAACAAGTGTCTCCACTAGCGCTGCCGGCAGAGTGATCACATGATTCATGACGTCGCTGCACCTTGATTCGTCCACTTCCCCAAGCGTACAATAATGAACACAAGAAAAAGGTAAAAGACTGTTTTGGGTTCCTGCGCATGCATCAATTTCAATAAAGAGTTTAGATTGGCTACTATGCCAAAAGCCAACTAATTATGAAAATCGCAATGTTGTGATATTTCTTCCCCAGTAGACAAGATGTGTAAATTTATGATGTATAAAAAGGCCACAGGCTGGGGCCATTTTGGGGTATTCAGCTACCATCTGCATCATAATGCATTTAAGATAAGTATAGTATTAAGGGACCCTTCTGGTCAATGCTAATAAGGGGCATTTTTGTGCTCCATATTTTTTTGTTACGGTTTCATTATGAAAAATTTTATAGGTATGCTTGCCCCTGTGTTATTGCATTTTCTTGTGAAGTATAAAGTATTTACGGTGTGACACACACACACACACACACACGTGCGCGCACACACACACACACACACTTGGGAGAAGCTATGTGGCTTGTATATTATGTAATCATCATAAGGTTTGAATATGCTCAAGTGAGCAACTTTGCATCACTTTGGGGCACAATTTTTATGCAACTATTTAATACCGCTAATTTGGTATCATTTAGACCCAATTACATTAAGAAAAAACAGGTTTTTAAAATGAAATTGTACCTGTAATATATTTGAAAGTTGTATATCTGAAATTTCATACTATATAAATTGAAATTAAGAAACTGTCTTGTTTCACTGAGTGTGTGTAAAAGGATTCCTGTGGTAAAGTATCCCAGATTTTCACCTCTGCTTTTAACGTATTCTGGTTTTGGATGGATGAGAAGTGAGTGAAAAGATTTGGACGGCTCTTAACATCGAGGTCTTGAGAACCAATGGATGAATGAGGAGTGTGAGCTGTTTAAGAGAAAGTATTTGAATCAAATTTTCTTATTAGGTTGCAGACTCCTGCGTTGTTGGTGGTTATTGGACACTGACGGTCGGGTTGTTGGCACTTGCAACCATGAGGTGCTGGTGACAATACCCTGGGGTCTCGGTTGGATAATTAAGCGGTAGGAAGAAGACAGTTTATGCAGTGCAAGATGCATTTCAATGAGCGACTCAGTCCTCAGCACTTGGCGGACTACATCCTCTTAGCTGTGGAACTAATGTAATAGGGCAGCCAGATTTCCCTTTGTAAGTCCAATCCTTGGATGTATAGTATCTAATTGCATGAATTAAGGCAAAGAATTACAACCAGTTGTACATTTAGTTCCTCTTAGTACATAGTGCTAAGTTGAGACCTGAGGTTATAAGCCACTTTATGACACATCTGATTAATAAATGTTAAACTTTTCTAAAAGCAAACAAAATCTCTCTATAATGGTATAATTTCTTTACGAACGTACTTTTCTGAAGCGAGAATCATCTTCCCCATCATTGGGTCAACAGGGAATTCTGCCATGCGACGCCCCAACTTGGTAAGTTCACCTTTGTGATTCAGAGCTCCTAACGCATACAGTTGCTCCAAAGCCAGCACCTATGTAATTCAGGATGTACATGAGAAATATTACCACACTGCAAAAAACATAATCAAAACTACCAATTTAGGCACATCACAACCAAAAGGAAATGTGATTACATGTGGAATAATAGAACACTAAGAGAGCCAAAGTGATAAATGTGCACATGCATATAATCACAAATAGTAAAATCAACAAAAAGAATTAAAATTATTTATTGCCTGATACCACTTAACTATTGTCTCCACTTCCCGATCACATAGCCATTATAAACCAATACGTATTTTGGTATGTATAAGCTGCATGAGTGTATAGGCCGCACCAGAAGTTTTTGATGAAAAATTAGGGATAATTAATATTTGAAGTATAGGCCGTACTGAATGTTTGTATTCCTGTAAATATTGCCGGGTCTCATCATGCTGCATAGCAACAGCAAACTACTACAACATCAAACTTATTAGTTTGCAGTCGGGTGTGTTCTTGCCACGCTGGCATCACTCATACACAGCTGCCGCTGGCTATCTCATCTGGCCAGAAAGAGAGAGCAAGAGAAAGAGAGCATGAGAAATAAAGAGAGAGACAGCATGAGAAACATGAAAGAGGGCAAAGGGCATTCTAAAAATACGGTAACCATCCAGTCTTCATAGTGTTTCCCCGCCTTCGTATTTCACCATCAAGTGGCTGTGTGGAGCTGCGTGGAGCAACTGCGAGTGTGAAGAGGGGAAGGGATGCAGGGGGAGGAGGAGCGAAAGGGAGTGACAAAGAACCCGGTCATGGTAGAGGGGGGTGGGGGAGTGGAATGGAGGGATGTCGAGCGAGAGAGAGAAAGTAAAGAAAGGGAGAAGCAAGCTAGCATAACTGTGGTACTGGAAACTGCATGCCACAAACACTGTGTGTGGACTTTGCTGTCCGACTAGGTCACTATCGTTTGGCGGTTGGCTTGGTTGAGTTGCTTAGTCGATACTATCACAACCACGCCCCCCGTTGGGCACCACGAAAACCAACTTGACGTGTGACACCCTGGAAGATTTTAAGGGTTCATGTTGGTTGGCCTGGAAAACCGATGTGATGCATGCCCAATTAATGAAATACTTAACTTCCTGCATTGCTGCTGCAACAAACCTTGACACATGGCACCTGAGAATGAAAGCCACAAACACCTTAGTTATACGACAGCTGAAGTTAGAGGCATTTATCATGGTCGGTATTAAAGTTTTATTGTGTGATGCTAGAATCACGATAAACATAAGGGAGTTTCAATGTTTCACTGGTGCTCTGCCAGTGTATAATACAGGTCCGGTGGCCGTCTTAGTAGCACAAAATCCGGAGACACTGTTACGGCCCTGCGAACGGGTTGGCCCTTAATAACTTGTTTAGGTTTGTTTTGGTTTGTGTCAATTAGTGTACGTACTTGGATTCAAATTCAAACTTGGCGCCAACTGTTGCAAGTGCCATGACTGGTGGCCATCTTGACTTGTGGTGGTATTTATGAATGAAAGCAGTTTAGTTACCGCTACTCCATGTTGCTGGACGTCACGCAGTTGGAATATGTTACAAATGATATTGTGTAAACATAACTGGTTTACCTGGAGGTATGATGCTCTGTTGAAGGTGATGACCCAGTTGAGGTGAGAGCTAGTGGCTACCGCTGACGTCACCTGGACATGGAGTGCTGTTGGTCTGTGTGTTGTCCGGAGTAGGATGACGGTAACTGGATGGCTGGCTGCCAAATCACGGGTTGGCTATCGCCAAGGGAGGTTCCTTGCATCAACGAATAGCCTTAACCAGTGGGTGAGGTGAACCGGCGGTCTTGATCAGTGGTGGAAACATGGGGTGAGGTAACTCTGGGGGTTAGGCCTCTCAAATAGGCAGGCAGTGAGAACTCTGCCCCGCGGTGAGGTATTGCCAAGTGAAGGGGAGAATTTGGATCACAATTCAGGTTACTCTTGAGAGGTGTACATTGCCTTTCTAGACCTTCTTTGTGCACCTCCCTTCCAGGTGTACCGCATAGGAATAGGTTCAAGTTACTACCTCGCAAGAGTGAAACTGGCGACGTAATTTCGTAGTATGTACTTCTAAGAACTGCAGTCATACAGGCGAAAGTTATACCCTGTGCTCCTTTCGTCCAGTCCCGTAGAAAGTGGTGGACAGAGCAGTGGATTGGCTCAAGCTGCACAACAGGACACTTATGTGTGGTATCCACAGGGGGTCAGTTTGTCAAAACTTCATAATTCCTACTCCTTTGACCCCATAAAGAGTGATGGCAGAGTATGGGTTAGCTTGATTGACTGAACACCTGATGATGGAGTTACAAGTGGTCAAGGCTCTACCATGCTGTACCCTGGGGCACAGCAAGGGTGGTAATCTAATAGGAATGTATTTAGCTTTGCATAGCTTGGTCTGTCTGCTTTACTCTGACGGGATAATTCTAAGTAGGTGAACTCACAGTGACACTCAGAACTTAGTACACAGAAGTCTATTTAATCACGTGTTTTATTTAGTGAGAATAAAACATGGTGACCCTGTACTACCTCCTACAAGCAACCTGAATTGACACAAGTTTTAAACTATGTACAGCCAAGTGAAGGTTACCTGGCTCTAAACCTGATTGGGGAAAGAAGGCGATAATGTTGGTAGGTAGTGTACTATCACTGGCCCTAAATATCTACCTTGTTGTCCTGAAGGGATCAAGAGTGGTGACTACCAGAAGGGTAGTGTTGAGGTTTGCAGTTACCATCCGGTACACAAGAGGGGTCCTTGAAGAGGGCAGTGGATGACAGTTACCAAGGGGTGGTAAGTAAGGAGCTGTTTGATGTCTTCAGGAGTTGTTGGTCCAGTCTCCCAGCAGCTCTATAGGGCATTGCCGTAGGCATAGAAGAGTATTCTGTAGGGGTTGCTTCCAGCCTTCAAGAGAGAGGCGGAGTAAACATAAACCAAAGTTTCCGGGCCTCGCAGGGCCTTATATGGTGGGGGTGAAAACGAGGAGATAAGAATCTACCCCTCGAGCTACGGCGGTTATCGTCTGCTGTGTGGAGGAATCATTTATGTGGCGGACTTTATCCCTTATCTCGCCACAGGATGGGTGGTGCCCTCCCTCGGTGCGCCGTAGAACTACACACACTTGGGTGGTGGGCTCGATGTCTCTGTAGATAATACAGTCTCACTTCGGCAGTGTTGGCATGACATCTGTTTTGAGAGTAAGGTAAACAGTACAAGCTGGACTGTCGTGTCTGTAATATCATCCATCTTTGTGAAGGAGTACCCCGTCGCCACGTGTCCAGCCTCTTCAAGTACTATTGGTTTGACTTACTCAGGTTTAAATTAACTGTGTTCAGATGGGGCGAAGTCGAGTGCATGTCAAAGCTGCGCAGAGCATTTGAGTAAACTACAAGTGGAAGGCACAAGTGGTGTAAATCATAATTGATGTTAAAAGGATAATCCGAGAGTGAATTACAAGTTACACTAAACTAAAATTAAAGCTAATAACAGCACACATGTTAAGATTTACCCAGGATTAAAACCTGAAACAATAAGTAGTTCGCCTTTCAAATATCTTGAAAATAGAAGAAATAATCACATTGCAAAATAGAGGTGTTAGAAAAATAAATAGAAATGTGTGCATGATTAACCAATGTAATGATGCAAAATATTAAACCACAGTCAAGAATAATTATCTAGACATGATGCAGCACCACACTCAATCTGTCACACTCACCAATGACTCGTGTGGTGGAGGGTCTAGGAAGTCAAAGTTAACCAAGTCGCTGATGCCCAGAGCCTTCAAGGTGAGTACCACATTGCCCAGGTTGACGCGCTGTATCTCCGGCACTGTGTTGTCTTCCAGCTCGTGTTTGTATGCCCATGCCGTGTACAGTCTGAAACACTTCCCTGCGGCCACACGTCCCGCGCGGCCTGCCCGCTGGTTGGCAGATGCCTATCAAGCATCACAATTGCGTGCTTACATTATAACCTTTCAGACAACTTCATTACTAAATGTGATGTTAATGCATTGCACAACACATGAACTGCTGTTTTCATAATTAAAAGAGACAACTGAAGTGATTTTTAAAAAAATAACGGAAATGTAATCATACTAAAAGACTTGACTGACGCATGACGTCTAGTGGAATAAAGACTTAAATGCAGAGAGGCTTGGTCTCTGTTCGGGTGCTGAGTCAGGTGCACCCTTTTATGCTCGGGTTCATACGTGGAGTCAAATCCCGACAGGGTACTGGTGCTTGACCGTTGTACAGGACTGGCCTGGTAGCTCTGCGGCAGGGCACAAAGTCTGATCCTGACAGCAATATCTTGCATTTGAGGTTTCCTGCCTTGATTGGTATACCTGAGCGGCACACTGTAAGCACGTAGTGGTGCAGCAGGTGTAGGGTTAACACTGGAACGAGCATGGCTGGAATAAGATAGGCAATTGCTTCCATAGGCCTTTGTTCTGGTTGTCTGCAGTAAACTGTGACCCATGGGTGTATTTCTGTGCTTGCTTGTGTGGGCTCCGGAAACAGATCCTTGGCCATTTCTGGTTCGAAGGGCTCCTGCAAGTGGCGTAGCGCCTGAGCTTGTTCCCTTGCACCGAGCTGAGCAATGGAGGCGATGAGGGCAGGGGTAAGCTCATGCAGGTGCCTGGAGGCGAGTAAGGTCTGTTTGATGCACTCTTTCCGCCCACGGTGCTTGGAGTAGGTCATTGGAAGAATACACCACCCTTCACGTCGGCAAGGCAGGTTCCTTGTGATCTTATAGCGTGTCAAACAGTCGACTGTGTGGTCGCCCTATACAAGTACCTGGCGCTGATGCTTAGTAAGCACTGAAAATCACGCCTCACCATCTTAGGTCTAACCATGTGGGTGATGTCCTGGACGAGTCTTCCCAACTCAGGAAACGCCCGTTTTTCCTGGTACTAAGGTGCAATGGAAAATCGAGCAAGCACCAAGCTGACAAGTTGGTCCAGGAGCAGTGTACCTGTGTGGGCTCTACTGTTATACCTATGGTGTAGATAGACTGGATGGGCGTTCGAGATACGTGTGGGTGGCAACAATGTGTTTTGGCACGAATGAGTAAATTCCCGGGATCACTTGCATTCCCTTGCTTCAATGAAGTCAACTGGGATGCGTGCTAGTCTACAGAAAGTGTGGTACTCAGGATTGTAGCAAAAAAACACATTTTATTTCCTTATTAGGGAAATAACCCATGATGACGTACAACCTCCTAATGTTGGCAAAAACGTCTGCCAGGAAACTAGCTACGTGTAGAGGCCGGTAGAGGCGACTGGTTCTGAACTAACTACAGGGTACAGGTAGGCTAGTGTTGGGAGAACAACACAAAAACCAGCTTATCGTAGGTTCCTATTGTTGCCCTGAGGAGGCTGTTGTGTCTATTGGGTAGATGACAGAATGGCGTGGCATAGTGCTATGCTGATTAAGCAGGATGTGACAGAAGAACCCTCGGGTAGGGCATAAAGGAACTGGAGTATCCTTCTGGCACAAAAGTACAGTGAAGGAAGGAAGGTATGTGAGGATAAACTCGAGTAACTCTAGCTGCTAAAGTGGTGGTTTTGGCAAAGCTAGGTGTAAGTGAAGACTGGGTATCACAGACTGATCAGTGTCTGAGCGAGAGCTAGACAACTGAAGGCTGGTCAGTTTAATACTTCTCTGGTGGCTAGCATGGTGGGTGTAAGAGAACTGATGTGGAGTCGAGTGACGAATTCCCTTTTATACTAAAATTGGACCGCTACTCAACATTGGTTGACTGGCATCTCGTAGGCAGCGAGGAGCAGTCGCAGAGTGGGGGGAGGCAAAAAGCATAGCTCTCTGGCGCGACATCACCAGCCGGCTGGAAAGTGAAAAAGAACAAACGAAGAATCCTGCTAGCAGTGAATAAAAGTACTCAATGCTCTAGATGCATAGTTACTGTGGGCCGGCGAATAAAACCATCTACTCTGTCTAGATCATCCATCCTGAACGGTAAACAGTACGATGCCATCATGTGGCGGAATATCAATGGTAATGCAAACTTCGAAGACTCAAAAGCAAGGCTATGCGTAGGAATGAGCTGAAGTCGTCTAATCACTATTGTTAGAAAAAGCGTCATGTGTCAAGACTGTACAATGTCACTTTTTTACTGATACCGCCGATACTTGATACAGATACCCACATTAAGAGTGATTTTTTATATGGTAAGAGAATATTGAAATGCTGTCACGATTTATTACTATAAATTACTTCACTATGCAGTCTAGAACATTTAAAGAATTCTTACAGTCATTATAGCAGTTGTCATTTAGCTTTCCACTCCAAAACACCACACACACACAGTTGTACTCACTAATCAATAAGTACCTATGCAACAGATAAATTGAAACATAACATTTTTAACAATTACATTTTACGAAAAGTAACATGTATATATACACTCCAAGCATAATTTAAAGTGAGTATAAGGTAAATGGTAAAATTGACAAACAGAAAATAAATACAGTAGTATTGGTGTTAAGTATTTGCAAAATACTTTACTGATGCTATAGATACAGATACTATTGATATCGGCCGATACTTTGGTATCTATAGCTATCAGCCCAGCCCTAGAAATACAAACTATCACACTAACCTTCGAAATAGGAACAACAATGAGGGACTCCATTCCAGTGCGAGAGTTGAAGTTGTTCTGCTTACAGAATCCTGGGTCGATAACATATATGATATTGTCAATCGTCAGAGAGGTCTCAGCTATGTTAGTAGCCAACACGACCTGTCAATGGATTAAATATAAAAATTACCAATGCAGACTTTCAAATATACACAGTTTTCAGTTATTGTAATATGGTTTTTCATAATTTGACTACAAAAAATACAGTACAACTTTACCTACATATTTTAGTAATGAATAAGGCTCGCTACATTTATACACATAAAACATTATAAAATGAACTTAAGACAAAAAAAAGTTGCTGTACATACTGTGTAAAATAATTTTAAGGGATGAACATAACACTCTAGGCCAGTCCAAAAAATTACTGATGTGATGCGAATTGGAAGTAGAGGAGCAGAGAAATTAAGTTTGGTGTAGAAAAGGGGATGGGTGTTACAGAGTAGGGGGGAGGGGGAGGGGGAGAGAGAAACTAGAATGTGTGTCCCAAGAGCTCACCACACTATGACAGCATCCGCTGTAGTGCCCACACACTTTTCTAAAAAAAATTCCTGACCAACTGAAGCAGACAACTTATTTTGTAGAAATAACCATGTGTTCCACCTTCCAGACATGGGCAAAACAGATCAAATGAACCTCCACCCACCATGTTTCCCACATGTGAAAATCAGGGTGAACCTGTTGGGAATCGAACCCAGTTCATCTTGGTAGAAGACGAGTAGACTGACTACTACTACACCACCACGGAGGCCCCTTATGCTTCATGACAATGGCTACTTTTCCCAAGAGACTGACCTGTATAATGGATGATGATGATGATGAGGTTTCGGTGGATAGGTGATGAAATGCAGTTGGGAGGAAAACAGGAAAAGAAGTAACAGCAGGAAACACACCACTGATTGAACCTGGATCGCTGAGGTGGAAGACTCAAACAATGATAGCGGAGTAGCCAAAGAGTCTTGCACGGCCAGGTAAATAACCAACTTCAAAACTCAATGAAACACTGTGAGTGCTGACCTTGCGGGCACCTGGAGGCGTGGGCATGAATATCTTGGCCTGCATGTCGCTGGGGAGGTTGGAGTACACGGGCAGGATGAGGAGCTCCTTGATCTTGGAGCCCAGCTTGCGGACACGCTCCTGCAACAGCTCCTGGCACGTCTCTATCTCCTCCTGCCCCGTCAGGAACACCAAGATGTCCCCTAGAGGCTGGGTGGCATGGATCTGCAGCACCGAGACTACACATGCATCTATGTAGTCTGCTTCTGGGGCCTTCGTGTAGTAGATGTCTACGGGGTAGCGACGTCCTTCAAACCAATTAGTAAACAGTTTTATCCTGTGTACTAGCTAACTTATCATATTCCGAGGTTACAAAGACATGTATTTCTCAATTTCAAAAATCACGCAAAAATTAATTCGGAACACTCGTGTAGTCTGCGACTCACAAATCAGAGTTTACAGTAAACAATTATACCTATTCAAATTAGAAATTTTGTGTTATTGAGAACTGAACTGTATTATTTTCACAAAACAATTTACAACAAACATACCTGGTATCCTGAAAATTGGTGCATCATCAAAATAGTCTGAAAATTTCTGTGCATCCAGAGTGGCGCTGGATATCAATATCTTGAGATCTGAACGGAACCTCGCTACATCTTTCATCAGTCCAAATAATATGTCTGTGTGCAGAGTGCGTTCATGGGCTTCATCAATAATCATTACACTGTAAAAAAAAGTCAATAGTTTAAAATGCCTAATAATAGACTGTTTTATTTTATGGGAGATTCATAGGTTTTATTACTGACCTGTAACCTTTCAGATCTGGTTCAGATAGGAATTCTCTCTGCAAAGTACCATCCGTCATATACTTGATAAATGTACGCTCAGAAGTGCAGTCTTCAAATCTTATGCTATAACCAACCTGGAAAAAAAAAAAAGTTAAATGGTTGAATTAACAAATGTATTGACAAAGTGGCACACTAGATGTGTGTCCATTGTAATATTAAAATTACTAAGAGTATGACTTTTAAAAGTTTTACATCTGTCACATCTACACAGCAGAACAGCAAACATTCACAACCTGTTTTAAGAAACATAGTAGAATAGACATTTTGAAAATGTCTCACACTATAGTAGTTTATTGTCACTATGATTTACTGAAATTCTTGTTATTCTTTAGTGTGGCTAAGCTTTCTATATGTGATTTTTAAAGCACAATTTACAAGACATCCACAAACATTTAATATGTACTATATAGCCATTCTCAGCAAGCAGTATCAGCAATGGCACTGACTTTTAAGCAGACTACGTATTTGTTTACTAGTTGATGCATGATGTGTTTCAACAATGGTAATTAGACAACTTCAGTTCATCAGCATGGCACACATCTCATCCAATTTCTACAGAGTTTGCATTACAGTTGGCTACAAGATGCAAGAAACTGTACAATTTACTATGGCAAGAATGGACGTTCCAGCCTGAAACTTGTACTGCTGGGCGGCCCACCGAAGTTATGCACCTCAAGGCTACAAGTACTACTAATCACCGGTAGATGGCATCACTAGTATACATTTGTCTTCCATTCTCCCAGCCGGCCGGTGACGTCACGCAAATGCCAGAGAATCTATGCTTTCACCACCCCCTGGGTTGCGGCAACCCCTCACCCAAGAGAAGCCAGTCAATGAACACTGAGGCAGCCGCCCGACAGATATAAATACTCAGTCAGAATTCAACTCAGGACCAGTCTTCATTTCCTCACCGTGCTAGCCACCGGGAAACTGACCTGCATTCAGTCTTCCACCGCACTAGCTGCCGGAACTGACCCGCCTGCATCTTAAACCCTCGTTTACACTTGCTTTGACTTCTCCGCTGCACTAGCCACCAGAGATCAGCTTAGCTTCTCACTATTCCTTTCCCTCTTCACCGCGCTTTCAGTGCCGAAGGGATGTCTGATCCTTGTTTCCTTCCATGCTCTGATTAGTAATTCAAGCACCGTGCCGAAGAAGTCAATGCCAAGTTGTATATACACTAGACACTGTGGCCCCTTCTGGGCAGCAACGGTTTAGGGAGTTAATCCAGTTTTCTAGTTGTTTTCACAGCGCTCGACTACCCCTAGCACACACAGCTAGAATCAGCTCTCCTTTACCTGGATTGTGGAGGCTTAGCTTCCCATAAGCTCTTGCTAAAGATAGGAAATAGTGTGTCACCACATGTTTTCTTCCAATCACACGGAATAAAGTGTGTGTGAACTGATTTCCGAGTACCATGTTCCGGTAAACATAGCACCTATGCCAGTTGCCCTCTGTCTTGAGGGAAACGCAGGTGATCCCGATAACTATACTCAATTGAGCCAAGACACATCTTGCAAACCAACAAGCACTCGCATCGGCCAGCCTTTATACAAACTTTGGTAGGCAGGACAGTAGAGCCAATGCAAA